>JAOPSE010000007.1:73866175-76366175 GCA_029449295.1 Zea luxurians | reverse complement strand
TTCTTATACATATTAGAGTTTGAATTTGTATAGTTGACTCAAAGGTGAAGCTCATATTCAAATTCAAAATTTATTCAAAATAATTATGAATAAGAAAAACAGAAAATAAAAACAAAAGAAAAAAAGGAAAGACCACATACCTGGACTTCGGCTGCGCTTTTCGGCCCACCAAGGAAACCCCCTGTGCGGCCCACCTATCCAACCTCCCCTGCAGCCCGTTCACCGCGCCAGCCGTTCACTCCGCGCGCGCCCACTTACAAGTGGGACCCACTTGTCGGGGTCGTCCCCTTCGCGTAACAGAAACCGCGCGGAAGCTTCGGCTGCCGTTGCGAGACCGAGTCGCTCGCCACCCCGCGGGAAATGTGGAACTGTGGGTTCGAGCTCGCGGCGTTGTGGGGGGATAAGACCCTCTGGGACCTCCACAAACCCCCGCTCGCCCCGTACTGCTCTGCTCCGCCATTGGAGTGAAGATCCACCACCGCAGCGCAATCCGCACCATCGCCATCGGCGCCGCGTCCACGACTTCGTACTCGGGTGCCTCGCCGTGCTTCGGGGATAGGACCGGGGCCTCGCTACGGGGGAAGGGCGGCCGGTGACCTCGGATTTCGTCGTGTTGTCGTCCCTGGCGGGGGTGAACCTTCCGCCGCCGGTGATTCTCCTCTGAGCGCGTGCACCGGTTCGCGCGTGTGGGTGAGGACGTTCGCCGGAGACCCGTGAAGTCGACCGTGCCTTCAATTTGACCGGTGTGGTCTCGGGGCGGCGGGAATTGCTCGTCGCACTTCGTCATCCGCCGCGGATCCGCCCTCGCCGTGGTCGGGACCGTCTGCATCCAATTGTGAGGTACTCGACCGTTCATTGCATTCGTCGGATATAGGACATCATGTAGCTAAACCGAATTAGATGGTGGCCGCCTGTGGGCGCGGATTGATCTTCCGGTCCGAGGCGCCGCCGTGCGTGGGATTGCGCCGCCGCCGCCGTCGGTAGCATTTGGGGAAATGACCGTCGACCGTCCGATTAGGGATGGACGGTGTAGATTAGGCAGAATTCATCGCCTCGGCCTGACCTCGTGCTAACCGTTGGATCGTCGACGTATGGACTGGATCGGATCGGGTGTATTTTAATCTCAACCGTTGAACGTTGATCCGATGGCCCGGTTCCATACCGCTTCGTAGCGTTCAGCGATTTAATCTGGGCCGCACACTGGTGATCCAACGGCCGAAGCCTTTCCATACCCCTTCGCGGGAGTAGTTTAACACAAAGGCCCCTCGACTTAGTTAAAACCAACCCGCCGTCCTGGTGCACTGTGCTCTGGGTCTGGGGAATCTTCTGCGCTAGCCCCCTGTGTTTTCTGGAATTCGAGGCCCAGTCCAGAGCACGTTTAAAACGTATAAATGAATTAGTAAATGTATTTTTAATACAAAAATAATTCCTAGAACTTAGTTAATTCATAGAAAATTCATTTTAGCTCCGAATTGGTCCATTCCAGTTCCTAAATTTTTGTAATAATATTGTCTACGCATTAGTGCCTCTGTTTTGGCATGAAAGGCTCATTTAAATTTATCTAATACTTAATCTTGTATTAAATACATAAAAGCTACAGAAATTCATAACTTGAAATATATAACTCCAAATTTAGTGATTCCAGTTCCTATGGTTTCATTTTAATGTGTAGATTTTTACTGTATATTTCATTCATCTGTTTGGTGTGATGTTGATTTTGGCTATACTATGTATGTATTGTGTTGATGCGAGTAGACGAGCAAGCCACTGTGGAAACTGAGGTTCAACAAGTAGAAGTAGCTGAGCAGGAGCTCATTACAGGCAAGTTGTGCCCTTGATCACTTACTTTTCCCAGCCATGTTCTTACTAATTTTAATGATCTGCATAGGTTAATTTTGATGGGATCCTTTATGTACCCCAGTTTTGATTACCTCTATACCTTGTTCACCCCTGGAATATTTTTGGGTAGTACTTGCTATTGCTTTATGTGGATTGGGTATAGAGATTCATTATTCATGATTATTCTGTTATTATCTTATTATTATTATTGTTCATGTTAAGATCATTAAATTAATGGGAACATGGAGCGACCACCCGGGAAAACAGTGCTACCACAAGGGTTTAATGGGACGCCCTTGGCTGATTAACTAGGAAAGCTAGTGGAAGACTACCTTACCCGAAAGGGGCAAGGGCAGTAGGGGAGAGGTCAGTGTAGGGAGGTCCCTGGTTGATTTTGCTGCGATGGCGGTCAGCCAGGAACCCTGCACTGGATCTTCCTATAAACTGTAGCGGGTTTTCGGAAGCTAGTGGAACTTTGTAAAGGCCTCGTAGTGGATCCCTAGCCATTCACCTCGGTAGTGTCTAAGGGCCTTGCAAACCCTGGCGACATGGGATACACGACTTGTGGGTAAAGATGCGCAACCTCTGCAGAGTGTAAAACTAGTATACTAGCCGTGCTCACGGTCAAGAGCGGCTCGGACCCTCACATGATTAACTATGGAACTTAAGTTTAATTTGACATTTGCATCGCATTTGGGATTATTTTACTATTACTGTTCTTTATTATTATTAAGGTCTGGTATTTACTTACACTTAGTAATTGCTAATAAAATTTTGACCAACTTATAAAAGCAATGCTCAGCCTTAGCCTTTATTCCATTGATCAGCCTTACACTTCATGAACTCCCACCTTTGGTGAGTTCATGCCACATTATTCCCCACGACTTGTTGAGCTATGAACGTATGTGAGCTCACTCTTGCTGTCTCACACCCCCCCCCCACAGGAGAAGAACAGGTGGTTGAAGAGGAGCCGCCTAACACTGAGGAGTTCGATCTGATCTAGGTGGCGTTTCTCAGTCGACATTGGCGCCATCGATCCTTAGTTCGTTTCATCTTTATTATTTTATTTTGTAATAAGACTTCCGCTATGTAATAAATACTCTGATGTTTTATGACATTTATCTCTATACACTCTGTTATTATATATGTTGTCTTCTTGGCGCATGTATGAGATGCACCCGGCTTTGTTCTTTAAAACCGGGTGTTACAGAAGTGGTATCAGAGGAAATGTTGACTGTAGGACGAAACCTAGATAGACTGGACAAACCCTTACCTACTTATCTCATTCTGATTCATTCTACACTCACCTTACTCTGATTTTTTCTACACTTATCTTGATCCTGTCTCACCTTCTACTGTTCTACTCTGATCATCCTTACCTTTTCTACTCTGAGACAAGATGGATTTCACACCTTGGAATCCCTACCCCTATGACATTCTTAAGAGTTAGGGAACCCAAAACAAAAGTTAAAACTATTTTCTCTATTAAAAATATTGGTTGATTGTGCTGATGCTAAATGTCTGATTTGCTTCTTTGATTGAGTGAATTTTTATAGATGGACATCTTAGCATGTACCAACATAAGGTATTGAATTAGCTATAGTAGGTGAAATATTAATCTGCTTAGCTAACAAATCCCCCAAAGTAACATGATTGTAATTACTGCCTTGTCTACTGCTATTTCTTACCATATGTATCTAACTCAGATGGTCAATACCAGGAGGGGTGGTGGAATTGATTTGCCTCCTAACCGACACACTCGAAGAATTTATAGACAACCTCAGCCACAGCCTGCAGAGATGAATCCTCCTAATCCTCCACCAGGTGGAGTCGACCCACTGGTTGCTGCTCAGATGGCGGTGATGCAGCAAATGGCGGACACTATGGCTGATATGCGTGCCCAGATGCAGCAAGAACGCCAAGAGATGCGTCAGGAAAGAGAAGATATACGCCAGGAGTTGCGCCAGGAGAGAGATGAGATACGCCAAGAAAGGAGGGCGCAACAACAACAGCTGCAACAGCAACTTCAACAACAGCAACAGCAGCAACAAGTACCACTGCCTCCACCACCACCACCAGTTCCCCCTCGTGATAAGCACCGGGAGTTTATGAGTCACAAGCCACCAACCTTCGCCAGCTCGCCAGATCCACTTGATGCAGACGATTGGTTGAAGTCAATTGAGAAGATGCTGAATATTGCACAATGCACTGATCGAGAGAAGGTCTTATATGCTTCTGGACGTCTGACTGGTCCTGCTGCTGACTGGTGGGATTCTTATACTGCTGCCCATGATGTTGTGGATACTATTACTTGGGCAGAGTTCAGTACGCAATTCAGGAACTACCATATTCCAGCTGGTATGGTAAAGATCAAGAAGAAGGAATTTCTGTCGCTGAAGCAAGGAAGTATGTCAGTCAGCGAGTACCGCGACAAGTTTATTCAGCTATCCAGATATGCCCCTGAAGAAGTTGCTGAAGACGAGAGGAAGCAGGAGCATTTCATTGAAGGACTTAATGGACCACTGCAGTATGCTCTAGTGGCACACACATTTCCATCATTTCAGAGACTGTTGGATAAGGCTCTTGCTATTGAACACAAGCGTGTTCAACTGGGCGATTTGAAGAGGAAGGCTATCTCACAGGGACAGGGTAGCAGCACTGTTCGTCCTCGCTACAGTTCACCACAGGGTACACCGACTCGACCAGGAGGACCACGCCCAGTTCAGCAATCACCACTGAGGACTCCACCTCCTCGGCAGGCTACTCCCACGGGCACCCCGACGAAGTTTGCAGGACAGAGTCCGGGCACTCAATGTTTCAAGTGTGGGAAGATTGGTCATTATGCAAATGTCTGCCCACAGAGGATTGCTACTACTCCAGCTCAGAACAAGCAACAGACCCCTGGCAAGGGATATTCTATAGCCAGGGTGAATCAAGTCAGCGTTGATGATACTCCGGATGGAGGGGACCTCGTAATTGGTATGTTTTATGTTAATGCAATTCCTGCAACCATATTATTTGATTCTGGTGCTACACATTCATTCATGTCTGCTAGATATGCCAACACAAATGAAATACCACTGCTAAATATGAGAAAACCCCTGATAGTAATTACACCTAAAAGGGCCTGTTGAGGCGAATCAAATGACACGTAGATTGACATTAACCATTATGGGTAGAGAATTTGGAGCTACTGCTATAATATTAGAGTCAAGCAGTATAGATCTGATCCTTGGTATGTCATGGCTAAGAAAGGCAAAGGCCGTTATAGCTTGTGGTAGAGGTACCATAGAACTCACTACTACTAAGGGAGAAAGATTTCAAGTTAATATTGCAGTAACCTCCTCATCCATGCGTGCAATGTTCTTTATGCCTGAGGAGTTTGTTGGTGACAACATCCGGGTGGTTAGAGATTTTCCGGATGTCTTTCCAGAGGAGTTACCAGGGATGCCACCTGATAGAGAAGTTGAGTTTGTTATTGATCTCTTACCTGGAACCGCCCCTATTTCTAAACGGCCATATAGAATGTCCGTAGAGGAGTTAAAGGAACTGAAGAAGCAGTTAACGGAGTTACAAGAGGCTGGTTACATTCGTCCAAGTTCCTCACCTTGGGGAGCACCGGTGTTATTTGTGCAGAAGAAGGATGGATCACAACGGATGTGTGTGGATTATAGATCTCTTAATGATGTTACGGTGAAGAACAAGTATCCGTTGCCCCGTATTGAGGATTTGTTTGATCAGATGCGAGGTGCTAGAGTATTCTCGAAGATTGATCTCCGATCCGGTTACCATCAGATGAGGATTAGACCATCGGATATTCCCAAGACGGCTTTCTCGACTCGATATGGATTATATGAGTTTACTGTTATGTCATTTGGACTAACCAATGCACCAGCTTACTTCATGAATTTGATGAATAAGGTGTTTATGGAGTATTTGGACAGATTCGTCGTGGTATTCATCGACGATATTCTTATCTATTCTAAGAATGAAAGTGATCATGAACAACATCTAAGGTTGGTGCTACAGAAGCTACGAGATAATCAACTCTACGCTAAGTTCAGCAAGTGCGAATTTTGGATTGACAAGGTGCCATTCCTTGGTCATATTATTTCTAATGGAGGAATAGCCGTGGATCCTGCTAAGGTGAAGGAGATTATGGAGTGGAGGGTGCCCACTACAGTTACTGAGATTCGGAGTTTCTTGGGACTCGCAGGATATTATCGGAGATTTATTGAAGGATTTTCTAAGATTGCTAAGCCCATGACCTCGCTTTTGGAGAAAGGGAGAGAATTCAAGTGGGATGAGAAATGCCAAGAAAGCTTTGATCAGTTGAAGGAGAGATTGATGTCACCTCCAGTATTGATTATGCCAGATCTGCAGAAGGGATTTGATATTTACTGTGATGCATGTGGCCAAGGACTTGGATGTGTGCTCATGCAAGAAGGACATGTGATTGCCTATGCATCTCGTCAGTTGAGGAAGCATGAATTGAACTACCCCACTCATGACTTGGAATTGGCAGCAGTTGTGCATGCACTTAAGATTTGGAGACACTACATTATGGGAACTAAGTGCCAAGTATACACGGATCATAAGAGTTTGAAGTATATATTCACTCAGAAGGATCTCAACCTTAGGCAACGCCGTTGGTTGGAGCTCATTAAGGATTATGACTTGGAGATTCACTATCACCCAGGCAAGGCGAATTTGGTTGCAGATGCCTTGAGTCGAAAGGAGCATGTTCACTCCGCTTTCGTTGTCCAGCTACCTGATGAATTAGCAAAAGACTTTGAGAGGCTCAACCTGGGAATTGTTACACATACGGAAGGAGTGACTATTGAATTGGAACCTACCTTGGAGCAAGAAATTCGTAAAGGTCAGGTTGGTGATGCTAAGATTCAGGAGATCAAGGATCTGATAACAGAGGGTAGAGGCCCAGAGTTCACGGAGGATGAGCAAGGCACGATATGGTTCAAGAATCGGATCTGTGTTCCCGATATTGATAGTCTTCGGGAAACTATATTGAAGGAGGCACATGATTCAGTTTATTCTATCCACCCTGGGAGCACTAAGATGTATCAGGATTTGAAGCAAAAGTATTGGTGGTATGGTTTAAAGAGAGATGTGGCTGCACATGTGGCTATGTGCGATGTATGCCAAAGAGTTAAAGCTGAACACCAGAGGCCAGCCGGACTATTGCACCCACTGAAGATACCTGAGTGGAAATGGGAAGAGATTGGCATGGACTTCATTATTGGATTACCCCGCACGTCTGCTGGATATGATTCTATATGGGTGATTGTGGACAGGCTAACCAAGGTAGCCCACTTTATTCCAGTGAAGACCACTTATTCAGGAGCTAAGTTGGCAGAGTTGTACATGGCACGGATTGTATGCCTGCATGGTGTACCAAAGAAGATTGTGTCAGACCGGGGATCACAGTTTACCTCGCGATATTGGAAGAAGTTGCACGAGTCATTGGATACGAGATTGAATTTTAGTTCGGCTTACCATCCCCAGACTGATGGGCAGACTGAGAGTACTAACCAAGTGCTAGAGGATATGTTAAGAGCTTGTGCTCTTAAACATGGTGGAAGTTGGGATAAGAGTTTGCCTTATGCGGAGTTCTCATATAATAATAGCTATCAGGCCAGTTTGAAGATGTCACCGTTTGAGGCTTTGTATGGCAGAAAGTGCAGGACTCCCTTGTATTGGAATCAAACTGGTGAAAGACAGTTGTTTGGACCTGAGATTATACAAGAAGCAGAGGAACAAGTTCAGCAAATAAGGGAGAATTTGAGAACTGCACAGTCCAGGCAGAAAAGTTTTGCTGATACCCGGAGAAGACTGCTTGAGTTTAAGGAGGGAGATTATGTCTATTTGAAGGTGTCACCACTCCGGGGTATGAGAAGATTCAAGGTCAAAGGAAAGTTGTCCCCTCGCTTTATTGGGCCCTTTTTAATCTTAAAGCGAGTGGGTGAGGTGGCATACCAATTGGAATTACCGGATCATCTTTCGGATGTTCATGATGTATTTCATGTATCTCAGCTGAAGAAATGTCTCAGGGTGCCTGAAGAACAATTACCAATGGAAGACCTTAGTGTTCAAGAGGATTTGACTTATGCTGAGTACCCCATCAAGATTTTGGATACTTTGACTCGAGTGACGAGGAATAAGGTTATAAAGATGTGCAAAGTGCAATGGAGCCACCACGGTGAAGATGAAGCAACTTGGGAAAGAGAAGAAGAACTTCGTATAGATTTTCCCCACCTTTTCCCTAGATCTTCTTAAATCTCGGGGACGAGATTATTTTTAAGGGGGGTAGGATTTGTAATACTCAAAGTTGTATACCAAGGGTAATAGAGAGAGCTCCTCATTTTGTGTGCCTCATTTGCATCATACAAAGAGCACCTATGTAATTGAGAGTGACTAAATAAAACAATTATTCTAAAATAAAGAAAAGGTGCATTTGTTGGAGTTTTTATGTTTGTGCATTAAATAAAAATAACAATAATATAAAATGACTAGAAGTTAAATTAAACCCTGGATTGAAATTAGGGTTTTGAAAATGGAAGAAGAGAAATTACTAGGTGAATAAAAATAAGAATATATATGTATTATTCTTATACATATTAGAGTTTGAATTTGTATAGTTGACTCAAAGGTGAAGCTCATATTCAAATTCAAAATTTATTCAAAATAATTATGAATAAGAAAAACAGAAAATAAAAACAAAAGAAAAAAAGGAAAGACCACATACCTGGACTTCGGCTGCGCTTTTCGGCCCACCAAGGAAACCCCCTGCGCGGCCCACCTATCCAACCTCCCCTGCAGCCCGTTCACCGCGCCAGCCGTTCACTCCGCGCGCGCCCACTTACAAGTGGGACCCACTTGTCGGGGTCGTCCCCTTCGCGTAACAGAAACCGCGCGGAAGCTTCGGCTGCCGTTGCGAGACCGAGTCGCTCGCCACCCCGCGGGAAATGTGGAACTGTGGGTTCGAGCTCGCGGCGTTGTAGGGGGATAAGACCCTCTGGGACCTCCACAAACCCCCGCTCGCCCCGTACTGCTCTGCTCCGCCATTGGAGTGAAGATCCACCACCACAGCGCAATCCGCACCATCGCCATCGGCGCCGCGTCCACGACTTCGTACTCGGGTGCCTCGCCGTGCTTCGGGGATAGGACCGGGGCCTCGCTACGGGGGAAGGGCGGCCGGTGACCTCGGATTTCGTCGTGTCGTCGTCCCTGGCGGGGGTGAACCTTCCGCCGCCGGTGATTCTCCTCTGAGCGCGTGCACCGGTTCGTGCGTGTGGGTGAGGACGTTCGCCGGAGACCCGTGAAGTCGACCGTGCCTTCAATTTGACCGGTGTGGTCTCGGGGCGGCGGGAATTGCTCGTCGCACTTCGTCATCCGCCGCGGATCCGCCCTCGCCGTGGTCGGGACCGTCTGCATCCAATTGTGAGGTACTCGACCGTTCATTGCATTCGTCGGATATAGGACATCATGTAGCTAAACCGAATTAGATGGTGGCCGCCTGTGGGCGCGGATTGATCTTCCGGTCCGAGGCGCCGCCGTGCGTGGGATTGCGCCGCCGCCGCCGTCGGTAGCATTTGGGGAAATGACCGTCGACCGTCCGATTAGGGATGGACGGTGTAGATTAGGCAGAATTCATCGCCTCGGCCTGACCTCGTGCTAACCGTTGGATCGTCGACGTATGGACTGGATCGGATCGGGTGTATTTTAATCTCAACCGTTGAACGTTGATCCGATGGCCCGGTTCCATACCGCTTCGTAGCGTTCAGCGATTTAATCTGGGCCGCACACTGGTGATCCAACGGCCGAAGCCTTTCCATACCCCTTCGCGGGAGTAGTTTAACACAAAGGCCCCTCGACTTAGTTAAAACCAACCTGCCGTCCTGGTGCACTGTGCTCTGGGTCTGGGGAATCTTCTGCGCTAGCCCCCTGTGTTTTCTGGAATTCGAGGCCCAGTCCAGAGCACGTTTAAAACGTATAAATGAATTAGTAAATGTATTTTTAATACAAAAATAATTCCTAGAACTTAGTTAATTCATAGAAAATTCATTTTAGCTCCAAATTGGTCCATTCCAGTTCCTAAATTTTTGTAATAATATTGTCTACGCATTAGTGCCTCTGTTTTGGCATGAAAGGCTCATTTAAATTTATCTAATACTTAATCTTGTATTAAATACATAAAAGCTACAGAAATTCATAACTTGAAATATATAACTCCAAATTTAGTGATTCCAGTTCCTATGGTTTCATTTTAATGTGTAGATTTTTACTGTATATTTCATTCATCTGTTTGGTGTGATGTTGATTTTGGCTATACTATGTATGTATTGTGTTGATGCGAGTAGACGAGCAAGCCACTGTGGAAACTGAGGTTCAACAAGTAGAAGTAGCTGAGCAGGAGCTCATTACAGGCAAGTTGTGCCCTTGATCACTTACTTTTCCCAGCCATGTTCTTACTAATTTTAATGATCTGCATAGGTTAATTTTGATGGGATCTTTTATGTACCCCAGTTTTGATTACCTCTATACCTTGTTCACCCCTGGAATATTTTTGGGTAGTACTTGCTATTGCTTTATGTGGATTGGGTATAGAGATTCATTATTCATGATTATTCTGTTATTATCTTATTATTATTATTGTTCATGTTAAGATCATTAAATTAATGGGAACATGGAGCGACCACCCGGGAAAACAGTGCTACCACAAGGGTTTAATGGGACGCCCTTGGCTGATTAACTAGGAAAGCTAGTGGAAGACTACCTTACCCGAAAGGGGCAAGGGCAGTAGGGGAGAGGTCAGTGTAGGGAGGTCCCTGGTTGATTTTGCTGCGATGGCGGTCAGCCAGGAACCCTGCACTGGATCTTCCTATAAACTGTAGCGGGTTTTCGGAAGCTAGTGGAACTTTGTAAAGGCCTCGTAGTGGATCCCTAGCCATTCACCTCGGTAGTGTCTAAGGGCCTTGCAAACCCTGGCGACATGGGATACACGACTTGTGGGTAAAGATGTGCAACCTCTGCAGAGTGTAAAACTAGTATACTAGCCGTGCTCACGGTCAAGAGCGGCTCGGACCCTCACATGATTAACTACGGAACTTAAGTTTAATTTGACATTTGCATCGCATTTGGGATTATTTTACTATTACTGTTCTTTATTATTATTAAGGTCTGGTATTTACTTACACTTAGTAATTGCTAATAAAATTTTGACCAACTTATAAAAGCAATGCTCAGCCTTAGCCTTTATTCCATTGATCAGCCTTACACTTCATGAACTCCCACCTTTGGTGAGTTCATGCCACATTATTCCCCACGACTTGTTGAGCTATGAACGTATGTGAGCTCACTCTTGCTGTCTCACACCCCCCACAGGAGAAGAACAGGTGGTTGAAGAGGAGCCGCCTAACACTGAGGAGTTCGATCTGATCTAGGTGGCGTTTCTCAGTCGACATTGGCGCCATCGATCCTTAGTTCGTTTCATCTTTATTATTTTATTTTGTAATAAGACTTCCGCTATGTAATAAATACTCTGATGTTTTATGACATTTATCTCTATACACTCTGTTATTATATATGTTGTCTTCTTGGCGCATGTATGAGATGCACCCGGCTTTGTTCTTTAAAACCGGGTGTTACATCCTCTCCTTACGCCTATAAAAGGAAGGACCAGGGCCTTCTTAGAGAAGGTTGGCCGCGCGGGGACGAGGACGGGGCAGACGCTCTCTTGGGGCCGCTCGCTTCCCTCACCCGCGTGGACGCTTGTAACCCCCTACTGCAAGCGCACCCGACCTGGGCGCGGGACGAACACGAAGGCCGCGGGATTTCCACCTCTCTCACGCCCGTCTCCGGCCACCTCGCTTCCCACCTTCGCGCTCGCCCACGCGCTCGACCCATCTGGGCTGGGGCACGCGGCACACTCACTCGTCGGCTTAGGGACCCCCCGGTCTCGAAACGCCGACAGTTGGCGCGCCAGGTAGGGGCCTGCTGCGTGTTGACGAGCAGTTTCCCGTCAAGCTCCAGATGGGCAGTCTCCAACGACCTCTCCAACCCGGGACGGTGCTCCATTTTGGGAGTCTCGAGTTCATGTCTCTCGACGGCAGCTACGACATGATACTCCTTCCACCGCCGCGCGACGACGACAATGGCGGCCGACAGCCCGCCCGCCGGCGGCGGAATCGACGACGTCTTCCCCGCGTGGTGGAAGAACAACATTCGAGCTCGCCCCGTCCGCTCCCCCGCCATCGGAGGAGGAGGCGGGGCAACCAAGGCCGAGCGGGAGGCCGCGCTCCGTCGGCTGTCGAGCGAATCAACGTCCCCAGCGCCCCAATGGAGTGCGCGTCGGGCGTCGACCTCGCGTTTGAGACGAAGGCGAGCGCCGTCCCCCCGCGACACGCCAATCCCGAGCAAGTGGACGACGCCAGCACGCTCGCGGAGGGCCTGCAGGACGTCGCCCTCGTACCCAAGACGACGACGCAATCAGACCCCGACGTGACTATGTCGCTCCTCGTCGACCAAAAGGTACCGACTGATTCCCATCCTACGTCATTTCGACTCGGCCTCAACCCGCCTAGCGACCTCGCTTTGGCGGGCGCTCACGTTGAGGCGAGTGCAACCCCTCTGGGGTTTCGTATGCGGTCGCCTTGGGACCGATTGACGGACGTCTCGGCCTACAGGCCCTCTGGGTCTGAGGAAGATGACGATCCCAGCATCTGCTGGGGTTTCTCTGGATTTGGCAACCCCAGTGCCATGCGGGACTTTATGACCGCATGTGACTACTGCCTCTCTGACTGTTCCGACGGCAGCCGCAGCCTTGACGACAAGGACTGCGGCCCAAGCCGCGAATGTTTCCACGTCGAGCTAGGGGATCCCTCCGAAGGCAACCATCTCGGCATGCCGGAGGACGGTGATCTCCCTAGGCCGGTGCCTCGCGCCGACATCCCGCGGGAGCTAGCTGTGGTCCCCGTTCCGGTGAGGGGTCACGACCCACAGCTCGAGCAAGTCCGCGGGTGAAAGGGAAATGTGCCCTTGGGCCATTTCTAAGTATTTTGGTGATTTAGTGTCCAACACAAGTGCCTAAGTGTAAAAAGGTGGACAAAGTACAAATCAAGAATTAAGGTATGTTTCTCAGACTTAGTACATTGTTTTATGGACTAATGTATTGTGTCTAAGTGCTGGAAACAGGAAAAATCCAATTGGAAATGTCTTGGCTCGAGCAGCCAAGAATCTGCTGAGTCTGCAAGCACCGGACAGTGTCCGGTGGTGCACCGGACAGTGTTCGGTGCGCCAGGCTGCCTTAGGCGAAGTGGCTGCTCTCGGGACTTCGACGGCGGTGTACGGCTAAAATTCACCGGACTGTCCGGTGGCCGTTCCCAGGCGAACTCGTCGCTCTCGGGAAACCATCAACGGCGTACGGCTAAAATTCACCGGACTGTCCGGTGTGCACCGGACTGTCCGGTGAGCCAACGGTCGGCCGGGCCAACGGTCGGCCGCGCAATCTGCGTGGGACACGTGGCCGAGCCAACGGCTAGAAGATGGCACCGGACTGTCCGGTGTGCACCGGACATGTCAAGTGCACCAACGGCTCCCAGGCTGCCAACGGTCGACTGCGCTGTTTATGGAAAGAAATCGGGCACCGGACATGTCCGGTGTGCACCGGACTGTCCGGTGCGCCAGTCGACAGAAGGCAAGATCAGCCTTCCAAGATTGCTCCCAACGGCTCCTAGCTGCCTTGGGGCTATAAAAGGGACCCCTAGGCGCATGGAGGAGTACACCAAGCATCCTTTGAGCATCATTGATCACTCACACTTCATTCTTGCGCACTTGTTCGACATTTTAGTGATTTGAGCTCCGTTCTAGTCTGCTAGTCTCTTGAGCTCAAGTCTGGGTTTTGCGTGTGCGTATTCGCTGTGATCTTTGTGTCGTGTGTGAGTTGCTAATCCCTCCCTTGCTCTGTGATTCTTCGTGAACATCTTGTGTAAGGGCGAGAGGCTCCAAGCTGTGGAGATTCCTCGCAAACGGGATTAAGAGAAGCAAAGCAACACCGTGGTATTCAAGTTGGTCTTTGGACCGCTTGAGAGGGGTTGATTGCAACCCTCGTCCGTTGGGACGCCACAACGTGGAGTAGGCAAGCGTTGGTCTTGGCCGAACCACGGGATAACCACTGTGCCATCTCTGTGATTGATATCTCTTGGTTATTGTGTTGTGTTGAGATCCTTCTCTAGCCACTTGGCAAATTACTGTACTAACAAGTAACCAAGTTTTGTGGCTTAAATTTGTGAAGTGTTACAGGATCACCTATTCACCCCCCTCTAGGTGCTCTCAATTGGTATCAGAGCCGTTCTCTTCAAGAAAGGGACTAACCGCCTGAAGAGATGGATCCTAAAGGCAAGGGGATGGTGATCAACGACAAGGAGAAGGAGTCCTTCGTCAACGAGCCCAATGATGACAGGCCCACCGACTCAGGCTCGGGCCACAAAAGAAAAGACGGGAGGAAGAAGAAGACAAGGCGCATCAAGGAAATTGTCTACTACGACAGCGACGAATCTTCCTCCTCCCAAAAGGACGACGACGACTACGATAGACGAAAGACGGTTAACTCAAACTTTTCTTTCGATTATTCGCGCATCCCGCATAGTTCAAATGCTCAATTGCTCCCCATTCCACTTGGCAAGCCCCCTCACTTTGATGGAGAGGATTACGGATTTTGGAGCCACAAAATGCGTACTCACCTGTTTTCTCTCCATCCAAGCATTTGGGAGATTGTAGAAAGTGGAATGAAATTTGATAGCTCGGATAGCCCTGTGTTTATTAATGAACAGATTCATAAAAATGCACAAGCTACTACTGTGTTGCTAGCCTCTTTGTGCAGGGACGAGTATCACAAGGTGAGCGGCTTGGACAATGCCAAGCAGATCTGGGACACCCTCAAGATCTCTCATGAGGGAAACGACGTCACCTTGCTCACCAAAATGGAGTTGGTGGAGGGCGAGCTTGGACGGTTCGCGATGATAAGGGGCGAGGAGCCGACACAAACATACAACCGGCTCAAGACCCTTATCAACAAAATAAGGAGCTATGGGAGCACGCGATGGACGGACCACGACGTCGTCCGCCTAATGCTAAGGTCATTTACCGTTCTTGATCCTCATTTGGTGAACAATATACGTGAAAATCCCAGGTACACCAAGATGTCGCCCGAAGAAGTTCTTGGGAAGTTCGTAAGCGGGCGAATGATGATCAAGGAGGCAAGATACGTGGACGACGCGTTGAACGGTCCTAGTCATGAGCCTCAACCCATTGCTCTCAAGGCAACAAGGAGCAAGGAGGCGCTACCAAGCAAGGTGGCGCAAGTTGAGGCGGTCGGACTCAATGATGAGGAGATGGCCCTCATCATTAAGCGCTTCAAGACGGCGCTTAAAGGTCGCAAGGGGCAGCCAAGCAAGACCAAAGCCAAGGGGAAGCGCTCATGCTTCAAATGCGGTAAGCTTGGTCATTTTATTGCTAACTGTCCCGACAATGATAGTGATCAGGACCAAGGGAACAAGAGGGAGAAAAAGAAGCATTACAAGAAGGCCAAGGGCGAGGCACATATCGGAAAGGAGTGGGATTCAGATTGTTCCTCCTCCGACTCTGACAATGAAGGACTCGCCGCCACCGCCTTCAACAAGTCATCCCTCTTCCCCAACGAGCGTCACACTTGCCTCATGGCAAGAGAGAAGAAAGTAAGCACTCATACTAGTACTTATGCTTCTTCGAGTGAAGATGAGTCTAGTGATGATGATGAGATAGATTACTCATGCTTATTCAAGGGATTAGATAGAACCAAGGTAGACAAAATTAATGAATTAATTGATGCCTTGAATGACAAGAATATGCTTTTAGAAAAACAAGAGGATTTGTTGTATGAAGAACATGATAAATTTGTAGAAGCACAGAAATCTCTTGCTCTAGAAATTAAGAGGAATGAAATGCTCTCTAGTGAATTATCTTCTTGTCATGAAACTATTGCTAAGTTAAAAAGTTTTAATGATGATTTAAATGCTAAACTAGAAGTAGCTAGTAAATCTAATTCTTGTGTAGAAATTGTTGAAACTTGTAATAGGTGTAAAGATTTTGACATTGATGCTTGTAGTGATCATTTAGTTTCAATTTCCAAATTAAATGATGAATTAGCTAGTCTTAATGCCCAACTTAAGACTAGCAAGAATGAATTTGACAAGCTAAAATTTGCAAGGGATGCCTACACGATTGGTAGACACCCCTCAATTAAGGATGGACTTGGCTACAAGAGGGAAGCCAAGAACTTGACAAGCCATAAGGCTCCCATCTCCGCCAAGGAGAAAGGGAAGGCCCCTATGGCTAGTAGTGTGCAAAAGAACCATGCCTTTATGTACTATGATAGAAGACAACCTAGAAATGCTTATAGGAGTTGTAATGTATATAATGCCTTTGATTCTCATGCCATGGTTGCTTCTAGTTCTTCTTATGTGCATGATAGAAATGTTGGTAGGAGAAATGTTATTCATAATATGCCTAGGAGAAATGTCGTTAATGTTCCTAGGAAAGTTAATGAACCTTCTACAATATATCATGCTTTAAATGCTTCTTTTGCTATTTGTAGAAAGGATAGGAAGATAGTTGCTAGAAAATTAGGGGCAAGATGCAAGGGAGACAAAACTTGCATTTGGGTCCCTAAGGATATTTGTGCTAACCTTGCAGGACCCAACATGAGTTGGGTACCTAAGACCCAAGCCTAAATTTGCCTTGCAGGTTTATACATCCGGGGGTTCAAGCTGGATTATTGACAGCGGATGCACAAACCATATGACGGGGGAGAAGAAGATGTTCACCTCCTACGTCAAGAATAAAGATTCCCAAGATTCAATAATATTCGGTGATGGGAATCAAGGCAAGATAAAAGGGTTAGGTAAAATTGCAATCTCAAATGAGCACTCTATCTCTAATGTGTTTTTAGTAGAGTCTCTTGGATATAATTTGCTATCTGTTAGTCAATTATGCAATATGGGATATAACTGTTTGTTTACAAATGTAGATGTGTCTGTCTTTAGAAGATGTGATGGTTCACTAGCTTTTAAGGGTGTACTAGACGGCAAGCTTTACTTAGTTGATTTTGCAAAAGAAGAGGCCGGTCTAGATGCATGCTTAATGGCTAAGACTTGCATGGGCTGGCTGTGGCATCGCCGCTTAGCACATGTGGGGATGAAGAACCTCCACAAGCTTCTAAAGGGAGAACACGTGATAGGTCTAACCAATGTTCATTTCGAAAAAGATAGACCTTGTGCAGCTTGTCAAGCAGGGAAACAGGTGGGAGGCTCTCATCACACCAAAAATGTGATGACAACATCAAGACCCCTGGAGCTGCTACATATGGACCTCTTTGGACCCGTCGCCTATCTGAGCATAGGAGGAAGTAAGTATGGTCTAGTTATCGTTGATGACTTTTCCCGCTTCACTTGGGTGTTCTTTTTGCAGGATAAGTCTGAAACCCAAGGGACCCTCAAGCGCTTCCTAAGGAGAGCTCAAAATGAGTTTGAGCTCAAGGTGAAGAAGATAAGGAGCGACAACGGGTCCGAATTCAAGAACCTTCAAGTGGAGGAGTTTCTTGAGGAGGAGGGGATCAAGCACGAGTTCTCCGCTCCCTACACACCTCAGCAAAATGGTGTGGTAGAGAGGAAGAACAGGACGCTCATAGATATGGCGAGGACTATGCTTGGAGAATTCAAGACCCCCGAGTGCTTTTGGTCGGAAGCCGTGAACACGGCTTGCCACGCCATCAACAGGGTCTACCTTAACCGCCTCCTCAAGAAGACGTCGTATGAGCTACTAACCGGTAACAAACCTAATGTATCGTATTTTCGTGTTTTTGGGAGTAAATGCTACATTCTAGTGAAGAAGGGTAGGAATTCCAAATTTGCTCCCAAAGCCGTAGAAGGGTTTTTATTAGGTTATGATTCAAATACAAAGGCGTATAGGGTCTTCAACAAATCATCAGGTTTGGTTGAAGTCTCTAGCGACGTTGTATTTGATGAGACTAATGGCTCTCCAAGAGAGCAAGTTGTTGATCTTAATGATGTAGATGAAGAAGACGTTCCAACGGCCGCGATACGCACCATGGCGATTGGAGATGTACGGCCTCAGGAACATTTGGAGCAAGATCAACCGTCTTCCTCAACTATGATGCATTCCCCAACCCAAGATGACGAACAGGTACCTCAAGTGGAGGCACATGATCAAGGGGGAGCACAGGATGTTCAAGAGGAAGAAGCACCTCAGGCACCTCCAACCCAAGTTCGAGCGACAATTCAAAGGGATCATCCCGTCGACCAGATATTGGGTGATATTAGCAAGGGAGTAACTACTCGCTCAAGATTAGTTAATTTTTGTGAGCATTACTCTTTTGTCTCTTCTATTGAGCCTTTCAGGGTAGAAGAGGCCTTGCTAGATCCGGACTGGGTGTTGGCCATGCAGGAGGAACTCAACAACTTCAAGCGCAACGAAGTTTGGACACTGGTGCCTCGTCCCAAGCAAAATGTTGTGGGAACCAAGTGGGTGTTCCGCAACAAACAGGACGAGCACGGGGTGGTGACGAGGAACAAGGCTCGACTTGTGGCAAAAGGTTATGCCCAAGTCGCAGGTTTGGACTTTGAGGAGACTTTTGCTCCTGTGGCTAGGCTAGAATCAATTCGTATCTTGCTAGCATATGCCGCTCACCATTCTTTCAGGTTGTACCAAATGGATGTGAAGAGCGCTTTCCTCAACGGGCCGATCAAGGAGGAGGTGTACGTGGAGCAGCCCCTGGCTTCGAGGATGAACGGTACCCCAACCACGTGTGTAAGCTCTCTAAGGCGCTCTATGGACTTAAGCAAGCCCCAAGAGCATGGTATGAATGCCTTAGAGACTTTTTAATTGCTAATGCTTTCAAGGTTGGGAAAGCCGATCCAACTCTTTTTACTAAGACTTGCGATGGTGATCTTTTTGTGTGCCAAATTTATGTCGACGACATAATATTTGGTTCTACTAACCAAAAGTCTTGTGAAGAGTTTAGCAGGGTAATGACGCAGAAATTCGAGATGTCGATGATGGGCGAGTTGACCTACTTCCTTGGGTTCCAAGTGAAGCAACTCAAGGACGGCACCTTCATCTCCCAAACAAAGTACACACAAGATTTGCTAAAGAGGTTTGGGATGAAGGACGCCAAGCCCGCAAAAACGCCGATGGGAACCGACGGACACACCGACCTCAACAAAGGAGGTAAGTCTGTTGATCAAAAAGCATACCGATCCATGATAGGTTCTTTGCTTTATTTATGTGCTAGTAGACCGGATATTATGCTTAGCGTATGCATGTGTGCCAGATTTCAATCCGATCCGAAGGAGTGTCACTTAGTGGCTGTGAAGCGAATTCTTCGATATTTAGTCGCTACGCCTTGCTTCGGGATCTGGTATCCAAAGGGGTCTAACTTTGACTTGATTGGGTACTCAGATTCCGACTATGCTGGATGTAAGGTCGATAGGAAGAGTACATCGGGGACGTGCCAATTCTTAGGAAGGTCCCTGGTGTCATGGAACTCTAAGAAACAAACCTCCGTTGCCCTATCCACCGCTGAGGCCGAGTACGTTGCCACAGGACAGTGTTGCGCGCAACTACTTTGGATGAGGCAAACCCTCAGGGACTTTGGCTACAATCTGAGCAAAGTCCCACTCCTATGTGATAATGAGAGTGCTATTCGAATAGCGGAAAATCCTGTTGAGCACAGCCGCACAAAGCACATTGACATCCGGCATCACTTTTTGAGAGACCACCAGCAAAAGGGGGATATCGAAGTGTTTCATGTTAGCACCGAGAACCAGCTAGCCGATATCTTTACCAAGCCTCTAGATGAGAAGACCTTTTGTAGGCTGCGTAGTGAGCTCAATATCTTAGATTCGCGGAACTTGGATTGAAATGTAGCATACATATGTTTATGCTTTTGATTATGTTCATTCTGCATATTGTTGCTTATTGTGGTGCTCAAGTTGTACAAACACTCCCTGGACCTCACAAGTCCTGTTTGCAAGTGATGCACATATTTAGGGGGAGCTGTGCTACAACTTGACCCTTTGTGGCTAACCATGTACTTGAGTTTGGTTGTTTTAGTCTCCAAGGAAAATTGAAAGGGAAAAGGTGGACTTGGACCATGCGAGACTTCCACTGCCCTCCGATGAAAAGAGTAACTCTTCCAAGTTCATCGTTATACTCTTATTGCCTATTTGCTCTTAGTTGAAGATTTTGGTGAGGCAATGGGGTTAAAGGGCCAAGATTGATCCCGTTTTGGTGCTTGATGCCAAAGGGGGAGAAAATAAAGGCCAAAGCGATAAATGGATCAGCTACCACTTGAGAGATTTTGAAAATAGTAGAATAGAGCTTTTGGTTTGTCAAAACTCTTTTGTTGTCTCTCTTGTCAAAAGTTGGCTTCTTGTGGGGAGAAGTATTGATTATGGGAAAAAGGGGGAGTTTTTGAAATCTTAAATCAATTTCTCTTAGAATGACTCTCTTTATGTCTTAACATGTGTGTTTGACTTAGAGATAGAAATTTGAGTTTGATTTGCAAAAACAAACCAAGTGGTGGCATAGAGTGATCCATATATGTCAAAATTGAATCAAAACAATTTTGAGTTCTTATTTGATTTGATTTTGTACTTGTTCTACTTGCTTTATGTTGTGTTGGCATAAATCACCAAAAAGGGGGAGATTGAAAGGGAAATGTGCCCTTGGGCCATTTCTAAGTATTTTAGTGATTTAGTGTCCAACACAAGTGCCTAAGTGTAAAAAGGTGGACAAAGTACAAATCAAGAATTAAGGTATGTTTCTCAGACTTAGTACATTGTTTTATGGACTAATGTATTGTGTCTAAGTGCTGGAAACAGGAAAAATCCAATTGGAAATGTCTTGGCTCGAGCAGCCAAGAATCTGCTGAGTCTGCAAGCACCGGACTGTCCGGTGGTGCACCGGACAGTGTCCGGTGGTGCACCGGACAGTGTTCGGTGCGCCAGGCTGCCTTGGGCGAAGTGGCTGCTCTCGGGACTTCGACGGCGGTGTACGGCTAAAATTCACCGGACTGTCCGGTGGGCCGTTCCCAGGCGAACTCGTCGCTCTCGGGAAACCATCAACAGCGTACGGCTAAAATTCACTGGACTGTCCGGTGTGCACCGGACTGTCCGGTGAGCCAACGGTCGGCCGGGCCAACGGTCGGCCGCGCAATCTGCGTGGGACACGTGGCCGAGCCAACGGCTAGAAGATGGCACCGGACTGTCCGGTGTGCACCGGACATGTTAAATGCACCAACGGCTCCCAGGCTGCCAATGGTCGACTGCGCTGTTTATGGAAAGAAATCGGGCACCGGACATGTCCGGTGTGCACCGGACTGTCCGGTGCGCCAGTCGACAGAAGGCAAGATCAGCCTTCCAAGATTGCTCCCAACGGCTCCTAGCTGCCTTGGGGCTATAAAAGGGACCCCTAGGCGCATGGAGGAGTACACCAAGCATCCTTTGAGCATCATTGATCACTCACACTTCATTCTTGCGCACTTGTTCGACATTTTAGTGATTTGAGCTCCGTTCTAGTGTGCTAGTCTCTTGAGCTCAAGTCTGGGTTTTGCGTGTGCGTATTCGCTGTGATCTTTGTGTCGTGTGTGAGTTGCTAATCCCTCCCTTGCTCTGTGATTCTTCGTGAACATCTTGTGTAAGGGTGAGAGGCTCCAAGCTGTGGAGATTCCTCGCAAACGGGATTAAGAGAAGCAAAGCAACACCGTGGTATTCAAGTTGGTCTTTGGACCGCTTGAGAGGGGTTGATTGCAACCCTCGTCCGTTGGGACGCCACAACGTGGAGTAGGCAAGCGTTGGTCTTGGTCGAACCACGGGATAACCACTGTGCCATCTCTGTGATTGATATCTCTTGGTTATTGTGTTGTGTTGAGATCCTTCTCTAGCCACTTGGCAAATTACTGTACTAACAAGTAACCAAGTTTTGTGGCTTAAGTTTGTGAAGTGTTACAGGATCACCTATTCACCCCCCCCTCTAGGTGCTCTCAGCGGGGCACAGGCCAGGCTCGACGAGGGAGCAGGAGCGCTCGAGTCGATCCGCCGGGACGTCGGGCAGGTATGGGCGGGCCAACCCCCGGCCGGAGAAATACGTCACCTGCCCCAGGGTTTCCAGCACCGCGTCGCCAACGATGTCAGGGATAGGCCGCCACCCGCATCCAGTGGGGTCGGTCAGAACCTGGCAGCCGCAGCGATGCTCCTCCGCGTGATGCCGGAGCCATCAACCACCGAGGGTCGGCAAATCCAGGGAGAGCTCAGGAATCTCCTGGAAGGCGCTGCGGCCCGGCGGGCCGAGAGCTCTGCCTCCCGAAGGCAGGGGTACCCCTCGGAACCTCATGCCGCGACTTCCCGATTCATGCGGGAAGCCTTGGTCTACACCGGGCGCACGCGCAACACCGCGCCTGCGGCCCCAGGCCACCTCGGCAACGAGCACCATCGTCGCGACCGTCGGGCCCACCTCGACGAAAGGGTGCGCCGAGGCTACCACCCCAGGCGTGGGGGACGCTACGACAGCGGGGAGGATCGGAGTCCCTCGCCCGAACCACCCGGTCCGCAGGCCTTCAGCCGGGCCATCCGGCGGGCGCCGTTTCCGGCCCGGTTCCGACCCCCGACTATTATCACAAAGTACTCGGGGGAAACGAGGCCGGAATTGTGGCTCGCAGACTACCGCCTGGCCTGCCAACTGGGTGGAACGGGCGACGACAACCTCATCATCCGCAACCTCCCCCTGTTCCTCTCCGACACTGCTCGCGCCTGGTTGGAGCACCTGCCTCCGGGGCAGATCTCCAACTGGGATGATTTGGTCCAGGCCTTCGCCGGCAATTTCTAGGGCACGTACGTGCGCCCCGGGAATTCCTGGGACCTCCGAAGCTGCCGGCAACAGCCGAGAGAGTCTCTTCGGGACTACATCCGGCGATTCTCGAAGCAGCGCACCGAGTTGCCCAACATCACCGACTCAGATGTCATCGGCGCGTCCCTTGCCGGCACCACCTGCCGTGACCTGGTGAGCAAGTTGGGTCGCAAGACCCCCACCAGGGCGAGCGAGCTGATGGACATCGCCACCAAGTTCGCCTCTGGCCAGGAGGCGGTCGTGGCCATCTTCCGAAAGGACAAGCAGCCCCAGGGCCGCCCCTCGGAAGAGGCTCCCGAGGCGTCTACTTCGCACGGCGCCAAGAAGAAAGGCAAGAAGAAGTCGCAAGCGAAACGCGACGCCGCCGACGCGGACCTTGTCGCCGCCGCCGAGTACAAGAACCCTCGGAAGCCCCCCGGAGGTGCTAACCTCTTCGACAAGATGCTCAAGGAGCCGTGCCCCTACCATCAGGGGCCCGTCAAGCACACCCTCGAGGAGTGCGTCATGCTTCGGCGCCACTTCCACAAAGCCGGGCCACCCGCAGAGGGTGGCAGGGCCCGTGACGACAACAAAAAGGAAGATCACCGAGCAGGAGAGTTCCCCGAGGTCCGCGACTGCTTCATGATCTACGGAGGGCATGCGGCAAATGCCTCGGCTCGGCATCGCAAGCGAGAGCGTCGGGAGGTCTACTCGGTGAAGGTGGCGGCGCCAGTCTACCTAGACTGGTCCGACAAGCTCATCACCTTCGACCAAGCTGACCACCCCGGCCACGTGCCGAGCCCGGGGAAATACCCGCTCGTCGTCGACCCCATCATCGGCGACGTCAGGCTCACCAAGGTCCTGATGGATGGGGGCAGCTGCCTCAACATCATCTACGCCGAGACCCTCAGGCTCCTGCGCGTCGATCTGTCCTCCGTCCGAGCAGGCGCTGCGCCCTTCCACGGGATCATTCCTGGGAAGCGCGTCCAGCCCCTCGGATGGCTCGACCTTCCTGTCTGCTTCGGAACGCCCTCCAACTTCCGAAGGGAGATTTTGACGTTCGAGGTGGTCGGGTTCCGAGGAACCTACCACGCGGTATTGGGGAGGCCATGCTACGCGAAGTTCATGGCCGTCCCCAACTACACCTACCTGAAGCTCAAGATGCCGGGCCCCAACGGGGTCATCACCGTCGGCCCCACGTACAAACACGCGTTCGAATGCGACGTGGAGTGCGTGGAGTACGCCGAGGCCCTCGCCGAGTCCGAGGCCCTCATCGCCGACCTAGAAAACCTCTCCAGAGAGGTGCCAGACGTGAAGCGACACGCCGGCAACTTCGAGCCAGCGGAGACGGTTAAGGCCGTCCCTATCGACCCCAGTGGCGACACCTCCAAGCAGATCCGGATCGGTTCCGGGCTCGACCCCAAATAGGAAGCAGTGCTCGTCGACTTTCTCCGTGCAAACGCCGACGTCTTTGCGTGGAGTCCCTCAGACATGCCCGGCATACCGAGGGATGTCGCCGAGCACTCGCTGGATATTCGGGCCGGAGCCCGACCGGTCAGGCAGCCTCTGCGCCGATTCGATGAGGAGAAGCGCAGAGTGATAGGCGAGGAGATCCACAAGCTAATGGCAGCAGGGTTCATCAAAGAGGTATTCCATCCCGAATGGCTTGCCAACCCTGTGCTTGTGAGAAAGAAAGGGGGAAATGGCGGATGTGTGTAGACTACACTGGTCTCAACAAAGCATGTCCGAAGGTTCCCTACCCTCTACCTCGCATCGATCAAATCGTGGATTCCACTGCTGGGTGCGAAACCCTGTCTTTCCTCGATGCCTACTCAGGGTATCATCAAATCAAGATGAAAGAGTCCGACCAGCTCGCGACTTCTTTCATCACGCCCTTCGGCATGTACTGCTATGTCACCATGCCGTTCGGTTTGAGGAACGCGGGTGAGACGTACCAGCGGTGCATGAACCATGTGTTCGGCGAACACATCGGTCGTACGGTCGAGGCCTACGTCGATGACATCGTAGTCAAGACAAGGAAAGCCTCCGACCTCCTCTCCGACCTTGTAGTGACATTCCGGTGTCTCAAGGCAAAGGACGTCAAGCTCAATCCCGAGAAGTGTGTCTTCGGGGTGCCCCGAGGCATGCTCCTGGGGTTCATCGTCTCCGAGCGGGGCATCGAAGCCAACCCGGAGAAGATCGCAGCCATCACCAGCATGGGGCCCATCAAGGACTTAAAAGGTGTACAGAGGGTCATGGGATGTCTCGCGGCCTTGAGCCGTTTCATCTCATGCCTCGGCGAAAGAGGCCTGCCTCTGTACCGCCTCTTAAGGAAGGCCGAGTGCTTCACTTGGACCCCTGAGGCCGAGGAAGCTCTCGGGAACCTGAAGGCACTCCTCACCAAGGCGCCTATCTTGGTACCCCTAGCTGATGGAGAAGCTCTCTTGGTCTACGTCGCCGCGACCACTCAGGTGGTTAGCGCCGCGATTGTGGTCGAAAGGCAAGAAGAGGGGCATGCATTTCCCGTTCAGAGGCCAGTTTACTTCGTCAGCGAGGTGCTGTCCGAAACCAAGATCCGCTACCCACAAGTTCAGAAGCTACTGTATGCAGTGATCCTGACGAGGCGAAAGTTGCGACATTACTTCGAGTCTCATCAGGTAACTGTGGTGTCATCCTTCCCCCTGGGGGAGATCATCCAGTGCCGAGAGGCCTCGGGCAGGATCGCAAAGTGGGCGGTGGAAATCATGGGCGAGACAATCTCGTTCGCCCCTCGGAAGGCCATCAAGTCCCAGGTATTGGCGGACTTCGTAGCCGAATAGGTCGACACCCAGCTGCCGACGGCTCCGATCCAACCGGAGCTCTGGACCATGTTTTTCGACGGGTCGCTGATGAAGACGGGAGCCGGCGCGGGCCTGCTCTTCATCTCGCCCCTCGGGAAACACCTACGCTACGTGCTGCGCCTCCATTTCCCAGCGTCCAACAATGTGGCTGAGTACGAAGCTCTGATCAACGGATTGCGAATCGCCATCGAGCTAGGGGTCCGACGCCTCGACGCTCGCGGCGACTCGCAGCTCGTCATCGACCAAGTCATGAAGAACTCCCACTGCCGCGACCCGAAGATGGAGGCCTACTGCGATGAGGTTCGGCGCCTGGAAGACAAGTTCTACGGGCTCGAGCTTAACCACGTCGCCCGGCGCTACGACGAGACTGCGGACGAGCTGGCAAAAATAGCCTCGGGGCGAACGACGGTTCCCCCGGACGTCTTCTCCCGGGATCTGCACCAACCCTCCATCAAGATCAACGACACGCCCGAGTCCGAGGTACCCTCGGCCTAGCCCGAGGCGTCCTCGGTTCAGCCCGAGGTACCCTCGGCCCCCGAGGGCGAGGCGCTGCGCATCGAGGAGGAGCGGAGCGGGGTCACGCCTGATCGAGATTGGCAGACCCCGTACCTGCAATATCTCCGCCAAGGAGAGCTACCCCTCGACCAAGCCGAGGCTCGGCGGGTAGCGCGACGCGCCAAGTCGTTCGTCTTGCTGGGCGATGAGAAGGAGCTCTACCATCGCAGCCCCTCGGGCATCCTCCAGCGATGCATCTCCATCGCCGAAGGTCAGGAACTCCTGCAAGAGATACACTCGGGGGCTTGCGGCCATCATGCAGCGCCTCGAGCCCTCGTCGGGAACGCTTTCCGGCAAGGCTTCTACTGGCCGACGGCGGTGGCTGACGCCGCTAGAATTGTCCGCACCTGCGAAGGGTGTCAATTCTATGCGAAGCAGACCCACCTGCCCGCTCAGGCTCTGCAGACGATACCCATCACCTGGCCCTTCGCTGTGTGGGGTCTGGACCTCGTCGGCCCTCTGCAGAAGGCGCCCGGGGGCTACACGCACCTGCTGGTCGCCGTCGACAAATTCTCCAAGTGGATCGAGGTTCGACCCCTGAACAGCATCAGGTCCGAGCAGGCGGTGGCGTTCTTCACCAACATCATCCATCGCTTCGGGGTCCCAAACTCCATCATCACCGACAACGGCACCCAGTTCACCGGCGGAAAATTCTTGGATTTTTGCGAGGATCACCACATCCGGGTGGACTGAGCTGCCGTAGCTCATCCCATGTCGAATGGGCAAGTAGAGCGTGCCAACGGCATGATTCTACAAGGGCTCAAGCCTCGGATTTACAACGACCTCAACAAGTTCGGCAAGCGATGGATGAAGGAACTCCCCTCGGTGGTCTGGAGCCTGAGGACAACGCCGAGCCGAGCCACGGGTTTCACGTCGTTCTTCCTGGTCTACGGGGCCGAGGCCGTCTTGCCCACTGACCTGGAATACGGCTCCCCGAGGACGAGGGCCTACGACGATCAAAGCAACCAAGCTAGCCGAGAAGACTCGCTGGACCAGCTGGAAGATGCTCGGGACAGGGCCTTACTACACTCAGCGCGGTATCAGCAGTCCCTGCGACGCTACCACGCCCGAGGGGTCCGACCCCGAGACCTCCAGGTGGGCGACCTGGTGCTTCGGCTGCGGCAAGACGCCCGAGGGAGGCACAAGCTCACGCCCCCCTGGGAGGGGCCATTCGTCATCGCCAAAGTTCTGAAGCCCGGAACGTACAAGCTGGCCAACAGTCAAGGCGAGGTCTACGGCAACGCTTGGAACATCCAACAACTACGTCGCTTCTACCCTTAAGATGTTTCCAAGTTGTTCATATACCTCGCACCCACGCAAAGTTTAGTCAACAAGGAAGGGTCGGCCTCGCCTCGGCAAAGCCCGACCCTCCCTCGGGGGCTAAAAGGGGGGGAAACCTCCTCTGCGTCAAAATTTTCCTCGAAAAAAAAATCTCTTTTACCAGAATATCTTTCGTGCTTTTCGACTACTTCGAAAAGTGGGTCCTGGAAACGATGGAGTACACGTAAGCAGCCAAGGCTGACCGAGCCGAGGGACTCCTACGCCTCCGGGATACGGATACCTCACTCATCACCTTCTGCGATAAGTAACTCACGTTCGGATAAAGTGGCTCCGCGGATCGAACAAGTCTTTACGTTCGGAAGCCCTTCTGCCGAAGCGATCCTTCGAGCCTTCTCGACCAAGTCGGTGACAGGGCCTCATGGACGGGTGAAAGTACGCGTAAGCGGCAAGGCCGACCGAGCCAAGGGACTCCCACGCCTCCGGGATACGGATACCTCACTCATCACCTTCCGCGAGAAGCAACTCTCGCTCGCACAAACATCCCTGTTACCGACAAAAAGTCCAGATACTCGAAACAAGAGGAAAAGAGACGCAGCTTTACAATACAGCGAGGGTGTGTGTTCTTGCCTCGACGGCCGCACAAGGCACACGCTACAAGACAATCTGATCCTGCAGGCTCGGGTCTTGACGCTGGAAGGGGGCAGCAACACCCTCGGCATCGACGGCACCTTCGGCAAGGCTCGACCTAGCCTCGGACGGCGACGCGGTCCGAGGGTCTCCGCTCCGAAGGACGACGTCATCACCACGCCCGGGCAATCGCTGCCAGGGACTTCTCCGGGAATCCGGCCCGAGCAGACGGCTCGGCCGGTTACCCCTGGGGCCTCGACCAACCATCTTCCAAGGGCGCCAGCCCGACCTGAGGCCTCGGCTGATCAACTCCGACGTCGATCCCACCAACGGATAACCCGGCTAGGCTCCGGCCAACCAGGTTTCATTCTCGAGCCGACTCTGCCTCTGTTCATACTGATATCGCTACCCCTGGCTTCGACTCGTCGAAGAGCGGCCGAGGGGTCTCTTTAACTAAGCTAGAGGAACCTCGGACAGCAAGGCCGACCGAGCCGAGGGACTCCTACGCCTCCGGGATACGGATACCTCACTCGTCACCTTGACACGGGGCGACTCATGCTTGGTGAAGCGGTTCAGATAATCAACAGACGAGTCTTGGTGCTCGAAAATGAGGAAAAAACACGGCTCCGTGCCGACGTTACATACATGTTCAGGCCCCGAAAGCCGTAATGAACAAAAACACTGGCATTCGAAGTGCCATTACAAACGGAACTCCGGTTCCCCCCTCCGCAGGTACGAACAACCCCACTCCATGGGGGAAGGCCTGCGGAGCAACGGAAGACCGACGAACGGCGCGCCGTCACCTGCCCCAGCAGCGGCGACGACGACGACTTCTGCTCCGGGGGGCCGAACGGCGGCGGCACTGACCTCAGGGCGGATGCTGCTGCCAGGAGGCCCCCGCCCATGCCAAAACTCGTAAGGCAAGGACGGGCAGAAGGCCGTAGAGTTGGAGGTCGGTCCGTGGCCAGCCTTGGCTATCACGCCGGCGGAAGAACCTCTTCCAGCTGCCGTGGCAGACGCCGGCGCCGCGAGCGGCTCCGAAGCCACTCGTGTCCGAAAGCCAGGCACGCTGCAGATGCCCGCGGGGGCCGACCTCAACACGGCACACTCCCCTCCCCAGCCCTGGTGATGAAAATCCTTGAGGCTGAGGGAGGGGCAGAGGTCGCAGCCCGGCTCGCTTTCCCCCGCCATCAAGCCAGAGGTCACTGCCTTGGGTGACCGCCGGCGGAGGGGTGCAGCCGGGCTGCATGATGAAAATCCTTGAAGCCGAACGATGGCTAAAAGGTACCAACTCCCACGGAGTTGCGTTCCTCCAACGATGGGGCGAAAAGACGGCGGTTTCCCCCATCCGGGGGCTTGGAAGGTGGAAAGATGCGGTGCATAAGGGAGCAAGAAGACATGGTCGCCTTACGAAAGGGGTCGCCCTCCTTTTAAAGGCGACTCTCCCTGCTTGCACCCCCAACCGTCACGGGCTGAGTCTTCTCCAACACGCTCCAAAGCCCTCCCCTGTGGCGCGGGGGCTGGGTCCCGCATGTCATGCAGACCGGCTCCGAGCAGAAGAAGCCAAACCGCCGCGTGTGGTGCACGCAACCGCCCAGCGGTTACAAGTGACCCTCCACTTTTGCCCAGACCAATGGGCGAAAGGGGCGGGCAGCCATGCAGGCGGCATGCAACCGCGCCAAGTGGACGCACTTCTCCGACTCCCGACACGCCAGCATGGAGGCCCAGGCCCACGCGTCGCGCGACCGGCGCGCCGGATGCTGCATGCAAGCAACTGTACCGCCTGTGCCACCACCGCGCCTCCTCGATTGCGGAACCAATACCGCGACTCGAGGCGACCCAGCACGCGACCCAGCAGCGCCAGCCTGACACGGCGGCCAACGCGGCCAAAGGTGGGCCGGCAGTAATGACGGTGGCAGGCGCGCGGGAGCAGCGGTCACGTCGTCAGCCAAGCTCACGTCCCATCCGGGGGCAGCAAGAGAACCCCCTCTCACGGCGTGAAGACAACGCGCCCGTGGTCTGTTCCTCGAACGGCTCGCGCACACGCAACGGTCGCCCTGCCAACTACTCGCCCCGTCGCATTAACTCCGCGGCTGGACAGGCGGCGCTTCTGGCAGGAGCAGCGGGCGACGCTTCGCCTTCGCCGAAACAACCGCGCCAAAAAAGGTACGCCGCGTCGTTCGGTTTCGTATCCTTTTTCCTTTTTTCCTCTTTCTCTATCTCTTGCGACAGGGACCGGGAAAGGGGGATACCCCGAAAGGGATCCTTCCCCGTGAAGGAACTAGGCTCCGAGCCTCCTTACTGATCAGGGGTTCGAAGGCTGGCCCCCCGAAGGGTTCAACAGCCGCCTCAGATCGCGTGGGCCCTACACCCACTACTGGTCAGAGGTTCGAAGGCCGGCCCCCCGAAGGGTTCCACGGCCGCCTCAGGCTACTCGGGCTCCGCGCCCATTACTGATCAGGGGTTCGAAGGCTGGCCCCCGAAGGGTTCACAGTCGCCTCAGACGCTGAGCGAGGGATGACCAGGGGTACGTTCGATACATAACCAAGGCTCGGGCTGCGCTCCCGAGGTACCCTAGGACATTTCCGAGACCAGCGGGAGCGATCTTGTAACGGAATCCCATCGGAGGGAGGCATCGAGCCCTCGGACCCCGTCGCCAGGGGACCGGGTCCGGCAGATCACCCGTAGGTACTTTTGGGCGTGCCTCTGGGCCCCTAGCCGACCCCCAACGAACGGGGCACGGACGTCCACTCGGATTACCCGCTTGTAGCTCACCGGAGACACCATGTTCGGTGCCCATCGAGGGTAACATGGCGCTCTCCCCCCTCCTCCTTGCGGAAAGGCGACGTAGGGGCGTATGTAAAAAAGCCGAGTCTGTCCCTGATTGCCCTCTCGCCCTGTGCGGAGGCTCGGGGGCTGCTCTCGCAAACCCGGCTCCGGCCGAACCGTTGACAGCGTCAACATACCAGCCCGAGAACTTGGGCCCTGACCGTGCACCCGGGCTACGGCCAGTTCGCATGAGGGAACCACCAGACCAGCCGAAGCATTACGCAAGGCATTAAGACCTCGAAGGAGTGAAACCACTCCTCCGAGGCCTCGGGGGCTACACCTGGCGGGTGCGCTCGCGCGCACCCACCGGAACAAAATGCAACCGAGAAAGGCTGGTCCCCTTGCAAAAAAGTGCGACGAAAGCCTCCAAGCGAGTGCTAACACTCCCTTCGAGGCTCGGGGGCTACTGTCGGGGACCATAATTAGGGGTACCCTCAAGACGCCTAATTCTCAGCTGGTAACCCCCATCAGCATAAAGATGCAGAGGCCTGATGGGTGCGATTAAGTCAGGGATCAGTCCATACGAGCGACTCGATCACGCCTCGCCCGAGCCTAGCCTCGGGCAAGGGCAGCCGACCTCGAGGGGTTTCCGTCTCGCCCGAGGCCCCCCTTTTAACGGCGGACACATCTCCGGCTCGCCCGAGGCCTTGCCTTCGCTAAGAAGCAACCCTGACTAAATCACCGCGCCGACCGACCGAGTCGCAGGAGCATTTAACGCAAAGGTAGCCTGACACCTTTATCCTGACGCGCGCCCCCGGCAGAGCCGAAGCGACCGCCGTCACTTCGCCGCTCCACTGACCGGTCTGACAGAAGGACAGCGCCGCCTGCGCCATTCCGACTGCAGTGCCACTTGAAAGAGTGAGACTGACAGGCAGTCAGGCCTTGCCAAAGGCGCCATAGGAAGCTCCGCCCGACCCAGGGCTCGGACTCGGGCTAAGGCCCCGGAAGACGGCGAACTCCGCTCCGCCCGACCTAGGGCTCGGACTCGGGCTAAGGCCCCGGAAGACGGCGAACTCCGCTCCGCCCGACCCAGGGCTCGGACTCGGGCTAAGGCCCCGGAAGACGGCGAACTCCGCTCCGCCCGACCCAGGGCTCGGACTCGGGCTAGGCCCCAGAAGACGACGAACTCCTCTTCGCCCGACCCCAGGGGTCGGACTCCGCCCTGGCCTCTGCCGAACGACCTCCGCCTCGCCCGACCCAGGAGCTCGGGCTCGGCCTCGGCCGTGAAAGACAGACTCGACCTCGGCTTCGGAGGAGCCTCCACGTCGCCCGACCTAGGGCACAAGCCCGCCACGTCAACAGGAAGCGCCATCATCACCCTACCCCGAGCCGACTCGGGCCGCAGAGAACAAGACCGGTGTCCCATCTGGCTAGCTCCGCCAGATAGGCAATGATGGCGCCCCGCTAGCCCCGTGATGACGGCGGCTCTCAGCTCCCTTACGGAAGCAGGGGGACGTCAGCAAGGACCCAACCGCTCCGACAGCTGTCCCTCCGCCAGGTTCCGTTGCTCCTCCGACAGCCACGACACCACACCAGCTGGGTGCCAAGATCTCTCCGGCTGCCACATTGGCATGTACTTAGGGCGCTAGCTCTCCCCCGCTAGACACGTAGCACTCTGCTACACCCCCATTGTACACCTGGATCCTCTCCTTACGCCTATAAAAGGAAGGACCAGGGCCTTCTTAGAGAAGGTTGGTCGCGCGGGGACGAGGACGGGGCAGGCGCTCTCTTGGGGCCGCTCGCTTCCCTCACCCGCGTGGACGCTTGTAACCCCCTACTGCAAGCGCACCCGACCTGGGCGCGGGACGAACACGAAGGCCGCGGGATTTCCACCTCTCTCACGCCCGTCTCCGGCCACCTCGCTTCCCCCCTTCGCGCTCGCCCACGCGCTCGACCCATCTGGGCTGGGGCACGCGGCACACTCACTCGTCGGCTTAGGGACCCCCCGGTCTCGAAACGCCGACAGCAGTGTAACGAATTGCATAAATACCTACACCATGTAGTATAATTTGTATTAGTATATATCATAAACTAGATTTAATGTGTTTAGCTGCATGGCTGTTGGAGGGATCTTATATTTATGAAGGAAATAAAACATTAAATACGATTTTTTGTTTCTATGCGTGTAATTCATTTCCTTTCATTGCACATTATTTTCATCATAAATTCGTGTGCATGCAGCTGGTAACATATTTTTACGCAGTATATCGAATTGCATAATTATTTACACAGTATAGCATATTTAGTCTCAGTATATATCATAAAACACTCCTTACGCGTCTAGCTGCATGACTGTTGCAGCGATCCTAAATTTATGGAGAAAATAAAGGATTTAAAAATAGAAACTGACGCACATATCTTTCCTAAATTTATGCGCATGCATTGGATCGTGTTTGACTCATGCATGCATTCCTTTTTTGCGCTAACAGACGTGGGGCAGGTGGCGCACCCGACAGCCTGGTTGGGCGCGCTGGTTGAACCAGTTTGCAGGGGTGGTCGGCCTGGGCTTCCTTTAACTATTGGAAGCACAAGGCTCCCGTTATACCTACCCTATATATATAAAAAATATAACCTACATTGCGGCTTAGCACATGTCTTCCGACTGCACCAACCTAAGTATATGTTTGTTTGCCTTTTGACTTTACCTTTTACCCTCCAAAAACCACAAGTTAAATTAAAAGGTTGGATTAAAAACAGCCTTTTCTTAAAAATCGATTTTCTCGTAGTACAAAAACTAAAAGTACACTTTTATTAGTGGTTTTCGACTAAAACTATGAAAATATGTATGGAAGAACTTTTAGTGGTTTCCACCAAACGTTTTTTAGTATTTTAACAGTTCACAAACACAACAACTTTTTTCACAACCTACAATAACTTTTTCACAGCCACGGTCCAACCAAAATACCAAACAGACCCTAATGCTCCGTCCGCTCTTCTGTCTCATCACCTATCTCATCCTCTATTTCTAGATTCAAAAATTGAACTACTACCTAAAGATAAGGAACTATTGGAGACAAAGTTGGTTTTTACTCTCAATAGTTACTTAACAACTTGCTAAACTAAACATGAGTTTAGGAAGCCTTTTTAAGAGAACTATTATAGTTTTTAAGGGAAATGGAGTTTAAATCGATGGTTTTGATGGTGTATTCAGTATGAATGTAATTTGTTTAGTGTATTTAGTAAAGATTATTAGTGTGGGGGTGATTTCGTTAGTGAGTTTTATAAAGTTTAAACTGATATAATTTGATTACGTGGGCCCCATGTGTCACTTACTCACTTACCAATTTAGTATTTGTTTTCATTTTTCCCCTCACCTTCCTCCCCTGTCCCTCCTCCGTCCCTTTTCACGCGCGACGCCTTCTGCGCCCCCGCCGCCCAAGACTCTTCACCATCCCGCAGCGAGCCTCCTCCACTGGCGCCCCCTATCTTCCCTTCGCTGCAGCTCTCTCGTTGAAGAGCTGCTGCATCCCCAGTCAGTGCTCAGCCCGCCGAAGGATCGGTCTCCTTGGCGGCCTCCCCGCGGTGCTCCTCCCCGCCCTCCTCTCTCTTTTCGTCGTTGCAGCCACGGATCTTGGTGGCAGGGACGCCACATCATTTCCCAGAATTCAAACGGCACGGAAGAGCACATACGCTCGTTCCTTGTTCTTACTCTCGTTCATCCGTTTCTCCCCCATCTCTCTCTCATTTGTTTCCTTCGGCGACGAATAGGCGAGTGCAGCCGCCCTTCTCCAGGTCTTCACCTGCGACGAGCATCCACCAAGTACGCCCGCCTCCTTCTGCCCCCCTTCCTGCTGTGCGAAGCCGAGCACCCCCGGACTCTAATGTAAGCTATTGTATTCGGATCTGACCCGTTGTAAGTATACACGTGATACCTGCTAACTTCGAGTTTTTGCGAACATTACTGGGTGGTCCGCCTGCCACAAATCCGGTATTGCTGCTTATGGTTTGAATTGTAATCTTTGTGATCTGTTTTGCCTGTCTCGTCGTCGATCATCACTGCATTTCGTTGAGATGGAATGATTCTGTACCAGTACAATTGATGCATACCATCTGATGGTTCTGCAGTTGATCTTCTGGCTGGAAATTCACGTTGACGGTGGCGAGTAGGGCTTCTACCATCGGTAGTCTCATCTCAAGGAGCAAAATTCTTCCATGATCCCTTTAAACCGGAGGACAAGCCTGCCCAGGGCTGGTAGATCTCGATGCCCCTTGTCTCGGTTATTACTGTTGCTTTAAATTACTAGCGACTAGCGATATGCCCTCTTAACCCCACGGTCCCTTAAGCATATGTGCTCACCACCATTGGCCTTTGTTTATGTTTATTTGGACCATCTAATGCATGCCCCCATGAAGGAAACTGAATATTTTTTAGTGTTCCACTCAAAAAGTTATCCTTTTTGCCTTACAATGGGCTTCACTTGGTGTACAAGCACATGCTAGCTTTTCAAAGGTTCTATTTACGTGCATTTATGAGTGCAACTTTGATTTTGTATGGCAAATAGTATATTTTCTGGCAGTATTTTCCTCTGTAGAATTTTCCTGAGCAACAGTTCCTTTCTGCAATCCAAAAGATGTGTTTCTTCTACCTGAAGTAATTCTTGTTATGTGCACATTAAGATTTCAGTTGCTAGAAAGACAGGCAAGTTGAGCTAAAGCTATTAGGTGCAATATTTCAGTCGAAGTCAGGTGGATGTGTATAGCTCTTTATTAGATACATCTCTAAGCAAAGAGCAGCCACTTTGCTAAGATCACATTCCAAGGCAATGCCAGAGTATACTTGTACTGCATGTTATAAGTAACAGCAGGATTATTTGGGTATCCATCTATCTATCTGGTCATGAGTGTGCTTCATTTGTAATCATTGTATGTATGACCGGTCCCTTTGTATGTTGCTCTTGTTGACAGGGATGGACTACTTTGATGCAAGGCGGAAGCCTCATAATGTTGGTAAAATCATTGCAGCACTGGTCCTCACAACACTCTGTATATTTGTTCTGAAGCAATCTCCTGGTTTTGGTGGCAATAGTGTGGTAAGATGTCCATGACTCCATGTTTCTTTTACCTTTTCCATCTTATTTCAATAAACTTTCCAAACCACTTTCTACTCACGTTTCATATCATAAATTACAAAACAGTTGATGTTCCTATAGGTAGTGACTCTGTAACCTCTTAGAGTCTCCCCCTCCTTTTGTTTTCTTGTAATGTACATCATCAACTAGATATGTTACTTTGAAGAAGTTTTAGAATATGCAGCAAAGCTTGTCTGGTATCTTGTCATGGAATACACATTTGGGTAATGAGCAAACAGAAGTGAAGAGCAACATCCTACTTGTTTCCCTCACATATCTCTGTACCTTCTTGTGGTGGTGCTAACGAACAGATGATGAAAGATTGAAAGTGATCCCTCCAGCCGATAGTCTTTGTTATTGCAGTTCCTTTTACCCTAGGCCATTTCCAACTTGATCTTTCATACATGTGTTTGTTGCCTCTGCTTGGTTTTGGCAGTTGAGACCTGAGTGACATCATGACAATTTCAGTTATCTTCCTAGAGATTGTATTTTGTTTCACGGCACCCAAGAAATCTGGATAATCAATGCTGATTTGTACTTTGTATACAAAAAAACAGTTGAATCTGTTAATACTCTGATTCCCAACTCTAAAGCTGACTGTGCTGTGGTGTGTATATTCCTGCAGTTTTCTCGCCATGAACGTGGGGTTACCCATGTCTTAGTAACAGGAGGAGCTGGTTATATTGGTTCACATGCTGCTTTAAGGCTCTTAAAGGATAACTATCGAGTTACTATTGTGGTAATCAAGTTTTTCTTTGTACTGAATCTGTGAATTAAGTGTTATTTAAGTCTTCTCTGCTGATGCAATGTTTGGTTCATCATGTAGGATAATCTATCTAGAGGAAACATGGGAGCAGTAAAGGTTCTGCAGGGCTTATTTCCACAGCCTGGGAGACTACAATTCATCTTTGCTGATCTGGGGAACCAGAAATCTGTATCCTCATTTATGCTTCTAAAGCTGCTTTGCTTGTGCCTTTTCTGCTTATGGAGAGTTACATCCGAAGTCTTCTTTTCACTTAACTGGCTGCCAGGTCAACAAGATATTTGCTGAAAATGCATTTGATGCTGTGATGCACTTTGCAGCTGTTGCTTATGTGGGAGAGAGCACATTGGAACCCCTTAGGTAAGTCAGTTGTTGTTACCTTATCACTGATATTGGAATCGAGGATCATCTTATATAGAAATGCCTGAACATGCCTGGCCACTTGGCAAGAGAAAATGACATCAAGTATATATTACCTTGTGATGGCCTTCCTGTTGATTTTTTACTTAGCTCTAATGGCACCTCTCTTTCTCTCTGACTAAACAATGTATTTAAATGAATTGTTTTGTCTTAATTGATGGAACGCTGTATTAGTGACGTAATCATGGAGTTACTATCAATATCTTTATGTATTTCTTACAGATTTAATTTAAAGAACGGTTTTAAAATATCTGAAACTTATGTAATGTGTCTAACCGTCTCAATAACTTAACAGGTACTATCACAATATTACATCGAACACACTACTGATTTTGGAGGCTATGGCATCTCATGGAGTCCAAACCCTTATTTACTCCAGTACATGTGCTACCTACGGAGAACCAGATAAGATGCCTATTACAGAAGCCACACCTCAGGTATTTTTGTTGAGAATTTGAGATGTCCTTTAATAAAGGCAACGTATCATGTGCAAACCAGTACTTCTGTGCAAACTCCGTGCAAAATAAATAACAAAAGTCACAAAAAATTATGGATGTACTTCTTTGTCCACTCTAGCACTGTATAAAAATTCAAATTCAAATTCATTATATATTAAAAGATTCAAAAAAGAGAATTATGAGATAATTTCCACTTTTTTGTATCTCATAGTTTTCTCTTTTTGTATCTCTTAACATATGATGAATTTGAACTTGAAATTTTATACAGTAGTACAGTAGGCAATGAAGTACATCTATAATTTTCTTGAGAATTTTTTGCGACTTTTGTTAGTTGGTTTGCACGGAGTTTGCACGAAAACTTGGTTTGCACTATGTTATTTAGTCAGCTTGTTACTGAAAGAAATAGTTTTAGGTTGCCATCTAAATGTTGCATTCTTTCCTTCATTCTTTTTATGACTTTAGGTATCTGTGCAAACAGACATGCTATCACGCTACTAATTGGTTTTTGTCTTACCTTGGCCTAGTTCCCTATCAATCCATATGGAAAAGCTAAGAAAATGGCAGAGGATATCATAATAGATTTCTCAAAGTCGAAGGGAGCTGACATGGCTGTCATGATTTTAAGGTTAGAACCTTTTCTTCAGTTGCATAGGTTAGAACCTTTTCTCCAGTTGCATAGGTTAGAACCTTTTCTTCAGAAATTGGTTTAAATCGACATCTCGGCTTCTGCACCAGATATTTCAATGTTATTGGATCTGACCCTGAGGGAAGATTAGGTGAGGCTCCTAGGCCAGAACTTCGAGAGCATGGTCGGATATCTGGGGCTTGCTTTGATGCAGCATTAGGAGTCATTCCAGGATTAAAGGTATCTTTTTTTGAGAGCATGGTCGGATATCTGTGAAATAAAGCATAAGTTAGTCTATTGCTTCATGCCAAGTTGTGCATGATGTACTAGTAAGCACTTTGTTGTGAAAGCGCGCTGTAAGATGGAGCTGATGGTTATGCATGACCTTCCTGTAGGTTAAAGGAACAGATTATCCCACAGCTGATGGAACCTGCATAAGAGATTATATTGATGTCACAGATTTAGTTGATGCTCATGTGAAAGCACTCAACAAGGCAGAGCCTAGAAAAGTCGGCATTTACAATGTTGGAACAGGAAGAGGTTTGTCAACACGAGATTTATTTTGTTTATTTGAATAATTATTATTTGCTCATATGGAGGTTTATACACTGCACAGGTTGTAATAAATACTTTGCTTAACTTACATGGTAACAAGGCATAGAGGCCGCAAACAGTTAATCTGGGACAGCATATCTTTGTAGTATTTAAATAAAATATCTTCGTAGGGTCAATAGTGATTTGTGCGTCAAGCTGTAAGACTGAATCCTGAAGTCTTCTCTTGTGGCGTCATTATCACTTTGCTCTGATATATGCATGTCTTTCAGGTCGCTCAGTTAATGAGTTTGTTGATGCCTGCAAGAAGGCAACTGGGGTCAACATCAAAATTGAGTACCTCAACAGAAGGCCAGGAGATTATGCAGAAGTATACAGCGACCCAACAAAGATCAACAAGGAGCTCAACTGGACAGCTCAATATACCGATCTCAAAGAGAGCCTATCAGTCGCATGGAGGTGGCAAAAGTCGCATCCGCGGGGCTACGGGCCAAACTAAATATATCCTGCTGATCTATAATTCACTTAATCGTCAATACATATTAATTCTTTAGTTAGAGATATAAGATCTTGCTGCGATACTCCTCAAAATCAGGCCTTCCTATTCTCCTTTCCCCGTCCTTTTTATTTCAAAGGTTTGTTTTGTTGGCTAGCAGGAACATGAATGGTGATTTGGATAAAAAAAGGACATGTGATGACAATTTCATTGCTTCTGACACATTGTTGGTAAAAAAATGTAAATTGCTTCAGCCAATGAGCTGCAAGATTGATTGAATTGAGTTAAGAAAAACCTTGTGTTGCGATCCTTAATCTCCAGCAGTTTTTCCTATCTACTCTCTTATTTCAAACTTTATTATGTGAATAGTGCAGTATGTAGTGTAAAATATTGTTTTACATGAACATATATACGGTCTACGCAGCAGTCTTAAAAATGCTATTTGTGTTTTGTGCTGTTATTGTTGCAGCTGCTGGATATTTGTTTCGTACAGAAATTCATAATGCTGTAAGGGAGCATACGGATTGAATTGACAACCAAACTAATTGTCAACTATTTTTTCCCGATCGATGGGAAATTTTGCCCCACACAGACCAACAACAACCTTCTGACGACATGGCAGAACTGTAGCAAACTAGCTGCCTGATCTCCGACAGAGAAATCCTGCCGGTTGAGTTGACGTCCAGTTCGGTGACCAGTGCCTTTTTCGCTCTTTTTCTTTCCTTTTCGGCAAAAGAGTTTAGGTTATCGTCATAATATTTATGTCGGCTAAATTTTTTAAGCTTGACTAGAGTTATAAAAAATAATTTATCTCTAAATAAGTTTATTATAAAAATAGACTTAAAAATCTATTCAATGATACTAATTATATAATACAAATATTATCATCATTTATATATTTAATCAGAATTAAAAATATTTGATTTTTTTTTAGAAAAACAAGAGCGGCAACTATTTTAAAAGGGAGAAAGTAGATTGAATCAGGTTTTGTCTCGTGATTGGTCATGTAGGAATTCAACAGGAACCGGTCAGGGGTGACTTAAGGGCATGTAGGTTACTTAGGAAAACTGATGGACAGTTCGCATAATTTTTTCAGCTTGTGATTGATACAAACGTGTGTCCGTAGATTCATCATGTACCTTTGACGAAACATTAAGATAAAACTGGAAGAAACACACGGTCGTCATTTCAATTCTATGCGGACAGATGGTCGTCATTTCAGTTTACTGAAACGGCCTACTGTACTTTGCACCTGCATTCAAATCAACTGAAACGCATGCACTTGCATTCAGATACACAACTGGAAGTGCATCAAGTGGGATAATATTTCAGATATAAAAATAGAGAAGAAAGCGTGGCATTCAAAGAAGAAATGCACTTGTATTCAGATTGTGTGGCATTCAGGTACACGATGGAGAAGAAAGCGGGAACTTATTTGTCGGTGTTTTGACTCGAGGATCCTACCGACTAGTAAATGAATGCTACGTGCCTTGGTCTAGATGGATGATGTAAGAAGACACAAGTCTTTATCCTGATTTGGGCAAGATAACGCCCTACTTCTAGCAAATGGGGATGAGACTTATATTTCTTACACCTAAGTGCTTGCAGTAGGGAATACAAGCTGGTCGTGGGAGGGAAGAATCTTAAGTCACTAGGGTTGATTGAGTCAAGTGTCAATATCGTCGTGGACGAGTAAACCGTGAAGTGTTCGCCTCCTCCGCCTGAAGCCTTGGACGTCGAGGATGTCTGGTTTCTGTATTTGTATCTTTGACTACGCAGAGAGCCGAGGCTAGGGCCGAGGGTTCGGTCATGTACCCGAGCCTTCTGATGGGAAAACTGTCCAAGTCATAGTGGTTGGAGCAGTGGTGAGTATGGCGAAAAGCTCCTGGTAATACGTCAACTCTACTGCTTCTGGTGATGTCGGGTCTTCTCCTGTTGGTATTATCGAGGCCGAAGCCATGCTCGGACGAGGTGGAAATCTTCCCGAGGCTGTCACACCCGGGTTTCGAGGGCACCAAGACCCGAGCGCGAAATAATCACCAAGTGTGCTGGGACCAAGTCTCACATATATGATGAATCATGGTATAGAAACGAATGTCACATCTTTACTACATAATAGGAGTTCTGTACAAAATAGTTAAATAATTACATCATATGGAGACAACGATCCAACAACCCAAAGTTGACTGGGAGACGACGGCCTAGACCTCTCACGAACTCATCACAACATCCTCCATGCGCCTCATCCTGCGGTACCTCTTCTTGACCTGTGGGGGTGTGAGACAGCAAGAGTGAGCTCACATACGTTGATCGCTCAACAAGTTGTGGTGAATAATATGCATGAACTCGCCAATGGTGGGAACTCACTAAAGAGGATGGCTAAAGCTGAGCATTGCTTTTAAAGTTGGTCAAAATTTTATTAGCAGTTACTAAGTGTAAGTAGATACCAACCCAAATAAGTAATAGATCAAAATTTGATAACAACACCCGCGATGCAATGCATATGACAAATCAAATTTAGTTACATAAATTAATCATGTGAGTGTCCGAGCTGCTCATGACCGTGAGCATGGCTGATATACTAGTTTTACACTCTGTAGAGGTTGCGTATCTTTACCCACAAGTCGTGTTACCCATCTGCCAAGGGGTCATGAATCACATACACCTCTACCAAGGAAGCGAGGCAGGGTAACACTACGAGACCTTTACAAAGTTCCACTAGCTTCAGAAAACCCGCTACAGTTTCTAGGAAACTCCAATGCATGGATCCCTCGCCTGACCGCCATCGCAGCAAAATCAACCCAAGGACCTCCCTACACTGAACACTCCCCTACCGCCCTTTCCCCTTTCAGGTAAGGTAGTCCTCCACTAGCTTTCCTAATTAGTCAGCCAAGGACATCCCATACTACCCTTGTGGTAGTACTGTTTTCCCAGGTGGTTCTTCATGTTCCAATTAACAATATGATCTTATCATGAACAATAATTAAACAATAACATAATTGGAACATGATCATAATGAAACATTAGTTTCCCAAAACCAAGTAGAGCAATAGCAAATCTACCCAATAATTCATCTGCTTACAAGGTGGGGAATAAACAATGCTAGAGGAAACCTATTAGGTCCCATCAAATTAACCTGAGCATGTAACAGTTATTAACATCGAACATTATTAGATAAAAAGGAGTGATCAAGGGCACAACTTGCATAGGACTCAAGATTTCAGGTACCAACTTGCTCTTCAAGTGACTCGTGACCTCACTGCTAGTCGTAGCAATAAGACAAATATGGTATAGGCAAAATTAACATCACATCAAACATAAGCACAAACTGAATAATAATGGTCTACACGTTGCAACGAGATCGTGGGTCCAAGAATCGCTAAATTCGGAGCTACGATTATAAAATTATGTTTTTCCGATGTTTCATGTGCTTAAATAATAAAACTATATTTCATTGGTATAAGTTATATGAGAAAATATATAACTATCTTTGCTCAACTGTAATCTAGGCTATTACTTGACTATGGGTTATCTTTTAGTCAAACTATATCTGTAAGATTAGAATATTATATTAATGTTAGAGAGGCTAATGCAATAAACATAGATTAATCAAACTAGTTTCCTAATTATAAAAGTATGTGATATGACAAAACTAAGGATATCAGTGTGTATGTATTTTTATTACGAGACCATCACAACTTGAACGGGTAAAATCGGGGTAAAAACGGAGAAGACATGAATTTTCTATCTTTTCTAGAATTATTTCTATAAAATCGATTTCCATATTTAATTTACAATCTCTGGATCACTCGTGGACCGCGACCATAATTTCCATGAACCCCAGAGTCAACACTGCAAGATCCAAGGACCTAAATTAAACTCTCTAGTACAGATCTAGGACGGCGGGTTTATTTCCAGGTTTTCGGGGGTCTCTTACGTAAGAAAGGGTCGACAAAGGGGTATGGGTTCATCTGAGCCGTAGGATCTTCAATCAAGCACCCATATTAGATCACTAATCCCACCATCGCCTGAGCCATTGGATCGACCCGTAATGGCGAGGATCCACCCTAGCTGAAGGGTTATGCTCTTTCAATCTGGGTTGTCTACTTATCGATCAATGACCGAGATTTTAAACATCGGCAATCAAATCTTAACCCTCCAACCCACGAGCCACGGTCCTGATCAACCCGGCCGAACCATTATGTGGCACTTCATCCCATCCGTCCATTCCAGATCGACGGTCAGAGACACCTTCCACCTCCCGACGAACGGTAACGACAGGGAGCGCGCACACTGAAAGGGAAATAGGGTCAAACCTTTTCCAATATGAATTTTGGTGGTTGAATTGCCCAACACAAATTATTGGACTAACTAGTTTACTCTAGAGTATATGTTCTACAGGTGCCAAAGGTTCAACTCAAAACCAATACAAAGATTAAAAAGGGTTCAAAAAGAAAGGAGCAAAGGAAACTGAAGTGCTCCCTGATCTGGTGCACCACCAGACAGTGTCCGGTGCACCAAGGAGGATCGACTTCAACTCTTTACCTTCGGGTTTCCCAGACGCACCTCCGCTATAATTCACTGGACTGTCCGGTGTGCCACCGGACTGTCCGGTGCGCCAGCGGAGCAACGGCTATCAGCGCACAACGGTCGACTCTGACAGTGAACTGTGCAGAACAGTACACGCGGCAGAAGTCAGAGCAGAAGGTCAGAGGGGCACCGGACTGTCCGGTGCCGCATGAGGACAAAGCCTCCAACGGTCGACCAGCTCCAACCCTATCGAAGAAGATGACGTGGCGGCGCACCGGACACTGTCCGGTGGCGCACCGGACTGTCCGGTGCGCCCATCGCCAGCAGACTTCACCAACGGCTACAATTTTGGATGGTGGCTATAAATACCAACCCAACCGGCCACTTCAAGGTGTAAGGGAGCCCAAGCAACATTCCAAGTCATCTAGTTGACATACTCAAGCCCTCCCAACCACATATATTCATTGATCCATCCTATACACAAGATTTAGACCACTACAACCAACACAAGTGCCACACAAGATAGAGCAAGCAAGAGAGAGCTACTCATTTGAGTTTAGCACTAGTGCCTTGTGAGATTCATTGAGAGATAGTGTGTGCTACTTCTTTGTGTTCATTTACGCGTGGAGTTTTGACTCCCATTGAACTTCCTCCAAAGTTTTGGAGGCTTGTAAAGCTAGCAAGAGACACCAAAGAGTGTGGTGGTCCTTGCGGGATCTTGAGTGATCCATGAGAAGAAGAAGAGCTCGCTGGTCTTGCGTGATCGGTGGAGAGAGGGAAAGGGTTGAAAGAGACCCATCCTTAGTGGACTCCTCAACGGGGACTAGGCCTTCGAGGGCCGAACCTCGGTAAAACAAATCACTCGTGTCTTGTGTGCTTATTGCTTGTGATTTGTTTGTGCTTTCCCCTTCCAAGTTCTTCTCGCACGATTTGTTTGTGCTTTCTCTTTACAAGTTCTTCTTGCACTATTTTTTGCTAATATTATTTGGGGTTGCTTAAAGTTAAATTCTCATTTAGTAAAGCAACACCTTGCAAGGAAGAACTTAAGTGATTACTCTTTTTATCTAAGCTCTCTTGCTTTATTTTCATAGACTTATTAGTAGTATTGTTTTGTCAATTCCGCTTTATTTGAAAGCAATACTCTTTACAAGCAAAGGACTTGGTTTTTATACTCCGATAATTGTGTATCTTGTTCTAACCACTAATCAAGGGATCTAGGAGGGGTGTAAAGTTATAATTTTCAGGTTTCGCCTATCCACCCCCCTCTAGGCGACTTTCAATTGGTATTAGAGCGAGGCACTTCATATTGAGTCTAACAACTCGAAGTGATGGCTCGTAGAAGATCCCAAAAGAACAAGAAGACAACTCGGAAGGAGAACAAGGAGGTAACTCTTGAGATATTACTTCCTGATTGTTCTAATTATAATTCATGGTCTACTAGGGTGATAAATGCTTTTAGAACCATAGATCCTCAATTAGAACAAATTTTAGATAAGAGTATCATTCCTTCTAATTATGCTAGGGAAAATGCCTCCGAGGAAGATTTAAGATGTATACGCCTAAACTATCTAGGTTATGACATCTTAAGTAAATCCCTTAGCAAAGAAGATTATCATGCCTTCATAATAAAATATGATAAACCTATTTGTAATGTGCATGATATTTGGACTAGAATTAAAAGCAAGTTTGATGAGTCCAAACATGATAGTTCATTTTGTGCTTCTACTTCCTTTGGTCTTTGTGATACTAACCCTTGCAAGGAAGAAGAAGAAAATGACCGATGGAGACCAAACGATGAATCCACCTCTCCAAGAGGTTTGTCTTCCCATTTCGATTCCCACATATGTTGTGTGGCTAATGAAAATGATAGCGAAAGCACAAACGAGGATGAGGAGGAAGAAAGAAGCTTCTTGCAACTCTACGCTCGCCTAAGCCAAGAAGATAAGGCGGTCATGCTCAAATTTCTAAAAAGAGCGAGAGAGCAAAACGAAGCTCGTCAAAGGCTAGAAGATATTCTCTCCATAAAAATGCTAAGCTTTGACGAGTTGACTAAAGAACATGAGGAGCTAAAGTGCTCTCATGTTGATTTGGTCCAAAGATATGAAACTATTTCAATTGAGCAAGATAACTCTTTACATTGTATTGCTCAATTAGTAAATAGGAATGCCTTACTTAAGGACCAAGTAGAAAAGCTAAAATTTGAAAATCTAGCTTTTCAAGAAAAATATGATATGCTTCTATGTTCTCATGAAAATCTTATGGATGATCATATCATATTAAATATTGCTCATGAGGTTGTGATAGAAAACTTAAAATTCCAACAACCTCACTCATGCACATGTATTCAAATTGAAACTATATTACCATGTGCTAATGCATGTTGTCTGTCGACAAGCAAATCTTCCTTTGAGCTAGAATTTGCAGGAACAAAAGATGATAGATATCAAAAGCTCAAAGAAGAAAATGAGAGGCTAAAAATGAGCTTGGCACAACTAAAAGAGAAGTGTGTCGGTGTTTTAGGTCCGACCGCACACCCGGGGTTGCCCCTCAAGGTGTTTTAGGAGTAGGAAGGTGTCGACAACTGTAGCAAAATGGTTCGTGCCGATCGCACGAGAGACGGTGGACAAGGTTTACAGGTTCGGGCCGCTTAGTGATGCGTAACACCCTACGTCCTGATGAGTATGCTTGGTGGGTATGATTACAAGAGAGCTCTCTGGATTAAGAATACAGAGGGTTGATGTAGGTGGCTAAGTAATGGGTCGATCGTTCTGAAGGGGTGCCCCCTAGGCCTTATATACTCGACCGTGGGGCAGTACACATGGATAAGATAACAACAAGTGGCTAAAAGATAGTGAACTTCTTGAGATTATCCTTTACGTAACCCTCGCCGACTTATCCTCACGCGGCTTCGCTGCATGGGGACTCCAGCGCGGGAAAGTCGGATCTCCGTTGCGGCCACTCGCTCGACGCTATGGGCCGTCCGGGTTTGCACCAATCCGGCCTCACGTCGCTCTGCTTTGCTGGTTGTTTCTCCCAGGCCCACGAAAGAATAACCTTACGATTTATTGGGCCCTTGGGCCTTTCGTGAGGTCCATTACTCTTTTAGTGGACCCGGGGGATATCTATCCCCCACAAGCCCCCGATCTTTGGGTTAATTTAGAGGTAATCAACCCGAAGATCCCAGGTCTAGCTTGCAGGTGATTTGAAGAAATATGGCTTCCTGTTGTTCTCTCCTGCTCCAATCACTTGTTGACCAAAAACTAGTTTCGTGCCTGTGCCTTAGAGATCGGCATTCCAATTCGTAGGATTCTGAACTTCATTGGGTGCACCGGAGGTGCACCCAATGGGTGTAGCCCCCGAGCTTCGAGTAGATTTTTAGAAAATAATCTACTCGAAGGTCTCCAGTGGAGATTATTTCCATTTGTGTTCCTTCACTTCGGTTGAAGATTGGCTTTTTGATCTTGTCCCATGCTCTTAGAAATCAGCATGATCTCGGCTTAGAATAATAATCCATGGGGTGCACCGAAGGTGCACCCAATGGGTGTAGCCCCCGACCTTCAAGTGGATTTTCTGAGGATAATTCGCTTGAAGGTCTTCTTTTTTATGTCCTTTTGCTGAAGATTATTCTTTCTGCTTATAAAAAGGTTGGCATGATGTCATCCGTGCTATGTCATCAATATTATGCTTCAGAGGTCAGCATGTATTTTGTCTTTTGCAGCCGAGTTTGCAATCCCTCCATATCTTGCTAGGTAGCGTAGTTTATTTGCTCTGTGACTGATTGGACATTTGATGGACGTTCTCTGTCTAGTCTTCAAGTCGTGTCTGTCGACCATATTTTGCACTCTGCTGGCTATACTTGGCTTCCTTCTAACTCTTGTTGATATTTCATTTTTGTCTTGAGGCATTCACTGCATGCTCTGCACAGATGTGACCATTTTGAAAAATATACTGACAATTCCTGGGCGTCCCCCCCCAATGGGTGTGGGCAAGGAACGGCTTGGTACGCTGAGTGTTTTAACCGGCTGCTTCTGAGTTGTAATGTGATGGGACGGCGAGTGTAATCATACCCTTTGCGCTGTTGACTGGAGTCCCAATGGGTGTAGTGCTGCATGAAACGGCGTCAGCCGCCTGACGTGTCTTCGGACGGGTGGAAGTGCATATTGAATGCTTTGCGACTGTTCAGTGACCGCGGTTGGAGGTGAGCGGTTGCCTTTCTCTTCTATAAATAACGCTGTTACCCCTCTGGTTTCTTCACATCTCTTCGCTATTCCTTACTGCTTCCTTCTCTTCTTTCCCGCTTGCTTCCACCATGGGAAAAAACAACAAGCGCAAGCGCGAGCCGACTCCTCCATCGGAGGACTTCGGCGACTCGGAATACTCGGAGGAGGAGTTCTCCTCCGAGTCCGAGGGGTCTCCGGCTCCCGTCTCTCCCCCGGCATCGTCCGATGACTCGGACGACTCCCAGGGGATAGCCGCGGAGGTCTGGATGTACATCCGGGCCGTCGAGCGCTCCGGGCTCGAGGGCTCGGATGAGTCTGAGTACTCCTCGGATGAGGAGGACTCGGACGGCGGCAGCGAGGGCGAGGACGACGACGACGACGACGACGACGACGACGACGGCAGCGGCAGTGGCGGGGGCAGCGGCAACGGCAGCAGCAAGGGCAGCACCAAGGGCGGCAGCAGCAGGGGCGGCACCAAGGGCGGCGGCAGCAGGGGCGGCACCAAGAGCGGCGGCAGCGGCAGGGGCAGGGCCAGTGGCTAGATGCCACTGGTCTTTTTAGATATTAGTATAGATTAGAAATAGTATAATTAAATAATGTAGTAGTATTAGTAATGTAGAGTAGTATAGTGTAGCGTAGTAGTAGTAGTAGTAGCAGTAGGGGAGTATCAACTCAAAATGAGTTGATTTGTAAGTATTGCCACTTCCCTTAAATGAAGAATGAATTTGGTTTCCTCTTGATGACTTGTTTTGTTTGACTATAAATCTGATTCTTTTGAGACCATAGACGAACAGCTTGATCATTATACTGACGCTTCCAGAAGTAGCCGCCGAGCAATATTGCAGTCTGTATCAATGTTTTTAGAAATAACGCCGAGCGATTGAACGTGAGGTCGGCGTTTTAGAGGTAACGCCGAGTGATCGAAAGCCGCCGTCGACATTTTAGAAGTAATGCCGAGTGGTTGAACTCCAGATCAGCGTTTTAGAGGCAACGCCGAGTGATTGAAAGTCGACGTCAGCATTTTAGAAGTAATGCCGAGTGAGCGAAGGTCAACGTCGGCATTTTAGAAGTAATGCCGAGCGGTTGAACACGAGACTGGCGTTTTAGAGGCAACGCCGAGTGATTGAAAGTCGACGTCAGCATTTTAGAAGTAATGCCGAGTGAGCGAAGGTCAACGTCGGCATTTTAGAAGCAATGCCGAGCGGTTGAACACGAGACTGGCGTTTTAGAGGCAACGCCAAGTGATTGAGGGTCGCCGTTGACATTTTAGAAGTAATGCCGAGTGAGCGAAGGTCAACGTCGGTATTTTAGAAGTAATGCCGAGCGGTTGAACACGAGACTGGCGTTTTAGAGGCAACGCCGAGTGATTGAAGGTCAACGTTGGCATTTTAGAAGTAATGCCGAACGATTGAACTCAAGATCAGCGTTTTAGAGGCGACGCCGAGTGACTGAGTAGTGACGTCGGCATTTTAGAGGCAACGCCGAGTTATTTTGAGGATTAACACCCGAGTGAAGAGATGGCCCACCAGTTTTTGGAAATAACTGCCGAATGACCACGTGGCATGCTGGGATTTCGGAAATAACTGCCGGGTGATGACTGGGCACTTTTTGAAACGGTATCTGGTCCGAGAATATCCCATAAGAGCTGCACTTTTAGCCGCCTTTGCTTTCCGCGCCCTAGTTCTTGCATTCCTGCTTCCAAATCCTCTCTGCGCTCGCCTCCAATCTGCTCACTGGTGAAATCGAGATGGCTCCCAAGAGGAAAATCGCGAGCTCTTCCGATGTGGTGATTCCTCCAATTGATCCCAACAGCCAGTTGCCCTTTGCAGGTAACCACATGTCCATCATCTCTGAAGCCGAACTCCTCCACCTCGTGTCCATCGGGGTTCTTCCTCCACGGGAACTCTGTTCTTGGCGGATTTGCCACGGGACTACGGTCCCGACGGAGGATACCCACGAGTCCGTGGTTTACGCTCCTTTTCTTCTCCGCGGCCTTGGCCTTCCTATTTCTCCCTTTTTCCGTGGTCTTCTTGATTTCTATCACATCAACCTAACCCATCTGAACCCTAACTCAATTCTGCAAATTTCTATCTTCGTCCACTTATGCGAAGCCTTTCTCGGCGTGCTGCCGCATTTTGGCTTATGGAAACATCTGTATCATTGTCGCCCTGGGATGGCCGGGGGACAACATCAGTTGGTCGGGGGTGCCAGTTTGGAGATGCGCCGGGGACGGAAGACTGAATATCTTGAGATTCCCCTTAAAGACAGCATTAAAGGATGGCGTCTGGAGTGGTTTATAGTTGATAACTATGGAAATTCTCTCCCCCCCGGTCGGGAAGACAGCCAGACGTTCGCACCCCGAGCTGGACCGAGTCTCCCACAGACGAGGAGGTGGCTGAGGCCAGTGTGCTGCTAGCTGAAGTTGGGCTATTGAAAGAGAGGGGTTTAACTGCTAAAGCTATAGTTGCTGACTTCGTTTTCAAAAATATTCAGCCACTGAAAGATAGGGTCCACCCGGCTTATCTGTATCAAGGGCTAGCCGACCCAACCCGAGTTATCAACAAGAGAATCCCTTCTGCAGATTTGGTGAGCCGACTGGAGATGATTCTCAGAGGCAAAGTATCCAATGTTGGTGCTCCGGTGGCGTACTCGGCCTGGAATCTGCCTCCTGCCAAAACCTTCACTCTTTTCGTGTCAAATCCACCTGCGACTGATGGCAATTTGGGCCTTAGAACGCGGCCCTCTGATGAAGAAGTCAATGCTTTGGTTGCCTCTCTTGGGAAAATTCCTGATGATGAACGACAAGTCCATTTCGAGGTGCCTTTGGATCCTAATGATGCGGAAATGAATGCCATGCTTGATATGTTGGCTGAAGATTCTTCTGATGCTACTCCTGCTGAGACATTGGCAGTGGCACCTCTCCCAGAGATCGGTATAACCTTGGATGTTCAGAGACCTGTCCGTGCTCGCTCGAGGCGTCCCCGCCGAACCAATCAAACTGATCTTTCTGTTGATGAGCAGAAAAAGAAGAAGAGACGTATTCAGCGAGTATCTAGTTTGGATCAGGGTGCTGGTCCCTCGGTTCCTGCCGATGAGGAGGTTCCTGTGCCTGAATTTACTGACGCTGATCCCAATGGGTGTACTCCATCCGTCGTTGATCCCAATGGGGGTGTTGCCAGTGTTGCTGATGAAGACGACGGAGAGGAAGAGAATGAGGTCCCTCTGACTCGGAAGAACAGTCGGCAATTCCTTGCCAGTGGGGGAAGTAGTGGAGTTCCTTCTCCTGCTTTATCTGCCCTTGTTGGTCTGCAAAACATATCCCTGGCCGACTTTGATCAAACTCTTGAGGATATGGTCCCAGAGGACTTGTTATCAGGGCCAGTGGATGATGATGTAACGGAAGCTTGTGGTGCCGTGCCGGGCGCTGGGTTGAGGTCATCCCGTGCCTCATCAACCTTAGAGCGCGATCTCGAGGGTCGGGATGCTAACTTGGATTGTCCTGATTCCATGGAAGTAGCCGAGGGCCCATCAACCTTAGAGGTGGTTACTGCTGAAAGTTTGGACCTCAAGAATGGTGTTGACACATGTCCAGCCCCCGAGGGTGTCGTCGGGGATGACTTAGCTCGGGCGAAGAGTGCGAGCTACTGCCCAGCCCCCGAGGGTGCTGCCGGGGATAATCCAGCTCAAGTGGGCAGTGCCAACTATGGCCCAGTCCCCGAGGGTGCCCAAACAGGGTCTCCTTCCGGCACTTCCATGGACGTTCACGCAGGGTCACCTCCACACTCTGGCTGCATGGTGGTGGCCCAAACTTTGGACCGGGGCGTCGCTTTGGAGGGCAGCGTCCCCGCTGATCGGGTATCCGGCTCTGTTGAAGGCGCTGAACTGATTCCCACTGTTCCGTTGCAAGCTGCTTCGGGTGATGACCTTGCGCCTGGTTATCATCTGATTTCTCCTGATTTGGGGATCCCTTCGTTCTTCTCCAACCTCCAGGTACTGTGCTGTTTCTTAGCTTGATTTTTACATTGCATGAACTTTTGCCATTATGCTCATCTGTTCTTCTCATCAGGTTTTGGTGGATGGGATGACCAGCCAGCTGAAATTGCATGGTGCTCCTATCCCAGAAGTGGCTTCGTCTTTTTCGTGTTGGAATCCAGTGTCACTTCATCGTCGTGTATCCGAGTTGGAGGCGACTAACACTGGTTAGTGCCCTTTTTCTTTTCTTCGCCTTTGTTGTGGACTGTTTTACCTTCTGATCTCGTTTTGTTTGGTTATCTTTTGCTAGGAATGACTCGACAGATTGCACTTCTTGAGGAAAAACATTCTCAAGATCGGGCTGAACTGTCTCAGCGATGCACTGATCTTGAGGAAAAGTACTCTCAAGGTCAGATTGAGCTGAGTCAGGTCTCTGCCGCCTTAGACGATGCCAATGCGTTGAGTTCTTCCCTGCATGCTCAGCTCGACTCTGAAAAGGTGATATACGAAACTGCGCTTTCGCCTTGCTGTACTCCTATTATTTGCCTGGTTTTCTGAAGGAACTGACTTGTGCTTGCAGGAAGAAAAACGTATCCTTGCCGCTTCTCGTGACAATCTTGATAGGTTGTATCGTGATTCTAGCAACTCGCTGACCATCCTGGAGAGGAGTCATCGCTTTTCCATGGAGGAGTTAGACAATCTTCGCTATAAGCTGCAGGAGTCCTTGGATGATGTGATTCGCCTTAGGGAGTTGATATCGGCTAAAGACGTTGTCATCAAGAATCTGCGTGCTTCCAAGAAATCTGTTACCCAGGAGCTAGAGGCTGCCCAGTTGGCTATTAAGGTTGCTGAAGAGACTTCCAGTACTCTGAGAGCCCAGCGCGATAGGGCCATGGATAAGGCCATTCGAGCGGGACGAATCCTGATGAGGAGACCTGGCGTAGTCGTTCCTGAAGATATAAGGGCTGACGTGAACGCTGCTCCTGATTCCTCGAGTCGTCCTTCTTCGTCAATTGCTCCTGGAAAAGACATTGCAAAATAGAGAAAACATTTCGCGTGCTCCAAGCGCGCAGCCTTCATGATTGAATATTTGTTAGAGGACACCGGTTTATTTGAATGACATAGTTACTTTCTCATTGTATCAGAATTTTTTTGTTACTGAGTTTAGTAGTAATGACGCATGATGACTATGAATTTTGTTCATGGGATATGGAAATCATCCCCTGAATTATATAGGCGCGAGCATGTTGCATTGGTCTTAAGTTGCCGCCGACTTAAGTTGATTGCTTCGTTAGCAGGGCATAGTGGTCACCCCGAGTTAAGTAAGCGCGAGCATGTTGCACCGCCTTAAGTCGTTGCCGACTTAAGCCGATTGCTCCGTTAGCAGGGCATAGTGGTCACCCCGAGTTAAGTAAGCGTGAGCATGTTGCACCGCCTTAAGTCGTTGTCGACTTAAGCCGATTGCTCCGTTAGCAGGGCATAGTGGTCACCCCGAGTTAAGTAAGCGTGAGTATGTTGCACCGCCTTAAGTCGTTGCCGACTTAAGCCGATTGCTCCGTTAGCAGGGCATAGTGGTCACCCCGAGTTAAGTAAGCGCGAGCATGTTGCACCGCCTTAAGTCGTTGCCGACTTAAGCCGATTGCTCCGTTAGCAGGGCATAGTGGTCACCCCGAGTTAAGTAAGCGTGAGCATGTTGCACCGCCTTAAGTCGTTGCCGACTTAAGCCGATTGCTCCGTTAGCAGGGCATAGTGGTCACCCCGAGTTAAGTAGGAATGCAAGTCAATCGTAAATAAATCGAGTATCCTTGAGACCTTTTCTTTATTGATGACATATTTCCACTTTACAGAGTACATCACCGTTATCCCAGCAGTTTTGAAGTACGGCTAAGGATAAAACTTTCTCAGGTGTTCTATGTTCCAGGAGTTCCCAACTTCTGTGCCATCCATCTGAGTGAGGCGATATGATCCGGGCCGAGTGACTTCTGCTACTACGAAGGGTCCTTCCCATAAGGGTGATAACTTGTGTCGTCCTTCTCCCATTAGAATTCGGCGAAGGACGAGCTCCCCTACTGAGAAGAATCGTTGCCGCACAGCCTTGTCGTGATAGCGCCTTAGAGTCTGCTGGTATCTTGCTGATTGGATTACTGCGTTTAACCGTTCTTCCTCGAGTACGTCTATGTCCTCCAGCCTGGTGGTCTCAGCTTCTGCTATACTTTCAAAGATCAGCCTTGGCGCCCCAAACTTGAGATCAGCAGGCAGCACTGCCTCCGACCCATAGACCATGAAGAAAGGAGTGTTTCCATGCAAAGCTCGGCTGGGTTGGGTTCTTAGGCTCCAAACAACATAGGGTAATTCCCTTATCCACTTTCCTGCGAACTTTTCATTCTTATCGAAAATCTTTTTCCTGAGCGCATCCAATATCATCCCGTTGGCTCGCTCAACTTGCCCGTTGGCTCTTGGATGGGCTACAGATGCATACTTGATCTGAATGCTCTTTTGCTCGCAGAAGTCAAAGAATTCTGAACTCGTGAAGTTGGATCCTAAGTCAGTTATGATGCTGTTTGGTATCCCAAATCTGAATATTATGTCTTGTATGAACTCCACGGCCTTAGCAGAGGTTAGGGAGGCAATGGGCTTGAACTCTATCCATTTAGTGAATTTGTCGATTGCTACCAATACATGAGTGTATCCCCCTTGAGCTTTCTTGAAAGGTCCGATCATATCCAGTCCCCAGCATGCGAAAGGCCAAGTTACTGGTATGGTCTGCAGTTGCTGAGCTGGTAGGTGTTGTTGCTTTGACAAGTATTGGCAGGCTTCGCACCTCTGAACTAACTCGGCTGCATCGTTCTTTGCTGTTGGCCAATAGAATCCTGACCTGAAGACCTTCCCGACTAGTGTTCTGGAGGCTGCATGTATTCCACATTGCCCAGCATGGACTTCCTCCAGAAGTTGCTTTCCAGTGGATGGGAGAATGCACTTCATGAAGACGCCTGATGCACCCCTTCTGTATAATGTCCCCCCCAATAAGTGTATAGTGAGCCGACTGTCTTGCAATGCGCTCTGCCAAATTTTTATCGTCTGGTTCCTCTTCATTCTTTATATACTTAATGATCGGCCTTCTCCAGTCATCAGGGTCTGACTCGGGTTGATCTATGACGTTGCACTCTCCTGTTTGATCCATTGAGATACTTGGCTGCAGAATTTCTTGCACGAAAACCCCGGGTGGGACCTGAGTTCGACCGGACCCCAGTTTGGACAGTACATCGGCTGCTGTGTTCCGATCTCTTTCTACATGATGAAATTCCAGGCCCTCGAATTTATCTTCCAGCTTTCAGACGGCAGTGAAATATTTTCCCATTGAATCGCTCGAGCAATCCCACTCCTTGTTTATCTGACTGATGACTACCAGAGAGTCTCCGTATACCATTAATCTTTTGATACCCAACGATATGGCAATGTTCAATCCATGGATCAAAGCCTCATACTCGGCTGCATTGTTGGAGGCTGGGAATAGCAACTGGAGGGCGTACTTGAGGTGTTCGCCTCCAGGCGCAGTGAAGAGAATCCCCGCTCCTGCTCCCTGCAGCTTTAGTGAGCCATCAAAATACATTCGCCATACTTCTGCAGTCTCCGGGTTGTCTGGTACTTGTTGTTCAGTCCACTCCGATACAAAATCAACCAGTGCTTGAGTTTTGATGGCGGTGCGAGGTCGGAACTCGATGTCATGAGATCCCAGCTCGCAAGCCCACTTGGCTATTCGACCAATGGCTTCCTTGTTGTGAAGAATATCCCCTATTGGAAAACTTGTGACTACTATGACTTTGTGGTCGTCAAAGTAGTGACGCAGCTTGCGGGCAGTTAGAAGTACTGCATACAATAGTTTCTGAACTTGAGGATACTTTTTCTTTGAGGGGCCAAGGACTTCACTAATGAAGTAGACAGGATGTTGTATTGGATAGGCGTGCCCTTCTTCTACTCGCTCGACTACCAACGCGGTGCTTACCACGTGAGTCGTGCAAGAGATGTACAATAGCAAATCTTCAGCTGGTTGAGTTGATGTAGCTCGCCGAGGTGGTTTCAGTACTGGTGGTGTTGTCAAGAATTTTTTCAGAGCATCCAGAGCTTCTTGTGCTTCTGAAGTCCACTGGAATTTATCCACCTTCTTGAGTAACTTATAAAATGGCCGACCTTTCTCTCCCAGCCGGGATATAAATCTGCTTAAAGCTGCCATGCATCCCGTAAGTCGCTGAACCTTCTTCTGCGATCGAGGTGCTTCCATCTTCATGATAGCTTCAATCTTATCCGGATTAGCCTCAATTCCCCGGTGGCTGACAATAAATCCGAGCAACTTTCCGGCTGGTACCCCAAAAACACATTTTTCGAGATTAAGCTTCCATCTATACCGCCTCAGGCTGTTGAAAACCAGTTGCAAATCTTCGATGAAGTCTTTTGAGTCCTGTGTTTTGATCACCACATCATCCACATAAGCCTCCACACGCTTGCCCCAGTGATCGGCTAAGCATGTTTGAATAGCTCTCTGGTAAGTCGCTCCAGCGTTTTTGAGGCCAAACGGCATGGAGGTATAACAGAAAGCGCCAAATGGAGTAATGAATGCCGTTTTTTCTTCATCTTCCTTCGCCAGACTAATCTGATGATATCCAGAATAACAATCCAGGAAAGATAGCGTAGAACATCCAGCGGTGGAGTCCACCACCTGATCTATCCTCGGGAGCCCGAAGGGATCCTTCGGACAGTCTTTGTTGAGATCGGTATAATCAACACACATGCGCCAGTCCACTTTATTCTTTTTGAGTACAAGAACAGGATTGGCTAACCACTCGGGATGTAATACTTCTCTAATGAATCCAGCCGCGACCAAGCGAGCTAACTCGGCGCGAATGGCTTCCCTCTTATCAGGCGTGAAACGACGTAATTTCTGTCGAATCGGCCTCGCCTGGGGAAAAACCTTCAGTTTGTGCTCGGCCAGTTCTCTCGGGACTCCCGGCATATCCGCAGGTTGCCATGCGAATACATCTCGGTTATCTTGCAGAAACCGGACGAGCGCGCTTTCCTATTTGTCATCCAAACTGGAGCTGATGATGGCCGTCTTGCGCTCATCAGCGAACCCCAGGTTGATTCTCTTGGTTTCTTCAGTCGGCCGCATAGAGGTCGCGGTCTGAGCTTCATTCGCCGGTATTGCGAGGTCTTCCTCAGGCTTAGAGTTCGCCATTGCGGAGGGAGCTGTCGATGGCTTGGCGGTGAGGGCTGCTTGAATAGCCACTCGGAAACATTCTGCGGCGCCTTGGAAGTCGGCGCGCACAGTTATGATCCCTTGTGGCCCTGGCATCTTCAGTATCATGTATGTGTAATGCGGAATGGCCATGAACTTGGCCAATCCAGGCCTCCCGATGATGGCGTTGTACCCGCAATCGAAGTTCGCCACTTCAAACCTCAGGAACTCGGTTCTGTAGTTCTCCGGAGTTCCGAAGGTGACTGGCATGTAGATGTGGCCCAGCGGGTATTCCCCTTCCGTCGGCACGATGCCGAAGAAAGGAGTGTCCGACTCGTGGAGCTCTTTGAGGTGAACTCCCAAGCCTTGGAGTGTTCGGGGGAAGGTGACGTTGATGCTGCTTCCCCCGTCCACTAACACCTTCTTCACCCGGCTCTCTCGGATCACCGGATCGACGAGAAGCGGGTACTTGCCCGGGTGGTCGAAGTTGAGCCATTGATCTGCCCGAGTGAAGGTGATCGGGTGCTCCGACCACCAGTATGGGGCGGGAGGGCCGATGGTCGCCACCAGTATCTGGCGATCATTGAGCTTTTGCTGTCTTCTGCTCTCCTGCGATCCGTGTCCGCCGAAGATGACGTTGACCTCCCTGTCAACGCGTGGAAAAGCTCCTCCTCCTCCTCCCTCCTCCTGCCGATGGGGTTGTCGTGGTTCATCTGGTCCTCCTCTCGGCGGAGGGGGAGGTAGAGGTTGGAAGGGTTGGCCGTGTCCGACGGAGTGCTTGAAGTCTCGGCAGTTACGAAGAGTGTGGCGCATGTCCTTGTGGTATGGGCACTGGGCGTCGAGGATGTCGTCCAGCGTGCGTTCGCCTCCACGAGGTCCTCCTCGGGCGCGAGAGGCAGGTGGTCCGGCAGCGTGCACTTCTTCGCGTGGCCTCTTCTCCCATCGTTTGTCGGGTTGCTGGTTCGCGTCGCGTCGTGGTGCTGCCGGTGCGGGCTTTGCTCCTCCGATGAGGTCCTGGGCTCGCTCGTCGGCGGTGATGTAGAGGTCGGCTTCCCGGAACAGCTCCTCGGAGGTAGTCGACGCCTTCTGTAGTATGGCTCGGACAAAAGCCGAGTCATTGGATCCTCGGTAGAAGTCCTCGATCACGGCCGCCTCCGTGACTTCGGGGATACGATTTCTCATGGTTTGAAATCTCTTGAGGTACGAACGGAGAGTCTCGTCCCCCCGGCGCTTGATAGATTTGAGGTCCCACGGTTGCGCCGGCTTGTCGGAGAGGGACTGGAAGTTGGCGGTGAAGCGCCGACTGAAGTCGCCCCAGACGTCGATGCAGTGTCGAGGTAGATGTCGCAGCCATTGCAGCGCGTCTTGCCCAAGGACAATGGGCAAGTACGCGGTCATCACGTCTTCGGACGCCCTGGCAGCTCGAGCAGCGGTGGTGTAGACGGCTAGCCAACCCCACGGATCCTGCTTAGGTTCATATTTGTCAACATTGGATACCTTGAAGTTGGGAGGCCATTGGATGGCCCTAAGGCGCGGAGTAAGGGCGGACACTCCGCACGTGTCCTCCTGTCGTCGGGGTTGATGTCTGTCCCGGGGAGGGGAGTTGTGATTGTGATTCCTCGACCGTCCCCGGGTGGTTCCGCCAGTTGAAGCCGTGGCCGACTCAGTTCTGGTAGCTTGGCTCTGAGTCGGGATGCCATGATCCCTGTCGTACTCCTCCCTGACGGCGAATCTCGTTCTCATGCCGCCGTTCGCGCGAAGCATTGATGGAGCTCCGCGCGTCTCGGCGACTGTTGATGGCGTGTCGTAGATCGTTTGGCGGGTGGGCAAGCGGTAGAAGGTGGTTAGCCGCCTGAGTAAATAGTCGCCGGTAGCCATCGGCGTCGGGAGTCCGAGGTAGTCCTTCAGCTATCCGAGCCAGTACCCCTCCGACCTCGCTCGGCGTGTTCATGGCTCGGGCGAAGTCGGGGTTCAGGTTGCGCCCGAAGAATGGATTCTCTCGACGTTGCCTTGCATCCTGCTCGGCATGTTCCTGAGCTCGCCGACGATCACGTCGTCGGGAGTTCCTTCGCTCTCTGAAGACGCGTTCTTCTGGGGTTTCTCCTACCTCCGAGACCTCGTCTCGCGAGACAGGTTGTTCTGGATTCTGCTCTCCGGCTGCGTGATGTCGTCGAACGTTCCTGCGCCGGTTCCTCCGTCGACGGGACTCTCGCTGAGGCGGTTCCTCCCCGGGTGCAGTCGGCTCGTCGTCGGAGATGGCGGGCGACTCCGCTCTTCCGATGAAGAGGACGTCGGGGTAGAACGGCGCTGCCGTCGTAGTGATCTTCTTTCGGAGAGCCGGAGGTTGTACTTCTCCGGTATTTTCGGAGTTTGTTGGGGAAGATTCCTTTTCCGGCGGATCCGCGATACGGTGCAGAATTCCTTCTTCATCCGCTACAAACGAGATTGTTCCGAAGTGGAGCACGGATCCGGGACGCAGGATGATCTTGCTGTTGAAGGAGATGGCCATTGAGCTAGCTTGGATTGTCGACACACCCCCTACCTGGCGCGCCAGCTGTCGGTGTTTTGGGTCCGACCGCACACCCGGGGTTGCCCCTCAAGGTGTTTTAGGAGTAGGAAGGTGTCGACAACTGTAGCAAAATGGTTCGTGCCGATCGCACGAGAGACGGTGGACAAGGTTTACAGGTTCGGGCCGCTTAGTGATGCGTAACACCCTACGTCCTGATGAGTATGCTTGGTGGGTATGATTACAAGAGAGCTCTCTGGATTAAGAATACAGAGGGTTGATGTAGGTGGCTAAGTAATGGGTCGATCGTTCTGAAGGGGTGCCCCCTAGGCCTTATATACTCGACCGTGGGGCAGTACACATGGATAAGATAACAACAAGTGGCTAAAAGATAGTGAACTTCTTGAGATTATCCTTTACGTAACCCTCGCCGACTTATCCTCACGCGGCTTCGCTACATGGGGACTCCAGCGCGGGAAAGTCGGATCTCCGTTGCGGCCACTCGCTCGACGCTATGGGCCGTCCGGGTTTGCACCAATCCGGCCTCACGTCGCTCTGCTTTGCTGGTTGTTTCTCCCAGGCCCACGAAAGAATAACCTTACGATTTATTGGGCCCTTGGGCCTTTCGTGAGGTCCATTACTCTTTTAGTGGACCCGGGGGATATCTATCCCCCACAAAGTGCATTGCTCAACCTTCTCAAGATAACCGTGATCACATGGTGAAGAAGCTTGAGACGAGAACAACCGTAGCATGCACTGAATCCCTTGAAGAAAATGTCAAGGACTTGAGGATTGTCAAGAGGAAGGAACAAAAGAAGAAAATCAATACCTCTTCCAAAAGCCTCAACCACGCCTCCATAAAAGGTAACATCCAAGGTAATAATCAAGTCACACTTCACACTAAGAGAAGTAAGAAGTTTAGTGAATGCTTTGAAAAGTTGCACTCTATTAGGTCATGTCCCTATATTAAAAATGACTTGATTATTAACAAGGATGATAAACTTTGTTTTAAATGCTCCAAGAAGGGACACTTGTTTAGGTCTTGTCCCCATTTAAAACAAAAAGGCATAATGTTAGAAAAGAAAATATTCACTAACCATGTAGCAAGCAAGAAACAAGGAAGGAAGAAATCTTCAAAGTTCGAAGATCGCCTATGCTACATATGCCGAAAGAAGGGACATCAATGCAAAGATTGTCCCATTGGTAACACTTCCACTCCTATCTTGTCAATTAATTCTCATGTAACTAGGCAACCCAAAATTGCAACTTGTGCTAGAAAGATAATGAGTTTACCTAGTGCTAACACAAAGGTCATTTGGGTTCCTAGATCTTTGTTGACTAACCTTGATGGACCCATCAAGCGATGGGTACCAAAATATGCCTGACAAGTTTTGCAGGAGAAGGAGATGATATGAAGCTTTGGGGGTGCTTGAGAGAGTCATTTCAATTCTTGTTAACTCAAGCTATCAATCTTCAATGATCTATATCCAAGATTGACCCAAAGTTATTTCAATTTATTATATCTAAAACTCATATCATCTCGAGGAAGATATTGATGTTGTAGGAAATAAAGAATTATCTTGTGCGGAAAAATCAAGGCCTACAACATGGAGGAAAGTCGAAGGATGGTAACACTTGTGTTTTTAAGTGCAAGTATCTTAAATTATGATTTCTCATGTGTCTTGTGTAGTCGCATAGAAAAAGAAGCACTTCAAATATCTTTAAATTTATATTACCATTCTTTGAAGAATTTCCTCTCATATGGTAGATTGCATACTCATCATTTCCATACTATGGCAATCTACATGCTTTAAATTGTTGCAAGTATCTCATGGCATGTTTTTCGCTAGTCATTCTATTATTGCCATGATTCTAGATATAGAGAGATATTTCATGTTCTTAAAAGAATAAGGTGCCATGTAAGGAATTCAAATCCTTAGGACACTCATAAAAGGAAAACTCTCTCTATAACTAGAATAGTGAGACTAATGATTTTATCTAAGTAACCCAAGTAGTCTCACTTGTAGAGAATAAGTTTCTCTTTGGAAGCGTGTAATCTAACATAAAAAGAAAAATCAATCCAATGATTTATGATGTATTTCTACTTGCTTAAATTGGATATGATTCTTTCACATTTATCGCTTTCCATATCATGAATTAGATTTATTCCCATAATCTTAACAGATTATTTATGCTTGTCTTATGAGTTAAAATTAAGCATAACATCATCTATGGATAATCTAGTTCATGCTATGAAGTTTCCATGTTTTAGTAATCTATGTTTTCATTCATTATTAAATTGATTATGAAAAGGGAAACTAGTGCTTGTGTTACTAACAACGTATCTCTTGAGCCTACTTATGAATATCTACAAAAGAGAAAGTGCACAAGCCTCAAGGGTTGCTCTTCACCCAAAGGAAGAAAGGTAAAAGCAAAGGTAATGATTACTAAATTCAATATGAAGAAGTAAAATTCCAATGATTAATCAAAATGCTTAAAAGGTGCATATTCCTCCTTTCTAATGATGTGCACTAAGGATAAGGATTTTACTTCATGTGACTTATGAATGATGAATTGTTTTTATTTTTTATCCAAAGATGTCATCCTTCATCAAGTACTCCCTTGTGCTATTAACATCCTTCTTGAGTAAGTTTGAAAGGAAAAACTACAAAGGGAGGATACTCACATGAAAGAGAAGGACATCAAGAACAACAACACCCACTTGGATAGTAAGATCTTCAAAACAATCAATGGTGTGGTTGTAAGCATTCTAACCCTTTTCATTGTGAGAATACCAGGCTTAAGGTGTTTATTGCAAATTTTTATAAGCCTTGATCAAGATGTATAATGCTTCTCCCTATTTGTCTTTAAAGTAAATACATCGATTCAATTCATTCAAATACTTGATGCATATCTTTAGGGGGAGCCTCTTTCTATATCTTGATTATGTTGAGACTGTCGCTCTATCTTAGTAAATTCATATAGTCTCTTGCATGAGAATGAGTTTCTCATGAAGTATGCTACTATTTTTTTATTCTTATCCTTTACTACTAAAGTAGCATATTTGCTGGATTCTCCTACTCTAAGCTTAATTGATAATCTAATGCGTATGTTGTTCTTTTGATCACATCTGTTATTTGTTTGATCATTGAATGACTTCAATTAACAATCATGTTTCTTAGTGTCGTATATACTATCAATCGATATCTCTCTTGATATGCACTAAGTTAAAAGGAGAATTCATGATACATTTATGCAATTTGTGATCCATTTGATGTATGCTAACAATAACTTGGAAAAGGATCACTAGTTGTAGAACTCTCTCTTGTGCAAAATATTTCCATATATTGTCTTAGGTATAAGTCTTAAGCAACTAAGACTAAGGGCAAAGCACAATGAAGAGAGCGTCTCTATGTGAAGGTACAAAACGGTAAAACTACTTCGATTCATTTACACATGTACCTAAATCTTCCTTTTTCTATACATTCTTTGCATATCTTGTGTAAAAGGAAGAAAAAGCATGTCCATGCATCAGCCCTGCTTCAAACCTAGTTTAACCTCTCCAAACATTTCATCCCTACATTTATGCATCTTTGGTTAATCTGGGTGAAGTGATTTTATTGTCAAAGAGCTTAAAGCTTAACCTTGTAACGAGGATAAGCTGCCTTTGTTCCAAAGGTGGATGGTCCTTAAGCCTCTTTGAAATCCTTAAGGGTAAAAGCTTAAAATATTTATAGCATGCTTTCATAAGTGCATAAACTGTCGTGAGCATCACACTTATACTATGACACAATGCACTTCACATTCTGTATGATATAGATATGTTCTCATTAACCTAATTATGTGCAATTGGCATTTAAGGCCAAAATATGTGTTCCTCTCCATGCACATATGTAGGGGGAGCAATCTATGTTATATAGAACTATGATCATGCTTAATTTGATATATCCTTTGATCATATCTCTTTTATGTCTATGACTAATGTGTTTTTAAGTGTATTCTCATGCTTAGCCATAGAATTGAAAGGGAAATAGAGTATTCGGCAAAGACGATGCTTCCACTCAACTCCTTCGGTATTATCCACTCTTTGCCGGCATTCCACATAGTTCTCCACTTTGGTATAATCTTCACTCATATTTATTTGTTTGCCATTGGGAGAAAGAAAAAAGGGCTTATATTTCACTCAAAATATCCGTTTTTGGCGATTCATGCCAAAGGGGAGAAAGTATTAGCCCAAAGCAAAAGGACCGCACCACCGCACCACCAACGAAAAAATGATGTTTTCAAATTGATATCTTAGTGTTTTCAAAAAGGGGAGAAAGTTTCTAGTATCTTCAAAAATTGTAAAACCTTCTTGAACACTAAGAGGAGAATTTAATTGAGGGGGAGTTTTGTTTTAAGTCAAAGGAAAAGCATTTGAAACAGGGGGAGAAAATTTCAAATCTTGAAAATGCTTCTTTCAATCTTATTCATATACCTTTGACTATTTGCAAAATGTTTTGGAAAGAATTTACAAAGAATTTGCAAAAACAAAACTTATGGTGCAAGAGTGGTCCAAATTTTAGATTAGAATAAAACCATCCATGCACATCTATTGAAATAAGTTTATTGGTTTCAATTCCAAGTAACCTTTGCACTTACATTATGCAAACTAGTTCAATTCTGCACATTTATATTTGCTTTGGTTTGTGTTGGCATCAATCACCAAAAAGGGGGAGATTGAAAGGGAAATAGGGTCAAACATTTTCCAATATGAATTTTGGTGGTTGAATTGCCCAACACAAATTATTGGACTAACTAGTTTACTCTAGAGTATATGTTCTACAGGTGCCAAAGGTTCAACTCAAAACCAATACAATGATTAAAAATGGTTCAAAAAGAAAGGAGCAAAGGAAACTGAAGTGCTCCCTGGTCTGGCGCACCGGACTGTCCGGTGCACCATCGGGCAGTGTCCGGTGCACCAAGGAGGATCGACTTCAACTCTTCACCTTCGGGTTTTCCAGGCGCACCTCTGCTATAATTCACCGGACTGTCCGGTGCGCCAGCGGAGCAACGGCTATCAGCGCGCAACGGTCGACTCTGACAGTGAACTGTGTAGAATAGTACACTCGGCAGAAGTCAGAGCAGAAGGTCAGAGGGGCACTAGACTGTCCGGTGTAGCACCGGACTGTCCGGTGCCGCATGAGGACAAAGCCTCCAGCGGTCGACCAGCTCCAACCCTATCGAAGAAGATGACGTGGCGGCGCACCGGACACTGTCCGGTGGCGCACCAGACTGTCCGGTGCGCCCATCGCGAACAGACTTCACCAACTGGCTACAATTTTGGATGGTGGCTATAAATACCACCCCAACCGGCCACTTCAAGGTGTGGGGGAGCCCAAGCAACATTCCAAGTCATCTAGTTGACATACTCAAGCCCTCCCAACCACATATATTCATTGATCCATCCTATACACAAGATTTAGACCACTACAACCAACACAAGTGCCACACAAGATAGGGCAAGCAAGAGAGAGCTACTCATTTGAGTTTAGCACTAGTGCCTTGTGAGATTCATTGAGAGATAGTGTGTGCTACTTCTTTGTGTTCATTTGCGCGTGGAGTTTTGACTCCCATTGAACTTCCTCCAAAGTTTTGGAGGCTTGTAAAGCTAGCAAGAGACACCAAAGAGTGTGGTGGTCCTTGCGGGATCTTGAGTGATCCGTGAGAAGAAGAAGAGCTCGCCGGTCTTGCGTGATCGGTGGAGAGAGGGAAAGGGTTGAAAGAGACCCATCCTTAGTGGACTCCTCAACAGGGACTAGGCCTTCGAGGGCCGAACCTCGGTAAAACAAATCACTCGTGTCTCGTGTGCTTATTGCTTGTGATTTGTTTGTGCTTTCCCCTTCCAAGTTCTTCTCGCACGATTTGTTTGTGCTTTCTCTTTACAAGTTCTTCTTGCACTATTTTTTGCTAATATTATTTGGTGTTGCTTAAAGTTAAATTCTCATTTAGTAAAGCAACACCTTGCAAGGAAGAACTTAAGTGATTACTCTTTTTATCTAAGCTCTCTTGCTTTATTTTCATAGACTTATTAGTAGTATTGTTTTGTCAATCCCGCTTTATTTGAAAGCAATACTCTTTACAAGCAAAGGACTTGGTTTTTATACTCCGATAATTGTGTATCTTGTTTTAACCACTAATCAAGGGATCTAGGAGGGGTGTAAAGTTATAATTTTCAGGTTTCGCCTATCCACCCCCCTCTAGGCGACTTTCACACACGCGGTGACGAGCTGGCCCACGGCGGCGCAAGGCACCACAACCAGCGAGGCTGTACCGCGGTGATGTCCCCCCACTGGCGCATGGTACCTCGAACAAACCAGACCCCCAGAATCATAGCTTACGAAGTACTGCACGCCATGAACAATGTAGAAGCGGCTAGGGAACTCTCATCTGGGGTTTCAGCGTTGGTTAAGGCTTGGCGATGAAACTCCCTCCCGACGAAGGATAGGTCACGCTCAAACACTTCACGCGGACGAGTTTTCCATCTCGGCCCTTGGTGCAACCGACGTTGGCAAGGCAATGCCCTATCTCTCTCTCTGTGGCTATGGGGTAAGTTCTTGTGTGGGTGATGGGTTCCAGGAGGGCGGCTGGTTTTATAGGGATGCATCCCCGGGCATGGCGGTGAAGTTCGGCCAACACCGGAGTCCAAGGCGCAATTTGCAATCGATCACAACCACCCGAGGCAGCGGCAGGTTTTGTTACACACGGCTGCGAGGGATTGAAGAATCGCCCGGGCATTAGGACCCACACGTCAGCGTCCTTGCGGGATGAAGCAGCCAGCGAGGCCAGTTCTAGGGCGACCGACAAAAGGGACCCACTCGATAGTGTCTGGTAGACAAGGGAAACATGGATGGGGGAGATGGGCCGCGCGGGGTATGGCTTTGGGCCGAGACAGGGATGTCGGCCCCAAGTGAAGGCCGAATTCCATTTGTTTTTTTCCTATTTTTTCAAATTCAAATTTGATTCAAGCCTTAAAGTTCAAATTTCGAAAATACTTCAGACAATGGTTTCAACATGTTTTTGCATAAGTTTTTCATTTAGTTCTACTGTATTTATTTAAATGTTTTAAACTACCTAGTTAATCAAAGAATTATCCCACTTGTTTTATCACACATGAGAAATCTTATTGTGATTATATATCTAAATCACATGTTTTAAAGACACCATTACATAATTTTGATACTAAAGGATAGTCTTATCTCATCCCACCTAGAGAATATTCTAATTATTTAATCCAAAAGAAGAGCCTAACACATAAACTGAGTATAATTTAATTTCTAAGTATCTTTTGTTTTAACCTTTTATTTAGGCAATATATTACTTTTGGGACATTTTTAATTATTGATGTTATAAATTCCAAAGTGGCACTTTTGGTGTTACAAAGGCCGTGGTCGAGCTTGCTCTCGGGCTCGCAGCCGTGTTGGACACCGTGGGAGGAGTGGCCTTCTACGGGATTCGTGGGGAGCAGGTAGCCGAGACCGAGCTCGGGCGAGGCGGAGTTTGTTCTGAGGCTGAGACCGGTCTCGGGCGAGGCGTAGTTTCCTCACGAAGGTCAGACCATGCTCTGTCGTACGCGCGTCCCATCTGGAGTTGGGAGATGACATGGGGGAACAGTAGCCGTTATTCTCGGGCACACGCCATCGTAGTTTGTGAAAGTGGATAGGACCACGGTCCTGTTGTTCTTGTTCGCCTGTGATGTCGCGCGGGTAGGTATGTGCATTGAATGCTCATGTCCCCTACGACCGTGGGCTGAGGCGTGAGCACACACAATTGAAGATTGTTAGACCGAAGGTCAAGAAGAAGAAGACACTAGTACAAAGAAGCTCTATAGTGACGGTTGTAAACCTATTTTCACTTGCGTTTCTTAGAACCGTCGGTGCTAGAGGCCAGTAAAAATCATCATTTTTACAGGTGGGTAACTGACGACCACTAGTGGAAATCGATTTCCACTGGCAGGTCGACGTAATAAATCTGCTAGTAAAAATTATTTTCGGAAACATTAAATAGGTTTTAAAAACAACAAAAATTATTTAAGGAGAGGATTCACGAAGTCGCGACATTTTTCGCGCAAAATACGCGCATTACACGGTTGTTAGGAATCGAATCGTCGACCTCAGCCTCGTGCGTACCCACCATTGCCACTCTGCCTATGGTAGTTTTTTGTAGTTTTTTTGTCCACATATTACAACCATTTGAGTGTAAATTGCTTGTTTAATATCGTAAACGAATTCAAATAAAAAAATTGTCAACTACAAAGTTGAATAACTTTTGAAGTTCTACAACTTCTATTTTGACACTTTTTTCATCCGTGGTAGTTTGCAAAATTTGAATTTTAAATTTGACATACTTAGATTCAATTTTTGAGAACTGAAATGAGTTTAAATAAAAAAGTTGTCAACTACAAAGTTTCATAACTTTTAGAGATCTACAACTTTTATTTTGGTGGTTTTGTCATACGAGGTTGTTTTAAAAACTCGAAAAATTAAGGATAAAAATGATTTCTAGTGACGGTTCCTTAAGGAAATGGCCACTAGAAATCGATTTCTATAGGCGTTTTCTTAAGGAACCGACTGTAGAAATATGATTTCTAATGGCGGGGTTCTTAAGGAACCACCACTAAAAATAGCACAGACGGTTGATAACTGAATCCGTCTGTAAAAATATATCGTCCCACAGGCTTTGAGCCTTTTTCTACTAGTGAGACTGGCACCGATGGGGAAGCGGCCAACACGGTAGGGGACCAGTGAGGGAGAGAGGTGGTGGCGGACACGAGGCTGAATAGGGGAGCCAGGGCGACGACGAGTGTGCAGCCAGTCCCACCGACTCCCGGACTTGGAGAAGTCAAATGTCGTCGCCACCGACGCTTGCAGCTATCTCAGATGTCGCACCCTCCACCGGTCCCTGACCCCGCGTGCTAGCTCTGCCTCCGCCGACGCCTTGGTTGTAGGGAGCTCATCCTCTTCCTGCTCGATGATGCGCTCACTAGCAGTGACGTAGGTGTCCTCATCGAGCAGCCCTAGCTGACGTCGCTTCGAGGAGGGACGGAGGGGCGAGGGGTTGAGGGCGAGGGTGTCGGTGACGACGAGAGTTGGCAGGGCGAATTGCTCGGTGAGCGGAGCATCGCGGTGGTGGTGACAGTTGGGCTAGGGTTAGGGGTGATTTGGGTCGGGGGAGGGGAACTTTGTATGTGGGCCGTGGAGATGTTGGCAAAGTCGGACGTTCCAAATTGATCGAAGACAGAACGTCAGAACGACAAAACCAGAGAGATAAACTTTTTTGCAGCCTTAATAAGTAGTAGAGATATAGAACTGTAGCATCCCAAAAATTCAAATCTTGAAAATTTCTCAAACTTGCTCTAAATTCAAAATGAATTTCAAATTTCGTTTCAAAATGTTTGTTTGTGAGTTGATATCAACAAATAAAATATAGTGGTCTATATTATCTCCAAAATCCTCCTCAAAATATCCTACAAATATTTCCTAAGTGATCCCCTCTGATTCTTTCCAGAAATACTGCCCAAATATTCCATCGATAATTCTCCAAATATTTTCCTCCTCAGAAATACCTTCAGAATCATTTTTAAAGTCCCTACAAATATTTTCTTCATAATTTTCCTCATGCTCATACGTATACGTATGCCTTCGGTGTCATACAGTGAGCTCTGCAAGCTAATTACACTTATACAAGACAAATACATGCTTATCTCCCACTAATCCTCGTCACCTCCCCCCTAATCCCCCCACCGAGCCTATAAATAGAGGGGCAAGGGCCTCTCTCAAGCCACCCTAAGCCATTTCATGGCAACTCCCTCCCTCCCCCCACACGCCCACTCCACCTCCCACATAAGCACACAATAGCACAAGGATCGTTCGGTCGTTCTTCGATCGTTCATCCACCTGTTCTTAGTTTGTTCGTTCGTTCGTCCGATCGTTCGATGGTTCGTCCGATCTAGAGATGGCAATGGGTAAAAACCCGTTGGGTATTACTTGCCCAAACCCATACCCGCGAAGAAAAAATACGTCCGCTAAAAAACCCATACCCATGACGGGTATGAAATTTTGCCCAAACCCATACCCATGCGGGTTTCGGGTACCCAACGGGTTTCCCATACCCACTAACGTCAACATAAAAAATAATTCATCATGTAAATAACAATCAATACATTAATAAGCTAGCATAAAAGGAACAAGTGAACTAATTTTATCTTAAAATTTGTTACATGAAGTTTATTTCAATTAGAACATATTCAATTAATAATATTATGAGACATATTTATAAGGAATGTTGATTTTAAGGCGGGTTTTAAAAACCCATGGGTTTGCGGGTATGGGTAGTGGAAGAACAAACCCATGCCCACGTACCCGTTGGGTTTCCATTTGAACCCATTAGCAAACCCATGGGTACAGAAATTGACCCAAACCCATACCCTAATAAAGCAAAAACCCACCGGATTTCGGGTAGCGGGTATCCATTGCCATCTCTAGTCCGATCATTCATGGTTCCTTCGTCCGTTCGTCCGATCATTCGTCCAAATAATCTTTGTTCAACCATTATGCTGCCAAAATTCCGATCATTCGTTCGTTCGATCATTCGATCGTTCATCGTTCGTACATAGTTCCTATACATCATTCATCATTCATTCATAGTCCCTATTCATCATTTGACCGTTCGTTCATCCAAATAATCTTTGTTCAACCGTTATGCTACCGAAATTTCGATCGTTCGTTCGTTCGATCATTCGATCGTTCGTCCGTTCGTTCGTAGTTCCTATTCATCGTTCATCGTTCGTTCATAGTCACTATTCATCGTTCGTTCATACGAACTATTCGCCATCACTATTCATCATCATTACTATTCATCATTGTTACTATTATCGTTACTAGTCATCGTTGTTACTATTCACCGTTACTATTCATTATCGTTACTATTCATCGATGATGCCTATTGTTACTATTCCACCGTCACTATTCATCGTTACTATTCATCGGTCATTCGATCACCCCAAATTCGTCACTATTCATTGTTACTATTCATCGGTCATTCGATCACCCCAAATTTCAGCTACTCATCCATCATGTTGTCCAGTTCACCTAAGACCAGCCAGACCAATATTCCAGTCATACGAACTCCGATGGCTGTGATTTTTCTTCCAGCAAGAACTTCCCATCTGGTCACTCGTCCCAGATTTCTCCAAGTTGAGCATTGAAAGGGAAAAAGGGTCAAACCTTTTCCAATATGAATTTTGGTGGTTGAATTGTCCAACACAAATTATTGGACTAACTAGTTTGCTCTAGATTATGAGTTCTACAGGTGCCAAAGGTTCACAACAAACCAATACAAGTCAAAAGAAAAGGGTTCAAAACAAAGGAGTAAAGTATACCGAAGGCAGCCTTGGTCTGGCGCACCGGACTGTCCGGTGCACCAGGGAGATCGACGCTGAACTTGCCAGCTTCGGGAATTTGGGAGGCCGCTTTGCTATAATTCACTGGACTGCCCGGTGTAGCACCAGACTGTCCGGTGTGCCAGCAGAGCAACGGCTACTTCGCGCCAACGGTCGTCTGCAGAAGGCATTAAATGCGCTACAGTGCACGCCTGCGTGCGCAGAAGTCAGAGCAGGCGCCAGAAGGCGCACCGGACAGTCTACAGGATCTGTCCGGTGCACCACCGGACTGTCCGGTGGCCCCACAAGTCAGAGCTCCAACGGTCGAACCCTAACGGTTGGGTGACGTGGCTGGCGCACCGGACAGTGTCCGGTGGCGCACAGGACTGTCCGGTGCGCCCGTCGACAGAAGCCATCCCCAATGGCCATTTTGGTGGTTGGGGCTATAAATACCCCCCCAACCACCCCACATTCATTGCATCCAAGTTTTCAGCCTTCAAACCTCATACAAGAGCTATAGCATTCAATACAAGACACAAAACAAAGAGATCAAATCCTCTCCCAAGTCCGGAATCACTCCAAACAAATTAGTGACTAGAGAGAGTGACTTTTGTGTTCTTTTGAGCTCTTGCGCTTGGATTGCTTTTCTTCTTCCTCATTCTTGTTTCCATAACACTTGTAATCAAAATAAGAGACACCAATTGTGTGGTGGTCCTTGTAGTGGACTTAGTGTCCCATTTGATTAAGAAGAGAAGCTCACTCGGTCTAAGTGACCGTTTGAAAGAGGGAAAGGGTTGAAAGAGACCCGGTCTTTGTGACCACCTCAACGGGGAGTAGGTTTGCAAGAACCGAACCTCAGTAAAACAAATCACCGTGCCATCCATTCATATTTGCTTGTGATTTGTTTTCGCCCTCTCTTTTGGACTCGTTTATATTTCTAACGCTAACCCCGGCTTGTAGTTGTGCTTAAGTTTGTAATTTTCAGATTCCGCCTATTCACCCCCCTCTAGGCGACTTTCAATTGGTATCGGAGCCCGGTGCTTCATTAAAGCCTAACCGCTCGAAGTGATGTCAAGAGATCACGCCAAGAAGGAGATGGTGACCGGCGAGAAGCCCGTTACAAGCCACGGGAAGGCTCCATCGGGAGAGTCCCGCAACAAGGGGAAGGAGAAGGAATCCCCTTCTCACAAGTCGCATCGAAGTGGCAAAAAGAAAAAGAAGATGAGGAAGGTGGTCTACTACGAGACTGACTCTTTGTCGCCATCCACCTCCGGCTCCGACGCGCCGTCCGTAACTTCTAAGCGCCATGAGCGCAAGAAGTTTAGTAAGATTCCCCTACACTACCCTCACATTTCTAAACGTACTCCATTACTTTCCGTTCGATTAGGCAAACCACTGGTTTTTGACGGTGAAGATTATAACATGTGGAGTGATAAAATGAGGCATCACTTAACCTCACTCCACACTAGTATTTGGAACGTTGTTGAGTTTGGTGTACAGGTACCATCCGTAGGGGATGAGGACTATGATTCGGACGAAGTTGCCCAAATCTGGCACTTCAACTCACAAGCCACCACAATACTCCTCGCCTCTCTAAGTCGAGAGGAGTATAACAAGGTGCAAGGATTGAAGAGCGCCAAGGAGATTTGGGACGTGCTCAAAACGGCGCACGAAGGAGACGAGGTGACCAAGATCACCAAGAGGGAAACGATCGAGGGGGAGCTCGGTCGCTTCATGCTCAACCAAGGAGAAGACCCCCAAGCCATGTACAACCGGCTAAAGATCTTGGTAAATCAAGTGCGCAACCTCGGGAGCACCAAGTGGGATGACCATGAAATGGTCAAGGTTATTCTTAGATCACTCGTATTTCTTAACCTCACTCAAGTTCAATTAATTCGTGGTGATCCACGATATAAACTAATGTATCCCGAGGAAGTGATAGGCAAATTTGTGAGCTTTGAATTGATGATCAAAGGCTCCAAGAAGATCATCGAGCAAGGCGCCTCTTCCTCTGTACCCGAAACACAACCCATTGCATTCAAGGCAACAGAGGAGAAGAAAGAAGACTCTACACCGAGTAGGGTCCCATCGATGCCTCCAAGCTCGACAATGAGGAGATGGCGCTCATCATCAAGAGCTTCCGCCAAATCCTCAAACAAAGGAAGGGGAAAGATTACAAGCCCCGTTCCAAGAAGGTTTGCTACAAGTGTGGTAAGCCCGGTCATTTCATTGCTAAATGTCCATTATCTAGTGATAGTGACAGGGGCAACGACAAGAAGGGAAAGAGGAGAGAAAATAAGAGGTACTACAAGAAGAAGGGCGGGATGCCCATGTTTGCCGGGAGTGGGACTCCGACGAGAGCTCCACCGACTCCTCCTCTGACGAGGACGCCGCCAACATCGCCGTCAATAAAGGGCTCCTCTTCCCCAACGTTGGCCACAAATGCCTCATGGCAAAGGACGGCAAGAAGAAGAAGGTAAAATCCAAATCCTCCACTAAGTATGCAACATCTAGTGATGAGGCTAATTCTAGTGATGATGAGGATGATTTGTTTACTCTCTTTGCCAACTTAAACATGCAACAAAAGGAAAAATTAAATGAATTGATTAGCGCTATTCATGAGAAGGATGAACTCTTGGATAGCCAAGAGGATTTCCTAATTAAAGAAAACAAAAAGCATGTTAAAGTTAAAAATGCTTATGCTCAGGAGGTAGAGAAAAATGAAAAATTAACTAGTGAGCTAAGCACTTGCCATGACATTGTTTCCAACCTTAGAAATGAAAATGCCAATTTAATTGCTAAGGTTGGGAAGCTTGATGGTTGTGATGATTCAATTGTTAGTCTTAGAAATGATAATGCCAATTTAATGGCTAAGATTGACAAATTGAATGCTTCTCTTGCTAGCCTTAAGAATGAAAATGAAAAATTAATTACTAAGGCTAGAGAATTAGATGTTTGCAATGTTTCCATTTCCAATCTTAGAAATGAAAATGATACTTTACATGCTAAGATTGTTGATTTAAATACTTGCAAACCCTCTACATCTTCCGTTGAGCATGTTACTATTTGCACTAGATGTAGAGATATTAATGTTGATGCTATTCATGATCACCTAGCTTTAATTAAACAACAAAATGATCACATAGCTCAACTTAGTGCCAAAATTAATGAGCATGACTTAGAAAATGAGAAATTTAAATTTGCTAGAAGCATGCTCTATAGTGGGAGACGCCCTGGTATTAAGGATGGCATTGGCTTCACAAAGGGAGACAATGTCAAGCTTAATGCCCCTCCAAAAAGATTGTCTAACTTTGTTAAGGGCAAAGCCCCCATGGTTCAGGACAACGAGGGTTACGTTTTATACCCTGTCGGTTATCCCGAACACAAAATTAGGAGAATTCACTCTAGGAAGTCTCACTCTGGCCCTAATGATGCTTTTATGTATAAGAGTGAGGCATCTAGTTCTAGGCAATCAACCCATGCTAAATTGCCTAAGAAGAAAACTCCTAAAGCATCAAATGATCATAATGTTTCATTTAAAACTTTTGATGCTTCCTATGTGCTTACTAACAAATCCAGCAAGGTAGTTGCCAAATATGTTGGGGGCAAACACAAGGGATCAAAAACTTGTGTTTGGGTACCCAAAGTTCTTGTATCTAATGTCAATGGACCCAAAACTGTTTGGGTACCTAAAATCAAGAACTAAATTTGTTTTGTAGGTTTATGCATCCGGAGGCTCAAGTTGGATCATCGACAGCGGGTGCACAAACCATATGACTGGGGAGAAAAAGATGTTCTCCTCCTACGAGAAAAACCAAGATCCCCAACGAGCTATCACATTCGGGGATGGAAATCAAGGTTTCGTCAAAGGATTGGGTAAAATTGCTATATCACCTGACCATTCTATTTTCAATGTTTTTCTTGTAGATTCTTTAGATTACAACTTGCTTTCTGTTTCTCAATTATGTAAAATTGGTTACAACTGTCTTTTTACGGATACAGGTGTTACTGTCTTTAGAAGAAGTGATGATTCAGTAGCATTGAAGGGAGTGTTAGAGGGTCAGCTATACTTAGTTGATTTCAATAGATCTAAACTCGATACTTGCTTAATTGCTAAGACTAACATGGGTTGGCTCTGGCATCGCCGACTAGCCCACGTTGGAATGAAGAATCTTCACAAGCTTCTAAAGGGAGAACACATTTTAGGACTAACAAATGTTCATTTTGAGAAAGACAGGATTTGTAGCGCATGCCAAGCAGGGAAGCAAGTTGGTGTTCATCATCCACACAAGAACATCATGACAACTGACATGCCACTCGAGCTCCTCCACATGGACCTATTCGGCCCGATCGCTTACATAAGCATCGGCGGGAGTAAGTACTATTTAGTTATTGTGGATGATTATTCTCGCTTCACTTGAGTATTCTTTTTGCAGGAAAAATCTCAAACCCAAGAGACTTCGAAAGGATTCTTGAGACGGGCTCAAAATGAGTTCGGCTTGATGAAAGGGAAATAGGGTCAAACCTTTTCCAATAAGAATTTTGGTGGTTGAATTGACCAACACAAATTATTGGACTAACTAGTTTGCTCTAGAAAATATGTTCTACAGGTGCCAAAGGTTCACAACAAACCAATACAAGTCTAAAGAAAGGGTTCAAACAAGGGAGCAAAGTTAAACCGAAGGCAACCATAGTCTGGCACACCGGACTGTCCGGTGTGCCACCGGACAGTGTCCGGTGCACCAGGGAATCCAACTCCAAACTTGTCAGTCTCGGGAATTCTGGAGGCCGCTCCGCTATAATTCACCAGACTATTCGTGCACCACCGGACTGTCCGGTGTGCCAGCGGAGCAACGGCTACTTCGCGCCAACGGTCGTCTGCAACCGCATTCAATGCGCTACAGTGCGCACCAGAGTCAGAGCAGCGCCAGAAGGCGCACCGGACAATGTACAGTGACTGTCCGGTGCATCACCGGACTGTCCGGTGACCCAGAAGACAGAAGCTCCAACGGTCAAACCCTAACGGTAGGGTGACGTGGCTAGCGCACCAGACAATGTACAGTGACTGTCCGGTGCATCACCGGACTGTCCAGTGACCCAGAAGACAGAAGCTCCAACGGTCGAACCCTAACGGTCGGGTGACATGGCTGGCGCACCGGACTGTCCGGTGCGCCATGCGATAGACAGCCTCCCAACGACCGCTTTTGGTGGTTGGGCTATAAATACCCCCAACCACCCACCATTCATTGCATCCAAGTTTGCTGACTTCCTACACATTACAAGAGCTATATCATTCAATACAAGACACACCAAAGAGATCAAATCCTCTCCCAAGCCCAAAGATCACTCCAAATCAAATAGTGGCAGTGAGAGAGTGACTTGTGTTCATTTGAGCTCTTGCGCTTGGATTGCTTCTTTTCTTTCTCATTCTTTCTTGTGATCAAATCAATTATAACCGAGGCAAAAGACACCAATTGTGTGGTGGTCCTTGCGGGGACTTAGTGTCCCGTTTGATTGAGAAGAGAAGCTCACTCGGTCTAAGTGACCGTTTGAGAGAGGGAAAGGGTTGAAAGAGACCCGGTCTTTGTGACCACCTCAACGGGGAGTATGTTTGCAAGAACCAAACCTCGATAAAACAAATCACCGTGTCACACCCTTTATTTGCTTGTGATTTGTTTTCTCCCTCTCTCTTGGACTCGATTTTTAATTCTAACGCTAACCCCGGCTTGTAGTTGTGCTTAAACTTTGTAAATTTCAGATTCGCCCTATTCACCCTCTCTAGGTGACTTTCAATTGGTATCAGAGCCCAGTGCTTCATTAGAGCCTAACCGCTCGAAGTGATGTCGGGAGATCACGCCAAGAAGGAGATGGTGACCGGCGACAAGCCCGTTACAAGCCACGGGAAGGCTCCATCGGGAGAGTCCCACAACAAAGGGAAGGAGAAAGAATCCTCTTCTCACAAGTCGCATCGGAGTGGCGAAAAGAAAAAGAAGATGAGGAAGGTGGTCTACTATGAGACCGACTCTTCATCGCCATCCACCTCCGGCTCCGACGCGTCGTCCATAACTTCTAAGCGCCACGAGCGCAAGAAGTTTAGTAAGATTCCCCTACACTACCCTCGTATTTCTAAACGTACTCCATTACTTTCCGTTCCATTAGGCAAACCCCCGGTTTATGACGGTGAAGATTATAACATGTGGAGTGACAAAATGAGGCATCATCTAACCTCACTCCTGAAAGGGAAATGTGCCCTTGGGCCATTTCTAAGTATTTTGGTGATCAAGTGCCAACACAAATGGTTTAAGTATGAAACTATGCCAAATGGTGGATGAAGTGAAAATCAACACAAAGGTATGATTCTAGACTTAGTACATTGGTTTTTGTGTGCTAACATATTTGTCTAAGTGCTAGAATCAGATAAAATACAATTGGAAAAGACTTGGCTCGAGCAGCCAAGACTCTGCTCAGTCTGGGTACACCGGACTGTCCGGTGGGGCACCGGACAGTGTCCGGTGCGCCAGGCTGGCGTCTAGTCAACTGGCTGCTCTCGGGTCTCAACGGCGGCGTACGGCTATAAATCACCGGACTGTCCGGTGGTGCACCGGACTGTCCGGTGAGTCGGCTGCGGCGAAGTCACCGCTCTCGGGAATCAAGTCAACAGCGTACGGCTATAATTCACCGAACTGTCCGGTGGTGCACCGGACTGTCCGGTGAGCCAACGGTCGGCCGGGCCAACGGTCGGCCGCGCAATCCGTGCGTGACGCGTGGCCGAGCCAACGATCAGATGGCGGCACCGGACTGTCCGGTGTGTACCGGACAGTGTCCGGTGCGCCAACGGCTCCAGATCTTCAATGGTCGGTTGCGCCAAAATAGGAAAGAAATCAGCACCGGACAGTGTCCGGTGGTGCACCGGACTGTCCGGTGCACCAACCGACAGAAGGAAAGAATTGCCTTCCTGGATTGCTCTCAACGGCTCCTAGCTGCCTTGGGGCTATAAAAGGGACCCCTAGGCGTATGGAGGAGTACACCAAGCATACTTTGAGCATTCTTGATCATTCACACTCCGTCTTTGCGCACTCGTTTGACATTCTTAGTGATTTGAGCTCTGTTCTAGTGAGAACCTTGTGATATTCATTTGAGCTCGAGTCTTGGCCGTGTGTGTGCGTATTGCTGTGGATTTGTGTGTGTTGCTTCCCTCCCTTACTACAGTGCTTTCACTTTGATCCTTATTGTAAGGGCGAGAGACTCCAAGTTGTGGAGATTCCTCGCAAACGGGAAAGAGTAAAGAAAAGAAGAACACCGTGGTATTCAAGTTGATCATTGGATCACTTGAGAGGAGTTGAGTGCAACTCTCATCCATTGGGACGCCACAACGTGGAGTAGGCAAGTGTTGTACTTGGCCGAACCATGGGATAAATCCTCGTGTCTCTTGTGCTTGTTCTCACTGTGTCTATTGCGCTTCACAAGAGCTCTCCTTAGCCACTTGACTTCATTGTGCTAACTCCTAATCAAGTTTTGTGGCTTTAAGTTTCAAGTTTTTATAGGATCACCTATTCACCCCTCTCTAGGTGCTCTTAATTGGTATCAGAGCCGTTCTCTTCAAGAAAGGGACTAATCGCCCGAAGGGATGGATCCTAAGGGAAAGGGGATGGCGATCAACGACAAGGAGAAGGAGTCCTTCATCAATGAGCCAAAAGACGACAAGCCCACTGACTCGGGCTCAAGTCATAAGAAGAAGGATGGGAAGAAGAAGAGGCGTATCAAGAAGATCGTCTACTACGACGACAGCGACGAGTCTTCTTCTTCCCAAAAGGACGACGAATACGAGGAGAAAAAGAAACCGATTAATTCGAACTTTTCCTTTGATTATTCTCGTATTCCGCAAAGTTCCAATGCTCATTTGCTTTCCATTCCCCTTGGTAAACCTCCTCACTTTGATGGAGAGGACTACGGATTTTGGAGTCACAAAATGCGTAGCCACTTGTTTTCTCTCCATCCAAGTATATGGGAGATAGTAGAAAATGGAATGCAATTTGATAGTACGGATAGTCCCATGTTCATCAATGAACAAATTCACAAAAATGCACAAGCTACTACTGTTCTTTTAGCGTCATTGTGCAGGGATGAATACCATAAGGTGAGCGGCTTGGATAACGCCAAGCAAATTTGGGACACCCTCAAGATCTCGCATGAGGGGAACGACGTCACCATGCTCACCAAGATGGAGTTAGTGGAAGGCAAACTAGGAAGGTTCGCGATGATCAGGGGGGAGGAGCCAACCCTAAACGTACAACAGGCTCAAGACCCTCGTCAACAAAATAAGGAGCTATGGAAGCACGCGATGGACGGACCACGACGTCATCCGACTTATGCTAAGGTCCTTCACCGTCCTTGATCCTCATCTTGTTAACTCTATTCGTGAGAATCCTAGGTACACCAAGATGACGCCCGAAGAAATACTTGGGAAGTTTGTGAGCGGGCGAATGATGATCAAGGAGGCGAGATATGTTGATGAAGCGCTAAATGGCCCAATCCATGAGCCTCAAGCCATTGCTCTCAAGGCAACAAGTAGCAGGGAAGCGCTACCTAGCAAGGTGGCACAAATTGAGGCGGCCGGGGCTAAACGAGGATGAAATGGCCCTCATCATCAAGCGCTTCAAGACAGCGCTTCAAGACAGCGCTCAAAGGTCGCAAGGAGCATCCCAACAAAAGCAAGACGAAGGGAAAGCGCTCCTGCTTCAAGTGTGGTAAGGTTGGTCACTTTATTGCTAATTGTCCCGATAATGATAGTGACCAGGATCAAGAGAAGTAGAGGGAAAAGAAGAAGACTTACAAGAAAGCGAAGGGCGAGGCACACCTTGGCAAAGAATGGGACTCAGATTGCTCTTCATCCGACTCTGACGACGAAGGACTCGCCGCCACCGCCTTCAACAAATCATCCATCTTCCCCAACGAGCATCACACCTGTCTCATGGCAAAAGAGAAGAAGGTAAGCACTCGTAATACTATTACTTACGCTTCTTCAAGTGATGATGAATCTAGTGATGATGAAGTAGACTATGCTAGTTTATTCAAAGGTTTAGATAGAACTAAAATTGATAAAATCAATGAATTAATTGATGCCTTGAATGAGAAGAACAGATTGTTAGAAAAGCAAGAGGATCTTTTATATGAAGAGCATGATAAATTTGTAGATGTTCAAAAATCTCTTGCTTTAGAAGTTAAAAGAAATGAAATGCTTTCATGTGAATTATCTACGTGCCATGAATCTATTTCTAGCTTAAGGAGTATCAATGATGACTTGAAGGCTAAGTTAGAAATAGCTAATAAATCAACCTCGTGTGTAGAACATGTTGTAATTTGCAATAGGTGTAAAGATTTTAATGTTGATGCGTGTAGTGAACACCTAGTTTCTATTTCTAAATTAAATGATGAAGTGGCTAGTCTTAATGCTCAACTTAAGACTAGCAAAAATGAATTTGATAAACTAAAATTTGCAAGGGATGCCTACACTATTGGTAGACACCCCTCAATTAAGTATGGGCTTGGCTTTAAGAGGGAAGCCAAGAACTTAACAAGTCATAAGGCTCCCATCCCCGCTAAGGAGAAAGGGAAGACTCCTATGACTAGTAGCAATCAAAAGAATCATGCCTTCATTTATAGCGATAGGAAATTCTCTAGAAATGCTTGTAGGAATTATTCTTATGATTCACATGCTATGACTGCTTCTAGTTCTTCTATGCATGGTAGAAATATGGCTATGAAATATTCTAGAAATGTTCATTATGATAGGAGTTATAATGCTTTTGACTCACATGCCATGACCGCTTCGAGTTCAAACTTTAATGGTAGATCTAGGAAGAATGTTATGTCTCATGCTCCTAGGAAAGTGTTTAATGGATCTACCACTGTCTTTCATGCTTGCAATGCTAAATTTATTCTTTCATGTAAAGATAAAAAGGTGATTGCTAAATGAAAGGGAATTAGGCTTCCACCTCTTTCCTAAATGATTTTGGTGGTTGAATTGCCCAACACAAATAATTGGACTAACTAGTTTGCTCTAGTTTATAAGTTCTACAGGTGCCAAAGGTTCACAATAAGCCAGTAAAAAGACCAAGAAAAGGGTTCAATCAAGAGAGCAAAGGATTTCCCGGAAGGCACCCTGGTCTGGCGAATCGGACTGTCCGGTGCACCACCGGACAGTGTCCGGTGCACCACCGGACAGTGTCCGGTGCACCAGGGAACTCTACGTCCAACTCTTCACCTTTGGGAATTTTCAGAGGAGCTTCACTATAATTCACCAGACTGTCCGGTGTACCACCGGACAGTGTCCGGTGCTCTAGGGGAGAGCAACTCTGAACTCGCCAGCTTCGGGAATCCGCTCCGCTATAATTCACCGGACTATCCGGTGCACACCGGACTGTCCGGTGTGACAGCGGGGCAACAGCTACTTCGAGCGCAACGGTCGTCTGCAACGCATTAAATGCGCGCCAGCGCGCGCAGAGGAGCAGAGCACACGCGGGTGGCACACCGGACAGCCAGGCGGGACCACAGGTCAGTGCTCCAACGGTCGGAACCCAACGGCCTGGTGTCGTGGCTGGCACACCGGACAGTGTCCGGTGGCGCACTGGACTGTCCGGTGCGCCCGTCGACTGCAGCCTCCACCCACGGTCAAGTTTGGTGGTTGGGGCTATAAATACCCCAACCACCCCCACATTCAAGGCATCCAAGTTTTCCACCTTCCAACTACTTACAAGAGCTCTAGCATTCAATTCTAGACACACCAAATAGATCAAATCCTCTCCCAATTCCACTCAAAGCTTTAGTGATTAGAGAGAGTGATTGTTGTGTTCATTTGAGCTCTTGCGCTTGGATTGCTTCTTTTTCTCATTTTTTCTTGCGATCATCTCAATTGTAATCGAGGCAAGAGACACCAATTGTGTGGTGGTCCTTGCGGGGAAGTTTGGTTCCCGGTTGATTGAGAAGAGAAGCTCACTCAGGTCCGAGGGACTGTTTGAGAGAGGGAAAGGGTTGAAAGAGACCCGGTCTTTGTGACCACCTCAACGGGGAGTAGGTTTGAGAAAACCGAACCTCGGTAAAACAAATCCTTGTGTCTCACTTCTTTATTCGCTTGCGATTTGTTTTTACGCCCTCTCTCGGACGCGCATTATATTTCTAACGCTAACCCGGCTTATAGTTGTGATTAACTTTGTAAATTTCAGTTTCGCCCTATTCACCCCCCTCTAGGCGACTTTCACTAAAAAGGTGGGAGCCAAATGCAAGGGAGACAAGACTTGCATTTGGGATCCAAAGACGATTATAACTAACCTTGTAGGACCCAACAAGAGTTGGGTACCTAAAACCCAAGCCTAATTTGCCTTGCAGGTTTATGCATCCGGGGGCTCAAGCTGGATTATCGATAGCGGATGCACAAACCACATGACTGGGGAGAAGAAGATGTTCACCTCCTACATCAAGAACAAAGATTCCCAAGACTCAATCATATTCGGTGACGGGAATCAAGGCAAGGTTAAAGGACTAGGAAAAATAGCTATTTCTTCTGAGCATTCCATCTCTAATGTGTTTTTAGTTGAATCGCTCGGATATAACTTGTTGTCCGTTAGTCAATTATGTAATATGGGATATAATTGCTTATTTACAAATGTAGATGTGTCTGTCTTTAGAAGAAGTGATGGTTCATTAGCATTTAAGGGTGTACTAGACGGCAAACTCTATTTAGTTGATTTTTCGAAGGAGGAGGCTGATCTAGATGCATGCTTAATCGCTAAGACTAGCATGGGCTGGCTGTGGCATCGCCGTCTAGCACATGTGGGGATGAAGAACCTTCACAAGCTTCTAAAGGGAGAACATGTGTTAGGTCTAACAAATGTAACCTTTGAAAAAGATAGACCTTGTGCAGCTTGTCAAGCAGGTAAACAGGTGGGAAGTGCTCATCACATCAAGAATGTGATGACTACATCAAGACCTCTGGAGCTATTGCATATGGACCTCTTCGGACCCGTCGCCTACCTCAGCATCGAGGGAAGTAAGTATGGTCTTGTTATTATTGATGATTTTTCCCGCTTCACTTGGGTATTCTTTTTGCAGGATAAAACTGAAACCCAAGGGACCCTCAAGCGCTTCCTAAGGAGAGCTCAAAATGAATTTGAGCTCAAGGTGAAGAAGATAAGGAGCGACAACGGGTCCGAGTTCAAGAACCTGCAAGTGGAGGAGTTTCTTGAGGAGGAAGGAATCAAGCACGAGTTCTCCGCTCCCTACACACCACAACAAAACGGTGTGGTAGAGAGGAAGAATAGGATGCTTATAGACATGGCGAGGACGATGCTTGGAGAATTCAAGACGCCCGAGCGGTTTTGGTCGGAAGCTGTGAACACGGCTTGCCACGCCATAAACTGGGTCTACCTTCATCGCCTCCTCAAGAAGATGTCATACGAGCTACTAACCGGTAACAAACCCAATGTTTCGTATTTTCGAGTTTTTGGGAGTAAATGCTACATTCTGGTGAAGAAAGGTAGAAATTCACGTAACTTGGATTAATATAGAGCATACATGTGTTTTATGTCTTTGACCATGTTCCTTTATGCATTTTATTGCTTACTTATGGTGCTCAAGTTGTGCAAAGGATCCCCGAACCTCACAAGTCCATGTGCGAATGATGCACATACTTAGGGGGAGAAATGCTACAACTTGACTCTTTGAGACTAACTGTGTGCTTGAGTTTTCTTAATTTAGTCTCAAAGGTGGATTGAAAGGGAAAAGGTGAACTTGGACCATGCAAGACTTCCACTGCACTCCGATGAGAGGGTAACTTACTCCAAGTTCATCTCCGTGTTCTTATTGTCTCTTTTCTCTTAATTGAAGATTTTGGTGAGGCAATGAGGTTTAAGGGCCAAGATTGATCCCGTTTTGGTGTTTGATGCCAAAGGGGGAGAAAATAAGGCCAAAGCAAGAAATGGATCAGCTACCACTTGAGAATTTTGAAAATAATAGAATTAGAGCTTTTGGTTTGTCGAAATACTCTTATTGTCTCTTATTGTCAAAAGTTGGTCTCTTGTGGCGAGAATGTTTGATTATGGGAAAAAGGGGGAGTTTTTGAATTCTTGATCAATTTCTCTTGAAATACCTCTCTCTATGCCTCAACAAGTGTGTTTGACTTAGATATAGGAAATTGAGTTTGATTTGCAAAAACAAACCAAGTGGTGGCAAAGAATGATCCAAATATGCCAGATTTGAATCAAAACAAATTTGTGTTCTCATATGCATTGATGTTGCACTTCCTTTAGTTGCTTTTTGTTGTGTTGGCATAAATCACCAAAAAGGGGGAGATTGAAAGGGAAATGTGCCCTTGGGCCATTTCTAAGTATTTTGGTGATCAAGTGCCAACACAAATGGTTTAAGTATGAAACTATGCCAAATGGTGGATGAAGTGAAAATCAACACAAAGGTATGATTCTAGACTTAGTACATTGGTTTTTGTGTGCTAACATATTTGTCTAAGTGCTAGAATCAGAGAAAATACAATTGGAAAAGACTTGGCTCGAGCAGCTAAGACTCTGCTCAGTCTGGGTACACCGGACTGTCCGGTGCGCCAGGCTGGCGTCTGGTCAACTAGCTGCTCTCGGGTCTCGACAGCGGCGTACGGCTATAAATCACCGGACTGTTCGGTGGTGCACTTGACTGTCCGGTGAGTCGGCTGCGGCGAAGTCGCCGCTCTCGGGAATCAAGTCAACAGCGTACGACTATAATTCACCGGACTGTCCGGTGGTGCACCGGACTGTCCGGTGCACCAACCGACAGAAGGAAAGAATTGCCTTCCTGGATTGCGCTCAACGGCTCCTAGCTGCCTTGGGGCTATAAAAGGGACCCCTAGGCGCATGGAGGAGTACACCAAGCATACTTTGAGCATTCTTGATCATTCACACTCTGTCTTTGCGCACTTGTTTGACATTCTTAGTGATTTGAGCTCCGTTCTAGTGAGAACCTTGTGATATTCATTTGAGCTCGAGTCTTGGCCGTGTGTGTGCCTATTGTTGTGGATTTGTGTGTGTTGCTTCCCTCCCTTACTCTAGTGCTTTCACTTTGATCCTTATTGTAAGGGCGAGAGACTCCAAGTTGTGGAGATTCCTCGCAAACGGGAAAGAGTAAAGAAAAGAAGAACACCGTGGTATTCAAGTTGATCATTGGATCACTTGAGAGGAGTTGAGTGCAACTCTCGTCCATTGGGACGCCACAACATGGAGTAGGCAAGTGTTGTACTTGGCCGAACCACGAGATAAATCCTCGTGTCTCTTGTGCTTGTTCTCACTGTGTCTATTGCGCTTCACAAGAGCTCTCCTTAGCCACTTGACTTCATTGTGCTAACTCCTTGTCGGGGACCATAATTAGGGGTACCCTCAAGACGCCTAATTCTCAGCTGGTAACCCCCATCAGCATAAAGCTACAGAGGCCTGATGGGTTTGATTAAGTCAGGGATCAGTCCATACGAGCGACTCGATCACGCCTCGCCCGAGCCTAGCCTCGGGCAAGGGCAGCCGACCCCGAGGTGTTTCCGTCTCGCCCAAGGCCCCCTTTTTTACGGCAGACGCATCTCCGGCTCGCCCGAGGCCTTGCCTTCGTTAAGAAGCAACCCTGACTAAATCACCGCGCCGACCGACCAAGTCACAGGGGCATTTAACGCAAAGAGTGAGACTGACGGGCAGCCAGGCCTTGCCAAAGGCGCCATAGGAAGCTCCACCCGACCCAGGGCTCGGACTCGGGCTAAGGCCCCTGGAAGACGGCGAACTCCGCTCCGCCCGACCCAGGGCTCGGACTCGGGCTAAGGCCCCGGAAGACGGCGAACTCCGCTTCGCCCGACCCAGGGCTCGGACTCGGGCTAAGGCCCCGGAAGACGGCGAACTCCGCTCCGCCCGACCCAGGGCTCGGACTCGGGCTAAGGCCCCGGAAGACGGCGAACTCCGCTCCACCCGACCCAGGGCTCGGACTCGGGCTAAGGCCCAGGAAGACGGCGAACTCCACTCCGCCCGACCCAGGGCTCGGACTCCGCCCTGGCCTCTGCCGAACGACCTCCGCCTCGCCCGACCCAGGAGCTCGGGCTCGGCCTCGGCCATGGAAGACAGACTCGACCTCGCCCTCGGAGGAGCCTCCACGTCGCCCGACCTAGGGCACAAGTCCGCCACGTCAACAGGAAGCGCCATCATCACCCTACCCCGAGCCGACTTGGGCCGCAGAGAACAAGACCGACGTCCCATCTGGCTAGCTCCGCCAGATAGGCAATGATGGCGCCCCGCTAGACCCATGACGACGGCGGCTCTCAGCTCCCTTACGGAAGCGGGGGGACGTCAGCAAGAGCCCAACTATTCCGACAGCTGTCCCTCCACCAGGCTCCGTTACTCCTCCGACAGCCACGACACCACACCAGCTGGGTGCCAAGTTCTCTCCGGCTGCCACATTGGCATGTACCCAGGGCGCTAGCTCTCCCCCGCTAGACACGTAGCACTCTGCTGCATCCCCATTGTACACCTGGATCCTCTCCTTGCGCCTATAAAAGGAAGGACCAGGGCCTTCTTAGAGAAGGTTGGCCCCGCGGGAACGAGGGCAGGGGCAGGCGCTCTCTTGGGGCCGCTCGCTCCCCTCACCCGCGTGGACGCTTGTAACCCCCTACTGCAAGCGCACCCGACCTGGGCGCGGGACGAACACGAAGGCCGCGGGATCTCCGCCTCCCTCACGACCCGGCTCCGGCCACCTCGCTCTCCCCCCTTCGCGCTCGCCCACGCGCTCGACCCATCCGGGCTGGGGCACGCGGCACACTCACTCGTCGGCTTAGGGACCCCCCGGTCTCGAAACGCCGACAGTTGGCGCAGCCAGGTAGGGGCCTGCTACGTGTTGACGAGCAGTTTCCCGTCAAGCTCCAGATGGACAGTCTCCAACGACCTCTCCAACCCGGGACGGTGCTCCGTTTCGGGAGCCTCGAGTTCATGTCTTTCGACGGCGGCTACGACATGATACTCCTTCCACCGCCGCGCGGCGGCGACAATGGTGGCCGACAGCCCGCCCGCCGGCGGCGGAATCGACGACGTCTTTCCCGCGTGGGGGAAGAACAACATTCGAGCTCGCCCCATCCTCTCCCTCGCCATCGGAGGAGGAGGCGAGGGCAACCAGGGCCGAGCGGGAGGCTGCGCTCCGTCGGCTGTCGAGCGAATCGACATCCCCAGTGCCCCAACTGGAGGACGCGTCGGGCGTCACCCTCGCGTTTGAGGCGAAGGCGAGCGCCGTCCCCCCACAACACGCCAACCCCGAGCAGGTGGACGACGCCAGCACGCTCACGGAGGGCCTGCGGGACCTCGCCCTCGTACCCAGGACGACGGCGCGATCAGCCCCCGATGTGACTTCGTCGCTCCTCGTTGACCAAAAGGTACCGACTGATCCCCATCCTTCGTCATTTCGACTCGACCTCAACCCGCCTAGCGACCTCGCTCTGGTGAGCGCTCACGTTGAGGCGAGTGCAACCCTTTTTGGGTTTCGTGTGCGGTCGCCTTGGGACCGATTGACGGGCGTCTCGACCTACGGGCCCTCTGGGTCCGAGGAAGATGACGACCCCAGCATCTGCTGGGATTTCTCTGGATCTGGCAACCCCAGTGCCATGTGGGACTTCATGACCGCATGCAACTACTGCCTCTCCGACTGTTCCGACGGCAGCCGCAGCCTTGACTGACAAGGACTGCGGCCCGAGCCGCGAATGTTTCCACGTCGAGCTAGGGGATCCCTCCGGAGGCAGCCGTCTCGGCATGCCGGAGGATGGTGATCTCCCTAGGCCAGTGCCTCGTGCCGACATCCCGCGGGAGCTAGCTGTGGTCCCCGTTCCGGCGGGGGGTCACGACCCACAGCTCGAGCAAGTCCGCGGGGCGCAGGCCGGGCTCGACGAGGGGGCAGGAGCGCTCGAGTCGATCCGCCGGGACGTCGGGCAGGTATGGGCGGGCCAGCCCCTCGGCCGGAGAAATACGTCACCTGCCCCAGGGTCTCCAGCACCGCATCGCCAACGATGCCAGGGACAGGCCGCCACCCGCATCCGGCGGAACCGGTCAGGACCTGGCAGCCGCAGCGATGCTCCTCCGCGCGATGCCGGAGTCATCAACCACCGAGGGTCGGCGAATCCAGGGAGAGCTCAAGCATCTCCTGGAAGGCGCTGCGGCCCGGCGGGCCGAGAGCTCTGCCTCCCGAAGGCAGGGGTACCCCTCGGAACCTCGTGCCGCGACTTCCCGACTCATGCGGGAGGCCTCGGTCTACACCGGGCGCACGCGCAACACCACGCCTGCGGCTCCGGGCCACCTCGGAGACGAGCACCCTCATCGCGACCGTCGGGCCCGCCTCGACGAAAGGGTGCGCCGAGGCTATCACCCCAGGCGTGGGGGACGCTACGACAGTGGGGAGGATCGGAGTCCCTCGCCCGAACCACCCGGTCCGCAGGTCTTCAGCCGGGCCATTCGGTGGGCGCCGTTTCCGACCCGATTCCGACCCCCGACTACTATCACAAAGTACTCGGGGGAAACAAGACCAGAATTGTGGCTCGCGGACTACCGCCTAGCCTGTCAACTGGGTGGAACGGACGACGACAACCTCATCATCCGCAACCTCCCCCTGTTCCTCTCCGACACTGCTCGCGCTTGGTTGGAGCACCTGCCTCCGGGGCAGATTTCCAACTGGGAGGATTTGGTCCAAGCTTTCGCCGGCAACTTCCAGGGCACGTACGTGCGCCCCGGGAATTCCTGGGACCTCCGAAGCTGCCTGGCAACAGCCGGGAGAGTCTCTTCGGGACTACATCCGGCGGTTCTCGAAGCAGCGCACCGAACTGCCCAACATCACTGACTCCGATATCATCGGCGCGTTCCTTGCCGGCACCACCTGCCGTGACCTGGTGAGCAAGTTGGGTCGAAAGACCCCCACCAGGGCGAGCGAGCTGATGGACATCGCCACCAAGTTCGCCTCCGGCCAGGAGGCGGTCGAGGCCATCTTCCGAAAGGACAAGCAGCCCCAGGGCCGCCCGTCGGAGGATGCTCCCGAGGCGTCTACTCCGCGCGGTGCCAAGAAGAAAGGAAGGAGGAAGTCGCAAGCGAAACGCGACGCTGCCGACACAGACCTTGTCGCCGCCGCCGAGTACAAGAACCCTCGGAAGCCCCCCGGAGGTGCCAGCCTCTTCGACAAGATGCTCAAGGAGACGTGCCCTTACCATCAGGGGCCCGTCAAGCACACCCTCGAGGAGTGCGTCATGCTTCGGCGCCACTTCCACAAGGCCGGGCCTACCCGCAGAGGGTGGCAGGGCCCGCGACGACGACAAAAAGGAAGATCACCAAGCAGGAGAGTTCCCCGAGGTCCGCGACTGCTTCATGATCTGCGGAGGGCATGCGGCGAATGCCTCGGCTTGGCATCGCAAGCAAGAGCGTCGGGAGGTCTGCTCGGTGAAGGTGGCGGCGCCAGTCTACCTAGACTGGTCCGACAAGCCCATCACCTTCGACCAAGATGATCACCCCGACCACGTGCCGAGCTCGGGGAAGTACCCGCTCGTCGTCGATCCCATCATCGGCGACAGTCAGGCTCACCAAGGTCCTGATGGATGGGGGCAGCTGCCTCAATATCATCTACGCCGAGACCCTCAGGCTCCTGCGCGTCGATCTGTCCTCCGTCCGAGCGGGCGCTGCGCCCTTCCACGGGATCATTCCTGGGAAGCGCGTCCAGCCCCTCGGACAGCTCGACCTTCCTGTCTGCTTCGGAACACCCTCCAACTTCCGAAGGGAGACTTTGACGTTCGTGGTGGTCGGGTTCCGAGGAACCTACCACGCAGTGTTGGGAAGGCCATGCTACGCTGAAGTTCATGGCCATCCCCAACTACACCTACCTGAAGCTCAAGATGTCGGGCCCCAACGGGGTCATCACCGTCGGCCCCACGTACAAACACGCGTTCGAATGCGATGTGGAGTGCAGTGGAGTACGCTGAGGCCCTCGCCGAGTCCGAGGCCCTCATCGCCGACCTGGAAAACCTCTCCCGAGAGGTGCCGGACGTGAAGTGACACGCCGGCAACTTCCAGCCAGCGGAGACGATTAAGGCCGTCCCTCTCGACCCCAGTGGCGACACCTCCAAGCAGATCCGGATCAGTTCCGGGCTCGACCCCAAATAGGAAGCAGTGCTCGTCGACTTTCTCCGTGCAAACGCCGACATTCTTGCGTGGGGTCCCTCGGACATGCCTGGCATACCGAGGGATGTCACCGAGCACTCGCCGGATATTCGGGCAGGAGCCCGACTCGTCAAATGGCCTCTGCACGGATGACGCCCGGGGGCTGCGCCCTTCCCCCGCTCACACACGAGTATCAGTCATCAAGGAAGGGTCGGCCTCGCCTTGGCGGAGCCCGACCCTCCCTCGGGGGCTAAAAAGGGGGAACCCCTCCGCGTCGAGATCGGATGCACTTTTTCGCGTCAAAAAATTTTTCCGATCAAGAAGGGGTTTTTGCGTTCTCCCGGATGTGTCAGAAGCAGGGTCCCGAGGAGCGAACGTGGGTACAGATAAGTGGTGAGACCGACTGAGCCGAGGAACACCTACGCCTCCGGGCTAGGGACACCTCACTTATCGCCTGCCACGAAAAAGGACCCAACTCGGGAAATCACCCTATTATTGACAAGTCAGGCCAGGTGCGAAAATTGAAAGAGAAGAGAGCACGACTTCACGCAAGAAAAGTAAAGTGTCCAGGCCTCGGCGGCCGCGGTAAAGCGCACGTCCAACAGAAACTGCCCCAACAAAAATCAGGCGCCGCCTTGGGAGGGCGCCGCACCCTCAGTTCCGCCCCCGCCGTCGGTAAGGTCCACCTCCGCTTCCAGCGGCGGCGCAGGAGGAAGGATCTCCGCCTCAAAGGTGGTCGCCAGCGCCGCGCTCGGACCCGCGGCGACCGCGTCGAGCCGCTTGAACTTCTGCCAGGGCGGCTTCGTCTTCGTCAGGAAGACAATACCCCTCACTGACCCGCTCCAGGTCCACAACGTAATGGGAAGCGAGCACGGTGAAGGCCCGCCTGACGCCGTGGTGTAGCGCCCCGCGGACTTTACCGCGCGCGTAATCACCTAAGGCTTGAAGACGGCTTTGAGGGGAGCTTCCTGAAGGGACGTCGCCGGGGCCAAGGAGCCGATAAACATCCGAGACGGCCTCGGACATGGCCGCGAGGTCGGCCTCCCTCTGCTCGGTAGCTCCAGCAAGCGCCTCGGCGAGCGCTTTGGCCGACTCGTCAAGGGCAGACTCGAGCTCTGCGAACAACCAGAAGAAAGACCTCAAGCACAAGCAGAAGAAACGGACAAGAACAAGAACCGAGGATGGTCGAGGCATACCTCCGGCTCGGACGCTCTGCTCCGAGGCTGCGACTTGGGCTGCGGCTAGATCGGCCGCGAGGGTCTTAGCCCGGCTTTCGGCTTCGGCGGCCTGGCCCCGAGATTGGTCCCGCTCCTCGGCAACCTGGACGAACTCTGACCGCTGCCGTAGCGCCTCCGCGCGCGCCGCCGCCGCCTCGGCCCTCAGGTCAGCGCAGAGCAACTGGAGGTCCGCTATCTTAGCGTCCTGCTGAGAAAGGCACGCGGTAGCCCCAGCGAGCGAGGTCCTCAGGGATCGCAGCGAGCCCCAGACGTCGGCCTCGCGGCGGATGAACGACACTTGGCGGCGCTCCGGTCCGTCAGATCCTGAAAAGGAAAACAAGGCGTCACGACGAACGCCTCGCTCACAGAAGGGAGAAGGTATGCCTGAAACCGTTACCTGGAGGATTTTGGGGACGTCCCCGCAGAGAACCTCCAGCGACGATCGGAGCGACCCCACCGTTGCTTCCGCACGCTTGCGGAGCTCGTCCCAGGACTGGTCCTCCTGTTCGTCGTCAAGAACGAAGATAGGGTCCGAGGCCTCGCGGGTCCGGAATCGGAGCAACTGGCGTCGGGCCTCGGGGCTCCGCCGCACAGCAACGAGGCTGCCGCCCGCCTGGATGAACTGCGCGTCCACGCCCACCTCTTCCGAGGCCCTGGGCACCGACGCTGCGGCCATCTCGACGCTGGCAGCAACCAGATGCTCTCCGACTGGGACGGTGGCAACTGCGGTGGCGGCAGGCGCCGGCATGGCCGGCATGGCAGACGGGCTCGGGACCGCGTCGGCGCCGGCCGCCTCCCCGATCACGATGGCCGCCTCGGCAGAAGAACCCGCCTCGGGGACCTGCTCCCCCGAGACATGCGACGCCCGAGCCCCATGCGGCGAAACGCCCTGCGAAAGGGTCGGCTGAGCGGCAGGGCCCGGGGTGGCGCCAGCCGCCCGGACTGACGCCGTCTTAAGGGCTTTCCAGGGCGCCAGGTCGGTATGGCCATGGCTCCGCTTGCTGGAAAAAAGAAGAAAGGGAAAATCACGGCCGGGACGTATGAATGAAGCGCCGGGACGAAGGCATTCTAAGATACTTACCCGCTCCAGGGCCATGATCAACTGTGCCTGGGGGGAAGTCTCTTGGCTCCCGCTCCCTGGAACCACCGCCGAGGTCCGCTTCGCCGACAGCCTCGGCACCACCCTCGCTTTGGGCGCCCCTGACGCCCGGGAGGCGGACTGCCCAGGCGCCGCTATGGCGACCTGAGGACCGCTCCCCCGTGCCGCCGGCGTGGGTGGCGGCTCCCTGAGGGACGGGTACCTCGGCCCGGCTCCCTAGAGTCGCGTCAGCTCCTCGAGCCGAGGGGTCAAGTACCCTCTCGGGTTGTCCCCGCCCCTCGGGTCGGGGATCCGGCGTCCCGGCTCCGGGAACCGACGGCATCGGCCCGCTCGGGGGCTGACTCGACGGCTCCTGGCCACACCCCGAGCTGGGGCTAGAGGCCGAGACGGGCGGCCATGTCGTCCTCCTCCTCCTCACCATCGTCGTCATCGTCATCGGATGTCTCCGGCGACGGCTCCCTTGGGAGTCCTTCCCTCTCCTGCTGGCGACGGCGTTTCTCCAAGGCGTCCCGAGCCCGCCTCCGCTTGCGGGCCCGGGCTTTCTCCGCATCCTTCTTCTTCTTCTCCTCCTCCGCGGCGACCCGCCGCGCTGCCCGACCCACCGCGTCCTCTGGGACCCGCGGCAGGGAGGGTTTGTGCCACCCCACCTCCTAAAGAGGGGGGGGGGAAGAAACCCAATCGTGAGAACCAGGAGCAACCCGATGTATGAAGAAGGAAGGAGCGAACACTCACCAGAGTGACGCACCCCTGGTCTGGGGCGCATCCAGAGGCTGGGAGAAGGCGTGGGGGTCCGGCTTCCCCATCGCGGCCGACACCCGCCATTGGAGGGCGTCGAGGGGAAGAGAATCAGGGGACATCTACGACCCCTCCCAGTCGGCCTCCAGGGTCATCTCCCAAAGCGGCAGCCGCCGCTCCGCCAAGGGGAGCACTCTCCGACGGTGGATGGCGGCAACCACTCCCGCGGCGGTGAGTCCTCCCTCCCGCAACGCCTTCAGGGCCTGGAGAAGAGGTTCGAGGTTCTTCTGCCTCTCGTGTGGAGTCCCGTGGCGCCAGGCGTCGGTGGCGGCCGTGACGACCCGCTGAGAGAACAGGCGGGAGCAACTCTTCGTCATTCCGGAGGTAGAACCACCGGCGCTGCCACCCCTTGTTCGAGGATGCGAGGACGGCAGGGATATACTGCGATGACCGCGACTGCCTCAACAAAAGGGTGCAGCCGCCGGCCCGCACCGCTGCGCGGACCTTCCTCTCCCCCGTCGGCAAGGCAAAAAGCTCGGCGAAGAAGAGATGGGTCCACAAATCCCAATGGGGGGCGATCCCCAAATACCCTTCGCACACCGCTACGAAGATAGCGGCCTGCGAGATGGAGTTGGGGGTGAGGTTGTGCAACTCCACCCCATAGTGGAATAGGATAGCCCGCATGAAGCGGCTCGTCGGCACACCAAATCCCCGCTCATGGAAGGAGACGAAGCTCACGACGTACCCCGGCGGCGGGGATGGAGTGACTCCGCCCGTGGGAGGAATCCATTCCGGCCGCTGCTCATCGGTGAGAGGGCGGAGCAAACCCTCGCCGACGAGATCCTCCAGATCACTCGCCGTCACCGTGGAGAAGGGCCATGGGTCGCGCGGCGAGATGATGGTCACCCGGTCAGCCATCGCCGAGCGGAAAGGGTGGCGGTGCACGAAGGACAGGGAGGGCGGTTTTCTTTTCCCTGGCTAGATCTCTCAGGCTGCAAAAAACCTAAGAGGGAGGCAAGAAGCGGAGTCAAGAACCGTCACCGGACCCTCTCCGGGGTATATAGAGACCAAGGCGAAGACGGTTCCAAAGTTCCGCCCGGACCGGACGCGGGGTTCAAAAAACGCGAAGCAAAACAGCCGTTCCTCGAACGGCTCGCGCACGAAGCGGTGGCCCCGCCAACTACTCACCCCGGCGCATTAACTCCGTGGCTGGACAGGCGGCGCTTCTGGCAGGAGCAGCTGGCGACGCTTCGCCTTCGCCAAAACAACCGCGCCAAAAAAGGTACGCCGCGTCGTTCAATTTCGTATCCTTTTTTCCCTTTTTCCTCTTTCTCTATCTCTTGCAACAGGGACCGGGAAAGGGGATACCCCCAAAGGGATCCTTCCCCGTGAAGGAACTAGGCTCCGAGCCTCCATACTGATCAGGGGTTTGAAGGCTGGCCCCCCGAAGGGTTCAACAGCCGCCTCAGATCGCGTGGGCCCGACACCCACTACTGGTCAGAGGTTCGAAGGTCGGCCTCCCGAAAGGTTCCACGGCCGCCTCAGGCTACTCGGGCTCCGCGCCCATTACTGATCAGGGGTTCGAAGGCTGGCCCCCCGAAGGGTTCACAGTCGCCTCAGACACCGAGCGAGGGATGACCAGGGGTACGTTCGATACATAACCAAGGCTCGGGCTGCGCTCCCGAGGTACCCTAGGACATTTCCGAGACCAGCGGGAACGATCCTGTAATGGAATCCCATCGGAGGGAGGCAACGAGCCCTCGGACCCCGTCGCCAGGGGACCGGGTCCGGCAGATCACCCGCAGGTACTTTTGGGCGTGCCTCCGGGCCCCTAGCCGACCCCCAACGAACGGGGCACGGACGTCCACTCGGATTACCCGCTTGCAGCTCACCGGAGACACCATGTTCGGCGCCCATCGAGGGTAACATGGCGCTCTCCCCCCCTCCTCCTTGCGGAAAGGCGACGTAGGGGCGTATGTAAAAAAGCCGAGTCTGTCCCTAATCGCCCTCTCGCCCTGTGCGGAGGCTCGGGGGCTGCTCTCGCAAACCCGGCTCCGGCCAAACCATTGACAGCGTCAACATACCAGCCCGAGAACTTGGGCCCCGACAGTGCACCCGGGCTACGGCCAGTTCGCATGAGGGAACCACCAGACCAGCCGAAGCATTACGCAAGGCATTAAGACCTCGAAGGAGTGAAACCACTCCTCCGAGGCCTCGGGGGCTACACCCGGCGGGTGCGCTCGCGCGCACCCACCGGAACAAAATGCAACCGAGAAAGGCTGGTCCCCTTGCAAAAAAGTGCGACGAAAGCCTCCAAGCGAGTGCTAACACTCCCTTCGAGGCTCGGGGGCTACTGTCGGGGACCATAATTAGGGGTACCCTCAAGACGCCTAATTCTCAGCTGGTAACCCCCATCAGCATAAAGCTGCAGAGGCCTGATGGGTTTGATTAAGTCAGGGATCAGTCCATACGAGCGACTCGATCACGCCTCGCCCGAGCCTAGCCTCGGGCAAGGGCAGCCGACCCCGAGGTGTTTCCGTCTCGCCCAAGGCCCCCTTTTTTACGGCAGACGCATCTCCAGCTCGCCCGAGGCCTTGCCTTCGTTAAGAAGCAACCCTGACTAAATCACCGCGCCGACCGACCAAGTCACAGGGGCATTTAACGCAAAGAGTGAGACTGACGGGCAGCCAGGCCTTGCCAAAGGCGCCATAGGAAGCTCCGCCCGACCCAGGGCTCGGACTCGGGCTAAGGCCCCGGAAGACGGCGAACTCCGCTCCGCCCGACCCAGGGCTCGGACTCGGGCTAAGGCCCCGAAAGACGGCGAACTCCGCTCCGCCCGACCCAGGGCTCGGACTCGGGCTAAGGCCCCGGAAGACGGCGAACTCCGCTCCGCCCGACCCAGGGCTCGGACTCAGGCTAAGGCCCCGGAAGACGGCGAACTCCGCTCCGCCCGACCCAGGGCTCGGACTCGGGCTAAGGCCCCAGAAGACGGCGAACTCCGCTCCGCCCGACCCAGGGCTCGGACTCGGGCTAAGGCCCCGGAAGACGGTGAACTCCACTCCGCCCGACCCAGGGCTCGGACTCCGCCCTGGCCTCTGCCGAACGACCTCCGCCTCGCCCGACCCAGGAGCTCGGGCTCGGCCTCGGCCATGGAAGATAGACTCGACCTCGCCCTCGGAGGAGCCTCCACGTCGCCCGACCTAGGGCACAAGTCCGCCACGTCAACAGGAAGCGCCATCATCACCCTACCCCGAGCCGACTTGGGCCGCAGAGAACAAGACCGACGTCCCATCTGGCTAGCTCCGCCAGATAGGCAATGATGGCGCCCCGCTAGACCCATGACGACGGCGGCTCTCAGCTCCCTTACGGAAGCGGGGGGACGTCAGCAAGAGCCCAACTATTCTGACAGCTGTCCCTCCACCAGGCTCCGTTACTCCTCCGACAGCCACGACACCACACCAGCTGGGTGCCAAGTTCTCTCCGGCTGCCACATTGGCATGTACCCAGGGCGCTAGCTCTCCCCCGCTAGACACGTAGCACTCTGCTGCATCCCCATTGTACACCTGGATCCTCTCCTTGCGCCTATAAAAGGAAGGACCAGGGCCTTCTTAGAGAAGGTTGGCCCCGCGGGAACGAGGGCAGGGGCAGGCGCTCTCTTGGGGCCGCTCGCTCCCCTCACCCGCGTGGACGCTTGTAACCCCCTACTGCAAGCGCACCCGACCTGGGCGCGGGACGAACACGAAGGCCGCGGGATCTCCGCCTCCCTCACGACCCGGCTCCGGCCACCTCGCTCTCCCCCCTTCGCGCTCGCCCACGCGCTCGACCCATCCGGGCTGGGGCACGCGGCACACTCACTCGTCGGCTTAGGGACCCCTCGGTCTCGAAACGCCGACACTCCTAATCAAGTTTTGTGGCTTTAAGTTTCAAGTTTTTACAGGATCACCTATTCACCCCCCCCCCCTCTAGGTGCTCTCAACTCCACACTAGTATTTGGAACGTTGTTGAGTTTGGTGTACAGGTACCATCCATAGGGGATGAGGACTACGACTCAGACGAAGTTGCCCAAATCCGGCACTTCAACTCCCAAGCCACCACTATACTCCTCGCCTCTCTAAGTCGAGAGGAGTATAACAAGGTGCAAGGGTCGAAGAGCGCCAAAGAGATTTGGGATGTACTCAAAACGGCGCACGAAGGAGATGAGGTGACCAAGGTCACCAAAAGGGAGATGATCGAGGGGGAGCTCGGTCGATTCATGCTTCACCAAGGGGAGGAGCCACAAGCAATGTACAACCGGCTCAAGACCTTGGTGAACCAAGTGCGCAACCTCGGGAGCACCAAATGGGATGACCATGAGATGGTCAAGGTTATTCTAAGATCACTAGTTTTCTTAATCCTACTCAAGTACAATTAATTCGTGGTGATCCTAGATACAAAATAATGTCTCCCGAGGAAGTGATAGGTAAATTTGTGAGCTTTGAGCTAATGATCAAAGGCTCCAAAAAGATCATCAAGCAAGGCGCATCCTCCTCCATACCCGAAGCACAACCCGTTGCATTCAAAGCAACCAAGGAGAAGAAAGAAGATTCTACTCCAAGTAGAATCCCCATCGACGCCTCCAAGCTCGACAATGAGGAGATGGCGCTTATTATCAAAAGCTTCCGTCAAATCCTCAAACAAAGGAAGGGGAAGGATTACAAGCCCCGTTCCAAGAAAGTGTGCTACAAATGTGGTAAGCCCGGTCATTTCATTGCTAAATGTCCATTATCTAGTGATAGTGACAGGGGTGACGACAAGAAAGGAAAGAGAAAAAAAGAAGAGATACTACAAGAAGAAGGGTGGCGATGCCCATGTTTGCCGGGAGTGGGACTCCGAGGAGAGCTCCATCGACTCCTCCTCCGATAAGGACGCCGCCAACATCACCGTCAACAAAGGGCTCCTCTTCCCCAACGACGGCCACAAATGTCTTATGGCAAAGGACGGGAAGAAGAAGAAGGTTAAATCCAAATCCTCCACTAAATATGCTACATCTAGTGATGAGGCCAATTCAAGTGATGATGAGGATGATTTATTTACTCTCTTTGCCAACTTAAACATGCAACAAAAGGAAAAATTAAATGAATTGATTAGCACTATTCATGATAAGGATGAACTCTTGGATAGCCAAGAGGACTTCCTAATTAAAGAAAACAAGAAGCATGTTAAGGTGAAAAATGCTTATGCTCTAGAAGTTGAAAAATGTGAAAAATTAACTAGTGAGCTAAGCACTTGCCATGAGATTGTTGCCAACCTTAGAAATGAGAATGCTAGATTAATTGCTAAGGTTGATGCTAATGTTTGTGATGATTCAATTTCCAATCTTAGAAATGATAATGCTAGTTTACTTGCTAAGATTGAAAAATTGAATGCTTCTCTTTCTAGCCTTAAAATTGAAAATGAAAAATTAATTGTTAAGGCTAAAGAACTAGATGTTTGCAATGCTTCCATTTCCAATCTTAGAGATGAAAATGATATTTTGCATGCTAAGATTGTTGAATTTAATACTTGCAAACCCTCTACATCTTCCGTTGAGCATGTTACTATTTGCACTAGATGTAGAGATATTAATGTTGATGCTATTCATGATCACCTAGCTTTAATTAAACAACAAAATGATCACATACCTCAACTTAATGCCAAAATTAATGAGCATGACTTAGAAAATGAGAAATTTAAATTTGCTAGAAGCATGCTCTATAGTGGGAGACGCCCTGGCATTAAGGATGGCATTGGCTTCCAACAGGGAGACAATGTCAAGCTTAATGCCCCACCTAAAAGATTGTCCAATTTTGTTAAGGGCAAGGCTCCCATGGTTCAGGATAATAAGGGTTACATTTTATACCCTGCCGGTTATCCCGAACACAAAATTAGGAGAATTCACTCTAGGAAGTCTCACTCTGGCCCTAATGATGCTTTTATGTATAAGAGTGAGGCATCTAGTTCTAGGCAATCAACCCATGCTAAATTGCCTAAGAAGAAAACTCCTAAAGCATCAAATGATCATAATGTTTCATTTAAAACTTTTGATGCTTCTTATGTGCTAACTAACAAATCCGGCAAGGTAGTTGCCAAGTGTGTTGGGGCAAACACAAGGGATCAAAAACTTGTGTTTGGGTACCCAAAGTTCTTGTATCTAATGTCAAAGGACCCAAAACCGTTTGGGTACCTAAAATCAAGAACTAAATTTGTTTTGTAGGTTTATGCATCTGGGGGCTCAAGTTGGATCATTGACAGCGGGTGCACAAACCATATGACTGGGGAGAAAAAGATGTTCTCCTCCTACGAGAAAAACCAAGATCCCCAACGAGCTATCACATTCGCGGATGGAAATCAAGGTTTGGTCAAAGGATTGGGTAAAATTGCTATATCACCTGACCATTCTATTTCCAATGTTTTTCTTGTAGATTCTTTAGATTAGAACTTGTTTTCTGTTTCCCAATTATGTAAAAGGGCTACAACTGTCTTTTTACGGATACAGGTGTTACTGTCTTTAGAAAAAGTGATGATTCAGTAGCTTTTAAGGGAGTATTAGAGGGTCAGCTATACTTAGTTGATTTCAATAGAGCTAAACTCGATACTTGCTTAATTGCTAAGACTAACATGGGTTGGCTCTGGCACCGCCGACTAGCCCATGTTGGAATGAAGAATCTTCACAAGTTTCTAAAGGGAGAGCACATTTTGGGACTAACAAATGTGCATTTTGAGAAAGACAGGATTTGTAGCGCATGCCAAGCAAGGAAGCAAGTTGGTGTTCATCATCCACATAAGAACATCTTGACGACTGACAGGCCACTCGAGCTCCTCCACATGGACCTATTCGGCCCGATCGCTTACATAAGCATCGACAGGAGTAAGTACTGTCTAGTTATTGTGGATGACTATTCTCGCTTCACTTGGGTATTCTTTTTACAGGAAAAATCTCAAACCCAAGAGACCTTAAAGGGATTCTTGAGATGGGCTCAAAATGAGTTCGACTTAAGGATCAAGAAAATTAGAAGCGACAATGGGACGGAGTTCAAGAACTCACAAATCGAAGGCTTTCTTGAGGAAGAAGGGATCAAGCATGAGTTCTCTTCTCCCTACACGCCACAACAAAATGGTGTAGTGGAGAGGAAGAATAGAACTCTATTGGACATGGCAAGGACCATGCTTGATGAGTACAAGACTTCGGATCGGTTTTGGGCCGAGGCAGTCAACACCGCTTGCTACGCCATCAACCGGTTGTATCTACACCGAATCCTCAAGAAGACATCATACGAACTCCTCACCGGTAAAAAGCCAAATGTTTCATATTTTAGAGTCTTTGGTAGCAAATGCTTTATTCTTGTTAAAAGAGGTAGAAAATCCAAATTTGCTCCTAAGGCTGTAGAAGGCTTTTTACTAGGATATGATTCAAACACAAGGGCATATAGAGTCTTTAACAAGTCCACTGGACTAGTTGAAGTTTCTTGTGACATTGTGTTTGATGAGACTAACGGCTCCTAAGTGGAGCAAGTTGATCTTGATGAATTAGATGATGAAGAGGCTCCATGTGTCGCGCTAAGGAACATGTTTATTGGGGACGTGTGTCCTAAGGAATCCGAAGAGCCCATTCAAGCACAAGATCAACCATCCTCCTCCATGCAAGCATCTCCACCAACTCAAGATGAGGATGAGGCTCAAGATGATGAAGAAGAAGATCAAGAAGATGAGCCACCTCAAGAAGACGACAATGATCAAGGGGGAGATGCAAATGGTCAAGACAATGAGGATGAACAAGTTCCAAGGCCACCACACCCAAGAGTCCACCAAGCAATCCAACGAGATCACCCCGTGAACACCATCCTAGGAGATATTCATAAGGGGGTAACCACTCGATCTCGTGTTGCTCATTTTTGTGAACATTACTCCTTTGTTTCCTCTATTGAGCCACATAGGGTAGAGGAAGCACTTCAAGATTCGGATTGGGTGATGGCAATGCAAGAGGAGCTCAACAATTTCAAAAGGAATGAGGTATGGCATTTAGTTCCACGTCCTAACCAAAATGTTGTAGGAACCAAGTGGGTCTTCCGCAACAAACAAGATGAGCATGGTGTGGTGACAAGGAACAAGGCACGACTTGTGGCCAAAGGGTATTCACAAGTCGAAGGTTTGGATTTCGGTGAAACCTATGCAACCATAACTAGGCTTGAGTCAATTCAAATATTACTTGCCTATGCTACTCACCATGACTTTAAGCTCTACCAAATGGACGTGAAGAGTGCCTTCCTCAACGGACCTATCAAGGAAGAGGTCTATGTTGAGCAACCTCCCGGCTTTGAAGATAGTGAGTATCCTAACCATGTTTACAAACTCTCTAAGGCGCTTTATGGGCTCAAGCAAGCCCCAAGAGCATGGTATGAATGCCTAAGAGATTTTCTTATCACTAATGGCTTCAAAGTCGGAAAGGCTGATCCTACTCTATTCACTAAAACTATTGAAAATGATTTGTTTGTATGCCAAATTTATGTTGATGATATTATATTTGGGTCTACTAACAAATCTATTTGTGAAGAATTTAGTAGGATCATGATTCAAAAATTCGAGATGTCTATGATGGGGGAGTTGAAGTATTTCTTAGGATTTCAAGTCAAGCAACTCCAAGAGGGCACCTTCATTTGCCAAACGAAGTACATTCAGGATATTCTCACCAAGTTTGGAATGAAGGATGCCAAGCCCATCAAGACACCCATGGGAACCAATGGGCATCTCGACCTCGACACAGGAGGTAAATCCGTAGATCAAAAGGTATACCGGTCGATGATAGGTTCTTTACTCTATTTATGTGCTTCTCGACCGGACATTATGCTTTCCGTATGCATGTGTGCAAGGTTCCAAGCTGACCCTAAGGAAGTTCACCTTAGGGCCATGAAGCGAATCTTGAGATATTTAGTTCAAACACCTAAGTTTGGTCTTTGGTACCCCAAGGGATCCTCATTTGATTTATTAGGATATTCCGATGCCGATTGGGCAGGGTGTAAGATTAATAGGAAGAGCACATCAGGGACCTGTAAGTTTCTGGGAAGATCCCTGGTGTCTTGGGCTTCAAAGAAACAAAACTCAGTAGCTCTTTCTACCGCCGAAGCCGAGTACATTGCCGCAGGCCATTGTTGCGCGCAATTGCTTTGGATGAGGCAAACCCTTAGGGACTATGGCTACAAGTTTAGCAAAGTCCCTCTCCTATGTGACAATGAGAGTGCAATCCGCATGGCGGATAATCCCGTTGAACACAGCCGCACTAAGCACATAGCCATTCGGTATCACTTTCTGAGAGATCACCAACAAAAGGGGGATATCGAGATAGCCTATATAAACACCAAAGATCAATTGGCCGATATCTTCACCAAGCCTTTAGATGAACAATCCTTTACCAAACTTAGGAATGAACTAAATATTCTTGATTCTAGGAATTTTGATTGATTCTTTGCACACGTAGCTCATTAATATACCTTTGATCATATCTCTTTTATGTCTTTGACTAATGTGCTTTCAAGTGTCACTTTATGCTTAGTCATAGATATTGAAAGGGAAATGGAGTTTTCGGCAAAGAAGGCGCTTCCACTCAACTCCGATTGTATTTGCCGGTACTCCGCATCGTTCTCCACTTTGGTATAATCTTCACTCATATTTTTGTGTTTGCCAAAGGGGGAGAAAGTTTGTGAAAGGGCTTATATCTCACTCACAAGTATCCGTTTTTGGCGATTCATGCCAAAGGGGGAGAAAGTATGAGCCCAAAGCAAAAGGATCGCACCACCACCAAATTTAAAAATGAAGTTTTCAATTTGATATCTTATTGTGTTCAAAAGGGGGAGAAAGTAGTATCTTCAAAAATTGCAAAACCCTCTTGAACACTAAGAGGAGAATTTTATTTAGGGGGAGTTTTGTTTTAGTCAAAGGAAAAGCATTTGAAACAGGGGGAGAAAATTCCAAATCTTGAAAAATGCTTTATTCAATCTTATTCATGTACCCTTTGACTAATTGCAAAAGATTTTTGAAAAGAATTTTACAAAGAATTTACAAAACAAAACTTGTGGTGCAAACGTGGTCCAAAATTTTAATAAAGAAGAAAACCATCCAAGCACATCTATTGAGATAAGTATATTGGTTTCAACTCCAAACAACCTTTGCACTTACATTATGCAAACTAGTTCAATTTTGCACTTTTATATTTGCTTTGGTTTGTGTTGGCATCAATCACCAAAAAGGGGGAGATTGAAAGGGAAATAGGGTCAAACCTTTTCCAATAAGAATTTTGGTGGTTGAATTGCCCAACACAAATTATTGGACTAACTAGTTTGCTCTAGAAAATATGTTCTACAGGTGCCAAAAGTTCACAACAAACCAATACAAGTCTAAAGAAAGGGTTCAAACAAAGGGAGCAAAGTTAAACCGAAGGCAGCCCTGGTCTGGCGCACCGGACTATCCGGTGTGCCACCGGATAGTGTCCGGTGCACCAAGGAATCCAACTCCAAAATTGCCAGTCTCGGGAATTCTGGAGGCCGCTCCGCTATAATTCACCGGACTGTCCGGTGCACCACTGGACTGTCCGGTGTGCCAGCGGAGCAACGGCTACTTCGCGCCAACGGTCGTCTGCAACCGCATTCAATGCGCTACAGTGCGCGCCAGAGTCAGAGCAGCGCCAGAAGGCGCACCGGACAGTGTACAGTGACTGTCCGGTGCATCACCGGACTGTCCGGTGACCTAGAAGACAGAAGCTCCAACGGTCGAACCCTAACGGTCGGGTGACGTCGCTAGCGCACCGAACAGTGTCCGGTGGCGCACCGGACTGTCCGTGCGCCATGCGTCAGACAGCCTCCCAACGACCACTTTTGGTGGTTGGGCTATAAATACCCCCAACCAACCACCATTCATTGCATCCAAGTTTGCTGACTTCCTACACCTTACAAGAGCTATAGCATTCAATACAAGACACACCAAAGAGATCAAATCCTCTCCTAAGCCCAAAGATCACTCCAAATCAAATAGTGGCTAGTGAGAGAGTGACTTGTGTTCATTTGAGCTCTTGCGCTTGGATTGCTTCTTTTCTTTCTCATTCTTTCTTGTGATCAACTCAATTGTAACCGAGGCAAGAGACACCAATTGTGTGGTGGTCCTTGCGGGGACTTAGTGTCCCATTTGATTGAGAAGAGAAGCTCACTCAGTCTAAGTGACCGTTTGAGAGAGGGAAAGGGTTGAAAGAGACCCGGTCTTTGTGACCACCTCAACGGGGAGTAGGTTTGCAAGAACCGAACCTCGGTAAAACAAATCACCGTGTCACACCCTTTATTTGCTTGTGATTTGTTTTCGCCCTCTCTCTCGGACTCGATTTTAATTCTAACGCTAACCCCGGCTTGTAGTTGTGCTTAAACTTTGTAAATTTCAGATTCACCCTATTCACCCCCCTCTAGGCGACTTTCACTTGAGGATCAAGAAAATAAGAAGCGACAACGGGACGGAGTTCAAGAACTCTCAAATTGAAGGCTTCCTTGAGGAGGAGGGCATCAAGCATGAGTTCTCTTCTCCCTACACGCCACAACAAAATGGTGTAGTGGAGAGGAAGAATAGGACTCTAGTGGACATGGCAAGGACCATGCTTGATGAATACAAGACTTCAAATCGGTTTTGGGCCGAGGCGGTCAACACCGCTTGCTATGCCATCAACCGGTTATATCTACACTGAATCCTCAAGAAGACATCTTATGAACTCCTCACCGGTAAAAATCCCAATGTTTCATATTTTAGAGCCTTTGGTAGCAAATGCTTTATTCTTGTTAAAAGAGGTAGAAAATCAAAATTTGCTCCTAAGGCTGTAGAAGGCTTTTTACTAGGATATGATTCAAACATAAGGGCATATAGAGTCTTTAACAAGTCCACTGGACTAGATGAAGTTTCTTGTGACATTGTGTTTGATGAGACTAACGGCTCCCAAGTGGAGCAAGTTGATCTTGATGAGCTAGATGATGAAGAGGCTCCGTGCATCGTGCTAATGAACATGTCCATTGGGGATGTATGTCCTAAGGAATTTGAAGAGCCTCCACAAGCACAAGATCAACCATCCTCCTCCATGCAAGCATCTCCACCAACTCAAGATGAGCATGAGGCTTAAGATGATGAAGGAGAAGATCAAGAAGATGAGCCACCTCAAGAAGACGGCAATGATCAAGGGGTAGATGCAAATGATCAAGACAAGGAGGATGAAAAAAATCTAAGGCCGCCACACCCAAGAGTCCACCAAGCAATCCAACGAGATCACCTAGTGAACACCATCCTAGGAGATATTCATAAGGGGGTAACTACTCCATCTCGTGTTGCTCATTTTTGTGAACATTACTCGTTTGTTTCCTCTATTGAGCCACAAAGGGTAGAGGAAGCACTTCAAGATTCAGATTGGGTGTTGGCAATGCAAGAGGAGCTCAACAACTTCACAAGGAATGAGGTATGGCATTTAGTTCCACGTCCTAACCAAAATGTTGTAGGAACCAAGTGGGTCTTCTGCAACAAACAAGATGAGCATGGTGTGGTGACAAGGAACAAGGCACGACTTGTGGCCAAGGGGTATTCACAAGTCGAAGGTTTGGATTTTGGTGAAACCTATGCACCCGTAGCTAGGCTTGAGTTAATTTGAATATTACTTGCCTATGCTACTTACCATGGCTTCAAGCTTTATCAAATGGACGTGAAGAGTGCCTTCCTCAATGGACCAATCAAGGAAGAGGTCTATGTTGAGCAACCTCCCAGCTTTGAAGATAGTGAGTATCCTAACCGCGTGTATAAACTCTCTAAGGCTCTTTATGGGCTCAAGCAAGCCCCAAGAGCATGGTATGAATGCCTAAGAGATTTTCTTATCACTAATGGATTCAAAGTCAGTAAAGCTGATCCTACTTTATTCACTAAAACTATTGCAAATGATTTGTTTGTATGCCAAATTTATGTTGACGATATCATATTTGGGTCTACTAACAAATCTATATGTGAAGAGTTTAGTAGGATCATGATTCAAAAATTCGAGATGTCTATGATGGGGGAGTTGAAGTATTTTCTAAGATTTCAAGTGAAGCAACTCCAAGAGGGCACCTTCATCAGCCAAACAAAGTACATTCAAGATATACTCTCCAAGTTTGGAATGAAAAATGCCAAGCCCATCAAGACACCCATGGGAACCAATGGGCATCTCGACCTCGACACGGGAGGTAAGTCCGTAGATCAAAAGGTATACCGGTCGATGATAGGATCCTTACTCTATTTATGTGCATCTCGACCAGACATTATGCTTTCCGTATGCATGTGTGCAAGGTTCCAAGCCGACCCTAAGGAAGTTCACCTTAGGGCCATGAAGCGAATCTTGAGATATTTAGTTCAAACACCTAAGTTTGGTCTTTAGTACCCCAAGGGATCCTCACTTGATTTATTAGGATATTCCGATGCTGATTGGGCAGGGTGTAAGATTGATAGGAAGAGCACATCAGGGACTTGTCAGTTTCTAGGAAGATCCCTGGTGTCTTGGGCTTCAAAGAAACAAAACTCAGTAGCTCTTTTTACCGCCGACGCCGAGTACCTTGCCGCAGGCCATTGTTGCGCGCAATTACTTTGGATGAGGCAAACCCTTAGGGACTATGGCTACAAGTTTAGCAAAGTCCCTCTCCTATATGACAATGAGAGTGCAATCCGCATGGCGGATAATCCCGTTGAACACAGCCGCACTAAGCACATAGCCATTCGGTATCACTTTCTGAGAGATCACCAACAAAAGGGGGATATCGAGATAGCCTATATAAACACCAAAAATCAATTGGCCGATATCTTTACCAAGCCTTTAGATGAGCAATCCTTTACCAAACTTAGGAATGACCTAAATATTCTTGATTCTAGGAATTTTTATCGATTCTTTGCACACATAGCTCATTTATTTACCTTCGATCATATCTCTTTTTATGTCCTTGACTAATGTGTTTTCAAGTGTCATCTTATGCTTAGTTATAGATATTGAAAGGGAAATGGAGTATTCGGCAAAGAAGGCGCTTCCACTCAACTCCAATTGTATTTGCCGATACTCTGCATCGTTCTCCACTTTGGTATAATCTTCACTCATATTTTTGTGTTTGCCAAAGGGGGAGAAAGTTTGAAGAAGGGCTTATATTTCACTCACAAGTATCCGTTTTTGGCGATTCATGCCAAAGGGGGAGAAAGTATGAGCCCAAAGCAAAAGGACCGCACCACCACCGAATTTTAAAAATGAAGTTTTTCAAATTGATATCTTATTGTGTTCAAAAGGGGGAGAAAGTGGTATCTTCAAAACTTGCAAAACCCTCTTGAACACTAAGAGGAGAATTCTATTTAGGGGGAGTTTTTGTTTAGTCAAAGGAAAAGCATTTGAGACAGGGGGAGAAAATTTCAAATCTTGAAAATGCTTTCTTTAATCTTATTCATATACCTTTGACTATTTGCAAAATGATTTTGAAAAGAATTTTACAAAGGATTTGCAAAAACAAAACCCGTGGTGCAAATGAGGTCCAAAATTTTAAATAAGAAGAAAACCATCCATGCACATCTATTGAAATAAGTTTCTTGGTTTCAATTCCAAGCAACCTTTGCACTTACCTTATGCAAACTAGTTCAATTCTGCACTTTTATATTTGCTTTGGTTTGTGTTGGCATCAATCACCAAAAAGGGGGAGATTGAAAGGGAAATAGGGTCAAACCTTTTCCAATATGAATTTTGGTGGTTGAATTGCCCAACACAAATTATTGGACTAACAAGTTTGCTCTAGATTATGAGTTCTACAGGTGCCAAAGGTTCACAACAAACCAATACAAGTCAAAAGAAAAGGGTTCAAAACAAAGGAGCAAAGTGTACCGAAGGCAGCCCTGGTCTAGCGCACCGGACTGTCCAGTGTGCCACCGGACAGTGTTCGGTGCACCAGGGAGATCGACGCTGAACTTGCCAGCTTCGGGAATTTAGGAGGCCGCTTCGCTATAATTCACCGGACTGTCCAGTGTGCCAGCGGAGCAACGGCTACTTCACGCCAACGGTCGTCTACAGAAGGCATTAAATGCGCTACAGTGCGCGCCTACGCGCGCAGAAGTCAGAGCAGGCGCCAGAAGGCGCACCGGACAGTCTACAGGATCTGTCTGGTGCACAACCGGACTGTCCGGTGGCCCCACAAGTCAGAGCTCCAACGGTCGAACCCTAACGGTTGGGTGACGTGGCTGGCGCACCGGACAGTGTCCGGTGGCGCACCGGACTGTCTGGTGCGCCCGTCGACAGAAGCCATCCCCAACGGCCATTTTGGTGGTTGGGGCTATAAATACCCCCCAACCACCCCACATTCATTGCATCCAAGTTTTCAGCCTTCAAACCTCATACAAGAGCTATAGAATTCAATACAAGACACAAAACAAAGAGATCAAATCCTCTCCCAAGTCCGGAATCACTCCAAACAAATTAGTGACTAGAGAGAGAGAGAGACTTTTGTGTTCTTTTGAGCTCTTGCGCTTGGATTGCTTTTCTTCTTCCTCATTCTTGTTTCTATAACACTTGTAATCAAAACAAGAGATGCCAATTGTGTGGTGGTCCTTGTAGTGGACTTAGTGTCCCATTTGATTGAGAAGAGAAGCTCACTCGGTCTAAGTGACCGTTTGAGAGAGGGAAAGGGTTGAAAGAGACCCGGTCTTTGTGACCACCTCAACGGGGAGTAGGTTTGCAAGAACCGAACCTCGGTAAAACAAATCACCGTGCCATCCATTCTTATTTGCTTGTGATTTGTTTTCGCCCTCTCTTTTGGACTCGTTTATATTTCTAACGCTAACCCCGGCTTATAGTTGTGCTTAAGTTTGTAATTTTCAGATTCCGCCTATTCACCCCCCTCTAGGCGACTTTCAAGCATGCTTAACTTTGAGATTCCTTCGAACCAGGCTTCCAAACTCATATTCCAATAATTCTTGTTTCTAAATTCTTATCAAATTATTCCCTATCCAACCATGTCATCCCTTGAGCATGGTTCATAGTCCAGAAATCTCCCAAAATACTCTTGTCCCATATTCTGCCTATAATTTCCCTATTCAGACTAAGTCAGACGATTCATTCGTCACTATTCTCACCAACAGTGAACTCTACTATACTACACCACATACGCCCAGCTATAAATACACCCAGCTACTCTCTCCCTCTCCACACACTCAACACCCTCAGCCAAGGCAAACACCCCACCCACTCAGTTACTCCGCTCTGCCGGCTACACGCATAGTATCGCTTCGCCTCCAATCCACCCTCCTAGTAAGCACCTCCGCTCCACCACCAGTAATATCACAACACCACATGACACAGATTCTACGCAAGACTCTATCCATCCATATATCGCCATTCTGACCACTATACTAAATATTTGTTGATATACTTGCTGGTTTATATGTTTGCTTGTTCATGATGCATAGTTATAGGAGCGTTCGTGTCGTCTCGTGGAGGTCGGATCTGCAAGTCTACGCTAGGCGATGGAGCCAGAAGCCAGTTCCGCGAGCTCTCACCCCTTTCGCCGGATAAGCACGACAAGCTCACTGGATCCCTTTGATGCATAAATTACCTATGCTTTTTCAACCACAACCATCGGTCTGTTATTTTATGCATGATATGATTTTGAGACAAGTTATTATGGCCACCCAGCCGCTTGCCGCAATTAATCTTTATACTCCTTGACATCTTTGTTACAAAGGATTTGAGAAAAGGTGTGAGTTTTCAAAAGAAAATGTTTTTTTTCAAAATGGGTATGATGAAGGGTTGTCACCCTTATCACCTTTGAGTAGGGATGATCAGGGACTCCCTGGTTTAGGGGAGGGCCTAAGGTGATGGCTCAGCTGGTTTAGGTGTGAGCATGAAGGATTATCCCTCTCGCTAGGGATGAAAACGGTATGGAAAAAATCTTGTACCGACCCATTCCGATTACCGTTTTTTTCAGATCATTTTCGTTTACTTCAGGTACTTTTCGGTTTCAGGACGAAAACGGGTAAATTGTCTTTGGTAACGGTATCGAAAACGGATAGACTGTTTTTTCGTTCGTTTTTGTGGTTACCGTTTTGGTTTGGGAAAATCCCGTTTTTCATACTGAAAGTCGCCTAGAGGGGGGGTGAATAGGGCGAGTCTGAAATTTACAAACTTAAACACAACTACAAGCCGGGGTTAGCGTTAGAAATATAAATGAGTCCGAGAGAGAGGGCGAAAACAAATCACAAGCAAACAGAGAGTGAGACACGATGATTTGTTTTACCGAGGTTCGGTTCTTGCAAACCTACTCCCCGTTGAGGTGGTCACAAAGACCGCGTCTCTTTCAACCCTTTCCCTCCCTCAAACGGTCACTTAGACCGAGTGAGCTTCTCTTCTCAATCAAACAGGACACTAAGTCCCCGCAAGGACCACCACACAATTGGTGTCTCTTGCCTCGGTTACAATTGAGTTGATCACAAGAAAGAATGAGGAAGAAAAGCAATCCAAGCGCAAGAGCTCAAATGAACACAAGTCACTCTCTCTAGTCACTAATTTGTTTGGAATGATCTTTAGACTCGGGAGAGGATTTGATCTCTTTGGTGCGTCTTGTATTGAATGCTATAGCTCTTGTAAGGTGTAGGAAGTCTGAAAACTTGGATGCAATGAATGGTGGGTGGTTGGGGGTATTTATAGCCCCAACCACCAAACTAGCCGTTTGGTGAAGGTTGTTGTCGTATGGCGCACCGGACAGTGTCCGGTGGTGCACCGGACTGTTAGGGTTCGACCGTTGGAGCTCCTGTCTTCTGGGCCACCGGACAGTCCGGTGGTGCACCGGACAGGTCCTGTAGACTGTCCGATGCGCCTTCTAGCGCGAGCCTGACTTCTGCGCGTACTATAGTGCATTTAATGCTGTTGCAGGCGACCGTTGGCGCTGCAGTAGTCGTTGCTCCGCTGGCACACCGGACAGTCCGGTGCTACACCGGACAGTCCGGTGAATTATAGCGGAGCGGCTCCCAGAATTCCCGAAGGTGAGCAGTTTGGAGTTGGGTTTCCCTGGTGCACCGGACACTGTCCGGTGGCACACCAGACAGTCCGATGCGCCAGACCAGGGCACACCTCGGTTGTCTTTTGCTCCCTTTGTTTGAACCCTTTCTTGGTCTTTATATTGATTTGTTGTGAATCTTTGGCACCTATAAAACTTATAGTCTTGAGCAAACTAGTTAGTCCAATTATTTGTGTTGAGCAATTCAACCACCAAAATCAATTAGGAAAAGGTGTAAGTCTATTTCCCTTTCACATACCGTTTAGGATATTCAGTTTTGGGCCTTCTAGTTCCAGTCTCGGTTCTCGCTTGGAGCGTTGGTCACCCCTGCAACCCTGCTGGACTGGTAGTGCGACCGTGCAGCCGGCTGCGGGCTCCAGTAGCCAGCAAGCACCGGGCAACAGTACAGGCTAAGGTCTAGCAGTGGTCTGTAGACCGACCAACAGCAAGGTAGTACTCGGTTGATGTTTTTTATTTTGGTGATCTACTCGTTTCTTATGTGATGAAATAAGTTTGGCTAAATCAGATGCATTGAGTGGATTAGAAAGGTTTCATTTTTGGACAAACCGAATGTCTGGCATCTATTTGTACATATTTCACGTCGCGTCAAACTATCATTATGCTTGTAGTGACATTAGTGTAGATATAATTTCTCACTCAAATAATGTCACTATGTGTTAATGTTGATGTTGTGAACTTAATATATATTACTGTTTGGATTAAGTCATTCAGTTTGTTATTTGTCAATTACCGACTCAAGTTTATCGTATATCGATCATTTTCGACATATCTTTGTTTCGAATTTTTTGTTTTCGAATGATTGATAATTTCGATACCGCATACCGATTGTAACATTTTCGTTTTTGTACCGTTATTATAAAACAAAATCAAAACCAATATCAATGTTTTTTCGATCGTTTTCATCCCTACCTCTCGCCTAAGGACCGGTTTGTCATCACTCTTTACCTATACTCTTATCAAGTACAACCACTCGAGACTGTATGGGCGGTCGCTCAATCTGAACTTGTACGGTCCAAACCCAGGGTTATGATGTCTGGGGAGCACCGGGAGGATATAGAGGGGGAATGTTTTGTCCGGTTTGGGCATGGTGGTGGCCTAACTCCTTCCAGTATAATCGTTAAGGTAAGGACGTGCAAGGAAAGAGAGAGATTCAGCATTCGGATCTCACGACGGTGAGATTGCAGAAACCGAACTAGTGGGTAAAGTGTACACCTCTGCGCAGAGTTTAAAAACCTATTCGAATAGTCCGCGTCCACGTATATGGATGAGTCATGGCATGGATTTGACAATTAGTGTTTTGTTTTCCAAAAATGCTTTTGAAAGTGGTTTTTTAAAAGGTCCAGCGGTTGAGCCGTGAGCTATGGTGGACGGGAAGTCCAGTAGCTGTTTTCTGAAAATAAAAACCAGTGGAAAACTGCTGAGATACCTGGATGGTTTAGTTCAGGGGATTTTGTTCTATATTGAAAAACTTCCTGCTCCTTTAGGAGAGGATGTGCTTTGAAAAATACAAAATGTTTTACAAAATAACCTTGCATCAAATATTGCTATTTCTGCAAAATATCCTGAGCTCCACATACTCCATGCATTATATCTGATTTCCCCATTCCGCGGGTGAAGGTGGGCTGCTGAGTATGTAAGTACTCACCCTTGCTTATTTGTTGTTTTTCAGAGAAGGAGATCGCTGATCGGGTAAGAGTTACGCCTGTTCCCAACCTTGCCTGTGGCTGTTGGACCGCTAATTTGTTTCGCTGCGTATATCGGGCTGCTTCAGCCCCACTCTGATGATATGTCCCGAGTTGTGGACCAACTCTTAAAGTTGATCGCCACCTTTATAGGTTTGTCTCGTTTAAGCAGATCTGGAATCATCTATTGTATAAATGTGTTTACTAGCCTCCTGGGACTAGTAATTGTATCATATTTGAGTCCCAAAGGATTGGGGCGCTTCAAGAACCAACATTTAGATTGCTAGTTCACACATATATACCAACCATACTTTACTTGAAATATAGAACTAACAATCCATAAACTGTAAGTACCGATCACTGCATAATGGAATGGGATGGGTGGCGTTCTCCGATGATCAAGGCTCTATGGGCGAATGGCTGGCGGACATACAACAATGGGATCTACATGGCGATCGAGCCCTCGCCCATGGAGTCATAGGCACTGGCTTCGGAGGGAGCAGCGTCCGACCTTTCCATGGCGCAGTCGGCACAACCTACTTCATCTGTGGATTTGGATGAGGGGATTCAAGCACAACATAGAGAGAGGAAGAGGAGATTTGAGCATGAGATAGGGAGAGGTTGAGGAGATTCGCACACGACCACTGCTGGTTGAACGTAGAGACAGAGTTGTTCCTTTGTTTCGATCGTCGAGCTAGGAATGTTTTTTCCTCGAGACTCGACTCTTGGCAATTTTTACATTTACTTGTGGCCAAAGGGTACTCATAAGTAAAAGGTTTGGATTTTGATAAAACCTTTGCACCTGTAGCTAGGCTTGAGTCCATTTGAATATTATTAGCCTACGCTACTTTCCATGATTTCAAGTTATTTAAAATGGACGTGAAAAATGCTTTCCTCAATAGGCCAATCAAGGAAAAAGTGTATGTTGAGCAACCTCATGGCTTTGAAGATGATAAATATCACTCTCATGTGTATAAGCTCAAAAGGGCACTCTATGGACTTAAGCAAGCACCGAGAGCATGGTATGTGAATGCTTGGAATATTTTGTTATTGCAAATTCCTTCAAATTTGGAAAAGTTAATTATACTTCCTTTACCAAAGCTATTGACAATGATTTGTTTGTATGCCAAATCTATGTTTATGATATTATATTCGGGTCTGCTAACAAAATATCTTGTGAAGAGTTTAGTAGGATTTTGGTCAGGAAATTTGAGATGTCCATGATAGGGGAGTTAAAGTATTTCATGGGCTTCCAAATCAAGCAACTCCAAGATGACACCTTCATTATCCAAATGAAGTACACTTAAGTCATTCTGAAAAAGTTTTGGATGAAGGATGCCAAACTCATCAAGACACCCATGAGAACCAATGGACATCTCGACCTCGACAAAGGAGGTATTTCTATTGATCAAAAGGTATACCATTCTATAATAGGTTCACTTTTGTATTCATGTGCTTCTAGACCAGATAGTATGCATGTGTGCAAAAATTTAAGTCGGCCCTAAGGAATATCACCTTAGGGCCTTAAAGAGAAATTTTAGATATTTAGTTCATACTCCTAACTTTGGGCTTTGATATCCTAAGGGTTCAAACTTTGATCTCCTTGGATATTCTGATTTCGATTATGTCGGATATAAGGTTGATAAGAAGAGTACATCAGGGACTTATCAGTTTCTGGGAGATCCTTGGTATCTTAGTCTTCAAAGAAACAAAACTCTGTTACCCTATCCATCTTCGAGGCTGAGTACATTGTCGTAGGACATTGTTGTGCACAATTATTCTAGATGAGGCGTGCACAATTATTCTAGATGAGGCAAACCCTGAAGGACTTTGGCTACAATGAGCAAAGTCCCCGTCTTATGTAATAATGAGAGTACAATCTGTATGGTGGATAATCCTGTTGATCATGGTCGCACTAAGCACATAGACATCCAGTATCACTTTCCAAGAGATCACTCACAAAGGGGAGATATCGTAAATAATCATGTTAGCACCCATAAATAGTTAGTTGATATCTTCACCAAGCCCCTAGATGAGAAAAGGTTTTGTGACCTTAGCAGTGAACTAAATGTGCTTGATTCTATGAACATGATATGAAATATTGCACACATTGCTCTTTTACTATATCTTTGATCAAATATGTCTATTTCAATTGGTACCATTTCATATTTCATATTCTTGCTTGTACCAAGGTTTGAAATGTAGAAGTTGTCTCCATGGTCTGACAAGTTCAAGTGCGTTACTCTAGCAAGTATTCATCATTTGTATACACATATTAAGGGGGAGCAATGGCATACGCTTTATCTTTGAGACTAATGTCATTTCAAGTCTATTTTGTGCTTATGTCTCAAATTGAAAGTGAAGTGGAGTTTCGGGCAAAGAAAAACGCTCTGACTGCACACTCGATCGGTATAAAAAATCTCTTGCTCAAACTCATGTTCTTAATTACTATATTCTCTTAATTATCTCCTTTTTTGGTGTTTAATGCAAAGAGGAGGGGATTATTAGGGCCAAAGCAAAAGGACCACACCGCCACCTTATTTTGTTTTTTTATCATTTCAAACTTGATATCTTTTTATTTTAAGAAAAATCATCTTGACAGCTAAAAGGAGAACTTTTTTCCAAAATGAGGGTGAAATTTTCAAGGGGAGAACCCTTTTTGGCCAAAGCAAAAGTATTTAAAAAATGGGGATAATTTTTCAAACTTAATAAATGCTTGAGAAAAATGAAATTATTATCTTTTCGGCCAAATACATACAAGAAACTCTTGAAAAGATTTAATTTTTTTTTGCAAAATTAAAACTCAAGTGGTGCAAATGTGGTCCGAAACATCAAATATTCAAAACAACTTATATTCTACTTAGACTTGATCTTAACTCAGTTTCTTATGAACTCTTGAAAATGTTGCAAACTAGTTATAGTTGTTTTGGTGCTTGATAACCATCACAAACATTTGAACTAACTAACTAGTTTGATGAGTATGTGATGACATATCCAAAAGAATATAGTCAATATAAATGAAAACCGTAGTAAACACACGAGCATTTGCTAGTTTTACTTTAGTCGCAAATACTCGCCAGTACATACACGTCTGTCTACCCGCCCCTAACAAAACACGCACGCGACTGGGCACGTTCCTTTTCCGAAACATGGTAACTGACTAACTGTTACCGTGTACAAAAGGCCTTCCCATTTGTTTACAGAAAATGACTCGATTTCCTTACCAACTCCGCGTGCACCAAAGCGTGTTCCTGGAAACATCGCGCTGCCTCTCTGCACCATGGTCCATGAATCCTGGACCCACTCCTTGCTTCTCTTTACTTTCACATGCCAACATGCGCCGCGGCCCACGGCCCGGCCGTCCTGACTCCTGAACCTCCCTCGGCACATGCGCGGGCCCCACTTTACAAGCGACAGTAGCCCCATCCGGAGCCGTACACGCTAGAATCGGACGGCTTGCCGCGCATCTCGCCCGTCCGCGGCGCCGCTGCCCGAACCGAACCCTACCGTTTCAACCAGGCGCCGCCTCTCCGCGTCTGCTGAGTCACTGCCTCCTGGGCCCGGACCCACACGCCCCTCGTCAATCAACATCAACTCACGCTCCTCATCATCCCTCCACTGGAAACTGGACCCCCTCTCCGGCTCTCCCTCGACGTCGTCTCATCTCTTTTCCTGCCGCCTGCCAGCGTCGATTCCCACTCCGTTTTGTTAAAAAAACCGATCGTTTTCTCCATTTCTTTGTACTAATAGATAGACTGCAGAGGGAGAGACAACAGGCGTAGCTAGCACCACACTCAAGCTACTACGCACGCACGCCGCCGCTCCCCCAGTTCAAACCCACCACCCCTTCCCCCTTCGTCTTCCATTCCCAGCTGTGCACGCGCTTTCCGATCGCTTCATCTACCTTGCCACCGCGCTTCCGCCCAGCCCCAGTCACCAGTCCACCGCGCCCGCGCCCCCGATCCAGCGATATGGCTGGCTCCGTAGCTCCCCACGCTGTGGTCCTCGGTCTCCTCCTGCTCGCGGGGCTCGCGGCGGCGCAGAGGGGGACGACGCCGGCGGCGGCGGCCCCCGCGCCCGACCCCGGCTGCAACGGCATCCAGCTGACCTACAACTTCGTGGACCGCACCAAGATCCGGCCCTTCGTCAGCGACAAGAACAAGCAGCCCTACGCCTTCCGCGCCAACGTCACCGTGCTCAACTCCGGCACCCGCCCGCTCAAGTCCTGGGCGGCACTCGTCACATTCGGCTACGGCGAGATCCTCGTCGGCGTCGACGGCGCCGTGCTCACGGGCGGCGGCGACCTGCCGTACAACACCACGGAGGACGCCGGCAACGCCACCTCGTTCTCCGGGTACCCGCATACAGACCTCCTCACGCCCATCGCCACCGCCGGGGACCTGTCGCAGATCCAGGCCTCCGTCGGCATCGTCGGCACGCTCTTCGCCGGGCCCGGCCCGTTCGTGCCGCTCCCCACCGCGCTGTCGCTGGACGACCCGGCCTACGCGTGCCCGGCGGCGACCAACGTCACTGCTCGGGTGCTGTCCACGTGCTGCGTCCTCACGCCGGAGGCCGAGGCCAACGCCACCGCCATCGACGCCAACACCACCGACCCGACCAAGGATTTCCTGCCGCGCGGCACCGGCGACCTCGTCATCACCTACGATGTGCTCCAGGCCTACCCCTCCAGCTACCTTGCGCTCGTCACGCTCGAGAACAACGCCAAGCTCGGCCGCCTCGACAACTGGCGGCTGTCGTGGGAGTGGCGGCGTGGCGAGTTCATCTACTCAATGAAGGGAGCTCACCCATCAGAGGTGGACACCTCGGGCTGTATCTATGGGGCGCCTGGTCAGTACTACCAGAGCCTTGATTTTTCGCAGGTGCTCAATTGTGACCGCAAGCCGGTGATCCTTGACCTGCCCCTGTCCCGGTACAACGACACTCAGATTGGGAAGATTGACAATTGCTGCAGGAATGGAACAATCTTGCCCAAGTCCATGGACGAGGCACAGTCGAAATCTGCGTTCCAGATGCAAGTTTTCAAGATGCCACCAGACCTGAACCGGACTAAGCTGTTCCCCCCTGCTAATTTCAAGATCGTGGGTGCATCATCGCTGAACCCGGACTATGCCTGTGGCCAGCCGGTGCCTGTCAGCCCAACCGCGTTCCCAGACCCGAGCGGGCTTGACTCGACGACGCTTGCTGTGGCAACATGGCAGGTCGTGTGCAACATTACCACGACAAAGGGGGCCAAGCCCAAGTGTTGTGTGACCTTCTCGGCGTACTACAACGACTCAGTGATCCCCTGCAACACCTGCGCCTGTGGGTGCCCTGCAAACAGACGAGGGCCAACGTGCAGCACCACCGCACAATCCATGCTGCTGCCACCGGAGGCGCTGCTTGTGCCATTCGACAACCGGTCACAGAAGGCGTTGGCGTGGGCTGAGCTGAAGCATTACAATGTGCCCCGGCCGATGCCTTGCGGTGACTTTTGTGGCGTGAGCATCAATTGGCATGTCTCAACGGACTACAACAAGGGCTGGAGCGCTCGGGTGACATTGTTCAACTGGGAGGATGTCGACATGGCCAATTGGTTTGCTGCCATCGTCATGGACAAGGCGTATGACGGCTTTGAGAAGGCGTACTCGTTCAACGGCACCGCAGTGGGCAAGAACACGATCTTTATGCAGGGTCTGGAGGGGCTTAATTACCTGGTGAAGCAGACTAACATGAGCGGGTCCGACTACCTTGTGCCTGGCAAGCAACAGTCAGTCCTTTCATTCACCAAGAAGCTGACCCCGGGGATAAATGTCGTTGCTGGAGATGGCTTCCCAACAAAGGTCTTCTTCAATGGCGACGAATGCGCTATGCCACAGAGAATTCCGATCAGCACTGGATTCAGCACCCGTCTCAGCAGTGGCCTTGCTCTGGTTCCGTTCCTTGTTGCTTCGGCTTTCCTATTGCTCCAGCAATGATCCACGGGACTCCAATTCTTTGATTCTTTCAGGTGGTTTGGTCGATGCCATTTGTAAGAAAGCCTTTTTTGTTTTTGTGATTGCTTTAGTAGATTCTACCTAGCTGCTGTATGTTAGTCAGATGAAGCAGCAGCTGTGAAACAGTATGAATACTTGGATAGTGAGAGAAAAAGTGAGGAAGCATTTGTTGCGGGTTTGCAACATTGGTTCCTCGTTCTAATGGCATTTACGAATTGTCTCATGTTCTGTCAGTCATACAGAATTTACTCTGTGAATCCGTTCATGCCTTGTTTTTGTTTGTTTGGTCACAAATTCAGGCCTTGTTTATGTTCTGTCTGTCATACAGAATTTACTCTGTGAATCCGTTCATGCCTTGTTTTTTGTTTGTTTGGTCACAAATTCAGGCCTTGTTTGGTTCCTTTAGATTGAGTCCGTGGAATGGTTTCTAGTTCGAATGGTTTACTAATATGTGTAACCTTAATGAGGTGGAATGGTTCCTGGGTCGAATCATGGTTAGCTGAACGGACGCTCAAACTGATTGGAAAGGGATAGGAGGGGATTAAAGACGGTTGAGGGGAATTTGACTTGTTAGGGATTTAGTTCCCTCGATTTTCTCTAATCCCCTTATTTGAGATCAAACGAACATGCCTGCCCATATGATGTTCTGTTGATGCGCTTCTGCTGTCAGGATCTACCAGTTGAGCCTGTTGTAGGACCAGCACAAATGCAGAGCGTACCGGTCTCAGACATGACTGTTGCATGCGTGTGGATGAACATTGGATGCTTCTCAAATCAAGATAGTATTAAATTGATATTAAAACCATGCATGTTTCTTCCATTCAAATTTCGAAAGATGTTCAGCGGACAGTTTGTTCGTTAAGGGGACCACTACCGGTACAGGGTCACCAGCCACCAGCAGCCTCCATTTCAAACTCGCCACAAGCCGCAACGTTCGTTTCTCAGGCCAAAAGGCGAAACGCCAGTGGATCCTTTCGCTTTTCGTCTTCTCGAAAGCAACTTGCAGCTGGTCGTTGCGTCTCCTGCTATCAGTTGCATACTTGGATTGGATCAAAAAGAAGAGAAACATTTGTTTGCTCAATTCAAAGACGCAGCTCGGTCGTTTGCTCAATTCCGTCCGTCCCACGACGTCACACGCTGTTTGAGTCAATTCAAAGACGCAGCGAAGCGTATATCATCTGCGCACGTAACATGGGGTGTCCGTGTCCATTTCGTGCATGCCTGAGACAACATAACTGGCACGCACATCGCTGCACATGTTTTATTCAGAGAAAAGAACCGTTGTTGACACGAAGGCTGAAGTGTCAAACCTGCAGAACCGTATCCCGTCTGTTTGGTTGCACATCTGGTAGTAGCCTGGCTCACCACATGAGTTGACTGAGCCTCTGAATTTGTTCGGTTGCCCGCATGAAGATGATTGGGCATGCATGCATCGATGCAAGTTACTTATTTGCGGAAGTCTTTTGCCTGCATGCCGGGATACGCGCAAAAGCGCCGTATGTGTCGGGCCATGCTCACATGAGCCTGGCTACATGGACGCAGGCATCCAATCAACGCCATCATGTTTACTGTTTACATAGCACCGCGTTCTTGACGGTGATCAGGTTGCTAAAATATTCAGATCTTTTGTTGCTGAAAGATCTTTCAGAAATTATACTTTGTTGAGATTTGGGGGGGGGGGAGAAAAGATAAAATTTACGGATAAAATAAGCTCCGTATGCACGTCATGAAAGAATACGTGCCGAGCAATAGAGCATCACGTTGCCTACCAAGCTAAACATCATTCAGTTGACTTCTCATCACCATTCGATTTGTGCCGGACTGCTTAACCTAACATTGGCTGTACATCACCATTCGATTTGTGGTGAGGAATAGGTCCCCGCTGCCAACTCCGTGACTATGCATGGCTATTGGTTTGCCCATCATTTGTTCACAATAAAAAAAAAGTTTACCTGCATTTGAAGAAGCTGAGGAACAAACCGGACCTCTCATCTCAGCAATAAAGAGCCCAAGTTAATTAAACTCAAGACACGTAAGAGCATCTCCAATAGTTTTATAAAAAAATCTCTCTAATGACAGATGTGAGGAGTTGCTAAATAATAGTAGGAAGTAAAAAATATGTGTTATCTAGTAGTTCATTATTTTTAGCTGCCAAATATTTCAAATTATGTCAGTTAAAACCCCTCTCCCTCTCACGTTCTAGAAAGTTTTATGTTATTCCCATCAAACATGATATTGTTCTTGCAATGGTTCTAACATCTACGTACAGAAAGAATCTGCGTCCAAAACAGACACAAATCTCTATGATTAATCGATTCTAAATATGACCTAAATTGCAGAAATAATTAGTCTAACATGCAACAATTTTTTTCCACATAGTAGCCCGGAGTTTATTAATCTCTACTACTATTAAGACTACAATAGTAGTCTGCCATTCCGCGTTCTGCCTTTCCGATTCCCTCCTGCCCATTCCGATTCCCTCCTCCCCACGCACAGTACATTCCCATGTTCTCTGTGTTCTGCCTTTCCGATTCCCTCCTGCCCATTCCGATTCCCTCCTCCCCACGCACAGTCCATTACCATGTTCTCCCTCCTCCCCTAGCTAAAATTAAAAAAATACACACATGGCCCCAAGGGGATTCGAACCCACGACCTCTCAAGCAAATGCCAGTGGTAGCTACCACTACACCACATGTGTGTTTACATCTACATCTATAATATAAAACACATCTACTACATCTCTCGCCAAACCCACCTGCTACCCTTGCACAATGCGTAATAGTAGATAAGTATCACCAAGATTCTTGAATTATATTTTTGGATGGAGGGAGTAGTATTTAAAGAAGAGCTTTTCATGCAATTTCTTTTGTTTGAATAATATTTTCAACTTAAATTTTTTTTGCATGCGTGACATTTATTCTTCGTAATATTTTTTTTCCATGGATCTGACTTGTGAGTCATTTTTATAAATCAACGTCAAACATGAATCCATGTTTCTTACTTGAAAACCCCGAACAAACACCATTAGCAGGAGGCACTCGCGTTGGGGTCGCTCATCGACGACAAGAAGAAACTTGGCGACTGCCAGTTCGACCTCTAGAAACAGTCATACATGGCTGCATGTGCCGCTATGTACGATAAGCTTCGACGCATAAAGTTATTGTAGTATACTCGTATTATATATTCCCGTTGCAACGCACGGGTATTCAGCTAGTAAAAAATAAAAGAGAACAAAAACAGAAGGTATAGAACACTAATTTCGCACGAAAAAGTGTTTTGAGGAGTCCCTCTTGGTTTTGCCAAATGTGAGGACGAAAAAGATAAAATAACAACTTTTAAAATTTAGCAACATCGTTTAGAGTATTATTAGAGACAATTTTCTAATAATTTTTTAAACTGAGATTTAGGAACTTTTTTACATAAGAGTTGGCATGCTCTAAGCCCACCCACACTGCTATGGACCCAATGATGCTAATCCCCATTTCACACCGAAACACAGACACTCGTAGGCCTGTGATCTTTTGGACCAAACGGCCCGGCAGATACACGGCCCAGCCCGCTGCCAACACGCAACATCTACCACCGTCCACCGAGCGAGAGGCCGAGAGCCAAACCAACCAACCATTTCAAAGCGAGCGCTTCCCTTCCCAGTGTCCTAATCACGGCAGAAGCACGTGCCACTTGCAGAAACAGGAAACCAGTAGACCACGCCCGCGGTGCGGTGCGGTGGATCCGCCAACAACGGGCGCCCGCCCCGCCCCCCGCCCGGTCTCCGGTTCCCGAACCCCCACTCCTCCTCCCTCTCCGCTCGCCACTCCCGTCGCTCCTCTCCTCCACGCCTCCCTCGCTCGCTCGCCCCCTCGTCCGGTCGTCCCTCCCTCGCTCGTCTTGGCATCCCCGCAAGGAATGTCCCTTCCGTAGCGTCCCTTGCTTCTTCCCCACCCCATCCTGTATTAGTGCGTTCTCTGCCGCTTTATTTTCCGGTTTCTTTGGGCTCTTTCGCCGCCTTGGATCTTGGTTGCCTCGTCCGGTTCGTAGGTACCTTCTTTAACCTTTGCTGGGACTCCATTGATGCACTCTTTGGTTGTTTTTCGGTGGAGCATTTCGTCGAACACAGGGGCGGAGGGCCCAGTATGGTCCAGAAATCAAAGTAAAAAAAAGCCCTAGTATCTTCGCATCGCGCTCCCGCACACAGACCGACCAGCCGCAGCCCGTGGCGCACCTGCCTGCGCCCGCCGCCTCCGTCATCCACTCAACCTCGCCCCTCGGCCACTGCCGCGCGGCGCCCGCCTGCCGCACCGGCCGAATCATCCGACGGCCCTTAAGCTGAGGCGGTGTGGCCTAAGTAGCAGCGCGGCGGTCGCCCCGTGTCTCGTCCACTTCGGCCCCGACAGGCTGTCCACGGTGGCGCGAACTGCCCCTCGCCGGTTCGGCCCCGCCCGCCCGTAGCAGCTCACCAGAGAACTAGCCTCTCGTCGGCCTTCCCCAGGTCTGCGCGTGGCGCGGCGCCGCAGCAAAGCTCCACGCGTGCGTGTCCGCCACCCGCCGTCTCGCCCGGGCCGCCGTCGTTGCTCGTCGGTGAACGACGTCTCACTGGTGAATGCTGCAAGCTTGTCTGATTGGTGCTTTCTGCTTAGATTTGTTGCCTTGCATTTACACTTTCATTTACCTTACAATTCAGTTAAGTTTCTGATACTTCAAAAGGCTTCAGGGTATCAGTATCACTGCTGTTCTGAATTTCCAAAGTGAAAGCGCGCGCATTAACTTGGGAATCAATTCTCATACTATAAACAATTTTCTGTCGTAAGAATAATATCTTGATGGTTAGCTATCCTTTAAGGTATGTTGTAATTCCTCTATGAAGAATAGACTTTAGAACGTTTGATTCTATTTATATTGAACCAACTATAGCTTCCTTCTAGATTTCAGGAAACCATTCTCTTGTGCCAAACAATACTTGACTTTATATAGGATAGAATTGTTGTTTATGATGATACTTAGATAACTGCTGTACTTGGTATTCAGTGTGTACTATTTTTGTTGTGTGGATTAATGTTTTAAGTGCTTTATATCTCATTAGTGTTAAGCTTAGCTCATCCTGCTTCGCCGTAGTAGTTATTTAACAAAAAGGATTTCTTTAAATTGTGTTGTGAATTACTTTCCTAGCCATGAATTACTTTGGTGTATAGTGATTTTTTTCGTCGTTGCGTTAGCAACACCTTGATTTTGTCACGTCGTCCGCCACTGGTCGAACATCTGGGATGCATCGCTGCGTCAGCCGTTGAGCTTTTCTTGTACCCAGGTTCGCTAGTTGTTAGTTGGTTTCCGTTGATGTTTTTTAAGTACGAATGTGCATGTGCTGTTTAGATAGTTCAACGGATGCTTCCTATATTTGCCCCTAGTTCTATCGGGCCACATGGATTTCTGTATCATGACCTGCAAATCGGCGATTTGTTGAGCATATGATTACTATTGAACTGTAACGTTTAAGAAGTACTCCCTGCAAATTGGAGATATAAATTATGGTACGACCGTACGAGTGTAGTGGAGCAAGACAAGGACTAGATGTGAAATGACTTATGGTCTACCATTGTTTTTAGCATCGAATGTATCTGCTTGATTTAAATCGTATAAACAACCGCCATGCGATTCATATTACAAAGATGATAATTAGTTACCAGGGAAATGTGGCTGCTCCGTGTCCAATATTCTTATACTTTGTGTTTTTGATAACTTCATGCACAAAATTTGATGGCCATTTTACTCGTTCATTTCAGGATAGTTAAAGAGCATAGAGTTCATGTTGACTGATTATCTTAGTTGCTAGTTTGCTACTATGTGATTTAGGTGTTGTCCAACTTCATTCTGGAAAAATTAGGTTGCAGGAGGACTTTAAAAACTAGCTGCATAGTGTTTTTTTTTTTCTCTCCTTCATGTAGCGAACTCCCTTTCAGAAGCTTGTTCGCACTATGTCTTACACGAACTGTTGGAAGAAACATCCCTATAGAATCTTCTTTTGATATGGCAATTCCATCCTCAGCTTCTTTAGAGAAAGGCTCTCCACAAGTCAGTAGTCACTTATGGACTATAGCACTTTGCTCCATTTCACCGCTTTCTGCCCTGATTACAGAACTTATGCTCTCCTTCTCAGAGCTTGTGCAAAATGCTCAGACCTCTATGCTTCCATTGAATCCATTGCCATCTCACTAAAGTGGGGTTGCTATCTAATCAGTATATAACACCTCCTCTGTTTCAAGTTATATTGCTCATGATCACATGTTGGAAGCGCATGAACTACTTTGGTCAATGCTAGAGTGGAATACCGATCCCTTCCATGGCAATCTGATGCTTATGGGATTCTTGAAGAGCGGACAGCTAGATAAGGCATATCAGATTTTCAAGAGGTTGTCTGTCTGGTCTCATGGAACTCAAATGATTGCAGGTGCAGTAAGGACCTCGCACCTGAAAGAAGCAATGAATCTTTTTAGCTGGTTGGTCAGTTCAGGCCTTGTGCCTGATTGCTTCTCATTCTCCTTAGTTCTGTCAGCATGTGCTCGAGCTGGTGCTCGCTGATATGAAGTATTGGAAACTATACGTTACATTCTCAGGCTAACCCTAATGGGTAGCAATATAGTGATGTACATGGGCCACATGGGCCTAGACCCACATAGCATATACTCTAACCCCCCCCCCCCCCCCCCCCCCCCCCCCGCAGTCTGAACATCCGTCGCAGCGGAGTTCACAGACTGGACTCAAAAGGAAACCAAAGGAAGACATACACCACACCGTACATCACACCATAGGATCCCCCCACAGCCGCAACTAGTCACTACTGATGTTGAGGCTGGAGCGAAACTCGGCGAAGGTCGAGGACGGAAGGCCCTTGGTGAAGATATCAGCAAACTGGGAGGGTGGTCGGGACGTGGAGGACCCGAACAGTACCGACGACGACATAATCGCGGACGAAGTGTAGATCGATCTCTACATGCTTAGTCCGCTGGTGCTGCACCAGGTTGGTGGAGAGGTAGACGGCGCTGACGTTGTCGCAGTAGACCAACGTGCTCCTGGAGAGTGGACTGTGGAGCTCGGCGAGGAGCTGCCGGAGCCACGCAGCCTCCGCCACGCCGTTGGCCACAGCACGGTACTCCGCCTCGGCACTCGAGCGGGAGACGACCGGCTGGCACTTCGATGACCAGGACACCAAGTTGCCACCGAAGAAGACGGCGAAGCCGGAGGTGGAGCGCTGAGTGTCCGGGCACCCGGTCCAGTCAGCGTCGGTGTAGACGACCAGGTCAGAGGAGGTAGACCGGTGGAGAAGCAGCCCGTAGTCGACGGTGCCCCGGAGGTAGCGGAGGATGCGTTTGAGAGACGCGAGGTGGGACTCTCGGGGGTCGTGCATATGGAGACAGACCTGCTGCACGGCGTAGGAGATGTCCGGCCTAGTGAAGGTGAGGTACTGAAGGGCACCGGCAAGGCTCCTGTACCCGGTAGGGTCCTCGACTAGGTCACTCGTGTCCTCAGATAGCTTCGCCTGCGTGTCGACTGGGGTAGAGCAGGGCTTGCAGTCAATCATCTTGGCTCGCTCCAGAATGTTAAGAGTGTACTACCGCTGGTGAAGTAGGAGTCCTGAGGGCCGAGGCTCAGCAGTGACCCCCAGGAAATGGTGCAGCACGCCCAGATCCTTGACCGGAAACTCCCGTTGGAGCGCGTCGATGAGGCGACGAAGAAGTGACTGACTGGAGGCGGTGAGGACAATATCATCCACGTAGAGGAGCAAGTAGGCAGTCTCGGCTCCATGATGGTGGACAAACAGAGACGTGTCGGACTTGGCCTCCACGAAGCCCAGTGTCACGAGGTACGTAGCCAGTCTGGAGTGCCACGCCCGAGGGGCCTGCTTGAGGCCATAGAGGGACCTGTTGAGCCGGCAGACCATGTCAGGGCGAGAGGAGTCCATGAATCCCGCCGGCTGACAGCAGTAGACGGTCTCGGTGAGGGCGTCGTGCAGGAAGGCGTTCTTGACGTCGAGCTGGTGAACGGGCCAGGAGCGAGCAAGGGCCAGCGAGAGCACCGTGCGAACGGTGGCCGGCTTCACAACCAGGCTGAAGGTCTCATCGTAGTCGACTCCGGGGCGCTGAGTGAAACCCCGAAGGACCAGCGAGCCTTGTACCGCTCCAAGGAACCATCGGCCCGCAGCTTGTGCGTCCAGAGCCACTTGCCGGTGACGACGTTGGTGCCGGGCGGACGGGGCACCAGATCCCATGTCTGGTTGGCGACGAGCGCCGCGTACTCCTCCATCGCCCGACGCCAGTGGGGGTCCAGCAGGGCGGTGCGGACGGAGGAGGGTACCGGAGAAACCTGCGAGTCTCCGGTCGTGGCCGCCAGGACTCGGGGCCGCAGGGTACCAGCCGCGTGCCGCGTCACCATCGGGTGGACGTGCTGCGGGTCGCGGTGAAGGAGCGGGGGGTGGTACACCGGCGTCGCGGCACGTGCCGTGAGTGGCTGCGGCGGAGGTGTAGGTGTCCCTGGCGGGGACTGGGCCACCGACGGTGACGGCGACGGCTGAGGGGCGAACCCCGGTGGCGGCAGTCGGCGCTGGTAGACCCGCACCGGTTGGGCGAAGCGAGCCGGAGAGGTTGGTACTGACAGCCCCGTAGGCGGTGCAGTCCCACCACCACCGCTCGGCCCGGAGGCGATCGAAGACAGGGCGCCGCGGAGAGGCGACACCACCGCAGACGACACTACCGGACACGGGCAAGGCACCGGGCCGGGAGTAGGACCGACAGGCGATGAGCGAGGACCTGCAGATAGAGGAAGAATAGGTGGCTCGACCACCGCGTCAGTCGGAAAGAGAGTGAAGAGGTCCAGGTCAGGGTCGGAGGAGGGTGGTGTGGTGGTGGAGTAGGGAAAGGCGGACTCATCAAACACCACATGGCGAGAGATGAGGATCCGGCGAGAGGAGAGGTCAAGGCAGCGATAGCCCTTGTGGTCCGGGGAGTACCCGAGAAACACACAGAGGGTGGAACGGGGTGCTAGCTTGTGAGGAGCGGTGGCAGCGGTGTTCGGGTAGCAAGCACACCCGAAGACACGGAGGTGGTCATAGCGTGGAGGGGAACCGAAGAGTGCCTGGTGAGGAGTGGGGGCCGGGCACGCAGTAGAAGGGAGACGGTTGAGGAGGTAAGTCGAGGTGTGAAGGGCCTCGGCCCAAAAATGTGCCGGGAGGTGCGCCTAGAGAAGAAGAGTGCGGATGGTGTCGCTGGTCGTGCGGATCATGCGCTCAGCCTTGCCGTTTTGGGGGGAGGGATATGGGCAAGACATCCGCAGCTGCATCCCGTGGGAGAGAGAAGGCACGGGAGGCGGAGTTATCGAACTCACGACCGTTGTCACACTGAATGGCCTTAAGGGTGAGGCCGAACTGAGTGGACACCCAGGCGAAGAAGTGACGGAGGGTGGTGAAAGTCTCAGACTTGGCACGCAACGGAAACGTCCACACATAATGAGAAAAATCATCAAGCACGACAAGATAGTATTTGTAACCCGACATACTAGTAATGGGAGAAGTCCACAAATCGCAGTGTACAAGATCAAATGCATGAGTAGCATGCGAGAAAGAAGAGGAAAATGGAAGACGAACATGGCGGCCTAACTGGCACGCATGACATAAATGCTCCTCAGGGGATCGAGTACATGGGATAGTGGCACTACGAGTAAGCTGCATCAAGGCATTGCGTCCGGGGTGACCAAGGCGACGATGCCAGGTGGTAGAAGTCGTAGTGGCAGCAAAAACAGCAGCTGTGTCAGGTGGCGAAGACGAAGAAGATGTGGCATGCGGAAGCCGAATGGTGTAGAGCCGGTGCTGTCACATCGGAGGAGGGGGCGCCGAGTTGCCGAGTCCTTCACAGTAAGACCAGAGGAGTCAAACTCAACAGAACAAGAATTATCAGTAGTAAACCGACAAATAGAAAGTAGATTGTGGACCAAAGAAGGAGCGACAAGAACATCGGGCATGCGAAAAGAGTCGAGAGGGCCGGCGGCACCCACAGATGTGACAGGGAGACATGAGCCATTCGCCACCATGATAGACGAAGGGAGAGAGGAAGGAGGAGGGCGCACAGAGGTGAGTATACCAGGGTCCGGAGTGGTGTGGTAGGTAGCACCGGTGTCCGCGATCCACTCGGGACCCAGTGGTGAAGTTAGAGTGGGAGTCTGGAAGGCAGCCAGGGCGGTCGCGTCCCAACCAACTAGCCCAGACGGTGGAGTAGTCGGAGGCGTGGGCCACGATGAAGCGGCAGGCGACGGAGTCCAGGGCGACGGAGAGGCGACGGCGAACCCTGACGGCGAGGTGAACCCCGGCTGTGCACCAGCGAACAGGGCCACCGGGGGACGAGCCTCAGAAACAGGCCCCTGGAACGGCCACATGGAGATGCGCCCTGACCACGGGTGGTGGAAAGTGGGCCAAGGCGCACCCTGCTGGGGTCCCGGTCCCGGTGCGCTGCCACGGGCACCCCCGCGGGGACCAGCACCACCCGCACCCTCGCGGCCACCACGGCGGCGACGACCAGCACCGCCCCCACCGCCGCCACCGCGACCCCGGCCTCCCATGTGCGGCTCAGGGGGACGATGGCCAGACGGAGTAGGAGGACGGGTCGGGGTGAGAGCCGCCAGAGCTGTCGAGGAGGACGAGGACCTCGGGCCGAAGATCAAGGTAGCCTGAGTGCCCAGAGTGATCTCCTCCAGGGCGAGGTCGTCGCGGACCTGGAGGAAGGTAGGGAAGCGGCGCTGGCGCATGATCAACGACCGGAGGTGGGTGTAGCGATCACTGAGGCCGCGAAGAACGTTGAGGACTAGGTTGCGGTCCTCCACGGGGCAGCCTAGATCGCCAAGGGAGTCCGCCATGGCCTTCATCTTGCGGCAGTACTCACTGACGGTGAGGTCTCCCTGGACGAAGGTGCGGAAGGCTGCGTCAAGACGGAGAGCCCGGGCCTCGGCGTTGCCCAGGAACTGACCCTCGATGGCAAGCCAAACCGCCCGAGCGTGAGGGAGGTTCCGGAGGAGGCTGTGGAGGTCATCAGAGATCGTCCCCACGATCCAGGTGAGCACGATGTTGTCGAGGCGCACCCACGCGGCAGCCGGCGCCCCGCCGGTGGGATCGCAGAGGACGTGGTCATCTAGAGCGTAGCGGCGAAGGGTGAGGAGGAGTAGGTCCTGCCAGCGTGCGTAGGACGACGACTTGGGCTCCAGGATGACAGGAACCATGAGGCGAATGTTTTGGACACTCCCAGCCTGAAGGTGGAGCTGAGCCACAAGCGGGTCAGCCGGGTCATGCCAAAGCACCGAGGGAATGGTGCGGGGCCGGTTCCGATGGGCGGTGCGGTTGGGACGCCGTACACACCGCCCACGATATCAGAGGAGGTGGCCCCGCCGTCGTGTGCCGCAGGTGAAGCGAGGAGCTGTTCCGCCGCGGCAATTTGAGCAGCGATAGCGTCGGCGGCCTCGCGCTCGCGCTCCCACACGAGGGCCGCTTCCCGCAGGCGGGCCTGTCGCACTGCGTGCTCCGCACGGGCAGCAGTGAGGGCGGCGACGGTGTGTCCCTGGTGGGCGACCGGTGGAGGCGGCTGATCAACAACCGGAGGTGGATCGACAATCAGCGACGGTGGAATTGACGGAGGAGGGTCCACCGTACTGGCAACCTCCGCGGGAACCACATCCGTCACAGCAGCAAGGGCCATGGCGCTGCTTGCAGCGGTGAGGAGGGTCCCACTGGTGTCGCGGGGCCCCGCCCCCACGCCGGCAAACCCCAAGCCCTTGTAACGGCACCCCCAGCGGCGGCGTGCTTGCTAGGGGAGGTGGCCCGGAGGGGAGGGAAGGTGGAGGGGGAGAGTGGCCGCTGCTCGCCAGCCATGGGAGAAGGCGGGGTTGCGGCGCACGGGCGACGGTGCGTGCGCGCGGAGGAGGTGCGCGCAGAGCAGAGGACGGCGGTGCGCCCACTGGGTTGAAAAGTGGCGCACCCGCTGTAGGGGAAGGGGCGCAGCTCGGCGGCTTCGGTCGGGTGGCGCGGGGCACGGTGGGCAGGCGCTGCTCGGGGCAAGGTGCGGCTCGGGCGTCGAGCGCTCGCGGCGTGGTGCGCAGGGTGCGGCGCAGGTCCGGCGGGCGTCGGGCAGGGGCGGCCGGGATCGCTCGGGTCGGCCGGGCACTTGGACGCGCGGGCACTTGAACGCGCACACGGCTGGCGCGAACCCCAGCGGCGTCGGTCGGCAGGGAGGCAGAAAGAGAAGAGGGAGGGAGAAGGAGTGCAGGGGCCGGCCACGGCTGCCAGGGGCGGCGGCGCCTGGGAGGTGGCGGCGCCAGCAGGGAGCTGGCGGCTGGAGGGAGCTGGAGGAAACCTAGCGGTCGGATACCATATTGGAAACTATACGTTACATTCTCAGGCTAACCCTAATGGGTAGCAATATAGTGATGTACATGGGCCACATGGGCCTAGACCCACATAGCATATACTCTAACATGGAGTGTGGGCGCATCACCTGATGACTCGACTGGCAGTGGAAATGAATCATTCTTGAGCTCAACACTTGTTGACATGTATACCAAATGTGGAAGAATTGATGTGGGAACTGAGATATTCAAAGTCAAGAGAAACCATATTCCTGTCTGGAATAAAATGATTAATGGCTTGGCATCACATGTTCTTGGATCCGACATAGTGGTTTTGTTCCACAAGATGAAAAGTGAAGATCTGGTTCCTGATGGGGGTTATGTTTGTTGCACTCTTGACAGCATGCAGTCACTGTGGCATGGTTGAATAGGCTCGCCAATACTTCAGATCAATTACTCCAGAGTATTCTATCACGCCAGAGGTTGAGCACTATGGTGTATTGGTGGATATGTCATTGCGAGCTGGGTTGCTGGATGAGGCATACAAGTTGGTAATGTCGATGAATGTAGCCTGATGGTGTATTGGAGGGCATTGCTTAGCACCTGTTGCATATATTGCCAAACAGAATTAGGTTTGGTCACTATTGAGCATGAGGCATGCCATGACAGTGTGGTTTACGCCCTTCTTTCAAACAGGTACTCATCAGCAAATAGATGGAATGATTCAGAGGAAGTATGGAAACAGAAGAAACAAAAGGAAATTAGGAAGAGCAAAGACTTGAGCCGGGTTGAGTTAGGGGGGAGCAGCCATGAATTTAAGCTGGTGGTAGATCTCATCCTGACACTGAGGATATATACCTAGTGCTGCGTGGATTACGTAAAAAGAGCTAAGGTTGAAGGTTATGCTCCATTGACTGATCCAGTAACAAAAGATGTCTCAGAGGAGGAAAGAGAAGAAAACCTTACCTTCCATAGTGACAAGCTAGCAGTGGCTTATATAGTATCCTGAAGATTGGTCCAGGGACAGCAATAATGCTTTCCAAGAATTTGCAGATTTGCAGTGATTGTCATGAATGGATTAAGATAGTCTCAAAGGTACTTTGTCGTGTTATTATTTTGAGGGATAGAATTCGATTTCACCAGTTTGAAAGCGGATGCTGCTCCTGCAAGGATTACTGGTAGCCCTTTTCCTGAGCAATACAGATGCGATCCAGCTAATACTAAACGAGCAGTTCCAAGGGAATACAACTGATCTAATTACTTTTTCCATCCAGAGATTTTGATGCTGGTTCTGCTGCAGTGCTGCTGCATAGCAATGAAAAAAATGTAATTTCTATGAGAATGAAACATTTGGACATTTGGTTACTACTTTAGCTCTTTGGCACATCACAGGGAACCAAGGAAAGAAGGGCTAGATTACAGACACATGCATGTGTATTGTACACTCTGAAGTAATGCAAGTGATTAGTGAGAAAGATCAAAATCTCTAAGTTGGGTTTGTGTTTTATGATCCATTCAGTACCCTTACATTTTCATATGTGTGAAATGTGAAACTGCTTTGCTGTCTTGTTTTGGGCTTTTTTTTATGATTACTTGTGTAGACATGATATGTATTTCATTTCTGATCCTGGATCAGTTTAATTTTCTGATAAAACTTATTTTTGCTTATCATTTCAGGATTAGCATTGAAGGGTTATCCAATATTCAGTGAAAACTAGCTACTGAAGAATAGGAGTAGCAATACCTTTGATGCCCCATTCATTAGTTTCTGCAATGTCTTTGTCTTCTATTTGCTGTGCGAGGTTCCATCTACTAAGGAACTCTATAGGAGACACTTGCAGTGTCAGATGGCTTAAATACCATAGCAGATTGATATATGAAACTTTCCTCTCAAGCAGAATACATCAAAGTAGGCCTCCTAGTACAACAGTGCTAGCAAGAAGCACAAGAAAAGGAAGTAAGCAGTCATTTAGCAATGGCCGCCATTTGCACAGTAAATCGGTTGAATCATCAATTGAAGTGTTCAAGCAGTCAGAGCTTGAGCAGCTTAAATCACTTCATTGCTACAATGTTGAGGAAGAGTTTTCTGAAGTCAAGACCGAATGGCCTGCAACTATCCTTGTTTTTGATATTGAAACTACTGGCTTCTCACGTCGTGATGACAGAATTATTGAGTTTGCTGTCCGTGATCTTATGGGGGGAAAGAATAGCACTTTTCAGACACTCATAAATCCTGAGAAAGATGTGAAAAATACATATGTTCATGGTATTAACAACAGTATGCTCTGCAGGCCTGATGTTCCAAGGTATGTTCATGCTTCTTAATGCTAAATATGGCAAGTATCATTCTTAGTTTACTAGCAAGCGTGCCACTAGAATAGACTGAAATTGAGGATCCATTTATCCCATGTATCCTGTGTTTTTGTTTTCCGTTGCTTGCTAACATGCTCGAATATCATTACTTTATAACCATGGGAATATGGGATGAGGGAATAAGGCAGTATTATGTTGTTACAATGCGGTCATGTGACGAAAGAACTATGTACCAGGATCAATCTCCCATATGTTACTTCCTAGAGGAAATTTGTGACTTCATTCTTAACTACATTTCATTTGAAACATGGTTACTCTTTATTATTGTTTACACATTTGTTTTTATAATCATGGTGGTCTCATCTCATGTATGGCTATGCAGATTTGGAGAGATTATTCCCATTCTGCTACAATATGTGTGGAGTCGTCAAATGGACGGTAAACCAGTTCTCTGGGTTGCTCATAATGGGCGTTCCTTTGACGTACCCTTTCTCATGTTTGAGTTTCGACGGTGTAAAATAGAAATGCCTGGTGATTGGCTCTTTGTAGATACTCTTCCTATCGCAAAACAATTGGTCGATTCTAATGGTATGCTCTCTTGTCATGTTTTCCATTTCCTTGCATAGGCATATTGTTCTGAAGAGCTTTTTTTCCAGTAAAATAATTGATGAAATACAGCAATGTACTGTGCATCGTTATTGTTGATGAACTAGCAAGCTAAACTTTGTTTTGTTATTTAGCTGTTTCTGCCAATAGAAATACAATTTTGTGATTAAGTGCTTGTGGGATGAAAATATGAAATTAGATGCATTTTAAACATCCCATCTATTTTGGTTTGCAGGGTCAAAACTCAGTTCTGTGTCATTGAAGAACCTGAGGGAACGCTACAAAATCCCACTCACAGGGAGCGCGCATCGTGCCATGCAGGATGTGACAACCCTCTCTTATGTGCTTCAGAAATTGACCTTTGAGCTGAAACTAACTGTTCCTCAGCTGCTCGAGAAGTCTTTCCGAGCATCGGATCTTCCAGCGAATCGTCCTGCAGCAAAGTGACTGTATCTGCCTCACCGGAATATCGCCTGAAGCACTAAATTATTACCACCTCCGTTTTCGAATATATGCCGTCCGCAAGTTCATTTTTGAACTAAAACACGACAAAAAAAAGAGGGAGTACATTGTTGTTGTATTATTACAGTGATGTTATTTGGAGATCCCAACTCTGATTTCTTCTATGTTCTTTCTAACAACCTAATAAAGCCAGCCTGATTGCCACTGATACATCAGTAGCACAGTAATCCGTATTACTGATACTCTGACATTGTAGGCTTGTATACATTACTAAATCATCAATTCAACATATATTTACTTGACTGCGAACTTATGCGAAGGGTTGGCAATGGGTACGAGTATGAGTAAATAACCGCGGATTTTATCTATTAGATATGAGTATGGTGGAATTAGGCATCTGAGGATATAGTTATGGATATAATAAAGTATCCGCAAATTTTTTTCGCGATACCCATTACCCAATGCATATCTGATATGCGGGCCATCCGGATTTAATATATTATCATAAATTCTCATTTTTCAATTTTTTATCCATGACATGTTTGGTGCTGAAATTATCATTTGATGTTGTTGATATGATAATTATTTTGAAATGTGATGAAATTGTTGTTCATTGTTGAATGCTAAAATTGTAGTAGACGGGCGGGTACGAGTATGGATCACGATCATTTATTGATACGGGTATGAGTTAAGTTTTGTCTCGCATGTATAGATTCGCGAACTATATATCCGTATACTATCCGTCCGATTGCCATTCCTACTTCTGCGTGCCGCAGCGCATCACCTAAAGTTGCCCCTCCCCCATCAAGTTTTAGGGACACTCTAAAACCCACCTCAATTGTTCTTATATTGCGCTTTAAATTTAGGGGTATGTACTCTTGCCTTTGAATCTAGAGTATTCTCATTTTTCCTATTTTTTTGTATTCTAGCCTATGAATTAACACAAAATTAATATGTTCGTGCCACTTTAGACTATGATAAATACATATGTGAAAAAACTAATTTAAAATCTATTAAAAATATAGTGTATTATGTATAGAGGATGAATTTAGAGGAAACTGCCGCAAGGGTTGAGATTTATGGGAGATGAAATCTTTTAGAGGGTGATAAAAAAATACTACAATCTTTTTATTTATTTGACGTCACTTAGTTCAATTTTGTACTAACCGGCGACAAATAAAAACAAATAGAGAGAGTAATATTTAAGGAGATGATATATATATATAACTGTTGTAAAACTGTTGCAGATAGTTAATGTTCTTGTCGGGTACTGTAATTAGGGGTACCCCCAACACTCCTAAAACGCGGCTGAAAAGCACCTTCAGGACAAGCCATAAAAAACCGGTAAGCACGGTTTAGGGTTGAAGCCTCAGGGACACGATCTCGCCTCATCCGAGCCCAGCCTCGGGCAGGAACAGTAGTCCCAGACAAATTCACACCTCGCTCGAGGGCCTCCTCAGGCAGTGGGCGCACCCTCGGCTCACCCGAAGCCCAGCCTGGGCAAACCTTGTCGTGCAAGCGACCTTGGCCAAATCGCCTTGCCAATCGACCGTATCGCATGCGCATTCAATGCAGGGATCGCCTGACACCTTATCCTGACACGCGCGCCTCAGTCGGCAAGGTCGAAGTGACCGCAGTCACTTCGCCCTTTCACTGACTGACCTGACAGGAAGACAGCGCCGCTCGCCCCGCTCCGGCTACTGTGCCAACCACCAAGTCTCGGGCGCAATAGGAAGCTCCGCCTCGCCCGACCTCAGGCCTCGGCCTCAGTCTCGGCCTCGGAAAGAGGTCTCCGCCTCGCCCGACCCCAGGACTCGGCCTCAGCCTAGGCCTCGGGAGGAATCACATCCTCGCCCGGCCCTAGCCTCGGCCTCAGGAGAAGTCTCCGCCTCGCCCGACCTCAGGCTCGGACCGACCGCACCACAAGGGATACATCATTACCCTACCCCTAGCTAGCTCAGGCTACGAAGGAACAAGACCGGCGTCCCATCTGGATTGCCCCGGTAACAGGTAATGATGGCTCCCCGCGTGCGTCCATGACGTCGGTGGCTCTCAAGCTCCCTACGGAAGCAAGGAAACGTCAGCAGGATCCTTGCCGCACCGCCAGCTGTGCTTCTACAGGGCTCAAGCACTTCTCCGACGGCCACGTTATCATGTACACAGCGCTCAGGCACTTCTCCGCTGGCCACGTAGCACATAGCTACACCCCCGTTGTACAGCTGGGCCATCTCCTTGTGTCTATAAAAGGGGATGTCTAAGGGAGGGACAAGAAAAAGGAGACGGGAGAAGACGACAGGGCCAGACTCTCTCTCTCTCTCTCTCGCCCCCTAGCGACGCTTATAACCCCTACTACGAGCACCCTGGTGCAAGATAATATAAGCCTCATTTCCCCTTGTGTTCTATCTTGCATCAACCTATCTGGGCAGGGACACGCAGCGACAAATTCACTAGTCGGTCCAGGGACCACGCGGGTCTGAAACGCCGACAGTTGGCGCGCCAGGTAGGGGAATGCTACGTGTTAACAAATGCTTTCCCGTTGAGTTCCAGATGGGTAGTCTTCAGCAACCTCTTCAGCCCGGGACGGTGCTCCGCTTCGGGAGTCTCGAGTTCATGTCTCGCGATGGCGGCTACGACATGGTACTCCTCCCCGCACAGCACGACAACAACGACGGTCGTCGGCTCGCCCGGCGGCGGCGAACTCGATGACGACTTCCCCCCGTGGCAGAAGAGGAGCACCCGGGTTCGCCCCGCCACCCTCCTCGCCGCAGGAGGAGGAGATGGGGCAACCGTGGCCAAGCAGGAGGCGGCACCTTGTCGGCTGTCGGACCAGGGCGAGTCGACGGCGCCGGCACCCCTGCGGGGGACATGTCGGGTGTTGTCCTCGCGCCTGAGACAACGACGGGTGTCGCTTCCCCGCAACGCGCCAACCCCAAGCGGACTGATGACGCCAGCACCCCCGCAAAGGGCTTGCTGGGCGTTAGCCTTGTACCTGAGATGACGGTGCAGTCCGTCCTCGATGCGACTTCACAACCGTCCATCGACCAAGAGGTATCATCCGTTTTCCACCCTATTCCCTTTAAATTCAGTTTCGATCCACCAAGCGACCCCGCTTCGGTGAGCGCTTTCGCGAGGGCATATCCTGACCTTCCAGGGTACCATATGTGGTCAACCTGGGACCGACTGACGGCCGTCTCAACCTACGGACCCGCGGGTTCCGAGGAAGAGGACGAACCTGACGTCGGTTGCGATTTCTCCGGACTCCGTGATCCCGGTGCCATGCGAGACTTCATGTCTGCATGTGACTACTGCCTCTCTGGTTGCTCTGACGATGGCCACAGCCTCAACGACGAGAGTTATGGCCCAAGTCGCGAATGTTTCCACGTCGATCAGGGGGATCACGACGAAGGCAACCACCTTGGCATGCCAGAGGATGACGACCCCCTGGGCCTGCGTCTCGCGTTGACATCCCGCGGGAGCTAGCTGTGGTCCCAGTCCCTGCGGGGGGTTAGGACACACAGCTCGAGTAAATCCGCGAGATGCAGGCCAAGCTCGACGAGGAAGCAGGGTGACTTGTGCAGCTCCGAAAAAACATCGAGCAGGAGTGGGCAGGCTGAGCCCTCGCCGGAGGAGCACGTCATCGGGCCCGGGACGTCCAGCGCCGTATCGTTGACAATGCTAGGGCAGCGCTGCCCCTGGCCTTCAGTGGCGCCGGCCAGAGCATAGCTGCAGCAGCGATGTTACTTCGAACCATACCGGAGCCATCCACCACCGAGGGGCGACGTATCCAGGGCGAACTCAAGGATCTCCTGGAAGATGTTGCGGTCCGACGAGCCGAGAGCTCTGCCTCCCAAAGGCGAGGTGGCCTTGGTCCCTCGGAGCATCATGCGGCGTCCTCCCAACGCATGCGGGAGGCTTCGGTCCACCCCGAGCGCACGTGGGACGGGACACCTGCCGCCCGAGATCGCCTCGGCGATGAGCAACACCGCCGCGACCGTCGAGCTCGCCTCGAAGAAAGGGTGCGCCGAGGCTACCACCCCAGGCGTGGAGGACGCTACGACAGTGAGGAGGATCGAAGTCCCTCGCCCGAACCACCCGGTCCGCGAGTCTTTAGCCGGGCCATACGACGGGCGCCGTTCCCACCCCGGTTCCGAGCCCTGACTACCATCACCAATTACTCGGGGGAGACAAGGCCGGAGTTGTGGCTTGCGAATTACTGGCTGGCATGCCAGTTGGGAGGAGTGGACGACGACAACCCCATCATCCGCAACCTTCCCCTGTTCCTCTCCGACGCTGCCCGGGCCTGGCTGGAACATCTGCCTCCTGCGCAGATCTCCGACTGGGACGACCTTGTCAAGGCTTTCGCTGGAAACTTCCAAGGTACGTACGCGCGCCCTAGGAACTCATGGGATCTCCGAAGCTGCCGCCAGCAGCTAGGAGAATCCCTGCGAGAGTACATCCGGTGGTTTTCGAAGCAGCGCACCGAGTTGCCCAACATCACCGACTCGGACGTCATCGGGGCATTCCTCGCCGGCACCACTTGCCGGGACCTGGTGAGCAAACTGGGACGCAAGACTCCCACCAAGGCAAGCGAATTGATGGACATAGCCACCAAGTTCGCCTCTAGTTAGGAGGCGGTCGATGCCATCTTCCGGAAGGACAAGCAGCCTCAGGAAAGACAGAAGGAAAACGCCCCTGAGGCGTCCGTCCAGCGTGGCACGAAGAAGAAAGCCAGGAAGAAGGCACAAGCAAAACGCGACGCCGCTGACGCGGATCTCGTTGCTGCTGCCGAGCACAGAAACCCTCGGAAGCCTCCCGGAGGGGCCAACATGTTCGACAAGATGCTCAAGGAGTCGTGCCCCTATCACCAGGGTCCCGTCAAGCACACCCTTAAAGAATGTGTCATGCTCCGGCGCTACTACCATAAGGTCGGGCCCCCGGTGGAAGATGGCAAGAACCAAGGCAACAACAAGAAGGGAGGCGACAAGGAAGAGGAATTCCCGGAAGTTTGCAACTGCTTCATGATCTATGGTGGGCAAGTGGCGAACGCCTCGGCTTGGCACCGCAAGCAGGAGCGCCGGGAGGTTTGCTCGATGAAGGTAGCGGCGCCGGTCTACCTAGACTGGTCCGACAAGCCCATCACCTTCGACTAAGGCGACCATCCCGACTGCGTACCGAGCCTAGGAAGGTACCCGCTCGTCGTCGACCCCGTCATCGACAACGCTAGGCTCACCAAGGTCCTCATGGACGGAGGCAGCAACCTCAACATCATCTACGCCGAGACCCTAGGGCTCTTAGGGATCGATCTGTCCATGATCCGGGCCGGTGCAGCACCTTTTCGCGGGATCGTCCCCGGTAAGCGTGTCCTGCCCCTTGGGCAACTTGATCTACCCGTCTGCTTTGGAACTCCCTCTAACTTCTGAAAGGAAACCCTCACCTTCGAGATGGTCGGGTTCTGAGGGACCTACCACTCGGTGTTGGGAAGACCATGCTACGCCAAGTTTATATCCGTCCCCAACTACACCTACCTCAAGCTCAAGATGCCAGGCCCCAACGGGATCATCATCGTCGGATCCACGTACCGCCACGCGTATGAGTGCGACGTGGAATGCGTGGAGTAAGCTGAGGCCATCACCGAATCCGAGGCCCTCATCACCGACCTGGATTGCCTCTCCAAGGAGGCGCCGGATGCGAAGCGTCACGCCAGCAACTTCAAGCCAACTGAGGCGGTTAAGTCCGTTCCTCTCGACCCCAGCAACGACACCGACAAGAAAGTCCGGATTGGCTCCGAGCTCGACCCCAAATAGGAAGCAGTGCTCGTCGACTTTCTCCGCGCGAACGCTGAAATTTTCACGTGAAGTCCCTCGAACATGCCCGGCATACCGAGGGATGTCGCCGAGCACTCACTGGACATCCGAGCCGATGCCCGACCCGTGAAGCAGCATCTGCGCCGTTTTGATGAAGAAAAGCGCAGAGCCATAGGCGAGGAGGTCCACAAGCTGATGGCTGCAGGGTTCATCAAAGAGGTATTCCATCCCGAATGGTTAGCTAACCCTGTGCTTGTAAAAAAGAAAGGTGGGAAATGGAGGATGTGCGTAGACTACACTGGGTTGAATAAAGCATGTCCGAAGGTTCCCTACCCTCTGCCTCGCATCGACCAAATTGTGGACTCCACTGCTGGGTGCGAAACCTTGTCATTCCTCGATGCCTATTCAGGTTATCACCAAATCAAGATGAAAGAGTCCGACCAGCTCGCGTCTTCTTTTATCACACCTTTTGGCATGTATTGTTATACTACCGTGCCATTTGGCTTAAGGAATGTAGGGGCAACCTACCAAAGGTGCATGAACCACGTGTTCGGAGAACACATTGGCAGAACGGTCAAGGCTTACGTCGATGACATCGTTGTCAAGACAAGGAAAGCCTCCAACCTCCTCTCTGACCTTGAGACAACATTCAGCTGTCTAAGGGTGAAGGGAGTAAAACTCAATCCTGAGAAGTGTGTCTTCGGGGTTCCCCGAGGCATGCTCCTAGGATTCATCGTCTCCGAGCGGGGCATAGAGGCCAACCCAGAGAAAATCGTGGCCATCACCAACATGGGACCAATCAAAGATTTAAAAGGAGTACAAAGGGTCATGGGATGCCTTGCGGCTCTGAGCCGCTTCATCTCGTGCCTTGGCGAAAAATGATTGCCCTTGTACCGCCTCTTAAGGAAGGTCGAGCGCTTCACTTGGACCCTCGAGGCCGAAGAAGCCCTCGGAAACTTAAAGGCACTCCTTACTAATACGCTCATCTTGGTGCCCCCCGCTGCAGGAGAAGCCCTCTTGATCTACGTAGCCGCAACCACTCAGGTGGTCAGCGCCGCGATCGTAGTCGAGAGACAAGAAGAAGGGCATGCACTGCTCGTCTAGAGGCCAGTCTACTTCATCAGCGAGGTGCTATTCGAGACCAAGATCCGCTACCCACAAATCCAGAAGCTACTGTACGCAGTAATTCTGACACGGCGAAAGTTGCGACACTACTTCGAGTCTCATCCGATGACTGTGGTGTCATCCTTCCCCCTGGGAGAGATCATCCAGTCCCGAGAGGCCTCGGGTAGGATAGCAAAGTAGGCAGTGGAACTCATGGGCGAAACACTTTCATTCGCCCCTCGGAAGGCCATAAAATCTCAAGTCTTGGCAGACTTCCTAGCTGAATGGGTCGACACCCAATTGCCGACAGCTCCAATCCAGGCCGAACTTTGGACCATGTACTTCGATGGGTCGCTTATGAAAATCGGAGCAGGTGCTGGCTTGCTCTTCATTTCACCCCTCGGAAAGCATGTGCGCTACGTGATATGCCTCCTTTTTCCGGCGTCAAACAATGTGGCCGAGTATGAGGCTCTATTTAATGGGTTGCGCATCGCCGTCGAGCTAGGGGTTCGGCGCCTCGACGCTCGTGGCAACTCATAGCTTGTTATTGACCAAGTCATGAAGAACTCCCATTGCCGCGACCGGAAGATGGAGGCCTACTGCGACGAAGTTTGGCGCTTGGAAGACAAGTTCTACGGGCTGGAACTCAACCATGTTGCTCGACGGCATAATGAGACTGCGGATGAGCTGGCTAAAATAGCCTCGGGGCGGACGACGGTTCCCCCGGACGTCTTCTCCAGGGACCTATATCAACCATCCGTCAAAATCGACGACACGCCCGAGCCCGAGGTACCCTCAGCCGCCGAGGATGAGGCCCTACGCGTCAAGGGAGAGCAGAATGGGGTTACGCCAAACCTGAATTGGCAGGCCCCGTACCTGGAATATCTCCTCCGAGGAGAGCTGCCCCTCGACAAGGCCGAAGCTCGGTGACTGGCTCAGCGCGTCAAATCGTTCGTTTTACTGGGCGATGAAAAAGAGCTGTATCACCATAGCCCCTCGGGCATTCTCCAACGATGCATATCCATCACCCAAGGACAAGAGCTGTTATAAGAAATACACTCGGGGGCTTGCGGTCACCATGCAGCACCTCAAGCCCTCGTGGGAAACGCTTTTCGACAAGGTTTTTACTGGCCGACTGCGGTGGCCGACGCCACTAGGATTGTACGCTCCTGCCGAGGGTGTCAATTCTACGCGAGACAGACGCACCTGCCCGCTCAGGCCCTGCAGACAATACCCATCACTTGGTCGTTTGCCATATGGGGTCTGGACCTCGTCGGTCCCTTGTAGAAGGCACCCGGAGGCTTCACGCACCTGCTGGTCGCCGTCGACAAATTCTCCAAGTGGATCGAGGTCCGACCCTTAACCAGCATCAGGTCCGAGCAGGCGGTGGCGTTCTTCACAAACATCATCCACCGCTTTGGGGTCCCAAACTCCATCATCACCGACAATGGCACGCAGTTCACTGGGAAAAAGTTCCTGGACTTCTGCGAAGACCACCACATCCGTGTGGACTGGGCCGCCGTGGCTCACCCAATGACAAATGGGCAGGTGGAGCGCGCCAACGGTATGATTTAGCAGGGACTAAAACCGAGGATCTACAACGACCTCAACAAGTTTGGTAAGCGGTGGATAAAAGAGCTACCCTCGGTGGTTTGGAGTCTGAGGACGACGCCGAGCCGGACCACGGGTTTCTCGCCGTTCTTTCTAGTCTATGGGGCTGAGGCCGTCCTACCCACAGACTTAGAATACGGTTCCTCGAGGACAAAGGCATACGACGACCGAAGCAACCAGACCAGCCGAGAAGATTCATTGGACCAGCTGGAAGAGGCTCGGGACGTGGCCTTACTACACTCGACGCGGTATCAGCAGTCTCTGCGACGCTACCACGCCCGAAGGGTTCGGCCTCGAGGCTTCCAAGTGGGAGACTTGGTACTTCGGCTGCGACAAGACGCCCGAGGGCGCCACAAGCTTACTCCTCCCTAGGAAGGGCCGTTCATCATCGCCAAGATTTTGAAGCCCGGAACATACAAGCTGGCCGACGATCAAGGCGAGGTCTACAGCAACGCTTGGAACATCCAACAGCTACGTCGCTTTTACCCTTAAAATGTTTCAAGTCATTCATGTATCTCGCTTTATTTACATACATAAATAAAGTCTAACCGTCAAGGAAGGATCAGCCTTGCCCCGGCAAAGCTTGACCCTCCCTCAGGGGCTAGAAGGGGGGAACCCCCTCTACGTCAAAAATTTCCCCAAAAAAGTTTTCTACCAAAACGACTTTCGACTATACCGATAACAGGATCCCAAAAACGATGAGAGGAACACTTAAACGGCAAGGCCGACCGAGACGAGGAACTCCTATGCCTCCGGGATACGGATACCCCACTCATCACCTTCCGTGAAAAGTAACTCACGCTCGGATAAGCGGTTCTGCTATCGAACAAGTCCTAACGCTCGGGTAGAAAATGACTTTCGTGCCTTTTCGACTATATCGATGACAGAATCCTAAAAACGAGTGAGAGAAACACTTAAACGACAAGGCCGACCGAGCCCAGGGACTCCTACGCCTCCGGGATACGGACACCTCACTCATCACCTTCCGCGAAAAGTAACTCACACTCGGATAAGCGATTCTGCTACCGACGAACAAGTCCTAATGCTCGAAACGAGAGGAAAGAAAACACAGCTTTATAATACAACACTAAAAATGTTTAGGCCTCAGCGGCCACAAAAACATATGCATACTTCAAACAAACTGTTCCTGCAGGTTCAGACATCGGCAGGGGGAGGAACAGCACCCTCGGCATCGTTTCCACCCTCGGCGGAATCTGGCCCGGCCCCAAACGACGATACGGGCGGAAGGATCTCCACCTCGAAGGAGGACGCCAGCACCGCGCTTGGGCCCTCACGGCCAGGCTCTCCGCAAGGGTCCCGGCCCGAGCGGACGCCTCGGCTAGCCACTCCGTAGCCTCAGCCAGCTGTCCCCCGAGGACCTTAGCCCGGCTCACGGCCTCGGCAGCTTGGCTCTAGGATTGGCCTCGCTCGCGGATGACCTGGCCAAGCTCCAACTGCCGTTGCTGCATCTCCTTGGCCTGGGAAGCCACCTGCTCCCGGGCCGACGAAGCCTCTGTTCGAGCCGACACCGCCTCTGTCCGCGCCACCGCTGCCTCCGGCTTCAGCTCATCGTAGAGCGGCCGAAGGTCCTAAAACCGAGCGAGAGAAACCTTGAACGGCTAGGTCGACCGAGTCGAGGGACTCCTACGCCTCCGGGATACGAATACCTCACTCGTCACCTTCCGCGAAGGGCAACTCACGCTCAATTAAGTGGTTCGGCTACCGACGGGCAAGTCCTAATGCTCAAAACAGGAGAAAAGAAGCACGACTTCATATTCGAATACCCAAATGTTCAGGCCTCAGCAGCCACAAAGAACAAACACACATATTTGGGGTAACTATGCTACATAGACTTAGACGTCAGCAGCGCCCTCGGCGGTTCTCCCGACCTACGACAGATGTCTAAGTACTTGAAGCAGTTACATCTTGCTCTCATGCAAGTACCCTTACAAACGGGACTCCAGCTCCATTCCCACGGGAATGAACAACCTCCACACCAGAGGGGCTGCGAGATAACAAACTCCAAGCGACCCGCCGGCGACCACTGCACCAGCAGCGACAACGACCTCCACCTCGGGCGGCTAGATAGCAGCAGCGATTGCCTCGGGGCAAACGCTACTATGAACCAGCCATTAAAGCCAAAGAGCCGGAGGTCCAGAGCATAGGTGGCACTGACGGTCTCGTTGGCGGAGGCAACCGCTTCTGCAAGGGGAAGCCTCACCTATGCCCACCGACACCGCACCGGCGAATGGCGGTCGCCCCAATGCGCACTGGCAGGTCCTCACTCCCGTCCTCACCACAGGAGTGAGGACAAGACAATCCAAGAACACGAACGCCGCCCTCACGGCGTACGACGTCTTGTACGATCCCCTGGTGTGGCCGGCGACGCGGGGCGGGCCGCAGACGCGGCCGACCTGCGCACGGCGCGACCGTCGCCCGTGCGGTGGTCGGATAGCCACGCCCCGACTAAACGACAGGAGGCAGCGTTGTAAGCAGCGCCAGAGCCATCCGGGCCAAAAAGCCGGGCACGCTGCAGCTGTCACCGTCTGCACCAGCCGGCCCCGCATAGCCGAAGTTCACCTCCTTCGCGTGGATGGTGAACCCCTCTCCTCCCCCAAATGCTGGAGGAAGAAGCGGTCCACTGGCCCATGCGGGAGGCAGAACCCCGACTCAGCTCGCCTTCCGCCCTGCAAGGATGATGAACATCCTTGAAGCTGAGGGCAGGCGGGAGGCCACAGCCCGGCTCGCTCCTCCCCACCACGAAGCTGGTGGTCATCCTTCTAGGTGACCATTGGTGAGGGACTGCAGCCGGGCTGCCTGATAAAAATCCTTGAAGCCGAGCGATGACTGAAGAGCGCCAACCCCCACGACGTCGCGCTCCTCCAACAGCAGCAAAAGGATGGCAACACAGATGCGCCCCATCTGGGGGCTCGGAAGGTGGAAGGGCGTGATGAATGAGAGGAGTGCGAAGGCATGGCTACCGCCCGGGGGATCGATCCCTTTTAAAGGCACATCTCCTCACTCGCACCCCTAAGCGTCATGGGCGAAGTCTCCACCGATGTGCTCCAAGGGTTCTCACCCCACGACACGGGGGCTGGGTCCCACATGTCGGACGAGCTGACCCAAAACGCAAAGGAGGCAAACCGCCGCACACGAAGCATGTAACCAACCCACGGTTATAAGCACTCCCTCATCCTCGCCGAAACCAGCGGTCGAAAGGGTGGACCGTCATACAAGAAGAGTGCAACCGCACCGCGGTCGTACACCCTTTCAGCTTCGTCGCATTAGGCGGCCTAGCATGGAGGCCCGGGCCCGCATGTCATGTAACCGGCGCGCCGGTTACTACGTGCAAGGAAACCGCACCGCCACTTGCACCAATGCCGCGTCTCCTCGGCCGTAGAACCAGTGCCACGACTCGAAGCAGCCCCACGCGTGACCCAACAGTGCCAATTAAGTGCAACGATCATGGGTCAGTCAGCCGCGGGGATAGGCGCGATAGTTGATATGGCCAAAGGCGGACCGACAGTAACTGCAGCAACAGACGCGCGGAAGCAGCGGTCCAATCACCTATAGGCTCGCATCCTCTCCTGAAGCGGTAGGGGAGCCCTCTCCCACGGCGTAGAAGACGACGCGCCCGTGTTCCGTTCCTCGAACGACTCACGCACGCGCAACAGACGCCCCACGAATCGCTCGTCCCATCGCATTAACTCCTTGGCAGGACAAGCGATACCTTTGGCAGGCGAAGCGGGCGTCGTTTCACCTCCGTCATGATGGCCGTGTCAAAAAGGTGCGCCACATTATTTAAATTCATATCCTTTTTCTTTTCCTCTCTCTCTCTTGCCACAGGGATCAAGAAAGGGGATATTTCGAAAAAGGATCCTTCTCGGCGAAGGAACCGGGCCCCTAGCCCTCCTACTGATCAGGGGTTCGAAGGTTGCGCCCTGCGGGGTTCGGCAACCGCCCCAGAGCACTCGGGCTCCGAGCCCATTACTGATCAGGGGTTCGAAGGCTGGCCCCCTCGGAAGGGTTCGATAGTCGCCCCAGAGCACGCAGAGTCAGGGATGACCCTGGGTACGTCCGTTACATGGCCAAGGCTCGGGCTACACTCCCGAGGTACCCAAGGACATTTCCGAGACCAGCGGGAACGATTTGTAATGGAATCCCACCGGAGGGAGGCATCGAGCCCTCAGACCCTATCGAATGGGTCCGGGTCCAGCAAATCCCCTGCAGGTACTTTTGGAGCGCGCCTCTGGGCCACTAGCCAACCCTTATCGAACGGGGCTCGGGCGTCCACTCGGATCACCCGTTAGCAACTCACTGGAAACACCATGATCGGTACCCTCCGAGGGTAACATGGCGCTTTCCCCCCTTCCTCCTTGCGGAAAGGCGACGAAGGGGCGTATAATAAAAGTCGAGACGGTCCTTAATCGTCCTCTCACTCCATGCAGAGGCTCGGGGGCTGCTCTCGCACCAAGCTACGGCCAAACTGTTGACCGCGTCAACAAACCAGCTTGAAAACTGAAAGGGAATTAGGCTTACACCTATTTCCTATACTAATTTTGGTGGTTGAATTGCCCAACACAAATAATTGGACTAACTAGTTTGCCCAAGCTTATAAGTTCTACAGGTACAAAGGTTCACCATAAGCCAATAAAAAGACCAAGAAAAAAGGGTTCAAACAAAGGAGCAAAGGGACAACCGAAGGCACCCTGGTCGAGCGCACCGGATAGTGTCCGGTGCACCAGGGAAGACCGACTTCAAACTCTTCACCTTCTGGAATTCTCAGAGCCAGCTTGCTATAATTCACCGGACTGTCCGGTGTACACCGGACAATGTCCGGTGCTCCAAAAGGACGCGGCTCCGAACTCGCTAGTCTCGGGAATTCGCAACGGCTGCTTCGCTATAATTCACCGGACTGTCCGGTGTACACCGGACTGTCCGGTGTAACTGCGGGGCAACGACTACTTCTGGCGCCAACGGTCACCTGCAGGCGCTCTGCAGGCGCATTTAATGCGCGCCAGAGCGCGCAGAAGGCAGTCACGCGCGAACAGGCGCACCGGACATTGTACAGTTCATGTCCGGTGCGCCACCGGTCATCCAGGCGGGCCCAGCAACAGAGCTCCAACGGTCGGAACCGTAACGGCCGGGTGACGTGGCTGTCGCACCGGACTGTCCGGTGTGCACCGGACTGTCCGGTGCACCATCGAACAGACAGCCTCCACCCAAACGGCTAGTTTGGTGGTTGGGGCTATAAATACCCCCAACCACCCCACATTCAAGTCATCCAAGTTTTCCACTTCTCAACCACTTACAAGAGCTAGACATTCAATTCTAGACACACTCAAGTGATCAAATCCTCTCCAATTCCACACAAGGCTTTAGTGATTAGCGAGAGAGATTTGCCGTGTTCTTTTGAGCTCTTGCGCTTGGATTGCTTCTTTCTTTCTCATTTGTTCTTGTGATCATAAACTCATTTGTAACCAAGGCAAGAGACACCAATTGTGTGGTGGTCCTTGCGGGGAAGTTTTTATTCTCGGGTTGATTTGATAAGAGAAGCTCACTCGGTCCGAGGGACCGTTTGAGAGAGGGAAAGGGTTGAAAGAGACCCGGTCTTTGTGACCACCTCAACGGGGAGTAGGTTTGCGAGAACCGAACCTCGGTAAAACAAATCCGCGTGTCACACTCTTCATTCGCTTGTGATTTGTTTTGCGCCCTCTCTCTCGGACTCATTATTATTTCTAACGCTAACCCGTCTCGTAGTTGTGTTTATATTTGTAAATTTCAGTTTCGCCCTATTCACCCCCCCTCTAGGCGACTTTCAATTGGTATCAGAGCCCGGTGCTTCATTAGAGCCTAACCGCTCGAAGTGATGTCGGGAGATCACACCAAGAGGGAGATGGAGACCGGCAACAAGCCGACTACGAGTCACGAGAGCACTTCATCGGAAGAGTCCCGCACCAAGAGGAAGGAGAAGAGGAAGGACTCCTCCAAAGGGAAGGAGAAAAGATCTTCTTCACATCACAAAGAGAAGAAGGAAAAATCCTCTTCCCACAAGCCGCATCGGAGTGGGGACAAGAAAAAGAGGATGAGGAAGGTGGTCTACTACGAGACCGATTCTTCATCGACATCCACCTCCGGCTCCGACGCGGCGTCCGTCACTTCTAAGCGCCAAGAGGGTAAGAAGTATAGTAAGATCCCCTTACGCTACCCTCGCGTTTCTAAACATGCACCTTTGCTTTCCGTCCCATTAGGCAAACCACCAACGTTTGATGGTGAAGACTATGCTAGGTGGAGTGATTTAATGCGATTTCATCTAACCTCACTCCACAAAAGTATATGGGATGTTGTCGAGTTTGGTGCACAGGTACCATCTGTAGGGGATGAAGACTATGATACGGACGAAGTGACCCAAATCGAGCACTTCAACTCACAAGCCACAACCATACTCCTCGCCTCTCTAAGTAGAGAGGAATATAACAAGGTGCAAGGGTTGAAGAGTGCGAAGGAGATTTGGGACCTACTCAAGACCGCGCACGATGGTGATGAACTCATCAAGATCCCCAAGCGGGAAACGATCGAGGGGGAGCTCGGTCGCTTCCGTCTTTGCCAAGGGGAGGAGCCACAAGATATGTACAACCGGCTCAAAACCTTGGTAAACCAAGTGCGCAACCTCGGGAGCAAGAAGTGGGACGACCACGAGGTGGTTAAGGTTATTCTAAGATCTCTTATTTTCCTTAACCCCACTCAAGTTCAATTAATTCATGGTAATCCTAGATACACACTAATGACTCCCGAGGAAGTAATCGGGAATTTTGTGAGCTTTGAGTATATGATCAAGGGCTCGAAGAAAATCAACGAGCTAGATGATCCCTCCACATCCACGGCACAACCGGTCGCATTTAAGGCGACGGAGGAGAAGAAGGAGGAGTCTACACCGAGTAGACAACCAATCGACGCCTCAAAGCTCGACAATGAGGAAATGGCGCTCGTCATCAAGAGCTTTCGCCAAATCCTCAAACAAAGGAGAGGGAAGGACTACAAACCCCGCTCCAAGAAAGTGTGCTACAAATGTGGTAAGCCCAGTCATTTTATTGCAAAATGTCCTATATCTAGTGATAGTGACAGGGGCGACGACAAGAAGGGAAAGAGGAGAGAAAAGAAGAGGCACTACAAGAAGAAGGGCGACGATGCCCATGTTTGCCGGGAGTGGGACTCCGACGAGAGCTCCACCGAGTCCTCCGACGAGGACGCCGCCAACATCGCCGTCACTAAGGGACTTCTCTTCCCCAACGTCGGCCACAAGTGCCTCATGGCAAAGGACGGCAAAAGGAAGAAGGTTAAATCTAAATCCTCCACTAAATATGAGTCCTCTAGTGATGATAATGCTAGTGATGAGGAAAATAATTTGCGTACCCTTTTTGCCAACCTTAACATGGAACAAAAGGAAAAATTAAATGAATTAATTTGTGCTATTCATGAAAAGGATGACCTTTTGGATTCTCAAGAGGACTTCCTAATTAAGGAAAACAAGAAACATGTTAAGGTTAAAAATGCTTATGCTCTAGAAATAGAAAAATGTCAAAAACTATCTAGTGAGCTAAGCACTTGCCATGACACTATTGCCAACCTTAGAAATGAAAATGCTAAATTAATTGCTAAGGTTGATTCAAATGTTTATAATGTTTCAATTCCAAATCTTAGAAATGATAATGATGATTTGCTCGCTAAGATTGATGAATTGAATGTATCTCTTGCTAGCCTTAGAGTAGAAAATGAAAATTTGATTGCTAAGGCTAAAGATTTTGATGTTTGCAATGTTACTATTTCCAACCTTAGAAATGAGAATGATATATTACATGCTAAGGTTGTAGAATTAAAATCTTGCAAACCCTCTACATCTAATGTTGAGCATGTTTCTATTTGCACTAGATGTAGAGATGTTGATATTGATGCTATTCATGATCATGTGGCTTTAATTAAACAACAAAATGATCATATAGCGAGATTAGATGCTAAAATTGGCGAGCATAACTTAGAAAATGAAAAGTTTAAATTTGCTAGAAATATGCTATATAATGGGAGACGCCCTGGCATCAAGGATGGCATTGGCTTCCAAAGGGGAGACAATGTCAAACTTAGTGCCCCTTCTAAAAGATTGTCAAATTTTGTTAAGGGCAAGGCTCCCATTCCTCAGGATAACGAGGGTTACATTTTATACCCTGCCGGTTATCCTGAGAGCAAAATTAGGAGAATTCATTCTAGGAAGTCTCACTCTGGCCCTTATCATGCTTTTATGTATAAGGGTGAGACATCTAGCTCTAGGCAACCAACCCGTGCTAAGTTGCCTAAGAAGAGAACTCCTAATGCATCAAATGATCATGACATTTCATTCAAAACTTTTGATGCATCTTATGTTTTGACTAACAAATCCGGCAAGGTAGTTGCCAAGTTTGTTGGGGGCAAACACAAGGGCTCCAAGACTTTTGTTTGGGTACCCAAAGTTCTTGTTTCTAATGCCAAAGGACCTAAAACTGTTTGAGTACCTAAAGTCAAGAACTAAACTTGTTTTGTAGGTTTATGCATCCGGGGGCTCAAGTTGGATCATCGACAGCGGGTGCACAAACCACATGACTGGGGAGAAGAAAATGTTCTCCTCCTACGAGAAAAACCAAGATCCCCAACGAGCTATCACATTCGGGGATGGAAACCAAGGTTTGGTCAAAGGTTTGGGTAAAATAGCTATATCTTCTGACCAGTCCATTTCCAATGTTTTTCTTGTAGATTCTTTAGATTACAATTTGCTTTCCGTATCTCAATTATGTCAAATGGGCTACAACTGTCTATTTACTGATGTAGGTGTCACTGTCTTTAGAAGAAGTGATGATTCAATAGCATTTAAGGGAGTGTTAGAGGGTCAGCTATACTTGGTAGATTTTGATAGAGCTGAACTCGACACTTGCTTAATTGCTAAGACTAACATGGGTTGGCTCTGGCACCACCGACAAGCCCATGTTGGAATGAAGAATCTTCATAAGCTTCTAAAGGGAGAACACATTTTGGGACTAACAGATGTTCATTTTGAGAAAGACAGGATTTGTAGTGCATGCCAAGCCGGGAAGCAAGTTGGTGTTCATCATCCACACAAGAACATCATGACGACTGACAGACCACTGGAGCTCCTACACATGGATTTATTTGGCCCGATCGCTTACATAAGCATCAGCGGGAGTAAGTACTGTCTAGTTATTGTGGATGATTATTCTCGCTTCACTTGGGTGTTCTTTTTGCAGGAAAAATCCCATACCCAAAAGACCTTAAAGGGATTCTTAAGACAGGCTCAAAATGAGTTCGGCTTAAGGATCAAGAAAATTAGAAGCGACAACGGGACGGAGTTCAAGAACTCTCAAAATTAAGGCTTCCTTGAGGAGGAGGGCATCAAGCATGAGTTCTCTTCTCCCTACACCCCACAACAAAATGGTGTAGTGGAGAGGAAGAATCGAACTCTCTTGGACATGGCAAGAACCATGCTTGATGAGTACAAGACACCGGATCGGTTTTGGGCCGAGGCGGTCAACACCGCTTGCTACGCCATCAACCGGTTATATCTACACCGAATCCTCAAGAAGACATCCTATGAACTCCTAACTGGTAAAAAGCCCAATATTTCATATTTTAGAGTTTTTGGTAGCAAATGCTTTATTCTTGTTAAGAGAGGTAGAAAATCTAAATTTGCTCCTAAAACTGTAGAAGGCTTTTTACTAGGATATGACTCAAACACAAGGGCATATAGAGTCTTTAACAAGTCCTCAGGACTTGTTGAAGTTTCTTGTGATGTTGTGTTTGATGAGACTAACGGCTCTCAAGTAGAGCAAGTTGATCTTGATGAGATAGGTGAAGAACAGGCTCCGTGCATCGCGCTAAGGAACATGTCCATTGGGGATGTGTGTCCTAAGGAATCCGAAGAGCCTCCACATGCACAAGATCAACCATCCTCCTCCACGCAAGCATCTCCACCAACCCAAAATGAGGACGAGGCTCAAGTTGATAAAGTGGAAGAACACAATGATGAGCCACCTCAAGATGACGACAATGATCAAGGGGGAGATGCAAATGATGAATACAAGGAGGATGAAGAACCAAGGCCACCACACCCAAGAGTCCACCAAGCAATACAACGAGATCACCCCGTCGACACCATCCTCGGCGACATTCATAAGGGGGTAACCACTCGATCTCGTGTTGCACATTTTTGTGAGCATTACTCTTTTGTTTCCTCTATTGAGCCACACAGGGTAGAGGAAGCACTTCAAGATTCGGATTGGGTGATGGCGATGCAAGAGGAGCTCAACAACTTCACTAGGAACGAGGTATGACATTTAGTTCCATGTCCTAACCAAAATGTTGTAGGAACCAAATGGGTCTTCCGCAACAAGCAAGACGAGCATGGTGTGGTGACAAGGAACAAAGCTCGACTCGTGGCCAAGGGGTATTCACAAGTCGAAGGTTTGGATTTTGGTGAAACCTATGCACCCGTAGCTAGGCTTGAGTCCATTCGCATATTATTAGCCTATGCTACTTACCATGGCTTCAAGCTTTATCAAATGGACGTGAAGAGTGCCTTCCTCAACGGACCAATCAAGGAAGAGGTCTATGTTGAGCAACCTCCCGGCTTTGAAGATAGTGAGTACCCTAACCATGTTTATAGGCTCTCTAAGGCGCTTTATGGGCTCAAGCAAGCCCCAAGAGCATGGTATGAATGCCTAAGAGATTTCCTTATTGCAAATGGCTTCAAAGTCGGCAAGGCCGATCCTACTTTATTCACTAAAACTCTTGACAATGATTTGTTTGTATGCCAAATTTATGTTGATGATATTATATTTGGGTCTACTAATGAATCTACATGTGAAGAATTTAGTAGGATCATGACACAAAAATTCGAGATGTCTATGATGGGGGAGTTGAAGTATTTTCTAGGATTCCAAGTCAAGCAACTCCAAGAGGGCACCTTCATTAGCCAAACAAAGTATACTCAAGACATTCTAACCAAGTTTGGAATGAAGGATGCCAAGCCCATCAAGACACCCATGGGAACCAATGGGCATCTCGACCTCGACACGGGAGGTAAGTCCGTGGATCAAAAGGTATACCGGTCGATGATATGTTCATTACTTTACTTATGTGCATCTCGACCGGACATTATGCTTTCCGTATGCATGTGTGCAAGATTCCAAGCCGACCCTAAGGAATCACACCTTACGGCCGTAAAACGAATCTTGAGATATTTGGCTTATACTCCTAAGGTTGGGCTTTGGTACCCTCGGGGATCCACATTTGATTTGATTGGTTATTCGGATGCCGATTGGGCGGGGTGCAAAATCAATAGGAAGAGCACATCGGGGACTTGCCAGTTCTTGGGAAGATCCTTGGTGTCTTGGGCTTCAAAGAAGCAAAATTCGGTTGCTCTTTCTATCGCCGAAGCCGAGTACATTGCCGCAGGCCATTGTTGCGCGCAATTGCTTTGGATGAGGCAAACCCTGCGGGACTATGGTTACAAATTAACCAAAGTTCCTCTTCTATGTGATAATGAGAGTGCAATCCGCATGACGGATAATCCCGTTGAGCATAGCCGCACTAAACACATAGCCATTCAGTATCATTTTCTTAGGGATCACCAACAAAAGGGGGATATCGAGATTGCATACATTAATACTAAAGATCAATTAGCCGATATCTTTACCAAGCCTCTTGATGAACAATCTTTTAACAAACTTAGGCATGAGCTCAATATTCTTGATTCTAGGAATTTCTTTTGCTAAAACTTGCACACATAGCTTATAAATATACCTTTGATCATGTCTCTTTTATATATGCTATGGCTAATGTGTGTTCAAGTATATTTCAAACCAAGTCATAGGTATATTGAAAGGGAATTGTAGTCTTCGGCGAAGACAAAAGCTTCCACTCCACTCTATCACTCATTCTTCGCCGACGCTCCAAGCATTTCTTCATCTTTGGTATAATCTTCACTCATATGTTTTATTTGCCAAAGGGGAGAATGTAGTTAGGAAAGGGCCTATATTTCATTCCAAGTATCCGTTTTTGGCGATTCATGCCAAAGGGGGAGAAAGTATTGGCCCAAAGCAAAAGGACCGCACCACCACCCTAATTTTAAAATTAATGATTTTCAATTGGTAAATTTCAAATTGGTATCTCTTTGTGTTCTAAAGGGGGAGAAAGTAGTATTTTCAAAATTGATATCTTAAAACCCTCTTGAACACTAAGAGGAGAATTTATTTGAGGGGGAGTTTTGTTTTAGTCAAGGAAAAGCATTTGAAACAAGGGGAGAAAATTTCAAATCTTGAAAATGCTTCTCAAAATCTTACTTATTTACCTTTGACTATTTGCAAAAAGACTTTGGAAAGGATTTACAAAAAGAATTTGCAAAAACAAAACTTGTGGTGCAAGCGTGGTCCAAAATGTTAAAAATAAAGAAACAATCCATGCATATCTAGTAAGTGATATTTATTGGCTAAATTCTAAGTAACCTTTGCACTTACACTTTGCAAACTAGTTCAATTATGCACTTCTATACTTGCTTTGGTTTGTGTTGGCATCAATCACCAAAAAGGGGGAGATTGAAAGGGAATTAGGCTTACACCTATTTCCTATACTAATTTTGGTGGTTGAATTGCCCAACACAAATAATTGGACTAACTAGTTTGCCCAAGCTTATAAGTTCTACATGTACAAAGGTTCACCATAAGCCAATAAAAAGACCAAGAAAAAAGGGTTCAAACAAAGGAGCAAAGGGACAACCGAAGGCACCCTGGTCGAGCGCACCGGACTGTCCGGTGTGCCACCGGACAGTGTCCGGTGCACCAGGGAAGACCGACTTCAAACTCTTCACCTTCGGGAATTCTCAGAGCCGGCTCGCTATAATTCACCGGACTGTCCGGTGCTCCAAAAGGACGCGGCTCCGAACTCGCCAGTCTCGGGAATTCGCAACGGCTGCTTCGCTATAATTCACCGGACTGTCCGGTGTACACCGGACTGTCCGGTGTAACTGCGGGGCAACGGCTACTTCTGGCGCCAACGGTCACCTGCAGGCGCTCTGCAGGCGCATTTAATGCGCGCCAGAGCGCGCAGAAGGCAGGCACGCGTGAACAGGCGCACCGGACATTGTACAGTTCATGTCCGGTGCGCCACCGGTCATCCAGGCGGGCCCAGCAACAGAGCTCCAACGGTCGGAACCCTAACGGCCGGGTGACGTGGCTGTCGCACCGGACTTTCCGGTGTGCACCGGACTGTCCGGTGCACCATCGAACAGACAGCCTCCACCCAAACGACTAGTTTGGTGGTTGGGGCTATAAATACCCCCAACCACCCCACATTCAAGTCATCCAAGTTTTCCACTTCTCAACCACTTACAAGAGCTAGGCATTCAATTCTAGACACACTCAAGTGATCAAATCCTCTCCAATTCCACATAAGGCTTTAGTGATTAGCGAGAGAGATTTGTCGTGTTCTTTTGAGCTCTTGCGCTTGGATTGCTTCTTTCTTTCTCATTTGTTCTTGTGATCATAAACTCATTTGTAACCAAGGCAAGAGACACCAATTGTGTGGTGGTCCTTGCGGGGAAGTTTTTATTCCCGGGTTGATTTGAGAAGAGAAGCTCACTCGGTCCGAGGGACCGTTTGAGAGAGGGAAAGGGTTGAAAGAGACCCGGTCTTTGTGACCACCTCAATGGGGAGTAGGTTTGCGAGAACCAAACCTCGGTAAAACAAATCCGCGTGTCACACTCTTCATTCGCTTGTGATTTGTTTTGCGCCCTCTCTCTCGGACTCATTATTATTTCTAACGCTAACCCATCTCATAGTTGTGTTTATATTTGTAAATTTCAGTTTCGCCCTATTCACCCCCCCTCTAGGCGACTTTCAAAAACTCGGAGCCTGGCCGTGCACCCAGGCTGCGGCCAGTCCGCATGAGGGAACAACCAGGTCAACCGAGGCGTCACAAAAAGAATTAAGACCTCAAAGGAGTCAAACCACTCCTCCGAGGCCTCGGGGGCTACACCCGACGGGTGTGCTCGAGCGCACCCATCGAAACGAAATATAACCGAGAAAGGCTGGTCCCCTTGCGAAAAATCCGGCAGAACCTCCAAGCGAGTGCCTACACTCCCTTCGAGGCTCGGGGGCTACTGTCGGGTACCGTATTAGGGGTACCCCCAACACTCCTAAAACGCGGCTGAAAAGCACCTTCAGGACAAGCCATAAAAAACCGGTAAGCATGGTTTAGGGTTGAAGCCTCAGGGACGCGATCTCGCCTCATCCGAGCCCAGCCTCGGGCAGGAACAGTAGTCCCGGACAGATTCACGCCTCGCTCGAGGGCCTCCTTAGGCAGTGGGCGCACCCTCGGCTCGCCCGAAGCCCATCCTGGGCAAACCTTGTCGTGCAAGCGACCTTGGCCAAATCGCCTTGCCAACCGACCGTATCGCATGCGCATTCAATGCAGGGATCGCCTGACACCTTATCCTCACACGCGTGCCTCAGTCGGCAAGGTCGAAGTGACCGCAGTCACTTCGCCCTTTCACTGACCGACCTGACAGGAAGACAGCGCCGCTCGCCCCGCTCCGGCTACTGTGCCAACCACCAAGTCTCGGGCGCAACAGGAAGCTCCGCCTCGCCCGATCTCAGGCCTCGGCCTTAGTCTCGGCCTCGGGAAGAGGTCTCCGCCTCGCCCGACCCTAGGACTCGGCCTCAGCCTCGGCCTCGGGAGGAATCACATCCTCGCCCGACCCCAGCCTCGGCCTTAGGAGAAGTCTCCGCCTCGCCCGACCTCAGGCTCGGACCGACCGCGCCACAGGGGATACATCATTACCCTACCCTTAGCTAGCTCAGGCTATGAAGGAACAAGACCGGCGTCCCATCTGGATTGCCGGTAACAGGTAATGATGGCTCCCCGCGTGCGTCCATGACGTCGGTGGCTCTCAAGCTCCCTACGGAAGCAAGGAAACGTCAGCAGGATCCTTGCCGCACCGCCAGCTGTGCTTCTACAGGGCTCAAGCACTTCTCCGACGGCCACGTTGTCATGTACACAGCGCTCAGGCACTTCTCCGCTGGCCACGTAGCACATAGCTACACCCCCGTTGTACAGCTGGGCCATCTCCTTGTGTCTATAAAAGGGGATGTCCAAGGGAGGGACGGGAAAAAGGAGACGGGAGAAGACGACAGGGCCAGACTCTCTCTCTCTCTCTCTCGCCCCCTAGCGACGCTTGTAACCCCTACTACGAACACCCTGATGCAAGATAATATAAGCCTCATTTCCCTTGTGCTCCATCTTGCATCAACCCATCTGGGCAGGGACACGCAGCGACAAATTCACTAGTCGGTTCAGGGACCACGCGGGTCCGAAACACCGATAGTTCTTAACATTTTATGTTGGATTTACTCTAGTGTCAGGCTTTCACTTTTTTTTGTGATATGATATAGAGGGAACCATTGATAGTTAATGTTCTTAAACGTTTCTATGGGATGTACTGCAGCTGCAGTGTGCCAGTGTCAAGCTTTCACTTTTTTGTGATATTATATATATTAATCTTATTGGTTGTATAGGATAAATTTACCTCAAATCCAACCTGTGGTATCTCGATGTCTCTTTTTATCGAAATGCAACTTATTATTATTTTGCGAAAAATCCACTTATTAACATTGAACATACTCTTGTATAAGGCTAGTTTTATTGCATTATTTTTAATGTTGCCTCACCATTAATTGAGAACCCATTTTTCCAAAGAAAATTAGTTTATTTTCTCTTAGGCCGGTTTGTTTCGTTGGAATTGAATTCCATTTTAATAATTATAATTTAGACAAAACTAATTAAGTTCATATATTTATATATGTAATATATTTGTATATTATCCTAAATCATATGAGAGAGATAGTTATATACTATATTTATGTTATAGCGAAGTGAAAGTCGCCTAGAGGGGGGTGAATAGGGCGAAACTGAAATTTACAAATATAAACACAACTACAAGCCGGGTTAGCGTTAGAAATATAATCGAGTCCGCGAGAGAGGGCGCAAAACAAATCGCAAGCGAATAAGGAGTGTGACACGTGGATTTGTTTTACCGAGGTTCGGTTCTCGCAAACCTACTCCCCGTTGAGGAGACCACAAAGGCCGGGTCTCTTTCAACCCTTACCCTCTCTCAAACGGTCCCTCGGACCGAGTGAGCTTTTCTTCTCAATCACTTGGAACACAAAGTTCCCACAAGGACCACCACAAGATTGGTGTCTCTTGCCTCAATTACAAGTGAGTATGATCGCAATGAAGAATCAAAGAAGGAAGAAAGCAATCCAAGCGCAAGAGCTCGAAAGAACACAAGCAAATCTCTCTCACTAATCACTAGGGCGATGTGTGGAGTTTGGAGAGGATTTGATCACTTTGGTGTGTCTAGAATTGAATGCTAGAGCTCTTGTAAGTAGTTGGGAAGTGAAAAACTTGGATGACTTGAATGTGGGGTGGTTGGGGGTATTTATAGCCCCAACCACCAAACTAGCCGTTTGGTGCAGGCTGGCTGTCGAATGGTGCACCGGACAGTCCGGTGCACACCGGACAGTCCGGTGCGCCAGCCACGTCACCAAAGCCGTTGGGTTCTGACCATTGGAGTTCTGACTTCTGGGCCCGCCTTGATGTCCGGTGGCGCACCGGACATGTACTGTAGAGTGTCCGGTGCGCCAGCATGGGCGTGCCGACCTCTGTGCGCGCTGGCGCGCAATAAATGCGCTGCAGGTAGCCGTTGGCGCCGGAAGTAGCCGTTGCCCCGCAGTTACACCGGACATGTCCGGTGAATTATAGCGGAGCAGCCGTTTTGAATTCCCGAGACTGGCGAGTTCCGGAGGCCGCTCTTCCTTGGAGCACCGGACACAGTCCGGTGTACACCGGACAGTCCGGTGAATTATAGTGGAGTTGCCTTTGGATTTTCCCGAAGGTGACAAGTTCGAGTTGGAGTCCTCTGGTGCACCGGACATGTCCGGTGGCACACCGGACAGTCCGGTGCGCCAGACCAGAGGTGCCTTCGGTTGTCCCTTTGCTCCTTTGTTGAACCCAATACTTGGTCTTTTTATTGGCTAAGTGTGAACCTTTGGCACCTGTATAACTTATACACTGGAGCAAACTAGTTAGTCCAATTATTTGTGTTGGGCAATTCAACCACCAAAATTAATTAGGGACTAGGTGTAAGCCTAATTCCCTTTCAATCTCCCCCCTTTTTGGTGATTGATGCCAACACAAACCAAAGCAAATATAAAAGTGCATAATTGAACTAGTTTGCATAATGTAAGTGCAAAGGTTGCTTGGAATTGAGCCAATATAAATACTTACAAGATATGCATGGATTGTTTCTTTATTTTTAACATTTTGGACCACGCTTGCACCACAGATTTTGTTTTTGCAAATTCTTTTGTAAATCCTTTTCAAAGTTCTTTTGCAAATAGTCAAAGGTAAATGAATAAGATTTTGAGAAGCATTTTCAAGTTTGAAATTTTCTCCCTTTGATTCAAATGCTTTTCCTTTGACTAAACAAAACTCCCCCTCAATAAATTCTCCTCTTAGCGTTCAAGAGGGTTTTAAGATATCAATTTTGAAAATTCCCTTTTAGAACACAAAGAAATACCAATTTGAAATTTACCAATTGAAAATCATTAATTTTAAAATTAGGGTGGTGGTGCGGTCCTTTTGCTTTGGGTCAATACTTTCTCCCCCTTTGGCATGAATCGCCAAAAACGGATACTTGGAATGAAATATAGGCCCTTGCTAACTACTTTCTCCCCTTTGGCAAATAAACATAAGAGTGAAGATTATACCAAAGACGGGGAGTGATGCGGAGCGTCGGCGAAGGATGAGTAGTAGAGTGGAGTGGAAGCCTTGTCTTCGCCGAAGACTCCAATTCCCTTTCAATATGCCTATGACTTGGTTTGAAATACACTTGAAAACACATTAGTCATAGCATATAAAAGAGACATGATCAAAGGTATACTTATGAGCTATGTGTGCAAATTAGCAAAAGAAGTTCCTAGAATCAAGAATATTGAGCTCATGCCTAAGTTTGGTAAAAGATTGTTCATCAAGTGGCTTGGTAAAGATATCGGCTAATTGATCTTTAGTGTTAATGTATAAAATCTCGATATCCCCCTTTTGTTGGTGATCCCGAAGAAAATGATACCGAATGGCTATGTGTTTAGTGCGGTTATGCTCAACGGGATTATCCGCCATGCGGATTGCACTCTCATTATCACATAGAAGAGGAACTTTGGTTAATTTGTATAGGGATGTTCCTAAAACATCCGAATTGTATCACAAATCTAATATTTTAGCATAGATATACATAGAATTCAAAGTTAATTTTTGGCAATGTTATTAAGAATATTATGAAGTATTTAAATAAATTTTTGTATAATATTTATGTACATTATTTTCTCCCTACAACAAAAAGGTGAAAAAACATCCGAATCCGTATTCGGATAGACATCCGAATTTTATATGAATTATTCAAAAAGATATAGAATGAATTTAATGTTTATTTTTTGTGAAGATTAATAGTCTCAATGCTAAAAACAAGAATATAAATTTACATAGCAGATTTTACATATTAATTGTTCACAATCAAAGAAAGAAGACCAAAAAAATGACATCCAAATAAATATCCGGATCCATCCCTAAATTTGTAACCATAGTCCCGCAGGGTTTGCCTCATCCAAAGCAATTGCGCGCAACAATGGCCTGCGGCAATATACTCGGCTTCGGCAGTAGAAAGAGCGACCGAATTTTGCTTCTTTGAAGCCCAAGACACCAAGGATCTTCCCAAGAACTGGCAAGTCCCCGATGTGCTCTTTCTATTGATTTTGCACCCCGCCCAATCGGCATCCGAATAACCAATTAAATCAAATATGGATCCCCGAGGGTACCAAAGCCCAAACTTAGGAGTATAAGCCAAATATCTCAAGATTCGTTTTACGGCCGTAAGGTGTGATTCCTTAGGGTCGGCTTGGAATCTTGCACACATGCATACGGAAAGCATAATGTCCGGTCGAGATGCACATAAATAGAGTAATGAACCAATCATCGACCGGTATACCTTTTGATCCACGGACTTACCTCCCGTGTCGAGGTCGAGATGCCCATTTGTTCCCATGGGTGTCTTGATGGGCTTGGCATCCTTCATTCCAAACTTGGTAAAAATGTCTTGAGTGTACTTCGTTAGGCTAATGAAGGTGCCCTCTTGGAGTTGCTTGACTTGGAATCCTAGAAAATACTTCAACTCCCCCATCATAGACATCTCGAATTTTTGTGTCATGATCCTACTAAATTCTTCACATGTAGATTCGTTAGTAGACCCAAATATGATATCATCAACATAAATTTGGCATACAAACAAATCATTGTCAAGAGTTTTAGTGAATAAAGTAGGATCGGCCTTGCCGACTTTGAAGCCATTAGCAATAAGGAAATCTCTAAGGCATTCATACCATGCTCTTGGGGCTTGCTTGAGCCCATAAAGCGCCTTAGAGAGCCTATAGACATGGTTAGGGTACTCACTATCTTCAAAGCCGGGAGGTTGCTCAACATAGACCTCCTCCTTGATTGGTCCGTTGAGGAAGGCACTCTTCACGTCTATTTGGTAAAGCTTGAAGCCATGGTAAGTAGCATAGGCCAATAATATACGAATTGACTCAAGCCTAGCTACGGGTGCATAGGTTTCACCAAAATCCAAACCTTCGACTTGTGAATACCCTTTGGCCACGAGTCGAGCTTTGTTCCTTGTCACCACACCATGCTCATCTTGCTTGTTGCGGAAGACCCACTTGGTTCCTACAACATTTTGGTTAGGACGTGGAACTAAATGCCATACCTCGTTCCTAGTGAAGTTGTTGAGCTCCTCTTGCATCGCCATCACCCAATCCGAATCTTGTAGCGCTTCCTCTACCCTGTGTGGCTCAATAGAGGATACAAAAGAGTAATGCTCACAAAAATGTGCAACACGAGATCGAGTGGTTACCCCTTTATGAATGTCGCCGAGGATGGTGTCGACGGGGTGATCTCGTTGTATTGCTTGGTGGACTCTTGGGTGTGGCGGCCTTGGTTCTTCATCCTCTTTGTTTTGATCATTTGCATCTCCCCCTTGATCGTTGTCGTCATCTTGAGGTGGCTCATCTCTTTGATCTTCTTCTTCATCAACTTGAGCCTCGTCCTCATTTTGAGTTGGTGGAGATGCTTGCGTGGAGGAGGATGGTTGATCTTGTGCATGTGGAGGCTCTTCGGATTCCTTAGGGCACACATCCCCAATGGACATGTTCCTTAGCGCGATGCACAGAGCCTGTTCTTCACCTATCTCATCAAGATCAACTTGCTCTACTTGAGAGTCGTTAGTCTCATCAAACACAACGTCACAAGAAACTTCAACTAGTCCTGAGGACTTGTTAAAGATTCTATATGCCCTTGTGTTTGAATCATATCCTAGTAAAAAGCCTTCTACAGTTTTAGGAGCAAATTTAGATTTTCTACCTCTCTTAACAAGAATAAAGCATTTGCTACCAAAAACTCTAAAATATGAAATATTGGGCTTTTTACCGGTTAGGAGTTCATAGGATGTCTTCTTGAGGATTCGGTGAAGATATAACCGGTTGATGGCGTAGCAGGCGGTGTTGACCGCCTCGGCCCAAAACCGATCTGGTGTCTTGTACTCATCAAGCATGGTTCTTGCCATGTCCAATAGAGTTCGATTCTTCCTCTCCACTACACCATTTTGTTGTGAGGTGTAGGGAGAAGAGAACTAATGCTTGATGCCCTCCTCCTCAAGGAAGCCTTCTATTTGTGAGTTCTTGAACTCCGTCCCGTTGTCGCTTCTAATTTTCTTGATCCTTAAACCGAACTCATTTTGAGCCCGTCTCAAGAATCCCTTTAAGGTCTCTTGGGTATGGGATTTTTCCTGCAAAAAGAACACCCAAGTGAAGCGAGAATAATCATCCACAATAACTAGACAGTACTTACTCCCGCCGATGCTTATGTAAGCGATCGGGCCGAATAAATCCATGTGTAGGAGCTCCAGTGGCCTGTCACTTGTCATGATGTTCTTGTGTGGATGATGAGTGCCAACTTGCTTCCCGGCTTGGCATGCGCTACAAATCCTGTCTTTCTCAAAATGAACATTTGTTAGTCCTAAAATGTGTTCTCCCTTTAGAAGCTTATGAAGATTCTTCATTCCAACATGAGCTAGTCGGCGGTGCCAGAGCCGACCCATGTTAGTCTTAGCAACTAAGCAAGTGTCGAGTTCAGCTCTATCAAAATCTACCAAGTATAGCTGACCCTCTAACACTCCCTTAAATGCTATTGAATCATCACTTCTTCTAAAGACAGTGACACCTACATCAGTAAATAGACAGTTGTAGCCCATTTGACATAATTGGGATACAGAAAGCAAATTGTAATCTAAAGAATCAACAAGAAAAACATTGGAAATGGAATGGTCAGGAGATATAGCTATTTTACCCAAACCTTTGACCAAACCTTGGTTTCCATCCCCGAATGTGATAGCTCGTTGGGGATCTTGGTTTTTCTCATATGAGGAGAACATCTTCTTCTCCCCTGTCATGTGGTTTGTGCACCCGCTGTCGAGTATCCAACTTGAGCCCCCGGATGCATAAATCTACAAAACAATTTTAGTTCTTGACTTTAGGTACCCAAACGGTTTTGGGTCCTTTGGCATTAGAAACAAGAACTTTGGGTACCCAAACACAAGTCTTAGAGCCCTTGTGTTTGCCCCCAACAAACTTGGCAACTACCTTGCCGGATTTGTTAGTCAAAACATAAGATGCATCAAAAGTTTTAAATGAAATATCATGATCATTTGATGCATTAGGAGTTTTCTTTCTAGGCAACTTGGCACGAGTTGGTTGCCTAGAGCTAGATGTCTCACCCTTATACATAAAAGCATGGTTAGGGCCAGAGTGAGACTTCCTAGAATGAGTTTTCCTAATTTTGCTCTCGGGATAACCGACAGGGTACAAAATGTAACCCTCGTTATCCTGAGGCATGGGAGCCTTGCCCTTAACAAAATTAGACAATCTTTTAGGAGGGGCACCAAGTTTGACATTGTCTCCCCTTTGGTAGCCAATGCCATCCTTGATGCCAGGGCGTCTCCCATTATAGAGCATACTTCTAGCAAATTTAAACTTTTCATTTTCTAAGTTATGCTCGGCAATTTTAGCATCTAATTTTGCTATATGATCATTTTGTTGTTTAATTAATACCATGTGATCATTAATAGTATTGATGTCAATATCTCTACATCTATCACAAATAGACACATGCTCAACGGTAGATGTAGAGGGTTTGCAAGAATTAAGTTCAACAATCTTAGCACGTAATATATCATTTTTATCTCTAAGATCGGAAATAGTAACATTGCAAACATCAAAATCTTTAGCCTTAGCAATCAAATTTTCATTTTCTATTCTAAGGCTAGCAAGAGAATCATTCAATTCCTTAATCTTAGCAAGCAAATCATCATTATCATTTCTAAGATTGGGAATTGAAGCATCACAAACATGAGAATCAACCTTAGCAACTAAATTAGCATTTTCATTTCTAAGGTTGGCAATAATGTCATGGCAAATGCTTAGCTCACTAGATAGTTTTTGACATTTTTCTATTTCTAGAGCATAAGCATTTTTAACCTTAACATGTTTCTTGTTTTCCTTAATTAGGAAGTCCTCTTGAGAATCCAAAAGGTCATCCTTTTCATGAATAGCACTAATTAATTCATTTAATTTTTCCTTTTGTTCCATGTTAAGGTTGGCAAAAAGGGTACGCAAGTTATCCTCCTCATCACTAGCATTTTCATCACTAGAAGACTCATATTTAGTGGAGGATTTAGATTTAACCTTCTTCTTTTTGCCGTCCTTTGCCATGAGGCACTTGTGGCCGACGTTTGGGAAGAGGAGTCCCTTGGTGACGGCGATGTTGGCGGCGTCCTCATCGTCGGAGGAGGAGTCGGTGGAGCTCTTGTCGGAGTTCCACTCGCGGCACACGTGGGCATCGCCGCCCTTCTTCTTGTGGTACCTCTTCTTTTCTCTCCTCTTGCCCTTCTTGTCGTTATCCCTGTCACTGTCACTTGATAATGGACATTTAGCAATAAAGTGACCGGGCTTACCACACTTGTAGCAAACCTTCTTGGAACGAGATTTGTAATCCTTCCCCTTCCGTTGCTTGAGGATTTGGCAAAAGCTTTTGATGATTAAAGCCATCTCCTCATTGTCGAGCTTGGAGGCGTCAATTGGTTGTCTACTCGGTGTAGACTCCTCCTTCTTCTCCTCCGTCGCCTTAAACGCCACCGGTTGTGCCTCGGACGTGGAGGGTTCATCAAGCTCGTTGATCTTCTTTGAGCCTTTAATCATGCATTCAAAGCTCACAAAATTCCCGATTACTTCCTCGGGAGTCATTAGTGTATATCTTGGGTTACCACGAATTAATTGTACTTGAGTAGGGTTAAGGAAAATAAGTGATCTCAAAATAACCTTAACCACCTCGTGGTCATCCCATTTCTTGCTCCCGAGGTTGCGCACTTGGTTCACCAAGGTTTTGAGCCGGTTGTACATATCTTGTGGCTCCTCCCCTTGGCGAAGACGAAAACGACCGAGCTCCCCCTCGATCGTTTCCCGCTTGGTGATCTTGGTGAGTTCATCACCTTCGTGCGCGGTCTTGAGTAGGACCCAAATCTCCTTTGCACTCTTCAACCCTTGCACCTTGTTATATTCCTCTCTACTTAGAGAGGCGAGGAGTATGGTTGTGGCTTGGGAGTTGAAGTGCTCGATTTGGGCCACTTCATCCGTATCATAGTCTTCATCCCCTATGGATGGTACCTGTGCTCCAAACTCAACAACATTCCATATACTTTTGTGGAGTGAGGTTAGATGAAATTTCATTAAATCACTCCACCTAGCATAATCTTCGCCATCAAAGGTTGGCGGTTTGCCTAATGGAACGGAAAGTAATGGAGTATGTCTAGATGTACGAGGATAGTGTAAGGGGATCTTACTAAACTTCTTGCGCTCTTGGCGCTTAGAAGTTACGGACGGCGCATCGGAGTCGGAGGTCGATGTTGATGAGGTGTCGGTCTCGTAGTAGACCACTTTCCTCATCCTCTTGTGCTTGTCGCCTTTCCGATGCGACTTGTGGGAAGAAGATTTTTCCTTCTTCTCTTTGTGGTGTGAAGAAGAAGATCTTTTCTCCTTCCGTTTGGAGGAGTCCTTCTTCTTCTCCTTCCTCTTGGTGCGGGACTCTTCCGATGAAGTGCTCCCGTGGCTCGTAGTGGGCTTGTCGCCGGTCTCCATCTCCCTCTTGGTGTGATCTCCCGACATCACTTCGAGCGGTTAGGCTCTAATGAAGCACCGGGCTCTGATACCAATTGAAAGTCGCCTAGAGGGGGGTGAATAGGGCGAAACTGAAATTTACAAATATAAACACAACTACAAGCTGGGTTAGCGTTAGAAATATAATCGAGTCCGCGAGAGAGGGCGCAAAACAAATCGCAAGCGAATAAAGAGTGTGACACGTGGATTTGTTTTACCGAGGTTCGGTTCTCGCAAACTTACTCCCCGTTGAGGAGGCCACAAAGGCCGAGTCTCTTTCAACCCTTACCCTCTCTCAAACGGTCCCTCGGACCGAGTGAGCTTTTCTTCTCAATCACTTGGAACACAAAGTTCCCACAAGGACCACCACAAGATTGGTGTCTCTTGTCTCAATTACAAGTGAGTATGATCGCAATGAAGAATCAAAGAAGGAAGAAAGCAATCCAAGCGCAAGAGCTCGAAAGAACACAAGCAAATCTCTCTCACTAATCACTAGGGCGATGTGTGGAGTTTGGAGAGGATTTGATCACTTTGGTGTGTCTAGAATTGAATGCTAGAGCTCTTATAAGTAGTTGGGAAGTGGAAAACTTGGATGACTTGAATGTGGGGGTGGTTGGGGGTATTTATAGCCCCAACCACCAAACTAGCCATTTGGTGCAGGCTGGCTGTCGAATGGTGCACCGGACAGTCCGGTGCGCCAGCCACGTCACCAAAGCCGTTGGGTTCTGACCGTTGGAGTTCTGACTTCTGGGCCCGCCTTGATGTCCGGTGGCGCACCGGACATGTACTGTAGAGTGTCCGGTGCGCCAGCATGGGCGTGCCGACCTCTGCGCGCGCTGGCGCGCAATAAATGCGCTGCAGGTAGCCGTTGGCGCCGGAAGTAGTCGTTGCCCCGCAGTTACACCGGACAGTCCGGTGTACACCGGACATGTCCGGTGAATTATAGCGGAGCAGCCGTTCTGAATTCCCGAGACTGGCGAGTTCCGGAGGCCGCTCTTCCTTGGAGCACCGGACACTGTCCGGTGTACACCGGACAGTCCGGTGAATTATAGTGGAGTTGCCTCTAGATTTTTCCGAAGGTGACGAGTTCGAGTTGGAGTCCTCTGGTGCACCGGACATGTCCAGTGGCACACCGGACAGTCCGGTGCGCCAGACCAGAGGTGCCTTCGGTTGTCCCTTTGCTCCTTTGTTGAACCCAATACTTGGTCTTTTTATTGGCTAAGTGTGAACCTTTGGCACCTGTATAACTTATACACTGGAGCAAACTAGTTAGTCCAATTATTTGTGTTGGGCAATTCAACCACCAAAATTAATTAGGGACTAGGTGTAAGCCTAATTCCCTTTCACGAAGCAAGTAGAAGGGTGTGCTATAAGTTGTACATCAGAAAAATAGTATGTAAATCTATAGAATCAATTTCCATCTCTCATCCTATGAATTTGAGATATGCTTATATGATAACTTTGGAAAGTGGTGGAATGCCACATTCTAAAAAAAAGTCTATTCCATTAGTAAGATTCCAATTCCTCAAAATGAAAGGAAACAAACAAGACCTTAGGAAAATAGAATTCCCTTGGGAAAATGGTGTTCCCAAACTAGCCCTAAGAGTAGATGAAATAAAGAATGAAACATGCACTGTCAGATACAAAGTTTCACTTCACGATTTCTATGCTACCACGTCAATTAAATGTTACATCTAAATAACCAAAAAATGTATGAAATGAATAAATATGAAATAAAATGCTCTCAATGATAGTTTCAAACGTTTTTCTATGTCCTTAAAATGACTTGACATGGTTTCATAATGATAAAACTACATTTTATATAATAAATATAATGGCATGTCATCTAAAACATTGATGCAACATTATAATTAGATTTTGTTTGGAAGCATCCAGTTTTTAAGAAAATTGATTTATAGAAAATATAGTGATTCAAAATATTCTAGTTTATAGAAACTAGATTCTCAATATCTTAAAAATCAAGCTACTCTCTAGCTAAAACCATATTTTGTCTGTTTAATTACATTATGTCCTTGTTTGTTTCATGGAATTTACATCTATTGCAACCACATTTAAAATAAAGGAAATATAGCCTTTTAATTATGTATAAAAAATTAGAAACTGATTTTTTAGAGCATCTCCAACATGGTGATTCAAAATAGTGTCCCAAAAATTTAAATACTACATCATTTTAAGTGTTTAGACACTAAAAATAAATTATGCTCCAAATTTAAATCATGTATTTTATGAAGTAAATTACATTATTGAGGAAAAAAAAGTTGAGAATGATGTAGAAAATAAGTATATAGCACTAGTGTGGGGTATAGTATATTTGAGTCAATTTATAGTGTCCTATACTTTTTTTACAAAAAAATATAAAATATGATATTATTGTAGTTATTTTTATGAGTTAATTTTTATATTTTAAAATAGGACAGTGAGACACTGTTAGATATGCTCTTAGAAACTGATTCTAAACACCCGTCCAACTTTTTTTGTTCCATAAACTAGTTTTTTTTTAAAAAACTGGGAATGGAAACTGGTTTTAAAAAAAAACTGGTATGCTTTCAAACGGTCCTTTAAGTCAATTCTGCCCTCTGTTTTGGTCGGCAACAGGCCTCTATATAAACCGGGATCAGTCAAACCCCAACTAACCTCCCTTCCCTCCAATTTCCCAGGCCAACCTAGCTTAACCGCCACAACCTCACCGTCTTCCTTGCGATTCGAAACCTAGCTTAATCGCTCCATTGCTCTTGCTTCGTGGCTTGGGTGTTCGTGCGCGAGCGGAGGTGATGGAGGGGGAGCTGCCATTCTTGTCGCCACCGAGGCCGTCCCGCGTCTCTTTCGATGGTCGCTACGGCTTCGGCTCGCCGACATGGGTGTCTCAGCTTGGGACGCTGCGTGACTCGCCCTCATTGTGCGTCTCCGACGGCTGTGACGGCGGAAACGGCCGCTCGTGCTTCGGCTCGCCGACATGGGGATCGCCGCTGGAGACGCTGTTCAACGCGCCCTCATCGCTCATCTCCGACAGCCGTGGCGCTGGCAATGACCCCATTCTCAGCACGCCCACATCGCCGCTGGAGACACTGCTCAACTCGACCTCATCGTGCGTCTCCGACAGCCGTGGCAGTGGCTCCGTGTTCGGTACGCCGAAGATGGCGTTGCCGCTGGAGACGCTTCTCGACTCACCCTCATCGTCCATCTCCGACATCCGTGGCGGTGGCAACGGCTCTGGGTTGAGCACGACGAAGCAGGCGTCGCCGCTGGTGCCGCTTCTCAACTCGCTCTCAGACAGTCGCGGTTGCGGAAACAACTCTTCACCCAGGACCTCGAAGGAGCGGGACAGCGAGATGGTGCAGAAGGCGGAGACTCTCCTGCGTGCGATCACCGAGCGCTACGATGACTGCTTCCTCCGTCTGCGATACACTACAGCCGAACTCGCGGACCTCCGCCTCGAGCGCGCCCGCCTCGGCGCCGAGAACTTGCACCTCTCCCTCCTCCTCGAAGAGCTCGATGCCGCTGAACAGAGTAAGCAGGCGTCGGCAGTGGCTCTGACCCCGCTGCCGAACCCAGCGCAGGCTGAAGCTGCAAGCACCCCGAAGAGCATCTCCATACGGTCGAAGGACTTCCTCTCGAAGAAGCAGCCGCAGGGCGTGGCCACACCACATCGCCTCCGTGTTCGCCCGTCTCCGGCGATGGAGGTGAGCCCCCAATTCCTACCTTTCATTACCTTCAGTTTCACACCGCACATACTGTTGCCTGACTGCCTGTTCACCTGGAAGGAAATTTACACAGAAGAGCGCACTGATTCCTTGAAATTGGCATTGACGGGGAAGCTTTATGCTACAATTAGATGGTGAAAAACTTAACACTACGCACACGAGGATGGCAATTTGTTGTTGGCATTAGGTAGCGTTTACAATGAATGAGTTATCAGGCTGTTGAAATAATTAAGAATTGTGTATTTCAAATTCGTAAGGACGCATCTTATGGTTAAGCAATGGAAAGTCAAAATTACAGCTCAAACTTCTACTCATGTTATGCATCTGGTTATGTTGCAAATAGATGCTGGGATGATCAGCTTTAATTGAGGGAAAGCACACAAGTTATGGCGATGTTATAGTTTGCTTAAGTTTGGTCAATCTGAAGCAGCAGCAGCTTCAGTCAAATTATTCTAATAGAACGCATGTGCTTTGGTTTAGACAGTTTACAACATTTTCCTTTATGTCAGAAACTGACACTTGATTCAATGATGCATCGTTGACTTAATACGAAACCAGATATAAACTCGATAATCAGTTTACCCATATTCTGTATTCCTCTTGATCTCATTGGGAAAATGGTCGCAGGACGCAGCGGAGAATAAGGATGGCGGGGAGGTGGAGGTGGAGGCGTTCCGGCAGGGCGCCGTGAAGACGGAGATGTGCAACAAGTGGGAGCGCGGTGTGTGCCCCTACGACGGGCGTTGCAGGTTCGCGCACGGCATGGAGGAGCTGCGCCCCGTGATCCGCCACCCGCGCTACAAGACCCTCCCATGCCAACTGTTCACTGCGCCCTCTGGCTGCCCCTACGGCCACCGCTGCCACTTCCGCCACTCGATGGCGCCCACTGCCGCCGAATCCTGGTAGGCCGCCGGCGACCGTCCGCCTCCTACTGCCGCCGCGTAAACACAATGCCTCTTCTCCCCTCCTCTGCTTGTTAAGTTTCGGAGCTGCTTCATCTGGCATTCGTAGTTTCGTACTATCAGTTAACCACATAAAGTACAGCATGCTGCATGCAAATTTTTTTGAATAAGTTCATGTTATTAGCTTAATAAAGTTGTAATAGTGCCGAACTGCCAATGCCAAGTGATAGGCTAACGATGGACTGGGTTGATGGGCCAATTATGGCTTAGTATTGATGGGCCAAACGGGCAGTGATATCAAAGTTCGTTGACAAAAGAAGATGGGCCATGTCGGCCGTGTATAATGTGTGTTTGCATCGGAGAAAACGCTAATGACATGGCTGGGAATAGCCCATAATAACTTCGTATGTTACTTTGTCGGATTGGGCCATAATATTGTGACTTTTTTTTCTCCCGGAATTTTCTCCAGCTGTGATGCCGTATCGGATCCTTCTGTTCCTCCTGCCCTGTGTGACTGAATGAATCTGCAACTGGCAGCGAGACCTCAGTCTGATGATTTCTTAACATTCCTTTCTGTGAAGTAAAATTGCAGAGCGCAAGCATTGTCTCCGAGAAATCTGTGTACCAGTCACCGGCGCCCACTGGGAGTCATGTGTGCCATAGGACTGACGCGCCACGCTGATTCCGTTTCAAAAGAAGTGCAATGCAGAGAGGAGCTTTGCCTTTGACCCTAAAGAGAAGTAATTACTGTTCACAGCATGAACTATTCAAATCATATTCTTTTTTTTTTGGGTCTATGATGAGGACCTGAGCTTGAGGGCGTTGGTGTTCCATGTAGCCATGTAGCTTGGGGGCATGAGCGGCACGTGCGCCCTGCGTCTCGTCAGCCCTAGCCGACGCCCGACGGTAACCAAGCGCCGCCGCCTCGCGCGGCCCTCGGATACCATGCGCGCGCGAGCTAGAGAGCTAGGGACAAGGACAGGGCGCACGCACTGACGGACGCACACACGGCCAAAGCGAGCGCAGAGCATCAGCATCGTATGCTAAAGAAGGCCTCTTTCTGCTCACATGGACGGGGTGTGCCGCCGCTTCCAGCTTTCTTTCCGAGGGAGATTTGGAGATAGCACAGCGAGAACCCCGGGCCCCGACGAGCATGACCATGATGTCGTAGACATGCCACTTTCTAGGGCCAGCAAAGGCGATTGTAGAGCTGAGCCACCAGAGAATGAGAGAACAGGGGCACAGCACAGCAGCGCCTCTGCTAACGCTATCTGCTGCTTATCCTGCCTGGGCGCCTGGGCGAGCAGCAGATGCCCTGATCCCGCACTTTCTACTAGGATTCCTTTTCGGGAATTAGGGGGCAGTGGAAATTGAGTTATATCTGTCGTGTTTGCAGGCTGGTATGCATATCTGCACGCCAACAGAATAAGTTGTTCGCTACTGTACTCCAAGCTTCATCAGGAGAAATGGTCTGATCATTTCAAGAACTGTTAGATGATCATTCACCTTTTCTCTTGTACATGATTAATAGCTGGCCGTTGGTTAATGTGCATTGACAACTGAATTAATAGCTGGGCGTCAGAGAAAGATGAAAAGGAAATGCAAAAGCACTCTCATTTCAAATTTTTTTCGTCTCTCTAGTCTAGTATAAACACGACTACACGAGCCACGAGAACTCATCATGAACATGAACCAACGCTGCAAGTGTGCAATCCCCTTGGCCCGCTTTGTTCCGCTCCGCTTTGCGCCTTCATTTCGTCCCCCCGCTCCGAGCACCTCTCCCGGCGAAAAGCTCTCCTTTGTACCCATCTTTCAGCCTCCAAAAGCCTACCCGTCGTCGAGTCGAGGGCATCCATCCATGCGCACAGCACAGCCAGCCCAGCCCGTCCATGGCCACGACCACCACCGGTCGTCTGCTTCCTGGAAGCTTCTCCAATCCAGCCACGCACCATGGCGGCCCGCCTCCCGATGCGCCCCGCCGCTGCCCAATCCATCCCCCCCGACCCCCTCCCGCACGGGCACTGTCATGCCCATTCGGACACAGCTAGCTAGCTGATCGATGATAGCCCCGAGCCTCCGTCCGCACCCGCTTTGCCGCTTTCCGGCCGGCCGCCTGACAAAATCCCGCGCCCTTTCTGCAGGCGTACGTCGTCGGCACTGAAAGAGAGGAGGAGCCGAGGAGGAGGACGGAAAAGCCGAAAGCCATCCTTCCGCCTCCGGTGGCGGTGGGTGGGCGAGCCCGCCTCCGAATCTTGGCATTTCTAGGGCACTCTGTCTGTCATTCACATTCTGGTGCGGGTGAGGCGCGCGCGCGGGCGGGCGGGCAGGTGGCGCCGGCCGCTTTACGTTTACGGTCTTTTGCCGGCCGGGAGCGTGTCCGTGACGAGACCCTCCTCAGTCCTCACCCCTGGAAGAAGCTTCCACGCTGCTTCCTCTGCTTTCCTGCACCCCCGCGCTATTTATAGCCGCCGCGGCCACTGCCACTGCCAGCGGTTTTAAGCTAACGGTGCAAGCAGCAAGCCGTCCCAGGTGAATTCGAGTGAGCCAAGTGGTCTCCAGTCTCCAGCGAGTGAGCGCCGCGCCGTGTTGGCTCGCACGTGGCCACCCATGGACCTGAAGCGGGCGCTGGACGTGGAGGAGGAGGTGGTGGACGGCGACGAAGAGGAGCTCGCCGGCTGCTGCCCCGACGCCAAGCGCCGCCGGACGTCCGTCAAGTGAGCTTTATTTCCGTGCCGCTGCTGCATTTGCTGCCGCGTCGGCTTTGGTGTCTAGCTCTTGCCTTCTGACGCCCGTGTTCGCCTCTGCCCTGCCCCATTTGCATTGCATGCAGTAGCTCGATGCAGGAGGCCATTGGCGCGCAGTACATGCAGAGGCATCTGCCCAAGCTGGAACCGTTTCTCCGCAGAGTCGTAAGCACTTCTCTCTCCCCCCGAGAGCTATCTAATTTGCACGCCATTGAGCTTCCTGTGGTGTCATCTGGCGGAATTCTGATGCTCATTTGCGTCCGTAAATCAGGTGCAGGAGGAGGTGCATAATGTTCTTGTCCGACACATCGATTCCGCGCACAGGTTAACCTCTACACACTGAATTGCTAATAAGCTGCTGCATTAGTATTTGACGTTCAGACGGCTACAATGCCATACTGGTTGCTTATGCTGTCAGTGCAGTGTTAGGCTTTAACTTTTACTTTTACTTTCAAATCTACTTTACCCCACTGCCTGCCTGCCAAGACACCTTTCTTCATTCCCCGTTGGTACGCGTCACTAACCATGACCGTGACTGATGAACTTCTGTTCTGCAACGTCCAGGCTCCCGCTTCAACTGAAGACAAGCAGCAAACGGTACAGGCTGCAGTTCCAGGGAAACCTGCCGCAGACGCTTTTCACAGGCAACAGGGTGGAGGCCGAGAACAGGCAGCCGCTGCGGCTAGTCCTGACCGACGCCGCCACCAGCCAGACGGTCAGCTCCGGCCCCTTGTCCTCGGCGAAGGTCGAGCTCCTCGTCCTCGACGGCGACTTCAACGCCGACGAGCGGCTGGAGCACACCGAGAGGGAGTTCGGCGAGAGCGTGGTGTTCGAGAGGGAAGGCAAGAGGCCGCTCCTGTCCGGCGAGGTGGTCGTCGTGCTCGACAAGGGCACCGCCTCCGTCCGTGACATCTCCTTCACGGACAACTCCAGCTGGATACGGAGCCGGAGGTTCAGGCTCGGCGCGAGGATGTCAAGGGCTAGTTCCATTGAAGAACGGGTGCAGGAAGCTGTGAGCAACCCTTTCCTGGTGAAGGATCACCGTGGAGAAGGTAAGTTAATTTCTGTGCTATTATTTTCCTTGCCACGAATTGCTTGTGTTTTTTTTTGGAACTCTAGATACTGATGAAACTTCCGTCCTGATAAATCCAGTGTACAAGAAGCACCATCCACCTGCATTAGCCGACGACGTGTGGCGCCTGGAGAAGATCGGGAAAGACGGCGTGTTCCACAAGAAGCTGGCTGACTTCGGAATCCACACTGTGCAAGACTTCCTCAGGAACCTGGTGATGGATCAGTACGGACTGCGCAGCGTAAGACACTATCCCTATTACGTATATGATATGCAGTCATGCACACATCATCCAGCACCAGCAGTATTGATTCTGTTCCAGATCTTCAGAACATTCTGTTCTCATCTCCAATTCCAGTTGCTTGGCAGCGGCATGTCGAACAAGATGTGGGAATCCACGGTGGAGCACGCCCGGGAGTGCGTGCTGGACGACAGGCTCTACTCCTACTGCAGCGGGCACGGGATCGTGCTCCTGTTCAACTGCGTCTACGAAGTCGTCGGCGTGGTCGTCGGGAGCCACTGCTTCACCTTGGCCGCTCTCACTCCCACGCAGAAGGTAATAAACGTGTGTAACGAGCACGACGGACGGTCGCGTCACCACGAACGGCTCCTGACCGGAAGAACGCTGCTTCGTTTGCAGGCGCTGGTGGCGAAGCTGCAGCAGGACGCGTACAAGTTCCCGGACCGCATAGCCGAGTTCAAGGTGCAGTCGCAGAGCTCCACGGAGCAGCAGGCACCCGCCGCGGTCATCCAGGCCCCGCCGGCGCCGGCGCTGGCGCCTGTGCCCGCGGCGCACATGCTCGGTCTCCCGCACGGTGTCGTCCAGCCTTGTGCAGCAGGCTCGCACGATAGCCTGCTGCTGAGCCCGCAGCTACTCCAGCACCACCAGCAGCCGCTCAGCGAGGCCCAGCTGGAGGACGTGCTACAGTCGGCCAGCGCCGCCGAGCCGTGGTTCCCTCCGTTTGGGGCGGCGGGCGGGTTCGACGCGCGGGACCCGTTCGACGTGCAGTTCAGCGGGTCGCAGCCGTGCGGGCTGCTGCTCTCCAGCACCGGCGCCAGGTTGTGACTTGTGAGAGAGGCCGACGTACGGCCAGCGTTTCATCAAGATGCGTCTCGCCGCGCCGGAGCTGGACACGCTATCTTCTCTACGTGGCCGGCCCATTGCGTCGCGCGGAACGAGCGGACCCGGGCGACGACCGGCGGCGGCGTTTCGGTTGGATGCCGAGGCGAGTCCCGCAGGCTGCAGCAGCCAGTGCCCAGTGGAGCATGCATGGGTCTGCTAAGTGCTAACAGTCGCAGGTGGTTGCTGTTTACCTGAGGATGCCTGGAAGACAGGCAAATCAGATGCAGAGAAGATATAAGAACTAGCAGCGCAGTTGGTAGGATCAGATAATGTCATCTTTTTGTCATTTTGGGATGGTAACACGAGTGATGAATAGTGAGAAGACCACAGTGCAGTTGGTAGGGCGTTCGACCGTTCACCAGAGTCCCTTCCCTTCCCATGTCTGTAAAAGCATATAAAAGGGTGCTTTGTTTTTTTCTTCTTCTTTCTTGCCTTTCTTTTGCTTGTTCATCGTAAGATATTGCACGTTGTGCTTGGCATTACTTCTCAATAGGGTAGTTCGATCATACATCTAACATGCACTACCGGAATCCGAGCCTTTGCCGAGTGCCGGACGCTTTGCCGAGTGCCTTTTCTCGGGCACTCGGCAACGATGGCTTTGCCGAGAGCCGCACTCGGCAAAGCTCGGCTCTCGGTAACGAGCGTCTTTACCGAGCGTAGGACGTTGGTGCTATCCAATCGAGAGATGTCTAAAGACTATTCGAAAGAAATGTAGAAATAAATGCAAAATCGAGGCTTCTATTGCAGAGGCATACATTCTAGAGGAGGTCTCAAACTTCACAACAACTTATTATGGTGACAAACTGCCGAGCGTGCATAATCCACCCCCTCGTTACAATGATGGCGACAATGAATCGAACCTTAGCATATTTCGAGGCCAACTCGGAAGCGCAAGTGGCTCGACCACCAAGACCCTGACACATGAAGAGTGGCGGCATATCATGCTATACGTATTGACCAACCTTGAAGAGGTGACGCTATACATGGAACAATTTCTTCATGAATTTTGGCGTCGATCAAGGGACCCCACTCCACAGGAATATGACGCTCTTCTTAGAAAGGGTGCGAGAAATGGGTTGCCCGATTTCATTTCCTGGTTCAAACATAAGGTACGTGCTTAGTTTGTAAAAGAGATACGTCTTTAAACTCAATTTAGCGTCTTTTAACTTGCGAATACTTGCAGGGCCAAAGAGATCCGTCTATGAGTGCCGAATTGAGACAAGTAGCCAACGGCTTTGCTTATAGGGTCAAGAAATATTCTGGGTATGACGTCAATGGATACCGTTTTCGCACAACACACTACGACAAAAGTCGGCCCAATCGGAAAACAACGTGTTCTGGGGTCTTTACGCCGGGCCTTGACAATGTCGATTATTTTGGACGAATCGAAGAAATATATGAGCTCAATTTTTATGGTTCCAAACCTCTTACTCCAGTGATATTCAAATGTCATTGGTTTGACCCTCAAGTGACTGACGGACACATTCTAATCTTGGGATAGTCGAAATTCGACAAGATTCCACCTTAGCAGGAGACGATGTCTATATCGTTGCCCAACAGGCCACACAAGTGTATTATCTCCCATATGCGTGTCAAACGAAAGAACATCTTAAGGGTTGGGATGTTGTGTATAAGGTATCGCCGCACGGGAGGTTACCTGTTCCTAACGATGAAGATTACAACTTAGACCCGGACACATATGATGGAGAGTTCTTCCAAGAAGATGGGCTAGAAGGGCGATTTGAGATAGACTTAAACGAAGCTATCGGAATGGACGTAGATATTGAAATGGTTGTTGATGAGGAGGAGGATGAGGTGCAAAATGATAATGACTTAGTAATCCTTGAAGGCAATGACATTACTGACGAACTTGCGTCTTCCGATGGTGTGGAGATTGAAATGCTTGATAGTGATGATGAGAGTTATGATCCGGCTAACCCCGACACATATGAAGATTATTTTTAATCGATGTAATGCTATATGACTTTTTATTTCGCACCTGTTTTTAAATACATCTTTTTATATGTGCTTATTTGTTTACTCTTAATTGCAGGTTGTTGGACAAATATGGTGGGCGGTTTCCTGAGGAGGAGGAGGGGGAGGAGGAGTAGGACGACGGACGATGCAGAGCAGGCAGCGCAACAAGACGAGGCAGAGCAGGCAGCGCAGCAGCAGGCGGCGCCTCAGGACGACGACGACCAGCAGCAGGACGACGACGACCAGCAGCAGGACGCCTCAGGTTCTGGCGGCTCTAGTTCGAGGAGCATCTACCTGCGAGGCCCCGCGAGTCTCCCTCAGCGTCCCATACTTCGGGACAGACGGCCGCTGATTCGGCCGGAAGGGGAGAGGTATGTAACTTTATGTTCTTCATTCTTGTTCATATTATGTGTTCAAAATCATAATATAAACTAATACTTTTTATTTATCACTTGGACAGGTCTTGGACGGTTTTGGATTATGCTGGGGGTCATCGTCGCCCCCCCAATGGCATCCTCGGCCTACTGTGCAGGGAACACTTCCCTGGACTTGTGGAGTACGCCGGAGTGACGGGCCCAGCCTTCACCTTTGACCACTACGCCGTCGCCCCCGATGCAGTAGACCGGGACGGCAGGGAATTCAATAACAAGGCGGAGCGGGTGAAGCAAGAGCTGTGGGTAAGTCTTAGTATAATGTAAAATATGTCGCATTCGTTGCAAATTCTTGAAATAATGTATGGATACATCGTTTTTGTATGCAGGATTTCTTCAGATGCGATGCTGGATACGAGGCTAGGGCGGATGTGGTGGCCACCACGAGCTGTAAGAAGCTCGTCGTGGACATGCACTATGAGGCCCGCATCCAGGCCATCATCACCTACCACGGCTCCGTCCTTGGGGAGAAGGTGACCAAAACTCAAGCCCGAACCATGTCGTTGACCAGGGAGCAGTACCTGCAGGTAAAGTCATGCATGTTTGGTACCAGTACTCCATACATGAATTTTATTTTATCTTCTGATATGCACTTTACGTGTTTACTTTGCAGATGATTCCACATTGGTGCGCCGCACATCCTCTGTGCTGGGAGCAGATGGTGGATAGGTGGTGTTCGGCTGAGTGGGACGAGGCGCACACAGCTAGCCGGGAACGACGTTTGATGATGCAAGGCCCCTCCCACCACCAAGGCAGCCGGAGCCTGGGCCAATATGCCGAAGCATGGGTACGCCACCTTTTTTATTTAGATATATAGCACTAAGTTAGATATTATTTCTAACTATCTCGTTGGTTTTCGTTGCAGTCGGCGTCACATGGTGGAAGGCCTTGCTCCACCTTCTCGGCCTATGCTATGGCCCATAAGGGTAAGGCGACGTCCGACGTCACCTACAACCCGGATGACGGGCCCGAGGCCTACACCAACCCCGCCGTCTACAGCCGCCTCCATGACTACACCGCCATGGCGCAGGAGGTCCATGGCCCAGACTATGATCCGAGCACCCAGCCGATCGACACCGATGTGCTCATGAGGGTCGGAGGAGGCAAGAGACATGGGCGGTACTGGATTGTCGATGGGGCAATCGACTCGTCCTCCACTCCCACTCTGTCTCAGGTGAGAGCAAGGAGCACGGGCTCGAGTCCAGCCATACGACCTCGGCACGACAGCTCACAGCATCGCATACAGCAACTCGAGGTTAGTGTAACTCGTCCTTCCTTGAGTTATATACCTACTCTTTGAGTTACTATAACGTTGGCTTGTAATATTACAGACCCAACTAGAAGAAGAGAGGAGGGAACGTCGCGAGATGGAGGCGAGGATGATGGCGGAGCGGGAGGCGGAGCGCCGGGCAGATCATCAGAGGATGGCGGAGATGTTCCAGTACATGCAGAGCCTTGGCGCCGCACAGGACATCGCTCCGCCACCTCCATTGTTCCCTCCAGTTGACCCTGCTCTCTTCCACACTCCTGTGAGTATCAAAATTGTAGTTAGATGTTTGTAATGCATCTGGTATAACACATGCAATCTCTTCTCTGTGCAGGGCCAATCTGGGGCGGCATCCAACAACCCTCCGGAAGGGTTCAGCCCAACGCAGCCCCGGTCAAGCCGCCCACCTCCATGAGTGTTGTGTTTTCATTGTTTTAGACTTCTGTACTTGTGTATAATACTTATGTCTGTGTTTGATACTTATGTGAGAGCTTGCGACGTTAGAGACTTATGTTTGTGTTTGATACTTATGTTGAACACTTATGTTTGTGATGGATATTTATGTTTGTGGTGACGGTTTTATGTTTGTGTTGGCTATTTATGTCTGTGATGATATTTGTGATGTATATATGTGATATATATGTGATATCTTCTGTTTGTGTGGATGGAATACAAAAAACAAATAAAAAAGGTATATACTGGTCACTTTGCCGAGTGTTACACTCGGCAAAGAGGCTCTTTGCCGAGTGTCCGGGTCATAACACTCGGCAAAGAGCACAGACCTGGGCACCGGCTTAGGTTCTTTGCCGAGTGTTACGTCCCTGGCACTCGGCAAAGAGGTCGGCTTTGCCGAGTGCCACTCGGGACACTCGGCAAAGAACCTGACATGGGGACCCTCCCTGGCGGGTTTTTTGCCGAGTGTCCCAAGTGGCACTCGGCAAAGATGGATTCTTTGCTGAGTGCTGCACGGAAGACACTCGGCAAAACTAACTTCTTTGCCGAGTGTCACAGGGGACACTCGGCAAAGCCGCCGTCTCTGTCACTCGACGCCGTAACGGCTGCTTTTCTTTGCCGAGTGCTCTCTGGCACTCGGCAAAGATCTTTGCCGAGTGCCCGATAAAAAGCTCTCGGCAAAGAAGGCTTTGCCGATGCACTGTTCACCGAGCCTTCTTTGCCGAGTGTAACACTCGGCAAAGCTTTTGCCGAGTGTTTTGAACGCTTCGCCGAGTGCTTCAGGCACTCGGCAAAGCGATTGATTCCGGTAGTGATGGCCATCAGCAACGACCAAATAGTTCAGCAAACGTTTCCAAAACCACACTATGACTGTTGTTTCCTAAAAGAGAACATATCTGGTGCATATGATACACATATTAAATCATCACCACTAATTTTAGATCTAACGTCTCTAGTTGATCATTCAATTTACAAATAACACCTTCCACCACTACACATCACCACGTTAGAGGGTGTCCTTAGCAAAATATACCAAACAACTAGAGATGTTAGATCTAAAATGAGTTGTGATAATTTAATATATACACCATGTACACCAATCTTCCATGTGTACCAGATATATTCTCTTCCTACAAATGTGTTCAATCTTGTACTATAACACATCTGACAGTTGTATGACCGGCAGCTGAAGGACGGTTGCAGGAAAGAAAATTTTTCAAAAATTACGTCACTTGATAAAAATAAATTACATTACTTAAAGAACAACTAGGTGCCCGTGTGTTGCAACGGGATCATATAATACCAACAAAAATATATATAACACGGAATGATAGGTTAACTTTGCAACGTTAATAAGTAGTAGAGATTTTACCAATAAAATTACACGGAGCCTAAAAGAGTAAAATTTGTTGAAATTATATGGAGAAGGGGGTCACATATGGATGATGTGCACATAAAGGTGATTAGAGATGAAGCGGGATGCCTCGCACCACACGTATGGATACCGAGGAAAGCGGAAACACGGCACCGCGCAACGTGCTGACGAGGAACTTGAACGGGGAGGAGGTCTGGACCTTGAAGACGACTGGGAGGGATGTGTGCAGGGAGCGGAGGCAGAGGTCGACATGGCACTTGGAGTTGGCTTGAAGTTGATCACCACTTCATCCTCCTCCACCTCCAGGAGAATCACTCCCTCCTCCTGCAATAGAATCACCCCTCTGCCTCATATCTATAAATAATTGAAGGAAATGACTGGACTGAATCAAATGAAGAAGAGAAACAAAAGATAAGAGAGATTTTTGCTCACCAGACAAGGATACCAACAACACTCATGCAGTGTTTCCCCCTAGGTAACAGGTCAGTTGTACGATTCTGGATAGTTACAACAACCTAAAAATCATTGATAAGTCATATGTGTATACAACAGATCTTGGTAACAAACCACATGCTCCCATGAATTCAACTTGTGTTGCTTAACTTAAAAGGGTTCTAGGTGCTCACTTCTGGCTCTGCTAGACCCATAAACCAGAAACTGTTTTTTTAGGATCTTTGATCTTCAGATGACAGGAAACAAAACAAAGTTACTGGGTGGACATTAACATCATTTTCCGCGGGGGGGGGGGGGGGCATACTTTTTAAATGGTAAATCTTGCTAGTCACACAGGATCCGGTCGTCTTCTAACACATCTGTAGATTAGAACATCATCAGGAACCTGAATTCAACAAAAAATGCATAATACATCCATAGATGCATACATGACACTACTCTACTGGTATTTGTTGTATTACACACAGCCATGCAGCCACTTCAGCCACCTAGATTAATACTACACAGAAATAGTTGCCGAAATGCATGCTGAAGTGATGTATCATTTCCGATATAACTAGGTAAATAAAGTATCTAATTATAGAATCAGTAAGAAACTTACAGGTCAGCCAATGGAACCATTCCATATCCATGATAGTTATCTATCTGGAAGGACCTTGAAGAAACAAGAGTTTTTGCAGATAAATATTTCTCCAAGCTAAAATCATCTGGGTCAACATCCAGCTCTCCATTCAATTGAAAAAAGATACTTTTCTACTGTGGTTCAGCTAGAGCTTTCCCGGTAACTGAAATGGGGAAAATAAAGACCATGTTATTAACTAAAATATGGAGATCTTAAATTACGCGATAGAAATTATTGACTGTACCCACCAATCATGCATTTGTGAACGAAGTATGTTCATAGTTAATACCATATGCATGTGCTTCTCCTGCACACTCAAACATCCATATGTTGCCATACGAAATAGTGCTTCTAGAGCCTGCAGCCTAACTGCTTCTGTATCATCATTCATCATGTCCATCAACAAGTCCAAGGCCTTCTCTGTGTACTGAGTAGAAAACTTTGCCAGCGCTCCTAATGATTTGCAGGCAGTTCTTCTCACCTGTAATGTGAAAGCAATAAAATAAAATAATTGCAATTTTAGGAAAATGATACTACAAGATAATGACAGAACCTCGTAAATTCATCTTCAACTCCATGGGAAAAAATCCCAGCAACACAGGGAATTTTTAGTTTAGGAGGTAATTTTTGCCCGTTGATGATAGAAACACCCATCCTGTCAGTTTTTATGACCTTCTTTTCTAGCGATTGTAGCAGAACACCCTCAGAAACTCGTTGAATTTTACCAAGTGCAGCGAATGCTTCCATTCTCACCTATGTGCACATGTCCCTAGCCATGGAGCTTAGCTGAGTAGAGAAGAAAGAGGAAGCATAAGCATTGCAGTGAAATGAAGCGTGCTATTTACAGACAAAGTGTTTGTATATTTTGTTATTTGTTAAGAAAATTTGTAAAGAATACTTCAACACTATAGAATAAAGTACTTCAATATTAGACATTATTTCAGGTTCAACACTTTCTCTTTATAATATCACATGGATCTCTGCTGATATGAATCCAATGGTAAGCAGTGGGAGGCATGTCTTACTCACAAAGAGAGATTAAGTTCCTGACAGATGTGAGTACACTTTCCCTCACAAAGAGAGACCTTATAGCATTCAAAATTTCTCCCAAAAGAAAGACACCGTAGACTGTATAACACTACTCAACACTGTCTACCATTGTCCACCAGTACTTTTGAGGGGTATCCAAGTCATTTTGTCTGATCCTTAATTTGTGAATCGTGGAAAAAATGCACACTCTTTGACAGTATTACTTTATTCAGAAGTCAAGAAACAAATAACAAAGTAAAAAACCAAGCATTTGTTCCATATAACACTCTTTGACAGATGGCTCAAGAACAATGGATACAAAAATCAAACCTTTGAGTTTGTCAACAAGTCCCATTTTGTATGTAGCGACTTTCTTCTTCAATTTATCCCTTGCCACCTTTCTTGCCTCCCAGTAAGTGTTCTTACAGGTGACATTACTGTCATTCAACACTCCCGTCATTCAACACAACATGATGAGTCATGCATTAAAACCTGTGAGCAGCTTTATTCCCACAAGATCATTCCTGAGCACATGAAAAGGTACTGGTATAAACCACTATAGACCCCAAAACAAAATGTAGGCTACAAATACAATCACCTATAAGAACTAAATCACAAAAAGAAGAAGCATTACTATCAAAATGGTTATGGAACGATTTAACATTCATAACAATTGATTTCTTCCCCTCTAAAACATACCAGGAGCTTAATGGCAGAATAAATTCTCTACATTGAACAGTAAAATAACGATGCTTGGACCTACATTAGGGGTAATGGAACCTTCTCAGTAAAGAAAGTGTACTCACATCTGTCAGGAATTATGGTGGTTCACCCATTTTTTTCTTGGGCCTGGAGGAGTTGCTGTTAACACAAGCATATGTTTTGTGATTTCTGATCAAGAACAGACTAACTTCTAAGAATAATGGTTTCCTCTTCTAAAGTCAGATATGCGGCTCACATTCCAACAATAATATTTCTCCAAGCTAAAATCACCTGTCTTTATGGAACCTATATGTATGCCAATTAAAATTCACAAAATACTATCCATTTCCTTACTCTATGTATCCATCCAATAAAACTCAAGCAAGACAAAAAAAGTGTGAACAACAGTAGCAAAGTATCTTTTTTCAATTGGCATACATATAGGTTCCATAATCAGTACTGTGCAATATCATTTTAATTCTGTACAAAAGTCCTGAATCTGACGGTAAATGTCAAGAAAATGTTGTCTAAGATGGACGATGATCTCTTCTCGTCATGCCTGGCCAAGTACAAGGACAAAGAAGAAAAACACGTGTCGCTAGAAGCGAAGCATAAACTTACCTGGGAGAAGCTTGAGTCCGCTGCAGCTTTCCAGTCAGTGACTGGCCATACAGCCATCCTAGTAGGCCACCAACCATAAGAAAATCTGATCGCCACCCTCATATAGCTCATGTATGCCGAACAAGCAAAGGTGCTATTTCCCCTTTTGGTGAGGAGCAGCAAGTGTAGTGTTCTCTATTTTGCTCCTGCTTATTATTTTCTTTTCATTTGCTGGTATGAGTAATTGGTGTAGCAGTAAGTTTTAACTATTTCCCGATGTTTATGCTCATAAGGCAAGAATACATGTAACGTAAGACAACTGAGTGCCGACACTCTTTATATGTATATCTTTGCCTATAGATGGTTGAGCATATGTCATACAGTTTAATTTCACTTTCCAGCTTGCCTAGGTTATATATATGGATGACTGGTATGCAGAACCATCAAGTGCTATTTGCTTTCAAAATGTCTAAAGCTTTAGTTTGTATTCCATCCATTGATACCACTTACAACTGTAATTTAATTTTCTCTAGAAGAAAATATTTGAGAAGCATCAATTTTAATACTCATCTTGTTTGAACCGCAATAAAGATCATACAAAATAGATAGATATGTCATAATTTTGAGTGCTCAAGATAGAACTTGCATGGAACTTCGCTAAACCATGAGGGGATGTGTGTTGCAACATGTAGAATCAATACAACAATATAGCATGTAATACAGAAAAAACTCCATACAAACTAAGGCCCTAACAAACTCTTACCTGGATGAATGTTGCAACATCCTCCTCAGCCATACCTCCAATTTCACCAATGAGAACAATGCTTGAAAGACATAGAATAGTATTGAACATTGGGAACAATACAAAATGGGATGGAGCTGCGTTGAATGAAAAAACCATATGAATGTAGCATTTGAAATAAAGAAAAATGCAGTTTAAGTATTCAAATACCAGAAATTCCTTTATTTTTATTCTGTAAATTCACCATCCTCTTCGCAGCTTCCCTCACAAGGGAAAGTAAAATCATTTTCAGACATCTGACTTTCTGTTTGTCTTCAGTTAAAAAGGCAATGAAGTGAAATTAAAAGTCTAAGTTCTATTTCACTTTAAATATGCATACCAAGTAAAGAACTGCTAACTATTTCTTGAATCCTGGTGGTTTTATTAAAAAATAGTGTTGAAGATAAATTCACTGCTGCACACATAATACTTGACATACTTGCTATTGCAATGCAAAAAAGAATATGCTGAAAAAACCTGCATGCATCTAGGAAAAAAGAATACGCTGACAAGACCTAAGGCTAGTATGTTGCAGTGATTAGTTATTAACTATACACACAAGACAAAAAATTACTTCTGCTTAAAACTTAAGTTAAAACAGAAGGCGATGAGTATGATCACTCAACCTAGAAACTCAACATCAAAATCACCGTAATTTAAAGCAGTGTTAGGAACCTAAAAAACTTGGAGTACAACAACCAAACAAGAATAAGCAAGGAATGACCTGTACAGTCTTGCCAAGACCTATCTCATTAGCTAAAATGACCTATACAATCTTGCCAAGATCCACTACAGGCCCACCTGCATAACCAACAAAATGAATGGTAAGATCTCCTACGACAGAACATAACTACATTGAAAGTAGATATTACATCACAGTAGTAAAGTAGGCACTGGTAATTTTCTGCCCTTTATAAGAGCAAAATTTCACTTTGCACCCCTCAACTCTATCATGGAAATATTTACAAAACATAAATGAATTGAGAAAACTCTCTATGAACCAATAAAACAAATCCATTAGATGTTTACAGATCCAACACAAAAGCGTGAGTGTACATCAAAAGTAAGAAGGTGTTCAAGCAGTATGCCTAGCACATATATGCACATCAGAAAAAACAAGGACAGTTGCTGCTAGCCATGTCTCACCTGTTGCCGAGTTGCAGCTAGTTTCAAAAGCTCATCAGCCTCAAAGAAATTCGAGAACCAGTGAGATACATCTTAAGCTGATGACACCTACATCTCTTGCAACCATTAGCTACCCTCTTGCCCTAGAGAAAAAAACATTTTTGAAAAAAAAGGACCACCAGACTTACATATCGAGGCACTATGTGTTGTTACTTGTTACCGTATGACTTGGTTTCCTGTTTTGGGTGCTTGACTTGCCGACTTTCTAGCTGCTTCTAGGGTTTTGGCCTCGGTAAGGAGAGAATAAAAAGATAATCGGAGTGCAATGCTTGCTCAATAAATTGATCCCTTGATGGCTCTATTTTCTTTTGTGTTTCAGGCGCGCCTCTCCTGCTCTCCCAAATGCAGCGATGTAAAATGCATTATTGAAATGTTTCATTATTTATTTATAATAACTGTATATATACTTATTTCTTTAATTATTCATTTATTTATACACACATTTTGAAATGTTTAAAAAATAATATCGATGGGTCAAACAACAAACACTAATTAGCTAGCTCCTTTTTATGGTATACGCGTACGTATGTGCCGAAGGTTAATCGTTGGCGTGTCCCGGTATTTGCAGTATTGTCCAGTCCATATTAGGTGCATATCTAAGTAAACAGTAAAAAATTAGCCTGATATATGGTGTACATCTAAGTATATGGTACAAAATCAAAAGTTCCCAAAACGAGCGACCCGGCCACAACATCCAAGTAGAAGAGCTTCCATCTTACATTGAAGGGAATCACTGACAGGAAGGCTAATCAAGAATTCGCTAAAGTCAGACAGGAGGGCTAACTTTAGCGAATTCTACCAAATGCCAATAAGCAGGAAGCAGCCGGTAAAAACATTTCCTTTCATTTTTTATATTATAAGAAAAAGTGTAGACTCCAGTGTGGTAGACTCGCTAGTGTAAAGTTCGATGGAGCAATCTTTCAGTTCCAAATGCCTTAAGTCCCACGTTCATTGTTTTGGATATGTTAGTTAGACCAACATATAATATATTAACTTCAACCAATATATGTTGAATCAAGTCCCTTAAAAAACCATTGCGTTCCATCAGCCAGGCGCGACAGTGAATGCCATGCCAGGGGATGCAGTAACTATCACCGAGCACAGGAACTTTCCCATCGCCAAAAGTTTTCTTGTAAATTGTAATCAACAATGGCCGGACCAGCAATGGGAACTTCATCTGCTCAATCATAATCAACCAGTGTGCAGCGTCAAGAATATTATTACGCACGAAGCAGCAACGCAGTATACAAGGTTAACGCCAAATAGAACCAAGCAGGAAAAATCCAGCAGTTTATACATATGGTGCAGACTGCAGACAAAAGAACAAGGCTAGCTGACGTTTACAGAATAAAACAACATAGCAAACCTCTGGTACTCAAAAAATCCCGACAAGCCAGTACCATGTCCATACAAAATTGCAACAATTATTCATAAGTCTAAGTAGGGAGGATCGATTGATGCAACACCTAGAGTGCAGCATAAGGTACTTATAAGCTGTAACAAAATAGGCCTTGAAAACATCTCAAAGCACTAAACATTCTTAGGCAGAGGTGGCAGCAGAAGCCTTGGCAGCAACAGAAAGCTTAGACCTCCTCTTGGCCAAGCTCTCACTGCGGCGGTCCCTCTGTTCCTTCAGCCTCTGGGCAAGAAGCTTCTGGAACTCAGCAGCCTCAGACTTCTTAGCGATCCTCTTCTTCTTGTCAGCAATTCTAGCACGCTTCCTCTGGAGGGTCAAGGGGGTCACAAGCCGCTGGATCTTAGGTGCCTTGCTCACCTTCTTGCCTGAAAAGGAAGCAAACAGGTTAGCTTGCTGTGGTTGCAAAACTTCAGAACACAATGGTTCATTGTCAACAATCCCATCCAACAAATAACAAACACAGAGTACTAAGTACATGGGTAAATAACCAGACATTTCTACCTTCAATACATTGAGAGATTGAACTGCAGCTAGAAGCACAATGAACTCAAAACAAATACGACATCAATGCAGTTAGATACAAGAAAGCTCATCATTCTTGGTAGTGAATGTCCTGCGGTACCTATTCACGTACTTGCGCACGCCATCATCCTTTGCAAGATTGAACAGCTTCCTGATCTTGGAGGCCCTTTTGGGACCCCTCATCCTTGGCTTCTCTGTGTCAATTAAACCAGGCAGATCGTTCTCACCCAATCCTCCTACGTCTGCCCTTGCTTGACGAAGCAGCTGGCGCCACGGCCACCGTGCCCGCCACCGTCGCCGTGTGTCCCCGTGGGAACGCCACTGGTCCAGTCAGGCGGATCACCAACGAGCGCGGTGGTATTCACAACGACCGTGTCAGCGACTGTGATGTTGGTGGCAACCAGCGAGACCCTGCCGGCTGTGACGCGGACACCGCGGCTGAGGCGCACCTCGCCTGAGAAATTGGCGGATATAACGCACCCGTACTTCTCGCAGGTCAGGGAGGCGCTAGAGAGGAGCACGAGGCTGCCGTTCCCCGTGATGTAGACGTCGCCGTCCAGCTCCACTTCCTCGGAGACCTCACAGCGCGTGTGGAAGTCCCCCTTCCCGTGGAGGTCCCCCTCACATGTCGTCGTCGGCGACGGTGGGTCTGGGGGCGGGAGCGAGGGCGACGGCGGCGAGTAGTCGTGCCACATCAGGATCAAGTACGGGTCCGGCTCCGCCCGATCTGAAGCCTCCGCTCCGCCGCCCCAGCCGAGGTCGGTGTTCCCGAGAACCGCGCCGAGCAGCAGCAAGAGTCAGAGATTGAAGAGGGGACAGAGATGACAGGCCATGGAGGGGGGAGGCGGGGGCGGTGGCGGCTCACGCGGGGTGGGGGGCGTGGGCAGGCGGACGGTGTAGATTTACGGAAGCGAGCGGACGGTGCAGATTCACCGAAGGCAGAACCAGGGAGGCAGCCTACCCCTTGCAGCCTTAATAGTAGTACTAGCTGAATGCCCGTGCGTTGCAACGGGAATATATAATACCAGTATATACTACGATAACTTATATACAAAATGTGTGTTATATTGTTATGAGAAAATGTTTCATAATCAATTTGTGATCCTAGCCATACATAAATTTTGTTATTTTAATCTAATTATTTCACCACTACATTGCAACCATCAGTATCATGCAGACTTCGATATATGCCATGATTTGTATGGTCTCATCATTGGAGAGCACGTTCCACACATGCCGGAAAAATTCCCTCGTACATCATTAGTCATCAGACACGCACCACCATATGCTCTTGCTTAAACAAAAAGGTAAGTGTGTATGTGTTTGCGAAGAGAATTAAAGGCAGGCCGACACAAAAGCTACCCTGACGGTGACGAGGATGACGAACTGGTCACTGTTGTCGATCCTTCTCTGTGTCACCTCCGGCGCCAAGATGATGCCACAATCCTCGATATAGTAGTCATCGAACGCACGCGACATGACGAGTACCGATGACTCTTGGTTGGGCTGCCAAACGAAGTGCACCCCGGGCTCATCAGCGAGGTAGTACCCTTGGCCGTTGCACCACCGGATGCGCTATTCCACTACATACATCATGTTCGAGGACACTCACACAACGTCAGCAACGTCCATCATCCCAGCGCACAAGAATTTATGTCCGGTCAGTAGCGACTTATGTGGCAGGTTGGGCTTCAGGTGGACGATGAGCTGGACGGCGTGATGGCGTCGTCGTCGGATGCGGTGTCCAGAACAACCCGAGAGTCGTCGACGTTGGCGACAACCATGAGGCCCCCCTGCTTAACGATGGACAACGCGGTGCGGCTGCTCTGGACCGCGTCCAAGCGGCGGCTTCGCGGGAGCTTGTCGTACACAGCAGCGCATGCGACCACGTAAGACTGCTTTTAGAGGTCGAACTGACAGTCGCCAAGCTTCTTCTCGTCATCGATAAGCGACGACAACGTGAGTGCCTCCTGCTCATGGAGTTTGTTCGGGGTTTGAAGTAGGAAACATGGATTCATGTTTGGCGTTGGTTTATGAAAATGACACAAGTCTGATCCATGGAAAAAAATATTACGAAGAAAAAATATCACACATGCAAAAAAGGGAATTTAAGTATAATGCATTATTCAAACAAAAGAAATAGCATGCAAAGCTCTTCTTTAAATAATATTACCTCCATCCAAAAATATAATTCAAAAATCTCGGTGATACTTATCTACTACTACGCATTGTGCAATGGTAGCAAGTGAGCTTGGAGAGAGATGTAGTAGATGTGTTTCCTGTCATAGATGTAGACATAAACACATATAGGTGGGTGCCCGTGCGTTGCAACAGAAACATTTAATATCATGATAACTTATGAACAAATGTGTGTTATACTGTTATGTGAAAATGTTTCGTAATTAATTTGTGATCCTAGCCATACATAAATTTTGTTATTTCAATCTAACTATTTTATCACTACATTGCAACCAACAGTACCATGCAGACTTCTATACATGATAGCTGAATGCCCGTGCGTTGCAACGGGAATATATAATACCAGTATACTACGATAACTTATATACAAAATATGTGTTATACCGTTATGAGAAAATGTTTCATAATCAATTTGTGATTTTGGCCATACATAAATTTTGTTATTTATAATCTATTTGTTTCACCACTACATTGCAACCATCAGTATCATACAGACTTCGATATATGTCACGATTTGCATGGTCTCATTATTAGAGAGCACGTTTCACACATACCGGAAGAAATTCCCTCGTACATCGTTAGTCATCGGACACGTACCACCATACGCTTTTGCTTAAACAAAAAGGTAAGTGTGTGTTTGCAAGACTAATGGTCAAACATCGTATAACCATAAAGTTAGAATACTATACTAATATATTAAATAAATTAATCCAATAGACATAGATTAACCCAATTAACATAGGATAAATAAATATCTAATTATAAAAGTATGAAACATGATATAATCAATGTTGTTACTGCGTAGTAAATATTCATACGAGACTAACACAACTGGAACGGTTCAATTTGGAATTAAAATGGGGAAGTTACGAATTTCCAAAGTTTCTATGTATTTGATATATGATTAATTAGGAAATCAATTTTATTGTTGTTTTCATGACAAAACAGAGGTATTATGTGATAAAAATAATATTATAGAATTATAGAAATTAGAATGAACTCATTTGGATTTAATATGAAATTTTCATGAATTAAATGGGTTTCTGCAATTATTTTTAAACTATAAATCAATTTCTAAACTCCTTTTCCCTATTTTCTTTATTTCCTGGACTGCGTCCCAAACTCCAAAAAGATCAGGGGCTAAGCTATAAATGTTTTTCTAGACTCAGTGAGCATACAGAGTGGACGGCGGGTTAAACACAAAAGACGTTTTAGTTGAAGTTGTACACAATTCAACATGAGTCATGTTGGCTAGAGGGTGGAAGGCTAGATATTCTGCTCAATAGATCCAAGGTTCGATTCCTGAGCAGCCACGGTTTAATTTTTTTTCTGCGCGCAGAACGGGAGAGGGCAGAACGGCAGAACGGCAGACTACTATTGCTTACTTAATAAGTAGTAGAGATAGATTAAAATTTAAAATCAAGCCTTGGTATATAAAAAATCTATCAGGTTTTATATGTCATTTATTTAGCTTGTAACCATGAGAACACACTTGATCCAGATTAGAATTTTTTGTTGATATGTGACAGCACATAGAACTACAGGTAAGCGTTTAAAATGAACATTTAATTTTAAAGTTATTATTAAAACAAGTGGAAGAAAAAAGCTCAATGCCAGAAGCTCCAACATAACATGGAGTTTTCTAGGCAGCCTTAGCTGCTTATTGTGCAAGGAGGCTAATTAGAAACCATGACCTCAATTCTCAAGGACCTCCAGCTGCGTGCTCATCATGATAATTTTAAGGGGCAAAATCTTTAGTTAGCCAAAAATGGTGGAAGCAGAGAGATGCACAAAATTTTAATGGCACGATGAAAAATAGGCATTCCCATGGCAATAGAAAAATTCTCGACAACTCAGTTTTTGATTTGTTGTACCAAACTTCATGGCATGGAATTTTGTTGTACTACAATTATAACTGGCCAAAGATCAGTGAAAGGGCCAAAGGGGGTAAACTAAATAGTTTATTGTAAGTAGTTTTTTAAGAATAGGAGAATAGAAGCAGAAGCAATACAATGTTATATAACTACTTATCTGATGTATCATCATCCCATTCAAAATGACTACCATACGTTCAAGTATACAAAATAGTTGTCTATGAGAGCTTTAGCAATAATGAGAAAAGAGTCAGATCTGATCATAGAAGGTGAAACTGACAATGATATGCTCTGCCCTTATCCAGAAAATGAGATAAAGCTCAAATGGAAAACACCATATAACTACAAAATCTTGGCATTTAAAAATTCTGAGTATGAATTAACGTATATATGTCATCTGGACTAAAAAATGCATCCAGAGGTCATCATGAAGTTAGGCAACAGAATGATGATGATAAGACCTTTTTATGATTAGGACTTGAGCTTTTGCTTCACATTCTCATCCTTGCATCGTCGCTGACCAGCAATCATCGACTCAAAAACATCCAAGAGATCATCCAGTCCCTTTGAATCCTCTCCCAGTTTCCTCATGGCAACAACTATACTCTCAATGGTAGACAAGCACCCAGCCTTCGGCTCATGCCTCACCTCACTATACAAGCTAACCCTATCTGACTCCAGCTTCACGTGTGGCAGAAGTTGTAGCCATGGATTCTCATGGTACATCTTCTGTGCTTTTGCCCAAGTGCCATCCAACACAATCAAATGTTGTACCCGACAACCTAAAGCATCAATGCTGATTGCCCGCTGGCACGGAAATAGCAAAGCAGATTTTGTCGGTATGGTGATTGAGAATTCCTCAAACACTGTTATTTCTCTAGTGAGTTTACACTTCTTCATCTGTATCTTTGTGACAAGAAAGCCATTTGAGACAGCTGCTTCACCTAGCAGGCCTCTTGATAACCATCTGATTTTGGGTTTCACTCCACGCTCAATACCAATCCTTAGTTCCTTCTCTGTGTACGCAATAATGCACTTATCCATGCTTTTCCTGGTCCAGTCCTGTCCAATAGCAGCACTAACTTCATCTATTTCTTTTCCCATACCGTTGCAGTCATTGACCATCCCATTAACTTCATCTGAGTCTGAGTCATTTGTTACTATAGAATGAGACAGATTACCATTTACCGTATATGTGAACCCCACCTCGCTTCCATGGTTGCTTTCACCTATAGTTGAGTCATCAACGAAGTTCTCTATCTGGTTTGCAGCGGAGCTAGGCCTTTCAAGACTAGCAGGCCGTCCATCACTCTTTGTCTTCTTGATGAATCTGGAACACCCGCCATCGTTGTGGTAGCAACTAAGAGAACCAACCTCTCCAGCAAGATCGCAGAAGATCCCACCATTGAGGTCCCCAAGCTCCAACCTTTCACAAGAACCACCAAAGCTGATGATGTCTTCAGCGCCCAGAGAACCACAGGCACTCAATCCAGACTCCTCAAAATCACAGGTCGCACTATGCTTTCCATCCGATTTGGCACCACAAACCCCATCACGAGGAAACGCAAGGCCACCGCCATCCTACAACTCGATCTCCTAAGGCTCGTCAGATCGGTCGTGGTTTCCAAAACGAGCAGACATAGGACCGCCTGTAGGACCCGAAGCCGCCGCGCCGCCGTCGGCATCAAGCGTGGTGAGGATGAAGCGGGCACGGTGGTTGACGTCTGTGACCTGAGCGACGACGAGGTTTCGGAGGCCGAGGCGTGCCACGCGCGTGGAGTTGAGCGGGTGGTGGGCCTCCATCGCGTGCTGCAGAACGGTGACTCCGACGGCGTTGTCCACAGGCGAGGAGCGGAGGCGGCCGCAGAGGCAGAGGCGGAGGGGCTTCGTGCATACGACGCACATGGGACGACGTTGCCCCGGCTGCCGGTGAGGAACATCGCTCTGCCTCGCCGCGGTGGAGTTGTGCGGCGGGGGAGACGCGACCGCGGCCGTGGGCGTCCCGGGCGCGGATGGGGACAGGGACGCAGACGGGGACGGGGACGTCGTGGGGGTCTCGCTCCCGGACCTCACTGTCGTCGTGGGGGTCTCGCTCCCGGACCTCACTGCCGCCGGCCTGGGCCCCGCAATCGGCGCCGGAGACGGGGACAGGGGCGCGGTGGAGTTGTGCAGCGGGGGCAGGCGGCAGGGCGGATCCAGGGAGTCCATGGCAGGGAACCGCGGCGCCAGTGCGGGGTACGGTGGATCCGCGGCACTACGGATGGAGGAATGGTGGGGGGAGGCACGAGCGGTGAGGGGCCGGCGACGGCTCGTGCGGATGGGGGATGGGGGACGAGAGGCAGGGCGGCGGTTGCGGAGGGACTCGGGCGCACCACGCACGTGTGGGCAGTGGGAGACGAACGACACAGACGGTCCAGATCAATGCAGAACAACGGTCGAGATTGATGGAAGGCAGAACGGATGGGAGGCAGGCTACCCTTACGTTCTTAATAAGTAGTATAGATAGATTCATAAAATAAAATTAAAATTACATTACTTAAAAAGGACAATTCATAAAATAAATTAAAAATTACATTACTTAAAAACAAAAACTATATAGTTTATAAAAATCAAATCTAATTCTATTGAGAGGAAATTCGTTGGCATTGCGCGCACGTGGAAGGACGACACATCGTTTTATTGAAAAATCGTCGAACACATAAATAAGCAAATAAAAAGTATGTAATACATAAAGAGAATAAAAAATTACATTACTTAAAAGCATAAAATAAATTTAAAACTACATTACTTTAAAACCACATAATTCATAAAACAAATAAAAATTACATCACTTAAAAAAAATAAGAATTACATAATTTATAAAAAAGTATAGTTTTGGTGGTGTTGATCTCAAATATAATTTATTAAATCATTTTAGAGTTGACCGTGCATCAGGCTAGTATGGATCGTGTGATATCCTGATCCCAGTGGATGGAGATATCCTTGTTCAAGACTTAAAAGAATTAATAGATGTAACATCCCATAATCCTAACTTTGGGATTCATAGAAGTTTGTCCAAAATATTTGAGTTAAAATTTAGAACTAGGGTTCAACTTGAGACTAGGAAACAAATGAATAAGAAAATGGTGTTAAAATGGGGTATTCCTCTCGGTAACTATATAATAAATATGTTTTCGGTAAAAGAACAAATGAAAAGATCACTAGGAAAATGAAGCTATCCCTTTTTAACCTATACATTGAAAGGTACTCTTTAAAGAAATCATATCTTAATAGAAAGTTATTTCTCTAGAATAAACTATTTATGTGTGAGCTACATAGCTAGAAGCATTTAAAATAGGATAATAAATAGTTATGTATATAAAAATATATATAGTTTTGCATTTATGCTGGAGTTTTATGTTGTGCATGTTATTTTGAATGAAAAACTTGAACTCAAATTTGAATTTGAGGAAGAAAAAGGAAAATAGCAAATAAAACAGAAAAAAGAAAAGAAGACTTACCTCGGCCTGGGCCGAATGCGGACCGACCAGCGCCACTCACACGCCTGCTCAGCCCACCCTTCCCTTGAGGGCCTGTTTGAAAATGCAGTTTTGAAATGATGTAGTTTTGAGATACTATAGTTTACAATTGTACATGACACAAATACTACGGTATTACTTTACCACAATAAAACCACAGTATTGCTCAAAACCGAGATCTGTTTGGTTCCATTGGAAAAATAAAGTATATGTAGAGAGAAGAGAAGAAAAATGAGGTCCTGAGTGGAGTTTCGAAAACTCCAAAAATACCACGGTTCTAGGTAAACCATGGTATTTAAAACTATGTTTTGCCTATACAAACCAAACACCTTTTGTGTTCCAATACTATAGTGTCGGTGTTTCGGACCCGGGGGGGGCCCTCAGCCGGATCGATTAGTGAATTTTAGTGCCGCGTGCCCCTGTCCAGATGGGTTGATGCAAGATGGAACACAAGCAATGGGACGAGGCTTATATTATCCTGCACCAGGGGCGCTTGCAGTAGGGGTTACAAGCGCTGCGGAAGAGCGAGAACGAGAGAGAGTGAGAAGCGAGGGAGAGTGAGAAGGAGAGGGTTCGGCCTTGAGGCGAGCCGTCTGGGGCCGCCTCTACCGCGTCTCTCCTACTCTGCCTGCCTCCGCTCGTCTGCGTCGTGCGTCCGTGTGTTCATACGTTGCACGTTCGTCTCTCTTTCTCCCGTCCATCCCCCTCTTTTGGGGCCTTGGACACCCCCTTTTATAGACACAAGGAGATGCCCATCTGTACAATGGGGGTGTAGCTTGGAGCTAACGTGGCTGGCAGGGATGTGCCATGAGCCCTGTACAGATAATAACGTGGCCGTCGGGGAGCGCCTTGAGCCCTGTAGGTGTACTGGCCCTCGGAGAAACGCCTTGAGCCCTGTAGACGCATATCTGATGGTGCGACATGGATCCTGCTGACGTTTCCTTGCTTCCGTTGGGGGTTGAGAGCAGCCGATGTCATGGGCACACGCGGGGAACCATCATTACCTGTTACCGGAGTAACTTAGATGGGACACCGGTCTTGTTCCTTCGTAGCCTGAGGCGGCTAGCTAAGGGCAGGGCAATGATGGATCACCAGTAGCGTAGCTGATACGAGGCCAAGGTCGGGCGAGGTGGCGACTCCTCCGAGGTCGAGGCCGAGGCCCATGGTCGGGCAAGGCAGAGACCTTCTCCCGAGGCCGAGGTTGAGGCCGAGGCCCAGGGTCGGGCGAGGCGGAGACCTTCTCCCGAGGCCGAAGCCGAGGCCGAGGTCTGGGGTCGGGCGAGGCGGAGCTCCCTGTTGCGCCCGAGGCGGAACTCGGGGGAGGTCGTGACTTGCTGTTGTTGGCCCTTCCCTGATGGCTGGCACAGTTGCCGGAGCGGGGTGAACAACGCTGTTTTCCTGTCAGAACGGTCAGTAAAGGGGGCGAAGTGACTGCGGTCACTTCGACCTTGCCGACTGAGGCACGCGTGTCAGGATAAGGTGTCAGGCGATCCCCGCATTAAATGCGCATGCGATACGGTTGGTTGGTAAGGCGATTCGGACGAGGTCACTGTACGACAAAGCTTGCCTGCGCTAGACTTTGGGCGAGGCGAGGGTGTTCCTACTGGCTGAGGGGACCCTCGGGCGAGGCGTGAATTCCTCTGGGACTACTGCCCTTGCCCGAGGCTGGGCTCAGATGAGGTCGCGTCCCTTGATAGACGAAGCCCGCGCTTTATCGGTCGTTTATGGTTTGTTCCGAAGATGTTTTCCAGCCAGATTATGGTGCATTGGGGGTACCCCTAATTATGGTCCCCGATAGTAGCCCCCGAGCCTCGAAGGGAGTCTAAGTACTCGCTTGGAGGTTCTGCCGGATTTTTCGTAAGGGGACCGACCCTTCTCGGTTATGCTTTGTTCCAGTGGGTGCGCGCGAGCGCACCTGCCGGGTGTAGCCCCCGAGGCCTCAGAGGAGTGGTTTGACTCCTCCGAGGTCTTAATCCTTTTTGCGATGCCTCGGTCAGCCTTGTCGTTCCCTCATGCGGCCCGGCCGCAGCCCGGGTGCACGGTCAGGCTTCGAGTTTTCACGCTGGTTTGTTGACGTGGTCAACAGTTTGGCCGTAGCCTGGTGCGAGAGCAGCCCCCGAGCCTCTACACGGAGCGAGAGGATGATCAAGGACCGTCTCGACTTTTATTATACGCCCCTTCGTCGCCTTTTCGCAAGGAGGAAGGGGGGGAAGCGCCTTGTTACCCCCGGGGGGCACCGAACATGGTGTTTCCGGTGAGCTGCTAACGGGTGATCCGAGTGGACGCCCGAGCCCCGTTCGATAAGGGTCGGCTAGTGGCCCAGAGGCGTGCTCCAAAAGTACCTGCAGGTGATTTGCCGGACCCGGACCCATTCGATAGGGTCCGAGGGCTCGATGCCTCCCTCCGGTGGGATTCCGTTACAAATTGTTCCCGCTGGTCTCGGAAATCGGGAGCGTAGCTCGAGCCTCGGCCATATAACGGACGTACCCAGGGTCATCCCTGACTCTGTGTGCTCTGGGGCGGCTGTCGAACCCTTCCGAGGGGCCAGCATTCGAACCCCTGATCAGTAATGGGCTCGAAGCCCGAGTGCTCTGGGGCGGTTGCCGAACCCCGGAGGGCGCAACCTTCGAACCCCTGATTAGTAGGAGGGCTCGGGGCCCGTTTCCTTCGCCGAGAAGGATCCTTTTCGCATTATCCCCTTTCTCGGTCCCTGTGGCAAGAGAGAGGGAGAGAGGAAAAGGAAAAGGATATAAATTTAAATAAGGTGGCGCACCTTTTTTGACGCGGTCATCATGACGAAGATGAAACAGCGCCCGCTTCGCCTGCCGGAGGTGTCGCTTGCCCTGCCAAGGAGTTAATGCGACACGACGGGCGATTCGCGGGGCGTCTGTTGCGCGTGCGCGAGTCATTCGAGGAACGGAACACGGGTGCGTTGTTTTTCATGCTGCGGGGGAGGGCTACCCTGCCATTTTGAGAGAGGATGCGAACCTGTAGGCCATTGGACTGCTGCTTCTGCACGCTTGTTGCTGCAGTTACTGCCGGTCCGCCTCTGATCATATCGACCGTCGTGCCTATCTCCGCGGCTGAGTGACCCGTGACCGTCGTAGTTACCAGGCACTGTTGGGTCATGCGCTGGGCTGCCTTGAGTCGCTGCGCCATTTCCACAGTCGAGAAGATGCAGCACTGGCTCAAGTGGTGGTGCGGTTTCCTTGCACGCAGTGACCGGCGCGCCGGTTACATGACACGTGGGACCGGGCCTCCGTGTTGGACCACTGGATGCAACGAAGCTGAAAGGGTGCACAACCATGGTGCGGTTGCATGCTCCCCGCGTGGCGGTTTGCCTCCTTCGCGTTCTGGGTCAGCTCGCATGACGCGTGGGGCCCAGTCCCCGTGCCGTGGGGTGGGAACCCTGGAGCACATCGGTGGAGATTTTGCCCGTGATGCTTGGGGGTGCAAGTGAAGAGATCTGCCTTTAAAAATGGACCGACCCCCTAGGGGGTAGCCATGCCTTCACACTCCTCACATCCATCGCGTTCCTCCGCCCTCTGAGCCCCCAGATGGGGTGCACCCGCGTTGCCTTCTTCTTGATGCTGTTGGAGGAGCGCGACCCCATGGGGGTTGGCGCTCTCTGGTCACCGCTCGGCTTCAAGGATTTTCATCATGCAGCTTGGCTGCATTCCCTCACCAATGGTCATCCATAGGGATGATCACCAGCCTTGTGGTGGGGAGAAGCAAGCCGGGCTGTGGCCTCTGCCCCGCCCTCAGCTTCAAGGATGTTCATCATCCGGGTTCAGGAGGAGAGCGCGCTGGGTTGGGTCCTGCCTCCCGCGTGGGCCGGTGACCCGCTTCTTCCTCCAGCATTCGGGGGAGAAGGGCATCCTCCAGCCCAGCGGAGGAGGCGTCCTCCAGCCATGCGGGGGAAGGCGAACTACTGCTGCCTGGCCAGGGTGCAGCTGTCCGTCCTCCACCCGGGCGAAGATCGTGCCGTGCGTAGGTGGCTGCTGTCATCGGTGCTGGAGTGGGGGCTGCCGCTGGTGAGGCTTCCCACCGCAGCGGTTGCCTCCGCCGACGAGACCGTCGGTGCCAGCTACGCTCCGGACCTCCGGCTCTTTGGCTTTAATGGCTGGTTCTCGTCCCCCATGAGGGGACATGAACGAGGGCCTTTCAACAGTAGCGTTTGCCCTGAGGCCATCGCTGCTGCTGTCTAGCCGCCCGAGACAGAGGTCGTTGTCGCGCTGCTGGCGCAGTGGTCGCCGGCGAGCTGCTCGGAGCTCGTTATCCCGCAGGCTTTATGGTGTGGAGGTTGTTCATTCCTACGGGAATGAACCCGGAGTCCCGTTTGTAATGGTACCTTCTTGAGATCAAGATGTAATAGCTTTGAGTACTAAGACATCTGCCGTAGGTCGGGACAACCGTCGAGGGCGCTATCGATGTTTAAGTCTAGGTACCATTGTTACCCCAAGTACGTGTGTTTATTCTTTGTGGCTGCTGAGGCCTGAACATTTGGGTATAAAGCCGTGTTTCTTTCCTCTTGTTTCGAGCATTAAGACTTGTTCGTTGGTAGCAGAATCACTTATCCGAGCGTGAGCCGCCTTTCCTGGAAGGTGACGAGTGAGGTATCCGTATCCCGGAGGCGTAGGAGTCCCTCGGCTCGGTCGGCCTTGCCGTTCAAGGTCTCAGTCATTCATTTTTGAGACTCCGCTACTGACACAGTCGAGATGCACGAAAGTTGTTTTGGTGGAAAAAACTTTTTTGAGGAAAGTTTCGGCGTAGAGGGTGCTCCCCCTTTCCGGACCCCGAGGCGACCGCTCGGGCCAGGACCTTGTAGAGGGTCTGGCCGTGGCCATCGGGTCTGCTTGGTCCGCCCAAGCTAGGGTGTCCGGGCCAAAGGTGCGTTCTCCCCGCTCTGTGGCCTTGTTTTTGTCTCCATTCTTCTCCTTGCGTCTGAAGAATGTTGTCCTGCTGTCTGCAGGGTTCGAGACGGCTCTTGACGAGTCCGTCAAGAACTACAAGGCGCTTGCCGAGGCGGCTGAGCGGAAGGAGGCCGAGCGCGTGGCCATGTCCGAGGCCATCTCGGCTTTCTGCCAGACCTTTGGCCTCGACGGCGTCCCCTCGGGTAGCTCCCCCCAGAGTCATCTACGGGCCTTGGGCGGCCATGTGCGCAACAGACTCCATGGGGCGCTGCACCACGGCGTTAGGCGGGCCTTCGCCGTGCTCGCTTCCCACTACGACATGGATCTGGAGCGGGTTAGCGAGGGGTACTGCTTACCCGACGAAGAGGAGGATGCCTTAGCCGAGGTCCAGAGGCTTGACGCGCCCGTCGAGGGCCCAAGTGCGGTGCTGACTTCCTCCTTTGAGGTGGAGATCCTTCCGCCCGTGTCGCCGTCTGAGGCCAGGCCAGATTCTGCCGAGGGCGGAAATGACGCCGAGCGTGCTGCTCCTCCCCCTGCCGATGTCTGAGCCTGCAGGAACAATTTGCTTGAAGTATGCATATGTCTTTTGCGGCCGCTGAGGCCTAGATAGTATTGTCGGATTATAAAGCTGCGTTTTCTTTTCTCTTGTTCCGTGCGTTAGGACTTGTCCGGTAGCAGAATCGCTTATCCGAGTGTGAGTTACTTTTCGCGGAAGGTGATGAGTGAGGTATCCGTATCCCGGAGGCATAGGAGTCCCTTGGCTCGGTTGGCCTTGCCGCTTACGTGTTCTCACGTCGTTTTTAGGATTCTGTTAGCGATGTAGTCGAAAGGGCACAAAAGTCGTTCTGGCAGAAAAGTTTTCGAGCGTTAGGACTTGTTCGGTAGCAGAATCGCTTATCCGAGCGTGAGCTACCTTTTCGCGGAAGGTGATGAGTGAGGTATCCATATCCCGGAGGCGTAGGAGTCCCTCGGCTCGGTCGGCCTTGCCGCTTACGGTCTCTCTTGCTTGTCTTTAGGATTCTGTTATCGACGTAGTCAAAATGCACGAAAGACGTTCTGGCAAAAGACTTTTTCGAGAAAAATTTTGACGCAGAGGGGGTTCCCCCCTTCTAGCCCCCGAGGGAGGATCGGGCTTTGCCGAGGCAAGGCTGATCCTTCCTTGATGGTTAGACTTTATTTACGCATGTAAAGAAAGCGAGATACATGAACGACTTGAAACATTTTAAGGGTAAAAGCGACGTAGCTGTTCGATGTTCCAAGCGTTGCTGTAGACCTCGCCTTGATCGTTGGCCAGCTTGTATGTCCCGGGCTTCAAAATCTTGGCGATGATGAAGGGCCCTTCCCAGGGAGGGGTAAGTTTGTGGCGCCCTCGGGCATCTTGCCATAGACGAAGTACCAAGTCTCCCACTTGGAAGTCTCGGGGCCGAACCCTTCGGGCATGGTAGCGTCGCAGAGACTGCTGATACCGCGCTGAGTGTAGTAAGGCCATGTCCCGAGCCTCTTCCAGCTGGTCCAGCGAATCCTCTTGGCTGGTCTGGTTGCTTCGGTCATCGTAAGCCTTTGTCCTCGGGGAACCGTATTCTAAGTCTGTGGGTAGGATGTCCTCGGCCCCATAGACTAGGAAAAACAACGTGAAACCCGTGGCCCGGCTCGGCGTCGTCCTCAGACTCCAAACCACCGAGGGTAGCTCTTTTATCCACCGCTTGCCGAACTTATTGAGGTCGTTGTAGATCCTCGGCTTTAGTCCCTGCAAAATCATACTGTTGGCGTGTTCCACCTGCCCATTTGTCATTGGGTGCGCTACGGCGGCCCAGTCCACACGGATGTGGTGGTGCTCACAGAAGTCCAGGAACTTCTTCCCAGTGAACTGCGTGCCATTGTTGGTGATGATTGAGTTTGGGACCCCAAAGCGATGGATGATATTTGTGAAGAACGCCACCCGCCTGCTCGGACCTGATGCTGGTTAAGGGTCGGACCTCGATCCACTTGGAGAATTTGTCGATGGCGACCAGTAGGTGCTTGAAGCCCCTGGGTGCCTTCTGCAAGGGAACGACGAGGTCCAGACCCCACACAGCGAAAGGCCAAGTGATAGGTATTGTCTGCAGGGCTTTAGCGGGCAGGTGCGTTTGTCTTGCGTAGAATTGGCACCCTCGGCAAGAGCGTACAATCCTGGTGGCGTCGGCCACTACGGTTGGCCAGTAGAAACCTTGTCGGAAAGCGTTTCCCACGAGGGCTCGAGGTGCTGCATGGTGACCACAAGCCCCCGAGTGTATTTCTTGTAACAGCTCTTGTCCTTGGGAAATGGATATGCATCGTTAGAGAATGCCTGAGGGGCTGTGGTGGTACAGCTCCTTTTCATCACCCAGCAAAACGAACGACTTGGCGCGCCGGGCCAGTCGCCGAGCTTCGGCTTTGTCGAGGAGCAGCTCTCCACGGAGGAGATATTCTAGGTACGGGGTCTACCAGTTCGGGACTGGTGTGACCCCATTCCGCTCCCCCTCAATGCGCAGGGCCTCACCCTCGGTGGCCGAGGGTACCTCGGGCTGGGTCGAGGCCTCGTCGGGCTCAGGCGCGTCGTCGAGTTTGACAGATGGTTGATATATATCCTTGGAGAAGACGTCCGGGGGAACTGTGGTTTTCCCCGAGGCTATTTTCGCCAGCTCATCTGCCGTCTCGTTGTACCGTCGAGCAACATGGTTGAGTTCCAGCCCGTAGAACTTGTCTTCTAGGCGCCGAACTTCGTCGCAGTAGGCCTCCATTTTCTGGTCGCGGCAGTGGGAGTTCTTCATGACCTGGTCAATGACGAGCTACGAGTCACCACGAGCATCGAGGCGGCGAACCCCTAGCTCGATGGCGATGCGCAGGCCATTAACCAGGGCCTCGTACTCGGCCACGTTGTTTGACGCCGGAAAATAGAGGCGCAGTACGTAGCGCAGATGTTTCTCGAGGGGCGAGATGAAGAGCAAGCCTGCGCCCACTCTGGTTTTCATCAGCGACCCGTCGAAGTACGTGGTCCAAAGTTCGGGCTGTATTGGGGCCGTCGGCAACTGGGTGTTAGTCCATTCAGCCAAGAAGTCGGCCAAGACTTGGGATTTTATGGCCTTCCGAGGGGCAAACGAAAGCGTTTCGCCCATAAGTTCCACTGCCCATTTTGCTATCCTACCCGAGGCCTCTCGGCTCTGAATGATTTCTCCCAGGGGGAAGATGACACCACAGTAACCGGATGAGACTCGAAGTAGTGTCGCAGCTTCCGCCGTGTCAGAATCACTGCATAGAGCAGCTTCTGGATTTGTGGGTAGCGAACTTTGGTCTCGGACAGCACTTCGCTAATGAAGTAAACTGACCTCTAGACGAGCAGTGCGTGCCCTTCTTCTCATCTCTCGACTACGACCGCAGCGCTGACCACCTGAGTGGTTGCGGCGACGTAAATCAAGAGGGCTTCTTCCGCAGCGGGGCACCAAGATGGGCGCATTTGTAAGGAGCACCTTTAAGTTTCCGAGGGCTTCCTCGGCCTCGGGGGTCCAAGTGAAGCGCTCGGCCTTCCTTAAGAGGCGGTATAAGGGCAATCCCTTCTCGCCGAGGCACGAGATGAAGCGGCTCAGAGCCACAAGGCATCCCATGACCCTTTGAACTCCTTTCAAATCTTTGATGGGCCCCATGTTGGTGATGGCTGCGATTTTCTCTGGGTTGGCTTCGATGCCTCGTTCGGAGACAATGAACCCTAAGAGCATGCCTCGGGGGACTCCGAAGACACACTTCTCAGGATTGAGTTTCATGCTCTTCGCTTTCAGGCAACTGAATGTTACCTCAAGGTCAGAGAGGAGGTCAGAGGCTTTCCTTGTTTTGACGACGATGTCATCGATGTAAGCCTCGACCGTTCTGCCGATGTGTTCCCCAAACACATGGTTCATGCACCTCTGGTAGGTGGCACCTGCATTCCTCAAGCCAAATGGCATTGTAGTATAACAATACATGCTAAAAGGTGTGATGAAAGAAGTCACGAGCTGGTCGGACTCTTTCATCTTGATTTGGTGATAGCCCGAGTATGCATCAAGGAATGACAGGGTTTCGCACCCAGGAGTGGAGTCCATAATTTGATCGATGCGAGGCAGAGGGTAGGGAACCTTTGGACATGCTTTGTTTAGACCGGTGTAGTCTACACACATCCTCCATTTCCCACCCTTTTTCCTCACAAGCACAGGGTTAGCTAACCACTCGGGATGGAATACCTCTTTGATGAACCCTGCAACCATCAGCTTGTGGACCTCCTCGCCTATGGCTCTGCGCTTTTCTTCATCAAAACGGCGTAGGTGCTGCTTCATGGGTCGGGCTCCCGCTCGGATGTCCAGTGAGTGCTCGGCGACATCCCTCGGTATGCTCGGCATGTCCGAGGGACTCCACGCGAAAACTTCGGCGTTTGCGCGGAGAAAGTCGATGAGCACTGCTTCCTATTTGGGGTCGAGCTCGGAGTCGATCCTGACTTTCTTGTCGGTGTCGTTTCTGGGGTCGAGAGAGACGGTCTTGACCGCCTCGACCGGCTCGAAGTTGCCGGCGTGCCGCTTCGCGTCGGGCGCCTCCTTGGAGAGGCAATCCATGTCGGCGATGAGGGCCTCGGACTCGGCGAGGGCCTCGGCGTACTCCACGCATTCCACGTCGCACTCGTAAGCGTGGCAGTACGTGGGCCCAACTGTGATGACCCCCTTGGGGCCAGGCATCTTGAGCTTGAGGTAGGTGTAGTTGGGGATGGCCATGAACTTGGCGTAGCACGGTCTTCCCAGCACCGCATGATAGGTCCCTCAGAACCCAATTACCTCGAAGGTGAGGGTTTCCTTTCGGATGTTGGAGGGAGTTCCGAAGCAGACAGGCAGGTCAACCTGTCTGAGGGGCAGGATTCACTTTCCGGGTGCGATCCCGTGGAAGGGTGCTGCACCAGCCCGGATCTCGGACCGATCAACCCCCAAGAGCTCCAGGGTCTCGGCGTAGATGATGTTGAGGCTGCTGCCTCCGTCCATGAGGACCTTGGAGAGCCTAACGTTGCCGATGATCGGATCGACGACGAGCGGGTACCTTCCTGGGCTTGGCACGAAGTCGGGGTGGTCGCCTTGGTCGAAGGTGATAGGCTTGTCGGACCAGTCTAGGTAGACTGGCGTTGCCACCCTCACCAAGCAGACCTCCCGGCGCTCTTGCTTGCGGTGCCGAGCCGAGGCGTTCGCCACCTGTCCGCCGTAGATCATGAAGCAGTTGTGGACCTCTGGGAACTCCTCTTCCTTGTTGCCCCCTTGTTGTTGCCTTGGTTTTTGCCACCTTCTGCCGAGGGTCCAGCCTTGTTAAAGTAGCGCCGGAGCATGTCGCATTCTTCAAGGGTGTGCTTGACGGGACCACGGTGATAGGGGCACGACTCCTTGAGCATCTTGTCGAACGCACCGGCCCCTCCGGGAGGCTTCCGAGGGTTCCTGTGCTCGGCAGCGGCGACGAGATCCGTGTCGACGACGTTGTGCTTTGCTTGTGCCTTCTTCTTGGACCTCTTCTTCGCGCCACGCTGGGCGGACGCCTCGGGGGCGTCTTCCTTCTGCCCTCCTTGAGGCTGCTTGTCTTTCCAGAAGATGGCTTCGACCGCCTCCTGACCAGAGGCGAACTTGGTGGCGATGTCCATCAATTCGCTCGCCTTGGTAGGAGTCTTGCACCCCAGTTTGCTCACCAGGTCTCGGCATGTGGTGCCAGCGAGGAATGCCCCGATGACGTCTGAGTCGGTGATGTTGGGCAGCTCGGTGCGCTGCTTCGAAAACCTCCGGATGTACTCTCGCAGGGATTCCCCTGGCTACTGGCGGCAGCTTCGGAGATCCCATGAGTTCCCAGGGTGTACATACGTACCCTGAAAATTTCCAGCGAAATCCTTGACCAGGTCATCCCAGTCGGAGATCTACGCAGGAGGCAGATGCTCCAGCCAGGCCCGAGCAGCGTCTGAGAGGAAAAGGGGGAGGTTGCGGATGATGAGGTTGTCATCGTCCGCCCCTCCCAACTGGCATGCCAGCCGGTAGTCCGCAAGCCAAAACTATGGCCTTGTCTCCCCCGAGTACTTGGTGATGGTAGTTGGGGCTCGAAAACAAACCGGGAACGACGCTCGTCGTATGGCGCGGCTGAAGACTCGTGGACCCGGTGGCTCGGGTGAGGGGCTTTGATCCTCCTCACTGTCGTAGCGTCCCCCGCGCCTGGGATGGTAGCCTCAGCGCACCTTCTCCTCGAGGTAGGCTCGACAGTGGCGGCGGTGTTGCTCAGCACCGAGGCAATCCGGGGCTGCAGGCGTCCCGTCCTGTGTGCGCTCGGTGTGGACCGAGGCCTCCCGCATGCGTCGGGAGGGCGCTGCGCGATGCTCCGAGGGGTCTCCTCGCCTCCGGGAGGCAGAGCTCTCGGCTTATCGGATAGCGGCGTCTTCCAGGAGGCCCTTGAGCTCGCCCTGGATACGTCGCCCTTCGGTGGTGGATGGCTCCGGCATCGTCTGAAGCAACATTGCTGCTGCGGCTAGGCTCTGGTCGACCCCGTTGAAGGCTGGGGGTGGCATCGCCCTGACATCGTCAACAATGCGGCGCTGGGCATCCTAGGCCCGATGACGCGCTCCTCCGGCGAGTGCCTGGCCTGCCCACTCCTGCTCGATGTTTTGCCGGAGCTGCACAAGTCGCCCCGCTTCTTCGTCGAGCTTGGCCTGCATCTCGCGGAGTTGCTCAAGCTGTTTGTCCTGACCCCCCGCAGGGACTTGGACCACGGCTAGCTCCCGCGGGATTTCAACGCGAGACACAGGTGCAAGGGCGCCGTCACTTCCTGGCATACCGAGGTGGTTTTCTCCGTCGTGATCCTCATGATCGATGTGGTAGCACTCGCGAGTTGGGTCGTAACCCTCGTCGTCAAGGCTATGACCATCATCAGAGCAGCCGGAGAGGCAGTGGTCACATGCGGACACGAAGTCGCGCATGGCACTGGGATCACGGAGTCCGGAGAAATCCCAACTGACGTCGGGGTCGTCCTCTTCCTCGGAACCCGCGGGTCCGGAGGTTGAGGCAGCCGTCAGTCGGTCCCAAGAGGACCACATATGGTACCCCGGAAGGTTAGGGTATGCCCTAGCGATAGCGCTCACCGAAGCGGGGTCGCTTGGTGGATCGAAACTAAATCTAAAGGGAACAGGGTGGAAAACGGACGGTACCTTTTGGTCGATGGACGGTGGTGAAATCGCGTCGGGGACGGACTGCACCGTTATCGCAGGTACAAGGCTAATGCCTAGCAAGTCCTTCGCGAGGGTGCTGGCGTCATCAATCCGCTTGGGGTTGGCATGTTGCGGGGAAGCGACACCCATCGTTGTCTCAGGGGCGAGGACAACACCCGACATGTCCCCCACAGGGGTGCCGGTGTCGTCGACTCGCTCTGGTTTGACAGCCGATGAGGCACCGCCTCCTGCCTGGCCATGGTTGCCCCGTCTCCTCCTCCTCCGACGAGGAGGGTGGCGAGGTAAACCCGGGTGTTCCTCTTCCGCCACATGGAGATGCCGTCGTCGAGTTTGCCTCCGCCGGGCGAGCCATCGACCATCGTTGTTGTCATGCTGCGGAGGGAGCAGTACCATGTCGTAGCTGCCGTCGAGGGACATGAACTCGAGACTTCCGAAGTGGAGCACCGTCTTGGGCTGAAGAGGCTGCTGAAAGCTACCCATCTGGAACTCAACGGGAAAGTATTCGTTAACACGCAGCGAGTCCCTACCTGGCGCGCCAACTGTCGGTGTTTTGGACCCGGGGGGCCCTCAGACGGACCGACTAGTGAATTTTAGTGCCGCGTGCCCCTGTCCAGATGGGTTGATGCAAGATGGAACACAAGCGATGGGATGAGGCTTATATTATCCTGCACCAGGGGGCGCTTGCAGTAGGGGTTACAAGCGCTGCGGGAGAGCGAGAACGAGAGAGAGTGAGAAGTGAGGGAGAGTGAGAAGGAGAGGGTTCGGCCTTGAGGCGAGCCATCTGGGGCTGCCTCTACCGCGTCTCTCCTACTCTGCCTACCTCCGCTCGTCTGCGTCGTGCGTCCGTGTGTTCGTACGTTGCACGTTCGTCTCTCTTTCTCCCGTCCGTCCCCCTCTTTTGGGGCCCTGGACACCCCCTTTTATAGACACAAGGAGATGCCCAGCTGTACAATGGGGGTGTAGCTTGGAGCTAACGTGGCTGGCAGGGATGTGCCCTGAGCCCTGTACAGATAATAACGTGGCCGTCGGGGGAGCGCCTTGAGCCCTGTAGATGCACCGACGTGGCCATCGGAGGGGTGCATTGAGCCCTGTAGGTGTAATAATGTGGCCGTCGGAGAAACGCCTTGAGCCCTGTAGACGCATATCTGATGGTGCAGCATGGATCCTGCTGACGTTTCCTTGCTTCCGCAGGGGGTTGAGAGCAGTCGACGTCATGGGCGCACGTGGAGAACCATCATTACCTGTTACCGGAGTAACTTAGATGGGACACCGGTCTTGTTCCTTTGTAGCCTGAGGCGGCTAGCTAAGGGTAGGGCAATGATGGATCCCCAGTAGCGTAGCTGATACGAGGCCGAGGTCGGGCGAGGCGGCGACTCCTCCGAGGCCAAGGCTGAGGCCGAGGCCCATGGTCGGGCGAGGCGGAAACCTTCTCCCGAGGCCGAGGTTGAGGCCGAGGCCCAGGGTCAGGCGAGGCGGAGACCTTCTCCCGAGGCCGAAGCCGAGGCTGAGGTCTGGGGTCAGGCGAGGCGGAGCTCCCTGTTGCGCCCGAGGCCGAACTCGGGGGAGATCGTGACTTGCTGTTGTCGGCCCTTCCCTGATGGCTGGCACAGTTGCCGGAGCGGGGTGAACAGCGCTGTTTTCCTGTCAGAACAGTCAGTAAAGGGGGCGAAGTGACTGTGGTCACTTCGACCTTGCCAACTGAGGCACGTGTGTCAGGATAAGGTGTCGGGCGATCCCCGCATTAAATGCGCATGCGATATGGTCGGTTGGTAAGGCGATTCGGACGAGGTCGCTGTACGACAAAGCTTGCCTGCGCTAGATTTTGGGTGAGCCGAGGGTGTGCCTACTAGCTGAGGGGACCCTTGGGCGAGGCGTGAATTCGTCTGGGACTACTGCCCTTGCCCGAGGCTGGGCTCGGATGAGGTCGCGTCCCTTGATAGACGAAGCCCGCGCTTTATCGGTCGTTTATGGTTTGTTCTGAAGATGTTTTCCAGCCGGATTAAGGTGCGTTGGGGGTACCCTAATTACGGTCCCTGACATATAGTATCATCAAATATCATAGTATTGTTTCAAAACTGCAAAAATACTACACTTCCAAACAGGGCCTGAGTCCCTCTATGTAACACCCTGGGCTTTAAAGGACAAAGTCGGGTGCATCTCATACATGCGTCAAAGAAGACAACATATATAATAACAGAGTATATAGAGATAAATGTCACAATATAATCAGAGTACTTATTACATAGCGGAAGTCTTACAAAATAAAAGATAAATATAAAAGGATCTAAAATCTATCCTTGGCGCCAGAAAGTCAACTGGGAGACACCACCTAGATCGAATCGAACTCCTCATTAAGCGGCTCCTCTTGAACCACCTGATCTTCTCCTATGTGGGGGTGTGAGACAGCAAGGGTGAGCTCACACATGTTCATCGCTCAATAAGTTGTGGGGGAATAATGTGCATGAACTCACCAAAGGTGGAAGTTCATGTGAAGTGTAAGGCTAATCAATAAAATAAAGGTTGAAGCTGAGCATTGCTTTTATAAGTTGGTCAAGATTTTATTAGCAGTTACTAAATATAAGTAAATACCAAACCATAGTAATAATAAGTAAAAGTAATAATAAAAATAATCCCAATGCAATGCAAATGACAAATTGAATTTAAATTCCATAAATTAATCATGTGAGGGTCCGAGCCGCTCATGACCGTGAGCACGGCTAGTATACCAGTTTTACACTCTGCAGAGGTTGCACATCTTTACCCACAAGCCGTGTTACCCATCTGCCAAGGGGTCATGAATCCCATACACCTCTACCAAGGAAGTGAGGCAGGGTAACACTACGAGGCCTTTACAAAGTTCCACTAGCTTCAGAAAACCCGCTACAGTTTATAGGAAGCTCCAGTGCAGGAATCCCTCGCCTGACCGCCATCACAGCAAAGTCAACACAAGGACCCCCCTACACTGACCACTCCCCTACTGCTCTTGCCTCTTTCAGGTAAGGTAGTCATCCACTAGCTTTCCTAATTAATCAGCCAAGGGCGTCCCATTAAACCCTTGTGGTCGCACTGTTTTCCCGGGTGGTCGCTCCATGTTCCAATTAACTAATGATCTTATCATGAACATAACAGAATAATTGGAACATGGATGTAATGAAATATTATCCCAAAACCATATAAAGCAATAGCATAACTACCCAATTGATTCAGGGATAAACAAGGTAAAAAGGATAAACAGACCAGGGTGACCTATTGGATCCCATCAAAATTAAACCTATGCATGAATAAGTGATATTAAAGAACATTATTGGGTAACAAAAGTGGATCAAGGGCACAACTTGCTTGGCACTTGAGATTCCAGTTACTAGGGTGGTTCTTCAGATCCTCGTGACCTCACTGCTAGTCGTAGCAATACAAACAGACATGGTATAGACAAAATTAACATCACACCAAATATAAGAACATACTGCATAATAATGATATACGCGTTACTACGAGATCGTGGGAACGAGAACCACTAAAATCGAAGTTACCATTAAGGAGTTGTGATTTATAAAAGATCTATGTGTTTTAAAATATTAAACCATATTATAAATTGGTTAGTATAAATCATAGGATAGGTTATCCTATAAATAATTATCTCAAATTTAATCTAAATCATTATTTGATTAAAGATCATCTAACCACATTATAACCATAAGATCATAGTACCATATTAATATTAAAATAAGCTAATCCAGAGAAACATAGATTAGTCAAATTAGTTACCTAGTATAAAAGTTTGGGGTATCATATAATCAATGTTTCTAATGCGTAGTAAATATTTATACGAAACTAACGCAACTTGAACGGATCAAATCGGAGTTACGTTTTGTGAGTTATGAATTTCTGAAGATTCTATGTGTTTTGGTATAAGGTTAATTAGGAAATAAATTTTAAAGTGTCTTTCATGTCAATTCAGTGGCACTATTTGATAAACAATAATATTATATAATTATAGAAATTGGAATGGACTCATTTGGACTTAATATGTGTTTTCTAGGGATTAAACAAGTTTCTACAATTAATTTTATACTAAAAATCTATTTCCATAATCATTTATTCATTTTCTCTATCCTCTGGATCATGCGCGCTATTACAGAAAAGCTCAGGGGTTACTTTATAAAACTCGCCCAGACTTAGCTAACCACCAAGTGTACTGCGGGTTGAATTCTATTTCACTCGGGGTCTCTTTTGCAAAACTGCTCGGCTGAAGGGGTAACTTGTGTTTTGAGTCATTGGATCCGCGATTTATGGCATGGATCAAAAGGGTCCATCACCCAATGGGTATGCGCACGGGACCACACGATCCTGATCTAACGGCTGGCTGCCATCCCACTACTAGATCTAATCACGACCATACCCCTACGATCCAATGGTTCCCCGGGCGTCTTCACCCACCAGACCCAGAGCACGGCGGCGCCACACACCCAGCTCGGCGGAGCGCCAACGCCGGTAACTCCCAAATCGGTGCCTGGACGCATAATACACGAATTAAATAGGTGCTACGCAAGGAGAAGGTGAGTGCAAACGCTAGGTACGATCTCTTACCGGCTAATGATGCGCTAGAATTCCCGTCTGCGGTGACCCGTGGATCCGCGACGACGATGGAGCTACGGCGAGTAATTGCTGCTCCTCCCATCGCCCAAAGCTCCAGGAACCGAAGCGCACGCGTCAGGTACTCCTCGTCGACCTCCCTGAAACGCCCAGGTCCAGCTCCGCAGCTACCAACTGGAATCGCAACGATGCAGACGGTCGTGGCAGTGTTGGTGGTACATCCCAACCACGATGGTGAAGTCTTCCTCCCTTATTCAGCTGCTCGGCATCCAAAGCACCCAAGTGAAGCCCCAGATTGATTTGGTCGAGGCATAGTTGTCGGTGTTCCCATGGAACAACAATGGCGGCTCCCTCTGTGCTCATGCCCACGTCATGAGGTTAAGGAAAGCACACAGATGGATCGGTGGAGAGGAAAGGAGGTGTATGATATATAGGCACGAGGAAGGATGAACTCGTGCCCAATACCGCGATTGATTGCCGCGATAAGCGCGGAGTTCGCGCGGCGAACGCGGGGATTCAGTTTCTGTTGACGAAAACCATGGGGAAGAACGTCCTGACATCTGGCCCCACAAGCCAGCGAAGGCAGAGGCGCCCACGAGGTTTGGTCGCTGACGGGGCCCATGTGTAGGCGACACGAGTGCGCCACACAGCAGCGCTGCCGAGCGGGCCCCGACCGACAGCGATGCAGACACACCAGGGAGCGAGGGCCTAGTGGCTAGGGTTTGGCAGGCGCGGTGCACAGTGGAAGGGGGGTGGGCCGAGCAGTGGGCTACGCGGTTGGAAAGGGGATAAGGAATAGATGGGCCAAAGGGAGAGGGGAGTGGCCCAAATGCCAGGAATTCCTTTTTGTTATTATTATTTTTAATTCATGTTTTGTTTTTCCTCTTCAATTCAAAATTTAAATTCAAATTTGTCACAGAAATCAAGTACATAAATAAAGTGCTAGCATGATGAATTGTAATTTATTTATATCTATTTTTTTGTAATGTATATTATTTTCCAATTCCTTTTTTCTATTTTTATTTTCTTTTCTCTATTTCCAATTTGAATTATCCAAACCAAATTCAAATTCATGTTTTGAACTTTCAGTTTACAAATATAAAACTCATCCCTAATGAAGATATAACATCCACTATTTGCATTAATATTATTTTTCTTTCCATCCCATTTATTTTCTATTTCCATTTTCAAATCCTAATTTCTTAATTTAAACTTGTCTCGTAAATTTGAATACAAAGTGCAACAGTACAATAACTTCAGCATGCGACGCATAATTCCTTATTTATTTATTTGCTATTTGACTACTTTAATTTCCATAATTGAGTATGCACAAATAAAAGAACACCAATAATCTCCGAGGGTTCCATAATCCCAAAACACTACATAATTATTATTATTATTTTTATTTATATCATTTATTATTATTATTTTCCTGAGACATATTTTGGGCATTACACTCTTTGTCTATGCCACCCAGGCTCGAGCGTCAGCGCTACGCCGCCCTGCCTCGCGCGCTCGTTGAGTGCCTGGTGGGGCCCACTTTCCATAGTCTTCCTCTCCATGCAGCAACAAATCTCGGCTCCTCCTACCAACCCGCGAGGTTCGCAACAAACCAAAGCCAAATTTCCTAGATCTGTGTTGTTGTTTAGCCAAGCACCCATCAGACCTTTACCGCCCCTTTCTTGTGTATATATGTGATCCTTGATGGTCCCCTCATCCATCTACCAAGCATGTCGCGGCGTCGAGATGTGAAGCAGGGAAAGGGAGATGTGGTGCCTCCATAACCAATAGCCACTAATAGCCATACTCTGTCTCCCAGGAGTGATCGTGGGTATGGAACTAAGTGTAACGAACCCATACAGACGATCAGCTGAGCGTGGAAGCAATGGAGGTGTGAATAATTCGTCGTCGTACTTCACCCCGCGTCGCAAGCCGCTGGGATGTGTGGAAATAATCATGAGTGCTTTCGTCTCTAGTAAGAGGTCCTCTACCAATTTAGCCTACTTCTCTTTGTTTTTCACCATCGTTTGTCAAGGATGAATCACATTTGCATCAGTGCGCGTTCGACGGTCATGGCGCCGCCACAGGGAAATATTGTGTCGCCGTTGTTGGCCGTTGGGGGGAAGATGGGGTACTAGTCATCGGATCCAAGTGAATGGTCGTGGTTAGATCTCGCCATACTGATTCGAAGAGATAAATCCAAACCGTTGGGCAGCCTACACACGGACATGACTAGATCTCAAGGGTTCTAGATCATGGTTGTCGATAGATGATCCAAAGGCCACAAATACATACCAATTCGGTTTTATTTAAAATCTAATCCAAGCCACTAACGTTTGATCGGACGGCCTTATTTCAAAATCAACACGTTGTCCACCATATTCAAAAAACATAACAGCTAGGTCCTATAATTTATAAAACGAACCCCGAGACTTCTGTTTTTCTCACTCACGGTCCAAAAGATATAGAAAATCGATTTTAAAATATAAAAGTAAATCTATAAACTTAGATACTTCATATCTTTTACATTTTAACTCCTTTTTGATCCATTCCAGTTGCATTAAATTCATATTAATATTGTTTATCATCTAGTAACTCTATCTTATTATGAAACATATGGTTAAATTCGTACACTTAATTTGTTTTATATCTAGCACTTAAACTTTTAGAAAATCATAACTCTTGGACCATAACTTTGATTTTTGTGGTTCTCGAACCTACGGTCTCATAGCATCGCGTAGAATATTCTTACTGAAAGTTGCCTAAACGGTGGTGAATAGGCAAGTGGAAACTTTTTCAACAAAAAATAGAAACAAACTGGGTAAAACTGGTTCAACCGGTGTCAAAACCGGTTCAGCCAGTTTGCATGAGCTAAAGTAAAGAATGAGATATAAACTGAATTGATTTTGAAATTCACCCAGTTAACTTTGGAAATGAGATGTTCTAGATGCTCCACAAGGTTCAAAGTAGTAGATCTGAGAAGGGCACTTCTCAAAATCCACACACCAAAAAGATATAAACAAATCTTCCACGGAATGGTGAGAGAACGAAGAACACAAATAAACACAATGAGCAAGAACACAAGAGACACAAGATTTATCCCGAGGTTCGGTCACACCACCAAGGTGCCCTACTTCCTCGTTGAGGCACCCAAAAAAGCCGGGTCTCTTTCAACCCTAATCCTCCCTTTGCCGACCACAAAGGTCAAGCCCACACACTAATCTTTGCTCAAATGAGCGGGTCATACAAACTTTCTTGTGGTCTTCCACAAGATTTGGAGACTCACAAGAGACACCTAGTCGTCTAGGAGCTGGAAGCTCCAAGAGTAATGAATCCACAAAGAACTCGATGTAGTACCAAAGCTTGAATCAAGAAGAACAATAAGGATTTAGAGATGAAGCATAAAAACTGAAGCTCTTCAATCTCACTCAAAGATTTCTCTCCAAAGATTTGAAATGGGAGAGGCAAGAGGTGTGTGTGAGAGAGAGTGGGAGGTGTTTCTTAGGTTAGAAATGGAGTCCAAGTTGTGCTCTTATGTGGGGGAGAGAGGTAGGAGTGAGTATATATAGGTGGGCCCCCAAAACTAGCCGTTTTTACTTTTCTGCACAAAAACCGGTTGAGCCAGTCCTAAAACCGGCTGAGCCGGTTTCTGCCAGAGGGTTTTTCGATTCAGTGACTGGCTGAGCCGGAGGGTGGACCAGAGTCAAAACCGGCTGAGCCGGTTTTTAGAAAACCGCGCAGAACTTTTTGGTTGACACAGCAGACTGGCAGTGCAGAAAAATTGAACAGTTCAAAAACCGGTTGAGCTGGTTTTTAAAAACTGGTTGAGCTGGTTTTCAAAAACAAAACCCAAACTTGGGGAAGGCTGAGTGAAGAATTCGACCAGGTTTTCCAAGAGAGCAATTTTGGCCAAGATAAACTTAAAAAGGTTGTACTACATACTTTCACTAAGGATTAACAAGGGTAAAATAGAAGTTTTGGATCAAGAATTTTGAGCTTTAGTACCAACATCAACCTTCTTTTTGATCCCCCTTGATAGTACGATGATTCCTATACTCAAGTTAAATAAAACATAATTAAGTAAACTCATTGAGTCATTGGTGTCTCATGTGTAATTTCTCTATGGCACTGCTTCATAAGGATCACAAACATCTTTGTCTCACCTTTTGAAGCAAACACAAATCAAACCCTGTGACTTGTACCATTTCACCATATGTGAGTTCAAATCATGGCTTCAAGTCACCTTACTGATGCATCAACATATTATAACTCTTCATAACTGATTAGTTCGTCGACTTTATGCAAGTACTCTCTTCTTCACCTTAGCCATGGTACCTCGGTCCACAAGCCATCGCTTGGCCTTCACCTTCACTTAGTTCGTCGAAGACCTTTCCTTGCTATCTTCACCCTATCAAGCCATTCTTGAGTAACATCATATTGAGCATCCATTGAGAGAATCATTTCTTCGATATTGTGAACCTTGCTTGAATGTCATCTAGATATAAATGCTAAGAACAATCAAGCTCTAGTTTGATTCTCATAGAAGAATATATGGACTAATAGTAATATGGTCAAGCCAATTCACGATTCCTCATATCTTATTCACTTTGGCTTGACCAATCCTCTTAATCACTTCAACCACTATTATGATCATATTTATGCATAGTGATTTCTTAGGTCTTGTCCATATATTCAAACCAATATAGAGACCATATTATATCCATTTGCATTGTCTCACTAGTTATTTAACCTTGTGTTGAACCTTTCTTCACTGATCATTATACACTATCCAAGTAGGTTCATCACACTGAATTTCCTGTTCAACACTTAGCAAACTCGTTAGACCTTTAAATGTGTTGTTATCCAAATCACCAAAACTCACAAAAGGGATGAATGCACTTTCAATCTCCCCCTATTTGGTGATTGATGACAACATATTTAAAGCTTACATAGGATTTGATAAATATGATTTTGAATTCTATGATATAGTTTCCTCCCCCTAAATATGTGCATTTCAGAAAATACCAATTTTGTACTCAAATGCAAAAATCACATATTTGGGTCAAACTATGAAGACAACTTATATCATACTATTCATGTGGTGCAGTGTGTCATAAAATAAACATGATGCTCATGACATAGAATGCACTTATCAACTTTCTACGTCTTATGTTTTTCTTATGATTTCCCCTTTTTTGTTAATTTCCCATTTTTAAAAGTCTTGTAACACTTAGTTACATAATACTAAAGGTAAGCTTTAATGCAAAATTTCTCCCCCTTTGTCATAAATCTCCAAAAAGGATACAAAGAATATAAAGGGTAGAAATTATGATTAAGCAAGATGGGAACACACTATCATGAAAAGGGTCCTTAGATGGCACAAAGGTGATGGAGAAGTGACATGAAGTGATGTACCTTTGCATTTTACCTTTTCAAGGGGGTTCTAGACTTATGTTGGATTTAGAATTCATTTGCATGCTCTTGTTGGTATAGTTGTGACATAGGTCTAAGATGTCAAATGAATATTGTCATACTAATTGAAAGATGAATCTTGATACCCGGAGTCTAGATGTCACCTAGCATTTTCTTATCATAACAAGAGGCAACATGAAAATTGCACAAGTATGGATTATACAACTAGTGATCATGTACGAAAAGTACCAATTGAAAAATACCAATTGATATAATTTGATAGAGAAACAGATCACTAATTGCATATTACACTAAGTTCTCCTCAAGTTTTATTGCACACATATATATGAATTCAATTGATACCAGTTGAGAGTACTTATTTGTAATTTAAAGTACCATTGGCATAAAATGAGTATCAATTGAACATAATTATGCAACATAAGAAACATGTGCACTTATTTAATCAATTAAGTTCTAGACAGAAGAATTTATAAGCTATGCTACTTCAGACATTTGCAATCCAAAAGGATGCGATACATATTTACCAATTTTAGATGACGCTGGAGTAGCATATATAAGAGAAACTCATTCTCTTATGAAATGTATAGAAGATACATTTATTGGAGCAAAGAATCTTTGATACCTATCAAAATTTGCAGTGGAAGCGATTATCTTTGCCCAAAAATTCCTTTCTAATTTGAGACTACACACATAATAGACTTGGAAATGAAGTTAGTCTCAAAGATTAAAATTATAGACCATTCTCCCCCTAAATGTATGCATACAAGTGATGAATACTTATTTAGCTTATGCACTTGGACTTGTGAGGCCAGGGAATTAAGTTATGCAATTTGAACCTTGGTACAAATAAAGTATGAAAATTTGAAATTGTACCAATTGAAGGAATTACTCATAATCAAAAGGTATACTAATAGACATGATATGCGATATTTTAAGCCAAGTTTCTTGAGAAGTTAGCATGTTTGACTCATACCTCACTAAGATGACTTAAGACTAACTTATGACATCACCACAAGAGGTATGAATCAAATATCTAGAGATTCTTTAATCGTCACCACAAGTGCAACCTTATGGTGTGACTTAAGATATTGCATATACATGCACACACTAGCATGTAAGAGCCTAGATACACAAATGTAATACAATAGTTCATGGAGTGACACACCTTTGTTCCACACCACATGGTCTCCATTATAATCATGAATTTCCATCTTAGCTTTTGATAGGCTTGACATTTCAAAGAGAAACTTATCCTCTTCAAACGATCAAGAGAAACTCATTTTCTTGATAGGTTCAAGAGAAACTCATTTTCATTTCTATGGAACCATTCATCCTCATTTGTGTAACACCCTGTCCAATCCCTGGACCAGCAGTACTTACTCCTGGTAGCTCGCTAGGATCATATATTGTCCCCATAGACCAACACGAGTCTTTTGTGCGCACTTTGTCCTCACTCATGTGCACCCGAGAAAACTTCCCGGTCAGTCACCCATCCCAAATTGCTCTAAGCCAAGCACGCTTAACTTGGAGGTTCTTTCGAGATATGCTTCCAAAAAAGAAGATGCACCTTGTTGGTATGAGCACTCTATTAATTCTGTTAAGCCTTTGGGCCAGGATATCCCATCCCAAGGGCCAGGATATCACAATCCACCCCCCTTAGAAGACCGATGTCCTCATCGGTCAACCCTAATCTAGGAACCTCCCCTCTTGGCCACGTCTGTATGTCTAGTGTCGTCATATGTCATGCCATGTGATCACTCTAGGCCCACATGCGCCATGCGCCATATACTCGAACCCCCTAGCCCACACACGCCTCGTGAAATCGTGAGGGTCGGCTCTGATACCACTTGTAACACCCCGTCCAATCCCTGGACCAGTGGTACTTACTCCTGGCAGCTCGCTAGGATCATATATTGTCCCCACAGACCAACATGAGTCTTTTGTGCGCACTTTGTCCTCACTCATGCGCACCCGAGAAAACTTCCTGGTCGGTCACCCATCCCAAATTGCTCCAAGCCAAGCACGCTTAACTTGGAGGTTCGTTCGAGATATGCTTCCGAAAAAGAAGATGCACCTTGTTGGTATGAACACTCTATTAATTCTATTAAGCCTTGGGCCAGGATATCCCATCCCAGGGGCCAGGATATCACAATTTGATGTTCTCCAAGGTGTGAGACTACACAACATGAACTTGAAAGAAATCATTAGTCTCACAAGATATAGGCTAAACTCTCCCTCAATTTGTGCATGCAAGAGTACACAAAGTACACTTATGCACATCAACAATACGAGGTTAAAGAAGATGTTTGCACTATATCTTGGTTTAACAATTGAAAGTTTAAGAACTGAAAGTATATCAATTGAAATCCCGAAGGGTAAAGCATGCTAATATGAACCTCAAACCTCATAATGAAGGATATCTCTACTACTCTATATGTATGTAACGTGGGCGTTCACAGGGCTTCACCATGCCCCCCGCCTGCTCCTGCACCCACCCGCGTGTCTCCTCCTCGTGCCCGCAGTCCCCGCCTCCACCCAAGCCCCGACAGCTGTGACGACATTGGCGGCATCCTCCCCGCGCCCGTGACCCCACCCCGTGACCCCGCGCCCACAGCCCCGCCCCGTGACTTTGACCCCGCCCCTGTCCTCGTCAATCTGCTCCGCTAGCAAGTAGAAAAAATGGCGTCCCAATCCCCGTGATCCCCGACGGAGCGTGGCGGCGATGACGGGCATGTCCACAGGCACCATGCCCCCGCCCCCGCCAAGCCACCCGTGTATTTCCTGGCCTCATGCTGCTTCCACACGTGCTCCCCCCGCCGCTGATTACACCTGCGCCGCACACGCTACCCTCGAACGGCAGGTGGATGCCCTCGCTCTCGCTCGAACCCTAGCTCATCCTTGCTACCGCCAGCTCCTCCTTCTTCGCTGATGCCGCCTCACCGCTACCCAATACATCTCACCTCGGAGTTGTAGACCCGTCTCCTCCACCCCTGCCGGAGTTGAATCCTAGCCGGACCAAGCCATGTTCGCCATGCACGCGGTAGGTTGGACCAGATCTGCGAGATCTGCACCGACACTACTACGCCTATCACGAGGTATAGTCTCCTAGGTTTAGGGCGACACCCTCTGTTCGTGCTCTTTTCTGTTGCTTTTTCATTCCATTTCCAATAGACTTCCTCTTCTCTCGTGTTGTGCGAGGCTTAACTGTTGGTTCTTTATCTGTGAAGAGAGTACAAGCAGATGGGCGATATAAATCTGATGTCGTGTCGATCCTTCTGTAGTTTACATGTCTTCCTTGTAGGCTGACATCCGAGAGAAAGCAGCAAAAATAGTTAGATCTGCCTATTTTCGCTTTTAGTTTCTTTTCTTATTTGTTGTCATCTAAATTGACCATGATGGCCAAAGCTGATCGAGGAGGGGATCTTCGCAGGTGCACGACGATCGCGAGCGGTTCATGTCCTCATGCTCTTCACCATTTTTTTATTTTCTCATCAATGATACCTATGATACTTTCATATAGTTCCATTCTCGTCAGTACTATATTCAGCCAAAAGAATAAAATAACTCAGCAGACATTTATATTAACTTCAGCTGAAAGAAACACAAATGTGTAGTTTTGCAGCATTATCAATTGTGCTTGAGAATTTGAATCACTTATTGATGAGTACATTGTTATTAGAGCTTGACTGCAAAAGGATATGAAGTCGTCTCCAATGGGATTGACAACCATTTAGTTTCAGTGAATCTCAAAAATAAGGTAAGATAAAGTGTGTTTCACATTCCTTGTTTTGTTATTTCTTTATATACATATTCACAAATTGTGTGCTTGCTTTGGCTTGCATAGGAAGCGAAGGGTACTAGAGCTGGATTAATGGGAACAACCATTTTAGCAATGGTAAATTGCATTGACGGTTCCCCTACTAATTTTAAACACAATTAAAGGAAAGCTAAATTGGTACAAAACTTGTTTCCTTGGTTTATAGATATTTAGCCATTTTCATGTCACGATGGAAATGGAAATAAAAATTCTCTTTAATTAAACCAAATCTGATGTTAGTCTAGTTCAATTTTACACTATCCATGTATGTTGTAGCAAAGATAAGTGTTTACAATTTGTAATACTATTTATGATTGCTGATTTTTATATCTTAAACGTATATTTCTAAAGTTAATGAGAAATATTATTGATTGACTGAAACTTATTAACATAGACAACATTTGAAAATACAGCTAGAGGGACAATAAAAATGAAACAGAAGAGAATATGTTCTGATAGCTAAGCATTGGTTATTCGCTTAAACCTGACATTGGACCTATTTGAAAGTACCGATAATATTTTTTATTCCATACGAATGGAATGTGTGAGAACATAATTCTCTTTTGTGAAGCAAAGTCATTCTATGGACCATATAGTGACATGCTAGGGAACTCAAAAAATGCAGGCACTAGCTTCTGCAAGCCCCTACGAAACCAACATGCTGCAAGCTTGAAACGAATTGTTGAAAATAATAAAAAATAGAGCAATGCAGTAATGCACAACAACCTTAAGTAATTCTGAAGTTGAGTGTTCGGAGAGTTTGTGAGGGCTGTGGAATGTCGAAGGTGAAGAACAATAATGGTTATCATGGAGTCACTGAGCCAATCTCGCTGAGTGGGCCGACTGAGAAGGACCTTATGGAGATAGTTGAGGTTGAAAAGGTTGGGGATTCGTATATCTGATAAACCAAAAGCTCTTCCACATTTTTTTATTTTCCTCAGATTCATGCTATTTGTTTTAACAGTGTGGTTCTATTTGTGTTGATCAATACCTTTCAGATGCAGGACTCTATGAGAGGCAAGATGAGGCTATCTTGCGAGAAGAGGTTTTAGGCAAGCTAGACCAGGTTGAACAATATCCATGGATGCCCTTCCATTTTGGATTATCATTCGCTTAGGCATATACTGATTTGAAGATGTTGGATGCTGTGGTAGACTGTGAAAGCTTGGATTAAGAAGGCTACTAGGATCAGCGGGTATGGGGAGCAATTTATGCCTGAAGCAAATGCAAAGATCTTTACATTTGGTTCATACCGTCTTGGGGTAATCCACCTTACTGTTTATCAAATATCTTTATATATATATTACAAAAAAAATTATAAACTATTACTGTACACAGTGGTCACATTTGGTTGCTTCCTTTCGGTGCTCTGCCAAATAGTTGGCTGACCAAATTAAGGCGACCCAGGAATCGGCTGGGCATCAGCCTGAAATGAACTGCGTATTGGCCATGCGATGTTGGGCAAACCAAAACGCGGCTTGGGTCCAAGCTTCTATTCCGCCTATGGTCAATGACCAATTTTTGACTGGGCAGGCATGGGTGTCAATCCAAACACACTCTATACACGATTATTTTCATCATCTCATTCTAGATTACTTATTTGGTTATATATATATATATGTAGACTCTGAATGAGGCAAGTATGTAGTAGAAAATTACTTTATGCAATGTGTACCTGAGTCATATATCATTTGTTTGTTTGCATGAGCGAATCAAACCATATATGTGAAAATTCAATAAAGCTTCCTTTATGACTTGTAAGAATCTGGTGGTCGGTGGTTTAGTGGCTTATCCATGAAAAGGAAAGTGGAAGAGGGAGTCACAAATAGAAATAGGACAATGAGACTAGTGCTCTAGAGACATAATAGAAGCCCAGCACGCCAGTATATGTGACTCCATTGGTGAACATGGGAATTTTCTCAGCTATCAGAGTTATTGGCACATTGCCCTTTTGTTGCGGTTCCTTTTTTCTAAAGTGTGTACCTAGCTTTGTATTGGATTATTGTATCTACTTATTGGCTCATCGCCCTTTTGTTTGTAGAAAATAATAAACGGTGCCAAGATCAGCAATTGGACATGTCTTTATTTTTGTGAAGATTTATCAAGGAAGATATTAAGGAGTTTTGCTTTAAGCTGGCTGAAATTTCTCGTATTACTGTATTGGTAATATGCATTTTCATCATATATTCCTTGCACGTCCAGATCGAGTTGAAGATGGTATACGTAGGTGCTATCAGGAAGCGAAGAATAAGCCGAGGGATCAAAAGGTTGATTTACTATGGCAGAACCACCCGAATTATTCCAGCTTAAGTGCCCATCCACGCCTCGAGGGCCGTGACACACTTAAATCGGAATAACCCGTCAGTCCTTCAGATCTAGTCTGATAGAGCCACTTAACCAGGATCAAATTCCACAATCTCACTCGAAGGTGAGTCATAGAAGAAATACAATAAAACAGGAAACCTCAAATTAAGTACTGAATCATTACATAAATCAGAGTTCTTGAGTAGCAAATAAAGTTCATAAAGTGAAGTGCAGCGGATAATCGACGTCGTCGGTAATGAGGAAATGGGCAAGGCCTAGCCCACTACTCCTCATGCTCCTCTCCTGCCGGAGCAACATCCCACTCGACCGTCCAACCCGGTGGCAGGGTGGTAGGCCAAGTCACACCATCAACCAATTCCTGCATGGTACCTGCAAAAAGGGTGCCACAAGCAAGGCTGAGTATACTAATACTCAGCTAGACTTACCCGGTGTGAGGAGTCTACTCCTCTACCTCTAGACTATGCAGCTGTTTGGCTGAGGGGTTTGGTTTGCCAAAAGCACTAGCTGTTACTAAAATCAATTTTTAGCTTTCCCAAATTTTATCATCATTAACTTAGCTAGATTTGCTCCTTCTAAACATACATGGTAACAATCATTTAATTCAAACAACAAGTTATCTCATGTAACCACATTTCACTTCTTACTCGATGCAGTACAAGGAATCAAGCAGTCTCATTAGCTGCGAGAAGCAGACGATTCGAATCGAGTTTTAACCTTGCAAGGTAAACCTAAACACACGTCATGTCAGGGTACTCCGACCCGGCACATGACAACCGTCCCCATCGATTCCCCGTTCGCGTCCAGGCCTCACCGCCTTGGCATACAATGCTCCACTGACCCCGGCTGCCGCCGTGCAGTGACCGCACTTGTACCCACCATAGCTAGCATGGGAGACCCAGTCTCAGGTCGCATGAGGGATAAAGTCCACGCCCGGCTTCACTCAGGTACTAGGTTTACCGGTTACCATTTTTCCCGGCATGTGCTTAGTACGTTCAAAGCTTGACTCAGGTATCCACACATTAATCCTTAATTCATTTTCCCGTCTCATAGACAAGGCATCCTCCCTGGATCCAAGTCCATAGACCAACATATATCCCATTATCAAGATGAATACAATCAATTCCTGACCTCGCGCGAGTGCTAGAAAATCACTCGACTTCTACCGAGATCCTGGTTAGCAAGCAGCTACTCGACCTAGCATACTAGTATTCATCTCAAAAGGAGTCCTAAGTTCATGCAACTAGAGGTTTCAAGCAACTCCTACACTTAAGTGCACATTACAAACCTACAAGCATTAAGTGTAGTAAAGTAGTATATAATAACATGGTTATGCATAAGACTGGGGCTTGCCTTCAATTGCTGGGGCTGCGGGGAGATCCTCAATAGCAGCCTCTGAAGCCTGCTCCTGGTCCTCCTCTTGGACAGGTCCTTGCTCGGGGATGAGCACGTACTCTCCGTCGGCAAGATTACAATCTAATGAATGCAATGCGTAAGATATATGCATGATATGATATGCGCTTTTAGAAATCACAACTTAAAAGGTGTATGATCTTTCTTGAGTTAAACAAAGTTAACTTTACTTATGCAAGACCCTTGGGTGGTATACTTGGTGAACTGGTTAAACTTAGCTAAGGTAAGTGGTAGGTTTATTTTGGGGTTCCACTGAATTCTTTTTAAGTCTTAGGGATAAAGGATAAGTGCTCAAGTTAGACTTATTGAGGTGGGGCTTATTTCTTCTTTCCTTTTCTTTTATTCTCTTTAATGTTTTGGAGTAGGTTTGAACTACAAGTTGCTTTTATAAAATTCTGAAAATTCTGCAAAAATTACAGTGGCTTGCTATTGGTGTGTGTTTTCCTGTCTCAAAATTTGGGGATCAGAAAATGAATAGTTTTCTCTGCACAAAATTATTAAACTCTAGGGTAGAAGGGATGCTTTGAACTACAGCTACTATTTAACAGTAAGTAATTCTTCAAAACTTATTTTTGCTGGCTTTTAGGTGTTATAACATGACTTGATACAAATTTCTAGTCATTAATACTTTTTAATTATTTTTCCATGGTTTTCTCAAGTTTCTAGCCAAATGGGTGCTTTCTACTACCATTATATTTGAAAAATATCAAACAACAGAGTTCTCATTTTTCTTAGTTATTGTTTTGTGCAAGAGCAATCATTCTGAAGTTTGGCATCTTTTTGCTTAAGGGAAGGGGTGGTATGCATTATTTGAATTAAATGGCCTTTCTCTTAAATCATTAGCAATTGGTATGAGTTTGCTTCTTTTTCAGGGGTTTGCATTTTTCTCTGGTAGTTCATCTCATTATGGACTTAGCTAATTTTTGGTTGCCCATTATCACATTATTTGGGGTTGTTCATGATTTAGTTGGGAAAATGCCTTATTCTCACTTTGTATTTATTTCCCTTACTTAAAAAGTTGGACTGAGGTGCTCTGTATTTTTGTAGTGGGGCTCTGGTGGTTATAAGTCCACTGGATTTTTGTTAAGCATTTTGGTTATAGTTTTGCCTCTTTGATAATTGATTTTCAGTCTTATTTAGGCTAAGCAAATCATTTTAATTTCAAACTGGTCCAAATTAATGGTCTCTGTATTTTTCCTAAGTTCTCTGTTACATAAGTAAACTAGGAAAAATAATATTAATCACTGTTCATTAATTTCTAATATCCTTCTGATTTTCTCTAAGTTTTGGACAAAACATCTTTAAATGAGAAACTACATCATAATTTCTAATGCTGGGGCTCCTACTATTTTTAAACAGTGTCTACAAGAGGTTTGAATACTCACAAATTTTCTTAAGTCTAGTACAGAAGAAAAACTAATTTTCCTTGATTACATAAGGTTTAGTGGGTTTCTGTTTTTAATTTTAAACTCTAAAATTTTAAACAGAAAGTATAGGGTCTACTATTTTTAAATGACAGATTATAATATACAGGAGCTAGCAAAATTGGTTTGACATCTTTTGATTAGGAATTCATCAAGTTATGAATTTTACAAGTTCTCTGGTTATTTAAAAAGAATAACAGAATTGATTTAAATGAAAATCCACTTTGCACTGGGGTCCCTGGCGGGTTTTCTAGGTTTTCTTCGCGAATCAGTCCTCAGGCTACTATTCACATGAGTCTCTGACATTACAGAAAACCCCTCGGGTTCTACAAAACCTAACCCGAGGTCCTTCTTCTACCTTAAACAGTAGCCGCGGCGGAGAAAAGGGCGGAGGGGCTTACCGGCGGCGAGACTGTTCCGGTGAAGTGGTCGAGGATGAAGGGGAGGTCTCGGGGATCACAACGGTGTGCGGAACGCCGTCGGAGATGGCCGGAGTCGGTCGGTCCACGCGCGCAGGCGGGGAGGCTCGTCGGCGGCGAGGAGACCGGCCTGGTCACGGCGAGATAGTTCAATCAAATGGGTCAGGGAGGTCCACGGGATGCCAGAGAAGACATGAGCGCAAAGAATTGGGCGGAGACTCACTGGATAGCTCGGTCCACGCGCGGCGGCGGAAGACCGAAGTCCGGTGAAGTCAATCTCGGGCCTCCGGTGAAGTCCGGCCGGGTCCGAGGGTTTGGCAAGCTTCACGGGCTACTGGCGGAGCTAGCCGAAGCACTGGCTTGCCCGGAGGATGGCTGGGGTGGGCTGGCCACGGTGGCCGAAGCTCTGGCGGCAATGGCGGGCGGAATTGAGCTCGCCGGAGCTAAGGGAAAGTGGCTGGCCGGTGAGGGTGAGTGCGGGGCGAAGTGAGGTGCGCCTGGGGAGGCTTTATAGGCACGGCGCGATGCACGGGCGGTCGTGGACCGGCGAGTGCGCGCGAGCGTGCACTGGGGAGGCGCGGTGCGCGAACGGGCGTGAACCGGGGGTGTCAGCCACGGTCGAACACGTGTTCCCGTTGCCTCTGCCCCTGTTCAAGCGCCGATTGGGAGCAAATCTTCGCGAATTTGGGCAAGATCACTGCAAGGGATTTGTTCATCAGACCAAGCTTTGTCTTTTGTGTATGGACGACGTGCGGTTTTAGGCTAGGGACAGGGAGTTGTAGCGTCACCAAGGTGCCAGTGTCAGAATGTCTGGTCCCGAGGTTAAGCTGCGCCAAAATCGTGTCAAATGAATTTGGTTTGAATTCAAACTTTCCCAGAATGTGTTTAAGGTAATTTGGCACGATTTTGATATTTGGATCTTCTGGCTTTGAGTTTTGAAAAGCAGAGAACACAGATGATCTTTGTAAAGAGGTCTGAATTTCAGAAATTCAGAAATCTGAATTTCCCAAGGGTTCATTGATCAAGGGCTGATTTGGGGATTTAATTGAATTATTTTGGCTAAGCCTTCTCAATCTTTCTTGTTGCTTAATAAACATTCTTTAACTTATATAATTGGCTCAACTCAAAATTTTAAACTTTTCATTGCCTTTTTCTTATTCTCTTGAATTTTGCTCATGGGGCTCATTTAGGGTTTTTAATTAGGGTTGCACAATTTTATCTTTTAAAGGACTCAATTGCTTTGATCATGACACTTTTAAGTATATACTTGGTGAATTCTTTCTCACTTAAATTGTTTTGTTGCTCATGCTTACTTTGGTTCACATAAAATGATGGTTCTTGGTTTGGCTTTTTTGAGAGAAAAACCCTGAGTGACACTGGGGTGTCACAGCCTTCCCCCCTTAAAGGAATCTCGTCCCGAGATTCGGGCCAGAGTCCTCCCGGGGTAAAGCGAAGGGTGAGACTGATAGGAAAAAGGGTGATGATTGCCATTATTAGGATAAACCGTTCTTCGAATGTCATTCTCTTTGCAACTTCAGAAGGAAGTCCTTTTTAGTTTTACTTTATAGTTACTTCATTCTGAATTAAGATTATATTTTTTAAGATTAGATTCGAAAGGCAGGAGGAGGGGTTGGGGGTGATTACGTACCAGCTTCCTTAGGTAGGCAATCAGGGAAGTTGGATCTCAGGAATTCCTCGGTTTCCCAAGTAGCTTCCTCCTCGGAGTGATTACTCCACTGGACCTTGTACATCTTGATCGATTTAGCCCGAGTTGATCTTTCCTTGCAATCCAGAATCTTGGAGGGGTACTCTTGGTACGATAGATCTGGCTCTATCTCCAATTCTGGCTCTGCTATGATCTCAGTCGGCAATCGAACACACTTCTTCAGTTCAGATACATGAAAAACATTGTGAATGGCAGACATCTTTGAAGGTAACTTCAGCTTGTATGCCACGGGTCCACATGCTTCTATGATCTCATAAGGTCCAATGTAACGAGGGGCTAGCTTGCCTTTGATCCCAAATCTCTGCACTCCTTTGGTGGGTGATACCTTGAGGTATACAAAACTTCCCACCTCGAACTAGAGAGGTTTCCTTCTTCTATCATGATAACTCTTCTGCCTGGCCTGAGCAGCTTCTAGATTTTTCCTGATTAGCTTGACCTTCCTTTCGGCTTCAGTCACTAAATCAGGTCCAAAAACTTCTCTTTCACCAGGTTGAGACCAATTGAGTGGTGTCCTGCACCTTCTTCCATAGAGAGCTTCAAAAGGTGCCATCTTTAGGCTGGATTGATAACTATTGTTATAAGCGAACTCTGCCAAGGAGAGGTGCTTATCCCAGTTCTTGCCACAATCGATCGCACAAGCTCTCAGCATATCTTCCAGGATTTGGTTTACCCTTTCCGTCTGACCATCAGTCTGTGGGTGGTAAGCTGAACTCCTGATTAGCTTGGTTCCCAAAGACTCCTGCAATTGTTCCCAAAATCTGGCAACAAATTGGGCTCCTCGGTCAGAAACAATGGTCCGAGGTAATCCGTGCAAACACACGATCCGGTCAATATACAATTATGCATATCTCTGAGCCTTATCAGTGGTGTGCACAGGAAGAAAATGTGCCACTTTCGTCAATCGGTCCACAATAACCCAAATTGAATCATGATGACGAGAGGTGTTGGGCAGACCCACAATGAAATCCATGCTGATGTCGTCCCACTTCCACGAAGGTACGAATAGTGGTTGCAAAGCTCCAGCTGACTTCAAGTGGCTTGCCTTTATCCTCTGACAGGTGTCACACTCTGATACATACTGGGCTATCTCCCTCTTCATTCTGGTCCACCAGTACAAAGGCTTCAAATCATGGTACATCTTGGTGCTTCCCGGATGCATAGAGAATTTGGAGAGATGAGCTTCATCCAAAATTTTCCTCTTGAGATCCTGGTCTTTAGGAATCACCAATCTGCTTTTGAACCATAACACACCCTTCTCATCCTGGCGGAAACAATTATACTTCTCAACCTTCTGATGGAGATTCTTCTTGATAATCTGCACTCCCTTGTCACTGAGCTGGGCCATGATAATCTGGTCTTGCAAAGCTGGCTCAACAGAAGTGTGAGACAAAGAACCAGAAGGAATCACTTCAATTTGCATCTTGCTCAACTCATCACACAAGGTGTTAATGCGAGAATCCATCAGAACACAGTTGCATTGCAACTTCCGACTCAAGGCATCAGCTACCACATTAGCTTTCCCTGGGTGATAATGTACCTCCAGGTCATAATCCTTGATCAGCTCTAGCCATCTTCTCTGCCTCATGTTAAGATCAGCCTGAGTAAAAATGTACTTAAGGCTCTTATGATCAGTGAAGATGTTGCAGTGGGTTCCCATTAGATAGTGCCTCCACATCTTCAATGCATGAACCACTGCTGCTAACTCAAGGTCATGAGTGGGATAATTTTGCTCATGAGGCCTGAGTGCTCTTGAAGCATAAGCAATGACTCGGTTGTCTTGCATCAAGACACAACCTAGCCCGGTGCCCGAGGCATCACAATATACATCAAAAGGTTTGCTGCTGTCGTGTTGCGCCAATACTGGTGCTGTGGTCAGATGCTGCCTTAATGCATGGAAGGCATCCTCGCACTTCTGACTCCACACAAATTTGACTTCTTTCTTCAGCAACTCAGTAATAGTCTTCACAATTCGAGAGAAGTCCGGAATAAATCTTCGGTAATAACCAGCTAATCCCAGAAAACTCCGAATCTGGCGAACAGTTGTTGGTGGCTTCCAGTTCATCACCTCTTGCACTTTATCCGGATCAACAGCTATTCCAGCCTGAGAGATAGTGTGACCCAAGAATTTGACTTCCTTTAGCCAAAAATCACACTTGGATAACTTGGCATAAAGGTGGTGCTCTCGCAGACGTTGAAGTACTACATGCAAATGCCCGGCATGTTCTTCTTCGTTCTTTGAGTACACCAGAATATCATCGATGAAAACCACCACGAACTTGTCCAATTCCGGCATAAAAACAGAATTCATCAGATACATGAAATATGCTGGTGCATTTGTCAGCCCAAATGACATCACCAAGAATTCATATAGCCCATATCTGGTTGAGAATGCCGTCTTCGGAATATCACTTGCTCATATTTTGATCTGATGGTAGCCAGAGCGAAGGTCTATCTTGGAAAACACCTTGGCTCCGACCAACTGGTCAAAGAGAACATCAATACGAGGCAAAGGATACTTGTTCTTGATAGTTACCGCATTAAGAGGGCGGTAATCTATACACAGCCTCAAGCTTTCATCCTTCTTCTTCACAAACAGTGCTGGACATCCCCAAGGCGAAGTGCTTGGGCGAATAAAACCCTTATCCAGCAACTCTTGCAATTGCTTCTTCAACTCTGCCAACTCAGCGGGTGGCATTCGGTAGGGCCTCTTGGAAATTGGGGCCGTTCCCGGTTGCAACTCGATGACGAATTCAATATCCCGGTCTGGTGGCATTCCTGGCAATTCATCAGGAAAGACATATGCATACTCACAGACCACTGGGATCTTCTTCAGGGGTAACTTCGTCATAGAGAAAGCACACGACTGAGTAGAACCCTGACTAGGCAAAATCAAAGTGAAATTCCCGCAGAAAGGGGAATTAACTTCCACGGTACGACTGGCTACATCAAGCACAACTTGGTGCAAGGTCATCCAATTTGCCCCTAGAATAATATCCACATTTTCCAATCCCAACACAAGAAGAGTGGTTTTGACAATGTGGCTTCCCAGTTGAATAGGCACACTTTGGTTTAATTGATTAGTTGCAATTTTACCCCCAGGTGTGACTATCATGAATGACCCTTTTGAGTGAGAGAATGGCAGTTTGCATTTAGCACTGAACTTTTGGCTAATGAAACTATGAGATGCACTAGAATCAAATAGAATTAAAGCAGGTTGATTATAAACTGAAAAGATACCAGTCATGATAGGAGCTCCTTCTGGCACTTCCTCAAGAGCAGTGAAGTTGAGCTTCCCTTGCCTGACTTGCACCTTCTGCTTTCTTCCCTTGTCTTGATTTGGTGCTGGCATCTGCCTCTGCTGGTTCCTGGGACAATTCTTGGCATAGTGGCCCACATTGCCACAAGTGAAACACTTGTTCCCATTGCCCTGGCGGAACTGCTGCTGCTGCGGAGGCTGATTGCTCCTTGGGGCGGGAGCTGGGTAGCGGTTGGGTGCCGGCTGCTGCTGCTGCTGAGGTGGCCTGATCACCCATCTGCCTGCCTGCTGCTGAAAACCCCTGCTCTGATTGTGGGAAACAATCTGGAACCTTTGAGCCTGAGCGGATGGTGCTGCCATTGGTGCCTTTCTCTTCTTCTCTGCCCGGTGAGCAACAATGCAATCCTCCTGAGAGATGGCCATGTTGACCAACTCATTGAAGCTATCAGCCCGGACAGTGTTGAGTCGTTCCCGCAGCTTGGTATTGAGACCCCTGCGGAAGCGATCCCTCTTCTTCTCATCAGAATCAGCATGATACCCAGCATACTGGCATAAGTCGTTGAAGGCTTGCGCATACTGCAGTACCATGCAGGTTCCTTGATTGAGGGCCAGAAATTCATTCAACTTTTGATCAAGAATGCCAGCTGGAATGTGGTGTCCTCTGAAGGTAGTCTTGAATTCCTCCCAAGATACCTCACGATCAGCAGGGAGCATAGCACGGAAGTGATCCCACCAAGTCCGAGCAGATCCGCGAAGCTGCTGCGCGGCGAAACGGGCCTTGGTAGCATCAGGGCAGTCTCCCGTGAGGAGGGGAAACTTGGACTCGACGACGCGAAGCCACACGTCGGCGTCCAACGGATCCTCTGCCTTGGTGAACAAGGGCGGCTGCGTGCTCAGAAACTCCTAGTAAGTGGCCATAGCCGGAGGTCGCTGATGCTGGCCTCCACCATGCTGCTGGGGGTGGGGCTGGCGCTGCAAGAGCTGTCGCAGAATCTCATTCTGCTGGGCCATCAGCTCCTGCACTGTGGGAGCTGGAGGAGGTGGCGGGGGAACTTGCTCGTTCTGCCCGCGACGCTGCCTAGCTGCCATCTGAAAACAGAGATTGTCGCCATTGTTATCCCAACTCACAGTTTCGAACGGCAAGACATCATATCATATGGAAGGAAAAAAGAAAATGCCATAATCATAATACTAGGTTCGAAATGGAGATAACATGGTGACAAAGATCCCACAGATTTCAAAAGTTCACAGGGTTACATCAATCAGGAGGAAAGTACCCATAAGCCTAGTCCAAAATGTGATATTACTAAGCTCGCATAGGTTTCTATCCGCCTAAAAATGTCGAAGCGACTGCTTAACCCTGAGCGGTGGAAGCGACACTGGATACGGGCGAAGGAGGCATCGCGGAGGTAGTCCCATTGGCACCAGGGGCTGGTCCTAACTCCTCGGGAGCCTCTTCTCCCTCGCTTCCTGCTTCATTGGCCTCCATCTCCAGGTGGTGCATGTCCAGGTGGTCATTTGCTTCCTCAAGTTCCCTCTGCACATCGTGAAGCTGGTTCTCCAAGACATCAATAGTGTTGTCTCGGATCTCCACTTGCTGCTCCAAGGTAGCGATACGCTGGCGCAGCCTCTCCACCTGCAGATCCTTCTCCACCAACTCTGTGGATAGGTCGACCACAAAATCTTCCCGACTGTCGAGAGTGAGCTTGGTGGTTTGAGCGGTGTTAGCAAGAAGTGTCATAGCATCGCTCTGAAGGGCCTGAAGGCGGTACAGCGCACTCATGCACTGAACGGTGACCCTCCCAACCAAGTCAGGATACATTGCCCACACATCCTTCACATGGCTCACGCGGTTACACCACATGGGATCATCCTTCTTCTCAGCAGGGAAGAGTCCCAAGGGGTGCATCACCATCTCCAGGGGATGATAGCCACAGAAAGTCGTCAGAGTCTTCATGGCTGCTGCCTCAACGGTGTCGTCCGTCCTGAGTCCAATCGTCTCAGAATCAAGAGAACGCCAACTCGGCTGAAGGGGATGAGCCTCCAAAGTCAACCAGACCCGACAACGAGGTACCCGATGCTCCTCATACAACTGCACCGTGTACAAAGGGGGCGTAGGGTAACCGGCGGAGTTAAGCACTTCCCACAAGATGGAGGGAAAGCCATCGCGAGAAAGGAAGTCAGAACTGAAACGAGAGTCTCCTCCACTGGCGGGGGTGGGTGAATTCATCTGCGGAAGGGAATCAGAGGTAAAGATTATGGTGGAAGGAAAAAGAAAAAGAGAGCCCGGATGGTTTTAAAAAAAGGGTTAGCTCAAATTTTAATTCCTTTTTTATGTTTTATAATGCATGCATGCTGGAAGAAACGTTGCCTCTCAAAAGAAAATAGGGTGCCTTTTTAGGGCATCCTTAATATAAGTATTGGCCCACGGGGCCTAATTAATTAGCCACCTATTTCTCCCTCCCTCTATGCCTAAGGCCTTTCGTCCTAGGTCTAGCGGTCTAGTCCTGACGATCTATAGCAGTTTCTAAGCAAGTTTTAGATTTTGAAAATTGGTATTCATGGTTTATTGTCCTTCTCTGTGGTGGAATTTGCTCCGATACCAGCTGTGGCAGAACCACCCGAATTATTCCAGCTTAAGTGCCCATCCACGCCTCGAGGGCCGTGACACACTTAAATCGGAATAACCCGTCAGTCCTTCAGATCTAGTCTGATAGAGCCACTTAACCAGGATCAAATTCCACAATCTCACTCGAAGGTGAGTCACAGAAGAAATACAATAAAACAGGAAACCTCAAATTAAGTACTGAATCATTACATAAATCGGAGTTCTTGAGTAGCAAATAAAGTTCATAAAGTGAAGTGCAGCGGATAATCGACGTCGTCGGTAATGAGGAAATGGGCAAGGCCTAGCCCACTACTCCTCATGCTCCTCTCCTGCCGGAGCAACATCCCACTCGACCGTCCAACCCGGTGGCAGGGTGGTAGGCCAAGTCACACCATCAACCAATTCCTGCATGGTACCTGTAAAAAGGGTGCCACAAGCAAGGCTGAGTATACTAATACTCAGCTAGACTTACCCGGTGTGAGGAGTCTACTCCTCTACCTCTAGACTATGCAGCTGTTTGGCTGAGGGGTTTGGTTTGCCAAAAGCACTAGCTGTTACTAAAATCAATTTTTAGCTTTCCCAAATTTTATCATCATTAACTTAACTAGATTTGCTCCTTCTAAACATACATGGTAACAATCATTTAATTCAAACAACAAGTTATCTCATTGTCGGGGACCATAATTAGGGGTACCCTCAAGACGCCTAATTCTCAGCTGGTAACCCCCATCAGCATAAAGCTGCAAAGGCCTGATGGGTTTGATTAAGTCAGGGATCAGTCCATACGAGCGACTCGATCACGCCACGCCCGAGCCTAGCCTCGGGCAAGGGCAGCCGACCCTGAGATGATTCCGTCTCGCCCGAGGCCTCCTCTTTCACGGCAGACGCATCTCCGGCTCGCCCGAGGCCTTGCCTTCGATAAGAAGTAACCCTGACTAAATCACCGCGCCGACCGACCAAGTCACCGGGGCCTTTAACGCAAAAGGTAAGACTTACGAGTAGCCAGGCTTGGCCAAAGGCGCCAGAGGAAGCTCCGCCCGACCCAGGGCTCAGACTCGGGCTAAAGCCCCGGAAGACGGCGAACTCCGCTCCGCCCGACCCAGGGCTCAGACTCGGGCTAAGGCCCCGGAAGACGGCGAACTCCGCTCCGCCCGACCCAGGGCTCGGACTCGGGCTAAGGCCCCGGAAGACGGCGAACTCCACTCTGCCCGACCCAGGGCTCGGACTCGGGCTAAGGCCCCGGAAGACGGCGAACTCCGCTCCGCCCGACCCAGGGCTCGGACTCGGGCTAAGGCCCCAGAAGACGATGAACTCCGCTTCGCCCGACCCAGGGCTCGGACTCCACCCCGACTTCTGCCAAATGACCTCCGCCTCGCCCGACCCGGGTGCTCAGGTTCGGCCTCGGCCATGCAGGACAGACTCGACCTCGGCCTCGGAGGAGCCCCCACGTCGCCCGACCTAGGGCACGAGTCCGCCACGTCGATAGGAAGCGCCATCATCACCCTACCCTGAGGCGACTCGGGCCGCAGAGAACATGACCGACGTCCCATCTGGCTAGCTCCGCCAGATAGGCAATGATGGCGCCCCGCTGGACCATGACGACGGCGGCTCCCAGCTCCCTTACGAAAGCAGGGGGACGTCAGCAAGGGCCCAACCACTCCGACAGCTGTCCCTCCGCCCGGCTCCATTGCTTCTCCAACAGCCACGACGCCACACTAGCTGGGTGCCAAGATCTCTCCGGCTGCCACCTTGGCATGTACTTAGGGCACTAGCTCTCCCCCGCTAGACACGTAGCACCTTGCTACACCCCCATTTGTACACCTGGATCCTCTCCTTACGCCTATAAAAGGAAGGACCAGGGCCTTCTTAGAGAGGGTTGGCCTCGCGGGAACGAAGGGCAGGGGCAGGCGCTCTCTCGGGGCCGCTCGCTCCCCTCACCCGCGCGGACGCTTGTAACCCCCTACTGCAAGCGCACCCGACCTGGGCGCGGGACGAACACGAAGGCCGCGGGAACCTCTGACTCCCTCACGACCCGGCTCCGGCCACCTCGCTCTCGCTCGCTCTCTCTCCCCCCTTCGCGCTCGCCCACACGCTCGACCCATCTGGGCTGGGGCACGCGGCACACTCACTCGTCGGCTCGGGGACCCCCCGGTCTCGGAACGCCGACAGTTGGCGCGCCAGGTAGGGGCCTACTGCGTGTTGACGAGTAGTTTCCCGTCAAGCTCCAGATGGGCAGTCTCCAACGACCTCTTCAACCCGGGACGGTGCTCCGTTTCGGGAGTCTCGAGTTCATGTCTTTCGACGGCAGCTACGACATGATACTCCTTCCACCGCCGCGCGACAGCGACAACGGTGGCGGACAGCCCGCCCGCCGGCGGCGGAATCGACGACGTCTTTCCCACGTGGGGGAAGGACAACTTTCGAGCTCACCCCATCCTCTCCCTCGCCATCGGAGGAGGAGGCGGGGCAACCAAGGCCGAGCGGGAGGCTGCGCTCAGTCGACTGTCGAGCAAATCGACATCCCCAGCGCCCCAACGGAGGACGCGTCGGGCATCACCCACGCGTTTGAGGCGAAGGCGAGCGCCGTCCCCCCGCGACACGCCGTTCCCGAGCAAGTGGACGACGCCAGCACGCTCACGGAGGGCCTGCAGGACGTCGCCCTCGTACCCAGGACGACAGCACGATCAGCCCCCGATGCGACTTCGTCGATCCTCGTCGACCAAAAGGTACGGGCTGATTCCCATCCTTCGTCATTTCGACTCGGCCTCAACCCGCCTGGCGGCCTCGCTTTGGCGGGCGCTCACGTTGAGGCGAGTGCAACCTCTCTGGGGTTTCGTGTGCGGTCGCCTTGGGACCGATTGACGGGTGTCTCGACCTACGGACCCTCTGGGTCCGAGGAAGATGACGACCCCAGCATCTGCTAGGATTTCTCTGGATCTGGCAACCCCAGTGCCATGCGGGACTTCATGACCGCATGCGACTACTGCCTCTCCGACTGTTCCGACGGCAGCCGCAGCCTTGACGACAAGGACTGCGGCCCGAGCCGCGAATGTTTCCACGTCGAGCTAGGGGATCCCTCCAGAGGCAGCTGTCTCGGCATGCCGGAGGATGGTGATCCCCCTAGGCCAGCGCCTCGCGCCGACATCCCGCGGGAGCTAGCTGTGGTCCCCGTTCCGGCGGGGGGTCACGACCCACAGCTCGAGCAAGTCCGCGGGGCGCAGGCCGGGCTCGATGAGGGAGCAGGAGCGCTCGAGGCAATCCACCGGAACGTCGGGCAGGTATGGGCGAGCCAGCCCCCGGCCGGAGGAATACGTCACCTGCCCCAAGGTCTCCAGCACCGCATCGCCAACGATGCCAGGGACAGACCGCCACCCGCATCCGGCGGAACCGGACAGGACCTGGCAGCCGCAGCGATGCTCCTCCGCGCGATGCCGGAGTCATCAACCACCGAGGGTCGGCGAATCCAGGGAGAGCTCAAGCATCTCCTAGAAGGCGCTGCGGCCCGGCGGGCCGAGAGCTCTGCCTCCCGAAGGCAGGGGTACCCCTCGGAACCTCGTGTCGCGACTTCCCGACTCATGCGGGAAGCCTCGGTCTACACCGGGCACACGCGCAATACCGCGCCTGCGGCCCCGGGCCACCTCGGCGACGAGCACCCTCATCGCGACCGTCGGGCCCGCCTCGACGAAAGGGTGCGCCGAGGTTATCACCCCAGGCGTGGGGGACGCTACGACAGCGGGGAGGATCGGAGTCCCTCGCCCGAACCACCCGGTCCGCAGGTCTTCAGCCGGGCCATTCGGCGGGCGCCGTTTCCGCCCCGATTCCGACCCCCGACTACTATCACGAAGTACTCGGGGGAAACGAGACCGGAATTGTGGCTTGCGGACTACCGCCTGGCCTGTCAACTGGGTGGGACGGACGACGACAACCTCATTATCCGCAACCTCCCCCTGTTCCTCTCTGACACCGCTCGCGCCTGGTTGGAGCACCTGCCTCCGGGGCAGATTTCCAACTGGGAGGATCTGGTCCAGGCTTTCGCCGGCAACTTCCAGGGCACGTATGTGCGCCCCGGGAATTCCTGGGACCTCCGAAGCTGCCGGCAACAGCCGGGAGAGTCCCTTCGGGACTACATCCGGCGATTCTCGAAGCAGCGCACCGAGCTGCCCAACATCACCGACTCCGATGTCATCGGCGCGTTCCTTGCCGGCACCACCTGCCGTGACCTGGTGAGCAAGTTGGGTCGCAAGACCCCCACCAGGGCGAGCGAGCTGATGGACATCGCCACCAAGTTCGCCTCTGGTCAGGAGGCGGTCGAGGCCATCTTCCGAAAGGACAAGCAGCCCCGGGGCCGCCCGTCGGAAGATGCCCCCGAGGCGTCTACTCCGCTCGGCGCCAAGAAGAAAGGCAGGAGGAAGTCGCAAGCGAAACGCGACGCCGCCAGCACGGACCTTGTCGCCGCCGCCGAGTACAAGAACCCTCGGAAGCCCCCCGGAGGCGCCAACCTCTTCGACAAGGCACTCAAGGAGACGTGCCCCTACCATCAGGGGCCCGTCAAGCACACCCTTGAGGAGTGCGTCATGCTTCGGCGCCACTTCCACCGGGCCGGGCCACCCGCAGAGGGTGACAGGGCCCGCGACGACGGCAAAAAGGAAGATCACCAAGCAGGAGAGTTCCCCGAGGTCCGCGACTGCTTCATGATCTACGGAGGGCATGCGGCGAATGCCTCGGCTCGGCATCGTAAGCAGGAGCGTCGGGAGGTCTGCTCGGTGAAGGTGGCGGCGCCAGTCTACCTAGACTGGTTCGACAAGCCCATCACCTTCGACCAGGATGACCACCCCGACCACGTGCCGAGCCCAGGGAAGTACCCGCTCGTCGTCGATCCCGTCATCGGCGACGTCAGGCTCACCAAGGTCCTGATGGATGGGGGCAGCTGCCTCAACATCATCTACGCTGAGACTCTCAGGCTCCTGCGCGTCGATCTGTCATCCGTCCGAGCAGGCGCTGCGCCCTTCCACGGGATCATTCCCGGGAAGCGCGTCCAGCCCCTCGGACAGCTCGACCTTCCTGTCTGCTTCGGAACACCCTCCAACTTCCGAAGGGAGACTTTGACGTTCGAGGTGGTCGGGTTCCGAGGGACCTACCACGCAGTGTTGGGAAGGTCATGCTACGCGAAGTTCATGGCCATCCCCAACTACACCTACCTGAAGCTCAAGATGCCGGGCCCCAACGGGGTCATCACCGTCGGCCCCACGTACAAACACGCATTCGAATGCGATGTGGAGTGCGTGGAGTACGCCGAGGCCCTCGCCGAGTCCGAGGCCCTCATTGCCGACCTGGAAAGCCTCTCCCGAGAGGTGCCGGACGTGAAGCGACATGCCGGCAACTTCGAGCCAGCGGAGACGGTTAAGGCCGTCCCTCTTGACCCCAGTGGCGACACCTCCAAGCAGATTCGGATCGGATCCGGGCTCGACCCCAAATAGGAAGCAGTGCTCGTCGACTTTCTCCGCGCAAACGCCGACGTTTTTGCGTGGAGTCCCTCGGACATGCCCGGCATACCGAGGGATGTCGCCGAGCATTCGCTGGATATTCGGGCCGGAGCCCGACCGGTCAGACAGCCTCTGCGCCGATTCGACGAGGAAAGGCGCAGGGTGATAGGCGAGGAGATCCACAAGCTGATGGCAGCAGGGTTCATCAAAGAGGTATTCCACCCTGAGTGGCTTGCCAACCCTGTACTTGTGAGGAAGAAAGGGGGGAAATGGCGGATGTGTGTAGACTACACTGGTCTCAACAAAGCATGTCCGAAAGTCCCCTACCCTCTACCTCGCATCGATCAAATCGTGGACTCCACTGCAGGGTGCGAAACCCTGTCTTTCCTCGATGCCTACTCAGGGTATCATCAAATCAAGATGAAAGAGTCCGACCAGCTCGCGACTTCTTTCATCACGCCCTTCGGCATGTACTGTTATGTCACCATGCCGTTCGGTTTGAGGAACGCGGGTGCAACGTACCAGCGGTGCATGAACCATGTGTTCGGCGAACACATCGGTCGCACGGTCGAGGCCTACGTCGATGACATCGTAGTCAAGACGAGGAAAGCCTCCGACCTTCTCTCCGACCTCGAACTGACATTCCGGTGTCTCAAGGCGAAGGGCGTCAAGCTCAATCCCGAGAAGTGCGTCTTAGGGGTGCCCCGAGGCATGCTTTTGGGATTCATCGTCTCCGAGCGGGGCATCGAAGCCAACCCGGAGAAGATCGCAGCCATCACAAACATGGGGCCCATTAAGGACTTAAAAGGCGTACAGAGGGTCATGGGATGCCTCGCGGCCTTGAGCCGTTTCATCTCGCGCCTCGGCGAAAGAGGCCTGCCCCTGTACCGTCTCTTAAGGAAGGCCGAGTGCTTCACTTGGACTCCCGAGGCCGAGGAAGCTCTCGGGAACCTGAAGGCGCTCCTCACCCAGGCGCCCGTCTTGGTACCCCCCGCTGATGGAGAAACCCTCCTGGTCTACGTCGCCGCTACCACTCAAGTGGTCAGCGCCGCGATCGTGGTCGAAAGGCGGGAAGAGGGGCATGCCTTGCCCATTCAGAGGCCAGTTTACTTCGTCAGCGAGGTGCTGTCCGAGACCAAGATCCGCTACCCACAAGTCTAGAAGCTGCTGTATGCAGTGATCCTGACGAGGCGAAAGCTGCGACATTACTTCGAGTCTCATCCGGTGACTGTAGTGTCATCCTTCCCCCTGGGGGAGATCATCCAGTGCCGAGAAGCCTCGGGACGGATCGCAAAGTGGGCGGTGGAAATCATGGGCGAGACAATATCGTTTGCCCCTCGGAAGGCCATCAAGTCCCAGGTACTGGCGGACTTCGTAGCCGAATGGGTCGACACCCAGTTGCCAACGGCTCCGATCCAACCGGAGCTCTGGACCATGTTTTTCGACGGGTCGCTGATGAAGACGGGAGCCGGCGCGGGCCTGCTCTTCGTCTCGCCCCTCGGGAAACACCTGCGCTACGTGCTCCGCCTCCATTTCCCGGCGTCCAACAATGTGGCTGAGTACGATGCTCTGATCAACGGATTGCGAATCGCCATCGAGCTAGGGGTCCGACGCCTCGATGCACGCGGCGACTTGCAACTCGTCATCGACCAAGTCATGAAGAACTCCCACTGCCGCGACCCGAAGATGGAGGCCTACTGTGATGAGGTTCAACGCCTGGAAGACAAGTTCTATGGGCTCGAGCTTAACCACATCGCCCGGCGCTACAACGAGACTGCGGACGAGCTGGCGAAGATAGCCTCGGGGCGAATGACGGTTCCCCCGGACGTCTTCTCCCGGGATCTGCACCAACCCTCCGTCAAGATAGACGGCACGCCCGAGCCCGAGGTGCCCTCGGCCCCGTCCGAGGTGACCTCGGCCCAGCCCGAGCCATCCTCAGTTCAACCCGAGGAGCCCTCGGCCCCCAAGGGCGAAGCACTGCACATCGAGGAGGAGCAGAGCGGGGTCATGCCAGATCAAGATTGGCAGACCCCGTACCTGCAATATCTCCGCCAAGGAGAGCTGCCCCTCGGCCGAGCCGAGGCTCGGCGGGTAGCGCGACGCGCCAAGTCGTTCGTCTTGCTGGGCGATGAGAAGGAGCTCTACCACCGTAGCCCCTCGGGCATCCTCCAGCGATGCATCTCCATCGCCGAGGGTCAGGAACTCCTGCAGGAAATACACTCGGGGGCTTGCGGCCATCATGCAGCACCTCGAACCCTCGTCGGGAACGCCTTCCGCCAAGGCTTCTACTGGCCGACGGCGGTGGCTGACGCCACTAGAATTGTCCGCGCCTGCGAAGGGTGCCAATTCTATGCGAAGCGGACCCACCTGCCCACTCAGGCTCTGCAGACGATACCCATCACCTGGCCCTTCGCTGTGTGGGGTCTGGACCTCGTCGGCCCTCTGCAGAAGGCGCCCGGGGGCTACACGCACCTGCTGGTCGCTGTCGACAAATTCTCCAAGTGGATCGAGGTCCGACCCCTGAACAGCATCAGATCCGAGCAGGCGGTGGCGTTCTTCACCAACATCATCCATCGCTTCGGGGTCCCGAACTCCATCATCACCGACAACGGCACCCAGTTCACCGGCAAAAAATTCTTGAATTTTTGCGAGGATCACAACATCCGGGTAGACTGGGCCGCCGTAGGTCATCCCATGTCGAATGGGCAAGTGGAACGTGCCAACGGCATGATTCTACAAGGGCTCAAGCCCCGGATTTACAATGATCTCAACAAGTTCGGCAAGCGATGGATGAAGGAACTCCCCTCGGTGGTCTGGAGCCTGAGGACGACGCCAAGCCGAGCCACAGGTTTCACGCCGTTCTTCCTGGTCTACGGGGCCGAGGCCGTCCTGCCCACTGACCTGGAATACGGCTCCCCGAGGACGAGGGCCTACAATGAAGAAAGCAACCAAGCTAGCCGAGAAGACTCGCTGGACCAGCTGGATGAGGCTCGGGACAGGGCCTTACTACACTCGGCGCGGTACCAGCAGTCCCTGCGACGCTACCACGCCCGAGGGGTCCGACCCCGAGACCTCTAGGTGGGCGATCTGGTGCTTCGGCTGCGGCAAGACACCCGAGGGAGGCACAAGCTCACGCCCCCCCTGGGAGGGGCCGTTCGTCATCGCCAAAGTTCTGAAGCCCGGAACGTACAAGCTGGCGAACAGTCAAGGCGAAGTCTACGGCAACGCTTGGAACATCCAACAGCTACGTCGCTTCTACCCTTGAGATGTTTCCAAATTGTTCATATACCTCGCACCCACGCAAAGTTTAGTCAACAAGGAAGGGTCGGCCTCGCCTCGGCAAAGCCCGACCCTCCCTCGGGGGCTAAAAGGGGGGAAACCCCCTCTGCGTCAAAATTTTCCTCGAACAAAAAATCTCTTTTATCAGAATATCTTTCGTGCTTTTTGACTACTTCGAAAAGTGGGTCATGGAAACGACAGGGTACACGTAAGCAGTCAAGGCTGACCGAGCCGAGGGACTCCTACGCCTCCGGGATACGGATACCTCACTCATCACCTTCTACGATAAGTAACTCGCGTTCGGATAAGGTGATTCCGCGGATCGAACAAGTCTCTACGTTCGGAAGCTCTTCTGTCGAAGCGATTCTTTAAGTTTTCTCGACTGAGTCGGTGATAGGGCCTCATGGACGAGTAAAAGTGCGCGTAAGCGGCAAGGCCGACCGAGCCGAGGGACTCCCATGCCTCCGGGATACGGATACCTCACTCCTCACCTTCCGCGAGAAGCAACTTTCGCTCGCACAAACATCCCTATTACCGACAAAAAGTCCAGATGCTTGGAACAAGAGGAAAAGGGACGCAGCTTTACAACACAGCAAGGGTGTGTGTTCTGGCCTCGACGGCCGCACAAAGCACACGCTACAAGACAGGCTGATCCTGCAGGCTCAGGTCTTGGCGCTGGAAGGGGGCGGCGACACCCTCGGCATCGACAGCACCTTCGGCAAGGCCCGAACTAGCCTCGGACGGCGACGCGGTCCGAGGGCCTCCGCTCCAAAGGACGGCGTCATCACCACGCCCGGGCGATCGTTGTCAGGGACTTCTCCGGGAATCCGGCCCGAGCAGGCAGCTCGGCCAGCCACCTCCGGGGCCTCGGCCAACCACCTTCCGAGGGCACGAGCCCGGTCCGAAGCCTTGGCTGACCAGCTCCGGTGTCGATCCTGCCAACGGACAACCCGGCTAGGCTCCGGCCAACCAGGTTTCATTTCCGAGCCAACTCTGCCTCTGCTCATGCTGATATCGCTACCCCCGGCCTCGGCTCGTCGAAGAGCGGCCGAGGGGTCTCTTTAACTAAGCTAGAGGAGCCTCGGATAACAGGGCCGACCGAGCCGAGGGACTCCTACGCCTCCGGGATACGGATACCTCACTCGTCACCTTGACACGGGGCGACTCACGCTTAGTGAAGCGGTTTAGACAATCAGCAGACGGGTCTTAGTGCTCAGAAATGAGGAAAAAACACGGCTCCGTGCCATAGTTACATACATGTTCAGGCCGAAAGCCGAAATGAACAAAAAACCCGGCACTCGAAGTGCCATTACAAACGGAACTCCGGTTCCCCCCCCCGCAGGTACGAACAACCCCACTCGAAAGGGGCAGGCCTGCGGGGCTACGGAAGACTGACGGGCGGCTCGTCGCCGCCCGCTCCGACTACGACGGCAACGGCCCTCACTCCGGATGGCCGAACTGCAGCAGCGCAGGCCTCAGGGGTAGGCACTGCTGCAGTCTTGCCCTCGCCCGCACCGACGCTCGAGGGGCGAGGACAAGTACAAAGAGCCGGAGGCCCGGAGCGCCGATGGTGGCGGTGATCCCGTCGGTGACGGGGACTTCTCGAGCCGCCTCCACCTCGGCACCGGCGCCAGGAGCCATCAGCCTACCGGCAGATCCCCACTCAAATCCTCCCCGATGAGTGGGACACCGGCCTCCGCGCGAAGGCGCCGCCCTGGTGCAAAGGCAGGACCACCCCAGAACACGAACGCCGCCCTAGCAGCGCGCGACGTCTAGGGTGGACCTCCCGTGTACACGGCGCGGCAGCTGCCCCCCGACAGAAGGGGCCGCCGGAGCCGAGCCAGCGGACCCGACACGCTGGAGGTGACGACGTCCGTCGCCGATCCACCCCACGTTGTCGAAGTCCGGGCCGCCCGTAGGGCCAGTGAGCGCCTTCTCCCTCGAACATCGTGGGAGAGGATGACCCACGAACCCGTGCGGGAGGTAGAGCGCCGGCTCAGTCCGGCACCCACCCCAGCGAGGATGATGAACATCCTTGAAGCTGAGGGTGGGACCTAGATCGCAGTCCGGTTTGCCCCTCCCCACCCAGGAGCTGGGGGTCACCGTCTCGGGTGACCCCCAGCGGAGGGGAGCAACCGGGCTGCATGATGAAAATCCTTGAAGCCGAACGATGGCCGAAAGGTACCCGCTCCCACGGAGTGGTGTCCCCTGACGATGAGGCGCGGAGATGGTGGTTTCCCCATCCGGGGGCTTGAAAGGCGGAAAGACACGATGCATAAGGAAGGAAGAAGACATGGTCGCCTTACGAAAGGGGTCGCCCTCCTTTTAAAGGCAACTCTCCGTGCTTGCACCCCCAACCGTCACGGGCTGAGTCTTCTCCGACACGCCTCCAAAGTCCTCCCCTGCGGCGCGGGGGCTGGGGCCCACCTGTCATGCAGACCGGCTCCGAGCAGAAGAAGCCGAACCGCCGCGCGCGGCGCGCGCGCAACCACCCAGCAGTTACAAGCGACCCTCCACTTTTGCCCAGACCAACGGGCGAAGGGGGTGGGCAGCCATGCGGGCGGCATGCAGCCGCGCCAAGTGGACGCGCCTCTCCGACTCCTGACAGGCCAGCGCGGAGGCTCAAGCCCACGCGTCGCGCAACCGGCGCGCCGGATGCTGCATGTAAGCCACTATGCCACTTGCACCACCACCACACCTCCTCGGTTGCGGAACCAATACCACGACCCGAGGCGGCCCAACGCGCGGCCCAGCTGCGCCAGCCTGACGCAGCGGTCAAACGCGGTCAAAAGTGGGCCGACAGTAATGACAGTGGCAGGCGCGCAAGAGCAGCGATCACGCCATCAGCGAGGCTCACGTCCCATCCGGAGGCAGCAAGAGAACCCCCTCTCTCACGGTGTGAAGACGACACGCCCATGACCCGTTCCTCGAACGGCTCGCGCACGCGCAACGGCAGCCTCGCCAACTACTCGCCCCGGCACATTAACTCCGCGGCTCGACGGGCAGCGCTGCTGGCGGAAGCAGCTGGCGACGTTTCGCCTTCACCAAAACGACCACACCAAAAAAGGTACGCCACGTCGTTCAATTTCGTATCCTTTTTCCCTTTTTCCCCTTTCTCTATCTCTTGCAACAGGGACCGGGAAGGGGAATACCCCCAAAGGGATCCTTCCCCGTGAAGGAACTAGGCTCCGAGCCTCCTTACTGATCAGGGGTTCGAAGGCTGGCCCCCCGAAGGGTTCAACAGCCGCCTCAGATCGCGTGGGCCCGACACCCACTACTGGTCAGAGGTTCGAAGGTCGGCCCCCCGAAAGGTTCCACGACCGCCTCAGGCTACTCGGGCTCCGTGCCCACTACTGATCAGGGGTTCGAAGGCTGGCCCCCCGAAGGGTTCACAGTCGCCTCAGACACCGAGCGAGGGATGACCAGGGGTACGTTCGATACATAACCAAGGCTCGGGCTGCGCTCCCGAGGTACCCTAGGACATTTCCGAGACCAGCGGGAACGACTCTGTAACGGAATCCCATCGGAGGGAGGCAACGAGCCCTCGGACCCCGTCGCCAGGGGACCGGGTCCGGCAGATCACCCGCAGGTACTTTTGGGCGTGCCTCCGGGCCCCTAGCCGACCCCCAACGAACGGGGCACGGACGTCCACTCGGATTACCCGATTGCAGCTCACCGGAGACACCATGTTCGGTGCCCATCGAGGGTAACATGGCGCTCTCCCCCCCTCCTCCTTGCGGAAAGGCAACGTAGGGGCGTATGTAAAAAAGCCGAGTCTGCCCCTGATCGTCCTCTCGCTCTGTGCAGAGGCTCAGGGGCTGCTCTCGCAAACCCGGCTCCGGCCGAACCGTTGACAGCGTCAACATACCAGCCCGAGAACTTGGGCCCCGACAGTGCACCCGGGTTACGGCCTGTTCGCATGAGGGAACCGCCAGACCAGCCGAAGCATTACGCAAGGCATTAAGACCTCGAAGGAGTGAAACCACTCCTCCGAGGCCTCGGGGGCTACACCCGGCGGGTGCGCTCGCGCGCACCCACCGGAACAAAGTACAACCGAGAAAGGCTGGTCCCCTTGCAAAAAAAGTGCGACAAAAGCCTCCAAGCGAGTGTTAACACTCCCTTCGAGGCTCGGGGGCTACTGTCGGGGACCATAATTAGGGGTACCCTCAAGACGCCTAATTCTCAGCTGGTAACCCCCATCAGCATAAAGCTGCAAAGGCCTGATGGGTTTGATTAAGTCAGGGATCAGTCCATACGAGCGACTCGATCACGCCACGCCCGAGCCTAGCCTCGGGCAAGGGCAGCCGACCCTGAGATGATTCCGTCTCGCCCGAGGCCTCCTCTTTCACGGCAGACGCATCTCCGGCTCGCCCGAGGCCTTGCCTTCGATAAGAAGTAACCCTGACTAAATCACCGCGCCGACCGACCAAGTCACCGGGGCCTTTAACGCAAAAGGTAAGACTTACGGGTAGCCAGGCTTGGCCAAAGGCGCCAGAGGAAGCTCCGCCCGACCCAGGGCTCAGACTCGGGCTAAAGCCCCGGAAGACGGCGAACTCCGCTCCGCCCGACCCAGGGCTCGGACTCGGGCTAAGGCCCCGGAAGACGGCGAACTCCGCTCCGCCCGACCCAGGGCTCGGACTCGGGCTAAGGCCCCGGAAGACGGCGAACTCCGCTCCGCCTGACCCAGGGCTCAGACTCGGGCTAAGGCCCCGGAAGACGGCGAACTCCGCTCCGCCCGACCCAGGGCTCGGACTCGGGCTAAGGCCCCAGAAGACGATGAACTCCGCTTCGCCCGACCCAGGGCTCGGACTCCACCCCGACTTCTGCCAAACGACCTCCGCCTCGCCCGACCCGGGTGCTCAGGTTCGGCCTCGGCCATGCAGGACAGACTCGACCTCGGCCTCGGAGGAGCCCCCACGTCGCCCGACCTAGGGCACGAGTCCGCCACGTCGACAGGAAGCGCCATCATCACCCTACCCTGAGGCGACTCGGGCCGCAGAGAACAGGACCGACGTCCCATCTGGCTAGCTCCGCCAGATAGGCAATGATGGCGCCCCGCTGGACCATGACGATGGCGGCTCCCAGCTCCCTTACGAAAGCAGGGGGACGTCAGCAAGGGCCCAACCATTCCGACAGCTGTCCCTCCGCCCGGCTCCATTGCTTCTCCAACAGCCACGACGCCACACTAGCTGGGTGCCAAGATCTCTTCGGCTGCCACCTTGGCATGTACTTAGGGCACTAGCTCTCCCCCGCTAGACACGTAGCACCTTGCTACACCCCCATTTGTACACCTGGATCCTCTCCTTACGCCTATAAAAGGAAGGACCAGGGCCTTCTTAGAGAGGGTTGGCCTCGCGGGAACGAAGGGCAGGGGCAGGCGCTCTCTCGGGGCCGCTCGCTCCCCTCACCCGCGCGGACGCTTGTAACCCCCTACTGCAAGCGCACCCGACCTGGGCGCGGGACGAACACGAAGGCCGCGGGAACCTCCGACTCCCTCACAACCCGGCTCCGGCCACCTCGCTCTCGCTCGCTCTCTCTCCCCCCTTCGCGCTCGCCCACGCGCTCGACCCATCTGGGCTGGGGCACGCGGCACACTCACTCGTCGGCTCGGGGACCCCCCGGTCTCAGAACGCCGACACTCATGTAACCACATTTCACTTCTTACTCGATGCAGTACAAGGAATCAAGCAGTCTCATTAGCTGCGAGAAGCAGACGATTCGAATCGAGTTTTAACCTTGCAAGGTAAACCTAAACACATGTCATGTCAGGGTACTCCGACCCGGCACATGACAACCGTCCCCATCGATTCCCCGTTCGCGTCCAGGCCTCACCGCCTTGGCATACAATGCTCCACTGACCCCGGCTGCCGCCGTGCAGTGACCGCACTTGTACCCACCATAGCTAGCATGGGAGACCCAGTCTCAGGTCGCATGAGGGATAAAGTCCGCGCCCGGCTTCACTCAGGTACTAGGTTTACCGGTTACCATTTTTCCCGGCATGTGCTTAGTACGTTCAAAGCTTGACTCAGGTATCCACACATTAATCCTTAATTCATTTTCCCGTCTCATAGACAAGGCATCCTCCCTGGATCCAAGTCCATAGACCAACATATATCCCATTATCAAGATGAATACAATCAATTCCTGACCTCGCGCGAGTGCTAGAAAATCACTCGACTTCTACCGAGATCCTGGTTAGCAAGCAGCTACTCGACCTAGCATACTAGTATTCATCTCAAAAGGAGTCCTAAGTTCATGCAACTAGAGGTTTCAAGCAACTCCTACACTTAAGTGCACATTACAAACCTACAAGCATTAAGTGTAGTAAAGTAGTATATAATAACATGGTTATGCATAAGACCGGGGCTTGCCTTCAATTGCTGGGGCTGCGGGGAGATCCTCAATAGCAGCCTCTGAAGCCTGCTCCTGGTCCTCCTCTTGGACAGGTCCTTGCTCGGGGATGAGCACGTACTCTCCGTCGGCAAGATTACAATCTAATGAATGCAATGCGTAAGATATATGCATGATATGATATGCGCTTTTAGAAATCACAACTTAAAAGGTGTATGATCTTTCTTGAGTTAAACAAAGTTAACTTTACTTATGCAAGACCCTTGGGTGGTATACTTGGTGAACTGGTTAAACTTAGCTAAGGTAAGTGGTAGGTTTATTTTGGGGTTCCACTGAATTCTTTTTAAGTCTTAGGGATAAAGGATAAGTGCTCAAGTTAGACTTATTGAGGTGGGGCTTATTTCTTCTTTCCTTTTCTTTTATTCTCTTTAATGTTTTGGAGTAGGTTTGAACTACAAGTTGCTTTTATAAAATTCTGAAAATTCTGCAAAAATTACAGTGGCTTGCTATTGGTGTGTGTTTTCCTGTCTCAAAATTTGGGGATCAGAAAATGAATAGTTTTCTCTGCACAAAATTATTAAACTCTAGGGTAGAAGGGGTGCTTTGAACTACAGCTACTATTTAACAGTGGGTAATTCTTCAAAACTTATTTTTGCTGGCTTTTAGGTGTTATAACATGACTTGATACAAATTTCTAGTCATTAATACTTTTAATTATTTTTTCATGGTTTTCTCAAGTTTCTAGCCAAATGGGTGCTTTCTACTACCATTATATTTGAAAAATATCAAACAACAGAGTTCTCATTTTTCTTAGTTATTGTTTTGTGCAAGAGCAATCATTCTGAAGTTTGGCATCTTTTTGCTTAAGGGAAGGGGTGGTATGCATTATTTGAATTAAATGGCCTTTCTCTTAAATCATTAGCAATTGGTATGAGTTTGCTTCTTTTTCAGGGGTTTGCATTTTTCTCTGGTAGTTCATCTCATTATGGACTTAGCTAATTTTTGGTTGCCCATTATCACATTATTTGGGGTTGTTCATGATTTAGTTGGGAAAATGCCTTATTCTCACTTTGTATTTATTTCCCTTACTTAAAAAGTTGGACTGAGGTGCTCTGTATTTTTGTAGTGGGGCTCTGGTGGTTATAAGTCCACTGGATTTTTGTTAAGCATTTTGGTTATAGTTTTGCCTCTTTGATAATTGATTTTCAGTCTTATTTAGGCTAAGCAAATCATTTTAATTTCAAACTGGTCCAAATTAATGGTCTCTGTATTTTTCCTAAGTTCTCTGTTACATAAGTAAACTAGGAAAAATAATATTAATCACTGTTCATTAATTTCTAATATCCTTCTGATTTTCTCTAAGTTTTGGACAAAACATCTTTAAATGAGAAACTACATCATAATTTCTAATGCTGGGGCTCCTACTATTTTTAAACAGTGTCTACAAGAGGTTTGAATACTCACAAATTTTCTTAAGTCTAGTACAGAAGAAAAACTAATTTTCCTTGATTACATAAGGTTTAGTGGGTTTCTGTTTTTAATTTTAAACTCTAAAATTTTAAACAGAAAGTACAGGGTCTACTATTTTTAAATGACAGATTATAATATACAGGAGCTAGCAAAATTGGTTTGACATCTTTTGATTAGGAATTCATCAAGTTATGAATTTTACAAGTTCTCTGGTTATTTAAAAAGAATAACAGAATTGATTTAAATGAAAATCCACTTTGCACTGGGGTCCCTGGCGGGTTTTCTAGGTTTTCTTCGCGAATCAGTCCTCAGGCTACTATTCACATGAGTCTCTGACATTACAGAAAACCCCTCGGGTTCTACAAAACCTAACCCGAGGTCCTTCTTCTACCTTAAACAGTAGCCGCGGCGGAGAAAAGGGCGGAGGGGCTTACCGGCGGCGAGACTGTTCCGGTGAAGTGGTCGAGGATGAAGGGGAGGTCTCGGGGATCACAACGGTGTGCGGAACGCCATCGGAGATGGCCGGAGTCGGTCGGTCCACGCGCGCAGGCGGGGAGGCTCGTCGGCGGCGAGGAGACCGGCCTGGTCACGGCGAGATAGTTCAATCAAATGGGTCAAGGAGGTCCACGGGATGCCAGAGAAGACATGAGCACAAGGAATTGGGCGGAGACTCACTGGATAGCTCGGTCCACGCGCGGCGGCGGAAGACCGAAGTCCGGTGAAGTCAATCTCGGGCCTCCGGTGAAGTCCGGCCGGGTCCGAGGGTTTGGCAAGCTTCACGGGCTACTGGCGGAGCTAGCCGAAGCACTAGCTTGCCCGGAGGATGGCTGGGGTGGGCTGGCCACGGTGGCCGAAGCTCTGGCGGCAATGGCGGGCGGAATTGAGCTCGCCGGAGCTAAGGGAAAGTGGCTGGCCGGTGAGGGTGAGTGCGGGGCGAAGTGAGGTGCGCCTGGGGAGGCTTTATAGGCACGGCGCGGTGCACGGGCGGTCGTGGACCGGCGAGTGCGCGCGGGCGTGCACTGGGGAGGCGCGGTGCGCGAACGGGCGTGAACCGGGGGTGTCAGCCACGGTCGAACACGTGTTCCCGTTGCCTCTGCCCTTGTTCAAGCGCCGATTGGGAGCAAATCTTCGCAAATTTGGGCAAGATCACTGCAAGGGATTTGTTCATCAGACCAAGCTTTGTCTTTTGTGTATGGACGACGTGCGGTTTTAGGCTAGGGACAGGGAGTTGTAGCGTCACCAAGGTGCCAGTGTCAGAATGTCTGGTCCCGAGGTTAAGCTGCGCCAAAATCGTGTCAAATGAATTTGGTTTGAATTCAAACTTTCCCAGAATGTGTTTAAGGTAATTTGGCACGATTTTGATATTTGGATCTTCTGGCTTTGAGTTTTGAAAAGCAGAGAACACAGATGATCTTTGTAAAGAGGTCTGAATTTCAGAAATTCAGAAATCTGAATTTCCCAAGGGTTCATTGATCAAGGGCTGATTTGGGGATTTAATTGAATTATTTTGGCTAAGCCTTCTCAATCTTTCTTGTTGCTTAATAAACATTCTTTAACTTATATAATTGGCTCAACTCAAAATTTTAAACTTTTCATTGCCTTTTTCTTATTCTCTTGAATTTTGCTCATGGGGCTCATTTAGGGTTTTTAATTAGGGTTGCACAATTTTATCTTTTAAAGGACTCAATTGCTTTGATCATGACACTTTTAAGTATATACTTGGTGAATTCTTTCTCACTTAAATTGTTTTGTTGCTCATGCTTACTTTGGTTCACATAAAATGATGGTTCTTGGTTTGGCTTTTTTGAGAGAAAAACCCTGAGTGACACTGGGGTGTCACATTTACTTCTTGCTATACTACTAGATCGAATTGATAGTTTATATCTGTAGATACAAGGACCAAGGTGTACAACTGTACATACAAGGACCACAGAATCATTTTCACAATTGAATATTAGAACATACACTGCTGATTGTTAGCTTTTGCTTACCATCTTATTGGTTTAATATCATCAATATACTACTAAGCCTCTGCCTTTTAACCTTCTCTTCAAACATGCAGGACTCAGGTGGGAGACTTCAAAAGCATGTACTGCTGAAGCGTGATAATGGAGATGTCGTGAGCTTCTCAAGTCCGTCCATTTTGGACACCTAATAGCTAGATGGACCTATCTGCCAGCATCACCAGGCCAACGCACCAAATAAACGAGCCCTAAGTCAAGTAGTACGGTCGGAGCAGCCCTTGCACCCACTACAAATGTAATTGCACGGACAATGAAAGGAAATAATCGTTGGGGGATTTGGAGAAAGAGTTGGAGGCAAAAGTGTCGGACACCTAGTGCTCTGCTGCTGAAATTCAGGATCTATTGAAACAAGTGGATGCTCAGCCGGTGAATGTGAAGGATGTGGATAGAATGTGTAGGGAGATGCAGGCTATTGAAGATGACATTGCCAACGCCGAGAAGGGGAAAGCAGCACTAGAGGATAAGGTCTGGGAAGTTGAAGCTAAGCTGGTTACCAAGCTTGAGGAGCTTGAGAGGCATGTTGATCAGTGCAATCAGGCCCTCAAAAAGTACGAACATGTCGTAGCATCTCCTATATTTTCTAAATTTTATTTCTCCATTTTATTAGAAATTGCCTGTAGGTACACCTAAGAACAACCAATGCTAACCATACCATTCTTATTTACCTATTATTGGTTCCTTTTTTGGTAGCAAATAATCCTTTCAATTATGATGAAGAAAACTATATATAATCATTGGTTGTTCTTATATAATCCTTTCAATCCTGTAATTTTACACTGAAACTTATTGACTAATTTTGAAGTCCAATGATTAGTTTTCAAGAATTTTTTGGGAAAAACATTTCACTAAACTTTTGGGGCTTCGAATAGCCAGCTGGCATCGTGTTATGTTTGCTGTTGTTGTGTTTACTAAACAAAAAAGCAAACAAGTTTGAAATGTTAATTTCTTACTGTGGTTCTGCTGTTTGTATTTGCTTCACTAGTTCCTTTTGTTAGTTCTGTTTGTATTATGTGCTCATTTTCACACTTCTGGGCCACTTTTTAGGTTGAAACCTACTGTTGCTTTTCAGTACATGATAGATTCAAAAGGATCTTCTCCTGCTGAGATGCTAGGTACTGGTTACAAAACAGTACTAAAACCTGCACTTCTGGCTCATGCTAAGGAGAACAAAAGGATCTGTCTCTCAAATCTTGAAAACTTAAATGATCTACAGAAGCAGCTGCAAGGAAATGCGAAGGTTCTAGAGGAGGAAAGGAATAATATTTTCAGTCTCCAGGCAAAAAATGACGAAGTCAATTCATCTTTTCAAGCACTACATTACATTTTATAGCCTATAGAGTAAATGTGATCTGAAATTTTTTTTGTCCTTACTCTTCTATTTGTATGCTATCTCTGAAATTACTTGCAGCTATGTTGTGCAGTAGTAGGAACTTTTTTAGGATCTGGAAGGTCAGGGTGAGTAGGCTCGGGTTCAGTCGGTGATCTTGTTTTCTCACACATGGCTTGTGGTTGCAGGGATGGACTTCCACAAACTGATCGAGATCCCACACGGCGACCGATGGCGGTACCACGAGGACGTATCTGTCATTGTAATATCCTTAGAGGGCAGGATCTGGAGGTCATGCGTGTAAATAGGTCGGCCATACTAGATTAGAGAAAGAAACGTATATATCTATAGACAGACAGAGAGAGAGAGAGAGAGGTTATTGAAGGCCTATTCCATTACTCCCAGCTGCTCCTGTAGACAGATTCATACAACGCACGGGCACATATCTATAACAATATAACACACATATGTACATATAAGTTATCGTGTTATTATATGGTTCTGTTGCAACGCACGGGCACTCACCTAGTTATATGATTATGTCACTACTTCTTCATTATTTGGTTTACAGGATAGTTCAACTCCCATCTTGATTCACTGTGATCTCTTTTATTTTTGTGATTTCATCCAACCAAGTGTTCTTGAACTTCATACATCATTGCTTGATTCGATCATACTTGATATGAGACCAATTGAAACTCAATGATTGAAAGAACCAAGACTCTTATATTTGTAGATTTTCAATCCATCTTGAAAACACTTGGAAGGACCTTGTTGAAACACTTAGAAAAGAGAGCATTAAAAACACAAGGGAGGGTTTCACAAATGATGATCCTTATATGTGTATGGCAAATGAATCATTATTATTGAAACCCAAAAGGATAGACTAAATTCCTTTAAATTAGTGCACACATATAGTTGATGTCAAAGTTATATGCACCATTGAACATTTTATATTGCAAGAAATTTAACCTATACTCTGGTACATCCTACTAAGGATAGAATACTAAAACAACTGAAGGAGAGGAAGTTTTCATACCTTGGCCTCTTATCAACTTCATCTTACCTTAGTTGAATAGTAACTTTTAAGCTTGTGATTTATCCAATTTAAGCACAATCTCTTTAACATAGATTTTCTATGGATAAGCTCAACACAAGAGATGACATTAGTAGCACAAGCACTAGTTTCTTATTTAGCAACCCTTTTTTATGTGGAAGGCAGGTGAGTTGCTAAAAATAAAAACCTCATAATATGGACTAAATTTCCCTTAATCCCTTATGCATAATACATTATTGAATGACATAGATTTAGATATGCATGGTTATTCAATGAAGTCCAAAGGTCTAATTTAAACCATATTATGGCGAGTGTCTAATATAGAAGAATCAAATCCAAATTAACTAGGTAGAGAATACATCACATAGTTTTGGATTGTTGACCATATGATAATTTTCATTATCTTACAATTGGACCTTTATTTCATAATCAACAACTTATGTATATCCTCAAGTGCTTCTTCTTTCTTAGTGGCTACACAAGTCACAAAAGAGATAAGATTTGAAAATAATATGCACTTGAGATTCAGTTTTTGCCACCCTTGCTACTATCTCCAAATATGATTTATACATCCATTATTGAGCACCCAGCTTGATCCAATGAAGGAGTGATCCTGCAAAACAAGTTTAAGCTTTGTATTTTAGTACCCAATTTGAATTGGGTCCTTTGAGATTAGTAGTAAGAGCCTTGGGTACCCACACATTCTTTATTATGACCTTTCTCTTTGTGTAGGCACCCACATATACTTGACAACCATCTTATGTGGTTTCAAATCAATATGTAATCACACAGATAAGAGCTAGAGTTAAGAATAGGAGTCTTTTCTCCTTCTGTTACATTTCACTTAACTTGCTCTTCAAACAACCCATGTTGATCATGTTATATGCTTAGATGGGTTGTAGTCAAGTGCCCTTCTTCCATGGTTGTTTCTTAGGGGCTTATACTTGGCGTTAACTTTTGTTGATACATCATCGTTGGTTAACATCTTCTTGATAATGTATCTATCTTGACCTTGAGTGCACCTAGCTTATCAAGGTTAGTCGCACGAGCATTCATATCATATCTTAACCAATGAAGACAAGTTATGCATGGAATTTACAACTTAGTGATCCAATCCAGTGTGAAGCATATGGATACCGATTGAAGTAGATTTCTAAGATATCAATTTGTAGGTTTACAAAATTTAGAGAGTATGAATCACTAATTGTACCTTTTACAGTTTAAAAATCATATCCATGTTAGTGCATATGTATGTGATGAATATCAACAAAAAGGATTCTTATGCACTTTTTAATTTAACGATAAGGGAATTTTAAACTACATCAAGAGTAGCTATTTATAAAACAAAGATTACAATCCATATGAATGAGATACAAATTTACCAATATGGATTGTCTTAGTATAGCTTACTCAAGGGAAACTTATTCTCTATGACACAAGGTATGTAATGTTCTCCCACTGGATACGTGCATCAAGTATTTGAATGACTTGCCACATGCACTTTCAAGTTAAGAGTCTCATGAGGAGTACATTACATTGGTCAAGGCATGACAAATTTGCAATGAATCAACTTATGCCTAAGAATACTTACCACCATATAGAACGTACCATTTGTTATATCAATTGAAAGGTCTTACTATATGAGATGGTGTCATCTAAGTATTCTTCTTTTCTTCATTTGTGGAGACTTCCTTCTTTAGCTTGTTATCTCTTTTCCTTTTAATACTAGTTGAAAAAGAACTTTGAAAAGAGATATTAGTAGTACAAGGAAGTATTTAATGAATGGTGATCTTTATATATGAATGGGAAATAAATCATCATTTATGAGGCATAAAGGTATAAATTAAATTCCTTTTAAGTTAAAGCACATGGATGAGTGAATTAACAATATGCACCAATTTACAAATTTAAGCCAAAAGGAATTTAACCTTCATATTGACATTTCTTTCCATAAAATAGATTGTTACTAATTGAAAGATTGACACTTGAAAGGAACTACTATTGATCAACTACCAATTGAAGCAATTAGTTCCATACCATTGCCTTGAGCATTCCTAATATTTCTTTTAGGTGAAGATTAACCTTTAAAGCTTGTGATTTTACCAATTGAAAGAGCACAATCTCTACTTATGAATTTCCTTGAAATATCTTAAAAGAGATTGTATTAGTAACACAAGCAATAGTTTCCTATTTAGCAACCTCTAGTATATGAATGACAAGAAGGTTACTATAATAAGGAAACCTCATGATACTAAATTATCCTTACAAGCATCATGCATAACATCAATTGAAAAAGATGAAAGTAGCATGATTATTTAATTAAGTTTATAGGGCAACTTTAATTCATAACATGATGAGTGATTAATGTAGAAGACTCAAAACCAATTTAAACAAGAGGGAATACATCACATAGTATTGGATTGATCTTCTTTGAATGTTGAATGACACATTCCATTTGAGAAACACATTCTCATGTTGTGAAACTACATAAATCACTTAGATAAAAACATTAGTCACACAACTCTAGTCATATAGAGTTCCATTTTGATAAGTTCTTTAAGAATTTGAATTTCTTACTTAGCACTCTATCCATTTAAGAATTCGGGATAATCCTCTTTATGTCTAGGTCATGGCAATAATACGATAATTCATTTGAAGTATGCCACAAGATACATACAACCTATTTAAAGCATGTAGATTGTCACAATATAAAAATATGAACTTGCAATCTACCATATAATTGGATCTTTTCCAAGGCAAGGTAAAATCTTTTAAGTTCATTCTAAAGTGATTCATTTTTCCTATGTGGCTACAAAATACACAAAGGAATATACTAATTGAAAGCAATGTGCACTTAAGATTTAATTGTTACCATCCTTTGGATATCCTTAGTTGTAGGCCTTTTGCTTAATTCCTACAAAGGTTAATCCTTATTCCCTACAACACAAGTTCTTGCTAGAGATGAATATGAAGTTAGTGATATAACAACTTAATTCATCTTTGGGCCAATCTTAAAAGAATAGTTGATGTAAGATTGATAGCTTGAGATAAGAATTGAGTTAAACCGCTCAAGCACCCCAAAGCTTCATATCATCTTTGGGTACCTACAAATTCTTTCAACATATTTTGGTACCCATCTCATGATGGGTCCATCAAGGTTAGCCAATAGGGACTTAGGCACCCAAATAGCCTTGGTCCTAGAATGTGGTGAACTCTTCACCTTTCTAGCACAAGAGTCAAATTTGGGTCTCCTAAGAATATTTAAGTGAATTGACACGTTAGGCTTAGGAGTTTTACCCTTTAGACAAACCTTGAATAGATGACCTTTTTCACGACAATTGTAAAAAATGTGGTGCTTGTCCTTGCAATGCATTTGCCTTTTGCTTTCATCCTTTTTTATGGTCATCGTTCTTGATCGTGGCAGGTCTTGGTTCTTCATGTGGGGGCATGAACCAATTTCATGACCCTTCTCCTTGCATCCATAGCACCTCCTATCGCTTCTCTTTGATCTTTCTTTGTTGAAGCACATAGGTACATTGTTAGAGCAAATAGTATGAGCATTAATTTTCTTACCATGAATTTTGCTCATGCCCTTCTTGGAAAGCTTGGTATTCTTTTGAAGGGGTTTTGTGCATGCTACGATTGTCCCATTCTCAAGCTTTTTCACCATATTATCACGATTATCTTGAGAAGGTTGAGCATGACACTTTCCCTTCAATTGAGTCAAGCTCCTTCTTAGCCTCTCATTTTTCTTCCTTGAGCTCATTGTTTTCTTTTGCATAGGAAACGTTACTTGTTCATGAAAATTCTAGCTCAATGGAAGATTGGCTTTCTTGAGAGCAACATTTGTTAGCACATGATAATATAGTTTCTATTTGAGTATATGTGCTTAAGTGAGGTTGGTATGATTTCAAATTAGTTAACACAACCTCATGAGCCATTTCTAACATGATATGTGAATCCATAAATTTATTATGAGAGCACACAAGCATATCATGTTTTCCTTGCAAAGCTAGATTTTTAATATTTAACTTTTCTATCATGTTCTTGAGCATATCATTTTTATTTTCTAATTGAGCAATATATGATGAATGATTAATAGCTCTAATTTGCTCAATTGAAATGTCTTCATACCTTTGGACCAAATCATCATGAGAGCACTTTAGCTTCTCATGCTCTTTGGTCAACTTCTCTAAGTCTTCAATTTTTCTGATGAGGAAGTCTTCTTGCTTATGAAGCATTTCTTTTTGTTCTTTCGCTCTTTTCATGAGTTTGAGCAAGCTCATCCGATTTTTCTTGCTAAGTTGAGCGAAGAATTGTTGAAGATCATCCTTATCTTCACTATCACTTTCATGATCTTCCTCATCCTCACTTTCGCTTTCACTGTCACTCTCATTAGCAACAAAGCACATATGAGAAGTGGATTTGAAAGACGAACCTTGTGATGAGGTGGATTCGTCGCTTGGTCTCCATCGATCATTTTCTTCTTCTTCGATCTTGTTCTTTGCCTCATCTTCCTTCATTTTGAGGAACATCCTTTCGGCGATTCTCATGGCAAGATCTATTGCCTTAGGATCAACATCTACACCAAAAGATGAAGTCGAGGCAACCTCAACTTTTTCAAGCTTAGAAGCACTTTCGTTTCATAGTCCCCCCGACATGATCTTTTCCTCACGCGGTTAAGCATTAGAACAAGGATTAGCCTCTGATACCAATTGAAAGTTGCCTAGAGGGGGGTTAATAGGCAAGTGGAAACTTTTTCAACAAAAAACTAGAAACAAACTGGGTAAAATCGGTTCAGCCGGTGTCAAAACTGGTTCAGCCGGTTTGCACGAGCTAAAGTAAAGAATGAGATATAAACTAAATTGATCTCGAAATTCACCTAGTTAACTTTGGAAATGTGATGTTCTAGATGATCCACAGGATTCAAAGTAGTAGATCTGAGAAGGGCACTTCTCAAAATCCAAACACCAAAAAGATATAAACAAATCTTTCACGGAATGGTGAGAGAAAGAAGAACACAAACAAACACAATGAGCAAGAACACAAGAAACACAAGATTTATCCCGAGGTTCGGTCACACCACCAAGGTGCCCTACTTCCTCGTTGAGGCACCCACAAAGAGCCGGGTCTCTTTCAACCCTAATCCTCCCTTTGCCGACCACAAAGGTCAAGCCTACACACTAATCTTTGCTCAAACGAGTGGGTAATACAAACTTTCTATGTAGTACCAAAGCTCGAATCAAGAAGAACAAGAAGGATTTAGAGATGAAGCACAAAAACCGCAAGTACCATTTCACCATATATGAGTTCAAATCGTGGCTTCAAGTCACCTTACTAATGCGTCAACATATTATAACTCTTCATAGCTAATTAGTTCGTCGACTTAATGCAAGTACTCTCTTCTTCACCTTAGCCATGGTACTTTGGTCCACAAGCCGTCGTTTGGCCTTCACCTTCGCTTAGTTCCTCGAAACCCTTTCCTTGCTATCTTCACCCTATCTAGCCATTCTTGAGTCACATCATATCGAGCATCTATTGAGAGAATCATTTCTTTGATATTGTGAACCTTGCTTGAATGTCATCTAAATATAAATGCTAAGAACAATCAAGCTCTAGTTTGATTCGCATAGAAGCATATATGGACTAATAGTAATATGGTCAAGCCAATTCACGATTCCTCATATCTTATTCACTTTGGCTTGACCAATCCTCTTAATCACTTCAACCTCTATTATGATCATATTTATGCATAGTGATTTCTCAGGTCTTGTCCATATATTCAAACCAATATAGAGATCATATTATATCCATTTGCATTGTCTCACTGGTTATTTAACCTTGTGTTGAACCTTTGTTCACTGATCATTATACACTATTCAAGTATGTTCATCATACTGAATTTCCTGTTCAACACTTAGCAAACTTGTTAGACCTTTAAATGTGTTGTTATCCAAATCACCAAAACTCACAAAAGGGATTAATGCACTTTCAATTACGTTGTTTGTTCTTATAGTTGGTGTAATGTTTTTTATGTACTCTTTGTCTATTTGTATGTTTTGCTACGAGTAGCAGTGAGGTCACGAGAAATCTAAAGACTAATTTGGTAAAGTACCTGGGGTCTCAAGTCACAGGCAAGTTGTGCCCTTAATCACTTTTCTTTACCTAATAATGTTCCTGTAAATCATTGTGACATGCTTAGGTTAATTTGATGGGACCCAATAGGTTTCCCTAGCATTGTTTATCCCACACCTTGCAAACAAAAGAATTGTTGGATAGATTTGCTATTGCTCTACCTGGTTTTGGGAAATCAATGGTATATTATGATCATGTTCCAATTTGTTGTTGTTTTAATTATTGTTTAGGATAAGGTTATCATGTTAATTAGAACATGGAGAACCACCCGAGAAAACAGTGCTACCACAAGGGTGGTATGGGACGCCCTTGGCTTACTAATTAGGAAAGCTAGTGGAGTACTACCTTACCCGAAAGAGGCAAGGGCGGTACAGCAGCTGCGTATAGGCAAGTTCTCGGGTCGATCATGCTGTGATAGCTTTTAGGACGAGATATTCCTATATTGCCCTTCTCAAAAACCATAGAGGGTTTTCTAAAGCTAGTGAAACTTTGTAAAGGTCTCATAGTGCTACCCTGCCTCGTCTCCTCAGCAGAGATGAATTGGAAGTCATGATCCCTTGGCAAATGGGTAACACGACTTGTGGGCAAAGATATGTAACCTCTGCAGAGTGTAAAACCGGTATATCAGTCGTGCTCACGGTCATGAGCAGCTCAGACCCTCACATGAGTAATTTATGGAACTAAACTTAATTTGTCATTTGCATTGCATTGTGGGTGTTATTATTAATTTTGATCTCTTATTTATTTGGGTTGATATCTACTTATACCTAGTAACTGCTAATAAAATTTTGACCAACTTTAAAAGCAATGCTTGGCTTTAGCCATCTCCTTTGGTAAGCCTCACACTTCACATGAGCCCCCACCGTAAGTGAGCACATGCACATTATTCCCCACAACTTGTTGAGCGATGAACGTATGTGAGCTCACCCTTGTTGTACTCATATTCCCTCAGGTCAAGAATAGGTACTACAAGGTGAGGAGCATGAAGGATGTCGCGATGAGTCCATGAGAGGTCTAGGCCGTCGTCTCCCAGTCAACTATGGTTGTTGGATCGTTGTCTTCGTATGATGTATTTATTTAACTATTTTGTACATAGTAAATATGTGACATTTGTTTCTGTACCATGAGTCATCATATGTGTGAGACTTGATCCTAGCACACATGTGAGTCGCGCCTGGGTTTGGCCCCTAAATCCAGGTGTGACAGAAGTGGTATCAGAGGAATGTTGACTGTAGAACGAAACCTAGATAGAACTAGACAAAACCCTTACCTACTTACCTTTACTCTGATTCTTTATACTTTCCTTGATCCTATCTCATATTTACTACTTTACTCTGATTACTCTTATCTTTTCTCTTCTAAAGACAAAATTGGATTTCACATCTTGGAATCCTATATCCAAATTGTCCCTAAGTAATAGGGCACTGTCACACCCGGCTTTAAGGAACAAAGCCAGGTGCATCTCATACATGCGCCAAGAAGACAACATATATAATAACAGAGTGTACAGAGATAAATGTCATAAAACATCAGAGTATTTATTACATAGCGGAAGACTTATTACAAAATAAAAGAATAAATATAAAACGAACAAAGGATCGTCAGCGCCAATGTCAACTGAGCAACACCACCTAGATCAGATCATACTCCTCACCTTGTGGCTCCTCCTGAACCACCTGCTCTTCTCCTATGGGGGGGTGTGAGACAGCAAGGGTGAGCTCACACATGATCATAGCTCAACAAGTTGTGGGGAACCAGTGGACATAAACTCACAAAGGTGTGAGTTCATGTGATGTGTAAGGCTAATCAATGATAGGGGTTTAAAGCTGAGCATTGCTTTTAAGTAGTTGGTCAAACTTTTATTAGCAGTTATTAAGTGTAAGTAAATACCAAACCATAAGTAAAGTAATAGAACAAAATTAATAACAACCCATGCAATGCAAATGACAAAATTGAATTTAAGTTCCATAATTTAAACATCAGAGAGTCCTGAGCTGCTCATGACCGTGAGCTCGGCTAGTATACCAGTTTTACACTCTGCAGAGGTTGTACCCTTTACCCACAAGTCATGTTACCCATCTGCCAAGGGGCCGCGAATCCCATACACCTCTACCTAGGAAGCGCGGCAGGGCAACACTACGAGGCCTTTACAAAGTTCCACTAGCTTCCGAAAACCCGCTACAGTTTATAGGAAGCTCCAATGCAGGGTTCTTGGCTGACTGCCATCGCAGCAAAATCAACCAAGGACCTCCCTACACTGACCACTCCCCTACTGCCCTTGCCCCTTTCGGGTAAGGTAGTCTTCCACTAGCTTTCCTAATTAGTCAGCCAAGGGCGTCCCATTAAACCCTTGTGGTGGCACGTGGTTCTCAAGTTAAGCTCTATGTTCCAATTAACATTAATGATCTCAACATGAACATAAATAGAATAACAAGAATAATTGGAACATAGATATAATGAATGATTATCCCAAAACCATATAAAGCAATAGCGAACTACCCAAGTGATTCAGGGGTAAACAAGGTAATGAGATAAACAATCTAGGGTGACCTATTGGGTCCCATCAAAATTAACCTATGCATGGATAAATGATATTAAAGAACATTATTGGGTAAAAAGTGGTCAAGGGCACAACTTGCCTTCAATGAGCTCCTGCTCAGCTACTTCTAACAGTTGGTCACCAGTATCCTCAGTCACAGGCTCTTCTACTCGCCACAATACAAACAAGCACAGTATATAGAGAAAATTAACATCACACCAAACATATAAACAAAATACACAGTAATAATCTACACATTAAAATAAAATTCTAGGAACAAGAATCATAATTTTTGGAGTTATAGATTTTAAGTTATGAATTTTCAAAGGTTTTATGTGTTTAAAATAGGATTAAGTGAGAAATAAAATTTAATATTGTTTTCATGACAAAACAGAGGCTCTAGGTGATAGAGAATAAAACTACAAAATTTTAGGAACTGGAATGGAGTAATTTGGACTAAAAATGAATTTTCTATGAATTTTACAAGTTCTAGCACTTATTTATATGTTAAAAATCATCTCCCAATTCATTTTACTGGATTTCTAATTCCCTGGATTAGGCGCCAAATTCTGAAAAAGACAGGGGCTACGGCACAAATTGTTCTAAGACTCAGACTAAGTCTACTGTGGACCGCGCGTTTATTAACAGATTTTCCAGGGGCTCTTTAGCAAAATACTACGACCGAAGGGGTACGCGTGACTCTGAGCCCTTGGATCAACAGCCAAGCGCTCAGATTAGATCGCACATGACACGGATCAATACGCAACCACCACCGTAGGATCCGAGATCCACGGTCCGAAATCTCTCCCTTGCATACGACTGCCCCAGCCTTTGGATTAACGATCTACGGCCTGGATTGTACATCCACACACTTTTTAATCCAAACCGTCCATCAAGGGACTAACGACCGAGACCCTATCACGAACAGGTATCCGCATCTTCTAATCTCGCCCATTCGAAGCGGATCGGACGGCGCACGATTCGACTTCTCTCCCTCACCAAACGCGACAGCGCCGCCCCTGCACTACGGTGGCGGGTTCGCCGGAGCAAAGCCATCAGGTGCCCCAAGGCCTAATCCCTAAACTGGTAGCGATGGTATGGGTCTAAAATCATAGCGAACCCAATCCGGGGAACGGCGCACCGATAGCAAGCATGAAGACGACACAATACGCGCAGGCGGATCCGCAGCTAGACTAAACCTCCGACGAGGAAATCCACGGCCACGCGATCCGCGGCAGTCGATGGCACTTAATACTAAGATTAGATGACATCAAGGCGAGCGGAGTGGGTGAGGCCTTACCAGCATTTGGAGGAGCTGACCCGGCCGGCCATGGCGCACGGTGATTTCGTGACGCCAGAGAAGACCCCGATCGCTGCTCTTCACCAGGTTATCCTGCGGACGGTCCTTGGCATGCACCGGAGGCTCCACGCCAGTGAATCAAAGCTCCCTCGCGGCGGACCCTCACTTCTCTCTGGATGCGACTGGGCGATTAGGGAACGGCGGCGGGTGCGGCGCGACTTAAAGCCAGGGCAAGGTGCCAGCCCGCGCGCGTCAGGCGCGTGTGTTCGTTACGCAAGTTGGCCGATTCTAGCGGCGGCGACGGCTTCATGCGCTCGATATCAACGGAAGGAAGAGGAGCAGGGCAATGAGGGTCCCGCGCACCAGAGGGATCAAACGGTGAACACGCACACATGGGAGACTGCCAGCGGGCCCCAGCCGTTAGATAGCTGTGTGTGCGCGGAATGGAGGGAGTACTGGGCCGCGCGGTGGGGTCACTAGATGGGCCAAATTGAGTACCGAAGCCTAGGTAGTCATCCCTTATTTTTATTTTTTTATTTTATTTTCTGTGTTCTTTTATAATTGTTTTGAATCCAATTTGAATTTGAATGGGAGTTTCACCTTTGAGTCCATTATACAAATTCACACTCTAATTCTGGAATAATATATTTTTATTTACTTATTTTTATCCTCACCATATTTATTTCCTTCTCTTTTCTAGATTCAAGATTTTCTTCTAGGTTCTAAATTCCCTTTTGGACTTAATATTTTTCTTGTCACATCATTTTTTATATTGTCACAAAATGCACACAAAATAAAATCCCAGCATGATGCATAATTTAGTGGAATTTATTTTATAATTATTATTTTTTTAAATATGGTGTTCACATGTGATGATACAAACAAAAAAAAGTCCAACTCACACATAGATAAAGTGAAATTGTTTCTTCTTTTTATATTATCTCTTACAACCTACAAATTGGGTATTACAAATCCTACCCCCCTTAAAAATAATCTCGTCCTCGAGATTTAAGAAGGTCTAGGAAAAAGATGGGGAAAATCTATGCGAAGCTCTTCTTCTCTTTCCCATGTTGCTTCATCTTCTCTATGATGGCTCCATTGCACTTTGCACATCTTTATCACCTTATTCCTTGTAAGTCGAGTCAATGTATCAAGAATCTTGATCGGATACTCTGTGTAAGTCAAATCACCCTTAACACTGAGCTCTTCCATCGGTATCTGTTCCTCAGGGACACGGAGACACTTCTTTAGTTGAGATACGTGGAACACATTATGCACATATGATAGACTAGCAGGTAACTCAAGTTGGTATGCCATCTCTCCAACTCGCCTAAAGATCAAGGATGGTCCAATGTAACGAGGGGACAATTTGCCCTTAACTTTAAATCTCCTCATTCCACGAAGTGGTGACACCTTGAGGTACACATAATCTCCCTCTTCAAATTCCAGTGGTCTTCTTCTATTATCAGCGTAGCTCTTTTGCCTGGTTTGAGCCACCCTCAAATTCTCTCGAATTATACGGACTTGCTCTTCTGCTTCTTGAATCAATTTAGGCCCAAAGAACTGTCTTTCTCCAGTCTGGTCCCAATACAAAGGAGTCCTGCACTTCCTCCCATATAAAGCTTCAAAAGGTGACATCTTCAGACTGGCCTGATAACTATTGTTGTATGAGAATTCAGCATACAGTAGACTTTTATCCCAACTTCCTCCATGCTGAAGGGAACAAGCTCTCAACATATCCTCCAAAACTTGATTTGTCCTTTCAGTTTGTCCATCAGTCTGAGGGTGATAAGCCGTGCTAAAATTCAACTTCGTACTCATATTCTCATGAAAGCTTCTCCAAAATCTTGAGGTAAACTGTGAACCTCGATCAGACATGATCTTCTTTGGTACTCCATGTAAACACACAATCCGAGCCATATATAACTCTGCTAGCTGAGAACCTTTATAAGTAGTCTTCACAGGAATAAAGTGAGCCACTTTAGTCAATCTATCCACGATCACCCATATAGCATCATATCCTTTCTGGGTGCGAGGCAATCCAGTAATAAAATCCATACCAATCTCTTCCCATTTCCACTCGGGTATCTTCAGTGGGTGCAATAGTCCAGCTGGCCTCTGGTGTTCAGCCTTGACTCTTTGACATACATCGCACATAGCCACATGTGTAGCTACATCTCTTTTCAATCCATACCACCAATACTTCCGTTTCAAATCCTGATACATCTTGGTAATACCAGGATGAATAGAATAATCCGAGTCGTGGGCCTCTTTCAATATAGTCTCTCGAAGGCTTTCAATATCAGGAACACACATCCTGTCCTTGAACCATACGGTGCCTTGCTCATCTTCCGTAAATTCCGGAACTCGACCTTTAGTAATCAGATCATTGATCTCTTTTATTTTAGCATCACCAATTTGTCCTTTGTGGATCTCTTACTCCAAAGTAGGTTTCACATCAATAGTAACTCCTTCAGTATGAGCAACTATCCCCAGGTTAAGTCTCCTAAAATCCTCAACAATCTCATCAGGTAGTTGGGCAACAATAGCTGAATGAACATGCTCCTTGCGACTCAAGGCATCTGCAACCAAATTTGCCTTGCCCGGGTGATAGTGAATCTCCAAATCATAATCCTTAATAAGCTCCAACCAACGGCGTTGCCTAAGGTTGAGATCCTTCTGAGTAAATATATACTTCAAACTCTTATGATCCGTGTACACTTGGCACTTGGTCCCCATGATATAATGTCTCCAAATCTTAAGCGCATGCACAACGGCTGCCAATTCCAAGTCATGAGTGGGGTAGTTCAATTCATGTTTCCGCAACTGACGAGATGCATAGGCGATCACATGACCTTCTTGCATAAGCACACATCCAAGCCTTGGCCACATGCATCACAATAGATATCAAATCCTTTCTGTAGGTCTGGCATAACCAATACTGGTGGCGACATCAACCTTTTCTTCACTTGATCAAAGCTGTCTTGACACTTCTCATCCCACTTAAATTCTCTTCCTTTCTCCAAAAGCGAAGTCATAGGTTTAGCAATCTTAGAAAATCCTTCAATAAATCTCCGATAATAGCCAGCAAGTCCCAAGAAACTCCGAATCTCCGTAACTGTAGTGGGTACTCTCCACTCCATTATCTCCTTAACCTTAGCAGGATCCACTGAAATCCCTCCATTAGAAATGATATGTCCAAGAAATGGCACCTCACCAATCCAAAACTCGCATTTGCTGTACTTGGCGTAGAGTTGATTATTTCGTCGCTTCTGTAGCACCAATCTCAGATATTTCTCATGATCACTATCACTCTTGGAACAAATAAGAGTATCGTCGATGAAAACCACGACGAATCTGTCCAAATCATGAACACCTTATTCTTCAGATCCATAAAATAGACTGGGGTATTGGTTAGTCCAAATGACATAACGGTGAACTCATATAAACCATATCGGGTCGAGAAATTCGTCTTGGGAATATTCGATGAATCTTCATTTGGTGATAACCTGATTGGAGATCGATCTTCGAGAATACCCTTGCATCTCTCATCTGATCAAATAAATCTTCAATGTGGGGTAATGGATACTTGTTCTTCACAGTGACATCATTAAGGGTCCTATAATCCACGCACATCCCTTGCGATCCATCTTTCTTCTGTACAAATAGAACTGACGCTCCCCCAAGGTGAGGGACTTAGACGAATGTACCTAGCCTCTTGTAATTCTGTTAATTGCTTCTTAAGTTCCTTTAGTTCTTCTACAGACATCATGTATGGCCGTTTAGAAATAGGGATAGTCCTAGGTAAGGGATTAATGACAAACTCAACTTCCCTATCTGGTGGCATCCCTGGTAACTCTTTTGAAAAGACATCCAGAAAAATCTCAAACCACCCGGATGTTGTTTCCAACAAACTCCTCATCTATGAAGAATGCCACACGTCTGGTAGTGGTAGTTACTGCAACTTCAACTTCAAATCTTTGTCCTTTGGAACTGGTGAGTTCTACGGTCCCCTTAGCACAGTGTATATACCCTTTGCCTTTCTTAACCATGACATACCAAGGATCACGTCTATAGTGCTCTCTTCTAACACTACAGGGGTAGCCCATCTGAGTTAGAAATACAGGGTAAGAAAGGAAGAATTGTAGACAAGGCGAGTAATTACGAGGAATGTTACTGCGGAAGATTTATTAGCTAAGTAGATTAATGTGTTATCCACTAAAGCCAATACATTACCTTATGGTGGTACATGCTAAGATGCCCGTCTATAATGTTTCAATCAATCAAAGAAGCAAATCAAGCATTCATCATCAGAACAATCAATCAACATTTTTTTAATAGAGAAAATAGTTTTAGTTTTGTCTTAGGTCTCCTATCTCTTAAAAAGTTCATAAATGTAGGATTCCAAGGTGTGAAATCCATCTTGCCTTAGAGCAGAAAAGATAAGATTAGCCAGAGTAGAATAGCAAAAGGTGAGACAAGATCAAGATGAGATGAGTATAGAATGAATCAGAGTAAGGTAAGTAATGAAGGGTTTGTCCATTTCTATCTAGGTCTCGTCCTACAGTCAACATTTCCTCTGATACCACTTCTGTCACACCCGGCTTTAAGCAACAAAGCCACGTGCATCTCATACATGCGCCAAGAAGACAACATATATAATAACAGAGTGTATAGAGATAAATGTCATAAAACATCAGAGTATTTATTACATAGCAGAAGACTTATTACAAAATAAAAGAATAAATATAAAACGAACTAAGGATTGTCGGCGCCAATGTCAACTGAGCAACACCACCTAGATCAGATCATACTCCTCGCCTTGTGGCTCCTCCTGAACCACCTGCTCTTCTCCTGTGGGGGGGGGGGGGTGTGAGACAGCAAGGGTGAGCTCACACATGATCATAGCTCAACAAGTTGTGGGGAACCAGTGGACATAAACTCACAAAGGTGTGAGTTCATGTGATGTGTAAGGATAATCAATGATAGGGGTTTAAAGCTGAGCATTGCTTTTAAGTAGTTGGTCAAACTTTTATTAGCAGTTACTAAGTGTAAGTAAATACCGAACCATAAGTAAAGTAATAGAACAAAATTAATAACAACCCATGCAATGCAAATGACAAAATTGAATTTAAGTTCCATAATTTAAACATCAGAGAGTCCTGAGCTGCTCATGACCGTGAGCTCGGCTAGTATACCAGTTTTACACTCTGCAGAGGTTGTACCCTTTACCCACAAGTCATGTTACCCATCTGCCAAGGGGCCGCGAATCCCATACACCTCTACCTAGGAAGCGCGGCAGGGCAACACTACGAGGCCTTTACAAAGTTCCACTATCTTCCGAAAACCCGCTACAGTTTATAGGAAGCTCCAATGCAGGGTTCTTGGCTGACTGCCATCGCAGCAAAATCAACCAAGGACCTCCCTACACTGACCACTCCCCTACTGCCCTTGCCCCTTTCGGGTAAGGTAGTCTTCCACTAGCTTTCCTAATTAGTCAGCCAAGGGCGTCCCATTAAACCCTTATGGTGGCACGTGGTTCTCAAGTTAAGCTCTATGTTCCAATTAACATTAATGATCTCAACATGAACATAAATAGAATAACAAGAATAATTGGAACATAGATATAATGAATGATTATCCCAAAACCATATAAAGCAATAGCGAACTACCCAAGTGATTCAGGGGTAAACAAGGTAATGAGATAAACAATCTAGGGTGACCTATTAGGTCCCATCAAAATTAACCTATGCATGGATAAATGATATTAAAGAACATTATTGGGTAAAAAGTGGTCAAGGGCACAACTTGCCTTCAATGAGCTCCTGCTCAGCTACTTCTATCAGTTGGTCACCAGTATCCTCAATCACGGGCTCTTCTACTCGCCACAATACAAACAAGCACAGTATATAGAGAAAATTAACATCACACCAAACATATAAACAAAATACACAGTAATAATCTACACATTAAAATAAAATTCTAGGAACAGGAATCATAATTTTTGGAGTTATAGATTTTAAGTTATGAATTTTCAAAGGTTTTATGTGTTTAAAATAGGATTAAGTGAGAAATAAATTTTAATATTGTTTTCATGACAAAACAGAGGCTCTAGGTGATAGAGAATAAAACTACAAAATTTTAGGAACTGGAATGGAGTAATTTGGACTAAAAATGAATTTTCTATGAATTTTACAAGTTCTAGCACTTATTTATATGTTAAAAATCATCTCCCAATTCATTTTACTGGATTTCTAATTCCCTGGATTAGGCGCCAAATTCTGAAAAAGACAGGGGCTACGGCGCAAATTGTTCTAAGACTCAGACTAAGTCTACTGTGGACCGCGCGTTTATTAACAGATTTTCCAGGGGCTCTTTAGCAAAATACTATGACCGAAGGGGTACGCGTGACTCTGAGCCCTTGGATCAACAGCCAAGCGCTCAGATTAGATCGCACATGACACGGATCAATACGCAACCACCACTGTAGGATCCGAGATCCACGGTCCGAAATCTCTCCCTTGCATACGACTGCCCCAGCCTTTGGATTAACGATCTACGGCCTGGATTGTACATCCACACACTTTTTAATCCAAACCGTCCATCAAGGGACTAACGACCGAGACCCTATCACGAACAGGTATCCGCATCTTCTAATCTCGCCCAATCGAAGCGGATCGGACGGCGCACGATTCGACTTCTCTCCCTCACCAAACGCGGCAGCGCCGCCCCTGCACTACGGTGGCGGGTTCGCCGGAGCAAAGCCATCAGGTGCCCCAAGGCCTAATCCCTAAACTGGTAGCGATGGTATGGGTCTAAGATCATAGCGAACCCAATCCGGGGAACGGCGCACCGATAGCAAGCATGAAGGCGACACAATACGCGCAGGCGGATCCGCGGCTAGACTAAACCTCCGACGAGGAAATCCACAGCCACGCGATCCGCGGCAGTCGATGGCACTTAATACTAAGATTAGATGACATCAAGGCGAGCGGAGTGGGTGAGGCCTTACCAGCATTTGGAGGAGCTGACCCGGCCGGCCATGGCGCACGGTGATTTCGTGACGCCAGAGAAGACCCCGATCGCTGCTCTTCACCAGTTTATCCTGCGGACGGTCCCTGGCATGCACCGGAGGCTCCACGCCAGTGAATCGAAGCTCCCCCGCGGCGGACCCTCACTTCTCTCTGGACGCGACTAGGCGATTAGGGAACGACGGCGGGTGCGGCGCGACTTAAAGCCAGGGCAAGGTGCCAGCCCGCGCGCGTCAGGCGCGCGTGTTCGTTACGCGAGTTGGCCGATTCTAGCGGCGGCGACGGCTTCGTGCGCTCGATATCAACGGAAGGAAGAGGAGCAGGGCAATGCGGGTCCCGCGCACCAGAGGGATCAAACGGTGAACACGCACACATGGGAGACTGCCAGCGGGCCCCAGCCGTCAGATAGCTGTGTGCGCGCGGAATGGAGGGAGTACTGGGCCGCGCGGTGGGGTCACTAGATGGGCCAAATTGAGTACCGAAGCCCAGGTAGTCATCCCTTATTTTTATTTTTTTATTTTATTTTCTGTGTTCTTTTATAATTATTTTGAATCCAATTTGAATTTGAATGGGAGTTTCACCTTTGAGTCCATTATACAAATTCGCACTCTAATTCTGGAATAATATATTTTTATTTACCTATTTTTATCCTCACCATATTTATTTCCTTCTCTTTTCTAGATTCAAGATTTTCTTCTAGGTTCTAAATTCCCTTTTGGACTTAATATTTTTCTTGTCACATCACTTTTTATATTGTCACAAAATGCACACAAAATAAAATCCCAGCATGATACATAATTTAGTGGAATTTATTTTATAATTATTATTTTTTTAAATATGGTGTTCACATGTGATGATACAAACAAAAAAAAGTCCAACTCACACATAGATAAAGTGAAATTGTTTCTTCTTTTTATATTATCTCTTACAACCTACAAATTGGGTATTACAGACACCTAATATTAGGAACAAAAACAAAACTATTTTTATAAGTATCTATATGCTTGAATGTTTATTCTTATGATAATTGTTTGATTTGGTTCTTTGATTGAGTGTGATGAGTTGTGGAATAATGTTCACAATTGCATCTGCATGTACATACAGGCAAAAAACATGGGTTTATAAGATAACTAGACCAACTAAGAATACCCCCCATTAGAATATATCTAGCTTCATAGATCCGTTCTTATCTTAAAAGAGTCTATCTTATCTTATCCTAACCACTTTGCTTATCCCCTCCTAGAGCAGCAACCATGATCTAATCCAAATTATTAGATCTTATCTAATCTAATCTAGTCATACTAATCCAATCTAGATCTCATCTAAATCTAATATGATCAAATCTAATGTGGGTTACTTAAACATGTTTGTTAATCCTAGTGAAATAAATTAGACCCTACTCCTATAAACATGTTTAACCTAAATTGGTGACTTAAGAACAACTCGGTCATTCACAACTACCTGACCTACCTGATAGATTGCATTATCTATCTATCCCAACCTAAAAGCACATGTAAACCCCGTTGGACCCATCTTATGATTCCTGACCATCTACCTGTCTAAACCGCCTAAACCCTAGTGGAGACACCAAGATCGAAGAAGATCAACCTCGTCAAGGAAGGATATAAAAGTCAAAGCAGACCTCAAGATGAACCAAGATTTCAATACTTCAGAAGGAATATTTTTCTTGCCCTAACCTTACTTAACTTCAAACTTCTCTACTTCTACCCAAAATAGCCAAACACAAAAGATCCCATGACCTTTATAGCCACCAACATTGCCAACATGTGAGTTTAACCTATCTTTTCTATGATAACCATTCCAGTCATCAACAATAAAAGCTTTATATCCTACATCTTTTTTCTCTCTAAATAAGAAATAATAAAAATAATATGGCCTATATTTAGACTCACTATATTCAAGCCAATCCCCAAATTCGTCGAACCATTCAGGATGGAAACTTCTTGGGGTTTTTTTCTATGATCTGTGAATAGGGAAAATTACATGTGCGAGGTTGGCAATGCCAATTCTGTAAATATTTCCTTCTCACTTTCTCCCTTTGATTAGGATGGTAGGCATCCATTTTCTTTCTCATTCCTGGATCATATTTAACCTCCTCAAATTTAATCTCAGGTAGACACCTTGATCTATTTACATGATCGTGTTGTTTGTTGTGGCGCTTTTCTTTTGAAAAATGTTTCCATGCTGAACTTGTCATTTGGAACAATATTTATATTTTATTTGATTGCAGATTACACTCATAAATTGCAAAATAAAGTAGAAAACTCCAATCGCAACTAAAATACGCAGTAATTAGAATAAAACTATACACTCAACTTGACAAGCATATAGAGTTGAAATAATTGAAGGGATCTTTGAGGATCTTTGCCTTGTGATCAACCGCGAGCAACACAAACTAGAATTGGAGGTCTAGAAAGGAAGGTGACATACAACCAAACTTTTTTGATTTTTGGCCCTTTCTGAGAAAGATTTTCACAACTACGCCCTTCCTGGTTTCAATTTAAAAAATAGACCCTTACCTCGGCGTCGTCATTATTGGCGCCGAGGTTACACGTCTCGACGCTAATATAGATGTGTCGGGGACCATAATTAGGGGTACCCTCAAGACCCCTAAATCTCAGCTGGTAACCCCCATCAGCACAAAGCTGCAAAGGCCTGATGGGTGCGATTAAGTCAAGGATCGGTCCATTCAAGGGACACGATTGTGCCTCGCCCGAGCCTAGCCTCGGGCAAGGGAAGCCGACCCTGGAGAACCTATGTCTCGCCCGAGGCCCAGTCTTCACCGGGAAGCAACCTTGACCACATCGCCACGCCGACCGACCAAATCGCAGGGGCATTTAACGCAAAGGTGGCCTGACACCTTTATCCTGACGCACGCCCTCCAGTCGACAGAGCCGAAGTGACCGCAGTCACTTCGCCGCTCTACTGACCGGTCTGACAAGAGGACAGCGCCGCCTGCGCCGCTCCGACTGCTGAGCCACCCGACAGAGTGAGGCTGACAGCAGCCAAGGCCGGCCTCAGGCGTCATAGGAAACTCCGCCTCGCCCGACCCAGGGCTCGGACTCGGGCTCAGCCCCGGAAGACGGCGAACTCCGCTCCGCCCGACCCAGGGCTCGGACTCGGGCTCAGCCCCGGAAGACGGCGAACTCCGCCTCGCCCGACCCCAGGGCTCGGACTCGGGCTCAGCAACGGAAGACGGCTAACTCCGCTCCGCCCGACCCAGGGCTCGGAATCGGGCTCAGCCTCGGAAGATGGCGAACTCCGCTCCGCCCGACCCAGGGCTCGGACTCGGGCTCAGCCCCGGAAGACGGCGAACTCCGCCTCGCCCGACCCCAGGGCTCGGACATGGGGTCACCCCCGGAAGACAGCGAACTCCGCCTCGCCCGACCCCAGGGCTCGGACATGGGCTCAACCCCAGAAGACGATGAACTCCGCCTCGCCCGACCCCAGGGCTCGGACATGGGCTCAACCCCGGAAGACGACGAACTCCGCCTCGCCCGACCCTAGGGCTCGGACATGGGCTCAACCCCGGAAGACGACGAACTCCGCCTCGCTCGACCCGGGGGCTCGACCTCGACCTCGACCTCGGAGGAGCCTCCACCTCGCCCAGCCTAGGGCATGGACCGACCACGTCGACAGGAAGCGCCATCATTACCCTACCCCGAGCTGACTCGGGCTGCGGGGAACCGGACCGGCGTCCCATCTGGCTCGCTCCACCATGCGAGTAATGATGGCGTCCCGCATGCCCTGTGACGACGGCGGCTCTCAGCCCCCTTACGGAAGCAAGAGGACGTCAGCAAGGACTCGACAGCCCCAACAGCTGTCCTCTCGCCAGGCTCCAGCACTCCTCCGACGGCCACGACACCACGCGAACTGGGCGCCAAGACCTCTCCGGCTGCCACGATGGCATGTACTTAGGGCGCTAGCTAACCACCGCTAGACACGTTAGCACATTGCTACACTCCCCATTGTACACCTGGATCCTCTCCTTACGCCTATAAAAGGGAGGACCAGGGCCCTCTTACAAGAGGTTGGCCCGCGCGGAGAAGGACGGGACGGCGCTCGCGCAAGGCCGCTCGCTCCCACTCCCGCGTGGACGCTTGTATCCCCCTACTGCAAGCACACCCGACTCAGGCGCGGGGCTAACACGAAGGTCGCAGGATCCACTCTCTCATGCCTGCCTCCCTCCGGCTGCCTCCTTTCCCCCCTTCGCGTTCCGCCTCGCGTCGACCCATCTGGGCTGGGGCACGCGGCGACGATTCACTCGTCGGTCCAGGGACCCCCCGGGTTTCCAAACATCGACAGTTGGCGCGCCAGGTAGGGGCCTGCTGCGTGTTGACGAACAGCTTCCCGTCAAGCTCCAGATGGGCAGTCTCCAGCAACCTTTCTAGCCCGGGACGATGCTCTGTTTCGGGAATCTTGAGTTCATGTCCCTCGACGGTAGCTACGACATGATACTCCTTCCCCCGCCGTACGATAGCGACAATGGCGGTCGACAACCCGCTCGCCAGCGAGGAAATCGACGACGCCTTCCCCACGTGGTGGAAGGACGACATTCGGGCTTGTCCCGTCCCCTCCCCCGCCGACGGAGGAGGAGGCAGGGCAACCAAGGCCAAGCGGGAAGCGGCACCTCGTTGGCTGTCGAGCGAGTTGACGGCGCCGGCGCCCCAACGGAGGGCGCGTCGGGCATCGATCTCGCGTCTGAGACGAAGACGAGCGCCGCCTCCCTGCAACACGCCAATCTCAAGCAAACGCACGACGCCAGCACGCTCGCGAAGGACTTGCTGGGTGTCACCCTCATACCTGAGACAACGGTGCAGTCAGTCCCAGATGCGACCTCGTCACCGACCGTCGACCGAAAGGTACCGACCGATTCCCATCTCGCGTCTTTTGGATTCAGCCTCGACCCACCAAGCGACTTCGCTTCGGTGAGCACTCTCTTAGAGGCGAGTCCAAACCCTCTAGGGTATCGTGTGCGGTCACCCTGGGACCGACTGACGGCCGACTCGACCTACGAGCCCTCGGGGTCCGAGGAAGATGGCGAGCCCGACCTCTGTTTGGATTTCTCCGGACTTGGTAACCCCAGTGCCGTGCGGGACTTCATGACCGCATGTGACTGCTGCCTTTCCGACTGTTCCGATGGTAGCCGCGGCCTCGACAACGAGGACCACGGCCCAAGTCGTGAATGTTTCCACGTCGATCTAGGGGGTCCCGGCGAAGGCAACCATCTTGGTATGCCGGAAAATGGTGATCCCCCTAGGCCCGTGCCTCGCATTGACATCCTTCGGGAGCTAGCTGTGGTCCCCGTCCCGGCGGGAGGTCCTGACCCACAGCTCGAGCAAATCCGCGAGAGGCAGGCCAGGCTCGACGAGGGAGCAGGAACGCTTGTGCCGATCCGCCGGGACATCGGGCAGGAATGGGCGGTCCAACCCCCGGCCGGAGAAGTGCGTCATCTCCCCCAGGACATCCAGCACCGCATCGCCGACGACGTCAGGGTGAGGTCGCCGCCGAATTCTAGCGGAGTCGGCCAGAACCTAGCTGCAGCGGCAATACTCCTCCGCGCGATGTCGGAGCCATCAACCACTGAGGGGCGGCGTATCCAGGGAGAGCTCAAGAATCTCCTGGAGGATGCCGCGGTCCGACGGGCAGAAAGCTCTGCCTCCCGAAGGCAGGGGTTCCCCTCGGAACATCGTGCCGCGACTTCCCGATTCATGCGGGAAGCCTCGGTCCACTCCGGGTGCACGCGCAACACAGCGCCTGCGGCCCCGGGTCGCCTCGACAACGAGCGCCACCATCACAGCCGTCGGGCCCACCTCGATGATAGGGCGCGCCGAGGCTACCACCCCAGGCATGGGGGACGCTACGACAGCGGGGAGGATCGGAGTCCTTCGCCCGAACCACCCGGTCCGCAGGCTTTCAGCCACGCCATACGACGGGCACCGTTCCCGACCCGGTTCCGAACCCCGACTACTATCACAAAGTACTCGGGGGAGACGAGACCGGAACTATGGCTCGCGGACTATCGGCTGGCCTGCCAACTGGGTGGAACGGACGATGATAACCTCATCATTCGCAACCTCCCCCTGTTCCTCTCCGACACCGCTCGAGCCTGGCTGGAGCACCTGCCCCCGGGGCAGATCTCCAACTGGGACGACCTGGTCCAAGCCTTCGCCGGCAATTTCCAGGGCACGTACGTGCGCCCTGGAAACTCCTGGGATCTCCGAAGCTGCCGCCAGCAGCTGAGAGAGACTCTCCGGGACTACATCCGACGATTCTCGAAGCAGCGCACAGAGCTGCCCAACGTCACCGATTCAGATGTCATCGGTGCGTTCCTCGCCGGCACCACCTGCCGCGACCTGGTAAGCAAGCTGGGTCGCAAGACCCCCACCAGGGCAAGCGAGCTGATGGACATCGCCACCAAGTTCGCCTCTGGCCAGGAGGCGGTTGAGGCCATTTTCCGGAAGGACAAGCAGCCCCAGGGCTGCCCACCGGAAGATGCTCCTGAGGCGTCAACTCAGCGCGGCGCCAAGAAGAAGGGCAAGAAGAAGTCGCAAGCGAAACGCGACGCCGCCGACGCGGACCTTGTCGCCGCTGCCGAGTACAAGAACCCTCGGAAGCCTCCCGGAGGTGCCAACCTCTTCGACAAGATGCTCAAGGAGACGTGCCCCTATCATTAGGGGCCCGTCAAGCACACCCTTGAGGAGTGTGCCATGCTTCGACGACACTTCCACAAGGCCAGGCCACCCGCGGAGGGTGGCAAGGTCCTCGACGACGCAAAGGAGGAAGATCACAAGGCAGGAGGGTTCCCCGAGGTCCGCGACTGCTTCATGATCTACGGCGAGCAAGTGGTGAACGCCTTAGCTCGGCACCGCAAGCAAGAGCGTCGGGAGGTCTACTCGGTAAAGGTGGCGGCGCCAGACTACCTAGACTGGTCCGACAAGCCCATCACCTTCGACCGAGCCGACCATCCAGACTACGTGCCGAGCCCGGGGAGATACCCACTCGTTGTTGACCTCATCATCGGCAACGTCAGACTCACCAAGGTCCTCATGGATGGAGGCAGCAGCCTCAACATCATCTACGCCGAGACCCTCGGGCTCCTGCGGATCGATCTGTCCTCGGTCCGGACGGGCGCTGCGCCTTTCCACGGGATCGTCCCTGGGAAGCGCGTTCAACCCCTCGGACAACTCGACCTACACGTCTGCTTCAGGACGACCTCCAACTTTCGAAAGGAGACCCTCACGTTCGAAGTGGTCGAGTTTCGAGGAACCTACCACGCAGTGCTGGGGAGGCCATGCTATGCCAAGTTCATGGCCGTCCCCAACTACACCTACCTCAAGCTCAAGATGCCGGGCCTCAACGGGGTCATCACCGTCGGGCCCACGTACCGACACGCGTACGAATGTGATGTGGAGTGCGTGGAGTACGCCGAGGCCCTCACCGAATCTGAGGCCCTCATCGCTGACCTGGAGAGCCTCTCTAGGGAGGCGCCCGACGTGAAGCGCCATGCCGGCAACTTCGAACCAGCGGATACGGTCAAGTCCGTCCCTCTCGACCCCTGCAACGACGCCTCCAAGCAGATCCGGATCGGTTCCGAGCTCGACCCCAAACAGGAAGCAGTGCTCGTTGACTTTCTCCGTGCAAACGCCGACGTTTTCGCGTGGAGTCCCTCGGACATGCCTGGCATACCGAGGGAAGTCGCCGAGCACTCTCTGGATATCCGAGCTGGGGCCTGACCCGTGAAGCAACCTCTGCGCCGATTCGACGAAGAAAAGCGCAGAGCCATAGGCGAGGAGATCCACAAGCTACTGGCGGCCGGGTTCATCAAAGAGGTATTCCATCCCGAATGGCTTGCCAACCCTGTGCTTGTGAGAAAGAAAGGGGGGAAATGGCGGATGTGTGTAGACTACACTGGTCTAAACAAAGCATGTCCGAAGGTTCCCTACCCTCTGCCTCGCATCGATCAGATCGTGGATTCCACTGCTGGGTGCGAAACCCTGTCTTTCCTTGATGCCTACTCAGGGTATCATCAGATCAGGATGAAAGAGTCCAACCAGCTCGCGACTTCATTCATCACACCCTTCGGCATGTACTGCTATGTTACAATGCCGTTTGGTTTGAGGAATGCGGGGGCAATGTACCAGTGATGCATGAACCATGTGTTTGGCGAACACATCGGCCGAACAGTCGAGGCCTACGTCGATGACATCGTAGTCAAGACGAGGAAGGCCTCCGACCTCCTTTCCGACCTTGAAGTGACATTCCGATGTCTCAAGGCGAAAGGCGTGAAGCTTAATCCTGAAAAGTGTGTCTTCGGGGTCCCCCGAGGCATGCTCTTGGGGTTCATCGTCTCCGAGCGGGGCATCGAAGCCAACCCGGAGAAGATCGCAGCCATCACCAGCATGGGGCCAATCAAGGACTTGAAAGGCGTATAGAGGGTCACGGGATGTCTCGTGGCTCTGAGCCGCTTCATCTCCCGCCTCGGCGAAAGAGGTCTGCCTCTGTACCGCCTCTTAAGGAAAGCTGAGTGCTTCGCTTGGACCCCCGAGGCTGAGGAAGCCCTCGGGAACCTGAAGGCGCTCCTCACGAATGCGCCCATCTTGGTGCCCCCCGCTGCCGGAGAAGCCCTCTTGATCTACGTCGCCGCGACCACCCAGGTGGTTAGCGCCGCGATCGCGGTTGAGAGACGAGAAGAAGGGCATGCATTGCCCGTCCAGAGGCCAGTCTACTTCATCAGTGAGGTACTGTCCGAGACCAAGATCCGCTACCCGCAAATCCAGAAGCTGCTGTACGTGGTGATCCTGACACGGCGGAAGTTGCGACACTACTTCGAGTCTCATCCGGTGACTGTGGTGTCATCCTTCCCCCTCGGAGAGATCATCCAGTCCCGAGAGGCCTCGGGTAGGATTGCGAAGTGGGCGGTGGAGATCATGGGCGAGACGATCTCATTCGCCCCTCGGAAGGCCATCAAGTCCCAGGTCTTGGCGGACTTCGTGGCTGAATGGACCGACACCCAGCTCCCGACGGCTCCGATCCAATTGGAGATCTAGACCATGTTTTTTGACGGGTCGCTGATGAAGACGGGGGCCGGCGCAGGCCTCCTCTTCGTCTCACCCCTCGGGAAGCACCTACGCTACGTGCTACGCCTCCACTTCCCGGCGTCCAACAACGTGGCTGAGTACGAGGCTCTGGTAAACGGGTTGCGAATTGCCATCGAGCTAGGGGTCTGACGCCTCGACGCTCGCGGTGACTCGCAGCTCGTCATCGACCAAGTCATGAAGAACTCCAACTGCCGTGACCCGAAGATGGAAGCCTACCGCGATGAGGTTCGGCGCCTGGAAGACAAGTTCTACAGGCTCGAGCTCAACCACATCGCCCGACGCTACAACGAGACTGCAGACGAGCTGGCTAAAATAGCCTCGGGACGAACAACAGTTCCCCCGGACGTATTCTCCCGAGACCTGCATCGACCCTCCGTCAAGACCGAGGACACGCCCGAGCCCGAGGCACCTTTGGCTGAGTCCGAGGTATCCTCGGCTCAGTCCGAGGTACCCTCGGCCCAGTCCGAGGTACCCTCGGCACGGTCCGAGGTACCCTCGGCTCTGCCTGAGGTACCCTCGGCCCCCGAGGGTGAGGCACTGTGCGTCGAGGGGGAACCGAGCGAGGTCACGCCTAATCAAAGCTGGCAGACCCCGTACCTGCAATATCTCCACCGAGGGGAGCTGCCCCTTGACCAAGCCGAAGCTCGGCGGTTGGCGCGGCGCGCCAAGTCTTTCGTCTTGCTGGGAAATGGGAAGGAGCTCTATCACCACAGCCCCTCAGGCATCCTTCAGCGATGCATTTCCATCGCCGAAGGCCAGCAGCTCTTGCAAGAGATACACTCGGGGGCTTGCGGCCATCACGCAGCACCTCAAACCCCCGTTGGAAACGCCTTCCGACAAGGATTCTACTGGCCGACGGCGGTGGCCTACGCTACTAGAATTGTCCGCACCTGTGAAGGGTGTCAGTTCTACGCGAGGCAGACCCACCTGCCCGCTCAGGCTCTACAGACCATACCCATCACCTGGCCGTTTGCCGTGTGGGGTCTGGACCTCGTTGGCCCCTTGCAGAAGGCGCCTGGGGGCTACACGCACCTGTCGGTCGCCATCGACAAATTCTCCAAGTGGATCGAGGTCCGACCCCTAAACAGCATTAGGTCCGAACAGGCGGTGGCGTTCTTCACCAACATCATTCATCGCTTTGGGGTCCCAAACTCCATCATCACCAACAATGGTACCCAGTTCACCGGCAGAAAGTTCCTGGACTTCTGCGAGGATCACCACATCCGGGTGGACTGGGCTGCCGTGGCTCACCCCATGACGAATGGGCAAGTGGAGCAGGCTAACGGCGTGATTCTGCAAGGACTCAAGCCTCGGATCTACAACGACCTCAACAAGTTCGGCAAGCGGTGGATGAAGGAACTCCCCTCGGTGGTTTGGAGTCTGAGGACAACGCCGAGCCGAGCCACGGGCTTCACACCGTTCTTTCTAGTCTATGGGGCCGAGGCCATCTTGCCCATAGACCTAGAGTATGGTTCCCTGAGGGCGAGGGCCTACACCGACCAAAGCAACCGAGCCAACCGAGAAGACTCACTGGACCAGCTGGAGGAGGCTCGGGACATGGCCTTACTACACTCGGCGCGGTACCAGCAGTCCCTGCGACGCTACCACGCCCGAGGGTTTCGGTCCCGAGACCTCCAAGTGGGCGACCTGGTGCTTCGGCTGCGACAAGACGCCCGAGGGCGGCACAAACTCACGCCTCCCTGGGAAGGGCCATTCGTCATCGCCAAGGTTCTGAAGCCCAGAACGTACAAGATGGCCAACAGCCAAGGCGAGGTCTACGGCAACGCTTGGAACATCCAACATCTACGTCACTTCTACCCTTAAGATGCTTTCAAGTTGCTCGCATACCTCGTTCACACACCAAGTCTGGTCGTCAAGGAAGGGTCAGCCTTGCCTCGGCAAAGCCTGACCCTCCCTCGGGGGCTAGAAGGGGGCAACCCCCTCTGCGTCAAAATTTTCCTCGAAAAAAGAAAAAAATCTTTTCTGCCAGAATGCCTTTCGTGCTCTTCGACTACTTCAAAAGTGGATCCTGAAAACGATGGAGTACACGTAAGCAGCCAAGGCTGACCGAGCCGAGGGACTCCTACGCCTCCGGGATACGGATACCTCACTCATCACCTTCTGCGATAAGTAACTCGCGCTCGGATAAGTGACTCCGCGGACCGAACAAGTCTTCATGCACGAGAGCTCCTCTGCCGAAATGATTTTTCGGGCCTTCTCGACTGTGTCGGTAACAGAACCCTATGGACGAGTAAGAGCGCGCGTAAGCGGCAAGGCCGACCGAGCCGAGGGATTCCTACGCCTCTGGGATACGGATACCTCACTCATCGCCTTCCGTGAAAAGCAACTCGCGCCCGCACAAACAATTCTGTTACCGACATATGAGTCCGGATACTCGAAACAAGAGGAAAAGGAACGCAGCTTTACAACACGACGACAGTGTGTTTAGGCCTCGGCGGCCGCAGAAAACATACACACACTACAAGACAACCTGATCCTGCAGGCTCGGACGTCGACAGCCGAAGGGGGCAGCAGCACCCTCGGCATCAACTACACCTTCGGCGGGGTCTGACCTAGCCTCAGACGGCGACGTGGTCGGAGGGCCCCCACTCTGAAGGACGACATCAGCACCACACCCGGGCCATCGCCGCCAGGGTCTTCTTCAAGAATCCGGCCCGAGCAGGCGGCTCGGCCGGCCACCCCGAGGCCTCGGCCAGCTGTCCCCCAAAGACATCAGCTCGGCTTGTGGCCTCGGTAGCTCAACCCCGGCGTCGGTTCCGCCAGTGGACAACCCGGCCAGGCTCTGGCCAACCACACCTCCTTTTCGAAGCCAACTCTGCCTCCGTCCGTGCTGACACCGCTACCTCCGGCTTCGGCTCATCGAAGGGCGGCCGAGGGGTTCCTTTAACTAAGCAAGAGGGGCCTCGGACAGTAAGGCCGACCGAGCTGAGGGACTCCTATGCCTCCGGGATACGGATACCTCACTCGTCACCTTTGCACGAGGCAACTCACGCTCGGTGAAGCGGTAAAGATAATCGACAAGGCGAGTCTTAGTGCTCGAAATGAAGAAAAAACACGGCTCCGCGCCGAAAATACATACATGTTCAGGCCTCGACAGCAACAATGAACAAGACACCGGCACTCAAAGTGCCAATACAAACAGAACTCCGGTTCCGTCCCCACGGCAGCAACGATGGCCTCAGGGCGGACGCCGCTGCAACCTTGCCCTCGCCCACGCCGACGCTCGAGGGGCGAGGACAAGTACAAAGAGCCGGAGGCCCGGAGTGTAGATGGTGGCAGTGATCCCGTCGGCGACGGGGACTTTTCGAGCCGCATCCACCTCGGCACCGACGACCGGAGCGTCAGCCCATCGGCAGATCCCCACTCGGATCCTCCCGGATGAGCGGAGCACCGACCTCTGCGCAGAGGCCCCATACCGTTGCAAAGGCAGGACAGCCCCAGAACACGAACGCCGCTCTAGCGGCGCGCGATGTCTTCGGCGGTCCACCCGTGCGCACGGCGCAACAACCGCCCTTGCGGCGGGAAGGGGCACCGGGAGCCAAGCCGGCGAGCCCAACGCGCTGAAGCTGGCGACACCCGCCGCCGACCAGCCCCGTGTTGTCGAAGTCTGCCCCGCTCGTAGGGCCAGTGAGCGCCCTCTCCCTTGAATGCTGGAGGGGAGGCTGACCCATGAGCCCGCGCGGGAGGTAGAGCTCCGGCTCAGCCTGGCCTCCGCCCCAGCAAGGATGATGAACATCCTTGAAGCTGAGGGTGGAACCAAGATCGCAGCCTGGCTTGCTCCTCCCCACCCAGAGGCTGGTGGTCACCATCTTGGGTGACCACCGGTGAGGGGATGCAGCTGGGCTGCATGATGAAAATCCTTGAAGCCGAACGATGGCTGAAAGGTACCAACTTCCACGAAGTTGCGTTCCTCCGACGACAAGACGGAAGGGTTCCGGGCGTCCCCCGCCCGGGGGCTCGGAAGGTGGGAAGACACGATGCATGAGGGGAGCGCGAAGACATGGTTGCCCTCCAAGGGGGTCGCCCCCCTTTTAAAGGCGACTCTCCCCACTTGCGCCCTCAACCGTTGCGGGTTGAGTCTTCTCCAACACGCTCCAAGATTCTCCCCCCCCCACGGCGCGGGGGCTGGGTCCCACACGTCATGCAAGCCGGTCCAGGGGAGAAGAAGCCAAACCGCCACGCGAGCACGGTGCATGCAACCACCCGGCGGTTACAAGCACTCCTCCACTTTCGCCCAGACTAGCGGGTGAAAGGTCGGACAGCCATGCAGGCGGCATGCAACCGTGCCAAGTGGGTGCGCCCCTTCGACTCCAATGAGCCCAGCATGGAGGTCCAGGCCCATGCGTCATGCAACCGGCACGCCGGTTGCTACGTGTGAGCAACTGCACCGCCACTCGCGCCACTACCGCGCCTCCTCGACTGCGGAGTCAATACCGCGACTCGAGGCAACCCTGCGGTACCAGCCAAGCGCGACGGTCAAATGCGGTCAAAAATGGGCCGGCAGTAATGGCGGTGACAGGCGGGTAGAAGCAGCGGTCACGTCGTCAGCCAAGCTCACATCCCATCCAGGGGCAGCGAGGGAGCCCTCTCTCGCGACGTGAAGACGGCGCGCCCGTGATCCGTTCCTCGAACGGCGCGCACACATGCAACGACCGCCTCGCGAACCACTCGCCCCGTCGCATTAACTCCACGGCGGGATAGGCGGCGCCTCAGGCGGGAGAAGCAAGCGACGCTTCGCCTTCGCCATAATGACCACGTCGAAAGAGGTACGCCACGTCATTCGACTTCGCATCCTTTTCCTTTTCCTCTTTCTCTCTCTTACAACAGGGACCGGGAAAGGGGGATACCCCAAAAAGGACCCTTCTCCGTGAAGGAAACAGGCTCCGAGCCTCCCTATTGATCAGAGGTTCAAAGGTCGGCCCCTCGGAGGGGTTCAACGGCCGCCTCAGATCGATTGGGTTCTGCGCCCACTACTCATCAGAGGTTCGATGGCTGGCCCCTCGAAGGGTTCAACGGCTGCCTCAGGCCACTCGGGCTCCGCGCCCACTACTGATCAGGGGTTCGTAGGCTGGCCCTTGAAGGGTTCACAGTCGCCTCAGACACAGAGTGAGGGATGACCCTGGGTACGTTCGATACATAACCAAGGCTCGGGCTACGCTCCCGAGGTACCCTAGGACATTTCCGAGACTAGCGGGAGCGATCTTGTAACGGAATCCCATCAGAGGGAGGCATCGAGCCCTCGGACCCCGTTGACAGGGGACCGGGTCCAGCAGATCACCCACATGTACTTTTTGGGCGCGCCTCTGGGCCTCTAGCTGACCCCTAACAAATGGGGCACGGACGTCCGCTCGGATTACCCGCCAGCAGCTCACCAGAAACACCATGTTCGGCGCCCTCCGAGGACAACATGGCGCTTTCCCCCCTCCTCCTTGCGGAAAGGCGACGCAGGGGCGTATGTAAAAAAGACGAGTCTGTCCTTGACCGTCCTCTCACCCTGTGCAGAGGCTCAGGGGCTGCTCTCGCAAACTCGGCTCCGGCCAAACCGTTGACACCGTCAACATACCAGCCCGAGAACTTGGGACCCGACCGTGCACTCGGGCTACGGCCAGCTCGCATGAGGGAACAACTAGACCAGCCGAAGTGTTGCGAAACGCACTAAGACCTCGAAGGAGTAAAACTACTCCTCCGAGGCCTCGGGGGCTACACCCGGCGGGTGCGCTCGCGCGCACCCACCGGAGCAGAATGCAACCAAAAAAGGCTGGTCCCCTTGCAAAAAAGTGCAGCGAAAGCCTCCAAGCGAGTATTAGTACTCCCTTGGAGGCTCGGGGGCTACTGTCGGGGACCATAATTAGGGATACCCTCAAGACCCCTAAATCTCAGCTAGTAACCCCCATCAGCACAAAGCTGCAAAGGCCTGATGGGTGCGATTAAGTCAAGGATCGGTCCATTCAAGGGACACGATCGTGCCTCGCCCGAGCCTAGCCTCGGGCAAGGGAAGCCGACCCCGGAGAACCTACGTCTCGCCCGAGGCCCAGTCTTCACCGGGAAGCAACCTTGGCCACATCGCCACGCCGACCGACCAAATCGCAGGGGCATTTAACGCAAAGGTGGCCTTACACCTTTATCCTGACGCACGCCCTCCAGTCGATAGAGCCGAAGTGACCGCAGTCACTTCGCCGCTCTACTGACCGGTCTGACAAGAGGACAGCGCCGCCTGCACCGCTCCGACTGCTGAGCCACCCGACAGAGTGAGGTTGACAGCAGCCAAGGCCGGCCTTGGGCGTCATAGGAAACTTCGCCTCGCCCGACCCCAGGGCTCGGACTCGGGCTCAGCCCCGGAAGACGGCGAACTCCGCTCCGCCCGACCCAGGGCTCGGACTCGGGCTCAGCCCCGGAAGACGGTGAACTCCGCTCCGCCCGACCTAGGGCTCGGATTCGGGCTCAGCCCCGGAAGAGGGCGAACTCCGCCTCGCCCGACCCCAGGGCTCGGACTCGGGCTCAGCCCCGGAAGACGGCGAACTCCGCTCTGCCCGACCCAGGGCTCGGACTCGGGCTCAGCCCCGGAAGACGGCGAACTCCGCTCCGCCCGACTGAAAGGGAAATGTGCCCTTGGGCCATTTCTAAGTATTTTGGTGATTTAGTGTCCAACACAAGTGCCTAAGTGTAAAATGGTGGACAAAGTACAAATCAAGGATAAAGGTATGTTTCTCAGACTTAGTACATTGGTTTAGAGACTAATGTAGCGTGTCTAAGTGCTGGAAACAAGAAAAGACCAACTAGAAATGCCTTGGCTCGAGCAGCCAAGTCTCTGCTCAGTCTGGGATCACCGGACTGTCCGGTGGTGCACCGGACAGTGTCCAGTGCGCCAGGCTGGCTCGAGCGAAGTGGCCGCTCTCGGGAATTCACCGGCGACGTACGGCTATAATTCACCGGACTGTCCGGTGAGCCAACGGTCGGCCGGGCCAACGGTCGGCCACGCAATCTGCGCGGGACACGTGGCCGAGCCAACGGCTATAAGGGGGCACCGGACTGTCCGGTGTGCACCGGACATGTCCGGTGCGCCAACGGCTCTCAGGTTGCCAACGGTCGACTGCGCCATTTTTGGAAGGAAATCGGGCACCGGACTGTCCGGTGCGCCAGTCGACAGAAGACAAGATCAGCCTTCCTAGATTGCTCTCAACGGCTCCTAGCTGCCTTGGGGCTATAAAAGGGACCCCTAGGCGCATGGAGGAGAATACCAAGCATTCCTACAACATTCCTAAGCACCAAGACATCGATTCCGCGCCTTTGATTCTTTGCGATAGCAATTAGAGCTCTAGTTGAGTGGTGAACTCATTGAGTTGTGTTGTGAGCTCTCGTTGCAACTTGTGTGCGTGGTGTTGCTGTGATTTCTTGTCTTGAGTGCGTTGATAATCCCTCCCTTGCTCTGTGCTTCTTTGTGAACTTCAAGTGTAAGGGCGAGAGGCTCCAAGTTGTGGAGATTCCTCGCAAACAGGATAGAGAAAAGCAAGCAAAAACACCATGGTATTCAAGTGGGTCTTTGGACCGCTTGAGAGGGGTTGATTGCAACCCTCGTCCGTTGGGACGCCACAACGTGGAGTAGGCAAGCGTTGGTCTTGGCCGAACCACGGGATAACCACCGTGCCATCTCTGTGATTGATTTCTTATGGTTATTGTGTTTTTTTTGACTCCTCTCTAGCCACTTGGCAATTATTGTGCTAACGATTAACCAAGTTTTGTGGCTTAAGTTTTGAGTGTCACAGGATCACCTATTCACCCCCCCTCTAGGTGCTCTCAATTGGTATCAGAGCCGTTCTCTTCACAAAGGGACTAACCGCCCAAAGAGATGGATCCTAAGGGGAAGGGTATCGTGATCAACGACAAAGAGAAGGAGTCTTTCGTCAATGAGCCGAAGGATGACAAGCCTACCGACTCGGGCTCGAGCCATAGATGGAAAGATGGGAAGAAGAAGAAGACGAGGCGCATCAAGGAGATCGTCTACTACGACGACAGCGATGAGTCTACTTCTTTCCAAAAGGACGACGACCACAACGACTACGAGAGAAGGAAACCGGTCAATTCGAACTTTTCTTTTGACTACTCTCGTATTCCGCAAAGTACAAATGCTCATTTATTATCTATTCCACTTGGTAAACCTCCTCATTTTGATGGAGAGGACTACGGATTTTGGAGTCACAAAATGCGTAGTCACTTGTTCTCTCTCCATCCTAGTATATGGGAGATTGTAGAGAGTGGAATGCACTTTGATAGTATGGATAGTCCCATGTTCATTAATGAGCAAATTCATAAGAATGCACAAGCTACTACTGTTCTTCTAGCTTCATTGTGCAGGGATGAATATCACAAAGTGAGCGGCTTGGATAACGCCAAGCAGATCTGGGACACCCTCAAGATTTCTCATGAGGGGAACGACGTCACCTTGCTCACCAAGATGGAGTTGGTGGAGGGCGAGCTTGGACGATTCGCGATGATAAGGGGCGAGGAGCCAAGCCAAACATACAACCGGCTCAAGACCCTTATCAACAAAATAAGGAGCTACGGAAGCACGCGATGGACGGACCTCGACGTCGTCCGACTGATGCTAAGGTCCTTTACCGTTCTTGATCCTCATTTGGTGAATAGTATTCGTGAGAATCCCAGGTACACCAAAATGTCGCCCGAAGAAGTCCTTGGAAAATTCGTAAGCGGGTGAATGATGATCAAGGAGGCGAGGTACGTGGATGACGCATTGAATGGTCCAATCAACAAGCCTCAACCCCTTGCTCTCAAGGCAACAAGAAGCAAAGAGGCGCTACCTAGCAAGGTGGCACAAATTGAGGCGGCCGGACTTAATGATGAAGAGATGGCCCTCATCATCAAAAGATTCAAGACGGCGCTAAAGGGTCGCAAGGGGCAGCCAAGCAAGACCAAGACAAAGGGGAAGCGCTCATGCTTCAAATGTGGTAAGCTTGGTCATTTTATTGCTAACTGTCCCGACAATGATAGTGATCAGGATCAAGGGAACAAGAGGGAGAAGAAGAAGAACTATAAGAAGGCGAAGGGCGAGGCACATCTTGGTAAGGAGTGGGATTCGGATTGCTCCTCGTCCGACTCCGACAATGAAGGACTCGCCGCCACCGCCTTCAACAAGTCATCCCTCTTCCCCAACGAGCGTCACACATGCCTTATGGCAAGGGAGAAGAAGGTATGTACTCGAAACTCTACTTATGCTTCTTCAAGTGAGGACGAATCTAGTGATGAGGATGAAATAGATTATTCATGTTTATTTAAGGGCCTAGATAGAACCAAGGTAGATAAAATTAATGAATTGATTGATGCCTTGAATGATAAGAATAGGCTTTTAGAAAAACAAGAGGACTTGTTGTATGAAGAACATGACAAATTTGTAGAAGCACAAAAATCTCATGCCTTAGAAGTTAAGAGAAATGAAATGCTTTCTTGTGAATTATCTTCTTGTCATGAGACGATTTCTAGCTTAAGGAGCATTAATGATGATTTGAATGCTAAGTTAGAAATAGCTAGTAAATCAACAACTTGTGTAGAAAATGTTGTTATTTGCAATAGATGTAAAGATTTTGATATTGATGCTTGTAGTGAACACATAGCTTCTATTGCAAAGTTAAATGATGAAATGGCTAGTCTTAATGCCCAACTTAAGGCTAGCAAAAGTGATTTTGATAAACTAAAATTTGCCAGGGATGCCTACACGATTGGTAGACACCCCTCAATTAAGGATGGGCTTGGCTTCAAGAGGGAAGCCAAGAACTTAACAAGCCATAAGGCTCCCATCTCCGCCAAGGAGAAAGGGAAGGCCCCTATGGCAAGTAGTACTAAAAAGAACTATGCTTTTATGTACAATGATAGAAGACAGTCTCATAGGAGTTGTAATGTTTTTGATTCACATGCCTATGATTCTTATGCTATGTTTGCTCCCAGTTCTTCCTATATGCATGGTAGAGATATGCCTAGGAAAAATATTCATCATGTGCCTAGAAAGAATATTGTTCATGTTCCTAGGAAAGTTATGAATGGATCCTCTACAATTTATCATGCTTTAAATGCTTCCTTTGCTATTTGTAGAAAGGATAGGAAGACAGTAGCTAGGAAATTAGGGGCAAAATGCAAGGGTGATAAAACTTGCATTTGGGTCCCTAAGACAATTGTAACTAACCTTGTAGGACCCAACAAGAGTTGGGTACCTAAGACCCAAGCCTAAATTTGCCTTACAGGTTTATGCATCCGGGGGTTCAAGATGGATTATCGACAGCGGATGCACAAACCATATGACGGGGGAGAAGAAGATGTTCACCTCCTACGTCAAGAATAAGGATTCCCAAGATACAATCATATTCGGTGATGGGAACCAAGGCAAGGTGAAAGGTTTAGGCAAGATTGCAATATCTAATGAGCACTCTATCTCTAATGTGTTTTTAGTTGAGTCTCTTGGATATAATTTACTATCTGTCATTCAATTATGTAATATGGGATATAATTGTCTATTTACAAATGTAGATGTGTCTGTCTTTAGAAGATGTGATGGTTCACTAGCTTTTAAGGGTGTACTAGACGGCAAACTTTATTTAGTTGATTTTGCAAAAGAGGAGGCCGGTCTAGATGCATGCTTAATTGCTAAGACTAGCATGGGCTGGCTGTGGCATCGCCACTTAGCACATGTGGGGATGAAGAACCTTCACAAGCTTCTAAATGGAGAACACGTGATAGGTTTGACTAACGTGCAATTCGAAAAAGATAGACCTTGTGCAGCTTGTCAAGCAGGTAAACAAGTGGGAGGAGCACATCACAACAAGAATGTGATGACCACTTCAAGACCTCTGGAGCTGCTGCATATGGACCTCTTCGGACCCGTCGCCTATCTGAGCATAGGAGGAAGTAAGTATGGTCTAGTTATTGTTGATTACTTTTCCCGCTTCACTTGGGTGTTCTTTTTGCAGGATAAGTCTGAAACCCAAGGGACCCTCAAGCGCTTCCTCAGGAGAGCTCAAAATGAGTTTGAGCTCAAGGTGAAGAAGATAAGGAGCGACAACGGGTCCGAATTCAAGAACCTTCAAGTGGAGGAGTTCCTTGAGGAGGAGGGGATCAAGCATGAGTTCTCCGCTCCCTACACACCTCAGCAAAATGGTGTGGTAGAAAGGAAGAATAGGACACTCATAGATATGGCGAGGACTATGCTTGGAGAGTTCAAGACCCCCGAGCGCTTTTGGTCGGAAGCCATGAACACGGCTTGCCACGCCATCAACAGGGTCTACCTTCACCGCCTCCTCAAGAAGACTTCATATGAGCTGCTGACTGGTAACAAACCCAATGTATCTTATTTTCGTGTATTTGGGAGCAAGTGTTATATTCTTGTGAAGAAAGGTAGATCTTCTAAATTTGCTCCCAAAGCTGTAGAAGGGTTTTTATTAGGTTATGATTCAAATACAAAGGCGTATAGGGTCTTCAACAAATCATCGGGTTTGGTTGAAGTCTCTAGCGACGTTGTATTTGATGAGACTAATGGTTCTCCAAGAGAGCAAGTTGTTGATCTTGATGATGTAGATGAAGAAGATGTTCCAACGGCCGCGATACGCACCATGGCGATTGGAGATGTGCGGCCTCAGGAACAATTGGAGCAAGATCAACCGTCTTCCTCAACTATGGTGCATCCCCCAACCCAAGATGACGAACAGGTACCTCAAGTGGAGGCGCATGATCAAGGGGGAGCACAGGATGTTCAAATTGAAGAGGAAGAAGCACCTCAGGCACCTCCAACCCATGTTTGAGCAACGATCCAAAGGGATCATCCCGTCGACCAAATTTTGGGTGATATTAGCAAGGGAGTAACTACTCGTTCAAGATTAGTTAATTTTTGTGAGCATTACTCCTGTGTCTCTTCTATTGAGCCTTTCAGGGTAGAAGAGGCCTTGCTAGATCCGGACTGGGTGTTGGCCATGCAGGAGGAACTCAACAATTTCAAGCGCAATGAAGTTTGGACACTGGTGCCTCGCCCCAAGCAAAATGTTGTGGGAACCAAGTGGGTGTTCTGCAACAAACAGGACGAGCACGGGGTGGTGACAAGGAACAAGGCTCGACTTGTGGCAAAAGGTTATGCCCAAGTCGCAGGTTTGGACTTTGAGGAGACGTTCGCTCCTGTGGCTAGGCTAGAATCAATTCGTATTTCGCTAGCATATGCCGCTCACCATTCTTTCAGGTTGTACCAAATGGATGTGAAGAGCGCTTTCCTCAACGGGCCGATCAAGGAGGAGGTGTACGTGGAGCAACCCCCTGGCTTCGAGGATGAACGGTACCCTGACCACGTGTGTAAGCTCTCTAAGGCGCTCTATGGACTTAAGCAAGCCCCAAGAGCATGGTATGAATGCCTTAGAGACTTTTTAATTGCTAATGCTTTCAAGGTCGGGAAAGCCGATCCAACTCTTTTTACTAAGACTTGCGATGGTGATCTTTTTGTGTGCCAAATTTATGTCGATGACATAATATTTGGTTCTACTAACCAAAAGTCTTGTGAAGAGTTTAGCAGGGTGATGACGCAGAAATTCGAGATGTCGATGATGGGCGAGTTGAACTACTTCCTTGGGTTCTAAGTGAAGCAACTCAAGGACGGCACTTTCGTCTCCCAAACGAAGTACACGCAAGACTTGCTAAAGCGGTTTGGGATGAAGGACGCCAAGCCCGCAAAGACTCCGATGGGAACCGACGGACACACCAACCTCAACAAAGGAGGTAAGTCCGTTGATCAAAAGGCATACCAGTCCATGATAGGTTCTTTACTTTATTTGTGTGCTAGTAGACCGGATATTATGCTTAGCGTATGCATGTGTGCTAGATTTCAATCCAATCCTAAGGAGTGTCACTTAGTGGCTGTGAAGCGAATTCTAAGATATTTAGTGGCTACGCCTTGCTTCGGGATCTGGTATCCAAAGGGGTCTAACTTTGACTTGATTGGATACTCAGATTCCGACTATGCTGGATGTAAGGTCGATAGGAAGAGTACATCAGGGACGTGCCAATTCTTAGGAAGGTCCCTGGTGTCGTGGAACTCTAAGAAACAAACTTCCGTTGCCCTATCCACCGCTGAGGCCGAGTACGTTGCCGCAGGACAGTGTTGTGCGCAACTACTTTGGATGAGGCAAACCCTCTGGGACTTTGGCTACAATCTGAGCAAAGTCCCACTCCTATGTGACAATGAGAGTGCTATCCGAATAGTGGAAAATCCTGTTGAGCATAGCCGCACAAAGCACATTGACATTCGGCATCACTTTTTGAGAGACCACCAGCAAAAGGGAGATATCGAAGTGTTTCATGTTAGCACCGAGAACCAGCTAGCCGATATCTTCACTAAGCCTTTAGATGAAAAGACCTTTTGCAGGCTGCGTAGTGAGCTAAATATACTAGATTCGTGGAACTTGGATTGATTTATAGCATACATGTGTTTATGCCTTTGATCATGTTTTTTATGCATTTTGTTGCTTACTATGGTGCTCAAGTTGTACAATCTCTCCCCGGACCTCACAAGTCCTTGTGCAAGTGATGCACATATTTAGGAGGAGTTGTGCTACAACTTGACCCTTTGAGACTAACCGTTTGATTGAGTTTGCTTGATTTAGTCTCAAAGGAGTTTTGAAAGGGAAAAGGTGGACTTGGACCATGAAAGACTTCCACTGCACTCCGATGAGAGGGTAACTAATTCCAAGTTCATCTCACGTCCTCTTATTGCCTTTGTGTTCTCATTTGAAGATTTTGGTGAGGCAATGGGGTTAAAGGGCCAAGATTGATCCCGTTTTGGTGCTTGATGCCAAAGGGGGAGAAAATAAAGGCCAAAGCGATAAATGGATCAGCTACCACTTGAGAGATTTTGAAAATAGTAGAATAGAGCTTTTGGTTTGTCAAAACTCTTTTGTTGTCTCTCTTGTCAAAAGTTCTCTCTTGTGGGGGGAAGTGTTGATTATGGGAAAAAGGGGAGTTTTTGAAATCTTGAATCAATTTCTCTTGGAATGACTCTCTTTATGTCTTAACATGTGTGTTTGACTTAGAGATAGAAATTTGAGTTTGATTTGCAAAAACAAACCAAGTGGTGGCAAAGAGTGATCCATATATGTCAAATTTGAATCAAAACAATTTGAGTTCTTAATTGAATTGATTTTGTATTTGTTCCACTTGCTTTATATTGTGTTGGCATAAATCACCAAAAAAGGGGGAGATTGAAAGGGAAATGTGCCCTTGGGCCATTTCTAAGTATTTTGGTGATTTAGTGTCCAACACAAGTGCCTAAGTGTAAAATGGTGGACAAAGTACAAATCAAGGATAAAGGTATGTTTCTCAGACTTAGTACATTGTTTTAGAGACTAATGTAGTGTGTCTAAGTGCTGGAAACAGGAAAAGACCAACTGAAAATGCCTTGGCTCGAGCAGCCAAGTCTCTGCTCAGTCTGGGATCACTGGACTGTCCGGTGGTGCACCGGACAGTGTCCGGTGCGCCAGGCTGGCTCGAGCGAAGTGGCCGCTCTCGAGAATTCACCGGCGACGTACGTCTATAATTCACCGGACTGTCCGGTGTGCACCGGACTGTCCGGTGAGCCAACGGTCGGCCGGGCCAACGGTCGGCCGCGCAATTTGCGCGGGACACGTGGCCGAGCCAACGGCTAGAAGGGGGCACCGGACTGTCCGGTGCACCAACGACTCTCAGGCTGCCAACGGTCGACTACGCCATTTTTGGAAGGAAATCAGGCACCGGACATTGTCCGGTGTGCACCAGACTGTCCGGTGCGCCAGTCGACAGAAGGCAAGATCAGCCTTCCTAGATTGCTCTCAACGGCTCCTAGCTGCCTTGGGGCTATAAAAGGGACCCCTAGGCGCATGGAGGAGAATACCAAGCATTCCTACAACATTCCTAAGCACCAAGACATCGATTCCACGCCTTTAATTCTTTGCGATAGCAATTAGAGGTCTAGTTGAGTGGTGAACTCATTGAGTTGTGTTGTGAGCTCTCGTTGCAACTTGTGTGCGTGGTGTTGCTGTGATTTCTTGTCTTGAGTGCGTTGCTAATCCCTCCCTTGCTCTGTGCTTCTTTGTGAACTTCAAGTGTAAGGGCGAGAGGCTCCAAGTTGTGGAGATTCCTCGCAAACGGGATAGAGAAAAGCAAGCAAAAATACCGTGGTATTCAAGTGGGTCTTTGGACCGCTTGAGAGGGGTTGATTGCAACCCTCGTCCGTTGGGACGCCACAACGTGGAGTAGGCAAGCGTTGGTCTTGGCCGAACCACGGGATAACCACCGTGCCATCTCTGTGATTGATTTCTTGTGGTTATTGTGTTTTGTTTTGACTCCTCTCTAGCCACTTGGCAATTATTGTGCTAACGATTAACCAAGTTTTGTGGCTTAAGTTTTGAGTGTCACAGGATCACCTATTCACCCCCCCTCTAGGTGCTCTCACCGACCCAGGGCTCGGACTCGGGCTCAGCCCCGGAAGACGGCGAACTCCGCCTCACCCGACCCCAGGGCTCAGACATGGGCTCAACCCCGGAAGACGGCGAACTCCGCCTCGCCCGACCCTAAGGCTCGGACATGGGCTCAACCCCGGAAGACAACGAACTCCGCCTCGCCCAACCCCAGGGCTCGGACATGGGCTCAACCCCGGAAGACGACGAACTCCGCCTCGCCCGACCCGGGGGCTCGACCTCGACCTCGACCTCGGAGGAGCCTCCACCTCGCCCAGCCTAGGGCACGGACCGACCACGTCGACAGGAAGCGCCATCATTACCCTACCCTGAGCTGACTCGGGCTGCGGGGAACCAGACCGGCATCCCATCTGGCTCGCTCCACCGTGCGAGTAATGATGGTGTCCCGCATGCCCTGTGACGACGGCGGCTCTCAGCCCCCTTACGGAAGCAAGAGGACGTCAGCAAGGACTCGACAGCCCCAACAGCTGTCCTCTCGCCAGGCTCCAGCACTCCTCCGACGGCCACGACACCACGCGAACTGGGCGCCAAGACCTCTCCGGCTGCCACGATGGCATGTACTTAGGGCGCTAGCTCACCACCGCTAGACACGTTAGCACATTGCTACACTCCCCATTGTACACCTGGATCCTCTCCTTACGCCTATAAAAGGGAGGACCAGGGCCCTCTTACAAGAGGTTGGCCCGCGCGGAGAAGGACGGGACGGCGCTCGCGCAAGGCCGCTCGCTCCCACTCCCACGTGGACGCTTGTATCCCCCTACTGCAAGCGCACCCGACTCAGGCGCGGGGCTAACACGAAGGCCGCGGGATCCACTCTCTCACGCCTGCCTCCCTCCGGCTGCCTCCTTTCCCCCTTCGCGTTCCGCCTCGCGTCGACCCATCTAGGCTGGGGCACGCGGCGACGATTCACTCGTCGGTCCAGGGACCCCCCGGGTTTCGAAACACCGACAAGATGGCGCTAAAATCTTGTTTCCTTCGCTGAGTTGGCGCTTACGTGTTAGGGGTCGACGCCGTGAACATTGGCGCTGACCCCCATTTTTTACTCATGACCGAGCTACGTCCTGCTAGAATGGCAACTTTGCCACGACTCTAGCTTTATTTTTTTAATTTTCTATTTTACTATTTACTCTTGTACTGCTCATCCATTTTCAATGGTGACTCCTGCTGCAAACTGTCCAGAGTGATCTGACGTGATGTGCGATCACGATGAGGATGGCAAACGTCTCGCTCTATGCATGAAAGCAGCTGGCAAGGTCTACTGTACCTCCCAATGCAAGGATGGAGTTCGATCTGACATCTGTAGCGTTACTCTAAAATATGAATACAAAAATAATTGACAAAATAAAATATAATAATGTTTGAATAAATATATTACATTGAAGTAAGATCTATCTATATAATACTAGTTAGATGTCCGTGCTTTGCAACGACATATAAAATATTCGACAAAATATCACTTCAACAACTCAATGACCTTGCATCAAGTAGAACCAGACCAATTGCTCCACAACCAATGCATGCCAATATTCAATGTACAACACTCACTCCTGCTTGCACTCAACAGGTCGTTCGCTGCTGCCCTTCCCCCTCCAGCAGCCCCCTTGGTCTTTTGTTCCAAAGAAGAAAGATGTCAAAACATACTTAGAACTTAGAAGCTGGAAAGGGTGAAGTGATATTCCTCATTAGAGAAAAAATGTTTCCATACCTTGTATCATAATCATCATCATCCTCGTCATCTTTGTCTTCATCATCGTCCTCACCATACATAACTTCAAATTCCTCATCTTGAGTAGCCTCTCTAGTAAACCATGATACAACATGTGGGGTAATCTTGTCGCTGATGGTACATATGGCAGATATAGAAAGGATAATTTAGAAGTAATAAACAAATTCTTAATCTTCCATTTTGGACAATAATTTATGGGCTTTTAGATAAAAGAGTGGGGCTCATGTAAAACAAAAAAAAACTATTATTATAAAAGAACTCGATTTTATAGTGACCTAAGGCATACGACAATCTTCAATTTTGGACAATAATTTCACTATTGTAGTGTAAGAATATCTAGAAATAATATTCCACTACACCTAATTTCGAAAGATTAGAGCAGATGATGAGCGACATTTTTCCAAACCATTATAATAAAAATAGAGACATGAGAAACGTAATAGATATAGAGATATAGAGAATAGAGATATGTATCACGTAAATATTCTACTATAGCTAATTTTCAAAGAAACAGATCGATTTATATCATTGCTCGCTTCTCGTCGTTGCCACAATGTCGCCAGAGCCTCCCCCATCTTCTCTATTGCCACCATAGAGGAACTTGTTGCTGACCTTTTGACGCCACCCTCAGCAAGAAGCAGCAAGATGAAAGAAAGGTGGAGAAACTCCTACTTTATATTAGTATAGTACAATGCACGTACATTGTGAGAACACAAAAATTATTCGATAAAATCTTTGCGCATATGTTATCATCGACTATAGTATATATTTTCTAATGGCCAACAATCGACAACAGTTCAAAGGAAAAGTCATGTACAATGGATAATAAATGAATTATTCAAACACCACATTACCTGTGTGCTTCTATTAGCCATGCTGAGATGACAGTAAGAGAGATGATGGACTTCTCTTTCAAGATGCTTGGAACCAATAATGAATTTGGTAAGTCATACTCTTGACTATAGTGTGCTATTCATTTTGAAGACCATTGGAGTGTGCTGCAATTTATAACAAGGCAAACTCAAGAATACTCAAGAATGAAGTATCTACAGAATACTCAAGCTAAATCAAAATTTCCATGGCATTTATACTGACACAAATTTCGTGTTTGAATGGAATGACAAACTCAGAGACGCTAGGAGAAGCAATAAGAAGAAAAAAGGGTGTCATCAATAAAGTGGGTCAAGATCTTGATCAGTCATTAATGTAACCAATATAACTTGTAGGAAAAAATACAAAACAGAACGGCTAATTAACACAGCAATGCCAATCGAATTGAACATGGAAGAAACGTTTAGGACCCAACTCACAGCTGGTCTCTAGAAGGATATGCCGAATTGAGAGTGTGGAGGCATGTCCTATTCAAAGGAGAGGAGTGCGCCATAACGTAACACGACCTTTTTCATCTAGTAACCAGTAAGCATGCACAGGGAACAAAACTATATAATCTACTATGATATGATGACATGATCCAGCTCTAATTATTAGTTGATGGCGGTTGGCACAACATAGAATGATTAAAACTAAATTTGTTCATGAAAACTGGACTAACTGTTAGAAGTTGATAGCAGACTTTGGAGAGGAGAATTGTAGGACTTCCTAAAATCACAATGCATGTGTAGGTCTATCTATATTTGTCCAAGTCAAACATTTTTAACTTTGACCATGAATATCTAAAATTTATATAGAACGATAAAAATAGCATTGGCATTGCTAAATTCATTACTAAAACCAAATAACTCTGCTTATTTAAGACAATTACTTTTTATAGATATTTCTAATCAAAATTAAAAGATATGTTTGACTTAGGACAAACCTAGATGGCTAGATGGAGTTACATGTGATTAGAGAAACTAAGGTGTCATATAATGTTAATTGTTAAGTATCGGAACAAATGCACATAAAAAGCTACAATAAAAGTCCAAGGATATTTGGTTATTGGATTCATCACTTGCACCGAAAAAAGCACAATACCAGAATAATATAACTTGCCACATAAAAGCATTTATGTATTCATATTGTGATTGAACTTGATTATACTTCATTATATGCATTATGTGACTTGAGCTAGAGGCCATAGTTTTCTTTTCTATCTAGAGTCCAGAAATGAACAATTACCGTAGTCTAGACTGCAATCTTGGAAGCCACAAGATTTGGGGGTAAGTTCAGTGTGAACTAGGACTGTAGATTCAATGAACATAATGTATCCCATGATTGCACCAGCAGCAAACATAACAGTAGACAAATCGATACTGAAAACAAAAATAAACCAAAGCATGAGATCATGAATATTTGGAAATTACGTTAGAAAAATGAATATCTGAAAACATTTTATAGCTCGTATGATTTTATTATCATGTGAAAAGAATAGCAGGAAACTGGTTGCTTTTGTTCAGAGAATTGTGAAGAAAATTACACAAAGGTACCGCACATGCTACTTCTGGTTGCACAATTATCGTAGTCTTTAATGTGAAGCCATATTATATAGAGAAACATTAAACAATTGAGTAGAGCAAATGTATAATTCTAAATATTGTGATGCACAGATGTTTAAGGCATTATCTTTTGAAGCACATATGGAACTGTATATACATATGTTAGTATGTCACTCTGTAAAATTACATGGTTCATTGTTGACGCGTCGTGAATAGCTCTATGCAAAACATCAACAGGATTGGCAATGGTGCACATCAATTCTAGCTGCATGATTCCTTGGTTAAATGGGCCAGTAGGGCCGCTTGATCCTGGTTCGACTCCATAGAAAGCAAGATGTCTGTCTTGTGAAAGTAGCATCTGCAAGCAATGATTTACACTGAACAAAGCATATTTAAAAATAACACCTAGAGGGAGATATGGTGATCGAGTGGGTGGCTTTACTTGTTTGGATATGACCTGCTCAATGTCAAAGCCAAGCTCAGGGTTAATAGTTGCGAGTTTCGTTGACAAGAATTGCAAGCTCGAAACTGTATTAGAATATTGGATATATACTAACAAGATGCCACATATATTCCAAAACAATTCAGCTACAGATGCACTAACACTACCTCGACTTGTCGTTGCAATGACTGCACATAGTTGATAATCTCATCGAGCATGACTGCCTTACCAGTGATCTATTCGAAAGAAATTTGTAATGTGTGGATTACACGAGTCTTTGAGAAGTTGCTCGCACCAAACAAAGGAGATGTTACCTTACTGCATCCATGAACAAGATCTTGAAGAAGCTTCATCCTCTCACTTATCTTCTTTCTCCTCAGTTGCAGTTTCATTAACTTCAAGTGTGTGAGGGATCTATCTCCCTGGCCGCTAGCCCTAAACCCCTTCCGATCCATGGAGGCCGCCATGCCCGACGGGACCGGCAAGGCATCCCCAGCCCCCGAGGAGCCCGACTGGTCGCCCGAGCTCCACCTCCTCGCGTCGCCGCCAGCTGCGGGGACGAACAACCTGCAGTTCCTCAGCTCGATCATCGGGGACGCGACCGCCCCTCCCTCGCCCCCACCGATGCCACTGCTCGTGCAGAAGCGGAAGCGGGGGAGGCCGCCCAAGAGGAAAGACGGCGCGGGCACGGTGGTACCGGCCTGGCCCGCTAGGCGGAGGGAGGATGAGGAGGAGGTCGTCTTCTTCATCTGTTTCGACGGGGGCAACCTCGTCATCTGCAATTGGAGGTGGGTGCCCCGTACCGCGCTCTCTCCTACCTCCCTATTGACTGCTGCACCGCATCGAGGAGGGTGGGTGGGTTCTCCGAGGCTCTCTACCCGCTCCCCCGCACGTGTTGCCTCCGCAATTGTGTGCTGGATTTTCTCTCTTTTTGTCACGGGATTGACCCCACCTGCTCGGTTGGGGGCGGGGATCACGGACAGGGAGGATAGGGGCGCGAGGCGGAGGCATGGTAGTGCATGTGGATTGGTGGAGCGCGGACGAGGATGGAAGGGGCGTGGGGAGGAGTATGGAAGGGCGGCCGAAGATGGAAGGGAGTCAGGGGAGGAGGTTGTCAGTCAGGTTTGTCAGTGAGAATCATGGTCATGGGCGGAGCAAGGGAAGGGGTCACAAAGGCAGGAGCGTGCGCGGAGGAGGGCAGAGCATGCACAATCTGGAATTGTAGACGCCTACCTTCGGCTCTTATAGAGTAGTAAAGATATAGAAACCATAACAATGTACGTGTAGCTAACCATTAACCATTAATATTGTTTACATAATTATAGTCAAACCTTAGTTTAATTGACTTAGTGACTTCAATTAGAATTATATTTTTAAATGTCTCCCACATCTATCTTATCTTATTCCCTATTTCAAACTCCACTTTACAAACATTATTATTAATAGTACAAATTATCTATTTTACAAAATCTACTGAACCTTTAGCGAGTACTGTGGCTGCACCATTGAAAGGGAAATATGCCCTTGGGCAATTTCTATAATGTTTTGGTGATTAAGTGCCCAACATGTTTAATTAAGTTCTCATGTGCCAAGTAAAGTGAGAAGTGCAAATCAAAGATAAAGGTACATTTCTAGACTTAGTACATTGTTTTGAGTACTAACATATTTTGTCTAATTGCTAGAAATAGGGAGAAAAGAATTGGAAAAAGACTTGGCTCTGTGCAGCCAACTCCAGCTCGGCTTGGCACACCGGACTGTCCGGTGGTGCACCGAACAGTGTCTGGTGCGCCAGGCTGGTCCGTGTGAAAAGGCCGCTCTCGGGACTCAACGGTGGCGTATGGCTATAAATCACCAGACCGTCCGGTGGTGCACCGGACTGTCCTGTAAGTCATCCGCGGCGAACTCGTCGTCCTCGGGAAAAGCAAAGGGGCGACACGGCTATAATTGACTGGACTATCTGGTGGTGCACCGGACTGTCTGGTGAGCCAACGATCGCCAGCGCCAACGGTCGGCAACGCAATCTTCACGCGACACGTGGACTGCTCCAACGGTCAGCTGGTGCACCGGACTGTCCCGTGGACATCGGACAGTGTTCGGTGCACAAATCAGCTCTGAGGATCAACTGTCGGATGTGTCAGAAAAGGAAGGAGATCGCGCACCAGACAACTACAGTGACTGTCCGGTGGTGCACTGGACTGTCCGGTGCACCACCCGACAGAAGGCAAGTTTGGCCTTCCAAGTTGGCCTCCAACGGCTCCTAGCTGCCTTGAGGCTATAAAAGGGACCTCTAGGCGCATGGAGGAGCTAACCAAGCATTCACTAAGTATTGTAAAGCATCTAGACTCTGCTCCCGCGCATTTGCTTCGTTGTGTTAGAGATTTGAGCTCCATCCGAGTCACGAACTCCATGTGTGGTCATTTGAGCTCGAGTCTTCACTTGTGTGCGTGGGTGTGCTGTGCATTTTTGAGTCTCGTGTGTGTTGCTCTTCCCAACCTTACTCTGTGCTTTCTTTGTGATATCTATTGTAAGGGTGAGAGGCTCCAAATTGTGGAGATTCCTCGCAAACGGGAAAACACTTGAAAGGAAAAGACCATGGTATTCAAGTTGATCATCGGATCACTTGAAAGGGGTTGAGTGCAACCCTTGTCCATTGGGACACCACAACGTGGAAGTAGGCAAGTGTTACTTGGCCGAACCACGGGATAAAAATCGCGTGTCGTTGCTCCTCTCTATGATTGTTTGTGTTCGCAAGAGCTCGCCTCATAGACTTGATTAACTTGCGCTAATATCTCTTTAATCAAGCTTGTTGGAATTTAGTGTTGAATTTTACAGGATCACCTATTCACCCCCCCTCTAGGTGCTCTCAATTGGTATCGGAGCCGTACTCTTCATCTAAGGGACTAACCGCCCGAAGACATGGATCCTAAGGGAAAGGGGATGGTGGTCAACGACAAGGAAAAGGAGTCCTTCCTCAATGAGCCTAGAGACGACAAGCCAACCGACTCTAGCTCGAGTCACAAGAAGAAGGACAAGAAGAAGAAGAGGCGCATCAAGAAGATCGTCTACTACGACAGCGATGCATCTTCTTCTTCACCAAGAGACGACGACGATGACGATTCTTTGTCAAAGAAAAAGACGGTTAATCAAAACTACTCTTTTGACTATTCTCACATGCCGTACAATTCAAATGCCCATTTACTTTCTATTCCTCTTGGAAAACCCCCACACTTTGATGGAGAGGATTACTCATTTTGGAGTCATAAAATGTGTAGTCATCTGTTTTCTCTCCATCCTAGCATCTGGGAAATTGTGGAAAATGGAATGCATTTTGATAGTACGGATAATCTTGTATTCATTAATGAACAAATTCATAAGAATGCCCAAGCTACTACTGTCTTGTTAGCTTCGCTTTGCAGGGATGAATACAATAAAGTAAGTGGCTTGGACAACGCCAAGCAAATTTGGGACACCCTCAAGATCTCACATGAGGAAAACGATGCTACCATGATCACCAAAATGGAGTTAGTGGAAGGTGAGCTAGGGAGATTCACCATGATCAGGGGAGAAGAGCCAACATAGACCTACAACAGGCTCAAGACCCTGGTCAACAAGATTAGAAGCTATGGAAGCACAAGATGGATGGACCGCGACATCGTCCAACTTATGCTCAGGTCCTTTACAGTTATTGACCCCCATCTTGTGAACCTTATCCACGAAAATCCCAGGTACACAAAGATGACGCCTGAGGAGATACTTGGAAAATTCGTAAGTGGGCGCATGATGGTTAAGGAGGCAAGGTATGTAGATGACGCCTTAAATGGCCCTCTGCCCATCTACGAGCCGCAGCCCATTGTGCTCAGGGCAACTAGCAGCAAGGAGGCACTACCAAGCAAGGTAGCTCAAGTGGAGGCTGCCGGCCTCAACAAAGATGAGATGGCGCTTATCATCAAGCGCTTCAAGACCGCACTTAAAGGACACAAGGAGTATCCCAACAAGAATAAAACAAAGGGAAAGCACTCCTACTTCAAATGTGGTAAGACTGGTCATTTTATTGCTCAATGTCCCGATAATGAAAATGACTAGGGATAAGAAAGACATGTGAAGAAGGAGAAGAAGAAAAGCTATAGGAAGGCGAAAGGCAAGGCTCATACTGGAAAAGAATGGGATTTCTGAAAAGGAAATGTGCCCTTGGGCCATTTCTAGTATAGTTTTGGTGATTAAGTGCCCAACACGTATTGAGTGAGTAATCTTGTGCCAAATGATGGATGAAGTGCAAATCAACAATAAGGTATGATTCTAGACTTAGTACATTGGTTTTTGTATACTAACATATTTGTCTAAGTGCTGGAATCAGAGAAAAGAGAAGAATAAAAGAACTTGGCTCGAAGCAGCCAAGACTCAGCGCAGTCTGGCACACCGGACTGTCAGGTGGTGCACCGGACAGTGTCCGGTGCTCCAGGCCAGCCTCCGGTGAACCGGCCACTCTTAGGAACTGACGGCGGTGTACGACTATAATTCACCGGACTGTCTGGTGGGGCACCGGACTGTCTGGTGAGCCGTCTGCGGCGAAGTCATCGCTCTCGGGAATCATTCAACGGCATATGGCTTAAATTCACCGGACGGTCCGGTGAGGCACCGGACTGTCCGGTGAGCCAACGGTCGACTGCACCAACGGTCGGCCGCGCAATCCGCGCGTGACGCGTGGCCGCGCCAACGGTCGGCAGGGGGCACCGGACAGTGTTCGGTGCGCAAACGGCTCCAATTCTACAACGGTCGACTGAGCTATTTTTGGAAGGCAATCTACACCAGATTGTAAACAGTGCTTGTCTGGTGGTGCACCGGACTGTCCGGTGCGCCACCCGACAGAAGGCAAGAATTGCCTTCCCAGATTGCTTCCAACGGCTCCTAGCTGCCTTGGGGCTATAAAAGGGACCCTTAGGCACATGGAGGAGCACACCAAGTATACTTTGAACATTCTAAGACTCTCACACTCCGTCTCGGCACACTCGATTGATCTTCTTAGTGATTTGAGCTCTGTTCTAGTGGTGAACTTGTTGCATTTCATTTGAGCTCAAGTCTTGGCCTGTGTGTGTGCGTATTGCTGCGGATTTGTGTGTGTTGCTTCCCTCCCTTACTCTAGTGCTTTTACATTGATATTTGTTGTAAGGGCGAGAGACTCCAACTTGTGGAGATTCCTCGCAAACGGGAGAAGTGATAAGAAAAAGGAACACCGTGGTATTCAAGTTGATCGTTGGATCACTTGAGAGGGGTTGAGTGCAACCCTCGTCCATTGGGACGCCACAACGTGGAGTAGGCAAGTTTTGTACTTGGCCGAACCACGGGATAAACCACTGTGTCTACTGTGTTGTTTCTCTCTGTGGTTTCTGTGTTTCACAAGTACTCCTCTCCAGCTACTTGATTCTATTGCACTAACACTTAACTTAGTTTTTGTGGCAATAAGTCTTAAGTTTTTACAGGATCACCTATTCACCCCCCTTCTAGGTGCTCTCAATTGGTATCAGAGCCGTTCTCTTCACAAAAGGGACTAATCGCCCGAAGAGATGGATCCTAAGGGAAAGGGGATGATGGTCAACGATAAGGAGAAGGAGTCCATCTTCAACGAGCCAAGGGACGACAAACCTACTGACTCTGGCTCGAGTCATAAGAAGGACGGGAAGAAGAAGAGGCGTATCAAGAAGATCGTCTACTACGACAGCGACGAGTCCTCTTCTTCCCAAAAAGACGACGACTACGACGAGAAAAAGAAACTGGTCAACTCAAACTTTTCTTTTGATTATTCTCGTATTCCGTATAATTCCAATGCTCATTTGCTTTCTATTCCTCTTGGTAAACCTCCTCACTTTGATGGAGAGGACTATGCTTTTTGGAGTCACAAAATGCGTAGTCACCTCTTCTCTCTCCATCCTAGCATTTGGGAGATAGTAGAGAATGGAATGCAATTTGATAGTACGGATAACCTAGTATTCATTAACGAACAAATTCATAAAAATGCACAAGCTACCACTGTTTTGTTAGCTTCGTTATGCAGGGATGAATACAACAAGGTGAGCGGCTTGGATAATGCCAAGCAAATATGGGACACCCTCAAGATCTCGTATGAGGGGAACGATGCCACCATAATCACCAAGATAGAGTTGGTGGAGGCGAGCTAGGAAGGTTCACGATGATCAGGGGAGAGGAGCCAACGCAAACGTACAATAGGCTCAAGACCCTGGTCAACAAAATCAGGAGCTATGGGAGCACGAGATGGACGGACCACGACGTCGTCCGACTTATGCTCAGGTCTTTTACTGTCATTGACCCTCATCTTGTGAATTCAATTCGTGAAAATCCTAGGTACACAAAGATGACGCCCGAGGAGATACTCGGAAAATTTGTGAGCGGGCGGATGATGATTAAAGAAGCCCACTATGTGGATGATGCTCTCAATGGCCCAATGCCCGTCTACGAGCCTCAACCCGTCGCTCTCAAGGCAACAAGTAGCAGGGAGACGCTACCTAGCAAGGTGGCACAAGTTGAGGCGGCCGGGCTTAACGAGGAAGAAATGGCCCTCATCATCAAGCGCTTCAAGACGGCGCTAAAGGGTCGCAAGGAGCATCCCAACAAGAGCAAGACGAAGGGAAAGCGCTCCTGCTTCAAGTGTGGTAAGACTGGTCACTTTATTGCTAACTGTCCCGATAATGATAGTGACCAGGGACAAGAAAAAGGCGGGAAGAGGAAGAAAAAGAAGTCTTACAAGAAGGCAAAGGGCGAGGCTCACCTCGGCAAGGAGTGGGATTCGGATTGCTCTTCGTCCGACTCCGACGATGAAGGACTCGCCGCCTCGGCCTTCAACAAGTCGTCTCTCTTCCCCAACGAGCGTCACACCTGCCTCATGGCAAAGGAGAAGAAGGTAAGTGCTCGAGATACCTCTACATGTGCTTCTTCTAGCGATGAAGAGTCTAGTGATGATGAGGTAGACTATTCTAGCTTGTTTAAAGGTCTAGATAGAACCAAGATAGAAAAAATTAATGAATTGATTGATGCATTAAATGAAAAGAATAGACTTTTAGAAAAACAATAGGATCTCTTATATGAAGAGCATGATAAATTTGTAAGTGTGCAAAAGTCTCTTGCTTTAGATGTTAAGAGAAATGAAATGCTTTCTTGTGAATTATCTACTTGTCATGAAAATGTGTCTAATTTAAAGAGTATTAATGATGATTTAAATGTTAAGCTAGAAGTAGTTAATAAATCTAGTTCTTGTGTGGAACATGTTGTGATTTGCAATAGGTGTAAGGATTTTAATGTTGATGCTTGTAGTGAACATTTAATTTCCATTACTAGATTAAATGATGAAGTGGCTAGTCTTAATGCCCAACTTAAGACTAGCAAAAATGACTTTGATAAACTAAAATTTGCAAGGGATGCCTACACTATTGGTAGACACCCCTCTATTAAGGATGGGCTTGGCTTTCGAAGGGAAGCCAAGAACTTAACAAGTCAAAGGGCTCCCATCTCCGCCAAGGAGAAAGGGAAGGCCCCTATGACTAATAATGTTCAAAGGAATCATGATTTCAGCTATAGTAATAGAAACTTTTCTAGAAATGCTCATAGAAGTTATGCTTATGATTCACATGCTATGATTGCTTCGAGTTCCTCTGTTGTGCATGGTAGAAATATGCCTAGGAAAAATGTTGTTCATGTGCCTAGGAAAGTAAGTAATGAACCTTCTATAATTTACCATGCTTGCAATGCTTCTTTTGCAATTTGTAGTAATAATAAGAAAGTAATTGCTAGGAAGTTGGGGGCCAAGTGCAAAGGAGATAAGACTTGCATTTGGGTCTCTAAGGCTATTGTTACTAACCTTGTAGGACCCAACAAGAGTTGGGTACCTAAAACCCAAGCCTAATTTGCCTTGCAGGTTTATGCATCCGAGGGCTCAAGCTGGATTATCGAGAGCGGATGCACAAACCACATGACGGGGGAGAAGAAGATGTTCACCTCCTACGTCAAGAACAAAGATTCCCAAGATTCGATCATCTTTGGAGACGGGAATCAAGGCAAGGTTAAAGGACTAGGGAAGATAGCTATTTCATCCGAGCATTCCATTTCTAATGTGTTCTTAGTTGAATCGCTCGGGTATAACTTGCTGTCCGTTAGTCAACTATGTAATATGGGTTACAATTGCTTATTTACCAATGTAGATGTGTCTGTCTTTAGAAGGAGTGATGGTTCATTAGCTTTTAAGGGTGTACTAGACGACAAACTTTATTTAGTTGATTTTTCAAAGGAGGAGGCCGGTCTAGATGCATGCTTAATTGCTAAGACTAGCATGGGGCTGGCTGTGGCATCGTCGTCTAGCACATGTTGGGATGAAGAACCTTCACAAACTTCTAAAGGGAGAACATGTGTTAGGTCTAACAAATGTGTTTTTCGAGAAAGATAGACTTTGTGCAGCTTGTCAAGCAGGCAAACAGGTGGGAAATCCTCATCACAGCAAGAATGTGATGACCACATCAAGACCTCTGGAGCTACTGCATATGGACCTCTTCGGACCCGTCGCCTATCTCATTATCAGGGGAAGTAAGTATGGTCTAGTTGTTGTTGACGATTTTTCCCGCTTCACTTGGGTATTCTTTTTGCAGGATAAAACAGAAACCCAAGGGACCCTTAAGCGCTTTCTAAGGCGAGCTCAAAACGAATTTGAGCTCAAGGTGAAAAAGATTAGAAGCGACAACGGGTCTGAGTTCAAGAACCTTCAAGTGGAGGAGTACCTTGAGGAGGAAGGAATCAAGCACGAGTTCTCCGCTCCCTACACACCACAGCAAAATGGTGTGGTAGAGAGGAAGAACAGGACGCTCATAGACATGGCAAGGACGATGCTTGGAGAATTCAAGACGCCCGAGCGGTTTTGGTCGGAAGCTGTGAACACAGCTTGCCACGCCATAAACCGGGTGTTGAGCGCCATTTTGAGCTGGCGGACAGTCCGACCCTGAGGCCGGACGGTCCGCGGTCCGGACAGTCCGCGCATGCGCAGAGCAGTTTAGGGTTCCGAGTTTTGTGCTACGGTTGTTAGCTATATTCACGGAATTAGCTCGGAATCAGTTGTGTAAAGGGTCCAGTCCCCCTCCTCTATAAATAGAGAGGTCTACGGCCGATTTGTAATGATCAATCGAATCAATACAACTTCTATTTCACATTTATTTCCTATACAATTAGGAGTAGTTCTAGTCTAGTTCTAGTTTAGCCTCTCGATCCCCAAATTCTCCGCCTCTCCTCGACTCTACGTCGATTAGAGGAGTCTAGGTTGGCCTGCCCGAGCCTAGACAACTCCTAGGATCTCTCCTCCCCGACGGGGTCCCTCCCGGGAGCGAGATCCAGGCGCCGTCGGCGATCATCCGCCGCCCCTGCGCACGCGCGGACCGTCCGGCCCTAGGGCACGGACCGTCCGGCCGTCAGGCAGGGAACCCAGGCTCCTGCACCAGGTCGTGGACCGTCCGGCCATGTGCCGCGGACCGTCCGCGCCTGACCAGAGAGCACCGCCGCCTCACGCCAGGTCGCGGACCGTCCGGCCCTGTGCCGCGGACCGTCCACGCCTGACCAGAGAGCACCGCCGCTGGTTCTTTTGAAGTGATTGGTGCCTCCAAAAAGGTGTCAACAACGGGTCTACCTTCATCGCCTCCTCAAGAAGACGTCATACGAACTTCTAACCGGTAACAAACCCAACGTTTCATATTTTCGAGTTTTTGGGAGTAAATGCTACATTCTAGTGAAGAAAGGTAGGAATTCAAAATTTGCTCCCAAAGCTGTAGAAGGGTTTTTGTTAGGTTATGACTCAAATACAAAGGCGTATGGAGTCTTCAACAAATCATCGGGTTTGGTTGAAGTCTCTAGCGACGTTGTATTTGATGAAACTAATGGCTCTCCAAGAGAGCAAGTTGATCTTGATGATGTAGATGAGGATGATGTTCCAACGGACGCAATTCGCACCATGGCGATTGGAGATGTGCGACCACAGGAACACAAGGAGCAAGATCAACCTTCTTCCTCAACGATGGTGCATTCCCCAACTCAAGATGATGAACAGGTCCCTCAAGAAGAGGCGTGTGGTCAAGAGGGAGCACATGATGTCCAAGATGAGGAGGAAGAAGTACCATAGGCCCCTCCAACTCAAGTTCGAGCGACGATTCAAAGGAATCATCCCGTCGACCAGATATTGGGTGATATTAGCAAGGGAGTAACCACTCGCTCTAGATTAGCTAATTTTTGTGAGCATTACTCTTTTGTCTCTTCTATTGAGCCTTTCAGGGTAGAAGAGGCCTTGCTAGACCCGGACTGGGTGTTGGCCATGCAGGAAGAGCTCAACAACTCCAAGCAAAATGAAGTTTGGACACTGGTGCCACGTCCCAAGCAAAACGTTGTGGGAACCAAGTGGGTGTTCCGCAACAAGCAGGACGAGCACGAGGTGGTGACAAGGAACAAGGCTCGACTTGTGGCTATGCCCAAGTCGCAGGTTTGGACTTTGAGGAGACTTTTGCTCCTGTGGCTAGGCTAGAGTCAATTCGTATTTTGTTAGCCTATGCCGCTCACCATTCTTTTAGGTTGTTCCAAATTGACGTGAAGAGCGCTTTCCTCAACGGGCCAATCAAGGAGGAGGTGTACGTGGAGCAACCCCCTGGCTTTGAGGATGAACGGTACCCCAACCACGTGTGTAAGCTCTCTAAGGCGCTCTATGGACTTAAGCAAGCCCCAAGAGCATGGTATGAATGTCTTAGAGACTTTCTAATTGCTAATGCTTTCAAGGTTGGGAAAGCCGATCCAACTCTTTTCACTAAGACTTGTGATGGTGACCGATTTGTATGCCAAATTTATGTCGATGACATAATATTTGGTTCTACTAACCAAAAGTCTTGTGAAGAGTTTAGCAGGGTGATGACTCAGAAATTCGAGATGTCGATGATGGGCGAGTTGAACTACTTCCTTGGGTTTCAAGTGAAGCAACTCAAGGACGGCACCTTCATCTCTCAAACAAAGTACACGCAAGACATGCTCAAGCGGTTCGGGATGAAGGACGCCAAGCCCGCAAAGACTCCAATGGGAACCGACAGACATGTCGACCTCGACAAAGGAGGTAAGTACGTTGATCAAAAGACATATCGGTCTATGATAGGGTCCTTACTTTAATTATGTGCTAGTAGACCAGATATTATGCTTAGCGTATGCATGTGTGCTAGATTTCAATCCAACCCAAGGGAGTGTCACCTTGTGGCCGTTAAGCGAATTCTTAGATATTTAGTTGCTACGCCTTGCTTCGGGATCTGGTATCCAAAGGGGTCTACCTTTGACTTGATTGGATACTCACACTCCAACTATGTTGGATGTAAGGTTGATAGGAAGAGTACATCAGGGACGTGCCAATTCCTAGGAAGGTCCCTGGTGTCTTGGAGTTCTAAGAAACAAACTTCTGTTGCCCTATCCACCGCTGAGGCCGAGTATGTTGCCACAGGACAGTGTTGCGCGCAACTACTTTGGATGAGGCAAACCCTCCGGGACTTTGGCTACAATCTGAGCAAAGTCCCACTCCTATGTGACAATGAGAGTGCAATCCGCATGGCGGACAATCCTGTTGAACACAGCCGCACAAAGCACATAGACATCCAGCATCACTTTTTGAGAGACCACCAGCAAAAGGGGGATATCGAAGTGTTTTATGTTAGCACCGAGAACCAGCTAGCCGATATCTTTACCAAGCCTTTAAATGAGAAGACCTTTTGCAGGCTGCGTAGTGAGCTAAATGTCTTAGATTCGCGTAACTTGGATTGATCTAGAGCATACATGTGTTTTATGCCTTTGATCATGTTCCTTTATGCATGTTATTGCTTATTTATGGTGCTCAAGTTGTGCACGGGATCCCTGTACCTCACAAGTCCATGTGTGAATGATGCACATATTTAGGGGGAGAAATGCTACAACTTGACCCTTTAAGACTAACCGTGTGCTTGAGTTTACTTCTCTTAGTCTCAAAGGTGGATTGAAAGGGAAAGGTGAACTTGGACCATGCAAGACTTCCACTGCACTCCTATGTGAGGGTAATTTACTCCAAGTTCATCTTCGTGCTCTTATTGCCTTTTTACTCTTAATTGATGATTTTGGTGAGGCAATGGGGTTTAAGGGCCAATAATGATCCCGTTTTGGTGCTTAATGCCAAAGGGGGAGAAATTAAGGCCAAAGCAAATGGATCAGCTACCACTTGAGAATTTTGAAAATAGTAGAGTTAGAACTTTTGCTTTGACAAAATACTCTTATGTGCAAAATTTGGCCTCTTGTGGGGAGAATGTAGGATTATGGGAAAAGGGGGAGTTTTTGGCTCTTGATCAATTTTTCTCATAGAATACCTCTCTTTATGCCTAAACAAGTGTGTTTGACTTAGAGATAGGAAATTGAGTTTGATTTCGAAAACAAACCAAGTGGTGGCAAAGAATGATCCAAATATGACAAATTTGAATCAAAAACTGTTAGAAATATGCCCTAGAGATAATCATAGAGATGAGCATATTTCTTTGTATCCATGATATATATATTGCTTAATTGAATATCCATGGAAGGCACCTTGTATTGATTAGCAATTATGTGAATTGTTTGTGAGATTCTTTACTTATATGGTTATTCTAAATGATGTCCCTAGTCAGAGTCGATGACTAGCATATGTATTAGTTGATGACTACATTTCACAAGTCATGAACATGGAGATGTTAAACTAATAATGTGGTCACATGTATGACATGAGGCTGGACCGACCCAACGTGAGATATTGTAATATAGTTCTCTTCTTGCAACATGAATACTGTATCCTTAGACCTGAGATTGTCGCATGTTCTCAAGATGTGAATTGACTTACTTAGGGACTATCAAACGCTATCCCATAACTGGGTAGTTATAAAGGTAGTTTTGGGTTTGTCAGGAAGCATGCTATGAGGCATGGTCAGTCAAGATGGAATTTGTCCCTCTCTTTGTGAGAGAGATATCTCTGGGCCCCTCGAGTGATTGGATCAAGAAATGCATGGCCGTGCTAGGGTTAAGAGTTAACCATTGAAAGGATTCCAATTCACAGTATCGAGAAAGAGAGGTCAGCTTAGAGCCAGACCAAATATCATGAGACAAAGGGAACATCATGTACGTAATGTCGCAATGGTTCGTCTGATATGATCTTTACGTACACATAGGAGTTGACATGTCTTGCTAGAGGCCGCTGTCAATTATTGGACCAAGTAAGAGTACTCGGGCTATGTCTATTTGTACGTGAACCTATAGGGTCACACACTTAAGGGGAAGGAAGCCTAATTCGGATTAGATCCGAAATTAGACTGGGCTTTAGGGTTAATGATGGGCCTCGGCGTCAGAAGCCCACCATAACGCCTATATAATGAGGGGCGGGGGCGCGGTTAAGAGATAACCTAATTCGCCACCTGCAAACCAGCAGCCGCCGCTCGCCTCTCGCCCTCGCCAAGCCGCCGTCGCGAACCTAGCAGTTCGGTACGCGGCGCTTCCTCCCTGTACGTGTGGATACCTCGGAGGTGCTGCATCTGGAGCACTTGGACGAACCGTGCGAGGACGTGAAGGACGCCGGCGACTGCACGGCACTGCTCGACGCGTTCGTCTACATCGAGACGTCTTCCGCTGCTCTGCGCGTCTAGTGGTAATTCCATGACCTATAACCGCAGTAGTTCTTGGTATTATGGGGTTGAAAATTTTGTTTTGCGCTAGTGTAGCATCCCCGTAATCCTACAGTGGTATCAGAGCCAGGTTCTGCGTAGTTTTAGGTCTGGATCTAGGTTCATGAGATGGATCTACTTGATGCACGGTTTGATTAGATCAATTGGTAATAAAGGGTTGAAGTAGATTACATCAGATATGACTGGAGAGATCAGTTCGTCCTTCTCTGTTGTATGCGCGACTTGCCCCTACCGGCTGGAATCACCATCGGGGCTAACTGCGTACACAACCAGCAGATTGACGTAACAGATCAACGTCATGAGTGTAATCTTCTTCGGGTCGAAAGTCTCGGATTTGGGTTGATTTGATCAACCGCATGAGATTTCCAGTGGAATTTCCATACATACGATGCATGGAATCTTGTGAGGTGGGACCGCCGTGGCTATCTGCTGAAGTGGCGAACGTATAGAAACGTGTTTGTCTAACCTGTTTTTGCAGGACATCTTGTGATCGGTATGGCTATTGTGTATATGATGCATGTTAATAAATTATTCATGACCTGCGTGTCGTGACCAGGGCAATACGGCTAGAGCCACATGTATTGTTCAAATTTAATGTAATGACCTGCGTGTCAACATGTGATGATCCAAAGCGTATATGTAATTTGTTTACCAGCATACGTTAGATAGGTCTTGAAGGACTCATCACCTGGAGGATGGCATACCTATATCATGGAGATGGAGATCATCGTGATGGACAGATTATTGGAGATGGGGATCACCATGTGACAGCAAGCCATACCGAATCACAACTGTTGTGTGAATGCCATTCTTATTGTTCTACTTGTTTATATTGCATATATGTCCTTGCGTGCGATGTTATAAGTAGGACGATCCCTCATAAATGTTTAAGCTTTAATGCCTCTCTGTAACACCCGGCTTTAAGGAACAAAGCCAGGTGCATCTCATACATGCGCCAAGAAGACAACATATATAATAACAGAGTGTATAGAGATAAATGTCATAAAACATCAGAGTAATTATTACATAGCGGAAGACTTATTACAAAATAAAAGTATAACCATAAAACAAACTAAGGATCGTCGGCGCCAATGTCGACTGAGAAACGCCACCTAGATCAGATCGAACTCCTCGCCTTGTGGCTCCTCCTGAACCACCTGTTCTTCTCCTGTGGGGGGGGGTGTGAGACAGCAAGGGTGAGCTCACACATGTTCATCGCTCAACAAGTTGTGGGGAATAATGTGACATGAACTCACCAAAGGTGGGAGTTCATGAAGTGTAAGGCTGGTCAACAATAGAGGTTAAAGCTGAGCATTGCTTTTATAAGTTGGTCAAAATTTTATTAGCAGTTACTAAATGTAAGTGAATACCAAACCTTAAATAAAAGTAATAGAACAAAATTAACAAATAATCCCATGCATATGCAAATAACAAATTGAGTTTAGGTTCCATAATTTAATCATCGGAGAGTCCTGAGCCACTCATGACCGTGAGCTCGGCTAGTATACCAGTTTTACACTCTGCAGAGGTTGTACCCTTTACCCACAAGTCGTGTTTCCCATGTCGCCAGGGTTAGCTAGGCCCTTAGACACTACCAAGGTGAATGGCTAGGGATCCACTACGAGGCCTTTACAAAGTTCCACTAGCTTCCGAAAACCCGCTACAGTTTATAGGAAGTTCCAATGCAGGGTTCCTGGCTGACCGCCATCGCAGCAAAATCAACCAGGGACCTCCCTACACTGACCACTCCCCTACTGCCCTTGCCCCTTTCGGGTAAGGTAGTCTTCCACTAGCTTTCCTAATTAGTCAGCCAAGGGGTCCCATTCCTCCCTTGTGGTGGCACGTGGTTCTCAAGTTAAGCTCCATGTTCCAATTAACAATAATATAATGATCTTGACATGAACATAAATAGAATAACAAAATAACTGGAACATGGATATAATGAAATATTAACCCAAAAACCACGTAAAGCAATAGCATAAACTACCCATGTGACTCAGGGGTAAACAAGGTAAACAGGATAAACAGTCTAGGGAAACCTATTGGGTCCCATCAAAATTAAACCTATGCATGGTAAATGATTATAAAGAACATTATTGGGTAACAAAAGTGAATCAAGGGCACAACTTGCCTGGCACTTGCGAATCCAGGTACCAACTTGCTTTCAGATGACACGTGTCCACGCGCTAGTCGTAGCAATACAAACAAACATGGTATAGATAAAATTAACATCACACCAAACATAAGAAGAAACTGAATAATAATGATCTACACGTTTCTACGAGACTAACGCAACTTGAACGGATCAAATCGGAGTTAAAACGAAGGGGTTATGATTTTCTGAAGATTCTATGTTTTTGTACAAGATTAAATGGGATATAGATTTTAATGTGACTTTCATGTCAAAACAGTGGTACTAGATGATAGACAACAATATTACAAAATTATAGGAATTGGAACGGATTAATTTGGGCTTAATATGAATTTTCTAGGGATTAAACATGTTTTAATAATTATTTTCACATTAAAAATCAATTCTGAAATGAATTTCACTACCTCTGGTCTGCGCGCATGAAACCTGGAAAGCGCAGGGGCTTGCGGGTAAAATCTCCTAGACACAGAGCGCAGCTATAATGGACGGCGGGTTGTTTTCTTAAAAAGTCGGGGTCTCTTTTACAAAATCAGCTCAGCGAAGGGGTAAGTTCTAATCTGGACCGTCCGATCCATAACTAACGGCGAGGATTAGATCGGGTCCGGCCCGAACCGGTACACACCTAGAGTCGTCGATCCAACGATCTGCGGCCCAGATTTTATATGGCATGCGAGCTGATTTCAGTCGTTTGATCCCAGATCGAGGGTTCCGACCAGAACCATAAGGATTCGCTTGGTGCGTGTCCAGGATCGCAGATCCTGAGATCTACGGCCCACACGATCCCAGCCGCCGTCTCCCCCAAGTTCCCACTTCGCCCACGGCGGCGCACAAGCCACACGGCGGTCTGCCCGCCGGAGCTCGCGTATAACGCACCCAGGTGCCCCATAACCCAATCTAATCCCCACTACTCGATGCATGTGCTATTGCGGACACGGGTGTAGGGTACTCACCGGCATTCGTACCGCGATGGTAACTGGCCACGGTGATGCAGGGTTCCGCGGCGAATGAAGAAATCCGATGAGCAATTCATGGTTGCGTGGTCGCCGATCCTGCCCGACAGCGCCACGGAAAGCTTCACTACGACTCGGGGATTCCGATTGGCGGTGCGCCACAGGTGGGAAGTTAGTACAGAGGCGGGTTACCGGTGGCGGCTTCCTCTGCATCCGGCGCACGACGGCGATAGTGTTTGGGCTCGTAGTGCGGCGAAAACGGGTCCCTGGCAGGCGCGGCCGGTCGTCCGTATTTGTAGCCGAGGCGAGGACGAGCTCCAACAACCCGGTCGAAGCGCACAGGTGGTTACGGGAGCGGGATCTACGGCGAGGAGACCAGCGAATTCCGTTGGGAAGACGCTCCTGACAAGCTGGGCCCACATGGCAGTTGTCACGGTCCGCGCAAGGCGCGCACGAATGGTGTGGCCGGCCAGCGGGCCCCGCCAGTCAGTGAAATTAGCGCGGGCTAGGTGAATAGTGCTGGGCCGCGGTGGGAGAAAGGGCCTGATGGGCTGAGGCCAGGGGAGATTTGGCCCAGGTCACCAGAAATTCCCTTTTCATTTTTTTTCCTATTTTCTCTTCTTCTTTTCCAAATTCAAATTCCAATTCAAATTAAATTTCAACTTGTGGAAAATTCACTCTCAGATTAATAGTACAATTTGGACATACCTAAAAGGGTGATGAATTTATTTATTTTTAACTTTATTTTGTGTTGTATAATATTTCTTTCTTTCTTTCTTATTTCCAATTCTATAAATTGTGCCTTTGGGATAAATCTAAATTCTCAAATCATTACTATGTATTTTTTTATTAGTGTCACCATTATATTTAATCAATGCACAAACAAAACTCCAACATGATGCATGGCTTTTTTTTGTTTTAGTAAAGGATTATTCTCTTTTAATTAGGTTTAGTCACATGTCTCAAGGAGTAGATGACAAATCACATAAGGAGATCATCTCTTTATAAGTCTTATAATTTGGGTATTACAAACCCTACCCCCCTTAAAAAGAATCTCGTCCTCGAGATTTATGAAGAACGAGGGAGAAGGTGGGGAAAATCTATGCGAAGTTCTTCTTCTCTTTCCCATGTTGCTTCATCTTCGCCATGGTGACTCCATTGCACTTTACACATCTTTATCACCTTATTTCTTGTAACTCGAGTCAATATATCCAAAATCTTGATCGGGTACTCCGTGTAAATCAAACCACCCTGAATACTGAGCTCTTCCATTGGTAACTGTTCCTTAGGGACACGGAGATACTTCTTAAGTTGAGGCACGTGGAACACATTATGCACATCAGACAGATTATCGGGTAGCTCGAGTTGATAGGACATCTCTCCAACTCGCCTAAAAACTCTGAATGGTCCAATAACACGAGGGGACAATTTGCCCTTGACTTTAAATCTCCTCATTCCACGAAGTGGTGAAACCTTGAGGTACACATGATTTCTTTCCTCAAAATCCAGTGGTCTTCTTCTATTATCCGCATAGCTCTTTTGCCTGGTCTGAGCTACCCTCAAATTCTCTCGAATTATACGAACTGGTTCTTCTGCCTCTTGAATAAGTTCAGGCCCAAAGAACTGTCTTCCTCTAGTCTGGTCCAAAATAGAGGAGTCCTACATTTCCTGTCATAGAGTCTCGAACAGTGACATCTTTTAGACTGGTCTGGTAGCTATTATTATATGAGAACTCAGCATAAGGTAGACTCTTGTCCCAACTACTACCATGCTGAAGGACATAAGCTCTCAACATGTCCTCCAATACTTGATTAGTCCTTTCAGTTTGTCCATCAGCCTGACGATGGCCGAACTAAAATTTAACTTCGTATCCATATTCTCATGAAAACTTTTCCAAAATCTGGAGGTAAACTGTGATCCTTTATCCAAAATGATCTTCTTCAGTACACCGTGTTGAGACATAATCTGAGCCATATATAACTCTGCCAATTGAGATCCCTTATAAGTAGTCTTGACCAGAATGAAATGAGCCACTTTAGTCAATCTATCCACAATCACCCATATAGCATCATATCCTTTCTGGGTGCGAGGCAATCCAGTAATGAAATCCATATCAATCTCTTTCCACTCCCACTCGGGTATCTTTAGTGGGTATAATAGTCCAGCTTGTCTTTGGTGTCGGCCTTAACTCTTTGACACCCATCGCACATAGCCACATGTGCAGCCACATCTCTCTTCAGTCCATACCACCAGAACTTCTGCTTCAAATCCTGATACATCTTGATACTATCAGGATGAATATAATAATCCAAGTCATGGGCTTCCTTTAGAATAGTCTCACGAAGGCTTTCAATCTCAGGGACACATATCCTATCCTTGAACCATACGGTGCCTTGCTCATCTTCCGTGAATCCTGGACCTCGTCCTTTAGTAATTAGATCCTTAATCTCTTGTATCTTAGCATCTCCAATTTGTCCTTTGCGGATTTCTTGCTCCAAAGTAGGTTCCGCATCAATAGTTACTCCTTCAGTGTGAACAATTATCCCCAGGTTAAGTCTCCTGAAATCCTCAACAATCTCATCGGGTAGCTAGGCATCAACAGCTGAATGAACATGCTCCTTTCGACTCAAGGCATCTACAACCAAATTTGCCTTGCCCGGGTGATAGTGAATCTCCAAATCATAATCCTTAATAAGCTCCATCAAACAGTGTTGCCTAAGGTTGAGATCCTTCTGAGTGAATATATACTTCAAACTCTTATGATCCGTGTATACTTGACACTTGGTTCCCACAATACAATGTCTCCAAATCTTAAGCGCATGCACAACGGCTGCCATTTCTAAGTCATGCGTGGGGTAGTTCAACTCTTGTTTCCGCAACTGTCGAGACACGTAGTCGGTCACATGTCCTTCTTGCATGAGCACACATCTTAAGCCTTGGCCACATGCATCACAATAAATGTCAAATCCTTTCTGTAGATCTGTCATAACCAACACTGGTGGTGACATCAATCTCTTCTTTAAGTGTTCAAAACTATCTTGGCACTTCTCGTTCTCTGCCCTTATACAAAAGTGAGGTCATAGGCTTAGCAACCTTAGAAAATCCTTTAATAAATCTTTGATAATATCCTACAAGTCCCAAGAGACTCCGCATCTTCGTAACTGTAGTGGGTATGCTCCACACCACTATATCCTTAACTTTAGCAGGATCCACTGATATCCCTCCATTAGAGATGATATGTCCAAGAAATGGCACCTCGCCAATCCAAAACTCGCATTTGTTGTACTTGGCGTAGATTTGATTATCTTGTAGCTTTTGTAGCACTAACCTCAGATGTTCCTCACGATCACTATCACTCTTGGAATAGAAATATCATCAATGAAAACCACGACGAATCTGTCTAGATCATGAACACTTTATTCTTTAGATCCATAAAATAGGTTGGTGCATTAGTTGGTCCAAATGACATAACGGTAAACTCATATAAACCATATCAGGTCGAGAAAATTCGTCTTGGGAATATCCGATGGCCTAATCTTCATTTGATGGTAACCCGATCGGAGATCAATCTTCGAGAATACCCTTGCACCTCTCATCCGATTAAATAAATCCTCAATGCGGGGTAATGGACACTTGTTCTTCATAGTGACATCATTAAGGGACCTATAATCCACGCACATTCTTGGTGATCCATCCTTCTTCTGTATAAACAAAACTGGTGCTCTCCAAGGTGAAGACTCGGACGAATGTACTCAGCCTCTTGCAACTCCGTTAAGTGCTTCTTGAGTTCTTTTAACTCTTCTACAGACATCCTATATGGCCGTTTAGAAATAGGAGCAGTTCCACGTAAGAGATCTATGACAAACTCAACTTCCGTATCTGGTGGCATCCCTGGTAACTCTTCTAGAAAGACATTCCGAAAAATCCTTAACCACTCGGATGTTGTCACCAACAAACTTCTCATCTATTAAGAATATCGCTAGTCTGATGGTGGTAGTTACTACAATTCCAACTTCAAATCTTTGTCCTTTAGAACTGGTGAGTTCTACGGTTCCTTTAGCACAGTGTATAAACTGCCTTTACCTTTCTTAACCATGACATACCAAGGATCAAATCTATACTGCTCTCTTCTAACAGTATAGGGGTAGCACATCTGGGTTAGGAATATAGGGTAAGAAAGGAAGAATTGTAGACAGGGCGAGTAATTACGAGAAATGTTACTGCGGTTGATTTATTAGCTAAGTAGATTAGTGTGTTATCCACTAAAGCTAATACCTTATGATGGTACATGCTAAGATGCCCAACTATAATGTTGCAATCAATCAAAGAAGCAAATCAAGCATTTATCATCAGAACAATCAACCAACATTTTTTTAATAGAGAAAATAGTTTTGGTTTGGTCTTAGGCCTCCTATCTCTTAAAAATATCATAGGGGTAGGGATTCCAAGGTGTGAAATCCATCTTGTCCAAGAGTAGAAAAGGTAAGAATGATCAGAGTAGAACAGTAGAAGGTGAGACGGGATCAAGATAAGATAAGTTTAGAATGAATCAGAGTAAGGTAAGTAGGTAAGGGTTGTCCGTTTCTATCTAGGTTTCGTCCTACAGTCAACATTTCCTCTGATACCACTTCTGTAACACCCGGCTTTAAGGAACAAAGCCAGGTGCATCTCATACATGCGCCAAGAAGACAACATATATAATAACAGAGTGTATAGAGATAAATGTCATAAAACATCAGAGTAATTATTACATAGCGGAAGACTTATTACAAAATAAAAGTATAACCATAAAACAAACTAAGGATCGTCGGCGCCAATGTCGACTGAGAAACGCCACCTAGATCAGATCGAACTCCTCGCCTTGTGGCTCCTCCTGAACCACCTGTTCTTCTCCTGTGGGGGGGTGTGAGACAGCAAGGGTGAGCTCACACATGTTCATCGCTCAACAAGTTGTGGGGAATAATGTGACATGAACTCACCAAAGGTGGGAGTTCATGAAGTGTAAGGCTGGTCAACAATAGAGGTTAAAGCTGAGCATTGCTTTTATAAGTTGGTCAAAATTTTATTAGCAGTTACTAAATGTAAGTGAATACCAAACCTTAAATAAAAGTAATAGAACAAAATTAACAAATAATCCCATGCATATGCAAATGACAAATTGAGTTTAGGTTCCATAATTTAATCATCGGAGAGTCCTGAGCCGCTCATGACCGTGAGCTCGGCTAGTATACCAGTTTTACACTCTGCAGAGGTTGTACCCTTTACCCACAAGTCGTGTTTCCCATGTCGCCAGGGTTAGCTAGGCCCTTAGACACTACCAAGGTGAATGGCTAGGGATCCACTACGAGGCCTTTACAAAGTTCCACTAGCTTCCGAAAACCCGCTACAGTTTATAGGAAGTTCCAATGCAGGGTTCCTGGCTGACCGCCATCGCAGCAAAATCAACCAGGGACCTCCCTACACTGACCACTCCCCTACTGCCCTTGCCCCTTTCGGGTAAGGTAGTCTTCCACTAGCTTTCCTAATTAGTCAGCCAAGGGGTCCCATTCCTCCCTTGTGGTGGCACGTGGTTCTCAAGTTAAGCTCCATGTTCCAATTAACAATAATATAATGATCTTGACATGAACATAAATAGAATAACAAAATAACTGGAACATGGATATAATGAAATATTAACCCAAAAACCACGTAAAGCAATAGCATAAACTACCCATGTGACTCAGGGGTAAACAAGGTAAACAGGATAAACAGTCTAGGGAAACCTATTGGGTCCCATCAAAATTAAACCTATGCATGGTAAATGATTATAAAGAACATTATTGGGTAACAAAAGTGAATCAAGGGCACAACTTGCCTGGCACTTGCGAATCCAGGTACCAACTTGCTTTCAGATGACACGTGTCCACGCGCTAGTCGTAGCAATACAAACAAACATGGTATAGATAAAATTAACATCACACCAAACATAAGAAGAAACTGAATAATAATGATCTACACGTTTCTACGAGACTAACGCAACTTGAACGGATCAAATCGGAGTTAAAACGAAGGGGTTATGATTTTCTGAAGATTCTATGTTTTTGTACAAGATTAAATGGGATATAGATTTTAATGTGACTTTCATGTCAAAACAGTGGTACTAGATGATAGACAACAATATTACAAAATTATAGGAATTGGAACGGATTAATTTGGGCTTAATATGAATTTTCTAGGGATTAAACATGTTTTAATAATTATTTTCACATTAAAAATCAATTCTGAAATGAATTTCACTACCTCTGGTCTGCGCGCATGAAATCTGGAAAGCGCAGGGGCTTGCGGGTAAAATCTCCTAGACACAGAGCGCAGCTATAATGGACGGCGGGTTGTTTTCTTAAAAAGTCGGGGTCTCTTTTACAAAATCAGCTCAGCGAAGGGGTAAGTTCTAATCTGGACCGTCCGATCCATAACTAACGGCGAGGATTAGATCGGGTCCGGCCCGAACCGGTACACACCTAGAGTCGTCGATCCAACGATCTGCGGCCCGAATTTTATATGGCATGCGAGCTAATTTCAGTCGTTTGATCCCAGATCGAGGGTTCCGACCAGAACCATAAGGATTCGCTTGGTGCGTGTCCAGGATCGCAGATCCTGAGATCTACGGCCCACACGATCCCAGCCGCCGTCTCCCCCAAGTTCCCACTTCGCCCACGGCGGCGCACAAGCCACACGGCGGTCTGCCCGCCGGAGCTCGCGTATAACGCACCCAGGTGCCCCATAACCCAATCTAATCCCCACTACTCGATGCATGTGCTATTGCGGACAAGGGTGTAGGGTACTCACCGGCATTCGTACCGCGATGGTAACTGGCCACGGTGATGCAGGGTTCCGCGGCGAATGAAGAAATCCGATGAGCAATTCATGGTTGCGTGGTCGCCGATCCTGCCCGACAGCGCCACGGAAAGCTTCACTACAACTCGGGGATTCCGATTGGCGGTGCGCCACAGGTGGGAAGTTGGTACAGAGGCGGGTTACCGGTGGCGGCTTCCTCTGCATCCGGCGCACGACGGCGATAGTGTTTGGGCTCGTAGTGCGGCGAAAACGGGTCCCTGGCAGGCGCGGCCGGTCGTCCGTATTTGTAGCCGAGGCGAGGACGAGCTCTAACAACCCGGTCGAAGCGCACAGGTGGTTACGGGAGCGGGATCTACGGCGAGGAGACCAGCGAATTCCGTTGGGAAGACGCTCCTGACAAGCTGGGCCCACATGGCAGTTGTCACGGTCCGCGCAAGGCGCGCACGAATGGTGTGGCCGGCCAGCGGGCCCCGCCAGTCAGTGAAATTAGCGCGGGCTAGGTGAATAGTGCTGGGCCGCGGTGGGAGAAAGGGCCTGATGGGCTGAGGCCAGGGGAGATTTGGCCCAGGTCACCAGAAATTCCCTTTTCATTTTTTTTTCCTATTTTCTCTTCTTCTTTTCCAAATTCAAATTCCAATTCAAATTAAATTTCAACTTGTGGAAAATTCACTCTCAGATTAATAGTACAATTTGGACATACCTAAAAGGGTGATGAATTTATTTATTTTTAACTTTATTTTGTGTTGTATAATATTTCTTTCTTTCTTTCTTATTTCCAATTCTATAAATTGTGCCTTTGGGATAAATCTAAATTCTCAAATCATTACTATGTATTTTTTTTATTAGTGTCACCATTATATTTAATCAATGCACAAACAAAACTCCAACATGATGCATGGCTTTTTTTTTGTTTTAGTAAAGGATTATTCTCTTTTAATTAGGTTTAGTCACATGTCTCAAGGAGTAGATGACAAATCACATAAGGAGATCATCTCTTTATAAGTCTTATAATTTGGGTATTACACTCTCCAAACCTTGCACTATCATAAGTCTTGTACAATTGGTGGTGAGTCTATGAAATTAGGGTGCCACCAGTTTTCCTTGACTAGATAGGTTTGTATCGGATACGAACTGCAGAAAGGGTTGGTTAACTTAAACAAAGTCAGCTTAATGGTTAAGGACTTTGAGGCATAAGGTTGGGAGCCGAGACATAGAGATGTCACCCAACAACAGGAGTCATATATATGATATGATTAGCAAGGAGTTGCTTACCGATCTACCTTGTCTTCTAGCAGTGATGCTAAAGCTCACTAGTAGACTTGTTAGTTGTGGGTTCTGAATCACTAAGTATCAATCGAGGGATATTGATTTTAGTGGGAGTAGACTATTAAATGTTTAATATGATTTACTCTGTCATGGATATTTTTGTCTTAGTATTTTGCCTTATTTTGTTGTAGATAAATGGCACCTAGCACACCAACATTTACTTTGCGATCAATTCTTGAAAAGGATAAGTTAAATGGAACAAACTATACGGATTGGATCCGTAACCTGAGAATTGTTCTCAGGGCTAAAAAAAGGAAGACGTTCTAGACACCCCACTACCAGAGGATCCTGGTGAAAATGCAACTGCTGCAGCTAAAACCGCTTACAAGAAAGCAATGGATACTAATCTTGAAGTGAGTTGCCTAATGCTTGCTTGCATGGAGCCTGAGCTGCAGATGCAGTTTGAGACAAACCATGAGGTACACGATATGATCGTGGCGCTCAAGGATATGTTCCAGACTCAGGCTAGGACTGAAAGGTTCAATGTGTCCAAAGCCTTTCTGGAATGCAAGCTAGCAGAAGGCGCAGCAGTTGGGCCACACGTAATCAAAATGGTTGGTTACAGTCAGAGGTTGGAGAAGCTAGGCTTCCCAATAAGCCAAGAGTTGGCCACTGACTTCATTTTGGCATCTCTTCCGCCCAGCTATGGAAACTTCATCACGAACTACCATATGCATGGGGCGGAGAGGGGCCTCAATGAACTATGTGGCATGCTGAAAACTGCAGAGGGGGACATAAAGAAAAGCGCTGGCAGCAGCGGCCATGTGATGGCGGTCCAAAACAAACCCAACTTTAAGAAGAAGGGTAAAACTCAAAAGAAGAAGGGCAAGGCAAAGGATACAGTATCCAAGCCAAATCAAAAGCCCAAGGCTGGACCAGCTGCAGATGCAGAGTGCTTTTATTGCAAAGAACTTGGTCACTGGAAAAGGAATTGCAAGCAGTACTTGGCCTCTATTAAGGATCGCGGCGGTAAGGGTACAGCCGCAACATGTACACTTGCTATTCACATTACAGAAATTTTTCTTGCTGATTCTTATATTAATTCTTGGGTATTTGATACCGGATCGGTTGCCCATATTTGCAATTCGATGCAGGGAATGATAAGAAGTAGAAGCGTGAAAAGAGGAGAAGTTGATTTCCGGGTAGGCAATAATGCAAGAGTTGCTGCGTTGACCGTCGGGACGATGCAACTCCACCTCCCATCAGGATTTATTTTGGAGTTAAATAATTGTTATCTAGTTCCTAGTATGAGTCGAAACATTATGTCTCCTTCATGTTTGATGAAGGATGGTTATTCATTTGCGAGTGAAAACAATGGTTGTGTGATCTCTAAGAATGGCATATTTGTGGCTTTTGCATCCATTATGAATGGGTTATTCATTTTAAATCTTGATGATGCACCTATCTGTAATATTAGTGCTAAAAGGCCTCGGCCTAATGATTTAAGTCCTACCTACATGTGGCACTGTCGTTTGGGTCATATAAGTGAGAATCGCATGAAGAAGCTTCATTCTGATGGGCTTTTAACTTCGTTTGATTTTGAATCATACGAGACATGTGAAGCTTGCTTACTTGGTAAGATGACCAAGGCGCCCTTCACGGGTTTACCGGAGAGGACGTTAGATTTATTGGAACTCATACATACTGATGTGTGCGGACCAATGAGTACGACAGCTAGGGGAGGATTCCAATACTTCATAACCTTCACTGATGATTTTAGTAGATATGGGTATGTCTACTTAATGAAACACAAGTCTGAATCCTTAGAAAAGTTCAAAGAGTTTCAGAATGAAGTAGAAAATCAGCGTGGCAAGAAAATTAAAGCACTGCGATCAGATCGTGGTGGTGAATATTTGAGTCATGAGTTTAGCAATCATCTAAAGAGTTGTGGAATTGTTCCACAGCTTACGCCGCCTGGAACGCCTCAGAGGAATGGCGTGTCTGAGCGACGTAATCAGACTTTATTGGATATGGTTCGATCATTGATGAGCCAGTCGGACCTACCTTTGTCGTTTTGGGGATACGCTCTAGAAACAACAGCTTTCACACTAAATAGGGTACCGTCTAAGTCCGTAGTTAAGACACCATATGAGATGTGGACTGGGAAGACTCCCAGTTTGTCTTTTCTGAAGATTTGGGGTTGTGAGGTTTACGTCAAGCGACTACAGTCGGATAAACTCACTCCAAAATCGGACAAGTGCATGTTCGTGGGATATCCAAAGGAAACTTTAGGATATTACTTTTACCACCGGTCAGAGGGCAAAGTGTTTGTCGCCCGGAACGGTGTGTTCTTAGAGAAAGAGTTTCTCAAAAGAGAGAAAAGTAAACAAAAGGTGTATCTTGAAGAAGTTCAGGATGAGCCAGTGGGACAAGATTTAACAAGTGATGCTGATGTAGCAGAACAAGTTGAGACGTCTATGGCAAGAGAATCACCACCACAACCACGAAGGTCAGCAAGGCTTCGCGAGGCACGAAGAGAAGTGCTATTGTTGGGCAATGGGGAAGTGTTGTTGTTAGACAACGACGAACCTGCAACATATTCAGAAGCGATGATGGACCCAGATTCCGAGAAATGGCATGTCGCCATGAGATCCGAGATAGATTCCATGGGAGAAAATCAAGTTTGGAACTTGGTTGACCCGCCTGATGGTGTTAGACCTATAGAATGCAAATGGATCTATAAGAAGAAGAAAGACATGGATGGAAATGTTCACATCTATAAGGCTCGACTTGTTGCAAAGGGTTTTCGACAAGTTCAAGGAGTTGACTATGACGAGACATTCTCGCCAATAGCGATGCTTAAGTCTATTCGGATCATTCTAGCTATTGCCGCATATTTCGATTATGAGATTTGGCAGATGGATGTCAAAACAGCTTTCCTTAATGGAAACCTAGATGAGGACGTGTATATGATACAGCCCGAGGGTTTTGTCGATCCGATCAATGCTGGAAAGATATGCAAACTTCAGAAATCCATTTATGGGTTGAAGCAAGCATCTCGGAGTTGGAACATTCGTTTTGATGAAGTGATCAAAGGGCTTGGTTTTCATCAGAATGAAGAAGAAGCTTGTGTTTACAAGAAGGAAAGTGGGAGCGCTGTTGTATTTCTGATCTTGTATGTGGATGACATATTATTGATTGGGAATGACATTCCTATGCTGGAGTCCATCAAGGCTTCACTGAAAAAGAGTTTTTCTATGAAGGACTTAGGGGAAGCAGCATATATTTTGGGCATAAGGATCTATAGAGATAGGTCGAAGAGGCTTATAGGATTAAGTCAAGATACGTACATTGACAAGGTTTTGAAACGGTTCAACATGGAACAGTCCAAGAAAGGGTTCATACCTATGTCACATGGTAAACACCTTAGCCAGATGCAATGTCCTGCAACGGCTAATGAGCGGGAGCGCATGAGTAAGGTACCATACGCCTCAGCAATTGGTTCAATCATGTATACCATGATAAGTACACGCCCAGATGTTTCATACGCTATAAGTGCTACGAGTAGATACCAGGCTGATCCAGGTGAGGATCACTGGACAGCGGTAAAAGGCATTCTTAAGTACTTAAGAAGGACTAAAGATATGTTCCTGGTATATGGGGGTAAGGAGGAGCTCGTTGTAACTGGTTACACCGATGCTAGCTTCCAAACTGACCAAGACGAGTTAAAATCGCAATCAGGTTTTGTGTTCACAATAAATGGTGGTGCTGTTAGTTGGAAGAGTTCCAAACAGGAGACTGTGACTGATTCTACAACAGAAGCCGAGTACATTGCAGCTTCTGAATCTGCGAAGGAAGGTGTTTGGATAAGAAAGTTCCTCATCGAGCTTGGTGTGTTTCCTAATGCATCTAGCCCATTGAACCTCTACTGTGACAACAATGGGGCTATTGTGCAAGCTAAGGAGCCAAGGAACCACCAGAAAAACAAACACGTACTGCGGAAGTTTCACCTCATACGAGAATTCATTAGGCGGGGTGAGATAAAGATATGCAAAATACATACGGATTTGAATGTTGCTGATCCTTTGACAAAACCTCTTCCACAAACTAAGCATGAGGCACACGTGAGATCTATGGGTATTAGATATCTTCTAGATTAACTCTAGTGCAAGTGGGAGACTGTTAGAAATATGCCCTAGAGATAATCATAGAGATGAGCATATTTCTTTGTATCCATGATATATATATTGCTTAATTGAATATCCATGGAAGGCACCTTGTATTGATTAGCAATTATGTGAATTGTTTGTGAGATTCTTTACTTATATGGTTATTCTAAATGATGTCCCTAGTCAGAGTCGATGACTAGCATATTGTCGGGGACCATAATTAGGGGTACCCTCAAGACGCCTAATTCTCAGCTGGTAACCCCCATCAGCATAAAGCTACAGAGGCCTGATGGGTACGATTAAGTCAGGGATCAGTCCATACGAGCGACTCGATCACGCCTCGCCCGAGCCTAGCCTCGGGCAACGGCAGCCGACCCTGAGGTGTTTCCGTCTCGCCCGAGGCCCCCTTTTTTACGGCAGACGCGCCTCCAGCTCGCCCGAGGCCTTGCCTTCGTTAAGAAGCAAGCCTGACTAAATCGCCGCACCGACCGACCGAGTCACAGGGGCATTTAACGCAAAGGTAGCCTGGCACCTTTATCCTGACGCGCGCCCCCTGGCAGAACCGAAGTGACCGCCGTCACTTCGCCGCTCCACTGACCGGTCTGACAGAAGGACAGCGCCGCCTGCGCCATCCCGACTGCAGTGCCACTTGACAGAGTGAGACTGACAGGCAGCCAGGCCTTGCCAAAGGCGCCATAGGAAGCTCCGCCCGACCCAGGGCTCGGACTCGGGCTAAGGCCCCGGAAGACGGCGAACTCCGCTCCGCCCGACCCAGGGCTCGGACTCGGGCTAAGGCCCCAGAAGACGGCGAACTTCGCTCCGCCCGACCCAGGGCTCGGACTCAGGCTAAGGCCCCAGAAGACGGCGAACTCCGCTCCGCCCGACCCAGGGCTCGGACTCGGGCTAAGGCCCCGGAAGACGGCGAACTCCGCTCCGCCCGACCCAGGGCTCGGACTCGGGCTAAGGCCCCGGAAGACGGTGAACTTCGCTCCGCCCGACCCAGGGCTCGGACTCGGGCTAAGGCCCCGGAAGACGACGAACTCCGCTCCGCCCGACCCAGGGCTTGGACTCGGGCTAAGGCCCCGGAAGACGACGAACTCCGCCTCGCCCGACCCCAGGGGTCGGACTCCGCCCTGGCCTCTGCCAAACGACCTCCGCCTCGCCCGACCCAGGAGCTCGGGCTCGGCCTCGGCCATGCAGGACGGACTCGACCTCGGCTTCGAAGGAGCCTCCACGTCGCCCGACCTAGGACACAAGTCCGCCACGTCAACAGGAAGCGCCATCATCACCCTACCCCGAGCCGACTCGGGCCACAGAGAACAGGACCGGCGTCCCATCTGGCTAGCTCCGCCAGATAGGCAATGATGGCGCCCCGCTAGACCCATGACGACGGCGGCTCTCAGCTCCCTTACGAAAGCAGGGGGACGTCAGCAAGGGCCCAACCGCTCCGACAGCTGTCCCTCCACCAGGCTCCGTTACTCCTCCGACATCCACGACACCACACCAGCTGGGTGCCAAGATCTCTCCGGCTGCCACCTTGGCATGTACTTAGGGCACTAGCTCTCCCCCGCTAGACACGTAGCACTTTGCTGCACCCCCATTGAACACCTGGATCCTCTCCTTACGCCTATAAAAGGAAGGACCAGGGCCTTCTTAGAGAAGGTTGGCCCCCGCGGGAACGAGGGCAGGGGCAGGCGCTCTCTTGGGGCCGCTCGCTCCCCTCACCCGCGAGGACGCTTGTAACCCCCTACTGCAAGCGCACCCGACCTGGGCGCGGGACGAACACGAAGGCCGTGGGAATCTCCACCTCCCTCACGACTCGGCTTCGGCCACCTCGCTCTCTTCCCCCCTTCGCGCTCACCCACGCGCTCGACCCATCTGGGCTGGGGCACGCGGCACACTCACTCGTCGGCTTAGGGACCCCCCGGTCTCGAAACGCCGACAGTTGGCGCGCCAGGTAGGGGCCTGCTGCGTGTTGACGAGCAGTTTCCCGTCAAGCTCCAGATGGGCAGTCTCCAACGACCTCTCCAACCCGGGACGGTGCTCCGTTTCGGGAGCCTCGAGTTCATGTCTTTCGACGGCAGCTACGACATGATACTCCTTCCACCGCCGCGCGACAACGACAATGGCGGCCGACAGCCCGCCCGCCGGCGGCGGAATCGACGATGTCTTCCCCGCGTGGGGGAAGAACAACATTCGAGCTCGCCCCATCCTCTCCCTCGCCATCGGAGGAGGAGGCGGGGCAACCAGGGTCAAGCGGGAGGCTGCGCTCCGTCGGTTGTCGAGCGCATCGACATCCCCAGCGCCCCAACGGAGGACGCGTCGGGCGTCACCCTCGCGTTTGAGGCGAAGGCGAGCGCCGTCCCCCCGCAACACGCCAACCCCGAGCAAGTGGACGACGCCAGCACGCTCACGGAGGGCCTGCAGGACGTCACCCTCGTACCCAGGACGACGGCGCGATCAGCCCCCGATGTGACTTCGTCGCTCCTCGTCGACCAAAAGGGCACGTACGTGCGCCCCGGGAATTCCTGGGACCTCCGAAGCTGCCGGCAACAGCCGGGAGAGTCTCTTTGGGACTACATCCGGCGATTCTCGAAGCAGCGCACCGAGCTACCCAACATCACCGACTCAGATGTCATCGGCGCGTTCCTTGCCGGCACCACTTGCCGTGACCTGGTGAGCAAGTTGGGTCGCAAGACCCCCACCAGGGCGAGCGAGCTGATGGACATCGCCACCAAGTTCGCCTCTGGCCAGGAGGCGGTCGAGGCCATCTTCCGAAAGGACAAGCAGCCCCAGGGCCGCCCATCGGAGGATGCCCCCGAGGCGTCTACTCCGCTCGGCGCCAAGAAGAAAGGCAGGAGGAAGTCGCAGGCGAAACGCGACGCCGCCGACGCAGACCTTGTCGCCGCTGCCGAGTACAAGAACCCTCGGAAGCCCCCCGGAGGTGCCAACCTCTTCGACAAGGCACTTAAGGAGACGTGCCCTTACCATCAGGGGCCCGTCAAGCACACCCTCGAGGAGTGCGTCATGCTTCGGCGCCACTTCCACAAGGCCGGGCCACCCGCAGAGGGTGGCAGGGCCCGCGACGACGACAAAAAGGAAGATCACCAAGCAGGAGAGTTCCCCGAGGTCCGCGACTGCTTCATGATCTACGGAGGGCATGCGGCGAATGCCTCGGCTCGGCATCGCAAGCAAGAGCGTCGGGAGGTCTGCTCGGTGAAGGTGGCGGCGCCAGTCTACCTAGACTGGTCCAACAAGCCCATCACCTTCGACCAAGATGACCACCCCGACCACGTGCCGAGCCCGGGGAAGTACCCGCTCATCGTCGACCCCATCATCGGCGACGTTAGGCTCACCAAGGTCCTGATGGATGGGGGCAGCTGCCTCAATATCATCTACGCCGAGACCCTCAGGCTCCTGCGCGTCGATCTGTCCTCCGTCCGAGCAGGCGCTGCGCCCTTCCACGGGATCATTCCTGGGAAGCGCGTCCAGCCCCTCGGACGGCTCGACCTTCCTGTCTGCTTCGGAACACCCTCCAACTTCCGAAGGGAGACTTTGACGTTCGAGGTGGTCGGGTTCCGAGGAACCTACCACGCGGTATTGGGGAGGCCATGCTACGCGAAGTTCATGGCCATCCCCAACTACACCTACCTGAAGCTCAAGATGCCGGGCCCCAACGGGGTCATCACCGTCGGCCCCACGTACAAACACGCGTTCGAATGCGATGTGGAGTGCGTGGAGTACGCCGAGGCCCTCGCCGAGTCCGAGGCCCTCATAGCCGACCTGGAAAACCTCTCCCGAGAGGTGCCGGACGTGAAGCGACACGCCGGCAACTTCGAGCCAGCGGAGACGGTTAAGGCCGTCCCTCTCGACCCCAGTGGCGACACCTCCAAGCAGATCCGGATCGGTTCCGGGCTCGACCCCAAATAGGAAGCAGTGCTCGTCGACTTTCTCCGCGCGAACGCCGACGTCTTTGCATGGAGTCCCTCGGACATGCCCGGCATACCGAGGGATGTCGCCGAGCACTCGCTGGATATTCGGGCCGGAGCCCGACCGGTCAGGCAGCCTCTGCGCCGATTCGACGAGGAAAGGCGCAGGGTGATAGGCGAGGAGATCCACAAGCTAATGGCAGCAGGGTTCATCAAAGAGGTATTCCATCCCGAATGGCTTGCCAACCCTGTGCTTGTGAGGAAGAAAGGGGGGAAATGGCGGATGTGTGTAGACTACACTGGTCTCAACAAAGCATGTCCGAAGGTTCCCTACCCCCTGCCTCGCATCGATCAAATCGTGGATTCCACTGCTGGGTGCGAAACCCTGTCTTTCCTTGATGCCTACTCAGGGTATCATCAAATCAAGATGAAAGAGTCCGACCAGCTCGCGACTTCTTTCATCACGCCCTTCGGCATGTACTGCTATGTCACCATGCCGTTCGGTTTGAGGAACGCGGGTGCAACGTACCAGCGGTGCATGAACCATGTGTTCGACGAACACATCGGTCGCACGGTCGAGGCCTATGTCGATGACATCGTAGTCAAGACAAGGAAAGCCTCCGACCTTCTCTCCGACCTTGAAGTGACATTCCGGTGTCTCAAGGCAAAGGGCGTCAAGCTCAATCCCGAGAAGTGTGTCTTCGGGGTGCCCCGAGGCATGCTCCTGGGATTCATCGTCTCCGAGCGGGGCATCGAAGCCAACCCGGAGAAGATCGCAGCCATCACCAACATGGGGCCCATCAAGGACTTAAAAGGCGTACAGAGGGTCATGGGATGTCTCGCGGCCTTGAGCCGTTTCATCTCGCGCCTCGGTGAAAGAGGCCTGCCTCTGTACCGTCTCTTAAGGAAGGTCGAGTGCTTCACTTGGACCCCCGAGGCCGAGGAAGCCCTCGGGAACCTGAAGGCGCTCCTCACCTAGGCGCCCGTCTTGGTACCCCCAGCTGACGGAGAAGCCCTCTTGGTCTACGTCGCCGCTGCCACTCAGGTGGTTAGCGCCGCGATCGTGGTCGAAAGGCAAGAAGAGGGGCATGCATTGCCCGTTCAGAGGCCAGTTTACTTCGTCAGCGAGGTGCTGTCCGAAACCAAGGTCCGCTACCCACAAGTTCAGAAGCTACTGTATGCAGTAATCCTGACGAGGCGGAAGTTGCGACATTACTTCGAGTCTCATCCGGTAACTGTGGTGTCATCCTTCCCCCTGGGGGAGATCATCCAGTGCCGAGAGGCCTCGGGCAGGATCGCAAAGTGGGCGGTGGAAATCATGGGCGAGACAATCTCGTTCGCCCCTCGGAAGGCCATCAAGTCCCAGGTACTGACGGACTTCGTAGCCGAATGGGTCGACACCCAGTTGCCGACGGCTCTGATCCAACCGGAGCTCTGGACCATGTTTTTCGATGGGTCGCTAATGAAGACGGGAGCCAGCGCGGGCCTGCTCTTCGTCTCGCCCCTCGGGAAACATCTGCGCTACGTGCTGCGCCTCCATTTCCCGGCGTCCAACAATGTGGCTGAGTACGAAGCTCTGATCAACGGATTGTGAATCGCCATCGAGCTAGGGGTCCGACGCCTCGACGCTCGCGGCGACTCGCAGCTCGTCATCGACCAGGTCATGAAGAACTCCCACTGCCGCGACCCGAAGATGGAGGCTTACTGTGATGAGGTTCGACGCCTGGAAGACAAGTTCTACGGGCTCGAGCTTAACCACATCGCCCGGCGCTACAACGAGACTGCGGACGAGCTGGCAAAGATAGCCTCGGGGCGAACGACGATTCCCCCAGACGTCTTCTCCCGGGATCTGCACCAACCCTCCGTCAAGATCAGCGACACGCCCGAACCCGAGGCGCCCTCGGCCCCGTCCGAGGTAACCTCGGCCCAGCCCGAGCCGTCCCCGGTTCAGCCCGAGAAACCCTCGGCTCCCGAGGGCGAGGCGCTGCGCATCGAGGAGGAGCGGAGCGGGGTCACGCCTGATCAAGATTGGCAGGCCCCGTACCTGCAGTATCTCCGCCAAGGAGAACTACCCCTCGACCAGGCCGAGGCACGACGGGTAGCGCGACGCGCCAAGTCGTTCGTCTTGCTGGGCGATGAGAAGGAGCTCTACCACCGCAGCCCCTCGGGCATCCTCTAGCGGTGCATCTCCATCGCCGAAGGTCAGGAAGTCCTGCAAGAGATACACTCGGGGGCTTGCGGCCATCATGCAGCGCCTCGAGCCCTCGTCGGGAACGCTTTCCGGCAAGGCTTCTACTGGCCGACGGCGGTGGCTGACGCCACTAGAATTGTCCGCATCTGCGAGGGGTGTCAATTCTATGCGAAGCAGACCCACCTGCCCGCTCAGGCTCTGCAGACGATACCCATCACCTGGCCCTTCGCTGTGTGGGGTCTGGACCTCGTCGGCCCTCTGCAGAAGGCGCCCGGGGGCTACATGCACCTGCTGGTCGCCGTCGACAAATTCTCCAAGTGGATCGAGGTCCGACCCCTGAACAGCATCAGGTCTGAGCAGGCTGTGGCGTTCTTCACCAACATCATCCATCGCTTTGGGGTCCCAAACTCCATCATCACCGACAACGGCACCCAGTTCACCGGCAAAAAATTCTTGAATTTTTGCGAGGATCACAACATCCGGATGGACTGGGCTGCCGTAGCTCATCCCATGTCGAATGGGCAAGTAGAGCGTGCCAATGGCATGATTCTACAAGGGCTCAAGCCTCGGATTTACAATGACCTCAACAAGTTCGGCAAGCGATGGATGAAGGAACTCCCCTCGGTGGTCTGGAGCCTGAGGACGACGCCGAGCCGAACCACGGGTTTCACGCCGTTCTTCCTGGTCTACGGGGCCGAGGCCGTCTTGCCCACGGACCTGGAATACGGCTCCCCGAGGACGAGAGCCTACGACGATCAAAGCAACCAAGCTAGCCGAGAAGACTCGCTGGACCAGCTGGAAGAGGCTCGGGACAGGGCCTTACTACACTCGGCGCGGTATCAGCAGTCCCTGCGACGCTACCACGCCCGAGGGGTCCGACCCCGAGACCTCCAGGTGGGCGACCTGGTGCTTCGGCTGCGGCAAGACGCCCGAGGGAGGCACAAGCTCACGCCCCCCTGGGAGGGGCCATTCGTCATCGCCAAAGTTCTGAAGCCCGGAACGTACAAGCTGGCCAACAGTCAGGGCGAGGTCTACGGCAACGCTTGGAACATCCAACAGCTACGTCGCTTCTACCCTTAAGATGTTTCCAAGTTGTTCATATACCTCGCACCCACGCAAAGTTTAGTCAACAAGGAAGGGTCGGCCTCGCCTCGGCAAAGCCCGACCCTCCCTCGGGGGCTAAAAGGGGGGAAACCCCCTCTGCGTCAAAATTTTCCTCGAAAAAAAAATCTCTTCTACCAGAATATCTTTCGTGCTTTTTGGCTACTTCGAAAGGTGGGTCCTGGAAACGACGGAGTACACGTAAGCAGCCAAGGCTGACCGAGCCGAGGGACTCCTACGCCTCCGGGATACGGATACCTCACTCATCACCTTCTGCGATAAGTAACTCGTGTTCGGATAAAGTGGCTCCACGGATCGAACAAGTCTTTACGCTCGGAAGCTCTTCTGCCGAAGCGATCCTTCGATCCTTCTCGACCGAGTCGACGACAGGGCCTCACGGACGGGTGAAAGTACGCGTAAGTGGCAAGGCTGACCGAGCCGAGGGACTCCCACGCCTCCGGGATACGGATACCTCACTCATCACCTTCCGCGAGAAGCAACTCTTGCTCGCACGAACATCCCTGTTACCGACAAAAAGTCCAGATACTCGAAACAAGAGGAAAAGAGACGCAGCTTTACAAAGCAGCAAGAGGGTGTGTGTTCTGGCCTCGACGGCCGCACAAGGCACACGCTACAAGACGACCTGATCCTGCAGGCACGGGTCTTGACGCTGGAAGGGGGCAGCAACACCCTCGGCATCGACGGCACCTTCGGTGAGGCCCGACCTAGCCTCGGACGGCGACGCGGTCCGAGGGTCTCCGCTCCGAAGGACGACGTCATCACCACGCCCGGGCAATCGCTGTCAGGGACTTCTCCGGGAATCCGGCTCGAGTAGGCGGCTCGGCCGGCCACCTCCGGAGCCTCGGCCGACCATCTTCCAAGGGCGCCGGCCCGGTCCGAAGCCTCGGCTGATCAACTCCGGCGTCGATCCTGCCAACGGACAACCCGGCTAGGCTCCGGCCAACCAGGTTTCATTTTCGAGCCAACTCTGCCTCTGTTCATGCTGATATCGCTACCCTTGGCCTCGGCTCGTCGAAGAGCGGCCGAGGGGTCTCTTTAACTAAGCTAGAGGAGCCTCGGACAGCAGGGCCGACCGAGCCGAGGGACTCCTACGCCTCCGGGATACGGATACCTCACTCGTCACCTTGACACGGGGCGACTCATGCTTGGTGAAGCGGTTCAGATAGTCAACAGGCGAGTCTTAGTGCTCAAGAATGAGGAAAAAACACGGCTCCGTGCCGAAGTCACATACATGTTCAGGCCCCGACAGCCACAATGAACAAAAAACCCTGGCATTCGAAATGCCGTTACAAACAGAACTCCGGTTCTGCCTCCGCAGGTACGAACAACCCCACTCGATAGGGGCGGGCCTGCGGGGTTACAGAAGGCTGACGGGCGGCTCGCCGCCGCTCGCTCTGACTACGACGACAACGGCCCCCACTCCGGATGGCCGAACTGTAGCAGCGCAGGCCTCAGGGTAGGCACTGTTGCGGTCTTGCCCTCGCCCACGCCGACGCTCGAGGGGCGAGGACAAGTACAAAGAGCCGGAGGCCCGAAGCGCGGATGGTGGCGGTGATCCCGTCGGTGACGGGGACTTCTCGAGCCACCTCCGCCTCGGCACCGACGGCAGGAGCCATCAGCCCTCCGGCAGATCCCCACTCAAGTCCTCCCAGATGAGTGGGGCACCGGCCTCTGCGTAAAGGCGCCGCCCCGGTGCAAAGGCAGGACCACCCCAGAACACGAACGCCGCCCTAGCAGCGCGCGGCATCTAGGGTGGTCCTCCCGTGTACACGGCGCGGCAGCCGCCCCCCCTACAGAAGGGGCCGCCGGGAGCCAAGCCAGCGGACCCGACACGCTGGAGGTGACGACGCCCGCCGTCGATCCACCCCGCGTTGTCGAAGTCCGGGCCGCCCGCAGGGCCAGTGAGCGCCCTCTCCCTCGAATGTTGCGGGAGAGGATGACCCACGAACCCGTGCGGGAGGTAGAGCGCCGGCTCAGCCCGGCACCCACCCCAGCGAGGATGATGAACATCCTTGAAGCTGAGGGTGGGACCAAGATCGCAGCCCAGTTTGCTCCTCCCCACCCGGGAGCTGGCGGTCACCGTCTCGGGTGACCCCCAGCGGAGGGGAGCGACCGGGCTGCCTGATGAAAATCCTTGAAGCCGAACGATGGCTGAAAGGTACCAACTCCCACGGAGTTGCGTTCCTCCAACGATGAGGCGAAAAGACGGCGGTTCCCCCCATCCGGGGGCTTCGAAGGTGGAAAGACACGGTGCATCAGGGAGGAAGAAGACATGGTCGCCTTACGGAAGGGGTCACCCTCCTTTTAAAGGCGACTCTCCCTGCTTGCGCCCCCAACCGTCACGGGCTGAGTCTTCTCCAACACGCCTCCAAAGCCCTCCCCCGCGGCGCGGGGGCTGGGTCCCGCATGTCATGCAGACCGGCTCCGAGCAGAAGAAGCCAAACCGCCGCGCACGGCGCACGCAACCACCCAGCGGTTACAAGTGACCCTCCACTTTTGCCCAGACCGACGGGCGAAAGGGGCAGGCAGCCATGCAGGCGGCATGCAACTGCGCCAAGTGGACGCGCCCCTCCGACTCCTGACACGCCAGCACGGAGGCCCAAGCCCACGCGTCGCGCGACCGGCGCGCCGGATGCTGCATGCAAGCAACTGTACCACTTGCGCCACCACCGCACCTCCTCGATTGTGGAACCGATACCGCGACCCGAGGCGACCAGGCGCGAGACTCAGCAGTGCCAGCCTGACGCAGCGGTCAGACGCGGTCAAAAGTGGGCCAGCAGTAATGACGGTGGCAGGAACGCGGGAGCAGCGGTCACGCCGTCAGCCAAGCTCACGTCCCATCCGGAGGCAGCGAAAGAACCCCCTCTCACGGCGTGAAGACGACGCGCCCGTGACCCGTTCCTCGAACGGCTCGCGCACGCGCAACGGCAGCTTCGCCAACTACTCGCCCCGTCGCATTAACTCCGCGGCTGGACAGGCGGCGCTTCTGGCAGGAGCAGCTGGCGACGCTTCGCCTTCGCCAGGACAACCGCGCCAAAAAAGGTACGCCGCGTCGTTCAATTTCGTATCCTTTTTCCTTTTTCCTCTTTCTCTATCTCTTGCAACAGGGACCGGGAAAGGGGATACCCCTAAAGGGATCCTTCCCCGCGAAGGAACTAGGCTCCGAGCCTCCTTACTGATCAGGGGTTCGAAGGCTGGCCCCCCGAAGGGTTCAACAGCCGCCCCAGATTGCGTGGGCCCGACACCCACTACTGGTCAGAGGTTCGAAGGTCGGCCCCCCGAAAGGTTCCACGACCGCCTCAGGCTACTCGGGCTCCACGCCCATTACTGATCAGGGGTTCGAAGGCTGGCCCCCCGAAGGGTTCACAGTCGCCTCAGACACCGAGCGAGGGATGACCAGGGGTACGTTCGATACATAACCGAGGCTCGGGCTGCGCTCCCGAGGTACCCTAGGACATTTCCGAGACCAGCGGGAACGATCCTGTAACGGAATCCCATCGGAGGGAGGCATCGAGCCCTCGGACCCCGTCGCCAGGGGACCGGGTCCGGCAGATCACCCGCAGGTACTTTTGGGCGTGCCTCCGGGCCCCTAGCCGACCCCCAACGAACGGGGCACGGACGTCCACTCGGATTACCCGCTTGCAGCTCACCGGAGACACCATGTTCGGTGCCCATCGAGGGTAACATGGCGCACTCCCCCCCTCCTCCTTGCGGAAAGGCGACGTAGGGGCGTATGTAAAAAAGCCGAGTCTGTCCCTGATCGCCCTCTCACCCTGTGCGGAGGCTCTGGGCTGCTCTCGCAAACCCGGCTCCAGCCAAACCGTTGACAGCGTCAACATACCAGCCCGAGAACTTGGGCCCCGATAGTGCACCCGGGCTACGGCCAGTTCGCATGAGGGAACCGCCAGACCAGCCGAAGCGTTATGCAAGGCGTTAAGACCTCGAAGGAGTGAAACCACTCCTCCGAGGCCTCGGGGGCTACACCTGGCGGGTGCGCTCGCGCGCACCCACCGGAACAAAATGCAACCGAGAAAGGCTGGTCCCCTTGCAAAAAAGTGCGACGAAAGCCTCCAAGCGAGTGCTAACACTCCCTTCGAGGCTCGGGGGCTACTGTCGGGGACCATAATTAGGGGTACCCTCAAGACGCCTAATTCTCAGCTGGTAACCCCCATCAGCATAAAGCTGCAGAGGCCTGATGGGTACGATTAAGTCAGGGATTAGTCCATACGAGCGACTCGATCACGCCTCGCCCGAGCCTAGCCTCGGGCAAGGGCAGCCGACCCTGAGGTGTTTCCGTCTCGCCCGAGGCCCCCTTTTTTACGGCAGACGCGCCTCCAGCTCGCCCGAGGCCTTGCCTTCGTTAAGAAGCAAGCCTGACTAAATCGCCGCACCGACCGACCGAGTCACAGGGGCATTTAACGCAAAGGTAGCCTGGCACCTTTATCCTGACGCGCGCCCCCTGGCAGAACCGAAGTGACCGCCGTCACTTCACCGCTCCACTGACCGGTCTGACAGAAGGACAGCGCCGCCTGCGCCATCCCGACTGCAGTGCCACTTGACAGAGTGAGACTGACAGGCAGCCAGGCCTTGCCAAAGGCGCCATAGGAAGCTCCGCCCGACCCAGGGCTCGGACTCGGGCTAAGGCCCCGGAAGACGGCGAACTCCGCTCCGCCCGACCCAGGGCTCGGACTCGGGCTAAGGCCCCGGAAGACGGCGAACTCCGCTCTGCCCGACCCAGGGCTCGGACTCGGGCTAAGGCCTCGGAAGACGGCGAACTCCGCTCCGCCCGACCCAGGGCTCGGACTCGGGCTAAGGCCCCGGAAGACGGCGAACTCCGCTCCGCCCGACCCAGGGCTCAGACTCGGGCTAAGGCCCCGGAAGACGACGAACTCCGCTCCGCCCGACCCAGGGCTCGGACTCGGGCTAAGGCCCCGGAAGACGACGAACTCCGCCTCGCCCGACCCCAGGGGTCGGACTCCGCCCTGGCCTCTGCCAAACGACCTCCGCCTCGCCCGACCCAGGAGCTCGGGCTCGGCCTCGGCCATGCAGGACGGACTCGACCTCGGCTTCGGAGGAGCCTCCACGTCGCCCGACCTAGGACACAAGTCCGCCACGTCAACAGGAAGCGCCATCATCACCCTGCCCCGAGCCGACTCGGGCCACAGAGAACAGGACCGGCGTCCCATCTGGCTAGCTCCGCCAGATAGGCAATGATGGCGCCCCGCTAGACCCATGACGACGGCGGCTCTCAGCTCCCTTACGAAAGCAGGGGGACGTCAGCAAGGGCCCAACCGCTCCGACAGCTGTCCCTCCACCAGGCTCTGTTACTCCTCCGACAGCCACGACACCACACCAGCTGGGTGCCAAGATCTCTCCGGCTGCCACCTTGGCATGTACTTAGGGCACTAGCTCTCCCCCGCTAGACACGTAGCACTTTGCTACACCCCCATTGTACACCTGGATCCTCTCCTTACGCCTATAAAAGGAAGGACCAGGGCCTTCTTAGAGAAGGTTGGCCCCCGCGGGAACGAGGGCAGGGGCAGGCGCTCTCTTGGGGCCGCTCGCTCCCCTCACCCGCGAGGACGCTTGTAACCCCCTACTGCAAGCGCACCCGACCTGGGCGCGGGACGAACACGAAGGCCGCGGGAATCTCCACCTCCCTCACGACTCGGCTCCGGCCACCTCGCTCTCTTCCCCCCTTCGCGCTCGCCCACGTGCTCGACCCATCTGGGCTGGGGCATGCGGCACACTCACTCGTCGGCTTAGGGACCCCCCCGGTCTCGAAACGCCGACACATATGTATTAGTTGATGACTACATTTCACAAGTCATGAACATGGAGATGTTAAACTAATAATGTGGTTGCATGTATGACATGAGGCTGGACCGACCCAACGTGAGATATTGTAATATAGTTCTCTTCTTGCAACATGAATACTGTATCCTTAGACCTGAGATTGTCGCATGTTCTCAAGATGTGAATTGACTTACTTAGGGACTATCAAACGCTATCCCGTAACTGGGTAGTTATAAAGGTAGTTTTGGGTTTGTCAGGAAGCATGCTATGAGGCATGGTCAGTCAAGATGGAATTTGTCCCTCTCTTTGTGAGAGAGATATCTCTGGGCCCCTCGAGTGATTGGATCAAGAAATGCATGGCCGTGCTAGGGTTAAGAGTTAACCATTGAAAGGATTCCAATTCACAGTATTGAGAAAGAGAGGTCAGCTTAGAGCCAGACCAAATATCGTGAGACAAAGGGAACAACATGTACGTAATGTCGCAATGGTTCGTCTGATATGATCTTTACGTACACATAGGAGTTGACATGTCTTGCTAGAGGCCGCTGTCAATTATTGGACCAAGTAAGAGTACTCGGGCTATGTCTATTTGTACGTGAACCTATAGGGTCACACACTTAAGGGGAAGGAAGCCTAATTCGGATTAGATCCGAAATTAGACTGGGCTTTAGGGTTAATGATGGGCCTCGGCGTCAGAAGCCCACCATAACGCCTATATAATGAGGGGCGGGGGCACGGTTAAGAGATAACCTAATTCGCCACCTGCAAACCAGCAGCCGCCGCTCGCCTCTCGCCCTCGCCAAGCCGTCGTCGCGAACCTAGCAGTTCGGTACGCGGCGCTTCCTCCCTGTACGTGTGGATACCTCGGAGGTGCTGCATCTGGAGCACTTGGACGAACCGTGCGAGGACGTGAAGGACGCCGGCGACTGCACGGCACTGCTCGACGCGTTCGTCTACATCGAGACGTCTTCCGCTACTCTGCGCGTCTAGTGGTAATTCCATGACCTATAACCGCAGTAGTTCTTGGTATTATGGGGTTGAAAATTTTGTTTTGCGCTAGTGTAGCATCCCCGTAATCCTACAAAAACAATTCTTGTTCTCAATTGCTTTGATGTTGCACTTCCTTTTAGATGTTTTTTTATGTGTTGGCATAAATCACCAAAAAGGGGGAGATTGAAAGGGAAATGTGCTCTTGGGCCATTTTTAGTATAGTTTTGGTGATTAAGTGCCCAACACGTATTGAGTGAGTAATCTTGTGCCAAATGATGGATGAAGTGCAAATCAACAAGAAGGTATGTGTTGGAGACTTGTTCTCAAGTGCTATGAATTAAGAACAAGGCAACACAAAATGTTAAATGTTAAAGCCCTCCGTCCTTCGAAGCATTATCTCCCTTAGGATATAATGATCTTCAGACGAAGGTTATGAAGTACATACCTTCATCATTGTAACACATTTGTATAAAAGACGAAGCATACGAAACATGAGAAACAACATGAATAATTATATGATATCATAATATATATATTTTATTACATAATCATGAATGAATATGAACAATATTGAATTACATTTATACCTTCGGCTTGACAGAAAGTGATAGTACAAGCGTGTCGCGAAAGCAAATGCCAAGTCAGCGTGAACAGCACGGGAGCACTATTCATCTATTTATAGGCACGGGACGTAGCTCATGTAAAATTACACTCATGCCCTTTACATTTGCTAATGACTCTATAGTAATCCATCGAGGTCTAAATAGCCTTTTACCTTTTAAGTCGGTTCTCCTTTCTGCTATCATGCCGAAGGTCCCCCGCGCATAGCTTCGGCTTTGCGCCAACCTTCGCATTCTTTGTACTTCACATTGTGGTTCTGATCCGAGTCCGAAGGTACCTGTTCATGTATTATACTCCAAAAACATTGTTAAATCATATTTTTGAGGACCTTCGAAAGACGAAGGCCCCCAACAGTAGCCCCTCGCAAGGTTAATTTGTTAGAATAACGAATTCAGATTGCGATATGGACGAAGGCCCTAAGCCAAAGGTTCAAAAAAAACACCTTCCCTTTGCTAGAATAGCGACAGTCAATGACAGACAGGGCCCTCCAACTTGGAGCGTGCTGGGCGTATAAATAAGAACTCACCCCGAGCACATTTGGTACACAAGCTTTGCTTTGCTTTATTTCTTAGCTCTTGCTTTCCATCAGTTGCTTAATTTCTTAAATTTTCTAAGCTTCGAATTTAAGGTCATATTTTCGTCAGTTCCGAAGATAAGATGTCTCACGACAAGAAGACAGTTGCTACAACGAAGCTAACCGAAGAGGAGAAGCTTCTTGAGGAAAAGACTGCTGGATTCATTGAGTCAATTGCAAAGACAAATACAGAAAAGATTACAAAAGAAATTCTAGAAGGCTTATCTGAAGATACCGATGACAGCGATAGTTATGATGCGGAAAGTGGGGGCAAAGACTCTGAAGATCGGCCCTGGCGACCAAGTCACACAGTCTTCGGGAAATCGACTATCAGGCAGAGTCATCTTGATAACATGAGAGGAAGGTATTTTCGAGACATGTCTATTGTGAGGGCTGACAACGGAGATAGGACTGTTCCCGTTCCTGAAGAGAATGAAGTCGTAATCTTCTGAAGCTTCTTCAAGGCTGGGCTTCGGTTCCCCTTAAGCAGATTTGTTGTTGAAGTTTTAAAGATATTTGAGATTTTCCTTCACCAGATTACTCCCGAAGCAATTATCAGAATGGGGATCTTTGTCTGGGCCGTGAGGAGTCAAGTTTGGAGCCAAGTGCAAAATGTTTCTGCAGCATGCACGAACTTTTGTATGAGACGAAGCCCTGGGGTAAGGAATAGTATCATAACAATTTTGGTTGCTATAGCTTTGTTGCTCGCTTAGGCTCAAGTTTCCCAGTGCCAACATTTCGGAAAAAAATGGCCCGGAGACTGGATGAAAAAATGGTTCTATGTGAAGAATGATTTAAAATCAAGAGAAAATATTACAGAGATCATTATGCGCCCCATTTGGTCCTGCTTCGGCCTCCGAAAACCGAAGGTAGAAATTGATGAGGCCGCCGAAGAATGTCGAAGGGCCTTTGGCATAGTTTGCTCTTTCATCGGGACGAGGGATTTAGTTCAAGAACATATGGCCTACAGGATATGGCCATTAATAGACAACTGGGAGATGCCAAAAGAGACCATCAGCAATCCTAACGAAGGTGGTTTGGTTCGATTGAAATATACCTTCAGGTTTGGAGACCAATTTATCGAACCAGACGATGACTGGCTGAAATGTGTTGAAAATACTAGTGATGAACTACTTGGAGCCTACTCTAAGTCTGAAGATAACGCGCTATCTGCAGCCTCCGGGAGCCAAAAAAAGAAGAGGCTAAATAGAGTTTTTGATGCTATTGGATTTATGTACCCTGACTACCGCTACCCGCCATGGGGGCAGAAGAGAAAGAGTGGGTCTACTGGGAAGGATGTTGCTTCAGCCGCCTCAAGCGAGCCCACGCCGAAGAGGAAAAAGGTGAAGGTTCTTACTCACCGTCCGCGCTACATTGAACCGGCCATAGTGCCTGACTTTGGTGGTGAGACCTCTTCGGCTACTGAAGCCGAAGGGCCTGCCCTTACGCAGAGGATTGAAGAGCCGACTGCAATGCCAAAGGCTGACAATATTGAAGAACCAATACCCGAAGAGGCAAAAACATCAGAAATTCTAAGCCCTTCGGTAAGAGTGGAGGTGGAGAAGATACAAAAAGATCCGACAGTAACCCCAAAGAAAAAAAGGATGGCTAGTGTGTTAGATGTACTACAGACGATAAAAGCTTCAAGTTCTACTCCAGGAAAAATTGCCAAGGTTTCAATAGGATAGGTTGAAACCGAGACAAAGCTGGCCGAAGCCGAAGCTACAATTAGTTGAGCCAATGTTGAAACTGGGCCTGCAAAGCCCATCAAAGAGAAATCCTCAGAGATTGGAGGAAAGGCAGCAGAGGAAAAAGTTATAGAACAAATTTTGCCTGAAAAATGTGCTGCTACTATTCCCGAAGCTTTGAAAGAGAATACCGAATATATTATCCGTCATGCTTCGGGAAAAAATCTCTCTACAGAAGAAAAGCGAGAAGCTCAACACTATGCCCAGAAACTGAAATATCCAAAAGGGGCATTAGTATTCAACGGTAGCGGAGAAGAAGATTTCTTGTATTGTCTCCCAGACAGCAAGGAGATTTCTGTCTGTCGGGAGATGAGCAGAAGCTTCGGATTCCCGACTCTAGAAGTCGGGCTTTCGGTGCTATCGAAAGATGAATTGGCGGATAGCTTAGCATATAATAGTTTAAAGGTGTGAGAATGAATTTTTTGTACTTAATTTTTTTATTTGCTTATGCTTAATACCACACTTCTTTTGCAGGGCCTGATTCTTAGCAATGCCCTCAGGGCGCAGAAAAATGCCGAAGACGAAGAATGCACTATAGCTCTGAACAACCTTCGTTTCGAAGTAATTGAACTAAGGAACGAAGGTCTTGAAAAAGATAAAGTATTAAATTCGTTGTTGAGCAAAATAAAAGAAGACGAAACTACTTCCAGAGCCCAAGCTGAAGCCCAGAAATGTGAAATTGAAGACCTTCGAAAACAGCTGGCTGAAGCAAAATTAAAATGCGCTGTTGTCAAAGCTAAACGAGATGCTAGTGACTACTGGAAAAATTACTGGGAAAAAACAGCTCCAGATCTTCGGGCATCAAAAGAAAAATGTTTTGAAAAATCTATAGATTGTGTAAAAAAGATAAAAACTAGCTTCGCCAATGTTGGCGCATATTCAAGCGAGGATAACTTCATACGAGGTGACCCCGAAGGCCCAATTGAGTGGATCAGCAATGAAGCCGAAGCTTTTGAAGAAATTTTGAACGACCGCGGGGACGTCTGTGCCTTCTCTGGTGCAAGAGGAGTTGCAACTATTCTGGAAAGAGCAGGGTGCGAACATGTGAAAACTTTGACCCAAACTGAAGCTGCTCTATCGGTTGATGATACAAAGGACCCCTCGGCCGAAGCAAGCTTAGTGGGCGGAAAATTTTTCACTGACATCTGGGAAAATGGCGGCCGAGGGATGGCCCATGAAATAATAAAGAAGAGCGAAAAAGATACTCATGACGCTAGGGAAGCAACAAAGGCAGCTGATAAAGCTGTGGAACTCGAAAGGCGGATAGGTATTGCTTAATGGGTTTTAACTTTATTGTTTATTTTTTGTGACTTCAAATTGATTTACATTTTCTACCATAGCTGAACTATCTCCTTCGCCCGAACCCTTTGAGTCATTGGCCGACCCAGAGGCAAAGGCATCAGCAGAAATTGTTAGGATGGTTGAAGCTATTGTAGATGAAGTCGTTACCCAACTCCTGACCGAAGCTGCAGATGAAGTTTTGAAAGAAGAATAGCTATTGTAAAAACATTGCTGGAATGTTAATGCAACATTTGCTGAACTATGTTTGTAATATTCGGTGCTCATGTGTTTTGAATGTAATATATGAATGGTTTTGTAATATATTTCTTTATGATGCATGAAACTTTTATGTATATACCGTTTTTAGCCTTTGGCGAAAAAAACACCTTCCCTTCTTTTCATGCTTCGTAAAGAAGATCTTTTATGCTTCGTGAGAAATCCTCCAATCGTCGCAGAAACATTGATGCTTCGTCAATAATGGATTTTTGCCCCCATATCAAAGCTGATGAAGCTGTATTTCTTCAAGACCTCTTTTGTGCCTTAGCACAATCTCATTTTTTGAAAGCATTCTCCGAAAGCCAACATTGTATCCCCCTCTTGTGCCATTGATGCAATATGATGTATGATGTTATGTTATGTGAATGATATGATGATGTTATGCTATGCAAAATGATATTTATGCCGAAGATACACACATATCCCCATAGTGGAATACTCAATCTCTTTGTCGTTTATTTTTCGGCTTCACCGCTTATTTTTTGGTGTATCAGCGCTGACTTTTCGCTGTAAGTTCTGCATTCCCTTAGGAACGTCTTTTGAACTTCTTCACCTTCTATTTCGGCGGTATTCGTTGATTTTTCGCGCTTCGCCTTATATTTCGGTGGTATTTGGCTCTGCATTCCCTTTGGAACGACTTTTGAGCAGAAAACTTACTCTGTGCTCCCTTAGGAACGACTTTTTGTAGCTTCGGCAAACTTACTCTGTGTTCCGTAGAACGACTTTTTGTAGCTTCGGCAAACTTACTCTATGTTCCGTAGAACGACTTTTTGTAGCTTCAGAGATACTTATGATGTAATTTTTAGCCACGCGTTCTCTTAGAAACAACTTTTTGTGCTTCAGCGACTTTGTTAGACTCCGTGAGTCTGTGGAGAAGATGTATTTTCACTATGGCAAAAATGAAGCTATTACAAGGAATTGAAAATGACAAGACAACTAGGTTTTCAATAATTGTTCCTTAGTAAGAAAGAAAATGATAATGAATGTAAAAACTGTTTCAGGGGTAGGATATCTCTCAGTAGATATGCTTCGATTCTGGCACAGTACTGTTGACTGTGCGAGCTTCAGACTCCTCCCTAAAATCTCGCTGCTGGTGGGTCTGTTGGCTCCCTTCTGGCTGCTGACCTCGTGGATACGTAGGTTGTAGCGGTGGCGAAGGTGGAGGCTATGGCAAGGATGCCTGCGGCTGACTAGCCGAAGCAACAGACGCTGCAGGATGGTTACCCACATACTCTGGTATATAGGGTGAGTGATACGAAGCAGTATGCATGACCTGCTTCGGCTGGTTCTGCTGAGCTGCAGCTTCTGCTATTTCTTTCTGTTTCTGTATGGTGACATGGCACATTCTTGTAGTATGGCCGTTGTCCTCACCACAGAATAAGCAATAAATTTTCCTAGGTTGATCCCCAAACCTTCCTCCAAAGCCCCTTGCGCCTCTGCCCCTTGGAGCTGGCTGCCGAAGATAGCTTTGTTGCTGCCCCGAAGCTTGCGAGGGATATTGTGGCCTCTGTTGTTGACTTCCTCTGTCATCACTCTGGGTGGAGTGGATGGACCTGACATGTCTTGGGTGAATTCTCCCTCCGAAGCCCCTGGTCATCTCAGAGAACCTATAAGCTTCCTCCCTTCTCTGACGAAAATCACTGTCAGCGCGGATGTATTCATCCATCTTTTGAAGCAGCTTCTCCAAAGTCTGTGGAGGCTTTCTAGCAAAATACTGGGCAGTAGGTCCTGGATGAAGCCCCTTGATCATGGCCTCAATGACAATTTCATTGGGCACTGTAGGCGCCTGTGCTCTCAGACGCAAGAACCTTCAGACGTATGCCTGAAGATACTCCTCATGATCTTGTGTGCATTGAAACAGAGCCTAAGCTTTGACTGGCTTCGTCTGGAAGCCCTGGAAGCTTGTCACCAGCATGTCCTTGAGCTTCTACCATGAGGTGATAGTTCCTGGCCGAAAAGAAGAATACCATGTCTGGGCCACATTCTTAACTGCCATGATGAAGGATTTGGCCATGACAGCTGCATTGCCTCCATATGAAGATATGGTTGCTTCATAACTCATCAAAAACTGCTTTGGGTCTGAATGTCCATCATACATTAGAAGCTGAGGTGGCTTGTATGATGGGGGCCATGGGATAGCCTGCAGTTTTGCTGCCAAGGGAGAAGCATCATCAAAAGTAAAGGTATCACGATTAAAATCATCATACCATCCATCGTCATTGAACAAGTCCTCTTGATGAAACTCCCTGTGCTGGGGCCTTCGTTCTTGTTCATTTTGAGCAAGATGGCGTACTTCTTCAGTGGCTTCGTCGATCTGCCTTTGAAGGTCGGCTAGTCGAGCCATCTTCTCCTTCCTTTGTACTTATTGATGAAGCATCTCCATATTTCTGATTTGTTGGTCCAACTCGTCCTCTTGGGGTGTTGGACTAGTGGCCTTCCTCTTCTGGCTTCATGCCTCTCGAAGAGAAAGGGTCTCCTGATTCGGGTCCAGTGGCTGCAGAACGGCAGACCCTGTCACTGAAGCTTTCTTCGGTGGCATGACAAAGGTCAGTGCTTGCCGAAGGTGGTCAAAAAGGATTCACCGGAGGTGGGCGCCAATGTTGGGGACTTGTTCTCAAGTGCTATGAATTAAGAACAAGGCAACACAAAATGTTAAATGTTAAAGCCCTCCGTCCTTCGAAGCATTATCTCCCTTAGGATATAATGATCTTCAGACGAAGGTTATGAAGGACATACCTTCATCATTATAACACATTTGTATAAAAGACGAAGCATATGAAACATGAGAAACAACATGAATAATTATATGATATCATAATATATATATATATATTTTATTACATAATCATGAATGAATATGAACAATATTGAATTACATTTATACCTTCGGCTTGACAGAAAGTGATAGTACAAGGCTGCCGCGAAAGCAAATGCCAGGTCAGCGTGAACAGTATGGGAGCATTGTTCATCTATTTATAGGCACGGGACGTAGCTCATGTAAAATTACACTCATGCCCTTTACATTTGCTAATGACTCTATAGTAATCCATCGAGGTCTAAATAGTCTTTTCCCTTTTAAGTCGGTTCTCCTTTCTGCTATCATGCTGAAGGTCCCCCGCGCATAGCTTTGGCTTTGCACCAACCTTCGCATTCTTTGTACTTCACATTGTGGTTCTGATCCGAGTCCGAAGGTACCTGTTCATGTATTATACTCCAAAAACATTGTTAAATCATGTTTTTGAGGACCTTCGGAAGACGAAGGCCCCAACAGTATGATTCTATACTTAGTACATTGGTTTTTGTATACTAACATATTTGTCTAAGTGCTGGAATCAGATAAAAGAGAAGAATAAAAGAACTTGGCTCGAAGCAGCCAAGACTCAGCGCAGTCTGGCACACCGGACTGTCCGGTGGTGCACCGGACAGTGTCTGGTGCGTCAGGCCAGCCTCCGGTGAACAGGCCACTCTCGAGAACTGACGGCGGTGTATGGCTATAATTCACCGGACTGTCCGGTGGGGTACCGGACTGTCCGGTGAGCCGTCTGCGGCGAAGTCGTCGCTCTCGGGAATCGTTCAACGCCGTATGGCTAAAATTCACCGGACGGTCCGGTGAGGCACCGGACTGTCCGGTGAGCCAACGATCGACTACGCCAACGGTCGGCCGCGCAATCCGCGCGTGACGCGTGGCCACGCCAATGGTCGGATGGGGGCACCGGACTGTCCGGTGTGCACCGGACAGTGTCCGATGCGCAAACGGCTCCAATTCTGCAACAGTAGACTGAGCTATTTTTGGAAGGCAATCTGCACCGGACTGTGAATAGTGCCTGTCCGGTGGTGCACCGGACTGTCCGGTGCGCCATCCGACAGAAGGCAAGAATTGCCTTCCCAGATTGCTTCCAACGGCTCCTAGCTGCCTTGGGGCTATAAAAGGGACCCCTAGGCACATGGAGGAGCACACCAAGTATACTTTGAACATTCTAAGACTCTCACACTCCGTCTCGGCACACTCGATTGATTTTCTTAGTGATTTGAGCTCCGTTCTAGTGGTGAACTTGTTGCATTTCATTTGAGCTCAAGTCTTGGCCTGTGTGTGTGCGTATTGCTGCGGATTTGTGTGTGTTGCTTCCCTCCCTTACTCTAGTGCTTTTACATTGATATTTGTTGTAAGGGCGAGAGACTCCAACTTGTGGAGATTCCTCGCAAACGGGAAAAGTGATAAGAAAAAGGAACACCGTGGTATTCAAGTTGATCGTTGGATCACTTGAGAGGGGTTGAGTGCAACCCTCATCCATTGGGACGCCACAACGTGGAGTAGGCAAGTTTTGTACTTGGCCGAACCACGGGATAAACCACTATGTCTACTGTGTTGTTTCTCTCTGTGGTTTCTGTGTTTCACAAGTACTCCTCTCCAGCTACTTGATTCTATTGCACTAACACTTAACTTAGTTTTTGTGGCAATAAGTCTTAAGTTTTTATAGGATCACCTATTCACCCCCCCTCTAGGTGCTCTCAATTTCGACTGCTCCTCATCTGACTCCAACGATGAAGGACTCGCTGCCTTAGCCTTCAACAAGTCTTCACTCTTTTCCAACGAACGCCACACTTGCCTCATGGCCAAGGAGAAGAAGGTAAGTGTTCGAGATACCCCTAAGTACACTACTTCTAGCGATGATAATTCTTCCAATGATGAAGTAGATTACTCTAGTCTATTTAAAGGTTTAGATAGAGCCAAAGTAGAGAAAATTAATGAATTAATTAATGCTCTAAATGAAAAGGATAGACTTTTAGAAAAGCAAGAGGATATTTTGTGTGAAGAACATGATAAATTTGTTAGTGTTCAAAAATCTCTTGCTCTAGAAATTAAAAGGAATGAAATGCTATCCTCTGAGTTGTCTGCATGCCATGAATCTGTCTCTAGTTTAAATAATTTAAATGATGAATTAAATGCTAAACTAGAGAAGGCAAATGCAACTAGATCTTGTGTAGAACATGTAGTTATTTGCAATAGATGCAAGGACTTTGATGTTAATGCTTGTGATGAACATCTTATTGCTATTACTAAATTGAATGATGAAGTGGCAAGTCTTAATACTCAACTTAAGACTTGCAAAAATGATTTTGATAAATTAAAGTTTGCTAGGGATGCCTACACTGTTGGTAGACACCCCTCAATTAAGGATGGACTTGGTTTTTGAAGGGAAACCAAGAACTTAACAAGCCAAAAGGCTCCCATTCTCACCAAGGAGAAAGGGAAGGCCCCTATGACTAGTAGTACTCAAAGGAATCATGCTTTCATTTATAATAGGAAAATTGCTAGCCATTCCAATTATAATAGGAATTACGATCATGATGCTTTTGATTCACGTGCTATGTTTGCCTCTAGTTCTACTTTTGTGCATGGTAGAAATAGGCCTAGGAGAAATCATGTTGTGTCTCATACTCCTAGAAAAATGTACAATGGACCTTCTACTATTTACCATGCTTGTAATGCTTCTTTTGTTCTTTCATGTAAGAATGCAAAAGTAGTGGCTAGGAAATTGGGATCCAAATGCAAGGGAGACAAGACTTGTATTTGGGTTCCAAAAGTTATTATGACTAACATTGCAGGACCGAACAAGAGTTGGGTACCTAAAACCCAAGCTTAAATTGCCTTGCGGGTTTATGCATCCGGGGGATCAAGCTGGATAATTGACAGCGGATGCACAAACCACATGACGGGGGAGAAGACGATGTTCACCTCCTACGTCAAGAACAAGGATTCCTAGAATACGATTATCTTTGGAGATGGTAATCAAGGCAAGGTCAAAGGTTTGGGAAAAATAGCCATCACAAGCGAGCACTCTATTTCAAATGTATTTTTAGTAGAGTCATTAGGATACAACCTCCTGTCTGTAAGTCAGTTGTGCCACATGGGCTATAATTGTTTGTTTACAAATGTTGATGTCTGTCTTTAGAAGGAGTGATGGTTCATTAGCATTTAAGGGTGTATTAGACAGCAAACTCTACTTAGTTGACTTTGAAAGGGAAATGTGCCCTTGGGCCATTTCTAAGTATTTTGGTGATTAAGTGCCAACACAAGTGCTTAAGTGTTAATCTATGCCAATTGATGGACAAAGTGCAAATCAAGAGTAAAGGTATGTTTCTAAGACTTAGTACATTGTTTTGGAGACTAATGTATTGTGTCTAAGTGCTAGAAACAGGAAAAGACCAATTTGGAAAAGACTTGGCTAAGCAGCCAAGACTCTGCGCAGTCTGGGTGCACTGGACTGTCCGGTGGTGCACCGGACAGTGTCCGGTGCGCCAGGCTGGCGACTGTCAACTGGCTGCTCTCGGGAAGCGATCAACAGCGTACGGCTATAAATCACCGGATTGTTCGGTGGTGCACCGGACTGTTCGGTGAGCTATTCACAGGCGAAGTCGTCGCTCTCGGGAAGCGATTAACGACGTACGACTATAAATCACCGGACTGTCTGGTGAGCCAACGGTCAGCCGGGCCAACGGTCGGCCGCGTAATCCGCGCGCGACGCGTGGCCGAGCCAACGGTCAGAAGGGGGCACCAGACTGTCCGGTGTGCACCGGACAGTGTCCGGTGTGCCAACGGCTCTGGATCTTCAACGGTCGGCTGCGCCACAGAAGGAAAGAAATTCACACCGGACAGTGTCCGGTGGTGCACCGGACTGTCCGGTGCGCCAGGCGACAGAAGGCAAGAATTGCCTTCCTGGATTGCTCTCAACGGCTCCTAGCTGCCTTGGGGCTATAAAAGGGACCCCTAGGCGCATGGAGGAGTACACCAAGCATTCTCTAAGCATTCCTAAGCACCAAGACTTCAATTCCGCGCATTCGATTCTTTGTGATAGCAATTAGAGCTCCATTTGAGTAGAGAACTCTTTGAGTTGTGTTGAGAGCTCGTGTTGTGACTTGTGTGCGTGTGTTGCTCTGATTTTGTGTCTTGTGTGTGTTGCTCATCCCATCCTTACTTCTGTGCTTCTTTGTGATAATCAAATTGTAAGGGCGAGAGGCTCCAAAGTGTGGAGATTCCTCGCAAGCGGGATATAGTAAAGTGAAAGCAAAACACCATGGTATTCAAGTGGGTCTTTGGACCGCTTAAAAGGGGTTGAGTGCAACCCTCGTCCGTTGGGATGCCACAACGTGGAGTAGGCAAGTGTTGGACTTGGCCGAACCACGGGATAAACCACTGTGCCATCTCTGTGTTGATCTCTTTGTGGTTATTGTGTTTTGCAAGAACTCCTCTCTAGCCACTTGGCTTTATTGTGCTAACGCCTAATCAAGTTTTGTGGGATTAAGTTTCAAGTTTTTACAGGATCACCTATTCACCCCCCTCTAGGTGCTCTCAATTGGTATCAGAGCCGTTCTCTTCACATGAGGGACTAATCACCCGAAGAGATGGATCCTAAGGGCAAGAGGATGGTGGTCAATGATAAGGAGAAGGAGTCCTTCGTCAATGATCCAAAGGATGACAAGCCTACTGACTCGGGCGCGAGTCACAAAAGAAAAGACGGGAAGAAGAAGAAAACGAGGCGCATCAAGGAGATCGTCTACTATGACGACAGCGACGAGTCCTCTTCTTCCCAAAAGGACGACGACAACGACTATGAGAAAAAGAAGACGGTTAATTGAAACTTTTCTTTTGATTATTCTCGTATTCCGCATAGTTCAAATGCACATTTGCTTTCCATTCCTCTTGGCAAACCTCCACACTTTGATGGGGAGGACTACGGATTTTGGAGTCACAAAATGCGTAGTCACTTGTTCTCTCTCCATCCAAGTATATGGGAGATAGTAGAAAATGGAATGCAATTTGATAGCACGGATAGTCCTTTGTTTATCAATGAACAAATTCATAAAAATGCACAAGCTACTACTGTGTTGTTAGCCTCATTGTGCAGGGATGAGTACCATAAGGTGAGTGGCTTGGATAACGCCAAGCAGATATGGGACACCCTCAGGATCTCTCATGAGGGAAATGACGTCACCATGCTCACCAAGATGGAGTTGGTGGAAGGCGAACTTGGGAGATTCGCAATGATCAGGGGGGAGGAGCCAACCCAAACATACAACAGGCTCAAGACCCTCGTCAACAAAATAAGGAGCTATGGAAGCACGCGATGGACGGACCACGACGTCGTCCGCCTAATGCTAAGGTCTTTCACTGTCCTTGATCCACATCTTGTAAACAATATTCGTGAGAATCCTAGGTACACCAAGATGTCGCCCAAAGAAATACTTGGAAAGTTCGTAAGCGGGCGGATGATGATCAAGGAGGCAAGATACGTCGATGAGGCGTTGAATGGTCCAATTCATGAGCCTCAAGCCATTGCTCTCAAGGCAACGAGTAGCAAGGAGGTGCTACCTAGCAAGGTGGCGCAAGTTGAGGCCGCGGGGCTAAATGAGGAAGAGATGTCCCTCATCATCAAGCGCTTCAAGACGGCGCTAAAGGGCCACAAGGAGCATCCCAAAAAGAACAAGACGAAGGGAAAGCGCTCCTGCTTCAAGTGCGGTAAGATTGGTCATTTTATCGCTAATTGTCCCGATAATGATAGTGACCAGGAACAAGATAAGAAGAGGGAAAAGAAGAAGGCTTACAAGAAGGCTAAGGGCGAGGCACACCTTGGCAAGGAGTGGGACTCGGATTGCTCGTCGTCCGACTCCGACAATGAAGGACTCGCCGCATCAGCCTTCAACAAATCATCCCTCTTCCCCAATGAGCGTCACACATGCCTCATGGCGAAGGAGAAGAAGTGTAAGTGCAATCAACCCCAAATGAGGGTTTTGGTGATTTAATGACAAAATAAATAAGGGTACTAACAGTTTTTGTTCTCAATGTATGATTAGAAAGAAACAGGAACTTAAGGAAGCACCAAGGACTTCATGCAACGGACGTATAAAATTTTACGTAAAATCTTGTGTTGCATGATGTAATTCTTCCTTATTCTTTTCCGCAAAGGTATAGGTGTTTGCTATAGCTCAAGTCCCCAAATTCAAAAGCTATTTTTGAAAACCAAAATCACTTTAACATTATTTGGTTGACCATGGTTAGGGTTGAGAAACCTAGAGTGTTCTTGCTGAAAAGCAGCTGAACTTCTTCAACTGCAGCTGAGCTTTCCAGCTGAACTTAACTTCAGCTGTGTTGAGCTTCTTCAGCTGTAGCTGAGCTTTTCAGCTGAGCTGGACTTCAGCTAAGTTGAGCTTTCAACTCCAGCTGAACTTCAACTTCAGCTGTGGACCTCTTTGACCATACACCAGCTGAACTTGCCCCCGGGTAGCTGAGCTGGGGTTTTCTCTCCAAAACTCTCTAGTCTAGACCAGCTGAACTAGTCCTGGGGGGCAGCTCAACTGGTCTCTGACCCCTCTGACTTCTGATCTGCAGTCTGCCAGTCAGACTGGCAGTCAGGTCACCAGGGGTGTCAGGGGGCAGTTCAACCGCCCTAGGGGGCGGTTCAACCGGTCCTGACCTGTCTGACCTGCCTGCAGGTCAGTCTGCCAGTCAGTCTGGCAGTCAGACTGGCAGACAGTCTGCTGACCTGTCAGGGGGCGATTCAACCGCCCTAGGGGGCGGCTCAACCGATTTTCTGCGAGGTTTCTGGTCAAACGGCTAGTTTTTGAGCCGTGACTATAAATAGAACCCTCTCTCTCCCTTCTTCAATGCTGCTGTACACTTACACATTTATTGCTCACCTAACTTGAGACAAAGCACTCATCTCTCCCATCTCTCTCACACTTGAATCTTCCTCAAGATTCAACCTTGTTGGAGGAGCTCTTGGGTGTGAGGTTTGTGCTTGTGGTCACGATTTGGCTTTCCTCTCCCATCTCTTTTTACAAAGACTTGAGCTTGTGCAAACCCCTCTTGTGCTTTCTTGGTGTTCTTGAAACCCTAGGTTTCAAGATCTTTTGAGGTTGCTTGGGAGTCTCCAAATTTGTGGACGACCCCAAGAAGTTTGTATCACCCGTTCTTTGAGCTGAGATAAGAAGAGATTACCTTGACCTTTGTGGTCGGCTTTTGGAGGATTAGGGTTGAAAAAGACATGGCCCTTTGTGGGCTCCACAACGGGGAGTAGGACACCTTTGTGGTGTGGCCGAACCTCGGATTAAATCTTGTGTCTTGTGTTCTTGCTTGTCTTTAACTTAAGATATCTTTACTTGCAAGATTGACATAAAGATTTTTCCATAGAGTTTATCTAGAAGTGAATAGCCTTTACATATTCATCTTTTCATTCTAACTTAGCTATACCTTACTTCTCACAAGAACTCGTGAAATACTTTTTTGAGTAGATTTTAGTCTAAAGTTTATAAAACAGTTGGATTGGTTCAGAGTGGTTCAACTTGCGCACGTAGCTGTTGAACTGGCCTACACCAGTCGAACTGTGTATTTAACAACCTTTCGAAGTTTGTTGTGAAAATTTTCAGATTAACCTATTCACCCCCTCTAGGCTACTTTCAATTGGTATCAGAGCTTCGTACCTCATTTTACGCTTAACCGCGTGAGGAAACGATCATGTCTACTCAACGGGACCATGTGGATCCTCTCCTCGAGGAAATCCCCATCACATCTTCCGGTGAGGAAGTGGACCCCAAGGTCCTCGACCTCGCCATGAAGATTGCCGAGAACATGTTCCTCAAAATGAAAGAGGAAGATGCTAAGAAAAAGGCCGAAGAAGAAGAATCAAGAAGAAAGGCTGAAGAAGATAAAGGTAAAGGAAAATTTGATTACAATGACGATCTAGTGGATCTTTTGGTGTCGAAGGTGTGTCTCAACACCGAAGGATCATCTACCAAAAGCAAAGGTAACGAATTTAGTAAAGTTCAATTCGATTACTCTAGAAATTTTATCCCCAACTTCTCTTCCGCCCCACTTGGAAAGTTACCAACTCTTAGTGAGTTGAACTATGACGAGTGGACCGACAAGATGAAGTCGCATTTAATCAGTGTGCATCCTAGTCTTTGGGAGATTGTTAATGTAGGTATGTATAAGCCCGCCCAAGGAGAAGAGATGACTCCGGAAATGATGCAAGAGGTTCATCGCAATGCTCAAGCAGTGAGCATAATTAAAGGAAGTCTTTGTCCGGAAGAATACCGGAAAGTTCAAGGAAGAGAAGATGCCCGTGACATTTGGAATATTCTTAAAATGTCACATGAAGGAGATCCCAAAGCTAAGAGACATAGAGTTGAAGCTTTGGAGAGTGAGCTTGCAAGATATGATTGGACAAAGGGTGAGTCGCTTCAATCACTCTTTGATCGGTTGATGGTGTTAGTAAACAAAATAAGAGTGCTTGGAAGTGAAGATTGGAGTGACTCCAAGGTCACAAGATTATTCATGAGAGCATATAAAGAAAAGGATAAGAGTCTAGCAAGGATGATAAGGGATCGTGGTGACTATGAGGATATGACGCCTCATCAATTATTTGCAAAGATTCAACAACACGAGTCCAAAGAAGCCCCTATCAAGACAAGAGACTCTCATGCCTTGATCACTAATGGATAAGACACCCCTAAGAAGAACAAAGACCACAAAGCAAAGAAAGTGGTTGAGACATCAAGTGATGAAGATAGCTCAAGTGATGAAGACACAGCTATGTTCATCAAAACATTCAAGAAATTTGTAAGAAAAAATGACAAGTTCCAAAGGAAAGGAAAGAAGAGGGCATGCTATGAATGTGGCCAAACCGGTCATTTCATAGCGGATTGTCCTAATAAGAAGGAACAAGAAGCCAAGAAGGAATACAAGAAGGACAAGTTTAAAAAGGGAGGCAAGACCAAGGGACCTTTCAAGAAGAAGAAATATGGTCAAGCCCATATTGGTGAAGAATGGAACTCCGATGAAGAGAGTTCTAGCTCCGAAGAAGAGGAAGTGGTGGCAAACATTGCCATCCAATCTACTTCAAGCTCACAACTCTTCACCAACCTACAAGACGACTTCTACACTCCAACTTGCCTCATGGCAAAAGGAGATAAGGTAACTTTATTTAGTAATGATTTTCAAAATGATGATGATGATGAACAAATTGCTATGAAAAATAAAATGATTAAGGAATTTGGCTTGAATGGATATAATGTTATCATCAAATTAATGGAGAAGCTAGATAAAAGAAAAGCAACTCTTGATGCTCAAGAAGACTTGCTTATCCTTGAAAAGGAAAGAAACCTAGAGCTTCAAGGATTGTTACTCAATAAAGATGAAATGCTAGATGCCTTGACTAAGGAAGTATCTTTAGTCAAGATAACTATAGAGGATAAAGAAAAAGAAGTAATCAATATGAAAACCTCTATAGCTAATCTTGCAAATGAAAAGGATGCACTTGAATCAAGCATGTTAAGCTTGAATGTCCAAAATCAAGAACTTCAAGTGCAACTTGAAAATTGCAAGAACATCAATGCTTCATCTTTATTGATTGAATCTAAGTCTATCTCCTCAAATGATAACTCTTGCAAACATTGTGCCAAATATCATGCTTCTTGTTGTCTAACTAACCATGCAAGGAAGAATAGCCCACAGGTGAAGGTCAAAGAATATTGAAAAGATGCTCTAGCAATGATGAGTTAAAGAAAGTTGAACCCAAGTACAAGTCCCTAAATCCCAACAATGGAAGAAGGGGGCTTGGGTTCAACTCATCCAAGGAAAACCCTAGCACAGTGCATAAGGGGTGGAGATCCCCCAAGTTCATAGAGGGAACCACCCTATATGATGCCTTGGGGAGGATTCACTCCTCAAATGACAAGTCACCTCAAGTAAAGGTAAACTTGAGTTCCACAAAGAGTAAGATGAAGGAAGTGGGATCCTCAAGTGGACAACAATTTAATGCTCCCATTTCTCACTCTTATCTTTGTGATTATATGTTGACTTGGGATTTAGGGAAATTGGTAGTCAAATATGTGGGTGCCTACACTAAAAGAAAAGTCATGAAAAGAAGTGTGTGGGTACCCAAGGCTATAACTAACACTGTAGGACCCAATTCAATTTGGGTACCTAAAAGCATAGCCTAAACTTGTTTTGCAGGTCTACTCCTCTGGTGGGTCAAGTTGGGTGCTTGACAGTGGATGTACAAATCACATGACCGGGGAGGAAGACATGTTTCATTCATTGCAACTAACTCAAGAAGCACAAGAAATTGTGTTTGGAGATAGTGGCAAGAGTAAGGTGATTGGTATTGGTAAAATTCCCATCTCTGACCAACAATCACTTTCAAATGTTTTATTGGTAGATTCTTTAAGCTACAATTTGTTGTCCGTTTCACAACTTTGTGGAATGGGTTATAATTGTTTATTTTCTGATGTGGATGTGAAGATCCTTAGAAGGGAGGACTCCTCAGTTGCCTTTACGGGTCGCTTGAAGGGCAAGTGTAACACCCCTGGTGTTACTGTAACTAAAACCTGAGCATGGCATCATAAGCATTGGCATTGCATATGTTTGATACACCTAGAGTGCATTCACTAGGCAAAAATTTCAAACAAGTTGTATTGTTTTAGTGTTTTGCAAATAGAACCCTGGATAGGGAACTTAACCCTAAATAGGGATTAAAGGGGTAAAACTTAACCCAAGTTGAGAAAACCTAAAAAGATTTATGAGAAAAGTCATAAAATGTTCCCAAGAATGAACTTGAATCACTTTTATACCCCTGGGATACCAAAAATCCCCATTTGAACCCTGGAAAACCCTAAGTCTAAAACCTAGGGGCTTATGTGCAAAATTGATGCACCTTTGGACTAAAGTGTAAAAACTACTATGTTTAAACATATAAAGTCATTTGGTTCACAAATATGTGAATTTGCAAGTTAAACCCTAAGTTTTGGGCTTAATTGCAAAAATCACCTCTTAAGTCCTAAAATAACCTAAGTCTGAATTTCAGAGTTTTTGCTCAACTTTGGAGCTTTGGATCTTTCAAAATTTAGGGTTTTTGCCCCAGGTCACCACATAAAAACTATAGAGCAAACAAAGGAGAACAACTTTGCTTAAGAGTGTAAGCACAGTTGTTATGAAGATTTTGGAGATAATCACACCCAAAGTCAGACTGTCAGGCTATTGGATTCTGAAGTTCAGATTAACAGTGGTACTGAAACATCTTTGGAGCTCTACAGATCAGGAACTTCAAGGAATTTGCCCCAAGTTAATATAACAAAGTTGTAGATCCTTTATAATAGAACAACTTTGCTATAGATGTTTGGGCTTGGTACAATAGGAAATCTGGAGAAAATAGGACCTAAAGTTGCACTATCAGGTTCATCTGAATGAAACTGGCCATGGTACAGTACTTGGGGGGGGGATAAAGATCAGCCCCTCGCCGGCGATAAGGACACCACCGCGGCGTGGGATGGGTCGCCGGCGTGTGCGGTAAAGGATTCCTGGCGACGTGGCCAAAAGTTACTGAGGTGGCGCAACCCGGTTAAACGGCGGCCACCGGACTTGTGTTGTGGCTCTGCCGTGCGGGTGAGCTCGCCAGCACGATTACCGCCGGTGAAGCTCATCCGATTCCGGCCGGTAGACTATAAATTGAGGGCGAGCGTTGTTTCTTCACTGTATCCCACATCTCAGCAACTAAGTGCCCGACTCAAGATCACCAGAAAACCCACGCAGTCCCCAAATCCCTCGCTCCCTTGTTCTTAACTCCGCCGCGAAGAACATCTCTGTGGCCAGCTTTCCTCGAGTGAGTACTTACCCAATTGTTTCATGTTCTTGCTTGCTATTAGCCCCCTATTGCTCCCAGTACCAACCAATCAAACTTAAGCCGAAACCTTTCACCGGAACGTGCGGTTGCTCTGTAAAACGCCGCCGTAACCCCCCCTCACCGTCGACCCGCTCTTCGGGTCTTGTTCTACCCAAATCAAAGAATGTTCGTAGACCCTGATACACCCGTGAACCTTTCCCCAGCCTCAATTCGGTCGTCCTCGCCGTCGTTTGCTCGGAATGCGTTCATCCTCTTACCCATCCGCTCGGTCACCGTGGACCGATTGATTCGTAGTCCCAACAATAAAATTGATTTGGGGGAAATGATCGGTAGGAGTTCAATTGTGTTCCTGTCGCTCGGGAGCTCCAGCCGTCGCGTCATCCGGCCGGTCTAGCTCGCCGGAGCTCAGCTCCCAGCACGGTTCGCCGCTGTGGACTCAGACTGAGAAAGGTTAGAAGCACGGGGATGTTTCTGCAAACTGTCAGTGAGACGTTAAACAGTCGCCTGGGGTTCTTAACGGATAACCGAAACTGCAAGGGCCCTGTTGCAAAAACTCCACGGCGGGCGCGGGCGCGCGCGCGTGGACGTGCTTCTGCTGGTAGTGGGCCGACCTGGGCTGGTTTTGGTCCAATACTATTCATCTGTTTTTCTTTTTCTTTTATCTCCAGAGCCAAAACAATTATAGAAAACAGTAGAAAAATGGCAAAATTGTAAAACCAATTTTCCTAGGTTCATAATTTTCCCTAGAATTTAATAAAAATAGTTTTGTGATTTTTAGTGGAAATAAGAAATTTTAGGGCATTTAAAGTAGTTAAAAATATTAGTTATGGATTTTTAGGAAATAATGAGTAAGTCCAAAAATGCCCAAACTTTTTATGGGCACTTAAAACAATATTTAGAAGCCTTGGGTAGAATTTGGGTTGACTTGGACCTTGTTTGATCACTAAACCCCAAAACACCCCCCTGCCCTATGAACTCCTTTACTGACTCCGGAAACCCTAGGTTCTCGGAGTATCGTGAAGGAAAGTTGTACTCAAGACTTAGATAATAAGTTTATATTATCTTTGCATCCTCATGAGCATCCCATGGCATCCATTCTTATGAATATATATGGTTATGTTAGAACACGAAGAAGAAGAAGAAGAAGTCACCGAAGAAAGGACACCACCACCCTCGGATTCTCAAGCAGGCAACTGCTTTTACTTTGATATTTGCGGATCCGAGCCGGACTCACCTGTTAACAAAGGCAAGCCCCGGTGCATTTGCCACCTTCCTTGATGTTTTTAAAATCTTTCTCACTTGATTGCTGCATTAGGTGATAGGAGTTGATTGCTAAAACAATTCCTGCATTACCTTCCTTGAACTTGATTACCTTCCTTGATCACCCGTTTTATAAAAGATTTTTGATGCTTAGTCTTGCTTTAGAAAAACAAAATGTTTTGTTTTTACAAAATATGATGTGGCAAAAGTGGGTGGGATGTTTTCAAAAATAAAACTTGATGGTGAATCTGTCAAAGGCCTTGATGGATTCAACATCGGAAAAGATGTACCTCTGCCAGGTACCAAGTTTTTGGGATAAAATGCTTAAGCTGAGACCGGGCGGGTGACTTGCACGAGAAGAGAGTCTCGGTGTAGTGTCTCCGTCTGAGTCGATTCAGGATCGTCTCGATGTAGGCTTGATGATCGAGGACCCTTTAGCTGGTCACATGCCTCGTCATGGGTAAGCCTTGCCTCGGGCAGACTAAGGCCGGAATAAGATAACACGAAATGGGCGTGGAGCGGTGGCGAGAGTAGCGTGTACCCTCCGTGGCAAGAGGCTGGACGGTGGTGTATCTGTGCTCTCGGTTTACGTGAACCTGATCCTATCTTAAGAACCCCGGTGGCGGGTTGACATATGAAAGGGTTAAGTGCTACATATGTCGTGTGATTGGAGATCCTCAGCTGAGTATAATCGATTCGGATCGCCGTACCTTCGCGGTTATGAAGACTTGGTCACTGACCTACACGTAGCATTCCACTAAAGATGATGGGTTTTTGTTGAAGAAATTGGCTAGTACAGGACCAGTGATTGAACTAGGGTAGAAAGAACTCTAGTTGCAGGTAAATGTACTTAACTTGACAAATAAAATTTGGATTTTTAAGGATCCACTTAGTAAGCATTTCAGCAAAATAGAGTCTTTGATTATTGAAAAGCCTTACCTTGACTCCCATATATCCAGCATATCCTTGAGAGTCTTTTCCTTAGTCGGGTAAGACTTGCTGAGTAATTCCGTACTCAGGGTTTATCCCTTCGTTGTTTTTAGGTGAGGAAGTAGCAGATTTCTGCTGCTTCTGTGCCAGGGTGGTTCCTAAAGAAGAAACACAAGACTGAAGTGCGGGAGGACTTGGTCCTCCATCTAGATCTTTTACTTAAAACTTATCGGGAGGAGTTTTTGCCTCCCTTGGTTTGTATAATATTACTACTCAGCACTCGCTCTTAGTTCTGGTCTGTAATAAAACAACTTGAGCTTGCTTTTAAATAAATGTGAATTATGTAATCGCTTCCGCAATTCTTTATCTCCGATGTTCTGTAATGTCTGCAAGACGGGTGAATCGTTCCTGGTAAGGTAAGGAAAGATACCGAACTTGTCAAGTAGTTCAGGGGCACCTACAGGGTTGTCTGAAGTCCGTTGGACAAGGACAACTGTAGGTGGGCCTAATTACTTGGGAGGTTCCGTCACAGCTAGTATCGGAGCGTAGCCCTTCTTGACAGATATTATGTGGCATCTTCAAAAGGATTTTCTAAGACTTATCTAGAAAATTGCTTCTCTTCTTACCTAAGTATTTCTGAAGAGTTTATTCCAAGGACCAGATAGGAAGAGTGCAATGTATAGAAGGTTGAATCGACTAAGGTTGATTCTGTACTTATTCATGCATCATGCTAAGAATTATACTAATAAATTTTCCCCGTTAGCAAATGCCGCCACGTACAAGGAAAACGGCACGTAAGCATACTGGACCCATTGGTGTGCCTCGGCATCAACTTGCCCCACGAGAGCAAGAGCAAAACAACAGTAGCGGGAGCAACGATCCCATTGGTGATCTCGAAGCTCGCGTGAATCATCTCCAAGAGGAGTTACAGCGCAGGACTAATCTATGGGTTGCGGACGGTGACCGAATCAATGATTTAAGAAGTTACATCCGCACCCTGCAAGATCAACTAGCTGACCGAGATTTGGCACTTGATTGGGAGTGCAGTCTCGTTCGGTGGCTTTAGCTAAGGAAGCAAAGGCTCGAGCACGAGTCAACGAACTTAGCGTTGCTGTTGATAACTTGCAGGTATATTGCAATACTTTGCATGAAGAAGTTCATGTACTGTATTCGCAACTACACCCAAATGTCCCTACGGATCCCGTCAGGTCTGAAGCCGGACCCTCGCATACTGCGGGCGAAGCGCTCGGTGGAGAGCTAGACCTTTTTAGGCCCCCTCCTTCTTTAAGGTTGGTCGACGTATGGTCTCCCACCCCTGACGATGAAGCTACCAAGAATAAGCAGGAATAATAGTGTAGCTTGTAAAAGTAGAAATAGTAAGTTGTATAATAGGTAGAACTTTTGTACAATGGGTAATGTGTCCTGTTATGTAATATCGAGTCTGTACCATTACTTTTTATAGTAATGTAAAATGGAAGGTCTCTTTGGCATATTATGTTTATTTCAAATGTTTTTGCCTCAGATGCCGACCAGGACTCGCGGATAGGACGCAGCCGGAACTTCTGGGGGTCGGGATGTCACCCCAAATCCACCTCCGGTTCCACCCACGCTAGCCGAGGCGATTGCCACCTTGGTAAATGCCACCGCCGACAATACCCACTTCCTTAGGGAAATGGCGGGTCAACAGCAGTTCCAGCAGCAGGCAGGAAGGGGTTTCCAGCAAGGCCCCCGTGAAACCACCTATCTGGACTTCTCCGAAACTCGTCCACCCCTATTCATCAAGGCAGAAGACCCGCTAGAAGCCGACGAGTGGATACGGGTCATTGAACAAAAGTTTGGTCTTCTTCGTTGTTCTGAAACACAGAAGCCATTATTTGCGGCACAGCAACTACGTGGCCCTGCCAGTACTTGGTGGGGAAATTTTGTGGCTATCCAACTTGCCGACCATCAAGTCACTTGGGAAGAATTTAAAGCAGCCTTCCGTGAGCACTACATACCTGAAGGGGTGCTGCATATGAAACAAGAGGAATTCATGAAACTGAAACAAGGAGGAGATACCATCAATCAGTATCTCAACAAGTTTAATCACCTGTCACAGTATGCCATCGACCAGGTGAATACTGATTTGAAGAAAAAGAACTGCTTCATGAGGGGTCTAAATGACCGGTTACAGCGAAAGATGGCCACATGTATTGATCTCACGTATGGAAAGGCTGTCAGTACAGCCTTATCTATGGAAGCAAAATACGCAAGTTCTGGGAAGAATAAGGGATTCGGTGGTGAGAGGCCTAATCAGGGCCAGGCGAAGAGGCAACGGTTCGTCATCCGGCCTTCTAGCCAAAACCGTACTTTTTCTCGTCCACCAGCATTCCCTTTCAAACAGCCCATTATTATTCGCCCCAACAATACCCCCACTCCCCTAAATCAGCCGGGTGCCCCAGGCACTCGATTTTCTGCCTTGCCCAGCTCTTCAACTGGGTGTTTCAACTGCGGCAAGTCGGGACATTTTATCAAAGACTGCCCATACCCCAAGCAAAATCAATCCAATGCTCAGCAAGGAACTGGGAAGTTTACTCAGCCCAAGGGAAATGTTGTGGGGAGAAATACCAAGAAAATGGGGCGTGTATACTACACTCAAGTGGCCACTACACCGGAAGGAGAGCCGGTGATGATGGGTACGTTTCCCGTGGCCAGTCACCCTGCAATTATTCTTTTTGATTCTGGTGCTTCGCATACCTTCATTAGCAAGAAATTTGTGGAGCAACATCACATTGCATGCCATGAATCAAAAGAGGGATTTAAAATTCATTCACCTGGGGGATATATTTTTACTCGAGAAGTGGCCTATGAAGTGCCAGTAATAATGGCCGGACGGAACTTTCCTGCTAACATGATTATTCTGAAAGGCCAGGATATAGATGTAATTTTGGGTATGAATTGGTTAACCCAATACAAGGCAATACTCAACGCTGAACTCAGAACCGTCAGGTTGAGCTATAATCAAGAAGAAATTCTTTTGTCTCTCCCCGTGACCAATCCGGCCAAAGCTTCTGGTAGAGTATACGAAGCCATTGTACCGGAAATCAAGGATATTCCGGTAGTATGTGAGTTTCCAGATGTATTTCCGGAAGATTTGCCTGGACTGCCCCCAGAAAGAGATGTAGAATTTGTAATTGAGCTAAAGCCCGGTACAGCTCCCATCTCCCGAAGATCGTACCGTATGCCCCCTAATGAGTTGGCGGAATTGAAGATTCAATTACAAGATCTACTGAATAAGGGATTCATCCGTCCAAGCTCGTCTCCATGGGGATGTGCGTGGATTATCGGCCCCTGAATGAGGTCACCATCAAGAATAAGTACCCTCTTCCAAGGATCGACATCCTATTTGATCAACTGACTGGGGCGAGGGTATTTTCCAAAATTGATCTCAGGTCGGGCTATCATCAAATCCGTATTCAGCCCGAGGATATACCGAAGACCGCATTTACTACGAGGTATGGATTGTTTGAATACTTGGTAATGTCTTTCGGGCTCACTAATGCTCCTGCCCACTTCACCTATTTGATGAACTCGGTGTTCATGCCCGAGTTGGACAAGTTCGTGGTGGTCTTCATCGACGATATTTTGATATACTCTAAAAATGAAGAGGAGCATGCTCAACATCTACGGATTGTATTGACGCGCCTGAGGGAACATCAGCTGTATGCCAAGTTCAGTAAGTGCGCGTTTTGGCTGGAGGAAATTCAATTTTTGGGGCACGTGTTGTCGGCTAAAGGAATTGTGGTAGATCCTAGCAAGGTCAAAGATATTCTGGAGTGGAAACCCCCAACCACTGTCCACCAAGTCCGGAGTTTTCTTGGACTAGCTGGATATTATCGCAGATTCATACCCGATTTTTCTAAGCTTGTGAAGCCAATCACAAGTTTATTGAAGAATGACATTAAGTTCAATTGGTCTTCTAAGTGTAATGAAGCCTTTGAGCAATTGAAGACATTATTAACCACTGCTCTGGTATTGGCTCAACCGGACATCACTAAGCCTTTTGATGTATATTGTGATGCATCTGGCAGTGGACTCGGCTGTGTATTAATGCAAGAGGGCCGAGTAATTGCGTATGCTTCAAGGCAGTTGCGCCGACATGAGGAGCATTATCCAACTCATGATCTGGAGCTAGCTACTGTGATTCATGCCCTGAAAATTTGGCGTCACTATCTGCTGGGAAATATCTGTCATATATATATAGATCATAAAAGCTTGAAGTACATCTTCACCCAGTCAGAATTAAATATGAGGCAAAGGCGATGGCTTGAGCTTATTAAGGACTATGAACTGGAAATCCATTATCACCCAGGCAAGGCCAATGTGGTGGCAGATGCACTAAGTTGTAAGGCTTCCTGCCACTGCCTTATGGTGAAAACCTCTGACAACACTTTATGTCAAGAGATGGAAAAGTTAAACCTGGGGATAATCCAACAAGGGACTCTAAATCAGCTAAAGCTTGAGTCAATCATTTTGCAAAGGATAATTGATGCTCAAAAGGATAATCTGGGTATGAAGCACATACGAGAGAAGATAAGGGCTGGAACAGCCAAATGTTTCAAGGAAGACGATCAAGGTGTGTTATGGTTTAACAACCGCATAGTAGTGCCAAAGAATGAAGAACTCCGCCAGCAAATCTTAGATGAAGCGCATCTTAGTCGCTATTCTATTCATCCGGGAAGCACTAAGATGTATCATGATCTAAAACAGCACTACTCGTGGACGAAGATGAAAATTGAAATTGCACGCTATGTGGCTAAGTGTGACACTTGCAGACGTGTCAAAGCCATACACATGAAAACTGCCGGTCCATTGCAGTCATTACCAATACCAACATGGAAATGGGAAGACATAAGCATGGACTTCATTGTGGGATTGCCCAGGACCGCAAAAGGATATGACTCTATTTGGGTGATTGTTGATCGACTTACAAAGATTGCTCACTTTCTACCGGTCAAGACATATTATCCGGTACTTACCTATGCGGAGTTGTACATTGCCCGTATTCTCAGTTTGCATGGTGTCCCAAAGACTATAATGTCGGATCGTGGACCACAATTTGTATCCAAATTTTGGGAAGAACTTCATAAATCCATGGGTACTAAGTTACTCCACAGTTCAGCCTATCATCCTCAAACCAGTGGACAGACTGAGAGAGTGAACCAAATACTTGAAGATATGCTGCGGGCATGTGTTCTGGACTTCTCACAGAAATGGGATGAATGTTTACCTTTGGCGGAGTTTTCATATAATAATAGCTATCAAGAAAGTATCAAGATGGCACCCTTTGAAGCTTTATATGGACGACGGTGTCGGACTCCGCTAAATTGGTCTGAACCTGGTGAAAGGTGCTTCTTTAGACCTGATCTGGTGAAAGAAGCCGAGGATAAGGTTCAGAAAATTATTCATAATATGAAGAAAGCACAAGCTCGTCAGAAGAGTTATGCAGACAAACGGCGAATGCCCTTATACTTCCTGGAAGGAGACTACGTCTACTTGAAGGTTTCACCAATGAAGGGAGTATCGCGTTTCGGGGTAAAGGGAAAGCTTGCACCCAGGTACATTGGTCCATTTCCTATTCTTCAAAGATATGGGCCAGTGGCATATCGACTTCAACTTCCCGAAACATTGTCTGCTGTACATAATGTGTTCCATGTATCGCAATTGAAGAAGTGTCTTCGGGTTCCCGATCGAACCATTGAAGTGACAGATGTTGTCCTGGAACCAGACTTAACGTACTCGGAACATCCTATTCGAGTTCTGGATCAAAAGGACAGGGTTACCCGGAGAAAGACTCTAAAGTTCTACAAGGTACAATGGAACCAGCATTCTGAGGAAGAGGCTACGTGGGAAACTCAAGACTTCTTGAATCAGAATTTCCCAGGCTTTCTAGCCTCATGTAATTTGTAAAGTGTATATAGTTATTGCAATAAAGGAGTGAACCCCCACACCACCCCTGCCTTGTACCAGAAATAAGGGAATACAAATATGAAGCATTTCCTTTTCCATTACTCACCCTAGGACTTTAAATCTCGGGACGAGATTCTTTTATGGGGGGAAGGATGTAACACCCCTGGTGTTACTGTAACTAAAACCTGAGCATGGCATCATAAGCATTGGCATTGCATATGTTTGATACACCTAGAGTGCATTCACTAGGCAAAAATTTCAAACAAGTTGTATTGTTTTAGTGTTTTGCAAATAGAACCCTGGATAGGGAACTTAACCCTAAATAGGGATTAAAGGGGTAAAACTTAACCCAAGTTGAGAAAACCAAAAAAGATTTATGAGAAAAGTCATAAAATGTTCCCAAGAATGAACTTGAATCACTTTTATACCCCTGGGATACCAAAAATCCCCATTTGAACCCTGGAAAACCCTAAGTCTAAAACCTAGGGGCTTATGTGCAAAATTGATGCACCTTTGGACTAAAGTGTAAAAACTACTATGTTTAAACATATAAAGTCATTTGGTTCACAAATATGTGAATTTGCAAGTTAAATCCTAAGTTTTGGGCTTAATTGCAAAAATCACCTCTTAAGTCCTAAAATAACCTAAGTCTGAATTTCAGAGTTTTTGCTCAACTTTGGAGCTTTGGATCTTTCAAAATTTAGGGTTTTTGCCCCAGGTCACCACATAAAAACTATAGAGCAAACAAAGGAGAACAACTTTGCTTAAGAGTGTAAGCACAGTTGTTATGAAGATTTTGGAGATAATCACACCCAAAGTCAGACTGTCAGGCTATTGGATTCTGAAGTTCAGATTAACAGTGGTACTGAAACATCTTTGGAGCTCTACAGATCAGGAACTTCAAGGAATTTGCCCCAAGTTAATATAACAAAGTTGTAGATCCTTTATAATAGAACAACTTTGCTATAGATGTTTGGGCTTGGTACAATAGGAAATCTGGAGAAAATAGGACCTAAAGTTGCACTGTCAGGTTCATCTGAATGAAACTGGCCATGGTACAGTACTTGGGGGGGGGGGATAAAGATCAGCCCCTCGCCGGCGATAAGGACGCCACCGCGGCGTGGGATGGGTCGCCAGCGTGTGCGGTAAAGGATTCCTGGCGACGTGGCCAAAAGTTACTGAGGTGGCGCAACCCGGTTAAACGGCGGCCACCGGACTTGTGTCGTGGCTCTGCCGTGCGGGTGAGCTCGCCAGCATGATTACCGCCGGTGAAGCTCATCCGATTCCAGCCGGTAGACTATAAATTGAGGGCGAGCGTTGTTTCTTCACTGTATCCCACATCTCAGCAACTAAGCGCCCGACTCAAGATCACCAGAAAACCCACGCAGTCCCCAAATCCCTCGCTCCCTTGTTCTTAACTCCGCCGCGAAGAACATCTCCGTGGCCAGCTTTCCTTGAGTGAGTACTTACCCAATTGTTTCATGTTCTTGCTTGCTATTAGCCCCCTATTGCTCCCAGTACCAACCAATCGAACTTAAGCCGAAACATTTCAGCAACAACTTTTGGGCAGAGGCGGTCAACACCGCCTGTCATGCAATCAACCGTCTCTATCTTCACAAGATCTACAAAAAGACTGCTTATGAGCTTCTCACTGGTAACAAACCTAAAGTTGATTATTTTAGAGTATTTGGTTGTAAGTGTTTTATTCTTAACAAGAAAGTCAAGAGCTCAAAGTTTGCTCCTAGAGTGGACGAGGGCTTCTTGCTTGGTTATGAATCAAATGTGCATGGATATCGCGTTTTCAACAATACCACTGGTCTTGTTGAAATAGCGATAGACGTGACATTTGATGAGTCTAATGGCTCGCAAGGGCATGTTCCTAATGGCACTGCAGGAAATGAAGAACTACCTTGTGAGGCCATAAAGAAACTTGCAATAAGTGAAGTGAGACCACAAGAAAAGGATGATGAGGAAGGAACTTTGTGGATGACCAATGAGGTTGTTGATGTGGGTGCAAAGGTGGTGGGTGACAAATCCTCCACCCAAGCAAACCCATCAACCTCAAGTCATCCAAGTCTTGAAGAAAATCATCAATTCTAAAGGATGCTAACTGTGGTAGAAGATGAACACGAAAGTGTTAATGGTGAAGTGCCTCTTGATCAAGTGAATAATGAGGAGGAGCAAATACAAAGACAACCATCAGTGCCTCATCCTAGAGTCCATCATACCATTCAAAGAGACCATCCGGTGGACAACATCCTAGGTAGCATCAGGAGAGGGGTAACAACTCGATCTCGTTTAGCTAATTTTTGTGAATTTTACTCGTTTGTTTCCTCTCTTGAGCCACTTAGGGTTGAAGAAGCATGGTGATCCGGATTGGATAATTGCCATGCAAGAGGAGTTGAACAACTTCTCCCGGAATGAAGTTTGGTCCTTAGTCCAAAGACCCAAACAAAATGTGATTGGGACAAAATGGGTCTTTAGGAACAAACAAGATGAACATGGTGTGGTTACAAGAAATAAAGCACGGTTGGTTGCCCAAGGCTACACTCAAGTGGAAGGACTTGATTTTGGTGAAACATATGCGCTAGTAGCAAGGTTAGAGTCAATTAGAATATTAATTGCCTATGCTACTAACCATGATTTCAAGCTATATCAAATGGATGTCAAGAGCGCATTTCTAAATGGACCACTACAAGAGAGGGTCTATGTGGAGCAACCACCGGGCTTTGAAGATCCAAAGAAGCCAAATCATGTTTACCTATTTCACAAGGCACTCTACGGGCTTAAACAAGCCCCTAGAGCTTGGTATGATTGCCTTAAGGATTTCTTGCTTAACAATGGTTTTGAAATAGGAAAAGTAGACTCTACTTTATTCACACGCAAAGTTGACAATCAATTATTTGTTTGTCAAATATATGTTGATGACATTATATTTGGCAGTACTGATGAAACTTTTTGTGAGGAATTTAGTAGGGTTATGACAAATAGGTTTGAGATGTCCATGATGGGTAAGCTCAAGTACTTCCTGGGTTTTCAAGTTAAACAACTCAAGGAAGGAACCTTTCTGTGCCAAACCAAGTACACACAAGACATGCTCAAAAAGTTTGGCATGGAAAAGGCAAAGCACGCCAAGACACCAATGGCTTCAAGTGGTCATCTCGAGTTAAATGAAGAAGGTAAATCTGTAGATCAAAAGCTTTATAGATCAATGATAGGATCTCTACTATATTTGTGTGCATCTAGGCCAGATATCATGCTTAGTGTGTGCATGTGTGCCCGTTTTCAAGCTAACCCAAAAGAGTGTCACTTAGTGGCTGTTAAGAGAATTTTGAGATATTTAGTTCACACCCAAAATCTAGGTCTCTGGTATCCTAAGGGCTCCTTTTTCGATTTATTTGGCTACTCTGATTCAGACTATGCCGGTTGTAAAGTAGATCGAAAAAGCACCTCGGGGACTTGCCAATTCCTTGGGCGGTCCCTGGTGTCCTGGAGCTCTAAGAAGCAAAACTATGTTGCACTTTCCACTGCCGAGGCCGAATACATAGCTGCTGGTGCTTGTTGTGCTCAGTTGCTATGGATGAAGCAAACTTTGAGAGATTCTGACCGCGCTGGTTAGATGCGGTTGAACCGGCCCTTGGAGGGCGGTTGAACCGGTCCTGGGGACCAGCTCAACTGCCTATTTATATGTCGCTCCCCTTCTCTTCCCTCACTCCAACCATACTCTCCTTAGTCTCTCCGCAGTGTTTAGAGCCTCCTCTCTCTCACTCACCTCAACCGGTTCATAGTTCCAAAACCTCTCCAATCATGGTGCGTCGTCGCAACCCTTCCGTGATTGAGTTTAGCAGCGACTCAGATGAGATTCAGGAGGAATCTCCTGTCCCCTCTCCTCCGCCTCGTCGCTCCCTCTCTAAGAGAGGACACGACTCTGGTAGGATGGATGGAGAGGGTTCTTCCATGCCCTCGTAGCCGGCTCACGGGAGGCGCCAAAAGGTTGGCGCCACTCGACCTCGTCGTAGCACTTCTTCCTCTGGATATGCTCCGTGCCAGGAGGAGGATGGGGCTTTAGACGACTTCATCGACCTTCCAGCGCCAGATGCACTCTACGTCACCGGTCTGCACATGCATCCGGCGAACGTTACCCGCAGTCCACATGAACCTCCTATCGACTTCTCTCTGAAGGGTGTGGACACTCTTTAGCGCCTGAGGTTCACCAATCCTTCTCTCACTCCTCGTCATCCTGGTGTCTAGGACCCTCGGTTCTGGAATCTTTTCCAGGCTGATTTCTACAATTCTGTCATTTTATCCAAGAAACACCCAGTCGTCAGGCATAGGTTTATAGACTGGGAGGGATGTGAGAACATGGGAGATGCTGACATGACGTCAGCTCTCCAAAACTTAGAGAGAAAGGGGTTAAAAAATATTATGACCATGGAATACCCCTGGAACAACGAGGTGGTAGCTCAGTTTTATGCCACCCTCTGGACCAAGAAAGTAGATGAGGAAGCCGATGGGTATGATTACCCTGTCATGTATTTCTTCATCCAGGGTAACTGGCACAAAGTCGGTTATCGTCATTTTGCCCATATTATGGGCTTCTCTGATGCTGATATTCAGAGCAGCAACATGCGAGTGCATAACATTAGGCTGCCCATGCGAGAAGAGACTGAATTTATTCATGTCTCTAATGATCGGGAGTTCTGGATGACTGCTAACATGCATAGGTACTACAGGTACCTTAACTCTTTGTCCAGGATGACCGTTCTCCCGAAGGGCGGGAATAAAATGAACGTCCTTGGGGAGAGTCGGGTCTTCCTTCTCCTCCTTGCTCCCAACAGTCTCGTCGCATTAATGTGTTTGACATGATCTAGGAAGAGATCATCCGTGCTTCCTGGTCTCCTCTCAAAGGGTGTCTTCATGCACCCTTTATCATGAAGATGATCGAAGTGGTCACCCAGACTCACTTCGAAAAACCTATCAAACACTCCCGCTACGTACCCTACTAGGTCGATTCCTCCAACCCAGCTGCTCGTACGAAGCGGGCTCCCTCAGGGTCTGGAGGCCCTGCCTCCTCTACTGACCCACCTCCCCAGCCTCCTCATCATCCATCCTCCTCTCGCACCGCCTCTGCCTCGTGTCCCTCTCCTGGCCGCGGATCTCCCATGCCACGTGGTCATGGTCGTGGTCGAGGTCGTGGCCGAGGGATGGGTGCCCGCTTGGTCCATGGGATTGCGGCATTTTTCTCTATGTGCTGGAACATTTCTGCTGATGTACATGAGCTGGCAAGGCGTCAGCGGGAGACTGACGACAATCTTCGTCGTCAAGCTTCCACTATGGGTATGCCCTTTGCCCCTCGCTCGCCTGACGTGCCTCTCCATCCTCCTCCCCCGGAGATCAATGAGTGGCACCAACAGGCCTATGGGGTGCCATTTATGTTAGCAGACGACGAAGAAGAAGAAGAAGAAGCCTACGTTGATGATCGCGAGCAGTTTGCCCTGCCTCCCTACCATGGGGATCTAGGTCAATCATCCTCTCATCCTCCTCCTCCCTACCCAGGTCCGGGACCCATTCCTGGTGACCCGCGGCCATCCAGCTCTGGTTACCATCACCACCCCCCTCCTCCACCGCCTCCTCATCATCGTTCATCTTCGGCATCTGTTTTTTCTGCGGGTGATGAGCCCCCTAGGGACTCCTCACTCGAGGAAGACATGATGAGGACTTTCTTCCCTGACTACACATCATACCCTCCATCATATCCTCCATCCTATCCTCCTCCTGGAGGATATTGATTCATGTATCCTTGTCTCTCTCTCTCTCTCTCTCTTCGTTTTTGGTACTTGTTGCCAAAAAGGGGGAGAAAATCCAAAATTTCTAGTCATTTTGTTTGTGGTTCTTTCGGTTATGTATTTCTTTTGGATTATTTTTTGTTTTTGCCACTGTTGTGGCTTGTATCCTCTTATCATTGTATGAAATAAAACTGCTGGGTTTTTTTTATTCAAAGTGATATGATGGTCTTCTGGCCATCATCTTTTGTCCCATCAGTTTGTAATGATTGCTTTGCTATGAAGTAAAAATGATGTGTATTTAGAGATAGTCATATGCATCACAACTCCTGGTATGACACTCTTGCACCCCCTCAGATGGTTGTATTCATTATGGTTTTTGTCACTATCTCTAAATGTGTTGCTCACATGACATATTATGTCAAAACATTGGATTCACAATCATGCACACATTTAGGGGGAGCCATCTACATACAATCATTCAAAAGAAATTTTCTATTGCAAATGTTTATCTTTTTGACCTTAATTGTTTTGGCATCAATCACCAAAAAGGGGGAGATTGTAAGTGCAATCAACCCCAAATGAGGGTTTTGGTGATTTAATGACAAAACAAATAAGGGTACTAACAGTTTTTGTTCTCAATGTATGATTAGAAAGAAACAGGAACTTAAGGAAGCACCAAGGACTTCATGCAACGGACGTATAAAATTTTATGTAAAATCTTGTGTTGCATGATGTAATTCTTCCTTATTCTTTTCCGCACAGGTATAGGTGTTTGCTATAGCTCAAGTCCCCAAATTCAAAAGCTATTTTTGAAAACCAAAATCACTTTAACATTATTTGGTTGACCATTGTTAGGGTTGAGAAACCTAGAGTGTTCTTGCTGAAAAGCAGCTGAACTTCTTCAACTGCAGCTGAGCTTTCCAGCTGAACTTAACTTCAGTTGTGTTGAGCTTCTTCAGCTGTAGCTGAGCTTTTCAGCTGAGCTGGACTTCAGCTAAGTTGAGCTTTCAACTCTAGCTGAACTTCAACTTCAGCTGTGGACCTCTTTGACCATACACCAACTGAACTTGCCCCGGGTAGCTGAGTTGGGGTTTTCTCTCCAAAACTCTCTGGTCTAGACCAGCTGAACTGGTCCTAGGGGGCAGCTCAACTGGTCTCTGACCCCTCTGACTTCTGATCTGCAGTCTGCCAGTCAGACTGGCAGTCAGGTCACCAGGGATGTCAGGGGGCGGTTCAACCGCCCTGGGGGGCGGTTCAACCGGTCCTGACCTGTCTGACCCGCCTGCAGGTCAGTCTGCCAGTCAGTCTGGCAGTCAGACTGGCAAATAGTCTGCTGACCTGTCAGGGGGAGGTTCAACCGCCCTAGGGGGCGGCTCAACCGGTTTTCTGCGAGGTTTCTGCTCAAACGGCTAGTTTTTGAGCCGTGACTATAAATAGAACCCTCTCTCTCCCTTCTTCAATGCTGCTGTACACTTACACATTTATTGCTCACCTAACTTGAGACAAAGCACTCATCTCTCCCATATCTCTCACACTTAAATCTTCCTCAAGATTCAACCTTGTTGGAGGAGCTCTTGGGTGTGAGGTTTGTGCTTGTGGTCACGATTTGGCTTTCCTCTCCCATCTCTTTTTACAAAGACTTGAGCTTGTGCAAACCCCTCTTATGCTTTCTTGGTGTTCTTGAAACCCTAGGTTTCAAGATCTTTTGAGGTTGCTTGGGAGTCTCCAAATTTGTGGACGACCCCAAGAAGTTTGTATCACCCGCTCTTTGAGCTGAGATAAGAAGAGTGCCTTGACCTTTGTGGTCGGCTTTTGGAGGATTAGGGTTGAAAAAGACCCGGCCCTTTGTGGGCTCCTCAACGGGGAGTAGGACACCTTTGTGGTGTGGTCGAACCTCGGACTAAATCTTGTGTCTTGTGTTCTTGCTTGTCTTTAACTTAAGATATCTTTACTTGCAAGATTGACATAAAGATTTTTCCGTAGAGTTTATCTAGAAGTGAAATAGCCTTTACATATTCATCTTTTCATTCTAACTTAGCTATACCTTACTTCTCACAAGAACTCACGAAATACTTTTTCGAGTAGATTTTAGTCTAACGTTTATAAAACAGTTGGATTGGTTCAGAGTGGTTCAACTTGCGCACGTAGCTGTTGAACCGGCCTACACTAGTCGAATTGTGTATTTAACAATCTTTCGAAGTTTGTTGTGAAAATTTTCAGATTAGCCTATTCACCCCCCTCTAGGCTACTTTCAAGAAGGTATGTACTCAAAAGTCTACTTATGCTTCTTCTAGTGATGATGAATCTAGCGATGATGAAATAGATTACTCTAGTTTGTTCAAGGGCTTAGATAGATCTAAAATTGATAAGATTAATGAATTGATTGATGCTTTGAATGATAAGAATAGATTGCTAGAAAAGCAAGAGGATCTTTTGTATGAAGAACATGATAAATTTGTAGAGGCACAAAAATCTCTTGCTTTAGAAGTTAAAAGGAATGAAATGCTTTCTTGTGAACTATCTACTTGCCATGAGACAATTTCTAGTTTAAAAAGTGTTAATGATGATTTAAATGGTAAACTAGAAGTAGCAAATAGATCTAACTCTTGTGTAGAACATGTTTTGATTTGCAATAGGTGTAAAGATTTTAATGTTGATGCTTGTAGTGAACACCTAGTTTCTATTGCAAAATTAAATGATGAAGTGGCTAGTCTTAATGCCCAACTTAAGACTAGCAAGAGTGAATTTGACAAACTAAAATTTGCAAGGGATGCCTACACTATTGGTAGACACCCCTCAATTAAGGATGGGCTTGGCTTTAAGAAGGAAGCCAAGAACTTAACAAGTCATAAGGCTCCCATCTCCACCAAGGAGAAAGGGAAGGCCCCTATGGCTAATAGTGCTCAAAAGAATCGTGCATTTATTTATGATAGGAAATTTTCTAGAAATGTTCATCATGATAGGAGTTGTAATGCTTATGATTCAAATGCAATGTTTGCTTCAAGTTCTTCCTATGTGCATGGTAGAGATATGCCTAGGAGAAATGTCATTCATCATATGCCTAGGAGAAATGTTGCTCATGTTCCTAGGAAAATTAATGAACCTTCTACAATTTATCATGCTCGCAATGCTTCATTTGCAATTTGTAGAAAGGATAGAAAGGTGATTGCTAGGAAATTAGGGGCAAAATGCAAGGGAGATAAAACTTGCATTTGGGTCCCTAAGGATATTGTCACTAACATTGTAGGACCCAACAAGAGTTGGGTACCTAAGACCCAAGCATAAATTTGCCTTGCAGGTTTATGCATCCGGGGGATCAAGCTGGATTATCGACAGCGAATGCACAAACCACATAACGGGGGAGAAGAAGATGTTCACCTCCTATGTCAAGAACAAAGATTCCCAAGACTCAATCATATTTGGTGACGGGAATCAAGGCAAGGTGAAAGGGTTAGGAAAAATAGCTATTTCATCCGAGCACTCCATTTCCAATGTGTTTTTAGTTGAGTCGCTTGGATATAACTTGTCTGTGAGTCAGCTTTGTAATATGGGATATAACTGCTTATTCACAAATGTAGATGTGTCTATCTTTAGAAGGAGTGATGGTTCATTAGCTTTTAAGGGTGTATTAGACGGCAAACTCTATTTAGTTGATTTTGCAAAAGAGGAGGCCGGTCTAGATGCATGCTTAATTGCTAAGACTAGCATGGGCTGGATGTGGCATCGCCGCTTAGCACATGTGGGGATGAAGAACCTTCACAAACTTCTAAAGGGAGAACATGTGATAGGTCTAACAAATGTTACTTTTGAAAAAGATAGACCTTGTGCAACTTGTCAAGCAGGTAAACAAGTGGGAAGCTCTCATCATACCAAAAATGTGATGACCACATCAAGACCTTTGGAGTTGCTTCATATGGACCTCTTCGGACCCGTCGCCTATCTAAGCATAGGAGGAAGTAAGTATGGTCTTGTTATAGTCGATGATTTTTCCCGCTTCACTTGGGCATTCTTCTTGCAGGATAAATCTGAAACCCAAGGGACCCTCAAGCGCTTCCTAAGGAGAGCTCAAAATGAGTTTGAGCTCAAGGTGAAGAAGATAATGAGCGACAACGGGTCCGAGTTCAAAAACCTTCAAGTGGAGGAGTACCTTGAGGAGGAAGGGATCAAGCACGAGTTCTCCGCTCCCTACACACCACAACAAAACGGTGTGGTAGAGAGGAAGAACAGGACGCTCATTGACATGGCGAGGACAATGCTTGGAGAATTCAAGATGCCTGAGTGATTTTGGTCGGAAACCGTGAACATGGCTTCTCACGCCATAAACCGGGTGTACCTTCATCGCCTCCTCAAGAAGACTTCGTATGAGCTTCTAACCGGTAACAAACCCAATGTATCTTACTTTCGTGTATTTGGGAGCAAATGTTACATTCTAGTAAAGAAAGGTAGAAATTCTAAGTTTGCACCCAAAGCTGTAGAAGGGTTTTTGTTAGGTCATGACTCAAATACAAAGGCGTATATGGTCTTCAACAAATCATCGAGTTTGGTTGAAGTCTCTAGCGATGTTGTATTTGATGAGACTAATGGCTCTCCAAGAGAGCAAGTTGTTGATCTTGATGATGTAGATGAAGAAGACGTTCCAACGGCCGCAATACGCACCATGGCGATTGGAAAAGTGTGCCACAAGAACAAAAGGAGCAAGATCAACCCTCTTCCTCAACAATGGTGTTGGGACCATGCTTCGTCGTCGAAGGTCCTGCAGGAGGAAACAATTTCGGTTGAAGTTGTCTGTACGTAATGCCGAAGGGTGCTGTCCATGAAGCTTCGGAATTTCAAACCGACTTAAAGATAGAATGACCTTTTAGTCCATAAGAGTTTGAGTCGATGTTGTAAACTTTTATGAGGGGTATGATTGTAATTGTTCACAGGCTGTGTCCTGTGCCTATAAATAGATAACAGTATTCCTTTACTGTTCACGCATTCCTGTAATTGCAAAAGCATCACTCGGGAATTATTGCTTATCAAGGCGAAGGTATAATCATACCTTAAACATTGTATTCAAAATAAATATGTGAATGGTGCCATTTATCTCCAACATATCTATCTTTAATGTTTTACATTTTACATCGTTTTATGTTATTTTCGTCACCTTTGTAATATTATGTTTGTATCCTTCGTCCGAAGTTCATTAAACCCTTGAGGAGATAATGCTTCAGCGAGCGAAGGGTAGTTAATATTTAACATCTTCGTGTTGCCTTGTTCTTGATTCATAGCATTTCAGAACAAGTTCCCAACAAATGGTGCATCCCCCAACTCAAGATGATGAACAGGTTCATCAAGAGGAGGCGTGTGATCAAGGGGGAGCACAAGATGATCATGTGATGGAAGAAGAAGCACAACTAGCACCTCCAACCCAAGTGAAAGTCGCCAAGAGGGGGAGTGAATAGGTGGAACCTGAATATTAAAACTTTATCCCCCAACTAGATCCCTTGATTAGTGGTTAGAACAAGATATACAATTATCGGAGTATAAAAACTAAGTCCTTGCTTGAAAAGAGTATTGCTTTCAAATAATGCGGAATTGATAAGACAATACAACTAATAAGTCTATGAGAATAAAGCAAGAAGGCTTAAATGAGAAGAGCAATAAGTCAAGTTGTTTCTTGCGAAGTGTTGCTTCACTAAATGAGAATTTAACTTGAAGCAACACCAAATGATATTAGCAAATAATAGCACAAGAAAACTTAGAGTAAGGGAAAGCAAACAAATCACAAGCAATAAACACAAAGGACACGGGTGATTTGTTTTACCGAGGTTCGGCCCTCGAAGGCCTAGTCCCCGTTGAGGAGTCTACTTAAGGACGGGTCTTTTTCAACCCTTTCCCTCCCTCCACCGATCACTCAAGGATCGGCGAGCTCTTCTTCTTCTCAAGGATCACTCTCGATCCCGCAAGGACCACCACACTCTTTGGTGTCTCTTGCTAGCTTTTACAAGCCTCCAAAACTTTGGAGGAAGTTCAATGGGAGTCAAAACTCCACGCACAAATGAACACAAAGATGTAGCACACACTATCTCTCAAGGAATCTCACAAGGCACTAGCGCTAAACTCAAGTGAGTAGCTCTCTCTTGCTTGCTTTCTCTTTTGTGGCACTTGTGTTGGTTGTAGTGGTCTAAATCTTGTGTATAGGATGGATCAATGAATATATGCGGTTGGGAGGGCTTGAGTATGTCAACTAGATGACTTGGAATGTTGCTTGGGCTCCCACACCTTGAAGTGGCCGGTTGGGGTGGTATTTATAGCCATCAACCAAATTGTAGCCGTTGGAGAAGGCTGCCGGCGAAGGGCGCACTGGACAGTCCGGTGCGCCACCGGACAGTGTCTGGTGCACCACCAGACAGTGTCCGGTGTGCCGCCACATCATCTTCTCGTTAGGGTTTGGAGCTGGTCGACCGTTGGAGGCTTTGTCCTCATGTGGCACCGGACAGTCCGGTGCGACACCGGACAGTCCGGTGCCCCTATGACCGTCTGCTCTGACATCTGATTTGCACTGTTCACTTTGCAGAGTCGACCGTTGCGCGCAGTTAGCCGTTGCACCGCTGGTGCACCGGACAGTCCGGTGAATTATAGCGGAGGTGCGCTTGGAAAACCCAAAGGTGAAGAGTTTGAGGTCGATCTTCCCTGGTGCACCGGACACTGTCCGGTGGCGCACCGGACAGTCCGGTGCGCCAGACCAGGGCACACTTCGGTTGTCCCTTGCTCTCTTTGTTTGAACCCATTCTTGGTCTTCTTATTGACCTTTTGTGAACCTTTGGCACCTGTAGAACTTATAGACTAGAGCAAACTAGTTAGTTCAATTATTTGTGTTGGGCAATTCAACCACCAAAATCAATTAGGAAATAGGTGTAAGCCTAATTCCCTTTCAATCTCCCCCTTTTTGGTGATTGATGCCAACACAAACCAAAGCAAGTATAGAAGTGCATAATTGAACTAGTTTGCAAAATGCAAGTGCACAAGTTACTTAGAATTGAGCCAATATAAATACTCATAAGATATGCATGGATTGTTTCTTTGTTTTTTTAACATTTTGGACCACGCTTGCACCACATGTTTTGTTTTTGCAAATTCTTCTTTTTTTGTAAATCCTTTTCAAAGTCCTTTTGCAAATAGTCAAAGGTAAATGAATAAGATTTTGCGAAGCATTTTCAAGATTTGAAATTTTCTCCCTTTGTTTCAAATGCTTTTCTTTTGACTAAATGTCGGTGTTTTGGGTCCGACCACACATCCGGGGTTGCCCCTCAAGGTGTTTTAGGAGTAGGACAGTGTCGACAACTGTAGCAAAATGGTTCGTGCCGATCGCACGAGGGACAGTGGACAAGGTTTACAGGTTCGGGCCGCTTAGAGATGCGTAACACCCTACGTCCTGGTGAGTATGCTTGGTGAATGTGGTTACAAGAGAGCTCTCTGGATTGAGAATACAGAGAGTTGACGTGGGTGGCTAAGTAAAGGGTCGATCGTTCTGAAGGGGTGCCCCCTAGGCCTTATATACTCGACCGTGGGGCAGTACACGTGGATAAGATAACAACAAGTAGCTAAAAGATAGTGAACCTCTTGAGATTATCCCTACGTAACCCTCGCCGGCTTATCCTCGCATGGCTTCGTTGCATGGAGGCTCCAGCGCGAGAGAGTCGGATCTCTGTTGCGGTCATTCGCTCGACGCTGTGGGCCGTCCGGGTTTGCACCAATCCGGCCTCATGTCGTTCTGCTTTGCTGGTTGTTTCTCCCCAGGCCCACGAAAGAATGACCTTACGATTTATTGGGCCCTTGGGCCTTTCGTGAGGTCCTTTACTCTTTTAGTGGACCCGGGGGATATCTATCCCCCACAAGCCCCCGATCTTTGGGTTAATTTAGAGGTAATCAACCCGAAGATCCCAGGTCCAGCTTGCAGGTAATTTGAAGAAAGATGGCTTCCTGTTGTCTTCTCCTGCTCCGATCACTCGTTGACCAAAACCTAGTTTCGTGCCTGTGCCTTAGAGGCCGGCATTCCAATTTGTAGGATTCTGAACTTCATTGGGTGCACCGGAGGTGCACCCAATGGGTGTAGCCCCCGAGCTTTGAGTAGATTTTAGAAAATAATCTACTCGAATGTCTTCAGTAGAGATTATTTCCATTTGTGTTCATTCATTTTGGTTGAGGGTTGGCTTTTTTAATCTTGTCCCACGCTTTAGAAATCGGCACTATCTCGGCTTGGAATGATCATCCATGGGCACCCAATGGGTGTAGCCCCCGACCTTCAAGTGGATTTTTGAGGATAATCCACTCGAAGGTCTTCCTTTTGTGTCCTTTTGCTGAAGATTATCCTTTCTGCTTGTAAAAAAGTTGGCATGATGTCATCCGCGCTATGTCATCAATATTATGCTTCAGAGGTCAGCATGTATTTTGTCTTTTGCAGCCAAGTTCGCAATCCATCCATATCTTGCTAGGTAGTGCAATTTATTTGCTTTGTGACTGATTGGACATTTGATGGACGTTCTCTGTCTAGTCTTCAAGTCGTTTCTGTCGACCATATTTTGCACTCTACTGGCTATATTTGGCTTCCCTCTAACTCTCATTGATATCTCATTTTTGTCTTGAGGCATTCACTGCGTGCCCTGCACAGATGTGACCATTTTGAAAAGTATACTGATAATTCCTGGGCGTCCCCCCCAATGGGTGTGGGCAAGGGACGTCTTGGTACGCTGAGTGTTTTAGTCGGCTGCTTCTGAGTAGTAATGTGATGTGACGGCGAGTGTAATCATATCCTTTGCGCTGTTGACTGGAGTCCCAATGGGTGTAGAGTTGCATGAAACGGCGTCAGCCGCCTGACGTGTCTTCAGACGGGTGGAAGTGCTTATTGAATGCTTTGCGACTGTTCAGTGACCGCGGTTGGAGGTGAGCGGTTGCCTTCTCCCTTTATAAATAACGCCGTTGCCTTTCTGGTTTTTTCACATCTCCTCGCTGTTCTTTACTGCTTCCTTCTCTTCTCTCCCGTCTGCTTCCGCCATGGGCAAGAGTAACAAGCGCAAGCGCGAACTGACTCCTCCATCGGAGGATTTCGGTGACTCGGAATACTCGGAGGAGGAGTTCTCCTCCGAGTCCGAGGGATCTCCGGCTCCTGTCTCTCCCCCGGCGTCGTCCGATGACTCGGAATACTCGGAGGAGTTCTCCTCCCAGGGGAATACATCCGGGCCGTCGAGCGCTCCGGGCTCGAGGGCTCGGATGAGTCGGAGTACTCCTCGGATGAGGAGGACTCGGACGGCGGCGGCGAGGACGAGGACGACGACGACGACGACGACGGTGGCGACGGCGACGGCAGCGGCAGCGGCAGGGGCAGCGGCGACGGCGGCAGGGACGGTGACGGCGGCGGCAGCAGGGGCAGCACCAAAGGCGGCAGTAGCAAGGGCAGCACCAAGGGCGGTGGCGGCAGCAGGGGCAGGGCCAGTGGCTAGACGCCACTGGTCTTCTTAGATATTAGTATAGTATAGTATAGTTAGAATAATGTAGTAGTAATGTAGAGTAGTATAGCGTAGTGTAGTAGTAGTAATGTAATGTAGTAATAGTAGGGGAGTATCAACTCGCGAAGAGTTGATTTGTAAGTTTATTAACTTCCCTTTGAATGAAAGAATGACGTTTGGCTTCTCTTTTGATGACTGTCCTGCTTACTTGTGAGTCTAATTCCTTTGAAAGAGTAAGTGAAATACTCGGGCATTGAACTGATGTTTTCTGAAATGGTTGCCGAGTAACTTTGTAGGTGGTGTCGGCGCTTGTAGAAGTAACTGCCGAGTAACTGAAGATTGTGTCAGCGTTTTTAGAAGCAACGCCGAGCAACTGATCATTGTATCAGCGTTTTAGAGGCAACACCGAGTGACTGAATATGATATCAACGTTTTAGAAGTAACATCGAGTGACTGGAGGTCGGCATCGGCATTTTAGAAGTAATGCCAAGCAACTGAACATGAAAACAGCGTTTTAGAGGCAACGCCGAATGACTAGAGGTCGACGTCGTCATTTTAGAAGTAATGTCGAGCGACTGAATACGAAATCAGCGTTTTAGAGGTAACGCCGAGTGACTGGAGGTCGACGTCATCATTTTAGAAGTAATGCCGAGCGACTGAATACGAAATCAGCGTTTTAGAGGCAACGCCAAGTGACTGGAGGTCGACGTCGGCATTTTAGAAGTAATGCCGAGCAACTGAATACGAAATCAGCGTTTTAGAGGCAACGCCGAGTGACTGGAGGTCGACGTCGGCATTTTAGAAGTAATGCCGAGCAACTGAATACGAAATCAGCGTTTTAGAAGCAACGCCGAGTGACGGCAGGCCGCCCGAGCCTCTTTGAGGATGGTGGCCGAGTGATGAGGTGGCGCATCGGTGTTCTGGGGATAACTGCCGGGTGACCACGTGGCACGCTGGTTTTGGAAATAACCGCCGGGTGACCACGTGGCACTTTTTGAAACGGTATCTGGCTCGAGAATATCCCATAAGAGCTGCGCTTTTAGCCGCCTTTGCTTTCCGTGCCCTAGTTCTTGCATTCCCGCTTCCGAATCCTCTCTGCCGCTCGCCTCCACTCTGCTCGCTGGTAGAATCGAGATGGCACCCAAGAGGAAGACCGCGAGCTCGTCTGCTGTGGTGATTCCTCCAATCGATCCCAACAGCCAGTTGCCTTTTGCAGGTAACCACATGTCCATCATTTCCGAAGCTGAACTCCTCCACCTCGTGTCCATCGGGGTTCTTCCTCCGCGGGAACTCTGTTCTTGGCGGATTTGCCACGGGACTACTGTCCCGACAGAGGATACCCACGAGTCTGTAGTTTACGCCTCTTTTCTTCTCCGCGGCCTTGGCCTTCCCATCTCTCCCTTTTTCCGCGGTCTCCTTGATTTCTACCACATTAACCTGACCCATCTGAACCCTAACTCAATTCTGCAAATCTCCATCTTCGTTCACTTATGCGAAGCCTTTCTTGGCGTGCTGCCGCATTTCGGCTTATGGAAATACCTGTATCATTGTCACCCTGGGATGGCCGGGGGACAACATCAGTTGGTCGGAGGTGCCAGTTTGGAGATGCGCCGCGGGCGGAAGACTGAGTATCTTGAGATTCCCCTTAAAGATAGTATTAAGGGGTGGCATCTAGAGTGGTTCATAGTTGATAATTATGGAAATTCTCTCCCCTCCCGGTCGGGAAGACAGCCAGACGTTCGCACCCCAAGCTGGACCGAGTCTCCCACAGATGAGGAGGTAGCTGAGGCGGGTGTGTTGCTAGCTGAAGTTGGACTGCTGAAAGAGAGAGGTCTAACTGCTGAAGCTGTGGTCACTGACTTTGTTTTCAAGAACATTCAGCCACTGAAAGATAGGGCCTACCCAGCTTATCTGTATCGAGGGCTAGCCGACTCAACTCGGGTTACCAACAGGAGAATCCCTTCTGCAGACTTGGTGAGCCGACTTGAAATGATTCTCAGGGGCAAGGTGTCCAATGTTGGTGCTCCAGTGGCGTACTCGGCCTGGAACTTGCCTCCTCCCAAAGCCTTCACCCTTTTCGTGTCAAATCCACCTGTGACTGATGGCAATTTGGGCCTTAGAGTGCGACCCTCTGCTGAAGAAGTCAGTGCTTTGGTTGCTTCGCTTGGGGAGATTCCTGATGACGAACGGCAAGTCCATTTTGAGGTGCCCCTGAACCCTAGTGATGCAGATATAAATGCCATGCTTGATCTGCTAGCTGAGGATTCTTCCGACGCTGCTCCTGCTGGTACATTGGCAGTGGTGCCCCTCCCAGAGGTTGATACAACTTTGGATGTTCAGAAACCTGTCAGTACTCGCCCGAGGCGCCCTAGCCGAACCAATCAGCCTGAGCCTTCTGCTGATGAGCAAAAGAAGAAAAGAAGACGCCTCCGGCGAGTATCCAGTTTTGATGAGGATGCTGGTACCTCAGTTCCTGCTGCTGAAGAAGTGCCTGCGACTGGACTTACTGACACTGACCCCAATGGGTGTACCCAAACTGCTACTGATCCCAATGTGGGTGCTCCACCTGTTGCTGATCCCAATGGGGGTGCTGCTTGTGTTGTCGGCGTGGATGACGAGGGGAAAGAGAATGAGGTTCCTTTGACTCGAAAGAACAGTCGGCAGTTCATCGCCAGTAGTGAGAGTAGTGGAGTTCCCTCTCCTGCTTTGTCTGCCCTCATTGGTCTACAAGAACTGTCTCTGGCCAACTTTGATCAAACTCTTGAGGATATGGTCCCAGAGGACTTGTTATCGGAGCCAGTGGATGATGGTGTAATGGAGGCTTGTGCTGACGTGCCTGATGCTGGGTTGAGGTCATCCCGTGCCTCGTCGACCTTAGAGCGCGATCTTGAGGGCCGGGAGACTGACTTGAATCGTCCTGGTCCTATGGAGGTAGATGAGGGCCCATCAACCTTAGAAGTGGTTACTGCAGAGAGCTTGGACCTCAAGAGTGGTGCTGTCACATGCCCAGCCCCCAAGGGTGTCGCCGGGGATGACTTAGCTCGGGTGGAGAGTGTAAGCCACTGCCCAGCCCCCGAGGGTGCTGTCGGGATGATCCGGCTCAAATGGGCAGTGCCAACTATGACCCAGCCCCCGAGGATGCCCGAGCAGGGTCTCCTTCCTGTACCTCCATGGACGTTCACGCGGGATCTCCTCCACACTCTGGCTGTATGGTGGTAGCCCAGAATTTGGATCAGGGAGTCGCTTTAGAGGGCAGTGCCCCTGCTGACCGAGTGTTGGGCTCTGTTGAAGGTACTGAGTTGATCTCTGCTGATTCGTTGCAAACTGCTCCGGGTGGTGGCCTTACATCTGCTTATCAACTGATCTCTCCTGATTTGGGGATCCCTTCGTTCTTCTCCAACCTCCAGGTACTGTGATGTATTTTAACTTGACTTTTACATTGCCTAAACTGCTGTCGTCACACTCGTCTGTTTTCCTCATCAGGCTTTGGTGGATGGGATGGCTAGCCAGCTGAGGCTTCAGGGTGCTTCCACCCCAGAGGTAGCTTCATCTCTTGCATGTTGGAATCCAGTGTCACTTCAACGTCGCGTCTCTGAATTGGAGGCAACCAACGCTGGTTAGTGATTTTTGCTTCTTTCTGCCTTCGCTGTGGACTGCCTTACCTTCTGACCCCATTTTGTTTGATTATCTCTCGTTAGGAGTGACCCGGCAGATTTCAATTCTTGAGGAAAAACACTCCCGAGATCTGGCTGAATTGGCTCAGCGGTGCACTGACTTTGAGGAGAAGTACTCTCAGGGCCAAATTGAACTGGGTCAAGTCTCTACTGCCTTGGATGACGCCAATGCCCTGAATTCTTCCCTTCATGCTCAGCTTGATTCTGAAAAGGTAATATACAAAACTGTGCCTTGCCTTGCTGTGCTCCTATTACTTGCTTGGTTTTTGAAGGAGCTGACTTTTGCTCGCAGGAAGAAAAGCGTATCCTTGCTGCTTCTCGTGACAATCTTGACAGGTTGTATCGTGATTCTAGCAATTCGCTGACTATCTTGGAGAGAAGTCATCGCTTCACCATGGAAGAATTAGACCTCCAACGTTGTAAGCTGCAGGAATCCATGGATGAGGTAACCCGGCTCAAGCAGTTGATATCGGCAAAGGATGCTATTATCAAAGAACTCCGAGCTTCCAAAAAATCCATTGCCCAGGAGTTAGAGACTGCTCGACTGGCTGCTAAAGTCGCTGAAGAAACTTCTGTTACTCTCAAGGCCCAGCGCGACAGAGCCATGGATAAGGCTATTCGGGCAGGACGAATATTGATGAGGAGACCCGGCGTGGTTGTTCCTGAAGACATAAGAGCTGATGTGAATGCTGCCCCTGATTCCTCGAGTCGCCCTTCTTCGTCGGTCCCTCCTGAGAAAGACTTTGCAAAATAAAGAAAAACTTTTGCGTGCTTTGAGTGCGCGGTTAGCATAATCGAGTATTTGTCAGAGGACATTAGTTCAGCACTCGAATGATATAATTACTTTCTTATTGTATCAGAATTCATCAGTTCGTAAATTTATAGTAATGAAATGACGCATGATGATTATGAAATTCGTTTGTGGGATATGGAAGTCATCCCCTGAATTGTAAAGGCATGTTGCATCGGCTTAAATCGCCACTGACTTTTAGCCGATGGCTCCATTAGTAGGGCATAGTGGTCACCCTGAGTTAAGTAGGCGTGAGCATGTTGCACTGCCTTAAATCGTCGCCGACTTAAGTCGATTGCTCCGTTAGTAGGGCATAGTGGTCACCCTGAGTTAAGTAAGCATGAGCATGTTGCACCGCCTTAAGTCGTCGCCGACTTAAGTCGATTGCTCTGTTAGTAGGGCATAGTGGTCACCCTGAGTTAAGTAAGCGTGAGCATGTTGCACCGCCTTAAGTCATTGCCGACTTAAGTCGATTGCTCCGTTAGTAGGGCATAGTGGTCACCCTGAGTTAAGTAAGCGTGAGCACGTTGCACCGCCTTAAGTCGTCGCCGACTTAAGTCGATTGCTCCGTTAGTAGGGCATAGTGGTCACCCTGAGTTAAGTAAGCGTGAGCATGTTGCACCGCCTTAAGTCGTCACCGACTTAAGTCGATTGCTCCGTTAGTAGGGCATAGTGGTCACCCTGAGTTAAGTAAGCGTGAGCATGTTGCACCGCCTTAAGTCGTTGCCGACTTAAGTCGATTGCTCCGTTAGTAGGGCATAGTGGTCACCCTGAGTTAAGTAAGCGTGCAAGTCAATCGTAAATGAACTGAGTATCCTTGAAACCTCTTTTTTATTGATGACATATTTCCACTTTACAGAGTACATCATCATCCCAGCAGTTTTGAGATACAGCTAGGGATAAAACTTTCTGAGGTGTTCTATGTTCCAGGAGTTCCCAACTTCTGTGCCATCCATCTGAGTGAGGCGATACGATCCGGGCCGAGTGACTTCTGCTACCATGAAGGGCCCTTCCCATAAGGGTGATAACTTGTGTCGTCCCTCCCCCGTTAGAATTCGGCGGAGGACGAGATCTCCTACTGAGAAGAATCGTTGTCGCACAGCCTTGTCGTGATAGCGCCTTAGAGTCTGCTGGTACCTTGCTGATTGGATTACTGCGTTTAGCCGTTCTTCCTCAAGTACATCTATGTCCTCCAGCCTGGTGTCCTCAGCTTCTGCTATGCTTTCGAAGATCAACCTTGGCGCCCCAAACTTGAGATCAGCAGGTAGCACTGCCTCCGACCCATAGACCATGAAGAAAGGAGTGTTTCCATGCAAGGCTCGGCTAGGTTGGGTTCTTAGGCTCCAAACGACATAGGGCAATTCCCTTATCCACTTTCCTGCGAATTTTTCATTCTTATCGAAGACCTTTTTCCTGAGTGCCTCCAATATCATCTCGTTGGCTCGCTCAACCTACCCGTTGGCTCTTGGATGGGCTACAGATGCATACTTGATCTGAATGCTCTTTTGCTCGCAGAAGTCAAAGAATTCTGAACTTGTGAAGTTGGATCCTAAATCAGTTATGATGCTGTTTGGTATCCCGAATCTGAATATTATGTCTTGTATGAATTCTACGGCCTTAGCAGAGGTTAAAGAGGCAATGGGCTTGAACTCTATCCATTTAGTGAATTTGTCAATTGCTACCAATACATGAGTGTATCCCCCTTGAGCTTTCTTGAAAGGTCCAATCATATCCAGTCCCCAGCATGCGAAAGGCCAAGTTACTGGTATGGTCTGCAGTTGCTGTGCTGGCATGTGTTGTTGCTTTGACAAGTATTGGCAGGCTTCGCACCTCTGAACTAACTCGGCTGCATCGTTCTTTGCTGTTGGCCAATAGAATCCTGACCTGAAGACCTTCCCGACTAGTGTTCTGGAGGCTGCATGTATTCCACATTGCCCAGCATGGACCTCCTCCAGAAGTTGCTTCCTAGTGGACGGGAGAATGCACCTCATGAGGACGCCTGATGCACCCCTTCTGTATAATGTCTCCCCAATAAGTGTATAGTGAGCCGACTGTCTTGCAATGCGCTCTGCCGAATTCTTGTCGTCTGGTTCTTCTTCATTCTTTATATACTTAATGATCGGCCTTCTCCAGTCATCAGGGTCTGACTCGGGTTGATCTATGATGTTGCACTCTTCTGTTTGATCCATTGAGATACTCGGCTGCAGAATTTCTTGCATGAAAACTCCGGGTGGGACCTGAGTTCGACCGGACCCTAGCTTGGACAGTACATCGGCTGATGTGTTCCGATCTCTTTCTACATGATGAAATTCCAGACCTTCGAATTTATCTTCCAGCTTTCGGACGGCAGTGCAGTATTTTCCCATTGAATCGCTTGAGCAATCCTACTCCTTGTTTATCTGGCTGATGACTACCAGAGAGTCCCCATATACCATTAATCTTTTGACGCCCAACGATATGGCAATGTTCAATCCATGGATCAAAGCTTCATACTCGGCTGCATTGTTGGAGGCCGGGAATAGCAACTGGAGGGCGTACTTGAGGTGTTCGCCTCCAGGTGCAGTGAAGAGAATCCCTGCTCCTGCTCCCTGCAGCTTCAGTGAGCCATCAAAATACATTCGTCATACTTCTGCAGTCTCCGGGTTGTCTGGTACTTGTTGTTCGGTCCACTCTGATACGAAATCAACCAGTGCTTAAGTTTTGATGGCAGTGCGAGGTCGGAACTCGATGTCATGAGATCCCAGCTCACAAGCCCATTTGGCTATTCGACCGATGGCTTCCTTGTTGTGAAGAATATCCCCTATTGGAAAACTTGTAACTACTATGACTTTGTGGTCGTCAAAGCAGTGACGCAGCTTGCGGGCAGTTAGAAGTACTGCGTATAATAGCTTCTGAACTTGAGGGTACTTTTTCTTTGAGGGGCCTAGGACTTCACTAATGAAGTAAACAGGATGTTGTACTGGATAGGCATGTCCTTCTTCTACTTGCTCGACTACCAACGCGGTGCTTACCACGTGAGTCGTGCAAGAGATATACAGTAGAAAATCTTCAGCTGGTTGAGTTGACGTATCTCGCCGGGGTGGTTTCAGTACTGGTGGTGTTGTCAAGAATTTTTTCAGAGCATCTAGAGCTTCTTGTGCTTCTGAAGTCCATTGAAACTTATCCACCTTCTTGAGTAACTTGTAAAATGGCAAACCTTTTTCTCCTAGCCTGGATATAAATCTGCTCAGAGCTGCCATACATCCAGTAAGTCGCTGAACCTTCTTTTGCGATCGAGGTGCTTCCATCTTCATGATAGCTTCAATCTAATCTGGATTAGCCTCAATTCCCCGGTGGCTGACGATAAACCCGAGCAACTTTCCTGCTGGTACCCCAAAAACACATTTCTCGGGATTAAGCTTCCATCTATACCGCCTCAGACTGTTGAAAACCAGTTGTAAGTCTTCGATGAAGTTTTTTGAGTCCTATGTTTTGATTACCACGTCATCCACGTAGGCCTCCACACGCTTGCCCCAGTGATCGGCTAAGCATGTTTGAATGGCTCTCTGGTAAGTTGCTCCAGCGTTTTTGAGGCCAAACGGCATGGAGGTATAACAGAAAGCACCAAACGGAGTAATGAATGTCGTTTTTTCTTCATCTTCCTTTGCCAGACTAATCTGATGGTATCCAGAATAGCAATCCAGGAAAGACAGCATAGAACATCCAGCGGTGGAGTCCACAACCTGATCTATCCTCGGGAGCCCGAAAGGATCCTTCGACAGTGTTTGTTGAGATCAGTATAATCAACACACATGCGCCAATCCACTTTATTCTTTTTGAGTACAAGAACAGGGTTGGCTAACCACTCGGGATGTAACACTTCTCTAATGAATCCAGCCGCGACCAAGCGAGCTAACTCGGTGTAAATGGCCTCTCTCTTGTCGGGCGTGAAACAACGTAGTTTTTGCCGAATCGGCCTTGCCTGGGGATAGACCTTCAGTTTGTGCTCGGCCAGTTCTCTTGGGACTCCCGGCATATCCGCAGGTTGCCATGCGAATACATCTCGGTTATCTTGCAGAAACCGGACGAGCGCGCTTTCCGATTTGTCATCCAAGCTGGAGCTGATGATAGCCGTCTTGCGCTCATCAGCGAACCCCAGGTTGATTCTCTTGGTTTCTTCAGTCGGCCGCATAGAGGTCACGGTCTGAGCTTCGCTTGCCAGTACTGCGAGGTCCTCCTCAGGCTTAGAGTTCGCCAGTGTGGAAGGAACCGTCGATGGCTTGGCGGTGAGGGCTGCTTGAATAGCCACTCGGAAACACTCTGCGGCACCTTGGAAGTCGGCGCGCACAGTTATGATCCCTTGCGGTCCTGGCATCTTTAGTATCATGTATGTGTAATGCGGAATGGCCATGAACTTGGCCAATCCAGGCCTCCCGATGATGGCGTTGTACCCGCAGTCGAAGTTCGCCACTTCAAACCTCAGGAACTCGGTTCTGTAGTTCTCCGGAGTTCCGAAGGTGACTGGCATGTAGATGTGGCCCAGCGGGTATTCCCCTTCTGTCGGCACGATGCCGAAGAAAGGAGTGTCCGACTCGTGGAGCTCTTTGAGGTGAACTCCCAAGCCATGGAGTGTCCGGGGGAAGGTGACGTTGATGCTGCTCCCCCCGTCCACTAACACCTTCTTCACCCGGCTCTCTCGGATCACCGGATCGACGAGAAGCGGGTATTTGCCCGGATGGTCAAAGTTGAGCCATTGATCTGCCCGAGTGAAGGTGATCGGGTGCTCCGACCACCGGTATGGGGCGGGAGGGCCGGTGGTCGCCACCAGTATCTGGCGATCGTTGAGCTTTTGCTGTCTTCTGTTCTCCTGCGATCCGTGTCCGCCGAAGATGACGTTGACCTCCCTGTCAACGCGTGGGAAAGCTCCTCCTCCTCCCTCCTCCTGCTGATGGGGTTGTCGTGGTTCATCTGGTCCTCCCCTCGGCGGAGGAGGAGGTAGAGGTTGGAAGGGTCGGCCGTGTCCGACGAAATGCTTGAAGTCTCGGCAGTTACGAAGAGTGTGGCGCATGTCCTTGTGGTACGGGCACTGGGCGTCGAGGATGTCGTCTAACGTGCGTTCGCCTCCACGAGGTCCTCCTCGGGCGCGAGAGGCAGGTGGTCCGGCGGCGTGCACTTCTTCGCGAGGCCTCTTCTCCCATCGTTTGTCGGGTTGCTGGTTCGTGTCGCGTCGTGGTGCTGCCGGTGCGGGCTTTGCTCCTCCGATGAGGTCCTGGGCCCGCTCGTCGGCGGTGATGTAGAGGTCGGCTTCTCGGAACAGCTCCTCGGAGGTAGTCGGTGCCTTCTGTAGTATGGCTCGGACGAAAGCCGAGTCATTGGATCCTCTGTAGAAGTCCTCGATCACGGCCGCCTCCGTGACCTCGGGGATACGATTTCTCATGGTCTGAAACCTTTTGAGGTACGATCAGAGAGTCTCGTCCCCCCGGCGCTTGATGGATTTGAGGTCCCACGGTTGCGCCGGCTTGTCGGAGAGGGACTGGAAGTTGGCGATGAAGCGTCTACTGAAGTCGCCCCAGACGTCGATGCAGTGTCGGGGTAGATGTCGCAGCCATTGCAGCGCGTCTTGCCCAAGGACAATGGGTAAGTACGCGGTCATCACGTCTTCGGACGCCCCGGCAGCTCGAGCAGCGGTGGTGTAGACGGCTAGCCAACCCCCTAGATCCTGCTTAGGTTCATATTTGTCTACATTGGATACCTTGAAGTTGGGAGGCCATTGGATGGCCCTAAGGCGCGGAGTAAGAGCGGACACTCCGCACGTGTCCTCCTGTCGTCGGGGACGATGTCCGTCCCGGGGAGGGGAGTTGTGATTGTGGTTCCTCGACCATCCCCGGGTGGTTCCGCCAGTTGAGGCCGTTGCCGACTCAGTTCCGGTGGCTTGACTCTGAGTCGGGATGCCATGATCCCTGTCGTACTCCTCCCGACGGCGAATCTCGTTCTCATGCCGCCGCTCGCGCGAAGCATTGATGGAGCTTCGCGCGTCTCGGTGACTGTTGATGGCGTGTCGTAGATCGTTCGGCGGGTGAGCAAGCGGTAGAAGATGGTTGGCCGCCTGGGTGAACAGTCATCGGTAGCCCTCAGCGTCAGGAGTCCGAGGAAGTCCATCAGCTATCCGAGCCAATACCCCTCCGACTTCGCTCGGCGTGTTCATAGCTCGGGCGAAGTCGGGATTCAGGTTGCGCCCGAAGAATGGATTCTCCCGGCGCTGCCTTGCATCTTGCTCAGCCTGTTCCTGAGCTCGTCGGCGATCACGTCGTCGGGAGTTCCTTCGTTCTCTGAAGACGCGTTCTTCCGGAGTTTCTCCTATCTCCGAGACCTCGTCTCGCGAGACAGGCTGCTCCGGATTCCGCTCTCCGGCCGCATGACGTCGTCGAACGTTCCTGCGCCGGTTCCTCCGTCGTTGGGACTCTCGTTGAGGCGGTTCTTCCCCGGGTACGGTTGGCTCGTCGTCAGAGACGATAGGCGACTCCACTCTCCCGATGAAGAGGACGTCGGGGTAGAATGGTGTTGCTGTCGTGGTGACCTTCTTCCCGTTCTCCTTTGAGGCATGGGGAACGGAAAGAGCGACTCGCTTCTCCCCGGTTACCTTCTTCCTTGCGATCTGTGTCCACTCTTTTGTCGGAGAGGTAGGCAGTGGAGTTCTCCGGGTCAGCGAGCCCTCGGCCCCCGACTTTCCGGAGACGATCTTCTTCCGGAAAGCTGGAGGTTGTGCTTCTCCAGTATTTTCGGAGTTCGTTGGGGGAGACTTCTTTTCTGGTGGATCCGCGATACGGTGCAGAATTCCTTCTTTATCCGCTACAGATGAGATTGTTCCGAAGCAGAATACGGATCCGGGACGCAGGGTGATCTTGCTATAGAAGGTGACGGCCATTGAGCTAGCTTGGATTGTCGACACACCCCCTACCTGGCGCGCCAGCTGTCGGTGTTTTGGGTCCGACCGCACACCCGGGGTTGCCCCTCAAGGTGTTTTAGGAGTAGGACGGTGTCGACAACTGTAGCAAAATGGTTCGTGCCGATCGCACGAGGGACAGTGGACAAGGTTTACAGGTTCGGGCCGCTTAGAGATGCGTAACACCCTACGTCCTGGTGAGTATGCTTGGTGAATGTGGTTACAAGAGAGCTCTCTAGATTGAGAATACAGAGAGTTGACGTGGGTGGCTAAGTAAAGGGTCGATCGTTCTAAAGGGGTGCCCCCTAGGCCTTATATACTCGACCGTGGGGCAGTACACGTGGATAAGATAACAACAAGTAGCTAAAAGATAGTGAACCTCTTGAGATTATCCCTACGTAACCCTCGCCGACTTATCCTCGCATGGCTTCGTTGCATGGAGGCTCCAGCGCGGGAGAGTCGGATCTCTGTTGCGGTCATTCGCTCGACGCTGTGGGCCGTCCGGGTTTGCACCAATCCGGCCTCATGTCGTTCTGCTTTGCTGGTTGTTTCTCCCCAGGCCCACGAAAGAATGACCTTACGATTTATTGGGCCCTTGGGCCTTTCGTGAGGTCCTTTACTCTTTTAGTGGACCCGGGGGATATCTATCCCCCACACTAAACAAAACTCCCCCTTAATGAAATCCTCCTCTTTAGTGTTCAAGAGGGTTTTAAGATATCAATTTTGAAAATACTGCTTTCTCCCCCTTTTGAACACAATGAGATACCAATTTGAAAATCATAAGTTTTGGTGGTGGTGCGGTCATTTTGCTTTGGGCTAATACTCTCTCCCCCTTTGGCATAAATCGCCAAAAACGGATACTAATGAGTGAAATATATAAGCCCTTTGAAGTGTTCTCCCCCTTTGGCAAATAATATATGAGTGAAAGATTATACCAATGTGGAGAGACAGAGTGGAGTGATGGGGAAGGGTAGATAATACCGATAGAGTTAAGTGGAAGCCTTGTCTTCGCCGAAGACTCCATTTCCCTTTCAATCTACGACTTAGTATAGAAATATACTTGGAAACATATTAGTCGTAGTCATGGTACGAGAATGATAGGATATATGCATTTGTACCAAAATGAAAGAGATATGATCAAAAGATATATCAATTAAGCATGATCAGAGTTTTATATAACATAGATTGCTCCCCCTAAATATGTGCATGGAGAGGAACACACACATTTTGGCCTTTAAGTGCCAATTGCACATAATTAGGTTAATGAGAACATATCTATATCATACAGAATGTGAAGTGCATTTGTGTTGTAGTATAGTGTGATGCTCATGACAGTTTATGCACTTATGAAAGCATGTTATGAACAATTTAAGCATTTTCCCTTAAGGATTTCAAAGAGACTTAAGGACCATCCACCTTTGGCACAAAGGCAGCTTATCCTCGTTACAAGGTTAAGCTTTAAGCTCTTTGACAATAAAATCACTTCATCTAGTTTTAACAAAGGATGCATTAATGCAGGAGTGAGATTTTTGAGAAGTTAAAGTAGGTATGAAGTAGGGTTAATGCATGGACATGCTTTCTCTTCCTTTTATACAAGATATGCAAAGAGTGTATAGAAAAGGAAGATTTCGGTACATGTGTAAATAAAGGGAAGTAGTTTTACCGTTTTGTACCTTCACATAGAGACGCTCTCTTCATTGTGCCTTGTCCTTGGTTTTAGATGCTTAAGACCTATACTCAATGACAATATATGGAAATATTTTGCACAATAGAGAGTTCTACAACTAGTGATCCTTTTCCAAGTTATTGTAAGCATATGTCAAATGGATCATAAATTGCATAAAAGTATCATGAATTCTCCTTTTAACTTAGTGCACATCAAGAGATATCGATTGATAGTATATGCGACACTAAGAAGCATGATTGTTAATTGAAGTCATTCAATGATCAAACAAATAACAGATGTGATCAAAAAGAACAACATACGCATTAGATTATCAATTAAGCTTAGAGTAGGAGAATCCAGCAAATATGCTACTTTAGAGTGAAAGATGAGAATTGGAAAATAGTAGCATACTTCATGAGGAACTCATTCTCATGCAAGAGACTATATGAAATTACTAAGATAAAGTAATAGTCTCAACATAATCAAGATATAGAAAGAGGCTCCCCCTAAAGATATGCATCAAGTATTTGAGTAAATTGAGTGGATGAATTTACTTTAAAGACAAATGGGGAGAAGCATTATACATCTTGATCAAGGCTCATGAAATTTGCAATCAACTTAGGCCTGGTATCCTCATAATGAAAAAGGTTTAGAATGCTTACAACCACACCATTTAAGGATCTTGCTATCCAAGTAGGTGTTGTTGTTCTTGATGTCTTCCTCTTTCATTTGAGTGTCCTCCCTTTGTAGTTGTTTCTTTTTCCTTTCAAACTTATTGAAAATACTCAAGAAAGATGTTAATAGCACAAGGGAGCATATGATGAAAGATGATCTCTTTAGATAGGTGTCGGGGACCATAATTAGGGGTACCCTCAAGACCCCTAAATCTCAGCTGGTAACCCCCATCAGCACAAAGCTGCAAAGGCCTGATGGGTGCGATTAAGTCAAGGATCGGTCCATTCAAGGGACATGATCGTGCCTCGCCCGAGCCTAGCCTCGGGCAAGGGAAGCCGACCCCGGAGAACCTACGTCTCGCCCGAGGACCCCCCTCCAGCAACAGGCACACTATCGGCTCGCCCGAGGCCCAGTCTTCACCGAGAAGCAACCTTGGCCACATCGCCACGCCGACCGACCAAATCGCAGGGGCATTTAATGCAAAGGTGGCCTGACGCCTTTATCCTGACGCACACCCACCAGTCGATGGAGCCGAAGTGACCGCGGTCACTTCGCCGCTCTACTGACCGGTCTGATAAGAGGACAGCGCCGCCTGCGCCGCTTCGACTGCTGAGCCACCCGACAGAGTGAGGCTGACAGCAGCCAAGGCCAGCCTCGGGCGTCATAGGAAACTCCGCCTCGCCCGACCCCAGGGCTCGGACTCGAGCTCAGCCCCGGAAGACGGCGAACTCCGCTCCGCCCGACCTAGGGCTCGGACTCGGGCTCAGCCCCGGAAGACGGCGAACTCCGCTCCGCCCGACCCAGGGCTCGGACTCGAGCTCAGCCCCGGAAGACGGCGAACTCCGCTCCGCCCGACCCAGGGCTCGGACATGGGCTCAACCCCGGAAGACGATGAACTCCGCCTCGCCCGACCCAGGGGCTCGGACTCGACCACGGCCACGGAAGACAGACTCGACCTCGACCTCGGAGGAGCCTCCACATCGCCCAACCTAGGGCGCGGACCGACCACATCGACAGGAGGCGCCATCATTACCCTACCCCGAGCTGACTCAGGCTACGGGGAACAAGACCGGTGTCCCATCTGGCTCGCTCCGCCAGATAGGCAATGATGGCGCCCCACACGCTCTGTGACGACGGCGGCTCTCGGCCCCCTTACGGAAGCAAGAGGATGTCAGTAAGGACTCGGCAGCCCCGACAGCTGTCCTTCGCCAGGCTCCAGCACTCCTCCGACGGCCACGACACCACACGAACCGGGTGCCAAAACCTCTCCGGCTGCCACGACGGCATGTACTTAGGGCGCTAGCTCTCCTCCGCTAGACACGTAGCACTCTGCTACACCCCCCATTGTACACCTGGATCCTCTCCTTACGCCTATAAAAGGAAGGACCAGGATCCGCTCTCGCAAGGACGGGACAGAGGGTTGGCCCGCGCGGAAAAGGACGGGACGGCGCTCACGCAAGGCCGCTTGCTCCCACTCCCGTGTGGACGCTTGTATCCCCCTACTGCAAGCGCACCCGACTCAGGCGCGGGGCTAACACGAAGGCCGCGGGATCCGCTCTCTCACGCCTGCCTCCCTCCGGCTGCCTCCTTTCCCCACTTCGCGTTCCGCCTCGCGTCGACCCATCTGGGCTGGGGCACGCGGCGACAATTCACTCATCGGTCCAGGGACCCCCCGGGTTTCGAAACACCGACAGTTGGCGCGCCAGGTAGGGGCCTGCTGCGTGTTGATGAACAGCTTCCCGTCAAGCTCCAGATGGGCAGTCTCCAGCAACCTTTCCAGCCCGGGACGGTGCTCCGTTTCGGGAATCTTGAGTTCATGTCCCTCGACGGCAGCTACGACATGATACTCCTTCCCCCGCCGTGCGACAACGACAATGGCGGTCGACGACCCGCTCGCTGGCGGGGAAATCGACGACGCCTTCCCCACATGGTGGAAGGACGACATTCGGGCTTGTCCCGTCCCCTCCCCCGTCGACGGAGGAGGAGGCGGGGCAACCAAGGCCATGCGGCAAGCGGCACCTCGTTGGCTGTCAAGCGAGTCGACGGCGCTGGTGCCCCAGCGGAGGGCGCGTCGGGCATCGATCTCGCGTCTGAGACGAAGACGAGCGCCACCTCCCCGCAACACGCCAATCTCAAGCAAACGCATGACGCCAGCACGCTCACAAAGGACTTGCTGGGCGTCACCCTCGTACCTGAGACAACGGTACAGTCAGTCCCAGACGCGACCTCGTCACCGACCGACGACCGAAAGGTACCGACCGATTCCCGTCTCGTGTCTTTTGGATTCGGCCTCGACCCACCAAGCGACTCCGCTTCGGTGAGCACTCTCTTAGAGGCGAGTCCAAACCCTCTGGGGTATCGTGTACGGTCACCTTGGGATCGACTGACGGCCGACTCGACCTACGAGCCCTTAGGGTCCGAGGAAGATGGCGAGCCCGACCTCTGTCGGGATTTCTCCGGACATGGTAACCCCAGTGCCGTGCGGGACTTCATGACCGCATGTGACTACTGCCTTTCCGACTGTTCCGATGGCAGCCGCGGCCTCGACAATGAGGACCGCGGCCCAAGTCGTGAATGTTTCCACGTCGATCTAGGGGGTCCTGGCGAAGGCAACCATCTTGGTATGCCGGAAACGGTGATCCCCCTAGGCCCGTGCCTCGCGTTGACATCCTTCGGGAGCTAGTTGTGGTCCCCGTCCCGGCGGGGGGTCCTGATCCACAGCTCGAGCAAATCCGCGAGAGGCAGGCCAGGCTCGACGAGGGAGCAGGAACGCTTGTGCCGATCCGCCGGGACATCGGGCAGGAATGGGCGGTCCAACCCCCGGTCGGAGAAGCGCGTCATCTCCCCCAGGACATCCAGCACCGCATCGCTGACGACGTCAGGGTGAGGCCGCCGCCGGATTCCAGCGGAGTCGGCAGGAACCTGGCTGCAGCGGCAATACTCCTCCACGCGATGCCGGAGCCATCAACCACCGAGGGGCGGCGTATCCAGGGAGAGCTCAAGAATCTCCTGGAGGACACCACGGTCCGACGGGCCAAAAGCTCTGCCTCCCGAAGGCAGGGGTTCCCCTCGGAACATCACGCCGCAACTTCCCGATTTATGCGGGAAGCCTCGGTCCAATCCGGGCGCACGCGCAACACAGCGCCTGCAGTCCCGGGTCGCCTCGGCAACGAGCGTCATCATCACAGCCGTCGGGCCCACCTCGACGACAGGGCGCGCGGAGGCTACCACCCCAGGCGTGGGGGACGCTACGACAGCGGGGAGGATCGGAGTCCTTCGCCCGAACCACCTGGTCCGCAGGCTTTCAGCCGCGCCATACGACGGGCACCGTTCCCGACCCGGTTCCGAACCCCGACTACCATCACAAAGTACTCGGGGGAGACGAGACCGAAACTGTGGCTCGCGGACTATCGGCTGATGTAACACTCCTGGTGTTACTATAACTAAAACTTGAGCATGACATCATAGCATTGGCATTGCATATGTTTGATACACCTAGAGTGCATTCACTAGTCAAAAAAAAATTTCAAACAAGTTGTATTGTTTAAGTGTTTTTGCAAATAGCACCCTGGATAGGAAACTTAACCCTAAATAGGGATTAAAGGGGTAAAACTTAACCTAAGATGAGAAAACCTAAAGACTTTAGGGAAAGAGTCATAAAATATCCCAAAAACAAAGTGGAGTCACATTTATACCCTGGGATACTAAAAACCCTAATTGGAACCCTGGAAAAACCCTAAAACTAAACCCTAGGGGCCTATGTGCAAAATTGGTCCACTTTTGGACTAAAGTACAAAAACCAAGTCAAATAAGGTTCTTAAGTCCTTTGGTTCACAAATATGTGGACTTGAAAGCCAAACCCTAAGTTTTGGACTCAATTGCAAAATGGACCTCATTTGAGTTCTATACTAAGTCTGAAATTTCAGTGATATTGGCTCAACTTTGGGGCTTTGTAACTTTCAAAGCATAGGGTTTTTGCCCAAAGTGACTACAACAAGTTTGTAGCCCAATTATAGGAGAACAACTTTGTTTAAGGATTCAAGCCATGTTCTTATGAGAAATGTGGAGAAAATCTCAACCCAGGTTGGACTGTCAGACTGCCTAGGGTCTGAAGTTCAGACTGACAGTGTTTTGAGATGAACTTTGAGCTCGATTTTGAAGGGGATCCAGTGACTTTTTGTGAGTACACATTATAGCAAAGATATAGTTGGATTCTAGCACTACAACTTTGCTGCAGATCATTGGGTATGTTGCCATGAAAATTTGTGAGCAAATCGAGTCTAAACTATGGCTGTCAGGTTGACTGAATACTGCAGCCCATGGTACAGTGACCGTTGAGGATCAGGTTGCCAGCCCCAGAAAAGATCTCACCGGCGGTGGCCTTCCGCCGTGATTCACGTCGCCGGCGTCATGATTCGCGCTCGGGTAAGTGTATAACGTCGTGCGGTAGAAGCCCCTCGCCGACGGTGAGCTGGAGGTCACTCCGGTGACATCACCGTGGCTCTCTCTCCCTCTTTGCGGCTGAGCGGATTAACACGCCGGCGACCGCCGTCTTCCGGCCATACGCCGCGTGGCTCTCACTTTCCATCGCACCACCGTGTCTTCCCCTCGCTCTCCGTGGCTCACCGGAGTAACCGCCACGCCTCTAGACACGTATTCACCGCGCCGCTCTCTTCCTCATCTCCGGCCGCCGCGCGTCCTCCTCAAAAATTCGCGGCCACCGTCTTACTCTCCTATAAATTGAGCCCATGTCTAGCTCCGTGAGTTCGTCAGCTAACTAACCAGCGACTCACCCACAATCATCCACCAGTGAGCTCGAATTCGCGTTTTTCCCCAAATCGGTCGAAGAACACCGTGAAACCAAGTCCACCGTGGCCAGCCGATTCTGGTAAAGCTCTGTCCGATTCAAACCTTGTTTAAGTCTTCTTATAGTTCAGTGATGCTCGCCAAGCCATCAATTTGAATGTAGATGCCCCCAATCGTCGGGAACACGACGGGCTAGCCCCCATGCTCACGGCCACCGTGGCCATAGCTCCTTAGTCGATCATGAGCCAAATTAAGTTGGGGAAAACCATCTAGGTAGCCTCGATTTCATGTCGGTTGCTCAGAGAACCCAGCCGTAGCCCCAATCGACCGGTTCAGGAGCTCGCCGGAGCTCGGCGGGGCATGAACGCCATCGAGGATGAGTCGGGTGAAGAAATAGAACATCAGGGGCGTTTCTGTAAACTGTCAGTGATACGTAGAAACAGTGAATGACCTTGTTTGCTGTTTGACAAAAACGCGAGGGCCTCTGTGCAAGTCTGTCAGCGCGGGCGCGGGCGCGCGCATTTCTTCTGGTAATGGGCCGACCTGGGCTGGTTTTGGTCCAATACTATTCATCTGTTTTTCTTTTTCTTTTATCTCCAGAGCCAAAACAATTATAGAAAACAGTAGAAAAATGGCAAAATTGTAAAACCAATTTTCCTAGGCTTGTTATTTTCTCTAGTATTTAATAAAAATAATTTCATGATTTTTAGTTTAAACAGAGAATTTTAGGGCATTTAAAGTAGCTTAAAGAATTAGTTATGGATTTTTAGAAAATAATTAGTAAGTCCAAAAATGCCCAAACTTTTTATGGGAACTTAAAACAATATTTAGAAGCCTTGGGTAGGGTTTGAATTGATTTGGACCTTGTTTGATCACCAAATCCCAAACCACCCCCCCTGCTCTATGAACTCCTTTACTGACTCCGGAAACCCTAGGTTCTCGGAGTACCGTGAAGGAAAGTTGTACTCAAGACTTAGATAATAAGTTTATATTATCTTCGCATCCTCATGAGCATCCCATGGCATCCATTCTTATGCATATATATGGTTATGTTAGAACACGAAGAAGAAGAAGAAGTCACTGAAGACAGGACACCACCACCCTCAGATCCTCAAGCAGGCAACTGCTTTTACTTCGATATTTGTGGATCCGAGCAGGACTCACCTGTTAACAAAGGCAAGCCCCGGTGCATTTGCCACCTCCTTGTGTTTTAAAAATCTTTTTCACTTGCTTGATGCATTAGGTGATAGGAGTTGATTGCTAAAACAATTCCTGCATTACCTTCCTTGAATTTGATTAGCTTCCTTGATCATCCGTTTTATAAAAGATTTTTGATGCTTAGTCTTGCTTTAGAAAAACGAAATGTTTTGTTTTTACAAAAGTTGATGTGGCAAAAGTGGGTGGGATGTTTTCGAAAATAAAACTTGATGGTGAATCCATCACGGCCGTGATGGATTCAACATCGGAAAAGATGTACCTCTGCCAGGTACCAAGTTTTTGGGTTGAAAAGATTAAGCTGAGACCGGGCGGGTGACTTGCACGAGAAAGGAGTCTCGGTGTAGTGTCTCCGTCTGAGTCGATTAAGGACCTTGTCGATGTAGGCTTGATGATCGAGGACCCTTTAACTGGTCACATGCCTCGTCATGGGTAAGCCTTGCCTCGGGCAGACTAGGGCCAGAATAAGATAACACGAAATGGGCGTGGAGCGGTGGCGAGAGTAGCGTGTACCCTCCGTGGCAAGAGGCCGGATGGTGGTGTATCTGTGCTCTCGGTTTGCGTGAACCTGATCCGGTCTTAAGAACCCCGGTGGCGGGTTGACATATGCAAGGGTTAAGTGCTACATATGTCGTGTGATTGGAGATCCTCAGCTGAGTATAATCGATTCGGATCGCCGTACCTTCGCGGTTATGAAGACTTGGTCACTGACCTACACGTAGCATTCCACTAAAGATGATGGGTTTTTGTTAAGAAATTGGCTAGTGCAGGACCAGTGATTGAACTAGGGTAGGAAGAACTCTAGTTGCAGGTAATTGTACTTAACTTGACAAATAAAATTGGATTTTTAAGGATCCATTTTAGTAAGCATTTCTGCAAAACAGAGTCTTTGATTATTGAAAAGCCTTACCTTGACTCCCATATAACCAGCATACCCTTGAGAGTCTTTTCTTTAGACGGGTAAGTCTTGCTGAGTAATTCCATACTCAGGGTTTATCCCTTCGTTGTTTTTAGGTGAGGAAGTAGCAGATTTCTGCTGCTTCTGTGCCAGGGTGGTTCCCAAGGAAGAAAGACAAGACTGAAGTGCGGGAGGACTTGGTCCTCCGTATAGACCTTTTACTTAAAACTTATCGGGAGGGGTTTTTGCCTCCCTTGGTTTGTATAATATTATTACTCTGCACTCGTTTTTAGTTCTGGTCTATAATAAAACAACTTGAGCTTGCTTTTAAAATAAATGTAAGTTATGTAAATCGCTTCCGCATTTCTTTATCTCCGATGTTCTGTAATGTCTGCAAGACGGGTGAATCGTTCCCGGTAAGGTAAGGAAAGATACCAAACTTGTCAAGTAATTCAGGGGCACCTACAGGGTTGTCTGAAGTCCGTTGGACAAGGACAACTGTAGGTGGGCCTAATTACTTGGGAGGTTCCGTCACAGCTGGTATCGGAGCGTAGCCCTTCTTTGCAGACATTATGAGGCATCTTCAAAAGGATTTTCGAAAGTCTTACCTAAAAAAAAATTCTTTTCTCTTCTTACCTAAGTATTCTGAAGAGTCTATCTTAAAGACCAGATAGGAAGAGTGCAATGTATAGAAGGTTGAATCGACTAAGGTTGATTCTGTACTTATTCATGCATCATGATAAGAATTATGCTAATAAATTTTCCCCCTTAGAAAGATGCCGCCACGCACAAGGCTAACGGCACGTAAGTCAACGGGACCAATTGGAGTACCCCGGCATCAACTAGCCCCTCGACACGAAAGCAGCAGCAGCGGAAGTAATGACCCCATAGGAGACCTTGAAGCCCGAGTGAGTCGACTTCAAGCAGAGCTGCAACACAGGACCGATGCTTGGGTCGCAGACGGAGATAGAATCAATGAACTAAGAAGGGACATCCGTCACCTGCAGGATCAGCTTGCTGATCGAGACTTAGCACTTGACTGGGCAGTACAGTCTCACTTGCTAGCATGTGCTAAGGAAGCTAGGGCTCAGGCCCGAATTAAAGAACTTAGCTCAACCGTTGACAACCTGCAGGTCTACTGCAATGTGTTGCATGAGGAAGTCCATGTACTATACTCACAATTACACCCTAGTGTGCCTGCACACCCTGCTGAGGCGGAAGCCGGACCCTCTCACGTTGCGGGACGCGCGCTGGGTGGGGAGTTAGACCTTTTTGAGCCCCCTCCTTCTTTGAGGTTGGTTGACGTCTGGACTCCCACACCTGACGATGAGGCCGCCAAAAGTAACGGGAAGCAGGACTAATGGTGTAATAGAAGTAGAGTAGTGTATTGTAGGATGCACTATTGTATAATAGGTTGAACTTTTGTATAATGGGTAATGTATCCTGTTAGGTAATATCGAGTCTGTATCATTACTTTTTATAGTAATGTAAAATAGAAGGTCTCTTTGGCATATTATGTTCATTTCAAATGTTTTTGCCTTAGATGCCGACCAGGACTCGAGGACAGGATGCAGCCGGAACTTCTGGGGGTCGGGATGTCACCCCAAATCCACCTCCGGTTCCACCCACGCTAGCCGAGGCGATTGCCGCCTTGGTGAATGCCACCGCAGACAATACCCGCTTCCTTAGGGAAATGGCGGGTCAACAGCAGTTCCAGCAGCAGGCAGGAAGAGGTTTTCAGCAAGGTCCCCGTGAAACCACCTACCTGGACATCTCCGAAACTCGTCCACCTCTATTCACCAAGGCAGAAGACCCGCTAGAAGCCGACGAGTGGATACGAGTTATTGAACAAAAGTTTGGTCTTCTTCGTTGTTCTGAAACGCAGAAGCCATTGTTCGCGGCACAGCAACTACGTGGCCCTGCCAATACTTGGTGGGGAAATTTTGTGGCTATCCAACCTGACAACCATCAAATCACTTGGGAAGAATTTAAAGCAGCCTTCCGTGAGCACTACATACCTGAAGGGGTGCTGCATATGAAGCAAGAGGAATTCATGAAACTGAAACAAGGAGGAGATACCATCAATCAATATCTCAACAAGTTTAATCACCTGTCGCAGTATGCCATCGATCAGGTGAATACTGATTTAAAGAAGAAGAACTGTTTTATGTGGGGTTTGAATGATCGGCTACAGAGAAAGATGGCCACATGTATTGATCTCACATATGGAAAGGCTGTCAGTACAGCCTTATCTGTGGAAGCAAAATATGCAAGTTCTGGGAAGAATAAGGGATTCGGTGGTGAGAGGCCTAATCAGGGCCAGGCAAAGAGGCAACGGTTCGTCATCCGGCCTTCTAGCCAAAACCGCACTTTTTCCCGTCCACCAGCATTCCCTTTCAAACAGCCCATTATTATCCGCCCCAACAATACCTCCACTTCCCCAAATCAGCCGGGTGCCCCAGGCACTCGATTCCCTGCCTTGCCCAGCTCTTCAACCGGGTGTTTCAACTGCGGCAAGTCAGGACATTTTATCAAAGACTGCCCATACCCCAAGCAAAATCAATCCAATACTCAGCAAGGAACTGGGAAGTCCACTCAGCCCAAGGGAAATGCTGTGGGGAGAAATACCAAGAAAACGGGGCGTGTATACTACACCTAGGTGGCCACTACACCGGAAGGAGAGCCGGTGATGATGGGTACGTTTCCCGTGGCCAGTCACCCTGCAATTATTCTTTTTGATTCTGGTGCTTCGCATACCTTCATTAGCAAGAAATTTGTGGAGCAACATCACATTGCATGTTATGAATCAAAAGAGGGATTTAAAATTCATTCACCTGGGGGACACATTTTTACTAAAGAAGTGGCCTATGAAGTGCCAGTAACAATGGCCGGACGGAACTTTCCTGCTAACATGATTGTTCTGAAAGGCCAGGATATAGATGTAATTTTGGGTATGAATTGGTTAACCCAACACAAGGCAATCCTCAACACTGAACTCAGAACCGTCAGGTTGAGCTATAATCAAGAAGAAATTCTTTTGTCTCTCCCCGTAACCAATCCAGCCAAAGCTTCTGGTAGAATATTTGAAGCCATTGTACCGGAGATCAAGAACATTCCGGTAGTATGTGAGTTTCCAGATGTATTTCCGGAAGATTTGCCTGGACTGCCCCCTGAAAGAGATGTAGAATTCGTAATTGAGCTAAAGCCCGGTATGGCTCCTATCTCCCGAAGATCGTACCGTATGCCCCCTAATGAGTTGGCGGAATTGAAGATTCAATTACAAGATCTACTGAATAAGGGATTCATCCGGCCAAGCTCGTCCCCATGGGGTTGCCCCGCCATTTTTGTTAAGAAGAAGGATCAAACCTTGCGGATGTGCGTGGATTATCGACCCCTGAATGAGGTCACCATCAAGAATAAGTACCCTCTTCCAAGGATCGACATCTTATTTGATCAACTGACTGGGGCGAGGGTATTTTCCAAAATTGATCTCAGGTCGGGCTATCACCAAATCCGTATTCGGCCCGAGGATATACCGAAGACCGCATTTACTACGCGGTATGGATTGTTTGAATACTTGGTAATGTCTTTCGGGCTCACAAATGCTCCTGCCCACTTCACCTATTTGATGAACTCGGTGTTCATGCCCGAGTTGGACAAGTTCATGGTGGTCTTCATCGACGATATTTTGATATACTCTAAAAATGAAGAGGAGCATGCTCAGCATCTACGGATTGTATTGACGCGCCTGAGGGAACATCAGCTGTATGCCAAGTTCAGCAAGTGCGCGTTCTGGCTGGAGGAAATTCAATTTTTGGGGCACGTGTTATCAGCCAAAGGAATTGCGGTAGATCCTAGCAAAGTTAAAGATATTCTGGAGTGGAAACCCCCAACCACTGTTCACCAAGTCCGGAGTTTTCTTGGACTAGCTGGATATTATCGCAGATTCATACCCGATTTTTCTAAGCTTGTGAAGCCAATCACAAGTTTATTGAAGAATGATATTAAGTTCAATTGGTCTTCTAAGTGTAATGAAGCCTTTGAGCAATTGAAGACATTATTAACCACTGCTCCGGTATTGGCTCAACCGGACATCACTAAGCCTTTTGATGTATATTGTGATGCATCTGGCAGTGGACTCGGTTGTGTATTAATGCAAGAGGGCCGAGTAATTGCGTATGCTTCAAGGCAGTTGCGCCGACATGAGGAGCATTATCCAACTCATGATCTGGAGCTAGCTGCTGTGGTTCATGCCCTGAAAATATGGTGTCACTATCTGCTGGGAAATATCTGTCACATATATACAGATCATAAAAGTTTGAAGTACATCTTCACCCAGTCAGAGTTAAATATGAGGCAAAGACGATGGCTTGAGCTTATTAAGGACTATGAGCTGGAGATCCATTATCACCCAGGCAAGGCCAATGTGGTGGCAGACGCATTAAGCCGTAAGGCTTCCTGCCACTGCCTTATGGTAAAAACCTCTGACAATACTTTATGTCAAGAGATGGAAAAGTTAAACCTGGGAATAATCTAACAAGGGACTCTAAATCAGTTAAAGCTTGAGTCAATCATTCTGCAAAAGATAATTGATGCTCAAAAGGATAATCTGGGTATGAAGCACATACGAGAGAAGATAAGGGCTGAAACAGCCAAATGTTTCAAGGAAGACGATCAAGGTGTGTTATGGTTTAACAACCGCATAGTAGTGCCAAAGAATGAAGAACTCCACCAGCAAATCTTAGATGAAGCGCATCTTAGTCGCTATTCTATTCATCCGGGAAGCACTAAGATGTATCACGATCTAAAACAGCACTACTGGTGGACGAAGATGAAAATTGAAATTGCACGCTATGTGGCTAAGTGTGACACTTGCAGACGTGTCAAAGCCATACACATGAGGACTGCCGGTCCATTGCAGTCATTACCATACCAACATGGAAATGGGAAGACATAAGCATGGACTTCATTGTGGGATTGCCCAGGACCACAAAAGGGTATGACTCTATTTGGGTTATCATTGATCGATTTACCAAGATCGCCCACTTCCTCCCTGTCAAGGTAAAATATCACGTCATTACCTATGCGGAGTTGTACATCGCCCGTATTCTCAGTTTGCATGGGGTTCCAAAGACTATAGTGTCGGATCGTGGACCACAATTTGTATCCAAATTTTGGGAAGAACTTCATAAATCCCTGGGTACTAAGTTACTCCACAGTTCGGCCTATCATCCTCAAACCAGTGGACAAACTGAGAGAGTGAACCAAATACTTGAAGATATGCTGCGGGCATGTGTCCTGGATTTCTCACCAAAATGGGATGAATGTTTACCTTTGGCGGAGTTTTCATACAATAATAGTTATCAAGAAAGTATTAGGATGGCACCTTTTGAAGCTTTATATGGACGACGGTGTCGGACTCCGCTAAATTGGTCTGAACCTGGTGAGAGGTGCTTCTTTAGACCTGATCTGGTGAAAGAAGCCGAGGATAAAGTTCAGAAAATTATTCGTAATCTGAAGCAAGCACAAGCTCGTCAGAAGAGTTATGCAGACAAACGGCGAATGCCCTTATACTTCCTGGAAGGAGACTACGTCTACTTAAAGGTTTCACCAATGAAGGGAGTATCGCGTTTCGGGGTAAAGGGAAAGCTTGCCCCCAGGTACATTGGTCCATTTCCTATTCTTCAAAGATATGGGCCAGTGGCGTATCAACTTCAACTTCCCGAAACATTGTCTGCGGTACATAATGTGTTCCATGTATCGCAATTGAAGAAGTGTTTTCGGGTTCCCGATCAAACCATTGAAGTGACAGATGTTGTCCTGGAACCAGACTTAACGTACTCAGAACATCCTATTCGAGTTCTGGATCAAAAGGACAGGGTTACCCGGAGAAAGACTCTCAAGTTCTACAAGGTACAATGGAACCAGCATTCTGAGGAAGAGGCTACGTGGGAAACTCAAGACTTCTTGAATAAGAATTTCCCAGGCTTTCTAGCCTCATGTAATTTGTAAAATGTATATAGTTATGGCAATAAAGGAATGAACCCCACACCACCCTGCCTTGTACCAGAAATAAGGAAATAAAAATGTGACACATTTCCTTTTCCATTACTCACCCTAGGACTTTAAATCTCGGGACGAGATTCTTTTATGGGGGGAAGGATGTAACACTCCTGGTGTTACTATAACTAAAACTTGAGCATGACATCATAGCATTGGCATTGCATATGTTTGATACACCTAGAGTGCATTCACTAGTCAAAAAAAAATTTCAAACAAGTTGTATTGTTTAAGTGTTTTTGCAAATAGCACCCTGGATAGGAAACTTAACCCTAAATAGGGATTAAAGGGGTAAAACTTAACCTAAGATGAGAAAACCTAAAGACTTTAGGGAAAGAGTCATAAAATATCCCCAAAAACAAAGTGGAGTCACATTTATACCCTGGGATACTAAAAACCCTAATTGGAACCCTGGAAAAACCCTAAAACTAAACCCTAGGGGCCTATGTGCAAAATTGGTCCACTTTTGGACTAAAGTACAAAAACCAAGTCAAATAAGGTTCTTAAGTCCTTTGGTTCACAAATATGTGGACTTGAAAGCCAAACCCTAAGTTTTGGACTCAATTGCAAAATGGACCTCATTTGAGTTCTATACTAAGTCTGAAATTTCAGTGATATTGGCTCAACTTTGGGGCTTTGTAACTTTCAAAGCATAGGGTTTTTGCCCAAAGTGACTACAACAAGTTTGTAGCCCAATTATAGGAGAACAACTTTGTTTAAGGATTCAAGCCATGTTCTTATGAGAAATGTGGAGAAAATCTCAACCCAGGTTGGACTGTCAGACTGCCTGGGGTCTGAAGTTCAGACTGACAGTGTTTTGAGATGAACTTTGAGCTCGATTTTGAAGGGGATCCAGTGACTTTTTGTGAGTACACATTATAGCAAAGATATAGTTGGATTCTAGCACTACAACTTTGCTGCAGATCATTGGGTATGTTGCCATGAAAATTTGTGAGCAAATCGAGTCTAAACTATGGCTGTCAGGTTGACTGAATACTGCAGCCCATGGTACAGTGACCGTTGAGGATCAGGTCGCCAGCCCCAGAAAAGATCACACCGGCGGTGGCCTTCCGCCGTGATTCACGTCGCCGGCGTCATGATTCGCGCTCGGGTAAGTGTATAACATCGTGCGGTAGAAGCCCCTCGCCGACGGTGAGCTGGAGGTCACTCCGGTGACATCACCGTGGCTCTCTCTCCCTCTTTGCGGCTGAGCGGATTAACACGCCGGCGACCGCCGTCTTCCGGCCATAGGCCGCGTGGCTCTCACTTTCCACCGCACCACCGTGTCTTCCCCTCGCTCTCCGTGGCTCACCGGAGTAACCGCCACGCCTCTAGACACGTATTCACCGCGCCGCTCTCTTCCTCATCTCCGGCCGCCGCGCGTCCTCCTCAAAAATTCGCGGCCACCGTCTTACTCTCCTATAAATTGAGCCCATGTCTAGCTCCGTGAGGTCGTCAGCTAACTAGCCACCGCTACTCACCCACAATCATCCACCAGTGAGCTCGAATTCGCGTTTTTCCCCAAATCGGTCGAAGAACACCATGAAACCAAGTCCACCGTGGTCAGCCGATTCTGGTAAAGCTCTGTCCGATTCAAACCTTGTTTAAGTCTTCTTATAGTTCAGTGATGCTCGCCAAGCCATCAATTTGAATGTAGATGCCCCCAATCGTCGGGAACACGACGGGCTAGCCCCCATGCTCACGGCCACCGTGGCCAGAGCTCCTTAGTCGATCATGAGCCAAATTAAGTTGGGGAAAACCATCTAGGTAGCCTCGATTTCATGTCGGTTGCTCGGAGAACCCAGCCATAGCCCCAATCGACCGGTTCAGGCGCTCGCCGGAGCTCGGCGGGGCATGAACGCCATCGAGGATGAGTCGGGTGAAGAAATAGAACATCAGGGGCGTTTCTGTAAACTGTCAGTGATACGTAGAAACAGTGAATGACCTCATTTGCTGTTTGACAAAAACGCGAGGGCCTCTGTGCAAGTCTGTCAGCGCGGGCGCGGGCGCGCGCATTTCTTCTGGTAATGGGCCGACCTGGGCTGGTTTTGGTCCAATACTATTCATCTGTTTTTCTTTTTCTTTTATCTCCAGAGCCAAAACAATTATAGAAAACAGTAGAAAAATGGCAAAATTGTAAAACCAATTTTCCTAGGCTTGTTATTTTCTCTAGTATTTAATAAAAATAATTTCATGATTTTTAGTTTAAACAGAGAATTTTAGGGCATTTAAAGTAGCTTAAAGAATTAGTTATGGATTTTTAGAAAATAATTAGTAAGTCCAAAAATGCCCAAACTTTTTATGGGAACTTAAAACAATATTTAGAAGCCTTGGGTAGGGTTTGAATTGATTTGGACCTTGTTTGATCACCAAACCCCAAACCACCCCCCTGCTCTATGAACTCCTTTACTGACTCTGGAAACCCTAGGTTCTCGGAGTACCGTGAAGGAAAGTTGTACTCAAGACTTAGATAATAAGTTTATATTATCTTCGCATCCTCATGAGCATCCCATGGCATCCATTCTTATGCATATATATGGTTATGTTAGAACACGAAGAAGAAGAAGAAGTCACTGAAGACAGGACACCACCACCCTCAGATCCTCAAGCAGGCAACTGCTTTTACTTCGATATTTGTGGATCCGAGCAGGACTCACCTGTTAACAAAGGCAAGCCCCGGTGCATTTGCCACCTCCTTGTGTTTTAAAAATCTTTTTCACTTGCTTGATGCATTAGGTGATAGGAGTTGATTGCTAAAACAATTCCTGCATTACCTTCCTTGAATTTGATTAGCTTCCTTGATCATCCGTTTTATAAAAGATTTTTGATGCTTAGTCTTGCTTTAGAAAAACGAAATGTTTTGTTTTTACAAAAGTTGATGTGGCAAAAGTGGGTGGGATGTTTTCGAAAATAAAACTTGATGGTGAATCCATCACGACCGTGATGGATTCAACATCGGAAAAGATGTACCTCTGCCAGGTACCAAGTTTTTGGGTTGAAAAGATTAAGCTGAGACCGGGCGGGTGACTTGCACGAGAAAGGAGTCTCGGTGTAGTGTCTCCGTCTGAGTCGATTAAGGACCTTGTCGATGTAGGCTTGATGATCGAGGACCCTTTAACTGGTCACATGCCTCGTCATGGGTAAGCCTTGCCTCGGGCAGACTAGGGCCGGAATAAGATAACACGAAATGGGCGTGGAGCGGTGGCGAGAGTAGCGTGTACCCTCCGTGGCAAGAGGCCGGATGGTGGTGTATCTGTGCTCTCGGTTTGCGTGAACCTGATCCGGTCTTAAGAACCCCGGTGGCGGGTTGACATATGCAAGGGTTAAGTGCTACATATGTCGTGTGATTGGAGATCCTCAGCTGAGTATAATCGATTCGGATCGCCGTACCTTCGCGGTTATGAAGACTTGGTCACTGACCTACACGTAGCATTCCACTAAAGATGATGGGTTTTTGTTAAGAAATTGGCTAGTGCAGGACCAGTGATTGAACTAGGGTAGGAAGAACTCTAGTTGCAGGTAATTGTACTTAACTTGACAAATAAAATTGGATTTTTAAGGATCCATTTTAGTAAGCATTTCTGCAAAACAGAGTCTTTGATTATTGAAAAGCCTTACCTTGACTCCCATATAACCAGCATACCCTTGAGAGTCTTTTCTTTAGACGGGTAAGTCTTGCTGAGTAATTCCATACTCAGGGTTTATCCCTTCGTTGTTTTTAGGTGAGGAAGTAGCAGATTTCTGCTGCTTCTGTGCCAGGGTGGTTCCCAAGGAAGAAAGACAAGACTGAAGTGCGGGAGGACTTGGTCCTCCGTATAGACCTTTTACTTAAAACTTATCGGGAGGGGTTTTTGCCTCCCTTGATTTGTATAATATTATTACTCTGCACTCGTTTTTAGTTCTGGTCTGCAATAAAACAACTTGAGCTTGCTTTTAAAATAAATGTAAGTTATGTAAATCGCTTCCGCATTTCTTTATCTCCGATGTTCTGTAATGTCTGCAAGACGGGTGAATCGTTCCTGGTAAGGTAAGGAAAGATACCAAACTTGTCAAGTAATTCAGGGGCACCTACAGGGTTGTCTGAAGTCCGTTGGACAAGGACAACTGTAGGTGGGCCTAATTACTTGGGAGGTTCCGTCACAGCTGGTATCGGAGCGTAGCCCTTCTTTGCAGACATTATGAGGCATCTTCAAAAGGATTTTTGAAAGTCTTACCTAAAAAAAATTCTTTTCTCTTCTTACCTAAGTATTCTGAAGAGTCTATCTTAAAGACCAGATAGGAAGAGTGCAATGTATAGAAGGTTGAATCGACTAAGGTTGATTCTGTACTTATTCATGCATCATGCTAAGAATTATGCTAATAAATTTTCCCCCTTAGAAAGATGCCGCCACGCACAAGGCTAACGGCACGTAAGTCAACGGGACCAATTGGAGTACCCCGGCATCAACTAGCCCCTCGACACGAAAGCAGCAGCAGCGGAAGTAATGACCCCATAGGAGACCTTGAAGCCCGAGTGAGTCGACTTCAAGCAGAGCTGCAACACAGGACTGATGCTGGGGTCGCAGACGGAGATAGAATCAATGAACTAAGAAGGGACATCCGTCACCTGCAGGATCAGCTTGCTGATCGAGACTTAGCACTTGACTGGGCAGTACAGTCTCACTTGCTAGCATGTGCTAAGGAAGCTAGGGCTCAGGCCCGAATTAAAGAACTTAGCTCAACCGTCGACAACCTGCAGGTCTACTGCAATGTGTTGCATGAGGAAGTCCATGTACTATACTCACAATTACACCCTAGTGTGCCTGCACACCCTGCTGAGGCGGAAGCCGGACCCTCTCACGTTGCGGGACGCGCGCTGGGTGGGGAGTTAGACCTTTTTGAGCCCCCTCCTTCTTTGAGGTTGGTTGACGTCTGGACTCCCACACCTGACGATGAGGCCGCCAAAAGTAACGGGAAGCAGGACTAATGGTGTAATAGAAGTAGAGTAGTGTATTGTAGGATGCACTATTGTATAATAGGTTGAACTTTTGTATAATGGGTAATGTATCCTGTTAGGTAATATCGAGTCTGTATCATTACTTTTTATAGTAATGTAAAATAGAAGGTCTCTTTGGCATATTATGTTCATTTCAAATGTTTTTGCCTTAGATGCCGACCAGGACTCGAGGACAGGATGCAGCCGGAACTTCTGGGGGTCGGGATGTCACCCCAAATCCACCTCCGGTTCCACCCACGCTAGCCGAGGCGATTGCCGCCTTGGTGAATGCCACCGCAGACAATACCCGCTTCCTTAGGGAAATGGCAGGTCAACAGCAGTTCCAGCAGCAGGCAGGAAGAGGTTTTCAGCAAGGTCCCCGTGAAACCACCTACCTGGACTTCTCCGAAACTCGTCCACCTCTATTCACCAAGGCAGAAGACCCGCTAGAAGCCGACGAGTGGATACGAGTTATTGAACAAAAGTTTGGTCTTCTTCGTTGTTCTGAAACGCAGAAGCCATTGTTCGCGGCACAGCAACTACGTGGCCCTGCCAATACTTGGTGGGGAAATTTTGTGGCTATCCAACCTGACAACCATCAAATCACTTGGGAAGAATTTAAAGCAGCCTTCCGTGAGCACTACATACCTGAAGGGGTGCTGCATATGAAGCAAGAGGAATTCATGAAACTGAAACAAGGAGGAGATACCATCAATCAATATCTCAACAAGTTTAATCACCTGTCGCAGTATGCCATCGATCAGGTGAATACTGATTTAAAGAAGAAGAACTGTTTTATGTGGGGTTTGAATGATCGGCTACAGAGAAAGATGGCCACATGTATTGATCTCACATATGGAAAGGCTGTCAGTACAGCCTTATCTGTGGAAGCAAAATATGCAAGTTCTGGGAAGAATAAGGGATTCGGTGGTGAGAGGCCTAATCAGGGCCAGGCAAAGAGGCAACGGTTCGTCATCCGGCCTTCTAGCCAAAACCGCACTTTTTCCCGTCCACCAGCATTCCCTTTCAAACAGCCCATTATTATCCGCCCCAACAATACCTCCACTTCCCCAAATCAGCCGGGTGCCCCAGGCACTCGATTCCCTGCCTTGCCCAGCTCTTCAACCGGGTGTTTCAACTGCGGCAAGTCAGGACATTTTATCAAAGACTGCCCATACCCCAAGCAAAATCAATCCAATACTCAGCAAGGAACTGGGAAGTCCACTCAGCCCAAGGGAAATGTTGTGGGGAGAAATACCAAGAAAACGGGGCGTGTATACTACACCTAGGTGGCCACTACACCGGAAGGAGAGCCGGTGATGATGGGTACGTTTCCCGTGGCCAGTCACCCTGCAATTATTCTTTTTGATTCTGGTGCTTCGCATACCTTCATTAGCAAGAAATTTGTGGAGCAACATCACATTGCATGTTATGAATCAAAAGAGGGATTTAAAATTCATTCACCTGGGGGACACATTTTTACTAAAGAAGTGGCCTATGAAGTGCTAGTAACAATGGCCGGACGGAACTTTCCTGCTAACATGATTGTTCTGAAAGGCTAGGATATAGATGTAATTTTGGGTATGAATTGGTTAACCCAACACAAGGCAATCCTCAACACTGAACTCAGAACCGTCAGGTTGAGCTATAATCAAGAAGAAATTCTTTTGTCTCTCCCCGTAACCAATCCAGCCAAAGCTTCTGGTAGAATATTTGAAGCCATTGTACCGGAGATCAAGAACATTCCGGTAGTATGTGAGTTTCCAGATGTATTTCCGGAAGATTTGCCTGGACTGCCCCCTGAAAGAGATGTAGAATTCGTAATTGAGCTAAAGCCCGGTACGGCTCCTATCTCCCGAAGATCGTACCGTATGCCCCCTAATGAGTTGGCGGAATTGAAGATTCAATTACAAGATCTACTGAATAAGGGATTCATCCGGCCAAGCTCGTCCCCATGGGGTTGCCCCGCCATTTTTGTTAAGAAGAAGGATCAAACCTTGCGGATGTGCGTGGATTATCGACCCCTGAATGAGGTCACCATCAAGAATAAGTACCCTCTTCCAAGGATCGACATCTTATTTGATCAACTGACTGGGGTGAGGGTATTTTCCAAAATTGATCTTAGGTCGGGCTATCACCAAATCCGTATTCGGCCCGAGGATATACCGAAGACCGCATTTACTACGCGGTATGGATTGTTTGAATACTTGGTAATGTCTTTCGGGCTCACAAATGCTCCTGCCCACTTCACCTATTTGATGAACTCGGTGTTCATGCCCGAGTTGGACAAGTTCGTGGTGGTCTTCATCGACGATATTTTGATATACTCTAAAAATGAAGAGGAGCATGCTCAGCATCTACGGATTGTATTGACGCGCCTGAGGGAACATCAGCTGTATGCCAAGTTCAGCAAGTGCGTGTTCTGGCTGGAGGAAATTCAATTTTTGGGGCACGTGTTATCAGCCAAAGGAATTGCGGTAGATCCTAGCAAAGTTAAAGATATTCTAGAGTGGAAACCCCCAACCACTGTTCACCAAGTCCGGAGTTTTCTTGGACTAGCTGGATATTATCGCAGATTCATACCCGATTTTTCTAAGCTTGTGAAGCCAATCACATGTTTATTGAAGAATGATATTAAGTTCAATTGGTCTTCTAAGTGTAATGAAGCCTTTGAGCAATTGAAGACATTATTAACCACTGCTCCGGTATTGGCTCAACCGGACATCACTAAGCCTTTTGATGTATATTGTGATGCATCTGGCAGTGGACTCGGTTGTGTATTAATGCAAGAGGGCCGAGTAATTGCGTATGCTTCAAGGCAGTTGCGCCGACATGAGGAGCATTATCCAACTCATGATCTGGAGCTAGCTGCTGTGGTTCATGCCCTGAAAATATGGTGTCACTATCTGCTGGGAAATATCTGTCACATATATACAGATCATAAAAGTTTGAAGTACATCTTCACCCAGTCAGAGTTAAATATGAGGCGAAGACGATGGCTTGAGCTTATTAAGGACTATGAGCTGGAGATCCATTATCACCCAGGCAAGGCCAATGTGGTGGCAGACGCATTAAGCCGTAAGGCTTCCTGCCACTGCCTTATGGTAAAAACCTCTGACAATACTTTATGTCAAGAGATGGAAAAGTTAAACCTGGGAATAATCCAACAAGGGACTCTAAATCAGCTAAAGCTTGAGTCAATCATTCTGCAAAAGATAATTGATGCTCAAAAGGATAATCTGGGTATGAAGCACATACGAGAGAAGATAAGGGCTGAAACAGCCAAATGTTTCAAGGAAGACGATCAAGGTGTGTTATGGTTTAACAACCGCATAGTAGTGCCAAAGAATGAAGAACTCCGCCAGCAAATCTTAGATGAAGCGCATCTTAGTCGCTATTCTATTCATCCGGGAAGCACTAAGATGTATCACGATCTAAAACAGCACTACTGGTGGACGAAGATGAAAATTGAAATTGCACGCTATGTGGCTAAGTGTGACACTTGCAGACGTGTCAAAGCCATACACATGAGGACTGCCGGTCCATTGCAGTCATTACCAATACCAACATGGAAATGGGAAGACATAAGCATGGACATCATTGTGGGATTGCCCAGGACCACAAAAGGGTATGACTCTATTTGGGTTATCATTGATCGATTTACCAAGATCGCCCACTTCCTCCCTGTCAAGGTAAAATATCACGTCATTACCTATGCGGAGTAGTACATCGCTCGTATTCTCAGTTTGCATGGGGTTCCAAAGACTATAGTGTCGGATCGTGGACCACAATTTGTATCCAAATTTTGGGAAGAACTTCATAAATCCCTGGGTACTAAGTTACTCCACAGTTCGGCCTATCATCCTCAAACCAGTGGACAAACTGAGAGAGTGAACCAAATACTTGAAGATATGCTGCGGGCATGTGTCCTGGATTTCTCACCAAAATGGGATGAATGTTTACCTTTGGCGGAGTTTTCATACAATAATAGTTATCAAGAAAGTATTAGGATGGCACCTTTTGAAGCTTTATATGGACGACGGTGTCGGACTCCGCTAAATTGGTCTGAACCTGGTGAGAGGTGCTTCTTTAGACCTGATCTGGTGAAAGAAGCCGAGGATAAAGTTCAGAAAATTATTCGTAATCTGAAGCAAGCACAAGCTCGTCAGAAGAGTTATGCAGACAAACGGCGAATGCCCTTATACTTCCTGGAAGGAGACTACGTCTACTTAAAGGTTTCACCAATGAAGGGAGTATCGCGTTTCGGGGTAAAGGGAAAGCTTGCCCCCAGGTACATTGGTCCATTTCCTATTCTTCAAAGATATGGGCCAGTGGCGTATCAACTTCAACTTCCCGAAACATTGTCTGCGGTACATAATGTGTTCCATGTATCGCAATTGAAGAAGTGTCTTCGGGTTCCCGATCAAACCATTGAAGTGACAGATGTTGTCCTGGAACCAGACTTAACGTACTCAGAACATCCTATTCGAGTTCTGGATCAAAAGGACAGGGTTACCCAGAGAAAGACTCTCAAGTTCTACAAGGTACAATGGAACCAGCATTCTGAGGAAGAGGCTACGTGGGAAACTCAAGACTTCTTGAATAAGAATTTCCCAGGCTTTCTAGCCTCATGTAATTTGTAAAATGTATATAGTTATGGCAATAAAGGAATGAACCCCACACCACCCTGCCTTGCACCAGAAATAAGGAAATAAAAATGTGACACATTTCCTTTTCCATTACTCACCCTAGGACTTTAAATCTCGGGACGAGATTCTTTTATGGGGGGAAGGATGTAACACTCCTGGTGTTACTATAACTAAAACTTGAGCATGACATCATAGCATTGGCATTGCATATGTTTGATACACCTAGAGTGCATTCACTAGTCAAAAAAAAAATTCAAACAAGTTGTATTGTTTAAGTGTTTTTGCAAATAGCACCCTGGATAGGAAACTTAACCCTAAATAGGGATTAAAGGGGTAAAACTTAACCTAAGATGAGAAAACCTAAAGACTTTAGGGAAAGAGTCATAAAATATCCCCAAAAACAAAGTGGAGTCACATTTATACCCTGGGATACTAAAAACCCTAATTGGAACCCTGGAAAAACCCTAAAACTAAACCCTAGGGGCCTATGTGCAAAATTGGTCCACTTTTGGACTAAAGTACAAAAACCAAGTCAAATAAGGTTCTTAAGTCCTTTGGTTCACAAATATGTGGACTTGAAAGCCAAACCCTAAGTTTTGGACTCAATTGCAAAATGGACCTCATTTGAGTTCTATACTAAGTCTGAAATTTCAGTGATATTGGCTCAACTTTGGGGCTTTGTAACTTTCAAAGCATAGGGTTTTTGCCCAAAGTGACTACAACAAGTTTGTAGCCCAATTATAGGAGAACAACTTTGTTTAAGGATTCAAGCCATGTTCTTATGAGAAATGTGGAGAAAATCTCAACCCAGGTTGGACTGTCAGACTGCCTGGGGTCTGAAGTTCAGACTGACAGTGTTTTGAGATGAACTTTGAGCTCGATTTTGAAGGGGATCCAGTGACTTTTTGTGAGTACACATTATAGCAAAGATATAGTTGGATTCTAGCACTACAACTTTGCTGCAGATCATTGGGTATGTTGCCATGAAAATTTGTGAGCAAATCGAGTCTAAACTATGGCTGTCAGGTTGACTGAATACTGCAGCCCATGGTACAGTGACCGTTGAGGATCAGGTCGCCAGCCCCAGAAAAGATCTCACCGGCGGTGGCCTTCCGCCGTGATTCACGTCGCCGGCGTCATGATTCGCGCTCGGGTAAGTGTATAACGTCGTGCGGTAGAAGCCCCTCGCCGACGGTGAGCTGGAGGTCACTCCGGTGACATCACCGTGGCTCTCTCTCCCTCTTTGCGGCTGAGCGGATTAACACGCCGGCGACCGCCGTCTTCCGGCCATACGCCGCGTGGCTCTCACTTTCCACCGCACCACCGTGTCTTCCCCTCGCTCTCCGTGGCTCACCGGTGTAACCGCCACGCCTCTAGACACGTATTCACCGCGCCGCTCTCTTCCTCATCTCCGGCCGCCGCGCGTCCTCCTCAAAAATTCGCGGCCACCGTCTTACTCTCCTATAAATTGAGCCCATGTCTAGCTCCGTGAGGTCGTCAGCTAACTAGCCACCGCTACTCACCCACAATCATCCACCAGTGAGCTCGAATTCGCGTTTTTCCCCAAATCGGTCGAAGAACACCGTGAAACCAAGTCCACCGTGGCCAGCCGATTCTGGTAAAGCTCTGTCCGATTCAAACCTTGTTTAAGTCTTCTTATAGTTCAGTGATGCTCGCCAAGCCATCAATTTGAATGTAGATGCCCCCAATCGTCGGGAACACGACGGGCTAGCCCCCATGCTCACGGCCACCGTGGCCAGAGCTCCTTAGTCGATCATGAGCCAAATTAAGTTGGGGAAAACCATCTAGGTAGCCTCGATTTCATGTCGGTTGCTCGGAGAACCCAGCCGTAGCCCCAATCGACCGGTTCAGGCGCTCGCCGGAGCTCGGCGGGGCATGAACGCCGTCGAGGATGAGTCGGGTGAAGAAATAGAACATCAGGGGCGTTTCTGTAAACTGTCAGTGATACGTAGAAACAGTGAATGACCTCGTTTGCTGTTTGACAAAAACGCGAGGGCCTCTGTGCAAGTCTGTCAGCGCGGGCGTGGGCGCGCGCATTTCTTCTGGTAATGGGCCGACCTGGGCTGGTTTTGGTCCAATACTATTCATCTATTTTTCTTTTTCTTTTATCTCCAGAGCCAAAACAATTATAGAAAACAGTAGAAAAATGGCAAAATTGTAAAACCAATTTTCCTAGGCTTGTTATTTTCTCTAGTATTTAATAAAAATAATTTCATGATTTTTAGTTTAAACAGAGAATTTTAGGGCATTTAAAGTAGCTTAAAGAATTAGTTATGGATTTTTAGAAAATAATTAGTAAGTCCAAAAATGCCCAAACTTTTTATGGGAACTTAAAACAATATTTAGAAGCCTTGGGTAGGGTTTGAATTGATTTGGACCTTGTTTGATCACCAAACCCCAAACCACCCCCCTGCTCTATGAACTCCTTTACTGACTCCGGAAACCCTAGGTTCTCGGAGTACCGTGAAGGAAAGTTGTACTCAAGACTTAGATAATAAGTTTATATTATCTTCGCATCCTCATGAGCATCCCATGGCATCCATTCTTATGCATATATATGGTTATGTTAGAACACGAAGAAGAAGAAGAAGTCACTGAAGACAGGACACCACCACCCTCAGATCCTCAAGCAGGCAACTGCTTTTACTTCGATATTTGTGGATCCGAGCAGGACTCACCTGTTAACAAAGGCAAGCCCCGGTGCATTTGCCACCTCCTTGTGTTTTAAAAATCTTTTTCACTTGCTTGATGCATTAGGTGATAGGAGTTGATTGCTAAAACAATTCCTGCATTACCTTCCTTGAATTTGATTAGCTTCCTTGATCATCCGTTTTATAAAAGATTTTTGATGCTTAGTCTTGCTTTAGAAAAACGAAATGTTTTGTTTTTACAAAAGTTGATGTGGCAAAAGTGGGTGGGATGTTTTCGAAAATAAAACTTGATGGTGAATCCATCACGGCCGTGATGGATTCAACATCGGAAAAGATGTACCTCTGCCAGGTACCAAGTTTTTGGGTTGAAAAGATTAAGCTGAGACCGGGCGGGTGACTTGCACGAGAAAGGAGTCTCGGTGTAGTGTCTCCGTCTGAGTCGATTAAGGACCTTGTCGATGTAGGCTTGATGATCGAGGACCCTTTAACTGGTCACATGCCTCGTCATGGGTAAGCCTTGCCTTAGGCAGACTAAGGCCGGAATAAGATAACACGAAATGGGCGTGGAGCGGTGGCGAGAGTAGCGTGTACCCTCCGTGGCAAGAGGCCGGATGGTGGTGTATCTGTGCTCTCGGTTTGCGTGAACCTGATCCGGTCTTAAGAACCCCGGTGGCGGGTTGACATATGCAAGGGTTAAGTGCTACATATGTCGTGTGATTGGAGATCCTCAGCTGAGTATAATCGATTCGGATCGCCGTACCTTCGCGGTTATGAAGACTTGGTCACTGACCTACACGTAGCATTCCACTAAAGATGATGGGTTTTTGTTAAGAAATTGGCTAGTGCAGGACCAGTGATTGAACTAGGGTAGGAAGAACTCTAGTTGCAGGTAATTATACTTAACTTGACAAATAAAATTGGATTTTTAAGGATCCATTTTAGTAAGCATTTCTGCAAAACAGAGTCTTTGATTATTGAAAAGCCTTACCTTGACTCCCATATAACCAGCATACCCTTGAGAGTCTTTTCTTTAGACGGGTAAGTCTTGTTGAGTAATTCCATACTCAGGGTTTATCCCTTCGTTGTTTTTAGGTGAGGAAGTAGCAGATTTCTGCTGCTTCTGTGCCAGGGTGGTTCCCAAGGAAGAAAGACAAGACTGAAGTGCGGGAGGACTTGGTCCTCCGTATAGACCTTTTACTTAAAACTTATCGGGAGGGGTTTTTGCCTCCCTTGGTTTGTATAATATTATTACTCTGCACTCGTTTTTAGTTCTGGTCTGTAATAAAACAACTTGAGCTTGCTTTTAAAATAAATGTAAGTTATGTAAATCGCTTCCGCATTTCTTTATCTCCGATGTTCTGTAATGTCTGCAAGACGGGTGAATCGTTCCTGGTAAGGTAAGGAAAGATACCAAACTTGTCAAGTAATTCAGGGGCACCTACAGGGTTGTCTGAAGTCCGTTGGACAAGGACAACTGTAGGTGGGCCTAATTACTTGGGAGGTTCCGTCACAGCTGGTATCGGAGCGTAGCCCTTCTTTGCAGACATTATGAGGCATCTTCAAAAGGATTTTCGAAAGTCTTACCTAAAAAAAAATTCTTTTCTCTTCTTACCTAAGTATTCTGAAGAGTCTATCTTAAAGACCAGATAGGAAGAGTGCAATGTATAGAAGGTTGAATCGACTAAGGTTGATTCTGTACTTATTCATGCATCATGCTAAGAATTATGCTAATAAATTTTCCCCCTTAGAAAGATGCCGCCACGCACAAGGCTAACGGCACGTAAGTCAATGGGACCAATTGGAGTACCCCGGCATCAACTAGCCCCTCGACACGAAAGCAGCAGCAGCGGAAGTAATGACCCCATAGGAGACCTTGAAGCCCGAGTGAGTCGACTTCAAGCAGAGCTGCAACACAGGACCGATGCTTGGGTCGCAGACGGAGATAGAATCAATGAACTAAGAAGGGACATCCGTCACCTGCAGGATCAGCTTGCTGATCGAGACTTAGCACTTGACTGGGTAGTACAGTCTCACTTGCTAGCATGTGCTAAGGAAGCTAGGGCTCAGGCCCGAATTAAAGAACTTAGCTCAACCGTCGACAACCTGCAGGTCTACTGCAATGTGTTGCATGAGGAAGTCCATGTACTATACTCACAATTACACCCTAGTGTGCCTGCACACCCTGCTGAGGCGGAAGCCGGACCCTCTCACGTTGTGGGACGCGCGCTGGGTGGGGAGTTAGACCTTTTTGAGCCCCCTCCTTCTTTGAGGTTGGTTGACGTCTGGACTCCCACACCTGACGATGAGGCCGCCAAAAGTAACGGGAAGCAGGACTAATGGTGTAATAGAAGTAGAGTAGTGTATTGTAGGATGCACTGTTGTATAATAGGTTGAACTTTTGTATAATGGGTAATGTATCCTGTTAGGTAATATCGAGTCTGTATCATTACTTTTTATAGTAATGTAAAATAGAAGGTCTCTTTGGCATATTATGTTTATTTCAAATGTTTTTGCCTCAGATGCCGACCAGGACTCGAGGACAGGACGCAGCCGGAACTTCTGGGGGTCGGGATGTCACCCCAAATCCACCTCCGGTTCCACCCACGCTAGCCGAGGCGATTGCCGCCTTGGTGAATGCCACCGCAGACAATACCCGCTTCCTTAGGGAAATGGCGGGTCAACAGCAGTTCCAGCAGCAGGCAGGAAGAGGTTTTCAGCAAGGTCCCCGTGAAACCACCTATCTGGACTTCTCCGAAACTCGTCCACCTCTATTCACCAAGGCAGAAGACCCGCTAGAAGCCGACGAGTGGATACGAGTTATTGAACAAAAGTTTGGTCTTCTTCGTTGTTCTGAAACGCAGAAGCCATTGTTCGCGGCACAGCAACTACGTGGCCCTGCCAGTACTTGGTGGGGAAATTTTGTGGCTATCCAACCTGACAACCATCAAATCACTTGGGAAGAATTTAAAGCAGCCTTCCGTGAGCACTACATACCTGAAGGGGTGCTGCATATGAAGCAAGAGGAATTCATGAAACTGAAACAAGGAGGAGATACCATCAATCAATATCTCAACAAGTTTAATCACCTGTCGCAGTATGCCATCGATCAGGTGAATACTGATTTAAAGAAGAAGAACTGTTTTATGCGGGGTTTGAATGATCGGCTACAGAGAAAGATGGCCACATGTATTGATCTCACATATGGAAAGGCTGTCAGTACAGCCTTATCTGTGGAAGCAAAATATGCAAGTTCTGGGAAGAATAAGGGATTCGGTGGTGAGAGGCCTAATCAGGGCCAGGCAAAGAGGCAACGATTCGTCATCCGGCCTTCTAGCCAAAACCGCACTTTTTCCTGTCCACCAGCATTCCCTTTCAAACAGCCCATTATTATCCGCCCCAACAATACCTCCACTTCCCCAAATCAGTCGGGTGCCCCAGGCACTCGATTCCCTGCCTTGCCCAGCTCTTCAACCGGGTGTTTCAACTGCGGCAAGTTAGGACATTTTATCAAAGACTGCCCATACCCCAAGCAAAATCAATCCAATACTCAGCAAGGAACTGGGAAGTCCACTCAGCCCAAGGGAAATGCTGTGGGGAGAAATACCAAGAAAACGGGGCGTGTATACTACACCCAGGTGGCCACTACACCGGAAGGAGAGCCGGTGATGATGGGTACGTTTCCCGTGGCCAGTCACCCTGCAATTATTCTTTTTGATTCTGGTGCTTCGCATACCTTCATTAGCAAGAAATTTGTGGAGCAACATCACATTGCATGTTATGAATCAAAAGAGGGATTTAAAATTCATTCACCTGGGGGACACATTTTTACTAAAGAAGTGGCCTATGAAGTGCCAGTAACAATGGCCAGACGGAACTTTCCTGCTAACATGATTGTTCTGAAAGGCCAGGATATAGATGTAATTTTGGGTATGAATTGGTTAACCCAACACAAGGCAATCCTCAACACTGAACTCAGAACCGTCAGGTTGAGCTATAATCAAGAAGAAATTCTTTTGTCTCTCCCCGTAACCAATCCAGCCAAAGCTTCTGGTAGAATATTTGAAGCCATTGTACCGGAGATCAAGAACATTCCGGTAGTATGTGAGTTTCCAGATGTATTTCCGGAAGATTTGCCTGGACTACCCCCTGAAAGAGATGTAGAATTCGTAATTGAGCTAAAGCCCAGTACGGCTCCTATCTCCCGAAGATCGTACCGTATGCCCCCTAATGAGTTGGCGGAATTGAAGATTCAATTACAAGATCTACTGAATAAGGGATTCATCCGGCCAAGCTCGTCCCCATGGGGTTGCCCCGCCATTTTTGTTAAGAAGAAGGATCAAACCTTACGGATGTGCGTGGATTATCGACCCCTGAATGAGGTCACCATCAAGAATAAGTACCCTCTTCCAAGGATCGACATCTTATTTGATCAACTGACTGGGGCGAGGGTATTTTCCAAAATTGATCTCAGGTCGGGCTATCACCAAATCCGTATTCGGCCCGAGGATATACCGAAGACCGCATTTACTACGCGGTATGGATTGTTTGAATACTTGGTAATGTCTTTCGGGCTCACAAATGCTCCTGCCCACTTCACCTATTTGATGAACTCGGTGTTCATGCCCGAGTTGGACAAGTTCGTGGTGGTCTTCATCGATGATATTTTGATATACTCTAAAAATGAAGAGGAGCATGCTCAGCATCTACGGATTGTATTGACGCGCCTGAGGGAACATCAGCTGTATGCCAAGTTCAGCAAGTGCGTGTTCTGGCTGGAGGAAATTCAATTTTTGGGGCACGTGTTATCAGCCAAAGGAATTGCGGTAGATCCTAGCAAAGTTAAAGATATTCTAGAGTGGAAACCCCCAACCACTGTTCACCAAGTCCGGAGTTTTCTTGGACTAGCTGGATATTATCGCAGATTCATACCCGATTTTTCTAAGCTTGTGAAGCCAATCACAAGTTTATTGAAGAATGATATTAAGTTCAATTGGTCTTCTAAGTGTAATGAAGCCTTTGAGCAATTGAAGACATTATTAACCACTGCTCCGGTATTGGCTCAACCGGACATCACTAAGCCTTTTGATGTATATTGTGATGCATCTGGCAGTGGACTCGGTTGTGTATTAATGCAAGAGGGTCGAGTAATTGCGTATGCTTCAAGGTAGTTGCGCCGACATGAGGAGCATTATCCAACTCATGATCTGGAGCTAGCTGCTGTGGTTCATGCCCTGAAAATATGGTGTCACTATCTGCTGGGAAATATCTGTCACATATATACAGATCATAAAAGTTTGAAGTACATCTTCACCCAGTCAGAGTTAAATATGAGGCGAAGACGATGGCTTGAGCTTATTAAGGACTATGAGCTGGAGATCCATTATCACCCAGGCAAGGCCAATGTGGTGGCAGACGCATTAAGCCGTAAGGCTTCCTGCCACTGCCTTATGGTAAAAACCTCTGACAATACTTTATGTCAAGAGATGGAAAAGTTAAACCTGGGAATAATCCAACAAGGGACTCTAAATCAGCTAAAGCTTGAGTCAATCATTCTGCAAAAGATAATTGATGCTCAAAAGGATAATCTGGGTATGAAGCACATACGAGAGAAGATAAGGGCTGAAACAGCCAAATGTTTCAAGGAAGACGATCAAGGTGTGTTATGGTTTAACAACCGCATAGTAGTGCCAAAGAATGAAGAACTCCGCCAGCAAATCTTAGATGAAGCGCATCTTAGTCGCTATTCTATTCATCCGGGAAGCACTAAGATGTATCACGATCTAAAACAGCACTACTGGTGGACGAAGATGAAAATTGAAATTGCACGCTATGTGGCTAAGTGTGACACTTGCAGACGTGTCAAAGCCATACACATGAGGACTGCCGGTCCATTGCAGTCATTACCAATACCAACATGGAAATGGGAAGACATAAGCATGGACTTCATTGTGGGATTGCCCAGGACCACAAAAGGGTATGACTCTATTTGGGTTATCATTGATCGATTTACCAAGATCGCCCACTTCCTCCCTGTCAAGGTAAAATATCACGTCATTACCTATGCGGAGTTGTACATCGCCCGTATTCTCAGTTTGCATGGGGTTCCAAAGACTATAGTGTCAGATCGTGGACCACAATTTGTATCCAAATTTTGGGAAGAACTTCATAAATCCCTGGGTACTAAGTTACTCCACAGTTCGGCCTATCATCCTCAAACCAGTGGACAAACTGAGAGAGTGAACCAAATACTTGAAGATATGCTGCGGGCATGTGTCCTGGATTTCTCACCAAAATGGGATGAATGTTTACCTTTGGCGGAGTTTTCATACAATAATAGTTATCAAGAAAGTATTAGGATGGCACCTTTTGAAGCTTTATATGGACGACGGTGTCGGACTCCGCTAAATTGGTCTGAACCTGGTGAGAGGTGCTTCTTTAGACCTGATCTGGTGAAAGAAGCCGAGGATAAAGTTCAGAAAATTATTCGTAATCTGAAGCAAGCACAAGCTCGTCAGAAGAGTTATGCAGACAAACGGCGAATGCCCTTATACTTCCTGGAAGGAGACTACGTCTACTTAAAGGTTTCACCAATGAAGGGAGTATCGCGTTTCGGGGTAAAGGGAAAGCTTGCCCCCAGGTACATTGGTCCATTTCCTATTCTTCAAAGATATGGGCCAGTGGCGTATCAACTTCAACTTCCCGAAACATTGTCTGCGGTACATAATGTGTTCCATGTATCGCAATTGAAGAAGTGTCTTCGGGTTCCCGATCAAACCATTGAAGTGACAGATGTTGTCCTGGAACCAGAATTAACGTACTCAGAACATCCTATTCGAGTTCTGGATCAAAAGGACAGGGTTACCCGGAGAAAGACTCTCAAGTTCTACAAGGTACAATGGAACCAGCATTCTGAGGAAGAGGCTACGTGGGAAACTCAAGACTTCTTGAATAAGAATTTCCCAGGCTTTCTAGCCTCATGTAATTTGTAAAATGTATATAGTTATGGCAATAAAGGAATGAACCCCACACCACCCTGCCTTGTACCAGAAATAAGGAAATAAAAATGTGACACATTTCCTTTTCCATTACTCACCCTAGGACTTTAAATCTCGGGACGAGATTCTTTTATGGGGGGAAGGATGTAACACTCCTGGTGTTACTATAACTAAAACTTGAGCATGACATCATAGCATTGGCATTGCATATGTTTGATACACCTAGAGTGCATTCACTAGTCAAAAAAAAATTTCAAACAAGTTGTATTGTTTAAGTGTTTTTGCAAATAGCACCCTGGATAGGAAACTTAACCCTAAATAGGGATTAAAGGGGTAAAACTTAACCTAAGATGAGAAAACCTAAAGACTTTAGGGAAAGAGTCATAAAATATCCCCAAAAACAAAGTGGAGTCACATTTATACCCTGGGATACTAAAAACCCTAATTGGAACCCTGGAAAAACCCTAAAACTAAACCCTAGGGGCCTATGTGCAAAATTGGTCCACTTTTGGACTAAAGTACAAAAACCAAGTCAAATAAGGTTCTTAAGTCCTTTGGTTCACAAATATGTGGACTTGAAAGCCAAACCCTAAGTTTTGGACTCAATTGCAAAATGGACCTCATTTGAGTTCTATACTAAGTCTGAAATTTCAGTGATATTGGCTCAACTTTGGGGCTTTGTAACTTTCAAAGCATAGGGTTTTTGCCCAAAGTGACTACAACAAGTTTGTAGCCCAATTATAGGAGAACAACTTTGTTTAAGGATTCAAGCCATGTTCTTATGAGAAATGTGGAGAAAATCTCAACCCAGGTTGGACTGTCAGACTGCCTGGGGTCTGAAGTTCAGACTGACAGTGTTTTGAGATGAACTTTGAGCTCGATTTTGAAGGGGATCCAGTGACTTTTTGTGAGTACACATTATAGCAAAGATATAGTTGGATTCTAGCACTACAACTTTGCTGCAGATCATTGGGTATGTTGCCATGAAAATTTGTGAGCAAATCGAGTCTAAACTATGGCTGTCAGGTTGACTGAATACTGCAGCCCATGGTACAGTGACCGTTGAGGATCAGGTCGCCAGCCCCAGAAAAGATCTCACCGGCGGTGGCCTTCCACCGTGATTCACGTCGCCGGCGTCATGATTCGCGCTCGGGTAAGTGTATAACGTCGTGCGGTAGAAGCCCCTCGCCGACGGTGAGCTGGAGGTCACTCCGGTGACTTCACCGTGGCTCTCTCTCCCTCTTTGCGGCTGAGCGGATTAACACGCCGGCGACCACCGTCTTCCGGCCATACGCCGTGTGGCTCTCACTTTCCACCGCACCACCGTGTCTTCCCCTCGCTCTCCGTGGCTCACCGGAGTAACCGCCACGCCTCTAGACACGTATTCACCACGCCGCTCTCTTCCTCATCTTCGGCCGCCGCGCGTCCTCCTCAAAAATTCCCAGCCACCGTCTTACTCTCCTATAAATTGAGCCCATGTCTAGCTCCGTGAGGTCATTAGCTAACTAGCCACCGCTACTCACCCACAATCATCCACCAGTGAGCTCGAATTCGCGTTTTTCCCCAAATCGGTCGAAGAACACCGTGAAACCAAGTCCACCGTGGCCAGCCGATTCTGGTAAAGCTCTGTCCGATTCAAACCTTGTTTAAGTCTTCTTATAGTTCAGTGATGCTCGCCAAGCCATCAATTTGAATGTAGATGCCCCCAATCATCGGGAACACGACGGGCTAGCCCCCATGCTCACGGCCACCGTGGCCAGAGCTCCTTAGTCGATCATGAGCCAAATTAAGTTGGGGAAAACCATCTAGGTAGCCTCGATTTCATGTCGGTTGCTCGGAGAACCCAGCCGTAGCCCCAATCGTCCGGTTCAGGCGCTCGCCGGAGCTCGGCGGGGCATGAACGCCGTCGAGGATGAGTCGGGTGAAGAAATAGAACATCAGGGGCGTTTCTGTAAACTGTCAGTGATACGTAGAAACAGTGAATGACCTCGTTTGCTGTTTGACAAAAACGCGAGGGCCTCTGTGCAAGTCTGTCAGCGCGGGCGTGGGCGCGCGCATTTCTTCTGGTAATGGGCCGACCTGGGTTGGTTTTGGTCCAATACTATTCATCTGTTTTTCTTTTTCTTTTATCTCCAGAGCCAAAACAATTATAGAAAACAGTAGAAAAATGGCAAAATTGTAAAACCAATTTTCCTAGGCTTGTTATTTTCTCTAGTATTTAATAAAAATAATTTCATGATTTTTAGTTTAAACAGAGAATTTTAGGGCATTTAAAGTAGCTTAAAGAATTAGTTATGGATTTTTAGAAAATAATTAGTAAGTCCAAAAATGCCCAAACTTTTTATGGGAACTTAAAACAATATTTAGAAGCCTTGGGTAGGGTTTGAATTGATTTGGACCTTGTTTGATCACCAAACCCCAAACCACCCCCCCTGCTCTATGAACTCCTTTACTGACTCCGGAAACCCTAGGTTATCGGAGTACCGTGAAGGAAAGTTGTACTCAAGACTTAGATAATAAGTTTATATTATCTTCGCATCCTCATGAGCATCCCATGGCATCCATTCTTATGCATATATATGGTTATGTTAGAACACGAAGAAGAAGAAGAAGTCACTGAAGACAGGACACCACCACCCTCAGATCCTCAAGCAGGCAACTGCTTTTACTTCGATATTTGTGGATCCGAGCAGGACTCACCTGTTAACAAAGGCAAGCCCCGGTGCATTTGCCACCTCCTTGTGTTTTAAAAATCTTTTTCACTTGCTTGATGCATTAGGTGATAGGAGTTGATTGCTAAAACAATTCCTGCATTACCTTCCTTGAATTTGATTAGCTTCCTTGATCATCCGTTTTATAAAAGATTTTTGATGCTTAGTCTTGCTTTAGAAAAACGAAATGTTTTGTTTTTACAAAAGTTGATGTGGCAAAAGTGGGTGGGATGTTTTCGAAAATAAAACTTGATGGTGAATCCATCACGGCCGTGATGGATTCAACATCGGAAAAGATGTACCTCTGCCAGGTACCAAGTTTTTGGGTTGAAAAGATTAAGCTAAGACCGGGCGGGTGACTTGCACGAGAAAGGAGTCTCGGTGTAGTGTCTCCGTCTGAGTCGATTAAGGACCTTGTCGATGTAGGCTTGATGATCGAGGACCCTTTAACTGGTCACATGCCTCGTCATGGGTAAGCCTTGCCTCGGGCAGACTAAGGCCGGAATAAGATAACACGAAATGGGCGTGGAGCGGTGGCGAGAGTAGCGTGTACCCTCCGTGGCAAGAGGCCGGACGGTGGTGTATCTGTGCTCTCGGTTTGCGTGAACCTGATCCGGTCTTAAGAACCCCGGTGGCGGGTTGACATATGCAAGGGTTAAGTGCTACATATGTCGTGTGATTGGAGATCCTCAGCTGAGTATAATCGATTCGGATCGCCGTACCTTCGCGGTTATGAAGACTTGGTCACTGACCTACACGTAGCATTCCACTAAAGATGATGGGTTTTTGTTAAGAAATTGGCTAGTGCAGGACCAGTGATTGAACTAGGGTAGGAAGAACTCTAGTTGTAGGTAATTGTACTTAACTTGACAAATAAAATTGGATTTTTAAGGATCCATTTTAGTAAGCATTTCTGCAAAACAGAGTCTTTGATTATTGAAAAGCCTTACCTTGACTCCCATATAACCAGCATACCCTTGAGAGTCTTTTCTTTAGACGGGTAAGTCTTGCTGAGTAATTCCATACTCAGGGTTTATCCCTTCGTTGTTTTTAGGTGAGGAAGTAGCAGATTTCTGCTGCTTCTGTGCCAGGGTGGTTCCCAAGGAAGAAAGACAAGACTGAAGTGCGGGAGGACTTGGTCCTCCGTATAGACCTTTTACTTAAAACTTATCGGGAGGGGTTTTTGCCTCCCTTGGTTTGTATAATATTATTACTCTGCACTCGTTTTTAGTTCTGGTCTGTAATAAAACAACTTGAGCTTGCTTTTAAAATAAATGTAAGTTATGTAAATCGCTTCCGCATTTCTTTATCTCCGATGTTCTGTAATGTCTGCAAGACGGGTGAATCATTCCTGGTAAGGTAAGGAAAGATACCGAACTTGTCAAGTAATTCAGGGGCACCTACAGGGTTGTCTGAAGTCCGTTGGACAAGGACAACTGTAGGTGGGCCTAATTACTTGGGAGGTTCCGTCACAGCTGGCCTGCCAACTGGGTGGAACGGACGATGACAACCTCATCATCTGCAACCTCCCCCTGTTCCTCTCCGACACCGCTCGAGCCTGGCTGGAGCACCTGCCCCCGGGGCAGATCTCCAACTGGGACGACCTGATCCAAGCCTTCGCCGGCAATTTCCAGGGCACGTACGTGCGCCCTGGGAACTCCTAGGATCTCCGAAGCTACCGCCAGCAGCCGGGAGAGTCTCTTCGGGACTACATCCGGCGATTCGCGAAGCAGCGCACAGAGCTGCCCAACGTCACCGATTCAGATGTCATCGGCGCGTTCCTCGTCGGCACCACCTGCCGCGACCTGGTGAGCAAGCTGGGTCGCAAGACCCCCACCAGGGCGAGCGAGCTGATGGACATCGCCACCAAGTTTGCCTCTGGCCAGGAGGCGGTTGAGGCCATTTTCTGGAAGGACAAGCAGCCCCAGGGCCGCCCACCGGAAGATGCTCCCGAGGCGTCAACTCAGCGCGGCGCCAAGAAGAAGGGCAAGAAGAAGTCGCAAGCGAAACGCGACGCCGCCGACGCGGACCTTGTCGCCGCCGCCGAGTACAAGAACCCTCGGAAACCTCCCGGAGGTGCCAACCTCTTCGACAAGATGCTCAAGGAGCCGTGCCCCTATCATCAGGGGCCTGTCAAGCACACCCTTGAGGAGTGTGCCATGCTTCGACGACACTTCCACAAGGCTGGGCCACCTGCGGAGGGTGGCAAGGCCCTCGACGACGCAAAGGAGGAAGATCACAAGGCAGGAGGGTTCCCCGAGGTCCGCGACTGCTTCATGATCTACGGCGGGCAAGTGGCGAACGCCTCGGCTCGGCACCGCAAGCAAGAGCGTCGGGAGGTCTGCTCGGTAAAGGTGGCGGCGCCAGTCTACCTAGACTGGTCCGACAAGCCCATCACCTTCGACCAGGCCGACCATCCAGACTACGTGTCGAGCCTGGGGAGATACCCACTCGTTGTCGACCCCATCATCGGCAACGTCAGGCTCACCAAGGTCCTCATGGACGGAGGCAGCGGCCTCAACATCATCTACGCCGAGACCCTCGGGCTTCTGCGGATCGATCTGTCCTCGGTCCGGACGGGCGCTGCGCCTTTCCACGGGATCGTCCCCGGAAAGCGCGTTCAACCCCTCGGACAACTCGACCTTCCCGTCTGCTTCGGAACGCCCTCCAACTTCCGAAGGGAGACCCTCACGTTCGAAGTGGTCGGGTTTCGAGGAACCTACCACGCAGTGCTGGGGAGGCCATGCTACGCCAAGTTCATGGTCGTCCCCAACTACACCTACCTCAAGCTCAAGATGTCGGGCCCCAACGGGGTCATCACCGTCGGGCCCACGTACCGACACGCGTACGAATGCGATGTGGAGTGCGTGGAGTACGCCGAGGCCCTCGCCGAATCCGAGGCCCTCATCGCTGACCTGGAGAGCCTCTCTAGGGAGGAGCCCGACGTGAAGCGCCACGCCGGCAACTTTGAACCAGTGGAGACGGTCAAGTCCGTCCCTCTCGACCCCTGCAACGACGCCTCCAAGCAGATCCGGATCGGTTCCGAGCTCGACCCCAAATAGGAAGCAGTGCTCGTCGACTTTCTCCGCACAAACGCCGACGTTTTCGCGTGGAGTCCCTCGGACATGCCCGGCATACCGAGGGAAGTCGCCGAGCACTCTCTGGATATCCGAGTTGGGGCCCGACCCGTGAAGCAACCTCTGCGCCGATTCGACGAAGAAAAGCGCAGAGCCATAGGCGAGGAGATCCACAAGCTAATGGCGGCAGGGTTCATCAAAGAGGTATTCCATCCCGAATGGCTTGCCAACCCTGTGCTTGTGAGAAAGAAAGGGGGAAATGGCGGATGTGTGTAGACTACACTGGTCTAAACAAAGCATGTCCGAAGGTTCCCTACCCTCTGCCTCGCATCGATCAGATCGTGGATTCCACTGCTAGGTGCGAAACCCTATCTTTCCTCGATGCCTACTCAGGTATCACCAGATCAGGATGAAGGAGTCCGACCAGCTCGCGACTTCATTCATCACACCCTTTGGCATGTACTGCTATGTTACAATGCCGTTTGGTTTGAGGAATGCGGGGGCAACGTACCAGCGATGCATGAACCATGTGTTTGGCGAACACATCGGCCGAACGGTCGAGGCCTACGCCGATGACATCGTAGTCAAGACGAGGAAGGCCTCCGACCTCCTTTCCGACCTTGAAGCGACGTTCCGATGTCGCAAGGCGAAAGGCGTGAAGCTTAATCCCGAAAAGTGTGTCTTCAGGGTCCCCCGAGGCATGCTCTTGGGGTTCATCGTCTCCGAGCGGGGCATCGAAGCCAACCCGGAGAAGATTGCAGCCATCACCAGCATGGGGCCAATCAAGGACTTGAAAAGCGTACAGAGGGTCATGGGATGCCTCGCGGCTCTGAGCCGCTTCATCTCCCGCCTCGGCGAAAGAGGTCTGCCTCTGTACCGCCTCTTAAGGAAAGCTGAGTGCTTCGCTTGGACTCCCGAGGCCGAGGAAGCCCTCGGGAACCTAAAGGCGCTCCTCACAAACGCGCCCATCTTGGTGCCCCCCCGCTGCCGGAGAAGCCCTCTTGATCTACGTCGCCGCAACCACCCAGGTGGTTAGCGCCGCGATCGTGGTTGAGAGACGAGAAGAAGGGCATGCGTTGCCCGTCTAGAGGCCAGTCTACTTCATCAGTGAGGTACTGTCCGAGACCAAGATCCGCTACCCACAAATCCAGAAGCTACTGTACGTGGTGATCCTGACACGGCGGAAGTTGCGACACTACTTCGAGTCTCATCCGGTGACTGTGGTGTCATCCTTCCCCTGGGAGAGATCATCCAGTCCCGAGAGGCCTCGGGTAGAATTGCGAAGTGGGCGGTGGAGATCATGGGCGAGACGATCTCGTTCGCCCCTCAGAAGGCCATCAAGTCCCAGGTCTTGGCAGACTTCGTGGCTGAATGGGCCGACACCCAGCTCCCGATGGCTCCGATCCAACCGGAGCTCTGGACCATGTTTTTCGATGGGTCGCTGATGAAGACGGGGGCCGGTGCAGGCCTCCTCTTCGTCTCGCCCCTCGGGAAGCACCTACGCTACGTGCTACGCCTCCACTTCCCGGCATCCAACAACGTGGGTGAGTACGAGGCTCTGGTAAATGGGTTGCGAATCGCCATCGAGCTAGGGGTCCGACGCCTCGACGCTCGCGGTGACTCGCAGCTCGTCATTGACCAAGTCATGAAGAACTCCCACTGCCGCGACCCGAAGATGGAAGCCTACTGCGATGAGGTTCGGCGCCTGGAAGACATGTTCTACGGGCTCGAGCTCAACCACATCGCCCGACTCTACAACGAGACTGTGGACGAGCTAGCTAAAATAGCCTCGGGACGAACAACAGTTCCCCTGGACGTATTCTCCCGGGACCTGCATCAACCCTCTGTCAAGACCGAGGACACGCCCGAGCCCGAGGCACCTTCGGCTCCACCCGAGGCACCTTCGGCTGAGTCCGAGGTATCCTCGGCTCAGTCCGAGGTACCCTCGGCCCAGTCCGAGGTACCCTCCGCACGGTCCGAGGTACCCTCGGCTTAGCCCGAGGTACCCTTAGCCCCCGAGGGTGAGGCACTGCGCGTCGAGGGGGAACCGAGCGAGGTCACGCCTAATCAAAGCTGGCAGACCTCGTACCTGCAATATCTCCACGGAGGGGAGCTGCCCCTCGACCAAGCCGAAGCTCGACGGTTGGCGCGGCGCGCCAAGTCTTTCGTCTTGCTGGGAGATGGGAAGGAGCTCTACCACCTGTAACACCCGGATTTTAGGGGTCCAAAACCCGGGGTTAACATAACACCAGGTATGCTGGGACCAAGTCTCAAACATATGATGCATAGTGGCACAGGATCGAATGTCACATCTTTATATATAACAGGAGTTCTATACAAATAAATAGTTACATTATAAGGAGACGACGGTCCAGCAACCCAAAGTTGACTGGGAGACGACGGCCTAGACCTCTCACGAACTCATCACAGCATCCTCCATGAGCATCATCCTGCAGTACCTGGCCTTGACCTGTGGTGTGTGTGAGACAGCAAGAGTGAGCTCACATACGTTCATCGCTCAACAAGTTGTGGGGAATAATGTGCATGAACTCGCCAAAGGTGGGAGCTCACGTGAAGTGTAAGGCTTACCAAATAAGATGGTTAGAGCTGAGCATTGCTTTTAAAGTTGGTCAAAATTTTATTAGCAGTTACTAAGTATAAGTAAATACCAACCCAGTTAATTAGTAGAACAAAAGTAACAACTTCACCCACGATGCAATGCATATGACAAATTGAGTTTAAGTTCCATAATTTAATCATGTGAGTGTCCGAGCTGCTCATGACCGTGAGCACGGCTAGTATACCAGTTTTACACTCTGCAGAGGTTGCGCATCTTTACCCACAAGTCGTGTTACCCATTTGCCACGGAGTTGATCAGACTCCATACACCTCTACCTAGGAAGCGAGGCAGGGTACCACTACGAGGCCTTTACAAAGTTCTACTAGCTTCAGAAAACCCGCTACAGTTTATAGGAAGATCCAGTGCAGGAATCCCTTGCAGGACCGCCATCGCAGCAAAATCCTCCCGAGGGCCTCCCTACACTGACCTCTCCCCTACTGCCCTTGCCCCTTTCGGGTAAGGTAGTCTTCCACTAGCTTTCCTAATTAATCAGCCAAGGGCGTCCCATTCCACCCTTGTGGTAGCACTGTTTTCCCGGGTGGTTCTCCATGTTCCAATTAACATAATGATCTTAACATGAACCATAAATAATCAAATGATAACAAAAGTATAATCATGAATAGTGTAATCTTCATACCCAAAACCACATATAGCACTAGCAAGTACTACCCAGAAAGTTCAGTGGTAAACAAGGTATAAAGATAGACAAACTAGGGTAACCTATTGGGTCCCATCAAAATTAACCTATGCAGATCATTATGATTAATTAGAACATGAGTAGGTGAAAAGAAGTGATCAAGGGCACAACTTGCCTGGGCCTTGAGAATCCAGGTACCAGGATGATTCTTCAGATGACTCGTGACCTCACTGCTAGTCGTAGCAATACAAACATACAGGGTATAGGCAAAATTAACATTACACCAAACATATATGCAAAATACATATTAATAATCTACATATTAAAATAAGATCGCAGGAAAAAGAATTATTAATTTTGGAGTTGTGGATTTTAAGTTATGAATTTTCAAAGGTTTTATGTGTTTAAAATGGATTAAGTGAGAGATTAAATTTCTAATTGCTTTCATGACAAAACAGAGGCTCTAAGTGATAGAGAATTAAATTATGAAAATTTAGAAAGTGGAATGGACTAATTTGGAGTAAGTATGAATTTTCTATGAATTATCTAAGTTCTAGCAATTATTTTCATATTAAAAATCTATTTTCTATTTAATTTATTCCATTTAAACGAGTTCTGGACTGGGTCTCATTTACTGAAAAGTGCAGGGGTCTCTGCGCAATTAAACCTAAGACTCAGGCGACAGTCGCTGAGGACGGCGGGTTTATTCCAAGAAAAGGCAGGGTCTCTTTTAGAAAGTGTACCGCCGAAGAGGTATCGCTCCACACGGGTCATCCGATTATAATCTAACGATCTAGATTACATCCTCATCTACAAGACAAGCGCGCACTGGTGGTCGTCCGATCAAAAACTAACGGACGAGAGCACGCCAGCCCGGAATCACATCCTATGCCTAGGTTGTTTGATCAACGGACAGGATTGATTTCCTGTTATACGAGTACGCCAGACAATCCTAGCCGCCCATAGTTGATCGTTCGGCCAGGGGGTCTCCCCTCCCTTGCTACCACACAGGATGGCGCCGCCAAGCCCACCATGGCGGAGCCCGCCGCCGGCGCACACCGCCAGGCGCACCCGCACCCAGATCTCGATCCCAAATGTGCACGCACAAAGCCCTAACCGACCCGAACCAGCTAACCTTCTTCCTGCAGCCGATTATCACGCACGGACCCCAGACCATGGCAAATCACGGCCAGCTGATGCGCTTTACGGTGAGAGTCGCCGGCGAGCAATCTACCACAACCCTATGGGTTACCACCCAATTCGATCAACTCTACACGATGTGGCGACCAAACTGAATCTACGGGCAGGTGTTCCATACCGTTGGTGAGGACGTGCCGGACTACCGACAGCGGGGTGACATCCGCGACGAACGAGTACGTTGGTGAGGAATCACGCCAACACAGGACTATGTCCCCATGGCCCATTGTCGGCCAACCCAGCTCGCGCCGGAGTCACGGGCTGGGCGTGCAGGTCGCCAGCCACGGCGGCCACCATTCTCTCCCCTCCGCCCGGCACTCGGTATTCTGGCGGCTGCAGAGAAATTCCGTGGTCACCGGTGGTCTTTCCCCGCACCAGAGCCACAACAACCCTCACCGAGCCCCAGTGTAGATCCCTGGTCGGCCCATGAAAGCTTGCCTGCGGCAAGCGCGAGGATGCGGCGAAGGCGGATTTCCCCCCCCCCCCCCCCCCCCCCCCCGATGCCAGCAGCGAGGGCTAAGGAACTGAGATGAGAGGGGAGGAAGGGGGGGGTGCCCATGATTCGGCTTTTATAGCCTAGGGGCGCACACATCGGAGGTAGTCACGCGCGCGGACAGCGATGAATTTCAACCAGATTCCCGAAGTTCACGGCCAGCTCCTAGAGTCAATCGCACCCGCCCCGGAGTTCTCTCGGTCTGTTACAACGAAGGGGAAGGTACTGACATCGCTGGCCCACGCGCAGTAAGCGTCTGCGCGCGCGGAGCTTGAGGCTGGCCATCGGGCCCCATACGCAGGAGAATGTGGTTCTGTGGGCTGCGTGGTTGAAGAGAGTATGGGCCGCCAGCAAGGGTTTTAGGCCCATCCGAGCGCTTTTCCTTTTATATTTTCCTTTTCCTTTTAGTTTTCAAATTCCATTTTAAATTCAGATTTAAATTCAAATCTTGTGCCAGTTTATCCCCAATTTATATTGTGAAATAGAAAGTACCAATCCTAGAAGTATAACTATATATATGTTGTTCATGTTTTTATACCCCTTTATTCCTTTTCTCCATATTTCTATAATTCCCTTTAACTCTTAAATTCCTACTTTGGGGACTTTAATATTTTTTTCTTGTCACCTTATCTTTATATTGTCACGAAAATGCACCCAAAGACAAAATCCCAACATGATGCATGTATTATTTTTTTTTTGGGTATCTCTTGCTAATTATATATTTGTGTAAGTAATGCGTCCACATGAAATGATAAACATTAGTACTGCATATAGATTTAGAGTAGTATAATTTCCCTTTTTGACTTTTCTTACAAAGTGGGTGTTACAAATCCTACCCCCCTTAAAAATAATCTCGTCCCCGAGATTTGTAAGAAAGAGGATATAGGAAGAGTGATTTAAAATCTAGCTTTTAGTTTCTAATTAGTTCAAAATCAAGAGTCTCTCTTTTTTTTTATTAGTTAGTTATTAGGAGAGCATAGGTATATATGGTTATAGACACTTTATTATGCAGGATAAAGGATATCTTTTAAAGCCTATATAGGTTTGGGCAAGAAAGAATGGGGTAAAGGAAGACTCCATCCAAGATTGTGGATCTTGACTTATCTTGGTGACCTCACTTAATCCTTGAAGACTTGAGTTGGTGCTCATCCTTCCTTTGATGAAGTTGATCATCTTCTTCGGTCTTGTCTTATTGATTAGGAGTTAGTGTATGTTATTGGGCTGGGGAATATGGTTAATATAGGTATGGATGAGATAGACTACATGATGTAGGTCAAAAGTTTGTTTGATGTTAGGTGGTGGTTGACAGATTATGCAATCCATTAAGACTCTATTGATTGGGTAAGTTATGCAACTTGTTATATAGGTCGAGTTGTTGTGTATGGTCAAGTTAATATAAGTCTCCAAATTAGGCTTAAGTGATTTAGGAGTATGGCCTTATCCTTGTACCAGCATTAAGTAACTCACACTAGGTTGGATCATAATAGATTAGATAAAATCTAGATTAGGTTGTCTATAACTAGGTTAGACTAGTTTAATTTAGATAAATCCACTAGGGTAGGATATGTCTTATTAGAATCTGTTGGGATAGTATGGATCATATGGTGTAGGTAAGTTAGAAGCTCTAGTAGGTTAACACAGAGGGATTATGCAACCATCGGATGGTTAGGATAGTTGCATGAGGCCAAGTTGGTCTTGTCGTTCTTTAATTTAGTGCGGGGTGAACTAAGTTAAGACATGTTTTATAGGAGTAGAGTCTAATCTATTTCATCAGTATTATCTAGCATGTTTGATAAGTCACTTTAGATTAGATCATATTAGGTTAGATGGGATCTAGATTGGTATCACTGGATAAGTCTAGACAATATCTAATTACTTTGAATTAGATCATGGTTGATATTTTAGACTAGGATAAATATGCTAATTAGGGTAGGATGAATTCATAAGGATAAGGTATAATCTTTTGAGGTCCGTTAGATCTATTAAGATAGGATAGAATCTTTTCAAGACAAGATGAATCTATTAATAGTAATAGAGTATCTTTTAAGATAAGATGGATCTATATACATTAGGATAAGTTAAGACCTTTTGAGATAAGATAGATCTATGAGTGTAGAATAGAATCTCTGGAGATGAGATGAATCTATTAAGATAAGGGAGAATTTTTAAGATAAGATGGGTATTGTTAGGCTAGTTACTTTAATGAGGGATAACCTAGTTTATCTAGTTATTTTTTTTAGGCATTTTTTTTTCTTATATGTAGATGTAATTGTGGACATTACTCCACAACCCATCACACTCAATCAAAGATCCAAATCAGACAAATATCATAAGAACAAGCATTCAAGCATAAAAAAAATAATAGTTTTTTTTTGTTCCTAAGATTAGGTCTCCTATTCCTAAAAGTCACTTTAGGCACAGGATTTCAAGTGTGAAATCCAAGTTTGTCTTTAGAAGGAAAAGGTAAGGATACTCAGAGTAAAGCGGAAATAGATGAGAAAAGATTAAGACAAGTTTAGAAATGATCAGAGTAGCAAAGGTAAGTAAGTATTGGTTGTCCAGTTCTATCTAGGTGTAACACCCGGATTTTAGGGGTCCAAAACCCGGGGTTAACATAAACACCAGGTATGCTGGGACCAAGTCTCATACATATGATGTATAGTGGCACAGGATCGAATGTCACAACTTTATATAACAGGAGTTCTATACAAAATAAATAATTACATTATAGGGAGACAACGGTCCAGCAACCCAAAGTTGACTGGGAGACGACGGCCTAGACCACTCACGAACTCAACACAGCATCCTCCATGAGCATCATCCTGCAGTACCTGATCTTGACCTGTGGTGTGTGTGAGACAGCAAGAGTGAGCTCACATACGTTCATCGCTCAACAAGTTGTGGGGAATAATGTGCATGAACTCGCCAAAGGTGGGAGCTCACGTGAAGTGTAAGGCTTACCAAAGAAGATGGTTAGAGCTGAGCATTGCTTTTAAAGTTGGTCAAAATTTTATTAGCAGTTACTAAGTGTAAGTAAATACCAACCCAGTTAAATAGTAGAACAGAAGTAATAACAACATCACCTGCAATGCAATGCATATGACAAATTGAATTTAAGTTCCATAATTTAATCATGTGAGTGTCCGAGCTGCTCTTGACCGTGAGCACGGCTAGTATACCAGTTTTACACTCTGCAGAGGTTGCGCATCTTTACCCACAAGTCGTGTATCCCATGTCGCCAGGGTTTGCAAGGCCCTTAGACACTTCCGAGGTGAATGGCTAGGGATCCACTACGAGGCCTTTACAAAGTTCCACTAGCTTCCGAAAACCCGCTACAGTTTATAGGAAGATCCAGTGCAGGAATCCCTTGCAGGACCGCCATCGCAGCAAAATCCTCCCGAGGGCCTCCCTACACTGACCTCTCCCCTACTGCCCTTGCCCCTTTCGGGTAAGGTAGTCTTCCACTAGCTTTCCTAATTAATCAGCCAAGGGCGTCCCATTCCACCCTCGTGGTAGCACTGTTTTCCCGGGTGGTTCTCCATGTTCCAATTAACATAATGATCTTAACATGAACCATAAATAACAACTGATAACAAAAGTATAATCATGAATAGTGTAATCTTCATACCCAAAACCACATATAGCACTAGCAAGTACTACCCAGAAAGTTCAGTGGTAAACAAGGTATAAAGATAATCAAACTAGGGTAACCTATTGGGTCCCATCAAAATTAACCTATGCAGATCATTATGATTAATCAGAACATGGCTGGGTAAAAAGAAGTGATCAAGGGCACAACTTGCCTGGGCCTTGAGATTCCAGGTACCAGGATGATCTTCAGGTTCTCGTGGCCTCACTGCTAGTCGTAGCAATACAAACATACATGGTATAGGCAAAATTTAACATTACACCAAACATAAGAACAAAATACACATTAATAATATACATATTAAAATAAGATCATAGGAACAGGAATCATTAATTTTGGAGTTATATATTTCAAGTTATGAATTTTCAAAGGTTTTATGTGTTAAAAATGGATTAAGTGAGAGATTAAATTTCTAATTGTTGTCATGACCAAACAGAGGCTCTAGGTGATAGGGAATAAAATTACAAAATTTTAGAAAGTGGAATGGATTAATTTGGAGTTCATATGCATTTTCTATTAATTATATAAATTCTAGGAATTATTTTTATATTAAAAACTCATTTTCTAATTAATTTTCCTGATTTTATAACTCTCTGGACTGGGCCTCATTTTCAGAAAACCACAGGGGGCTCGGTGTAAGTCGTCCCAGACACAGGGAACAGTGCCCGAGGGACGGCGGGTTTATTCCGTGAAAGCCGAGGGGCTCTTTAGCAAAAGATCCCGGCCGAAGGGGTATCGGCCGATCGTGGCCCTTAGATTAGAATCCTACGGCTAGGATTAGATCAAGCCGAGCTCGAACCGGTACGCTACGTGGGCACTTGGATCCGAGATCTACGGCCGGTATTTTAAAACTGTGAAATCAAATCCCCACTCTCCAACGAGGATCCAACGGTCCTGATTCAATAACGCGAACCGGTATCTCTGTTATGATCTCCGCCGTTAATTCCCCGATCAACGGCCACGGCATCATCTCCTTTCCCCCGACCGGGAGGCCGGCGGCGCCGCCCGAGGTCACGGCGGATCCCCGCCGGAGCCCCGCGATTCGGCCGACCCGGGTCCCAACAATGTCATTCGAAGGCCTCAACGCACAATTCGGACCATGGCGAAAGATATTAGGGGCTCACCGCAGCTAGGGATGGCGTCCAGGGAGTGGTTCACGGCGCAATGCGGCGTCGCGGCGGAGCGCTCACGTCGGTGAGCAATTCACCGCACACCGATGGCCCAAGCGACCCAGGTATTGCCCGACCACGATCCAGGCACACCAGTGGCATACCCTGAACCCTCCACAGACACCAAGCGGCGACGGTGGCAACGAACGACGGCGGCGGCGCCCTCCTGTTTTCTCTCTCGACACGAGCCCTTCGACGATGGTTTAAGTAGGGAAAGGAGGTCGCAGCTGGGCTCTTTATACCGAGATGGCCGGAGGCAATCAACCGGCCAACTGCCCCCGAATTTCACGGCGGCCGGTGAGCCCGTGAGCGAGTCGCGCGCGCGAGTTCGCCGCGCGTTCGTTGCGGAACAGAAGGAGACGGTGCTGACACGCAGGGCCCACCGTGCAGAGCGCGAGCGAGATGAGGCTGTCAAGCGGGCCCGCGTTGTCGGTACCAGGCGAAGCACGAGCGCGCGATGAGTGACTGATCAGCGGGTCCCGCCCGTCGGCGCGAGTCAGCTGAAGAGTGGGCTGCGCGAGCTGGATTGGATAAGTGGGCCGAAATGGCGCCAGAGGCCCAGGTAAGGTTGTTGTCTCCTTTTTCTTTTATTTTTTTGTTTTATTTCATTTTTGTTTTCAATTTCAAATTCTGAATTTTGAATCCTTTTAGGAATTTTCACCTTTGGGTAAAATTTACAAACTCAAATCCCATTATAGAAGTAATATATTTTATTATATATATTTTTATTATTCATTTCACTCACATAGTATTGTTTCCTTCTTCTCTTTGTCTTAAATTCTAAAATTTCTTTTAACCCTTAAATCCCACTTTGGGCTTTAATATATTTCTAGTCACTTTGTTTTTATGTTGTCACAAAATGCACAACAAATAAAGTCCAGCATGATGCACATTTTATTAAGGATTTATCCACTTTATCTATGCCCACTAATAATTATCATGAATGAAAAGGTACCACACATGAAGATTTATTTCTTTCTCTTACTTTTCAAAGTTGGGTATTACAAATCCTACCCCCCTTAAAAAGAATCTCGTCCTCGAGATTTGTAAGAAAACATGATACAACAATTTTAGCTTGTAGTCTAGATTTCAGTTTCTAGCTAGTTCAAAAATCAAGGGTCCCCCTTTTTTTTTATTAGTTAGTTATTAGGAGAGCATAGGTATATATGCTTATAGACACTTTATTATGCAGGATAAAGGATATCTTTTAAAGCCTATATAGGTTTGGGCAAGAAAGAGTGGGGTAAAGAAAGACTCCATCCAAGATTGTGGATCTTGACTCATCTTCTTCCTTGTCGAGGTTGAGCTGTTCTTTTTCAGCCCTTGGTGTCTTCATTCTTGGGATTGCCACCAGAGTTAGGGACCTATGGTTAAGATAGATTTGTGGGTGACAAGTAGGTAGAGCAGCTAGTTTAGTGGGTGGCTTTAGGAGTTTAAATGAGATTGGTCAAAATTTGGTTTGGTTGTTTGCCTCTAGATTGGTTGGATAGGTCATGTAACCTATTATGTGGGTCAAAATCTGGTTTGATGTCAAGTGGTGGTTGATAGATTATGCAATCCATTAAGACTTTATTGATTGGGTAAGTTATGTAACTTGTTATATAGATCGAGTTGTTGTGTATGGCCAAGTTGATATAAGTCTCCAAATTAGGCTTAAGTGATTTAGGAGTATGGCTTTATCCTTGTACTAGCATTAAGTATCTCAATCTAGCTTAGATCATACTGGATTAGATAGAGTCCAGATTAGGTTGGTATGACTGGATTTAAACTAGTTAAGACTAGCTAGATCTACCAGGGTAAGATAAATATTATTAGGATATGATAGAATCTTTTAAGATAGGATGGATTATATGATATAGGTAGGCCATTGTTCAAGGATGAGTTGATGTAAGACATTAATTTAGGTTAAGATATATTTGTAGAGACAGTGTCTAACCTATATCATCAACTTAACTAACTTGTTAATAACTCACTTTAGATTGAATCATATTAGATTGGATGGGATCTAGATTAGATTGGTGTGATTAGTTTGACTAGATAAGATCTAATTAATTTGCATTAGATCATGGTTGTTATACTAGGGTGGATAAATTAGGATAAGACAGATCCATAAAGGTAGAATAGAATCTTCTGAGGCCAGTTAGATCCATTAGGATAAGGATAAAATCTTTTCAAGATAAGATGAGTATCTTTTAAGATGAGATGGATCTATTAAGATAAGGGAGAATCCTTTTAAGATAAGAGGAATTGGTTAGAATGAGATCTTTTAGGATTAAGATAAATTTCTTAAGCTAGATAGGTTCCAATGGGGATAATCTAGGCTGTCTAGTTATTTTATAAATATATTTTTATACCTATGTATATGCAGATGCAATTGTGGACATTACTCCACAACCCATCACACTCAATCAAAGATCCAAATCAAACAAGTATCATAAGAACAAACATTCAAGTCCATAGATATCTATAAAAATAGTTTTGTTTTTGTTCCTAAGAATAGGTCTCCTATTCCTAAAAGTCACTTCAGGTACAGGATTTCAAAGTGTGAAATCCACATTTGTCTTTAGAATAAATAGGTAAGAATAATCAGAGTGAAGCGGAAATAGATGAGAAAAGATTAAGATAAGTTTAGAAATGATCAGAGTAGCAAAGGTAAGTAGATAATGGTTGTCCAGTTCTATCTAGGTTTCGTCCTACAGTCAACATTGCTCCGATACCACTTCTGTAACACCCGGATTTTAGGGGTCCAAAACCCGGGGTTAACATAAACACCAGGTATGCTGGGACCAAGTCTCATACATATGATGTATAGTGGCACAGGATCGAATGTCACAACTTTATATAACAGGAGTTCTATACAAAATAAATAATTACATTATAGGGAGACAACGGTCCAGCAACCCAAAGTTGACTGGGAGACGACGGCCTAGACCACTCACGAACTTAACACAGCATCCTCCATGAGCATCATCCTGCAGTACCTGATCTTGACCTGTGGTGTGTGTGAGACAGCAAGAGTGAGCTCACATACGTTCATCGCTCAACAAGTTGTGGGGAATAATGTGCATGAACTCGCCAAAGGTGGGAGCTCACGTGAAGTGTAAGGCTTACCAAAGAAGATGGTTAGAGCTGAGCATTGCTTTTAAAGTTGGTCAAAATTTTATTAGCAGTTACTAAGTGTAAGTAAATACCAACCCAGTTAAATAGTAGAACAGAAGTAATAACAACATCACCTGCAATGCAATGCATATGACAAATTGAATTTAAGTTCCATAATTTAATCATGTGAGTGTCCGAGCTGCTCTTGACCGTGAGCACGGCTAGTATACCAGTTTTACACTCTGCAGAGGTTGCGCATCTTTACCCACAAGTCGTGTATCCCATGTCGCCAGGGTTTGCAAGGCCCTTAGACACTTCCGAGGTGAATGGCTAGGGATCCACTACGAGGCCTTTACAAAGTTCCACTAGCTTCCGAAAACCCGCTACAGTTTATAGGAAGATCCAGTGCAGGAATCCCTTGCAGGACCGCCATCGCAGCAAAATCCTCCCGAGGGCCTCCCTACACTGACCTCTCCCCTACTGCCCTTGCCCCTTTCGGGTAAGGTAGTCTTCCACTAGCTTTCCTAATTAATCAGCCAAGGGCGTCCCATTCCACCCTCGTGGTAGCACTGTTTTCCCGGGTGGTTCTCCATGTTCCAATTAACATAATGATCTTAACATGAACCATAAATAACAACTGATAACAAAAGTATAATCATGAATAGTGTAATCTTCATACCCAAAACCACATATAGCACTAGCAAGTACTACCCAGAAAGTTCAGTGGTAAACAAGGTATAAAGATAATCAAACTAGGGTAACCTATTGGGTCCCATCAAAATTAACCTATGCAGATCATTATGATTAATCAGAACATGGCTGGGTAAAAAGAAGTGATCAAGGGCACAACTTGCCTGGGCCTTGAGATTCCAGGTACCAGGATGATCTTCAGGTTCTCGTGGCCTCACTGCTAGTCGTAGCAATACAAACATACATGGTATAGGCAAAATTTAACATTACACCAAACATAAGAACAAAATACACATTAATAATATACATATTAAAATAAGATCATAGGAACAGGAATCATTAATTTTGGAGTTATATATTTCAAGTTATGAATTTTCAAAGGTTTTATGTGTTAAAAATGGATTAAGTGAGAGATTAAATTTCTAATTGTTGTCATGACCAAACAGAGGCTCTAGGTGATAGGGAATAAAATTACAAAATTTTAGAAAGTGGAATGGATTAATTTGGAGTTCATATGCATTTTCTATTAATTATATAAATTCTAGGAATTATTTTTATATTAAAAACTCATTTTCTAATTAATTTTCCTGATTTTATAACTCTCTGGACTGGGCCTCATTTTCAGAAAACCACAGGGGGCTCGGTGTAAGTCGTCCCAGACACAGGGAACAGTGCCCGAGGGACGGCGGGTTTATTCCGTGAAAGCCGAGGGGCTCTTTAGCAAAAGATCCCGGCCGAAGGGGTATCGGCCGATCGTGGCCCTTAGATTAGAATCCTACGGCTAGGATTAGATCAAGCCGAGCTCGAACCGGTACGCTACGTGGGCACTTGGATCCGAGATCTACGGCCGGTATTTTAAAACTGTGAAATCAAATCCCCACTCTCCAACGAGGATCCAACGGTCCTGATTCAATAACGCGAACCGGTATCTCTGTTATGATCTCCGCCGTTAATTCCCCGATCAACGGCCACGGCATCATCTCCTTTCCCCCGACCGGGAGGCCGGCGGCGCCGCCCGAGGTCACGGCGGATCCCCGCCGGAGCCCCGCGATTCGGCCGACCCGGGTCCCAACAATGTCATTCGAAGGCCTCAACGCACAATTCGGACCATGGCGAAAGATATTAGGGGCTCACCGCAGCTAGGGATGGCGTCCAGGGAGTGGTTCACGGCGCAATGCGGCGTCGCGGCGGAGCGCTCACGTCGGTGAGCAATTCACCGCACACCGATGGCCCAAGCGACCCAGGTATTGCCCGACCACGATCCAGGCACACCAGTGGCATACCCTGAACCCTCCACAGACACCAAGCGGCGACGGTGGCAACGAACGACGGCGGCGGCGCCCTCCTGTTTTCTCTCTCGACACGAGCCATTCGACGATGGTTTAAGTAGGGAAAGGAGGTCGCAGCTGGGCTCTTTATACCGAGATGGCCGGAGGCAATCAACCGGCCAACTGCCCCCGAATTTCACGGCGGCCGGTGAGCCCGTGAGCGAGTCGCGCGCGCGAGTTCGCCGCGCGTTCGTTGCGGAACAGAAGGAAACGGTGCTGACACGCAGGGCCCACCGTGCAGAGCGCGAGCGAGATGAGGCTGTCAAGCGGGCCCGCGTTGTCGGTACCAGGCGAAGCACGAGCGCGCGATGAGTGACTGATCAGCGGGTCCCGCCCGTCGGCGCGAGTCAGCTGAAGAGTGGGCTGCGCGAGCTGGATTGGATAAGTGGGCCGAAATGGCGCCAGAGGCCCAGGTAAGGTTGTTGTCTCCTTTTTCTTTTATTTTTTTGTTTTATTTCATTTTTGTTTTCAATTTCAAATTCTGAATTTTGAATCCTTTTAGGAATTTTCACCTTTGGGTAAAATTTACAAACTCAAATCCCATTATAGAAGTAATATATTTTATTATATATATTTTTATTATTCATTTCACTCACATAGTATTGTTTCCTTCTTCTCTTTGTCTTAAATTCTAAAATTTCTTTTAACCCTTAAATCCCACTTTGGGCTTTAATATATTTCTAGTCACTTTGTTTTTATGTTGTCACAAAATGCACAACAAATAAAGTCCAGCATGATGCACATTTTATTAAGGATTTATCCACTTTATCTATGCCCACTAATAATTATCATGAATGAAAAGGTACCACACATGAAGATTTATTTCTTTCTCTTACTTTTCAAAGTTGGGTATTACACTAGGTTTCGTCCTACAGTCAACATTCCTCTGATACCACTTCTGAACACCCGGATTTTAGGGGTCCAAAACCCGGGGTTAACATAACACCAGGTATGCTGGGACCAAGTCTCAAACATATGATGCATAGTGGCACAGGATCGAATGTCACATCTTTATATATAACAGGAGTTCTATACAAATAAATAGTTACATTATAAGGAGACGACGGTCCAGCAACCCAAAGTTGACTGGGAGACGACGGCCTAGACCTCTCACGAACTCATCACAGCATCCTCCATGAGCATCATCCTGCAGTACCTGGCCTTGACCTGTGGTGTGTGTGAGACAGCAAGAGTGAGCTCACATACGTTCATCGCTCAACAAGTTGTGGGGAATAATGTGCATGAACTCGCCAAAGGTGGGAGCTCACGTGAAGTGTAAGGCTTACCAAATAAGATGGTTAGAGCTGAGCATTGCTTTTAAAGTTGGTCAAAATTTTATTAGCAGTTACTAAGTATAAGTAAATACCAACCCAGTTAATTAGTAGAACAAAAGTAACAACTTCACCCACGATGCAATGCATATGACAAATTGAGTTTAAGTTCCATAATTTAATCATGTGAGTGTCCGAGCTGCTCATGACCGTGAGCACGGCTAGTATACCAGTTTTACACTCTGCAGAGGTTGCGCATCTTTACCCACAAGTCGTGTTACCCATTTGCCACGGAGTTGATCAGACTCCATACACCTCTACCTAGGAAGCGAGGCAGGGTACCACTACGAGGCCTTTACAAAGTTCTACTAGCTTCAGAAAACCCGCTACAGTTTATAGGAAGATCCAGTGCAGGAATCCCTTGCAGGACCGCCATCGCAGCAAAATCCTCCCGAGGGCCTCCCTACACTGACCTCTCCCCTACTGCCCTTGCCCCTTTCGGGTAAGGTAGTCTTCCACTAGCTTTCCTAATTAATCAGCCAAGGGCGTCCCATTCCACCCTTGTGGTAGCACTGTTTTCCCGGGTGGTTCTCCATGTTCCAATTAACATAATGATCTTAACATGAACCATAAATAATCAAATGATAACAAAAGTATAATCATGAATAGTGTAATCTTCATACCCAAAACCACATATAGCACTAGCAAGTACTACCCAGAAAGTTCAGTGGTAAACAAGGTATAAAGATAGACAAACTAGGGTAACCTATTGGGTCCCATCAAAATTAACCTATGCAGATCATTATGATTAATTAGAACATGAGTAGGTGAAAAGAAGTGATCAAGGGCACAACTTGCCTGGGCCTTGAGAATCCAGGTACCAGGATGATTCTTCAGATGACTCGTGACCTCACTGCTAGTCGTAGCAATACAAACATACAGGGTATAGGCAAAATTAACATTACACCAAACATATATGCAAAATACATATTAATAATCTACATATTAAAATAAGATCGCAGGAAAAAGAATTATTAATTTTGGAGTTGTGGATTTTAAGTTATGAATTTTCAAAGGTTTTATGTGTTTAAAATGGATTAAGTGAGAGATTAAATTTCTAATTGCTTTCATGACAAAACAGAGGCTCTAAGTGATAGAGAATTAAATTATGAAAATTTAGAAAGTGGAATGGACTAATTTGGAGTAAGTATGAATTTTCTATGAATTATCTAAGTTCTAGCAATTATTTTCATATTAAAAATCTATTTTCTATTTAATTTATTCCATTTAAACGAGTTCTGGACTGGGCCTCATTTACTGAAAAGTGCAGGGGTCTCTGCGCAATTAAACCTAAGACTCAGGCGACAGTCGCTGAGGACGGCGGGTTTATTCCAAGAAAAGGCAGGGTCTCTTTTAGAAAGTGTACCGCCGAAGAGGTATCGCTCCACACGGGTCATCCGATTATAATCTAACGATCTAGATTACATCCTCATCTACAAGACAAGCGCGCACTGGTGGTCGTCCGATCAAAAACTAACGGACGAGAGCACGCCAGCCCGGAATCACATCCTATGCCTAGGTTGTTTGATCAACGGACAGGATTGATTTCCTGTTATACGAGTACGCCAGACAATCCTAGCCGCCCATAGTTGATCGTTCGGCCAGGGGGTCTCCCCTCCCTTGCTACCACACAGGATGGCGCCGCCAAGCCCACCATGGCGGAGCCCGCCGCCGGCGCACACCGCCAGGCGCACCCGCACCCAGATCTCGATCCCAAATGTGCACGCACAAAGCCCTAACCGACCCGAACCAGCTAACCTTCTTCCTGCAGCCGATTATCACGCACGGACCCCAGACCATGGCAAATCACGGCCAGCTGATGCGCTTTACGGTGAGAGTCGCCGGCGAGCAATCTACCACAACCCTATGGGTTACCACCCAATTCGATCAACTCTACACGATGTGGCGACCAAACTGAATCTACGGGCAGGTGTTCCATACCGTTGGTGAGGACGTGCCGGACTACCGTGTAACACCCTGAATTTGGGGGTATAAAATTTCTTTGCTCATATTCACAAATTCAGGTGTTACTTCCTTTTCTCATCCTTCCTCATTCTTTTCTCTCTCATTTCTATAGGAGCTAAGTGCTTATTTTACTTGTAATTATAGTTTATTATGTTAAACCCTAAGGGAGTATGAATTGTTGCATCATGTTGAACCCTAGATTTCACTTTTGCTTGGTGCATAATTCTTGGAAGGTTTGATTTGAGTTTGTGGCTTGTTTGAATTTGAATCAAATGGAGAAAATAAAAAAGAAAAGAGAAAGGAAATTCCAAAATAAAAGAAAAGAGGAAAGCAGCCCAAACCCGCCGCCCCCTCAGCCTTTCGGCCCATCAGGCCCAGCTCGCGCGCGCGCCCTCCCGCTCCTTCTCTCTCTCTGCGCAGCGGGCCCCGCCTGTCGGCGCAGCGGCCTCCCGTGCGCCCGCTCTCCCTCTCTCTGCTCGGCCAGCCCCACCTGTCGGCGCCCCCGCCCGCGCGTGCGCCATCTCCCTCGCTCTCTCTGCCCGTGGGCCCTCCCGGTCAGCCCCGCTTTCCTCGCGCCCGCGCCCGACTTCTTCTCTCTCTCTGCGTCGCGGGTCCCAGCTGTCAGCTTCGCCGTTCTCGCGTAACCGCCGCCGAGTCGCGCGCGCCCGCGGTCTCCGCGCCCACGTCGCGCGTGGGGAGCTCACCCCAACCCCGCCCTCGGCCACTAGAGCCCCGAGTCCCACTCGCCCTCGCCCCCTCCCTCATTTGCGCACCAACCGGCCCCCTCTCTCGCCCTTTCCCTCTCGCTGCGCGCACGCAGAGCGCCGCCGCCATAACCCCGCCGTCCCGAGCTCGGTTCCCCGTCGCCGTTGGAGCTCCGCCGCGCCCTTAGCCCCGGTGAGCTCCACCCCGACGTCCGCAACCCGGAACGCGCCCCAATTCCCTCTCCCCCTCCCTATTTCTCTCTGCCCGCGCTCACCCGTCGTCCGCCGTGCAGCCGCCGCCGTCGACCCGGGCCACCGTCGCGTCTCCGTCGTCGCCGAGGAGTCCTCGGAGTTCGCCGTGAGGTAAGGAATCTCCCCCGCTCCTATTGCGCCTTGTCTTGCACTCTAGCGCGCTTGATTTCTCGCCGGAGTCGCTCAGCGCCGCCGCCGAGCCGCCCCGCCGCGAATCGCCCCCTCCGGTGCCCCTGCCCCGACCCAGACCCCACCAGAGAGTTCCCCGCGCCCCCCCGACCTCCCCGGCCACTCAGGTCGCCCCGGGAGCCCGCCAGGCCCCCGCTCCCCTCGTCTCCGGCGAGCTCCTCCGCCACTGGCGCGAGCGCCGCCGCCCCAGCTAGCCGTAGGAGAGGCTCAGCCTGGCCACCCAATCCCCGCCGTTCACCCGAGATCGGGCGGCCCTGATTTAATTAGCCCCGCCTCTCTGTCCGCCCGGTCCCGCCTGCCAGTCGCCCGCGCGCTCGCGCTGTCCGCCCGGCCCCGCCTGTCGGTCCGCCCGCGCGCTCTGCCCGCCCGGTCCCGCCTGTCAGCCACCCCGAGCCACCGCGCGCCCGCGCGCCCGCCGCAGGATCTAATCCTGGCCGTTGATCTGAGATCTAACGGCTGTAAGCGCCCGATACCCCTTCGCCCGCGCTTTTTCTTAAAGAACCCCCCGGTTTTCTGGATTTTGCGCCCGCCGTCCCTGGTTTCTCGCAGTTAAGTCCTCAGCCCTTTTACTTAATTCAAAATAGGTCCCTAGGGCATATTTTCAACCCCTAAACTTGTAAAATTCATAACTTTGCCATATGAACTCCAAATTAGGTGCTTCAAATTGCAAAATGTTCATAAAATTATTATCTATCTGATTATGCACTGTTTTCCTGCTGTTTCCATGTTCCAATTAATGGTTAATCTTTAGGATAGGATTAAGGTTATTGGAACTCTATTTTGGGATAAATAAAAGATAGTAGACTTTAATAAAAGTTGGAGCACTTAAGTTTATAGACTCAAACCCTTAAGTTTAGGAACTTAAACCAGATAATTATTTAATTCCACCACTGACTTAAACTTGATTAGTGAATAATGAATCTTTTGTATAGTCCTCTACCCCAGACCTAGGGAACACCAAAGTGCCTATCCCTTTTCTGTTATGATCTTATGACCACTCTCTGCTGCATATGTTTGGTATATTGTTTTTGTTTGTTATTTTCCCAAGTGCATAGTGTGAATGATTGCTTTACGTAGACAACGAGCAGTCTGTGTTTCCCGAGGCAGTTGCAGAGGAAGTCCCTGATCAGCAGCTTGGTGAAGGCAAGTGTCCTCTGACCTATTATGTCCCATTCACTTATAATTTATTGTCCCGCATTACTCAATTGAAACCTAAGGATTGACTAGCTTTCTATTTATCTTACCCTTGTTTACCTTTGGGTTATCATGGTTAGCATTCTGCTATTGCCTTAACTTAATCAATGAACATGATGAGACTATTTATGATACTGTTATCCTGATAATGTTGATGATCTTGTGATACTCTAGGGGGCTCAGGCTGTTTCCTGAGTACCTCTCCGTAAGGACCTGTTCGTTGAGAGACCACCCGGGATAACAGTGCAACCATGAGGGTGGAATGGGACGCCCTTAGCTAATTAATTGGAGGAACTAGAAGTGTAGTTGCTTCGCCGTCGTGCCGTCAATGGGGTCCAGGCACAGTGCTTGCTCTGCCGAGGCTGGGTGCCGAGGTTCTTTCGTTTTGCTTTTTAGTCGCCCTCCTGCGGGGAGAGGTACTGTGTTTATCAAACTGGAGAAACCTAACGGGCAGCTATGACTTCTAGGGAATCTTTGTAAAGGCTTCGTAGTGAATCCCTGGCCATTCACCTTGGGAGTGAATAAGGGTCTTGCAAGCCCGGGCTAGAGAGGGAATCACGGCTCATGGGTAAAGTGTGCGACCTCTGCAGAGGGTAGTGAAACTGATATATCAGCCGTGCTCACGGTTAAGAGCAGCCTTGGGATCCTCTTTGATTAGAGATACAGATGGTTCGAGTTACAAGGATTATGTTATGGCTTTGGTTCGAATATGATGATGTTGTTCCTCGATGAGGAAATGGTTCATGGGTTGGTTAATGCTAAAATCTGGCTTCTACTAATGATAAATACCTGACCAACTAAAAGCAACTGCTGGAGCCTAACCCCACATAAAGCTAGTCCACTTCAGCCAAACGGGACATTTGCTGAGTACGTTGATGTGTACTCATCCTTGCTTTACCACAAAACACCAGGTTGTCCGCATTGTAACCACTGCTCCGGAGAAGATGAAGCCGTGACAGGAGACTTCCAGGAGTTTCAAGACTACGATGAATTCTAGGTGTGGGTTGGCGGCAACCCCCAGTCAGCTGCCTGTGAAGGCCTTATCTTTACTGCGTTTCGCTTAGCACTTTGATCTAACTGTTAAGTCGATGACTATGTGGATGTCTATGACTCTGTGATGTAATAAGTTTTTACTCTTTTATGTTATTATTCGAGCATTGTGCGATGATGTTCATTTATGTAATCGCTGTGTACGTGAGTTCTGATCCTGGCACGTACATAGTTCGCATTCGGTTTGCCTTCTGAAACCGGGTGTGACATAAGTGGTATCAAAGCCGTGCTGACTGTAGGACCGCTGACCTAGAGTAGCACTGGTCGTACTAAGGACTATTGACCTTCTCTCTCACCTTGACCTCTGATGTTACTTCAAAAGTCGGTCATCTCGACCAACCCTATGTTTCACTACATATATATATATATACTATATTATACCTTGTAAAATTTTTATCTTATTCTGTCTATGGTTTATTCACTTGTCATATTAGTTCTGCTCTTACTCTTATGCTTACGGTGTCTTTTGTAGATGGCTCGTCTTAGACACACTGCACGTAAGTCGGTGATTCCTTTCCTGTCGTCTCGACTTGCGGAGCGTCCCCTGCACCGCACCGTGTCCGGTCAGTCGAGTCACCTGGAGAGGCTGCACCACCGCCTGCGTGAGGAGCAGGAACGCCGACGCCAGCACAGAGAGCAGCAGGGCTCTTCCTCCTCATCCCAGCATGAGGTGGAGTCCGTGAGGCCCCGTTCCTCTGTTGCCCAGCTGGAGGCGCCCCCTGCACCACCGCGGGACGTCCCGGCTGTTGGAGGAGCTACTGGAGGAGGACCTGGAGGAGACCCCGACGACGACGACTCAGACCACAGCACGGAGTCTTCTGAGCCGCAGGAGGCGGAAGGATGGGTCGCCCGACCCATCACCCGCGACGCCGCTCGCGGTTGCCACTTCCACGACGCACTCGACACCTTGCTGCGCCAGGCTTTCGACCGGCACACCTGGTCGATCGAGTATCGTTGTGTAGTCTACCAGCACAGTCGCGGGAGGTACCCGGACCGCTGGGAGGCTACCTGCCTAGTTCGCCGTCCGGAGGATGACCTCCGGGGTGCGGAGGCCGTTTCGGAGCACTATTCCATCTCCGAGAGGGACACTGCAGAGGCGGCTATGCAGGATGCAGCACGACGTGCACTCTCCCAGTACTGTTCCTTGTTCGGTGGCGTGGCCGACGGTCTTAACCTTCGGTACTACCCCCGCCGCCCTACTGGCAGCACAGAGAGTGTGGTTGTCTCCCCTGTTGGTGAGGCTAACCCTAGGTTGAGCAGCACAGTCAACCTAGTCGCAGTGCTTAACACTGAGCTGGATCACTCTCTGGACGAGCTGAGCAGGGCTCGAACGGAGATTGCGGAGTTGCGTGCTGAGCTGGCAGAGCGCCATCACCAAGAGGGTGGTTCTCCCGCTCCTGTTGGGACTCAGCACCCATACCGCTCGCCGCCACGTGGTCACCACACCTATGGTTCCCCTGTCTGTAAGACCAGGATAGATCTGGATCCTTAGATCGTTAGCGTCGAAGTTTGTAATAATTCTTAAGTCAGATGTCTCAGTCTTAGATAGTTAGTTTAGTTTGCTTATCAGTTGCTTCCATTTAGTTTAGTTTGCTTATCAGTTGCTTTCATGCTTGTTATGATGAACTTGTGCTGGATTCGAATCTTTGTAATGACTGTTGCCAACCTGTGGGTTTCCCCTGCAGTTTGGCATAGCTAGTAATGTTAATGAAGTCAGTTATTTAGTTGGGAAGCCATTTACTTCTACTTTCCTTTCTATCTGAGAAGCTGTGTTGAATCATAATGAGGATCAGTGAAGCTCTTTGTTCACTCAGTGTCATGAAGAATTCTGTATTCTCTTTTCTTATGCTGGAGGGTTGTAAGATCAACGCTGATGTATGAATGTCTTCCACAGATGTCTGACAACAGGCGCCGATGCAACAGGCGTGCTCAGCAAGAGCAGCATGACCAGCAGGAGGAGCAACCGAGGCAGCCTCCCCCGCCACCCCCGATGACAGTGGAGCAGATGTTCTTGATGCAGACTCAGGCAGTGCAGGCCATTGGGCAGACTCTGGCAGCTATGCAGCAGGCTCAACAGCAACCTCAACCCCAATTGCAAGTGCAGATGCCCCAGATGCCACGAGATAGGCGTGGTGAGTTCATGAGAGGGCACCCTCCTACCTTCGCCCATTCTGCTGACCCCATGGATGCAGAAGACTGGCTGCGCGCAGTGGAAAGAGAACTGCGCACCGCTCAATGTGACGACAGGGAGAAGGTTCTGTATGGTCCCCGTCAGCTAAGGGGAGCAGCCCAGTCCTGGTGGGAGTCCTACCTCGCCACACATGCTGACCCCGAAGCCATCACTTGGGAGGAATTCAGCGAGAGTTTCCGCAGGTACCATGTGCCGGAGGGACTGATGATCGTGAAGAAGGAAGAGTTTCTGGCTCTGAAGCAGGGACCCCTGTCTGTTAGTGAATACAGAGACAAGTTTCTGCAGCTATCTCGGTATGCACCTGAGGATGTCAACACTGATGCTAAAAGGCAGTACAGGTTCATGAGGGGTTTAGTGGATCCCCTGCATTACCAGCTGATGAATCACACCTTCCCCACCTTCCAGCACCTGATTGATAGGGCAATTATGACTGAGAAGAAGCGTAAGGACATGGAAGATCGGAAGCGTAAGATGAGTGGGCCCCAGTCCGGAGGCATCAGCCGTCCACGTTTCTCAGGCAGTTCATCTCAGCAAGGCAGGCCGGGTCACCCACAGGGATATCAAAATCAGAATCAGCGTCCACATCAGCAGCAGTTCCAGAGGCAGTACCCCCAACAGCAGCAGCAGTATCGTCAGAACAGCCAGCAGGGAGGTAATCAGTATCAGAAGCAGAACAACCAGGCACCTCGCCTTCCTACCCCAGCAGCAAACCAGAGCAACCAAGCAGCCCCAGCACAAGGAGGAGGCAGAGGATGTTTCCACTGTGGAGAACAAGGCCACTGGGCGATGCAATGCCCGAAGAAGATGGCACAGCAGCAGACCAACCCCAATGCTCCAACAAGGCAAGGTGTACTGCAGCCAACGACAGGCAATCGTAACCAAGCGTACAACCGTGGAAAGGTGAACCACTTGGAGGCCGAAGCGATCCAGGATGCACCAGATGTGGCAGTAGGTATGTTTTCAGTCGAATCTCATCCCACGAAAGTGCTATTTGATACTGGTGCAACTCATTCATTTGTCACTGCAACCTGGGTAGAATTGCATAACATCTCAGTAGAGGCAATGATGCCGCCCATGAGGATTAATTCAGTTGGTGGCAAGGTGCAAACAGATAAAATATGCTCAAATATAAGGGTGGAAATAAGGGGGATAGGGTTCCCCAGTGACTTAATAGTAATAGACACCCCTGGGATAGATGTCATTCTAGGGATGAATTGGTTAATGAGGTATGAAGCGAATATTAGCTGTGACAAGAGGACTGTAACATTGAAGTCCCCGTCAGGAGAAGAGGTAGTGGCCGAGCTAAGGATGCCTAAATCAGCGGAGGGTGTCTGTCACCAGATTTCAGTTGATAGTAAGGAGCCCAACCCGCTCGAGACTATCAAGGTTGTGTCGGACTTTCCGGACGTATTTCCCGAGGAGCTAACGGGCATGCCACCCGAGAGAAAGGTTGAGTTTGCCATAGAGCTTATCCCTGGTACCGCCCCCATTTCCAAAAGAGCCTACCGAGTGTCTGGACCAGAATTGGTGGAACTCAAGAAGCAGATAGACGAGATGTTAGAGAAGGGTTACATCAGACCAAGTACCTCGCCTTGGGCCGCACCGGTGTTGTTTGTAGAGAAGAAAGATGGTACCAAAAGGATGTGCATAGACTACAGAGCCTTGAATGAAGTCACAGTCAAGAACAAGTACCCCCTGCCGAGGATAGAAGATTTGTTTGACCAGCTCAGAGGTGCCAGCGTATTCTCGAAGATAGATCTGAGGTCAGGCTACCATCAACTCAGAATCCGACCCTCGGACATACCGAAGACAGCATTCATCACCAAGTACGGGTTATATGAATTCACAGTTATGTCCTTTGGTTTGACAAATGCGCCAGCTTTCTTTATGTACCTGATGAACAGTGTGTTCATGGATTATCTGGACAAGTTTGTGGTAGTGTTTATCGATGACATTCTCATATATTCCAAAAGTGAGGAAGAGCATGTGGAGCATTTGAAGATGGTATTGCAAAGGCTACGAGAGCAACAGCTGTATGCCAAGCTGAGCAAATGCGAGTTCTGGATTCATGAAGTCTTGTTTCTGGGTCACATCATAAATCAAGAAGGGTTGGCAGTGGATCCAAAGAAAGTGGCAGATATCCTGAACTGGAAAGCACCAAAGGATGTTCGTGGGATCAAGAGTTTCATTGGAATGGCTGGGTATTACCGGCGTTTCATCGAAGGCTTCTCAAAGATTGCTAGACCAATGACAGCGTTACTAGCGAAGAAAGTTGAGTTCAAGTGGACCCAAAAGTGTCAGGAAGCATTTGAAGAACTGAAAAACAGATTGACCACAGCGCCTGTGTTAGTTCTGCCTGATGTTCACAAGCCATTCTCAGTGTATTGTGATGCTTCTTACACTGGATTGGGATGTGTGCTAATGCAAGAAGGAAGAGTTGTAGCATATTCATCTCGGCAGCTGAAGATCCATGAGAAAAATTATCCCACACATGATCTGGAGTTGGCAGCAGTAGTTCATGCTTTGAAGACCTGGAGACATTACTTGTATGGACAGAAGTGCGACATCTACACAGATCATAAAAGTCTGAAGTACATATTCACCCAGTCAGAGTTAAACATGAGGCAGCGAAGATGGTTGGAATTGATCAAAGACTATGAGTTGGAGATACATTACCATCCGGGCAAAGCCAATGTGGTTGCAGATGCTCTGAGCAGGAAGAGTCAAGTCAATATGTTGGCCATGTACCCAATGCCATATGAGTTAGCCAAGGAGTTCGATAGATTGAGCCTTGGTTTTTTGAACAGTACGCAAGGAGTAACAGTGGAATTAGAGCCCACCCTAGAGCGGGAGATCAAAGAAGGGCAGAAGGATGATGAAAGCATCAACAAAATCCGGCAGCTAATCTTGGAAGGAAGAGGCAAAGACTTTCGAGAGGATGAAGAGGGAGTAATATGGTTCAAGGACCGATTGTGTGTCCCCGACCTCAAACCTATTCGGGAGCTGATCCTAAAGGAAGCTCATGAGACAGCCTACTCCATACACCCGGGAAGTGAAAAGATGTACCAGGATTTAAAAAGGAGGTTTTGGTGGTATGGCATGAAAAGAGAGATCGCAGAATATGTTGCCATCTGTGATAGCTGTCAGAGAACCAAAGCAGAGCATCAAAGGCCCGCCGGATTGTTGCAGCCATTGCGGATTCCTCAGTGGAAGTGGGATGAGATCGGGATGGATTTTATAGTTGGCCTACCTCGTACCCGGGCCGGTTATGATTCCATCTGGGTGGTTGTGGACCGATTAACAAAGGTGGCCCATTTCATACCGGTGAAGACCACATACACCGGAGCAACGTTAGCTGAGTTATACATGTCACGGATAGTTTGCCTTCATGGTGTGCCGAAGAAGATAGTGTCAGACCGAGGAACGCAGTTCACCTCTCATTTTTGGCAGCAGCTACAAGAAGCCTTGGGCACCCATTTGAACTTCAGCTCGGCTTATCATCCGCAAACAGACGGTCAGACTGAAAGAACTAATCAGATCCTAGAAGATATGCTGAGAGCCTGTGCGTTGCAAGACAAGTCAGGATGGGACAAAAGGTTACCTTATGCAGAATTCTCCTACAACAATAGTTACCAAGCCAGCTTGAAGATGTCGCCGTTTCAGTCACTCTATGGACGGAGTTGTAGGACTCCGCTGCATTGGGACCAGCCTGGAGAGAGACAGGTGTTTGGCCCCGACATTTTGCTTGAAGCCGAAGAGAACATCAAAATGGTTCGGGAGAATCTGAAGATAGCACAATCAAGGCAGCGAAGCTATGCGGACCAAAGGAGAAGAGAACTGAGCTTCGAAGTGGGGGATTTCGTCTATCTGAAGGTGTCACCTATCAGGGGAGTCAGAAGGTTCGGAGTTAAAGGCAAGTTAGCACCCCGGTACGTTGGACCATATCAGATTCAAGCAAAGCGTGGAGAAGTGGCTTATCAACTCAACCTACCAGAAAGTTTGTCAACAGTGCACAATGTGTTCCACGTGTCACAATTGAAGAAGTGTCTGCGAGTACCAGAAGAACAGTTGCCAGTGGAGGGTTTGGAAGTCCAGGAGGATCTGACATACATAGAGAAGCCAACGCAGATTCTGGAGTTTGCAGACAGAGTCACCCGGAGGAATACCATCAGAATGTGCAAAGTCAGATGGGGTCACCACTCGGAGGAAGAAGCAACTTGGGAACGAGAAGATGATCTGAAAGCCAAATACCCTGATCTCTTTGCTGACCAACCTTGAATCTCGGGGGCGAGATTCTTTTAAGGGGGATAGGTTTGTAACACCCTGAATTTGGGGGTATAAAATTTCTTTGCTCATATTCACAAATTCAGGTGTTACTTCCTTTTCTCATCCTTCCTCATTCTTTTCTCTCTCATTTCTATAGGAGCTAAGTGCTTATTTTACTTGTAATTATAGTTTATTATGTTAAACCCTAAGGGAGTATGAATTGTTGCATCATGTTGAACCCTAGATTTCACTTTTGCTTGGTGCATAATTCTTGGAAGGTTTGATTTGAGTTTGTGGCTTGTTTGAATTTGAATCAAATGGAGAAAATAAAAAAGAAAAGAGAAAGGAAATTCCAAAATAAAAGAAAAGAGGAAAGCAGCCCAAACCCGCCGCCCCCTCAGCCTTTCGGCCCATCAGGCCCAGCTCGCGCGCGCGCCCTCCCGCTCCTTCTCTCTCTCTGCGCAGCGGGCCCCGCCTGTCGGCGCAGCGGCCTCCCGTGCGCCCGCTCTCCCTCTCTCTGCTCGGCCAGCCCCACCTGTCGGCGCCCCCGCCCGCGCGTGCGCCATCTCCCTCGCTCTCTCTGCCCATGGGCCCTCCCGGTCAGCCCCGCTTTCCTCGCGCCCGCGCCCGACTTCTTCTCTCTCTCTCTGCGTCGCGGGTCCCAGCTGTCAGCTTCGCCGTTCTCGCGTAACCGCCGCCGAGTCGCGCGCGCCCGCGGTCTCCGCGCCCACGTCGCGCGTGGGGAGCTCACCCCAACCCCGCCCTCGGCCACTAGAGCCCCGAGTCCCACTCGCCCTCGCCCCCTCCCTCATTTGCGCACCAACCGGCCCCTCTCTCGCCCTTTCCCTCTCGCTGCGCGCACGCAGAGCGCCGCCGCCATAACCCCGCCGTCCCGAGCTCGGTTCCCCGTCGCCGTTGGAGCTCCGCCGCGCCCTTAGCCCCGGTGAGCTCCACCCCGACGTCCGCAACCCGGAACGCGCCCCAATTCCCTCTCCCCCTCCCTATTTCTCTCTGCCCGCGCTCACCCGTCGTCCGCCGTGCAGCCGCCGCCGTCGACCCGGGCCACCGTCGCGTCTCCGTCGTCGCCGAGGAGTCCTCGGAGTTCGCCGTGAGGTAAGGAATCTCCCCCGCTCCTATTGCGCCTTGTCTTGCACTCTAGCGCGCTTGATTTCTCGCCGGAGTCGCTCAGCGCCGCCGCCGAGCCGCCCCGCCGCGAATCGCCCCCTCCGGTGCCCCTGCCCCGACCCAGACCCCACCAGAGAGTTCCCCGCGCCCCCCCCCCCGACCTCCCCGGCCACTCAGGTCGCCCCGGGAGCCCGCCAGGCCCCCGCTCCCCTCGTCTCCGGCGAGCTCCTCCGCCACTGGCGCGAGCGCCGCCGCCCCAGCTAGCCGTAGGAGAGGCTCAGCCTGGCCACCCAATCCCCGCCGTTCACCCGAGATCGGGCGGCCCTGATTTAATTAGCCCCGCCTCTCTGTCCGCCCGGTCCCGCCTGCCAGTCGCCCGCGCGCTCGCGCTGTCCGCCCGGCCCCGCCTGTCGGTCCGCCCGCGCGCTCTGCCCGCCCGGTCCCGCCTGTCAGCCACCCCGAGCCACCGCGCGCCCGCGCGCCCGCCGCAGGATCTAATCCTGGCCGTTGATCTGAGATCTAACGGCTGTAAGCGCCCGATACCCCTTCGCCCGCGCTTTTTCTTAAAGAACCCCCCGGTTTTCTGGATTTTGCGCCCGCCGTCCCTGGTTTCTCGCAGTTAAGTCCTCAGCCCTTTTACTTAATTCAAAATAGGTCCCTAGGGCATATTTTCAACCCCTAAACTTGTAAAATTCATAACTTTGCCATATGAACTCCAAATTAGGTGCTTCAAATTGCAAAATGTTCATAAAATTATTATCTATCTGATTATGCACTGTTTTCCTGCTGTTTCCATGTTCCAATTAATGGTTAATCTTTAGGATAGGATTAAGGTTATTGGAACTCTATTTTGGGATAAATAAAAGATAGTAGACTTTAATAAAAGTTGGAGCACTTAAGTTTATAGACTCAAACCCTTAAGTTTAGGAACTTAAACCAGATAATTATTTAATTCCACCACTGACTTAAACTTGATTAGTGAATAATGAATCTTTTGTATAGTCCTCTACCCCAGACCTAGGGAACACCAAAGTGCCTATCCCTTTTCTGTTATGATCTTGTGACCACTCTCTGCTGCATATGTTTGGTATATTGTTTTTGTTTGTTATTTTCCCAAGTGCATAGTGTGAATGATTGCTTTACGTAGACAACGAGCAGTCTGTGTTTCCCGAGGCAGTTGCAGAGGAAGTCCCTGATCAGCAGCTTGGTGAAGGCAAGTGTCCTCTGACCTATTATGTCCCATTCACTTATAATTTATTGTCCCGCATTACTCAATTGAAACCTAAGGATTGACTAGCTTTCTATTTATCTTACCCTTGTTTACCTTTGGGTTATCATGGTTAGCATTCTGCTATTGCCTTAACTTAATCAATGAACATGATGAGACTATTTATGATACTGTTATCCTGATAATGTTGATGATCTTGTGATACTCTAGGGGGCTCAGGCTGTTTCCTGAGTACCTCTCCGTAAGGACCTGTTCGTTGAGAGACCACCCGGGATAACAGTGCAACCATGAGGGTGGAATGGGACGCCCTTAGCTAATTAATTGGAGGAACTAGAAGTGTAGTTGCTTCGCCGTCGTGCCGTCAATGGGGTCCAGGCACAGTGCTTGCTCTGCCGAGGCTGGGTGCCGAGGTTCTTTCGTTTTGCTTTTTAGTCGCCCTCCTGCGGGGAGAGGTACTGTGTTTATCAAACTGGAGAAACCTAACGGGCAGCTATGACTTCTAGGGAATCTTTGTAAAGGCTTCGTAGTGAATCCCTGGCCATTCACCTTGGGAGTGAATAAGGGTCTTGCAAGCCCGGGCTAGAGAGGGAATCACGGCTCATGGGTAAAGTGTGCGACCTCTGCAGAGGGTAGTGAAACTGATATATCAGCCGTGCTCACGGTTAAGAGCAGCCTTGGGATCCTCTTTGATTAGAGATACAGATGGTTCGAGTTACAAGGATTATGTTATGGCTTTGGTTCGAATATGATGATGTTGTTCCTCGATGAGGAAATGGTTCATGGGTTGGTTAATGCTAAAATCTGGCTTCTACTAATGATAAATACCTGACCAACTAAAAGCAACTGCTGGAGCCTAACCCCACATAAAGCTAGTCCACTTCAGCCAAACGGGACATTTGCTGAGTACGTTGATGTGTACTCATCCTTGCTTTACCACAAAACACCAGGTTGTCCGCATTGTAACCACTGCTCCGGAGAAGATGAAGCCGTGACAGGAGACTTCCAGGAGTTTCAAGACTACGATGAATTCTAGGTGTGGGTTGGCGGCAACCCCCAGTCAGCTGCCTGTGAAGGCCTTATCTTTACTGCGTTTCGCTTAGCACTTTGATCTAACTGTTAAGTCGATGACTATGTGGATGTCTATGACTCTGTGATGTAATAAGTTTTTACTCTTTTATGTTATTATTCGAGCATTGTGCGATGATGTTCATTTATGTAATCGCTGTGTACGTGAGTTCTGATCCTGGCACGTACATAGTTCGCATTCGGTTTGCCTTCTGAAACCGGGTGTGACATACCGACAGCGGGGTGACATCCGCGACGAACGAGTACGTTGGTGAGGAATCACGCCAACACAGGACTATGTCCCCATGGCCCATTGTCGGCCAACCCAGCTCGCGCCGGAGTCACGGGCTGGGCGTGCAGGTCGCCAGCCACGGCGGCCACCATTCTCTCCCCTCCGCCCGGCACTCGGTATTCTGGCGGCTGCAGAGAAATTCCGTGGTCACCGGTGGTCTTTCCCCGCACCAGAGCCACAACAACCCTCGCCGAGCCCCAGTGTAGATCCCTGGTCGGCCCATGAAAGCTTGCCTGCGGCAAGCGCGAGGATGCGGCGAAGGCGGATTTCCCCCCCCCCCCCCCCCCCCGATGCCAGCAGCGAGGGCTAAGGAACTGAGATGAGAGGGGAGGAAGGGGGGGTGCCCGTGATTCGGCTTTTATAGCCCAGGGGCGCACACATCGGAGGTAGTCACGCGCGCGGACAGCGATGAATTTCAACCAGATTCCCGAAGTTCACGGCCAGCTCCTAGAGTCAATCGCACCCGCCCCGGAGTTCTCTCGGTCTGTTACAACGAAGGGGAAGGTACTGACATCGCTGGCCCACGCGCAGTAAGCGTCTGCGCGCGCGGAGCTTGAGGCTGGCCATCGGGCCCCATACGCAGGAGAATGTGGTTCTGTGGGCTGCGTGGTTGAAGAGAGTATGGGCCGCCAGCAAGGGTTTTAGGCCCATCCGAGCGCTTTTCCTTTTATATTTTCCTTTTCCTTTTAGTTTTCAAATTCCATTTTAAATTCAGATTTAAATTCAAATCTTGTGCCAGTTTATCCCCAATTTATATTGTGAAATAGAAAGTACCAATCCTAGAAGTATAACTATATATATGTTGTTCATGTTTTTATACCCCTTTATTCCTTTTCTCCATATTTCTATAATTCCCTTTAACTCTTAAATTCCTACTTTGGGGACTTTAATATTTTTTTCTTGTCACCTTATCTTTATATTGTCACGAAAATGCACCCAAAGACAAAATCCCAACATGATGCATGTATTATTTTTTTTTTGGGTATCTCTTGCTAATTATATATTTGTGTAAGTAATGCGTCCACATGAAATGATAAACATTAGTACTGCATATAGATTTAGAGTAGTATAATTTCCCTTTTTGACTTTTCTTACAAAGTGGGTGTTACACCACCGCAGCCCCTCAGGCATCCTCCAGCGATGCATTTCCATCGCCGAGGGCTAGCAGCTCTTGCAAGAGATACACTCGGGGGCTTGCGGCCATCACGCAGCACCTCGAACCCTCGTTGGAAATGCCTTCCGACAAGGATTCTACTGGCCGACGGCGGTGGCCGACGCTACTAGAATTGTCCGCACCTGCGAAGGGTGTCAGTTCTACGCGAGGCAGACCCGCCTGCCCGCTCAGGCTCTGTAGACCATACCCATCACCTGGTTGTTTGCTGTGTGGGGTCTGGACCCCGTTGGCCCCTTGCAGAAGGCACCCGGGGGCTACACGCACCTGTTGGTCGCCATCGACAAATTCTCCAAGTGGATCGAGGTCCGACCCCTAAACAGCATTAGGTCCGAACAGGCGGTGGCGTTCTTCACCAACATCATCCATCGCTTTGGGGTCCCGAACTCCATCATCACCGACAACGGTACCCAGTTCACCGGCAGAAAGTTCCTGGACTTCTGCGAGGATCACCACATTCGGGTGGACTGGGCTGTCGTGGCACATCCCATGACGAATGGGCAAGTGGAGCAGGCCAACGGCATGATCCTGCAAGGACTCAAGCCTTGGATCTACAACGACCTCAACAAGTTCGGCAAGCGGTGGATGAAGGAACTCCCCTCGGTGGTCTGGAGTCTGAGGACAATGCCGAGCCGAGCCACGGGCTTCACACCGTTCTTTCTAGTCTATGGGGCCGAGGCCATCTTGCCCACAGACTTGGAATATGGTTCCCTGAGGGCGAGGGCCTACACCGACCAAAGCAACCGAGCCAACCGAGAAGATTCACTGGACCAGCTGGAGGAGGCTCGGGACATGGCCTTACTACACTCAGCACGGTACCAGCAGTCCCTGCGACGCTACCACGCCCGAGGGGTTAGGTCCCGAGACCTCCAGGTGGGCGTCCTGGTGCTTCGGCTGCGACAAGACGCCCGAGGGCGGCACAAACTCATGCCTCCCTGGGAAGGGCCGTTCGTCATCGCCAAGGTCCTGAAGCCCGGAACGTACAAGCTGGCCAACAGCCAAGGCGAGGTCTACAGCAACGCTTGGAACATCCAACAGCTACGTCGCTTCTACCCTTAAGATGCTTTCAAGTTGCTCGTATACCTCGTTCACACACCAAGTCTGGTCGTCAAGGAAGGGTCAGCCTTGCCTCGGCAAAGCCCGACCCTCCCTCGGGGGCTAGAAGGGGGCAACCCCCTCTGCATCAAAATTTTCCTCGAAAAAAGAAAAAAAATCTTTTCTGCCAGAATGCCTTTCGTGCTCTTCGACTACTTCAAAAGTGGATCCTGAAAACGACGGAGTACATGTAAGCAGCCAAGGCTGACCGAGCCGAGGGACTCCTACGCCTCCGGGATACGGATACCTCACTCATCACCTTCTGCGATAAGTAACTCGCGTTCGGGTAAGTGACTCCACAGACCGAACAAGTCTTCATGCTCGAGAGCTCCTCTGTCGAAATGATTTTTTGGGCCTTCTCGACTGCGTCGGTAACAGAACCCTATGGACGAGTAAGAGCGTGTGTAAGCGGCAAGGCCGACCGAGCCGAGGGATTCCTACGCCTCTAGGATACGGATACCTCACTCATCGCCTTCCGTGAAAAGCGACTCTCGCCCGCACAAACAATTCTGTTACCGACACATGAGTCCTGATACTCGAAACAAGAGGAAAAGAAACGCAGCTTTACAACACGACGACGGTGTGTTCAGGCCTCGGCGGCCGCAGAAAACATACACACACTACAAGACAACCTGATCCTGCAGGCTCGGACGTCGACAGTCGAAGGGGGCGGCAGCACCCTCGGCATCAACTACACCTTCGGCGGGGTCTGACCTAGCCTCGGATGGCGACACGGTCGGAGGGCCCCCACTCTGAAGGATGACATCAGCACCACACCCGGGCCATCGCCGCCAGGGTCTTCTTCGAGAATCCGGCCCGAGCAGGTGGCTCGGCCGGCCACCCCGAGGCCTCGGCCAGCTGACCCCCAAAGACATCAGCTCGGCTTGTGGCCTCGGCAGCTCAACTCCGGCGTCGGCTCCGCCAGTGGACGACCCGGCCAGGCTCTGGCCAACTACACCTCCTTTTCGAAGCCAACTCTGCCTTCGTCCGTGCAGACACCGCTACCTCCGGCTTTGGCTCATCGAAGGGCGGCCGAGGGGTTCCTTTAACTAAGCAAGAGGGGCCTCGGACAGCAAGGCTGACCGAGCCGAGGGACTCCTACTCCTCCGGGATACGGATACCTCACTCGTCACTTTTGCATGAGGCAACTCACGCTCGGTGAAGCGGTTCAGATAATCGACAAGGCGAGTCTTAGTGCTCGAAATGAAGAAAAAACACGGCTCCGTGCCAAAAATACATACACGTTCAGGCCTCGACAGTCGCATTGAACAAAACACCAGCACTTAACGTGCCTTTACAAACGGAACTCCGCTTCCACCTCCGTAGGTATGAACAACCCCACGCGACTGGGGGGCCTGCGGAGCAACAGAAGACCGACGAACGGCTCGCCGTCGCCCGCCCCGGCAGCGGCAACGACGACGACTTCTGCCCCGGAGGGCCGAACAGCAGCAGCGATGACCTCAGGGCGGATGCTGCTGCCATGAGGCCCTCGCCCATGCCCCCAACTCGAGAGGCAAGGACGGGCAGAAGGCCGAAGAGCTGGAGGTCAGTCCGTGGGTGGCGCCGGCTAGCTCGTCGGCGGCGGAACCTCTTCCAGCTGCCGTGGCGGAAGGCGGCACCGGGAGCAGCTTCGAAGCCGCTCGGCTTAGAGAGCCGGGCACGCGGCAACTGCCCATGCCATGAACGGCGGACGCCCTTCCCCCCAATCACTGAGGGAAGGAGCGGGCCGCCGCCCGCGCGGGGACCGACCCCAACTCGGCACACTCCCCTCCCCAGCACTGATGATGAAGATCCTTGAAGCTAAGGGAGGGGAAGAGGCCGCAGCCCGGTTCGCTTCTCCTCGCCGTCAAGCTGGAGGTCACCGTCTTGGGTGACCACCGGCGAGGGGGTGCAGCCGGGCTGCCTGATGAAAATCCTTGAAGCCGAACGATGGCCGAAAGGTACCAACTTCCACGAAGTTGCGTTCCTCCGACGACAAGGCGGAAGGATTGCGGGCGTCCCCCATCCGGGGGCTCGGAAGGTGGAAAGGCATGATGCATGAGGGGAGCGCGAAGACATGGTTGCCCTCCAAGGGGGTCGCCCCCCTTTTAAAGGCGACTCTCCCTACTTGCGTCCGCAGCCGTCGCGGGCTGAGTCTTCTCCAACACGCTCCAAGGTCCTCCCTCTATGGCGCGGGGGTTGGGTCCCACACATCATGCAAGCCGGCCCAGAGCAGAAGCCAAACCGCCGCGCGCGGTGCATGCAACCGCCCGGCGGTTACAAGCAGTTCTCCACTTTTGCCCAGACCAGCGGGCGAAAGGGTGGGCAGCCATGCAGGCGGCATGTAACCGTGCCAAGTGGGCGCGCCCCTTCGACTCCAACGAGCCCAGCATGGAGGTCCAGGCCCACGCGTCATGCAACCGGTGCGCCGGTTGCTACGTGTGAGCAACTGCGCCGCCACTCACGCCACTACCGCGCCTCCTCGACTACGGAGTCAATACCGCGACTCGAGGCAACCCTGCAGTCCCGGCCAAGCGCGACGGTCAAATGCGGTCAAAATTGGGCCGGCAGTAATGGCGGTGACAGGCGGGCAGAAGCAGCGGTCACGTCGTCAGCCAAGCTCACGTCCCATCCAGGGGCAGCGGGGGAGCCCTCTCTCACGGCGTGAAGACGGCGCGCCCGTGATCCATTCCTCGAACGGCGCGCGCACGCGCAACGACCGCCTCGCGAACCACTCGCCCTGTCGCATTAACTCCGCGGCAGGACAGGCGGCGCCTCAGGCGGGAGAAGCAAGCGACGCTTCGACTTTGCCATAATGACCGCGTCGAAAGAGGTACGCCATGTCATTCGACTTCGCATCCTTTTCCTTTTCCTCTTTCTCTCTCTTACAACAGGGACCGGGAAAGGGGGATACCCTGAAAAGGACCCTTCTCCGTGAAGGAAACAGGCTCCGAGCCTCCCTACTGATCAGAGGTTCGAAGGCCGGCCCCTCGGGGGGTTCAATGGCCGCCTCAGATCGATTGGGTTCTGCGCCCACTACTGGTCAGAGGTTCGATGGCCGGCCCCTCGAAGGGTTCAACGGCCGCCTCAGGCCACTCGGGCTCCGCGCCCACTACTGATCAGGGGTTCGTAGGCTGGCCCTTGAAGGGTTCACAATCGCCTCAGACACAGAGCGAGGGATGACCCTGGGTACGTTCAATACATAACCAAGGCTCGGGCTACACTCCCGAGGTACCCTAGGACATTTCCGAGACTAGCGGGAGCGATCTTGTAACGGAATCCCATCAGAGGGAGGCATCGAGCCCTCGGACCCCGTCGATAGGGGACCGGGTCCGGCAAATCACCCGCAGGTACTTTTTGGGCGCGCCTCTGGGCCTCTAGCCGACCCCTAACAAATGGGGCACGGACGTCCGCTCGGATTACCCGCCAACAGCTCACCGGAAACACCATGTTCGGCGCCCTCCGAGGACAACATGGCGCTTCCCCCCCTCCTCCTTGTGGAAAGGCGACGCAGGGGCGTATGTAAAAAAGACGAGTCTGTCCTTGACCGTCCTCTCGCCCGGTGCAGAGGCTCGGGGGCTGCTCTCGCAAACCCGGCTCCGGCCAAACCGTTGACAGCGTCAACATACCAGCTCGAGAACTTGGGACCCGACCGTGCACTCGGGCTACGGCCAGCTCGCATGAGGGAACAACTAGACCAGCCGAAGTGTTGCGAAACGCACTAAGACCTTGAAGGAGTAAAACTACTCCTCCGAGGCCTCGGGGGCTACACCCGGCGGGTGCGCTCGCGCGCACCCACCGGAACAGAATGCAACCGAAAAAGCTGGTCCCCTTGCAAAAAAGTGCGGCAAAAGCCTCCAAGCGAGTATTAGTACTCCCTTGGAGGCTCGGGGGCTACTGTCGGGGACCATAATTAGGGGTACCCTCAAGACCCCTAAATCTCAGCTGGTAACCCCCATCAGCACAAAGCTGCAAAGGCCTGATGGGTGCAATTAAGTCAAGGATCGGTCCATTCAAGGGACATGATCGTGCCTCGCCCGAGCCTAGCCTCGGGCAAGGGAAGCCGACCCCGGAGAACCTATGTCTCGCCCGAGGACCCCCCTCCAGCAACGGGCACACTATCGGCTCGCCCGAGGCCCAGTCTTCACCGAGAAGCAACCTTGGCCACATCGCCACGCCGACCGACCAAATCGCAGGGGCATTTAATACAAAGGTGGCCTGATGCCTTTATCCTGACGCACGCCCACCAGTCGACAGAGCCGAAGTGACCGCGGTCACTTCGCCGCTCTACTGACCGGTCTGACAAGAGGACAGCGCCGCCTGTGCCGCTCTGACTGCTGAGCCACCCGACAGAGTGAGGCTGACAGCAGCCTAGGCCGGCCTCGGGCGTCATAGGAAACTCCGCCTCGCCCGACCCCAGGGCTCGGACTCGGGCTCAGCCCCGGAAGACGGCGAACTCCGCTCCGCCCGACCCAGGGCTCGGACTCGGGCTCAGCCCCGGAAGACGGCAAACTCCGCTCTGCCCGACCCAGGGCTCGGACTCGGGCTCAGCCCCGGAAGACGGCGAACTTCGCTCCGCCCGACCCAGGGCTCGGACATGGGCTCAACCCCGGAAGACGACGAACTCCGCCTCGCCCGACCCAGGGGCTCGGACTCGACCACGGCCACGGAAGACAGACTCGACCTCGACCTCGGAGGAGCCTCCACATCGCCCAACCTAGGGCGCGGACCGACCACGTCGACAGGAGGCACCATCATTACCTTACCCCGAGCTGACTCAGGCTACGGGGAACAAGACCGGCGTCCCATCTGGCTCGCTCCACCAGATAGGCAATGATGGCGCCCCGCACGCTCTGTGACGACGGCGGCTCTCGGCCCCCTTACGGAAGCAAGAGGACGTCAGCAAGGACTCGACAGCCCCGACAGCTGTCCTTCGCCAGGCTCCAGCACTCCTCCGACGGCCATGACACCACACGAACCGGGTGCCAAAACCTCTCTGGCTGCCACGACGGCATGTACTTAGGGCGCTAGCTCTCCTCCGCTAGACATGTAGCACTCTGCTACACCCCCCATTGTACACCTGGATCCTCTCCTTACGCCTATAAAAGGAAGGACCAGGGCCCTCTTACAGAGGGTTGGCCCGCGCGGAAAAGGACGGGACGGCGCTCGCGCAAGGCCGCTCGCTCCCACTCCCGCGTGGACGCTTGTATCACCCTACTGCAAGCGCACCCGACTCAGGCGCGGGGCTAACACGAAGGCCGCGGGATCCGCTCTCTCACGCCTGCCTCCCTCCGACTGCCTCCTTTCCCCCCTTCGCGTTCCGCCTCGCGTCGACCCATCTGGGCTGGGGCACGCGGCGACAATTCACTCGTCGGTCCAGGGACCCCCCGGGTTTCGAAACACCAACAATAGGAAATATAAACAATTCATCATTTATAAGTCACACAGACATGAAGTAAAATCCTTAACATTAGTGCATTTCATTTGAGAAAGAGGAACATGCACTTTTTAAGCATTTTAATAATCATTGGAGATTTTACTTCATCATATTGACTTTAGTAATCATTACTTGGAAGCAAATCAATATGATAACATATATAAATATCGCAAAGGCATTAAATAGATTCTAATGGACATGAGCATTTAAAAGAGTGAGATTGAATGCACGTCTAGCTGATTTAGGTCCAATAAAGAATCTATTCCTCACATGGGTAGAATATGATAGTTTAGATTAAATACCCATTGAGATGGGAACTAAATTTGATTAAGAAGATGAGTTCCCATACCTTTGCTTTTACCTTTCTTCCTTTGGGTGAAGAGCAACCCATGAGGCTTGTGCACTTTCTCTTTTGTAGATATTCATAAGTAAGCTCAAGAGATATGTCATTAGTAGCACAAGCACTAGTTTCCCTTTTTGTAATCAATTTGATAATGAATGAAAACATAGACTACTAAAACATGGAAACTTCATAGCATGAACTAGATTATCCACAGATGATGTTATGCTCAAATTTAACTCATAAACCAAGCATAAATAATCCCTTAAGATTATGGGAATAAATCTAATTCATGATACGAAAAGTGATAAATGTGAAAGAATCATATCCAATTTAAGCAAGTAGTAACACATCATAAATCATTGGATTGATTTTTCTTTTTATATTAGATAGCGCATTTCCAAAGAGAAACTTATTCTCTAAAGGTGAGACTACTTGGGTTATTTAGATAAAATCATTAGTCTCACTATTCTAGTTATAGAGAGAGTTTTCCTTTTATAAGAGTCCTAAGGATTTGACTTCCTTACATGACACCTTATTCTTTTAAGAACATGAAATATCTCTCTATATCTAGAATCATGGCAATAATAGGAATATTAGTGTAAAACAAGCCATGAGGTTTTTGCAAAAGTTAAAGCATGTAGATTGCCATAGGATGGAAATGATGAGTATGCAATCTACCATATGAGAAGAAATTCTTCAAAGAATGATAATATAAATTTAAAGACATTTGAAGTGCTTCATTTTTCTATGTGACTACACAAGACACATAAGAAATGATAATTTAAATTACTTGCACTCAAAACACAAGTGTTACCATTCTTCGGCTTTCCTCCATGTTGTAGGCCTTGATTTTTTCACACAAGATAATTCTTTATTTCCTACAACATCAATATCTTCCACGAGATGATATGAGTTTAGACATAACAATTTGAAATAACCTTGGGTCAATCTTAGATATATCGATCATTGAAGATTGATAGCTTGAGTTAATAAGAATTGAATGGACTCTCTCAAGCACCCCAAGGCATCATATCATCTCCTTCTCCTGCAAAGCTTGTCAAGCATATTTTGGTACACATCGCTTGATGGGTCCATCATGGTTAGTCAATGTTGGAACTTGCTCACTGGCGCAAGTTGATCCAACGGGGAAGTGTAGTAACGCAAACAGGGTTTTTGCACGTGTTGGCAATAGCTCTGTTCATCCAGCCTCTCAAGGGCACTGTGCGGGGGTATTTATAGGTATCTGAGTGCCCAGCGTCCCGTGTTAAGGACGCATGTGCCCTCAGACACTTAGGTTATCCCCGAAATATTCCCATAAAGCGGGGTTACACACCATAATTACAGGGAGGCCTTTACAATTTAGGCCCGTAACGCGCAACGGCCACACAGGGCCTGTTACAATGGGCCGCATCACACGCGGGCCTCCATTCTGGACGAGGTCGCGAGATGAGACGACCTCGTCACAGGTCTTCGTCGGTGGCATATGAGACGAAGGGTAAGTCTGCCCATTGTCTTGTCACCGTTGGTGCAGCGAGTACGGCGAAGTCCTCGAGCGAAGGGTGGCGTCTTCGCCTTCGCCCCAACATTTGCCCTCCGAGGGACCAGTTCGACTAAGTCATCTGGTGCCGAAGACGTCGCTAGATGGCGGAGACGCTGCCCTCACTCGAAGTGGTTCCACGGGGGTTTTTGACATGACCGTTGATTGACGCCATATTGTTGGATTGCGGGTTTCCCGAAGCGCCGCGCCCTGTGTATAAAAGGGGACGGGGGGCGGCGCGTTTTGAACTTTATCTTTCCGCGCTCCGCGAAAACCTTAACCGCCTTCTCAAACCTCTCGCTGCTCGTCTGCCCTCCTTGCTCTTGTTCGCCGGAGATCTGGCTCGTGTGAAGCAGACCGCCCGCCGCCGCCGACGGTACATAGCGATGCCGACCTCTTCTTCTTCTGCTGCCGCTACGCCGTCGGCCGACGCGTCGTCTGAGGAGACGCTGAGCACTGTGGTGGCGGAGGAGTTGCGTGCCGGCGACATGGTGGATTTCGGTGTGTCGCGGATGTCCTCGGTCCACGTGCAAGATATGCAGCGGCTTGGTTACTTTGGTGGCGGAGTCGCTCGTGTCCTGGGGGCGGAGGAGGTCCCCGAGCCGGAAGGCGAGTTGGTTGTCTTCGAGGCGTTCTTTGCCGCTGGTCTCCGCCTGCCTGCGCATCGATTCGTCGGAGAAGTCCTGCGCAGATTCAATGTCCAGATCCACCAGCTGACGCCGAATGTCGTGGTGGCCTTGTCGAAATATGTCTAGGCGACGACTTCGTACGGTGGACAGCCATCGGTCGAAGTCTTCGCGAAGTACTATTGTCTGCGCTGGCAGAAAAGGATGATCAGAAATAAGGTTGCTCAGTTTGGGTCCTGTACATTTACGCCGAAGACCAGCAAGACTTCGATGGAGGTCGTTGAGTTAGTTCCTTGCGCCCGCAATAAATGGGGCAACTGGTATGAGTTTTGGTTCTACGTTGCGGAGGGCACAGTCGAGGACCATCCGGGGCTCCCCATGGCCGAGATGTGCTCGCATTATTACTCAGCATACCCACAGTTTGAAGTGGCGGAGGAGGATGCAGACGAAGGGGCCCAGCGGTGCGCGGCCGGCCTGAGTAGCGGGCGCGACTTGGTTGAGGAGTTTGTGGCGTATGGGGTGTGGCCTTTGGCACATGGCTGGGCGCTGGGCAAAGTATGCCCTCGCCAGATGCCTTCCCGTGGTGGGATGCTGGTGCGAAGTCCCGCCTTCACACTGGATCTGCATAACCGTGATCCTGCCGCATTTGTGCGTGAGGCGGAGGATGGGGCGGTGCGGATTGTTGGTCGGTACGTGCCGAAGACGGAGGGCCAGCGTAGCTAGGATATACGCGGGTCCAACGACCGCTTAAACAGGGTCTTCGAGTTGAACCGTCTGCCGTATGGTGGTTATCCCGGGCAAGACGATGTGGATCGTCGCAGGAAGAAGCCGGCGGCAGAGACTGGAGACGACCCCGCGCTGGCGGCCGCCCCATCCTCTAAGAAGAGGAAGCTAGGTACTGCTATGGGAGGACTGGGGTTTCCGATGGTTTTGCTAGGGAATTGATGAGGACATGCGCGGCCTCCGGGGGGAGGATGTCTTCGCCCGAGCTCCGGGAGTCTTCGGCGCGGATGCTGAAGGTTACCGGGGATTGGTGGCCTAAGAATGTTCCTGTCCCCCGCGCGGCCGGCGAAGACTTTTTTACATCTCGTATAGTTCGTGACTGCAGAGTGTTTCCTTATGGACGGAATATTGCTGCTGTTGTGTTGGCAGTGATGGACAAGGATCGTCAGGGAGCTACGCAGAAGCGCCAGGCGGTCTTCAGGCTGCCTGAGGCTAGGCCGAAGAGGTCGCGGGGGACTGCGAAGGCTGCTGCCCCCGACGGCAGCCAGCCGACGCTGGTGGCGAAGACGGCCGCCCCCGGGTCCAGCATGGTGCCGGAGGCCGTGAAGGCGGCCAGCGCCGGCGGAACCAAGCCTGCCCCGGCCGGAGCTGCGAAGGCCCGAGAATTGCCTCCGCCGGGCAAGCGTGTTGCCGACTTCGCCACCGAGATTAGCGTGGACGATTATCTCGTTGGTAAGTCGTTAGCCCGAGTTTTTTTTTATTTTTTTTATTTTTTTTACTGTTGATGCGTTGCAGGGTTGGGCGAAGGGCAACTTGTTGTTGTTCTGCCTACGGTGGCGACCGCGGCGGCTGCCGTGGTGCCTACGGCGAGGGGTAGAGCTCCCAGCGCCGGTGGCGAGATTCCGGCGCTCACTGCCGTCGAGGATGAGGCGGGCGCTGTGTCCCGCCGGCTGAAGGAGGCATTGAGTCAGGTAAGTTGAGCTAGACTTTGGTTTTTACCAGTTTCGTTGGGATTGTGGTCTTATGTGTGTCTTGTAGGCGGCTGACTTCGCTGACCGCGTGGCGTCGGGGGCCCTTACGGCGGTTGTGTCTGCCGAAGTCGAGAGACTTCGGGCGCAACATGTTGATGCCGTCCGGGAAAAGTCGGCCGCCGATAGCAAGTGTCGCAAGCTGGCAGAGAAGGTGGCCGCGCTGGAGGGCGAGAGGGCTGACCTCCGGCGCCAATTGGCGGAGGAGAGAAGGGAGGCTAATGAGGCCCTCGCCAAGGCGCAGTCTGCGCAGGCGGAGGCCAATTTGGCGCGGGTGGAGGGTAGCCTTGCCAGACAGCGCGCCAAGGAATGGGAGGAGCAGTTCAACGCTCTGCAGATCTGTGTGGAGAGGGCCGAGGCTTCGACGCGCTTGGAGGCTGAGCGGACACGCAAACAGCTTATGGACTCATACCACGAGCTGGGCGCGTGGACCACTGACTTCGCAGTGCCAGACCAAGAGCCCGGACTTCGCTGCCTCGAGTGGCTGCAGGAGGAGTTGCTGGCGCTCCCCACCATTGTGGAGGGGTTTATGTCCTATGCCTCCCTGGTCACCTAAGAAGGGGCGATGAACGCGCTGTCCCGCGAAGGGTGCCGACACTATGAGGTCTTCGACCAAGCTGATGAAGATTTCGAGCGCGAGATCTACAAGGTTGAGGACCCTGTGGTGAAGGAATCCGCGGGAGCCCTCTTCGACCGGATGTGGGGTCCCCACGGTCGGGAGGTGGTCAGGGAGCGGTCCGACACCGCGAGGGGTCAGGTAATGTTTGACTCTTGTTTAGTGTTGCTGAGTGTGGGCTATATGTGGGCTTGCTGAATCTGTGTGCTGTGTCTCAGGCGGCACGTAACGAGAAAGTGGAGGACTTCGGGGCTTTGAACAGCGCGCAGCCTGATTCGGAGTCGAACCCGGTGGCGGCTGTGTCCGAGGTCGCCCCGGCGCCGCCCCCAGAAACCGTCGAAGGCGCCCCTGATGCCCCCGCAGCCGCTGCGGCCGGCGGTGGCTCATCGCCAACTGCTACGCCGAGGGCTGAGGATCCTGTGAAGATGGCGGCGGAGGCGGCAGCGGAGGATCCTACGACGGCTGGGTCTTCGCAGGTGGCATAGTGGGTGTGGGTAGTTAGGGAATTTTGCATATGTTGTTGAACCTTGGTTGCTGCGTAGGTTCAAGATTTTGGGCCTGCGCACGCAGCCGCTACTGCTAATTTTTTGGCGGCTTCGACCGTGGATGATGGGAATGAATCGGATGAATCTGCGTCTAAGCTTTCTGATTTTGGTGATTCTGGGAGTTTGGTTGGGTGGACTGAAGAGTCGTCGGATGAGGACTTGGATTACTTTGCGGCCTTGGATGTGGCAGCAGCGGAGGCTTCGTCGCGTGCTGTGGATGCTGAAGTTGTGCCTGGTCCAAGTGCGGGGCGTAGGCGGCGAAGGGCGGTTGCGAAGCGTAGAGTGAGTGAGGCGGACGGCGGTCGGCTTCATGTGGGCAGGGCTGGCAGGAAGGAACTGTTGTCCTTACCGGCCGCTGCGAGTGTAGGTGAGGGGGAGCTACGAGGTCTTTTTGCGGGTGAGGAGCTGAGGATAATGTTGTTTAACTATAGGGAGATGGGAATTATTCCGAAGGTTGAGCCGATGTGAAGTGTGATGCCCTCGTTGTACATATGTAATGGCTTGTATGATGAGGTTGTGTGCCTTCGCACATTCGGCTATGCTCACGAAGCCGTTGCGCACTTGGTCTGGTGTATTTGTTATGTCTGTCTGGCGCGCTTGTAGTCGGTCTTTGCGCGGACAGTTTGGTGTAGTCTTTTTCGCACTTGTTGTGCTTGGTCCTGCTGCACCCTTAGGCGACTTTTGCACGGATACTCTTCGCGGAAGACTTCGATTTTTCGCACTTGTTGTGCTAGTCCCGCTGCATCCTTAGGCGACTTTTGCGCGGATAGTCTTCGCGGGAGACTTTGATTTCTCGCACTTGTTGTGCTAGTCCGGCTGCACCTTTAGGCTACTTTTGCGCGGATAGTCTTTTTTGAGGAAGACTTCGATTTTTTGCACTTGTTGTGCTAGTCCGGCTGCACCCTTAGGCGACTTTTGCACGGATAGTCTTTTTTTGAGGAAGACTTCGATTTTTCGCACTTGTTGTGCTAGTCCGGCTGCACCCTTAGGCGACTTTTGCACGGATAGTCTTTTTTGAGGAAGACTTCGATTTTTCGCACTTGTTGTGCTAGTCCGGCTACACCCTTAGGCGACTTCTGCGCGGATTGTCGCACGCGAGGGTAGCTAGCGCTTGGCCTCGCGGTGACTTTGTATTGGTCGAATGTCGAAGACCGTCGGCGCGGTCTTTTTTCGACGTAGTTTTTTGTGGGGGATTTTTCACTCGTATATTACATGACTCCGCCTCGTTAAAAACCTCACCCCCGGGAGGAAAAGAGTGCGGGCCAGAATAAAATTGTTTTTGCGAATTACAAGGGCGAGCTGGCCCTGATGAGTCAAACAAAAAATTTGCGGAGATTGTCGATGTTCCAGGAATGCTCCAAGTCTTCGCTGTTTGGCGTTGCGAGCCTGTATGCGCTGGGGGATGCCTTCGTCTTGACAATGAAAGGGCCCTCCCACTTGGGCTCCAGCTTGCCCCTGGACTCTGTCCGAGCTGTCTGGACGAGTACGAGGTCCCCTTCGCTGAATTCCCTCAGGATGACTGCGTGGTCGCGCCATGCTTTTGTCTGGGCTTGGTATTTGTCCAGAGCCTGTAGGGTGAAGACACGGTCTCCGTCGATGAGATCCTTCGAAGTCGGCTCGTCTACGTCGGGGACGGCCGACGCGGCTGTCCGAGGCGACCCATGTTTTATTTCTTGCGGAGTCATGGCCTCCAATCCGTATAATAGGCGGAAGGGGGTGAACCCAGTCGCCCTGCACTCAGTTGTGTTCAGCGCCCAGACCACTTCGGGTAACAGGTCGGGCCACTTGCCTTTTTTGTCGTCGAGGAGCATTTTCTTGAAGGCTGTGAAAAATTTGCCGTTGGCGCGCTCCACGACTCCGTTGGACTGGGGGTGGTACACGGAGGCGAAAGCAAGCTTGGTGCCGATGGAGAAGCAGAAATCTTTGAAATCTTGGTTGTCGAACTGCTTGCCGTTGTCGACCGTGAGTTCGGACGGTACTCCGAAGTGGCAAACAATATTTTGCCAGAAGAATTTCTGGGCTGTCTTCGATGTGATAGTGGATACTGCCCTCGCTTCAATCCATTTGGTGAAGTATTCAACGGCGACGAAGGTGAACTTGAGGTTCCCTTGAGCCGTGGGCAGGGGCCCGACAATGTCTAGGCCCCAGCGCTGAAGGGGCCACGTGTGGGCGATCAGCTTCGTGAACTGTGAGGGGCGTCCCGAGCGTGGGGAAAATTTCTGACAGGCTTCGCAGGATCTGACGACCTGATTTGCGGCGCAAATCATGGCGGGCCAGTAGAAACCTTGGCAAATCACCTTTGCCGCTAGGGCCCTAGGCCCTGCGTGGGAGCCGCAGGTCCCATTGTGGACTTCATGCAGAATTTGGACGCCTTCGGTCTCGGTGACGCACTTAAGCATCGGTTGGCTGACCCCCTTCTTGTAAAGTTGGCCCTCGATCAGTGCGAAGTCCTGGCTTCGGTGTTTGAGGCGCTTGGCCTCATTGCTGTCGATTGGGTGATAGTACCCCTGCAGGTATAGGGTTATTGGTGCCCGCCAGTCTTCGGTCATGATGAGGTTGATTATGCGGTGGCCCTCGCTGTCGTTGGTTATTTGGAGCCCTTCAGGGCTTCGGACGGCTGGCGTGCCGATGACGTGGTAGAACACATCGGAGGGTAGGGCTTCGCCCCTGGCGGCTGCCTTGGCTAGAGCATCGGCCTCCTCATTCTTGGCTCGGTCCACGTGCTGTAGCGTGAAGCCCTTGAATTGCCTTTCGAGGCTGCAGATGGCCACGAGGTACTGCATGAGTGCGGGGTCCCTCGCTGCATAGTCTTTCTCGACCTGGCCAGCGACTACCTTGGAGTCTGTTTTGATGATGCAGGCGATGACGCCGAGTGCCCTTAGCTTGCGAAGGCCAAGGATGACAGCCTCGTATTCTGCTATGTTATTGGTGCACTTATCAGACTCCAACGCAAAGCTGAGGCGCGCTGCGTATTTATGCTTGATCCCGGTGGGCGAAGTAATAACTGCAGCGGCGCCTGCCCCCGCATGGCACCATGCGCAGTCACAATGGATCGTCCACATTTTTTCTGCGGAAGCTCTGGTTGCGTTATTGGACCAGTCCAGTCTACGACGAAGTCTGCTAGGACTTGCGACTTGATGGCTGTCCTGGGTTCGAATGTGATGTGATAGCCAGAGAGTTCGGCTACCCACTTGGCAATCCGTACTGACGCCTCCGGGTTTCTAAACAGCTCGCCGAGTCCTCTGTCTGAGGTAACTCGTACCTTGAATGCCTTGAAATAATGGCGCAATTTGCGCGAGGCCATCACGACTGCGTAGGCGATCTTTTCCAGCTCTGTCATGTTGCATTTTGATGGTGTGAGCGCTTCAGAGACGTAATAAATTGGACGCTGCTTGGTTGTGCCCTCTTTGGTCTGCTCTTGAACCAGTGCTGCACTGACCGCATGTGGCGAAGCCGCGACATAGAGCAATAGGGGTAGCGAAGGGTCAGGGCTCGTGAGAACCGCCAGCTCCGACAAGTACTGTTTTAGTGCGGCGAAGGCCGCCGCCTGTTCTGGCCCCCATGCGAAGTCTTTTGCGCCGCGGAGTGTTTTGAGGAATGGTAGACTCCGCTCCGCGGACTTGGAGATAAATCTATTGAGGGCGGCCAACCTGCCTGTTAGTCGTTGCACCTCTCTGGCTGACTGCGGGGGCGTCATATTGATGATTGCCTGGATTTTGGTTGGGTTGGCCTCAATTCCGCGGTGTGATACTAGGTAGCCCAAGATCTTTCCCTGGCGGACCCCGAAAACGCACTTCTCAGGATTGAGGCGAAGTCGTGCGGTTCGCATGCTTGCGAACGTTTCGGCGAGGTTGGCCAGGTGGTCTGCCTTGTTTCTGCTGGCAACGATGATGTCGTCCACATATGTGAAGATATTTCTGCCGATCTGGCTCTCGAGCACCGTTTTGGTGAGTCAAGAGAAAGTGGACCCGGCATTCTTGAGTCCCTTCGGCATTCTGATGAAACAATATGTGCCGAAGGGTGTTATGAAGCTGGTGCTTGCCTTGTCCTCCTCCTTCATATATATTTGGTGGTAGCCGGAGAAGCAGTCGAGGAGTGACATGACTTCGCACCCGGCTGCGCTATCGACGATTTTGTCGATTCGGGGCAGCGGGAAGTTGTCCTTGGGGCAGGCCTTGTTAAGACTGGTGAAGTCTATGCACATCCGCCATTTTCCGCTCTTTTTCTGCACCATCACCACATTGGCGAGCCATGTGGGGTAGGCGATCGGCTTGATGAACTTGGCTTCGAGCAGGCAATGCACCTTGGCCTTGGCGGCTTCTGTCTTTTCGTCAGACATCTTGCGTAGCCGTTGTTTCTTCGGCCTCACCGAAGGGTCAATTCCTAGGCCGTGCTCGATGATGGAGCGACTGACTCCGACCAGGTCGAGGGCGGACCAGGCGAAGACGTCTTTATTCTTGGATAGACAGCAGAGGAGCCGCTCTTCGTCGTGCGAAGTGAGGTCTTCGCTGATGGTAACCATCTGCTGGGGCGTTGCCTGGTCGAGGGGGACGGTCTTGGTCCCGTCGTTGCTCTGTAGTTGTGCCTTTTCATGCCCCTTGGCGGTTGGATTGGCGGGCTCGGGGACTTCGCGTTGGGCCGTGAGGCAGTGCACGTTTCTTTGCCCGGGGATGAAGTCTCTTTCTATGTTACGCGCAACCTGCTGGTTGCCGTAAACTGTGATGGCGCCTCCGGGACCCGGGATCTTCATGCACAGGTAAAGTCCGTGGATAGCTGCCTCAAACTTATTGATGGAGCCCCGACCCATTATGGCGTTGTACGGGTACACCATATCGACAATGTCGAACGTGATCTGCTCGCTTCGGGCATTGGGTGCTACACTGAAGGAGAGGGGCAACTCTATTTTGCCGACGGGAAAGGTGCCCTTGCCGCCGAAGCCGTACAGGGGGTTGTCCGAGGGCTTGAGCAGGCTGTGGCTTATGCCCATGCGATCGAAGGCATGGAGGAAGATGATGTCCGCCTGGCTACCATTGTCGACCAAGACTTTGTGCAAGTCCCAGCCTGCCACGCTATAGTTGATGACCATGGCGTCGATGTGGGGGGCGCTGCGTAGATCGACGTCTCGAGCGTCGAAGGTCAATGGCACGTGGGACCACTTTGTCTGCACGACCAGGCCGGTGACGGCGACGTGGTTGATGCTGCGGTAGTGATCCCTCTTCTGCCGCTTTGTGTCGAAGTCGGCGCTGGACCCCCCTGGTGATCATATGTATGACTCCGCGATACGGCTGATCAGCGAAGTCCTCTTGTTTCGGGGCATGGGGTGGTGGATGTTTTGTTGTTGCTGATGTGGAAGAGGGGTGGGGGAGGTACGATTTGTACTTCCTGGTGGTGTTGGTATGCGTGGTGCGGTGGATGCGGAGCGGGGGCGTGGATGTATGGTGGAGGGGGCTGCTGATATGTGTGTGCGACAACTCTAGGGTTGTCGGCTGGTTGCGCCCGTGCCATCCTGTCTCTGGTGGCTTTCGTCTCTGGGCAGTCTCTGGTTTGGTGGGCGCAGTCTTTGCCGTGAAACAGGCAGTAAAATCGGCGCGACGGTTGCGTACGTCCCCGGCCTCATCCGCGAGTTCCGTTTTCGCGGCCCTGGGGGGATATTCCTGGCGGCGAGGGGCCTCACCAGCGGGGTGCTGGTTGGCGATGTTGTGCACCTGCTGCTGATTGCGGCTGTCCCGACCGGAGTCTGGCTGCGGAGTCCTCGTCCATGTGCGGCTGGACTGTGGAGCATCTTTGGGTTTCCTCTGAGACTCAATTTTGCACTGGTGGAGTTCTTCGGATTTGGCATATTTTTCAAATAGTTGGTACAACTCCTGGAGGTTTTTGGGCGGATCCCTGATGCAGTGGCTGTAGAGGACGCCGGCCCGAAGGCCACTGATGGCGTAGTGGATGGCGATTTGGTCATCGACCGAGGGTACCTGTGACTTGAGTGTCAGAAATTTGCGGTAGTACTCCCGCAGAGTCTCCTTTTCCAGCTGCTTGCAGAGTGAGAGTTCGGCCAAGGCGTCGGTGTCTGGGCGGTACCCTTGGAAGTTGAGCAGGAATTTGTCCCGAAGGCTTCTCCAGGAGTCAATGGACAGCGGGGCAACCTGGTGAACCAGGTGAGAGCTGGGCCCTCGAGGGCGATGATGAAAGACTTGGCCATCGTGGCGTCGTCCCCTCCGAAAGATGCAACGGCGACCTGATAACTCATGATGTACTGTGTTGGGTCAGTGCTGCCGTTGTACTTGGGATAGGTCCCTGCCCGGAAGTTGGCAGGCCAGGGTGTCACTTGCAGGTGTGGCGCCAGGGGACTTCGCTCGTCGAGGTAGTTGACACCTTGGAATGCCGCGGCGTGTGGGATGGCGCGGTCGCGGTGGGGAAGGTGCAGGTCTTCGACTTGTGCGCGCTGTTGCAGGGGTGGCCCTTGTTGCAGGCCGAAGTGGCCTTCGCGCTGCATTAGCGCGATCTCTTGCTCGAGCTCCTGGGCCTTCTGCTCTTCATCTCGTATCATTTGCCGCACCTTGGCTTGTGCAGACACACGTTGGCGCTTGGCCTCAAGTATCTCTTTTTGCTTCTGGAGATTGCGGTTCTTGATGCGCAGAGCGCGTAGCTGTAGCTGTTCTTCTGCGGAGACGCCGATGACTTCGCCGTCCTCGGTGAAGTCCGTGCCCTCTGGTGGAGCGAAGCCTGGGGGAGGTTGCGGCTGTCCTTCAGGGCCGCAGGTGTGGTGAGCGTCGTCTTCGTAGGTGCGGAGAATGTCGTCTTCAGTAGCCTTTTGGTGGGTGGAGTGGGTGAGGGCGAGGGCCTTGCCCTTTTTTGCGGCCAGCAGTGCTGCCTTCGCAGCCTCGTCAGCCTTCGAGCTAGCTTTCTTGGGTGCCATCGCGGGTGGTTTTTTTTCGTAGCACGAACGGTGGGCGCCAAATGTTGGAACTTGCTCACTGGCGCAAGTTGATCCAACGGGGAAGTGTAGTAACGCAAACAGGGTTTTTGCACGTGTTAGCAATAGCTCTGTTCATCCAGCCTCTCAAGGGCACTGTGCGGGGGTATTTATAGGTATCTGAGTGCCCAGCGTCCCATGTTAAGGACGCATGTGCCCTCAGACACCTAGGTTATCCCCAGAATATTCCCATAAAGCGGGGTTATAGACCGTAATTACAGGGAGGCCTTTACAATTTAGGCCCGTAACGCGCAATGGCCACGCAGGGCCTGTTACAATGGGCCGGATCACACGCGGGCCTCCATTCTGGACGAGGTCGCGAGATGAGACGACCTCGTCACAGGTCTTCGTCGGCGGCGTATGAGACGAAGGGTAAGTCTGCCCGTTGTCTTGTCACCGTTGGTGCAGCGAGTACGGCAAAGTCCTCGAGCGAAGGGTGGCGTCTTCGCCTTCGCCCCAACAGTCAACAAAGATCTAGGAGCCCAAGAGTCCTTTGTGTTAGCACTTGGTAAACTCATTACCTTTCTAACACAAGTTGCAATTTTGGGTTGCCTAGTTACATGAGAAATATTTGACAAGCTAGAAGTAGGATAGTTATTAGTGGGACAATCCCTGCATTGATGTCCCTTCTTTCGGCAAGTGTAGCATAGGCGTTTTTCAAGATTTGAGAATTTCTTCTTTCCTAACGCTATGCCTTTTTATTTCAAATGGGGACAGGATTTGATTAAGTGTCCCTTCTTTGAGCATTTAAAACAAAGTCTATCATCCTTGTTAATAATCAAGCCATTTTTAATGTAGGGACAAGACCTAATCAAGTGTCCCTCTTCAAAGCATTCACTACACTTCTTTTTTTTCTTAGTAGAAGTGTGGCTTGATCATCACCTTGGATGTTACCTTGTATGGAGGCATGGTTGAGGCTTTTGGAAGAGGTATTGATTTTCCTCTTTTGTTTCCTCCTCTTGGCAATCCTCAAGTCCTTGACATTATCTTCAAGGGATTTAGTGCATGCCACGGTTGTTCCCGTCTCAAGCTTCTTCACCATGTGATCACGGTTAGCTTGAGAAGGTTGAGCAATGCTCTTCCCTTTAAGTTGTGTCAAGCTCATCTTTAGCCTCTCATTTTCTTCTTTGAGCTTTTGATATGTATCATCATTTGTTCCTGCAAATTCTAGCTCAAAGGAAGATTTGCTTGTCGACGGACAACAAGCATTAGCACATGGTAACATAGTTTCTATTTGAATACATGTGCATGATTGAGGTTGTTGGGATTTTAAGTTTTCTATCACAACCTCATAAGCAATATTTAATATGATATGATCATCCATAAGATTTTCATGAGAGCATAGGAGCATATCATATTTTTCTTGAAAAGCTAGATTTTCAACTTTTAGCTTTTCTACTTGATCCTTAAGCAAGGTATTCTTATTTACTAATTGAGCGATACAATGTAAAGCGTTATCTTGCTCAATTGAAATAGTTTCATACCTTTGGACCAAATCAACATGAGAGCACTTTAGCTCCTCATGTTCTTTAGTCAACTCGTCAAAGCATTGCATTTTCATGGAGAGAATACTTTCTAGCCTTTGACGAGCTTTGCTTTGCTCTCTCGCTCTTTCTAGAAGTTTGAGCATGACCGCCTTGTCTTCTTGGCTTAAGCGAGCGTAGAGTTGCATGAAGCTTCTTTCTTCCTCCTCATCCTCATTTGTGCTTCCGCTATCATTTTCATTAGCCACACAACATATGTGGGAATCGAAATCGGAAGACAAACCTTTTGGAGAGGTGGATTCATCGTTTGGTCTCCATTGATCATTTTCTTCTTCTTCCTTGCAAGGGTTAGTATCATAGAGACCAAAGGAAGTAGAAGCACAAAATGAACGATCATGTTTGGACTCAACAAATTTGCTTTTAATTCTAGTCCAAATATCATGCACATCACAAATAGGTTTGTCATATTTTATTATGAAGGCATGATAATCTTCTTTGCTAAGGGATTTACTTAAGATGTCATAAGCTAGATAGTTTAAGCGTATACATCTTAAATCTTCTTCGGAAGCATTCTCCCTAGCATAGTTAGGAGGAATAACACTCTTGTCTAAAATTTGTTCTAATTGTGGATCTATCGTTCTAAAAGCATTTATCACCCTAGTAGACCATGAATCATAATTAGAACAATCGGAGAGTAATATCTCAAGGGTTACCTCCTTGTTCTCCTGGATCTTCTTGTTCTTTTGGGATCTCCTACGAGCCATCACTTCGAGTTGTTAGACTCAAGATGAAGTGCCTAGCTCCGATACCAATTGAAAGTCGCCTAGAGGGGGGTGAATAGGCGGAACCTGAATATTAAAACTTTATCCCCCAACTAGATCCCTTGATTAGTGGTTAGAACAAGATATACAATTATCGGAGTATAAAAACTAAGTCCTTGCTTGAAAAGAGTATTGCTTTCAAATAATGTGGAATTGATAAGACAATACAACTAATAAGTCTATGAGAATAAAGCAAGAAGGCTTAAATGAGAAGAGCAATAAGTCAAGTTGTTTCTTGCGAAGTGTTGCTTCACTAAATGAGAATTTAACTTGAAGCAACACCAAATGATATTAGCAAATAATAGCACAAGAAAACTTAGAGTAAGGGAAAGCAAACAAATCACAAGCAATAAACACAAAGGACACGGGTGATTTGTTTTACCGAGGTTCGGCCCTCGAAGGCCTAGTCCCCGTTGAGGAGTCCACTTAAGGATGGGTCTTTTTCAACCCTTTCCCTCTCTCCACCGATCACTCAAGGATCGGCGAGCTCTTCTTCTTCTCAAGGATCACTCTCGATCCCGCAAGGACCACCACACTCTTTGGTGTCTCTTGCTAGCTTTTACAAGCCTCCAAAACTTTGGAGGAAGTTCAATGGGAGTCAAAACTCCACGCACAAATGAACACAAAGATGTAGCACACACTATCTCTCAAGGAATCTCACAAGGCACTAGTGCTAAACTCAAGTGAGTAGCTCTCTCTTGCTTGCTTTCTCTTTTGTGGCACTTGTGTTGGTTGTAGTGGTCTAAATCTTGTGTATAGGATGGATCAATGAATATCGGTTGAAGGGCTTGAGTATGTCAACTAGATGACTTGGAATGTTGCTTGGGCTCCCACACCTTGAAGTGGCCGGTTGGGGTGGTATTTATAGCCACCAACCAAATTGTAGCCGTTGGAGAAGGCTGCCGGCGAAGGGCGCACCGGACAGTCTGGTGCGCCACCGGACAGTGTCTGGTGCACCACCGGACAGTGTCCGGTGTGCCGCCACGTCATCTTCTCGTTAGGGTTTGGAGCTGGTCGACCGTTGGAGGCTTTGTCCTCATGTGGCACCGGACAGTCCGGTGCCCCTCTGACCGTCTGCTCTGACATCTGATTTGCACTGTTCACTTTGCAGAGTCGACCGTTGCACGCAGTTAGCCGTTGCTCCGCTGGTGCACCAGACAGTCCGGTGGCACACCGGACAGTCCGGTGAATTATAGCGGAGGTGCGCCTGGAAAACCCGAAGGTGAAGAGTTTGAGGTCGATCTTCCCATGTGCACCGGACACTGTCCGGTGGCGCACCGGACAGTCTGGTGCGCCAGACCAGGGCACACTTCGGTTGTCCCTTGCTCTCTTTGTTTGAACCCATTCTTGGTCTTCTTATTGACCTTTTGTGAACCTTTGGCACCTGTAGAACTTATAGACTAGAGCAAACTAGTTAGTTCAATTATTTATATTGGGCAATTCAACCACCAAAATCAATTAGGAAATAGGTGTAAGCCTAATTCCCTTTCACCAAGTTCGAGCGATGATTCAAAGGAATCATCCCGTCGACCAAATTTTGGGTGACATTAGCAAGGGAGTAACTACTCGTTCTAGATTAGTTAATTTTTGTGAGCATTACTCCTTTGTCTCTTCTATTGAGCCTTTCAGGGTAGAAGAGGCCTTGTTAGATCCGGACTGGGTGTTGTCCATGCAAGAAGAGCTCAACAATTTCAAGAGAAATGAAGTTTGGACACTGGTGCCTCGTCCCAAGCAAAATGTTGTGGGAACCAAGTGGGTGTTCCGCAACAAATAAGACGAGCACGGGGTGGTGACAAGGAACAAGGCTCGACTTGTGGCAAAAGGTTATGCCCAAGTCGCAGGTTTGGACTTTGAGGAGACTTTTGCTCCTGTGGCTAGGTTAGAGTCCATTCGTATTTTGCTAGCATATGCCACTCACCATTCTTTCAGGTTGTTCCAAATGGATGTGAAGAGCGCTTTCCTCAACGGGCCAATCAAGGAGGAGGTATACGTGGAGCAACCCCCTGGCTTTGAGGATGAACGGTACCCCGACCACGTATGTAAGCTCTCTAAGGCGCTCTATGGACTTAAGCAAGCCCCAAGAGCATGGTATGAATGCCTTAGAGACTTTTTAATTGCTAATGCTTTCAAGGTTGGGAAAGCCGATCCAACTTTATTCACTAAGACTTGTGATGGTGACTTATTTGTGTGCCAAATTTATGTCGATGACATAATATTTGGTTCTACTAACCAAAAGTCTTGTGAAGAGTTTAGCAGGGTGATGACTCAAAAGTTTGAGATGTCGATGATGGGCGAGTTGAACTACTTCCTTGGGTTCCAAGTGAAGCAACTCAAGGACGGCACCTTCATCTCCCAAATGAAGTACATGCAAGACTTGTTAAAGCGGTTTGGGATGAAGGATGCCAAGCCCGCAAAGACTCCGATGGGAACTGACGGACACGTCGACCTCAATAAAGGAGGTAAGTCCGTTGATCAAAAAGCATACCGGTCCATGATAGGTTCTTTGCTTTATTTATGCGCTAGTAGACCGGATATTATGCTTAGTGTATGCATGTGTGCTAGATTTCAATCCGATCCAAGGGAATGTCACTTAGTGGCCGTGAAGCGAATTCTTAGATATTTAGTCGCTACGCCTTGCTTCGGGATCTGGTATCCAAAGGGGTCTACCTTTGACTTGATTGGATACTCAGACTCCGATTATGCTGGATGTAAGGTCGATAGGAAGAGTACATCAGGGACGTGCCAATTTCTAGGAAGGTCCCTGGTGTCGTGGAGTTCTAAGAAACAAACCTCCGTTGCCCTATCCACCGCTGAGGCCGAGTATGTTGCCGCAGGATAGTGTTGCACGCAACTACTTTGGATGAGGCAAACCCTCCGAGACTTTGGCTACGATCTGAGCAAAGTCCCACTCCTATGTGACAATGAGAGTGCTATCCGCATGGCGGATAATCCTGTTGAGCACAGCTGCACAAAGCACAGTGACATCCGGCATCACTTTTTGAGAGACCACCAGCAAAAGGGAGATATCGAAGTGTTTTATATTAGCACCGAGAACCAGCTAGCCGATATCTTTACCAAGCCTTTAGATGAGAAGACCTTTTGCAGGCTACGTAGTGAGCTAAATGTCTTAGATTCGCGGAACTTGATTGATGTGTAGCATACATGTGTATTATGCTTTGATAATGTTCCCTTATGCATTTTGTTTATTTATGGTGCTCAAGTTGTACAAACTCTCCCCAGACCTCAAAAGTCCATGTGTGAGTGATGCACATATGTAGGGGGAGATGTGCTACAACTTGACCCTTTGAGACTAACCATGTGTTTGAGCTTGCTTGATTTAGCCTCAAAGGAGGATCGAAAGGGAAAAGGTGAACTTGGACCATGCAAGACTTCCACTGCACTCCGATGAGAGGGTAACTCACTCCAAGTTCATCTCCATATTCTTATTGCCTTTGTACTCCTATTTGAAGATTTTGGTGAGGCAATGAGGTTTAGGGGCCAAGATTGATCCCGTTTTGGTGCTTGATGCCAAAGGGGGAGAAAATAAGGCCAAAGCAATAAATGGATCAGCTACCACTTGAGAATATTGAAAATAGTAGAATAGAGCTTTTGGTTTGTCAAAAAGCTTTTGGTGTGTCAAAACTCTCTTGTTGTCTCTTTTGTCAAAAGTTGGCCTCTTGTGGGGAGAATAGTTGATTATGGGAAAAAGGGGGAGTTTTTGAAATCTTTGATCAATTTCTCTTGGAACAACTCTCTTTATGTCTCAACAAGTGTGTTTGACTTAGAGATAGGAAATTGAGGTTGATTTGCAAAAACAAAACCAAGTGGTGGCAAAGAATGATCCAAACATGCCAAATTTGAATCAAAACAAATTTGTGTTCTCATTTGCATTGATGTTGCACTTCTTTAGTTGCTTTTTGTTGTGTTGGCATAAATCACCAAAAAGGGGGAGATTGAAAGGGAAATGTGCCCTTGGGCCATTTCTAAGTATTTTGGTGATTAAGTGCCAACACAAGTGCTTAAGTGTTAATCTATGCCAATTGATGGACAAAGTGCAAATCAAGATAAAGGTATGTTTCTAAGACTTAGTACATTGTTTTGGAGACTAATGTATTGTGTCTAAGTGCTAGAAACAGGAAAAGACCAATTTGGAAAAGACTTGGCTAAGCAGCCAAGACTCTGCGTAGTCTGGGTGCACCGGACTGTCCGGTGGTGCACCGGACAGTGTCCGGTGCGCCAGGCTGGCGACTGTCAACTGGCTGCTCTCAGGAAGCGATCAATGGCGTACGGCTATAAATCACCGGACTGTCCGGTGGTGCACCGGACTGTCCGGTGAGCCATTCACAGGCGAAGTCGTCGCTCTCGGGAAGCGATTAACGGCGTACGGCTATAAATCACCGGACTGTCCGGTGGTGCACCGGACTGTCCGGTGAGCCAACGGTCAGCCGGGCCAACGGTCGGCCGCGTAATCCGCGCGCGACGCGTGGCCGAGCCAATGGTCAGAAGGGGGCACCGGACTGTTCGGTGTGCACCGGACAGTGTCCGGTGTGCCAACGGCTCTGGATCTTCAACGGTCGGCTGCGCCACAGAAGGAAAGAAATCCGCAACGGACAATGTCCGGTGGTGCACCGGACTGTCCGGTGCGCCAGGCGACAGAAGGCAAGAATTGCCTTCCTGGAATGCTCTCAACGGCTCCTAACTGCCTTGGGGCTATAAAAGGGACCTCTAGGCGCATGGAGGAGTACACCAAGCATTCCTAAGCACCAAGACTTCAATTTCGCGCATTCGATTCTTTGTGATAGCAATTAGAGCTCCATTTGAGTAGAGAACTCTTTGAGTTGTGTTGAGAGCTCGTGTTGTGACCTGTGTTGCTCTGATTTTGTGTCTTGTGTGCGTTGCTCATCCCATCCTTACTTCTGTGCTTCTTTGTGATAATCAAATTGTAAGGGCGAGAGGCTCCAAAGTGTGGAGATTCCTCGCAAGCGGGATATAGTAAAGTGAAAGCAAAACACCGTGGTATTCAAGTGGGTCTTTGGACCGCTTGAAAGGGGTTGAGTGCAACCCTCGTCCATTGGGACACCACAACATGGAGTAGGCAAGTGTTGGACTTGGCCGAACCACGGGATAAACCACTGTGCCATCTCTGTGTTGGTCTCTTTGTGGTTATTGTGTTTTGCAAGAACTCCTCTCTAGCCACTTGGCTTTATTGTGCTAACGCCTAATCAAGTTTTGTGGGATTAAGTTTCAAGTTTTTATAGGATCACCTATTCACCCCCCCCCCCCCCTCTAGGTGCTCTTAGACTTTTCGAAAGAGGAGGCCGATCTAGATGCATGCTTAATAGCTAAGACTAGTATGGGTTGGCTGTGGCATCGCCGTCTAGCACATGTTGGGATGAAGAACCTTCATAAACTTCTAAATGGAGAACATGTGTAAGGACTAACCAATGTTTGTTTCAACAAAGATAGACCTTGTGCAGCTTGCTAGGCAGGGAAATAGGTGGGAAGCACTCATCATAGCAAGAATGTGATGACAACGTCAAGACCACTAGAGCTTCTTCACATGGACCTCTTCGGACCTGTTGCCTACCTTAGCATCAGGGGAAGTAAGTATGGTCTTGTAATTGTTGATGATTTTTCCCGCTTCACTTGGGTGTTCTTTTTGCAAGATAAATCAGAAACCCAAGGGACCCTAAAGCGCTTTCTAAGGAGGGCTCAAAACGAGTTTGAGCTCAAGGTGAAAAAGATAAGAAGCGACAACAGGTTCGAGTTCAAGAATCTGCAAGTGGAGGAGTATCTTGAGGAAGAAGGCGTCAAGCACGAGTTCTCCGCTCCCTACACACCATAGCAAAATGGTGTGGTAGAGAGGAAGAACAGGACACTTATCGACATGGCGAGAACGATGCTTGGAGAATTCAAGACGCCCGAGCGGTTTTGGTCAGAAGCTGTGAACACAGCTTGCCACGCCATAAACCGGCTCTACCTACATCGCCTTCTCAAGAAGACCTCGTATGAACTCCTTACCAGTAACAAACCCAACGTTTCTTACTTTCGTGTATTTGGGAGCAAATGTTACATTCTGGTGAAGAAAGGTAGACACTCTAAATTTGCTCCCAAGGCAGTAGAAGGGTTTTTACTAGGGTATGACTCAAATACAAAGGCGTATAGAGTCTTTAACAAATCATTGGGTTTGGTTGAAGTCTCTAGCGATGTTGTATTTGATGAGACTAATGGCTCTCTAAGAGAGCAAGTTGATCTTGATGACATAGATGAAGATGATGTTCCGACGGCCACAATGCGCACGATGGCGATAGGTGATATGCGACCACAGGAACAACAAGAGCAAGATCAGCCATCTTCCTCTACAATGGTGCATTCCCCAACTCAAGATGATGGACAGGTTCCTCAAGAAGAGGCGCGTGATCAAGGGGGGAGCACAAGAAGAACAAGTTATAGAGGAAGAAGCACCACGGGTCCCTCCAACTCAAGTCCGAGCAACGATCCAACGACATCACCCCGTTGACCAGATTCTGGGTGACATAAGCAAGGGAGTAACTACTCATTCAAGATTAGCTAACTTCTATGAGCATTACTCATTTGTCTCTTCTATTGAGCCTTTCAGGGTAGAAGAGGCCTTGCAGGATCCGGATTGGGTGTTGGCCATGCAGGAAGAGCTCAACAACTTCAAGAGAAATGAAGTTTGGAGCCTGGTGCCACGTCCAAAGCAAAATGTTGTGGGAACCAAGTGGGTGTTCCGCAACAAGCAAGACGAGCACGGGGTGGTGACAAGAAACAAGGCTCGACTTGTGGCAAAAGGTTATGCCCAAGTCGCAGGTTTGGATTTCGAGGAGACTTTTGCTCCTGTGGCTAGGCTAGAGTCTATTCGAATATTATTAGCCTATGCCGCTCACCACTCTTTCAGGTTGTTTCAAATGCATGTGAAGAGCGCTTTCCTTAATGGGCCAATCAAGGAGGAGGTATACGTGGAACAACCCCCTAGCTTTGAGGATGATAGGTACCCCGACCATGTGTTCAAGCTCTCTAAGGCGCTCTATGGACTTAAGCAAGCCCCAAGAGCATGGTATGAATGCCTTAGAGATTTCTTAATTGCTAATGCTTTCAAGGTTGGGAAAGCCGATCCCACTCTTTTTACTAAGACTTGTGATGGTGATCTTTTTGTGTGCCAAATTTATGTCGATGACATAATATTTGGTTCTACTAATCAAAAGTCTTGTGAGGAGTTTAGCAGGGTGATGACACAAAAGTTCGAGATGTCGATGATGGGCGAGTTGACCTACTTTCTTGGGTTCCAAGTGAAGCAACTCAAGGACGACACCTTTCTCTCTCAAATGAAGTACAATCAAGATCTTCTCAAGAGGTTTGGGATGAAGGACGCCAAGCCCGTGAAGACACCGATGGGAACCGACGGGCATGTCGACCTCAACAAAGGAGGTAAGTCCGTTGATCAAAAGGCATACCGGTCTATGATAGGTTCCTTGCTTTATTTATGTGCTAGTAGACCGGACATTATGCTTAGTGTATGCATGTGTGCTAGATTTCAATCCAACCCCAAGGAATGTCACCTTGTGGCCGTTAAGTGAATTCTTAGATATTTAGTTTCTACGCCTTGCTTCGGGATCTGGTATCCAAAGGGGTCTACCTTTGACTTGATTGGATACTCAGACTCCGATTATGTCGGGTGCAAGGTTGATAGGAAGAGCACATCGGGGATGTGCCAATTTCTAGGAAGGTCCCTTGTGTCCTGGAGTTCAAAGAAACAAACATCCGTTGCCCTATCTACTGCTAAGGCCAAGTATGTTGTCGTAGGACAGTGTTGCGCGCAACTACTTTGGATGAGGCAAACCCTCCGGGACTTTGGCTACCATCTGAGCAAAGTCCCACTCCTATGTGACAATGAGAGTGCAATCTGCATGATGGTAATCCTATTGAACAACCGCACTAAGCACATTGACATCCGGCATCACTTTCTGAGAGACCACCAGCAAAAGGAAGATATCGAGGTGTACCTTATTAGCACCGAGAACCAGCTAGCCGATATCTTCACTAAGCCTTTAGATGAGAAAAGGTTTTGCAGGTTGTGTAGTGAGCTAAATGTCTTAGATTCACGTAACTTGGATTGATCTATAGCATACATGTGTTCTATGCCTTTGATCATGTTACTCTATGCATTTACTACATGTGCTATCTATTTGTGGTGCTCAAGTTGTACAAGATCTCCCCGGACCTCACAAGTCCATATGCAAACGGTGCACATATTAAGGGGGAGATGTGCTACAACTTGACCCTTTGAGACTAACCTGTGTGTTTGAGGATTCTTGATGTAGTCTTAAAGGTACATTGAAAGGGAAAATGGACTTAGACGTTGCGAAGACTTCCACTACACTCCGGTATTAATGTACTCATCTCCAAGTTCATAGTTATGCTCTTATTGCCTTTTTGCTCTTAATTGACATTTTTGGTGAGGCAATGGGGTTAAAGGGCCAAGAATGATCTCGTTTTGGTGCTTAATGCCAAAGGGGGAGAAATTAAGGCCAAAGCAAATGGATCAGCTACCACTTGTGAATTTTGAAAACAATAGAGTTAGAACTTTTGATTTGTCCAAAATACTCTAATTGCAAAATTTGGTCTCTTGTGGGGGAGATTTTTTTATGGGAAAAAAGGGGGAGTTTTTGGCACTTGATCAATTTCACTCTTGGATTATCTCTCTTTATGCCCAAACAAGTGAGTTTGACTTAGAGATAGGAAAATGAATTTGATTTGCAAAAACAAACCAAGTGGTGGCAAAGAATGATCCAAATATGCTAAATTATAGTCAAAATCAATTTGGTCCTCATTTGCGTTGATGTTGCACTTATTTTGGTTGCTTTTTGATGTGTTGGCATAAATCACCAAAAAGGGGGAGATTGAAAGGGAAATATGCCCTTGGACAATTTCTATAATGTTTTGGTGATTAAGTGTCCAACATGTTTAATTAAGTTCTCATGTGCCAAGTAAAGTGAGAAGTGCAAATCAAAGATAAAGGTACGTTTCTAGACTTAGTATATTGTTTTGAGTACTAACATATTTTGTCTAAGTGCTAGAAACAGGGAGAAAAGAATTGGAAAAAGACTTGGCTCTGTGCAGCCAACTCCAACTCGGCTTGGCACACCGGACTGTCTGGTGGTGCACCGGACAGTGTCTGGTGCGCCAGGCTGGTCCGCGTGAAAAGGCCGCTCTTGGGACTCGACGGCGGCGTACGGCCATAAATCACCGGACCGTCCGGTGGTGCACCGGACTGTCCAGTGAGTCATCCGTGGTGAACTCGTTGTCCTCGGGAAAAGCAAAGGGGCGGCGTGGCTATAATTCATCGGACTGTCCGGTGGTGCACCGGACTGTCCGGTGAGCCAACGGTCGCCAGCACCAATGGTCGGCCGCGCAATTTTCGCGCGACACATGGACTGCTCCAACGGTCAGCTGGTGCACCGGACTGTCCGGTGGGCACCGGACAGTGTCTGGTGCGCAAATCAGCTTTGAGGACCAACGGTCGGACGTGCCAGAAAAGGAAGGAGATCGCGCACCGGACAGCTATAGTGACTGTCTGGTGGTGCACCGGACTGTCCGGTGCATCACCCGACAGAAGGCAAGTTTAGCCTTCCAAGTTGGTCTCCAACGGCTCCTAGCTACCTTAGGGCTATAATAGGGACCCCTAGGCACATGGAGGAGCTAACCAAGCATTCATTAAGTATTCTAAAGCATCCAGACTCTGCTCCCGCGCATTTGCTTCGTTGTGTTAGAGATTTGAGCTCCATCCGAGTCACGAACTCCCTATATGGTCATTTGAGCTCGAGCCTTCACTTGTGTGCGTGGGTGTGGTATGCATTTTTGAGTCTCATGTGTGTTGCTCTTCCCAACCTTACTCTGTGCTTTCTTTGTGATATCTATTGTAAGGGCGAGAGGCTCCAAATTGTGGAGATTCCTCGCAAATGGGAAAACACTTGAAAGGAAAATACTGTGGTATTTAAGTTGATCATCGGATCACTTGAAAGGGGTTGAGTGCAACCCTCGTCCATTGGGACGCCACAACGTGGAAGTAGGCAAGTGTTACTTGGCCAAACCACGGGATAAAAATCGCGTGTCTCTTGTGTTGCTCCTCTCTGTGATTGTTTGTGTTCGCAAGCGCTCGCCTCATAGAGTTGATTAACTTGCGCTAATATCTCTTTAATCAAGCTTGTTGGAATTTAGTGTTGAATTTTACAGGATCACCTATTCACCCCCCTCTAGGTGCTCTCAACCATAAAGAAGGGTATGTATACTAGCAGGGTCTTGGTACACCAAAAAATGTGAAGGCTTGCTTGATCTTTTTTTCGCTTGCATGCATGTCGTCGCTGTGTTGGCAAATAAAAATGAGGTCAGCGCCAATGCTCATGGCGCCAAACTCTGGCCATGTAAGCACCACATCTGCACGGTGAACAGTGCTTCGGCGCCTTTTATATTGGCGTCGATGCGTGTAACCTCGGCGCCAATAATGACGGCGCCGAGGTAAGGGTCCATTTTTTGAATTCAAACCAGAAAGGGCGTAGTTGTGAAAATCTTTCGCAAAAAGGGCCAAAAGGCAAAAAAAGTTGGACATACAACCGGAAATGGACCAGGGCAGGCGTCAGGGTCAGTCCTTCCGGCCTCGCTGACCATGTCGCTGGCATAGTTCGGTAGTGGTCCTAAGGGGCGGATATGGGCCCCGGGCCACCTGGGTCATGGTCCGGGGCGTAGCCCAAAAATCCTCTTATATATATCTTTTTTCAACCAAAAAATCTAGCCCAAAATACATTTCAGCCTAAAAATATGACCCAAAAGACCTCCTGCTTGTACCAATTGAGCCTAGCGCTGGCGGCCTCCCTCAGTCGCTCAAGTCACGAGAACAGACTCTTTCAATTATTTCGCAAACCTGCGCGGCTGCGTTTCCTATGTTGCCAGCGGCGCGACCGCCTCCATTCAGTCCTCTATCGCTCTCCACGCCTTTGGGCTCTACAGATTCGGCAAGGGCACAAGGCAGCAACCTCCGAGGCGGCCGGGCGGGCTCTGACTCAGGCATTCGCCACCGCCAGTCCGGCGTCCACCTCCACCAGTTCACCTCTATCGTCCCTGTAGCAATGACACGCGTGGCCTGCACTGGCGCCGCACCACCGTCCAAATCTACCCCTGCCATTACATCTTCTCCCAGACTATACAACTTCCTCAACCTGATTCCTTTTCTTTTCTTATTCACAGGCGAGGGCGGAGCGCCTCCCTGGCCAATGGGCAGCGACCACCTGAGTGGCAAGCATTGTGTGCTGAGTGCTTCTCCTCTATTATGAGTAATTGTTCTCAAACGTCTAATTCCTTTTCCCTATCTGCCACAGTTCCATTGGATTGTTTTAAATGTTACTACCCCTAAAGTGCAAAAAATTAAAAGTTCCATTGGATTGTTTTAAATGTTATTACCCCTAAAGTGCGAAAAATTAAAAGACGAGTAGTACATCGTTATATTTGTAAAGTGGTCTGGGGCGTTATTTTTATGGAGCTCCGCCACTGGTGGTCCTCCCCTCCTACAAGTCATTGTCTAACCAAATCAGTGGGGTCTTGAAGATTGAAGGAGTGCCATGGGAACAGACAAACACAAGGTGAACGGATGGGCGGGAGGTAAAAGCACATGAGGACGAGATGGCGGTCATGGCACCTAATTCATGTGTCTTGAGAAACATGGAGATATGAAGCAAGCTAGACTTGCCAGCTAGGCTCAGTGAGACAATTGGGCTAGGGATGCAAAGAAAGGGTCAAAACTTGATATCTAGAAACAATTTCTGTTAGTTGGCTAGGGATCATGAAGCCACCCATGATCCCGGTGGATATAGCACCAATGTTGTGTCCTTCGCCTCCTCCTCATAGAAAATTTGTAGGCAAGCTTCTGTCGCCTCATTCATTATGGTTTGATGCTACAACTCGATCACCTTGTCTTCAGTCATATCAATGCCCGAACTCGATGAGGACATCTGAACAATGGTATACTGAATGAAGTGAGGGTGAGATGATATGAGATGGTAGAGAAATTTAAAGTGTGAGATGTGTGAATGAGTTCAAACACTCCACCTCTATTTATACACTGTATTCTATTATTTTTTAAAAGTTTTCAAAAAAATTAAATTCAAAAGTGCATATCGATTAGAAAAGCCACTGTTAATAGGTGTCGGTAGCGACCGATCGAAGTCGATGCCCACCAATTCTCTAGTGGTAGGGTTGGTACCAACCACTAGAGATCAAATACAGTTGGTACCGACCATAACATTTGGTGCCAGTCGAAACGACTGCGTATTATAATCGACCACGGATGGGGTTGTGGTAGTCGGTACCGACCACCGGCCATATGCACGCAAGCGGTCAATACCGGCCAACACTGGAACTGCCTAAGGGTGGAACCAGTGCTAGTAGCCCTTATTGTCCACCACGTCAGTTATCGAACATACTATTGACTATCGATCATTGTTAGTTCTTATCTACCATAATGTTTCAATGTACAACCTTTATCGATAGTCTATATCTATCTCAGCGCCACATCAACTTTTAGTCGTTATTAGGATATCTTTGGGTGCCTATGCTAATACGTACGGTCCAAAAAACATCAATAACATCACTAGTATCGTGTAAGTAGTACTTAAGGTGTGTTTGGTTTGACTTTTAGCTTTTGGCTTTTGCCCCCTAAAAGCCAAAAGCCAACCAAAGGGCTGGATTCAGGAAGCAGCTTTTTCTAAAAGCCGAATTTCTCACCGTGTAAATCTGAAAGCACCCCTGAACCTGCTTTTAGTGGCTTTTCGGATGGAACTGTGAAAACATATATCGAAGAACTTTTAACGACTTTTAGTGGTTTCCACCAAACGGTTTTTAGTTTTTTAACGGCTCACAGTCTACAGCAGCTTTTTCCTCAGCTCACAGCCCACAGCAACTTTTTTCACAGGCACAGCCCAACCAAATAGACCCTTAGTATTTTGGGTACTAATGTGTAGTGTTAATACTGAAGGCAATTATATAATATTCAGTACATAATAATTAGTTTTATAGTTAATTTTAATGGGCAATTACATAGGCGCCCCTACTAGAGGATGCAACTTCATTTTTACTCTTATTTTTTAAGTTTGCATGTATGCTCCTTCTTGTTTGAAACGAACATCCAATTACTCCTAATGTTTATCACCACTTAAAACTAGGGATGAAAGTGGTAATCTGAACTGTTAGGACAAATTTAATATTTTAAAATAGATATGTATAAAATTTGATGGTGATCTTGTGTTATGTTCTCAAACACATTATTATAAATAAGAATAAAATATTATATAAATTATTTTATGTATTATTTGCTCTCTACAGCAAAAAAAGTCAAAAAAATACCGAATTTATTTTTGAATCCATACCGAATTTTATATCTATCATTTAAGAAAATATATGATGAATTTGAGGATTAACTTTTATGAATCTTTACAATCTCAATGTTATAAATAAGAATACAAATTTGTATAGTGTATTATATATCCTATTTATTAGCAATCAAAGAAACACGACCAAAAAACTGATTACCGAATGAATACCGTTTCCGACCGTTTTCATCCCTACTTAAAACGATGTTAACTCAACCCGTAAAAAGACGTTCATACCCTTACATCTTTATCCCTCTATTTATTAATTGTTTGCAAATTTACCCCTATTCTAATATAAAAAATTGGAATATAATTATAACTTAAATCTAGCCATAGAGTTTGAAAATCATTATTTTAACTTTGAAATTAAAATAATTTGAATATATTAAAATAAAAATGAAAGTATAATTAAAATATTGTCATTTTTCAAAATTTAACGTTAAATTCAATTTATTTTCACCAACTTTGAAATAGTTTAAATCCAAAGTTAAAATATTGATTTTTCTAATTTTTTGTTATAATTATATTCCAAGCCTTCATATATAAAATGGAGGCAAATTTATAAGCAATTAATAAAAGGAGAGACAACGGTGCAAAGATATAAATGTCTTTTTACGGATTGAGTTAACACTGTTAAATGCTAATAACGGAATAGCAGCAAACTACTTGTTCTTTTTTTAAAAAAAGATATATATAAACTTTAAAAAATAGAGATAAATGTTGAGAACTACGTTACCACGGATCACCAGATCCGCTCCCTTCTCTCCCGTCAGCAGTAGAGGCGCAAGAAGCTGTAGAGAACATGTCTCCCTTCCCATATGCATGACAGAGGAAACATACGAGACATAAAATATAAGGTTGAGCAGCCATAACTAGGGTTACTTATATAGAGATGTGAGATCTCTTAGGGATAAAACAGGTATTTACCTGTATAACCCTAACTAGGGTTACTTAACATTAAAAACATAGTCGCATCCTCCTCAAACAGGAGCAACCGTGTAGCAGCCATAAGTTTAACTGTGGTGTGCAGAATAGCACTTTCATATAGACCCCGATGACCATCCACTAATAGATAGGACAATTCGGCCCATCTATGTTAACAGTAGTAGGTCATGATTATTGGTTAGTATTATTTCTTAATAGCCCAACATTCCAGTTTCTTAATGGGCTCCCATTTCATCTGTTCATGCTTAGTTGGTCCGGCAAGACTTGAGAGTATTTGGGCTTGATTGGTTGGCTTCGAATATTTGCCAGAGCAAAGATTTGGCAGGCCATTATTATTTGTGAGCACGAAAACTTGTTAACCTCTCACACTTGGCTTGCTAAATTTATGATAATTCCTTTATCTATCTTTAGCTTATCAAACCTTTGGTATGGTAAATTTTGGCCGCAGACCAGACAGTCTCAACCGTTTGGCTTCTGCCACAGTTTCTTTAATAACTGAGTGCCCGTGTTTAGCTTTTTGTTGGCACCAATCTGTACGCCAAACGCTAAAACGAACCATCTGGCAGTGTTCTCTGCGGAGGCGTGGACGATCCACGACCTAGTGCAGGAGCATCTCCTCTTCTTCGTACGTTCGGACGGTACACGTCTAAGGCTCGGACGATCTGCGATGGCGTAGGGGTTTTCTTCTTCGCAACAGACTTAGATCTCGTCTCCCGGGAGGAACCTCGTCGAGGAGAAAAGATCCTAGAGTATAACTTGGCGTCGGTAGGCCACCTAAGATACATCTAGTCGACATAGAGTCGAAAAGATGTGGAGATTCAAGGTATAGGAAGACTAAACTAGAGCTACTCATAATATATAAGGTAAAAAACGATAAATAAAATTGATTGAATCGATTGTAGGGGTTCAATCGACCGTAACACTTCATCTATATAAAGGGAGGAGGTCTGTACCTGTTACAAGTCAGTTTCCGAGTCAATCCCGTAGGTTTTGCTAACAAATCCCGCTAGAAATCTAAAACCCTAACTGATTTTGCGTAGTCGCCACCACAGACCGTCCGGGCCATTCAGCTTACAGGGCCGAACCATCTGCCTATCCATTTTGGGTCTCAACACTTCTGTTTTTAAGCAGACATTGGTGATGCTAATATTTTGTTGACTAAAAAGTTGCTATTGAAATTAGCTATTAATTATTCCCTCCGATTTTTTATTTGACGTTTGCTAGTATGAAATTGAACTATCTAGCGTCAAATAAAAAATAGAGGTAGTACTAGTTAATTTGCTAAAATTAGCTAATAGCGGACTATTAGCTACATTATTTAGACGTCTTTAGTTAATTTTAGCAGCTAACTATCAGCTCTAGTACATTTAAATATAGTCATTATATGCCTAAGCACTAAGGTCCAGTTACTGAGTTACGTATGCATCACTGTGAGTCTGTGACACTGTCCGAAATTTTGTAAGCTTAGCGGCACATATTCGTGACCAATTTCCACTCATGCATGAGACGACGTGCAAGTTTACAGTGAAGCTCGAAAACAACCACCAGAGTCCAGAGGTGAGTATCCACCCGTAGGTGAACAGAAAATTAGCAAGCACCGCAGCTCTACAGCGATGTCATATTTCAGGTCACTCGGCAACGCCGTCAGTAACGCAAAAATTGAATGCAACAGGTTGTTGGCTCGTCAGTAGCTGAAAAGAAACCTATGCCACCAGATGCTGTTATCATATAACTTCATTTGTTCATGGTAGGGTGGGCCATGGGCATCATATGTTGATTGAAAAGAATTGCAGCAAAAGCAAAAGCCACTCCATAGGATGTAGCAAAAATTGAGGGACACTGCAAAGGAACCTTGGTCAGAAGAGAAAATTGAAGCATTCGAGTATAAAAAATTATTAGGCACCAGCTTTTGATCAATCAATTTCCTTTCTTTTCATTATATATTTATATTATGGACAAGATACAGAGAATTAGCAAGAACTCAACATAGCCTGATAAGCCAATAAGGAAAAAAAAAGTTAATGGCCTCACACACCGGTTGTTGAGATCACAACTCACCACACTGACACACTCAATTGGGTTTATTGTCACTCATTGCTGTACTCGAGAGCAACCTCACAATCTCTCGTGACAAACACAGAAAAGAAAAAGGCAAAAACTGCACGCGATCATTGTAAGTCCCTACTTTGCACCAGTTTGTCTTCCATTTGATGAAAGCCTTCTGCTGTCGCTTCTGCTTAAAGGCTGCCTAACAGATCTACTCGAACCGTTTGCGACTTTTCTCGACCCTGATGGTATTTGAGAATGAATCGGTGTCCTGAAGTACATGGAACAAAGAATTAATCTTCAAGCCAAAGAAGCGGTTAATATTTTGTAAATGGTCTAGTTTAGTCTGTTATTTGATTTTTCTCTCTTTTCCGAAACATTTCAAAATTAAGGGATTGTATACGAACAGAAGAATTTTAGGAAAACAAGATGTACATACTAGTATAGGTTTCCATACTAAAATTTTCAGATGCCCAGTAAACCTGTGATTAGTTAGCCTTCACAAATAACATTGTTGATAGTTGAAATTACTGTGATCCAGTGATCCACATGTATGAATAGAATGTCTCAATGCTTTTAATTCAAATTGTTTTATAACACAATTCAAATTAAGCAAAAGCCAAACTGTATACTCCAATATCCAAACTTAAGATATCGTGCTAATTTGCTGCCCATGCAAAATTTGGAAATCATAGTTCGGAGTGCACTATTTTTGTTATCCCTGATGCCACAAATCGGTAAGTCACAAACTTATTTGCTGTTATATAGATGTTTTTAATGTCAAAGACAATTACCTGGCATCTGAACCATCTCTAAGCTTTATTTGTGGTTTCTTAACCTTTGAACCACTCTCACTAATTGAGTTATTCATGCTTTGGACATTGAGCTGCCATAGTGCATCTGATTCTGAGGAATCACTTGTTGCTATGTCAATGTCATCAGAATCATCAGTATTTGTAGAGTAAAATCGAGGCCTTTGCTGTTCATACTCGTGGTCATCCTTTTGTCTCATGTTGTTCCTCTGGTACTGATTCTCCCTCATACCTGAATGATATCTCTGGTAAAAAAAGTCAGGTAAAGCTGCGTTGTCACCCTCCCAATCACTGGCTGAATTATTGTTGTTCACTACAACCTTATCTATCCAGTCCCCACCAATTGCTTCTCTTTCATCTCCCATCTGAAAATTTACCCTCAAATTGCTATCTGGCCATGAAGGAGAATCACTTGCTGTTAATAAATCCTGGAGATCAAAGCTTGGTTTCTTTTGCCTTAGTGTATGATTGGCTCTAGCCTGGAAGAAAAATAGCCCATGGTTCATGATCATACTAAAATATTGAAATAATCTTGTTGGAAGCCAGAGTGCCAAGAGTGTATGATCATAGCTCACTATGCCATGCATCTTTTACTACCCAATAAGGGCTTGTTCATTTTGCTCTCAATACATCTGGATTGGGTAGGATTGAGTGGGTTTAAATTCTAAACAAGTCAAAATCTTTCATAATTTTTTCCAATTTCATCCAATCCACATGGGATAGGAATAACTGAACAAGGTCTAATTTGGATTCTGAAGGTTACATTTTTTAAAGATGATGTAAGGGTTACATGTAAGACACAATGGAGAAGTTCAGATCATTGTTACCTCTATGTTTCCAACATCCTCCATTGGTTGTCTGAAGTTACTTTGGCTAGACAGTAGATCACAGCTACCCTGTCGTGTGTTTGAAAAACCAGGCGAAGGCGTCTTTATATTAAATGCCTCAGAGTCATGACTGATGATTTGCTCTGATCCTAGATTTTTCGCAGCTAATGCTGATTTAAGTCGAGCAATCTAAGCATGAACAGAGAATATAAATATCCTGAATATAGAGAGGGCAGTAAGAAATATGATAGCATAACATAACAGCAGAAGTAAACCTGCTCTTTAAGCTCTCTAACTTCTCCAGATTCTTTATTTAATCGAGCAGCACCAAGTTCAACAGTTGACACACGCTCAGCAAACTTCAAGGTGCTGATGGTTTCTCCTACAGCATCACTTTCCGGGCTTATATGAACAAACATCAAGGTTTTGGCCTGACCTCCTGTTGATAATCAATGTGGACCAATTAAAAAGGAGTTACAGCTATACTCAGCACCAAAGGTCTTAGGTTCGATGCAGCCTCTCTGCAAAATGCAGGGGGTAAGGCTTGCCTAGGTGAACCCACTCACGTGAGAGATGCCAGCTGTTCTTTTTTTTTAGCTATACTCAGCACCAGAATTAGTGTACAATAAAATTGTAAGAGAGTAATCTTACCAAGTGAATCTTGGAGAAGTTGTGTTAATTTACTATTCCTGTAAGGTACATGTGAATTCTTTTGGGCAAGCGAAGCAATTACATCCCCTAAGGCTGACAATGATTTGTTTATATGTTGTGCTTCTTTTAACCTTTCTCCAGTGACCTCTGATTTATCAACCCGTTCACTTCCAGCAAGATCAACTAGATGCATGCAACCACGAAGGATTGTCCCTGATGTCAGATCCCTTCCCTGAACATGAACAGTTAAACAACTGCAAGGTTACAGGAAAAATGTGTTACTTTATACTGCTATGTTGAAATAACTTACATGATTCGAATACACATAAATGTTGCAAAGTTACCTGTGTGAACGACTACTCCTATCATTTAGTGCAGTCGCGCCAACAGCACGATTCTTTTGCCCAACATTCATCAATTCCATGACATCCATTGTTGATGCCACACGAACAAGACTTGCATCCGGAACATTTAGCCCATTTTGAGAATTATTCCGAATCTCTAATGTACGTATTCATTAAGGAAAATCAATTTCCTGCGGCAGCATGATATAACATAAAGAAACTAACACAATTAGACAGAAAACATAATTTCTTCAAGGATATTTTTTGTTGAGACCATCACTGACAAGGAGATCCCTAACTTGTTCATTGTAAATCTCAATCATTTGTACAGCAATATCATAAATGAAGGTTCCTTTCCTTTGTTCAGCAAGCTTAAATAGATCACCAAGTGCCCGATAGTTGACACCTTGGGTTTGCTCAGTCATGTTCTTGGGCCCACTCTACATAAACCCATTATTAGAAATAAAAATTGTTATAAACGGAGAAAGTCAGTGATACTCATAATTTTTTACACTCACTCTTACTAGGCAAATATTGATGTGCATTACTCACCATCGTGTATGTCTTCCCTGATCCGGTTTGGCCATATGCGAAGATACAAACATTGTATCCATCAAGGACCGAGCGAATGAGGGGTTGAGTATCCAAGAACACCTCAGCTGCACACCGTACAACTATATGGATCTCCTTCCAATACATAACTGAAAAGGAAGAGCTAGTAGTGACAGTGTACAGTACCTTGTGTTGCTGATGGGCCAAAAACCTTATTGAAGCTAAAAGTTTTCCGGCCTTCCTTTCCAGACTTGGAAGGGGTGACAATGGTTATGTTGCCCTCGTCGATGGAACCCACAGTGGATGGACTTGCTTGTCCAGGCAAAAAGGGACGCACCCTACAATATACCCTGATACTTCCTATATAGATAAGAAACAAAAAAAATAAGACCGCATTTTCTTCTTTTTAAAACACCGACCCTTCGCCTATACAGGTTGGGATCTCCATGCTTAAATGTTCACTGTAACAAACGCACCTTTAAGATCCTGCACCTGGTTGTATAGTTTTCTATTTTCTTCAAGAACTTTGTGATAACCAGAAGCAGCATGAGCCAAGCTAAACAGGTGCCTTCCTGAAACAAAATTTGCAAATGTGCACTTTCATTATTATTTTCGGTATTAAAGTAATTCATAAATCTCCAAAACTTTTGAAGCACATTACATATTACCAAGAAGGTTGAGATCCTCAGAGTACTTCATTTGCATATACTCCATACCCGCCCTTGTAGTTATCAGATCACTCTTAAGTTCCTAGAGACAACAAGAATCATAAACGTTTAAGTAAACATTATTGGGATGTTAAGGAATAAAGTGAAAAACAGAGAAGTTACCTCAACATTCTTTGACTGTTGTTGTAAAAATAAATGTTGCTTCAGTGCCGCTTCTCTTGATGTTTCTTTTTTTGTTTTTTTGTGGTTACAGTAAATATCTCCTGTATCCATCTATATAGGACATTATCAAATAAATGTTTTGGATGTAAGCAAAAATTGCAGTGTATTTATCCTAACTTTATTTCTGACAGCAGCAGAAGTCACTTCATGAGTAAAAGAAGAAACACAATTCGAGCATAATAAATAAAAGTGATCTAAAACTTGCCTTTCTCCCACTAGTATTAGGAGGGGTCTCAACCAGGACCTTTGATTTTGAAAATGATTTGGTGTTATCAATACCACTTTTTAGAGCCGCTTTGACCTGCTCCAATGTGTTGAAACTTTGACTATTATATTACCAATTGCAATCTCAGCATACTGCCATATGTCAGTATGCACAAGGAATCAAAAAACTGACAGAGGAGAAATGGACAAAAGATACCAAACATACCAATGCATTTTGGCTGTTTAGACGATTTTCAAATTCTTCAACAAGTTTGCTCAGCATGGACTCCAAGAGCTGCATACAAACAACAGAGTAAGAACATCATGGAACTGGTAATACCATAGGAGAAAAATCAATAGAAGTGATTAAATAAGTACATTGAACTGGTAGGTAGTTTACAAAAAAAGTGGTGAAGCAAATTAGTATACCTGTGGAACTTCATCTGGCCTTTTGTCGGACAAAACTGCACTGACCAACATTTTAAGGGGGCGGGATGTTGACTGCTTGGAACACATATAAAGGGATCAGCAAATCAACCAGATTGCAACTAGAAAGAGAAATGAATGCAACTAGGAAGTTAGAGCTGGAGCTAACCATGTCACTGGAATCAAAATGAGCGTCGCCGTTGAACCCAGCTTCCTCATAGAGCACTTCACCTTCATTGATCGATTGGCTCCTCCGGAACGGTTCAGAGTTCTTCCTCCCGTGGCCGGACTTGCCGGATACCGATGGCTTAAGATTCCCGCCGTACTTCCACGGCCCGGTGCCACCGCATTGCTTCCAGTCACCGTACGACTTCAGTGCGAGGACGCAGTTCACCACCCTGGCGCTCTTCCCTCCCTGCGCCCCGAAAGGCAAAAAGGCACGTCAAACAGGCTACGCGTGAGAGTGTGTGTAGAAAGCAAGGGTGTGGTGACAAGTTGCTGAAGCTGCAAGCAAAGCCACTGGTGATGCCCCACCCACTCGTTTCGACACTAACCTGCTCCAAATCGGAGGCCTCAAAGCACGGCAGGCCGATCTCCTGCGCCGCCACCAGGAAGTTGCGCACGTTCTCGAAGTACTGAAACGCCGACAGCGCCGCGCCGTCGGCCTGCAGCACGGAGTCCGCCGCCGTATTCACGACCACCTGCATGCACGCGCATGGCACTACGGGCACCGTCACGACACAGTGGCAGTGGCAACGGCGGCGGGAAACGAACGGGACAAATAACGAACACAAGGAGCGCTTGCCTTCGGGACGGCGCCCGGGTGGACACGATTAAGCGCGCCGCAGAGGATCTGGCCGTTGCGGAGGCCGAGGCGAAACTCCTCCTCCGACGGCTCCTCCGGAAGATCGCGCGCGGCAACGGCCCCCACCGTGCGGCGCAGCCATCCCGCCGCCTCGTTCCTCCTCCCCGCTGCACCCACCAATTGACCCGCAGTAAACAAAATTCAGAAAACCCCGCACGGCCGCACGGGCGAGCCCGGCAAAAACCGAAACGAACACAAGCGAAATGGGGCGTGCGAACCACACCAGCTTCCTCGGCCCTGCGGGACGCGAGGTCGCGGTCGCTGAGGCGGCACCCGTGCTGCCGCAGCACGTCTTCTACCACGGCGGACGCGGAGAGCGAGAGGATCGCCACCGCCTCCGACATTCCCTCCACCTCCGAGGCGCGTACCGCTGCGCTGCGATGCTTCGGCCGGTTCGGTTCTGTTTGAAATGGGCGGCGGAGTTTAAGCTGTTGCGCAGTCCATTAATGGGAGCTGCTGGGTTCTCCCTCGCAGCCTCGGCGAGTCGGCGTAGTGGTTTTGTGGGACGGGGTGGTTATAATGGATGGGAAGGTGAAGTGGGTGCTTTGTGGCCTCCTCGCTCTCCCTGCCTCCTTTTCTTTCGGCTGCTTCGGTTTTAAAAATTATGGTTAGTGAAGCGGAAATGTTGCTCCCCTTTCTCCCTTTTTTCTTTGTTCTTTTTTTTTTGTCCGCTCAGCTGTCTTGTTTTTGTTAAACAGGTTTAGATTTTATTTTTCTAACTAAATATTTCTCCATCACCAAATTTAAAATTACTAAAATTTAGATTTAGATATATAGATTTCATAGAACACCTAAAAAGGTTCGTTTGTTTCACGACGCTAAAGTTTAGTACTTGTTATGTCGAATATTTGAACACTAGTTACAAATATCACATATAGTCTAATTATAAAATTAATTACATAGTTAATAACTAAACAGTAAGCTAAACCTATTAAACCTAATTATTCTATGATTTGTTCATGTGATGTTACAATAAACTTTTGTCAATCATAGATTTATTAAACTTAGAAAATCTGTCCCGCTGGTTTAGACTTTAGTTGTATAATTAGTTTGTAATTAGACTATATTCAATACTTGTAATAAATATTTAAATATCTAAAGTGATATATGCTAAACTTTACTATCCAAACACCACCAAGCTTAAAACGTTAATAAATCTATACCTTCTGAGACATCCGGAATAATTACTTATCAATAGCACTCATTAAACATTTTTTTCATTCATCTTTTCTTTATCCCAACGCCCACACTACCGCTCCTACCACTATACCATGCATCTATTTGCACTGCACTAATGAGCGTTATTTTAAATATATGTGCTAATATTTTGAAAGTAAAATTTTTAACCATGTTTAAATAAATATCTCATTTAAATAAACTCTATCTAAAAAATAACGTTTCGTTCATTTTTTTCCTCTCCCAACGTCCCCGCTAGCCCTGTCCACCTGCTCGCCCAGCCGACCATGGCCGCCGCCGCGGCGCTGGCTGGGCTCACCACGTCGCCCTCGGCCACGGCCTCCATCGCAACGGACGTGATGGCCTCGCCCCAGGCCACCCCGCACCAGCTCGCCTGGCTGCGCGGCCGCGCTCGACCCCGGCCTCACGCGTCACGCCCGTGCCGAGAGCTTGCGCCGCTCGTGCAGCCGTGCTGGCCTCCGGCCGCGCCGAACCCAAGCCGCTCCGGCCCTTCCTAGGCCACGCTGTACCCTGACCATGCCGGACCCGAGCCGCGACGACCATACCGATCCTGTCCACGCGAGCGCCCAAACCATCTGCAGCAACACGAACAAGAGGAGCTTCCACTGATGAACTGCTGTTCGACCACAAATGACTGGACATTGGGCCGGCCAGATTTAGCTCTAGCTTTACAAAATTTGTCTATATACTATTTTTGACGAATTTTAAGCACTTTGAATATAAAACAAAATAGAATGAACCAATATCGTCTTGCATGCTCTTTGAATATAAATCCGACACAATAATTTTTTTGGTCCTATATACTACACATGTATAGTTTAATCGAAAGAAGAGCACTACACGTCACGTGCGAGTACATTGTAGACTCAAGTAGGATTAAGGTCATCTAATGGTTTATCATTCATTAGTTCAGAATACTAGGCAACAACAACCATAGATTACGTTGGTCGTACTCTAGTCGTCCAGGTGAGTCGTACGTGAAGCATTCTTCTTAAAATAATGACGTCCACCACGATCTAAATCTATCTTCACAATTTATTTGAATTCTTAAATATTTTTAGCTCAAAAATAAATATAAATATAGTCTGATTTTATTCTGATCCTCTGATCTCAAATATTTGTGAGACACTAGTTTATTTTTAAACTAAATTATGACAAATAAAAAACACGGAGGGAATATAATGTAAAATTTAGAGCAAATTATTATCCCTATGTGAACGCTGTGCTTGAACGGTTTTGCACCCACGGTTAGTATACAGAAATTTCTAAGTTGTACAAATTTGTTTTTTTCCTATATAAATATGTCTACTATTTTAGGATGGAACAAATATTGTATTTTGACGAAGAGCATCTATTCAAATTCCAGGCTCCAACACAAAGCTCCAAACGATCAAATCAAACAAGGCTCCGAAGGGGGTTTTTTGAACGGCGGTTCGTGTGGGACTGCGTACTGGGGGGGGCGGGGCTTCGGCGCGACGAAAGCGAGTTGGCGCGTCGTGGGGTCCGGCCGGCCGAATTTTTTTTTTGCATTTTGGCCCTTTCTCGGAAAAAAAATCACGTTTAGACTCTAGAAAATTTTAATGTCATTTTTGGACCCTTTGCTCGGCGCCATAGCCTATGGCGCCGAGGTAACACAGCTCGGCGCCATAAGCTATGGCGCCGAGGTACGTGCTACGCTGGCACAACTCGGACATCGTGGCACCGACGTGGCACCGAGCTCGGCGCCAAGATCTATGGCGCCCAGCTCGAATATATAATCACAAGCCATGTGTAGCTCAGTCGGTAGAACACAAGGCTTTTAATCTTGTGGTCTTGGGTTCAAACCTCATGGTGGATGTTTTTTATGCAGATTTTTCGGTTATGTCGCTGTTTGTCCGTTCAGATTTTTTTATTTTTGTGACTGATTTGTTTATTTATTCAGATATTTTTTTGTTTTTTTTGACTGATTTGCCTCTTTCTACCGTACTGAATAAATGCCATCAGATTTATCATACAATGCATCTTCGTAACATATCAAATCAGCGTTATAAATATTTGTTTACGGATAGAATTAGGAGATCAGGGAAAGGCAGAAGGGTCTCCGTCGAGTATTTTTTTTCTTGTAGACTAGGCCGAGTGTTTTTTTCTTACAACACGGCACAAAGAGAAAAGTGGAAATCATAAAAGGAAAAAAGCATGAAAAGGTAGCAGAGTATGCATTGCCAGGTTGGGTCTCAGTCGGTCCGTCCAGTCTCCAGATGCGTACGAGATGCTCTATTCACGAACAGACTCGCTCATCACTCGTCATCAGTGATCAGCTGGGCACATCACTCGTCGCTTAACTGAAGAAAAAAAACATGACGAAGTTGGGCTCATTGAATTGAACTCCCTTGGATTTGAAGCAAACCCAACAGAGAAATTTACTAGCAAATAAAAGTCCTTATTTGATACATGACACAGTGTGACACGGTACATGCACACACGATCGAGTTCCAAGCTAGCTAGGACTAGGTACGATCGAGCGAATAGGACGCTTAGACTGGTCTACGCCTCCAGCTAGCAAAGGCTGTAAACTAACCCACCGTTTAGCCGCTGATCTGGTCTACGCCCCTAGGTTTGGCAACGAACAATAGATGGTACGTACACTCCACCGTACCCTCTCCCATGATTGTCTTGGGGAAAAAAAATTCTAGACGAGAAATAAATTTGGACGGACAAATCAATCACATAAACGAAAAATCTGGAAAACAAAAAAAATCAGTGACAAAAACAAAAAAATTGAACATCTACCATGGGGCTTGAACCCAAGACCCCAAGATCAAGAGCTTTGTTCTCTACCGACTGAGCTACAAAGGCTTTGTAATTATATATCCGAGCTCGGCGCCATAGATCTTGGCGCCGAGCTCGGTGCCACGTCGGTGCCACGACGTCCGAGTTGTGCCAGCGTAGCACGTACCTCGGCGCCATAGCTTATGGCGCCGAGCTGTGTTACCTCGGCGCCATAGTCTATGGCGCCGAGCAAAGGGTCCAAAAATGACATTAAAATTTTCTAGGGTCTAAACGTGATTTTTTTTCCGAGAAAGGGCCAAAATATAAAAAATTCGGTCCGGCCGGCGCGTCTTTGGGGAGGCCGGCTGCCGCCACGAGGAAAAGAGGGAGGCAAAGTTGGTTGCCTTGCCGCCGGCCCATGACAGCTACGGAGCGCGGGGGCAAGGCGTCAGCGGCGCAGTGTTGACGCTTCGACGTGTGACGGTTGTTGGGTTGAGAGGACGAGTAATCGATCGCAGAATCAAACACCTCATAACCAAAACGCGGAGCAAATGACGCAATTACGAATTTAACTGGGTAATAGATAGGGGTGGTAATGGATCATAATCCAAATGCTTTCTTACAAAATGGTAAAACTTTAAATAAATTTTAATTCAAAGATGAATAGTAATAGAGATCAATCCTAATTTGATCCGATCCTTAAATCTTATAGCGTAAATTGAGAGTCTATTGTCAGTCCCTCTGAGGCTTTACGGCCCACAAACTCAGATTGCAATATGACGATATGAGTATTGAAATATAGCTAAAGTATTGAAATATGGCGGAAATTGTAGGTCGAGGCGTTGTTTGCCATGACTTTGCCCAACTCTGATTGACGGAGGGGATGCTAAAGCTAATAAAGGAAAAAAAATTAATTCTAATTTAACATGGAAAACTTCTATATAATGGCCTATTGCATATCGATGTAGTTAGAGACGACATAAGGAGTATCAAGACCTAAGCATATATATATAAGGGACCCAAAACGTTGAGGTTAATCTGATGACGATCCTCCATATCTCCTTTTCCATCTGTGGATCATAACAACATGGTGCAGAGCCAAAAGGCACTGTTGAGAGGTCCACGATGCTTGAATATTGATCATCACTTTGTGATTTCCATGATTTTTCTTTCTCTCTCGCCCACAAACTAATAGAACTAGCGGTGTGCTACAAGCCTAGGATCATAATGGCGCTTCTTATTATGAACAATCATTCTGTTTAGCATAGCATGATGACAGAAAAGTGCACTTGTCACTGCCCACTTCATTCTCAGTTTCCGGCATTCGGTGCAAATCAATCACTCCAGCAACACCTCCACCGTGCCAAGCTACGCATATACGATACGAAGAAGCAAACCGATCAGTACCGCCCGGGCCGGAGCGTAGCTTTGCTATAGTTCTGTTTTCTTTTTTTTTTCTGTTTCTGAAGAGCGGTACAGTCCTACGTTCAGATGTCCCTTGCTTTTTCGCTGATCCCTTCCGTGTTGTGGTTGTGGCTCGATCGGGTGTGTTCTCTGTTGCCTTTAAGCTAGAGCTTCCAGATCACTCCTTGATCCAATTCCATCCCGTACACCACAACTCATGCGGGCTGTGGGTGTCGGGCTCGGGCATCAGCAGGTAGCTCCAACTCTTTCGTCTGACTTTTGCTCGTGAGCTAGACGGTTCCCGAACGCTCGACGATGCAGACTGGCTCCATCTCGCCTAATCTGATGTTTACAGTTTGTTGCGGGAACTCCAACAAATTTATATTTTTTTAATGAGGAGCAGCCTCCGTCAGGCGTCAGCTTCAGAGACAGGAGGCCGCCCTCTCCCAAATTAGAAACGTGTTGGCTCCCTAGTATGTACCAAATAACGTCGCTTGCACTGTGACGCAGTGTTGAGACGTCTGTGAGCAAGCAACATGATATATGAGCTTTTAGCTCGTACATTTTAAAACTCGCTTTCATCTGAACAGCTAGCCGGTGACAGTGATCGAAGGTATAACATGCCAAAGTTTGTACGTGCCTCCCTGCGTGTATGTACCTGACGAACGCGACGTCAAACCACTCGACGTATCCTTGTACCGGTACAGCATGCAGATCCTTGTATCCTCTCCAGAAAGGGTAGTCCCGACGCGAAGCCACCGTTTCCCGCGGAAACTGTCGCCCAACGCCGCCGCCACTGGGAACGGTTGCGTGCATCGGAGAAAAAGGGCTTCAGCGGAATCGCGGTTGCCGCCGCGACGCCGGTGCCCGGTGGTTCAAGTGCTAAGTAGCATTTGCGTAAGTTAGTTCCTGCAACCAACCGCCACCGACCGTAGCTAGAGCAAAGCCATCCGAACACGATCTTTTTTTTCTTCTTCTCTCCTCCTCGACGCCCGAATGCATGGTGGAGCGAGTGTGGAGACGGGTGGATCGAAGCGTGACGATGTGGTAACGGATCACGATCACGTTTCTTCTTATAGCTCTTAATTGCTTCTAGTTTAAAAATAAATAGAATTTTTTTTATTCTAATTTGATTCGATTCTGTGTAGTATAAAATCTAAGTCCTATTACACAAGTGACCTCGCGCCGAGAACCTAGCTCTCTGGCTGGCCGCCCGGCCGCCCGGCCCAAACGCGAGACGATACTTGAGGCGGGCGTTTCGGTTGCTACGGGTCATATGCAGCCATAGATATGACAACGGGATGGGTGGGATGGGTATGAAACTAATTTAATCCCTATAGGAATCTAAATTAGAAAATTTAATCTCCGTCGGGTTCACGGGAACGGAAAACCATCTCCCGCCTCCGTTCCTCATGTATCCGCCCCACGAAACTTTTTTTATCCAAGTTAGTCAATTTATTTGTTAAAATTATAGTAAAAACTCAATACATGACATGTTATAAATTAGCAAACTAAACTCTAAAGTATATGTCTCTTATAATTTTCAATCTTGTTTATTAAATGTGTATTAATTTGATACAATTGATTTAAATATATCTTTAAATATTGTACTTCTAGTGAGGACAGATTTCCCGTGGGGTTCTCCACGGGGATAAATTCCTCGACGAGGACGGAAATAGAAAAAAAGCTCTCCCATGAGCGTTCACGGGGACGGAAACGAAGAGTTTTTCTCCCTACGAGGATGGGGATGGACAGCCATTCCCCGACGGAGAAATCCCCTAAGCCAGATGAGATGATTGCCGATAAGCAACGAAGCTGTCGCTCTCGCACATCACCCAACTAGCCGTTAACGGATCGGGAGGTTGCTGCGTCAAGAGCGAAACGATCGGTACGAAGCTACTTCTGTCCCGTCGATCTTGCTTGAGAACAAAACAAAAAAAGCACGCTTGACACTATAGATGTACAGAAAGTTCGAAGTCTGAAAGCCCAGTTCGAAGCATGTTTTTTCTGGTTCGGTACGAGTCCAGTCCGACCCACTTTTATACGGATCCAGACTGGCCCGACATAAATAAGCGGGTCGAACCCAGATATGAAACTAATCCTGGCGGGTTAGCCTGGCATAGACTGTTTGTCTCTAAACCTGCCAAGCTCGCTTTGTATAGTAAATCGTGTTTACCGGCCCGCTTAACCCGTTTTTCAGATCGCTTATTTCGTGTTTACCAGGCCGATCCGATCCGTTTAGACCCGCAGCGTGTTAGGCTCAGACAGAGAAACGAGCCCGCGGGCTTAAAAGGTCCGAACCGGTTTTCTAACCATGTCTAGCGTGCCGGACCAAAAACGGGCCAAACTTCACCAGATTCAGACCGGACCGGGTGGAACGGCCTGTTTATCCATTTCTAGTTGACAACTATGGTCCCATCCTATATATGTTATTGTTGTTACTACTTCTAGTGATCAATTTACATAGATGTTAACCTAACTGCAAGCAAGACCTCGCAACCGCTGCGACATCGCATCGCATATATTCGCGTCAGGGAAGGAAAAAAAAAAGTTCGAAGCCCGACGTTGCACAACATATGCACAATATCCGAGAAGATTTATAGAAAGTACATACTAGTTTTCTTCTAGCTCACTTCATCGCCCCCTGCTGCTACAGCCAAGTTTCTGACAGAAACATGGCTTCACAGTTTACACTGATGATGTGGCGTCATCGAGTGCACGTTGCCTGGTTGGAACTGTAACTACCTCTGACACCCGTTGAATTTCTCCCCATGATTTCAGACAAACAGAAAAAAGAGAGAGAGAGAGAGAGGGAGAGGTGAGACGAGATGGCCCAAACTTAAAAAGGTGGTTCCTTTTCGCTGTGCGTGGAGCTGGCCGCGTCGCAGAAGCACATGACGAAGGGCCGCTCGAACGACACCAGAAAAGGAAGGAACATATGCCAACAACATCTTTGCTCGCTTTCTCCTCCCTCCGACCCTCCCCAGACTGACACGCCGAGCGCCCGGGTCTGCCGCCTGCCCGACCCATGGCCGTGGAACAACATTTGATTTCTGCCGCGCAATCAAGATGGCCAGGTAGGCGCGCAGAAGCCTTTGGCGGCATATATCAGGCCATCATGCGTGCCTGCCGCCGAGCACCGTTAAAAGGAGGTGGTGGTGGTGGCTGCAGCTTGGCATGTGATTATCCAATTGCGTAGCAAAGCCTGGGACAACTCACGCGCAGAAGCGGCGGCGGTGGCGCCGGCTCCAAAGATGCAGCGATGTGCTGTCTGTCGCCGACGTCGAGTGAGATAAATTCAGAGGGACGGACTGGTTCGTGCCATGCCACGACTGCAAAGAATGGCTTTGGTGCTGCCTGCCAGGGTGGTTTCGCCGACAATGTAATCCTGCCTGCTGCGTGCATACAGCCTTGTCTTTGTTTCAACAGCCGCCCCCCTCTTCTTCTTCTTCTTCTTCTTCTTCTTCTTCTTCTTCTTCTTCTTCTTCTTCTTCTAAATTGCGTATCTGCGTGTGCTTCTGATTACCGGAGCCACTAAAATTCTAGCTGGATTCATGTATTTCCGAAAGAGCGAATGATTGGCCGCTAATAAAGCCACTCCCTTTATCATCCCTTTACAGAATACAAGAATGGATCCTTTTGGTTCATGTAGTATAAACATCTCGATGGCGGCCGAGATAAACTATGCATGGTCGTGCATGCATGGCATGGCTGTTGTAACGCTGATGCTATGAGAATTGTTGAGCCCACTTTTGAGCTGGCGGACGGTCCGGCCCTGAGGCCGGACGGTCCGCGGTCCGGACAGTCCGCGCCTGTGGGCCGGACGGTCCGCGCATGTGGGCCGGACGGTCCGCGCATGCGCAGAGCAGTTTAGGGTTCCGAGTTTTGTGCTACGGTTGTTAGCTATATTCGCGGGATTAGCTCGGAATCAGTTGTGTAAAGGGTCCAGCCCCCCTCCTCTATAAATAGAGAGGTCTACGGCCGATTTGTAATGATCAACAATCGAATCAATACAACTTCTATTTCGCATTTTATCTTAGGAGTAGTTCTAGTCTAGTTTAGGTTTAGCTATCCAATCCCCAAATTCTTCGTCTCTCTTCGGCTCTACGTCGATTAGAGGAGTCTAGGTCGGCCAGCCCGAGCCTAGACACCACCTAGGATCTCTACTCCCCGACGGGGTCCCTCCCGGGAGCGAGATCCAGGCGCCGTCGGCGATCTTCCGCCGTCCCTGCGTACGCGCGGACCGTCCGGCCCCAGGGCGCGGACCGTCCGGCCGTCAGGCAGGAGCCCTAGCCGCGCACTAGGCCGCGGACCGTCCGGCCCCAGGCCGCGGACAGTCCGCCCTTGCGCAGAGAGCACCACCGCGCCTCGCACCAGGCCGCGGACCGTCCGGCCCCTGCGCGCGGACCGTCCGCCCCTGTGCAGAGGACACCGCCACGGTTCTTGTTGAGTGTTTGGCGCTCCGAAAAGGCGTCAACATACTTTTTGGCGACTCCGCTGGGGAAGACATATCTAAGCTCATCAAATCGGTCCTCAATGGCCGGTTCAAGGGATAGCTCTGATATTTCTCCAAGCAACATCATAGAGCCGACTTGGGAAACCTTGCCGGCTGACGAGCAGCTCCAGTTCGAGGAGCACAAGGAGCGGATGATCCAGGAGGCGAAAGCAAAGTTCTTGGCCAACTTCAAAGTGGACAGGAACAACAAGGTCGTCCGACATCGGGCGACGGATCCGGCTTCGCTCCAACCCACGCCAGATATCCCCAATGTAAGTAATACCAACGATCTGCAATCTCTTAGAAATTATGTAGAAGATCAGCGTGAACAAATGCAGAACATCATAGGGGGTATGCAAAGCGATCTTAAGAGACTAGTACGTGCATTTGATAAATCTAGTACCGCAAATTTTCCCTCGCACGAGGTTGAGTTAGGAAATAACGCGTGTAACACATCGGCTAAAGGTTGTCACGACCAGTCACAACCCCTTTATGGGATGCCGATGGACACATACCCTAAGCAACCGCAAATCGGCAGCAAACCAGCCGATCTGCACATGCCCGGACCGTCCGCACGTGAGCGCGGACCGTCCGGGCCAGCAACAGTCGGGCCTATTTTTAATGAGTTACCTAGATATGCGCCCGAGCCACCACATATGACACAGAACCCAAACTACCCAGCCGGACGGTCCGCATACAATGACGGACGGTCCGCATATGATCACGGACGGTCCGGGTACGTATCCGGACAGTCCGCGCATAAGTCTTTTGAGGAGGGTTATTACATGAATCCTCGCCCGTCCCAGCAACACTTCCCATCACACTATGCAATGCACCAGCCCACTAATTCAGGATCCAAAGCCCAGGAAAGCTTTCCGGCCACACCTGGAAGGCCGGAAAGAAACGATCAAACGTATGAGCCATATAGAGCAAATGGAAATGCACCACGTAACTCAAACCAATGGGGGGAAAGACAACATGCTAATATCCAGCCAACCCCACCTATGTTTGACTAGAGAGCCGGTGGTCTCGCACCGGCTGCCATCGATATAGTAAGGGAAGAAATAGCCGGGGCGTTCCGAGATAATCTCGGAGTAAGCATGGTCCCTGGGGGGCAATCATATCGGAAACCTTATGACAGCCGATTTGATCATCACCCATACCCACAGGGAACCAGGATACCCGAATTCACAAAATTTTCGGGTGATCAAGGAAAGAACACACGTGAACACATAGGCCAATTTTTAGCACAATTAGGAGAGTTGGCCGACATAGAGGCATTTCGCATACGTTTGTTTTCATTATCTTTAACAGGAACTGCGTTTGCATGGTACGCCACTTTACCTCCTAATTCCATTTCATCATGGGGAGATTTAGAACAAAAATTTCATGATCATTTTTTCTCCGGTGACTATGAATTGGATTTGGTAGATTTAGCGTCGTTGCGACAGACAAAAGATGAATCGGTTAATGATTACATCCGGAGATTCCGAGATACAAGAAACCGATGCTTTCAAATTCATTTAGCAGAGAAACAGCTAGTAGGATTAGCTTTTAATGGTCTGCGATATTATTTAAAAGAAAGATTAGAAGGCATCCAATTCTTTACACTAGCACAATTACACCAGAGAGCTTCGGTTTGTGAAAGCCGAAGCAAAGAAATTACTAAAACAATTCGTCACAACATACGTGTAGTGGAATGCGACCAAAGTAGCTCAGAAGACGAATCAGCAGAGGTGTATGCTGCTGAAATGGTTTGGCCAAAGCAGGCCAAATCTTCGGCTTGCGCCTCCTTACAGCCGGTTCAAAAGAAACGACAAGAGGAGGTTAAGTTTACATTTAATGTTGGTAAATGTGATAAAATATTTGACGAACTACTCAAAAATGGCAATATTAAAATAAATCACACTGTTCCATCCGCCGACGAGCTAAAACGTCGTGCATACTGCAAGTGGCATAACTCATTTTCTCATGCCACTAATGATTGTAATGTATTCCGACGACAGATTCAATCGGCCATTAATGAGGGACGATTGAAATTTCAGGAAATGCAGGTGGATACAGAGCCCTTTCCAATGAACGTGATCGACTTTGAGGGCAAGAAAGTCCTGGTTCGGCCAAACACGGCCGATAAAGGCAAAGGCAAAGAGGCAATCATCGGCAATTCTAAAAAGGCCGATGAGGATCATAAAGTTTCTTGCAGAAAAGTGGTAGCCGAGAAGACTCCCGATGGAGGGGAGACCCTAAACGTGACCATCACAACCTCCAGTACTGGGGGGCAAGCGCAGACAGGGAGACAGATGCAGGAACCCGTGCTGCGTATCCCGGACGGTCCGGCACGTAGGAGCGGACGGTCCGGGACCCCACCGGACAGTCCGGAGAGCTCCGGCGGACGGTCCGGCCATGCTCAGAACTCGCAGCGACCACGTACCTTCAAACCACGACGACCGGAGATAGGTACGTGGAAAACAAATACATTTAAAGCAGCTGGTCGGCTGATCAAGCCTGGCCCGACTTTCGATCAATTGTTGTCTAAATATGTGGAAAAGAAGGCCGGCCCCAGTGACCGGCCACCGAAGCGACCCCGCTCACCCATTCATGAGCAACGTCAGGTCAGGCCGATTGGACCACATCACCAATCGGAAGAAATGAAAGGTCCTATTGTACAATTGAGACCTAACATGCCGACATGGACTCCTCCACCTCCTTATCCATCTATGCCATATCCATACACATACTTACCTCCACCATATGTCCCAAATCAAATGTGGGGCATGCCACCATATCCATTTGGGATGCCACAGTACCCCGCCTGGGGGGCACCCCAAACATCCGTTTTTGATAGGTTGGCACCGCCAGTGCAAGACCGATTGAGCACTGCTGAATCCGGTCACCAGGCACAGGCCCAACAAGGTTGCCGGACTACTCGGCCTCCTAGGCCGACCAATCCGGCAGGGGGGCATATGCCTGTAGCAACTCAAAGAACAAAAAAGGATATCATCAAAATAGGCACTGCGGATGTCGTCATACAGGGAGACAATAAAGGGCCGATGATTTTCGGCGAATCGGCCAACACGACTGAAAAGGATACGGCTACCGTCAAAACAGCCGATCCAAAATACTCCATGCCTCGATGGTGCCCAGCGGGATTGACACGATCGCAAAAGAGAAAATTACAGCGCCTAAGAGCAAAGGAGAGCCAGGAGAAGGAGGCGGAAAAGACATTTAATGACACACATCCACTATACCCGCCACCACAAAAGAAATGGAGACCGAAGGCCGTTGAGAAAAAACAAACGGCCATAGAAATAGAAAGTCAACCTGCACCAGGCACGGACCGTCCGGCCCCCGCGTGCGGACCGTCCGCCGTTCACCAGGAAGGCTCTGGACAACCTGCACCAGGCACGGACCGTCCGGCCCCCGCGTGCGGATTGTCCGCCGTTCATCAGGAAGCCTCCAACAACACGACAACATCCATGGAAGAGGACGACCTGCTAGGAGAAGACCTGGTCGACTACGAGGCTTCTCCAGAACGCCCAGGTATGGATGTAAATATTATTACATTTTCTTCCGATTGCACTATCATTGGCGACGATGAACCTGTTGCTGCCCAGTTCGATTTTGGTCCTAAAGAAGCCGCCTTTACTAAACCAAAGGAATCGGTAAATCATTTAAAGCCGCTCTTTGTGCGCGGTCACATTGATGGAATATCGATTGCTAAGATGTTGGTGGATGGAGGGGCGGCTGTAAATCTAATGCCTTATTTATTATACAGAAAATTAGGTAAACAAGATGACGAACTTGTCAAAACCAACATGACCCTCAGTGGTGTTGGGGATAGTTCGATTAAAGCCAGGGGAGTCACGTCCGTTGAATTAACCATCGGGACTAAGACCCTTGCTGCTGCATTCTTCGTCGCTGATGTAGAAGGGAATTACAGTTTAATTCTAGGCAGAGATTGGATCCATGCCAATCAATGTATACCTTCTACATTACATCAAATGCTAATACAATGGGTAGGCGATGAGGTAGAACAAGTACATGCTGATGTATCGGCCTGCATCGCTGTGGCCGATGCCCCTGTGCTCTGGACTTATGAGACTGCTACATGTCTCACAGGAGTAGATTTTTCTGATTATCAGTTCATAAGTATAGATAAGAAAGGTTTCATTCCTGTAATGCTAGAGCCGATGGAGAATCGGCTAAATCCTAAATAAAGTTTAAATGATGAATACACATAAAGTTCATGAGTCGTTGATCACGGACAATTCGGCTCTCAAAGCCGAATGGTCTGGTCTTTCACAAAACAGTTCGGGCTTTAAGACCGAACATCTACCACAGCGAAAAGACAGTATTACGGATGATCCGGTCCTCGAGACCGGAAAGTCCGCCATCACACAAAGATCATCTAATTCCTCTGTGGGGGACATGATAGAGGAATTCAGAGACCTTGATAAACTAGGACAGGGGTTTACATCGGCCGATCCATTGGAGGAGATTGACATAGGAGATGGTAAAACTCCAAGGCCAACTTTTGTAAACAAGACCCTGGAGGCCGATCCTAGAGATGAGATGATCGGTCTATTGAAGGAGTATTCAGATTGTTTTGCTTGGAATTACACTGAAATGCCTGGACTAAGCCGAGAGATTGTCGAACATCGGCTGCCCATTAAGTCTGGTTTCAGACCTTTCAAGCAGAAAGCTAGAACGTTTCGTCCAGATCTTCTCCCACGAATCAAGGACGAAATCCACCGGCTGCTAGAAGCTAATTTTATTAGACCTTGCAGATACGCAGAGTGGGTCTCCAATATTGTGCCGGTGGAGAAGAAGGAGTCAGGTAAACTTAGAGTATGCATTGATTTTCGTAATTTAAATAAAGCAACTCCTAAAGACGAATATCCCATGCCCATAGCCGACACATTAATCAATAATGCATCAGGGAATAGAATTATTAGCTTTCTTGATGGTAATGCCGGATATAATCAGATTTTCATGGCCGAAGAAGATGCGTCTAAAACGGCCTTTATATGTCCAGGCTTCATTGGTTTATTTGAATGGGTTGTCATGACATTCGGTCTTAAAAATGCTGGTGCTACTTATCAGAGGGCTATGAATCTGATCTTCCATGAGTTGTTAGGAAACACTGTGGAAGTCTACATTGATGATATTGTAGTCAAATCGGCTAAGTTTAGTTCTCATATAGCTGATTTGCGCAAAGCCTTTGATAAAATGCGTCGGTATGGTTTAAAAATGAACCCACGTAAATGTGCTTTTGGAGTGTCGGCTGGTAAGTTTTTAGGATTTGTCATCCATGAACATGGTATAGAAATAGACCCTGACCGAATCAAGTCTATTCGGAATGTGGGGCCTCCGACTTGTAAGGTCGAAGTGCAGAGGTTTCTCGGCAAGGTGAATTATTTACGAAGGTTTATTTCTAACCTAGCCGGGAAGATTGATGCCTTCACCCCTATCCTTCGGCTTAAGAATGATGCTGAATTCACTTGGGGGGCAGAGCAGCAGGAAGCATTTGATCTCATTAAAAAATACTTGTCTTCGGCTCCCGTGTTAAAAGCACCACAAGTAGGAGCACCATTCAGATTATACATTGCAGCTGAAGACAAGGTTATTGGGGCTGTTCTGACACAAGAAACTGAGGGGAAGGAGCATGTGGTGACATATCTAAGCCGAAGATTGGTGGATGCTGAAACAAGGTACACTTTTATTGAAAAGTTATGCTTATGCTTGTTTTATGCATGCACCAAATGTAGATGTTATTTACTGTCTAGTCGTTGCACTGTTTCTGGTCAAGCCGATGTAATCAAATACATGTTGCATAACCCAATTATGAGTGGTAGAATTGGTAAGTGGGCTTATGCACTCATAGAATATGACTTGGCTTATGAACCATTGAAATCTATGAAAGGCCAAGTCGTAGCGGATTTTATTGTGGAACATCGGGTTAATGATATTTATGAACTAGACATGTCATACCTCACTATTACTCCTTGGACTTTATATTTTGATGGATCGGTTTGCAATGAAGGACAAGGAATTGGCATTGTGCTTGTTTCACCAAGAAATGTCTCCTTTGACTTTTCTAGCCGATTGAAAACTTATTGCACTAATAATCAAGCTGAATATGAGGCCCTCCTATTCGGTTTAGAACTTTTAAGTAGTATGGGAGTAAAACATGTGAAGGTATTTGGCGATTCTCAGCTGGTTGTCCAACAAGTGTTAGAAGAATATCAATGTCTTGATGGTACTCTAAATAGTTATCTTGAGAAATGTTGGAGCATAATCCATTCTTTTGACGAATTCAGTATTCGGCATATCTCTAGAGTTGAGAATCATAGAGCTAACGATTTGGCACAAGATGCATCAGGTTATCGGATAAAGAAAGGGAAATTTCACAAAACTGAAAATATGATAACCAGTGCAGAGCCAAATTCCCAGGTCGCGGACCGTCCGCGTGATGACGCCGGACCGTCCGAGGTTATCAGAAATGTTCTCTTAATCGATTCGGCTGACAATGAAGCCGATGCAAGTGATTGGAGGACACCTATACTTAATTATTTGCAAAATCCCAGTATCAGGACAGATAAGAACATTCGGCGAACAGCTTTCAAGTATGTTTTGATGAGTGATGAACTTTACCGCCGAACGGTTAATGATGTCCTGCTTAAATGCTTGGGCCCAGATGATGCTATATTAGCTATGGCCGAAGTACATGAAGGAATTTGTGGTACCCATCAATCAGCTCCAAAGATGAAGTGGTTGTTGCGAAGGTCTGGCTTTTATTGGCCTAATATGATAGCTGATTGTTTTAAGTACTACAAGGGTTGCCAAGTGTGTCAAAAATTCGGCGACCTACAGTTGGTCCCTGCAGCCGAATTACATCCTATCATCAAGCCTTGGCCGTTCAGAGGATGGGGATTAGACTTTATTGGAGAAATTCATCCTTCATCATCAAAGGGGCATCGGTTCGTGTTAGTTGCCACTGACCACTTTACCAAATGGACTGAAGCCGTTGCTCTGAAGAACATGACACACAAGGAGGTAATTGAGTTCATAACTGAGCATATTATTCATAGATTCGGCATTCCCCAGACCTTGACTACAGATCAAGGGACGTCTTTTATGTCAAAGGAGGTACGTGAATTTGCTGAATTATATAGAATTAAGTTGCTTAATTCATCTCCATACTACGCTCAGGCCAATGGACAGGCCGAGTCTAGTAATAGGACATTGATCAACTTGATAAAAAAGAAGATATCTGATAATCCTAAGCATTGGCATAAGATTTTGTCCGAAGCTTTATGGGCTCATAGAATATATAGGCATCGTGCTACTAAAGTATCTCCTTTTGAGCTTGTCTATGGGCAGGAAGCAGTGTTGCCTGTGGAAATAAGTCTGAATGCTGTCAGGTTCGCTAGACAAAATGATCTAACTGTTACTGATTATTATAATTCAATGATGGATAATATTGATGAGGTGACCGACAAGAGGATGATAGCTTTGGGAGCAATAGAGAAGGACAAGATCATGGTAGCCAGGGCCTACAACAAGAAAGTCAAAACAAAATCATTTCAAGTAGGGGACCTGGTGTGGAAGACCATTCTGCCTCTAAGGAATAAGGACCGGAAGTTCGGAAAATGGTCGCCAAGCTGGGAGGGTCCTTATAAAGTAAAACAGGTGATGTCTGGCAACGCCTATTTGCTACAAACATTACAAGGCAAGGATTTGCCTAAGGCTTTGAATGGGCGTTTTCTTAAACAGTACCATCCTAGTATGTGGCAAGATGCCTAAGAGAACCGATGTAATCACATCGAGTTAGTTGCTTTTGGTTTGCTCAGCTCCACCAAAAGGCAGGGGGGCATATGTTGAGCCCACTTTTGAGCTGGCGGACGGTCCGGCCCTGAGGCCGGACGGTCCGCGGTCCGGACAGTCCGCGCCTGTGGGCCGGACGGTCCGCGCATGCGCAGAGCAGTTTAGGGTTCCGAGTTTTGTGCTACGGTTGTTAGCTATATTCGCGGGATTAGCTCGGAATCAGTTGTGTAAAGGGTCCAGCCCCCCTCCTCTATAAATAGAGAGGTCTACGGCCGATTTGTAATGATCAACAATCGAATCAATACAACTTCTATTTCGCATTTTATCTTAGGAGTAGTTCTAGTCTAGTTTAGGTTTAGCTATCCAATCCCCAAATTCTTCGTCTCTCTTCGGCTCTACGTCGATTAGAGGAGTCTAGATCGGCCAGCCCGAGCCTAGACACCACCTAGGATCTCTACTCCCCGACGGGGTCCCTCCCGGGAGCGAGATCCAGGCGCCGTCGGCGATCTTCCGCCGTCCCTGCGTACGCGCGGACCGTCCGGCCCCAGGGCGCGGACCGTCCGGCCGTCAGGCAGGAGCCCTAGCCGCGCACTAGGCCGCGGACCGTCCGGCCCCAGGCCGCGGACAGTCCGCCCTTGCGCAGAGAGCACCACCGCGCCTCGCACCAGGCCGCGGACCGTCCGGCCCCTGCGCGCGGACCGTCCGCCCCTGTGCAGAGGACACCGCCACGGTTCTTGTTGAGTGTTTGGCGCTCCGAAAAGGCGTCAACAAGAATCTTTCGTAACCCAAAGGAAATTCATATTTCGAGCTGGCTTTTCCATCGCAGAACCAAATGAAAATGCAGGGCAGAGTGTTCGATGAACGATAGATTATTACCTCACTGATTGCTGCACGACAATCGATGAACGGTGTTATCTCAGCCTCTAACGCAGGACTAAACATTGGCCTAATCCATCGAGAGCTTCGTTGCCTGATGCAAGAAATCAGTGGACGACGACGCCATCATTGCGCGGGATGGAGGAAATGGCCTCCAGTTCACTCTCCAGGTCTGGGGGGAAGGCCTTTTTCCAATGCCATAACGAGTCACTCGAGAACATCTATGATTTATTCCACATGGTTCTCGGCGGCATGATGGGAGGCTTCCGTTCCGTCTGCTGACTGAGGCGTGTGTAGCAGAGGACCAGAACACGATTGTACAGAGATGCACGGCACAAATACACAGGCGCAGAGGACTCTGAAGTCTGAACGGATCTGCCCCGCAACCACGAACGAGTTGTCCACGAGGTGGCAGAAATGACTGAGCTCACCAACTTGGGCTCAAATCTGAGGCGGGCTGGAAAATAGCCAGGAATTCTCCGGGCGAAATGTGCAATGTGCGAGAGCCCAAATGGCAAACTGTGACGGGCTGTCTGATGTAAGAAGCACTGCAATCTAGCCCAAATACTCTCGGTGTCAGAATAAGGCTGTCTCCAGCAACATCCTCTATATCCATCCTCTATATCCGTCTTTTACAGTCTCCTCTAAAAGATTTTATCCTCTGTTAGGTACTTGTTCTCAAATGCTATAAGTTAAGAACAATGCAACATAAAATGTTAAAGGTTAATGTCCTTCGTCATTCGAAGCATTATCTCCCTTAGGATATAATGATCTTCAGACGAAGGTCATGAAGGAAGTACCTTCACCATCACAGTATATGTTAATAAAAGAGGAAGCGTATGAAATATGAGAGATAAGACGAATAATCATATGACATCATCAATATATATTTATTATCTCATCATGGATGAACAAGAACAATATTGAATTACATTTATACCTTCGGCTTGATAGAAGGCGAAAGTCCAACCGTGACGCACGAGCGAATACAAGTCATCGTGAACAGTACAGAGATACTGTTAATCTATTTATAGGCACAGAGCACAGCCTATGTAAAATTACATTCATGCCCTTCATGTTTACAATTGACTTAAGGACAATCTATCGAGGACTAGATAGCATTTTCCTCTTTAAGTCGGTTCCTTTTTCTGCTACTGAGCCGAAGCTTCATTGCGCGTAGCTTCGGAATTGATTCGACCTTCGTCCCGATCGTGCTTTTCATATTGTGAACAGCTTCGTTCCATGTGTGAAGGTTCCTGTACATATATTTCACTTGAGAAACATTATTAATCATGTTTTTGAGGACCTTCGGAAGACGAAGGCCCCAACATCCTCTATATCTTTTTCCTCTCCAACAACATCCTCTAAATCACGTGCTCTATACGCAAATACCTATATTAGAGACATTTTTATTTTTTATTTTTTATACATACATATTTATCCTACTCTCAAATGTACATATTTTAGTTTTGTTAAACCGATTATTTAAAGTATTCAAATGGATAGAGGACCGTTTAGAGAAACTCTCTATATAGATAATCTAGCAGCGTCCTCTAAATTTAGAGGACCGTTTAGAGGACGCTGCTAGGGAGCGTAGAGGACCGTTTGATCCTCTATATTTAGAGTACAGAAGGCTTTACGGGCTCTTGTTAGAGCCAGCCTAAGGCTTTAAACCTAGGGGTTATTTGTTTGTATTATAATTTACCGATTATATAATCTAACTTATTTTAAACTAAAACCCGTTTAGTTCAAAATTTGTTGGATTATATAATCTGGATAGATTATAATCCCAAACAAACATCCCCTTAGTTCGAAATAAGTTAGATTATATAATCTAAGTGGATTATAATCTTAAATAAACATGCCTTTAAACTATTTTTACTCTAAAGTTTTAACTTGACTCCATGATGAAAGTATATATTTTTAAAGAAAACTTATGAGAGTGTGCCTAATTCATTGGAACAGGAGAAGTGTTGGGGCGAAGGCAAAGACGCCACCCTTCGCTCAAAGCCTTCGCTGCAGCAGCTGAGCTAACAGAAACAAAACAGGCAGTGACACCCTTCGCTTGGTCGGCACCAGACGAAGACCGGCGACGAAGGGCATCCCATGGTGCGGCCTTGTCCAGCTTAGAGGCCCACGTGTGATCCGGCCCATCGTAACGGGCCCCTCGTGGCCGCCGTGCGTTACAGGCCTAATTTGTAAAGGCATCCCTGTAATTACGGTCTGTAACCCCGCTTTATGGGAATATTCTGGGGATAATCTAGGTAGCTGAGGGCACATGCGTCCTTAGCTCAAGGCGCTGCGCGCTCAGGTACCTATAAATACCCCTGCACAGTGCCCGTGAGAGGCCAGATTAACAGAGCTATTGTCATCTAACGCGAGAACCCTGTTGACGTCACTGTTCACCCTTGTTGGATCCCCTTGCAACTGAGAGCAAGTTCCAACATTTGGCGCCCACCGTTCGTGCTACGAGAAAACCACCCGCGATGGCACCCAAGAGAGCTAACCCGAAGGCTGACGAGGCTGCGAAGGCAGCCCTGCTCGCCGCAAGGAAGGGCAAGGCCCTCGCCCTCACCCAATCCACCCACCAAGAGGCCACTGAAGACGATGTTCCCCGCACCTGTGAAGACGACATTCTCCGCACCTGCGGCCCTGAAGGACAACCACAGCCACCCACAGGCTTCGCACCACTGGAGGGCGCGGACCTCACCGAGGACGGTGAAGTCCTCAGCGTCTTAGCAGAAGAACAGCTACAGCTGCGCGCCCTACGCCTCAAAAACCGCAATCTCCAGAGGCAGAAGGAGATACTGGAGGCCAAGCGCCAGCGCGTGTCCGCACTAGCCAAAGTGCGGCAAATGATACGCGACGAAGAGCAGAAGGCCCAGGAACTCGAGCGGGAGATTGCGCTGATGCAGCGCGAAGGCCACCTCGGCCTGCAGCACGAGCCACCCCTCCAGTAGCGCGCACAACTCGAAGACACGCGCGAAGGCCACCTCGGCCTGCAGCATGGGCCACCCCTGCAACACCGCGCGCAACCGGAGGACCCGCGTTTCCCCCAGCGCGACCACACCTTCCCGCACGCCGCGCCATTCCAAGGGGTCAACTATCTCGATGAGCAAAGTCCCCTGGCACCACACCTGCAAGTGACGCCTTGGCCAGCTAACTTCCGGGTAGGGACCTATCCCAAGTACAACGGCAGCACCGACCCGGCTCAATACATAATGAGTTATCAGGTCGCCGTTGCATCTTCCGGAGGGGACGACGCCACAATGGCGAAGTCTTTCATCATCGCCCTCGAGGGCCCAGCACTCACCTGGTTCACCAGGTTGCCTCCGCTGTCCATTGATTCCTGGAGAAGTCTCCGGGACAAGTTCCTGCTCAACTTCCAAGGGTACCGCCCAGACACCGACGCCCTGGCTGAACTCTCGCTCTGCAAGCAGCTGGAAAAGGAGACTCTGAGGGAGTATTACCGCAAATTTTTAACACTCAAATCACAGCTGCCCTCTGTCGATGACCAGATTGCCATCCACTATGCTATCAGTGGCCTTCGCGCCGGCGTCCTTTACAGCCACTGCATCAGAGATCCGCCAAAGAACCTCCAGGAGTTATATCAGCTGTTTGAAAAGTATGCCAGATCCGAAGAGCTCCACCAGCGCAAGATTGAGTCCCAAAGGAAGCCAAAAGATGCTCCACAGTCCAGCCACACGTGGACAAGGACTCCGCAGCCAGACTCCGGTCGAGACGGCCGCAGTCAGCAGCAAGTGCGCAACATCGCCAACCAGCATCCCGCTGCTGACCCCCCTCGTCGCCAGGAATATCCCCCAGGGCCGCGGAAATGGAACTCGTGGTAGGGGCCGAGGGCGTGCGCAGCCGCCGCGCCGATTCTACTTGCCTCTTCCATGGCGAAGATTCCGCCCACCAAACCAAAGACTGCCCCGAAACGAAGGCTACCAGAGACAGAATGGCACAGGCGCAGCTAGCCGACAACCCCAGAATTGTCGCGCACAATTACCAGCAACCCCCTCCACCATATATCCACGCTCCCGCCCCGCATCCACCGCACCACGCTTACCACCACCATCAGGAAGTACAAATCGTACCTCCTCCACCCCCACCACCACACCAGCAACATCAAAACATCCCCCATGTCCCAAAGCAGGAAGACTTCGCCAATCAACCATATCGCGGAGTCATCCACATGATAACTGGGGGGTCCAGCACTGACTTCGACACCAAGCGGCAGAAGCGGGACCACTACCGCAGCATCAACCATGTCGCCGTTACTGGCCCAGTCGTGCAGACAAAGTGGTCCCACATACCGCTAACCTTCGACGCACGAGACGTCGACCTGCGCAGCGCCCCCCACTGCGACGCCATGGTTATCAATTGCAGCGTGGCAGGCTGGGACCTGCACAAAGTCCTAGTTGACAACGGCAGTCAGGCGGACATCATCTTCCTCCACGCCTTCGATCGCATGGGCATAAGCCACAGCCTGCTTAAGCCTTCGGACAACCCGTTGTATGGCTTCGGCGGCAAGGGCACCTTCCCCGTCGGCAAAATAGAGCTGCCTCTCTCCTTCGGTGTAGCACCCAATGCCCGAAGCGAGCAAATAACCTTTGACATTGTGGACATGGTATATCCTTACAATGCCATCATGGGCCGGGGCTCCATCAATAAGTTCGAAGCAGCCATTCACGGACTGTACCTATGTATGAAGATACCAGGTCCGTTAGGCGTCATCACAGTCTTCAGCAATCAACAGACTGCGCGCAACATAGAGCGGGACTTCGTGCCCGGTCAAAGAAACGTGCACTGCCTCACGGCCCAACGCGAGGTCCCCGCGCCTGCCAGCCCAACCAATAAGCAGCACGACAAGGCACAGCTGCAGAGCAACGACGGGACCAAGACTGTCCCCCTCGACCAGGCCACGCCCAGGCAGACAGTCATTATCAGCGAAGACCTTACTTCGCATGAAGAAGAGAAGCTCCTCTGCTGCCTGTCCAAGAACAAAGATGTCTTCGCCTGGTCGGCCCTCGATCTGGTCGGGGTTAGCCGTTCAATAATTGAGCACAGTCTGGGAATCGACCCTTCGGTACGGCCAAAAAAGCAGCGGCTTCGCAAGATGTCCGACGAGAAGACGGAGGCCGCCAAGGCAGAAGTGCACCGCCTCCTGGAAGCCAAATTCATCGAGCCGGTGGCTTACCCCACATGGCTCTCCAATGTCGTGATGGTGCAGAAAAAGAGCAGGAAGTGGCGAATGTGCATCGACTTCACCAGTCTCAATAAAGCCTGCCCAAAGGATAATTTCCCGTTGCCGCGGATCGACAAAATAGTCGATAGCGCGGCCGGATGCGAAGTCATGTCCCTCCTCGATTGCTTCTCCGGTTACCACCAGATATACATGAAGGAAGAAGACAAGGCTAGCACCAGCTTTATAACACCCTTCGGCACATATTGCTTCATCAGAATGCCGGAGGGACTCAAGAACGCCGGGTCCACCTTCTCCAGGCTTACCAAAACAGTGCTCAAAGGGCAAGTTGGCAGAAACATATTCACATATGTGGATGATATTGTCGTCGCCAGCAAGAGCAAGGAGGACCACCTCGTCGACCTCACCGAAACATTCGCGAACATGCGAGACGCACAACTCCGCCTAAACCCGGAAAAGTGCGTCTTCGGCGTTCGCTAAGGCAAAATATTGGGCTACCTGGTATCACACCGCGGCATCGAGGCCAACCCAACCAAGATTCAGGCCATCTTAGACATGACGCCTCCGCAGTCCATCAGGGACGTCCAGCGCCTGACAGGCAGATTGGCCGCTCTCAACAGATTCATCTCCAGGTCCGTCGAGCGAAGTCTCCCCTTCCTCAAGACACTCCGTGGTGCAAAAGACTTCGCCTGGGGACCAGAGCAGGCGGCGGCCTTCGCCTCACTAAAACAGTACCTGATAGAGTTGGCCGTCCTTACCAGCCCCGACCCCTCGCTCCCCCTGCTGCTCTACGTCGTGGCTTCGCCACATGCGGTCAGCGCGACACTAGTGCAGGAGCAGACTGTCGAGGGCGTGGTCCGGCAGTGCCCCGTGTACTATGTCTCCGAAGTGCTGACACCGTCCAAGTGCAACATGACAGAGCTGGAGAAGATTGCCTACGCAGTCGTCATGTCGTCGCGCAAACTGCGCCATTACTTCGAAGCATTCAAGGTCCGAGTCACCTCAAACAGGGGACTCGGCGAATTATTCAGAAACCCGGAGGCATCGGTGAGGATTGCCAAGTGGATGGCCGAACTCTCCGGCTACCACATCTGCTTCGAGCCCAGGACAACCATCAAGTCTCAAGTCCTGGCAGACTTCGTCGTCGATTGGGCTGGGCCAACAACACAGCCAGACCCGTCCGCAGAGAAGATTTGGACGATCCATTGCGACGGCGCATGGTGCCATGCGGGGGCAGGCGTCGCTGCAGTCATCACCTCACCAGTCGGGGTCAAGCACAGATATGCAGCACGCCTCAGCTTCAATCTGGAATCCGACAGATGCACAAATAATATAGCAGAATACGAAGCAGTCATCCTCGGCATCCGCAAGCTAAGGGCCCTCGGAGTCACCACCTGCATCATCAAAACAGACTCCAAGGTAGTTGCTGGCCAAGTCGAGAAAGACTATGCAGCAAAGGACCCCGCGCTCATGCAGTACCTCGCGGCCATCCGAAGTCTCGAGAGGCAATTCAAGGGGTTCACCTTGTAGCATGTGGATCGGGCCAAGAATGAAGAGGCCGACGCATTGGCCAAGGCTGCCGCCAGGGGCGAAACTCTGCCCTCCGACGTGTTCTTTCATGTCATCGGCACGCCAGCCGTCCGGAGCCCTGAAGGGCTCCAAATAACCAATGACAGCGAGGGCCACCGCATAGTCATCCTTATCATGACCGAAGACTGGCGGGCACCAATAACCCTGTTCCTACAGGGGTATTATCATCCAGCCGACATCAGTGAGGCCAAGCGCCTCAGACATCGAAGCCGAGACTTCGCACTGATTGAAGGCCAATTCTACAAAAAAGGGGTCAGTCAGCCAATGCTTAAGTGCGTCACCGAAGCCAAAGGCATGCAGATCCTACGTGAAGTCCACAGTGGCACGTGCGGCTCACACGCAGGGCCAAGGGCCCTAGCTGCTAAGGTGATCCGCCAGGGCTTTTACTGGCCCACAATGATCTGCGCCGCAAATCGGGTCACACGGTCCTGCGAAGCCTGCCAGAAGTTTTCTCCTCGGTCAGGCAGCCCCTCGCAGTATACAAAGCTGATCGCCCATACATGGCCTCTCCAGCGCTGGGGCCTGGACATTGTCGGGCCCCTGCCCACCGCTTAGGGGAACCTTAAGTTCGCCTTCGTCGCTGTCGAGTACTTCACCAAATGGATCGAAGCGCGGGCTGTTTCTACAATAACATCAAAGACTGCCCAAAAATTCTTCTGGCAGAACATTGTTTGCCGCTTCGGAGTACCGTCCGAACTAACAGTTGACAACGGCAAGCAGTTTGACAACCAAGACTTCAAGGATTTTTGTTTCTCCATTGGCACCAAGCTTGCCTTCGCCTCAGTCTATCATCCGCAGTCCAACGGGGTCGTGGAACGCGCCAACGGGAAAATCTTCACAGCTGTCAAGAAAATTCTCCTTGATGAAAAAAGGGCAGATGGACCGATTTGTTACCTGAGGCAGTCTGGGCACTAAACACGACTGAGTGCAGGGCGACCGGGTTTACTCCCTTCCGCCTTCTATACGGATCGGAGGCCATGACCCCGCAAGAAATAAAGCATGGGTCCCCGCGAACAGTTCCGTCAGCCGTCCCCGACGTGGATGAGCCAACTTCAAAGGATCTCATTGACGGAGACCGAGTCTTCGCCCTACAGGCCCTAAACAAATACTAAGCCCAGACCAAAGCATGGCGCGACCACACAGTCATCCCGAGGGAGTTCAGCGAGGGGGACCTCGTACTCGTCCGAACAGCTCGGACGGAGTCCAAGGGCAAGCTGGAGCCCAAGTGGGAGGGCCCCTTTATAGTCAAGACAAAAACTTCCCCCAGCGCTTACAGGCTCACAACGCCAAACGGCGAGGACCTGGAGCACTCCTGGAACATCGACAACCTCCGTAAATTTTTTGTTTGAATCCTCAGGGCTGATCTCGCCCTTGTAATTCGCAAAAACAATCTTGTACCGGCCCGCACTCTTTTCCTCCCGGGGGGTGAGGTTTTTAACGAGGCGGAGCCATGTAATATATGTGTGAAAATCCCCCGCAAAAACATGCGTCGAAAAAAGACCGCGACGACGACCTTCGACGTTCGACCAATACGAGGTCACCGCGAGGCTAAGCGCTAGCCACCCTCGCGTGCGACAAATCTACGCAGAAGTCGCCTAAAGGTGCAGCCGGACTAGCACAACAAGTGCGAAAAAATCGAAGTCTATCGCGAAGACTATCCGCGCAGAAGTCGCCTAAGGGTGCAGCCGGACTAGCACAACAAGTGCGAAAAAATCGAAGTCTATCGCGAAGACTATCCGCGCAGAAGTCGCCTAAGGGTGCAGCCGGACTAGCACAACAAGTGCGAAAAAACCAAAGTCTATCGCGAAGACTATCCGCGCAGAAGTCGCCTAAGGGTGCAGCCGGACTAGCACAACAAGTGCGAAAAAACCAAAGTCTATCGCGAAGACTATCCGCGTAGAAGTCGCCTAAAGGTGCAGCCGGACTAGCACAACAAGTGCGAAAAAACCAAAGTCTATCGCGAAGACTATCCGCGCAGAAGTCGCCTAAGGGTGCAGACGGACTAGCACAACAAGTGCGAAAAAACCAAAGTCTATCGCGAAGACTATCCGCGCAGAAGTCGCCTAAAGGTGCAGCCGGACTAGCACAACAAGTGCGAAAAAATCGAAGTCTATCGCGAAGACTATCCGCGCAGAAGTCGCCTAAGGGTGCAGCCGGACTAGCACAACAAGTGCGAAAAAACCAAAGTCTACCGCGAAGACTATCCGCGCAGAAGTCGCCTAAGGGTGCAGCCGGACTAGCAAAACAAGTGCGAAAAAACCGAAGCCTACCGCAAAGACTGTCCATGCAGAAGACACCTAAGGGTGCAACCGGACTAGCACAACAAAGGCAGAAACGACAACATCAAACCGTCCGCGCCAAGACCAACTATAATCGCACCAGCACAGCACAACAAAACAAACCAGACAAAGTACACAACGCCTTCGCAGGCATAGACAAGCGAGGGCACACAACTTCATCATACAAGCCTCTACACATATACAAGCGAGGGCACCACACTCTACATCGGCTCAACCTTAGGAATAATTCCCATCTCCCTATAATTAAATAACATTATCCTAAGCTCCTCACCCGCAAAAAGACTTCGCAGTTCCCCTTCACCTGTATTCACGGCGGCCGGCAAAGACAACAGTTCCTGTCGGCCAGCCCCACTCACACGAAGCCGAGCCCCCTCCGCCCCACTAACTCTACGTTTCGCAACCGCCCTTCGCCGTCGTCACCCGGTGCTAGGACCTGGCACATCTCCTGCGTCCGCGACGTGCGGCGAAGCCTCCGCCGCAGCCACATCCAAGGCCGCAAAGTAGTCCAAGTCCTCCTCCGACGACTCCTCAGTCCACTCAACCGAGCTCCCAGAGTCAGCACAATCAAAAAACTCAGATGCAGATCCACCACATTCATTACCATCTTCCGCGGTCGAAGCCGCCAAAAATTTAGTAGTAGCGGTTGCGTGCGCAGGCCCAAAATCTTGAACCTGCGCAGCAACCAAAATTCAGCAACATATACAAATTTCCCCAACCCTCTACACCCACTACGCCACCTACGAAGGCCCTGACGTTGCGGGAGCCTCCGCCGTTGGCTCCGCCGTTGCTTCCGCTGTTGTCTCCGCCGCCACCGCTGCGGGATCTTCAGCACTCGGCGCAGCAGCTACGGAGGCATCAGGCGCGCCTTCGGCGACCTCTGGGGGCAGGTCTTCGCCGGCCACAGCGGATGCGGGGGCACCCGACGCGTCTCCCGTAGTCCCTGGGGTCGGCTCCAGGGCGACCCCAGACACGGCCTCCGCCGGGGTCGGCTCCGGATCAGACAGCATGCTGTTCAACGCCCCGAAGTCGTCGACCCTCTCGCCATGCGCCGCCTAAGACAAAACACACAAAATTCATCAAACACACACACAGCCTACATCCAACAAACACCAAACAAACGAAAACGTCACCTGAGCCCTCGCCGACTCGGCCCGCTCCCTGACCACCTCGCGACCGTGCGGACCCCACATCCGGTCGTAGATGGCTCCGGCGGATTCCTTCACTACGGGGTCCTCAACCTTAAAGATATCTCGCTCAAAATCTTCATCGGCCTGGTCGAAGACCTCGAAGTTGTAATACCCAAATAGTGAGAGCAATAGAAGATATAAGAAATGAGAAATATAAAAGGGTCAATGGATCACTTGTGTTGTTATTGTCATCTTAACATACTTCAAACCATGGGATTAACTCGGACTACCTATAAAAAAATATATACTAAGTAAAAGGATGGTGCATCATGTTGGGGATTTTGTTTGCTTGTGCATTTAAATCATAACAACAATATATTAGTAGGAACACAATAATGAGTGGAGAATATGAATTAAATCTAGATTGAAACTTGGGGTTGGAAAGAAATACTATAAAATACAAAATAAAATTTATAAGTAAAATTTATACTAGTATGTTCAAATTATGTATTTAATTGAGAACAATAAGTTCACAACATCAGTTGAATTCAAATTTGAAATTTACAAATAGAAAGAAAAGAAAACAGAAAATAAGAGAAAAGGAAAAAAAGAAATGAATAAAACGCCACTTGGGCCTAAAACCTACAAAACTGGCCCATTTCCTCTTTCACCGCCGCGCAGCCCAAACACCAGAAGACCCGGCGCTGACACCTGGGCCCTTCTTGTCAGTCGCACGCGCGCACCGTAGCTCGGACTTGCGGGGCCTACAGCCCAGTCGCTTCATCGGCACTCATACGTTGGATCCTACCGCTGGCACCACGGGCCCGATGGTCAGTCTCCCCTTCTCTTGGTTTTTTTCCTGTCTCACGTACGCGCGGACCCACCTTGTCAGCTTCTACAATCCCCTCCGATCGCAACAGAAGCCAAGCTTCTCGCGCGGCGCCCGCCATTACCGCCGGGATTGTTGCGCCAGCCTGATTCCTGGTGACCGTGCGCGCCTACCTTTATAAAAAGAAAACCCCATGCTGATGTGGCGCCGAGTTCTTCTCCGACCTGCGCCCGCCACCGTGTTCGTGTGCGAGAAAGGAGAGAATCGAGGAGGGATAGCGCCGCCGCGTCGTCACTCGTCGGTCGCATTGGTGCCGTCTGCTGCAGTGTGTTGTCGGGACCAGGATTTCCGCACGGTGGTGCTCCTCCGCGTCGGGCAGTTGGGGTCGACGTTGATCATCACAAGAGACTGGGCGGAGACAGCCGAACCGCGTCGCGCGGTGGGCACCCCTCCAGGCGCCATTCGGATTCCTGGTAAGTATCCTGGGCTATCCGCAGTGTCCTCAAGTTCGCGTAACAACCGTCAGACCAGAGAATAGTGCCGCATTGAAGGATAATTTCTCGTCGGATTGGTGGTCTGCCGGGGAGCGCGGAGCTCCATGGGCAGGGCCATCGCGGCAGTTGGGCACGATTATTGGGTCTCTCTCGGATCACTGTAGCCGGGTGTTAGGTTAGCACCATCGAATTAGGATTTGGGGCTGTATTTTATGCGTTGGCCGTCACGGCGGTGGGGGTTCACCGCGGATTGGGCGGCACCACCGTGTCTGGGAGCGGAATTGGGGAAGAAACCAGGGGAGTGTTGGATGGCTATCGCAAGGTTGCGATTGCACGGCCAGGATACCGCTTCGGAGTTAGACATGAGCCGTTCGATTGGAGTCTGATGTATAGGATTCAATCGGGGTATTTTAAATCGAGTCCGTTTATCGTCGATCTGATGGTCGCGGGCGCATACCGGTTAGGGATAGTTGGATCTAATCCGGGGCGTAGATTTCTTGTCCTACGGCTGGGGCGTTCCGATAACCTTTCAGTCGTGTACTTATGCAAAAGAGCCCCTCTGCTTTCCAGAAATCAACCCGCTGTCCTCACCAGTGGCGCTCAGAGTCTTAGGAATACTTGCACGTTGGCCCCTGCGCTTACCAGAAATTGACACCCAGTCCAGAAAAGTAATAAAACCAGGAAAATAGTTTAGAAAATAGTTTTCAGTACAAATTTAATTACAGAAACTTGTTTAAATTGTAGAAAATGCATATGAATTCCAAATTGACCCATTCCAGTTCCTATAATTTTGTAATATTATTTTCTATCAAATAGTACCACTGTTTTTACATGAAATACACATTAAAATTTATTTCTCACTTAACCCTATATTAAATGCATAAAATCTTTGGAATTTCATAACTTAAAATATATAACTCCAAAATTAGTAATTCCAGTTCCTATGATCATATTTTGATGTCTAGTTTATTACTGTATATTCCATTTGCATGTTTGATGTGATGTTAATTTATGCTATGCTATGTATGTATTGTTTTGACGCGAGTAGACGAGCAAGCCACTGTGGAAACTGAGGTTCAACAAGTAGAAGTAGCGGAGCAGGAGCTCATTGAAGGCAAGTTGTGCCCTTGATCACTTACTTTTCCCAGCCATGTTCTTATTAATTTTAATGATCTGCATAGGTTAATTTTAATGGGATCCTTTATGTTACCCCAGTTTTGATTACCTCTATACCTTGTTCACCCCTAAAATATTTTTGGTTAGTACTTGCTATTGCTTTATGTGGATTGGGTATGGAGTTACACTACACATGATTATCCTGTTATTATCTTGTTATTATTACTGTTCATGTTAAGATCATTAAATTAATGGGAACATGGAGCGACCACCCGAGAAAACAGTGCTACCACAAGGGTTTAATGGGACGCCCTTGGCTGATTAACTAGGAAAGCTAGTGGAGGTCTTCCTTACCCGAAAGGGGCAAGGGCAGTAGGGGAGTGGTCAGTGTAGGGAGGTCCTTGTTTGATTTTGCTGCGATGGCGGTCAGGCAAGAACCCTGCACTGGAGCTTCCTATAAACTGTAGCGGGATTTCTGAAGCTAGTGGAACTTTGTAAAGGCCTCGTAGTGTTACCCTGCCTCGCCTCCTCGGTAGAGGTGTATGGGATTGGCCGTCTCTTGGCAGATGGGTAACATGACTTGTGGGTAAAGATGCGCAACCTCTGCAGAGTGTAAAACTAGTATACTAGCCGTGCTCACGGTCATGAGCGGCTCAGACCCTCACATGATTAATTATGGAACTTAAATTCAATTTGACATTTGCATCGCATTTGGGATTATTTTACTATTACTGTTCTTTATTATTATTAAGGTTTGGTATTTACCTACACTTAGTAATTGCTAATAAAATTTTGACCAACTTATAAAAGCAATGCTCAGCCTCAGCCTTTACTTCATTGATCAGCCTTACACTTCATGAACTCCCACCTTTGTGAGTTCATGCCACATTATTCCCCACGACTTGTTGAGCGATGAACGTATGTGAGCTCACTCTTGCTGTCTCACACCCCCCCACAGGAGAAGAGTAGGTGGTTCAGGAGGAGCTACAAGGCGAGGAGTTTGATCTGATCTAGGTGGTGTTTCTCAGTTGATATTGGCGCCGACGATCCTTAGTTCGTTTTATGGTTATTCCTTTACTTTGTAATAAGACTTCCGCTATGTAATAAGTACTCTGATGTTATTGACATTTATCTCTATACACTCTGTTATTATATATGTTGTCTTCTTGGCGCATGTATGAGATGCACCCGGCTTTGTTCCTTAAAACCGGGTGTTACAGAAGTGCCGGCACCCTTCGCGGGAGAGCGCGTTCATCGCCCCCTCGCAAGTGACCAGGGAGGCATACGCCATAAACCCCTCCACGACAGTGGGGAGTGCCTGCAACTCCTCCTGCACCCACTCCAGGCAGCGAAGTCCGGGCTCTCGGTCCGGCACTTCGAAATCACCGGTCCCCGCGCCCAGCCCACGGTATGTATCTATAAGCAGCTGGCGCGTCCGCTCTGCCTCCGCGCGCGACACGGCCTCGGCCCTCTCCACGCGGCTCTCCAGGGCGGTGAGCCGCTCCTGCAGCTGCTCGGCGCGCTCCCTGGCAAGATTGCCCTCCGCCCGTGCCAGGTTAGCCTCCGCCTGTGCAGCCTGCGCCTTGACAAGGGCCTCGTTAGTCTCCCTCCTCTCCCCCGCCAACTGGCGTCGGAGGTCAGCCTTCTCTCCCTCCAGCGTGGCCACCTTGTCCGCCAGCGTGCGACACTTGCTGTCGGCGGCCGATTTTTCACGGACGACGTCAGCATGTTGTGTCCGAAGTCTCTCGACTTCGGCAGCCACAGCTGTCGTGAGGGCCCCCGACGCTGTGCGGCTGGCGAAGTCAGCCACCTGCAGTGCAATCGTAAGACCGCGGCCCCAGCAAGCCGATAATAAAAAAAAACGAAGTCTAGCTCAGCGGACCTGATTTAGCGCCTCCGTCACCTCCTTCAGCCGGCGGGACGCAGCGCCCGCCTCATCCCTGACAACCGCGAGGGCCGACACCTCGCCTCCGGCGCTAAGAGCCCCGCCCTTCGCCTTCGGCACTGCGGCAGCCGTCGTGGTCGCCGCGGCAGGCGCAACCATAGCAAGTTGGCCTTCGCCCGACCCTGCGACGTACCAACGAATAAAAAAAAATAGAGCCAACGACTTACCACCAAGATAATCGTCCACACTAATATCGGTGGCAAAGTCGGCGACGCGTTTGCCTGACAACGGCAACGCTCGGGCCGCCTTCGCGACCTCCGCCACTCCGCCGACCGGCGGCACCACCTTCGTCGATTTGGAGCCTCCGGCGCCTGCCGTTGCCTCCGGCGCCTTGCTAGATGCAGGGGCGCCCGACTTCGCCGCCAGCGGCGGCTTGCCTCCGCCGGAGGCCGCAGCCTTCGCAGCCCCCCGCTGCCTCTTCGGCCTGGCTTCAACGAGCCTGATAGCCGCCTGGCGCTTTTGTGCAGCTCCCTGACGATCCTTGTCCATCACTGCCGACACAACAGCAGCAATATTCCGCCCGTAAGGAAAAACTCTCCATTCACGAACCATGCAAGATGTAAAAAAATCCTCGCCAGCCGCGCGGGGGACAGGAACACTCCTAGGCCAACAACCCCCGGTAACCCTCAGCATCCGAGCCGAAGACTCCCGGAGCTCGGACGAAGACATCCTTCCCCCGGGGGCCACGCACGTCCTCATCAGCTCTCTAGCAAAACCATCAGAAACCCCAAGACCCCCCGTAACAGTACCTAATTTTCTCTTTTTAGAGGATGGGGCGGCCTCCGGCGCAGGGTCGTCTCCAGTCTCCACCGCCGGCTTCTTCCCACGGCGGTCCACATCGTCTTGACCAGGGTAGCCGTCATATGGCAATTGATTTAATTCAAAAACCCTGTTCAAACGGTCATTCGACCCGCGGATATCCCAGCTGCGCTGGCCCTCTGTCCTCGGCACGTAACGTCCAACGAGCCGCACCGCCCCATCCTCCGCCTCACGCACAAAGGCGGCCGGGTCGCGGTTTTGCAGATTCAGTACGAAGGCAGGACTTCGCACCATCTTCCCACCATGGGAAGGCATCTGGCGAGGGCACACTTCGCCCAACGCCCAGCCATGCGCCAAGGGCCATACCCCGTACGCCACAAACTCTTCAACCAAATCGCGCCCACTGCTCAGGCCGGCGCCGCACCGAAGGGCCCCTTCGTCCACATCCTCCTCCGCCACTTCAAAGGGTGGGTATGCTGAGTAAAAATGAGAACACATCTCGGACACGGGGAGTCCCTCATGGCCTTCGACGGTACCCTCAGCAACATAAAACCAAAATTCATTCCAGTTGCCCCACTTGTTGCGGGCGCAAGGAACCAACTCGACTACCTGCATCGTGGTCTTGCCGGTCTTCGGCGTGAATGTGCAGGACCCAAACTGAGCAACTTCGTCTCCAATCATCCTCTTCTACCGGTGCAAACAATAATACTTCGCAAAAACTTCAACCGATGGCTGTCCGCCGTACGAAGTCGTCGCCCAGACATACTTCGACAGAGCCACAATGGCATTCGGTGTCAGCTGATGTATTTGAACGTTGAACCTGCGCAGGACTTCGCCAACAAATCGGTGCGCAGGCAAGCGGAGTCCGGCCGCGAAGAACGCCTCGAAAACAACCAACTCGCCCTCCGGCTCGGGGACTTCCTCCGTCCCCAGGACTCGAGCAACTCCGCCGCCGAAGTAACCCAACCGCTGCATATCTTGCACGCGGACCGATGACATCCGCGACACGCCAAAATCAACAGAATCGCCGGCGCGCAACTCCTCCGCCATCAAACTACTCAGCGTCTCCTCAGACGAGGCGGCGGCCGGCGGTGAGGGATCGGCCGGCGGTGTAGCGGCAGCGGAAGAAGACGAGGACGGCATCGCTACGTACCGTCGGCGGCGGCGGGCGGTCTGCTTCACTCGAGCCAGATCTCCGGCGAACAAGAGCAGGGCAGGCAGACGAGCAGCAAGACGGCGGAAAGGGCGGCTAGGGTTTTCGCGGAGCGCGGAAAGTGAAGTTCAAAAAGCGCCGACCCCCGCCCCCTTTTATAGGCAGGGCGCGACCCTTTGGGAAACCCGCAATCCAACAGTACGCCGTCAATCAATGGTCATATCAAAAACCCCCGCGGAACCACTTCGAGCGAGGGCAGCGTCTCCGCCATCTAGCGACGTCTTCGGCACCAGGTGACTTTGTCGAACCGGTCCCTCGGAGGGCAAATGTTGGGGCGAAGGCAAAGACGCCACCCTTCGCTCGAAGCCTTCGCTGCAGCAGCTGAGCTAACAGAAACAAAACAGGCAGGGACACCCTTCGCTTGGTCGGCACCAGACGAAGACCGGCGACGAAGGGCATCGCACGGTGCGGCCTCGTCCAGCTCAGAGGCCCACGTGTGATCCGGCCCATCGTAACGGGCCCCTCGTGGCCGCCGTGCGTTACGGGCCTAATTTGTAAAGGCATCCCTGTAATTACGGTCTGTAACCCCGCTTTATGGGAATATTTTGGGGATAATCTAGGTAGCTGAGGGCACATGCGTCCTTAGCTCAAGGCGCTGCGCGCTCAGGTACCTATAAATACCCCTGCACAGTGCCCGTGAGAGGCCAGATTAACAGAGCTATTGCCATCTAACGCGAGAACCCTGTTGACGTCACTGTTCACCCTTGTTGGATCCCCTTGCAACTGAGAGCAAGTTTCAACAAGAAGCTATGTTACAACCGTTGTTACAGGACAGATACAAAAGATGAGAATGTAGCTAAAGGTAAGGAAATAGGCTCTCTAGACTCTTAGCCCCGACGCTAATCCAGGAGCTCATCTCCTACCAAAGTTTCATTGTTGTGTTTATGACTGTTGTTTCCTTGTTTCCGAAGATTCGGCTATTCCTTTCATTCCAAATTTCCTAAGAGATCATAAGGGCTAGGGATCGCATTGCTTTAACGTCATGCATCGTGTGTCGTGTTTGTGATGGATGCCCACCATTCTATAGGTGTCTAAGTCTGCTGCTATCTCGTCGGATGTAGATTCTGTCCAAGTTGCGATTTGAGCCCATAATCTCCTCGTGTTTGCGCACTCTGCCAACATGATGAAAGTATATCTTATCACTTTTATAGCATAACGAGAGCAATTTTAAAAACTAGAAGAGGCATGATACTGGATACAATAAAAAAGGATCGGGTTTATTTTGAAGCATATGTACTTGAAAATCTTGAACAAAATTGGAGATGCATAGGTCCTTATTTTGAATCGACAAAGAGCTAACATCGTGTTTCGTTCAAGGACTGGCTTCATCCGGCGCAACTGGCAATGAAAACAGATGAAAAAAATCCTTTCCTATTTCAACTTTTACATTTGACACTAGAATCTAAACAGGAGTGGGAACAGAAGTAGAATAAATGAGTGTACGAAAATGTGATGATATGGACGAAAGTTCAACAGGAAACAAAAATTTTAACATGGACCATCATGATTTAGTTTATATCTAAACACAATAAGTAAAACACCTAAAACAGCTAGCCACTTACATATATAACTATGCACACAATACTAATATTATAGTAGCCAACAATACGCAAGAACAATCTATAGGGTTGCACACTGCCCACAGTTGCATGCAAGTTCATGCACATATTATGTGATGCTTTTGGAACTCGTCGGGGACGAGGGTCACCTGTGGGCTATGGCCCGTGCTGCAACTAGATCTCGTCAATAGATTGGTTGGGGCTCCCGTAAGGCGGGAGCTAGGTTGAGTCGGACGTGGCGGGGGGCTACGGTCCACATACCATGGGTCTCTAGTCACACATTTTTCTCCTTGTAGTTGAGTCTTCCTGATACGATCCACCGTGACAACATGATTCTCAGCTCGTAGTCTGTGCTTGGTCGGTTACGTTGTAGTGCACGGGATACTTATATGCATCGGTGCTGACACTACTAGTCTTGATGATCTACTGGTCTGTTATGAGAATATTTATTTTTGTAAACCTTCAATTTCTGTTTTTTTGTTGATTTGGAGCCTGATCCCTATTTAACATTATAATAGTGCCATTATATATATATATTGTTTTTAATGGTAAGTTTGAGTTTTATTTTAAACGGACATATTCACCTCCTCTAGACCACGTCAAGGTTCTTTCATAGGGTATGGGTCCCAACGATGGACATGATTGCAGGACGTGGGGTGATGATGACCCGCACGATGCATGACTTTAGGATTTTGAATTTGAGGAAATAGATAATCTGTTGTGCATGCCTTTAGGACTTTGATTTTAAGGTACTCAATGATGTGTTGCGCTTCTACCCTTAGGGCTTGTTGGGGACTTGTTCTCAACTGCTATGAATTAAGAACAAGGCAACATAGAATGTTAAATGTTAATGTTCTTCGTCCAATGAAACATTATTCCCTTGAGGATAATGAGCCTTGGACGAAGGTTGGTGTCAATACAACTACGAAGGTTAAATCTTCGTAATTGAATTTCAACAAATTGTATAAGATGGCATAAAAATATAGAATATCAAAGGTAAATGAATCATAAACGAACCATATTATATCCATTCAATATATTTAAGTGTTGAATACAATTATACCTCTGCCTTGACAAAGATTGACTCTCAAATGACGCGACTGCAAATACCGGAAAAAATTTCCCCCCCAGTAAGGGAGTACTGTTCACTATTTATAGGCACGGGACATAGCCTATGAGGAATTACAATTATGTCCCTCATAAGGGATTACAACAGCGACCCAAACATTTATGGACTGAAAGGTCATTCTACTTTTAAGTCGGTTTGTAATTCCGAAGCTTCATGAAGAGGAACCTTCGGTCATCTCCTGCGGACAGCTTCAGCCGAAGCTGCTTCTTCCTACAAGACCTTCGGCGCGACGAAGCATAGCCCCAACAGTAGCCCCTTTCGCGGTGCTAGATCGTTTTTCGTAACGAGCTTGATCCGTGAAAAAAGTCTCTTAAGCTTCGGGAAGCCGAAGGTCCAAAAAACACCTTCCCTGAGCTCGTTGTCGAGAAACGATTCAGTTTCCGAGCACGTAGCGGTCCCACCTTGCAGCGAGTGCAAGCGATTGTCCGCCTGGTGTAAAAATCCTGGCGTTTCGCCTTCTTACCTGCAGCACTATATAAACAGACAAGTAGGTGTGAAGTTACCACAACATTCATTGCTATTTGCACTGTTTTGCTGCCAAAATTTTTAACCATAGCCGAAGCTTGACTCTCGGAATCAAACGAAGCTCCAGCTTGAAGCCTACTTCGACAGAAGAAAAAACTTCGGAAGAAAAAGTATTTAATTCCCGCAAATTCGGAATTAAATGGCCAGAGTGCGTTCTATCGCTAGGGTTGAGCGTGAAGGAGGCGAAGCTGAAGGCTCGGAGACTATTCCCATCTCCGAAGCAATGCAACGATCCGGACTGGTAACTTCGGAAGAAATCCCCACTGTTGAAGCAGAACAAGCAACTGCCGAAGCAGAAGAAGAGAACATTGAAGAAACTGATCCCGAAGATGATTATCGTATTGCCATGCCAAGTAAGCCCAGCCACTTGGACTTCGGAAAGTCGACCGTTTCGAAGGCTGATCTCTCCAAGATGGTAAAGTCAGGTTATTTCAGTGAAAGTCAGAAGAAGCTACTTCGCTTCGGGGGGAAGAAACTACCCCGAAGCCAGAGAAGGATGAAATAGTCATTTTCAAGAGCTTTCTAAAGGCTGGGTTGAGATTCCCCCTTCATAGGATTATTGCAGATGTATTGAAGAGGTTTGGTATCTACTTTCATCAGTTGACTCCTAACGCTATCGTTAGGCTTAGTGTTTATATCTGGGCCCTCCGAAGCCAGGCGGTGGAGCCGTTTGTCGACAGCTTTTGTCGAGTTCATGAGCTGCATTACCAGACGAAGGCTAGAAAAGATGGATTACATGATAACTTTGGTTGCTACAATTTTGCCTATCGGAAAACCACAAAGTTTCCTGTAATCAGCTACCGAAGCAAATGGCCGGCAGCCTGGAAATCAGAATGGTTTTATGTGAGAGTTGACGAAGACAAAGAGAAGCTGGTACAAAGCCCTCTTGAATTGATCTTCGGAGAAACAAGACCGCGATGCCAAATGTCATTAGAAGGTTCCACTTGGGCTGCACTGGCTGAGTTTAAAATTATTTCAGAGCATATCAGTACTAGGGACCTGGTTCAAGAGTTCTTGGCCTTCAGGGTTTTTCCTACTTTAAAAGAATGGGAAATGCCGAAGCTAGAGGGGGAGAAGAAAGAAGGGGAACTTGTGCGTTTACCTTACTATTACAAGTTTAAGAAATACTTTAAAAAACCTTGCCAAGAGTGGCTGGACACAGTTGAAATAATGTGCAATGAAATACTCGGTAATTACTCCAAAAAAGAAGATCAGTTGATGACCGCGGCCTTCGGTACCCGTCCGAAGCGAAGACTGAATCGAGTGCTGGACGCCTTGGGTTTTGAATACCCTGACTACGAAAATCTGAATAAAGGTGCCGAAGGTCGGAAAAGGAAAAGGGGAGCCGAAGCTTTAAATGAAGATGAGGAAGAACAACCAAAAAAGAAGAATATTCCGAAGAAGAAGAAAATATCATCTCCGAAGCAAAAAGTATCTGACGAAGAGGAGACTCCCGCATCACGCTCTGCCACTGACGTGGAAGAGATTTTAAAGGTAATGACTGAATCCCTGCCTGCGAAGCTAAGTCCATTGGGGCCTCAACTGACAAAGTTTTTTCAGAAGGAAAAGGAGCCCGAAAAAACGAAGAAAACAACTAAAGCAAAGAGACAAAGAATCATCGCAGTGATAGAAGTCATTGACAAGACACCACCGAGAGCTTCAGCTCAAAAGATACCAGCGGCTGAAGAAATAACAAATATTGAAATCACACCTTCGGAGGTCGCGGCTGCCGAAGCTACCTCAACTGAAGGTTTGAACTTGGAAAGCACAATTGAACACATCGACAAAATACTGCTAGACATGGCCACAGAAGAAGCTACTGCTGCCGCCGAAGAGGCCATGGCCGCAGTGTCTGGGAAAGAAAAGGAAATTACTGACGAAGCTTCAGAGGACGAAGCCTTCATGTTCCAAAATTTGGTTGGAGAAGAATTGTCAAAAACCGAAATAGAAGAGCTTAAAGAGTATGCCAAATCCTGCGGATATAAACCAGGAGCACTCCTCTTCGGGGGTATTGACGATGAAAAATTAGACTGCATCCGGGATCAAACTGGAGCTAAGGTCATCGGTACTCTATCAAAGAGTATCGGTTTTCCGAAGCTGGAAATGGACATTAGCCGCTACCGACGACAACATATCGTTGGTAGTTTATTTTATTCCAATTTCAAGGTGAACTACTTTTCCCTTAACTTATATTGTTTTTAATAATGAAAACATGTCTAACGAAGGTTGTTTTCGTGCAGAGTATGCTGTTGAGCAAAGCCTTGAAAATGCAGCAAGATTTTGAAGACAAGAAACACGAAGTTATAATTGAAAATTTAGAAAACAAAATAAAGAAGCAATCAGCTGCTATTGAGAAGAAAAACTTTGAGCTTCAGGCAACTGAAGGCTTATTGGCAGAAGCCGAAGCTAAAATAACGGAATTGAATACGAAGCTTCTCTGCCAATCTGAACAGTTTGAACAAGAAAAACAAGAACTAAATGCGAAACTTGAAGCCGAAGTCCAAGAAAATTCAGTTTTGAAAAAATTATTGACAAGCCTTCAAGACAAATGTTTGGAATTTAGCAACAAATGTATTCAACGACTGAGAAAAATCTTCCACTCAGTTGGAGCTAGCAGTGAGAAATTCACCCCGTCAGCTGAAGATTTACCAAAGACCTTCGAACATATTGAAGGTGAAATTGATGAGCTTGACGAAGTTATAGCCGGGCACGGTGACTTCTGTGCCTGGGTAGCTTCTCGGGGCACTGCTGCTGCTTTCCTAAAAGCTGGCTGTGATCATGGAAAAATTGTCAATAGGCCCAATTTCACTCTATCACCAACAATTTTAGATGATATTCCTGACCTCGCCCGAAGCATTTCTAACAGATTTGTAAAGATGATATGGACAAAAGGCGGGCGAGAAAAGGCTGGAGACGAAGCTCGGAGTCATCTTGAACCAGTAAGAAATCATACCTTGTGCTTACCTTTTCCTTCAAGCTCGATTTTGACTTACAACTTAATTCATGTAGGATGACGAAGCCGAAGTCGATGATTAAAAAGAGTGATGCCGAAGCTAAAATCCCTCGAAGATTAAGTAGGAGTAGACTGTAGACAGACTCAGGAAACTTTTGAGATAACTTGTGTAAATGTAACTAAACTTGTCTTTAATGAGTTATGCTCATACCTTGTATTATGCTCTTACCCTTCTATTAATGTATGTGAAGTGCTTTGTTGTGGACGAAATTATCTTTTTTGAGCCGAAGGCGAAAAAACACCTTCCCTTCTTTTCGTACACAGCGAAGCATAGAGAACAACATTTCCCTTTCTTCCGAAGCTCTCCTTTTTGTACGCGAAGAAGTTCTTCTCTTATGCCGAAGCAACCACTTATGCCATGATGATGATTATCCTACATATGCCTGGATGAATGTTTATGAATGCAAATGCTATGATGTAATGTGATGTGCGAATGAATGTCCAAACACATATCCGAAGCCATACCCTCAGCCATTATTTCCTTAGAAACAATCACACATCAGCTCTGCATTCCCTTAGGAACGACTTTGGAGCTTCTTCGCCTTTTACTTTCGGCGTAATCAGCGTTGACTTTTCGCTGTAAGCTCTGCATTCCCTTAGGAACGACTTTGGAGCTTCTTCGCCTTTTACTTTCGGCGGAATCAGCGTTGACTTTTCGCTGTAAGCTCTGCATTCCCTTAGGAACGACTTTGGAGCTTCTTCGCCTTTTACTTTTCGGCACTCAATGGTGCGTTCTCAGCTTTTACATTTACATTCCTTGGGGGATTTTGCTCATATAGAACTAAAAAAGGAAATTACATATGATGGCCCCATTAAAAACCTTTCTCCCCCTTTAGAAAGGAAAAGGGTGCCATGAAAAAGAAAAGACATAAAAAGTTACATCAAGTCACACATAATATCGCCGAAGCTCATCCGCATTCCAAGATCTAGGAATGTCGTTGCCGTCCATATCCTTCAATCTGTATGAACCGGGTCTTGACGAAGATGCTACTAAGAAAGGTCCCTCCCATTTCAACTGCAACTTGCCCACTGTATCTGGGTTAGCGACTCTCCGAAGCACCAAATGTCCTGGCTCAATATTCTTCAGCCGAACCTTTCTATCACGCCACTTGATTGTTTCGGCTTGATATTTATTGATGTTCTCCACGGCTTGAAGTCTGATCCCTTCTATAGCATCTTTTTCAACAGAATGATCAGCTTCAGGATCTGACTCTGCCGAAGCTACTACTCTCATTGATCCGGTTTTAGCTTCCTCCGGAGTTATTGCTTCGTCACCAAACAATAATTTGAATGGGGTAAAGCCTGTTGACCTTGATGTTGTCGTGTTGTGGCTCCATACTACTTTGATTAGTTGATCTGGCCACTTTCCCCTGGGTTGGTTGAAAATTAACTTCATTATTCCTGTCATTATGATGCCATTGGCTCTTTCAACGAGTCCATTTGACTCCGGATGCCTGACTGATGCAAAATGGATCTTCGTGCCGATTTGATCACAGAATTCTCTGAAAGCTTCGGAGTCGAACTGTGTTCCATTATCTACAGTGATGGCCTTTGGTACTCCGAAACGACAAACAATGCCAGAAAAACTTTTGAATGGTGGCCGAAGTTATTGTGGCTAAAGGCTTTGCCTCAATCCATTTAGAAAAATATTCCACAGCCACTACAACATATCTTAAGTTTCCTTGGGCCGGTGGTAACGGACCTAACAAGTCAAGACCCCACCTTTGCAATGGCCAGATGGGTTGTATCAGCTGAGATAGAGACGAAGGTTGTTTTTGATCTCTTGCACATTTCTGACAACCTTCGCACTTTTGAACTAATTCCGCTGCATCCGAAGCTGCCTTCGGCCAATAAAACCCTTGACGAAAAACTTTTCCAAGTAACGGCCTAGATCCAATGTGAGATCCACACAAGCCTGCATGTATTTCTTTCATCAACTCTATGCCTTCGGCTCTGGATAAACACTTGAGTAGTGGAGCACAAACTCCATGCTTGTACAACTCCCCTTCTATCATGACATATGGACGAGCTCTTGCCTCTATCCTCCTGTTATAAGTTTCGTCATCTGAAAGGAAATTACCCTGAAGGTAAGAGATGATCTCAGTTCTCCAGTCTTCACTATAAACAGGAGATATATTGAGGACTGCTCTTTCAAGAAGTTCCACTGAAGGTGCTTTTATTGTTTCGAAGAACACATCCGAAGGTAAGGGCAGCCCCTGTGCTGCTGACTTAGCTAGCAAATCAGCATACTCATTTTGTCCTCGAGGGATATTTTTGACAGAAAATCCTTCGAAGGAAGCTTCGATTCTTCGGACCGTGTCTAGATATTTTTCAAGCTTCGGATCTTTAGCCTTGCAACTCTTGTCGATATGACCCGAAACAACCTGGGAATCAGTTTTAAGGATGGTCCTTCTGATTCCCATTGCTTTTAATTTCTGAAGGCCCAAAAGCAGGGCTTCGTACTCAGTAATATTGTTTGTACAGCTAAAATCGAGTCTTGCCGCATAACAAGTTTTAACTTTGGATGGTGAGACCAACACAGCGGCTGCTCCTGCTCCGAAGGTACCCCAAGACCCATCGCAAAACACTGTCCACACTTCGGCATCTTTATTTGTTTCTTCATCCTGAGCCCCTGGCGTCCAATCGGCAATGAAATCTGCCAACGCTTGAGACTGGATCGAGGATCTATGCACATAATCAATGCAAAATTCATTGAGCTCTGCAGCCCATTTTCCAATCCGTCCAGTAGCTTCTCTATTTCTCATAATATCCTTCAACGGCTGCGAAGAAGGAATAACAATATTGTATGCTTGAAAATAATGCCGAAGCTTCCTGGATGCCATCAAAACAGCATATAATACCTTCTCCAATTCTGTATAGTTTTTCTTTGATACACTAAGAACTTCAGATACAAAATACACTGGAACCTGCTTCTTGACTTGGCCATCAAGCTTCTCCTGGACAAGTGCTGCACTTACCGCTGAGTGCGAAGCTGCCACGTATAACAACAAAGGAGCCCCTGGCGTTGGTGGAGTTAATGTTGTTAAATCTATCAAATATTGCTTCAGTTCTTCAAAGGCTTTTTGTTGGCTTGGTCCCCATTGAAAGACTTCGGCTGATTTTAGCACTTCGAAGAATGGTAAATTTCTTTCTGCTGATCTGGATATGAATCTATTGAGAGATGCCAGCCTCCCTGTCAATCTTTGGGCCCCCTTTTTTGTAGTTGGTGGCTCCATTCGAAGTATAGCTTCAATTTTACTTGGATTAGCTTCAATTCCCTTTGTTGAAACCAAGCATCCAAGAAATTTCCCCTTCTTTACTCCGAAGACACATTTTTCTGGATTCAACTTTAGACCAGCTTGTCTGAAACTGGCGAAGATCTCCTGCAAATCAGCAATATGATTTTCCTGTTTCGTGCTTTTTACAATGATGTCATCAACATAAGTTAGCACATTTCTGCCTATCTGGGACTGGAGAACCTTCGCAGTCATTCTGCTGAAACTTCCTCCAGCGTTCTTGAGCCCCTCAGGCATCCGAAGGTAACAATATGTTCCACTAGGGGTTATGAAACTGGTCTTCGGCTCATCCTCCTTCTTCATCCAAATTTGATGATAGCCTGAATAACAATCGAGAAGACTCACAAGCTCTGACGAAGCTGCTGCATCAACTAAGGAGTCTATCCTTGGCAATGGGAATTCGTCCTTCGGACAGGCCTTGTTGAGATCCGTAAAATCGATACACATCCGCCATTTGCCATTGGCCTTTTTTACCATAACAGTGTTAGCTAGCCATTCTGGGTACTTTACTTCTCTGATAACTCTTGCACTGAGGAGCCTTTTGACTTCATTCCGAGCACCTTCGGCCTTGTCATCAGACATTTTCCGAAGCCTCTGCTTTCTGGGTCTGAAGGATGGGTCAACATTAAGCGAGTGTTCAATAACATCCCTGTTAACTCCGCAAAGATCATTGGCTGACCATGCAAAAACATCTTTGTTGTTGAACAAAAACCTTATCAAGGTTTTCTCCTGTTCTTCGGATAATTGGGAGCCCAACAGCACCTTCTGCTCTGCTATGTCCTCACATAAGAGCATGGGCTTCGGCTGATCTGCTGAAGCTGCTTTCTCCCTTCTGAATTTGTACTGTTCACAAGCTTCAGCTCCATCTATGTTATGGATTGCTTTTGAGTCAGTCCAGTTTCCCTCGGCCCTTCTGGCAGCTTCTTGACTTCCATGAATAGCAATGGGTCCTTGATCCGAAGGTATCTTCATGCAAAGATAGGCAGGATGAAGAATTGCTTCGAAAGCATTGAGGGTGCCACGACCAATAATTGCATTGTAAGGGTATTCCATGTCAACAATGTCAAACACAACTTGCTCAGTTCTGGTGTTGTTGATGAATCCGAAGGTCACTGGCATGGTGATCTTGCCCAGTGCAACAATCTGTCTTCCTCCAAAGCCACAGAGAGGGTGTGTAGCATCATGAATCTTATCTTCTGGCTCTTGCATTTGTCTGAAGGCCTTAGCAAATATGATATCAGCTGCACTGCCTGTATCAACCAAGACATTGTGGACGAGAAACCCTTTGATAACGCAAGAAATAACCATAGCATCGTTATGAGGAAAATCCTTGAGCTGAAGGTCCTCCTGGGAGAAGGTGATTGGAATGTGGGACCACCTTGACTTAATGAAGGGTCCCTGCACTCCAACATGTTGTACCCTTCTCTGCGCCTCTTTCTTCTGTTTTTTGTTGGCTGGTTCTGAGCACGAACCACCTGTTATCGGGAGCACCAGCTTCGGGGCCGAAGCAGCTCCAGATTGGTCGTTGAACGAAGCCATCAGCTCAAAAAAGTGGAAGTGAGTTCACCGGAGGTGGGCGCCAATGTTGGGGACTTGTTCTCAACTGCTATGAATTAAGAACAAGGCAACATAGAATGTTAAATGTTAATGTTCTTCGTCCAATGAAACATTATTCCCTTGAGGATAATGAGCCTTGGACGAAGGTTGGTGTCAATACAACTACGAAGGTTAAATCTTCGTAATTGAATTTCAACAAATTGTATAAGATGGCATAAAAATATAGAATATCAAAGGTAAATGAATCATAAACGAACCATATTATATCCATTCAATATATTTAAGTGTTGAATACAATTATACCTCTGCCTTGACAAAGATTGACTCTCAAATGACGCGACTGCAAATACCGGAAAAAATCTCCCCCCCAGTAAGGGAGTACTGTTCACTATTTATAGGCACGGGACATAGCCTGTGAGGAATTACAATTATGTCCCTCATAAGGGATTACAACAGCGACCCAAACATTTATGGACTGAAAGGTCATTCTACTTTTAAGTCGGTTTGTAATTCCGAAGCTTCATGAAGAGGAACCTTCGGTCATCTCCTGCGGACAGCTTCAGCCGAAGCTGCTTCTTCCTACAAGACCTTCGGCGCGACGAAGCATAGCCCCAACAGGGCTACCATGGTGTTGGCCATGGAGGTCAGAGGCTAGGGAAGGTGGTGTCGTGGTTTCTGAAACCGAGGGACAATGGATTTGTGTTCGATGGGGATGCAAGTGTGGACTCACTTCGAATGGTGGATCCTGGAGATCCGAGCAAAAAACTGAGACACCTGGTTATACTGGTCCAGTTTGGAGCCCTAATCCAGTGTAGTGCTTATCGTAGTATTGCAGTAGAGTGTGTTACAATTGGTGTGCTTGTGTGCAGAAAGAAAGTTGACACAACCTTTTATAGCTCAAGGAGGTCTTTACAGTGGGGACTTGTATTCTACCGTGAGGGAGCTCGGCTTGCTGCCTCTAGATGGCGTAGTCCCCCAAATGTCGTCTGTAGGGTCGTGTGCTGTCGTACCCCTAGTATGGTGTCCCATCTTGTTCGTTCGGTATATGAGTCCCTGTATCTTGCTTGCTGCTAGCCCTGCGGTACCTGGTGGGTCCTGCAAAGTGAGCTTATGGTAAGGTTCAAGGTCGTGTCTCACTACCGGAATCTGGCTCTTTGCCGAGTACTTGACGCTTTGCCCAGTGTTGCACTCGGCAAAGTCTTGCTCTCGGTAACGACTGTGTTTACCGAGAGCAGGACTCTTGGCACACACTCGGCAAAGGGCGGCGCTCGGCAAAGGGCCGTTAGCAGCCGTCTATAGCTGACGATCGTTAGCTTTGCCGAGAGTCGGGTTTTAGCGCTCGGCAAAGAAGCTTCTTTGTCGAGTGTCTTACGTCTGACACTCGGTAAAGATTACTTTGCTGAGTGCCATTCTTTGACACTCGGTAAAATATATTTTTATTTTTTCTTTCTTTTCCCAACCAAACTTTTTATGGTATGTTGCTACACTATGTAGACCTACATGTACCATTTTGGCACAATTATGAAATTGTTTGTTATAACTATTAGATTTAGTTATTTTAATTGAATTTCTTCGGATAATTCACATTTAAACTGCAAGTTACTCGAAACATGGAAAACCGTGTATGCAAAAATGATATCCATGTTAGTTAACATAAGTTACGACCGATTTCAGAAGCAGACCAGAATCTTGGAGCACCATGCTCACTAAACATGACCGTGAACTTTACATCAAGTTGTTTAAAAATTGTATAAAACACAAACAAAGTCAGAAAATCATGAAACTTAACCACATGTCATGATATCATATATAGAGGTTGTGATAAAAATTTGAGAATGTTTCGAGAAAGTTGCGACGCACTATATGTAGAAACCTACAAAATAAATCTACCTTCTGTTAGCACAAATCAAACTAAATCATTCGAATACCATACATTGCACATGCAAGATAGTAGTGGTGGAGTCATTGTGCCTCTTAGCAACCAATGTGCAGGCATGTAACCTCTCCCTAAAGGCCCTCAATACTCGACAAAGAAAAACCGCCGTCACGGCGTCTGGTACAACGAATGCAGACGAATGATAGTGATTATTATCTTGAGGTAATTACACATTTGAAGGAACATTTTGTTGTTTGTACTTTTGCCTGGTGTTCGTACTCATGGGTAGCAAAGCATAGTGGTATTCATCAGAACTCATTCTCTTTAGTTATTTCCAATATTCGACTGTCGACCTTTAAATCCTTGTATTTTCTCAGTTTGTTGCCAAAATTTCTTGGTGGTTCATGTACATGTAGTCAAACATGTCCTCTTACACATTGTCTTAGATCGAACAAAGGGCAGAAAATTGACACTTACACATTGAAGGTGTCATTTACTGTTTTGCATTTACCTAAGAATAGTTCAGCTAGATGGTGTCGTTGTTCTCTCTCTCTCTCTCTATATATATATATATTAAAGGAAGCCCAGGTCGATCATCCCTGTAACCTAGTTCAACCCAGCGTACCGACTGGACCCAGGCTGTCGGTTGCACCACCCACGCCCATGTCCGTGCGCGCAACAAAGGAATGCATGCATGAGTCAAACATGTCCTCTTGCATGCGCATAAATTTAGGAAAGATATGTGTGGCGGTTTTTATTTTTAAATGCTTTATTTCCTCCATAAATTTAGGATCGTTGCAACAGCCATGCAACTAGACTCGTAAGGACCATTTTATGATATATACTGCTACTAAATATGCTACCCTGTGTAGATAATTATACAATTCAGTATACTGCGTAAAAATCTGTTACCAGCTGCATGCACATGAATTTATGATGAAAATAATGTGCAATGAAAGGAAATGAATTGCACGCATAGAAACAAAAAATCGTATTTAATGTTTTATTTCCTTCATAAATATAGGATCCCTCCAACAGCCATGCAACTAAGCACATTAGATCTAGTTTATGATATATATTGATATAAATTATACTACATGGTGTAGCTATTTATGCAATTGTTACACTGTGTAAAAAATCTGGCATGTTGTTCACTGGTGGACGTATCTCCGGGTTGGAGCGTAATAATCTTAAGTTTTGAGCATAAAATCCTTCAATTATAAGCGTAAATACCGAGCCAATGTGAGAGGTTGATAGCTCTAGTAGGTTGTTATTACGATCCTATTTTTATGGTAGATCCGAAAAACATGGCAGCCGCATGCATGCGGTTATACAGATCTAAAAATTATGACAAAATGCATGCATGAGTCAAACACGTTCCCTTGCATGCGCGTAAATTTAGAAAAGATATGTATGACAGTTTCTATTTTAAATGCTTTATTTCCTACATAAATTTAGGATCGCTACAACAGTCATGCAGCTAGACTCGTAATGACCATTTTATGATATATACTCATACTAAATATGCCACAGTGTATAGATAATTATGCAATTCGGTATACTGCGTAAAAATCTGTTACCAACTGCATGCACACGAATTTATGATGGAAAGAATATGCAATGAAAGGAAATGAATTGCATGAATAGAAAGAAAAAATCGCATTTAATGTTTTATTTTCTTCGTAAATATAGGATACCTCCAACAGCCATACAGCTAAACGCATTAGAACTAGTTTATGATATATACTGATACAAATTATACTACATGGTGTAGGTATTTATGCAATTCGTTACACTGCGTAAAAAATCTGGCATGTTGTTCAGTGGTGGACGCATCTCCGGGTGGAGCGTAAAAACCTTAAGTTTTGAGCATAAAATCCCTCAATTATAAGCGTAAATACCGAGTCAATGTGAGAGGTTGATAGCTCTAGTAGGTTGTTATTACTATCCTATTTTTATGGCAAATCCGAAAATATGGCAGCCGCATGCATGCAGTTTCTATTTTTATACAGATCCAAAAATTATGGCAAAAATCGTGGGAGTTTTCATTGCATGTGCGCAAATTACGAACAACATAAATCAAGGAATTGCCTTTCCAATGTGCATGCAGTAAACTGATATACGAACTCCGTGTTTAAGCATAAAACCATACAGTTTTTGGCGTAAATAATACATGTGGTAGGCATAAAACACAATAATCGAAAAGAAAACTGCGCCGGATTGGAGGATGTCACGCGCGATCATCGCTGCGCGCATCTCGGACCTTCCGTGACGCCGCTCGCTCGAAGATCGCGCCTCATGCGTCGCCGTCGCTACTCGCACGTCGACAGGCGTCGCTTGCTCGCCGGTCTTGGAAGTGCCGCCTCCTCGAGACCTTTGGGACGCCGCCGCTTGCCCGCACAAGGGCCCCGCTGTCGCTCGCCCTCTGGATCGGGGAGCCACCGCCACCGACCTGGGAACCACCGCCACTATTCCGGATCGAGGAACCTCCACCACCGCGCGTCGAGGTCATGGAGTTGCGGCCACCGACTGAGGGTCCACCGCCGCGCACGCTCTGGGGCAACCGTCGTCGTCGCACGCGGCGTCGCTAATGAGTCGGGGTGGAGCGTAAAAAACTGAACCCTAACACTCCGGGTCCTGTTTTATAGACGTCCGGATGTGGTCCGGCTCGACCGGATTGCACCATCCGACCTGGGCTTCCTCTAGTTATTGGAAGCACAGGGCTCCTAATATATAAACTATATATATAGGGCTATATTTGATCGGACCGTACGTGGACTGAGATCCCGACCAAACCGCGCCTTTTCCCATTCCATATATAATTTAGCGTAAACATCCGTCATTTTCTCTAGCTCCCGATCACTGTTTCCGTAACCGCCGACACGATAGCAAAAACGCCAACTCCTCCGCCGACTCCGCACCTCTCCATCGTGCGCCATCGCTCCACACGTACTCGGCAGAAGAGCGGCGCCACCCGGGTTGTCCCCAACCCGTGGTCGACGCGCGCCACTGCTGCAATCGCCGACGCGACCGCAAAAATCCCCAGTCCTCCGCCGACACGACTGCTCCACCCCTCTCCGCCGTACGCCGTCGTTCCACACTTCCTCAGCAGAAGAGCGGTGCCACCCGAGTTGTCCCAAACCTGCCGTCAACGAGCACCGCTGCTGCAACTGTCCGATGGTAGCCGCTTTCTGGTTCTCCCCCAACCCTTGAAGCGGATTTCACGGAGTCGTCTTCGGCCATCCTCGTCGAGGTTCTTCCCCAACCCTAGAGGGCCGCATTATTCAGGACCGTCTTCGGTCGTGAACAAAATTATATATATATATATATATAATTTGTAGGTGATCCACAATTTGGAAGGTAGATGCATGTGGGAAACCAAAACTGTTTCTGAGACAGGAAGAAATAAGCAGCTCTTCTTTCCGGTTGGAATGGGTGAAACATAGATTTTAAAATTACAACCTTCATGTGTAACTAGCCAGTTGCCCGTACTTTGCTACGACTGCTATATACTCAAATATAACTATTGTTTATTTCTAAACACTAAGGTTTGTGTGGTTTGGTGGTTAACTCCAAATTTCTAAAGCAAGAGAGCATGGGTTCAAGTGATCGCTCTGCACTATTTTTTTCGCGGTGCGATCGAGGGTGAAGCCATGGTATCTGAAAGGGAAATAGGATCAAACCTTTTCCTATAAATATTTTGGTGGTTGAATTGCCCAACACAAATAATTGAACTAACTAGTTTGCTCTAGATTACATGTTCTACAGGTGCCAAAGGTTCAGCACAAACCAATAAAAAGATTAAAGTTAGGGTTCAAAAGAAAGGAGCAAAAGAAACCGAAGAGAACCCTGGTCTGGCGCACCGGACCATCCAGTGTGCCACCGGACCGTGTCCGGTGCACTAGGGTGAATCGACTTCAAACTCTTCACCTTCGAGTTTCTGAGGCCGCGCTCCGCTATAATTCACCGGACTATCCAGTGGGTCACCGGATTGTTGAAAGGCAAATGTGCCCTTGGGCCATTTCTATTATATTTTGGTGATTAAGTGACCAACACATAGTGAGTGAGTTATTATGTGCCAAATGAAGAGAGAAGTGCAAATCATGTAACAAGGTATGTTTCTAGACTTAGTACATTGGTTTGAGTACTAACATAGTCTGGCACACCGGACTGTCCGGTGGTGCACCGGACAGTGTCCGGTGCGCCAGGCTGGACTCCGGTGAACAGGCCACTCTTGGGAGAATTTGGCGGCGTACGGCTATAATTCACCGGACTGTCCGGTGAGCCAACGGCCGCCAGCGCAACGGTCGGTCGCGCAATCCGTGGGCGACGCATGGCCCACTCCAACGGTCGGCAGGGGGCACCGGACTATCCGGTGTGCAACAGACAGTGTCCGGTGCGCCAACTGCCACGAATCTGCAATGGTCGGCTGCGCCAGAATTGGAAGGAGATCGCGCACCGGACATGAACAGTGGTTGTCCGGTGGTGCACCGGACTGTCCGGTGCGCCACCCGACAGAAGGCAAGGATAGCCTTCCTTGTTGGCCTCCAACGGCTCCTAGCTACCTTGGGGCTATAAAAGGGACCCCTAGGCGCATGGAGAAGTCACCCAAGCACACTCGAAGCATTCCAAGACTTCTAGTCCTCACTTTCACACAATCGTTCATCGTTCTTGAGATTGGAGCACTTTTTGAGTTGTAAACTCCCCACGCGTGTTTTGTGTGCTCATCTTCTCACTTGTGTGCGTGTTTGCAGTGTTGATTTAATTCTAATGTGCGTTGCTCTTCCCAACCTTACTCCGTGCTTTCTTTGTGATCAATCTTGTAAGGGCGAGAGGCTCCAACTTGTGGAGATTCCTCGCAAACGGGAAGAAAACTACAAGGAATAATACCGTGGTATTCAAGTTGATCATCGGATCACTTGAAAGGGGTTGAGTGCAACCCTCGTCCATTGGGACGCCACAACGTGGAGGTAGGCAAGTGTTATACTTGGTCGAACCACGGGATAAACCACTGTGTCTCTTGTGTTGTCTTTCTCTGTGATTATTGTGATTCGCAAGAGCTCGCTCTATAGCCACTTGGTTCTATTGCACTAACATCTTTATAACCAAGCTTGTGGCTATTTAGTATTAAATTTTACAGGATCACCTATTCACCCCCACTCTAGGTGCTCTCAATTGGTATCAGAGCCGTTCTCTTCATGTAAGGGACTAATCGCCCGAAGAGATGGATCCTAAGAGAAAGGGGATGGTGGTCAACGATAAGGAGGAGTCCATCTTCAACGAGCCAAGGGACGACAAGCCCACTGACTCTGGCTCGAGTCATAAGAAGAAGGACAGGAAGAAGAAGAGGCGCATCAAGAAGATCGTCTACTACGACAGCGACGAATCTTCTTCTTCACCAAGAGACGACGACGACGAGTAAAAGAAACTGGTTAATTCAACTTATTCATTTGATTATTCTCACATTCCTTTCAATTCCAATGCTCATTTGCTTTCAATTCCTCTTGGTAAACCTCCACACTTTGATGGAGAGGACTACGCTTTTTGGAGTCACAAAATGCGTAGTCACTTATTTTCTCTCCATCCTAGTATATGGGAGATAGTTGAAAATGGAATGCATTTCAACAGTACCGATAACCCAGTGTTTATCAATGAGCAAATTCATAAGAATGCACAAGCTACCACTGTTTTGCTAGCATCCTTGTGCAGGGACAAGTACAACAAGGTGAGCGGCTTGGACAATGCCAAGCAAATATGAGACACCCTCAAAATATCACATGAGGGAAACGACGCCACCATGATCACCAAAATGGAGTTGGTGGAAGGCGAGCTGGGAAGGTTCGCGATGATCAGGGGAGAAGAGCCAACACAAACGTACAATAGGCTCAAGACCCTGGTCAACAAGAATAGGAGCTATGGAAGCACAAGATGGACGGACCACGAGGTCGTCCGACTTATGCTAAGGTCTTTTACTGTTATTGACCCTCATCTTGTGAACCTCATCCGTGAAAATCCTAGGTACACAAAGATGACGCCGAGGAGATACTCGGAAAATTTGTGAGTGGGCGCATGATGGTCAAAGAGCCAAGATATGTTGATGATGCATTAAATGGCCCATGCCCATCTACGAGCCGCAGCCCGTTGCGCTCAAGGCAACAAGCAGCAATGAGGCGCTACCAAGCAAGGTAGCACAAGTAGAGGCTGCCGGGCTCAACGAGAATGAAATGGCGCTCATCATCAAGCGCTTCAAGACCGCTCTTAAAGGACGCAAGGAGCACCCCAATAAGAACAAAACAAGGGGAAAGCGCTCCTGCTTCAAATGCGGTAAGACTGATCACTTTATTGCAAACTATCCCGATAATGATAGTGACCAGGGACAAGAAAAGAGTGGGAAGAGGGAGAAGAAGAAGGCCTACAAGAAGGCGAAGGGTGAGGTGCATCTTGGCAAAGAATGGGATTCGGACTGCTCTTCCTCCCACTTCGACGACGAAGGACTTGCTGTCTCAGCCTTCAACAAGTCCTTGCTCTTCCCTAACGAATGCCATACTTGCCTCATGGCAAAGGAGAAAAAGGTAAGCGTTCGAGAAACCCCTAAGTATACTACTCCAAGCGATGATGATTCTAGTGATGATGAAGTAGATTATACCGATTTATTTAAGGGTTTAGATAGAGCAAAAGTAGATAAAATTAATGAGTTAATTGATGCTTTAAATGAAAAGGATAGACTTTTAGAAAAGCAAGAGGATATTTTGTATGAAGAGCATGACAAGTTTGTTAGTGTGCAAAAATCTCTTGCTTTAGAGGTTAAAAGAAATGAAATACTATCTTCTGAATTATCTGCTCATGAAATTGTGTCTAGCTTAAAGAGTGTTAATGATGATTTAAATGCTAAGCTAGAAGTAGCTAATAAATCTAGTTCATGTGTGGAACATGTTGTAATTTGCAATAGATGCAAGGATTTTGATATTAATGCTTGTAATGAACATCTTGCATCCATTACTAAATTAAATGATGAAGTGGCAAGTCTTAATGCTCAACTTAAGACTTGCAAGATAGATTTTGATAAATTAAAGTTTGCTAGGGATGCCTATACAATTGGTAGACACCCCTCAATTAAGGATGGACTTGGCTTTCGAAAGGAAGCCAAGAACTTAACAAGCCAAAGGGCTCCCAATCCCAACAAGGAGAAAGGGAAGGCCCCTATGGCTAGTAGTAATCAAAAGAATCATGCTTTCATGTATAATAGGAAAATTGCTAGTCATAATAGGAGATATGATCATGATGCCTGTGATTCACATGCTATGTTTGCTTCAAGTTCTAATTTTAATGGTAGGCCTAGGAGAAATTTTGTGTCTCATGCTCCTAAGAAAATGTGTAATAAACCTACCACTGTCTTTCATGCTTGCAACACTACGTTTGTACTTTCATGTAAAAATGAAAAAGTGGTTGCTAGAAAATTGGGATCCAAATGCAAAGGAGACAAGGCTTGCATTTGGGTACCAAAAGCTATTGTGACTAACCTTGTAGGACCCAACAAGAGTTGGGTACCTAAAACCCAAGTGTAAATTGCCTTGCATCCGGGGGCTCAAGCTGGATTATCGACAACGGATGCACAAACCACATGACGGGGGAGAAGAAGATGTTCACCTCCTACGTCAAGAACAAGGATTCCCAGGATACGATTATTTTTGGAGATGGGAACCAGGGCAAGTTTAAAGGTTTGGGAAAAATAGCCATCACAAGCGAGCACTCTATTTCCAATGTATTTTTAGTAGAGTCGCTAGGTTATAATCTCCTGTCTGTAAGTCAATTGTGCCACATGGGCTACAATTGTTTGTTTACAAATGTTGATGTATCTGTCTTTAGAAGGAGTGATGGTTCATTAGCGTTTAAGGGTGTACTAGATGGCAAACTCTACTTAGTTGATTTTTTCGAAAGAGAAGGCCGATCTAGATGCATGCTTAATCGCTAAGACTAGTATGGGCTGGCTGTGGCATCGCCGTCTAGCACATGTTAGGATGAAGAACCTTCACAAACTTCTAAAGGGAGAGCATGTGTTAGGACTAACCAATGTATGTTTCGAAAAAGATAGACCTTGTGCAGCTTGTCAGGCAGGGAAATAGGTGGGAAGCACTCATCACAACAAGAATGTGATGACAACATCAAGACCGCTGGAGCTTCTTCACATGGACCTCTTTGGACCCGTCGCCTACCTTAGCATCGGAGGAAATAAGTATGGTCTAGTAATTGTTGATGATTTTTCCTGCTTCACTTGGGTGTTCTTTTTGCAGGATAAATCAGAAACTCAAGGGACCCTAAAGCACTTTCTAAGGAGGGCTCAAAACGAGTTTGAGCTCAAGGTGAAAAAGATAAGAAGCGACAACGGGTCCGAATTCAAGAATCTGCAAGTTGAGGAGTATCTTGAGGAGGAAGGGGTCAAGCATGAGTTCTCCGCTCCCTACACACCACAACAAAACGGTGTGGTAGAGAGGAAGAACAGGACACTTATCGACATGGCGAGGATGATGCTTGGAGAATTCAAGATGCCCGAGCGGTTTTGGTCGGAAGCTGTGAACACAGCTTGCCACACCATAAACCGGCTTTACCTACATTGCCTCCTCAAGAAGACCTCCTACGAACTACTTACCGGTAACAAACCCAATGTTTCCTGCTTTCATGTATTTGGGAGCAAATGCTACATTTTGGTGAAGAAAGGTAGACATTCAAAATTTGCTCCCAAGGCAGTAGAAGGGTTTTTACTAGGGTATGACTCAAATACAAGGGCGTATAGAGTCTTCAACAAATCATCGGGTTTGGTTGAAGTCTCTAGCGACGTTGTATTTGATGAGACTAATGGCTCTCCAAGAGAGCAAGTTGATCTTGATGATGTAGATGAAGATGATGTTCCAACGGCCGCAATATACGCACCATGGCGATTGGAGATGTGCGACCACAGGAACAACAAGAGCAAGATCAACCTTCTTCCTCAATGATGGTGCATCCCCCAACTCAAGATGACAGATAGGTTCATCAAGAAGAGGCGTGTGATCAAGGGGGAGCACAAGAAGAACAAGTGATGGAGGAAGAAGTACCACCGGCCCCTCCAACTCAAGTCCGAGCGACGATTCAAAGGAATTACCCCGTTGACCAGATTCTAGGTGACATAAGCAAGGGAGTAACAACTCGCTCAAGATTAGCTAATTTTTGTGAGCATTACCCGTTTGTCTCTTCTATTGAGCCTTTCAGGGTAGAAGAGGCCTTGCAAGATCCGGACTGGGTGTTGGCCATGTAGGAAGAGCTCAACAACTTCAAGAGGAATGAAGTTTGGAGCCTGGTGCCATGTCCAATGCAAAACATTGTGGGAACCAAGTGGGTGTTCCGCAACAAGCAAGACGAGCACGGGGTGGTGACAAGAAACAAGGCTCAACTTGTGGCAAAAGGTTATGCCCAAGTCGCAGGTTTGGATTTCGAGGAGACTTTTGCTCCTATGGCTAGGCTAGAGTCTATTAGAATTCTATTAGCCTATGTCGCTCATCATTCTTTCAGGTTGTTTCAAATGGATGTGAAGAGCGCTTTCCTCAACGGGCCAATCAAGGAGGAGGTGTATGTGGAACAACCCCCTGGCTTTGAGGATGACAGGTATCCCGACCACGTTTTAAGCTCTCTAAGGCGCTCTATGGACTTAAGCAAGCCCAAGAGCATGGTATGAATGCCTTAGAGATTTCTTAATTGCTAATGCTTTCAAGGTTGGGAAAGCCGATCCCACTCTTTTCACTAAGACTTGTGACAGTGACCTTTTTGTGTGCCAAATTTATGTCGATGACATAATATTTGGTTCTACTAATCAAAAGTCTTGTGAGGAGTTTAGCAGGGTGATGACACAGAAATTTGAGATGTCAATGATGGGCGAGTTGACATACTTTCTTGGGTTCCAAGTGAGACAACTCAAGGACGGCACCTTCCTCTCCCAAACAAAGTACACTCAAGATCTTCTCAAGAGGTTTGGGATGAAGGACGCCAAGCCCGCGAAGACGCCGATGGGAACCGATGGGCATGTCGACCTCAACAAAGGAGGTAAGTCTGTTGATCAAAAGGCATACCGGTCTATGATAGGTTCCTTGCTTTATTTATGTGCTAGTAGACTGGATATTATGCTTAGCGTATGCATGTGTGCTAGATTTCAATCCGACCCAAGGGAATGTCACCTTGTGGCCGTTAAGTGGATTCTTAGATATTTAGTTGCTACGCCTTGCTTCGGGATCTGGTATCCAAAGGGGTCTACCTTTGACTTGATTGGATATTCAGACTCCGATTATGCTAGATTTAAGGTTGATAGGAAGAGTACATCAGGGACGTGCCAATTCCTAGGAAGGTCCCTGGTGTCTTGGAGTTCTAAGAAACAAACCTCTGTTGCCCTATCCACCGCTGAGGCCGAGTATGTTGCCGCAGGACAGTGTTGCTGAAAGTTCCCTTTGCCCGGGAACAGGATCTGGATGTCGCCTAGAGGGGGGGGGGTGAATAGGCGAATAAAAATTTTCACTTTGAAACTTAAATTCTTACTCTACTCGAAGACTAGAACGCAGTGGAGTGAAGGACCCTTTGAGTAGGTTGCATCGGATTTGAAATTCCTGTCTTAAGAATATCTTGCACTTCAAAGAAAGCTAGTACCACAAGTAAGCAGTGAAGTGCAAATGTAAGAACTAAATAAGACAGGGAATCAACACACAACACAGAGCAGAGCACGTGGACACAGGAATTTAACCCGAGGTTCGGCCAAGCCTGAAATGCTTGCCTAGTCCTCGTTGGAGTTAGCCACACCTGGGCTTGGAGTCTGTTTCAACTCCTTCCTCCGTTTGCTCAGATCTATCAGTCAGACAGATAGAGCCTTCCACTATGTTGAGTTGATTACAACGAAACCGCGGCTGCTTACAATCTTCTTTGCAGCACTCCGGCAGAGTAACGATATGCTCAAGACTATGCTCTAGCTCTTAGCAGCACTTCCCCACTCTGCCGGAGAGCCAGATGCAGATTCTCATCAAAGTCCTTTGCTTGATTCGCCGATAATGATTAAGGACTTCTACAACTTATTTAACTCGAGATGAACATGGGATTAATATTGCACAATAATCCAACCTTGAGTTAATAATCAGACAATAAGGATTAACAGCTTAAGCATAGAGTTTGAAATAACCATTTTAAGCTCCCCCAGGGTCTCCATTCCATCTCGAGGCACCTGCATGGTCTAGTTGACAAAGTTTGGTACCCATCTCGGGATGGGTCCATGACGTTCAACTAAAAGTGCCTTTGGTACCCAAATAGCCTTTGTGCTAGTTCTAGGTGATCTCATTATAGATCTAGCACAAGTGTATGATTTGGGTCTCCTAAGCGAATGAGATTGAGACAAATTTACCTGCTTAGGAACCTTACCTTTATTGCATACCTTGGATAGATGACCCTGCTCACCACACTTGTAGCAGAAGCGTCGCTCAACCTGACATGACGCTTGCTGTTTGTCATTTTCCTTGGTGAGAGTCATCTTGGAGAATGCACATCTTTGATTCTTCATGACCGGACATGAAGTGATCATGTGGTCCTTGTTGTTGCATCCAAAACATCTCATTGCCCCTTCATCCTTGTCGTTGTATGGACAAGACGCGATGAGGTGGCCTAATGCTTTGCACTTGAAGAATCTCCTTTTTCCTCTTCTCTTTTTACTTTTGGATGACATAGAGAGGTTATTAGTGTAAACAACATGACTAATTAAATCGTTACCTTTCTCTTGTCTCATGTTGATTTCTTCACTCATTGCTTTAGGAACCTCTTTCTCAAGGAGGTTGACCCTTGCTGCGATTTCTCCTTCCTCATGTTTCTTCACCACATGTTTGTAGATATCTTGAGGAAGTCGAGCATGGCGTCTTCTCCTTAGTTGTCTTCGTTTCTTGTTCCCAAGCAATTTTCTTTTAGACCCTACAACTTGTTGCTCAATCAAGGATTGACTTTCTTTTGAGGAGCGGGGGTTAGAACATGGTGATATACAATTTGAATGCGTACATTTGCAAGAATGAGGTTCACATGAATTTAAGTTTGCAAATACAACCTCATGAGCAATATTGAGCATGATATGGTCATCAACCAATTCACTATGAGAATTTGACAACATATCATACTTTTCATTTAGAGCAAGTTTTTCCAGATTTATCATCTCTACTTGACTCCTAAGCATAGAATTTTCAGTTTTAAGTTGAGCAACACAAGATGAAGTATCATCATTATTTCTTTGCTCAATTAAAATTGAATCATACCGTTGGACCAAATCATAATGAGAGCATTTTAGCTCCTCATATTCTTTGGTCATCTTCTCCAGGCTGTTGTTTGTTTTGATGAGTGTCTCCTCTAGCCTGAGAAGCGTCTCGCCTTGTTCCTTGTTCCTTCTCAGCAGCTTAACCAAGAGTGCTTTGTCCTCTTTGTTGAGATGGATGTAGAGACGACGAATCTCCTCTTCTTCCACATCGTCGGTCTCATTTTACCTGTCATTAATGTTAGCGGAAGCAATACAGGAAAATGTACCTTGTGGTGATGAAGATTCATCCTCGCTATCATCCTCATATTCCTCCTCATCATGGCTTTCGTCTCCACCGTCATCGTTTGCAATAAGACATTTATTACTAGTGGAGAACAAACCTGTCGATGAGGTGGATTCATCGTTTGGTGCCCAACACTTTTCTTCTGCCTTTGAAGGGTTAGTATCACAAGTAATATAGGGTGTAGGAGCATCACAATTTGCCACAGAATATTTTCCTTTAATTCTATTCCATAAATCATGAGCATCAACAAATAAATCACTATCACTACTCATGATGGCAAAATAAGCACTTCTAGAAAGAGAGTCAACTAAGATGTTGCAAGCACGGTGATTGAGAGATAAACTTCTTAGTTCAGCATTAGAAGGATTTTTACTAATATCAGAGGTAAAAATACTTCTACTAAAGATCTGTCTCAAATCAGGATCAACATGCATGAAAGCATTATAAATAGAGACAGACCAAGATTTACAATTAGAACCATCGCCTAGTAGAAGTTCTACAGTTACCTCTTGTGACGACATTGTCATCTCCGGACGACTAAGCCCACACTGGAGAGGCCTAGCTCCGATACCATTTGAAAGTTCCCTTTGCCCGGGAACAGGATCTGGATATCGCCTAGAGGGGGGGGGGGGGGTGAATAAGCGAATAAAAATTTTCACTTTGAAACTTAAATTCTTACTCTACTCGAAGACTAGAACGCAGTGGAGTGAAGGACCCTTCGAGTAGGTTGCATCAGATTTGAAATTCCTATCTTAAGAATATCCTGCACTTCAAAGAAAGCTAGTACCACAAGTAAGCAGTGAAGTGCAGATGTAAGAACTGAATAAGACAGGGAATCAACACACAACACAGAGCAGAGCATGTGGACACAAGAATTTATCCCGAGGTTCGGCCAAGCCTGAAATGCTTGCCTAGTCCTCATTAGAGTTAGCCACACCTGGGCTTGGAGTCTGTTTCAACTCCTTCCTCCATTTGCTCAGATCTGTCAGTCAGACAGATAGAGCCTTCCACTATGTTGAGTTGGTTACAACGAAACCGCGGCTGCTTACAATCTTCTTTGCAGCACTCCGGCAGAGTAACAATATGCTCAAGACTATGCTCTAGCTCTTAGCAGCACTTGCCCACTCTCTAGAGGCTTATAACTTTGCCTCTCCACAAACTAGAGAGATATACACGAGGGAGAGAGAGAGAATTGATCCGAGTGATGTCTACACTTGTTGGCTGCACTTCGCTTTTTGATTGAGGCGCCTAGAGGTCCCTTTTATAGGTACAAGGGGCCTAGGAGCCGTTGGAAGCAATCCAGGAAGGCAAATCTTGCCTTCTGTTGGGTGGCGCACCGGACAGTCCGGTGCACCACCGGACATCCACAGTTCACGGTCCGGTGCGGATCTCCTTCCTAAATTGGCGCAGTCGACCGTTGCAGACTTGGAGCCGTTGGTGCACACCGGACAGTCCGGTGCCCCCATCTGACCGTTGGCTCAGCCACACGTCACGCGCGGATTGTGCGGCCGATCGTTGGCCCGGCCGACCGTTGGCTCACCGGACAGTCCGATGCACCACCGGACAGTCCCGTGATTTTTAGCCGATCGCTGTCGACTGCTTTCCCGAGAGCGGCGACTTCGCCGCAGACGACTCACCGGACAGTCCGGTGATTTTTAGCCGTACGCCGCCGTCGAGACCCGAGAGCAGCCTGTTGACCAGACGCCGGCCTGGCGCACCGGACACTGTCCGGTGCACCACCGGACACTGTCCGGTGCACCACCGGACAGTCCGGTGCACCCAGACTGCGCATAGTCATGGCTCCACCAGCAAAGTCTTTTTCTTTTCTTTCTTCTTCTCTCTATTTATAACACTTAGACAACTATGTTAGTACACATAAACCAATGTACTAAGTCTAGATACATACCTTCTCTTGGATTTTCACCTCTCTAGCATTTGACATGCTTAATATTGATGTTGGACTCATAAATCATCAAGTCAGCTTAACTGGATCTACACTGACATTTCTGAGCTCCAACATCGTGCAAAGTTCACATAGAATATCTCCAAACTAGGAACAACCCAAACTAAGGATCAAGGTGCACTTAGCTCTTTTGGGCTGCTTCCAGTTCTGGCTTTGATACTGGTTCTTCTTCTAGTGACCTTGTTCACTTCTTAGAGCTTGATCTTGAGCCTTATGACTTACACCACATAACTATAGATGTTTCCCCATTGGTTGTAAGTCACGTCCTTATGTAGTGATCCTTGATGTGCCATAGCTCTTCTCAACTTGATCACCCTTGACTTTGCAAGTCTTCTTCTTCACCCTTGGCTTTGGGTTCCTCAGCCTCTTTGACCTTCTCCCATGCACTTGGTACCTCGAAGCTCTTCTTGCCTCCATCCTTGGCTTGATCAGTTGTCTCTGAGCTACGCACCCGAGTCTCACTTTATGCAATGTCCATCTTACTTGTGATGCCCATTATCTATCCATCATCTAGTCCTTGGACCATCACACTTGTTCACTTGTGTTGAACCCTGTTAGCTTTACATTAAGCACATGTTCAACACTTAGCACACTTGTTAGTCCTTTAATTGAGTTGTCATCCAAACACCAAAACCCACAAGAGAGCTTTCAATCTCCCCCTTTTTGGTGATTGATGGCAACACAATTAAAGCTTACATAAGAGTGAAATTTAAAGCACAAATTTTGAGCTCTAAGATTGTAGAATGCTCCCCCTAAATATGTGCTTACATTAAAATCTTAGCTTTGGCCTTAAATGCCAAAATGCACATACTTAGGCTAAATCAAAGCATTGCTACACCTTAGCACCTGTGGGATGCATTGTGTCAAGGATCAAACCATGATGCGTATAACACACAAATGCACAGAATCAGAGTTAAACACCATTCAATTGAGTGGATATATCACAGGAATATCAACCTACCACTATTCACCATTAAGATACCAATTTAAACTAAGATACCAATTTAAAGCAATCTTAAAGCACCATTAACCCATTAACCACATGCACCATTTCCCACATGAATATCTATTACAGAATGAACACAATAGATGCCAATTAATTCATATCAGCGGAAGCACTAGTTTCACATCATCACCATATAATACAACAAGAAGCATATGATAAGAATTATCTAAAACAACAAACTAACACATCCTTCCTTAAGATCAAAGGAACTCAAACTAACACATCCTTCCTTAAGATCAAAGGAACTCAAAGCCTTCCTTAAGATCAAAGGAACTCAAAGAAACCTAAGCTTTAATGCACAAAATTCTCCCCCTTTGACATCAAACACCAAAACCACATTCGAGCAAGAACATAGGATGATGTCAAGGGATAGCAGGGTATTAAGGAGGAAAAACTCACTAACAATACTCCCCCTTATTCATTAAACATATGCACCACAGGTATTAAGATACATTTACGCAAAATATCAATACTTCCTTTTGTACCTTTACCATGTTGTGGTGTACTTTCCATCTTGAGAGTTTAATCTCTAGGAGGCTCTGTCACACCCGGCTTTAAGGAACAAAGCCAGGTGCATCTCATACATGCGCCAAGATGACAACATATTTAATAACAGAGTGTATAGAGATAAATGTCACAATAATCAGAGTACTTACTACATAGCGGAAGACTTATTACAAAATAAAAGAATAAATATAAAACAAACTAAGGATCGTCGGCGCCAATGTCAACTGAGAAACGCCACCTAGATCAGATCAAACTCCTCGCCCTGTGGCTCCTCCTGAACCACCTGTTCTTCTCCTGTGTGGGGGGGTGTGAGACAGCAAGGGTGAACTCACACATGTTCATCGCTCAACAAGTTGTGGGGAATAATGTGGCATGAACTCACCTGTCACACCCGGTTTTAGAAGGCAAACCGAATGCGAACCATGTACGTGCCAGGATCAGTTATTCACGTACACAGCAGTTACATAATATGGACATCATCACACAGTGCTCAAAATAGTATTAAAAGGGGAAATAATAGTCAATTACATCATACGTCTGAGACGTCCATATAGTACTTACAATAAATCAAAGTGCGGAAAAGAAACGTAGATAACCGCGGCCTTCACAGGCAGCCGACTGGGGGTTGCCGCTAACCCACACCTAGAACTCGTCGTAGTCTTGGAACTCCTGGAAGTCTCCTTCCACAGCTTCATCTTCTCCTGAGCAGTGGTTGCAATGCTGACAACCTGGGGGGGGGGGGTTTGGTGTGTAGAGCAAGAGTGAGTACACATCAACATACTCAGCAAGTATCCTGTTTGGCTGTAGTGGACTAGCTTTATGTGGGGATAAGTCAAGCAGTTGCTTTTAGTTGGTCAGTTTGTTATTTACTAGTAGAAAGCCAGGTTTTAGCATTAACCCAAGTTATTAACCCAAAGTACCCTTTCCAAACGGAAAGAATACCACTTACCATTACCATAAGCATAATCATAACCATCCTCATTGTCATCTGTAAACCAAAATGTCTCTGATCAAGTACCACTAATCATTGGAGCTCCCTTGGCCGCTCATAACCGCGAGCACGGCTGATATATCAGTTTTCAAACACTCTGCAGAGGTTGTGCACTTTACCCACAAGCCGTGATTCCCTTTCTGCCCGGAGATCATGACTCTCCATTGATCACTACCAAGGTGACCCAGCAGGGCATCACTACGTAGCCTTTACAAAGATTCCCCGGGACTGTAGTCGCCCGTTAGGTTTCCTAAATGTACCGCACTCCTCCCCAAAGGACAAATCAACCTTGGCAGAGCGAGCCGCATACACCGAGCCCCATTGACGGCACGACGGCTAAGCGAACTACACCCCGGTTCCTCTAATTATTCAGCTAAGGGCGTCCCACTCCACCCTCATGGTTGCACTGTTTTCCCGGGCGGTCATCCATAGAACAGGTCCTTACGGAGAGGCACTCGAGAAACCGCTCGAGTCCCCTTAAAAGCCACAAGTATAACATCATAATAAGAGAGGGGAAAACAGCGTATCATATATAATCTCATCATGTTCATTGATTAGAGTTTGAGCAATAGCATGAAGCTAAACAATAATAAACCGACCCAAATAGGTAAACAAGGACATGGATAACAAAAGCTAGTCAATCCTTAGGTATAAATGTGTAATGCGGGAGGTGAATTAAAGAATGAATAGGACAGAGATAGGTCAAAGGACACTTGCCTCCACCAACCGACTGCTGCTCAGGGGCTTCTCCTGCGAGTTCCTCGGGCTTTTTGACCGGATCGTTCTCTATGCGATTGCAAGCATACATACATTCATCCATTCAAATTGGGAAACAAACATTACATCATACAAGGGAACAAATAAAGTAAATATGCATCAAGTATGACATTCGATATCGCATTCATTATGATTAGAAAGAAACGGGAAAGGGTCTCGCGGGGGGGGGGGGGGGGGTTAAAGCTTATGCACTAATGATTAGTTACAATTGGTTCTAACAAAAGAATTTAGTTATATGCACTAATGGAAACCTAGTCATTTTTAGTTGATCAACATTGAACTGGATAAACAATTGATTATATGAATCAACTTGCGTAACGGAATTCTAAATTAAGTTTCCTATTTCAATAACATGAACAATGATTAACCTGCCTAAAATAAAATATATAACAATAATGAAAGAAAATAAAATAAAATAATAAAAAAAATAAAAAAAGGGGGGGGGGGGGCGGTTGAACCGGCCCGGGGCAGGGGCGGCTGGGCAGGGCGCGCAGGGGCGGCCGGGCTGGGGCGGCCAAACTGGCGGGGGGGGGGGGGGGGGGTGGCCGAGCAGGGCGCGCAGGGGGCGCGGCTGGGGGCGGCCGAGCGACAGGGAGAGAGGAGGGGAGAGGGAGGGGAGAGCTCACCGGGGATGGGGCGGCCGAGCGGCAACGGGCGGCGGCCGAACCGGCGGCAGGGGGCGGCCGAGCTAGGGCAGGGGGGGCGGCGGCGGCTAGAGGGAATGGGGGAGGGGGAGGGAGAGAGAGAGGGGTTGGGGGGAAAAAGGAGGGGGCGGCTGGGCCACTTGGGCCCAAAGGGGGGCGCGCGGGGGGGCGGCTGGGCCGGCCCACGGCGCGGGAGAGAGAAAAAAAGAGGAGAGAGAGAAAGAAAAAGAAAAAGAAAAAGAAAGAAAAGGTTTTTCTCCTTTTCGAAATCCGATCTTCCTAGATGAATGCACTTACATTTCTAAGCAATCAAAGAATGCATAGTTCAGCATGGTGCATCAAACAACATAAAGTAATTTAGGGTTTTTTCTTTACACGGGAATTCCAAACCGAACCCCGCTAAAACTTTGGAAAAGGTCAAGGTTTAGCGAGAGAACGAGAAAAGAAAAGAGTAACGCCTGAATTTGGTGAGAGAAAAGAAGAAAAAATTCTACCCCCCAAATTCAGGGTGTTACAAACCTATCCCCCTTAAAAGAATCTCGCCCTCGAGATTCAGGGTTGGCTAGCAAAGAGCTCAGGGTATTTAGCCATCAGATCATCTTCACGCTCCCAGGTTGCTTCTTCCTCAGAGTGGTGATTCCATTTAACCTTGCACATTCTGATGGTCTTCCTTCGGGTGACTCGGTCTGCAACCTCAAGGATCTGCACTGGCTTCTCAACGTAGGTCAAGTCCTCCTGGACCTCAAGACCTTCCACTGGCAACTGCTCTTCTGGCACACGCAAGCACTTCTTCAACTGAGACACATGAAAGACATCATGCACAGCAGACAAATTCTCTAGCAAACTGAGCTGATAGGCCACTTCTCCACGCTTTGAGAGGATTTGGTATGGACCAATGTAGCGGGGTGCTAGCTTGCCTTTCACTTCGAATCTTCTGACTCCTCTGATCGGTGACACTTTCAGATAGACAAAGTCTCCGACTTCGAAACTTAGCTCTCTTCTTCTTGTGTCCGCATAGCTTCGCTGCCTCGATTGCGCTATCTTCAGATTCTCTCGGACCATCTTGATGTTCTCTTCGGCTTCAAGCAGAATGTCTGGCCCAAACACTTGCTTCTCTCCAGGCTGATCCCATTGCAACGGAGTTCTACAACTCCTTCCATAAAGCGCTTGAAATGGTGACATCTTCAAACTGGCCTGGTAACTGTTGTTATAGGAAAACTCTGCATAAGGCAATCTCTTATCCCATCCGGACTGATCTTGCAACGCACAGGCTCTCAACATATCTTCAAGAATTTGATTGGTTCTTTCAGTCTGACCATCTGTCTGCGGATGATAAGCTGAACTGAAATTCAGATGTGTGCCCAAGGCTTCATGCAACTGCTGCCAGAAATGAGAGGTGAACTGCGTTCCTCTGTCTGACACTATCTTCTTTGGCACACCATGAAGACAAACGATCCGAGACATATACAACTCTGCCAATACGGCACTGCTGTAGTTGGTCTTGACTGGTATGAAGTGGGCTGACTTGGTCAAACGGTCCACTACTACCCAAATGGAATCGTAGCCGGCTCGAGTGCGAGGCAATCCGACTATGAAATCCATACCGATTTCATCCCATTTCCACTGAGGGATCTGCAACGGTTGCAACAATCCAGCTGGTCTCTGGTGCTCTGCCTTAATTCTTCGGCAACTATCGCACATAGCCACATGCTCTGCGATTTCCCTCTTCATTCCGTACCACCAGAATTTCTTCTTCAGATCCTGATACATCTTCTCACTACCAGGGTGAATCGAATAGGCTGTCTCATGAGCTTCCTTGAGAATCAACTCCCGAATGGACTGGACATTGGGAACACACAAGCGGTCTTTGAACCATATCACGCCTTTTGCATCTTCTCGAAAATCTTTGCCTCTGCCATCTAGAATCAGTCGCCGGATCTCACTGATCTTCTCATCATTCTTCTGCGCTTCTTTGATTTCGCACTCCAAGGTAGGTTCCAATTCAACTGTGACTCCTCGCGAATTGTTCAGAAACCCGAGACTCAACCTGTCAAACTCTTTGGCCAACTCATAAGGCATCAGACGAGCGACCATCATATTGACTTGACTCTTTCTGCTCAAAGCATCTGCCACTACGTTCGCTTTGCCTGGATGGTAATGGATCTCCAACTCATAGTCTTTGATCAACTCTAACCATCTTCGTTGCCTCATGTTCAATTCTGACTGAGTGAATATGTACTTCAGACTCTTGTGGTCTGTGTAAACATCGCATTTCTGTCCATACAGATAGTGCCTCCATGTCTTCAGTGCGTGAACCACTGCTGCCAACTCTAGGTCATGGATTGGGTAATTCTTCTCATGAACCTTCAGCTGTCGGGACGAGTAAGCCACAACTCTTCCCTCTTGCATCAACACGCATCCCAAACCTGTGTAACAAGCATCACAGTACACAGAGAAGGGCCTGTGCACATCAGGCAAGACTAAGACAGGCGCTGTTGTCAACTTCCCTTTCAGCGCTTCGAAGGCCTCTTGACATTTCTGGGTCCACTTGAACTCAACCTTGTTGCCTAGCAACGCTGTCATTGGTTTCGCAATCTTCGAAAACCCTTCAATGAATCGCCGATAATATCCGGCCATTCCAATGAAGCTCTTGATTCCTCGAGCATCCGTTGGCGCTTTCCAGTTCAGAATGTCTGCCACTTTCTTCGGATCCACAGCCAATCCTTCTTTGTTGATTATGTGACCCAAGAACAGGACTTCACTGATCCAGAACTCACACTTGCTCAACTTTGCATACAACTGGTGCTCTCGCAATCTCTGCAATACCATCCTCAAATGATCTGCATGCTCCTCTTCGCTTTGAGAATAAACCATAATGTCATCAATAAATACCACCACAAACTTATCGAGATAATCCATGAATACACTGTTCATCAAGTTCATGAAGAACGCTGGTGCATTGGTCAAACCAAAAGACATCACTGTGAACTCATATAATCCATACTTGGTAATGAATGCCGTCTTCGGAATGTCCAAAGGTCGGATCCTGAGCTGATGATAACCTGACCTCAGATCAATCTTGGAGAACACACTGGCTCCTCTCAACTGGTCAAACAGATCTTCTATTCTGGGCAAAGGGTACTTGTTCTTGATCGTGACTTCATTCAAAGCTCGATAATCGATACACATCCTCTTGGTGCCATCTTTCTTTTCCACAAACAAGATAGGGGCGGCCCAAGGCGAGGTGCTTGGCCGGATGTAACCTTTCTCTGACAGCTCATCAATCTGCTTCTTAAGCTCAACCAACTCTGGTTCGACTATTCTGTAAGCTCTCTTAAAGATGGGGGCGGTTCCAGGAAGAAGCTCTATGGCAAACTCAACTTTCCGCTCTGGTGGCATACCCGGTAAGTCCTTTGGAAACACATCTGGGAATTCAGACACCACCTTGATACTCTCAATTGGGTCTGCTTCACTGCTATCGACAGCCATCTGATAACAACTTCCTTTCTTCGGCTCAGGCGGGACTAACTCGGTCACCACTTCCTCTCCTAGTGGGGACACCAACTTGATTGTCCTTTTATCACAACTGATAACTGCCTGATACTTATCTAGCCAATTCATCCCTAGGATGACATCTATTCCCTGAGTACCCATTACTATAAGGTTAGCGGGAAACGCTATCCCCCTTATTTCCACACTTACATTCAAACATATGCTATCAGCTCGAATTCTACCACCGGCTGAGTCAATTTGAATGGGGGTTGACATGGTAGTAATTGGAAGATTATGTGCTTCTACCCATGATGCAGTAATGAAAGAATGCGTTGCTCCAGTATCAAATAACACTTCTGCAATATGGGAGTCGACTGGGAACATACCTACTATCATGCCGGGAGTCTCCTGAACTGCTTCAGCCTCCAAGTGGTTCAGTCTCCCATGATTATAGCGCGGTTGAGAGCGGTTGCCTGCTCCAGGCTGAGACACATTCTGCTTTGCTGGGGCATTGGGGCCTGACTGCTGCTGGGCTGCCTTCTTCGGACATTGCATCACCCAGTGGCCTTGTGTAAGGCCCAAAATGTGTATAAAAAAAATAAATATATGAAGAGATAAAATAGCAAATTCGGAAATATCAAATTAAACTTGAATACTGAGACTTGAAAACTGAAAACTTTGAAACCAAGAATCATATTTGAAAAGAGGTAATAGAAAAGTTTTCTATTCAACAAAACGATTATTCATTTCATTGAATGATACGCTATAAGCATTTATTTACATATTTACATAAATATTAAACTTAGATGACCCAAGTCGGGACTAGATTTTTCTTTTAAGTCTAACACATAAAATTCAAGTCTCAGAAAAAAATAAATAAATAATAGGGAGCCTTCCTATTTTAATAAATGTTTCCTTCACCAATGTTACATATAGAAGCATAAACAACAAAATAAGATAATGAATAAATATTCTACTTTTGCATTCATACTGGGAATTCTTTGAATGATTTCATATGGTCTAGAAATCAAATTTGAATAAAGTTTGAACTTGTAGTTTGCAATAAAACAGAAAATAGAAACAGGAAATAAATAACAAAAGAAAATAGGAAAATGAAAAGAAAAAAAGATAAAAGGAAAACTGATAGTGGGCCGCGAAACCCGCTTTTGGCCCATTCGAAGCGATCACTCCGCGTGCCCATCTCCCTTCACCTGCCCCGCGCCTAGGTTTCCTCTCGCCGCCGGGTGGGCCCACCATGCGGCTGGGTCTTCTACCTCGCGGCCACAGCGGACGCGGACTCTGCGCTTCAAGCGAATCCTGGGATCTCGGGCGCTTGTGCCGAATCAGACGCCGGTCAGTTGGGATCCGCCATAACAATCGGAGCTGGAGCATGCGTCGGACTAATCCTCTCCGCTGGATGCTCGCGCGCATGGCGCGCTCCGTTGACCAACTCCCCCCCAAAATCGGACTCAGTTTCGGGTATAAGAACCGTGGGCACCGTCGCTGTGAAGACCCGGCGCATTCCCTCTCCTCTCCAGATTTCCGAAGCGGCCTTTTTCCCTCGCCAAAGCTCCTTCCTTACTGCTCGTTGTGCCATCTTCGACGCACACCACTCGTCATCGACGTCTAGCCGGGCCAGGGTTGTGGCCACACGCTGCACAGTTCCTCGTCGCCGCCGCTCAGGGGCTAGCTCGGTCCATCGTCATCAATCGTTGAGTGCGCAGCTGCGCTCGCTGTACTCCAACTCGCCAGGGGGACTCGCCACCATCTGAGAGTTCCGCGTCTGGTGTTCGGGGCGCGCGGCGAACTGCTCGTCGGATCTTCAAGGCCGCGTCTCACCGTGGGCAGGGAATCCCACTGCTCCGATCTCGGTGAGAATTACTTCTTTAGATTCGCTATGTTCCCCGATTCGATTTGCGCTAGTCGGTCGGCGAGTGGGGGTCTTGGGTCACGGGAACGCTATCGCCGGCAATGGCCTCCGCCGTGGGGTCTGGCGGTGAGGCCGTCGGGTCGGCCGGGGATTGGGGGCAAGGCTGTTGGCCGTCTGATCTTAGCGGACGGATGCGATTAGAGGAGAGAGAAGAAGGGCCCCCTGGCCGTCCGATCGCCAGTGGGTGGTTTAGATTGAATTGGAGTATCCCGGTGCGCCAAATAAAATCCGAGCCCTTGGATCGGTGGCGTGCGTCCGGGATCAATTGTGTACGTGGACATCCTACCGACCCTCCGATCTGGATCTAGCGGTCAGTGTGCGTACCGATTCAGAGGATTGCATAATTTAATCTGGACCGTTCACTTCATATCCTGCGGCCACGATCGGCCCATACCTCTTCGGCGGTGGCTTTTCACAATAGTCCCTGGGTTTTCTCTGTTTAAACCCGCAGTACAGGACCGTAGTAAGTCCATTACAGAGAGGTCCGAAATTTTGTAGAAGTAACCCTGGGTTTCTGTCTAATCATGCGCTCAGTCCAGATATTGGTTATAACAGGGAAACTAATTGAGAAATTGATTTTTAATATAAAAACAAATCCCTAGAACTTGTTTAATTCATAGAAGATTGATGTGATGTCCAAATTAATCCATTCCAATTTCTACAGTTTTATAATATTATTGTTTATCAACTAGTGCCACTGTTTTTACATGAAAGTCAGATTAAATTTATTTCCTAACTAATCTTATATCAAATACATAAAATCTTAGGAAAATCATAACTCTTTCGTTTTAACTCCGATTTGATCCGTTCAAGTTGCGTTAGTCTCGTAGAAATGCGTAGATCATTATTATGTAGTTTATTCTTATGTTTGGTGTGATGTTAATTTTGCCTATACATGTTTGTTTGTATTGCTACGACTAGCAGTGAGGTCACGAGTCACCTGAAGATCATCCTGGTATCTGGAATCTCAAGTCCCAGGCAAGTTGTGCCCTTGATCACTTCTTTTTTTACCCAGCCATGTTCTGATTAATCATAATGATCTACATAGGTTAATTTTGATGGGACCCAATAGGTTACCCTAGTTTGTCTATCTTTATACCTTGTTTACCACTGAACTTTTTGGGTAGTACTTGCTAGTGCTTTATGTGGTTTTGGGTATGAAGGTACATTATTCATGATCACACTTTTATTATATGTTTATTATTACTGTTCATGATAAGATCATTATGTTAATTGGAACATGGAGAACCACCCGGGAAAACAGTGCTACCACAAGGGAGGAATGGGACCCCTTGGCTGATTAATTAGGAAAGCTAGTGGAAGACTACCTTACCCGAAAGGGGCAAGGGCAGTAGGGGAGTGGTCAGTGTAGGGAGGCCCTCGGGAGGATTTTGCTGCGATGGCGGTCCTGCAAGGGGTTCCTGCATTGGAACTTCCTATAAACTGTAGCGGGTTTTCTGAAGCTAGTGGAACTTTGTAAAGGCCTCGTAGTGTTACCCTGCCTCGCCTCCTCGGTAGAGGTGTATGGGAAGTCGCGATCCTTTGGCAGATGGGTAACATGACTTGTGGGTAAAGATGCGCAACCTCTGCAGAGTGTAAAACTGGTATACTAGCCGTGCTCACGGTCATGAGCAGCTCGGACACTCACATGATTAATCTATGGAACTTAAATTCAATTTGTCATATGCATTGCATCGCAGGTGATGTTGTTACTTCTGTTCTACTATTTAAATTGGGTTGGTATTTACTTATACTTAGTAATTGCTAATAAAATTTTGACCAACTTTAAAAGCAATGCTCAGCTCTAACCATCCTCTTTGGTAAGCCTTACACTTCACGTGAGCTCCCGCCTTTGGCGAGTTCATGCACATTATTCCCCACAACTTGTTGAGCTATGAACGTATGTGAGCTCACTCTTGCTGTCTCACACCCCCCCACAGGTCAAGAACAGGTACCGCAGGATGATGCTCATGGAGGATGCTGCGATGTGTTCGTGAGTGGTCTAGGCCGTCGTCTCCCTGTCAACTTTGGGTTGCTGGACCGTTGTCTCCTTATAATGTAATTATTTATTTTGTATAGAACTCCTGTTATATATAAAGATGTGACATTCGATCCTGTGCCATGGTTCATCATATGTGTGAGACTTGGTCCTAGCACACCTGGTGATTATGTTCGCACCCGGGTTTTGGACCCCTAAAATCCGGGTGTGACAGAAGTGGTATCAGAGCAATGTTGACTGTAGGACGAAACCTAGATAGAACTGGACAACCAATATTTACTTACCTCTGCTACTCTCATCCTTTCTAGACTTTTCTTAACCTTTTCTCATTTATTTCCGCTTTACTCTGATTATTCTTATCTTTTTCTTTCCAAAGACAAATGTGGATTTCACATCTTGAAAATCATGTGCCTGAAGTGACCTTTAGGAATAGGAGACCTAATCCTGGGAACAAAAACAAAACTATTTTTATAAGTGTCTATGTACTTGAATGTTTGCTCTTATGAAATATGTCTGATTTGGATCTTTGTTTGAGTGTGATGGGTTGTGGATCAATGTCCACAATTACATCTGCATATACATCTAGGCATAAAGGATAGCATTTGTAAGATAACTAGACAATCTAGATTATCCCCCTTAAAAATATATATATATATAGTATTCCGTATCTATCTCATCTTGACAGATTCTATCTTACCTTTGGACATTCACCCCGTACAACTAGTTACCCTAGTCTTGACATAAAATATCTGGTCAAGCCCTGCCAAAGAAAGTTTTAGTACATAACCAACTATTAGCTTATTCATTCTATCTACTAAATGATTCCCTTGCAAAGCTATCTTACCATATGCTTCTAACTTAGATGGTCAATACCAGGCGGGGTGGTGGAATTGATTTACCTCCTAATCGACACACTCGGTGGATATATCGACAACCCCAACCACAGCCAGCAGAGATGAATCCTCCTAATCCTCCATCAGGCGAAGTCGATCCACTAATTGCAGCTCAAATGAGGATGATGCAGCAAATGGCTGACACTATGGCAGATATGCGCACCCAAATGCAGCAAGAACGCCAAGAAATGCACCAGGAAAGAGAGGATGCACGTCGGGAAATGCGCCAAGAGCGGGAAGAGATACGCCAGGAGAGAAGGGTACAACAACAGCAGCTGCAGCAACAACTTCAACAACAGCAGCAACAACAACAAGTGCCATTGCCTCCACCTCCACCTCCAGTTCCACCCCGAGATAAGCATCGGGAATTCATGAGCCACAAACCACCAACCTTCTCCAACTCCACGGATCCACTGCAAGCTGACGACTGGCTAAAGTCTATAGAGAAGATGCTCAACATAGCTCAGTGCTCGGACCGAGAGAAAGTACTCTACGCATCAGGTCGTCTTGCTGGTCCTGCTGCGGATTGGTGGGATGCGTACTGCGCTGCTCATGTTGCTGTCGATACAATTACCTGGGCAGAATTCTCCACACAATTCAGGAATTACCATATTCCTGCTGGACTCATGAAGATTAAGAGAAAGGAGTTTCTCTCCCTCAAGCAAGGAAGTATGTCCGTGAGTGAATATAGAGACAAATTCATCCAGTTATCTCGATATGCTCCTAGAGATGTAGAGGATGATGAGCAAAAGCAGGAGCTTTTTCTGGACGGTTTGATTGGACCCTTGCAATATCAACTGGTATCGCACACATTCCCATCCTTCCAAAGGCTACTTGACAAAGCTATTGCTGTAGAAAACAAGAGGAGTATATTTGGAGAGAAAAGGAAGGCTGCTAACCAAGGGCAGGCTGGAAGTAGTTCCCGTCCTCGCTATACTACCACTCCAAGTACACCAGCTAGTGGCAGTTCTGGACAACAAACTCAATAGGCACCAACTGCTCCTCCAAAAGCAAGCACCCCAGCAGGACCTGTTGCTCCCAACACATCCACCTACAGGGCATGCTTCAAGTGTGGACAACCGGGACACTACGCCAACTACTGTCCCAACAGAGCTGCCTACACTACACCGGCTCCGATGAAGCAAGGACAAGCCTCGGCAGGAAAGAGTCAGCCCCTATCTGTCAACCGGGGACAAGCTCATCATGCAGAAGTAGAAGCTGAACCAGGTGAACTGGAAATTCAAGAAGAAGAGCTGGTTGAAGATGAAGTAGTCGGTGAAGAAGTCAACGAACAACAAGAATAGAGATAAACATAAACATAGATACATATATACATACTTTACTATTTGTAAGACCTAAATATTAGTTTAGCTAGTAGTAGTATTTTACTATTTTAGTAATAATAATAAGGTCTACTTGACCCTGTGTTTTGCTAATAAATTGTGCATCATGCTGAGGTTTTGTTTGTGCATATGTGTTTTGAGATAACATGGTTATATACCCTTTCCTTACAAATCTCGAGGACGAGATTTCTGTTAAGGGGGGTAGGATTTGTAAGGCCCAAAATGTGTATAAAAAAAAATAAATATATGAAGAGATAAAATAGCAAATTCGGAAATATCAAATTAAACTTGAATACTGAGACTTGAAAACTGAAAACTTTGAAACCAAGAATCATATTTGAAAAGAGGTAATAGAAAAGTTTTCTATTCAACAAAACGATTATTCATTTCATTGAATGATACGCTATAAGCATTTATTTACATATTTACATAAATATTAAACTTAGATGACCCAAGTCGGGACTAGATTTTTCTTTTAAGTCTAACACATAAAATTCAAGTCTCAGAAAAAAATAAATAAATAATAGGGAGCCTTCCTATTTTAATAAATGTTTCCTTCACCAATGTTACATATAGAAGCATAAACAACAAAATAAGATAATGAATAAATATTCTACTTTTGCATTCATATTGGGAATTCTTTGAATGATTTCATATGGTCTAGAAATCAAATTTGAATAAAGTTTGAACTTGTAGTTTGCAATAAAACAGAAAATAGAAACAGGAAATAAATAACAAAAGAAAATAGGAAAATGAAAAGAAAAAAGATAAAAGGAAAACTGATAGTGGGCCGCGAAACCCGCTTTTGGCCCATTCGAAGCGATCACTCCGCGTGCCCATCTCCCTTCACCTGCCCCGCGCCTAGGTTTCCTCTCGCCGCCGGGTGGGCCCACCATGCGGCTGGGTCTTCTACCTCGCGGCCACAGCGGACGCGGACTCTGCGCTTCAAGCGAATCCTGGGATCTCGGGCGCTTGTGCCGAATCAGACGCCGGTCAGTTGGGATCCGCCATAACAATTGGAGCTGGAGCATGCGTCGGACTAATCCTCTCCGCTGGATGCTCGCGCGCATGGCGCGCTCCGTTGACCAACTCCCCCCCCCAAAATCGGACTCAGTTCCGGGTATAAGAACCGTGGGCACCGTCGCTGTGAAGACCCGGCGCATTCCCTCTCCTCTCCAGATTTCCGAAGCGGCCTTTTTCCCTCGCCAAAGCTCCTTCCTTACTGCTCGTTGTGCCATCTTCGACGCACACCACTCGTCATCGACGTCTAGCCGGGCCAGGGTTGTGGCCACACGCTGCACAGTTCCTCGTCGCCGCCGCTCAGGGGCTAGCTCGGTCCATCGTCATCAATCGTTGAGTGCGCAGCTGCGCTCGCCGTACTCCAACTCGCCAGGGGGACTCGCCACCATCTGAGAGTTCCGCGTCTGGTGTTCGGGGCGCGTGGCGAACTGCTCGTCGGATCTTCAAGGCCGCGTCTCACCGTGGGCAGGGAATCCCACTGCTCCGATCTCGGTGAGAATTACTTCTTTAGATTCGCTATGTTCCCCGATTCGATTTGCGCTAGTCGGTCGGCGAGTGGGGGTCTTGGGTCACGGGAACGCTATCGCCGGCAATGGCCTCCGCCGTGGGGTCTGGCGGTGAGGCCGTCGGGTCGGCCGGAGACTGGGGGCAAGGCTGTTGGCCGTCTGATCTTAGCGGACGGATGCGATTAGAGGAGAGAGAAGAAGGGCCCCCTGGCCGTCCGATCGCCAGTGGGTGGTTTAGATTGAATTGGAGTATCCCGGTGCGCCAAATAAAATCCGAGCCCTTGGATCGGTGGCGTGCGTCCGGGATCAATTGTGTACGTGGACATCCTACCGACCCTCCGATCTGGATCTAGCGGTCAGTGTGCGTACCGATTCAGAGGATTGCATAATTTAATCTGGACCGTTCACTTCATATCCTGCGGCCACGATCGGCCCATACCTCTTCGGCGGTGGCTTTTCACAATAGTCCCTGGGTTTTCTCTGTTTAAACCCGCAGTACAGGACCGTAGTAAGTCCATTACAGAGAGGTCCGAAATTTTGTAGAAGTAACCCTGGGTTTCTGTCTAATCATGCACTCAGTCCAGATATTGGTTATAACAGGGAAACTAATTGAGAAATTGATTTTTAATATAAAAACAAATCCCTAGAACTTGTTTAATTCATAGAAGATTGATGTGATGTCCAAATTAATCCATTCCAATTTCTACAGTTTTATAATATTATTGTTTATCAACTAGTGCCACTGTTTTTACATGAAAGTCAGATTAAATTTATTTCCTAACTAATCTTATATCAAATACATAAAATCTTAGGAAAATCATAACTCTTTCGTTTTAACTACGATTTGATCCGTTCAAGTTGCGTTAGTCTCGTAGAAATGCGTAGATCATTATTATGTAGTTTATTCTTATGTTTGGTGTGATGTTAATTTTGCCTATACATGTTTGTTTGTATTGCTACGACTAGCAGTGAGGTCACGAGTCACCTGAAGATCATCCTGGTATCTGGAATCTCAAGTCCCAGGCAAGTTGTGCCCTTGATCACTTCTTTTTTTACCCAGCCATGTTCTGATTAATCATAATGATCTACATAGGTTAATTTTGATGGGACCCAATAGGTTACCCTAGTTTGTCTATCTTTATACCTTGTTTACCACTGAACTTTTTGGGTAGTACTTGCTAGTGCTTTATGTGGTTTTGGGTATGAAGGTACATTATTCATGATCACACTTTTATTATATGTTTATTATTACTGTTCATGATAAGATCATTATGTTAATTGGAACATGGAGAACCACCCGGGAAAACAGTGCTACCACAAGGGAGGAATGGGACCCCTTGGCTGATTAATTAGGAAAGCTAGTGGAAGACTACCTTACCCGAAAGGGGCAAGGGCAGTAGGGGAGTGGTCAGTGTAGGGAGGCCCTCGGGAGGATTTTGCTGCGATGGCGGTCCTGCAAGGGGTTCCTGCATTGGAACTTCCTATAAACTGTAGCGGGTTTTCTGAAGCTAGTGGAACTTTGTAAAGGCCTCGTAGTGTTACCCTGCCTCACCTCCTCGGTAGAGGTGTATGGGAAGTCGCGATCCCTTGGCAGATGGGTAACATGACTTGTGGGTAAAGATGCGCAACCTCTGCAGAGTGTAAAACTGGTATACTAGCCGTGCTCACGGTCATGAGCAGCTCGGACACTCACATGATTAATCTATGGAACTTAAATTCAATTTGTCATATGCATTGCATCGCAGGTGATGTTGTTACTTCTGTTCTACTATTTAAATTGGGTTGGTATTTACTTATACTTAGTAATTGCTAATAAAATTTTGACCAACTTTAAAAGCAATGCTCAGCTCTAACCATCCTCTTTGGTAAGCCTTACACTTCACGTGAGCTCCCGCCTTTGGCGAGTTCATGCACATTATTCCCCACAACTTGTTGAGCTATGAACGTATGTGAGCTCACTCTTGCTGTCTCACACCCCCCCACAGGTCAAGAACAGGTACCGCAGGATGATGCTCATGGAGGATGCTGCGATGTGTTCGTGAGTGGTCTAGGCCGTCGTCTCCCAGTCAACTTTGGGTTGCTGGACCGTTGTCTCCTTATAATGTAATTATTTATTTTGTATAGAACTCCTGTTATATATAAAGATGTGACATTCGATCCTGTGCCATGGTTCATCATATGTGTGAGACTTGGTCCTAGCACACCTGGTGATTATGTTCGCACCCGGGTTTTGGACCCCTAAAATCCGGGTGTGACACCTTGCTCTCCGCAGTGGAAACATGCTCTGTTTCCAACCTGAGCTGGTGCTGCCTGATTGTTCTGCTGGTTTGCTGGGGCAGGAAGACGAGGTGTCTGCTGATTCTGCCTCTGAAACTGACCTCCTGACTGATTGCTCTGACGGTTCTGGTACTGGTGCTGAGGATACTGCCTTTGGAACTGCTGATGCTGCTGAGGTGGACGTTGGTTCTGCCTGAACTGCTGAGGTTGATTGCCTGAGAAACAAGGGCAGCTGTTGCTTCCAGGCTGGGGTCCACTGATCTTGCGCTTACGATCCTCCATCTCCTTACGCTTCCTTTCTGTCATGATTGCTCTGTCAATCAGGTGCTGGAATGTCGGGAAGGTATGATTCATCAGTTGGTACTGAAGAGGGTCAACCAAGCCTCTCAAGAAACGGTACTATCGCTTGGCGTCGGTGTTGACATCTTCAGGAGCATAGCGAGACAGCTGCAGAAACCTGTCCCGGTACTCACTGACAGATGATGACCCTTGCTTAAGGGCCAGGAACTCCTCCTTCTTCACTGTCATCAGACCTGCAGGCACATGGTACTGACGAAAGCTACCTCTGAACTCTTCCTAGGTGATGGCATCGGGGTTGGCATGGGTGGCGAGGTAAGACTCCCACCATGATTGGGCTGCTCCTCTCAACAGACGGGGACCATACAAGACTTTCTCCCTGTCGTCACACTGAGCGGTATGCAACTCCCGCTCCACAGTGCGCAGCCAATCTTTAGCATCCATGGGGTCAGAAGTGTGAGCGAACGTCGGGGGATGACCTCTCATGAATTCAGCACGCTTGTCTCTGTGCATCTGAGGCATCTGAGGCTGGGGTGGTGCTTGCTGCTGTTGCTGCTGCTGCTGCTGCTGAATGGCGGCTAGAGTCTGACCGATGGCCTGAACTGCCTGAGTCTGCATCAGAAACATCTGCTCGATCGACATCGGGGGCGGGGGTGGCAGGTGCTGCTGCTGAGGCACCTCATCCTGCGGAGCGGCTCGCTCCTGCTGAGCACGCCTTCCTCCTCTGCGCCTGTTCTCTGACATCTGCAGAATGCAACCACACATCAGAACTGATCTGGCAAATCTTGCAGCATAAGAAAAGAGTATAGAATTCTCCAACAGCACTGAACAGATGAGCATCTTCACTGATCTCCAACACAGACCACACAGCTTCTCAGATAAAGAGGAAAGTGGAATAAAGGTTTTCCCAACTATATAACTAACTTCATTAACATAATGGGTAAACCAAAATGCAGGGGATACCCACACTCTGGTGACAGTCATTACAAAGATCCAAACCAAACATAGTTCATCATGACAAACATAAATGCACAGGATATAGCAAACTACCCCGTCTAACTAAGACTAACTAAAAGCGAGACTAACGCTAAGACTGTAGCTTCTACGTATATATTTTGTATTAATTACAGGATCCAACTCTAACGATCTATGGTTCTAGATTTATCTTGGTCTTGCAGTCGGGATTGCCATAGGACTGGCGTCCACGCCGAGGTGAGCGGTACGGGTGCTGAGTCCCAACGGGGGCGGGGAACCATCATCCAAGTGACGACGTTCCGCACGCTCAGCCCGCAGCAGGGCGATCTCAGCACGAGCCCTACTCAGCTCGTCTAATGCATGGTCCAGCTCCGTGTTTAGCACGACGGCTAGGTTGACTGTGCTGCTCAACCTAGGATTGTCCTCACCAGCAGGTGAAACAATCACGCCTCCTGTGCTGCCAGATGGACGGCGGGGGTAATACTTCAGGTCGAGACCGTCAGCTACCCCACCAAGAACCGAGCAGTAGTGCGAAAGCGCACGCCGTGCAGCATCCTGCATGGCTGCCTCAGCTGAGTCCCGCTCAGAGATAGAATAGTGCTCTGAGCAAGCCTCCGCGCCCTGGAGACTGTTCTCCGGACGGCGCACCAAACAGGTCGCCTCCCAGCGGTCTGGGTAGACCCCGCGACTATGCTGGTAGACCACACAACGATACTCGATGGACCAAGTACGCCGGTCAAGTGCCTGACATAGCAGGGTGTCGAGCGCGTCGTGGAAGTGACACCCGCGAGCAGCGTCGCGAGTGATGGGTCGAGCAACCCATCCTTCCGGCTCATGGTCAGCAGGGAAGTCAGTGTCGTGGCTCGGGCTGTCGTTGCCATCTCCGTCGTCTGGGTCTCCTCCAGCAGCTACTCCAGAGGCTGGGGCGCCCAGTGGTGGTGCAGGGGGCGCCTCCAGGGGAAGCACAGGAGAGCAGCTCCTCACAGACTCTATCTCCTGCTGGAGCGAGAAAGAAGAGCCCTGCTGCTCCTGTCGTCGACGTTCCTGCTCCTCATGCAGGCGGTGGTGCAGTCTTTCCAAGTGGCTGGACTGTCCGGCCACGGGACGGCGAAGCGGACGCTCAGCAAGGCGGGAGGGTAAGAAGGGGATGACGGACTTTCGTGCAGTGTGTCTAAGTCGAGCCATCTACAAAAGACATCGCAAGCAAAAGGGTGAGAACAGAATTAATATGACCAGCAAGTAATGAATCATAAATAAATGAAGGATCAGAATAAAACATAATTTTCAGCAAGGTATAATATATAGTAGAACATAGGTTTGGTCGGTATGACCAACTTTTGAAGGGATATCAAAGTCAAGGCAGTGACAGAGGTCTATAATCCTTAGAACGACCATTCTACTCTAGGTTAGCGGTCCTACAGTCAGCACGGCTTTGATACCACTTATGTCACACCCGGTTTTAGAAGGCAAACCGAATGCGAACCATGTACGTGCCAGGATCAGTTATTCACGTACACAGCAGTTACATAATATGGACATCATCACACAGTGCTCAAAATAGTATTAAAAGGGGAAATAATAGTCAATTACATCATACGTCTGAGACGTCCATATAGTCCTTACAATAAATCAAAGTGCAGAAAAGAAACGTAGATAACCGCGGCCTTCACAGGCAGCCGACTGGGGGTTGCCGCTAACCCACACCTAGAACTCGTCGTAGTCTTGGAACTCCTGGAAGTCTCCTTCCACAGCTTCATCTTCTCCTGAGCAGTGGTTGCAATGCTGACAACCTGGGGGGGGGGTTTGGTGTGTAGAGCAAGAGTGAGTACACATCAACATACTCAGCAAGTATCCTATTTGGCTGTAGTGGACTAGCTTTATGTGGGGATAAGTCAAGCAGTTGCTTTTAGTTGGTCAGTTTGTTATTTACTAGTAGAAAGCCAGGTTTTAGCATTAACCCAAGTTATTAACCCAAAGTACCCTTTCCAAACGGAAAGAATACCACTTACCATTACCATAAGCATAATCATAACCATCCTCATTGTCATCTGTAAACCAAAATGTCTCTGATCAAGTACCACTAATCATTGGAGCTCCCTTGGCCGCTCATAACCGCGAGCACGGCTGATATATCAGTTTTCAAACACTCTGCAGAGGTTGTGCACTTTACCCACAAGCCGTGATTCCCTTTCTGCCCGGAGATCATGACTCTCCATTGATCACTACCAAGGTGACCCAGCAGGGCATCACTACGTAGCCTTTACGAAGATTCCCCGGGACTGTAGTCGCCCGTTAGGTTTCCTAAATGTACCGCACTCCTCCCCAAAGGACAAATCAACCTTGGCAGAGCGAGCCGCATACACCGAGCCCCATTGACGGCACGACGGCTAAGCGAACTACACCCCGGTTCCTCTAATTATTCAGCTAAGGGCGTCCCACTCCACCCTCATGGTTGCACTGTTTTCCCGGGCGGTCATCCATAGAACAGGTCCTTACGGAGAGGCACTCGAGAAACCGCTCGAGTCCCCTTAAAAGCCACAAGTATAACATCATAATAAGAGAGGGGAAAACAGCGTATCATATATAATCTCATCATGTTCATTGATTAGAGTTTGAGCAATAGCATGAAGCTAAACAATAATAAACCGACCCAAATAGGTAAACAAGGACATGGATAACAAAAGCTAGTCAATCCTTAGGTATAAATGTGTAATGCGGGAGGTGAATTAAAGAATGAATAGGACAGAGATAGGTCAAAGGACACTTGCCTCCACCAACCGACTGCTGCTCAGGGGCTTCTCCTGCGAGTTCCTCGGGCTTTTCGACCGGATCGTTCTCTATGCGATTGCAAGCATACATACATTCATCCATTCAAATTGGGAAACAAACAGTACATCATACAAGGGAACAAATAAAGTAAATATGCATCAAGTATGACATTCGATATCGCATTCATTATGATTAGAAAGAAACGGGAAAGGGTCTCGCGGGGGGGGGGGGGGGTTAAAGCTTATGCACTAATGATTAGTTACAATTGGTTCTAACAAAAGAATTTAGTTATATGCACTAATGGAAACCTAGTCATTTTTAGTTGATCAACATTGAACTGGATAAACAATTGATTATATGAATCAACTAGCGTAACGGAATTCTAAATTAAGTTTCCTATTTCAATAACATGAACAATGATTAACCTGCCTAAAATAAAATATATAACAATAATGAAAGAAAATAAAATAAAATAATAAAAAAAAATAAAAGGGGGGGGCGGTTGAACCGGCCTGGGGCAGGGGCGGCCGAACTGGCGGGGGGGGGGGGGGCGAGCAGGGCGCGCAGGGGGCGCGGCTGGGGGCGGCCGAACGGCGGCTGGGCCGGCCAAGGGGGCGGCCGAGCGACAGGGAGAGAGGAGGGGAGAGGGAGGGGAGAGCTCACCGGGGATGGGGCGGCCGAGCGGCGACGGGCGGCGGCCGAACCGGCGGTAGGGGGCGGCCGAGCTAGGGCAGGGGGGCGGCGGCGGCTAGAGGGAATGGGGGAGGGGGAGGGAGAGAGAGAGGGGTTGGGGGGAAAAAGGAGGGGGCGGCTGGGCCACTTGGGCCCAAAGGGGGGCGCGCGGGGGGGGCGGCTGGGCCGGCCAGGGGCGACTGGGCCGGCCGGGGCGGCCCACGGCGCGGGAGAGAGAAAAAAAGAGGAGAGAGAGAAAGAAAAAGAAAAAGAAAGAAAAGGTTTTTCTCCTTTTCGAAATCCGATCTTCCTAGATGAATGCACTTACATTTCTAAGCAATCAAAGAATGCATAGTTCAGCATGGTGCATCAAACAACATAAAGTAATTTAGGGTTTTTTCTTTACACGGGAATTCCAAACCGAACCCCGCTAAAACTTTGGAAAAGGTCAAGGTTTAGCGAGAGAACGAGAAAAGAAAAGAGTAACGCCTGAATTTGGTGAGAGAAAAGAAGAAAAAATTCTACCCCCCAAATTCAGGGCGTTACATCACCAAAGGTGGGAGTTCATGAAGTGTAAGGCTGATCAACAATAGGGGTTAAAGCTGAGCATTGCTTTTATAAGTTGGTCAAAATTTTATTAGCAGTTACTAAGTGTAAGTGAATACCAAACCATAATAAAATAATAGAACAAAATTAATAACAAATCCCATGCAAATGCAAATGACAAATTGAGTTTAGGTTCCATAATTTAATCATCGGAGAGTCCTGAGCCGCTCATGACCGTGAGCTCGGCTAGTATACCAGTTTTACACTCTGCAGAGGTTGTACCCTTTACCCACAAGTCGTGTTTCCCATGTCGCCAGGGTTAGCTAGGCCCTTAGACACTACCGAGGTGAATGGCTAGGGATCCACTACGAGGCCTTTACAAAGTTCCACTAGCTTCCGAAAACCCGCTACAGTTTATAGGAAGTTCCAGTGCAGGGTTCTTGTCTGACCGCCATCGCAGCAAAATCATCCAAGGACCTCCCTACACTGACCACTCCCCTACTGCCCTTGCCCCTTTCGGGTAAGGTAGTCTTCCACTAGCTTTCCTAATTAGTCAGCCAAGGGGTCCCATTCCTCCCTTGTGGTGGCACGTGTTTCTCAAGTTAAGCTCCATGTTCCAATTAACAATAATATAATGATCCTGACATGAACATCAATAGAATAACAAGATAACTGGAACATGGATATAATGAAATATTAACCCAAAACCATATAAAGCAATAACAAAAACTACCCAAGTGATTCAGGGGTAAACAAGGTAAACAGGATAAACAATCTAGGGTGACCTATCGGGTCCCATCAAAATTAAACCTATGCATGGTAAATGATTATAAAGAACATTATTAGGTAACAAAAGTGAATCAAGGGCACAACTTGCCTGGCACTTGAGTTCCAGGTACCAACTTGCTTTTCAGATGACACGTGTCCTCGCGCTAGTCGTAGCAATACAAACAAACATGGTATAGATAAAATTAACATCACACCAAACATAAGTACAAACTGAATAATAATGATCTACGCGTCGCTACGAGACTAACGCAACTTGAACAGATCAAATCGGAGTTGAAACGAAGCAGTTACGAATTTCCTAAGGTTTTATGTAGTTATTAAGTACCTAGAATAGAGTAATTGATGTGAATAATTTTAAATCAAGTTTCATGGTTAGATAAAGGTACTAGGTGATAAACAATACTTAAACAAAATTAGTTCCACTGGAATGAATCAATTTGGAGTAATGGATTTTAAGTTATGAATTTCTAAAGGTTTTATGCATTTGATACAAGATTGATTAAGAGATACATTTTAATATGGTTTTCATGTCAAAACAGAGGCATTAAGTGATAAACAACATTATTACAAAATTATAGAAACTGGAATGGGTCAATTTGGACCAAGTATGAATTTTCTATGAATAAAATGAGTTTCTGGAATTGTTTTCATATTAAAAATCAATTTCTGTATTCATTTACCTATTTTATGAGTTATCTCGATCGAGCTTCAATTAAATCAAAACACAGGGGGTCTGGTATAAATATTCTTGAGACCCAGCGCGCCCCTCAATTGGACGGCGGGTTGATTCTAATAAATATCAGGGACTTATAAGGAAAAGGCGCCCTGCGAAGAGGTATCGGCCATTTCTGGCCGTCGGATCTGTTTTCAAGGGACAGGATTAGATCGGCGTATTATGCGAACCGGTACGCACTACTGGCCATCGGATCAAGATCCTACGTCTACGATGAAAACAAAGTCATGAACTCCCATGGCCGTTGATCTGCCACCGACGGACACGATCAACTGATTGAATCGGTCCCGCCCTAATCTAATCGCGGCCGCCCACACTTCATCCAACGGCCCGCATGGACCCCCCATCCTTCTCTACTTCCCCGGTCGGAGATGGCAGTGCCCAGCCCGCGCGACGGCGGAAGTCTGCGGGTCCCCGCCGTCGGTGAGCGATTACCCATGCACAGACGGCCCTCCGATCCCAATAACACAGCACTCACACCCCACACGAAGTGGCGAGGCCCCAGACCCAACTCCGAAGATGTTGTGCCAACAGGGGTAGCGATCCACGACAGCGGCTGGGCAAGGTTCGAGGATTTGGGCGCGGAGCAGACACGGAGCCATACACGGTCGGGGCACGGCGGGACTTCTCCTCACACATGGCCTATGGTGGCGCCCCCACGAGGTTTGCTGTAGGTGATGAGGAGAGGGAGTAGGGGCGCGGCGGAGGGAGCACGCCATGGGCAACCGAGGAAAGGAGAAGAGGAGCACCAGGCACGCAGATTTGTAGTCCGATCAGGTCAGACGTTTCTAGCCGCCTGGCATTGCGCGGGCCACGAAGTCTTCTTGCGTCGTTCGGCCGGGAATTCGCTTGGTTGTTACAGCCTCGGAGATTTGGTCAGAGAGTCCCAAGAATCGCGGCGCGGAGGTTGTTGACGCCGCGCGGGTTCCGGGAAGACGAAGACCCAGCACGCGGGGCCCACCGGCAGAGGCACTGGTACACGCGGCCACCAGTCGAGCTGAGCCGCCCCAGTGCACGAGAGCGTGGCTGGCGCGCGGGCCTGCCCTGCCGGCGAGAGCAGGCGCGACAGCGAAAAAGGAGGTGGGCCGCGCGCGATGGGGAATGGGGACAGTGGCCGAATGTAGTTGGGCCGCCCATAGGTGAAATCGGCCCAGGTACAGTTTCTCTTTTATTTTATTTTGGTTATTTATTTTCCTTTTCTTTTCTACTTTTCTTGATTTCTTATTTAAGTTTGAATTCTGCCATGCTCCTCACATTTGAGCTATGTATCCAAATTCAAATCCTAGTTTAAGAATAATATATTTATCTATTTATTTTTATTTGTATAATATTTTCTTTCTCCTCCTTCCCTTGTCATTTCTCATTCTTAAATATTCAAAATAGGTTCTTAATCCCCAAATTCAAATTTATGTTTTAATCTAAATCTTCCACTCATTATAATATTTTTTTATCCATGTTATTATTTTATCAAATGCACAAACAAAACTCCAATATGATGCATGGTTGTTTTTTTTCTTTTTGTGCTTTAGTAAAGATTTACTCTCTTTTAATTTTGTTTAGTCACATGTCTCAAAAAGTATATGACAAATCACCTAAGGAGATCAACTCTTTTATAAGCTTTATAATTTGGGTATTACAAATCCTACCCCCCTTAACAAGAATCTCATCCTCGAGATTTAGGAAGGACTAGGGAGAAGAGGGGGAAAATCTATGCGAAGTTTTTCTTCTCTTTCTCATGGTGGCTCCATTGCACTTTGCACATCTTTATTACCTTGTTTCTTGTAACTTGAGTCAATGTGTCAAGAATCTTGATCGGATACTCTGTATAAGTCAAATCACCCTAAACACTGAGCTCTTCCATTGGTAATTGTTCCTTAGGGACACAAAGATACTTCTTTAGTTGAGACACATGGATTACATTATGCACATCAACTAGATTATCAGGTAACTCGAGTTGATAGGCCATCTCTCCAACTTGCCTAAAAAAACTCTAAAGGGTCCAATAAAGCGAGGGGACAATTTGCCCTCAACTTTGAATCTCCTCATTCCACGAAGTGGTGACATCTTGCGGTACACATAATCACCTTCCTCAAATTCCAGTGGTCTTCTTCTATTATCAGCGTAGCTCTTTAGCCCGGTTTGAGCTACCCTCAAATTCTCTCGAATTATACGGACTTGTTCTTCTGTCTCTTGAATCAGTTCAGGCCCAAAGAACTGTCTTTCTCCAGTCTGATCCCAATATAGAGGAGTCCTGCACTCCCCGCCATACAGAGTCTCGAACAGTAACATCTTTTAGACTAGCCTGGTAACTATTATTATATGAGAACTCAGCGTAAAGTAGACTCTTGTCCCAACTACTACCATGCTGAAGAGCACAAGCTCTCAACATGTCTTCCAATACTTGATTAGTCCTTTCAGTCTGTCCATCAGTCTGAGGTAGGTCGAACTAAAATTCAACTTCGCATCCATATTCTCATAAAAACTTTTCCAAAATCTGGGGGTAAACTGTGATCTTCTATCCAAAATGATTCTCTTCGGTACACTGTGTAGAGACACAATCCAAGCCATATATAACTCTGCCAATTAAGATCCCTTATACGTAGTCTTGACCGGAATGAAATGAGCCACTTTGGTCAATCTATCCACAATCACCCCTATAGACTCATATCCTTTCGGGGTGCGAGGCAAACTAGTAAGTAAATACATACCAATCTCTTCTCACTTCCACTCGGGTATCTTAAGTGGGTGCAGTAGTCTAGCTGGCCTCTGGTGTTCAGCCTTAACTCTTTGGCATACATCACACATAGCCACATGTGTAACCACATCTCTCTTCAATCCATACCACCAGAACTTCTACTTCAAATCTTGATACATCTTGGTACTACCAGGATGAACAGAATAATCCGAGTCATGGGCTTCCTTCAGTACAGTCTCACGAAGGCTATCAATCTCAGGGACACATATCCGATCCTTGAACCATACTGTGCCTTGCTCGTCTTCCATGAATTCTGGACCTCGACCTTTAGTAATAAGATCCCTAATCTCTTGTATTTTAGCATCGCCAATTTGTCCTTTGCGGATTTCTTGCTCCAAAGTAGGTTCCACACCCATAATAACTCCTTTAGTTTGAGCAACTATTCCCCAGGTTAAGTCTCCTGAAATCCTCAACAATCTCATCGAGTAGCTGGGCAACAACAGCTGAATAAACATGCTCCTTTTGACTCAAGGCATCTACAACCAAATTGCCTTGCCCGGAAGATAGTGAATCTCCAAATCATAATCCTTAATAAGCTCCAACCAACGGCGTTGCCTAAGGTTGAGATCCTTCTGAGTGAATATATACTTCAAATTCTTATGATCCGTGTACACTTGGCACTTAGTTCCCATGACACAATGCCTCCATATCTTTAGTGCATGCACAACGGCTGCCATTTCTAAGTCATGCGTGGGGTAGTTCAACTCTTGTTTCCGCAACTGTCGAGACGCGTAGTCGGTCACATGTCCTTCTTGCATGAGCACACATCTTAAGCCTTGGCCACATGCATCACAATAAATGTCAAATCCTCTCTGTAGATCTGTCATAACCAACACTGGTGGTGACATCAATCTCTTCTTTAAGTGTTCAAAAACTATCTTGGCACTTCTCGTCCCACTTAAATTCTCTTCCCTTCTCCAGAAGTGAGGTCATAGGCTTAGCAATCTTAGAGAATCCTTCAATAAATCTCCGATAGTATCCTGCAAGTCCCAAGAAACTCCAAATCTCTGTAACTGTAGTGGGTATGCTCCACGCCACTATCTCCTTGACTTTAGCAGGATCCACTGAAATCCCTCCATTAGAAATGATATGTCCAAGAAATGGCACCTTGCCAATTCAAAACTCGCATTTGCTAAACTTGGCGTAGAGTTGATTATCTCGTAGCTTCTGTAGCACCAATCTCAGATATTTCTCATGATCACTATCACTCTTGGAACAAATAAGAGTATCGTCGATGAAAAACCATGACGAATCTGTCCCGATCATGAACACCTTATTCTTCAGATCCATAAAATAGGTTGGTGCATTAGTTAATCCAAATGACATAACAGTGAACTCATATAAACCATATCGGGTCGAGAAATCCGTCTTGGGAATACCCGATGGCCTAACCTTAATTTGATGGTAACCCGATCGGAGGTCAGTCTTCGAGAATACTCTTGCACCTCTCATCTGGTTAAGTAAATCCTCAATGCGGGGTAATGGACACTTGTTCTTCACAGTGATATCGTTAAGGGACCTATAATCCACGCACATCCCTTGCGATCCATCTTTCTTCTGTACAAATAGATCTGGCGCTCCCCCAAGGTGAGGGACTCGGACGAATGTACCCAGCTGAAAGGGAATTAGGCTTACACCTAGTCCCTAATTAATTTTGGTGGTTGAATTGCCCAACACAAATATTTGGACTAACTAGTTTGCTCTAGTGCATAAGTTATACAGCTGCTAAAGGTTCACACTTAGCCAATAAAAAGACAAAGTATTGGGTTCAACAAAAGAGCAAAGGGTCAACCGAAGGCACCTCTGGTCTGGCGCACCGGACTGTCCGGTGCACCAGAGGACTCCGACTCCAAACTCGTCACCTTCGGGAAATTCCAGAGGCGACTCCGCTATAATTCACCGGACTGTCCGGTGTACACCGGACATGTCCGGTGCTCCAAAGAAGAGCGGCCTCAGGAACTCGCCAGCCTCGGGAATTCACTTCTGCTGCTCCGCTATAATTCACCGGACTGTCTGGTGTACACCGGACTGTCCGGTGTACACCGGACTGTCCGGTGTAACAGCGAGGCAACGGCTATTTCGGCGCCAACGGCTACCTGCGACGCATTTAATGCGCGCCAGAAGCGCGTAGTCGTCAGGCACGCGGAAGCAGGCGCACCGGACAATCTACAGTTCATGTCCGGTGCGCCACCGGACATCAAGGCGGGCCCAGAGACAGAGCTCCAACGGTCGAATCCCAACGGCTTTGGTGACGTGGCTGTCGCACCGGACATGTCCGGTGTGCACCGGACTGTCCAGTGCGCCATCGAACAGACAGCCTCACCAAACGGCTAGTTTGGTGGTTGGGGCTATAAATACCCCAACCACCCAGCATTCATTGTATCCAAGTTTTCCAGCTTCCAACCACTATACAAGAGCTAGCATTCATTACAAAGCACACCAAAAAGAGATCAAATCCTCGCCAGCCTTAGTGACTAGAGAGAGTGATTTGTAGTGTTCATTTGAGCTCTTGCGCTTGGATCGCTTCTTTTTCTTTGGCATTCTTTCTTGTGATCAAATACTCACTTGTAATTGAGGCAAGAGACACCAATCGTGTGGTGGTCCTTGCGGGAAGTTTGATTCCCAAGTGATTTGAGAAGAGAAGCTCACTCGGTCCGAGGGACCGTTTGAGAGAGGGAAGGGTTGAAAGAGACCCGGCCTTTGTGGCCTCCTCAACGGGGAGTAGGTTTGCAAGAACCGAACCTCGGTAAAACAAATCCGCGTGTCACTCTCCTTATTCTCTAGCGATTTGTTTTGCGCCCTCTCTCGCGGACTCTATTATATTTCTAACGCTAACCCGGCTTGTAGTTGTGATCATTTTTGAGAATTTCAGTTTCGCCCTATTCACCCCCCCCTCTAGGCGACTTTCACCAGCCTCTTGTAACTCCGTTAACTGCTTCTTAAGTCCTTTTAACTCTTCTACATACGTCCTTTATGACCGTTTGGGAGTAGGAGTAGTCCCAGGTAAGAGATCAATGACAAACTCAACTTCTCTATCAAGTGGCGTCCCTAATAACTCTTCTGGGAAGACATCCGGAACATCCTTAACCACATGGATGTTGACACCAACAAACTTCCCATCTACTAAGAATGTTGCTAGTCTGAAGGTGGTAGTTACTGCAACTTCAACTTCAAATCTTTGTCCTTTGGAACTGGTGAGTTCTACGGTTACTTTAGTACAGTGTATATACTACCTTTGCCTTTCTTAACCATGACATACCAAGGATCAAATCTATACTGCTCTCTTCTAACAGTATAGGGGTAGCCCATCTGGGTTAGAAACACAGGGTAAGGAAGGAAGAATTGTAGACAAGGCGAGTAATTACGAGAAATGTTATTGCGAGGGATTTATTAGCTAAGTAGATTAAAGTGTCACCTACTAAAGTTAATTCATTACCTTATGATGGTACATGCTAAGATGCCCAACTATAATGTTTCAATCAATCAAAGAAGCAAATCAAGCATTTATCATCAGAACAATCAAGCAACATTTTTAAATAGAGAAAATAGTTTTAATTTTGTCTTAGGTTCCCTATCTCTTAGAAAGATCATAGTTGTAGGATTCCAAGGTGTGAAATCCATCTTGTCTTAGAGTAGGAAAAGATACGAGTAATCAGAGTATGATAGCAAAAGGTGAGATAGGATCAAGACAAGATGAGTATAGAAAGAATCAGAGTAAGGTAAGTATAGAATGAATCAGAATAAGATAAGTAGGTAAGGGTTGTCCGTTTCTATCTAGGTTTCGTCCTACAGTCAACATTTCCTCTGATACCACTTCTGTCACACCCGGCTTTAAGGAACAAAGCCAGGTGCATCTCATACATGCGCCAAGATGACAACATATTTAATAACAGAGTGTATAGAGATAAATGTCACAATAATCAGAGTACTTACTACATAGCGGAAGAATTATTACAAAATAAAAGAATAAATATAAAACGAACTAAGGATCGTCGGCGCCAACGTCAACTGAGAAACGCCACCTAGATCAGATCGAACTCCTCGCCCTGCGGCTCCTCCTGAACCACCTGTTCTTCTCCTGTGTGGGGGGGGGGGGGGGTGTGAGACAGCAAGGGTGAGCTCACACATGTTCATCGCTCAACAAGTTGTGGGGAATAATGTGGCATGAACTCACCAAAGGTGGGAGTTCATGAAGTGTAAGGCTGATCAACAATAGGGGTTAAAGCTGAGCATTGCTTTTATAAGTTGGTCAAAATTTTATTAGCAGTTACTAAGTGTAAGTGAATACCGAACCATAATAAAATAATAGAACAAAATTAATAACAAATCCCATGCAAATGCAAATGACAAATTGAGTTTAGGTTCCATAATTTAATCATCGGAGAGTCCTGAGCCGCTCATGACCGTGAGCTCGGCTAGTATACCAGTTTTACACTCTGCAGAGGTTGTACCCTTTACCCACAAGTCGTGTTTCCCATGTCGCCAGGGTTATCTAGGCCCTTAGACACTACCGAGGTGAATGGTTAGGGATCCACTACGAGGCCTTTACAAAGTTCCACTAGCTTCCGAAAACCCACTACAGTTTATAGGAAGTTCCAGTGCAGGGTTCTTGTCTGACCGCCATCGCAGCAAAATCATCCAAGGACCTCCCTACACTGACCACTCCCCTACTGCCCTTGCCCCTTTCGGGTAAGGTAGTCTTCCACTAGCTTTCCTAATTAGTCAGCCAAGGGGTCCCATTCCTCCCTTGTGGTGGCACGTGTTTCTCAAGTTAAGCTCCATATTCCAATTAACAATAATATAATGATCTTGACATGAACATCAATAGAATAACAAGATAACTGGAACATGGATATAATGAAATATTAACCCAAAACCATATAAAGCAATAGCAAAAACTACCCAAGTGATTCAGGGGTAAACAAGGTAAATAGGATAAACAATCTAGGGTGACCTATCGGGTCCCATCAAAATTAAACCTATGCATGGTAAATGATTATAAAGAACATTATTAGGTAACAAAAGTGAATCAAGGGCACAACTTGCCTGGCACTTGAGTTCCAGGTACCAACTTGCTTTTCAGATGACACGTGTCCTCGCGCTAGTCGTAGCAATACAAACAAACATGGTATAGATAAAATTAACATCACACCAAACATAAGTACAAACTGAATAATAATGATCTACGTGTCGCTACGAGACTAACGCAACTTGAACAGATCAAATCGGAGTTGAAACGAAGCAGTTACGAATTTCCTAAGGTTTTATGTAGTTATTAAGTACCTAGAATAGAGTAATTCATGTGAATAATTTTAAATCAAGTTTCATGGTTAGATAAAGGTACTAGGTGATAAACAATACTTAAACAAAATTAGTTCCACTGGAATGAATCAATTTGGAGTAATGGATTTTAAGTTATGAATTTCTAAAGGTTTTATGCATTTGATACAAGATTGATTAAGAGATACATTTTAATATGGTTTTCATGTCAAAACAGAGGCATTAAGTGATAAACAACATTATTACAAAATTATAGAAACTGGAATGGGTCAATTTGGACCAAGTATGAATTTTCTATGAATAAAATGAGTTTCTGGAATTGTTTTCATATTAAAAATCAATTTCTGTATTCATTTACCTATTTTATGAGTTATCTCGATCGAGCTTCAATTAAATCAAAACACAGGGGGTCTGGTATAAATATTCTTGAGACCTAGGGCGCCCCTCAATTGGACGGCGGGTTGATTCTAATAAATATCAGGGACTTATAAGGAAAAGGCGCCATGCGAAGAGGTATCGGCCATTTCTGGCCGTCGGATCTGTTTTCAAGGGACAGGATTAGATCGGCGTATTATGCGAACCGGTACGCACTACTGGCCATCGGATCAAGATCCTACGTCTACGATGAAAACAAAGTCATGAACTCCCATGGCCGTTGATCTGCCACCGACGGACACGATCAACTGATTGAATCGGTCCCGCCCTAATCTAATCGTGGCCGCCCACACTTCATCCAACGGCCCGCATGGACCCCCCATCCTTCTCTACTTCCCCGGTCGGAGATGGCAGTGCCCAGCCCGCGTGACGGCGGAAGTCTGCGGGTCCCCGCCGTCGGTGAGCGATTACCCATGCACAGACGGCCCTCCGATCCCAATAACACAGCACTCGCACCCCACACGAAGTGGCGAGGCCCCAGACCCAACTCCGAAGATGTTGTGCCAACAGGGGTAGCGATCCACGGCAGCGGCTGGGCAAGGTTCGAGGATTTGGGCGCGGAGCAGACATGGAGCCATACACGGTCGGGGCACGGCGGGACTTCTCCTCACACATGGCCTATGGTGGCGCCCCCCACGAGGTTTGGTGTAGGTGATGAGGAGAGGGAGTAGGGGCGCGGCGGAGGGAGCACGCCATGGGCAACCGAGGAAAGGAGAAGAGGAGCACCAGGCACGCAGATTTGTAGTCCGATCAGGTCAGACGTTTCTAGCCGTCTGGCATTGCGCGGGCCACGAAGTCTTCCTGCGTCGTTCGGCCGGGAATTCGCTTGGTTGTTACAGCCTCGGAGATTTGGTCAGGGAGTCCCAAGAATCGCGGCGCGGAGGTTGTTGACGCCGCGTGGGTTCCGGGAAGACAAAGACCCAGCACGCGGGGCCCACCGGCAGAGGCACTGGTACACGTGGCCACCAGTCGAGCTGAGCCGCCCCAGTGCATGAGAGCGTGGCTGGCGCTGTCGGCGTTCCGAGACCGGGGGGTCCCCGAGCCGACGAGTGAGTGTGCCGCGTGCCCCAGCCCAGATGGGTCGAGCGCGTGGGCGAGCGCGAAGGGGGGAACAGAGAGAGAGGTCGGTGGCCGGAGCCGGGTCGTGAGGGAGTCGGAGAATTCCCGCGGCCTTCGTGTTCGTCCCGCGCCCAGGTCGGGTGCGCTTGCAGTAGGGGGTTACAAGCGTCCGCGCGAGGTGAGGGGAGCGAGCGGCCCCTGAGAGAGCGCCTGCCCCTGCCCTTCGTCCCCGCGAGGCCAACCTTCTCTAAGAAGGCCCTGGTCCTTCCTTTTATAGTCGTAAGGAGAGGATCCAGGTGTACAAGATGGGGGTGTAGCAAGGTGCTACGTGTCTAGCGAGGGAGAGCTAGCGCCTTAAGTACATGCCAAGGTGGCAGCCGGAGAGATCTTGGCACCCTGTTGGTGTGTGCGTCGTGGCTGTTGGAGGAGTAACGGAGCCGGACGGAGGGACAGCTGTCGGAGTGGCTGGACCCTTGCTGACGTCCTCCTGCTTTTGTAAGGGAGCTGAGAGCCGCCGTCGTCATGGTCTAGCGGGGCGCCATCATTTGCCTATCTGGCGTAGCTGGCCAGATGGGACACCGGTCTTATTCTCTGCGACCCAAGTCGGCTCAGGGCAGGGTGATGATGATGCTTCCTGTTGACGTGGCGGTCTCGTGTCCTAGGTCGGGCGTCGTGGAGGCTCCTCCGAAGCCAAGGTCGAGTCCGTCCTGCAAGACAGAGGCAGAGTCCGAGCCCTGGGTCGGGCGAGGCGGAGATCAATCGGCAGAGGCCGAGGCGGAGTCCGAGCCCTGGGTCAGGCGAGGCGGAGTTCGTCGTCTTCCGGGGCCTTAGCCCGAGTCCGAGCCCTGGGTCGGGCGGAGCGGAGTTCGCCGTCTTCCGGGGCCTTAGCCCGAGTCCGAGCCCTGGGTCGGGCGGAGCGGAGTTCGCCGTCTTCCGGGGCCTTAGCCCGAGTCCGAGCCCTGGGTCGGGCGGAGCAGAGTTCGCCGTCTTCCGGGGCCTTAGCCCGAGTCCGAGCCCTGGGTCGGGCGGAGCGGAGTTCGCCGTCTTCCGGGGCCTTAGCCCGAGTCCGAGCCCTGGGTCGGGCGGAGCGGAGTTTGGTCGCCCGTCGGTCTTACCTTTTGCGTTAAACGCCCCGGTGACTCGGTCGGTTGGCGCGGTGATTTAGTCAAGGTTACTTCTTATCGAAGGCGGGGCCTCGGGCGAGCCGGTGATGCGTCTGCCGTGAAAGAGGAAACCTCAGGCGAGACGGAGTCATCTTAGGGTCGGCTGCCCTCGCCCGAGGCTAGGCTCGGGCGTGGCGTGATCGAGTCACTCGTATGGACTGATCCCTGACTTAATCAAACCCATCAGGCCTTTGCAGCTTTATGCTGATGGGGGTTACCAGCTGAGAATTAGGCGTCTTGAGGGTACCCCTAATTATGGTCCCCGACAGGCGCGCGGGCCCGCCCTGTCGGCGAGAGCAGGCGCGACAGCGAAAAAGGAGGTGGGCCGCGCGCGATGGGGAATGGGGACAGTGGCCGAATGTAGTTGGGCCGCCCATAGGTGAAATCGGCCCAGGTACAGTTTCTCTTTTATTTTATTTTGGTTATTTATTTTCCTTTTCTTTTCTACTTTTCTTGATTTCTTATTTAAGTTTGAATTCTGCCATGCTCCTCACATTTGAGCTATGTATCCAAATTCAAATCCTAGTTTAAGAATAATATATTTATCTATTTATTTTTATTTGTATAATATTTTCTTTCTCATCCTTCCCTTGTCATTTCTCATTCTTAAATATTCAAAATAGGTTCTTAATCCCCAAATTCAAATTTATGTTTTAATCTAAATCTTCCACTCATTATAATATTTTTTATCCATGTTATTATTTTATCAAATGCACAAACAAAACTCCAATATGATGCATGGTTGTTTTTTTCTTTTTGTGCTTTAGTAAAGATTTACTCTCTTTTAATTTTGTTTAGTCACATGTCTCAAAAAGTATATGACAAATCACCTAAGGAGATCAACTCTTTTATAAGCTTTATAATTTGGGTATTACGGGCTCCTTCACACTTGTGCCTAACCTTTTCTTGTTGCTAAGACACCAAACTTAGAACAAGTTATAGTATTGCGGCACAAGATGAAGCTTATATTCTAGTGATTACCAAAAGTTATCAATTGAAGCATACTACCAGGGCTATCAATTGAAAGATCATTACTGTCATAGTTCCATGATATTTAAAGATAAGCATCTAGTATCACCAAATATTGTAGAGCACGAGCAATCTAAAAATATGCAATTACTCATGACTTAAGATACCAATTACTTGACTTACGGAGGTACCCAAGTCCTGATTGCTCCATTTCTTGCTCATCTTCTCTTTTCCACCTTGAGACTATACAAGATCACTCAAGAAACAATTAGTCTCAAAAGACACAAGTTATATGTGCTTCCCCTAAAGTTGTGCATCAAGTATTTGAATGACTTGCACTTTGCACATTCTAGCTTCCTCAGAACTAGAGGGGATCACAACATATCTTTGTCAAGGCATACTCTATCAATTTCATCAAAAAGAGATACCAATTGAATAGTTGACTCAATACAATAATGCATGCCTCAAGGAGTATAACATTTTACAAGCAACCTAGACATGCTTCATACATGACAATTCGTTGCACCACATATACCAATTGAAAAACAACACGATCATGCATATAAAGCGCAATGTCTAAGCACACCATGATTAAGAAGGTTTCTTAGGTACACCAAAAGAAACAACATTTTAAAGTAAGGAGCACCTATGCCACGAAACTACCAATTCAAATGCAAGAACATAGCTGTGATCACAATCAATGGAACTTCAAGATATTTAATGAAATTGCATAGTTCCATATACCTTTGCCTTTTTACCTGAATGGCCATGGGAGCACCAGTTGTCACCAAATGAGGACTCCTTTTGCTCATGCACCTCATAGCTCAAGAGGGTGCATTAAATGCGCATACCATTATTATACATATAGTGCCAATTATCAAGTACTTATGTGAACATGGACTAAACAACAGCTATCATGCTTGCACTTAGGTTAATCATTAAACATCATATAGCATGACTTACAAAAAGATACATGTTTATCCATATACATCGAGAGAGTTAATCATGGTGGATATACAAATGAAAAGTTACTTATTGAATGATTCAAAAGATATATCATATAGAGCACCCAGTCATGATTAAGCAAACACGATTATGCTCTTGGAAATCATGGATCATTATTTGACAGAAATTTTAACACAAGTAATCAAAAAAACACAACTACTCCAAGGATAGATAGCACGACAATCCATCTTAAGAGCAATGCTGATAATGCACTTAAGAAACACAGGTACCATCCTTTAGAGAGCCAGATGCAGATTCTCATCAAAGTCCTTTGCTTGATTCACCGATAATGATTAAGGACTTCTACAACTTATTTAACTCGAGATGAACATGGGATTAATATTGCACAATAATCCAACCTTGAGTTAATAATCAGACAATAAGGATTAACAGCTTAAGCATAGAGTTTGAAATAACCATTTAAAGCTCCCCCAGGGTCTCCATTCCATCTCGAGGCACCTGCATGGTCTAGTTGACAAAGTTTGGTACCCATCTCGGGATGGGTCCATGACGTTCAACTAAAAGTGCCTTTGGTACCCAAATAGCCTTTGTGCTAGTTCTAGGTGATCTCGTTATAGATCTAGCACAAGTGTATGATTTGGGTCTCCTAAGCGAATGAGATTGAGACAAATTTACCTGCTTAGGAACCTTACCTTTATTGCATACCTTGGATAGATGACCCTGCTCACCACACTTGTAGCAGAAGCGTCGCTCAACCTGACATGACGCTTGCTGTTTGTCATTTTCCTTGGTGAGAGTCATCTTGGAGAATGCACATCTTTGATTCTTCATGACCGGACATGAAGTGATCATGTGGTCCTTGTTGTTGCATCCAAAACATCTCATTGCCCCTTCATCCTTGTCGTTGTATGGACAAGACGCGATGAGGTGGCCTAATGCTTTGCACTTGAAGCATCTCCTTTTTCCTCTTCTCTTTTTACTTTTGGATGATATAGAGAGGTTATTAGTGTAAACAACATGACTAATTAAATCGTTACCTTTCTCTTGTCTCATGTTGATTTCTTCACTCATTGCTTTAGGAACCTCTTTCTCAAGGAGGTTGACCCTTGCTGCGATTTCTCCTTCCTCATGTTTCTTCACCACGTGTTTGTAGATATCTTGAGGAAGTCGAGCATGGCGTCTTCTCCTTAGTTGTCTTCGTTTCTTGTTCCCAAGCAATTTTCTTTTAGACCCTACAACTTGTTGCTCAATCAAGGATTGACTTTCTTTTGAGGAGCGGGGGTTAGAACATGGTGATATACAATTTGAATGCGTACATTTGCAAGAATGAGGTTCACATGAATTTAAGTTTGCAAATACAACCTCATGAGCAATATTGAGCATGATATGGTCATCAACCAATTCACTATGAGAATTTGACAACATATCATACTTTTCATTTAGAGCAAGTTTTTCCAGATTTATCATCTCTACTTGACTCCTAAGCATAGAATTTTCAGTTTTAAGTTGAGCAACACAAGGTGAAGTATCATCATTATTTCTTTGCTCAATTAAAATTGAATCATACCGTTGGACCAAATCATAATGAGAGCATTTTAGCTCCTCATATTCTTTGGTCATCTTCTCCAGGCTGTTGTTTGTTTTGATGAGTGTCTCCTCTAGCCTGAGAAGCGTCTCGCCTTGTTCCTTGTTCCTTCTCAGCAGCTTAACCAAGAGTGCTTTGTCCTCTTTGTTGAGATGGATGTAGAGACGGCGAATCTCCTCTTCTTCCACATCGTCGGTCTCATTTTCCCTGTCATTAATGTCAGCGGAAGCAATACAGGAAAATGTACCTTGTGGTGATGAAGATTCATCCTCGCTATCATCCTCATATTCCTCCTCATCATGGCTTTCGTCTCCACCGTCATCGTTAGCAATAAGACATTTATTACTAGTGGAGAACAAACCTGTCGATGAGGTGGATTCATCGTTTGGTGCCCAACACTTTTCTTCTGCCTTTGAAGGGTTAGTATCACAAGTAATATAGGGTGTAGGAGCATCACAATTTGCCACAGAATATTTTCCTTTAATTCTATTCCATAAATCATGAGCATCAACAAATAAATCACTATCACTACTCATGATGGCAAAATAAGCACTTCTAGAAAGAGAGTCAACTAAGATGTTGCAAGCACGGTGATTGAGAGATAAACTTCTTAGTTCAGCATTAGAAGGATTTTTACTAATATCAGAGGGAAAAATACTTCTACTAAAGATCTATCTCAAATCAGGATCAACATGCATGAAAGCATTATAAATAAAGACAGACCAAGATTTATAATTAGAACCATCGCCTAGTAGAAGTTCTACAGTTACCTCTTGTGACGACATCGTCATCTCCGGACGACTAAGCCCACACTGGAGAGGCCTAGCTCCGATACCATTTGAAAGTTCCCTTTGCCCGGGAACAGGATCTGGATATCGCCTAGAGGGGGGGGTGAATAGGCGAATAAAAATTTTCACTTTGAAACTTAAATTCTTACTCTACTCGAAGACTAGAACGCAGTGGAGTGAAGGACCCTTCGAGTAGGTTGCATCGGATTTGAAATTCCTATCTTAAGAATATCCTGCACTTCAAAGAAAGCTAGTACCACAAGTAAGCAGTGAAGTGCAGATGTAAGAACTGAATAAGACAGGGAATCAACACACAACACAGAGCAGAGCACGTGGACACAAGAATTTATCCCGAGGTTTGGCCAAGCCTGAAATGCTTGCCTAGTCCTCGTTGGAGTTAGCCATACCTGGGCTTGGAGTCTGTTTCAACTCCTTCCTCTGTTTGCTCAGATCTATCAGTCAGACAGATAGAGCCTTCCACTATGTTGAGTTGGTTACAACGAAACCGTGGCTCCTTACAATCTTCTTTGCAGCACTCCGGCAGAGTAACGATATGCTCAAGACTATGCTCTAGCTCTTAGCAGCACTTCCCCACTCTCTAGAGGCTTATAACTTTGCCTCTCCACAAACTAGAGAGATATACACGAGAGGGAGAGAGAGAATTGATCCGAGTGATGTCTACACTTGTTGGCTGCACTTCGCTTTTTGATTGAGGCGCCTAGAGGTCCCTTTTATAGGTACAAGGGGCCTAGGAGCCGTTGGAAGCAATCCAGGAAGGCAAATCTTGCCTTCTGTCGGGTGGCGCATCGGACAGTCCGGTGCACCACCGGACATCCACAGTTCACGGTTAGGGATGAAAGTGGTAATCTGAACTGTTAGGACAAATTTAATATTTTAAAATAGATATGTATAAAATTTGATGTTGATCTTTTCTTATGTTATCAAGCACATTAGTACAAATATGAATAAAATATTACATAAATTGTTTAATGTATTATTTGCTCCCTACAACACAAAAAGTTGAAAAAATTACCGAATTTGTTTCCGAATTCATACTGAAGTTTATATCTATTATTTGAGAAAATATAGGATGAGTTTGAGGTTTACCTTTTATGAATCTTAACAAGCTAGATGTTAAAAACAAGAATACAAATTTGTATTGTATATTCTATATTCTATTTATTTGCAATCAAAGAAAAACGACTAAAAAACTGATTACCGAATAAATACCGTTTCCGACCGTTTTCATCCCTATTCACGGTCCGGTGCGGATCTCCTTCCTAAATTGGCGCAGTCGACCGTTGCAGACTTGGAGTCGTTGGCGCACCGGACACTGTCCGGTGCACACCGGACAGTCCGGTGCCCCCATCTGACCGTTGGCTCAGCCACGCGTCACGCGCGGATTGTGCGGCCGACCGTTGGCCCGGCCGACCGTTGGCTCACCGGACAGTCCGGTGCACCACCGGACAGTCCCGTGATTTTTAGCCGATCACTGTCGACTGCTTTCCCGAGAGCGGCGACTTCGCCGCAGACGACTCACCGGACAGTCCAGTGCACCATCGGACAGTCCGGTGATTTTTAGCCGTACGCCACCGTCGACACCCGAGAGCAGCCTGTTGACCAGACGCCGGCCTGGCGCACCGGACACTGTCCGGTGCACCACCGGACAGTCCGGTGCACCCAGACTGCGCATAGTCATGGCTCCACCAGCAAAGTCTTTTTCTTTTCTTTTCTTCTTCTCTCTGTTTCTAACACTTAGACAACTATGTTAGTACACATAAACCAATGTACCAAGTCTAGATACATACCTTCTCTTGGATTTTCTCCTCTCTAGCATTTGACATGCTTAATATTGATGTTGGACTCATAAATCATCAAGTCAGCTTAACTGGATCTACACTGACATTTCTGAGCTCCAACATCCTGCAAAGGTCACATAGAATATCTCCAAACTAGGAACAACCCAAACTAAGGATCAAGGTGCACTTAGCTCTTTTGGGCTGCTTCCAGTTCTGGCTTTGATACTGGTTCTTCTTCTAGTGACCTTGTTCACTTCTTAGAGCTTGATCTTGAGCCTTATGACTTACACCACATAACTATAGATGTTTCCCCATTGGTTGTAAGTCACGTCCTTATGTAGTGATCCTTGATGTGCCATAGCTCTTCTCAACTTGATCACCCTTGACTTTGCAAGTGTTCTTCTTCACCCTTGGCTTTGGGTTCCTCAGCCTCTTTGACCTTCTCCCATGCACTTGGTACCTCGAAGCCTTCTTGCCTCCATCCTTGGCTTGATCAGTTGTCTCCGAGCTACGCACCCGAGTCTCACTTTATGCAATGTCCATCTTACTTGTGATGCCCATTATCTATCCATCATCTAGTCCTTGGACCATCACACTTGTTCACTTGTGTTGAACCCTGTTAGCTTTACATTAAGCACCTGTTCAACACTTAGCACACTTGTTAGTCCTTTAATTGAGTTGTCATCCAAACACCAAAACCCACAAGAGAGCTTTCAGTTGCGTGCAACTACTTTAGATGAGGCAAACCCTCCGGGACTTTGGCTACAATCTGAGCAAAGTCCCACTCCTATGTGACAATGAGAGTGCAATATGCATGGCGGATAATCCTGTTGAACACAACCGCACTAAGCACATAGACATCCGACATCACTTTTTGAGAGACCACCAGCAAAAGGGAGATATCAAAGTTTTCCATATTAGCACCGAGAACCAGCTAGCCGATATCTTTACCAAGCCTTTAGATGAGAAAACCTTTTGCAGTCTGCGTAGTGAGCTAAATATCTTAGATTCACGTAACTTGGATTGATTCATAGCATACATGTGTTTTATGCCTTTGGTCATGTTACTTCATGCATTTATGAGATTTGTTGTTTATTTATGGTGCTCAAGTTGTGCAAGGGATCCCCGGTCCTCACAAGTCCATGTGTGAGTGATGCACATATTTAGGGGGAGAAGTGCTACAACTTGACCCTTTGAGACTAACATTTGTGTTGAGTTTACTTAATGTAGTCTCAAAGGTGAATTGAAAAGGAAAGGTGAACTTGGACCATGCAAAGACTTCCACTGCACTCCGGTATTAGTGTACTCACCTCCAAGTTCATTCTTAAGCTCCTATTGCCTTTTTGCTCTTAATTGACATTTTTGAGGCAATGGGGTTAAAGGGCCACGAATGATCCCGTTTTGGTGCTTAATGCCAAAGGGGGAGAAATTAAGCCCAAAGCAAATGGATCAGCTATCACTTGAGATTTTTTTTAAAAACAATAGAGTTAGAACTTTTGATTTGTCAAAATACTCCTATTACAAAATTTGGTCTCTTGTGGGGAGATTTTATGATTATGGGAAAAAGGGGGAGTTTTTGGCACTTGATCAATTTTTCCGTTAGAATATCTCTCCTGTGCCTAAAACAAGTGTGTTTGACTTAGAAATAGGAAAATGAATTTGATTTGCAAAAACAAACCAAGTGGTGGCAAAGAAGGATCCAAATATGCCAAATTAGAATTAAAAACAATTTGGTCTTCAATTTGAATCGATGTTGCATGTTTTGCATTGCTTTTTGATGTGTTGGCACAAATCACAAAAATGGGGGAGATTGAAAGGGAAATGTGCCCTTGGGCCATTTCTATTATATTTTGGTGATTAAGTGACCAACACATAGTGAGTGAGTTATTATGTGCCAACTGAAGAGAGAAGTGCAAATCATGTAACAAGGTATGTTTCTAGACTTAGTACATTGGTTTGAGTACTAACATATTTTGTCTAAGTGCTAGAAACAGAGAAAAGAGAAGGAGAAAAGACTTGGCTCGGTGCAGCCAAATCTCTGCTCAGTCTGGCACACCGGACTGTCCGGTGGTGCACCGGACAGTGTCCAGTGCGCCAGGCTGGACTCCGGTGAACAGGCCGCTCTCGGGAGAATTTGGTGGCGTATGGCTATAATTCACCGGACTGTCCGGTGGTGCACCGGACTGTCCGGTGAGCCAACGGCCGCCAGCGCAACGGTCGGCCGCGCAATCCGTGGGCGACGCGTGGCCCACGCCAACGGTCGGCAGGGGGCACTGGACTGTCTGGTGTGCACCGGAGAGTGTCTGGTGCGCCAACTGCCACGAATCTACAACGGTCGGCTACGCCAGAATTGGAAGGAGACCGCGCACCGGACATGAACAGTGGCTGTCCGGTGCGCCACCCGACAGAAGGAAAGGATAGCCTTCCTTGTTGGCCTCCAACGGCTCCTAGCTGCCTTGGGGCTATAAAAGGGACACCTAGGCGCATGGAGAAGTCACCCAAGCACACTCTAAGCATTCCAAGACTTCTAGTCCTCACTTTCACGCAATCGTTCATCGTTCTTGAGATTGGAGCACTTTTTGAGTTGTAAACTCCCTGCGCGTGTTTTGTGTGCTCATCTTCTCACTTGTGTACGTGTTTGCAGTGTTGATTTAATTGTAGTGTGCATTGCTCTTCCCAATCTTACTCTGTGCTTTCTTTGTGATCAATCTTGTAAGGGCGAGAGGCTCCAACTTGTGGAGATTCCTCGCAAACGGGAAGAAAACTATAAGGAAGAATACCGTGGTATTCAAGTTGATCATTGGATCACTTGAAAGGGGTTGAGTGCAACCCTCGTCCATTGGGAGGCCACAACGTGGAGGTAGGCAAGTGTTATACTTGGCCGAACCACGGGATAAACCACTGTGTCTCTTGTGTTGTCTTTTGCTGTGATTATTGTGATTCGCAAGAGCTCGCTCTATAGCCACTTGGTTCTATTGCACTAACATCTTTATAACCAAGCTTGTGGCTATTTAGTATTAAATTTTAAAGGATCACCTATTCACCCCCCCTCTAGGTGCTCTCAACGGTCCGGTGTGCCAGCGGAGCAATTGCTCGCCAGCGCAACGGTCGAATTCAGCGGTCGATTGACAAGTGAACAGTGCGTGGACAGTTCACGCAGAGTCAGAGCAGCGCCAGAAGGCGCACTAGACAGTGAACAGTGACTGTCTGGTGTGGCACCGGACTGTCCGGTGGCCCAAGCTGTCAGAGCTCCAACGGTCGAAACCGTCAGAACCCTAACGGTTGCTTGGTTGGCTTTCTTCTTTCTCTCATTCTTAATCTCAAAGCCTTGTAAGCAAAGCAAGAGACACCAATTGTGTGGTGGTCCTTGCGGGGTCTAAGTGACCTGAGAAATTAAGGAAGGAAGCTCACTCGGTCTAGGTGACCGTTTGAGAGAGGGAAAGGGTTGAAAGAGACCCGGTCTTTGTGACCACCTCAACGGGGAGTAGGTTTGCAAGAACCGAACCTCGGTAAAACAAATCACCGTGTCATCCGCTCTATTTCTTTGGTTGATTTGTTTCCGCTCTCTCTTTTGGACTCGATTTTATTTCTAACGCTAACCCCGGCTTGTAGTTGTGTTTAAAGTTGTAAATTTCAGTTTCCGCCTATCCACCCCCTCTAGGCAACTTTCAATTGGTATCAGAGCCCAGTACTTCATTAGAGTCTAACAACTCGAAGGGATGTCGGGAGGATCCACCAAGAGGGAGATGGAAAAGGCCACAAGCCATGGGAAGGCTCCATCAAAGGAGTCCGGCGCCAAAGGAAGGGAGGAATCACCTCCCCGCGTCAAGTCGCATCGGAGTGGCGACAAGAAGAAGAAAAATGAAGAAAGTGGTCTACTACGAGACCGACTCTTCATCGCCATCCACCTCCGGCTCCGACGCTCCGTCCGTCACTTCTAAGCGCCATGAGCGCAAGAAGTTTAGTAAGATTCCCCTACGCTATCCCTGCATTTCTAAACGCACTCCTTTACTTTCCGTCCCACTAGGCAAACCACCTTTGACGGTGAAGATTATTGTATGTGGAGTGATAAAATGAGGCATCATCTAACCTCACTCCATGCTAGCATTTGGGACATTGTTGAGTTTGGAGCGCAGGTACCATCCGTGGGGGATGAAGCATATGATTCGGACGAGGTCGCCCAAATCCGGCATTTTGACTCCCAAGCCACCAATATACTCCTCGCCTCTCTATGTCGAGAGGAGTATAATAAGGTGCAAGGGCTAAAAAGTGCCAAGGAGATTTGGGATGTGCTAAAGATCGCGCATGAAGGGGATGAGGTGACCAAAATCACCAAGCGAGAGACGATCGAGGGGGAGCTCGGTCGATTCATCCTCAACCATGGAGAGGAGCCACAAGTCATGTACAACCGGCTCAAGACCTTGGTCAACCAAGTGCGCAACCTCAGGAGCACCAAATGGGATGACCATGAAATGGTCAAGGTTATTCTTAGATCACTCATATTTCGTAATCCTACTCAAGTTCAATTAATACGTGGTTATCCTAGATATAAGCTAATGTCTCCCGAGGAAGTGATGGGAAAGTTTGTGAGCTTTGAGTTGATGATCAAAGGCTCCAAACAAATTGTCGAGCAAGGCGGCACCTCCACGCCCGAGGTACAACCCACCGCATTTAAGGCGACAGAGGAGAAGAAAGAAGAGTCTACATCAAGTAGGCTCCCCATCGACGCCTCCAAGCTCGACAACAAGGAAATGGCACTCATCATCAAGAGCTTCTGCCAAATCCTCAAGCAAAGGTGGGGGAAGGATTATAAACCATGCTCCAAGAAAGTGTGCTACAAGTGTGGTAAGCCCAGTCACTTTATAGCAAAATGTCCTATTTCTAGTGACAGTGATAGGAGCGATGACAAGAAGGGAAGGAGGAAGGAAAAGAAGAAGTACTACAAGAAGAAGGACTGCGATGCCCACGTGTGTCGGAAATGGGACTCCGACATGAGCTCCACCGACTCCTCCTCCGACGAGGACGCCGCCAACATCGCCGTCACCAAAGGCCTTGTTGGGGACTTGTTCTCAAATGCTATGAGTTAAGAACAAGGCAACATAAAATATTAAATGTTAATGTCCTTCGTGCTTCGAAGCATTATTTCCCTTAGGATATAACGATCTTCGGACGAAGGTTATGAAGGACGTACCTTCATCATCATGATATACGTTAATGAAAGATAGAGCATATGAAACATGAAAGATAACATGAATAATCATATAACATAATTCACATGTCTTCATTATATAATCTCGAATAGACAAAGATAATATTTAATTACATTTGTACCTTCCGCTTGACAGAAGGAAAAAATCCAAACATGGCGCTCGAGTGAATACAAGATAGGCTGGACAGTAAAGGGGTACGGTTCATCTATTTATAGGCACAGGACGTAGCCTATGAGAAATTACATTCACGCCCTTTACAAATGATTACAATCATAATACAAGTTATCATGGGCCGATTGGTCATTTCATCTTTAAGTCAGTGCATCTGGAAGTACGCTACAAAGCTCTCTGATTGATAGCTTCAGCTTGTGTCAATCTTCCAAAGGTGTTTCTTCTTATGGGACCTTCGATGATGAAGCAGACCCCCAACAGGCCTTCTCTTCCCCAACGTCGGCCACAAGTGCCCCATGGCAAAGGACGGCAAGAAAAACAAGGTACAAGCTAGAACCACCCCCAAGTATACTACATCTAGTGCCCCATGCCATTGACGCGGATCTCGTCGCTGCTGCCGAGCACAGGAATCCTCGAAAGCCTCCCGAAGGGGCCAAAATGTTCGACAAAATGCTCAAGGAGTCGTGCCCCTATCACAGGGGTTCCATCAAGCACACCCTTGAAGAGTGCGACATGCTCCGGCGTTACTTCAACAAGGCTAGACCCTCGGTAGAAGGTGGCAAGGACCAAGGCAACAACAAGAAGGGGGGCGACAAGGAAGAGGAGTTCCCAGAGGTCCACAACTACTTCATGATCTACGACAGGCAGGTGGCGAATGCTTCGGCTCGGCACCACAAGTAGGAGCGCCGGGAGGTCTGCTCGATGAAGGTAGCAGCGCTGGTCTACCTAGACTGGTCCGATAAGCCCATCACCTTCGACCAAGGCGACCACCCTTACTACGTACCAAGCCCAGGAAGGTACCCGCTCGTCGTCGACCCTGTCATCGGCAACGCTAGGCTCACCAAGGTCCTCATGGACGGAGGCAGCAGCCTCAACATCATCTACGCCGAGACCCTAGGGCTCTTGGGGGTCGATCTGTCCACGATCTAGGCCGGTGCAGCACCCTTTCATGGGATCATCCTCGGTAAGCGCGTCCTGCCCCTTAAGCAACTTGATTTGCCCGTCTGCTTCGGAACTCCCTCCAACTTCCGAAAGGAAACCCTCACTTTCGAGGTGGTTGGGTTCCGAGGGACCTACCACGCGGTGCTGGGAAGACCGTGCTACGCCAAGTTCATGGCCGTCCCCAACTACACGTACCTCAAGCTCAAGATGACACGACCCAAGGGAACCATCACCGTCGGATCCACGTACCGCCACGCTTACGAGTGTGACGTGGAATGCGTGGAGTACGCTGAGGCCATCACCGAGTCCGAGGCCCTCATCGCCGACCTAGATTGCCTCTCCAAGGAGGCGCCTGATGCGAAGCGCCACGTCGGCAACTTCGAATCGGCCGAGGCGGTTAAGTCTGTCCCTCTCGACCCCAGCAACGACGCCGGCAAGAAAGTCAAGATCGGCTCCGAGCTCGACCCCAAATAGGAAGCAGTGCTCGTCGACTTTCTCTGCGCAAATGCCGAATTTTTTGCGTGGAGTCCCTCGGACATGCCCGACATACCGAGGGATGTCGCCGAGCACTCGCTGGACATCCGAGCCAGTGCCCGACCCGTGAAGCAGCACCTGTGCCGTTTTGATGAAGAAAAGCGCAGGGCCATAGGCGAGGAGGTCCACAAGCTAATGGCTGCAGGGTTCATCAAAGAGGTATTCCATCCAGAATGGTTAGCTAACCCTGTGCTTGTAAAGAAAAAAGGTGGGAAATGGAGGATGTGCGTAGACTACACTGGGTTAAATAAAGCATGTCCGAAGGTTCCTTACCCTCTGCCTCGCATCGATCAAATTGTGTACTCCACTACTGGGTGCGAAACCCTGTCTTTCCTCGATGCCTATTCAGGCTACCACCAAATCAAGATGAAAGAATCCGACCAGCTCACGACTTCTTTTATCACACCTTTTGGCATGTATTGTTATACTACTATGCCATTTGGCTTGAGGAATGCAGGTGCAACATACCAAAGGTGCATGAACCACGTGTTCGGAGAGCACATCGGCAGAACGGTCGAGGCTTACGTCGATGACATCATTGTCAAGACAAGGAAAGCCTCCGACCTCCTCTCTGACCTTGAGATAACATTCAGGTGTCTAAGAGCGAAGGACGTAAAACTCAATCCCGAGAAGTGTCTCCGAACGAGGCATCAAGGCCAACCCGGAGAAAATTGCGGCCATCACCAACATGGGACCCATCAAAGATTTAAAAGGAGTACAAAGGGTCATGGGATGCCTTGGGGCTCTGAGCCGCTTCATCTCGCACCTTGGCGAGAAAGGATTGCCCTTGTACCGCCTCTTAAGGAAGGCTGAGCGCTTCGCTTGGACCCCCGAGGCCGAAGAAGCCCTCGGAAACTTAAAGGCACTCCTTACTAATGCGCCCATCTTGGTGCCCCCCGCTGCGGGAGAAGCCCTCTTGATTTACGTAGCCGCAACCACTCAGGTGGTCAGCGCCGCAGTCATAGTCGAGAGACGAGAAGAAGGGCATGCACTGCTCATCTAGAGGCCACTCTACTTCATCAGCGAGGTGCTATCCGAGACCAAGATCCGCTACCCACAAATCTAGAAGCTACTGTATGCAGTAATTCTAACACGGCGAAAGTTGCGACACTACTTTGAGTCTCATCCGGTGACTGTGGTGTCATCCTTCCCCCTAGGAGAGATCATCCAGTGCCGAGAGGCCTCGGGTAGGGTAGCAAAATGGGCAGTGGAACTCATGGGCGAAACACTTTCATTTGCCCCTCGGAAGGCCATAAAATCCCAAGTCTTGGCAGACTTTCTGGCTGAATGGGTCGACACCCAATTGCCGACAGCTCCAATCCAGGCCGAACTTTGGACCATGTACTTCGATGGGTCGCTTATGAAAACCAGAGCAGGTGCTGGCTTGCTCTTCATCTCACCCCTCGGGAAACATGTGCGCTACATGATACTGAAAGGGAAATGTGCCCTTGGGCCATTTCTAAGTATTTTGGTGATTGAGTGCCAACACAAATGCTTAAGTGAAAATCTATGCCAATGGATGGACAAAGTGCAAATCAAGTCTAAAGGTATGTTTCTAAACTTAGTACATTGTTTTGAGAACTAATGTATTGTGTCTAAGTGCTGGAAACAGGGGAAATCAATTTGGAAAAGAGATGGATGTGTTCAGCCAAAGTTTGCTCAGTCTGAGTGCACCGGACTGTCCGGTGCACCACCGGACTGTCCGGTGCGCCAGGCTGGCTCTGGCAAATTTGCTGTTCTCAGGACTTCGACGATGGTGTACGGCTATAAATCATCGGACTGTCCGGTGGTGCACCGGACTGTCCGGTGAGCCATTCACAGGCGAAGTCGTCGCTCTCGGGAAGTGATTAACGGCGTACGGCTATAATTCACCGGACTGTCCGGTGAGGCACCGGACTGTCCGGTGAGTCAACGGTCAGCCGGGCCAACGGTCGGCCGAGGATTCCGCGCGTGACGCATGGCCGAGCCAACGGTCACAAGGGGGCACCGGCTGCCCGGTGTGCACCGGACAGTGCCCGGTGCGCCAACGGCTCTGAATTTCCAACGGTCGGCTTCGCCAAATAAGGAAAGAGATCCGCACCGGACAGTGTCCGGTGCTGCACCGGACTGTCCGGTGCGCCAGGCGACTGAAGGCAAGAATTGCCTTCCTAGAATGCTCTCAACGGCTCCTAGCTGCCTTGGGCTATAAAAGGGACCCCTAGGCGCATGGAGGAGTACATCAAGCACTCTCAAAGCATTCCTAAGCACCAAGACTTCGATTTCTCGCATTTGATTCTTTGTGAGAGCAACTAGAGCTCTATTTGAGTTGTGAACTCGTCGGGTTGTGTTGTGAGCTCTTGTTGCGACTTGTGTGCGTGTTGTCGCTCTGATTTTGTGTCTTGTGTGCGTTGCTCATCCCTCCCTTACTTCGTGCTTCTTTGTGAACATCAAAGTGTAAGGGCGAGAGGCTCCAAGTTGTGGAGATTCCTCGCGAGCGGGATATAGTAAACAAAGCAAAACACTGTGGTATTCAAGTGGGTCTTTGGACCGCTTGAGAGGGGTTGATTGCAACCCTCGTCCGTTGGGACGCCACAACATGGAGTAGGCAAGTTTTGTACTTGGCCGAACCATGGGATAAACCACTGTGTCTATCTGTGTTGATCCTCTTGTGGTTGTTGTGTTTTGCAAGAACTCCTCTCTAGCTAATTGACCTTATTGTGCTAACGCTTAATCAAGTTTTTGTGGCTTTAAGTTTAAGTTTTTACAGGATCACCTATTCACCCCCACTCTAGGTGCTCTCAATTGGTATCAGAGCCGTTCTCTTCACGAAGGGACTAATCACCTGAAGAGATGGATCCTAAGGGCAAGGGGATTGTGATCAATGATAAGGAGAAGGAGTCATTTGTCAACGAGCCGAAAGATGACAAGCCTACCGACTCGGGCTCGGGCCACAAACGAAAAGATGGGAAGAAGAAGAAGACGAGGCGCATCAAGGAGATCATCTACTACGACGACAGCGACGAGTCCTCTTCTTCCCAAAAGGACGACGACAACGACTACGAGAAAAAGAAGACGGTTAACTCAAACTTCTCTTTCGATTATTCTCGTATTCCGCATAGTTCAAATACACATTTGCTTTCCATTCCTCTTGGCAAACCTTCACACTTTGATGGGGAGGACTACAGATTTTGGAGTCACAAAATGCGTAGTCACTTGTTCTCTCTCCATCCAAGCATATGGGAGATTGTAGAGAGCGGAATGAAATTTCATAGCTCGGATAGTCCCATGTTTATAAATGAACAAATCCATAAAAATGCACAAGCTACTACTGTCCTTTTAGCATCTTTGTGCAGGGAAGAGTACAATAAGGTGAGCGGCTTGGACAATGCCAAGCAGATCTGGGACACCCTCAGGATCTCACATGAGGGGAACGACGTCACCATGATCACCAAGATGGAGTTGGTGGAGGGCGAGCTTGGGAGATTTGCAATGATAAGGGGAGAGGAGCCAACCCAAACATACAACCGGCTCAAGACCCTCATCAACAAAATAAGGAGCTATGGAAGCACGCGATGGACGGACCATGACATCGTTCGCCTAATGCTAAGGTCTTTTACTGTCCTTGATCCACATCTTGTGAACAATATTCGTGAAAATCCTAGGTACACCAAGATGTCACCCGAAGAAGTACTTGGGAAGTTTGTAAGCGGGAGAATGATGATCAAGGAGGCGAGATACGTGGACGACGCGTTGAATGGTCCAATCCATGAGCCTCAACCCGTTGCTCTCAAGGCAACGAGTAGCAAGGAGGCGCTACCTAGCAAGGTGGCGCAAGTTGAGGCGGCGGGACTAAATGAGGAAGAGATGGCCCTCATCATCAAGTGCTTCAAGACGGCGCTAAAGGGCCGCAAGGAGCATCCTAGGAAGAACAAGACGAAGGGAAAGCGCTCCTGCTTCAAGTGCGGTAAGATTGGTCATTTTATCGCTAATTGTCCCGATAATAATAGTGACCGAGAACAAGAGAAGAAAGGGGAAAAGAAGAAGAGGTACAAGAAGGCTAAGGGCGAGGCACATCTTGGCAAGGAGTGGGACTCGGATTGCTCTTCATCCGACGACGAAGGACTTGCCGCCTCAGCCTTCGACAAATCATCCCTCTTCCCCAACGAGCGTCACACATGTCTCATGGTGAAGGAGAAGAAGGTATGTACTCGAAACAATACCACCTATGCTTCTTCAAGTGATGATGAGTCTAGTGATGATGATGAAATAGATTACTCTAGTTTGTTCAAGGGATTGGATAGAACTAAAATAGATAAGATTAATGAATTGATTGATGCCTTGAATGAAAAGGATAGACTTTTAGAAAAACAAGAGGATCTTTTGTATGAAGAACATGATAAATTTGTAGAGGCACAAAAATCTCATGCTTTAGAAGTTAAAAGGAATGAAATGCTTTCTTGTGAACTATCTACTTGCCATGAGACAATTTCTAGTTTAAAAGATGTTAACAATGATTTAAATGCTAAACTAGAAGTAGCAAATAGATCTAACTCTTGTGTAGAACATGTTGTGATTTGCACTAGGTGTAAAGATTTTAATGTTGATGCTTGTAGTGAACACCTAGTGTCTATTGCAAAGTTATATGATGAAGTGGCTAGTCTTAATGCCGAACTTAAGACTAGCAAAAATGAATTTGATAAACTAAAATTTGCGAGGGATGCCTACACGATTGGTAGACACCCCTCAATTAAGGATGGGCTTGGCTTCAAGAAGGAAGCCAAGAACTTAACTAGTCATAAAGCTTCCATTCCCGCCAAGGAGAAAGGGAAGGCCTCTATGACTAATAGTGTTCAAAAGAACCATGCTTTCATTTATGGTGATAGAAAATTTTCTAGAAATGTGTATAGGACCTGTGCTTATGATTCATATGCTATGACTGCTTCTAGTTCCCATGTTATGCATGGTAGAGATATGCCTAGGAAAAATATTCATCATGTGCCTAGAAAGAATATTGTTCATGTTCCTAGGAAAGTAATTAATGAACCTTCTACAATTTTTCATACTTGCAATGCTTCCTTTGCTATTTGTAGAAAGGATAAGAAGGTAATTGCTAGGAAATTAGGGGCAAGATGCAAGGGAGATAAAACTTGCATTTGGGTCCCTAAGACCATTGTGACTAACCTTGTAGGACCCAACAAGAGTTGGGTACCTAAAACCCAAGCCTAAATTTGCCTTGCAGGTTTATGCATCCGGGGGTTCAAGCTGGATTATCGATAGCGGATGCACAAACCACATGACGGGGGAGAAGAAGATGTTCACCTCCTACGTCAAGAACAAGGATTCCCAAGATTCAATCATATTTGGTGATGGGAACCAAGGCAAGGTGAAAGGGTTAGGGAAGATTGCTATTTCATCCGAGCACTCTATTTCTAATGTGTTTTTAGTTGAGTCACTTGGATATAATTTGTTATCCGTTAGTCAATTATGCAATATGGGATATAATTGTTTATTCACAAATGTAGATGTGTCTGTCTTTAGAAGAAGTGATGGTTCATTGGCTTTTAAGGGTGTACTAGACGGCAAACTTTATTTAGTTGATTTTGCAAAAGAGGAGGCCGGTCTAGATGCATGCTTAATTGCTAAGACTAGCATGGGCTGGCTGTGGCATCGCCACTTAGCACATGTGGGGATGAAGAACCTTCACAAGCTTCTAAAGGGAGAACACGTGATAGGTCTAACTAATGTGACTTTCGAAAAAGATAGACCTTGTGCAGCTTGTTAGGGCTGGGCAAAAAACCCGTAACCCAAAACCCGAACCCGGAATACCCGAACCCGAACCCGAACCCGAAATACCCGAAACCTGAATTTTGTTCGGGAATTTTGGGTAGCAACTTGCAAAACCCATATTTATTTCGGGTAATTCGGGTATCACAATCGGGTACCCAAAATACCCGAATTACCCGAACTTTCATGTGTCATGTACTCATGTCATGCTTAATTATTAATTTGTGCATCTATAATTATGTGTAAGTGTGCATAACTTGTGATTGTAGATTGCTTGTGTTTTATATGTCCATGTATATCATTATTCAAACTATATTTTTATACTAATTTAATAAGGTATGTGTGTTTTTATGAAGCCGACACAATAGTTCGGGTAGTTCGGAAATACCCGAACCCGAATCCGAAATTCCGGGTATTGCAAAACCCGTTGTAATTTCGGGTATCGATTCACAAAACCCGAAATTTTAAAAACCCGAAATACCCGACCCGAATTTTTCGGGTAACCCGAACGCCCACCCCTACAGCTTGTCAAGCAGGTAAACAGGTGGGAAGCTCTCATCATACCAAAAATGTGATGACCACATCAAGACCTTTGGAGATGCTTCATATGGACCTCTTCGGACCCGTCGCCTACCTAAGCATCGGGGGAAGTAAGTATGGTCTTGTTATAGTTGATGATTTTTCCCGCTTCACTTGGGTATTCTTTTTGCAGGATAAATCTGAAACCCAAGGGACCCTCAAGCGCTTCCTAAGGAGAGCTCAAAATGAGTTTGAGCTCAAGGTGAAGAAGATAAGGAGCGACAACGGGTCCGAGTTCAAGAACCTTCAAGTGGAGGAGTACCTTGAGGAGGAAGGGATCAAGCACGAGTTCTCCGCTCCCTACACACCACAGCAAAATGGTGTGGTAGAGAGGAAGAACAGGACACTCATCGATATGGCAAGGACGATGCTTGGAGAGTTCAAGACTCCCGAGTGCTTTTGGTCGGAAGCCGTGAACACGGCTTGTCACGCCATCAACCGGGTGTATCTTCATCGCCTCCTCAAGAAGACTTCGTATGAGCTTCTAACCGGTAACATACCCAATGTATCTTACTTTCGTGTATTTGGGAGCAAATGTTACATTCTAGTGAAGAAAGGTAGAAATTCTAAGTTTGCTCCCAAAGCTGTAGAAGGGTTTTTGTTAGGTTATGACTCAAATACAAAGGCGTATAGGGTCTTCAACAAATCATCGGGTTTGGTTGAAGTCTCTAGCGATGTTGTATTTGATGAGACTAATGGCTCTCCAAGAGAGCAAGTTGTTGATCTTGATGATGTAGATGAAGAAGACGTTCCAACGGCCGCAATACGCACCATGGCGATTGGCGATGTGCGACCACAGGAACAATTGGAGCAAGATCAACCTTCTTCCTCAACAATGGTGCATCCCCCAACTCAAGACGATGAACAGATTCATCAAGAGGAGGCGTGTGATCAAGGGGGAGCACAAGATGATCATGTGATGGAGGAAGAAGCACAACCGGCACCTCCAACCCAAGTTCGAGCGACGATTCAAAGGAATCATCCCGTCGACCAAATTTTGGGTGACATTAGCAAGGGAGTAACTACTCGCTCTAGATTAGCTAACTTCTGTGAGCATTACTCTTTTGTCTCTTCTATTGAGCCTTTCAGGGTAGAAGAGGCCTTGCTAGATCCGGACTGGATGTTGGCCATGCAGGAGGAGCTCAACAACTTCAAGAGAAATGAAGTTTGGACACTGGTGCCTCGTCCTAAGCAAAATGTTATGGGAACCAAGTGGGTGTTCCGCAACAAACAAGACGAGCACGGGGTGGTGACGAGGAACAAGGCTCGACTTGTGGCAAAAGGTTATGCCCAAGTCGCAGGTTTGGACTTTGAGGAGACTTTTGCTCCTATGGCTAGGCTAGAGTCCATTCGTATCTTGCTAGCATATGCCGCTCACCATTCTTTCAGGTTGTTCCAAATGGATGTTAAGAGCGCTTTCCTCAATGGGCCAATCAAGGAGGAGGTGTACGTAGAGCAACCCCCTGGCTTCGAGGATGAACGGTACCCCGACCACGTGTGTAAGCTCTCTAAGGCGCTCTATGGACTTAAGCAAGCCCCAAGAGCATGGTATGAATGCCTTAGAGACTTTTTAATTGCTAATGCTTTCAAGGTTGGGAAAGCCGATCCAACTCTTTTCACTAAGACTTGTGATGGTGATCTTTTTGTGTGCCAAATTTATGTCGACGACATAATATTTGGTTCTACTAACCAAAAGTCGTGTGAAGAGTTTAGCAGGGTGATGACTCAGAAATTCGAGATGTCGATGATGGGCGAGTTGAACTACTTCCTTGGGTTCCAAGTGAAGCAACTCAAGGACGGCACTTTCATCTCCCAAATGAAGTACACGCAAGACTTGCTAAAGAGGTTTGGGATGAAGGACGCCAAGCCCGCAAAGACTCCGATGGGAACTGACGGACACGTCGACCTCAACAAAGGAGGTAAGTCTGTTGATCAAAAAGCATACCGGTCCATGATAGGTTCTTTGCTTTATTTGTGTGCTAGTAGACCGGATATTATGCTTAGCGTATGCATGTGTGCTAGATTTCAATCCGATCCAAGGGAGTGTCACTTAGTGGCCGTGAAGCGAATTCTTAGATATTTAGTTGCTACGCCTTGCTTCGGGATCTGGTATCCAAAGGGGTCTACCTTTGACTTAATTGGATATTCAGACTCCGACTATGCTGGATGTAAGGTCGATAGGAAGAGTACATCAGGGACGTGCCAATTCTTAGGAAGGTCCCTAGTGTCATGGAGTTCTAAGAAACAAAGTCCCACTCCTATGTGATAATGAGAGTGCTATCTGCATAGCGGACAATCCTGTTGAGCACAGCCGCACAAAGCACATTGACATTTGGCATCACTTTTTGAGAGACCACTAGCAAAAGGGAGATATCGAAGTGTTCTATATTAGCACCGAGAACCAGCTAGCCGATATCTTTACCAAGCCTTTAGATGAGAAGACCTTTTGCAGGCTGCGTAGTGAGCTAAATGTCTTAGATTCGCGGAACTTGGATTGATTTGTAGCATACATGTGTATTATGCTTTGATCATGTTCCTTATGCATTTTGTTGTTATTTATGGTGCTCAAGTTGTACAAACACTCCCTGGACCTCAAAAGTCCATGTGTGAGTGATGCACATATTTAGGGGGAGATGTGCTACAACTTGACCCTTTGAGACTAACCGTGTGCTTGAGTTTGCTTGATTTAGTCTCAAAGGTGGATTGAAAGGGAAAGGTGGACTTGGACCATAAAAGACTTCCACTGCACTCCAAAGAGAGGGTAACTCACTCTAAGTTCATCCCCATCTTCTTATTGCCTTTGTACTCTTATTTGAAGATTTTGGTGAGGCAATGGGGTTAAAGGGCCAAAATTGATCCCGTTTGGTGCTTGATGCCAAAGGGGGAGAAAATAAGGCCAAAGCAATAAATGGACCAGCTACCACTTGAGAATTTTGAAAATAGTAGAATAGAGCTTTTGGTTTGTCAAAATTCTCTTGTTGTCTCTTTTGTCAAAAGTTGGCCTCTTGTGGGGAGAATGGTTGATTATGGGAAAAAGGGGGAGTTTTTGAAATCTTTGATCAATTTCTCTTGGAACAACTCTCATTATGTCTCTACAATTGTGTTTGAATTAGAGATAGGAGATTGAGGTTGATTTGCAAAAACAAAAGCAAGTGGTGGCAAAGAATGATCCATATATGCCAATTTTGAATCAAGACAATTTTGAGTTCTCATTTGTATTGATGTTGCACTTCTTTTAGTTGCTTTTTATTGTGTTGGCATAAATCACCAAAAAGGGGGAGATTGAAAGGGAAATGTGCCCTTGGGCCATTTCTAAGTATTTTGGTGATTGAGTGCCAACACAAATGCTTAAGTCAAAATCTATGCCAATTGATGGACAAAGTGCAAATCAAGTCTAAAGGTATGTTTCTAAACTTAGTACATTGTTTTGAGAACTAATATATTGTGTCTAAGTGCTGGAAACAGGGGAAATCAATTTGGAAAAGAGATGGATGTGTTCAGCCAAAGTTTGCTCAGTCTGAGTGCACCGGACTGTCCGGTGGTGCACCGGACAGTGTCCGGTGCGCCAGGCTGGCTCTGGCGAACTTGCTGTTCTCAGGACTTCGACGGTGGTGTACGGCTATAAATCACCGGACTGTCCGGTGGTGCACCGGACTATCCGGTGAGCCATTCATAGGCGAAGTCGTCGCTCTCGGGAAGTGATTAACGGCGTACGGCTATAATTTACCGGACTGTCCGGTGAGGCACCGGTCAGCCGGGCCAACGGTCGGCCGAGATTCCGCGCGTGACGCGTGGCCGAGCCAACGGTCACAAGGGGCACCGGACTGTCTGGTGTGCACCAGACAGTGTCCGGTGCGCCAACGGCTCTGAATTTCCAACGGTCGGCTTCGCCAAATAAGGAAAGAGATCCGCACCGGACAGTGTCCGGTGGTGCACCGGACTGTCCGGTGGTGCACCGGACTGTCCGGTGCGCCAGGCGACTGAAGGCAAGAATTGCCTTCCTGGAATGCTCTCAACGGCTCCTAGCTGCCTTGGGGCTATAAAAGGGACCCCTAGGCGCATGGAGGAGTACATCAAGCACTCTCAAAGCATTCCTAAGCACCAAGACTTCGATTTCGCGCATTTGATTCTTTGTTAGAGCAACTAGAGCTCTATTTGAGTTGTGAACTCGTCGGGTTGTGTTGTGAGCTCTTGTTGCGACTTGTGTGCGTGTTGTCGCTCTGATTTTGTGTCTTGTGTGCGTTGCTCATCCCTCCCTTACTCCGTGCTTCTTTGTGAACATCAAAGTGTAAGGGCGAGAGGCTCCAAGTTGTGGAGATTCCTCGCGAGCGGGATATAGTAAACAAAGCAAAACACTGTGGTATTCAAGTGGGTCTTTGGACCGCTTGAGAGGGGTTGATTGCAACCCTTGTCCGTTGGGACGCCACAACGTGGAGTAGGCAAGTTTTGTACTTGGCCGAACCACGGGATAAACCACTGTGTCTATCTGTGTTGATCCTCTTGTGGTTGTTGTGTTTTGCAAGAACTCCTCTCTAGCCAATTGACCTTATTGTGCTAACGCTTAATCAAGTTTTTGTGGCTTTAAGTTTAAGTTACAGGATCACCTATTCACCTCCCCTCTAGGTGCTCTCAGATACGCCTCCATTTTCCGGCGTCAAACAACGTGGCCGAGTACGAGGCCTTGGTTATTGGGTTGCGCATCGCCGTCGAGCTAGGGTTTCGACGCCTCGACGCTCGTGGCGACTCGCAGCTCATTATTGACCAAGTCATGAAGAACTCCCACTGCCGTGATCGAAAAATGGAGGCCTACTGCGACGAAGTTCGGCGCTTGGAAGATAAGTTCTACGGGCTGGAACTCAACCATGTTGCTTGACGGTACAATGAGACTGAGGATGAGCTGGCTAAAATAGCCTCGGGATGGACGACGGTTCCCCTGAACGTCTTCTCCAGGGACATATATCAACCATCCATCAAACTTGACGACGCGCCCGAACCCGAGGTAACCTCGGCCCAGCCCGAGGTACCCTCGGCCGCCGAGGGTGAGGCCCTGCGCGTCGAGGGAGAGACGAGTGGGGTTACGCCAAACCTAAACTGGCAGACCCCATACCTGGAATATCTCCTCCGAGGAGAGCTGCCCCTCGACAAGGCCGAGGCTCGGTGACTGGCTCGACGCGCCAAGTTGTTCGTTTTACTGGGTGATGAAAAAGAGTTGTACCACCACAGCCCCTCAGGCATTCTCCAACGATGCATATCCGTCGCCCAAGGACAAGAGCTGTTAAAAGAAATACACTCGGGGCTTGCGGTCACCATGCAACACCTCGGGCCCTCGTGGGAAACGCTTTCCGACAAGGTTTCTACTGGCCGACCATGGTGGCCGACGCCACTAAAATTGTACTGTTGGCACTTGCTCTCCTAAGCGAGTGGATCCAACAGGGGAGTAAAAGTGGTGACAGCGGGGCTACAACACGAGATGGCAATAGCTCTGTTTACCTAGCCTCTCAAGGGCACTGTGCGGGGGTATTTATAGGTATCTGATTGCCTAGCGTCCAGTGTTTTAAGGACGCATGTGCCCCCAGGCACCTAGGTTATCCCCGGAATATTCCCATAAAGCAGGGTTACAGATCGTAATTACAGGGAGACCTTTACAAATTAGGCCCGTAATGCGCAGCGGCCACGCAGGGCCTCCATGTTGAGCGAGGTCGCAGGATGAGAGGACCTCGTCACAAGCCTTCGTCCGGCGACGTGTGGGGCGAAGGGTAGGTCTGCCCGTCGTCTTGCTTTCGTCGGTGCAGCGAGGTCGGCGAAGACTTCGAGCGAAGGGTGGCGTCTCCGCCTTAGCCCCAACATTTGCCCTCCGAGGGACCAGTTCGACTAAGTCATCTGGTGCCGAAGACGTCGCTAGATGGTGGAGTCGCTGCCCTCGCTCGAAGTGGTTCCGCGGGGGTTTTTGACATGACCGTTGATTGACGCCGTACTGTTGGATTGCGGGTTTCCCGAAGCGCCGCGCTCTGTGTATAAAAGGGGGCGGGGGGCGACGTGTTTTGAACTTTGTCTTTCCACGCTCCACGAAAACCCTAGCCGCCTTTTCAAATCGCTCGCTGCTCGTCTGCCCTCCTTGCTCTTGCTCGACGGAGATCTGGCCCGTGTGAAGCAGACCGCTCGCCGCCGCCGACGGTATGTAGCGATGCCGTCCTCTTCTTCTTCTGCTGCCGCTACGCCGCTGGCTGGCGCGTCGTCCGAGGAGACACTGAGTGATGTGGCGGCGGAGGAGTTGCGCGCCGGTGATACAGTGGAGTTCGGCGTGTCGCGGATGTCCTTGGTCCGCGTGCAAGACATGCAACAGCTTGGTTATTTCGGCGGCGGAGTGGCAGGTGTCCCGGGGACGGAGGAGGTCCCCGAGCCAGAAGGCGAGTTGGTTGTGTTCGAGGCTTTTTTCACTGCTGGCCTTTGCCTGCCCGCACATCGATTTGTGGGAGAAGTCCTGCGTAGGTTCAACATCCAGGTCCACCAGCTGACGCCAAATGCCGTGGTGGCTCTGGTGAAGTATGTCTGGGCGACGACCTCGTACGGCGGGTAGCCCTCGGTCGAAGTCTTCGCGAAGTATTATTGTCTGCACTGGCAGAAAAGGAAAATCGGAAATAAGATTGCCCAATTTGGATCTTGCACGTTTACGCCGAAGACGGGAAAAACTTCGATGGAAGTCATTGAGTTGGTTCCCTGTGCCCGCAATAAATGGGGCAACTGGTGGGAATTTTGGTTCTATGTTGCCGAAGGGACAGTCGAAGACCATTCGGGGCTCCCTGTGGCCGAGATGTGCTCGCATTATTATTCAGCATACCCGCGGTTTGAAGTAGCGGAGGAGGATGCGGACGAAGGGGCCCTACGGTGTGCGGCCGGCCTGAGTAGCGGGTGCAATCTGGTTGAGGAGTTTGTCGCGTATGGCGTGTGGCCCTTAGCGCATGGCTGGGCGCTGGGCGAAGTATGCCCTCGCCAGATGCCTTCCCGTGGCGGGATGCTGGTGCGGAGTCCCGCCTTCGCACTGGATTTGCATGGACGAGATCCCGCCGCATTCGTGCATGAGGCGGAGGATGGGGCGACGCGGATAATTGGTCGCTACGTGCCAAAGACGGAGGGCCAGCGTAGCTGGGATATATGCGGATCCAACGATCGCTTCAATAGGGTCTTCGAGTTGAACCGTCTGCCGTATGGCGGTTATCCCGGGCAAGACGATGTCGATCGCCGCGAGAAGAAGCCGGCGACAGAGACTGAAGACGACCCCGCGCCGGCGGCCGCCCCATCCACTAAGAAGAGGAAGCTAGGTACTGTGATGGGAGGACTGGGGGTCTCCGATAGTTTTGCTGTGGAGCTGATGGGGACATGCGCGGCCCCCGGGGGAAGGATGTCTTCGCCCGAGCTCCGGGAGTCTTTGGCGCGGATGCTGAAGGTTACCGGGGGTTGGTGGCCTAAGAACGTTCCTGTCCCCCGTGCGGCCGGCGAAGACTTTTTTACATCTCGCATGGTTCGTGACTTGAAAGTGTTTCCTTATGGACGGAATATTGCTGCTGTTGTGTCGGCAGTGATGGACAAGGATCGTCAGGAGGCTGCGCAAAAGCGCCGGGCGGTCATCAGGCTGCCCGAGGCTAGGCCGAAGAGGGCGCGGGGATTATTAGTGTTTGCTGCTGTTGTGTCGGCACTGATATTAGTGTGGAAGATTATCTCATTGGTAAGTCGTTGGCCCGGTTTTTTTTGACTGTTGATACTTTGCAGGATCGGGCGAGGGGCAACTTGCTGTTGTTTCGCCTGCGGTGGCGACCACGGTGTCTGCCACAGTGCCTGGGGCGAAGGGTAGCGCCCTCAGCGCTAGCGGTGAGATTTCGGCGCTCACCGTCGTCAAAGACGAAGCGGGCGTTGTGTCCCGCCGGCTGAGGGAGGCGTCGCAGCGGCTGAGTCAGGTAGTTGGGCTAGACTTCGATTTTTACCGCTTTTGTTGGGATTGTGGACTTATGTTTGTCTTGTAGGCGGCTGACTTCACCGACCGCGTGGCGTCGGGGACCTTTACGGCAGTTGTGTCTGCCGAAGTCAAGAGACTTCGGGCGCAGCATGCTGACGCTGTTCGGGAAAAGTCGGCCACCGATAGCAAGTGCCTTTAGCTGACGGAGAGGGTGGCCGCGCTGGAGGGCGAGAGGACTGACCTCCGGCGTCAGCTGACGGAGGAAAAGAGGGAGGCTAATCAGGCCCTCGCCAAGGCGTAGTCAGCGCAGGCGGAGGCCACTCTGGCGCGGGCGGAGGGTAGCCTCGCCAGCCAGCGCGCCGAGGAATGGGTAACGCGGTTCAACGCTCTGCAGGCCCGCATGGAGAGGGCCGAGGCCTCGATGCGCTCGGAAGTTGAGCGGACGCGCAAACAGCTCATGGACTTATACCGCGAGCTGGGCGCGCGGACTGCTGACTTCGAAGTGCCCGACCGAGAGTCGGGCCTTCGCTGCCTCGAGTGGCTGTAGGAGGAGTTGTTGGCGCTCCCGACCATTGTGGAGGGATTTATGTCCTTTGCCTCCCTGGTCACCTGCGAAGGGGCGATGAACGCGCTGTCTCGCGAAGGGTGCAGCCACTATGAGGTCTTCGACCGATCTGATGAGGATTTCGAGCACGAAATTTACAAGGTCGAGGACCCTGTGGTGAAGGAATCCGCGGGAGCCCACTTTGACCGGATGTGGGGCCCCCACGGTCGGGAGGTGGTGAGGGAGCGGGCTGACTGGGCGAGGGGTCAGGTAATGTTCATCTTTTGTTTGGTGTTGTTGGATGTGGGTTATACGTGGGCTTGCTGAATCGGTGTGCTGTGTTGCAGGCGGCGCGTGATGAGACAGTGGAGGACTTCGGAGCTTTGAACAGCGCGCAGCCTGAAGCGGAGTCGGGCCCGGTGGCACCGCCCCCGGAAACCGCTGAAGGCTCCCTCGCTGCCCCTGCGGCTACTGTGTCTGGTGGTGGCTCGTCGCCAGCCGCAGTGCCGAGGGCCGAGGATCCCCCGAAGACGGCGACGGAGCCGGCAGCGGAGGACCCCACGGCGGCTAGGCCTTCGCAGGTGGCTTAGTGGGTCTGGGTAGTTAGGGAATTTTGTATATGTTGCTGAACCTTGGTTGTTGTGCAGGTTCAAGGTTTTGGGCCTGCGCACGCAACCGTCACTGCTAATTTTTTGGTGGCCTCGACCGTGGATGCTGGGAATGAATCGGATGAGTCTGCTTCTAAGTTTTCTGATTTTGGTGGCTCTGGGAGTTCGGTTGAGTGGACGGAGGAGTCGTCGGATGAGGACTTGGATTACTTTGCGGCCTTGGATGTGGCAGCGGCGGAGTCTTCGCAGCGCGCTGCGAATGCTAAAGCTGTGCCTGGTCTGAGCGCTGGGCACAAGCGGCGAAGGGCAGTTGCGAAGCGTAGAGTGAGTGAGGTGGACGACAATCGGCTTCGTGTGGACGGGGCTGACAAGCAGGAGTTGTTGTCCTTGCCGGCCATTGCGAGTGTAGGTGAGGGTGAGTTGCGAAGTCTTTTTGAGGGTGAGGAGCTTAGGATAATGCTATTTAACTATAGGGAGATGGGGATCATTCCGAAGGTTGAACCGATGTAAGGTGTGATGCCCTCGCTGTACATATGTAGTTATAATTTGTATGATGAGGTTATGCCCCTGCGCTATGTTTGTAAAGGCGTTGTGCGCTTGGTCTAGTATGTTTATTATGTCGGTCCGGCGCGCATGTGGTCAGTCCCGGCGCGGACAGTTTCGTGTAGGGTTTAGCATGGGTAGACTTTTGAGGAAGACTTCGAAGTTGCACACTTGTTGTGCTAGTCCGGCTGCACCCTTAGGCGACTTTCGCACGGATAGTCTTTTCGAGAAGACTTCGAATTTACGCACTTGTTGTGCTAGTCCAGCTGCACCCTTAGGCGACTTTCGCACGGATAGTCTTTTCGAGAAGACTTCGAATTTACTCACTTGTTGTGCTAGTCCGGCTGCACCCTTAGGCGACTTTTGCACGGATAGTCCTTTTGAGGAGACTTCGCATTTGCGCACTTATTGTGCTAGTCCGGCTGCACCCTTAGGCGACTTTCGCACGGATAGTCTTTTCGAGAAGACATCGAATTTACGCACTTGCTGTGCTAGTCCGGCTGCACCCTTAGGCGACTTTTGCACGGATTGTCGCACGCGAGGGGTGGCCGTCGCTGCCCCTCGCGGTGACTTTTCTGTCGGTCGAATGTCGAAGACCGTTTAGTCGGTCTTTTTCGACGTAGTTTTTGCGGGGGATTTTTCGAGTGTATATTACATGGCTCCGCCTCGTTAAAAACCTCACCCCCCGGGAGGAAAAGAGTGCGGGCCGGCTAAAAACTGTTTTGCGGATTACAAGGGAGAATTAGCCCTGAGGAGTTAAACAAAAAACTTGCGAAGACTATCAATGTTCCAAGAATGTTCTAAGTCTTCGCCGGATGGAGTTGTGAGTCTGTACGAACTGGGGGACGCCTTCGTCTTGACGATGAAAGGGCCCTCCCACTTCGGCTCCAACTTGCCCCGTGACTCTGTCCGAGCTGTCCGGACGAGTACGAGGTCTCCTTCGTTGAACTCCCTCGGGATGACTGTGTGGTCGCGCCATGCTTTTGTCTGGGCTTGATATTTGTCCAGAGCCTGTAGGGCGAAGACGCGGTCTCCGTCGATGAGGTCCTTCGACGTCGGCTCGTCTACATCGGGGACGGCCGACGCGGCTGTCTGAGGCGACCCATGTTTTATTTCTTGCAGAGACATGGCCTCCGATCCGTATAGTAGGCGGAAAGGGGTGAACCCAGTCGCCCTGCACTCAGTTGTGTTCAGCGCCCAGACCACTTCGGGTAACAGGTCGGGCCACTTGTCTTTTTTGTCGTCGAGGAACATTTTCTTGACGGCTGTGAAGATTTTGCCGTTGGCGCGCTCCACGACTCCATTGGACTGGGGGTGGTACACGGAGGCGAAGGCAAGCTTGGTGCCGATGGAGAAGCAGAAATCTTTGAAATCTTGGTTGTCGAACTGCTTGCCGTTGTCGACCGTGAGTTCGGACGGTACTCCGAAGCGGCAAACAATATTTTGCCAGAAGAATTTCTGGGCTGTCTTCGATGTGATAGTGGATACTGCCCTCATTTCAATCCGTTTGGTGAAGTATTCAACGGCGACGAAGGTGAACTTGAGGTTCCCCTGAGCCGTGGGCAGGGGCCCGACAATGTCCAGGCCCCAGCGCTGAAGGGGCCACGTGTGGGCGATCAGCTTCGTGAACTGCGAGGGGCGTCCCGAGCGTGGGGAAAATTTCTGACAGGCTTCGCAGGATCTCACGACCCGATTTGTGGCGCAAATCATGGCGGGCCAGTAGAAACCTTGGCGAATCACCTTTGCCGCTAGGGCCCTAGGCCCTGTGTGGGAGCCGCAGGTCCCACTGTGGACTTTGTGCAGAATTTGGACGCCTTCGGTCTCGGTGACGCACTTAAGCATCGGTTGACTGACCCCCTTCTTGTAAAGTTGGCCCTCGATCAGTGCGAAATCCCGGCTTTGGTGTTTGAGGCGCTTGGCCTCATTGCTGTCGGTTGGGTGATAGTACCCCTGCAGGTACAGGGTTATTGGTGCCCGCCAGTCTTCGGTCATGATGAGGTTGACTATGTGGTGGCCCTCGCTGTCGTTGGTTATTTGGAGCCCTTCAGGGCTGCGGACGGCTGGCGTGCCGATGACGTGGTAGAACACGTCGGAGGGTAGGGCTTCGCCCCTGGCGGCTGCCTTGGCTAGAGCATCGGCCTCCTCATTTTATATGAGTGTTGAATTTACTTAGCATCACATGTGCACACCATATTCAAACAATAAATAATTAAACAAATAACAAAAGATACCCAAAAACAAATCATGCATCATGCTGGGATTTTCTTTTGTGTGCACATTGTGACAAAATAAAATAACAATGTGATAAGAAATATATTAAAATCCAAAAAAAGAATTGTAGAATTTAGAAAAGAGAAGAAAATAAGAATCTTGTGAATAAAAATAAGTAAATAAGGATATATTATTCCTCCACTAGAAACTTGAATTTGTATACTTGACTCAATGGTGAAATTCGTATTCAAAATTTAAATTTAAATTCGAAATAGTTAAGAATAAAAAAAATCTAAAAGGAAAAGAGAGATAAGAACATAAAAGGAAAAGGAATAACCCTGCTACTTGGGCCGGTGGCTTGAATTTCGGCCCATCTCGCGAATTCGCCCTCACGCGCGCAGCCCACTTTGGACCTGGCACCGACAACCGGGACCACCCCGTCAGCTTCAGGCGTCCGTCTTAGGCGCGGAACTCTCCCACTGGTTCACATGGGCCCACGCACCAGCCGTCTTCCTCGCACCTTTGGCGACTGTGAGCAAGATCGAAGCCGCCACCAACTCCACCGTAGGACTCGCAGGACGTTGCGCTCTGGTGGGGCCTTGCAGGATCGCCTCCCTGGTGAATAAAGCGCCACTCCAGCGTCGTCGCTTATTCCCTTTTTACCAGGTCCACGCGCACACCGGTAGGTGGAAGAGAGACAAAGGGTGAGAGAAAGAGTCAGGCCGCCGGAGTTGCCCCACATCCTCATCTTCGCTGGGGCCTTGGAATCGGACCAGGAGGGGATCGAGTGATGTCGCTTGCGCATCTGGAAACCGTCCGTGGTTTTTCCGGGTGCGATTGTGGGTCAACGGCGTGGGAATCGCTCGCCGTAGATTAAGCGCCGCCGTGAACTCGCCTGATGTCGAGGACAGCTTCGCTCCGCCACCCAACCCTCGGTAATGCTCAGTTCCCTGTTTCGCCATGCGCCTAGGTTCGCGTTGCTGCGATTCAATTTGGTTTTGGAGCTCGGGTGGTCCGGTGGGTGGCCGTGTGTGGATGGGGATCCGCCGTGGGCGGCGCCGCCGTCGCGCGAGACCGAGGGGGAAGATGCCCTCGGGGCCGTCCATCTCGGATGTGTGCTGCGATTAAAACGAGGGATACCCCTTCGCGCTGGTTTGATCCTGGCCGTTGGCTTCGAATCGTGCGAAGCGTATTAAATCGCGCATATGTTAGATTTGAGCCGTAGGATTGTGATCTGGCGATCGACATCGCGTACCGGTTCAAAGGTTTTAGAGATCTAATCCGGGCCGTGTAGCTGGGATCGAGCGGTCAGGATTAAAAGGTACCCCTTCGCGGCCACGCTTTTGCAAAAGAGCCCCCTGGGAAACAATAAATAAACCCGCCGTCCTGGGACCCTATTCACTGTGTCTTAGGAATTCTATCCCCGGGGCCCCTGCGCTTCACAGATATTGAGGCCCAGTCCAGAGATCATTTAATTTGAATAAATTAAATAGAAAATGGATTTTTAATATGAAAATAATTACTAGAACTTAATAAATTCATAGAAAATTCATACTAACTCCAAATTAATCCATTCCAGTTCCTAAAATTTTGTAATTTCATTCTCTACCACTTAGTGTCTCTGTTTTATCATGACAACAGTAAGAAAATTAATTCCTCACTTAATCCTATTTCAAGTACATAAAGCCTTTGAAAATCCATAACTTAAAATCTATAACTCGAAAAATTATGATTCCTGTTCCTAGGATTTTATTTTAATGTGTAGAATATTACTATGTATTTTGTTTATATGTTTGGTGTAATGTTAATTTCTCTATATGCACTGTGTTTGTTTGTATTGTGGCGAGTAGAAGAAAACGTGACTGAGGATCCTGGTGAGCAGCAGGTTGAAGTAGCTGAGCAGGAGCTCATTGAAGGGAAGTTGTGCCCTTGACCACATTTTACCCAATAATGTTCTTTAATATCATTTATCCATGCATAGGTTAATTTTGATGGGACCCAATAGGTTACCCTAGATTGTTTATCTCATTACCTTGTTTACCCCTAAATCACTTGGGTAGTTTGCTATTGCTTTACATGGTTTTGGGATAATCATTTATTAGCTCTATGTTCCAATTCTTTTTGTTATTCTATTTATGTTCATGTTGAGATCATTAATGTTAATTGGAACATAGAGCTTAACTTGAGAACCACGTGCCACCACAAGGGTTTAATGGGACGCCCTTGGCTGACTAATTAGAAAAGCTAGTGGAAGACTACCTTACCCGAAAGAGGCAAGGGTAGTAGGGGAGTGGTCAGTGTAGGGAGGTCCTTGTTTGATTTTGCTGTGATGGCGGTCAGACAAGAACCCTGCATTGGAACTTCCTATAAACTGTAGCGGATTTTCGGAAGCTAGTGGAACTTTGTAAAGGCCTCGTAGTGTTGCCCTGCCGCGCTTCCTAGGTAGAGGTGTATGGGATTCGTGACCCCTTGGCAGATGGGTAGCATGACTTGTGGGTAAAGGGTACAAGCTCTGCAGAGTGTAAAACTGGTATACTAGCCGAGCTCACGGTCATGAACAGCTCAGGACTCTCTGATGTTTAAATTATGGAACTTAAATTCAATTTTGTCATTTGCATTGCATGGGTTTGTTATTAATTTTGTTCTATTACTTTACTTATGGTTTGGTATTTACTTACACTTAGTAATTGCTAATAAAATTTGGACCAACTACTTAAAAGCAATGCTCAGCTTTAACCCCTGTCATTGATTAGCCTTACACACCACATGAGCTCACACCTTTGTGAGTTTATGTCCACTGGTTCCCCACAACTTGTTGAGCTATGATCATATGTGAGCTCACCCTTGCTGTCTCACACCCTCCCCCACAGGAGAAGAGCAGGTGGTTCAGGATGAGCCACAAGGCGAGGAGTATGATCTGATCTAGGTGGCGTTTCTCAGTTGACATTGGCGCCGACGATCCTTAGTTCGTTTTATGTTTATTCTTTTATTTTGTAATAAGTCTTTCGCTATGTAATAAATACTCTGATGTTTTATGACATTTATCTCTATACACTCTGTTATTATATATGTTGTCTTCTTGGCGCATGTATGAGATGCACCTGACTTTGTTCCTTAAAGCTGGTTGTGACAGAAGTGGTATCAAAGGAAATGTGGACTGTAGGACGAAACCTAGATAGAAATGGACAAACCCTCTCCTACTTACCTTACTCTGACTCATTCCATACTTATCTCATCTTGATCTTGTCTCACCTTCTGCTAATCTACTCTGGTTAATCTTATCTTTTCTACTCTAAGACAAGATGGATTTCACACCTTGGAATCCTACATTTATGAACTTTTTAGGAGATAGGAGACCTAAGACAAAACTAAAACTATTTTCTCTATTAAAAAAATGTTGATTGATTGTTCTGATGATGAATGCTTGATTTGCTTCTTTGATTGATTGAAACATTATAGACGGGCATCTTCGCATGTACCACCGTAAGGTATTGTATTAGCTTTAGTAGGTGACACACTAATCTACTTAGCTAATAAATCCCCCGCAGTAACATTCCTCGTAATTACTCGCCTTGTCTACAATTCTGCCTTCCTTACCCTGTGTTTCTAACCCAGATGGACTACCCCTATAGTGTTAGAAGAGAGCACTATAGACATGATCCTTGGTATGTCATGGTTAAGAAAGGCAAAGGCAGTATATACACTGTGCTAAGGGAACCGTAGAACTCACCAGTTCCAAAGGACAAAGATTTGAAGTTGGAATTGCAGTAACTACCGCCACCAGACTAGCGGCATTCTTGGTAGATGGGAAGTTTGTTGGTGTCAACATCCGTGCAGTTAGAGATTTTCCGGATGTCTTTCCAGAGGAGTTATTAGGGATGCCACCAGATACGGAAGTTGAGTTTGTCATAGATCTCTTACCTGGAACTGCTCCTATTTCTAAACGGCCATATAGGATGTATGTAGAAGAATTAAAAGAACTCAAGAAGCACTTAACCGAGTTACAAGAGGATGGATACATTCGTCCGAGTCTTCACCTTGGAGGGCACCGGTTTTGTTTGTACAGAAGAATGATGGATTGTAAGGGATGTGCGTGGATTAAAGGTCCCTTAATGGTGTCACTATGAAGAACAAGTATCCGTTACCCCGCATTGAGGATTTATTTGATCAGATGAGAGATGCTAGGATATTCTCGAAGATTGTTCTCCGATCGGGTTACCATCAAATGAAGATTAGGCCATCAGATATTCCCAAGACGGATTTCTCGACTCAATATGGATATATGAGTTCACCGTTATGTCATTTGGATAACTAATGCACCAGCCTATTTTATGGATCTGAAGAATAAGGTGTTCATGATCTAGATAGATTCGTCGTGGTTTTCATCGACGGTATTTTCATTTATTCCAAGAGTGATAGTGATCATGAGAAACATCTGAGATTGGTGCTACAGAAGCTACGAATTAATCAACTCTACACCAAGTACGGTAAATGCGAGTTTTGGATTGACAAGGTGCCATTCCTTGGTCATATTATTTCTAATGGAGGAATAGCAGTGGATCCTGCTAAAGTGAAGGAGATAATGGAGTGGAGAGTGCCCACTACAGTTACTGAGATTCGGAGTTTCTTGGGACTCGCAGGATATTATCGGAGATTTATTGAAGGGTTCTCTAAAATTGCTAAGCCTATGACATCGCTTTTGGAAAAAGGAAGAGAATTCAAGTGGGATGAGAAGTGCCAAGAAAGCTTTGATCAATTGAAGGAGAGACTAATGTCGCCGCCAGTATTGGTTATGCCAGATCTACAGAAAGGGTCTGACGTTTATTGTGATGCATGTGGCCAAGGACTTGGATGTGTGCTCATGCAAGAAGGACATGTGATTGCCTATGCATCTCGTCATTTGCGGAAGCATGAACTGAACTACCCCACTCATGACTTGGAACTGGCAGCCATTGTGCATGCACTTAAGATTTGGAGACATTACTGAGAGCACCTAGAGGGGGGGTGAATAGGTGATCCTGTAAAACTTCAAAAACTTATAGCCACAAAAACTTGGTTAATTGTTAGCACAATAATTGCCAAGTGGCTAAAGAGGAATCCTCAACAAAACACAATAACCAACAAGGATCAATCACAGAGATGGCACGGTGGTTATCCCGTGGTTCGGCCAAGACCAACGCTTGCCTACTCCACGTTGTGGCGTCCCAACGGACGAGGGTTGCAATCAACCCTTCTCAAGCGGTCCAAAGACCCACTTGAATACCACGGTGTTTTGCTTGCTTTATCTCAATCCCGTTTGCGAGGAATCTCCACAACTTGGAGCCTCTCGCCCTTACACTTGAAATTCACAAAGAACACGAAGCAAGGGAGGGATTAGCAACGCACACAAGACACAAGAGTCAGAGTGTCAACACGCACACAAATCGCAACAAGAGCTCACAACACGACTCAATGAGTTCACAACTCCACAAGAGCTCTATATGCTATCACAATGAAACGAATGCGCGAAATCGATGTCTTGGTGCTTAGAAATGTTGTGGAGATGCTTGGTGTCTTCCTCCATGCGCCAAGGGGTCCCTTTTATAGCCCCAAGGCAGCTAGGAACCGTTGGGAGCAATCTTGGAAGGCTGATCTTGCCTTCTGTCGACTGGCGCACCGGACAGTCCGGTGCACACCGGACACTGTCCGGTGCCCGATTTCTTTCCTTAAATGGCGAAGCCGACCGTTGGCAGACCTGGAGCCGTTGGCGCACCGGACATGTCCGGTGCACACCGGACAGTCCGGTGCCCCCTTCTAGCCGTTGGCTCGGCCACGTGTCCCGCGCAGATCGCGCGGCCGACCGTTGGCCCGGCCGACCGTTGGCTCACCGGACAGTCCGGTGAATTATAGCCGTACGTCGCCGGTGAATTCCCGAGAGCGGCCAGTTCGCTCGAACCAGCCTGGCGCACCGGACACTGTCCGGTGCACCACCGGACAGTCCGGTGCTCCCAGACTCAGCAGATTCTTGGCTGCTCGAGCCAAGACATTTCCAATTGGATTTTTCCTGTTTCCAGCACTTAGACACAATACATTAGTCCATAAAACAATGTACTAAGTCTGAGAAACATACCTTTATCCTTGATTTGTACTTTGTCCACCTCTTTACACTTAGGCACTTGTGTTGGACACTAAATCACCAAAACACTTAGAAATGGCCCAAAGAGCACATTTCCCTTTCAATCTCCCCCTTTTTGGTGATTTATGCCAACACAACATAAAGCAAGTAGAACAAGTACAAAAACAATCCAAATTAGAACTCAAAATTGTTTTGATTCAATTTGACATATATGGATCACTCTATGCCACCACTTGGTTTGTTTTTGCAAATCAAACTCAAATTCCTATCTCTAAGTCAAAACCACTTGTAGAGACATAAAGAGAGGTTTTCCAAAGAAATTTGATCAAGGATTTCAAAAACTCCCCCTTTTTCCCATAATCAACACTTCTCCCCACAAGAGGCCAACTTTTGACATAAAAGACAATAAAAGAGTTTTGACAAACCAAAAGCTCTAATCTACTATTTTCAAAATTTCTCAAGTGGTAGCTGATCCATTTATTGCTTTGGCCTTTATTTTCTCCCCCTTTGGCATCAAGCACCAAAACGGGATCAATCTTGGCCCTTTAACCCCATTGCCTCACCAAAATTTTCAAATAAGAACACAAAGGCAATAGGAGTATAAAGATGAACATGGAAAAGTTATTCTTTCTCATCAGAGTGCAGTGGAAGTCTTGCATGGTTCAAGTCCACCTTTTCCCTTTCAATTCTCCTTGGAGACTAAAACAACCAAACTCAAGTACATGGTTAGTCTCAAAGGGTCAAGTTGTAGCACAGCTCCCCCTAAATACGTGCATCACTTGCAAAAAGGACTTGTGAGGTCCAGGGAGTGTTTGTACAACTTGAGCACCACAATAAGCAACAGAATGCAGAATGAACATGATCAAAGGCATAAACACATATATGCTACAATTCAATCCAAGTTCCGCGAATCTAAGATATTGAGCTCACTACGCAGCCTACAAAAGGTCTTCTCATCTAGAGGCTTGGTAAAGATATCTGCTAGCTGGTTCTCGGTGCTAACATGAAACACTTCGATATCTCCCTTTTGCTGGTGGTCTCTCAAAAAGTGATGCCGGATGTCAATGTGCTTTGTGCGGCTGTGCTCAACAGGATTTTCCGCTATTCGGATAGCACTCTCATTATCACATAGGAGTGGGACTTTGCTCAGATTATAGCCAAAGTCCCTGAGGGTTTGCCTCATCCAAAGTAGTTGCGCACAACACTGTCCTGCGGCAACGTACTCGGCCTCAGCGGTGGATAGGGCAACGGAGGTTTGTTTCTTAGAGTTCCATGACACCAGGGACCTTCCTAAGAATTGGCACGTCCCCGATGTACTCTTCCTATCGACCTTACATCCAGCATAGTCGAAATCTGAGTACCCAATCAAGTCAAAGTTAGACCCCTTTGGATACCAGATCCCGAAGCAAGGCGTAGCGACTAAATATCTAAGAATTCGCTTCACAGCCACTAAGTGACACTCCTTAGGATCGGATTGAAATCTAGCACACATGCATACGCTAAGCATAATATCCGGTCTACTAGCACATAAATAAAGCAAAGAACCTATCATGGACTGGTATGCTTTTTGATCAACGGACTTACCTCCTTTGTTGAGGTCGGTGTGTCCGTCGGTTCCCATCGGCGTCTTCGCGGGCTTGGCGTCCTTCATCCCAAACCTCTTTAGCAAATCTTGCGTGTACTTCGTTTGGGAGATGAAAGTGCCGTCCTTGAGTTGCTTCACTTGGAACCCAAGGAAGTAGTTCAACTCGCCCATCAACGACATCTCGAATTTCTGCGTCATCACCCTGCTAAACTCTTCACAAGACTTTTGATTAGTAGAACCAAATATTATGTCATCGACATAAATTTGGCATACAAAAAGATCACCATCGCAAGTCTTAGTAAAAAGAGTTGGATCGGCTTTCCCAACCTTGAAAGCATTAGCAATTAAAAAGTCTCTAAGGCATTCATACCATGCTCTTGGGGCTTGCTTAAGTCCATAGAGCGCCTTAGAGAGCTTACACACGTGGTCGGGGTACCGTTCATCCTCAAAGCCAGGGGGTTGCTCCACGTACACCTCCTCCTTGATCAGCCCATTGAGGAAAGCGCTCTTCACATCCATTTGGTACAACCTGAAGGAATGGTGAGCGGCATATGCTAGCAAGATACGAATTGATTCTAGCCTAGCCACGGGAGCAAAAGTCTCCTCAAAGTCCAAACCTGCGACTTGGGCATAACCTTTTGCCACAAGCCGAGCCTTGTTCCTTGTCACCACCCCGTGCTCGTCCTGTTTGTTGCGGAACACCCACTTGGTTCCCACAACATTTTGCTTGGGGCGAGGCACCAGTGTCCAAACTTCATTGCGCTTGAAATTGTTGAGTTCCTCCTGCATGGCCAACACCCAGTCCGGATCTAGCAAGGCCTCTTCTACCCTGAAAGGCTCAATAGAAGAGACAAAAGAGTAATGCTCACAAAAATTAACTAATCTTGAACGAGTAGTTACTCCCTTGCTAATATCACCCAAAATTTGGTCGACGGGATGATCCCTTTGGATCGTCGCTCGAACTTGGGTTGGAGGTGCCTGAGGTGCTTCTTCCTCTTCAATTTGAACACCCTGTGCTCCCCCTTGATCATGCGCCTCCACTTGAGGTACCTGTTCGTCATCCTGGGTTGGGGGATGCACCATAGTTGAGGAAGACGGTTGATCTTGCTCCAAATGTTCCTGAGGCCATACATCTCCAATCGCCATGGTGCGTATCGCGGCCGTTGGAACGTCTTCTTCATCTACATCATCAAGATCAACAACTTGCTCTCTTGGAGAGCCATTAGTCTCATCAAATACAACGTCGCTAGAGACTTCAACCAAACCCGATGATTTGTTGAAGACCCTATACGCCTTTGTATTTGAATCATAACCTAATAAAAACCCTTCTACGGCTTTGGGAGCAAATATGGAATTCCTACCCTTCTTCACTAGAATGTAGCATTTACTCCCAAATACACGAAAGTACGATACATTGGGTTTGTTACCAGTCAGCAGCTCATATGAAGTCTTCTTGAGGAGGCGGTGAAGGTAGACCCTGTTGATGGTGTGGCAAGCCGTGTTCACGGCTTCCGACCAAAAGCACTCGGGGGTCTTGAACTCTCCAAGCATAGTCCTCGCCATATCTATGAGTGTCCTGTTCTTCCTCTCTACCACACCATTTTGCTGAGGTGTGTAGGGAGCGGAGAACTCGTGCTTGATCCCCTCCTCCTCAAGAAACTCCTCCACTTGAAGATTCTTGAATTCGGACCCGTTGTCGCTCCTTATCTTCTTCACCTTGAGCTCAAACTCATTTTGAGCTCTCCTGAGGAAGCGCTTGAGGGTCCCTTGGGTTTCAGACTTATCCTGCAAAAAGAACACCCAAGTGAAGCGGGAAAAGTCATCAACAATAACTAGACCATACTTACTTCCTCCTATGCTCAGATAGGCGACGAGTCCGAAGAGGTCCATATGTAGCAGCTCCAGGGGTCTTGATGTTGTCATCACATTCTTGGTGTGATGAGAGCCTCCCACCTGTTTCCCTGCTTGACAAGCTACACAAGGTCTATCTTTTTCGAAATGTACATTGGTTAGACCTATCACGTGTTCTCCCTTTAGAAGCTTGTGGAGGTTCTTCATCCCCACATGTGCTAAGCGGCGATGCCACAACCAGCCCATGCAAGTCTTAGTCATTAAGCATGCATCTAGACCGGCCTCTTCTTTTGCAAAATCAACTAAGTAAAGTTTGCCGTCTAGTACACCCTTAAAAGCTAGTGAACCATCACATCTTCTAAAGACAAACACATCTACATTTGTAAATAGACAGTTATATCCCATATTGCATAATTGACTAACAGATAGCAAATTATATCCAAGAGACTCTACTAAAAACACATTAGAGATAGAGTGCTCATTTGAGATTGCAATTTTACCTAACCCTTTTACCTTGCCTTGATTCCCATCACCGAATATTATTGAATCTTGGGAATCTTTATTCTTGACGTAGGAGGTGAACATCTTCTTCTCCCCCATCATATGGTTTGTGCATCCGCTGTCAATAATCCAGCTTGAACCCCCAGATGCATAAACCTGCAAGGCAAATTTAGGCTTGGGTCTTAGGTACCCAACTCATGTTGGGTCCTGCAAGGTTAGCACAAATATCCTTAGGGACCCAAATGCAAGTTTTGTCTCCCTTGCATCTTGCCCCTAATTTTCTAGCAACTATCTTCCTATCCTTTCTACAAATAGCAAAAGAAGCATTTAAAGCATGATATATTGTAGAAGGTTCATTTACTTTCCTAGGAACATTAACAACATTTCTCCTAGGCATATTATGAACAACATTTCTCCTACCAACATTTCTATCATGCACATAAGAAGAACTAGAAGCAAACATGGCATGAGAATCAAAGGCATTATATGCATTACAATTCCTATAAGCATTTCTAGATTGTCTCCTATCATGGTACATAAAGGCATGGTTCTTTTGCACACTACTAGCCATAGGGGCCTTCCCTTTCTCCTTGGCGGAGATGGGAGCCTTATGGCTTGTCAAGTTCTTGGCTTCCCTCTTGTAGCCAAGTCCATCCTTAATTGAGGGGTGTCTACCAATCGTGTAGGCATCCCTTGCAAATTTTAGCTTGTCAAATTCATTCTTGCTAGTCTTAAGTTGGGCATTAAGACTAGCTAATTCCTCATTTAATTTGGAAATTGAGACTAAATGATCACTACAAGCATCAATGTCAAAATCTTTACACCTATTACAAGTTTCAACAATTTCTACACAAGAATTCGATTTACTAGCTACTTCTAGTTTAGCATTTAAATCATCATTAAAACCTTTTAACTTAGAAATAGTTTCATGACAAGAAGATAATTCACTATAGAGCATTTCATTCCTCTTAATTTCTAGAGCAAGATATTTCTGTGCTTCAACAAATTTATCATGCTCTTCATACAACAAATCCTCTTGCTTTTCTAAAAGCATATTCTTATCATTCAAGGCATCAATCAATTCATTAATTTTGTCTACCTTGGTTCTATCTAATCCCTTGAATAAGCATGAGTAATCTATCTCATCATCATCACTAGACTCATCCTCACTTGAAGAAGCATAAGTACTAGTATTATGAGTGCTTACTTTCTTCTCCCTTGCCATGAGGCAAGTGTGACGCTCGTTGGGGAAGAGGGATGACTTGTTGAAGGCGATGGCGGCGAGTCCTTCATTGTCGGAGTCGGACGAGGAGCAGTCTGAATCCCACTCCTTACCAAGATGAGCCTCGCCCTTTGCCTTCTTATAGTTCTTCTTTTTCTCCCTCTTGTTCCCTTGTTCCTGATCACTATCATTGTCGGGACAGTTAGCAATAAAATGACCAAGCTTACCGCATTTGAAGCATGAGCGCTTCCCTTTGGCTTTGGTCTTGCTTGGCTGTCCCTTGCGACCCTTAAGCACCGTCTTGAATCTTTTGATGATGAGGGCCATCTCTTCATCATTAAGTTCGGCTACCTCAATCTGTGCCACCTTGTTAGGTAGCGCCTCCTTGCTTCTTGTTGCCTTGAGAGCAAGGGGTCGCGGCTCGTTGATCAGACCATTCAAGGCGTCGTCCACGTACCTCGCCTCCTTGATCATCATTCGCCCGCTAACGAATTTTCCGAGGACTTCTTCGGGCGACATTTTGGTGTACCTGGGATTCTCACGAATATTATTCACCAAATGAGGATCAAGAACGGTAAAGGACCTTAGCATCAGTCGGACGACGTCATGGTCCGTCCATCGCGTGCTTCCGTAGCTCCTTATTTTGTTGATAAGGGTCTTGAGCCGGTTGTATGTTTGAGTTGGCTCCTCGCCCCTTATCATCGCGGACCTTCCAAGCTCGCCCTCCACCAACTCCATTTTGGTGAGCAAGGTGACGTCGTTCCCCTCATGAGAGATCTTGAGGGTGTCCCAGATCTGCTTGGCATTGTCCAAGCCGCTCACCTTGTGATACTCGTCCCTGCACAAAGAGGCTAGCAACACAGTAGTAGCTTGTGCATTCTTATGAATCTGTTCATTAATAAACACAGGGCTATCCGAGCTATCAAATTTCATTCCACTTTCCACAATCTCCCAAATGCTTGAATGGAGAGAAAACAGGTGAGTACGCATTTTGTGGCTCAGAATTCCGTAGTCCTCTCCATCAAAGTGAGGGGGCTTGCCAAGTGGAATGGGGAGCAATTGGGCATTTGAGCTATGCGGAATGCGCGAATAATCGATTGGTGATTTGAGCTTGCCAAGAGTAATCGATTATTCGCGCATTCCGCATAGCTCAAATGCTCAATTGCTCCCCATTCCACTTGGCAAGCCCCCTCACTTTGATGGAGAGGACTACGGATTTTGGAGCCACAAAATGCGTACTCACTTGTTTTCTCTCCATCCAAGCATTTGGGAGATTGTGGAAAGTGGAATGAAATTTGATAGCTCAGATAGCCCTGTGTTTATTAATGAACAGATTCATAAAAATGCACAAGCTACTACTGTGTTGCTAGCCTCTTTGTGCAGGGACGAGTATCACAAGGTGAGCGGCTTGGACAATGCCAAGCAGATCTGGGACACCCTCAAGATCTCTCATGAGGGGAACGACGTCACCTTGCTCACCAAAATGGAGTTGGTGGAGGGCGAGCTTGGAAGGTTCGCGATGATAAGGGGCGAGGAGCCAACTCAAACATACAACCAGCTCAAGACCCTTATCAACAAAATAAGAAGCTACGGAAGCACGCGATGGACGAACCACGATGTCGTCCGACTGATGCTAAGGTCCTTTACCGTTCTTGATCCTCATTTGGTGAATAATATTCGTGAGAATCCCAGGTACACCAAAATGTCGCCCGAAGAAGTCCTCGGAAAATTCGTTAGCGGGCGAATGATGATCAAGGAGGCGAGGTATGTGGACGACGCCTTGAATGGTCCGATCAACGAGCCGCGACCCCTTGCTCTCAAGGCAACAAGAAGCAAGGAGGCGCTACCTAACAAGGTGGCACAAATTGAGGCGGCCGAACTTAATGATGAAGAGATGGTCCTCATCATCAAAAGATTCAAGACGGTGCTTAAGGGTCGCAAGGGACAGCCAAGCAAGACCAAAGCCAAAGGGAAGCGCTCATGCTTCAAATGCGGTAAGCTTGGTCATTTTATTGCTAACTGTCCCGACAATGATAGTGATCAGGAACAAGGGAACAAGAGGGAGAAAAAGAAGAACTATAAGAAGGCAAAGGACGAGGCTCATCTTGGCAAGGAGTGGGATTCAGACTGCTCCTCGTCCGACTCCGACAATGAAGGACTCGCCGCCACCGCCTTCAACAAGTCATCCCTCTTCCCCAACGAGCGTCACACTTGCCTCATGGCAAGGGAGAAGAAAGTAAGCACTCATAATACTAGTACTTATGCTTCTTCAAGTGAGGATGAGTCTAGTGATGATGATGAGATAGATTACTCATGCTTATTCAAGGGATTAGACAGAACCAAGGTAGACAAAATTAATGAATTGATTGATGCCTTGAATGATAAGAATATGCTTTTAGAAAAGCAAGAGGATTTGTTGTATGAAGAGCATGATAAATTTGTTGAAGCACAGAAATCTCTTGCTCTAGAAATTAAGAGGAATGAAATGCTCTCTAGTGAATTATCTTCTTGTCATGAAACTATTGCTAAGTTAAAAAGTTTTAATGATGATTTAAATGCTAAACTAGAAGTAGCTAGTAAATCTAATTCTTGTGTAGAAATTGTTGAAACTTGTAATAGGTGTAAAGATTTTGACATTGATGCTTGTAGTGATCATTTAGTCTCAATTTCCAAATTAAATGAGGAAATAGCTAGTCTTAATGCCCAACTTAAGACTAGCAAGAATGAATTTGACAAGCTAAAATTTGCAAGGGATGCCTACACGATTGGTAGACACCCCTCAATTAAGGATGGACTTGGTTACAAGAGAGAAGCCAAGAACTTGACAAGCCATAAGGCTCCCATCTCCGCCAAGGAGAAAGGGAAGGCCCCTATGGCTAGTAGTGTGCAAAAGAACCATGCCTTTATGTACCATGATAGGAGACAATCTAGAAATGCTTATAGGAGTTGTAATGCATATAATGCCTTTGATTCTCATGCCATGTTTGCTTCTAGTTCTTCTTATGTGCATGATAGAAATGTTGGTAGGAGAAATGTTGTTCATAATATGCCTAGGAGAAATGTTGTTAATGTTCCTAGGAAAGTAAATGAACCTTCTACAATATATCATGCTTGTAATGCTTCTTTTGCTATTTGTAGAAAGGATAGGAAGATAGTTGCTAGAAAATTAGGGGCAAGATGCAAGGGAGACAAAACTTGCATTTGGGTCCCTAAGGATATTTGTGCTAACCTTGTAGGACCCAACATGAGTTGGGTACCTAAGACCCAAGCCTAAATTTGCCTTGCAGGTTTATGCATCCGAGGGTTCAAGCTGGATTATCGACAGCGGATGCACAAACCATATGACGGGGGAGAAGAAGATGTTCACCTCCTACGTCAAGAATAAGGATTCCCAAGATTCAATAATATTCGGTGATGGGAATCAAGGCAAGGTAAAAGGGTTAGGGAAACAGGTGGGAGGCTCTCATCACACCAAGAATGTGATGACAACATCAAGACCCCTGGAGCTGCTACATATGGACCTCTTCGGACCCGTCGCCTATCTGAGCATAGGAGGAAGTAAGTGTAACACCCCAGGTGTTTATATTCCGCTCGACAGCGAGTACGGATTTAAGCACGTAATATCAGTGGATAAAACAGATGCTAAATTTTAAACATCTTCGCTTATCGCGATTTTAATATCGCATTTGTTCCGTTTGTCGCGAGTACGACATCATTTTTACTTCTATTTATTCGGGCTCTTCCGAAATTTTCGTGTTGTTCGGAACACAGTCGTTCCGAAAATCGATGCGTCCGATGATTATTTAAAATACATCGCTCGCGTGAATCCGAATTCGGAAGTCTGACTCACTCGGATGATTTTCATCCCGGACAGATTAATTTGAACTCGACGACTAAAATACTCAGTGCAAAATAATTCGAATTGGGCGTCGTCTGAGTGAACTCTTGCGCGAGGATATGATTCTATTCATTCTTCAGCACGCTGTTCTAGCGACGAAAACATGTGTGCATTAGCCGATATGGTTTCGGCTAATATTAGTCAAATGTTCCGATGGCGGGAAAATTCATATAAATTTAACTAAAACGAATGCAAAAATTAAAATTAATCGATTAAGGCAAATTAAAAATGTCCCCTAATTATTTCGCTCTTGTAAACCGTAATAATTGTTAGCCGATTCAGTTTCCTGTTCCAGGATCCGAAAAAAATAATATGGTATCCTAACAGCATTTTGATCCAGTCTGTTTGCATCCTACCCAGATCCGAATTCCTACACATGGTTATATATGTATTCTTTTGTAGACGAAAAAGAAGGAAAAGAAATAGGGGCTAGTACTAACCCATGATCAAACTCACGCCATGCTAATAACCATCCACATACTAATCAATAGACTAATGGCTACATGTGACGGAAAAGATCTAACAAAAAAAATATTTTCATCTCTATCCTTACAGCCCTTCCTCTCTCTCCCCTTGATCTTTTTCACGGTGCATGGTATCTCCTGTTGCCGCTGCTCTGTTATTTCTTTCAGCCGCCTGGACAGGTCTTCATCTTCCTCTCGAACGCGATGTGCTCAACTCCCTCACGTCCTCATCTTCTCAGCCTGGAAAAATCTGCCGTCACCGACTACCCTGTAGATTTTCCCCCGCCGATCTCTCTCCTCTCTCTGATTTTTTTACGCCGCTCACTCCTCCGATCTTTCCAGCCGCTGTGGCTTTTGATTTTTTTCCTCGCGAAGCTCATCTCTACGCCGCTCAAATCTGGGATAAAAATGCTGCTGCAGCCTCTGCCTTCTCCAGTTCTTCACCGCGCGGCTCCCACGGCGCCCAGCTCCCTGCGCTACGCTCCCAGCGGCTCTCTGCTGGCACGCCGACGGCTCTGTTCGACCTGCTATCCCCATGGTTGTGCGCTTGTCCAGCTCGGATTCCTGCGCGTCCTAGATCGCCCAGCTCTTCATCCTCTGCTCGGTCTAGCTCCCTCGCCAGCCGCGTCGACCTCCGTACTCGACATACCCTGCTCGGTTCCTGCAGCTCAACGTCGGCACCTTGGCAGACCGTTCCAGTTTCTCCTCGCTTCTCCCTGGTGGATGGTGCTCGGCCTCCTGCTGTGCGTGCTGCTCGGCCAGGGTGCCAGCCTCCTCACTGGTGCCAGCCTATCACTCCTCTGCTCCCTTCGTCGTGCCCTGCGCCGTGGTCGCAGTTCCCGCCGTGGCATCCTGGCGCAAGGTCGCTCGCCCCTGCTCGTCTCTCTTTCAAGATGACGCTGCCCTCCTTCCTGTTCATCCCCTGAACCGCGCCCTTGCTGTTCGCTGGTGCTCGCCGCTCATCTTGTTTCCTACTCGCCAGCGCGCTCTCTCGGCTCGCTCGGCTTTAATTTCCAATCGCGTCGTCGACCTCGTCGTTTGCCGTCGAGCCTTACTGCCATTTCTGCTGTGCCTCGCTTCCGTTGGATTCGACTAAATGTCGGATCATGAATCCACGACGTCACTCATACTCGTTGTGAAATCCTCACGCTCATCATCCCATATATGATCTCGTCGTCGTTCCGCGTGTCAGCAAGAAATCCAAAAAATCGGGTGAAGACGAAGCTAGCAGCGCGATATTTCCCAAGCGCTCAACAATTGCCTGGATCGGAAAATCACTACCGATCTCGCGGATTCGAGTCGGCTATTGAAACGGTAAGCTGGTAAATTATCCAAAATAGTTCGATCGTTGCATAAATTGTCGTGCTAGTTCGAGGCGCATTAAGGTGCTCGATAAATTGCGTAAGTCACGAACCTCTCGCCGACTTCGCAGTTCTTGCGATTATCGAGCCAGATTCAGCTATGACGAATTATTTCGCTATTCTAGTCACTTAGCTGAATTAGTGGACTGAGTAGAATTTTGGTAGGCATGTGTGAGGTTAAAATATTTTAATCACTTATAAAGATGTAGTATAATTTATAAAGCAAGGGATAAGTTTAGAATTCAATTAATTAAGTAGCTGATGAGTTGTGTTTAGGCTAATCATGTTTTGAATTGTTGTTCGTAATGTTTGCGTTAGGTTCGTATAATTTAGAGAAGCGTAATTATTACACGTAGTCGTATATCGATAACTAGTATTTCCGTATGAACTTGTACAACGCCTCGCCGCTAGGTGTTTCACTATCACGTAGCACCATTTAGGTGTGTGATATTCTCGTTGATATGCATTCATGTGTATAATGCATTTCATTCAGGTACGTTAATTAATCGCGCGATGCGGAAGACAAGCCAAGTTGACCCCAAGCACGGGCTACTCCGCCTGATGATACTGATGGATGAACCCGCCTGATCAAGTGTTAGGACAAGGATGATCGTCAAGTGGACATCGCCTAACAAACACTAACCTAGTGTTACTCCAGGCAAGCCCCGGTGCATTCGCCCCTTCCTTGTGTTTTAAATGCTTTTCACCTTATCTGATGCATTAGGTGATAGGAGTTGTGTGATAAACAATTGATGCATTACCATTCCTTGGAAACTCCTTAATCCCGGTTTTATAAAAAGAACTGACAATGCTTAGCCCTGCTTAGAAACTAAAAAAAATTATTTGTTTTCAAATGAATGATTGTGGAACATTGGTTATGGGCCTTTCATTTCAAAAATCAAAGCAAACTTATGGTGATGATTCCACTTCGGCCGGAGTGGGTTCATCATTCGGAAAAGAGTACCCCTGTCGGGTACCAAAAATGGGAAAATGGTTTGAATACAGCTAGACCAGACGCTGAGCGGACATGGTCGCCCGTCTGTGTCGATTAAGGACCGTTCGATGTAGGCCTGTTGTGGTGGAGACTTTGCAACTATCCACATGCTCCGGTAAGCCTGAACCCGGCTATTCCATACGTGAAAAGACAACCGCGCACTGGGCGTGGGAGATGGTGGGAGTAGCGTGTACCCTCCTGGCTAGAGGCTGGATGGAGGAGTACTGTGCTCCCGGGTAGCGCGGACCGGTTCACGTTGTGGAGGATCTGTGGGAACGGTTGACATATGCAAGGATTAAGTGCTACATATGTCGTGTGGTTAGGGATCCCCAGCTGGGTATAATCGGTTCGAATCGTCGTTGCTCCTCGGTCATGGAGACTCTACCCTCCGACCACTCATCGTAGTTGACAAGTGAAATATGAATTGGCTAAAAGAAAGCTAGACCAGGACAAGTGGATGCTCTAGATTAGGCAAATCTAGATTCAGGAAAAATACTTAACTTGTGAAGTAAAATTTTGGCATAAGGATTCACTACTAGTAAGCTCTTCTGCAAAATGAGTCCTTGATTATTGCTTAGCCTTACCTTGGTTCCTAATCAGCCAACATATCCTTGAGAGTCTTTTCTTTAGTCGGGTAAGTCTTGCTGAGTAATTCCATACTCAGGGTTTTATTCCCTGTTGTTTTTCAGGTCCTAACCTCGTGTTGCTGTGATGGTGTTAAGTGCCGGTGGGCTCGGCCTTCTTATAAGTCCAAGTACTCCTTCTATACTTCTTATTGAGGATGGTCATTTGAGCTAGCATATATTTCAAACTAAACTTTTATAATCACTCCGATAAAATAATATAAAATTTTTGTAACTTGTAAAATTTGGTAATAGTATTTCCGCTGCAAAAATGTTGGTGTGTGTGATTTGTGTTACTTAATCCCGCGGTTCTGGTTGAAAGTGGTTTATCCGATGTCCTTGGGGCAATCGGACAGATCCTGTTGAGTTATTTGGTGCACATGCACGGCCGTCTGAGGTCTTTGGGACAAGGACAGGTGCATGTGGGCCCAATAACTTGGAGGTTCTGCCACAGGCTGGTATCGGAGCTGGATTAAGTATATACGGTCACATACGTATTTTCAAAACAAAAGTTTTGGTTTTGAAAAACCTATTTTCAACTAAACACATTGTTTGGTTTTGAAAAACCGTTTTGAAAAACTATAATGCTAGCGACATCCTCTGTTAAGCCCTAAATTAAGGACTATCAGGTGGCTTAGTTCGGAACCACTAACCCACAACCGGGGGTATTGCATACATGTGTATTGTTATTTTTAAGGCCATTCAGTTTTGAATGGATCGACGCCCAAGGTAAGGTGAGATGTGAGAGCAGGACCGAACAAACGTCGGTCTAGGGAAGTGCTTAATTGTAGCGCTTGATTATATACATGTTTTACATATGTATATATATGAAGGCTGCATGTGGAGTATTTACTTTTCTGGGAATTCAGTACCCCATGAATGTGTATGGGTACACAGACATGGGACTACTGAGAAGTGTATTGTACTTGTAACGACGCACCTACGCTCAGGTAAGAAGGTGAGTTACCATAATGAGTTGCCCTATGGTTAAAGTGTGGCAACAGCGCCTATGCGTGGCTCGGCGCTTAATGATGAGCTGGCCTCCATATAGCAATATATGGAGTATAAACTGTAATAAACTGTCATGTGTGAACTGCATCATTGGGAAATTGGGATGTGATGGAATTTTCTGCAGGTACACTAACCTCGAAAACGTATGTGTAGCTGACGACTAGCAAAATAACGTGAGAGTCGTAAGCATGCCACCGAGATAGAACGCTATCGCCACATTGTGTTGGCAAAATTAGTGAGGACGCATAGGACGAGCATGCATCCTGATTGTTGCATCATGTTTGTCACCTATATACCCAAGATGGTGCATCTGATTCTATTTGGGTAAAATTGCGCATTCACCGCTTGCTCAATAGACTCAGATAGTATAGTGTCATCAGAAAAAGCAAACTGCACACATGTAACCTTATGTGTTATTCTAGTAGCCATCGTCTCTATTGGTGGATATTTCTAAATTAGCCTAAGGCGATACATGTTATGTCTACTAGAGAAACCACATCTTGAGACACTTGCCTTTATTTGGAACTGCCTTATGATTACCGCTGATATGGACGTGGGATACATGCTTCTCTACTCCTAAAAGTCTTTCGCTCCGAATCTCGGGACGAGATTCTTTTAAGGGGGGAAGGGCTGTAACACCCCAGGTGTTTATATTCCGCTCGACAGCGAGTACGGATTTAAGCACGTAATATCAGTGGATAAAACAGATGCTAAATTTTAAACATCTTCGCTTATCGCGATTTTAATATCGCATTTGTTCCGTTTGTCGCGAGTACGACATCATTTTTACTTCTATTTATTCGGGCTCTTCCGAAATTTTCGTGTTGTTCGGAACACAGTCGTTCCGAAAATCGATGCGTCCGATGATTATTTAAAATACATCGCTCGCGTGAATCCGAATTCGGAAGTCTGACTCACTCGGATGATTTTCATCCCGGACAGATTAATTTGAACTCGACGACTAAAATACTCAGTGCAAAATAATTCGAATTGGGCGTCGTCTGAGTGAACTCTTGCGCGAGGATATGATTCTATTCATTCTTCAGCACGCTGTTCTAGCGACGAAAACATGTGTGCATTAGCCGATATGGTTTCGGCTAATATTAGTCAAATGTTCCGATGGCGGGAAAATTCATATAAATTTAACTAAAACGAATGCAAAAATTAAAATTAATCGATTAAGGCAAATTAAAAATGTCCCCTAATTATTTCGCTCTTGTAAACCGTAATAATTGTTAGCCGATTCAGTTTCCTGTTCCAGGATCCGAAAAAAATAATATGGTATCCTAACAGCATTTTGATCCAGTCTGTTTGCATCCTACCCAGATCCGAATTCCTACACATGGTTATATATGTATTCTTTTGTAGACGAAAAAGAAGGAAAAGAAATAGGGGCTAGTACTAACCCATGATCAAACTCACGCCATGCTAATAACCATCCACATACTAATCAATAGACTAATGGCTACATGTGACGGAAAAGATCTAACAAAAAAAATATTTTCATCTCTATCCTTACAGCTCTTCCTCTCTCTCCCCTTGATCTTTTTCACGGTGCATGGTATCTCCTGTTGCCGCTGCTCTGTTATTTCTTTCAGCCGCCTGGACAGGTCTTCATCTTCCTCTCGAACGCGATGTGCTCAACTCCCTCACGTCCTCATCTTCTCAGCCTGGAAAAATCTGCCGTCACCGACTACCCTGTAGATTTTCCCCCGCCGATCTCTCTCCTCTCTCTGATTTTTTTACGCCGCTCACTCCTCCGATCTTTCCAGCCGCTGTGGCTTTTGATTTTTTTCCTCGCGAAGCTCATCTCTACGCCGCTCAAATCTGGGATAAAAATGCTGCTGCAGCCTCTGCCTTCTCCAGTTCTTCACCGCGCGGCTCCCACGGCGCCCAGCTCCCTGCGCTACGCTCCCAGCGGCTCTCTGCTGGCACGCCGACGGCTCTGTTCGACCTGCTATCCCCATGGTTGTGCGCTTGTCCAGCTCGGATTCCTGCGCGTCCTAGATCGCCCAGCTCTTCATCCTCTGCTCGGTCTAGCTCCCTCGCCAGCCGCGTCGACCTCCGTACTCGACATACCCTGCTCGGTTCCTGCAGCTCAACGTCGGCACCTTGGCAGACCGTTCCAGTTTCTCCTCGCTTCTCCCTGGTGGATGGTGCTCGGCCTCCTGCTGTGCGTGCTGCTCGGCCAGGGTGCCAGCCTCCTCACTGGTGCCAGCCTATCACTCCTCTGCTCCCTTCGTCGTGCCCTGCGCCGTGGTCGCAGTTCCCGCCGTGGCATCCTGGCGCAAGGTCGCTCGCCCCTGCTCGTCTCTCTTTCAAGATGACGCTGCCCTCCTTCCTGTTCATCCCCTGAACCGCGCCCTTGCTGTTCGCTGGTGCTCGCCGCTCATCTTGTTTCCTACTCGCCAGCGCGCTCTCTCGGCTCGCTCGGCTTTAATTTCCAATCGCGTCGTCGACCTCGTCGTTTGCCGTCGAGCCTTACTGCCATTTCTGCTGTGCCTCGCTTCCGTTGGATTCGACTAAATGTCGGATCATGAATCCACGACGTCACTCATACTCGTTGTGAAATCCTCACGCTCATCATCCCATATATGATCTCGTCGTCGTTCCGCGTGTCAGCAAGAAATCCAAAAAATCGGGTGAAGACGAAGCTAGCAGCGCGATATTTCCCAAGCGCTCGACAATTGCCTGGATCGGAAAATCACTACCGATCTCGCGGATTCGAGTCGGCTATTGAAACGGTAAGCTGGTAAATTATCCAAAATAGTTCGATCGTTGCATAAATTGTCGTGCTAGTTCGAGGCGCATTAAGGTGCTCGATAAATTGCGTAAGTCACGAACCTCTCGCCGACTTCGCAGTTCTTGCGATTATCGAGCCAGATTCAGCTATGACGAATTATTTCGCTATTCTAGTCACTTAGCTGAATTAGTGGACTGAGTAGAATTTTGGTAGGCATGTGTGAGGTTAAAATATTTTAATCACTTATAAAGATGTAGTATAATTTATAAAGCAAGGGATAAGTTTAGAATTCAATTAATTAAGTAGCTGATGAGTTGTGTTTAGGCTAATCATGTTTTGAATTGTTGTTCGTAATGTTTGCGTTAGGTTCGTATAATTTAGAGAAGCGTAATTATTACACGTAGTCGTATATCGATAACTAGTATTTCCGTATGAACTTGTACAACGCCTCGCCGCTAGGTGTTTCACTATCACGTAGCACCATTTAGGTGTGTGATATTCTCGTTGATATGCATTCATGTGTATAATGCATTTCATTCAGGTACGTTAATTAATCGCGCGATGCGGAAGACAAGCCAAGTTGACCCCAAGCACGGGCTACTCCGCCTGATGATACTGATGGATGAACCCGCCTGATCAAGTGTTAGGACAAGGATGATCGTCAAGTGGACATCGCCTAACAAACACTAACCTAGTGTTACTCCAGGCAAGCCCCGGTGCATTCGCCCCTTCCTTGTGTTTTAAATGCTTTTCACCTTATCTGATGCATTAGGTGATAGGAGTTGTGTGATAAACAATTGATGCATTACCATTCCTTGGAAACTCCTTAATCCCGGTTTTATAAAAAGAACTGACAATGCTTAGCCCTGCTTAGAAACTAAAAAAAATTATTTGTTTTCAAATGAATGATTGTGGAACATTGGTTATGGGCCTTTCATTTCAAAAATCAAAGCAAACTTATGGTGATGATTCCACTTCGGCCGGAGTGGGTTCATCATTCGGAAAAGAGTACCCCTGTCGGGTACCAAAAATGGGAAAATGGTTTGAATACAGCTAGACCAGACGCTGAGCGGACATGGTCGCCCGTCTGTGTCGATTAAGGACCGTTCGATGTAGGCCTGTTGTGGTGGAGACTTTGCAACTATCCACATGCTCCGGTAAGCCTGAACCCGGCTATTCCATACGTGAAAAGACAACCGCGCACTGGGCGTGGGAGATGGTGGGAGTAGCGTGTACCCTCCTGGCTAGAGGCTGGATGGAGGAGTACTGTGCTCCCGGGTAGCGCGGACCGGTTCACGTTGTGGAGGATCTGTGGGAACGGTTGACATATGCAAGGATTAAGTGCTACATATGTCGTGTGGTTAGGGATCCCCAGCTGGGTATAATCGGTTCGAATCGTCGTTGCTCCTCGGTCATGGAGACTCTACCCTCCGACCACTCATCGTAGTTGACAAGTGAAATATGAATTGGCTAAAAGAAAGCTAGACCAGGACAAGTGGATGCTCTAGATTAGGCAAATCTAGATTCAGGAAAAATACTTAACTTGTGAAGTAAAATTTTGGCATAAGGATTCACTACTAGTAAGCTCTTCTGCAAAATGAGTCCTTGATTATTGCTTAGCCTTACCTTGGTTCCTAATCAGCCAACATATCCTTGAGAGTCTTTTCTTTAGTCGGGTAAGTCTTGCTGAGTAATTCCATACTCAGGGTTTTATTCCCTGTTGTTTTTCAGGTCCTAACCTCGTGTTGCTGTGATGGTGTTAAGTGCCGGTGGGCTCGGCCTTCTTATAAGTCCAAGTACTCCTTCTATACTTCTTATTGAGGATGGTCATTTGAGCTAGCATATATTTCAAACTAAACTTTTATAATCACTCCGATAAAATAATATAAAATTTTTGTAACTTGTAAAATTTGGTAATAGTATTTCCGCTGCAAAAATGTTGGTGTGTGTGATTTGTGTTACTTAATCCCGCGGTTCTGGTTGAAAGTGGTTTATCCGATGTCCTTGGGGCAATCGGACAGATCCTGTTGAGTTATTTGGTGCACATGCACGGCCGTCTGAGGTCTTTGGGACAAGGACAGGTGCATGTGGGCCCAATAACTTGGAGGTTCTGCCACAGTAAGTATGGTCTAGTTATTGTTGATGACTTTTCCCGCTTCACTTGGGTGTTCTTTTTGCAGGATAAGTCTGAAACCCAAGGGACCCTCAAGCGCTTCCTCAGGAGAGCTCAAAATGAGTTTGAGCTCAAGGTGAAGAAGATAAGGAGCGACAATGGGTCCGAATTCAAGAATCTTCAAGTGGAGGAGTTTCTTGAGGAGGAGGGGATCAAGCACGAGTTCTCCGCTCCCTACACACCTCAGCAAAATGGTGTGGTAGAGAGGAAGAACAGGACGCTCATAGATATGGCGAGGACTATGCTTGGAGAGTTCAAGACCCCCGAGTGCTTTTGGTCGGAAGCCGTGAACACGGCTTGCCACGCCATCAACAGGGTCTACCTTCACCGCCTCCTCAAGAAGACTTCATATGAGCTGCTGACTGGGTAGAAGAGGCCTTGCTAGATCCGGACTGGGTGTTGGCCTTGCAGGAGGAACTCAACAATTTCAAGCGCAATGAAGTTTGGACACTGGTGCCTCGCCCCAAGCAAAACGTTGTGGGAACCAAGTGGGTGTTCCGCAACAAACAGGACGAGCACGGGCTGGTGACAAGGAACAAGGCTCGGCTTGTGGCAAAAGGTTATGCCCAAGTCGCAGGTTGTACCAAATGGATGTGAAGAGCGCTTTCCTCAACGGGCCGATCAAGGAGGAGGTGTACGTGGAGCAACCCCCTGGCTTTGAGGATGAACGGTACCCCGACCACGTGTGTAAGCTCTCTAAGGCGCTCTATGGACTTAAGCAAGCCCCAAGAGCATGGTATGAATGCCTTAGAGACTTTTTAATTGCTAATGCTTTCAAGGTTGGGAAAGCCGATCCAACTCTTTTTACTAAGACTTGCGATGGTGATCTTTTTGTATGCCAAATTTATGTCGATGACATAATATTTGGTTCTACTAATCAAAAGTCTTGTGAAGAGTTTAGCAGGGTGATGACGCAGAAATTCGAGATGTCGATGATGGGCGAGTTGAACTACTTCCTTGGGTTCCAAGTGAAGCAACTCAAGGACGACACTTTCATCTCCCAAACGAAGTACACGCAAGATTTGCTAAAGAGGTTTGGGATGAAGGACGCCAAGCCCGTGAAGACGCCGATGGGAACCGACGGACACACCGACCTCAACAAAGGAGGTAAGTCCGTTGATCAAAAAGCATACCGGTCCATGATAGGTTCTTTGCTTTATTTATGTGCTAGTAGACCGGATATTATGCTGAGCGTATGCATGTGTGCTAGATTTCAATCCGATCCTAAGGAATGTCACTTAGTGGCTGTGAAGCGAATTCTTAGATATTTAGTCGCTACGCCTTGCTTCGGGATCTGGTATCCAAAGGGGTCTAACTTTGACTTGATTGGGTACTCAGATTCCGACTATGCTGGATGTAAGGTCGATAGGAAGAGTACATCGGGGACGTGCCAATTCTTAGGAAGGTCCCTGGTGTCATGGAACTCTAAGAAACAAACCTCCGTTGCCCTATCCACCGCTGAGGCCGAGTATGTTGCCGCAGGACAGTGTTGTGCGCAACTACTTTGGATGAGGCAAACCCTTAGGGACTTTGGCTACAATCTGAGCAAAGTCCCACTCCTATGTGATAATGAGAGTGCTATCCGAATAGCGGAAAATCCTGTTGAGCACAGCCGCAAAAAGCACATTGACATCCGGCATCACTTTTTGAGAGACCACCAGCAAAAGGGAGATATCGAAGTGTTTCATGTTAGCACCGAGAACCAGCTAGCCGATATCTTTACCAAGCCTCTAGATGAGAAGACCTTTTGCAGGCTGCGTAGTGAGCTCAATATCTTAGATTCGCGGAACTTGGATTGAATTGTAGCATATATGTGTTTGTGCCTTTGATCATGTTCATTCTGCATTCTGTTGCTTATTGTGGTGCTCAAGTTGTACAAACACTCCCTGGACCTCACAAGTCCTTTTTGCAAGTGATGCACGTATTTAGGGGGAGCTGTGCTACAACTTGACCCTTTGAGACTAACCATGTACTTGAGTTTGGTTGTTTTAGTCTCCAAGGAGAATTGAAAGGGAAAAGGTGGACTTGGACCATGCAAGACTTCCACTGCACTCCGATGAGAAAGAGTAACTTTTCCAAGTTCATCTTTATACTCCTATTGCCTTTGTGTTCTTATTTGAAAATTTTGGTGAGGCAATGGGGTTAAAGGGCCAAGATTGATCCCGTTTTGGTGCTTGATGCCAAAGGGGGAGAAAATAAAGGCCAAAGCAATAAATGGATCAGCTACCACTTGAGAAATTTTGAAAATAGTAGATTAGAGCTTTTGGTTTGTCAAAAGTTGGCCTCTTGTGGGGAGAAGTGTTGATTATGGGAAAAAGGGGGAGTTTTTGAAATCCTTGATCAAATTTCTTTGGAAAACCTCTCTTTATGTCTCTACAAGTGGTTTTGACTTAGAGATAGGAATTTGAGTTTGATTTGCAAAAACAAACCAAGTGGTGGCATAGAGTGATCCATATATGTCAAATTGAATCAAAACAATTTTGAGTTCTAATTTGAATTGTTTTTGTACTTGTTCTACTTGCTTTATGTTGTGTTGGCATAAATCACCAAAAAGGGGGAGATTGAAAGGGAAATGTGCCCTTGGGCCATTTCTAAGTGTTTTGGTGATTTAGTGTCCAACACAAGTGCCTAAGTGTAAAGAGGTGGACAAAGTACAAATCAAGGATAAAGGTATGTTTCTCAGACTTAGTACATTGTTTTATGGACTAATGTATTATGTCTAAGTGCTGGAAACAGGAAAAATCCAATTGGAAATGTCTTGGCTCGAGCAGCCAAGAATCTGCTGAGTCTGGGAGCACCGGACTGTCCGGTGCGCCAGGCTGGTTCGAGCGAACTGGCCGCTCTCGGGAATTCACCGGCGACGTACGGCTAAAATTCACCGGACTATCCGGTGTGCACCGGACTGTCCGGTGAGCCAACGGTCGGTCGGGCCAACGGTCGGCCGCGCAATCTGCGTGGGACACGTGGCCGAGCCAACGGCTAGAAGATGGCACCGGACTGTCCGGTGTGCACCGGACATGTCCGGTGCGCCAATGGCTCTCAGGCTGCCAACGGTCGGCTTCGCTATTTACGGAAGGAAATCGGGCACCGGACAGTGTCCGGTGTGCACCGGACTGTCCGGTGCGCCAGTCGACAGAAGGCAAGATCAGCCTTCCAAGATTGCTCCCAACGGCTCCTAGCTGCCTTGGGGCTATAAAAGGGACCCCTAGGCGCATGGAGGAGTACACCAAGCATTCCTACAACATTTCTAAGCACCAAGACATAGATTTCGTGCATTCGTTTCATTGTGATAGCATATAGAGCTCTTGTGGAGTTGTGAACTCATTGAGTCATGTTGCGACCTCTTGTTGCGATTTGTGTGCGTGTTGACACTCTGATTCTTGTGTCTTGTGTGCGTTGCTAATCCCTCCCTTGCTCCGTGTTCTTTGTGAATTTCAAGTGTAAGGGTGAGAGGCTCCAAGTTGTGGAGATTCCTCGCAAACGGGATTGAGAAAAAGCAAACAAAACACCATGGTATTCAAGTAGGTCTTTGGACCGCTTGAGAGGGGTTGATTGCAACCCTCGTCCGTTGGGACGCCACAACGTGGAGTAGGCAAGCGTTGGTCTTGGCCGAACCACGGGATAACCACCGTGCCATCTCTGTGATTGATCCTTGTTGGTTGTTGTGTTTTGTTGAGGATTCCTCTTTAGCCACTTGGCAATTATTGTGCTAACAATTAACCAAGTTTTTGTGGCTATAAGTTTTTGAAGTTTTACAGGATCACCTATTCACCCCCCTCTAGGTGCTCTCAGGTGATTGTGGATAGATTGACTAAAGTGGCTCACTTTATTCCTGTGAAGACTACTTATAAAGGTTCTCAGCTAGCAGAGTTATATATGGCTCGGATTGTGTGTTTACATGGGGTACCAAAGAAGATCGTGTCTGATCGAGGTTCACAGTTTACCTCAAGATTTTGGAGAAGCTTTCATGAGAACATGAGCACGAAGATGAATTTTAGTACGGCTTATCACCCTCAGACTGATGGACAGACTGAAAGGACTAACCAAGTATTGGAAGATATGTTGAGAGCATGTGCCCTTCAGCATGGGGGAAGTTGGGATAAGAGTCTACCTTATGCTGAATTCTCATACAATAATAGCTATCAGGCCAGTCTGAAGATGTCACCTTTTGAAGCTTTATATGGGAGAAAATGCAGGACTCCTTTGTATTGGGATCAGACTGGAGAAAGACAGTTCTTTGGGCCTGAATTGATTCAAGAAGCAGAAGAACAAGTCCGTATAATTCGAGAGAATTTGAGGGTGGCTCAAACCAGGCAAAAGAGTTATGCTGATAATAGAAGGAGGCCACTGGAATTTGAAGAAGGAGATTATGTGTATCTCAAAGTGTCACCACTTCGTGGGATGAGGAGATTCAAAGTTAAGGGCAAATTGTCCCCTCACTATATTGGACCATTCTTGATCTTTAGGCGAGTTGGGGTGATGGCATACCAACTCGAGTTACCTGCAAGTCTATCGGATGTGCATAATGTGTTCCACGTGTCTCAACTGAAGAAGTGTCTCCGTGTCCCTGAGGAACAGTTACCAATGGAAGAGCTTAGTGTTCAGGGTGATTTGACTTACACAGAGTACCCGATCAAGATTTTGGATACTTTGACTCGAGTTACGAGAAATAAGGTGATAAAGATGTGCAAAGTGCAATGGAGTCACCACGGAGAAGATGAAGCAACGTGGGAAAGAGAAGAAGAGCTTCGCATAGATTTCCCCACCTTTTCCCTAGATCTTCCTAAATCTCGAGGACGAGATTATTTTTAAGGGGGGTAGGATTTGTAACACCCAGTTGTAATATATAAAAAAAAGAAAAGTCATTTCCTATATTTTATGTGAGTGTTGAATTTACTTAGCATCACATGTGCACACCATATTCAAACAACAAATAATTAAACAAATAACAAAAGATACCCAAAAAAAAATCATGCATCATGCTGGGATTTTCTTTTGTGTGCACATTGTGACAAAATAAAATAACAATGTGATAAGAAATATATTAAAATCCAAAAAAAAGAATTGTAGAATTTAGAAAAGAGAAGAAAATAAGAATCTTGTGAATAAAAATAAGTAAATAAGGATATATTATTCCTCCACTAGAAACTTGAATTTGTATACTTGACTCAATGGTGAAATTCGTATTCAAAATTTAAATTTAAATTCAAAATAGTTAAGAATAAAAAAAATCTAAAAGGAAAAGAGAGATAAGAACATAAAAGGAAAAGGAATAACCCTGCTACTTGGGTCGGTGGCTTGAATTTCGGCCCATCTCGCGAATTCGCCCTCACGCGCGCAGCCCACTTTGGACCTGGCGCCGACAACCGGGACCACCCCGTCAGCCTCAGGCGTCCGTCTTAGGCGCGGAACTCTCCCACTGGTTCACATGGGCCCACGCACCAGCCGTCTTCCTCGCACCTTTGGCGACTGTGAGCAAGATCGAAGCCGCCACCAACTCCGCCGTAGGACTCGCAGGACGTTGCGCTCTGGTGGGGCCTTGCAGGATTGCCTCCCTGGTGAATAAAGCGCCACTCCAGCGTCGTCGCTTATTCCCTTTTTACCAGGTCCACGCGCACACCGGTAGGTGGAAGAGAGACAAAGGGTGAGAGAAAGAGTCAGGCCGCCGGAGTTGCCCCACATCCTCATCTTCGCTGGGGCCTTGGAATCAGACCAGGAGGGGATTGAGTGATGTCGCTTGCGCATCTGGAAACCGTCCGTGGTTTTTCCGGGTGCGATTGTGGGTCAACGGTGTGGGAATCGCTTGCCGTAGATTAAGCGCCGCCGTGAACCCGCCTGATGTCGAGGACAGCTTCTCTCCGCCACCCAACCCTCGGTAATGCTCAGTTCCCTGTTTCGCCATGCGCCTAGGTTCGTGTTGCTGCGATTCAATTTGGTTTTGGAGCTCGGGTGGTCCGGTGGGTGGCCGTGCGTGGATGGGGATCCGCCGTGGGCGGCCTGCCGTCGCGCGTGACCGGGGGGGGCGGAAGATGCCCTCGGGGCCGTCCATCTCGGATGTGTGGCTGCGATTAAAACGAGGGATACCCCTTCGTGCTGGTTTGATCCTGGCCGTTGGCTTCGAATCGTGCGAAGCGTATTAAATCGCGCATATGTTAGATTTGAGCCGTAGGATTGTGATCTGGCGATCGACATCGCGTACCGGTTCAAAGGTTTTAGAGATCTAATCCGGGCCGTGTAGCTGGGATCGGGCGGTCAGGATTAAAAGGTACCCCTTCGAGGCCACGCTTTTGCAAAAGAGCCCCCTGGAAAACAATAAATAAACCCGCCGTCCTGGGACCCTATTCACTGTGTCTTAGGAATTCTATCCCCGGGGCCCCTGCGCTTCACAGATATTGAGGCCCAGTCCAGAGATCATTTAATTTGAATAAATGAAATAGAAAATGGATTTTTAATATGAAAATAATTACTAGAACTTAATAAATTCATAGAAAATTCATACTAACTCCAAATTAATCCATTCCAGTTCCTAAAATTTTGTAATTTCATTCTCTACCACTTAGTGTCTCTGTTTTATCATGACAACAGTAAGAAAATTAATTCCTCACTTAATCCTATTTCAAGTACATAAAGCCTTTGAAAATCCATAACTTAAAATCTATAACTCGAAAAATTATGATTCCTGTTCCTAGGATTTTATTTTAATGTGTAGAATATTACTGTGTATTTTGTTTATATGTTTGGTGTAATGTTAATTTCTCTATATGCACTGTGTTTGTTTGTATTGTGGCGAGTAGAAGAAAACGTGACTGAGGATCCTGGTGAGCAGCAGGTTGAAGTAGCTGAGCAGGAGCTCATTGAAGGGAAGTTGTGCCCTTGACCACATTTTACCCAATAATGTTCTTTAATATCATTTATCCATGCATAGGTTAATTTTGATGGGACCCAATAGGTTACCCTAGATTGTTTATCTCATTACCTTGTTTACCCCTGAATCACTTGGGTAGTTTGCTATTGCTTTACATGGTTTTGGGATAATCATTTATTACCTCTATGTTCCAATTCTTTTTGTTATTCTATTTATGTTCATGTTGAGATCATTAATGTTAATTGGAACATAGAGCTTAACTTGAGAACCACGTGCCACCACAAGGGTTTAATGGGATGCCCTTGGCTGACTAATTAGGAAAGCTAGTGGAAGACTACCTTACTCGAAAGGGGCAAGGGCAGTAGGGGAGTGGTCAGTGTAGGGAGGTCCTTGTTTGATTTTGCTGCGATGGCGGTCAGACAAGAACCCTGCATTGGAACTTCCTATAAACTGTAGCGGGTTTTCGGAAGCTAGTGGAACTTTGTAAAGGCCTCGTAGTGTTGCCCTGCCGCGCTTCCTAGGTAGAGGTGTATGGGATTCGCGACCCCTTGGCAGATGGGTAGCATGACTTGTGGGTAAAGGGTACAACCTCTGCAGAGTGTAAAACTGGTATACTAGCTGAGCTCACGGTCATGAGCAGCTCAGGTCTCTCTGATGTTTAAATTATGGAACTTAAATTCAATTTTGTCATTTGCATTGCATGGGTTTGTTATTAATTTTGTTCTATTACTTTACTTATGGTTTGGTATTTACTTACACTTAGTAATTGCTAATAAAATTTGGACCAACTACTTAAAAGCAATGCTCAGCTTTAACCCCTGTCATTGATTAGCCTTACACACCACATGAGCTCACACCTTTGTGAGTTTATGTCCACTGGTTCCCCACAACTTGTTGAGCTATGATCATGTGTGAGCTCACCCTTGCTGTCTCACACCCTCCCCCACAGGAGAAGAGCAGGTGGTTCAGGAGGAGCCACAAGGCGAGGAGTATGATCTGATCTAGGTGGCGTTTCTCAGTTGACATTGGCGCCGACGATCCTTAGTTCGTTCTATGTTTATTCTTTTATTTTGTAATAAGTCTTCCGCTATGTAATAAATACTCTGATGTTTTATGACATTTATCTCTATACACTCTGTTATTATATATGTTGTCTTCTTGGCGCATGTATGAGATGCACCTGACTTTGTTCCTTAAAGCTGGGTGTGACATTCTTGGCTCGGTCCACGTGCTGCAGCGTGAAGCCCTTGAATTGCCTTTCGAGGCTGCGGATGGCCGCGAGGTACTGCATGAGTGCGGGGTCCCTCGCTGCATAGTCTTTCTCGACCTGGCCAGCGACTACCTTGGAATCTGTTTTGATGATGCAGGTGGTGACACCGAGTGCCCTTAGCTTGCGAAGGCCGAGGATGACAGCCTCGTATTCTGCTATGTTATTGGTGCACTTATCAGACTCCAACGCAAAGCTGAGGCGCGCTGCGTATTTATGCTTGATCCCGGTGGGCGAAGTAATAACTGCAGCGGCGCCTATCCCCGCATGGCACCATGCACCGTCACAATGGATTGTCCACATTTTTTCTGCGGACGGCTCCGGTTGCGTTATTGGACCAGTCCAGTCTACGACGAAGTCTGCCAGGACTTGCGACTTGATGGCTGTCCTGGGTTCGAATGTGATGTGATAGTCGGAGAGTTCGGCTGCCCACTTGGCAATCCGTACTGACGCCTCCGGGTTTCTAAACAGCTCGCCGAGTCCTTTGTCCGAGGTAACCCGGACCTTGAATGCCTCGAAATAATGGCGCAATTTGCGCGAGGCCATCACGACTGCATAGGCGATCTTTTCCAGCTCTGTCATGTTGCATTTTGATGTTGTGAGCACTTCAGAGACGTAATAAACTAGACGCTTCTTGGTTGTGCCCTCTCTGGTCTGCTCTTGAACCAGTGCTGCACTGACCGCATGTGGCGAAGCCGCGACATAGAGCAATAGGGGTAGCGAAGGGTCGGGGCTCGTGAGAATCGCCAGCTCCGACAAGTACTGTTTTAGTGCGGCGAAGGCCGCCGCTTGCTCTGGCCCCCATGCGAAGTCTTTTGCGCCGCGGAGTGTTTTGAGGAACGAGAGACTCCGCTCCGCGGACTTGGAGATAAATCTATTGAGGGCGGCCAACCTGCCTGTCAGTCGTTGCACTTCTCTGGCTGACTGCGGGGGCGTCATATTGATGATTGCCTGGATTTTGGTTGGTTGGCCTCAATTCCGCGGTATGATACCAGGTAGCCCAAGATCTTTCCCTGGCGGACCCCGAAAACGCACTTCTCAGGGTTGAGGCGAAGTCGTGCGGCTCGCATGCTTGCGAACGTTTCGGTGAGGTCGGCCAGGTGGTCTGCCTTGCTTCTGCTGGCAACGACGATGTCGTCCACGTATGTGAAGATATTTCTGCCGATCTGGCTCTCGAGCACCGTTTTGGTGAGTCGAGAGAAAGTGGACCTGGCATTCTTGAGTCCCTCCGGCATTCTGATGAAACAATATGTGCCGAAGGGTGTTATGAAGCTGGTGCTTGCCTTGTCCTCCTCCTTCATATATATTTGGTGGTAGCCGGAGAAGCAGTCGAGGAGTGACATGACTTCGCACCTGGCTGCGCTATCGACGATTTTGTCGATTCGGGGCAGCGGGAAGTTGTCCTTGGGGCAGGCCTTGTTAAGACTGGTGAAGTCTATGCACATCCGCCATTTGCCGCTCTTTTTCTGCACCATCACCACATTGGCGAGCCATGTGGGGTAGGCGATCGGCTCGATGAACTTGGCTTCGAGCAGGCGATGCACCTCGGCCTTGGCGGCTTCTGTCTTTTCGTCAGACATCTTGCGCAGCCGTTGTTTCTTCGGCCTCACCGAAGGGTCAATTCCTAGGCCGTGCTCGATGATGGAGCGACTGACTCCGACCAGGTCGAGGGCGGACCAGGCGAAGACGTCTTTATTCTTGGATAGATAGCAGAGGAGCCGCTCTTCGTCGTGCGAAGTGAGGTCTTCGCTGATGGTAACCATCTGCTGGGGCGTTGCCTGGTCGAGGGGGACGGTCTTGGTCCCGTCGTTGCTCTGTAGTTGTGCCTTTTCATGCCCCTTGGCGGTTGGATTGGCAGGCTCGGGGACTTCGCGTTGGGCCGTGAGGCAGTGCACGTTTCTTTGTCTGGGGACGAAGTCTCTTTCTATGTTACGCGCAACCTGCTGGTTGCCGTAAACTGTGATGGCGCCTCCGGGACCCGGGATCTTCATGCACAGGTAAAGTCCATGGATAGCTGCCTCAAACTTATTGATGGAGCCCCGACCCATTATGGCGTTGTACGGGTACACCATGTCGACAATGTCAAACGTGATTTGCTCGCTTCGGGCATTGGGTGCTACACCGAAGGAGAGGGGCAACTCTATTTTGCCGACGAGAAAGGTGCCCTTGCCGCCGAAGCCGTACAGGGGCTTATCCGAGGGCTTGAGCAGGCTGTGGCTTATGCCCATGCGATCGAAGGCATGGAGGAAGATGATGTCCGCCTGGCTGCCATTGTCGACCAAGACTTTGTGCAAGTCCTAGCCTGCCACGCTACAGTTGATGACCATGGCGTCGATGTGGGGAGCGCTGCGCAGATCGATGTCTCGGGCGTCGAAGGTCAATGGCACATGGGACCACTTTGTCTGCACGACTGGGCCGGTGACGGCGACGTGGTTGATGCTGCGGTAGTGGTCCCTCTTCTGCCGCTTTGTGTCGAAGTCGGCGCTGGACCCCCCCGGTAATCATATGGATGACTCCGCGATACGGTTGATCGGCAAAGTCCTCTTGCTTTGGTGCTTGAGGGTGGTTGGGGTGGTGGATGTTTTGCTGTTGATGGTGTGGTGGTGGGGGTGGGGGAGGCACGATTTGTACCTCCTGGTGGTGTTGGTATGCGTGGTGCGGCGGAGGCGGAGCGGGGCCGTGGTTGTATGGTTGAGGGGGTTGCTGGTATGCGTGCGCGACAATTCTAGGGTTGTCGGCTAGCTGTGCCCGTGCCATTCTGTCTCTGGTGGCCTTCGTCACTGGGCAGTCCTTTGTGGGATGCGCGCAGTCTTCGCCGTGGAACAGGCAGTAAAATCTTCGTGGCTGCTGCGCACGCCCCCGCCCTCGACCGCGAGTTCCATTTCCTCGGCCCTGGGGGGATACTTCTGGTGGCGAGGGGCCTCACCAGCGGGGGGCTGGTTGGCAATATTGTGCACCTGCTGCTGATTACGGCTGTCTCGGCTGGAGTCTGCCTGCGAGGGCCTCGTCCAAGTGCGGCTGGACTGCGGGGTGTCTTTGGGCTTCCTCTGAGACTCGACTTTGCGCTGGTGGAGCTCTTCGGATCTAGCATATTTCTCGAACAGCTGATACAGCTCCTGGAGGTTCCTGGGTGGGTCCCTGATGCAGTGGCTGTAGAGGACGCTGGCCCGAAGGTCACTGATGGCGTAGTGGATGGCGATCTGGTCATCGACTGAAGGCAGTTGTGACTTGAGGGTCAGGAATTTGCGGTAATATTCCCGCAGAGTCTCTCGTTCCAGCTGCTTGCAGAGTGAGAGTTCAGCCAAGGCGTTGGTGTCTGGGCGGTACCCTTGGAAGTTGAGCAAGAATTTGTCCCAGAGACTTCTCCAGGAGTCGATGGACAGTGGGGGCAACCTGGTGTACCAGGTGAGGGCTGGGCCTTCGAGGGCAATGATGAATGACTTGGCCATCGTGGCATCGTCCCCTCCGGATGATGCAACGATGACTTGATAGCTCATGATGTACTGCGCTGGGTCGGTGCTGCCGTTGTATTTGGGGTAGGTCCCTGCCCTGAAGTTGGCGGGCCACGGTGTCACTTGCAGGTGAGGTGCCAGGGGGCTTCGCTCGTCAAGGTAGTTGACGCCTTGGAAAACTGTGGCGCGAGGGATGGTGTGTCCGTGTTGAGGGATGAACAGGTCTTCAATTTGTGCGCGCTATTGGTGGGGTGGGCCGTGATGCGGGTCGAGTTGGCCTTCGCTCTGCATGAGCGCGATCTCTTGCTCGAGCTCCTGTGCCTTCTACTCCTCGTCGCGTATCATCTGTCACACCTTGGCTTGTGCAGACACACATTGGCGCTTGGCCTCGAGGATCTCTTTCTGCTTTTGGAGGTTGCGGTTCTTGATGCGCAGGGCGTGCAACTGCAGCTGCTCTTCGGCCGAGACGCCGATGATTTCGCCGTCCTCGGTGGCGTCCGCGCCCTCTGGTGGGGCGAAGCCTGGGGGAGGCTGTTGTGGTCCTCCGGAGCTACATGTGCGGAGGCTGCCTTCGGTGGTGGATTGTTCATTGCGCTGCTTCTTGCTGTTTGCGTCGTCTTCACAGGGCTCTTGGAGAGTGTTGTCAACGAGGGCCTTGCCCTTTTTCTCGGCCAGCAGTGCCGCCTTCGCGGCTTCGTCAGCCTTCGACGAGGTTCTCTTGGGTGCCATCGCGGGTGGAGTTTTCGTGGCACGAACGGTGGGCGCCAAATGTTGGCACTTGCTCTCCTAAGCGAGTGGATCCAACAGGGGAGTAAAAGTGGTGACAGCGGGGCTACAACATGAGATGGCAATAGCTCTATTTACCTAGTCTCTCAAGAGCACTGTGCGGGGGTATTTATAGGTATCTGAGTGCCCAGCGTCCAGTGTTAAGGACGCATGTGCCCCCAGGCACCTAGGTTATCCCCGGAATATTCCCATAAAGCAGGGTTACAGATCGTAATTACAGGGAGACCTTTACAAATTAGGCCCGTAATGCGCAGCGGCCACGCAGGGCCTATTACAATGGGCCGGATCATACGTGGGCCTCCATGTTGAGCGAGGTCGCAGGATGAGACGACCTCGTCACAAGCCTTCGTCCGGCGACGTGTGGGGCGAAGGGTAGGTCTGCCCGTCGTCTTGCCTTCGTCGGTGCAGCGAGGTCGGTGAAGACTTCGAGCGAAGGGTGGCGTCTCCGCCTTCGCCCCAACATGTACGGTCCTACTGAGGGTGTCAGTTCTATGCGAGACAGACGCACCTGCCCGCTCAGACCCTGCAGACAATACCTATCACTTGGCCGTTTGCCGTATGGGGTCTAGACCTCGTCGGTCCCTTGCAGAAGGCACCTGGGGGCTTCACGCACCTGCTGTTCGCCATCGACAAATTCTCCAAGTGGATCGAAGTCCGACCCTTAACCAGCATCGGGTCCGAGCAGGCGGTGGCGTTCTTCACAAATATCATCCATCGCTTTGGGGTCCCAAACTCCATCATCACCGACAATGGCACGCAGTTCACTGGGAAAAAAGTTCCTGGACTTCTACGAAGACCACCACATCCGTGTGGACTGGGTCGCCGTAGCTCACCCAATGACAAATGGGCAGGTGGAGCGCGCCAATGGCATGATTTTGCAGGGACTAAAACCGAGGATCTACAACGACCTCAACAAGTTTGGCAAGCGGTGGATAAAAGAACTACCCTCGGTAGTTTGGAGTCTGAGGACGACGCCGAGCTGGGCCACGGGTTTCTCACCATTTTTCCTAGTCTATGGGGCCGAGGCCATCTTACCCACGGACTTCGAATACGATTCCCCGAGGACAAAGGCATACGACGACCAAAACAACCAGACTAGTCGAGAGGATTCATTGGACCAGCTGGAAGAGGCTCGAGACGTAGCCTTACTACACTCGGCATGGTACCAGCAGTCTCTGCGACGCTACCACGCCCAAAGGGTTCGGCCCCGAGGCTTCCAAGTGGGAGACTTGGTACTTTGGCTGCGACAAGACGCCTGAGGGCGCCACAAACTTACTCCTCCCTGGGAAGGGCCGTTCATCATCGACAAGATTTTGAAGCACGGGACATACAAGCTGGCCAACGATCGAAGCGAAGTCTACAGCAACTCTTGGAACATCCAACAGCTACATCGCTTCTACCCTTAAAATGTTTCAAGTCATTCATGTATCTCGCTTTCTTTACATGCATAAATAAAGTCTAACCATCAAGGAAGGATCAGCCTTGCCTCGGCAAAGCCCGACCCTCCCTCAGGGGCTAGAAGGGGGGAACCCCCTCTGCGTCAAAATTTTCCTCGAAAAAGTTTTCTACCAAAATGACTTTCGTGCTTTTCGACTATATTGATAACGGAATCCTAAAAACGACGAGAGGAACACTTAAACGACAAGGCCAACCGAGCCGAGGGACTCCTACACCTCCGGGATACGGATACCTCACTCATCACCTTCCACGAAAAGTAACTCGCGCTCGGATAAGCGATTCTGCTACCGAACAAGTCCTAACGCACAAAACAAGAGGAAAGAAAATGCAGTTTTATAATCTGACAATAAAAATGTTTAGGCCTCAGCGGCCGCAAAAAAACATACATATACTTAAAACAAACTGTTCCTGCAGGCTCAGACATCGGCAGGGGGCGGAGCAGCACCCTCGGCGTCGTTTCCACCCTCAGCGGGATCTGGCCCGGCCTCGGACGGCGACACGGGCGGAAGGATCTCCACCTCAAAGGAGGAAGCCAGCACCGCGCTTGGGCCCTCGATAGCCGCGTCAAGCCTCTGGACCTCGGCTAAGGCGGCCTCCTCTTTGTCGGGTAAGCAGTACCCCTCGCTGACCCGCTCCAGATCCACGTCGTAGTGGGAAGCGAGCACGGCGAAGGCCCGCCTAACGCCGTGGTGCAGCGCCCCGTGGAGTCTGCTGCGCACATGGCCCCCCAAGGCCCGTAGGTGACTCTGGGGGGAGCTACCCGAGGGGACATCGTCGAGGCCAAAGGCCCGACAGAAAGCTGAGATAGCCTCGGACATGGCCGTGCAGTCGGCCTCCTTCTGCTCGGCCGCCTGGGCAAGCACCTTGCAGTTCTTGACGGACTCGTTAAGAGCCGTCTTGAACCCTGAAGACAGCCGGACAATGTTCTTCAGACACGAGGTGAAGAATGCAGACAAAAACAAAGTCACAAAGCAGACAAAACATACCTTCGGCCCGGGCACGCTGCTGCGAGGCCACGGCTTGAGCGGACTGGGCAGACCAGACGGCCACGGCCAGGCCCTCCGCAAGGGTCCCGGCCCGAGCGGACGCCTCGGCTAGTCACTCTGTAGCCTCAGCCAGCTGACCCCTAAGGGCCTCAGCCCGGCTCACGGCCTTAGCAGTTTGGCTCTGAGATTGGTCCCGCTCCCCGATGACCTGGCCAAGCTCCAGCTGCCGCTGCTGCATCTCCTCGGCCTGGGAAGCCACCTGCTCCTGAGCCAACAAAGCCTCCGCTCGTGCCGACGCCGCCTCTGCCCGCGCCGCTGCTGCCTCCGACTTCAGCTCATCACAGAGCAGCCGAAGGTCTGCCACCTCGGCGCTCCGTTGGGCGTGGCGCTCATTGGCCTTGGTAAGCGTGGCCCACTAGGACCGCAGCGAATCCCAGACGTCGCTCTCGCGGCGGATGAACAGCGACTTGGTGGTACTCACGTTCGCAAGTTCCTGAGGAAGGAAAACATGATATTACAAAGAATGCCCTGGTTGCGCAAGGTGTACGTCTAATTCCTTACCTGGAAGACCCTGGGAACGTCCCTGGAAAGGATCTCCATGGTCGACTGAAGCGACCTCATCGCCGCCTCGGTATACTCACAGAAATTATCCCGAGACTTCTCCTCCAGCTCATCGTTGAGGGAGAAGAGGGGCTCCGAGGTGTCGCGGCTCCAGAACAGGAGCGGCTGCCCACACCACTCATTAGGGTTGAGCTGCACGGGGATAAGGCCGCTGCTCCCCAAGACGGGCCACAGTTCTACGCGCCCCTCGACCAAGGCGTCGGGTCCCCCTACAGCCGATGCATCGGGTACAGCCGCAGTCGACGTACTGGGCCTATCCTCGGCTAAGGTGGCAGGCCTCCGATCACCGACCTCGGCAACGACGGCCGCCCTCTCCTCATGGCTGAGAATGGGAGGTCAGGGATGACCACGGGCGGTGGCGCCTCAGCCATCTCGACGTCGGCGGCGACGGGCGGCTCCACGGGCGAATCAGCGACGGCCCCGACAGGAGTCGATGCCGGCGTCGGCAACAAGTCAGGCGGGCTCGGGGCCGTGGCCGCGTCAGCGGCCTCCCCCGGCATGATGGCCGCTCCAACAAGGGGGTCAGCCTGGGAGGCTTGCCCCATGGCAACTCGTGCCGCATGGGCCCCCCACCGGAGGGCACCTTGTGCGGAGGCCAACCAACCAGCATGGCGCGCCGCAGCACCGGCTGCAGAGGCTGGCCCCATCTTAAGGGCCTTCATGGGGGCCAGACCAGCCGAGCCCTGCCTCTGCTTGCTAAAAGAAAGAGAGAGAGCAAGTTCAAGACACACAGTGAAAAAACCAAAACAGAGGTATCCTCAGATACTTACCCGCTCCGGGGCAAGGCCAATCGTGCCTACGGGGAGGCCCCTTGGGCCCCGGTCTCCACAGACGCTGCCGAGGGTTGCCCCGCTGCCGGCTTCGGCGTCGCTTCCACCTCGGGCGCCCGTGGCGCCGAGGGGGCAACCTGCCCAGGCGTCATCACGACGACCGAGGGACCGACCTCCTGTGCGGCCGGCGCGGGCTCCTGCTCTTGGGGTGCATGCGGTTCGGCCTGACCCCCCGAAGTCACCCCAATTATCTCGGCCAAGGGGTCAAGTACCCCTCGGCCCGCCTCCGCTCCTCGGACCAGGACCTTAGTGTCTCGGCCCCAAACATTGGTGGTGCCAGCCCACCTGGAGGCTGGCTTGGTGACCCATGGCCCAGCCTCGGGTCCGGGCTGAGGCCAAGTCGGGCCTCCATGTCGTCATCTTCATCACCATCATCATCGTCGTCGTCAGGCGTCTCCGGCAACGGCTCCAACGGGAGCCCATCCCTTGCTTGCCTCTGACGATGCTTCTCCAAGGCTTCCCGAGCTCGCATCCGCTCGCGAGCCCGGGCCTTTTCCGCGTCCTTCTTCTCCTTTTCCTTCTTTGCGGCGAGCCTACGTGCGGTTGGTCCGCCGCATCCTCCGGGACCGGCGGTAGGGAGAGCTTAAAACTCCTCAACCCCTGAGGACGAACAAAAATCCCAACAGTGAGAGCTAAAAACGTAAAAAACTCAGCGCAAAACAGAAGGAGGATCGGACACTTACCAGGGACACATACCCACGATCGGGACGCATCGCGGGCTGGCTAAGGGCGCCAACATCCAGCCTCCCTACCGTACCCGCTACCCGCTTGAGGAGGTCATCGGCGGAGAGGGAGGTCGAGGACATCCATGAACCCTCCAAATCAACCCCCGGCTTCATCTCCGAGAGTCACAACCGCCGCTCCGCCAATGGGAGCATCCTTCGGCGATGAATAGCGGCGACGACCCCCGCAGCGGTAAGGCCCTCGTCTTGTAACTTCTGCAAGGCACGCAGAATAGGCTGGAGCTTCTCCTAGTTCTCGCGTGTGGCCCCCAACGTTAGTTATTACCGGCGGCGGTCACCACTCGTTGAGAAAACGGCGGAAGCATCCCGTCGTCGTTCCGGAGATAAAACCACCGGTTCTGCGACCCCTTGTTCGAAGATACAAGAGAGGCAGTGATGTACTGCTGCGCGCGCCCCGGCCTCAGCTAGAGGGTGCAGCCACCGGCCCGCACCGCCATGCGGACCTTCTTCACGCCCGTCGACGTGGTGAAGAACTCCGCGGAGAAGAGATGGGTCCACAGGTCCCAGTGAGGGTCAATCCCCAAGAAACCCTCGCAAACCTCCGCGAAGATGGCCGCTTGCGCAATGGAGTTGGGGTTGAAGTTATGCAGCTCCACCCCGTAGTAGTGCGGGAGCGCCCGCATGAAGCGGCTTGCTAGCATCCCAAACCCCCGCTCATGAAAGGGGATGAAACTAACCACGTACCCCGGCGGCGGAGTCGGGTCGGCCTCGCTCTCGGGGGCCATCCACTCAGGCTGTGGCCCACCGGAGAGAGGACGGAGCAAACCGTTGGAAACAAGGGCCTCCAGCTCCTCCACAGTAACGGTGGAGAAAGGCCACGGGTCGCGCGGCGGAACGACGGTCGCCTTGTCAGCCATCGCCGAACGGAAGCGGTGGAGGCAGAGGGGATGAGGTGCACGGTTTTCTCTTCTCTGGCTATTCTCTTAGGTTGCAGAAACCAAAGCAGAGGGCAAGCGCAAATGGCAGGGTAAAGAACCACCGCTGGCCCCTCTTTCGGGCATATAAAGGCTCGGGCGAGATCCACTCAAAGCTTCGCCCGAGCCCGTCGCAAAATTCAAACTCGAAGGTGAAACGGTTTTTTCTGTTCCTCGAACGACTCACGCACGCATAACAGATGCCCCACGAATCACCCGTCCCGTCGCATTAACTCCCTGGTAGGGCATGCGACACCTCTGGCAGGCGGAGCGGGCACCGTTTCATCTCCGTCACGATGACCGCGTCAAAAAAGGTGTGCCACACCATTTAAATTCATATCCTTTTCCTTTTCCTCACTCTCTCTTGCCACAGGGATCAGGAAATGGGATATTTCGAAAAAGGATCCTTCTCAGCAAAGGAAACGGGCCCCGAGCCCTCCTACTGATCAGGGGTTCGAATGTTGCACCCTGCGGGGTTCGGCAACCGCCCCAGAGCACTCGGGCTCCGAGCCCTTTACTGATCAAGGGTTCGAAGGCTGGCCCCTCGGAAGGGTTCGACAGCCGCCCCAGAGCATGCAGAGTCAGGGATGACCTTGGGTACGTCCGTTACATGGCTGAGGCTTGGGCTGTGCTCCCGAGGTACCCTAGGACATTTCCGAGACCAGCGGGAACGATTTGTAATGGAATCCCACCGGAGGGAGGCACCAAGCCCTCGGACCCTATCAAACGGGTCCGGGTCCAGCAAATCACCTGCAGGTACTTTTGGAGCGCGCCTCTGGGCCACTAGCCGACCTTTATCGAACGGGGCTCGGGCATCCACTCGAATCACCCGATAGCAACTCACTAGAAACACCGTGTTCGGTGCCCTCCGAGGGTAACATGGCGCTTTCCCCCTTCCTCCTTGCGGAAAGGCAACGAAGGGGTGTACAATAAAAGTCGAGACGGTCCTTGATCATCCTCTCACTCCGTGCAGAGGCTCGGAGGCCGCTCTCGCACCAAGGGTACGGCCAAATTGTCGACCACGTCGACAAACCAGCTTAAAAACTCGGAGCCTGACCGTGCACCCGGGCTGCGGCAAGGCCGCATGAGGGAACAACAAGGCCGACCGAGGCATCACAAAAAGAATTAAGACCTCAGAGGAGTCAAACCACTCCTCTGAGGCCTCGGGGGCTACACCTGACGGGTGCACTCGCGTGCACCCATCGGAACAAAATATGACCAAGAAGGGCTGGTCCCCTTGCAAAAAATCCGGCAGAACCTCCAAGCGAGTACCTACACTCCCTTCGAGGCTCAGGGGCTACTGTCGGGTACCGTAATTAGGGGTACCCCCAATACTCCTTAACATGGCTAGAAAACAACTTCAGAACAAACCGTAAAGACTGGTAGGCATGGTTCAAGTCAAGGTCTCGTCTACCAAGGGACGCGATCTCATCCGAGGCCAGCCTCGGGCAAGAACAGTAGTCCCGGACGGATTCACGCCTCGCCCGAGGGTCCCCTCAGTCAGCAGACGCACCCCCATCTCACCCAAGGCTAAGCTCGGGCGAACTTTGTCGTACAGCGACCTCGGCCGGATCGCCCTCCCAACCGACCGTATCGCATACGCATTTAATGCGGGGATCGCCTGACACCTTATCCTGACACGCGCGCCTCAGTCGGCAAGGTCGAAGTGACCGCAGTCACTTCGCCCCCTTTACTGATCGTTCTGACAGGAAAACAGCACTATTCACCCCGTTCCGACTACTGTGCCAACCACCAGGGTAAAACCAACGGCAGTAAGTCACGACCTCCCCCGAGTTCAGCCTCGGGCGCAACAGGGAGCTCTGCCTCGCCCGACCTCAGGCCTCGGCCTCAGCCTCGGCCTCGGGAGAAGGTCTCCGCCTCGCCCAACCCCAGGCCTCAACCTCAGCCTCAGCCTTAGGAGAAGGTCTCCGCCTCGCCCGACCTCGGGCCTCGGCCTCAGCCTCGGCCTCGGGAGGAGTCACAACCTCGCCCGACCTCAGCCTCGGCCTCAGGAGAAGTCTCCGCCTCGCCCGACCTCAACCTCGGACGGACCGCACCACAGGGGATACATCATTACCCTACCTCTAGCTAGCTGTCTCAGGCTACGAAGGAACAAGACCGGTGTCGCATCTAGATTACTCCGGCAATAGGTAATGATGGTTCCCTGCATGCGTCCACGATGTCGATTGCTCTCAAACTCCCTACGAAGGCAAAGAAACGTCAACAGGACCCCGAGCCGCACCATCAGCTACGCTTCTACAGGGCTCAAGCACTTCTTCGACGGCCACGTTAGCACATATACAGGGCTCAAGCACTTCTCCGCCGGCCACGTTAGCACATAGCTACACCCCCATTGTATAGCTGGACCATCTCCTTGTATCTATAAAAGGGGATGTCCAGGGCCTTCCTAAGGGGGGCGAGCAGAGGGATGCAGAGTGGGAGAAACGCAGAGGAGGCTAACTCAGATAGCTCACCTCAAGGCCGAACCCTCTCCCTCTCTCTCGTGACGCTTGTAACCCCTACTACGAGCACCCCGGTGCAAGATAATATAAGCCTCATCCTCCCTATTGTGTTCCATCTTGCATCAACCCATCTGGGCAGGGCCACACAGCGACAAATTCACTGGTCGATTGAGGGTCCTCATGGGTCAGAAACAACGACAATTCTATACTCTTTTCTTATGCTGCAAGTTGCGAGATCAGTTCTGATGTGTGGTTGCATTCTACAGATGTCAGAAAACAGGTGTAGAGGAGGAAGGCGTGCTCAGCAGGAGCAGGCAGCACCGCAGGATGAGGCACCCCAGCAACAGCAGCTGCCACCCCAGCCCCCGATGTCCATCGAGCAGATGTTCATGATACAGACTCAGGCAGTTCAAGCCATCGGTCAGACTCTGGCCGCCATTCAGCAGCAGCAGCAGCCACCACCTCAGCCTCAGATGCCTAGGGACAAGCGTGCTGAATTTATGAGAGGTCATCCCCCAGTATTTGTTCACTCTTCTGACCCCATGGATGCTGAAGACTGGCTACGCACAGTGGAGCGGGAGTTGCACACTGCTCAGTGTGATGACAGGGAGAAAGTTTTGTATAGTCCCCGTCTGTTGAGAGGAGCAGCTCAGTCTTGGTGGGAGTCTTACCTCGTGTCACACCCATTTCTAAAGGGCAGAGCCGGGTGCATAGCATATGTGTGCCAGGATCTATTTCCACACATATGTTGACGTCACAAGTGTAATATATCAAAAGAACAATGCATAAAAGCGTAAATAACGATTATATTAACATATTACCCTTCGAACAGACATAATGTCTTAACCTTTATTCATCAAAGTACAGCGAAATATGGACATCCATCCATAGGAAGATGACCGGGGGTATCACTAGACTAGCATCCATGGAGTTCAGCATCATATCTTCATCTGCAAACTTCTGATCAAAATTAAGCAAGGGTGAGCTCACTTATGGTCGGGGCTCAGCAAGTGGGGGAAAAACTAATGCAAGTTTATCAAGGTGAGGCTAAGGTTGAGCAGTAAGCATTTTAGTTGGTCAACATTTTATTAACAGCACATGTCTTACTAATAAGTGTGAATCCCAAGTATTCCCATTAACAAAGGTATAAGAGTATATCAAAAAAACACTTAAGTGAAACCACTTAAGCAAACCATTGGCAGATCATCGGATCTCGATTTATTTCCTTCTTCAAGTTCAATTATCATGTGAGGAGTCCAAGCTGCTCATAACCGTGAGCACGGCTGATATATCAGTTTTACACTCTGCAGAGGTGGCGCATCTTTACCCATGAATCGCGATTCCCTTCTCGCCCGGGTTAGCTAGACCCGTATTCACTTCCAAGGTGAATGGCCAGGGTCTCACTACGAGGCTTCTCCCTAGAGTCCTCATTATGCAAATGTTGGAAATGGTCAACTGCATAAGGTACACCTACCGTAACCAACTTATAGTCCAGTCCACAGGGTAAAGCTTTGGAAACTATGCCCGTATCCAATCTGCCTGAGCTGGTACTATAAGCGCTTGCCAGGTGCCCCCGTTCCTGGTCGACCACGACCAACACCCAACATAAGACTTCCCTAGTTATTTATCCAAGACCAGAGCCATGATAGTTCTCATGGTAGCACTGTTTTCCTAGGTGGTCACTCCATGTTCCAATTAATATGCAATAATCTTGTTTAACCATCAGGTTAACAACAATAAAGTAATCTTACCATTTGGAACATTAATATCATAAACAGGAGTGACTGCATAAATTTAAAGTTGTAGCAATAGCATTGCTACTTGATTAGATCATAATCCCAGGTTAAACAAGGAGTAAGGTTGGAAAGGTTATCTAAATAGGTAACCCGTCAAATTATGCATATATTCATCGAAGAATAAACTTTATTAAATGTATTGTTTGGGATCAAACAGAGTATGCAGAGGGAGAAGTCCACTTGCCTTGATTATTGAAAACTTGTGGTTCTTCCACGGATAGGAATAGATCTTGATTCTTAACTACTAGATCAACCACTGAATATCACACAAACAAACAAGAAGAACAAACACCACTCAATAGCATACAACATTCACCATACGTAAAGCTAAAAGAAAGCCTAACGAAAAGAGCGTTCACTTTTCGAAAACATTACTCGCACGGGTTATAATAAAAAGGTATTCTTTTCAAAAATGTGTGATCTATACTTTATAAAACAAGACATGAGCTTAAAAATATCTTAGTTGAAATCTACAAATATTAAGTTCACCCATTTAATCTTTTATAAAACGTCATATGTGATATGTCTAAGATTAAGGGTTTATAAGATGATAAAACACGTTATAACATTATTAAACCTTTTTACCGTTTAGAAAAGATATATGTTATATGTCTATGGTTAATGAGTTATGAAACATATTAAACATTGATTTATGAAACATTACAAAACATATTGTAAAACATTTATTGATGAAAAGTTATTATATAAGACTAATCGAGTTTTTATGTGGAAGGGTGATTAAACAAATAATTATATTTATTTTTATTAATAAAATACATGGCCTAGATAGGTTTTTATGCAACAAATAATTAAACAATTAATTATATTCACTTTTGCTTAAGAAAACACTAGCCTCCATTTTTATTAAGAACGTTATATACAAAACAACATAGAAACTAACATTTTAATTATAAAATAACATGAACATCAATTTCATTATTTTATTCTTTAGGGAACACTAAGTGATATATAAATAATATGGACTTAATTTGATGGATGGTTAATCATGCCTAGAAAACTAATTAAGTAATTATAATTTAGAAACAAATGATCTAATTCATTATAAGGAAACTATATTCGATATTATATAAACTGTCATTTTAGTTTACAAAACCAAGAAGACTAATTAAACCATTTTAACACTTATTTTAGGAAAAACCCTGTATTACTTTTAAACATTGTGAGACATAATATATCATCATTTATAAAAACTTGAATTTAAGGCTAAATATAATTAGACAAATATTTATCTTTTATTTTTATTAAGAAACATATGGTCTACATATTCTTTTAAATTTCTATTTAAGACGACTATACTTAAACATCTATAATGAACTTTATTAAATCAAAAACATGATATCTACTAAAAAGGTCATTTTAAAGTTAGAAACAAATTATCTACTTCTTTAGTAAGAAACCTATATTTACCAATATAACTATCAATTTCTTTATTAGAAAAGTATGAGCGCCTAATTATGTTATTTTAACATTATTATAAATTCTACTATTTTGGTTTTCTCCTTTCTTTTCTAAATAGAATTTATACGTATAACTAAAAATTGTTTATTTAATTCTTCTAACATTAATATACTAAGAATTAATTGTAAATTACTAAATAAGACTTTTAATAACATATTCATGGTTATTATGACATAAATAAGCCTTTTACTATTCTAAGTAATTAAGTGCTATACTTATGAATATATTTATTATGAATAGAAAAATCTATATTTTCATTCGACCAGAAATACGTGGCTTAATTCCTATTTCAATTTCTTATATCGCGTATATCAATACTAACCGATTATCGCTCCATACACTAAAGCGAAATTAACTATAAACATTTCTAGTATAAAAATCACTAAGTTAGTGAACAGTGACCGTGTTTATTTTTAGAATTATAAAATCATACGCATATTCAAAGTAGTGTCGCGGGGTTCGATTTTGACTATACGTATAAAACGAAATCTCTAAAATCGTACACATGAATCACATCGTCTCAATATTACAACAATAATTCACAAATTAATTCAAACATGATTTCAAAAATAAATTCAAATGGTTTTGGTTCTCTTCAACCTTGGGTGGACGGAAGACGGCGAACGGCGTGGGCACGGTTGCCGGGGTGCTGCGTGGGTGAGTTTCACAGACTCCGAGACGGACGGTGAGCAACGGATAGCGTGTAGGCACGGGCGGAGCTCCGTTGAACGACAAACAGACGCGAACGGTCCGGCGACGAACTTCACGGCGGCGAATGGCGAGGGAGAGAGAACCAGGAGGAGGGAGCGAGCTTGGGGTAGGGAGAGAGAAGAGCTCGACTGGAGTTTTATAGAGGGGAAGGGAGGGAGAGCAGAGGTCGCCGGGGTGCTTCATGGCGGCCATGAATGAGAGGGAGTGATGGGAGAGGGAGTAACGGCTCCATTGAAGTTTCTTGAACGCAGAGGAAACGGTTGGCGTGGGTGTAGGGCACTTCGCGCACGGTCTCTGGGTCGGATGTCGCGGCGCTCGGGGTCGATTTCTGGCGCCTGGGCAGCTCGTCAGTCGGGTCGGGCGCGCAGGCGCGGTCCTTGGGTACGCCGCGGCTGGTTGGGCTCGGACGCTGCAGGGCGCGCGGTCGCTTGGTGCTTCGGTCAGGTGCGCGTCCTGGCGCGGTTGGAGCGTCGGGGCTGGCGGCTCGGTTCCTCGCGGCGCTCGGTGCGCGGGGTCGGGCAGCAAGCGGGTGCTCGGCGGCCTGGCTTGGCGCGGTCGGCCGGGTCGGTGCGGGTGGCGCCTAGGCGTCGAGTTGGCGGCTGTGGAGCAGAGAAGAGGAGAGAGGAGAGAGAAGGGGTGGGAAGGAGAAGTTGAGGGCGGCGGCTGTGCAGGGAGGATGGGGCGACGGCGGGATTAGGTTAGGGAGTGTGGCGGCCAGTCTACATGGGCCAAATGGGCCTTAGGGTTTAGGTTTTTTTTTCTTTTTTTCTTTTTTTTTAATTTCAAAATACATATTTAAATAATCATAAAATTCATAATAATCAAACCAAAATTATTTATAAATAAAATATTAATTTTTGGACTAATATTTATTATTTTATTTATGTAAATTTTCATTTAAGAAGGAATGATATTCAATATTCAAAATCAATCATGAGCATTCAAAAATCATTCCAAAGGCAAATAAATAACGAACACTTAAGAGAAAATTAATTACCATAAATATCATTAATAACTAAATGTATTATTTTTATTTAATGACTTTTATAGTGTTACAAATCTACCCCTCTTAAAAAGAATCTCGTCCTCGAGATTAGGGAAGGCTAGCATGAAAGCAAATGAGATATATGGTTATTTCTAGGTTCTTAGTTCACATTGAACTCTTCTAATATTAAGGAACTTCCTTACTTCTTTACTTCGCAATGTATACTAATCAAGCAACCTTCATCATCGTACTTATAACTGGTTGGTCTTCCGGGTTATTGTTTAGGTCTTACTTCACCGTCTTCTTTTTTTAGCTGGTCTAGACGCTTCTTAGGGCATTCGCGAATAATATGTTCTTCATTTTTGCAGTAGAAACAAGCACCTCTTGCTTTGAGTTCTTTGCGAGTCAACTTTGCTTGACCAACAGGTGATGAGGGATGGTTGGGTGTCTGTATCCCATATAGCTGAGTCTAGATTGGTTCTTTTGTTTGGGTACTCATGTGTTTTGGGGCTTTTGCTTATGGTTGAGGTGGACTACTCATGTATCCAAACATTTTCCTATTCCGCTTGTTGTTCTTCATGATGGTGATAAAAGTTTCTGTGCATTTTTGTTCATATTTCATGTCTGAAGACTGAGATAGCTTTATCTCGGGGGTGTCCGGTAGTGAACGCTTCTCAGGACAGTTACGGAAGTAATGGCCTTCACGTCCACATTGGTAGCAAGACTTTCTTGAAGTTATTTCTTGACTTTTTCCATGTTTCCCTTTTTGTTTCTTGGAACTGATGCGACGACGAGGCTGAAACTGTGTGCAGGTGATAGTCCATCCATCAATGTAACACTCATTTGCTTCTTTTTGGAGCTGAGCATCCTTGTGATGTTTCCTTTTTGGAAAACCTAGCAATTTATTGTCTGACAGTGCATCTGCTATTAGTTGTTCTTGGGGAGACCATTGAATTTTTATACCAGAAAATAAAATCCGGTTCTTCTGTTTAGTAGTTTCACTTTCGTTTGTACTGATCTGGCGACAAGGAATTCCATAGTACTCACAACAACAACATGTTCCAAGGTCACTTGTCTGTTGGTGTGCATCCTTTTGTGTTTGTTCATTAGTTGTTTCATTTCTAGTGACGTTTCGACTTGCCAACACTTGTTGGTATGAGGAGGTGAGTTGAGATGCTTTCTGTATTATCAGAGCTTGTGCCTGTAACAGCTTTTCTAAGTCAACTATCGAGGGTGATGTTGATGTCATATGGTTACCTGTAGTCTGCTCAGGTGCTATAAATTCTGCTAAATCAACTTGTTGGAGTCTAGCTACCACTTGAGATGTTGCTTGCAGAAAGTGTGCATGTGCCTTCTTGAACTATTCCATCTGAGACTTAGCTGGAGGAGTTGCTAACACAATGTATTCTTTGCACTTAGTGACATCACTTGCAATTGACATTCCAAGGTCTCACATCTGTATGGGTATGGAAGAATGGAAGGGACGAAAGGGTTGAGCAAAGACAGATTATAGAGAGCAGAGAAAACCCATCTATCTAAGGTTTTACCTAGCTAACTGATGCCATTGTGGACAAAAGTCACACAATACACCAACAATCATTTCAAAGAAGCAAATCAATCATGAACACAAAGGACAATGAATTCAAGCATACTAGCACAACACAATCCAATTCTACTCATTCAACCAAAACAAAAGGTGAGACAAGGTTTGGAATAAGAAAGATATTATAAAGTCAAGGAGTCATGTAAGAATTATCAAGGAGTTAGACAAGACAAAAACATTATTGTTAATGACCAATAATGAATAAGATAACCACTAACTGGTGAAGCGAGGATAAATTATACAACCAAGGATATGAGAAAGTTTTTTTTCCTTTTTTTAAGGATACAAAATACAAGGGCATTATCAAGTAGAGAGACAAAGGGTTCAATATCTCGAGGTAGATATTGTCCAAGGATGACAATACAATGGCAATACAACAAAAGTATAAGAATTCAATAGGGAGAAAGCATTATCAAGGAGAGAAGTAGAGAGGCAAAAGTTTAATATATCAAGGTAGATATTGCACAAGGGTGGCAATACAATGGCAAGAAAGCAAAAGTATAAGAAGTCAAGGGTTATATAGCAATATTAGGGATTAGAAAACCACTTATAATATAATATAATATCGCCATTACCGTCTAGTCGAAAATCTTAATACTGTAGAGTTATCCTATCAACCTAAACAAGAAGTCTAGTAATAGATCCAAGGGATCCATAACAAAACATCTTGCAGGGTAAGGGATAAGAAAGAGAATGGAGCATCTTCAATAGCTTCGAAAGGGTTTCTTCTGGCAAACTTTGCTTCAGGTTCCGAAATCCTAGCTTGATCATCTTGTAGTTCTTCTGAGCAAAGTCTTCTGATAGACCAAAAATCAGACTAGAAGAGTTGAAAATAAAAGAGACGAGTTTTGATATAAAGTAAGTTTTTATGGAGGAAAATATATCAAGCTTTGAAAGACTGACTGGGCTTTCCATTTCTAACTAATCTAGCGACCTACGGTCACATTGCTTTGATACCACTTCTGTCACACCCGTTTCTAAAGGGCAGAGCCGAGTGCATAGCATATGTGTGCCAGGATCTATTTCCACACATATGTTAACGTCACAAGTGTAATATATCAAAAGAACAATGCATAAAAGCGTAAATAACGATTATATTAACATATTACCCTTCGAACAGACATAATGTCTTAACCTTTATTCATCAAAGTACAGCGAAATATGGACATCCATCCACAGGAAGATGACCGGGGGTATCACTAGACTAGCATCCATGGAGTTCAGCATCATATCTTCATCTGCAAACTTCTGATCAAAATTAAGCAAGGGTGAGCTCACTTATGGTCGGGGCTCAGCAAGTGGGGGAAAAACTAATGCAAGTTTATCAAGGTGAGGCTAAGGTTGAGCAGTAAGCATTTTAGTTGGTCAACATTTTATTAACAGCACATGTCTTACTAATAAGTGTGAATCCCAAGTATTCCCATTAACAAAGGTATAAGAGTATATCAAAAAAACACTTAAGTGAAACCACTTAAGCAAACCATTGGCAGATCATCGGATCTCGATTTATTTCCATCTTCAAGTTTAATTATCATGTGAGGAGTCCAGGCTGCTCATAACCGTGAGCACGGCTGATATATCAGTTTAACACTTTGCAGAGGTGGCGCATCTTTACCCATGAGTCGCGATTCTCTTCTAGCCCGGGTTAGCTAGACCCATATTCACTTGCAAGGTGAATGGCTGTAGCATCCCAAAAATTCAAATCTTGAAATTTTCCCAAACTCGCTCTAAATTCAAAATGAATTTCAAATTTTCATTTCAAAATGTTTGTTTGCGAGTTGATATCAACAAATAAATTATAGTGGTCTATATTCTCTCTAAAATCCTCCTCAAAATATCCTACAAATATTTCCCAGTGATCACCCTCAAACTCTTTCAGAAATACTGCCCAAATATTCCACTGATATATCTCCAAGTATTTTCTTCCTGAGAAATACCTTCAGAATCATTTTTCAAGTCCCTACAAATATTTTCTCCATAACTTTCCTCATGCTCATGCGTATACGTATGCCTCCGGTGTCATACGGTGAGCTCTACAAGCTAATTACACTCATATAAGACAAATCCATGCTAATCTCCCACTAATCCTCTCATCCTCCCACTAATCCTCTCATCCCTCCCCCTAATCCCCCACCATGGCTATAAATAGAGGGGCAAGGGCCTCCTCTCATCCCACCCAAGCCATTTCATGGCAACTCCCTCCCCCCCCCCCCACGCCCACTCCACTTCCCACACAAGCACACACTAGCACAAGGATCGTTTGGTCGTTCTTCGATCGTTCGTCCACCTGTTCTTAGTTTGTTCGTTCGTTCGTCCGATCGTTCATGGTTCGTTCGTCCGATCGTTTGATCGTTCATCCGTTCGTTCGTCCAAATAATCTTTTTCCTACCGTTATGTTGCCGAAAATCCGATCGTTCGTTCGTTCGATCATTCGATCGTTCATTGTTCGTTCATAGTTCCTATTCATCGTTCATCGTTCGTTCATAGTTCCTATTCATCGTTCATCGTTCGTTCATCGTCACTATTCATCGTTCATCGTTCATTCATACGAACTATTCACCATAACTATTCACCGTTACTATTCATCATTACTATTCATCGATCATCTGATTACCCCAAATTTCAACTACTCATCTGTCATGCTGTCCAGTCCACCTAAGACCAGCCAGACCCATATTCCAGTCATACGAACTCCGGTGACTGTGATTTTCCTTCCAGTAGGGAACTTCCCATCTGGTCACCCATCCCAGATTTCTCCAAGTTGAGCATGCTTAACTTTGGGATTCTTTCAAGCCAGACTTCCAAAAAGAAAGGCGAACCATGTTTGTATGGATACGTCTTCAATCCTATAAAACCTGGCCCAAGATACCAAAGCCCACTCGGACCAGAATATCACAGCATTCTAGCTATTTGGGTCCCGCCTAACTGTTGTCTGATGAGACACAGTAGGTAGGAACAGTTTCCACCAACATAAACCTCTGCCCAAGAAAAGCCCAAAAATAATTCCTCGCACCCCGCTCAAAAATACATTTGTATTTTTGATTTTCCAAATATCTCTAAATATTAAAATTCTAGAATATTCCTTTCCTTTTCTTTTTCTCCCTATGATTATAAAATCCAAAACTCCTCCATCCAAACTCAGATTTTAGTCATTCTTATTTCTAAAATTCTTGTCAAACTATTCTCTATCCAACCATGTCATCCCTTAAGCATGGTTCATATTCTAGAAAACTCCCAAAATACTCTTGTCCCATATTCTGCCTATAACGCTCCTGTCCATGCTAAGTCAGACGATTCTTTCGTCACTATTCTCACCAATAGTGAACTTCACTGAGCTACACCACATACACCCAGCTATAAATACACCCAGCTACCCTCTCCCACTCCACACACTCAACACCCTCAGCCAAGGCAAACACCCCACCCACTCAGTTACTCCGCTCTGCCGGCTACACGCATAGTGTCACTCCGCCTCCAGTCCACCCTCCTATTATTGGAGCGTTCATGCCGTCTCGTGGAGGCCAAATCTACAAGTCTACGCCAGGCAGTGGAGCTAGAAGCCAATTCTGCGAGCTCCCCATCCCCCTTCGCCGGATAAGCACGGCAAGCTCACTGGATCCCTTTGATGCATAAATTACCTATGATTTTTCAACCATAACCCTCAGCCTGTTATTTTATGCATGATATGATTTTGAGACAAGTTATTATGGCCACCCAGCCGCTTGCCGCAATCAATCCCTGATATATTTGTTACAAATGATTTGAGGAAAGGTGTGAGTTTTCAAAAGAAAATGCTTTTCAAAATGTGTATGATGAAGGGTTTTCACCCTTATCACCTTTGAGTAGGGATGATCAGGGACTCCCTGGTTTAGGGGAGGGCCTAAGGTGATGGCTTAGCTGGTTTAGGCATGAGCAGAAGGATTGTCCCCTCATATAAGGACTGGTTTGTCATCCTTCACTACCTGTACTCATGATAAGTACAACCACTCGAGACTGTGTGGGCAGTCACTCAATCTGAACTCGTACGGTCCAACCCTAGGGTTATGAAGGCTGGGGAGCACCGGGAGGATAAGGAGGGGGAATGTTTTGTCCGGTTTGGGCATGGCGGTGGCCTGACTCCTTCCGGTATAACCGTTAAGGTTAGGACGTGCGAGGAAAGAAAGAGATTCGGCATTCGGGTCTCACGACGGTGAGATCGCAAAAACCGAACTAGTGGGTAAAGTGTACCCCTCTGCAAAGAGTTTGAAAACCTATTCGAATAGTCCGTGTCCACTGGTATGGTCGAGTCTGGTGTGGTATGACAATTATTGTTTTGTTTTAAAAAAAGGGTGCGTTTGAGAAAAGATGTTTTTAAAAGGTCCGGCGGTTGAGCCGTGAGCTATGGTGGACGAGAAGTCCAGTAGCTGTTTTTGAAAATGAAAACCAGTGGGAAACTGCTAAGGTACCTGGATGGTTTAGTCCAGGGGATTTCATTCTATACTGAAAAACTTCATGCTCCTTTTGGAGAGGATGTGCTTTGTAAAATACAAAATGTTTTTCAAAACAACCCTGCATAAAATATTGTTGTTTCTGCAAATATCCTGAGCTCCACATATTCCATGCATTATATCTGATTTCCCCATTCCGCCGGTGAAGGTGGGCTGCTGAGTACGTTTGTACTCACCCTTGCTTATTTGTTGTTTTTCAGAAAAAGGAGATCAGGTAAGAGTTATGCCTGTTCCCAACCTTGCCTGTGGTTGTTGGACCGCTGATTTGCTTCGCTACGTATATCGGGCTGCTTCAGCCCCACTCTGATGATATGTCCTGAGTTGTGGACCAACTCTTAAAGTTGATCGCCACCTTTATAGGTTTGTCTCGTTTAAGCAGATCTGGAATCATCTGATGTATAAATGTGTTTACTAGCCTCCTAGGACTAGTAATTGTATCACATTTGAGTCCCAGAGGATTGGGGCGCTTCAGGTGGTATCAGAACTATGAGGTTGGCCGTAGGACGTAACCCTTAGCCTGATCCAAAAGTTTTTGAGTTAAAACTATTTTCTAAAAAAAATTCTTGCTCGCATCCCTTCATTTCAAAAATGTTTTCCCCTTTCCTTCTCTCAGAAGTCAGATGGAGGTTCGCTGCCAAACCAGCTTTTGCCAAAATGAAGATGGTTTCCCCAAGTTGCTGAGAGCATGCACAGTCCGCCTCGGAATCAGGAGCCAGCCAGAGTATGATGGTCGTGAATTCATCGAGCATGGCACGGAGAAGTGTGTCGTGACTGTATACATTGGATCCAGTTTGCACCATGTGGAATGGAGTGTCACTGCTGCGGGGCACAGATTTAAAGACACCTGCCAAGTCGTCGCCCGCAAGGCATTGAGGACCCTGTGTCAGATCTATGAAGAAGAAGTGGCCAACACACTGCTCAGATTCTTTCCACCCTTTCAGAGAAACCGTCCCGTTTGGATGGCCAGGATGCGTGCATTGGAAGGGAAGCAACTGCTTGAGGATGACCCCTCAGTCATGTACCTCACTGCATACCTGCTCACCCTGGATGCGCAGTATGATTTCTTGGCTCGGCACCACCGTCAGATGATTGCCCGAGCAGAAGATGCAGAAAAGCGCAACCGTCAGCTCCATGTGGATCTCACCTTAGCTCAAGCCCATGTAGCTGCCTTGGAAAGTCGTGAAGCCATCGCTGTTGAAGCCCTGAAGCAAGCCAAAGATGAGCACATCAAGAAGTTGATGGAGGCCTACTTGGTAACCCATAACCAACGTAGAGCCCTGCGGATCCAAGAGCCCGCTTCATCCAACCCTGTTCAACCCATCAGAGCTGAAGACCCCCAGATTCTTGAAGGTCACCCGGTCTCTACCAGAGGAGAGAAGAAGACTTGGGAACTCCCGGAAGGAGCCATAGTCTTGGAAGGAATTCCAGTCTCCCCTAAGGCTATGGACAAGCAAGAGCACCCTGAATCCTCCCAAGATCCCCCACCGGAGTTGTTTGAGCCCCTCACCTTGAAGAAGATTCTAGAACCGTCCCGTGAGATCAAAGAAGAAGCTGCAAGCACCCCGCCAGCACCACCGCCCTCTGAGGAGCTACAAGAGTCAGTCCCGCTTGAAGAAGAGTTCAATCCCGTCTTGCCATCTCAGTCACCGCCAGAAGAAGTCATCAACATCAGCTCCCTCTTGACCCATCCAGGAGATGCCTCAGATTGAAGTTGTGCGCCAGCCTTGCCAAAAGAGAAGCTGCCAGGTCTGAGGTAGTTATGCCCAGTCCTCTGCATGCGTTGGGTAGTGAAGTTTTTCTTCACTTTGGCTAGAGCCCTGCATGTTTGAGAGGTAATCGTGTAGTCTCGTGTTTTGAAAAACTCTAATTGTGTGGCCCCCTAGGGCATTTCAAAATGAATTTCGCTTGATGTTTTCTCCCCTTTTGAGTGCATATGTGATGCTTTAACGTTAGTGCTCATAAGTTGCATTTAGCATAGTTCTCAGTTCAGGAGCCGAGCAATAGTAGTTATGCTTAGCCCCCAAATCTGAGTAGTCCGTGCTTTGGAAAAACTCTATTATTCTCTTATTCAAAACATTTGATTTGTTTATGCTTATCATTGCTGAGCTTGTGTGTTTTCTTTATTTTTTAAGAAAGGTTTTCTCTAAAAACATAGATCACAAATTAGAGCTAATCCTCATCTTATGCTTCCATTCTCCCCTTAACCCATCTCAAGAGAAAAGTGCCTTACCCAAGAAGATACCGAGAAGCTTACCCTTGAAGCCTGGAATAAGCTACAGAAGGAACCTGTCCAGCTGCTCAGTCAAAAGGACCGACCGTGAGAATCAAAGCACTGCCCCTGAGTCAAAGTAAACAGAAAAAGAGGACAAAAGGAGTTATTACCATACAGAGAGGCAAAGATTCTTGGAACCAGAGACCGTAAACATCAGGGTCATTGACCCCACCACTCACCCATGCCCCTCACACGCGTGCCCGCCTCCATGCGCACTAGCACCACCACCCATGCCGCCTTTGCAGCACACTACCGCCGCCCAGCCCCCCTTTGCAGCGCACCCACTACCGCCATCATCACCGGCAACATGCCCCCCTTCCCCCTTGTCACGTCTGCTGCCGTGTGTCACCTGCTCCATCACCACCACTCCACACCCTTGCATACCGCTCGCCTATAAAGTTCCCCCCCACCAGCTCCCTCAATCCCCACATCGCTCAAAGCAAAAACTCACCTGATAAAAACCCCTCTGCCAAATCGCAAGCAACTCCATTTTCCACTCCCTCGCCCCTAAGATCACAATGCTTGGTGATTCTTGGGTTGAAGACTGTTGTACATGGTTCAACATCTTTGGTTTCCTCCTCTATATGATGGTAATACTCTTTGATAGAATCCTCCAGTGGGAAGAGCAAAAAGAAAGAAAGGGTCAGTGAGAAGAAGAAAGTGAAGAGAAGATAAGAAGAAGGTTCTCCCAGAATCAACTCTGTGTCAGTCATCTCTCCGCAGCCTGCTCAAGCAGCAACAGCAGAAGAAGGCCCCGTAACACCCTTGTTATGTGATGCTTCAAGGAGTTCAAATCCCCAAGATTCAAGAGTTCTACCCTCATTCTTTTTAAGTGGGGTAGTGTTCCAGTAAAGTTCCTGCTTTGGAGAAAAAGAAGAAGGCCTGTTGCAAGCTTGTGGAGGACCAGATCATCGAAGCATATAAGTTTCTGGATGAGAAGTGGTCACCCAAGTTCCGTTGATGAACCACCAGAAGACCAATCAAGGAAGGAATCCATGTGGAAGTTCGCAAGAGGAAGGTTTGTGTGTTGGCATCGATGCTTCTTCAATAAGCTAGCTGCCAAGCGAAACCTAGAAGCCTGAAGATGATCTTGAGTAGCCAGAATCAGCGATTGCAATCGGTAACCAGATGCTCCTCAAGGCCAGATCTTGTAGAAGTTCCATCTCCTCGAAGAGTTGCAAAGTGAAGATATGTAGCTGAAGTAAAGCTATACCCATAACCCTTCTAAGCCAAATATCGAGGACGAGATTCCTTTTAAGTGAGGTAGATTTGTAGCATCCCAAAATTCAAATCTTGAAATTTTCCCAAACTCGCTCTAAATTCAAAATGAATTTCAAATTTCATTTCAAAATGTTTGTTTGAGAGTTGATATCAACAAATAAATTATAGTGGTCTATATTTTCTCTAAAATCCTCCTCAAAATATCCTACAAATATTTTCCAGTGATCACCCTCAAACTCTTTCAGAAATACTGCCCAAATATTCCACCGATATATCTCCAAGTATTTTCTTCCTGAGAAATACCTTCAGAATCATTTTTCAAGTCCCTACAAATATTTTCTCCATAACTTTCCTCATGCTCATACGTATACGTATGCCTCCTGTCGGCGTTTCAAGACAGGGGGGTCCCTGAGCCGACGAGTGAAGTGTCGCCGCGTGCCCCAGCCCAGATGGGTCGACGCGAGGCCGAGCGCGAAGGGGGGAGAGCGAGGAGCCCAGAGATGGGCGAGAGAGAGAGAGGTGGAAATCCCGCGGCCTTCGTGTTCGTCCCGCGCCCAGGTCGGGTGCGCTTGCAGTAGGGGGTTACAAGCGTCCACCCGGGGGAAGGAGCGAGCGGCCTTATGCGAGCGCCCGTCTCGTCCTCGTCCCCGAGCGGCCAACCTCTTCTAAGAGGGCCCTGGCCCTTCCTTTTATAGGCGTAAGGAGAGGGTCCAGGTGTACAATGGGGGGTGTAGCAGAGTGCTACGTGTCTAGCGGAGGAGAGCTAGCGCCCTAAGTACACGCCGTCGTGGCGGCCGGAGAGATCTTGGCACCCGATTTGTGTGATGTCGTGGCCGTCGGAGGAGTGCTGGAGCCTGGCGGAGAGACAACTGTCGGGGCTGTCGAGTCCTTGCTGATGTCCTCTTGCTTTCGTAAGGGGGCCGAGAGCCGCCATCGTCAGGGAACGTGCGGGACGCCATCATCGCCTATCTGGCGGAGCAAGCCAGATGGGACGCCGGTCTTGTTCCCCGTAGCCTGAGTCAGCTTGGAGTAGGGTAATGATGGCGCCTCCCGTTGATGTGGCCGGTCCGCGCCCTGGGTTGGGCGATGTGGATGCTTCTCCGAGGTCGAGGTCGAGTCCGTCTTTCGTGGCCGAGGCCGAGTCCGAGCCTCTGGGTCGGGCGAGGCGGAGTTCGTCGTCTTCTGGGGCTTAGCCCAAGTCCGAGCCCTGGGTCGGGCGGAGCGGAGTTCGCCGTCTTCCGGGGCTTTGCCCGAGTCCGAGCCCTGGGTCGGGCGGAGCGGAGTTCGCCGTCTTCCGGGGCTTAGCTCGAGTCCGAGCCCTGGGTCGGGCAGAGCGGAGTTCGCCGTCTTCCGGGGCTTAGCCCGAGTCCGAGCCCTAGGTCGGGCGGAGCGGAGTTCACCGTCTTCTGGGGCTTTGCCCGAGTCCGAGCCCTGGGTCGGGCGAAGCGGAGTTCGCCGTCTTCCGGGGCTTTGCCCGAGTCCGAGCCCTGGGTCGGGCGGAGCGGAGTTTCCTATGGTGCGCGGCCGGGCCTGACTGCCTGTCAGCCTCACTCTGTCAAGTGGCACTGCAGTCGGAGGGGCGCAGGCGGCGTTGTCTTTCTAACAGACCGGTCAGTGGAGCGGCGAAGTGACGGCGGTCACTTCGGCTTCGTCAGCCGGAGCGCGCGTCAGGATAAAGGTGTCAGGCCACCTTTGCATCAAATGCTCCTGCGATTTGGTCGGGGTTGCTTCTCGGCGAAGACAGGGCCTCGGGCGAGCCGGGAACGTGTTCGCCGCTGGAGGGGGGCCTTGGGCGAGGCGGAGATCCTCCGGGATCGGCTGCCCTTGTCCGAGGCTAGGCTCGGGCAAGGCCTGATCGAGTCCCTCAGACGGACTGATCCCTGACTTGATCGCACCCATCAGGCCTTTGCAGCTTTGTGCTGATGGGGGTTACCAGCTGAGAATTAGGAGCCTTGAGGGTACCCCTAATTATGGTCCCCGACAGTAGCCCCCGAGCCTCGAAGGGAGTGTTAGCATTCGCTTGGAGGCTTTCGTCGCACTTTTTTGCAAGGGGACCAGCTTTTCTCGGTTGCATTTTGTTCCGCTGGGTGCGCGCGAGCGCACCCGCCGGGTGTCGCCCCCGAGGCCTCGGAGGAGTGGTTTGACTCCTCCGAGGTCTTAACGCCTCGTGCAATGCTTCGACTGGTCTGGTCGTCCCCTCATGCGAGCTGGCCGTAGCCCGGGCGTACGGTCGGGTCCCAAGTTCTCGGGCTGGTATGCTGACGCTGTCAATGGTTTGGCCGGAGCTGGGTTTGCGAGAGCAGCCCCCGAGCCCCTGCACAGGGCGAGGGCGATCAGGAACAGACTCGACTTTTTTACATACGCCCCTGCGTCGCCTTTCCGCAAGGAGGAGGGGGGAGATCGCCATGTTGCCCTCGACGGGCGCCGAACATGGTGTCTCCGGTGAGTTGCAGGCGGGTGATCCGAGCGGACGTCCGTGCCCCATTCGTTAGGGGTCGGCTAGGGGCCCAGAGGCACGCCCAAAAGTACCTGCGGGTGATCTGCCAGACCCGGTCCCCTGGTGACGGGGTCCGAGGGCTCGATGCCTCCCTCTGATGGGATTCTGTTACAAGATCGTTCCCGCTGGTCTCGGAAATGTCCTAGGGTACCTCGGGAGCGCAGCCCGAGCCTTGGTTATGTATCGAACGTACCCATGGTCATCCCTCGCTCTGTGTCTGAGGCGGCTGTGAACCCTTCGGGGGCCAGCCTTCGAACCCCTGATCAGTAGTGGGCGCGGAGCCCGAGTAGCCTGAGGCGGCCGTTGAACCCTTCCGAGGGGCCGGCCTTTGAACCTCTGACCAGTAGTGGGTGTGGAGCCCACGTGCTCTGAGGCGGCTGTTGAACCCTTCCGAGGGGCCAGCCTTCGAACCTCTGATCAGTAGGGAGGCTCGGAGCATGGTTCCTTCACAGGGAAGGATCCTTTCTGGGGTATCCCCCTTTCCCGGTCCCTGTTGCAAGAGAGAGAAAGAGGAAAAAAGGAAAAGGATACGGAATTGAACGACGCGGCGTACCTTTTTTGACGTGGTCATTACGGCGAAGGCGAAGCGTCGCTTGCTTCTCCTGCCAGAGGCGTCGCCTGTCCCGCCGCGGAGTTAATGCGACAGGGCGAGTGGTTCGCAGGGCAGCTGTTGCGCGTGCGCGAGCCATTCGTGGAATGGAACACGGGCGCGTTGTCTTCACGCCATGAGGGAGGGTTCCCTTGCTGCCCCCGGATGGGACGTAAGCTTGGCTAACGACATGACCGCTGCTCCTGCCCGCCTGCCACCGCCATTACTGTCGGCCCGTCATCGGCCGCATTGACCGTCGCGCCAGGCTGGAGCCGCTGGGTCGTGCGCCAGGTTGGCTCGAGTCGCGGTATTGGTTCTGCAGTCGAGGAGGCGCGATGGTGGCGCAGGTGGCGGTGCAGTTACTCACACGTAGCAACCGGCGCACCGGTTGCATGACGCGTGGGCCTGGTCCTCCAGGCTGGGCACGTTGGAAGTCGGAGAGGTGCGCCCACTTGGCGCGGTTGCATGCCGCCTGCATGGCTGCCCGCCCTTCCGCCCGCTGGTCTGGGCAAAAGTGGTGAGCCGCTTGTAACCGCCGGGCGGTTGCACGCACCGCGCGTGGCGGTTTGGCTTCTTCTGCTCTGGACCGGCTTGCGTGACGCGTGGGACCCAGCCCCCGCGCCGTAGGGGGATGACCTTGGAGCGTGTTGGAGAAGACTCAGCCCACGACGGCTGGGGACGCAAGTAGGGAGAGTCGCCTTTAAAAGGAGGGTGACCTTCTTGGAAGGCGACCGTGTCTTCGCGCTCCCTTATGCATCGTGTCTTTCCATCTTCCAAGCCCCCGGATGGGGGATATCCGCCGTCTTTTCGCTTCGTCGTTGGAGGAACGCAACTCCGCGGGAGTTGGTACCTTTCAGCCATCGTTCGGCTTCAAGGATTTTCATCATGCAGCCCGGCTGCACCCCTCCGCCGATGGTCACCCTAGACGGTGACCTCCAGTTCGATGGAGGGGGAAAGCGAGCCGGGCTGCGGCCTCTGCCCCTCCCTCAGCCTCAAGGATTTTCATCACCATGGCTGGGGAGGGGAGTGTGCCGAGTTGGGGTCGGCCCCCCGTGTGTGCGGTGGCCCGCTCCTTCCCTCAGTGATCGAGAGGAAGGGCGGGAGTCGTCCGTGGCGCTGGCAGCTGCACCGTGCCCAGCTCTCTGAGCCGAGCGGCTTCGAAGCCACTCCCGGTGCCGCCTTCCGCCACGGCAGCTGGAAGAGGTTCCGCCGCCGACGAGCTCGCCGGCGTCACCCGCGGACCGACCTCCAACTCTACAGCCTTCTGCCCGTCCTTGCCTCTCGAGTTGGGGGCATGGGCGAGGGCCTCCTGGCAGCAGCATCCGCCCTGAGGTCATCGCTGCTGCTGTTCGGCCCCCCGGAGCAGAAGTCTTCATCGTCGCTGCTGCTGGGGCGGGCGACGGCGAACCGTTCGTCGGTCTTCTATTGCTCCGCAGGCCTCCTCAGTCGCGTGGGGTTGTTCGTACCTGCGGAGGTGGAACCGGAGTTCCGTTTGTAATGGCATTTCGAATGCCAGTGTTTTTGTTCATCGTGGCTGTCGAGGCCTGAACATGTATGTAATTTCGGCACGGAGCCGTGTTTTTTCCCCATTTTCGAGCACTAAGACTCGCCTGTTTGTTGTCTGAACCGCTTCACCAAGCGCGAGTCGCCTCGCGTAAAGGTGACGAGTGAGGTATCCGTATCCCGGAGGCGTAGGAGTCCCTCGGCTCGGCCAGCCTTATTGTCCAAGGCTTCCCTTGTTAGTTAGAGGAAAGCCCTCGGCCGCTCTTCGATGAGCCGAGGCCAGGGGTAGCGGTGCCGACGCAAACAGAGGCGGAGTTGGCTCGAAAAGAAGACCAGGTTGGCCGGAGCCTGGCCGAGTCGTCCGTTAGCGGGACCAACACCGGAATCGACCTGCCGAGGCCTCGGGCCGGGCTGATGTCCTTGGGGGACAACTAGCCGAGGCCCCAGGGTGACCGGCCGAGCCGCCTGCTCGGGCCGGATTCTTGGAGAAGACCCTGGCGGTGATGGCTCGGGCTTGGTGATGATGTTGTCCTTCAGAGCGGAGACCCTCGGACCGCGTCGCCGTCCGAGGCTAGGTCGGACCTCGCCAAAGGTGTTGTCGACGCCGAGGGCGCCGCTGCTCCCTTTAGCCGTCAAGATCCGAGCCTGCAGGATCGGATTATCTTGTAGCGCGTGTTTTCTGCGGCCGCCGAGGCCGAAACACGCCCACTCCGTATTGTAAAGCCGCGTCTCCTCTCCTCTCGTTTCGAGTATCTGGACTTTTTTGTCGGTAACAGAACTGTTTGTGCGAGCAAAAGTTGCTTCTCACGGAAGGTGATGAGTGAGGTATCCGTATCCCGGAGGCGTAGGAGTCCCTCGGCTCGGTCGGCCTTGCCGCTTACGCGCACTCTTACCCGTCCATGGGGTTCTGTCACCGACGCAGTCGAGAAGGCTCGAAGGATCGCTCCGGCGGAAGAGCTTCCGAACATGAAGACTTGTTCGGTCCGCGGAATCACTTATCCGAACGTGAGTCACTCATGGCAGAAGGTGATGAGTGAGGTATCCGTATCCCGGAGGCGTAGGAGTCCCTCGGCTCGGTCATCCTTGGCTGCTTACGTGTACTCCGTCGTTTTCAGGATCCACTTTCGAAGTAGTCGAAAAGCGCGGAAGACATTCCGGCGGAAAAGATCTTTTTTCGAGGAAAATTTCGACGCAGAGGGGGTTCCCCCCTTTTAGCCCCCGAGGGAGGGTCGGGCTTTGCCGAGGCCAGGCTGACCCTTCCTTGATGACTAAACTTTGCTTGAGAGTGAGGTATATGAACAACTTGAAAACATCTTAAGGGTAGAAGCGACGTAGCTGTTGGATGTTCCAAGCGTTGCTGTAGACCTCGCCTTGACTGTTGGCCAGCTTGTTTGTTCCGGGCTTCAGAACTTTGGCGATGACAAGTGGCCTCTCCCAGGGGGGCGTGAGCTTGTGTCGACCTCGGGCGTCTTGTCGTAGCCAAAGCACCAGGTCGCCCACCTGGAGGTCTCGGGACCGGACCCCTCGGGCGTGATAGCGTCGCATGGACTGCTGGTACCGCGCCGAGTGTAGTAGTGCCTTGTCCCGAGCCTCTTCCAGCTGGTCGAGCGAGTCTTCTCGACTAGCTTGGTTGCTTTGGTCGTCATAGGCCCTCGTCCTCGGGGAACCGTATTCCAGGTCTGTGGGCAAGATGGCCTCGGCCCCATAGACCAGAAAGAACGGCATGAAGCCCGTGGCTCGGCTCGGTGTTGTTCTCAGGCTCCAGACCACCGAGGGGAGTTCCTTCATCCATCGCTTGCCGAACTTGTTGAGGTTGTTGTAAATCCGAGGCTTGAGTCCTTGTAGAATCATGCCGTTGGCACGCTCTACTTGCCCATTCGTCATGGGATGAGCCACGGCGGCCCAGTCCACCCGGATTGGTGATCCTCGCAGAAGTCCAGGAACTTTCTGCCGGTGAACTGGGTGCCATTGTCGGTGATGATGGAGTTCGGGACCCCGAAACGATGGATGATGTTGGTGAAGAACGCCACCGCCTGCTCGGACCTGATGCTGCTCAGGGGTTGGACCTTGATCTACTTGGAAAATTTGTCGATGGCGACTAACAGGTGCGTGTAGCCCCCGGGTGCCTTCTGCAAGGGGCCGACGAGGTCTAGACCTCGGAGGAGTTCCTGACCTTCTGCGATGGAAATGCATCGCTGGAGGATGCCTGAGGGGCTGCGGTGGTAGAGCTCCTTCCCATCCCCCAGCAAGACGAAAGACTTGGCGCGCCGCGCCAACCACCGAGCTTCGGCTTGGTCGAGGGGCAGCTCCCCTTGGTGGAGATATTGTAGATACGGGGTCTGCCAGCTTTGATTAGGCGTGACCTCGCTCGGTTCCCCCTCGACGCGCAGTGCCTCACCCTCGGGGGCCGAGGGTACCTCGGACCGTGTCGAGGGTACCTCGGACTGGGCCGAGGGTACCTCGGACTGAGCCGAGGACGCCTCGGGCGGAGCCGAAGGTGCCTCGGGCTCGGGCGTGTCCTCGATCTTGATGGAGGGTTGATGCAGGTCTCGGGAGAACACGTCTGGGGGAACCGTTGTTCGTCCCGAGGCTATTTTAGCCAGCTCGTCCGCAGTCTCGTTGTAGCGCCGAGCGATGTGGTTGAGCTCGAGCCCATAGAACTTGTCTTCCAGGCGCCGGACCTCATCGCAGTAGGCCTCCATCTTCGGGTCGCGGCAGTGGGAGTTCTTGATGACTTGGTCGATGACGAGTTGCGAGTCACCACGAGCGTCGAGGCGTCGGACCCCTAGCTCGACGGCGATCCGCAACCCATTGACCAGAGCCTCGTACTCAGCTACATTGTTGGACGCCAGGAAGTGGAGGCGTAGCACGTAGTGTAGGTGCTTTCCGAGGGGCGAGATGAAGAGTAGGCCTGCGCCGGCTCCTGTCTTCATCAGCGACCCATCGAAGAACATGGTCCAGAGCTCCAGTTGGATCGGAGCTGTTATTAGCTGGGTGTCGACCCATTCAGCCACGAAGTCCGCCAAGACCTGGGATTTGATGGCCTTCCGAGGGGCGAACGAGATTGTTTCGCCCATGATTTCCACCGCCCACTTTGCAATCCTACCCGAGGCCTCTCGGCAATGGATGATCTCCCCCAGGGGGAAGGATGAAACCACAATCACCGGATGAGACTCGAAGTAGTGTCGCAACTTCCGCCGTGTCAGGATCACCGCGTACAGCAGCTTCTGAACTTGTGGGTAGCGGATTTTGGTTTCGGACAGTACCTCGCTGATGAAGTAGACTGGCCTCTGAACGGGCAATGCATGCCCCTCTTCTTGTCTCTCGACCACAATCGCGGCGCTAACCACCTGAGTGGTCGCGGCGACGTAGACCAAGAGGGCTTCTCCGGCAGCTGGGGGCACCAAAATAGGCGCCTTCATGAGGAGCGCCTTCAGGTTCCCGAGGGCTTCCTCGGCCTCAGGGGTCCAAGTGAAGCGCTCGGCCTTTCTTAAGAGGCGGTACAAGGGTAGTCCTCTTTCGCCGAGGCATGAGATGAAGCGGCTCAGAGCCGCGAGACATCCCATGACCCTCTGTACGCCTTTCAAGTCCTGGATGGGCCCCATGTTGGTGATGGCTGCGATCTTCTCCGGGTTGGCTTCGATGCCTCGCTCGGAGACGATGAACCCCAAGAGCATGCCCCGGGGCACCCTGAAGACACACTTTTCGGGATTGAGCTTGACACCTTTCGCCTTGAGACATCGGAATGTCACTTCAAGGTCGGAAAGGAGGTCGGAGGCTTTCCTCGTCTTGACTACGATGTCATCGACATAGGCCTCGATCGTGCAGCTAATGTGCTCGCCGAACACATGGTTCATGCACCGCTGGTACGTCGCACCTGCATTCCTCAAGCCGAATGGCATGGTGACGTAGCAGTACATGCCGAAGGGCGTGATGAAAGAAGTCGCGAGCTGGTCGGACTCTTTCATCCTGATTTGGTGATACCCTGAATAGGCATCGAGGAAAGACAGGGTTTCGCACCCAGCAGTGGAATCCATGATCTGATCGATGCGAGGCAGAGGGTAGGGAACCTTCGGACATGCTTTGTTCAGACCAGTGTAGTCCACACACATCCGCCATTTCCCCCCTTTCTTTTTCACGAGTACAGGGTTGGCGAGCCATTCGGGATGGAATACCTCTTTGATGAACCCTGCCACCATTAGCTTGCGGATCTCCTCGCCGATGGCTCTGCGCTTCTCCTCGTCGAATCGGCACAGAGGTTGCTTGACGGGTCGGGCTCCGGCTCGGATGTCCAGCGAGTGCTCGGCGACATCCCTCGGTATGCCGGGCATGCCCGAGGGACTCCACGCGAAGACGTCGGCGTTCACGCGGAGAAAGTCGAAGAGCACCGCTTCCTATTTGGGATCGAGCCCGGAGCCGATCCGGACTTGCTTGGAGGTGTCGCTGCTGGGGTCGAAGGGGACGGACTTAACCGTCTCCGCTGGCTCGAAGTTGCCGGCATGACGCTTCACGTCTGGCACCTCCTTAGAGAGGCTCTCCAGGTCGGCGATGAGGGCCTCGGACTCGGCGAGGGCCTCGGCGTACTCCACACACTGCACGTCGCATTCGAACGCGTGTTTGTACGTGGGGCCGACGGTAATGACCCCGTTGGGGCCCGGCATCTTGAGCTTGAGGTAGGTATAATTGGGGACGGCCATGAACTTCGCGCAGCAGGGCCTCCCCAATACCGCGTGGTAGGTTCCTCGGAACCCGACCACCTCGAACGTCAGGGTCTCCCTTCGGAAGTTGGAGGGTGTTCCGAAGCAGACGGGAAGATCGAGTTGTCTGAGGGGCTGGACGCGCTTCCCAGGGATGATCCCATGGAAAGGCGCAGCGCCCGCCCGGACCGAGGACAGATCGATACGCAGAAGCCCGAGGGTCTCGGCGTAGATGATGTTGAGGCTGCTGCCTCCGTCCATGAGGACCTTGGTGAGCCTGACGTCGCCGATGACGGGGTCGATGACGAGTGGGTATTTCCTCGGGCTCGGCACATGGTCGGGGTGGTCGGCCTGGTCGAAGGTGATGGGCTTGTCGGACCAATCTAGGTAGACGGGCGCCGCCACCTTCACCGAACAGACCTCCCGACGCTCTTGCTTGCGGTGCCGAGCCGAGGCGTTCGCCGCTCGCCCGCCGTAGATCATGAAGCAGTCGCGGACCTCGTGGAACTCTCCTGCCTGGTGATCTTCCTTCTTATCGTCGTCGCGGGCCCTGCCACCCTCCGCGGGTGGCCCGGCCCTGTGGAAGTGGCGCCGAAGCATGACACACTCCTCAAGGGTGTGCTTGACGGGCCCCTGATGATAGGGGCACGGCTCCTTGAGCATCTTGTCGAAGAGGTTGGGACCTCCTGGGGGTTTCCGAGGGTTCTTGTACTCGGCGGCGACAAGGTCCGCGTCGGCGGCGTCGCGTTTTGCTTGCGACTTCTTCTTGCCCTTCTTCTTGGGGCCGCGCTGGGTTGACGCCTCGGGAGCATCTTCCGGTGGGTGGCCTTGGGGCTGCTTGTCCTTCCGGAAGATAGCCTCGACCGCTTCCTGGCCGGAGGCGAACTTGGTGGCGATGTCCATCAGCTCGCTCGCCCTGGTGGGGGTCTTGTGACCCAGCTTGTTCACCAGGTCGCGGTAGGTGGTGCCGGCGAGGAACGCGCCGATGACGTCCGAGTCGGTGATGTTGGGTAGCTCGGTGCACTGCTTCGAGAATCGCCGGATGTAGTCCCGGAGAGACTCTCCCGGCTGCTGTCGGCAGCTTCGGAGGTCCCAGGAATTCCCGGGGCGCACGTACGTGCCCTGGAAATTGCTGGCGAAAGCTTGGACTAGGTCGTCCCAGTTGGAGATCTGCCCCGGAGGCAGGTGCTCCAACCAGGCGCGAGCGGTGTCGGAGAGGAACAGGGGGAGGTTGCGGATGATGAGGTTGTCATCGTCCGTTCCACCCAGCTGGCAGGCCAGACGGTAGTCCGTGAGCCACAGTTCCGGTCTCGTCTCCCCCGAGTACTTTGTGATAGTAGTCGGGGGTCGGAACCGGGTCGGGAACGGCGCCCGTCGTATGGCCCGGCTGAAGGCCTGCGGACCAGGTGGTTCGGGCGAGGGACTTCGATCCTCCCCGCTGTCGTAGCGTCCCCCACGCCTGGGGTGGTAGCCTCGGCGCACCCTCTCGTCAAGGTGGGCCCGACGATCGCGGTGCTGATGCTCATTGCCGAAGCGACCCGGGGCCGCAGGCGCTTTGTTGCGCGTGCGCCCGGTGCAGACCGAGGCTTCCCGCATGAATCGGGAAGTCGCGGCACGATGTTCTGAGGGGTACCCCTGCCTTCGGGAGGCGGAGCTCTCGGCCCGCCGGACCGCGGCGCCTTCCAGGAGATCCTTGAGCTCTCCCCGGATTCGCCGCCCCTCGGTGGTTGATGGCTCCGGCATCGAGCGGAGGAGCATTGCTGTTGCAGCCAGGTTCTGGCCGACCCCACTGGATGCGGGTGGCGGCCTGACCCTGACATCGTCGGCGACGCGGTGCTGTAAGCCCTGGGGTAGATGACGCATTTCTCCGGCCGGAGGTTGGCCCGCCCATGCCTGCCCGGTGTCCCGGCGGATTGGCTCAAGCGCTCCTGCTCCCTCGTCGAGCCTGGCCTGCACCCCACGGATTTGCCCGAGTTGTGGGTCGTGACCCCCCGCCAAAACGGGGACCACAGCTAGCTCCCGCGGGATGTCAACGCGAGGCACCGGCCTAGGGGGATCACCGTCCTCCGGCATGCCGAGATGGTTGCCTTCGGGGGGACCCCCTAGATCGACGTGGAAACATTCACGGCTCGGGCCGCAGTCCTCGTCGCCGAGGCTACGGCTACCGTCGGAACAGTCGGAAAGGAAGTAGTCGCACACGGTCATGAAGCCCCGCATGGCACTGGGGTTGCCAAGTCCGGAAAAATCCCAATGGAAGCTGGGTTCGTCGTCTTCCTCGGACCCAGAGGGCCCGTAGGTCGAGACGTCCACCAGCCGGTCCCAAGGTGACCGCATACGAAACCCTAGAGGGTTCGGATTCGTCTCTACGAGAGCGTCCGCCAAAGCGGAGCCGCTAGGCGGGTCGAGGCTAAATCTGAAAGGCATGGGATGGGAATCGGTCGGTATCTCTTGGTCGACGGGCGGTGATGAGGTCACGTCGGGGGCTGACTGCACCGTCGTCTCAGGTACGAGGGCGACATCCAGCAAGCCTTTCGCGAGCACGCTGGCATCGTCCGTTTGCTCGGGGTTGACGTGTCGTGGGGAGATAGCGCTCGTCTTCGTCTCAAGCGTGAGGCCGATGCCCGGCGCGCTCCCCGTTGGAGTGCTAGCGTTGTCGACTCGCTCGACGGCCGATGAGGCGCCGCCTCCTGCTTGGCCTTGGTTGCCCCGCCTCCGCCTCCTCCACCGACAGGGAAGAAGACGGGGCGAGCTCGAAGGTTGTTCTTCCGCCACGTGGGGAAGACGTCGTCGATTCCGCCGCCGGAGGGCGGACTGTCGGCCGCCATTGTCGTTGTCGCCCGGCGGTGGAAGGAGTATCATGTCGTAGCCGCCATCGAGGGAAATGAACTCAAGGCTCCCGAAACGAAGTACCGTCCCGGGCCGGAGAGGTTGCTGGAGACTACCCATCTGGAGCTTGATGGGAAGCTGTTCATCAACACGCAGCAGGCCCCTACCTGGCGCGCCAACTATCGGCGTTTCGAGACAGGGGGTCCCTGAGCCGACGAGTGAAGTGTCGCCGCGTGCCCCAGCCCAGATGGGTCGACGCGAGGCCGAGCGCGAAGGGGGGAGAGCGAGGAGCCCGGAGATGGGCGAGAGAGAGAGAGGTGGAAATCCCGCGGCCTTAGTGTTCGTCCCGCGCCCAGGTCGGGCGCGCTTGCAGTAGGGGGTTACAAGCGTCCACCCGGGGGAAGGAGCGAGCGGCCTTATGCGAGCACCCGTCTCGTCCTCGTCCCCGAGCGGCCAACCTCTTCTAAGAGGGCCTTGGCCCTTCCTTTTATAGGCGTAAGGAGAGGGTCCAAGTGTACAATGGGGGGTGTAGCAGAGTGCTACGTGTCTAGCGGAGGAGAGCTAGCGCCCTAAGTACACGCCGTCGTGGCGGCCGGAGAGATCTTGGCACCCGATTTGTGTGATGTCGTGGCCGTCGGAGGAGTGTTGGAGCCTGGCGGAGAGACAGCTGTCGGGGCCGTCGAGTCCTTGTTGACGTCCTCTTGCTTTCATAAGGGGGCCGAGAGCCGCCATCGTCAGGGAACGTGCGGGACGCCATCATCGCCTATCTGGCGGAGCGAGCCAGATGGGACGCCGGTCTTGTTCCCTGTAGCCTGAGTCAGCTTGGAGTAGGGTAATGATGGCGCCTCCTGTTGATGTGGCCGGTCCGCGCCCTGGGTTGGGCGATGTGGATGCTTCTCCGAGGTCGAGGTCGAGTCCGTCTTTCGTGGCCGAGGCCGAGTCTGAGCCTCTGGGTCAGGCGAGGCGGAGTTCGTCGTCTTCCGGGGCTTAGCCCAAGTTCGAGCCCTGGGTCGGGCGGAGCGGAGTTCGCTGTCTTCCGGGGCTTTGCCCGAGTCCGAGCCCTGGGTCGGGCGGAGCGGAGTTCGCCGTCTTCCGGGGCTTAGCCCGAGTCCGAGCCCTAGGTCGGGCGGAGCGGAGTTCGCCCTCTTTTGGGGCTTAGCCCGAGTCCGAGCCCTGGGTCGGGCGGAGCGGAGTTCGCCGTCTTCCCGAGCTTTGCCCGAGTCCGAGCCCTGGGTCGGGCGAAGCGAAGTTCACCGTCTTCCGGGGCTTTGCCCGAGTCTGAGCCCTGGGTCGGGCGGAGCGGAGTTTCCTATGGTGCGCGGCCGGGCCTGACTGCCTGTCAGCCTCACTCTGTCAAGTGGCACTGCAGTCGGAGGGGCGCAGGCGTCTTTGTCTTTCTAACAGACCGGTCAGTGGAGCGGCGAAGTGACGGCGGTCACTTCGGCTTCGTCAGCCGGGGCACGCGTCAGGATAAAGGTGTCAGGCCACCTTTGCATCAAATGCTCCTGCGATTAGGTCGGGGTTGCTTCTCGGCGAAGACAGGGCCTCGGGCGAGGCGGGAACGTGTTCGCCGCTGGAGGAGGGCCTCGGGCGAGGCGGAGATCCTCCGAGGTCGGCTGCCCTTGTCCGAGGCTAGGCTCAGGCAAGGCGTGATCGAGTCCCTCAGACGGACTGATCCCTGACTTGATCGCACCCATCAGGCCTTTGCAGCTTTGTGCTGATGGGGGTTACCAGCTGAGAATTAGGAGCCTTGAGGGTACCCCTAATTATGGTCCCCGACACCTCCGGTGTCATACGGTGAGCTCTACAAGCTAATTACACTCATATAAGACAAATCCATGCTAATCTCCCACTAATCCTCTCATCCTCCCACTAATCCTCTCATCCCTCCCCCTAATCCCCCCACCATGGCTATAAATAGAGGGGCAAGGGCCTCCTCTCATCCCACCCCAAGCCATTTCATGGCAACTCCCTCCTCCCCCCGCACACGCCCACTCCACTTCCCACACAAGCACACACTAGCACAAGGATCGTTCGGTCGTTCTTCGATCGTTCGTCCACCTGTTCTTAGTTTGTTCGTTCGTTCGTCCAATCGTCCGATCGTTCGTCCGATCGTTCATGGTTCGTTCGTCCGTTCTGTGACACCCCAGTGTCACTCAGGGTTTTTCTCAAAAGCCAAACCAAAAACCATCATTTTATGTGAACCAAAGTAAGCATGAGCATCAAAATAACTTAAGTAATAAAGAAGTCACCAAGTATATACTTAAAAGTGTCATGATCAAAGTAATTGAGTCCTTTAAAAGATAAGATTGTGCAACCCTAATTAAAAACCCTAAATGAACCCCATGAGCAAAATTCAAGAGAATAAGAAAAAGGTAATGAAAAGTTTAAAATTTTGAGTTGAGCCAATTATATAAGTTAAAGTATGTTTATTAAGAAACAAGAAAGATTGAGAAGGCTTAGCCAAAATATTTCAATTAAATCCCCAAATCAGCCCTTGATCTATGAACCCTTGGGAAATTCAGATTTCTGAATTTCTGAATTTCAGACCTCTTCTCAAAGCTCATCTGTGTTCTCTGCTTTTCAAAACTCAAAGCCAGAAGATCCAAATATCAAAGTCGTGCCAAATTACCTTGAACACATTCTGGGAAAGTTTGAACTCAAACCAAATTCGTTTGGCATGGTTTTGGCGCAGCTTAACCTCGGGACCAGGCATTCTGACACTGGCACCTTGGTGACGCTACAACTCCCTGTCCCTAGCCTAAAACCGCGCGTCGTCCATACACAAAAGACAAAGCTTGGTCTGGTGAACAAATCCCTTGCAGTGATCTTGCCCAAATTCGCGAAGATTTGCTCCCAATCAGCGCTTGAACAGGGGCAGAAGCAACGGGGACACGTGTTCGACCGTGGCTGACACCCCCGGTTCACGCCCGTTCGCGCACCGCGCCTTCCCAGTGCACGCCCGCGCGCACTCGCCGGTCCACGACCGCCCGTGCACCGCGCCGTGCCTATAAAGCCTCCCCAGGCGCACCTCACTTCGCCCCGCACTCACCCTCACCGGCCAGCCACTTTCCCTTAGCTCCGGCGAGCTCATTTCCGCCCGCCATTGCCGCCAGAGCTTCGGCCACCGTGGCCAGCCCACTCCAGCCATCCTCTGGGAAAGCCAGTGCTTCGGCTAGCTCCGCCAGTAGCCCGTGAAGCTTGCCAAGCCCTCGGACCCGGCCGGACTTCACCGGAGGCCCGAGATTGACTTCACCGGACTTCGGTCTTCCGCCGCCGCGCGTGGACCGAGCTATCCAGTGAGTCTCCGCCCAATTCCTTGCGCTCATGTCTTCTCTGGCACCCCGTGGTCCTCCCTGACCCATTTGATTGAACTATCTCGTCGTGACCAGGCCGGTCTCCTCGCCGCCGACGAGCATCCCCGCCTGCGCGCGTGGACCGACCGACTCCGGCCATCTCCGACGGCGTTCCGCACACCGTTGTGATCCCCGCGACCTCCCCTTCATCCTCGACCACTTCACCGGAACAGTCTCGCCGCCGGTAAGCCCCTCCGCCCTTTTCTCCGCCGCGGCTACTGTTAAGGTAGAAGAAGGACCTCGGGTTAGGTTTTGTAGAACCCGAGGGGTTTTCTGTAATGTCAGAGACTCAAGTGAATAGTAGCTTAAGGACTGATTCGCGAAGAAAACTTAGAAAAAAACGCCAGGGACCCCGTGCAAAGTGGATTTTCATTTAATCAATTCTGTTATTCTTTTTAATAACCAGAGAACTTGTAAAATTCATAACTTGATGAATTCCTAACCAAAAGATGTCAAACCAATTTTGCTAGCTCCTGTATATTATAATCTATCATTTAAAAATAGTAGACCCTATACTTTCTGTTTAAAATTTTAGAGTTTAAAATTAAAAACAGAAACCCACTAAACCTTATTTAATCAAGGAAAATTAGATTTTCTTCTGTACTAGACTTAAGAAAATTTATGGGTATTCAAACCACTTTTAGACACTGTTTAAAAATAGTAGGAACCCCAGCATTAGAAATTATGATGTAGTTTCTCATTAAAAGATGTTTTGTCCAAAACTTAGAGAAAATCAGAAAGACATTAGAAACTAATGAACAGTGATTAATATTATTTTTCCTAGTTTACTTATGTAACAGAGAACTTAGGAAAAATACAGAGACCATTAATTTGGACCAGTTTTAAATTAAAATGATTTGTTTAGCCTAAATAAGACTGAAAATCAATTATTAAAGAGGCAAAACTATAACCAAAATGCTTAACAAAAATCCAGTGGACTTATAACCACCAGAGCCCCACTACAAAAATACAGAGCACCCCGGCCCAACTTTTTAAGTAAGGAAAATAAATACAAGGTGGAAATAAGGCTTTTTTCCCAATAATTATTGAACAACCTCAAATAATGTGATAATGGGCAACCAAAAATTAGCTAAGTCCTTGATGAGGTAAACTACCAGAGAAAAATGCAAACCCATGAAAAAGAAGCAAACTCATACCAATTGCTAATGATTTAAGAGAAAAGCCATTTAATTCAAATAATGCATACCACCCCTTCCCTTAAGCAAAAAGATGCCAAACTCCAGAATGATTGCTCTTGCACAAAATAATAACTAAGAAAAATAAGAACTCTGTTGTTTGATATTTTTCAAATATAGTGGTAGTAGAAAGCACCCATTTGTCTAGAAACTTGAGAAAACCATAGAAAAATAATTAAAAGGTATTAATGACTAGAAATTGGTAACAAGTCATGTTATAACACCTAAAAGCCAGCAAAAATAAGTTCTGAAGAATTACCCACTGTTAAATCATAGTTGTAGTTCAAAGCACCCCTTCTACCCTAGAGTTTAATAATTTTGTGCAGAGAAAACTATTCACTTTCTGATCCCCAAATTTTGGGACAGAGAAACACACACCAGTAGCAAGCCACTGTAATTTTTTCAGAATTTTTAGAATTTTATAAAAGCAACTTGTAGTTCAAACCTACTCCAAAACATTAAAGAGAATAAAAGAAAAGGAAAGAAGAAATAAACCCCACTTCAATAAGTCTAACTTGAGTACTTATCATTTATCCCTATGACTTAAAAGGAATTCAGTGGAACCCCAAAACTAAACCTACCATTTACCTTAGCTAAATTTAAACCAGTTTACCAAGTATACCACCCAAGGATCTTACATAAGTAAAGTTAACTTTGTTTAACTCAAGGAAGATCATACACCTTTAAAGTTGTGATTTCTAAAAGCACATATCATATCATGCATATATCTTACGCATTGCATTCATTAGATTGTAATCTTGCCGACGGAGAGTACGTGCTCATCCCCGAGCAAGGACCTGTCCAAGAGGAGGACCAGGAGCAGGCTTCAGAGGCTGCTATTGAGGATCTCCCCGTAGCCCCAGCAATTGAAGGCAAGCCCCGGTCTTATGCATAACCATGTTATTATATGCTACTTTACTACACTTAATGCTTGTAGGTTTGTAATGTGCACTTAAGTGTAGGAGTTGCTTGAAACCTCTAGATGCATGAACTTAGGACTCCTTTTTGAGATGAATACTAGTATGCTAGGTCGAGTAGCTGCTTGCTAATCAGGATCTCGGTAGAAGTCGAGTGATTTTTCTAGCACTCGCGCGAGGTCAGGAATTGATTGTATTCATCTTGATAACGGGATATATGTTGGTCTATGGACTTGGATCCAGGGAGGATGCCTTGTCTATAAGACGGGAAAATGAATTAAGGATTAATGTGTGGATACCTGAGTCAAGCTTTTGAACGTACTAAGCACATGCCGGGAAAAATGGTAACCGGTAAACCTAGTACCTGAGTGAAGCCGGGCGCGGACTTTATCCCTCATGCGACCTGAGACTGGGTCTCCCATGCTAGCTATGGTGGGTACAAGTGCGGTCACTGCACGGCGGCAGCCGGGGTCAGTGGAGCATTGTATGCCAAGGCGGTGAGGCCTGGACGCGAACGGGGAATCGATGGGGACGGTTGTCATGTGCAGGGTCGGAGTACCCTGACATGCCGTGTGTTTAGGTTTACCTTGCAAGGTTAAAACTCGATTCGAATCGTCTGCTTCTCGCAGCTAATGAGACTGCTTGATTCCTTGTACTGCATCGAGTAAGAAGTGAAATGTGGTTACATGAGATAACTTGTTGATTGAACTAATTGATTGATACCATGTATGCTTAGAAGGAGCAACCTAGCTAAGTTAATGATGATAGAACCTTGAAAGCTAAAACTTGCTTTTAGAAACAGCTAGTGCTTTTGGCAAACCAAACCCCTCAGCCAAACAGCTGCATAGTCTAGAGGTAGAGGAGTAGACTCCTCATACCGGGTAAGTCTAGCTGAGTATTAGTATACTCAGCCTTGCTTGTGGCACCATTTTTGCAGGTACCATGCAGGAGTTGGTTGATGGTGTGACTTGGCCTACCACCCTGCCACCGGGTTGGACGGTCGAGTGGGATGTTGCTCTGGCAGGAGAGGAGCATGAGGAGTAGTGGGCTAGGCCTTGCCCATTTCCTCATTATCGACGACATCGATTATCCACTGCACTTTACTTTATGAACTTTATTTGCTACTCAAGAACTCCGATTCATGTAATAATTCAGTACTTAACTTGAGGTTTCCTGTTTTATTGTATTTCGTCTGTGACTCACCTTCGAGTGAGAATGTGGAATTTGATCCTGGTTAAGTGGCTCTATCAGACTAGATCTGAAGGACTGACGGGTTATTCCGATTTAAGTGTGTCACGGCCCTTGAGGCGTGGCTTGGGCACTTAAGCTGGAATAATTCGGGTGGTTCTGCCACAGCTGGTATCGGAGCAAATTCCACCACAGAGAAGGACAATAAACCATGAATACCGATTTTCAAAATCTAAAACTTGCTTAGAAACTGCTATAGATCGTCAGGACTAGACCGCTAGACCTAGGACGAAAGGCCTTAGGCATAGAGGAAGGGAGAAATAGGTGGCTAATTAATTAGGCCTCGTGGGCCAATACTTATATTAAGGATGCCCTAAAAAGGCACCCTATTTTCTTTTGAGAGGCAACGTTTCTTCCGGCATGCATGCATTATAAAACATAAAGAGGAATTAAAATTTGAGCTAACCCCTTTTTTTTAAAAAAAAACCATCCGGGCTCTCTTTTTCTTTTTCCTTCCACCATAATCTTTATCTTCGATTCCCTTCCGCAGATGAATTCACCCACCCCCGCCAGTGGAGGAGACTCTCATTTCAGTTCTGACTTCCTTTCTCGCGATGGCTTTCCCTCCATCTTGTGGGAAGTGCTTAACTCCGCCGGTTACCCTACGCCCCCTTTGTACACGGTGCAGTTGTATGAGGAGCATCGGGTACCTCGTTGTCGGGTCTGGCTGACTTTGGAGGCTCATCCCCTTCAGCCGGGTTGGCGTTCTCTTGACTCTGAGACGATTGGACTCAGGACGGACGACACCGTTGAGGCAGCAGCCATGAAGGCTCTGACGACTTTCTGTGGCTACCATCCCCTGGAGATGGTGATGCATCCCTTGGGACTCTTCCCTGCTGAGAAGAAGGATGATCCCATGTGGTGTAACCGCGTGAGCCATGTGAAGGATGTGTGGGCAATGTATCCTGACTTGGTTGGGAGGGTCACCGTTCAGTGCATGAGTGCGCTGTACCGCCTTCAGGCCCTTCAGAGCGATGCTATGACACTTCTTGCTAACACCGCTCGGACTGCCAAGCTCACCCTCGACAGTCGGGAAGATTTTGTGGTCGACCTATCCACAGAGTTGGTGGAGAAGGATCTGCAGGTGGAGAGGCTGAGCCAGCGTATCGCTACCTTGGAGCAGCAAGTGGAGATCCGAGACAACACTATTGATGTCTTGGAGAACCAGCTTCACGATGTGCAGAGGGAACTCGAGGAAGCAAATGACCACTTGGACATGCACCACCTGGAGATGGAGGCCAATGAAGCAGGAAGCGAGGGAGAAGAGGCTCCCGAGGAGCTAGGACCAGCCCCTGGTGCCAATGGGACTACCTCCGCGATGCCTCCTTCACCCGTATCCATTGTCGCTTCCACCGCTCAGGGTTAAGCAGTCGCTTTGACATTTTTAGGTGGATAGAAACCTATGCGAGCTTAGTAGTATCACATTTTGGACTAGGCTTGTGGGTACCTTCCCCTGATTAATGTAACCCTGTAAACTTTTGAAATCTGTGGGATCTTTGTCACCATGTTATCTTCATTTCGAACCTAATATTATGATTATGGCATTTTTCCTTCCATATGAGATGATATCTTGTCGTTCGGAACTGTGAGTTGGGATAACAATGGCGACAATCTCTGTTTTCAGATGGCAGCTAGGCAGCGTCGCAGGCATAATGAGCAAGCTCCCCCGCCACCTCCTCCAGCTCCCACAGTGCAGGAGCTGATGGCCCAGCAGAATGAGATTCTGCGACAGCTCTTGCAGCGCCAGCCCCACCCCCAGCAGCATGGTGGAGGCCAGCATCAGCGACCTCCGGCTATGGCAACATACCAGGAGTTTCTGAGCACGCAGCCGCCCTTGTTCACCAAGGCAGAGGATCCGTTTACGCCGACGTGTGGCTTCGCGTCGTCGAGTTCAAGTTTCCCCTCCTCACGGGAGACTGCCCTGATGCCACCAAGACCCGCTTCGCCGCGCAGCAGCTTCGCGGATCTGCTCGGACTTGGTGGGACCACTTCCGTGCTATGCTCCCCGCTGATCGTGAAGTGTCTTGGGAGGAATTCAAGACTGCCTTCAGAGGACACCACATTCCAGCTGGCATTCTTGATCGGAAGTTGAATGAATTTCTGGCCCTCAATCAAGGAACCCGCACGGTACTGCAGTATGCGCAAGCCTTCAACGACTTATGCCAGTATGCAGGGTATCATGCTGATTCTGATGAAAAGAAGAGGGATCGCTTCCGCAGGGGTCTCAATACCAAGCTGCGGGAACGCCTCAATACTGTCCGGGCTGATAGCTTCAATGAGTTGGTCAACATGGCCATCTCTCAGGAGGATTGCATTGTTGCTCACCGGGCAGAGAAGAAGAGAAAGGCACCAATGGCAGCACCATCCGTTCAGGCTCAGAGGTTCCGGATTGTTTCCCACAATCAGAGCAGGGGTTTTCAGCAGCAGGCAGGCAGATGGGTGATCAGGCCGCCTCAGCAGCAGCAGCAGCCGGCACCCAACCGCTACCCAGCTCCCGCCCCAAGGAACAATCAGCCTCCGCAGCAGCAGCAGTTCCGCCAGGGCAATGGGAACAAGTGTTTCACTTGTGGCAATGTGGGCCACTATGCCAAGAATTGTCCCAGGAACCAGCAGAGGCAGATGCCAGCACCAAATCAAGATAAGGGAAGAAAGCAGAAGGTGCAAGTCAGGCAAGGGAAGCTCAACTTCACTGCTCTAGAGGAAGTGCCAGAAGGAGCTCCTATCATGACTGGTATCTTTTCAGTTTATAATCAACCTACTTTAATTCTGTTTGATTCTGGTGCATCTCATAGTTTCATTAGCCAAAAGTTCAGTGCTAAATGCAAACTGCCATTCTCTCACTCAAAAGGGTCATTCATGATAGTCACACCTGGGGGTAAAATTGCAACTAACCAATTAAACCAAAGTGTGCCTATTCAACTGGGAAGCCACATTATCAAAACCACTCTTCTTGTGTTGGGATTGGAAAATGTGGATATTATTCTAGGGGCAAATTGGATGACCTTGCACCAAGTTGTGCTTGATGTAGCCAGCCGTACCGTGGAAGTTAATTCTCCTTTCTGCGGGAATTTCACTTTGATTTTGCCTAGTCAGGGTTCTACTCAGTCGTGTGCTTTCTCTATGACGGAGTTACCCCTGAAGAAGATCCCAGTGGTCTGTGAGTATGCAGATGTCTTTCCTGATGAATTGCCAGGAATGCCACCGGACCGGGATATTGAATTCGCCATCGAGTTGCAACCGGGAACGGCCCCAATTTCCAAGAGGCCCTACCGAATGCCACCCGCTGAGTTGGCAGAGTTGAAGAAGCAATTGCAAGAGTTGCTGGATAAGGGTTTCATTCGCCCAAGCACTTCGACTTGGGGATGCCCAGCACTGTTTGTGAAGAAGAAGGATGAAAGCTTGAGGCTGTGTATAGATTACCGCCCTCTTAATGCGGTAACTATCAAGAACAAGTATCCTTTGCCTCGTATTGATGTTCTCTTTGACCAGTTGGTCGGGGCCAAGGTGTTTTCCAAGATAGACCTTCGCTCTGGCTACCATCAGATCAAGATACGAGCAAGTGATATTCCGAAGACGACATTCTCAACCAGATATGGGCTATATGAATTCTTGGTGATGTCATTTGGGCTGACAAATGCACCAGCATATTTCATGTACCTGATGAATTCTGTTTTTATGCCGGAATTGGACAAGTTCGTGGTGGTTTTCATCGATGATATTCTGGTGTACTCAAAGAACGAAGAAGAACATGCCGGGCATTTGCATGTAGTACTTCAACGTCTGCGAGAGCACCACCTTTATGCCAAGTTATCCAAGTGTGATTTTTGGCTAAAGGAAATCAAATTCTTGGGTCACACTATCTCTCAGGCTGGAATAGCTGTTGATCCGGATAAAGTGCAAGAGGTGATGAATTGGAGGCCGCCAACAACTGTTCGCCAGATTCGGAGTTTTCTGGGATTAGCTGGTTATTACCGAAGATTTATTCCGGACTTCTCCCGAATTGCGAAGCCTATTACTGAGTTGCTGAAGAAGGAAGTCAAATTTGTGTGGAGTCAGAAGTGCGAAGATGCCTTCCATGCATTAAGGCAGCATCTGACCACAGCACCAGTATTGGCGCAACCCGACAGCAGCAAACCTTTTGAGGTATATTGTGATGCCTCGGGCACCGGGCTAGGTTGTGTCTTGATGCAAGATAACCGAGTCATTGCTTATGCCTCAAGAGCACTCAGACCTCATGAGCAAAATTATCCCACTCATGACCTTGAGTTAGCAGCAGTGGTTCATGCATTGAAGATGTGGAGGCACTATCTAATGGGAACCCACTGCAACATCTTCACTGATCATAAGAGCCTTAAGTACATTTTTACTCAGGCTGATCTTAACATGAGGCAGAGAAGATGGCTAGAGCTGATCAAGGATTATGACCTGGAGGTACATTATCACCCCGGGAAAGCTAATGTGGTAGCTGATGCCTTGAGTCGGAAGTTGCAGTGCAACTGTGTTCTGATGGATTCTCGCATTAACACCTTGTGTGATGAGTTGAGCAAGATGCAAATTGAAGTGATTCCTTCTGGTTCTTTGTCTCACATTTCTGTTGAGCCAGCTTTGCAAGACCAGATTATCATGGCCCAACTCAGTGACAAGGGAGTGCAGATTATCAAGAAGAATCTCCATCAGAAGGTTGAGAAGTATAATTGTTTCCGCCAGGATGAGAAGGGTGTGTTATGGTTCAAAAGCAGATTGGTAATTCCTAAAGACCAGGATCTCAAGAGGAAAATTTTGGATGAAGCTCATCTCTCCAAATTTTCTATGCATCCGGGAAGCACCAAGATGTACCATGATTTGAAGCCTTTGTACTGGTGGACCACAATGAAGAGGGAGATAGCCCAGTATGTATCAGAATGTGACACCTGTCAGAGGATAAAGGCAAGCCACTTGAAGTTAGCTGGAGCTTTGCAACCACTATCCGTACCTTCGTGGAAGTGGGACGACATCAGCATGGATTTCATTGTGGGTCTGCCCAACACCTCTCGTCATCATGATTCAATTTGGGTTATTGTGGACCGATTGACGAAAGTGGCACATTTTCTTCCTGTGCACACCACTGATAAGGCTCAGAAGTATGCAGAATTGTATATCGACCGGATCGTGTGTTTGCACGGATTACCTCGGACCATTGTTTCTGACCGAGGAGCCCAATTTGTTGCCAGATTTTGGGAACGATTGCAAGAGTCTTTGGGAACCAAGCTAATCAGGAGTTCAGCTTACCACCCACAGACTGATGGTCAGACGGAAAGGGTAAACCAAATCCTGGAAGATATGCTGAGAGCGTGTGCGATCGATTGTGGCAAGAACTGGGATAAGCACCTCTCCTTGGCAGAGTTCGCTTATAACAATAGTTATCAATCCAGCCTAAAGATGGCACCTTTTGAAGCTCTCTATGGAAGAAGGTGCAGGACACCACTCAATTGGTCTCAGCCTGGTGAAAGAGAAGTTTTTGGACCTGACTTAGTGACTGAAGCCGAAAGGAAGGTCAAGCTAATCAGGAAAAATCTAGAAGCTGCTCAGGCCAGGTAGAAGAGCTATCATGATAAAAGAAGGAAACCTCTCCAGTTCGAGGTGGGAAGTTTTGTATACCTCAAGGTATCACCCACCAAAGGAGTGCAGAGGTTTGGGATCAAAGGCAAGCTAGCCCCTCGTTACATTGGACCATATGAGATCATAGAAGCATGTGGACCCGTGGCATACAAGCTGAAGTTACCTTCAAAGATGTCTGCCGTTCACAGTGTTTTCCATGTATCTCAGCTGAAGAAGTGTGTTCGATTGCCGACTGAGGTCATAGCAGAGCCAGAATTGGAGATAGAGCCAGATCTCTCGTACCAAGAGTACCCCTCCAAGATTCTGGATTGCAAGGAAAGATCAACTCGGGCTAAATCGATCAAGATGTTCAAGGTCCAATGGAGTAATCACTCAGAGGAGGAAGCTACTTGGGAAACCGAGGAATTCCTGAGATCCAACTTCCCCGATTACCTACCTAAGGAAGCTGGTACGTAATCACCCCCAACCCCTCCTCCTGCCTTTCGAATCTAATCTTCAAAAATATGATCTTAATTCAGAATGAAGTAACTATAAAGTAAAACTTAAAAGGACTTCCTTCTGAAGTTGCAAAGAGAATGACATTCGAAGAGCAGTTTTGCCCTGATAATGGCAATCATCACCCTTTTTCCTCTCAGTCTCACCCTTCACTTTACCCCGGGAGGACTCTGGCCCGAATCTCGGGACGAGATTCCTTTAAGGGGGGAAGGCTGTGACACCCCAGTGTCACTCAGGGTTTTTCTCAAAAGCCAAACCAAAAACCATCATTTTATGTGAACCAAAGTAAGCATGAGCATCAAAATAACTTAAGTAATAAAGAAGTCACCAAGTATATACTTAAAAGTGTCATGATCAAAGTAATTGAGTCCTTTAAAAGATAAGATTGTGCAACCCTAATTAAAAACCCTAAATGAACCCCATGAGCAAAATTCAAGAGAATAAGAAAAAGGTAATGAAAAGTTTAAAATTTTGAGTTGAGCCAATTATATAAGTTAAAGTATGTTTATTAAGCAACAAGAAAGATTGAGAAGGCTTAGCCAAAATAATTCAATTAAATCCCCAAATCAGCCCTTGATCTATGAACCCTTGGGAAATTCAGATTTCTGAATTTCTGAATTTCAGACCTCTTCTCAAAGCTCATCTGTGTTCTCTGCTTTTCAAAACTCAAAGCCAGAAGATCCAAATATCAAAGTCGTGCCAAATTACCTTGAACACATTCTGGGAAAGTTTGAACTCAAACCAAATTCGTTTGGCATGGTTTTGGCGCAGCTTAACCTCGGGACGAGGCATTCTGACACTGGCACCTTGGTGACGCTACAACTCCCTGTCCCTAGCCTAAAACCACGCGTCGTCCATACACAAAAGACAAAGCTTGGTCTGGTGAACAAATCCCTTGCAGTGATCTTGCCCAAATTCGCGAAGATTTGCTCCCAATCGGCGCTTGAACAGGGGCAGAAGCAACGGGAACACGTGTTCGACCGTGGCTGACACCCCCGGTTCACGCCCGTTCGCGCACCGCGCCTTCCCAGTGCACGCCCGCGCGCACTCGCCGGTCCACGACCGCCCGTGCACCGCGCCGTGCCTATAAAGCCTCCCCAGGCGCACCTCACTTCGCCCCGCACTCACCCTCACCGGCCAGCCACTTTCCCTTAGCTCCGGCGAGCTCATTTCCGCCCGCCATTGCCGCCAGAGCTTCGGCCACCGTGGCCAGCCCACTCCAGCCATCCTCTGGGAAAGCCAGTGCTTCGGCTAGCTCCGCCAGTAGCCCGTGAAGCTTGCCAAGCCCTCGGACCCGGCCGGACTTCACCGGAGGCCCGAGATTGACTTCACCGGACTTCGGTCTTCCGCCGCCGCGCGTGGACCGAGCTATCCAGTGAGTCTCCGCCCAATTCCTTGCTCTCATGTCTTCTCTGGCACCCCGTGGTCCTCCCTGACCCATTTGATTGAACTATCTCGCCGTGACCAGGCCGGTCTCCTCGCCGCCGACGAGCATCCCCGCCTGCGCGCGTGGACCGACCGACTCCGGCCATCTCCGACGGCGTTCCGCACACCGTTGTGATCCCCGCGACCTCCCCTTCATCCTCGACCACTTCACCGGAACAGTCTCGCCGCCGGTAAGCCCCTCCGCCCTTTTCTCCGCCGCGGCTACTGTTAAGGTAGAAGAAGGACCTCGGGTTAGGTTTTGTAGAACCCGAGGGGTTTTCTGTAATGTCAGAGACTCAAGTGAATAGTAGCTTAAGGACTGATTCGCGAAGAAAACTTAGAAAAAAACGCCAGGGACCCCCGTGCAAAGTGGATTTTCATTTAATCAATTCTGTTATTCTTTTTAATAACCAGAGAACTTGTAAAATTCATAACTTGATGAATTCCTAACCAAAAGATGTCAAACCAATTTTGCTAGCTCCTGTATATTATAATCTATCATTTAAAAATAGTAGACCATATACTTTCTGTTTAAAATTTTAGAGTTTAAAATTAAAAACAGAAACCCACTAAACCTTATTTAATCAAGGAAAATTAGATTTTCTTCTGTACTAGACTTAAGAAAATTTATGGGTATTCAAACCACTTTTAGACACTGTTTAAAAATAGTAGGAACCCCAGCATTAGAAATTATGATGTAGTTTCTCATTAAAAGATGTTTTGTCCAAAACTTAGAGAAAATCAGAAAGACATTAGAAACTAATGAACAGTGATTAATATTATTTTTCCTAGTTTACTTATGTAACAGAGAACTTAGGAAAAATACAGAGACCATTAATTTGGACCAGTTTTAAATTAAAATGATTTGTTTAGCCTAAATAAGACTGAAAATCAATTATTAAAGAGGCAAAACTATAACCAAAATGGTTAACAAAAATCCAGTGGACTTATAACCACCAGAGCCCCACTACAAAAATACAGAGCACCCCAGCCCAACTTTTTAAGTAAGGAAAATAAATACAAGGTGGAAATAAGGCTTTTTCCCAATAATTCTTGAACAACCTCAAATAATGTGATAATGGGCAACCAAAAATTAGCTAAGTCCTTGATGAGGTAAACTACCAGAGAAAAATGCAAACCCATGAAAAAGAAGCAAACTCATACCAATTGCTAATGATTTAAGAGAAAAGCCATTTAATTCAAATAATGCATACCACCCCTTCCCTTAAGCAAAAAGATGCCAAACTCCAGAATGATTGCTCTTGCACAAAATAATAACTAAGAAAAATAAGAACTCTGTTGTTTGATATTTTTCAAAAATAGTGGTAGTAGAAAGCACCCATTTGGCTAGAAACTTGAGAAAACCATAGAAAAATAATTAAAAGGTATTAATGACTAGAAATTGGTAACAAGTCATGTTATAACACCTAAAAGCCAGCAAAATAAGTTCTGAAGAATTACCCACTGTTAAATCATAGTTGTAGTTCAAAGCACCCCTTCTACCCTAGAGTTTAATAATTTTGTGCAGAGAAACCTATTCACTTTCTCATCCCCAAATTTTGGGACAGAGAAACACACACCAGTAGCAAGCCACTGTAATTTTTGCAGAATTTTTAGAATTTTATAAAAGCAACTTGTAGTTCAAACCTACTCCAAAACATTAAAGAGAATAAAAGAAAAGGAAAGGAGAAATAAACCCCACTTCAATAAGTCTAACTTGAGTACTTATCATTTATCCCTAAGACTTAAAAGGAATTCAGTGGAACCCCAAAACTAAACCTACCATTTACCTTAGCTAAATTTAAACCAGTTTACCAAGTATACCACCCAAGGATCTTACATAAGTAAAGTTAACTTTGTTTAACTCAAGGAAGATCATACACCTTTAAAGTTGTGATTTCTAAAAGCACATATCATATCATGCATATATCTTACGCATTGCATTCATTAGATTGTAATCTTGCCGACGGAGAGTACGTGCTCATCCCCGAGCAAGGACCTGTCCAAGAGGAGGACCAGGAGCAGGCTTCAGAGGCTGCTATTGAGGATCTCCCCGTAGCCCCAGCAATTGAAGGCAAGCCCCGGTCTTATGCATAACCATGTTATTATATGCTACTTTACTACACTTAATGCTTGTAGGTTTGTAATGTGCACTTAAGTGTAGGAGTTGCTTGAAACCTCTAGATGCATGAACTTAGGACTCCTTTTTGAGATGAATACTAGTATGCTAGGTCGAGTAGCTGCTTGCTAATCAGGATCTCGGTAGAAGTCGAGTGATTTTTCTAGCACTCGCGCGAGGTCAGGAATTGATTGTATTCATCTTGATAACGGGATATATGTTGGTCTATGGACTTGGATCCAGGGAGGATGCCTTGTCTATAAGACGGGAAAATGAATTAAGGATTAATGTGTGGATACCTGAGTCAAGCTTTTGAACGTACTAAGCACATGCCGGGAAAAAGGGTAACCGGTAAACCTAGTACCTGAGTGAAGCCGGGCGCAGACTTTATCCCTCATGCGACCTGAGACTGGGTCTCCCATGCTAGCTATGGTGGGTACAAGTGCGGTCACTGCACGGCGGCAGCCGGGGTCAGTGGAGCATTGTATGCCAAGGCGGTGAGGCCTGGACGCGAACGGGGAATCGATGGGGACGGTTGTCATGTGCAGGGTCGGAGTACCCTGACATGCCGTGTGTTTAGGTTTACCTTGCAAGGTTAAAACTCGATTCGAATCGTCTGCTTCTCACAGCTAATGAGACTGCTTGATTCCTTGTACTGCATCGAGTAAGAAGTGAAATGTGGTTACATGAGATAACTTGTTGATTGAACTAATTGATTGATACCATGTATGCTTAGAAGGAGCAACCTAGCTAAGTTAATGATGATAGAACCTGGAAAGCTAAAACTTGCTTTTAGAAACAGCTAGTGCTTTTGGCAAACCAAACCCCTCAGCCAAACAGCTGCATAGTCTAGAGGTAGAGGAGTAGACTCCTCATACCGGGTAAGTCTAGCTGAGTATTAGTATACTCAGCCTTGCTTGTGGCACCATTTTTGCAGGTACCATGCAGGAGTTGGTTGATGGTGTGACTTGGCCTACCACCCTGCCACCGGGTTGGATGGTCGAGTGGGATGTTGCTCCGGCAGGAGAGGAGCATGAGGAGTAGTGGGCTAGGCCTTGCCCATTTCCTCATTATCGACGACATCGATTATCCGCTGCACTTTACTTTATGAACTTTATTTGCTACTCAAGAACTCCGATTCATGTAATAATTCAGTACTTAACTTGAGGTTTCCTGTTTTATTGTATTTCGTCTGTGACTCACCTTCGAGTGAGAATGTGGAATTTGATCCTGGTTAAGTGGCTCTATCAGACTAGATCTGAAGGACTGACGGGTTATTCCAATTTAAGTGTGTCACGGCCCTTGAGGCGTGGCTTGGGCACTTAAGCTGGAATAATTCTGGTGGTTCTGCCACACGTTCGTCCGATCGTTCGATCGTTCGTCCGTTCGTTCGTCCAAATAATCTTTTTCCTGCCGTTATGCTGCCGAAATTCCGATCGTTCGTTCGTTCGATCATTCGATCGTTCATTGTTCGTTCATAGTTCCTATTCATCATTCATTGTTCGTTCATAGTTCCTATTCATCATTCATCGTTCGTTCATCGTCACTATTCATCGTTCATCGTTCGTTCATACGAACTATTCACCATCACTATTCACCGTCACTATTCATCGTTACTATTCATCGATCATCTGATTACCCCAAATTTCAACTACTCATCCGTCATGCTGTCCAGTCCACCTAAGACCAGCCAGACCCATATTCCAGTCATACTATCGGCGTTTCGAGACCGGGGGGTCCCTGAGCCGACGAGTGAATGTCGCCGCGTGCCCCAGCCCAGATGGGTCGAGCGCGAGGGCGAGCGCGAAGGGGGGAGAGCGAGGCGGCCGGAGACCGGCGTGAGAGAGGTGGGAATCCCGCGGCCTTCGTGTTCGTCCCGCGCCCAGGTCGGGTGCGCTTGCAGTAGGGGGTTACAAGCGTCCACGTGGGAGAGGGAGCGAGCGGCTTCGAGCGAGCGCGTATCTCGTCCTCGTCCCCGCGCGGCCAACCCTCTCTAAGAGGGCCCTGGTCCTTCCTTTTATAGGCGTAAGGAGAGGATCCAGGTGTACAATGGGGGGTATAGCAGAGTGCTACGTGTCTAGCGGAGGAGAGCTAGCGCCCTAAGTACATGCCGTTGTGGCAGCTGGAGAGATCTTGGCACCCAGCTGGTGTGATGTCGTGGCCGTCGAAGGAGCGATGGAGCTTGGCGGAGGGACAGCTGTCGGAGCGGTTGAGTCCTTGCTGACGTCCTCTTGCTTCCGTAAGGGGGCTGAGAGCCACCGTCGTCACAGAGTATGCGGGGCGCCATCATTGCCTATCTGGCGGAGCGAGCCAGATGGGACGCCGGTCTTGTTCCCTGCGGCCCGAGTCAGCTCGTGGTAGGGTGATGATGGTGCCTCCTGTTGACGTGGCTAGTCTGCGCCCTAGGTTGGGCGATGTGGAAGCTCCTCCGAAGCCGAGGTCGAGTCTGTCTTCCGTGGCCGAGGTCGGGTCTGAGCCCCAGGTTCGGGCGAGGCGGAGATTGCCGGCTGGTGCCGGGGCGGAGTCCAAGCCCTGGGGTCGGGCGAAGCGGAGTTCGTCGTCTTCTGGGGCCGAGCCCAAGTCCGAGCCCTGGGTCGGGCGAGGCGGAGATCGTCGTCTTCTGGGACTTAGCCCGAGTCCGAGCCCTGGGTCGGGCGGAGTTCGCCGTCTTCCGGGACTTAGCCCGAGTCCGAGCCCTGGGTCGGGCAGAGCGGAGTTCGCCGTCTTCTGGGTCTTAGCCCGTGTCCGAGCCCTGGGTCGGGCGGAGCGGAGTTCGCCATCTTCCGGGACTTAGCCCGTGTCCGAGCCCTGGGTCGGGCGGAGCGGAGTTCGCCGTCTTCCGGGACTTAGCCCGTGTCCGAGCCCTAGGTCGGGCGGAGCGGAGTTCGCCGTCTTCCGGGTCTTAGCCTGTGTCCGAGCCCTGGGTCGGGCGGAGCGGAGTTCGCCGTCTTCCGGGACTTAGCCCGTGTCCGAGCCCTGGGTCGGGCGGAGCGGAGTTTCCTATGGAGCCTTCGGCCGGGCCTGACTGCCTATCAGTCTCACTCTGTCAAGTGGCACCGCAGCCGGAGTGGCGCAGGCGGCGCTGTCCTTCTGTCAGGCCGGTCAGTGGAGCGGCGAAGTGACGGCGGTCACTTCGGCTCTGCCAGCTGGGGGGCGCGCGTCAGGATAAAGGTGTCAGGCCACCTTTGCATTAAATGCTCCTGCGGTTTGGTCGGTCAGTGCGGCGATTTGGTCAGGGTTGCTTCTTGGCGAAGACAGGGCCTCGGGCAAGCCAGAAATATGTTCGCCGCTGAAGGGGGGCCTTGGGCGAGACGGAGATCCTCCGGGGTCGGCTGCCCTTGTCCGAGGCTAGGCTTGGGCGAGGCGTGATCGAGTCCCTCGAATGGACTGATCCCTGACTTAATCGCACCCATCAGGCCTTTGCAGCTTTATGCTGATGGGGGTTACCAGCTGAGAATTAGGAGCCTTGAGGGTACCCCTAATTATGGTCCCTGACAGTAGCCCCCGAGCCTCGAAGGGAGTGTTAGCACTCGCTTGGAGGCTTTCGTCGCACTTTTTTGCAAGGGGACCAGCCTTTCTCGGTTGCGTTTTGTTCCGGTGGGTGCGCGCGAGCGCACCCGCCGGGTGTAGCCCCCGAGGCCTCAGAGGAGTGGTTTCACTCCTTCGAGGTCTTAATGCCTCGCGTAACGCTTCGGCTGGTCTGGTCGTTCCCTCATGCGAGCTGGCCATAGCCCGGGTGTACGGTCGGGTCCCAAGTTCTCGGGCAGGTATGTTGACGCTGTCAACGGTTCGGCTGGAGCCAGGTTTGCGAGAGCAGCCCCCGAGCCTCTGCACAGGGCGAGAGGGCGATCAGGGACAGACTCGGCTTTTTTACATATGCCCCTGCGTCACCTTTCCGCAAGGAGGAGGGGGGGAAAGCGCCATGTTGCCATCGATGGGCGCCGAACATGGTGTCTCCGGTGAGCTGCAAGCGGGTGATCCGAGTGGACGTCCGTGCCCCGTTCGTTAGGGGTCAGCTAGGGGCCCAGAGGCACGCCCAAAAGTACCTGCGGGTGATCTGCTGGACCCGGTCCCCTGGCGATGGGGTCCGAGGGCTCGATGCCTCCCTCTGATGGGATTCCGTTACAAGATCGTTCCCGCTGGTCTCGGAAATGTCCTAGGGTACCTCGGGAGCGCAGCCCGAGCCTTGGTTATGTATCGAACGTACCCATGGTCATCCCTCGCTCGGCGTCTGAGGTGACTGTAAACCCTTCGGGGGCCAGCCTTCGAACCCTTGATCAGTAATGGGCGCGGAGCCCGAGTAGCCTGAGGCAGCCGTGGAACCCTTTCGAGGGGCCGGCCTTCGAACCTCTGACCAGTAGTGGGTGTAGGGCCCACGCGATCTGAGGCGGCTGTCGAACCCCTCCGAGGGGCCAGCCTTCGAACCTCTGATCAGTAGGGAGGCTCAGAGCCTGGTTCCTTCACGGGGAAGGATCCTTTTCGGGGTATCCCCCTTTCCCGGTCCCTGTTGCAAGAGAGAGAAAGAGGAAAAAAGGAAAAGGATACGAAATCGAACGACGCGGCGTACCTTTTTTGACGCGGTCATTATGGCGAGGGCGAAGCGTCACCCGCTTCTCCTGCCAGAGGCGCCGCCTGTCCCGCCGCGGAGTTAATGCGACGGGGCGAGTGGTTCGCGGGGCGGCCGTTGCGCGTGCGTGAGCCGTTCGAGGAACGGATCACGGGCGCGCTATCTTCACGCCGTGCGAGAGGGTTCTCTCGCTGCCCCCGGACGGGACTTGAGCTTGGCTGACGATGTGGCCGCTGCTCCTGCCCGCCTGCCACCGCCATTACTGCCGGCCCGTCTTCGGCCGCATTGACCGTCGCGCCAGGTTGGAGTCGCTGGGTCGTGCGCTGGGTCGCCTCGAGTCGCGGTATTGGTTCCGCAGTCGAGGAGGCGCGGTGGTGGCACAGGTGGCGGTGCAGTTGCATGCACGAAGCATTCGGCGCGCCGGTTGCATGACGCGTGGGCCTGGGCCTCCATGCCGGGCGTGTTGGGAGTCGGAGAAGTGCGCCCACTTGGCGCGGTTGCATGCCGCCTGCATGGCTGCCCACCCTTTCGCCCGCTGGTCTGGGCAAAATTGGAGGGTCGCTTGTAACCGCTGGGCGGTTGTACGCACCGCGCGCGGCGGTTTGGCTTCTTCTGCTCTGAGTCGGTTTGCATGACGTGTGGGACCCAGCCCCCGCGCCGTAGGGGAGGACCTTGGAGTGTGTTGGGGAAGACTCAGCCCATGACGGCTGGGGACGCAAGTAGGGAGAGCCGCCTTTAAAAGGAGGGTGACCCCCTTGGAAGGCGACCATGTCTTCGCGCTCCCTTATGCATCGCGTCTTTCCGCCTTCCAAGCCCCCGGATGGGGGATATCCGTCGTCTTTCCGCCTCGTCGTTGGAGGAATCACAACTCCGCGGGAGTTGGTACCTTTCAGCCATCGTTCGGCTTCAAGGATTTTCATCATGCAGCCCGGCTGCACCCCTTCGCCGGCGGTCACCCAACATGGTGACCTCCAGTTTGATGGTGGGGGAAAGCGAGCCGGGCTGCGGCCTCTGCCCCTCCCTTAGCCTCAAGGATTTTCATCACCAGGGCTGGGGAGGGGAGTGAGCCGAGTTGGGGTCGGCCCCTACGTGTGCGGTGGCCCGCTCCTTCCCTCAGTGATCGGGGGGAAGGGCGAGAGCCGTCCGTGGTGCTGGCAGCTGCACCGTGCCCGGCTCTCTGAGCCGAGCGGCTTCGGTGCCGCTCCCGGTGCCGCCCCCCGCCACGGCAGCTGGAAGAGGTTCCGCCGCCGACGAGCTTGCCGGCGCCACCCGTGGACCGACCTCCAACTCCACGGCCTTCTGCCCGTCCTTGCCTCGCGAGTTTGGGCATGGGCGGGGGCCTCTTGGCAGCAGCATCCGCCCTGAGGTCAGCGCTGCCGCTGTTCGGCCCCCCGGAGCAGAAGTCGTCGTCGTCGCCGCTGCTGGAGCGGGCGACGGCACGCCGTTTGTTGGTCTTCTGTTGCTCCGCAGGCCCCCCCCATCGAGTGGGGTTGTTCGTACCTGCGGAGATGGAACCGGAGTTCCGTTTGTAATGGCACCTCGAATGCAGTGTTTTTGTTCATTGTGGCTGTCGAGGCCTGAACATGTATGTAAATTCGGCACGGAGCCGTGTTTTTTCCTCCTTTTCGAGCACTAAGACTCGCCTGTTGGTTGTCTGAACCGCTTCACCAAGCGTGAGTCGCCCCGTGTAAAGGTGACGAGTGAGGTATCCGTATCCCGGAGGCGTAGGAGTCCCTCGGCTCGGTCAGCCTTGTTGTCCGAGGCTTCTCTAGCTTAATTAAAGGAACCCCTCGGCCGCTCTTCGATGAGCCGAGGCCAGGGGTAGCGGCGTCAACATGAACAGAGGCAGAGTTGGCTCGAAAAGAAAACCTGGTTGGCCTAAGCCTGGCCGGGTTGTCCGTTAGCGGGGCCGACGCCGGAATCGACCAGCCGAGGCCTCGGGTCGGGCTGACGTCCTTGGAGGGCAACTGGCCGAGGCCCCGTGGTGACCGGCCGAGCCGCCTGCTCGGGCCGGATTCCCGGAGAAGACCCTGGTAGCGATGGCCCGGGCGTGGCGATGACGTCGTCCTTCAGAGTGGAGATCCTCGGACCGCGTCGCCGTCCGAGGCTAGGTCGGACCTCGCCGAAGGTGTCGTCGATGCCGAGGGTGCTGCTGCTCCCTTCAGCCGTCAAGATCCGAGCCTGCAGGATCGGATTGTCTTGTAGCGTGTGTTTCCTGCGGCCGCCGAGGCCAAAACACACCCTTGTCGTGTTGTAAAGCTGCGTCTCTTTTCCTCTTGTCTCGAGTATCTGGACTTTTTTATCGGTAACAGAAATGTTCGTGCGAGCGAGAGTTGCTTCTCGCGGAAGGTGATGAGTGAGGTATCCGTATCCCGGAGGCGTAGGAGTCCCTCGGCTCGGTCGGCCTTGCCGCTTACACGCACTCTTACCCGTCCATGGGGCTCTGTCACCGACGCAGTCGAGAAGGCTCAAAGGATCGCTTCGGTAGAAGAGCTTTCGAACGTGAAGACTTGTTCGGTCCGCAGAATCACTTATCCGAACGTGAGTTACTTATCGCAGAAGGTGATGAGTGAGGTATCCATATCCCGGAGGCGTAGGAGTCCCTCGGCTCGGTCAGCCTTGGCTGCTTACGTGTACTCCGTCGTTTTCAGGATCCACTTTCGAAGTAGCCAAAAAGCGCGAAAGACATTCTGGCAGAAAAGATCTTTTTTTCGAGGAAAATTTCGACGCAGAGGGGGTTCCCCCCTTTTAGCCCCCGAGGGAGGGTCGGGCTTTGCCGAGGCGAGGCTGACCCTTCCTTGATGACTAAACTTTGCGTGGGTGCGAGGTATATGATCCACTTGAAAACATCTTAAGGGTAGAAGCGACGTAGCTGTTGGATGTTCCAGGCGTTGCCGTAGACCTCGCCTTGACTGTTGGCCAGCTTGTACGTTCCGGGCTTCAGAACCTTGGCGATGACGAATGGCCCCTCCCAGGGGGGCGTGAGCTTGTGCCGCCCACGGGCGTCTTGTCGCAGCCGAAGCACCAGGTCACCCACCTGGAGGTCTCAGGACCGGACCCCTCGGGCGTGGTAGAGTCGCAGGGACTGCTGGTACCGCGCCGAGTGTAGCAAGGCCTTGTCCCGAGCCTCCTCCAGCTGGTCCAGCGAGTCTTCTCGGCTAACTTGGTTGCTTTGGTCGATGTAGGCCCTCGTCCTTGGGGAACCGTATTCTAAGTCTGTGGGCAAGATGGCTTCGGCCCCATAGACTAGAAAGAACGGCGTGAAGCCCGTGGCTCGGCTCAGTGTTGTCCTCAGACTCCAGACCACCGAGGGGAGTTCCTTCATCCACCGCTTGCCGAACTTGTTGAGGTCGTTGTAGATCCGAGGCTTGAGCCCTTGTAGAATCATGCCGTTGGCACGCTCTACCTGCCCATTCGTCATGGGATGAGCCACGGCGGCCCAGTCCACCCGGATGTGGTGATCCTCGCAGAAGTCCAGGAACTTTCTGCCGGTGAACTGGGTGTCGTTGTCGGTGATGATGGAGTTCGGGACCCCGAAGCGATGGATGATGTTGGTGAAGAACGCCACCGCCTGCTCGGACCTGATGCTGTTCAGGGGTCGGACCTCGATCCACTTGGAGAATTTGTCGATGGCGACCAGCAGGTGCGTGTAGCCCCCGGGTGCCTTCTGCAAGGGGCCGACGAGATCCAAACCCCACACAGCAAAAGGCCAGGTGATGGGTATCGTCTGCAGAGCCTGAGCGGGCAGGTGGGTCTGCCTCGCGTAGAACTGACACCCTTCGCAGGTGCGGACAATTCTAGTGGCGTCGGCTACCGCCGTCGGCCAGTAGAAGCCTTGCCGGAAAGCATTCCTGACAAGGGCTCGAGGCGCTGCGTGATGGCCGCAAGCCCCCGAGTGTATCTCTTGCAGGAGTTCCTGACCTTCGGCGATGGAGATGCATCGCTGGAGGATGCTGGAGGGGCTGCGGTGGTAGAGCTCCTTTCCATCTCCCAGCAAGACGAACGACTTGGCGCGCCGCGCCAATCGCCGAGCCTCGGCTCGGTCGAGGGGTAGCTCTCCTCGGTGGAGGTATTGCAGGTACGGGGTCTGCCAGTTTCGATTAGGCGTGACCCCGCTTCGCTCCTCCTCGACGCGCAGTGCCTCACCCTCAGGGGCCGAGGGTACCTCAGACTGAACCGAGGGCGCCTTGGGCCGAGCTGAGGGCGCCTCGGGATGAGCCGAGGGTGCCTCGGACTGAGCCGAGGGTGCCTCGGACTGAGCCGAGGGTTCCTCGGACTGAGCCGAGGGTACCTCGGGCTCGGACGTGTCGTCGATCTTGACGGAGGGTTGATGCAGGTCTCGGGAGAAGACGTCCTGGGGAACCGTTGTTCGCCCCAAGTCTATTTTAGCCAGCTCGTCCGCAGTCTCGTTGTAGCGCCGGGCGATGTGGTTGAGCTCGAGCCCGTAGAACTTGTCTTCCAGGCGCCGAACCTCATCGCAGTAGGCCTCCATCTTCGGGTCGCGGCAATGGGAGTTCTTCATGACTTGGTCGATGACAAGCTGCGAGTCACCGCGAGCGTCGAGGCGTCGGACCCCTAGCTCGATGGCGATCCGCAACCCGTTGACCAGAGCCTCATACTCGGCCACATTGTTGGACGCCGGGAAATGGAGGCGTAGCACGTAGCGTAGGTGCTTCCCGAGAGGTGAGATGAAGAGTAGGCCTGTGCCGGCTCCTGTCTTCATCAGCGACCCGTCGAAGAACATAGTCCAAAGCTCCGGTTGGATCGGAGCCGTCGGTAGCTGGGTGTCGACCCATTCAGCCACGAAGTCCGCCAAGACCTAGGACTTGATGGCCTTCCGGGGAGCGAACGAGATTGTTTCGCCCATGATTTCCACCGCCCACTCTGCAATCCTACCCGAGGCCTCACGGCACTGGATGATCTCCCCCAGGGGGAAGGATGACACCACAGTTACCGGATGAGACTCGAAGTAGTGTCGCAGCTTCCGCCGCGTTAGGATCACCTCGTACAGCAGCTTCTGAACTTGTGGGTAGCGGATCTTGGTTTCAGACAGTACCTCGCTGACGAAGTAGACTGGCCTCTGAACTGGCAATGCATGCCCCTCTTCTTGCCTCTCGACCACAATCGCGACGCTAACCACCTGAGTGGTCGCGGCGACGTAGACTAGGAGGGCTTCTCCGGCAGCTGGGGCACCAAGATAGGCGCCTTCGTGAGGAGCGCCTTCAGGTTCCCGAGGGCTTCCTCGGCCTCAGGGGTCCAAGTGAAGCACTCGGCCTTCCTCAAGAGGCGGTACAGAGGTAGACCTTTTTCGCCGAGGCGTGAGATGAAGCGGCTCAGGGCCGTGAGACATCCCATGACTCTCTGTACGCCTTCAAGTCCTTGATGGGCCCCATGCTGGTGATGGCTGCGATCTTCTCCGGGTTGGCTTCGATGCCCCGCTCGGAGACGATGAAACCCAAGAGCATGCCTCAGGGCACCCCGAAGACACACTTCTCGGGATTTAGCTTGACGCCTTTCGCCTTGAGACATCGGAATGTCACTTCAAGGTCGGAAAGGAGGTCGGAGGCTTTCCTCGTCTTGACTACGATGTCATCGATGTAGGCCTCGACCGTGCGGCCAATGTGTTCGCTGAACACATGGTTCATGCACCGCTGGTACGTCGCGCCCGCATTCCTCAAGCCGAACGACATGGTGACATAGCAGTACATGCCGAAGGGTTTGATGAAAGAAGTCGCGAGCTGGTCAGACTCTTTCATCCTGATTTGATGATACCCTGAGTAGGCATCGAGGAAAGACAGGGTTTCGCACCCAGCAGTGGAATCCACGATTTGGTCGATGCGAGGCAGAGGGTAGGGAACCTTCGGACATGCTTTGTTGAGACCAGTGTAGTCTACACACATCCGCCATTTCCCCCCTTTCTTTCTCACAAGCACAGGGTTGGCAAGCCATTCGGGATGGAATGCCTCTTTGATGAACCCTGCCGCCATTAGCTTGTGGATCTCCTCGCCTATGGCTCTGCGCTTCTCCTCGTCGAATCGGCGCAGAGGCTGCTTGACGGGTCGGGCTTCAGCTCGGATGTCCAGCGAGTGCTCGGCAACATCCCTCGGTATGCCGGGCATGTCCGAGGGACTCCACGCGAAGACGTTGGCGTTCGCGCGGAGAAACTCGACGAGCACTGCTTCCTATTTGGGATCGAGCCCGGAGCCGATCCGGATCTGCTTGGAGGCGTCGCCGCTGGGGTCGAGGGGGACGGACTTAACCGTCTCCGCTGGCTCAAAGTTGCCGGCATGACGCTTCACGTCGGGCACCTCCTTAAAGAGGCTCTCCAGGTCGGCAATGAGGGCCTCGGACTCGGCGAGGGCCTCGGCGTACTCCACGCACTCCACGTCGCATTCGAACGCGTGTTTGTATGTGGGGCCGACGGTGATGACCCCGTTGGGGCCCGGCATCTTGAGCTTCAGGTAGGTGTAGTTGGGGACGGCCATGAACTTCGCGTAGCATGGCCTCCCCAGTACCGCGTGGTAGGTTCCTCGGAACCCAACCACCTCGAACGTCAGGGTCTCCCTTCGGAAGTTGGAGGGTGTTCCGAAGCAGACGGGAAGGTCGAGTTGTCCGAGGGGCTGGACACGCTTCCCGGGAATGATCCCATGGAAGGGCGCAGCGCCTGCTCGGACGGAGGACAGATCGACACGCAGGAGTCCGAGGGTCTCGGCGTAGATGATGTTGAGGTTGCTGCCTCCGTCCATGAGGACCTTGGTGAGCCTGACATCGCCGATGACGGGGTCGACGACGAGCGGGTATTTCCCCGGGCTCAGCACATGGTCGGGGTGATCGTCTCGGTCGAAGGTGATGGGCTTGTCGGACCAGTCTAGATAGACTGGCGCCGCCACCTTCACCGAGCAGACCTCCCGGCGCTCTTGCTTGCGGTGCCGAGCCGAGGCGTTCGCCGCTTGCCCACCATAGATCATGAAGCAGTCGCGGACCTCGGGGAACTCTCTTGCCTGGTGATCTTCCTTCTTGTCGTCGTCGCGGGCCTTGCCACCCTCCGCGGGTGGCCCGGCCCTGTGAAAGTGGCGCCGAAGCATGACGCACTCCTCAAGGGTGTGCTTGACGGGTGTTGGGGGCCTTCGTCCTCCGAAGGTCCTCAAAAACATGATTTGACAATGTTTTCCAAGTGGATTATGTGAACAGGTATTTTCGGACTCAGAATTATGAATACGAAGCACGGCCAGGACGAAGCCTGAACCAGACGAAGCACGAGCGCAGCCGAAGCTGTGTGCGAGGAAGCTTCGTCACGATAGCAGAAAGGGGAACCGACTTGAAGATGAAAAGACTACGTGGGCCTCGACAGATTTCCATAAGTCATTAACAAATGTAGTGGACATGGATGTAATTTTACGTGGGCTGCGTCCCGCGTCTATAAATAGATGAACAGTACTCCCGTACTGTTCACGCTGACTGGGCATTCGCTTTTGCGTCACGCTTGTACTTTCTACCTTCTCTCAGGACTGAAGGTACATTTGTAATCTGTAATCATTTCTGTTTTTCTATGTTAATAAAATAGCAATGATTCTATGATGATGTCTAAATTATATTTCATGCCTTATATGAATCCTTCGTCATTGCTTGTTATATTCACGAAGGTATGTCTCTTATGACCTTCGTCCGAAGCTCATTATTCCCGAAGGGGCATAATGTTTCGAAGGACGAAGGACTTCAACACTTAACACTTTTTATGTTGCCTTGTTCTTAACTCTTAGCATTTGAGAACAAGTCTCCAACATTGGCGCCCACCTCCGGTGAACTCACTTCCACTTCGAGCTTTTTTGAACACCTTCGGAAGACCTTCGCTATGGCGCCGAAGAAAGCTTCAGTGACTGGGGCTTCAGCACTGCAACCGCTGGACCACAACCAGGAGACCGTCTCTCTTCGGGAGGCCCGAAGCCAGAAGAGAAAGGCTGTCAGCCCGACGCTTCAGGAGGAAGAGCTAGACCAAGAAATCAGGGATATGGAGATCCTACATCAACAAGTGCAAAGGAAGAAGGAGAAGATGGCCCGGCTAGCTGAGTTGCAACGGCAGATAGACGAAGCCTCTGAGGAAGTCCGCCACCTCACCCATGATGAGCAAAACAGAAGGCCTCAGCAGAAAGACCTTCATCAGGAGGGCTTCGTCAACGAGGATGATTGGTATGACAATTTCCATCAGGGAAATTTTGTTTTCGATGATGCTTCTCCTTTGTCCGCTGAGCTGCAGGCTACACCTTGGCCTCCATCCTATAAGCCACCTCAGCTTCCCATGTTCGACGGCCACTCAGACCCGAAGCAGTTCCTGATGAGCTACGAAGCAACAGTGTCTTCGTATGGGGGCAATGCTGCAGTCATGGCGAAATCTTTCGTCATGGCCGTCAGGAATGTTGCTCAGACCTGGTATTCCTCCCTTCGACCAGGGACAATTACCTCATGGCAGAAGCTGAAGGATATGTTGTTAACCAGCTTTCAAGGATTTCAGACGAAGCCGGTCACTGCACAAGCTTTGTTTCAGTGCACCCAGGATCATGAAGAATACCTTCAGGCATATGTCAGAAGGTTCCTGCGTTTGAGGGCACAGGCACCAACGGTGCCCAATGAAATTGTTATCGAAGCTATGATCAAGGGGCTTCGTCCTGGACCTGCAGCCCAATACTTTGCTAGGAAGCCTCCTCAGACTCTAGAGAAGCTACTCCAGAAGATGGACGAGTACATTCGTGCAGATAACGACTTTCGCCAAAGAAGGGAGGAGGCCTTCAGATTTTCTGAGATGACCAGGGGCTTCGGGGGACGTTTCTATCCGAGGCATGTCAGGTCCATCCACAACACTCAAAATGATAAGGGGAGTCAGCAGAACAGGCCGCAGTGCTCCTCACAGGCTTCGGGGCAGCAGCAGACTTTCTTTCGGCCACCAGCTCCAAGAGGCAGAGGCGCCAGGGGCTTCGGCGGGAGATTTGGAGATCAACCAAGGAGGACATTTTGCTTATTCTGCGGTGAGAACAAGGGCCATACCACCAGGATGTGCCATGTTACCATCCAGAAACAAAAGGAGCTGGCAGAAGCTGCAGCGCAATAGGGACAGCCGAAGCAGGTCATGCATACTGCTTCGTACCATCAGCCTTACATCCCAGAGTATGTGGGCAACCATCCTGCAGCTTCTGTAGCTTCGGCAAGTCAACCTCAAGTTTCATGGCAACAGCCCCCGCCTCCACCTCCGCTGCAACAAGGCCAGCAGCCAGAAGGGAGTCAATATGCTCCACATCAAAGGGACTTCAGAGAACAATCCGAAGCTCGCACAGTCAACAGCACTGTGCCAGAATCGAAGCACATTTATTGACACATATCCTACCTTTGATAACAGTCTTTTCTATTCAGTTTTATTCTCTGTAGCAAAAAACATTGATAGTTTCCATGTAATAATTTCGCCGTTTTCCACGAGGAAATTCAGTTGTTGAAGTTTTTGTATTAACAAGGAGGACCTTCGAAGTATTAAAAATCCTTCGGAGTAACAGAAAGTCGTTCTAAGGAACGCAGAGTAAGTTCATGAATTCACAAAAAGCCGTTCCAAAGGGAGCGCAGTGTAAGTTTTCTGCTCAGAAGTCGTTCCTAAGGGAATGCAGAGCTTATACCGTCTAAGTAAAAGACGAAGAAGCTCCAAAGACGTTCCTAAGGGAATGCAGAGCTTATACCGTCTAAGTAAAAGACGAAGAAGCTCCAAAGACGTTCCTAAGGGAATGCAGAGCTTGCGAATGTATTTTGTGTGTATCTTCGGAACAGACGTCATTTGCATAACATAACATCATCACATCATTTCGCATAGCATAAGCATCATACATCATGTTGCATGCGGCAAAAGAAGGGTACACAGTATTAACCTTCGGAAAAATGATTTGAGAAAGTGCAAATTGTGCAAAGTCACGAGGGAATGCAATGATAATCTTCGAAAAATAGCTTCGGAGGCTATTTTTACGAAGCATGGACAAGCTTCATCAGAGCAGTATCGAAATTGTATAGCTTCGGAGAATGTTATCATGAAGCATGAACATGTCTCATCAGAATAATTTTAACGGAGAATGTCTTCTTCACGAAGCATGAAAAGAAGGGAAGGTGTTTTTTCGCCGAAGGCTCAAAAAGGTATGTAGGTACAGTTTCATGCATCGTAAAGAATTGAATAATGAAAAGAAACTTGAATATTACATCCAAATGTACAAAATATTACATATGTTTTTTCTAAATAGCATCTAGTCTTCTTTCAGTACTGCTTCGGCGGCTTCATTTAGAAGTTGATCAACAACTTTGTCCATAATAGCTTCGGCCATTTCTTTAATTTCATCGTCCCCTTTTGTGTGGGGGTCGGCAGTCGACCCAGCAGCTTCTGAGGGAAGAGAACATTTCTTCATTACTATTACAAACTGTGAGCAGAGTTTGAAACAAAAATTACAACACAATAAGAACGACTAATTAATACCTAATTGTCTTTCGGGCTCCGTACTTTTTTCGGCAGCTTCTGCCACTTTCCTAGCATCGTGGATGCCTTTTTCGCTCCTTTGGATAATTTCTTGTGCCATTCCTCGGCCGCCGTCGTTCCAGATATCAGTAAAAAATTTGCCACCAACCACGCTTGCTTCGGCCGAGGGGTCCTTGATGTCTTCACAAGATAAGGTAGCTTCGGACTGAGCTAGAAATTTTACATGCTCGCAACCTTTTTTCTCTAAGACAGAAGCAATTCCTCTGGCGCCCGAAAAAGCGCAGATATCACCGCGACTGCTCAGGATCTCCTCAAAGGCCTCTGCTTCGTGAATAATCCATTCCAATGGACCTTCGGGATTGCCTCGAGAGAAATTCTCTTCGCTGGAAAAGGCGCCTACGCTGGCGAAGCTGGTTTTAATTTTATTCACGCACTCTATAGATTTAACATAACATTTTCCCTGAGATGCACGAAGCTCTTTAACTCTTAACTCCAATTTGTTGACCATATGATCACTGAGTTCTCGTTTTGTTTCCTCAAGCACGCGCTCCTCTCTAGCTCTAGCCAGCTGTTTCTGAAGATCTTTAATTTCACGCTTTTGGGCTTCGGCCTGGGTTTTTGAAGCAGCTTCGTCCTTCTTTACTTTGTCTACCAGTGTAAGAAGAATTTTATCCTTTTCCAGAGCTTCGTTCCTCAGCTTTATAACTTCTGATCGCAGATTGTTGAATGCAATTTCGTAACTCTCATCTTCGGCACTCTTTTGTGCTCTCAATGCGTTGCTCAGGATTAAACCCTATAAAAAAAAGAGAGTCCATATAAGAATATAGGAATGAATTACGTATTAAAAAAGTTTTTTTTCAAATGCTTAATAACCAAACCTTTAGGCTATTGTATGCAAGACTGTCTGCGAGATCCTCTTTCGTCATGGCGCTTAATCCAGCTTCGAGCTTCGGGAAGCCTATACTTTTAGCCATCTCTCGGCAGACAGATAGTTCTTTATTATCAGGAAGGCAGTATAGGAAGTCATCTTCATTTGTCCCATTGAATATTACTGCCCCCTTCGGATACTTTAGCTCTTTCGCATAATGGTTGGCTTCATAAGTTTCTTCTGCAGATAGTTTCTTCCCCGAAGCATGTCGTATAATGTAATCGTATACGCTGGAGGGAGCTTCGGGGATGGCAGTGTCAATTTCTTCAACTAAAACTGGTTCTGATATTTTTATTGCTTCGGCTTCCAAAGGTTGTTCCTTGTAGGGCACTGAAGGCCCAGCTTCAGCTTCAGCTTGCTGCGTCGAAGTTTCAGTAGAAGCTTCAGCAATTTCAACACTCTTTTTTGGAGTTGTGCTTGAAGACTTAATTGTCTCCAAGACATCTAGCACGTTTACCATTCTTTTCCTTTTTGGGGTCACTAATGGCCCCTTTTGGTTTTTTATTGCTTCGACATTTACCGAAGGACTTAAGATTTCAGACATTTTTGGCTCGTCAACCTTCGGTTTCTTTGATTTTTCCGCTGAGGGCGCTTCAATCTTTTCTTCCGTCTTCGGCACTGAAGCTGGTTCGGTAGCTTCAGAGGCCAAAAAGACTTCACCAACGAATTCTGGCACTGTGGCCGGCTCAATAAAGCGTGTCCGATGGGTGAGCACCTTCAACTTTTTTCTTTGAGGCGCTGGCTCACTAGGGGCACTCGTGGTGGCTTCTGTCGCAGGAGAAATATTTTTCCTTTTACGACCCAATACCGGATAATGATAGTCAGGGTACATAAACCCGACTGCGTCAAACACACGGTTGAGTCTTTTCTTCTTACGGCCTCCGAAGGCTGCTGATAGCGCAGTATTTTCGGCCTTCGAATATGCTCCAAGTAGTTCGTCACTTAAAGTTTCAATGCTTTTCAGCCAGTCATCATCAGGTTCAACAAATTTATCTGCATATTTGAATGTGTATTTCAGTCTAACTAGTCCGCCTTCGTCGGACTCTTTAATAGTTTCCTTCGGCATTTCCCACTTTTCTGCAAGTGGCCATACCCTGAAGGCAATGTGCTCTTGGACTAAGTCCCTTGTCCCAATAAAGGAGCAAACTACGCCGAAGGCTCTTTGGCACTCTTCGGCTGCCTCATCCATTTCAACCTTCGGCCTTCGAAGTCCGAAGCGTTGCCAGATTGGGTGCATAATGATGCTTTTGACATTATCTTGCGCTGTTAGGTCATTTTTCACATAAAACCATTCAGTCATCCAGGCTCTGGGCCACCTCTTCCGAAAGGTCGGCACAGGGCAGCTTGACCCGGAGCGGGCGCCGAAGCTGTAGCACCCAAAATTGTTGTGATATTGCTCTTTTCCCCAGGGTTTCGTCTCGTACAATAACTCGTGAATGTTGCAGAAGCTTTTAGCGTCTGGTTCCAAACCTTGGCTCCTCACAGCCCAGACAAAAATCCCCATTCTTATGATAGCTTCGGGAGTAAGTTGATGAAGGTAGACTTGAAATGTTTTCAGTACCTCGACAACAAAGTCGCTCAGGGGGAATCGAAGCCCAGCCTTGAGAAAGCTTCGGAAAATCACAACTTCATCTTCTTCGGGGGTGGGAGAAGTCTTTTCTCCAGCGTCAGCCCTCACAATAGATAAATCTCGAAAGTACCGCCCCCTCATATTATCAATATGGCTCTGCTTGATAGTGGTTTTCCCGAAAACCGTGTGGCTTGGCCGCCATGGACGGTCTTCGGCCTCTTCACCACCACTCTCCACATCATAGCTGTCGCTGTCACCAGTATCTTCGGACAAACCTTCGAGAATCTCCTTGGTGATTTTCTCTGTATTCGTCTCTGCCATCGCTATCAGGAACCCCAGATTCTTCTCCTCCTCAAGACTCAGCTTCGTCTCAGCAGGGATCTTCTTGCCTTCAGACATCTTCGGAAACGCTAAAAAATTGTTCCCGAGGCCGAAGCTTCAAAATCAAAAAGACCAGCAAATCTTAGTGCAAGAGCTAAAAATTTTAGTGGGCCGAAGCAGATGGCAAGTGTGCGTACCAAATGAGTTTGCGGTGCGACATTATTTATACGCCCAGGGCGTTGACAATTGAAAGGTCCCGCTTGTCAGTGAAGGTTGCTATTCTAGCAAAGGGAAGGTGTTTTTTCGGACCTTCGGCTCAAGGCCTTCGTCCATATCGCAATCTGAATTTATTATTAACAAATTAATATTGCGAGGGGCTACTGTTGGGGGCCTTCATCCTCCGAAGGTCCTCAAAAACATGATTTGACAATGTTTTCCAAGTGGATTATGTGAACAGGTATTTTCGGACTCAGAATTATGAATACGAAGCACGGCCAGGACGAAGCCTGAACCAGACGAAGCACGAGCGCAGCCGAAGCTGTGTGCGAGGAAGCTTCGTCACGATAGCAGAAAGGGGAACCGACTTGAAGATGAAAAGACTACGTGGGCCTCGACAGATTTCCATAAGTCATTAACAAATGTAGTGGACATGGATGTAATTTTACGTGGGCTGCGTCCCGCGTCTATAAATAGATGAACAGTACTCCCGTACTGTTCACGCTGACTGGGCATTCGCTTTTGCGTCACGCTTGTACTTTCTACCTTCTCTCAGGACTGAAGGTACATTTGTAATCTGTAATCATTTCTGTTTTTCTATGTTAATAAAATAGCAATGATTCTATGATGATGTCTAAATTATATTTTATGCCTTATATGAATCCTTCGTCATTGCTTGTTATATTCACGAAGGTATGTCTCTTATGACCTTCGTCCGAAGCTCATTATTCCCGAAGGGGCATAATGTTTCGAAGGACGAAGGACTTCAACACTTAACACTTTTTATGTTGCCTTGTTCTTAACTCTTAGCATTTGAGAACAAGTCTCCAACAACGGGCCCCTGGTGACAGGGGCACGGCTCCTTGAGCATCTTGTCGAAGAGGTTGGCACCTCCGGGGGGCTTCCGAGGGTTCTTGTACTCGGCGGCGGCGACAAGGTCCGCGTCGGCGGCATCGCGTTTCGCTTGCGACTTCTTCTTGCCCTTCTTCTTAGCGCCGCGCTGAGTTGACGCCTCGGGAGTATCTTCCGATGGGCGGCCCTGGGGCTGCTTGTCCTTTCGGAAGATAGCCTCGACCGCCTCCTGGCCGGAGGCGAACTTGGTGGCGATGTCCATCAGCTCGCTCGCCCTGGTGGGGGTCTTGCGACCCAGCTTGCTCACCAGGTCGCGGCAGGTGGTGCCAGCGAGGAACGCGCCGATGACATCCGAGTCGGTGATGTTGGGCAGCTCAGTGCGCTGCTTCGAGAATCGCCGGATGTAGTCTCGGAGAGACTCTCCCGGCTGCTGTCGGCAGCTTCGGAGGTCCCAGGAATTCCCGGGACGCACGTACGTGCCCTGGAAATTGCCGGCGAAAGCTTGGACTAGGTCATCCCAGTTGGAGATCTGCCCCGGAGGCAGGTGCTCCAACCAGGCGCAAGCAGTGTCGGAGAGGAACAGGGGGAGGTTGCGGATGATGAGGTTGTCATCGTCCGTTCCACCCAGTTGGCAGGCCAGACGGTAGTCCGTGAGCCACAGTTCCGGTCTCGTCTCCCCCGAGTACTTCGTGATAGTAGTCGGGGGTCAGAACCAGGTCGGGAACGGCGCCCGTCGTATGGCCCGGTAGAAGGCCTGCGGACCGGGTGGTTCGGGCGAGGGACTCCGATCCTCCCCGCTGTCGTAGCTTCCCCCATGCCTGGGGTGGTAGCCTCGGCGCACCCTCTCATCGAGGTGGGCTCAACGGTCGCGGTGATGGTGCTCGTTGCCGAGGCGACCCGGGGCCACAGGCGCTGTGTTGCGCGTGCGCCCGGTGTAGACCGAGGCTTCCCGCATGAATCAGGAAGTCGCGGCATGAGGTTCCGAGGGGTACCCCTGCCTTCGGGAGGCAGAGCTCTCGGCCCGTCGGACCGCGGCGCCTTCCAGGAGATTCTTGACCTCCCCCTGGATTCGCCGCCCCTCGGTGGTTGATGGCTCTGGCATCGCGCGGAGAAGCATCGCTGCTGCAGCCAGGTTCTGGCCGACCCCACTAGATGCGGGTGGTGGCCTGACCCTGACGTCGTCGGTGATGCGGTGCTGGAAGCCCTAGGGTAGATGACGTATTTCTCCGGTCGGGGGTTGGCCCGCCCATGCCTGCCCGACGTCCCGGCGGATCGGCTCAAGCGCTCCTGCTCCCCCGTCGAGCCTGGCCTGCACCCCGCGGATTTGCTCGAGCTGTGGGTCATGGCCCCCCGCCTGAACGGGGACCACAGCTAGCTCCCGTGGGATGTCAACGCGAGGCACCGGCCTAGGGAGGTCACCGTCCTCCGGCATGCCGAGATGGTTGCCTTCGGAGGGACCCCCTAGATCGACGTGGAAGCATTGGCGACTTGGGCCGCAGTCCTCGTCGCCGAGGCTACGGCTACCGTCGGAACAGTCGGAAAGGCAGCAGTCACATGCGGTCATGAAGTCCCGCATGGCACTGGGGTTGCCAAGTCCAGAGAAATCCCAACAGATGCTGGGTTCGCCGTCTTCCTCGGACCCAGAGGGCCCGTAGGTCGAGACGTCCGTCAGCCGGTCCCAAGGTGACCGCGTACGAAACCCCAGAGGGTTTGGACTTGCCTCTACGAGAGCACCCGCCAAAGCGAAGCCGCTAGGCGGGTCGAGGCTGAATCCGAAAGACGTGGGATGGGAATCGGTCGGTACCTTTCGGTCAACGAGCGGCGGTAATGTCATGTCGGGGGCTGACTGCACCGTCGTCTCAGGTACGAGGGTGACGTCCAGCAAGCTTTTCGCGAGCGTGCTGGCGTCATCCGATTGCTCGGGTTTGGCGTGTCGCGGGGAGTCGGCGCTCGCCTTCGTCTCAAACGCGAGGTCGACGCCCGGTGCGCCCCCCGTTGGGGCGCTGGGGCCGTCGACTCGCTCGACAGCCGACGAGGCGCTGCCTCCTACTTGGCCTTGGTTGCCCCGTCTTCCCCTCCGTCGGCGGGGAAGAGGGCAGGATGAGCTCGAAGGTTGTTCTTCCACCACGCGGGGAAGACGTCGATTCCGCCGCTGGCGGGCGGGCTGTCGGCCGCCACTGTCGTTGTCGCGCGGCGGTGGAAGGAGTATCATGTCGTAGCTGCCATCGAGGGACATGAACTCAAGACTCCCAAAACGGAGCACTGTCCCGGGTTGGAGAGGTTGCTGGAGACTGCCCATCTGGAGCTTGACGGGAAGCTGTTCGTCAACACGCAGCAGGCCCCTACCTGGCGCGCCAACTGTCGGCGTTTCGAGACCGGGGGGTCCCTGAGCCGACGAGTGAATGTCGCCGCGTGCCCCAGCCTAGATGGGTCGAGCGTGAGGGCGAGCGCGAAGGGGGGAGAGCGAGGCGGCCGGAGACCGTCGTGGGAGAGGTGGGAATCCCGCGGCCTTCGTGTTCGTCCCGTGCCTAGGTCGGGTGCGCTTGCAGTAGGGGGTTACAAGCGTCCACGCGGGAGAGGGAGCGAGCGGCTTCGAGCGAGCGCGTATCTCGTCCTCGTCCCCGCGCGGCCAACCCTCTCTAAGAGGGCCCTAGTCCTTCCTTTTATAGGCGTAAGGAGAGGATCCAGGTGTACAATGGGGGGTATAGCAGAGTGCTACGTGTCTAGCGGAGGAGAGCTAGCGCCCTAAGTACATGTCGTTGTGGCAACCGGAGAGATCTTGGCACCCAGCTGGTGTGATGTCGTGGCCGTCGGAGGAGCGATGGAGCTTGGCGGAGGGACAGCTGTCGGAGCGGTTGAGTCCTTGCTGACGTCCTCTTGCTTCTGTAAGGGGGCTGAGAGTCGCCGTCGTCACAGAGTATGCGGGGCGCCATCATTGCCTATCTGGCGGAGCGAGCCAGATGGGACGCCGGTCTTGTTCCCTGCGGCCCGAGTCAGCTCGGGGTAGGGTGATGATGGTGCCTCCTGTTGACGTGGCTGGTCTGCGCCCTAGGTTGGGCGATGTGGAAGCTCCTCCGAAGCCGAGGTCGAGTCTGTCTTCCGTGGCCGAGGTCGGGTCCGAGCCCCAAGTTCGGGCGAGGCGGAGATTGCCGGCTGGTGCCGGGGCGGAGTCTGAGCCCTGGGGTCGGGCGAAGCGGAGTTCGTCGTCTTCTGGGGCCGAGCCCAAGTCTGAGCCCTGGGTCGGGCGAGGCGGAGATCATCGTCTTCTGGGACTTAGCCCGAGTCCGAGCCCTGGGTCGGGCGGAGTTTGCCGTCTTCCGGTACTTAGCCCGAGTCCGAGCCCTGGGTCGGGCGGAGCGGAGTTCGCCGTCTTCTGGGTCTTAGCCCGTGTCCGAGCCCTGGGTCGGGCGGAGCGGAGTTGGCCGTCTTCCGGGACTTAGCCCGTGTCCGAGCCCTGGGTCGGGTGGAGTGGAGTTCGCCGTCTTCCGGGACTTAGCCCGTGTCCGAGCCCTGGGTCGGGCGGAGCGGAGTTCGCCGTCTTCCGGGTCTTAGCCCGTGTCCGAGCCCTGGGTCGGGCGGAGCGGAGTTCGCCGTCTTCTGGGACTTAGCCCGTGTCCGAGCCCTGGGTCGGGCGGAGCGGAGTTTCCTATGGAGCCTTCGGCCGGGCCTGACTGCCTGTCAGTCTCACTCTGTCAAGTGGCACCGCAGCCGGAGTGGCGCAGGCGGTGCTGTCCTTCTGTCAGGCCGGTCAGTGGAGCGCGAAGTGACGGCGGTCACTTCGGCTCTACCGGCTGGGGGGCGCGCGTCAGGATAAAGGTGTCATGCCACCTTTGCATTAAATGCTCCTGTGGTTTGGTCGGTCGGTGCGGCGATTTGGTCAGGGTTGCTTCTTGGCGAAGACAGGACCTCGGGCAAGCCGGAAATATGTTCGCCGCTGAAGGGGGGCCTCAGGCGAGACGGAGATCCTCCGGGGTCGGCTGCCCTTGTCCGAGGCTAGGCTCGGGCGAGGCGTGATCGAGTCCCTCGAATGGACTGATCCCTGACTTAATCGCACCCATCAGGCCTTTGCAGCTTTATGCTGATGGGGGTTACCAGCTGAGAATTAGGAGCCTTGAGGGTACCCCTAATTATGGTCCCCGACACATACGAACTCCGGTGACTGTGATTTTCCTTCCAGTAGGGAACTTCCCATCTGGTCACCCATCCCAGATTTCTCCAAGTTGAGCACGCTTAACTTTGGGATTCTTTCAAGACAGACTTCCAAAAAGAAAGGCGAACCATGTTTGTATGGATACGTCTTCAATCCTATAAAACCTGGCCCAAGATACCACAGCCCACTCGGACCAGAATACCACAGCATTCCAGCTATTTGGGTCCCGCCTTACTGTTGTCTAATGAGACACGGTAGGTAGGAACAGTTTCCACCAACATAAACCTCTGCCCAAGAAAAGCCCAAAAATAATTCCTCGCACCCCGCTCAAAAATACATTTTTATTTTTGATTTTCCAAATATCTCGAAATATTCAAATTCCAGAATATTCCTTTTCTTTTTCTCCCTATGATTATAAAATCCAAAACTCCTCCATCCATACTCAGATTTCAGTCATTCTTGTTTCTAAAATTCTTGTCAAACTATTCCCTATCCAACCATGTCATCCCTTAAGCATGGTTCATATTCTAGAAAACTCCCAAAATACTCTTGTCCCATATTCTGCCTATAACTCTCCTGTCCATGCTAAGTTAAACGATTCTTTGTCACTATTCTCACCAATAGTGAACTTCACTGAGCTACACCACATACACCCAGCTACCCTCTCCCACTCCACACACTCAACACCCTCGGCCAAGGCAAACACCCCACCCACTCAGTTACTCCACTCTGCCGGCTACACGCATAGTGTCACTCCGCCTCCAGTCCACCCTCCTGTTATCGGAGCGTTCATGCCGTCTTGTGGAGGCCAGATCTACAAGTCTACGCCAGGCAGTGGAGCTAGAAGCCAGTTCTGCGAGCTCCCCTTCCCCCTTCGCCGGATAAGCACGTCAAGCTCACTGGATCCCTTTGATGCATAAATTACCTATGATTTTTCATCCACAACCCTCAGCCTGTTATTTTATGCATGATATGATTTTGAGACAAGTTATTATGGCCACCCAGCCGCTTGCCGCAATCAATCCCTGATATATTTGTTACAAATGATTTGAGGAAAGGTGTGAGTTTTCAAAAGAAAATGCTTTTCAAAATGTGTATGATGAAGGGTTTTCACCCTTATCACCTTTGAGTAGGGATGATCAGGGACTCCCTGGTTTAGGGGAGGGCCTAAGGTGATGGCTCAGCTGGTTTAGGCATGAGCAGAAGGATTGTCCCCTCATATAAGGACCGGTTTGTCATCCTTCACTACCTGTACTCATGATAAGTACAACCACTCGAGACTGTGTGGGCAGTCACTCAATCTGAACTCGTACGGTCCAACCACAGGGTTATAAAGGCTGGGGAGCACCGGGAGGATAAGGAGGGGGAATGTTTTGTCCGGTTTGGGCATGGCGGTGGCCTGACTCCTTCCGGTATAACCGTTAAGGTTAGGACGTGTGAGGAAAGAAAGAGATTCGGCATTCGGGTCTCACGACGATGAGATCGCAGAAACCGAACTAGTGGGTAAAGTGTACCCCTCTGCAAAGAGTTTGAAAACCTATTCGAATAGTCCGTGTCCACTGGTATGGATGAGTCTAGTGTGGTATGACAAATAGTGTTTTGTTTTCAAAAAAAGGGTGCGTTTGAGAAAAGATGTTTTCAAAAGGTCCGGCGGTTGAGCCGTGAGCTATGGTGGACGGGAAGTCCAGTAGCTGTTTTTGAAAATGAAAACCAGTGGGAAACTGCCAAGATACCTGGATGGTTTAGTCCAGGGGATTTCATTCTATACTGAAAAACTTCCTGCTCCTTTTGGAGAGGATGCGCTTTGTAAAATACAAAATGTTTTTCAAAACAACCCTGCATAAAATATTAATGTTTCTGCAAATATCCTGAGCTCCACATATTCCATGCATTATATCTGATTTCCCCATTCCGCGGGTGAAGGTGGGCTGCTGAGTACGTTTGTACTCACCCTTGCTTATTTGTTGTTTTTCAGAAAAAGGAGATCGGGTAAGAGTTACGCCTGTTCCCAACCTTGCCTGTGGCTGTTGGACCGCTGATTTGCTTCGCTGCGTATATCGGGCTGCTTCAGCCCCACTCTGATGATATGTCCCGAGTTGTGGACCAACTCTTAAAGTTGATCGCCACCTTTATAGGTTTGTCTCGTTTAAGCAGATCTGGAATCATCTGATGTATAAATGTGTTTACTAGCCTCCTAGGACTAGTAATTGTATCACATTTGAGTCCTAGAGGATTGGGGCGCTTCAATGGCCAGGGTCTCACTACGAGGCTTCTCCCTAGAGTCCTCATTATGCAAATGTTGGAAATGGTCAACCGCATAAGGTACACCTACCGTAACCAACTTATAGTCTAGTCCACAGGGTAAAGCTTTGGGAACTATGCCCGTATCCAATCTGCCTGAGCCGGTACTATAAGCGCTTGCCAGGTGCCCCCGTTCCTGGTCGACCACGACCAACACCCAACATAAGACTTCCCTAGTTATTTAGCCAAGACCAGAGCCATGATAGTTCTCATGGTAGCACTGTTTTCCCGGGTGGTCACTCCATGTTCCAATTAATATGCAATAATCTTGTTTAACCATCGGGTTAACAACAATAAAGTAATCTTACCATTTGGAACATTAATATCATAAACAGGAGTGACTGCATAAATTTAAAGTTGTAGCAATAGCATTGCTACTTGATTAGATCATAATCCCGGGTTAAACAAGGAGTAAGGTTGGAAAGGTTATCTAAATAGGTAACCCGTCAAATTATGCATATATTCATCGAAGAATAAACTTTATCAAATGTATTGTTTGGGATCAAACAGAGTATACAGAGGGAGAAGTCCACTTGCCTTGATTATTGAAAACTTGATGTTCTTCCACGGATAGGAATAGATCTTGATTCTTAACTACTAGATCAACCATTGAATATCACACAAACAAACAAGAAGAACAAACACCACTCAATAACATACAACATTCACCATACGTAAAGCTAAAAGAAAGCCTAACGAAAAGAGCGTTCGCTTTTCAAAAACATTACTCGCACGGGTTATAATAAAAAGGTATTCTTTTCAAAAATGTGTGATCTATACTTTATAAAACAAGACATGAGCTTAAAAATATCTTAATTGAAATCTACAAATATTAAGTTCACCCATTTAATCTTTTATAAAACGTCATATGTGATATGTCTAAGATTAAGGGTTTATAAGATGATAAAACACGTTATAACATTATTAAACCTTTTAACCGTTTAGAAAAGATATATGTTATATGTCTATGGTTAATGAGTTATGAAACATATTAAACATTGATTTATGAAACATTACAAAACATATTGTAAAACATTTATTGATGAAAAGTTATTATATAAGACTAATCGAGTTTTTATGTGGAAGGGTGATTAAACAAATAATTATATTTATTTTTATTAAGAAAATACATGGCCTAGATAGGTTTTTATGCAACAGATAATTAAACAATTAATTATATTCACTTTTGCTTAAGAAAACACTAGCCTCCATTTTTATTAAGAACGTTATATACAAAACAACATAGAAACTAACATTTTAATTATAAAATAACATGAACATTAATTTCATTATTTTATTCTTTAGGGAACACTAAGTGATATATAAATAATATGGACTTAATTTGATGGATGGTTAATCATGCCTAGAAAACTAATTAAGTAATTATAATTTAGAAACAAATGATCTAATTCATTATAAGGAAACTATATTCGATATTATATAAACTGTCATTTTAGTTTACAAAACCAAGAAGACTAATTAAACCATTTTAACACTTATTTTAGGAAAAACTCTGTATTACTTTTAAACATTTTGAGACATAATATATCATCATTTATAAAAACTTGAATTTAAGGCTAAATATAATTAGACAAATATTTATCTTTTATTTTTATTAAGAAACATATGGTCTACATATTCTTTTAAATTTCTATTTAAGACGGCTATACTTAAACATCTCTAATGAACTTTATTAAATCAAAAATATGATATCTACTAAAAAGGTCATTTTAAAGTTAGAAACAAATTATCTACTTCTTTAGTAAGAAACCTATATTTACCAATATAACTATCAATTTCTTTATTAGAAAAGTATGAGCGCCTAATTAAGTTATTTTAACATTATTATTTAAATTCTACTATTTCAGTTTTCTCCTTTCTTTTCTAAATAGAATTTATACGTATAACTAAAAATTGTTTATTTAATTCTTCTAACATTAATATACTAAGAATTAATTGTAAATCACTAAATGAGACTTTTAATAACATATTCATGGTTATTATAACATAAATAAGCCTTTTACTATTGTAAGTAATTAAGTGCTATACTTATGAATATATTTATTATGAATAGAAAATTCTATATTTTCATTCGACCGGAAATACGTGGCTTAATTCCTATTTTAATTTTTTATATCGCGTATATCAATACTAACCGATTATCGCTCCATACACTAAAGCGAAATTAACTATAAACATTTATAGTGTGAAAATCACTAAGTTAGTGAACAGTGACCGTGTTCATTTTTAGAATTATAAAATCATACGCATATTCAAAGTAGTGTCGCGGGGTTCGATTTTGACTACACGTATAAAACAAAATCTCTAAAATCGTACACGTGAACCACATCGTCTCAATATTACAACAATAATTCACAAATTAATTCAAACATGATTTCAAAAATAAATTCAAATGGTTTTGGTTCTCTTCAACCTTGGATGGACGGATGACGACGAACGACGTGGGCACGGTTGTCGGGGTGCTGCGTGGGCGAGTTTCACGGACTCCGAGACGGACGGCAAACGACGGTTAGGCTGTGGCACGAGCGGAGCTCCGTTGAACGACAAACAGGCGTGAACGGTCTGGCGACGAACTTCACGGCAGCGAACGGCGAGGGAGAGAGAACCAGGAGGAGGGAGCGAGCTTGGGGTAGGGAGAAAGAAGAGCTCGACTGGAGTTTTATAGAGGGGAAGGGAGGGAGAGCAGAGGTCGGCGGGGTGCTTCATGGCGGCCATGAATGAGAGGGAGTGATGGGAGAGGGAGTAAAGGCTCCATTGAAGTTTCTTGAACGCAGAGGAAACGGTTGGTGTGGGTGCAGGGCACTGCGCGCACGGTCTCTGGGTCGGACGTCGCGGCGCTCGGGGTTGATTTCTGGCGCCTGGGCAGCTCGTCAGTCGGGTCGGGCGCACAGGCGCGGTCCTTGGGGACGCCGCGGCTGGTTGGGCTCGGACGCTGCAGGGCGCGCGGTCGCTTGGTGCTTCGGTCAGGTGCGCGTCCTGGCGCGGTTGGAGCGTCGGGGCTGGCGGCTCGGTTCCTCGCGGCGCTCGGTGCGTGGGGTCGGGGCAGCAAGCGGGTGCTCGGCGGTCTGGCTTGGCGCGGTCGGCCGGGTCGGTGCGGGTGGCGCCTAGGCGTCGAGTTGACGGCTGTGGAGCAGAGAAGAGGAGAGAGGAGAGAGAAGGGGTGGGAGGGAGAAGTTGAGGGCGGCGGCGGCTGTGCAGGGAGGATGGGGCGACGACGGGATTAGGTTAGGAGAGTGGCGGCCGGTCTACATGGGCCAAATGGGCCTTAGGGTTTAGGTTTTTTTCTTTTTTTCTTTTTTTTTAATTTCAAAATACATATTTAAATAATCATAAAATTCATAATAATCAAACCAAAATTATTTATAAATAAAATATTAATTCTTGGACTAATATTTATTATTTTATTTATGTAAATTTTCATTTAAGAAGGAATGATATTCAATATTCAAAATCAATCATGAGCATTCAAAAATCATTCCAAAGGCAAATAAATAACGAACACTTAAGAGAAAATTAATTACCATAAATATCATTAATAACTAAATGTATTATTTTTATTTAATGACTTTTATAGTGTTACACCTCGCCACCCATGCCAACCCCGATGCCATCACTTGGGAAGAATTCAGAGATAGCTTCCATCAGTACCATGTTCCTGCAGGTCTGATGACAGTGAAGGAGTTCCTAGCACTCAAGCAAGGGTCAATGTCCATCAGTGAGTATCGAGACAGGTTTCTGCAGCTGTCTCGCTATGCTCCTGAAGATGTCAACACCGACGCCAAGAGGCAGTATCGTTTCCTGAGAGGCTTGGTCGACCCTCTGCAGTATTAGCTAATAAATCATACCTTCCCGACATTTCAGCACCTGATTGACAGAGCAATCATGACAGAGAGGAAGCACAAAGAGATGGAGGATCACAAGCGCAAGATCAGTGGACCCCAGTCTGGAAGCAGCAATCGCCCTCGTTTCTCAGGCAATCCACCTCAACAGTTCAAGCAGAACTAGCGCCCACCTTAGTAGCAGCAGTTTCAAAGGCAGTATCCTCAGCACCAGCACCAGAATCGCTAGAATAATCAGTTAGGAGGAGGTCAGTTCCAGAGGCAGAATCAGCAGGCACCTCGTCTTCCTGCCCCAGTCACCCAGTAAAACAGTCAAGCAGCACCAGTTCAGGGCAGAAGTAGGGCATGTTTCCACTGTGGAGAGCAAGGCCTTTGGGTGATGCAATGTCCGAAGAAGGCAGCCCAGCAGCAGTCAGGCCCCCATGCCCCAGCAAAGCAGAATGTCCCCCGGCCTAGAGCAGGCAACCGCTCTCAGCCACGCTACAACCATGGGAGACTGAAACCACTTAGAGGCTGAAGCAGTTCAGGAAACCCCCGGCATGATAGTAGGTATGTTTCTAGTTGACTCCCATATTGCAGAAGTGTTATTTGATACTGGAGCAACGCATCCATTTATTACTGCATCATGGGTAGAAGCACATAATCTTCCAATAACTACCTTGTCAACCCCCATTCAAATTGACTCAGCCGTTGGTAGAATTCGAGCCGATAACATCTGTTTGAATGTAAGTGTGGAAATAAGGGGGATAGCGTTTCCCGCTAATCTTATAGTAATGGGTACTTAGGGAATAGATGTCAACCTAGGGATGAATTGGCTAGATAAGTATCAGGCAGTTATTAGTTGTGATAAGAGGACAATCAAGTTGATGTCCCCACTAGGAGAGGAAGTGGTGATCGAGTTAGTCCTGCCTGAGCCGAAGAAGGGAAGTTGTTATCAGATGGCTGTTGATAGCAGTGAAGCAGACCCACTAGAGATCATCAAGGTTGTGTCCAAGTTCCCAGATGTGTGACGGAACCCCCCAAGTCATTAGGCCCACCTACAGTTGTCCTTGTCCAACAGACCTCAGACAACCCTGTAGATGTTCCTGAATCACTTGACAAGTTCGGTATCTTTTCTCTTACCTTTCCAAGAACGTTTCACCCGTCTGACAGACAGTATGTTCATCGGAGATGCGGAAATGCGGAAGTGATTACATAAACTTACATTTATTTAAAAAGTAAGAGTAAGTCATTTAATACAGACCAGAGTGTAAAGCGAGTGTTGAAAAGTATTATTACAATACCTGGGAGGCAAAAACTCCTCCAATTAAGTTCTTTACATAAAAGTTTTTAAGGAAGACTCGGTCCTCCAGCAGCTTCATTCATGATTGGCTTCATTTTTCACCACCTTGGTACAAAACAACAAAAGTTTGTTGTCTCCTCACCTAAAAACAACGGGGGAATAATCCCTGAGTATGGAATTACTCAGCAAGTCTTACCCGACTAAAGAAAAGACTCTCAAGGGTATGCTGGTTATATGGGAGTCAAGGTAAGGCCTTTCAATAATCAAAGACTCTGTTTGCAGAATTGCTTACTAAAGTGGATCCTTAAAATCCAGTTTTATTGTCAGGTTAGTAAATTACCAGTGTCTAGAGTTCTTTCTACTCTAGTTCAAACACTTGTCCTACACTAGCCAGTTTCTCATCAATCCTTCATCTTCACTAGATTGCTACGTGTAAGTCAGTGACCAAGTCTCCATAACCGCGGAGGTATGACGATCCGAATCGATTATACTCAGCTGAGGATCTCCAATCACACGACATATGTAGCACTTAACCCTTGCATATGTCAACCCGCCACCGGGTTTCTTAAGACCAGATCAGGTTCACGCAAACCGAGAACACAGATACACCACCGTCCAGCCTCTTGCCACGGAGGGTACACGCTACTCTCGCCACCGCTCCACGCCCATTTCGTGTTATCTTATTCTGGCCTTAGTCTGCCCGAGGCAAAGCTTACCCATGACGAGGCATGTGACCAGTTAAAGGGTCCTCGGTCAGCAGGCCTACATCGACAAGGTCCTTAATCGACTCAGACGGAGACACTACACCGAGACTCTCTTCTCGTGCAAGTCACCCGCCCAGTCTCAGCTTAATCATTTAACCCCAAAGGTTGGTACCTGACAGAGGTACATCTTTTTCGATGTTGAACCCATCAAGGCCTTTGATAGATTCACCATCAAGTTTTATTTTCGAAAACATCCCACCCACATTTGCCACATCAACTTTTGTAAAAACAAAACATTTTGTTTTTCTAAAGCAAGGCTAAGCATCAAAAATCTTTTGTAAAACGGTGATCAAGGAAGGTAATCAAATTCAAGGAAGGTAATGCAGGAATTGTTTAACATTCAACTCCTATACTTAATGCAGCAAGCAAGTGAGAAAGATTTTAAAATCAAGGAAGGTGGCAAATGCACCGGGGCTTGCCTTTGTTTATGGGTGAGTCAGGCTCGGATCCACAAATATCGAAGTAGAAACAATTCTCAGCCTGAGTTTCCAAAGGTGGTGGTACTTGCTCTTCAGTGGCTTCCACTTCTTCCTCGTGTTCTAATCATAACCATACATATGTATATAAGAATGAATGCCATGTAATGCTCATGAGAGTGCAAAGATAATATAAACTTATTATCTAAGTCTTGAATACAACTTTCCTTCACGGAACTCCGAGAACTTAGGGTTTTCGGAGTGAGTAAAGGAGTTCACAGGGCAGGGGTGGGGGTTTTGGGTTTTAGTTATCAACCAAGGTCCAAATCAAGCCAAACTCTACCCAAGGCTTCTAAATAGTGTATAGGACTTATCTAAAAAATTTGGACATTTTTGGAATTACCATTTATCTTTTAAAAATCCAGAATTAGTGTTTTAAGTTATTTTAAATATTCTAAAATTCCCTGTTTAAACTAAAAATCATAAAACTATTTTTATAAAATACTAGGGAAAATAAGGAGTCTAGAAAAATTGGTTTCACAATTTTATGAATTTTCTGTAGTTTTCTACATATTTCTAAAGTTTCTCTAAAAAAGAAAATGAAAAAGTTTGAATAGTACTGGGCCAGAAGCAGTCCATACGGCCCAGCCACACAGAGAAACGGGACGCGCCCGCGCCCGCGTTGGTAGTCTTGCAGAAGGGCCCTCGAGGTTCTGGGTAACAGGAAATAAGTTCTTTTACTATTCCTATGTGTCGCTGACGGTTTACAGAAAGCCCCCTTGACTTCTGTTCCTTCGCACGACCAAGTCCTCGACGGCGTTGCGCACGGCTGAGCTCCGGTGAGCATCTAGACCGGTCGATTGGGGCAACGACTAGGTTCTCCGAGCAACAGACATGAAATTGGGGCTACCTTAATCATTTCCCCCAACCTAATTGCATCTAAGACCAACTAATTAGTGTTGGCCACGGTGACCGAGAAAACTATAGCAAAACTGTTGTATTCCTGGCGACCAGAGGCTACTCTGCGCAATTGAGTGGGTCGATGGGCATCACAGGCATACGAGAGCGCTTAAACAGGGTTTGAATCGAGCAAAGCTTTACCAGAACCGGCTGGCCACGGTGAACTTGGTTTCACGGTGTTCTTCAACTGATTTGGGGGGAATATGAAATTGGGGAGCTGTGGGGAATGATCGGAGCTACGAGTGGGTTCTCTGGATGCACGATTACCTAGCGGAACGGGCTGAGGCTTCAATTTATAGGATACTTAAGCGGTGGTGGCCAATTTGGTCGAGCAACGCTGGCTGTCGGAGATGAAGAAGAACCTGGCGCGGTGAATTCGTGTCCACCGCCGTGGCAGGCTCACCGGCGTTGATTAGACAGCAGTAGGGAGCTACGGTAACGCGGTGGAAAGACAAAGCCACGTGGCGCACGGCCGGGAGGCGGCGTTCACCGGCGAGTTTATCTATCTCCAGCCGTAAAGCAGAGGGGGAGCCACGGTGAGTCACCGGAGTGACCTCCAGCTCACCGTCGGCGAGGATCCTTACCCCGCGACGTTATCAATCCACCCCGCACGCGAATCTTAACGCCGGCGACGTGAATCGTGGTGGAGGGGTGATCGACGGGGTGGAGTGCTATGAATCCCCCCCGATAGCACTGTACCATGGCGATGATGTTCAGGCACTCTCACAGACCATCTTGGAGCTTGGTTTTCTCTCAATTTTGAATGACAACTCAACACAAGCTCTGCATCAAAGTTGTAATGCTACATACCAGCTACAAATTTGTTATAGGAATCATTCTCAAACTTGCACTAGATCTTAGTTGAATTGGCTCTCAAACTCAGATCCAAGTCACTGCCTATCTGAAATTCAGACTGAATCAGCCTGACAGCTTGACTTCAGGCCTGATTATCTCCAATATTTTCTTAACAACAATGCTCACACTCTTAAGCAAAGTTGTTCACCTATAATTGGGCTATAATTTTGATGTGGTGACCTAGGGCAAAAACCCTTTTGTTTAGAAGTTACAAGGTCACAAAGATGAGCACATTACACTGAAATTCAGACTTAGTCAAAAGAGTTCAAATGTGGCTCTTTTGCAAATAAGTCCAAACTCAGGGTTTTAGTTTGCAAATTCACATATGAGTGACCCAAATGACTTAAGATACTTATTTGACTTGGTTTTTGCACTTTAGTCCAAAAGTGGACTAATTTTGCACATAGGTCCATAGGGTTTGGTTTTAGGGTTTTCCAGGGTTTCAATTAGGGTTTTTGGTATCCCAGGGGTATAAATATGATTCAAGTTCATTCTTAGGAACATTTTATGACTATTCCCCTAAAGCCTTTAGGTTTTCTCAACTTGGGTTATGTTTTACCCCTTTAATCCCTATTTAGGGTTAAGTTCCCTATCCAGGGTTCTATTTGCAAAATACCAAAACAAAACAACTTGTTTGAAATTTTTACCTAGTAAATGCACTCTAGGTGTGTCAAACATATGCAAATGCCAATGTTTATGATGCCATGCTCAAGTTTTAGTTACAGTAACACCAGGGGTGTTACATCCTTTCCCCCATAAAAGAATCTCGTCCCGAGATTAAAAGTCCTAGGGTGAGTAATGGAAAAAGAAATGTGTCACATTTTTATTCCTTTATTTCTGGTACAAGGCAGGGGTGGTGTGGGGGTTCACTCCTTTATTACAGTAACTATACACACTTTAAAAATTACATGAGGCTAGAAAGCCTGGGAAATTCTTATCTAAAAAGTCTTGAGTTTCCCATGTAGCCTCTTCTTCAGAATGTTGGTTCCACTGTATCTTATAGAACTTGAGAGTTTTTCTCCGGGTAACCCTGTCCTTTTGATCCAAGACTCGAATAGGGTGCTCAGAGTATGTCAAGTCTGGTTCAAGGACAACATCTGTTACTTCAATGGTTCGATCGGGAACCCGAAGACACTTCTTCAATTGCGACACATGGAACACATTATGTATAACAGACAAAATTTCGGGGAGCTGCAGTCGATACGCCACTGGTCCACATTGCTCAAGTACCGGGAATGGACCAATGTACCTGGGTGCAAGCTTCCCTTTAACCCCGAAACGCGATATTCCCTTCATTGGTGAAACTTTCAGGTAGACATAGTCCCCTTCATGAAAATACAAGGGCATTCGCCGTTTGTCTGCATAACCCTTCTGACGAGCTTGTGCTTTCTTCATATTATGAATAATTTTCTGAACCTTTTCCTCGGCCTCCTTCACTATATCAGGCCTAAAGAAATACCTTTCTCTAGGTTCAGACCAATTTAGCGGAGTTCGACATCGTCGCCCATATAAAGCTTCAAAAGGTGCCATCTTGATACTTTCTTGATAGCTATTATTATATGAAAACTCTGCCAAAGGCAAATATTCATCCCATTTTGGTGAGAAGTCCAGAACACATGCTCGCAACATATCTTCGAGTACTTGATTAATCCTCTCAGTCTGTCCACTGGTTTGTGGATGATATGCCGAACTATGGAGCAACTTAGTACCCAAGGATTTATGAAGTGCTTCCCAAAACTTGGCTACAAATTGAGGTCCACGATCCGACACTATGGTCTTCGGAACACCCATGCAAACTAAGAATACGAGCAATGTACAATTGGGCATAGACAGTAACCGGGTGATCTGTCTTGACCGGCAGAAAGTGAGCAATCTTCGTAAGCCGATCAATTATAACCCAGATAGAATCATACCCTTTTGCAGTCCTGGGCAATCCCACGATAAAGTCCATACTTATGTCTTCCCATTTCCATATTGGGATCGGCAAAGATTGTAATGGACCAGCAGTTTTCATGTGTATGGCCTTGACACGTCTGCAAGTGTCACACTTAGCCACATAGCGTGCAATTTCAATTTTCATCTTCATCCACCAGTAGTGCTGCTTTAGATCATGATACATCTTAGTGCTTCCCGAATGAATAGAATAGCGACTAAGATGTGCTTCATCTAAGATTTGCTGGCGGAGTTCTTCATTCTTTGGCACCACTATGCGGTTATTGAACCATATCACACCTTGATCATCTTCTTTGAAACATTTGGCTGTTCCAGCCCTTATCTTCTCCCGTATGTGCTTCATACCCGCATTATCCCTTTGAGCATCAATTATCCTTTGCAAGATGATTGACTCAAGCTTTAGCTGATTCAGGGTTCCTTGTTGGACCATCCCCAGGTTTAGCTTTTCCATCTCTTGACATAAGGTATTGTCAGAGGTCTTTATCGTAAGACAGTGACAGGAAACCTTACGGCTTAGGGCATCTGCCACTACATTGGCTTTGCCTGGGTGATAATGAATTTCCAGTTCATAGTCCTTAATAAGCTCAAGCCATCGTCTTCGTCTCATATTCAATTCTGACTGGGTGAAGATATACTTCAAGCTTTTATGATCTGTATATATGTGACAGATATTTCCTAGCAGATAGTGACGCCAAATTTTCAGGGCATGAACCACAGTAGCTAGCTCCAGACCATGAGTTGGGTAATGCTCCTCATGTCGGCGCAACTGCCTTGAAGCATATGCAATTACTCGGCCCTCTTGCATTAATACACAGCCGAGTCCACTGCCTGACGCATCACAATATACATCAAAAGGCTTGGTGATGTCCGGTTGAGCCAATACCGGAGCAGTGGTTAATAATGTCTTCAATTGTTCAAAAGCTTCATTACACTTAGAAGACCAATTGAATTTAATATCATTCTTCAATAAACTTGTGATTGGCTTCACAAGCTTAGAAAAATCTGGTATGAATCTGCGATAATATCCAGCTAGTCCAAGAAAACTCCGGACTTGGTGAACAGTGGTTGGGGGTTTCCACTCCAGAATATCCTTGACTTTGCTAGGATCTACCGCAATTCCCTTGGCAGATAACACATGCCCCAAAAATTGAATTTCCTCTAGCCAGAACGCGCACTTGCTGAACTTGGCATACAACTGATGTTCCCTCAAGCGCGTCAATACAATCCGCAAATGTTGAGCATGCTCCTCTTCATTTTTGGAATATATCAAGATATCGTCGATGAAGACCACCACGAACTTGTCCAACTCGAGCATGAACACCGAGTTCATCAAATAAGTGAAATGGGCAGGAGCATTTGTTAGTCCGAAGGACATTACCAAATATTCAAATAAACCATACCGCGTAGTAAACGCGGTCTTTGGTATATCCTCGGGCTGAATACGGATTTGGTGATAGCCCGACCTGAGATCGATTTTGGAGAATACCCTCGCTCCAGTTAGTTGATCAAATAAGATGTCGATCCTTGGAAGAGGGTACTTGTTCTTGATGGTGACCTCATTCAGGGGTCGATAATCCACGCACATTCGTAAGGTTTGATCCTTCTTCTTAACAAAAATGGCGGGGCAACCCCATGGAGACGAGCTTGGCCGGATGAATCCTTTATTCAGTAGATCTTGTAATTGAATCTTCAATTCTGCCAACTTATTAGGAGGCATACGGTACGATCTTCGGGAAATGGGAGCCGTACCGGGCTTTAACTCAATTACAAATTCTACATCTCTCTCAGGTGGCAGTCCAGGCAAATCTTCCGGAAATACATCTGGAAACTCACATACTACCGGAATATCCTTAATCTCCGGTACAATGGCTTCATATATTCTACCAGAAGCTTTGGCTAGATTGGTTACGGGAATGGACAAAAGAATCTCTTCTTGATTATAGCTCAACCTGACGGTTCTCAGCTCAGTGTTGAGAATTGCCTTATGTTGGGTTAACCAATTCATACCCAAAATTACATTTATATCCTGGCCTTTCAGAACAATCATGTTAGCAGGAAAGTTCCGTCCGGCCATTGTTACTGGCACTTGATAGGCCACGTCTCTAGTAAAAATGTGTCCCCCAGGTGAATGAATTTTAAACCCTTCTTTTGATTCATGGCATGAGATGTGATGTGGCTCCACAAATTTCTTGCTAATAAATGTATGCGAAGCACCAGAATCAAAAAGAATAATTGCAGGGTGACTGGCCACGAGAAACGTACCCATCATCACCGGTTCACCTTCCGGTGTAGTGGCCACTTGAGTATAGTATATCTGCCCCGTCTTCTTTGTATTTTCCCCACATTGTTTCCCTTGGGCTGAGCTGATTTCCTAGATCCTTGCTGATTGATTGACTGATTCTGCTTGGGATATGGGCAATCCTTGATGAAATGCCCAGACTTGCCACAATTGAAACACCCGGTTGAAGAGCTGGGCAAAGCAGGGAATCGAGTGCCCGGGGCACCCGGCTGACTTGGGGTAGTGGGGGCATTGTTGGGACGAATAATGATTGGCTGCTTGAAAGGGAATGAGGGTGGACGAGAAAAAGAGCGACTTTGGCTAGAAGGCCGGATCACAAACCGTTGCCTTTTTGCCTGGCCCTGATTAGACTTCTCACCTCCAAATCCCTTGTTCTTCCCGGAACCTGCATATTTTGCTTCAACAGATAGGGCTGTGCTGATAGCCTTTCCATACGTGAGATCTATGCAGGTGGCCATTTTTCTCTGCAATCGATCATTTAGACCCCTCATAAAGAAATTCTTCTTCTTTAAATCAGTGTTCACCTGATCGATTGCATATTGCGACAGGTGATTGAACTTATTGAGATACTGATTGACAGTATCTCCTCCTTGTTTTAGCTTCGTGAACTCTTCTTGCTTCATATGCAGGACACCTTCGGGTATATAGTGCTCGCGGAAGGCCACTTTAAATTCTTCCCATGTTACTTGATGATTAGCAGGTTGAATAGCCACGAAATTTCCCCACCAGGTGCTGGCAGGGCCGCGCAGTTGTTGCGCTGCGAATAAAGGCTTCTGTGTCTCTGAACAGCGCAGAAGACCAAATTTTTGCTCAATAACCTGTATCCATTCATCTGCATCCAACGGGTCCTCAGCCTTGACAAATAGTGGTGGACGGGTTTCAGAGAAATCCAAATATGTGGTTTCACGGGGCCCTATTGATAACCCCTTCCACCCTGCTGCTGGAATTGTTGGCCCGCCATTTCTCTCAGAAAGCGGGTATTGTCTGCAGTTGCGTTCACCAAGGCGGCAATCGCCTCGGCCAATGTGGGAGGAACCGGAGGTGGATTTGGGGTAACCTCCCTCCCCCAGAAGTTCCTGCTGCATCCTGTCCTCGAGTCCTGGTAGGCATCTGAGGCAAAGAACATTTGAAATAAATATAATATGCCAGAGAAACCTTCCATTTTACATTACTATCAAAAGTAATGATACAGACTCGATGTTATACAACAGGATACATTACCCATTATACAATAGTTCAACCTATTATACAACATACTACTTCTATTTCTACAACTACACTACTACTCCTGCTTCTGGTTGCTCTTGGCAGCTTCGTCATTAGGTGTGGGAGACCATTCATCGACCAGCCTCATAGAAGGAGGGGGCCTAAAAAGGTCTAACTCACCACCAAGCGCTTCTCCCGCAACATGCGAGGGTCCAGCTTCTGACCTGACAGGATCCGCAGGGGCATTTGGGTGTAATTGCGAATACAGTACATGAACTTCCTCATGTAAAGTATTGCAATATACCTGCAAGTTGTCAATAGCAGTGCTAAGTTCTTCAACTCGTGCTCGAGCCTTCGCTTCCTTAGCCCAGGCTACTGAACGAGATTGTACTGCCCAATCAAGCGCCAAATCCCGATCAGCAAGTTGATCTTGCAGGCGGCGGATGTAACTTCTTAATTCATTTATTCGGTCGCCATCCGTGACCCATAAATTGGTCCTGCGTTGCAATTCTGTTTGAAGCTGATTCACTCGAGCTTCAAGCTCTCCAATCGGATCATTGCTTCCGCTACTGCTATCTTCCTCCCGTGGGGCAAGTTGGTGTCGAGGTACACCGATAGGCCCAGTATGCTTTCGCGCAGTTTTCCTTGTACGCGGCGGTATTTTCTAAGGGGGAAAATTTATTAGTACAATTCTTAGCATGATGCATGAATAATTACAGAATCAACCTTAGTTGATTCAACCTTCTATACATTGCACTCTTCCTATCTGGTCTTTGAAATAAACTCTTCAGAGATGCTTAGGTAAGAAGAGAAGAAATTTTCTAGATAAGTTTAAGAAAATCTTTTTGAAGATGCTACAAAATATCTGCCAAGAAGGGCTACGCTCCGATACCAGCTGTGACGAAACCCCCCAAGTCATTAGGCCCACCTACAGTTGTCCTTGTCCAACAGACCTCAGACAACCCTGTAGATGTTCCTGAATCACTTGACAAGTTCGGTATCTTTTCTCTTACCTTTCCAGGAACGTTTCACCCGTCTGACAGACAGTATGTTCATCGGAGATGCGGAAATGCGGAAGTGATTACATAAACTTACATTTATTTAAAAAGTAAGAGTAAGTCATTTAATACAGACTAGAGTGTAAAGCGAGTGCTGAAAAGTATTATTACAATACCTGGGAGGCAAAAACTCCTCCCATTAAGTTCTTTACATAAAAGTTTTTAAGGAGGACTCGGTCCTCCAGCAGCTTCATTCATGATTGTCTTCATTTTTCACCACCTTGGTACAAAAACAACAAAAGTTTGTGGTCTCCTCACCTAAAAACAACGGGGGAATAAACCTTGAGTATAGAATTACTCAGCAAGTCTTACCCGACTAAAGAAAAGACTCTCAAGGGTATGCTGGTTATATGGGAGTCAAGGTAAGGCCTTTCAATAATCAAAGACTCTGTTTGCAGAATTGCTTACTAAAGTGGATCCTTAAAATCAAGTTTTATTGTCAGGTTAGTAAATTACCTGTGTCTAGAGTTCTTTCTACTCTAGTTCAATCACTTGTCCTACACTAGCCAGTTTCTCATCAATCCTTCATCTTCACTAGATTGCTACGTGTAAGTCAATGACCAAGTCTCCATAACCGTGGAGGTACGGCGATCCGAATCGATTATACTAAGCTGAGGATCTCCAATCACACGACATATGTAGCACTTAACCCTTGCATATGTCAACCCGCCACCGGGTTTCTTAAGACCAGATCAGGTTCACGCAAACCGAGAGCACAGATACACCACCGTCTAGCCTCTTACCACGGAGGGTACACGCTACTCTCGCCACCGCTCCAGGCCCATTTCGTGTTATCTTATTCTGGCCTTAGTCTGCCTGAGGCAAAGCTTACGCATGACGAGGCATGTGACCAGTTAAAGGGTCCTCGGTCAGCAGGCCTACATCGACAAGGTCCTTAATCGACTCAGACGGAGACACTACACCGAGACTCTCTTCTCGTGCAAGTCACCCACCCGGTCTCAGCTTAATCATTTAACCCCAAAGGTTGGTACCTGACAGAGGTACATCTTTTTCGATGTTGAACCCATCAAGGCCTTTGACAGATTCACCATCAAGTTTTATTTTCGAAAACATCCCACCCACTTTTGCCACATCAACTTTTGTAAAAACAAAACATTTTGTTTTTCTAAAGCAAGGCTAAGCATCAAAAATCTTTTGTAAAACGGTGATCAAGGAAGGTAATCAAATTCAAGGAAGGTAATGCAGGAATTGTTTAACATTCAACTCCTATACTTAATGCAGCAAGCAAGTGAGAAAGATTTTAAAATCAAGGAAGGTGGCAAATGCACCGGGGCTTGCCTTTATTTATGGGTGAGTCAGGCTCGGATCCGCAAATATTGAAGTAGAAACAATTCTCAGCCTGAGTTTCCAAAGGTGGTGGTACTTGCTCTTAAGTGGCTTCCACTTCTTCCTCGTGTTCTAATCATAACCATACATATGTATATAAGAATGAATGCCATGTAATGCTCATGAGAGTGCAAAGATAATATAAACTTATTATCTAAGTCTTGAATACAACTTTCCTTCACGGAACTCCGAGAACTTAGGGTTTCCGGAGTCAGTAAAGGAGTTCATAGGGCAGGGGTGGGGGTTTTGGGTTTTAGTTATCAACCAAGGTCCAAATCAAGCCAAACTCTACCCAAGGCTTCTAAATAGTGTATAGGACTTATCTAAAAAATTTGGACATTTTTGGAATTACCATTTATCTTTTAAAAATCCAGAATTAGTGTTTTAAGCTATTTTAAATATTCTAAAATTCCCTGTTTAAACTAAAAATCATAAAACTATTTTTATAAAATACTAGGGAAAATAAGGAGTCTAGGAAAATTGGTTTCACAATTTTATGAATTTTCTGTAGTTTTCTACATATTTCTAAAGTTTCTCTGAAAAAGAAAATGAAAAAGTTTGAATAGTACTGGGCCACAAGCAGCCCATACGGCCCAGCCACACAGAGAAACGGGACGCGCCCGCGCCCGCGTTGGTAGTCTTGCAGAAGGGCCCTCGGGGTTCTGGGTAACAGGAAATAAGTTCTTTTACTATTCCTATGTGTCGCTGACGGTTTACAGAAAGCCCCCTCGACTTCTGTTCCTTCGCACGACCAAGTCCTCGACGGCGTTGCGCACGGCTAAGCTCCGGGGAGCATCTGGACCGGCCGATTGGGGAAACGGCTAGGTTCTCCGAGCAACAGACATGAAATTGGGGCTACCTTAATCATTTCCCCCAACCTAATTGCATCTAAGACCAACTAATTAGCGTTGGCCACGGTGACCGAGAAAACTATAGCAAAACTGTCGTATTCCCGGCGACCAGAGGCTACTCTGCGCAATTGAGTGGGTCGATGGGCATCACAGGCATACGAGAGCGCTTAAACAGGGTTTGAATCGAGCAGAGCTTTACCAGAACCGGCTGGCCACGGTGAACTTGGTTTCACGGTGTTCTTCAACTGATTTGGGGGGAATATGAAATTGGGGAGCTGTGGGGAATGATTGGAGCTACGAGTGGGTTCTCTGGACGCACGATTACCTAGCGGAACGGGCTGAGGCTTCAATTTATAGGATACTTAAGCGGTGGTGGCCAATTTGGTCGAGCAACGCTGGCTGTCGGAGATGAAGAAGAACCTGGCGCGGTGAATTCGTGTCCACCGCCGTGGCAGGCTCACCGCGTTGATTAGACAGGAGTAGGGAGCTACGGTGACGTGGTGGAAAGACAAAGCCACGCGGCGCACGGCCGGGAGGCGGCGTTCACCGGCGAGTTTATCTATCTCCAGCTGTAAAGCAGAGGGGGAGCCACGGTGAGTCGCCGGAGTGACCTCCAGCTCACCGTCGGCGAGGATCCTTACCCCGCGACGTTATCAATCCACCCCGCACGCGAATCTTAATGCCGGAGACGTGAATCGCGGCGGAGGGGTGATCGACGGCGGTGGAGTGCTCTGAATCCCCCCCCAATAGCACTGTACCATGGCGATGATGTTCAGGCACTCTGACAGACCATCTTGGAGCTTGGTTTTCTCTCAATTTTGAATGACAACTCAACACAAGCTCTGCATCAAAGTTGTAATGCTACATACCAGCTACAAATTTGTTATAGGAATCATTCTCAAACTTGCACTGGATCTTAGTCGAATTGGCTCTCAAACTCAGATCCAAGTCACTGCCTATCTGAAATTCAGACTGAATCAGCCTGACAGCTTGACTTCAGGCCTGATTATCTCCAATATTTTCTTAACAACAATGCTCACACTCTTAAGCAAAGTTGTTCACCTATAATTGGGCTATAATTTTGATGTGGTGACCTAGGGCAAAAACCCTTTTGTTTAGAAGTTACAAGGTCACAAAGATGAGCACATTACACTGAAATTCAGACTTAGTCAAAAGAGTTCAAATGTGGCTCTTTTGCAAATAAGTCCAAACTCAGGGTTTTAGTTTGCAAATTCACATATGAGTGACCCAAATGACTTAAGATACTTATTTGACTTGGTTTTTGCACTTTAGTCCAAAAGTGGACTAATTTTGCACATAGGTCCCTAGGGTTTGGTTTTAGGGTTTTCCAGGGTTTCAATTAGGGTTTTTGGTATCCTAGGGGTATAAATATGATTCAAGTTCATTCTTGGGAACATTTTATGACTATTCCCCTAAAGCCTTTAGGTTTTCTCAACTTGGGTTATGTTTTACCCCTTTAATCCCTATTTAGGGTTAAGTTCCCTATCCAGGGTTCTATTTGCAAAATACCAAAACAAAACAACTTGTTTGAAATTTTTACCTAGTAAATGCACTCTAGGTGTGTCAAACATATGCAAATGCCAATGTTTATGATGCCATGCTCAAGTTTTAGTTACAGTAACACCAGGGGTGTTACAAGATGTGTCCCCAAAGGACCTACCAGGCATGCCACCTGAGCGAAAAGTGGAGGTTGTCATAGAGCTTCTTCCTGGCACCGCCCCCATCTTTAAGAGAGCTTACAGAGTATATGTACTAGAGTTGGTTGAGCTTAAGAAGCAGATTGATGAGCTGTCAAAGAAAGGTTACATCCGGCCAAGCACCTCTCCTTGGGCCGCCCCTGTCCTATTCGTGGAGAAGAAGGATGGCACCAGAAGGATGTGTATCGACTATCGAGCTCTGAATGAGGTCAATATCTGAAAGTAGCCTAGAGGGGGGGGTGAATAGGCTAATCTGAAAATTTTCACAACAAACTTCGAAAGATTGTTAAATACACAGTTCGACTGGTGCAGGCCGGTTCAACAGCTACATGCGCAAGTTGAACCACTCTGAACCAATCCAACTGTTTTATAAACTTTAGACTATAATCTACTCGAAAATGTATTTCGCGAGTCCTTTTGATAAGTAAGTATAACTAAGTTAGAATGAGAAGATGAGTATGCAAAGGCTATTTCACTTCTAGATATACTCTACGGAAATATCTATATGTCAATCTTGCAAGTAAAAAAATATCTTAAGTTAAAGACAAGCAAGAACACAAGACACAAGATTTAATCCAAGGTTCGGCCACACCACAAAGGTGTCCTACTCCCCATTGTGGAGCCCACAAAGGGCCGGGTCTTTTTCAACCCTAATCCTCCAAAAGCCGACCACAAAGGTCAAGGCAGTCTCTTCTTATCTTAGCTCAAGGAGCGGGTGATACAAACTTCTTGGGGTTGTCCAAAAATTTGGAGACTCCCAAGCAACCTCAAAAGATCTTGAAACCTAGGGTTTCAAGAACACCAAGAAAGCACAAGAGGGGTTTGCACAAGCTCAAGTCTTTAAAAAGAGATGGGAGAGGAAAGCCAAATCGTGAGCACAAGCACAAACCTCACACCCAAGAGCTCCTCCAACAAGGTTGAATCTTGAGGAAGATTTAAGTGTGAGAGAGATGGGAGAAAGGAGTGCTTTGTCTCAAGTTAGGTGAGCAATAAATGTGTAAGTGTACAGCAGCATTGAAGAAGGGGGTGGAGGGTTCTATTTATAGTCACGGCTCAAAAACTAGCCGTTTGACCAGAAACCCCGCAGAAAACCGGTTGAACCAACCCCTAGGGTGGTTGAACCGCCCCCTGACAGGTCAGCAGACTGTCTACCAGTCTGACTGCTAGACTGACTAGCAGACTGACCTCTAGGCCGGTCAGTCATGACAGGACCGGTTGAACCGCCCCCTAGGGCGGTTGAACCGCCCCCTGACAACCCAAGTGACCTGACTGCCAGTCTGACTGGCAGACTGCAGGTCAGAACTCAGAGGGGTCAGAGACTAGTTGAACTGCCCCCAGGACCAGTTCAGCAGGTCTAGACCAGAGAGTTTAGGAGAGAAAACCCCAGCTCAACTGCTCGAGGGCAAGTTCAGCTGGTGTATGGTCAAAGAGGTCCACAGCTGAAGTTGAAGTTCAGCTCAAAATCTCAGCTGCAGCTGAAGAAGCTCAACTCAGCTGAAGTTAAGTTCAGCTGGAAAGCTCTGCTGCAGTTGAAGAAGTTCAGCTGCTTTTTAGCAAGAACACTCTAGGTTTCTCAAACCTAACCACGGTCAACCAAAGAATGTTAAAGTGATTTTTGGTTTTCAAAAATAGCTTTTGATTTTGGGGACTTGAGCTATAGCAAACACCTTTACCTGTGCGGAAAAGAATAAGGAAGAATTACATCATGCAACTCAAGATTTTACATAATATTTTATACGTCTGTTGCATGAAGTCCTTGGTGCTTCCTTAAGTTCCTGTTTCTTTATAATCATACATTGGGAACGAAAACTGTTAGTACCCTTATTTGTTTTGTCATTAAATCACCAAAACCCTCACTTGGGGTTGATTGCACTTACAATCTCCCCCTTTTTGGTGATTGATGCCAAAACAATTAAGGTCAAAAAGATAAACATTTGAAATAGAAAATTTCTTTTGAATGATTGTATGTAGATGGCTCCCCCTAAATGTGTGCACAAGTGTGAATCCAATGTTTTGACATAATATGTCATGTGAGCAACACATTTAGAGATAGTGACCAAGACCATACTAAATACAACCATCCGAGGGGTGCAAGAGTGTCATAATAGGAGTTGTGATGCAGATGACTATCTCTAAACACACATCATTTCACTTCATAGCAAGGCAATCATTACAAACTGATGAGACAAAAGATGAGGGCCAGAAGACCATCATATCACATTGAATAATAACCCAACAGTTTTATTTCATACAATGATAAGAGGATACGAGCCACAACAGTGACCAAAACAAAAACAATAATAAAAAGAAATACATAACCGAAAGAACCACAAACAGAATGACTAGAAATTTTGGATTTTCTCCCCCTTTTTGGCAGCAAGTACCAAAAACGAAGAGAGAGGGAGAAGAAGACACATGAATCAATATCCCCCAGGAGGAGGATAGGATGGAGGATATGATGTGTAGTCGGGAAAGAAAGTCCTCATCATGTCTTCCTCGAGTGAGGAGTCCCTAGGGGCTCATCACCCGCAGAAAAACCGGATGCATAAGATGTACGATGATGAGGAGGAGGTGGAGGAGGATGGTGGTGATGGTAACCAGAGCCGAAAGGCCGCGGGTCACCAGGAATGGGTCCCAGACCCGGGTAGGGAGGAGGAGGATAGTGACCAGAGCCGGACGACCTGGGGTCACCGGGAGTGGGTCCCTGACCCGAGTAGGGAGGAGGAGGATGAGGAGGATCCAAGGTGTAGAAAGGGTCATCATGGTCCTCGACCTCATCCTCCAGGGTAATGAATGGCACACCAAACTCCTGTTGGTTCCACTCATTAAGGTCTGTGGGGAAGGTAGGGGCTGGAGGTGGAGGGGACCCGGGAGGGAGAGGATGACCAGTCTCGGTTGCATAACGAAGAAAATCCTCATGCAGTCGGTCAGTCCTGCGACGTCGCACAGACTCCTCGACCGCCCGGGTGCGGCACATGGTGAAGACGCCAAGAAGGCCCTTGGCCAGACGAATGAAAAGTCCCTGGCCTCTACCCCGTCCCTGGCCCGGACGACTTCCTCTCCCGCTGCGGTCCATCGAACGTGAGGCAGCAGTGGCGCGAGAGGAAGAAGGGTGATGTGGAGGCTGAGGAGGAGGCTCATCAAAGGGAGCCCACTTCGTACGAGTAGCTGGGTTGGAGGAATCAACCCAGTAGGGTACGTAGCGGGAGTGTTTGACAGGTTTTTCAAAGTGAGTCTGGGTGACCACTTTGATCATCTTCATGATAAAGGGTGCATGAAGACACCCTTTAAGAGGAGACCAGGAAGCACGAATGGTCTATTCCCAGATCATGTCAAACACATTAATGCGAGCGAGACTGTTGGGAGCAAGGAGGAGGAGGAAGACCCGACTCTCCCCAAGGACGTTCATTTGATTTCCACCCTTCGGGAGAACGGTCATCCTGGACAAAGAGTTAAGGTACCTGTAGTACCTATGCATGTTGGCGGTGGTCCAGAACTCCCGATCCATAGAGACATGAATAAATTCAGTCTCTTCCCGCATGGGTAGCTTAATGTCATGGACTCGCATGTTGCTGCCCTGAATATCAGCATCAGAGAAGCCCAGAATATGGGCAAAACGACGGTAACTGACTTTGTGCCAGTTCCCCTGGATGAAGAAATACATGACAGGGTAATCATACCCATTGGCTTCTTCATCTACTTTCTTGACCTAGAGATGGCATAAAACTGAGCTACCACCTCGTCGTTCTAGGGGTATTCCATGGTCATAATATTTTTTAACCCCTTTCTCTCCAAGTTGCGGAGAGCTGACGTCATGTCAGCATCTCCCATGTTCTCACATCCTTCCCAGTCAATAAACTGATGCCTAACGACTTGGTGTTTCTTGGACAAAATGACTGAATTGTAGAAATCAGCCTAGAAAAGATTCCAAAACAGAGGGTCCTGGACACCAGGATGACGAGGAGTGAGAGAAGGGTTAGTGAACCTCAGGCGCTGAAGGGTGTCCACTCCCTTCAGAGAGAAGTCGACGGGAGGTTCATTTGGTCCGCGGGTAACATTCGCCGGATGCATGTGTAGGCCGGTGATGTAGAGTGCATCAGACGCCGGAAGATCAACGAAGTCGTCGAATGCCCCATCCTCCTCCTGGCAAGGAGCATATCCAGAGGAGGAAGTGCTGCGATGAGGTTGAGTGGCGCCAACTTTTTGGCGCCTCCCGCGAGCCGGCTGCGAGGGCATAGAGGAACCCTCTCCTTCCATCCTACCAGAGCCACGTCCTCTCTTAGAGAGGGAACGACGAGGCGGAGGAGAGGGAACCAGAGATTCCTCCTGAATCTCATCCGAGTCGCTGCTGAACTCAATCACGGATGGGTTGCGGCGACGCACCATGTTTGGAGAGGCTTTGGAAAGTTGGACCGGTTGAGGTGAGTGAGTGAGGAGGCTCAAACAAGGCTGAGAGACTAAGTCTTGAATGGTTGTGAGTGAGGGAAGAGAAGGGGGGCATATAAATAGGCAGTTGAGCTGGTCACCCAGGACCGGTTCAACCGCCCCCAGGACCGGTTCAACCGCTATTGAGCAGCGTGGTCTGAGGACCAGAATCGGTCAAGAGGATAAAGGCAAAAAAAAGTTCTGACGCATCTGAAAAATTTACAGCTGACAAGTCTGAAAAGTAAAAAGCAGATTCTGTAAAAAGTAAAAGCTGAAAAAGGCGCTGCAATAAAGTGACCTGACAGGACATTAAATAAAGCTGCAGATTCCAAAAGCAAAAGTTAAAAAAGCGTTGCACAGAAGTGACCTGACGACTGCAAAAGCTGCTGCGTAGCCTGAAAAAGTCGTCTGAAAAGGCGCTGACATGGTCTGCAAAAGGGGCTGCGTAGACAGAAAAACCGGTCAGGCTGACCGGTCAGAACCAGACCGGTTCAACCGGTCCCCAATACCGGTTCAACCGGTTTTGGCCAGGAAGGTCCTGGTTATTCCTGGTTAAAATCAGCTGACCTGAAGTTCAGCTCCGAAGTTCAGCTGGCCTCCTCCAGCTGAACTAGAAAGTCCAGCTGGCCAAGCCAGTTGAGCTTCGAGTGAAAAAATTTAAAAAGTTTTAACACTAAAACTCATTTGAATTTTAACATTTTCACCAAGTTTTGAATGATCATCACTAAGCTTTAAAACTATCAAACAAAGAATAGTGAATCAAGCAATCTTTGTGTCCGTTTTCAAGTTAAGTTGCGAGAATCCAAGATATTTAATTTACTCCTAAGAAAGCAAAATCTAGTCTCGTCGAGGGGTTTTGTGAAGATATCGGCTAGTTGATTTTCTGTGTTTACATGACATAATTAGATATCTCCTTTTGCTTCGTGGTCCCTCAGAAAATGGTGTCTTATGTCTATGTGTTTGGTTCTAGAGTGTTGCACAGGATTGTTGGCTAGTTTAATGGCGCTCTCATTATCACATAGTAGTGGGATTCTTTTAAAATCACAGTCAAAATCTCTCAAGGTTTGCTTCATCCATAGCAATTGAGCACAACAAGCACCAGCAGCTATGTATTCGACCTCGGTAGTGGAAAGTGCAACACAGTTTTGCTTCTTAGAGCTCCAAGACACCAGGGACCGCCCAAGGAATTCGCAAGTCCCCGAGGTGCTTTTTCGATCTACTTTGCAACCGGCATAGTCTGAATCAGAGTAGCCAAATAAATCAAAAAAGGAGCCCTTAGGATACCAGAGACCTAGATTTTGGGTGTGAACTAGATATCTCAAAATTCTCTTAACAGCCACTAGGTGACACTCTTTTGGGTTAGCTTGAAAACGGGCACACATGCACACACTAAGCATGATATCTGGCCTAGATGCAAATAAATACAGTAGAGATCCTATCATTGATCTATAAAGCTTTTGATCTACAGTTTTACCTTCTTCATTTAAGTCGAGATGACCACTTGAAGCCATTGGTGTCTTGGCGTGCTTTGCCTTTTCCATGCCAAACTTCTTGAGCATGTCTTGTGTGTACTTGGTTTGGCATAGAAAGGTTCCTTCCTTGAGTTGTTTAACTTGAAAACCCAGGAAGTACTTGAGCTCACCCATCATGGACATCTCAAACCTATTTGTCATAACCCTACTAAATTCCTCACAGAAAGTTTCATCAGTACTGCCAAATATAATGTCGTCGACATATATTTGACAAACAAATAATTGATTGTCAACTTTGCGAGTGAATAAAGTAGAGTCTACTTTTCCTATTTCAAAACCATTTTTAAGCAAGAAATCTTTAAGACATTCATACCATGCTCTAGGAGCTTGTTTAAGCCCATAGAGCGCTTTATGAAGAAGGTAGACATGGTTTGGCTTCTTAGGATCTTCAAAGCCCGGTGGTTGCTCCACATAGACCAACTCTTGCAGTGGTCCATTTAGGAAAGCACTTTTGACATCCATTTGATACAATTTGAAATCATGGTTAGTAGCATAGGCAATTAATATTCTTATGGACTCTAACCTTGCTACTGGTGCATAGGTTTCACCAAAATCAAGTCCTTCCACTTGAGTGAAACCCTGAGCAACCAGTCGTGCCTTGTTCCTTGTAACCAAGCCATTTTTATCTTGTTTGTTACGGAAGACCCATTTAGTTCCAATGACGTTTTGCTTGGGTCTTGCTAATAAGGACCAGACTTCATTTCTTGTGAAGTTGTTAAGCTCTTCTTGCATAGCAATGATCCAGTCTGGATCACTTAGTGCTTCCTCTACCTTAAGGGGTTCAAGAGAGGAGACAAACGAGTAAAATCCACAAAAATTTGCTAAACGAGATCGAGTTGTTACCCCTCTCCTGATGCTACCCAGGATGTTGTCCACAGGATGATCTCTCTGAATGCCCTGGTGCACTCGAGGGTGAGGCACCAGAGAATGTCTTTGAATTTGATCATCTTGTTCAATGGCTTCTTCTTCCTCACTAGCAGCTTCTTCTTGCTCATTCTCCACAATGGTTGGCATATCTTGTGGTAGAAGCTCTTCTTCAAGAATTGGATGACTTGAGGTTGATGGGTTTGCTTGGATGGAAGGATTTTCACCAACCACTCTAGCACTCCCATCAACAACCCTATTTGTCATCCAAATTCTCCCTTCATCATCGTCTTTTTCTTGTGGCTTCACCTCACCTATTGCAAGCTTCTTGATGGCTTCATTTGGTGGGATTTCATTTCCTGCAATGTCTTTAGAAACATGCCCTTGCGAGCCATTAGATTCATCAAATGTCATGTCTATCGCTATTTCAACAAGACCAGTGGTATTGTTGAAAACACGATATCCATGCGCATTTGATGCATAACCAAGCAAGAAGCCCTCGTCCACTCTAGGAGCAAACTTTGAGCTCTTGACTTTCTTGTTAAGAATAAAGCATTTACAACCAAATACTCTAAAGTAATCAACTTTAGGTTTGTTACCAGTGAGAAGCTCGTAGGCAGTCTTCTTGTAGATCTTGTGAAGATAAAGGCGGTTGATTGCATGACAGGCGGTGTTGACCGCCTCTGCCCAAAAATTGTCAGGGGTCTTGTACTCATCCAACATGGTTCTAGTGGCTTCAATTAGTGTTCAGTTCTTCCTTTCCGCAACACCATTTTGTTGTGGAGTGTAGGGAACCGAGAACTCATGTTTGATTCCTTCTTCGCCTAAGAATTCTTCGACACCCGTGTTCTTGAATTCTGTCCCATTGTCACTTCTCATTTTCTTGATTTTAAGCTCAAACTCATTTTGAGCTCTTCTCATGAATTTCTTCAAGGTCTCTTGGGTTTCACCTTTGTCACTCAAAAAGAAAACCCAGGTGAAGCGAGAAAAATCATCAACAATAACTAAGCCATACTTACTACCACCAATACTGATGTAAGCCACAGGTCCGAAGAGGTCCATGTGAAGAAGCTCCAAAGGCCTCTTGGTTGTGACCACATTCTTTGACTGATGTGGAACGCCATGTTGCTTCCCCGCTTGACATGCGTTGCATACCTTGTTTTTCTCAAACATGACATTTGTTAGTCCAATAATGTGATTATCCTTTTGAAGTTTGGCCAAGTTCCTCATGCCAACATGAGCTAGCCGGCGATGCCAAAGCCAACCCTTGTCGGATTTTGCCACTAAACAAGTCTCAGGCATCACTCTACTAGTTGTGAAATCAAAAAGAGTTTGCCCTTCAAGCGACCTGTAAAAGCAACAGAGGAATCCTCCCTTCTAAGAATCTTCACATCAACATCAGTAAATAGGCAATTATATCCCATTCCACAAAGTTGTGAAACGGACATCAAGTTATAGCTTAATGAATCAACTAACAAAACATTTGAAAGTGATTGGTGGTCAGAGATAGGAATGTTACCAACACCAATCACTTCACTCTTGCCACTATCTCCAAACACAATTTCTTGTGCTTCTTGAGTTAGTTGCAAGGAGTGAAACATGTCTTTCTCCCCGGTCATGTGATTTGTACATCCACTGTCAAGCACCCAGCTTGACCCACCGGAGGAGTAGACCTGCAAAACAAATTTAGGCTATGCTTTTAGGTACCCAAATTGAATTGGGTCCTGCAGTGTTAGTTATAGCCTTGGGTACCCACACACTTCTTTTCATGACTTTTCTTTTAGTGTAGGCACCCACATATTTAACAACCAATTTCCCTGAATCCCAAGTCAAAATATAATCACAAAGAGTGAGAAATGGGAGCATTAAATTTTTCTTCACTTGTGGATCCCACTTCTTTCATCTTATTCTTTGTGGAACTCAAGTTTACCTTTACTTGAGTTGACTTGTCATTTGAGGAGTGAATCCTCCCCAAGGCATCATATAGGGTGGTTCCCACTATGAACTTGGGGGATCTCCACCCCTTATGCACTACGCTAGGGTTTTCCTTAAATGAGTTGAACCCAAGCCCCCTTTTTCCATTGTTGGGCTTCAAGGACTTGTACTTGGGTTCAACTTTCTTTAACCCATCATTGCTAGAGCATCTCTTCAAAATTTCTTTGACCTTAACCTGTGAGCTTTTCTTCCTTGCATGGTTAGTCAAACAACAAGAAGCATGGTATTTGACACAATGTTTGCAAATGGTATTATTTGAGGAGCTAGACTTAGATTCAATCAATAAAGATGAAACATTGATGTTCTTGCAATTTTCAAGTTGCACTTGAAGTTCTTGATTTTGGACAGTCAAGCTTAACATGCTTGATTCAAGTGCATCCTTTTCATTTGCAAGATTAGTTATAGAGGTTTTCATATTTGTCATTTCTTTTTCTTTATCCTCTATAGTTATCTTGACTAAAGATACTTCCTTAGTCAAGGCTTCTAGCATTTCATATTTATTGAGTAGCAATTCTTGAAGCTCTAGGTTTCTCTCCTTTTCAAGGATGAGCAAGTCTTCTTGAGCATCAAGAGTTGCTTTTCTTTTATCTAGCTTCTCCATTAGTTTAGCAATTACATTGTATCTAATTAAACCAAATTCTTTAATCATCTTATTTTTCTTTGCAAGTTGTTCTTCATCATCATTAATAAAGTCATCATTAAATAAATGTACCTTGTCTCCTTTTGCCATAAGGCAAGTTGGAGTGTAGGAGTCGTCATGGAGGTTGGTGAAGAGTTGCGAGCTTGAAGTACATTGGATGGCAACATTTGCCACCACTTCTTCTTCTTTGGAGCTGGAACTCTCTTCATCGGAGTTCCATTCTTCACCAATATGGGCTTGACCATATTTCTTCTTCTTGAAATATCCCTTGTTCTTTCCTCCCTTTTTGAACTTGTCCTTTTTGTATTCCTTCTTTGTTTCTTGTTCCTTTTTGTTAGGACAATCCGCTATGAAATGACCGGTTTGGCCACATTCATAGCATGCCTCTTCTTTCCTTTCCTTTGAAACTTATCATTTTTCTTACAAACTTCTTGAATGTTTTAATGAACATAGTTGTGTCTTCATCACTTGAGCTATCTTCATCACTTGATGTCTCGACCACTTTCTTTGCCTTGTGGTCTTTGTTCTTCTTGGGGGTGTCTTGTTCATTTGAGATCAAGGCATGAGAGTCTCTTGTCTTGATTGGGGCTTCTTCAGATTCATGTTGTTGAATCTTTGCAAATAGTTGATGAGGCGTCGTTTCCTCATAGTCATCACGGTCTCTTATCATCCTTGCTAGACTCTTGTCCTTTTCTTTGTATGCTCTCATGAATAGTCTAGTGACCTTGGAGTCACTCCAATCTTCACTTCCAAGCACTCTTATTTTGTTTACCAACACCATTAATCGATCAAAGAGTGATTGGAGTGACTCACCCTTAGTCCAATCATATCTAGCAAGCTCACTCTCCAAAGCTTCAATTCTATGTCTCTTAGCTTTGGGATCTCCTTCATGTGACATTTTAAGAATATTCCAAATGTCACGGGCATCTTCTCTTCCTTGGACTTTCCAGTATTCTCCCGGACAAAGACTTCCTTTTATTATGCTCACCGCTTGAGCATTGCGGTGAACTTCTTGCATCATTTCTGGAGTCATCTCTTCTCCTTGGGTGGGCATATGCATACCTATATTGACAATCTCCCAAAGACTATGATGTACACCGATTAGATGTGACTTCATCTTATCGGCCCACTCGTCATAGTTCAACTCACTAAGAGTTGGTAACTTTCCAAGTGGGGCGGAAGAGAAGTTGGGAATAAAATTTTTAGAATAATCAAATTGAACTTTATTGAACTCATTACCTTTACTTTTGGTGGATGATCCTTCGGTGGTGATACCTATCTTGCTCATCACCTTTGACACCAAAAGTTCTACCAAGTCATCATTGTATTCAAATTTTCCCTTACCTTTATCTTCTTCGGCCTTTCTTCTTGATTCTTCTTCTTCGGCCCTTTTCTTAGCATCTTCCTCTTTCATTTTGAGGAACATCTTCTCGGCAATCTTCATGGCGAGGTCGAGGATCTTGGGGTCCACTTCCTCACTGGAAGATGTGATGGGGATTTCCTCGAGAAGAGGATCCACATGGTCCCTTTGAGTAGACATGATCGTTTCCTCACGCGGTTAAGCGTAAAATGAGGTACGAAGCTCCGATACCAATTGAAAGTAGCCTAGAGGGGGGTGAATAGGCTAATCTGAAAATTTTCACAACAAACTTCGAAAGATTGTTAAATACATAGTTCGACTGGTGCAGGCCGGTTCAACAGCTACGTGCGCAAGTTGAACCACTCTAAACCAATCCAACTGTTTTATAAACTTTAGACTATAATCTACTCGAAAAAGTATTTCGCGAGTCCTTTTGAGAAGTAAGTATAACTAAGTTAGAATGAGAAGATGAGTATGCAAAGGCTATTTCACTTCTAGATATACTCTACGGAAAAATCTATATGTCAATCTTGCAAGTAAAAATATCTTAAGTTAAAGACAAGCAAGAACACAAGACACAAGATTTAATCCGAGGTTCGGCCACACCACAAAGGTGTCCTACTCCCCGTTGAGGAGCACACAAAGGGCCGGGTCTTTTTCAACCCTAATCCTCCAAAAGCCGACCACAAAGGTCAAGCCAGTCTCTTCTTATCTTAGCTCAAGGAGCGGGTGATACAAACTTCTTGGGTCGTCCAAAAATTTGGAGACTCCCAAGCAACCTCAAAAGATCTTGAAACCTAGGGTTTCAAGAACACCAAGAAAGCACAAGAGGGGTTTGCACAAGCTCAAGTCTTTAAAAAGAGATGGGAGAGGAAAGCCAAATCGTGAGCACAAGCACAAACCTCACACCCAAGAGCTCCTCCAACAAGGTTGAATCTTGAGGAAGATTTAAGTGTGAGAGAGATGGGAGAAAGGAGTGCTTTGTCTCAAGTTAGGTGAGCAATAAATGTGTAAGTGTACAACAGCATTGAAGAAGGGGGTGGAGGGTTCTATTCATAGTCACGGCTCAAAAACTAGCCGTTTGACCAGAAACCCCGCAGAAAACCGATTGAACCGCCCCCTAAGGCGGTTGAACCGCCCCCTGACAGGTCAGTAGACTGTCTGCCAGTCTGACTGCCAGACTGACCTGCAGGCCAGTCAGCCATGACAGGACCGGTTGAACCGCCCCTGACAACCCTGGTGACCTGACTGCCAGTCTGACTGGCAGACTGCAGGTCAGAAGTGAGAGGGGTCAGAGACGAGTTGAACTGCCCCCCAGGACCAGTTCAGCTGGTCTAGACCAGAGAGTTTAGGAGAGAAAACCCTAGCTCAACTGCCCGGGGGCAAGTTCAGTTGGTGTATGGTCAAAGAGGTCCACAGCTGAAGTTGAAGTTCAGCTGGAGTTGAGAGCTCAACTCAGCTGAAGTCTAGCTCAGCTGAAAAGCTCAGCTGCAGCTGAAGAAGCTCAACTCAGCTGAAGTTAAGTTCAGCTGGAAAGCTCAGCTGTAGTTGAAGAAGTTCAGCTGCTTTTCAGCAAGAACACTCTAGGTTTCTCAAACCTAACCACGGTCAACCAAAGAATGTTAAAGTGATTTTTGGTTTTCAAAAATAGCTTTTGAATTTGGGGACTTGAGCTATAGCAAACACCTTTACCTGTGCGGAAAAGAATAAGGAAGAATTACATCATGCAACTCAAGATTTTACATAATATTTTACACGTCCGTTGCATGAAGTCCTTGGTGCTTCCTTAAGTTCCTGTTTCTTTCTAATCATACATTGGGAACGAAAACTGTTAGTACCCTTATTTGTTTTATCATTAAATCACCAAAACCCTCACTTGGGGTTGATTGCACTTACACAATCAAGAACAAGTACCCCTTGCCTAGAATAGAAGATCTGTTCAACCAGTTGAGAGGAGCCAGCGTGTTTTCAAAGATAGATCTGAGGTCAGGTTATCATCAGCTCAGGATTTGACATTCAGACATTCCGAAGACGGCATTCATTACCAAGTATGGGTTGTACGAGTTCACTGTGATGTCTTTTGGCCTGACAAATGCGCCAGCCTTCTTCATGAATCTGATGAACAGTGTATTCATGGATTATCTTGACAAGTTTGTGGTGGTATTTATTGATGATATTCTGATACATTCTCAAAGCGAAGAAGAGCATGCGGATCATTTGAGGATGGTTTTGCAGAGATTGCGAGAGCACCAGCTGTATGCAAAGTTGAGCAAGTGTGAGTTCTGGATTGATGAAGTCCTGTTCTTGGGTCACATAATCAACAAAGAAGGATTAGTTGTGGATCCGAAGAAAGTGGCAGACATTCTGAACTGGAAAGCGCCAACAGATGCCCGAGGAATCAAAAGCTTCATTGGAATGGCCGGAATATTATCGGCGATTCATTGAAGGGTTTTCGAAGATTGTGAAACCAATGACAGCTTTATTAGGCAACAAAGTTGAGTTCAAGTGGACCCAGAAATGCCAAGAAGCCTTTGAAGCGCTGAAAGAGAAGTTGACTACAGCGCCTGTCTTAGTCTTGCATGATGTGCACAAGCCCTTCTCAGTGTATTGCGATGCTTGTTACACTGGTTTGGGATGTGTGTTGATGCAAGAGGAAAGAGTTGTGGCTTACTCGTCCCGACAGCTGAAGGTTCATGAGAAGAATTATCCAATCCATGACCTAGAGTTGGCAGCAGTAGTTCATGCACTGAAGACATGGAGGCACTATTTGTATGGACAAAAATGTGATGTCTACACAGACCACAAGAGTCTGAAGTACATATTCACTCAGTCAGAGTTGAATATGAGGCAACGAAGATGGTTAGAGTTGATCAAAGACTATGAATTGGAGATTCATTACCATCCAGGTAAAGCGAACGTAGTGGCAGATGCTTTGAGCAGGAAGAATCAGGTCAATATGATGGTCGCTCATCCGATGCCTTATGAGTTGGCCAAAGAGTTTGACAGGCTGAGTCTCGGATTTCTGAACAATATGCGAGGAGTAACAGTTGAGTTAGAACCCACATTGGAGCGGGAAATCAAAGAAGCATAGAAGAATGATGAGAAGATCAGTGAAATCCGGCGACTGATTCTAGACGGCAGAGGCAAAGATTTTTGGGAAGATGCAGAAGGTGTGATATGGTTCAAAGACCGCTTGTGTGTTCCCAATGTCCAGTCTATTCGAGAATTGATCCTCAAGGAAGCTCATGAGACAGCTTATTCGATACACCCTGGAAGTGAGAAGATGTATCAGGATCTAAAGAAGAAATTCTGGTGGTACAGAATGAAGAGGGAAATCGCCGAGCATGTGGCTATGTGTGACAGTCGTCGACGGATCAAGGCAGAGCATCAGAGGCTAGCTAGATTGTTGCAACCATTGCGAATTCCTCAGTGGAAATGGGATGAAATTGGTATGGACTTCATAGTCGGATTGCCCCACACTCGAGCCGGCTACGATTCCATTTGGGTAGTGGTGGATCGCTTAACCAAGTCAGCCCACTTCATACCTGTCAAGACCAACTACAGCAGTGCAGTATTGGCAGAATTATACATGCCTCGGATCGTTTGTCTTCATGGTGTGCCAAAGAAGATAGTGTCAGACAGAGGAATGCAGTTCACCTCTCATTTCTGGTAGCAGTTGCATGAAGCCTTGGGCACACATCTAAATTTCAGTTCAGCTTATCATCCGCAGACAGACGGTCAGACCAAAAGAACTAATCAAATCCTCGAAGACATGTTGAGAGCCTGTGCGTTGCAAGATCAGTCCGGATGGGACAAGAGGCTACCTTATGCAGAGTTCTCCTATAACAACAGTTACCAGGCCAGCTTGAAGATGTAACCATTTCAGGCGCTTTATGGAAGGAGTTGTAGAACTCTGTTGTAATGGGACCAGCCTAGAGAAAAGCAAGTGTTTGGGCCAGACATTTTGCTTGAAGCTGAAGAGAACATCAAGATGGTTCGGGAGAGCCTGAAGATAGCGCAATCAAGGCAGCGAAGCTATGCAGACACGAGAAGAAGAGAGCTGAGTTTCGAAGTTGGAGATTTTGTCTATCTGAAAGTGTCACCCATCAGAGGAGTCAGAAGATTCGGAGTCAAAGGCAAGCTAGCACCCCGCTACATCGGTCCTGTATCAGATTCTCGCAAGGCGTGGAGAAGTGGCCTATCAGCTCAGTCTGCCAAAAAATTTGTCTGCCGTGCATGATGTCTTTCATGTGTCTCAATTGAAGAAATGTCTGCGTGTGCCAGAAGAGTAGTTGCTAGTGGAGGGTCTTGAAGTCCAAGAAGACTTGACCTACATTGAGAAGCCAACGCAAATTATTGAGACTGCAGACAGAGTCACCCGAAGGAAGACTATCAGAATGTGCAAAGTCAGATGGGGTCATCACTCCGAAGAAGAGGCAACATGGGAGCGTGAAGATGATCTGATGGCTAAATATCCCGAACTCTTTGTTGGCCAACCTTGAATCTCGAGGGTGAGATTCTTTTAAGGGGGATAGGTTTGTAACGCCCCGAATTTGAGAGTTGAATTTTTTATTTCTCTAGCACTCACCAAATTCGGGCGTTACCTTTCCTCTTTCTTTTTCTTCTCGCTATGCCTTGTGCTTTTTCAAAGTTCTAGCGAGAATTAGCTCGACATCTTGTGTAGGTGAACCCTAGAAATATTTTCTTTGTTTGTTGCATCATGTCGAGCCATGCATCAATTCACTTTGGGGTGTATTCGCTTGGTTTCCATAAAGTTTGCACTTAGTAGAAGGTTAGAGATAGAATAGATAATAGGAAGAAATTGGAAAAGGGAAATTCCCTCTCCCCCCTTTGGGTCGGCTTCTCGCTGCGGCCCAGCCAGCTTCCCCCCCCTGGCGCGGCCTGCCCCTCCCCCCCCCCCCCCCCCGCGCAGTGGCCCAGCCGGCTCAGCGGCCCAGCTTGGCGCCCCCCTCCCCCGCTTTGGGCCCACTTGGCGGCCCAGCCGCCCCCCACTCCCCTCACGCGTGGTGCGCGCGGCAGTTAGCCGCCGCCGCCACCCCCCCGTGGGCCCCACCTGTCATCCCCTCCCCCCCTCCCCCCAAAATCTCTCTCTCTCCCTCCCTCGCGCATGTCTCCCCCGCCCATCGCCGAACCGCCGCTCACCCTCGCCCCTCCCCGCGCAGTAAGCCCCTCCCTCCTCTCTCCTCTCCCTCCTCCTCTCTCCTCTCCCCTCCCTCCCCTTCTCCGGCCATGGCGCCGTCCGGCCGGCCCTGGCTCCCTCTCCCTCGCACGCTGGCCCAACCTCGGCCCCCATCCCGGCGTGGCCGGCCTCGGCGGCCCTGGCACGCTCGCCCTCCCCGTCCCCGGCGCGTGGCTCGGCTCCCAGTGCCCGGTCGCGGTGCGGCTCCCCGTCCCAGCCTGCCTCGGCGCGCCCGCGGCGTGGCTCCCCTGCTCGCTCGGCCCCTGTCCCCGCGCGGCCCAGCCCCGCTCGCTCGGCTCGCTCCCCTGTCCCGGCGCGCGCGGCCTGGAGCTCGGCCGGCACGCGCGGTTGCCTCGGCCCCCGGCGCAGCCCCGCTGCCTGCTCGCGGCGCACGGCGCGTGCGCAGCTCGGCCCCGGCGTGTGCCCGGCTCGTTCGCGGCGCGTCAGCGCGGCCTTGCGTGCGCGCGTGCTCGCATGGTGCACGCGGTGCTTTGGCACGGCTCGTCGTGCCCTCGGCGCAGCTCGTCTACCCCTAGACGTGCCCGTCTACCCCTAGCCACCCGTCAACCCCCCCCCCCCCCCCCCGTGTATTCTATGCGTAGTGATCACGTTATTTATATCAATGAAATGGAAACTCAACTCAGAAATTGATTACGTTAGTTATTTCATGTAGTTAATTATCGACTTAGTTTAATGTCAACCAATTGGAAATAGTTATAATTCTATCAGTGCATGTGATTAACACTTGGTAGTGTAACTAGGTGGAACTAGATCACGTAATGCTTAATTATGCATCTACCCGTAAAACGCTTCGATTATAGCTTTAACCACTGCGAGACTTTCCTTCTTCTCTTTCTAGCCACGGCGAATGCAATATCGTATGTTATATCTTATACATATTCAGTTTATCTACTCTCTTGTATGGTGTACTGTTTATTTCCTAATTCAAATGGATGGATGTATGTTTGCGCTTGCATAGAGAACGGTCTGGTTGAGGAGTCTGAAGAACTCGCAGGAGAAGCCCCTGAGCAGCAGCTGGTTGGTGGAGGCAAGTGTCCCTTAACCTATCTTTGTCCTATACATTCTATAACTCACTTCCCGCATTTACACAGTTATACCTAAGGATTGACTAGCTTTTGTTATCCATGTCCTTGCTTACCTATTTGGGTTGGATTATTATGGTTTAGCTTTATGCTAGTGCTTAACATTAATCAATGAACATGATGAGATTTATCAATTATACGATGTTTCCCTCCTTTATTACTGATGTTATACTTGTGGCATTTAAGGGGGCTCGAGCGGTTTCTCGAGTACCTCTCTGTAAGGACGTGTTCGTCGGATGACCTTTCGGGAAAACTAGTGCAACCATGAGGGTGGAATAGGACGCCCTTAGCTGAATAATTAGAGGAACCGGGGTGTAGTTCGCTTAGTCGTCGTGCCGTTAATGGGGCTCAGTGTATGCGGCTCGCTCTACCAAGGTTGGTTCGCCCCTTTGGGAGCAGTGCGGTGCATTTAGGAAACCTAACAGGTGGCTACAACCCTGGAGAATCTTTGTAAAGGCTACGTAGTGATACCCTGCCGGGTCACCTTGGTAGTGATCAATGGAGAGTCATGATCTCCGGGCAGAAAGGGAATCACGACTTGTGGGTAAAGTGCGCAACCTCTGCAGAGTGTTTGAAAACTGATATATCAGCCATGCTCGCGGTTATGAGCAGGCCAAGGGAGCTCCATTGATTAGTGATACTTGATCAGAGATGTTCGGATTATAGGTGGCAATGAGAATGATGGTTTTGGCATTGACTATGGTAATGGTAAGTGGTATTCTTTTCGTTTGGAAAGGATACTTTTGGGTTAATAACGTGGGTTAATTCTAAAACTTGGCTTTCTCTACTAGTAATAATAATCTGACCAACTAAAAGCAACCGCTTGACTTACCCCCACATAAAGCTAGTCCACTACAGCCAAACAGGATACTTGCTGAGTATGTTGATGTGTACTCACCCTTGCTCTACACACCAAACCCCCCCCATCCCTAGGTTGTCAGCATTGCAACCACTGCTCAGGAGAAGATGAAGTCGTGGAAGAAGACTTCCAGGAGTTCCAAGATTACGACGAGTTCTAGACGTGGGTTAGCGGCAACCCCCAGTCGGTTGCCTGTGAAGGCCGCGTGTATCTACGTTTCTTTTCCGCACTTTGATTATTGTAAAGACTATGTGGATGTCTCAGACATATGATGTAATCGACTATTATTCCCCTTTTATATTATGATTTGAGCACTGTGTGATGATGTCCAGTTATGTAACGGCTGTGTACGTGAATTGCTGATCCTGGCACGTACATGGTTCGCATTCGGTTTGCCATCTAAAACGGGTGTGACAGTAACCACTCGATCTCGTGTCGGTCATTTTTGTGAACATTACTCTTTTGTGTCTTCCATTGAGCCATATAGGGTAGAAGATGCCTTAAGAGATTCAGATAGGGTGTTGGCAATGCAAGAGGAGCTCAACAATTTCACAAGGAATAAGGTATGGCATCTTGTTCCACGTCCTAACCAAAATGTTGTAGGAACCAAGTGGGTATTCCGCAACAAGCAAGATGAGCATGGTGTGGTGACAAGGAACAAAACCCGACTTGTGGCCAAGGGATATTCACAAGTCGAAGGTTTGGATTTCGGTGAAACCTATGCACCTGTAGCTAGGCTTGAATCAATCGTATATTACCTGCCTATGCTACTTACCATGGCTTTAAGCTCTATCAAATGGACGTGAAAAGTGCCTTCCTCAATGGACCAATCAAGGAAGAGGTCTATGTTGAGCAACCTCTCGGCTTTGAAGATAGTGAGTACCCTAATCATGTTTACAAACTCTTCAAGGCGCTTTATAGGCTCAAGCAAGCCCCAAGAGCATGGTATGAATGCCTAAGAGATTTCCTTATCACTAATGGCTTCAAAGTCGGCAAAGCCGATCCTACTCTCTTTACTAAAACCATTGCAAATGATTATTTCTATGCCAAATTTATGTTGATGATATCATATTTGGGTCTACTAACAATTCTACTTGTGAAGAGTTTAGTAGGATCATGATTCAAAAATTCGAGATGTCTATGATGGGGGAGTTGAAGTATTTCTTAGGATTTCAAGTGAAGCAACTCCAACAAGGCACCTTCATCAGCCAAACAAAATACATTCAAGATATTCTTACCAAGTTTGGAATGAAGGATGCCAAGCCCATCAAGACACCCATGGGAACCAATGGGCATCTCGACCTCGACACGGGAGGTAAATCCGTAGATCAAAAGGTATACCGGTCGATGATAGGATCTTTACTCTATTTATGTGCATCTCGACCGGATATTATGCTTTCCGTATGCATGTATGCAAGATTCCAAGCCGATCCTAAGGAAGTTCACCTTAGGGCCATGAAAAGAATCTTGAGATATTTAGTTCACACACCTAAGTTTGGTCTTTGGTACCCCAAGGGATCCACCTTTGATTTAATAGGATATTCGGATGCTGATTGGGCAGGGTGTAAAATTGATAGAAAGAGCACATCAGGGACTTGTCAGTTCTTGGGAAGATCCCTGGTGTCTTGGGCTTCAAAGAAACAAAACTTAGTAGCTCTTTCTATCGCCGAAGCCGAGTATATTGCCGCAGGCCATTGTTGCGCGCAATTGCTTTAGGATGAGGCAAACCCTTAGGGACTATGGCTACAAATTGAGCAAAGTCCCTCTCCTATGTGATAATAAGAGTGCAATCCACATGGCGGATAATCCCGTTGAACACAGCCGCACTAAGCACATAGTCATTCGGTATCACTTTTTGAGGGATCACCAACAAAGGGGGATATCGAGATTGCTTATGTTAGCACCAAAGAATAACTAGCCTGATATCTTTACCAAACCATTAGATGAGAAAACCTTTACCAAACTTAGGAATGAGCTAAACATTCTTGATTCTCGGAACTTTGATTGATACTTTGCACACATAGCTCATTTATGTACCTTTGAATCATATCTCTTTTATGTCTACGACTAATGTGTTTTCAAGTGTATTCCTATGCCAAGTCGTAGATTGAAAGAGAAATGGAGTCTTCGGCGAAGACAAGGCTTCCACTCCACTCTATCGGTATTATTTACCTCTTCGTCGTCACTCCGTATCGCTCTCCACTTTGGTATAATCTTCACTCATATTTATTTGTACCTTTGGGGAGAAAGTACTAAGTGCTCTAAAGACTCCAGTTTTTGGCAATTAATGCCAAAGGGGGAGAGAATATAGCCCAAAGCAAAAGGACCGGACCACCACCAATTTCAAAGTTTTACATGAAGTTTTAAAAGAAGTTTTCAATTGGTATCCTATGATGAAATAGAAGTTTTCAATTGGTATCCTATGATGAAATATTTAAAAGAGGATTTTTTTTTCAATTGGTTAGTATTTTTCAAATTGGTATTAGTTAATCTTCTTTCAATTAAAACCCTCTTGAACACTAAGAGGAGAATTTCATCCAAAGGGAGTTTTGTTTAAGTCAAAGGAAAAGCATTTGAAACAGGGGGGAGAAAATTTTCAAATCTTAAAAATGCTTCTTGCAATCTTATTCATATACCTTTGACTATTTGCAAAAGGACTTTGAAAAGATTTTCCAAAAGAATTTGCAAAAACAAAACAAGTGGTGCAAGCGTGGTCCAAAATGTTAAAAAGAAAGAAAGCAATCCATGCATATCTAATGAAATTATGAATTGGTTTAATTCCAAGCAACCTTTGCACTTACCTTATGCAAACTAGTTCAATTCTGCACTTATATATTTGCTTTGGTTTGTGTTGGCATCAATCACCAAAAAGGGGAGATTGAAAGGGAAATAGGGTCAAACTTTTTCCTATAAATATTTTGGTGGTTGAATTGCCCAACACAAATAATTGGACTAACTAGTTTGCTCTAGATTACATAGTTCTACAGGTGCCAAAGGTTCAGCACAAACCAATAAAAAGATTAAAGTTAGAGTTCAAAAGAAAGGAGCAAAAGAAACCAAAGAGAACTCTGGTCTTGGCGCACCGGACCGTCCGGTGTGCCACCTGACAGTGTCCGGTGCACCAGGGTGAATCGACTTCAAACTCTTCACCTTCGGGTTTCTGAGGCCGCGCTCCGCTATAATTCACCGGAATGTCCGATGTGCCAGCGGAGCAACTGCTCGCCAGCGCAACGGTCGACCTCAACGGTCGACTGACAAGTGAACAGTGCGCGGACAGTTCACGCAGAGTCAGAGCAGCGCCTAGAAGGCGCACCGGACAGTGAACAGTGACTGTCCGGTGCGGCACCGGACATGTCCGGTGGCCCAAGCTGTTAGAGCTCCAACGGTCGAAACTGTCAGAACCCTAACAGTTGGGTGACGTGACTGGCGCACCGGACAATGTCCGGTGGCGCACCGGACTGTCTGGTGTGCCCATCGACAGCAGCTCTCCCGAACGGCTGTTTTGGTGGTTGGAGCTATAAATACCCCCAACCACCTATATTCAAGACATCCAAGCATTCACTACTCCTCATTCAATACAAGAGCAATACACAACACTCCAAGACACAAATCAAAGCCTCCGATCAAATCAAAGTCCACAATTCAACTCTAGTTTTTAGGACTTGTGAGAAGATCGACTTGTGTTCTTTTGTTGCTCTTGTTGCTTGGTTGGCTTTCTTCTTTCTCTCATTCTTAATCTCAAAGCCTTGTAAGCAAAGCAAGAGACACCAATTGTGTGGTGATCCTTGCGGGGTCTAAGTGACCCGGGAAATCAAGGAAGGAAGCTCATTCGGTCTAGGTGGACCGTTTGAGAGAGGGAAAGGGTTGAAAGAGACCCGGTCTTTGTGACCACCTCAACGGGGAGTAGGTTTGCAAGAACCGAACCTCGGTAAAACAAATCACCGTGTCATCCGCTCTATTTCTTTGGTTGATTTGTTTCCGCTCTCTCTTTCGGACTCGGTTTTATTTCTAACGCTAACCCCGACTTGTAGTTGTGCTTAAAGTTGTAAATTTCAGTTTCCGCCTATCCACCCCCTCTAGGCGACTTTCAGTATCACCAGATGCCCATTAGGTTCTTAATAGATTAGGATAGATATTACAAGAAGCTAATTGTTTTATGATGTTTATGATTTTGGTCCATCATTTCTATTCAGAAAGTTTCGGGCTATGGTTTCCTAATCCATTCATGATGAAGTAAGTTTATCCATTTGCCTTTGTTCTTATAGTTGGATCTGATTTTCCTTGTGCTATTAGTTTGTCTTATGAACTGCATTTGTCGAATTGTCTTGTTTGTGTATATGGTTCCTTACGGTATATTGCTTTTTATATTTATTTCTATCAAAGGTAAAGGGTATTGATTGTGCAACATACTTAAGTTGTGATGACCAAAGTCACCTGGATATGGCTCCTGGATCTTACCATGGAGTGCGACAAATTACTGAAATGGTGCAGAAACCAATGGCTGATTTCAGGCAACATCCTACCAACTGAAGGCTTCATGATTCAGATATCTTCTTTTCCTACCGTTTTGATCAAATGGATTTTAAACTATAGTTTGTTTGTAAACATTTATAGTAAAGTCATTGAATGGTGGTGTATGGTTTTCTCGTGTCATGTCACGTGAAGCTCTGTAGCTATGAAGTTTCTGTTTGAGAAACTTTAATTGCTACTATTTAAAATGCTGTCAGTCTTGCATTCTCTGGTGCAACAGACACGAAACTAATAGATTAACTGCTTTAAGAATTTTAGTATGAAACGGACTATAACATTTTATAATGTGTTAAAGAAATGTTTGTCTTTTGTAGTTGTTTTATTTGTACTATAAGGTCTGATATTTATTTTTCAAAGAAGAAATCGCCCCCTCTTCTTTTATATGCTGAAAAGCTTAGGCAAGTAATGTCAGGTAAGTATTTGAGCAAGTGATGCTATATTTTAACTTAATAGATACACGCACATTTATATGGTACAATGTTGTAAGTCGTATATAAAATCTTAATAAAATTATTTAATTGAATTAATTTTTTATAACATGAACCAAATCATCTTACATACATGCGTGTTTATCATTGTAACTCGAGGTCACTAAAGTAGTAGATTGTGAATTATAACATTCTCCGCGTTTGACACATGTCTTGTTCTGTTGATTCGAGTACTCGACCAATCGACCTTTTTGTCTGGCCTGTGGCTCCGCTGGGATATTGTTAGGTTACATGAAGATCGAAGGAGAATTTTTTTATTTAATTTTGACTAGCAAAATATTAATCCTTTCAATCCACTAATAAGTCATTCCAAATGATTACGTCGCCGTCCTCTCGACCCGAACCAGGACGAAATCCCCCATCCCCAGACGTTGATACGAGTATACGAGGCCGCATCAAGCACGCAATCGCCGTCAGCTCGGTCTACGGCCCCGTACCGGTATTCCACCGCTTGCACGCCAACGCGAACGCCGGCCGCCATGGCCTCTTCCGAGTCCCACAATCCCACGCAATCCGCCATGGCCTCCTCTGAGTCTCCCAATACCGCGCCTGCGGCCGCGGCCGTCGCTTCCCAACCGGCCCGCGATTTCCTCGCCCACCTCGAGGCCTATCTCGCCCGCCGCGACGGCGTCGACAAGCTCCTCAAGATTTCCCGCTACGCCACGCGCCTCGCGCTCGCCGCGGGCCCCCCGCTGCCCCCCGGCGCCTCCGCCCGCCTCAAGTCCTTCGAGTCCAGTGTCGGCCTCAGCCGCAAGGCTTTCCGTCTAGGCAAGTTCGTGCAGTCCCTTAACGCCCTCCGCGCCCACCCGCACCCTCCCCCGGCGCTCGCGCTACTCGCCTACGGCGGTGAGGGCGTCTACTACTTCGTCGAGCAGTTCGTCTGGCTCGCCAAGGCCGGGCTCCTGCCTGCGCACCTTCTCCCGCGCCTCCAGCGCCTCAGCGCCTGGGCTGAGCTGTTGGGCTACGTCGGCTCCATTGTGATTAAGCTGGAGGAGGTGGCGAAGATCGAATCGTCGATAAAGAAGCGGCTCGCGAAGGACTGTGATAAGGAGAGCGAGGCGGTGAAAACGATGCAGGGTAAGCTGCTGCTGAAGCGGATGTCAGTGGTGCAGGACGTGGCGGATGCAGTCATGGCACTCGGAGACGTCACCGATGGCAAGGGTTTGCTCGGGAGCTCCACGCTGATGGCATTAGCTGGACTGCTCTCGGCGTTGATCAGCACGCATAAGAACTGGAATTCTTGTTGAAGCCTGAAGGTACATGTTATAGGTAGCACATCATATGATTAAATAAAGCTCTGATTAGAGCGATAATTAAGTGTTTCCTCCGGAAATATGGATGCTCCTAAAACTGATACCAGGTCCTCTGGGGAATGAATGAAGTTTATTCTGATTCATTTAGTTGGACCAAAGAACTCTTGTGTTTTTTCAGCCATCTTGATCATTAAGTATTTTTTTGTTCTTAAAAGTATATCTACTGCTGCTGTGTATGATTGAGTTCAGATAAGATGATCTTGCTTTTCTCCAACCCACGTTTACAGGGTAGTGTTTTGCTTCATCTTCATAGTTCTCAAATCAAAAGCATTGTGGTTGAGTCTCACCTGCAACCTTGAGCTATCCAATATGGCAATATCCATGTCAAATTAATTTTGAGCACCAAGATGCTCGGTCTGTTCTCCATATATCAATTTAGCCATCATAATCTGCTTCTCATGAACAAAAAATAAGAAATACAGAGTACATTTAGATTCCTAAATAAGGAATAGTTTGCAAATTGGGTAACAAAACTCTAGAACTTATGTAATCAAAGCCTGGCACATCATGAAATAAAATACCCATCTCCCCAAGCGCAAGTAAGGTATAAAAATGATGAAGGATTGCTAACAACTAAATCAATGACATAAACTTGAGAATAGCAGGAGGTCTGAGCTTGAATATTGAAACATTATTGAGTTATTGACTCTTATTTTTTCAGGCCAAAAGACAAATTAGGTTTTGTTTGTATGGCCGATTGCCATCTATTAAGTTAGGCTAATTCAATGAACCTAGAAAGCATGGTGATCAGAGCAAAATAAAACTCCAAGAGCTATTTAATTGCAATCAATTAATGTACGGCATGATTTGTTCATTACCTCTAAAACCGTGGCTGGACTTGTCTTTTATACTGCTATAAGTGGAGAGCTGCAATGCAACTAATGGATGCAACTTAGCTCATTTCATTTATTTGTTAGCCATTGATTGATTCAAATATGCATGGCATAAAGTATGGCAATGTGCCAAATTTCATCTGATTATATGTTTCACTGTGGTTGTGTGACTGGCATTCTAGCAATATTATTACTGTGCAATATATAGTGGTATGCACTATGAAATTTGGTTAATTTTGACTATGCTGTTAAGATGATCTGCTGCTAAGGTTCTCGTGTTGCTGTGGTGGGTGATGGGCTGGTGAAAACTAGGGAGCTGTAAGTGCCTCAAGGTATTGCTGTGCAGTGGTCTTTTTCCTATTATTGTAAACCACATTTGGCACTTAAATGTTGCAGGGATGATTTAGCAGTTGTACCTTTTCTTTGGGATTCTCTTCACCATGTTTAGTGGGATAAAACTTCGATGTTTGATTGGGTGGCTAAGAAAATTTGTATCCTTGTTTGCACTTGTTTTTCATGCAAATATTGTGTTATGAGTATGACCATTAATGTGTTTTGTTTCAATGGCTGAGTAGGTCAGCTTAATGCTGTTCTTGGAATGTCTCTATATCGGTGCGCATTAATGAAAAGGGTTAATTAGCAAGTAATGTATTACTGTTTTTATTGAATTCAATACTTTGTATTTACTGTATGCTAAGCAGCCAACATTCATCTTATTGCTTATGCATATATTGAGGAGATAGGAGAATTAATTTCTCTCATGATAGATTTGCTTTACCACCTATTAAAACATATCCAGTGATCCAGCTGCCTATAATGATTTCGATACTCTGTATTTACTGTTTGCAAAGTAACACTTGTTTTTTTATGTCTGTTTATATTGATCAGACTATAGGAGAATTAGTTACTTAATCATCTGCCTTCCCTGTGATTTCTATTGATGCTTGTCAAATTTGACAAATGGATTATGGTTGTGACTAGAAAACCATGGGCGTCAGGGACGGAGTTAGAAAAAAGTTTAGAAGGGACTGAACTAAACTGTTATAGTATAGAAGCCTTTTCTACGTTATATTATTTACATTTTAAATTTTAGGGGAGGTTCTAGTGAGGCTCCATGAGATCGGAAGCAGTAGGGGGGCTCGAGCCCCACCCGCCCCACCGCTGGATCCGTCCCTGATGGGCGTGGTGTTAACGCCCCGGCTTGATGACTCGGTTTGTGCATTGGTCAGTACTGTTACAGTATAAGATTTTGGTCCATAACTTCGTTGTCGGAAGAAAATGTAAGGAAAATGTTCAAATTATTTCAAAATTTGTAATCTATGTTAAGATTTATTCACTGATGCGTTAAGGGTTATTTTTCGCCCATGCTACAATGTGATGAGCTTATGGCATCTCACTGCAATTTGAGAATCTTTGTAGATACTGCATATGATCTTCACTTGTCATTTTCACAAACAATAAACTGTCAGGCTTTGATGGAAATTGAGCTAAATTGTGGCCCAGCATACTCTTTCGATTCGCGAGACTGGCATTCTTCCTTGAGTAACAAAGCCTAATGTTTTAGAAACTTGCTTGTAAACCTTGAATGTTTTGTCATTCTCCTTATACATAAATGTTTTAATTTTAAAGCATTCTCTTAGTTTCTAGACTGTTCACGACCTGTAGTGATTAAAATTGTTGATAGAGCTTGTTTGAATCTAGTTCTGTGCCAAACAAAGCACCATAGGAATATATATTGTAATATAACCATACTCACGCTAAGTGAAGGATCAATACAAGCATGTCATATATATAACTTATATACGTCAAAACACCCTTGTGACATGGACATATAACTGCAACTATGATTTAGCCTTAATATGAGTTCATGGAAAACAACCATTTATGTGTCTGAATCTTAACTTGTGACTTCTGTTGAGTTTCAACTCTAGACTATCTCAATTTACTTGGGTCTAAAAGACTTTATTGTTGTTATATCAAAACAGCTTGTCTGGCTCCTTGTTTCTTGTTTTCTGTCCTGATTTGTTTGGACAAACTTGAATATTGGCTTTTGGCTTTCTATCAAATTCAACGGCTCTTGGACCGTATTATGATACGTTGACAATGTTTTCTCTTAAAAAGATCTATAAATAAGAGACAACATTACTACATTGGATATATTATTGTTATTGGAAGTAATGCTAAGCACAGCTAAAAAAACTATGAATTACCATGGTCTATGTTTAGGGACGGAATTTTATATAAACTGTTGCTCTCCATATTGTATCCCTAATCCCTATAGTTTTAGCTAAATGTGAAGATAAGCTATCCACATATAGTTTATATATGTTTAAAAGTTATTCTTTTTTCATCAGCTATATGATAGGTTGCATTTATCTCTTGTAACAAAAGATACCTTCATACCTATTCCAAACAGTCATAATAAAGTAAAACTGAAATAAATACAGAAGACTTGGGCTACAAAATAACCTATAAATTATTATGCATGTTATTAGGGGCTAAAACACAAACTTAGTGAGGATATCATAGTTACATACCTACAAAGCAGCATTGATGCAAATGATTTTTGAATAAATGATTTCCATCCAAATTGTAGTGTCTTGCCCATATCTTTGCATTTATTTACTGTTGCACATAGCAGCAATCATTTGTAGAGGTTGCATGATGTGTATATTGGAGAAGCAAAATATGGCGTAGCACAAGGTAATTTCCTAGCATGAACTAAGATAGCGAAGCAAATCTGCAGATTGTCTTGGTAGCAGTGCAGTGGAGAATTGATGCAGAGTCCAGAATTTACAGGTTTGCAAAGCATGGCAAAAAACACGATTCAGAGATTAATTTTGTCCAATATTTTTTTGCCAAAAAAGGAGGATTATTTTGTCCAGAATCTCTGCTGCTTCTTTCCAACAATGCCATTGACAATCGAGAAGTACTAGCAAGATGTAAATGTAATGTAAAGTTTGTAGGAAAGCAGGAAAGATGCGTAACAAGTAGCCTTAGCCCTGTTCCGGTTTGTTTCGTTGGAATTGAATTTCATTCTAATAATTAAGTTAATATATTTGTATATAGTAATATATTATCTTAAATTATAAGTGAGAGATAGTTATACATTATATCTATGCTATAGAGAAGCAAGTAGAAAGTATGCTATAAGTTGTACATTAGAATAGTAGTATGTAAATCTATAAAATTAATTTTTATCTCTCACCCCATAAATTTGAGATAGAATTGTATATAAACTTTGGAAAGTTATGGAATGTCACATTCTAAAAAAAATAGTCTATTCTATTAGTTAGATTTCAATTCCTCATAATTAAGGGAAACAAACGGGGCCTTAGAGACACCATTAAAAATATTTAGTGTTTGTTTAGAAGAGGGGATCGAGGTGACAAAAATCCTTACTATTTAAATATTAAGAGATCATAGGGCATGTTTTCAAGCACACCATTTTTTATAAAACCAGTTTCTATCATGGGTTTCTAAAAACTGGTTTATGAGAAAAAAATGAGTGGGGTGTTTGGAACTCAGTTTCTAAGAAACCGATTTCTAGTTTTTATATACACAATTAATAGCATACCCATCATCTATTTTTTTTAAAAAAACGTTGACAGTAGATGTACATTCCATGAAACCAACGAAAGATTTTAGTTAGGGGAAGAGCAGCTTCTTGGTTTTAAAAAACTAGAAATCTAATTTCTATAAACTAAAACATAAACCGGTATATTTGGAACCATTCTAATTTTATAAATTAGTTTATTAAAAACTGGGTGCTTCCAAACCGACCCTTAAGCCCTGTTTGGAAGTGTAGTGTTTTTACAATATTAAAGAAATACTATGGTATTGGAAGCCAAAAGATGTTTGGTTGATATAGACAAAACACAATTTTGAATACCATTGTTTACCCAAACCCGTGTTATTTTTTAGAGTTTTGGAAACTCTACTCAGGATCTCAGTTTTCTTCTTTCTACACATACTTTAGTTTCCCAATGGAACCAAACATATCTCAGTTTTGAGAAATATTGTGGTTTTACCGCGGTAAAAATAATACTGTAGTATTTGTATCATGTACAATTATAAACTATGTTATTTCAAAACTACAGTATTTTAGAACTACACTACCAAACATGACCTTAGCTGCTAGAGCCTGTTTGGAAGCACCCAGTTTTAAGAAACTGGTTTATAGAAACTTGAGTAGTTCCAAACATACTAATTTATGTTCCAGTTTATATAAATTGGATTCCTATTTTCAAACCAAGAAGTAATCTTCTCTAACTAAAATTAGCTTTTATTTTTTCAATTAAATCATGCCCTTGTTGGTTCAATAGAATTTATATTTATTGCCATGGCTTTTTGAAATAGAGAAATTGTATGCTAATAATTGTGTATAAAAAATAGAAACTAGTTTATTGGAAACTGAGGTTTAAATGCCTCCACTCATCTCTACTACTACTTAAGTGTGTACTGTAGACGTCCACGTGCACAGTGGTGCACGGTTCTGCCGGTCCTGCCTCGGCCACGGATCCCCTACCACCGCCGCTCGAGCGCGCACTCCTTCCTTCGATGCTCCTCGCATCCCGCCCACCCGCCGCGCTACTTTCCATCCTCGATTCCTCCTTCATTCCATGCCCACCGCCGCCGCAATGGAAGGTCGTCTGTACCACGCCGTGGATCCGCCAGTACCGTGCCGTGGATGGCGGACCTCCCAGTACCGCGCCCGCGCCGTCCAAATCTGTCGTGGATCTTCTCTCCCCATTACTGGGAGGTCCCAATTACTGGAAGGTGCGCCCCTCCTCTGCCCGCCATCCATGGAAGGTGCGTCCACTGTTACACCATGCCTCCGCCTCCGTGATTAGCGTCCCGACGGCCAACCTCGCCCCTCCATCCGCGTGACATCCTCGCTGGCTCGCCCCCGTGCCCCGCTCGATCAATGGCAGGCACACCCGCATCCCGCTGAGCCCCCGCCTCCTCACCCCCTCCATCAACGCGCTCCATAATTCATGTGACCGGGTCCGTGTGATCGACGACCGTCACCCGTGCTTCCCGCGAAACAGTCGCCCCCCCTCCCCCAATTCCTAGGTCCGCACTCGCCGAAACACGCAGGAGGCTTGGATCCTGGCTCGTGCACACACTGCTGGCATGCGCAGAGGCCATGCAGCAGGAGAACTTCTCTGATGCGGAGGTACCGGTCAAGCAGATCCCCATGATGGCCTCGTCGCAAGGCGGTGCCATGTGCAAGGTTGCCGCCTACTTTGGTGAGGCGCTTGCCCGCTGCATGTATCGCTTTCGCCCGTCAGCAAACCTAATCCTATGGTATCTCCCTAAACTTCTTCGGATCACATGTCGGTAATTTACAGTGTTTTCTGATCAACTGTCATCTACATCCTTTTTTATCTGCATGCCTTGCCAGATCCAATGTACTGAACTCCTCCTTCTGCAGTCATGTCTATTTGATTCCAGGAATCAAGCGTATTGTGGTGAACATGAACTCCACATCTTCTCAGCGTGGTTACCCTGCCCAGAGGTGGTGTGCAGCGAACGTGAGCTCCACATCTATGCGTCACTCTGCATGGAAGTTTGAGCCCTGGACTCACCTAACCCACAAACAGAGACGACCACTAATGGATTGCTTATAATCCAAGGACAATGAGGCCTCCACCACTTAGCAATGATACCATTTCTATGAAGATTCTGTCCTGGAACGTTAATGGACTGCAAGCTATTGTACAGTTAGAGTTTTCTGCAGATGAATTGGTTGCCAGAGAGAACTTTGACGTCTTATGTCTTCAAGAGACACACTTGGAGGCAAGTTGTTTTGGTGTTTCCATTGCTGCTCCCTCATATACAGCTTCGTCCTGAGCAGTGGGATGCTTTGATGTGTACATGGGGTTTCTAAATAATCAAATATATCATGTTATGGTTATCTTTCTTTATGATGCACACATACCAATGCCATGATCAGGTTTTCATTCTATTTTCAGGAGTGCAATGTTGACCTTTTTAAAAATCTGGTATATGAATATGATTACACCTATTGGTCATGCAGTGTTGCAAGGCTTGGTTATTCAGGAACTGTTGTTATATCACGGGTATGTTCTTCCTGTGGTTAATGCCCAGCATCTCCCTTTTGTACTGACTAAAAAGTCAGTGGATAGCAGCATTGCGATAAATCTTCTGAACCCAATACTATCAGTTGATACATAGTATATATCTAACCTCACTTTCCGTGTTCTTTTGTATGCATTAACAGGTACAACCAATCTCAGTTCAATATGGGCTTGGCATACCAGAGCATGATCAGGAAGGCAAGCTTATTACCTTGGAGTTTGATGATTTTTACTTGGTCAATGCTTATGTCCCAAATTCTGGTCCGTGGTTTATGTAGACTGATAAAAGCTATTCTTCCTTCATGTTGTTAGTGTTCATATTATGTTGTGCTACAATTGCTTAGGATATATAATTTTGTTCTGTTGCTTCTTGGTCTTCAGAATTACAGGATACATGCTTTAGCGACTTCATAAAGGTGCATCCACTTAGCTTTCCAATGTCCTTATTTGACATCAACCATTGTTATTTTTATGCTAATTGAGGAATTGTATTGTGCTTTTTATTCTTATTATATGTTGTTCTAAACCTGCTTGTCAAACACCGGTTGAGATTGTTTGAAATGTCATAAGTGTGTATTGCGATCCTAAGACGTGATAGCAATGGGAATAGGGTTAGGGAAAGATCGAAGTTGATATGGTAAAAGACAGTAAAAGGAGACTCAAAAAGATGGAATATACCATTGAATAGGAGTACATGGAAAATAGCTAACTACGCACCTGAACCTTGACTTGTGGTTTATATTAGGTTTTAACTTTAGCTTACTCCAACTCGTTCGGGACTAAAAGATTGTTGTTGTTGCTGTTGCAACTGAGATGTGCTTTTGCCTTTTGGTCTGCAGGAACTGGAATGTTCTAAACCAGTAATTGTTGCTGGGGATCTAAACTGTGCTTGTCAAAGTTCTAAACCAGTAATTGTTGTTATTCACTTCGTGGTGTGCAACAATTAAAGACTGAAAGGAGGCTTGAGTCAATTGAATCATCTAATTCTGCTTAGAAGGAATACTGTTTTTGTTGGTTAAGATTGTTCATTTTAGAAGGAAATATGACGTAGTTTAGACGACGAGAAGCAAACCAATCTATAGAAGGTCAATTAAATACTAAATTTGTTTGACATTGAAGAAGAAAGAGAAACAACTAGCAATAGGTATGTCCTAATAATGACAAAAAGCTAGCAATACCAACCATAACCATGCCAATAAAGGGGTTTAAGTTTGGCAAACACTCAAAAGTATGTGATCTGTTCTCTGCATAATGTGTTTTTTATTTATAATGTTGCAGAAATCCGCTCAGTTCTTGAGCATGCATAACCATGACCAGCTAGCCATGGTCGAACATTGTCGTTGCTAATACAATTACTTAATTCCTATTGCTAACTGAAAAATTGTAGCCTGCTCAAATCTGCTTTGCAGTTCATATTGTGTTCTTTTATAATGCTGCTAAAAGTATACTCAAAAGTATGTGATCTGTTCTCTGCATAATGCGTTTTTTATTTATAATGTTGCAGAAATCCTCTCAGTTATTGAGCATGCATAACCATGACCAGCCAGCCATGGTCGAACCTTGCTGCTGCTAATACAATTACTTAGTTCCTATTGCTAACTGAAAAATTGTAGCTGCTCAAATCTGCTTTGCGTTCATATTGTGTTCTTTTATAATGCTGTTGAAATACACTCAAGACTACCAGATCTGTTCTCTGCATAATGTATTCTTTTATTTATAATGCTGCAGAAATCCTCTCAGTTCTTGAGCATGCATAACCATTACCAGCCAGCCATGGTCGAACTTTGTTGTTGATACAATTAGTTAGTTCCTGTTTCTAACTGAAAAATCGTAGCTAGCTCAAATCTGCTTTGCGGTCATATTGTGTTCTTTTATAATGCTGTAGAAATACACTCAAAAGTATCTGATCTGTTCTCTGCATAATGTGTTCTTTTATTGTAGTCCCAATAAGCTTTTTTTGCTAGATGAATGTTGACATTTTATCTAGCTAGGGACTCGACTACATTTCAGATATATATTCAAAACATGGTTTCTTTCTTCCATCTCGTGCTTGATTCTTGTTAACTTTCTAGTAGGATATCATTATGTATGTGAATTCGCCAGGAGGAGGGTCAGTGACAGCTGGTAATACCTTATCTAACATAGTATGTTTGCGTTAGTTGCTTCAATTAGTGCTAATGGATTTTCTGTTTTCTATTAGGAATGGCTATATTTGTGAACATAAAAATTAGTAATCTGGAGAGGCCTCTTGACAACTTATGTCTCAGCGGGATGGCTCCCTCCAGAATTCATGTAACATGTGCATTAGTTTATGGGCCTTCACCAACAGGAAGGATCCACCAAGGAGTTTGTTCAACATGGATGAAGGTAGGCTCTTGTAAAAATTCCTTTTTTGGTCATTGAGCTCCTGAATTTCCAGCAATAACGAAGTTCCTAATAGTCTGATCATATGCTTGACAGAATACAATTCCTCTGGAATATAACCAAGAATGCAGCTGGGCTCCCATCTTTGTGAGGCAGTCAAATTTCAAGTTACCTGCTGATCCGTCCACTCCTATTATCATGATTGGTCCTGGGACAGGGCTGGCTCCTTTTAGAGGCTTCTTGCATGTTTGTTTTCCAAGAATCTAGTGGGTGTGTATTTGCAAGGCTGCTTGAGAGTAGTTTAACTTATTCTTGCACTCCCTCCCTCCTAGCAGGAAAGGTTAGCATTGAAACAATCTGGGGCAGAATTGGGCACTTCAATCCTTTTCTTTGGATGCAGGAACCGTAATATGGTAAGGGTTGCTGGTTATGGGCACAATTGATTGTGTTATTGTTGTGTTTATCAGCAAAAATTGATGGAATTCGTTCTGAATTACCACCCTTCAGGACTATATATATGAAGATGAGTTGCAAACTTTCCTTGAGGAGGGGGCGCTTTCTGAGCTAATTGTTGCATTCTCTCGGGAAGGGCCAACGAAAGAATATGTGCAGCATAAGATGGTGGAAAAGGTCAGATACAACATACACCCTTCCTTAATATACTATCACTTTTCAAGTGTTTCGAGTATTCAATGTCCACTAGAAGATGTGTTCAACTAGATTTACTTCTTTTTGTTACCAGGCCACATAAATTTGGAACATCATCTCAAATGGTGGTTACTTATATGTTTGTGGTGATGCCAAGGGAATGGCTAGAGATGTACACAAAATGCTTCATACAATAGTCCAAGAGTAGGTAGATGACAACTGCAATTCATCATCTAATACGTGACTATAAACTTCATACAATAGCTTTGGAATGAAGCGTGCCATTGATAATATACTGAAATGAGTTGATCAGTGCAATTCTTTGACATCTAGCCGAGAATTTTTGTTTGGTTATTGATAATTCACTCTCATTCATATGAGATAATGTGCTCTGCTTATTTATTGATAGCTGACACTGGTCACCCAGGAGCACGAGATGAGCGTGTTGATGTACTTAGTACTGTGAAATCAAACTGGAGGAGGCTGTAATTCTGCATTACACCTACAAAAAATTCTCAAACCTAACCTCAAGAAGGGATAGATGTGGCTGCAAACCAACTAAAGAAGATGTGAAGCAATGTTTTATCTTGGAATTTGACCATTTGGTGAGCTAGCTTTTCTTTCTTTTGTTGTATGTGCATATCATCTATTGTTTTCATGTGGATACAAGAAACTGTCACGAGTGGAGCCAATTTCAATTTTTACAGTGTGCATGTAGTATATTTTTTAACTGTAAGTGGATGACTGGTTGTAGCTATTGCGTGCCTTATACAAAACGCATAAATGTTTCGCATGGTACATTCTCCACTTTACAAGTATAGCCATCCATGCCAGAGAACCATACATCTGCCTATTGAATGCGCCCCTTCCTTACTGTAATTTCACCGATTTATTTAGATTAAGGACCAATATGGTCACTATACCAAAGTTCTCGGCTTGTACATTTGTGCCCCCCCAAAAATAAAACTTATGTGGCTCTTATTAGTTATTAGCTATCATTATGCATAGATATAAATTTGTTCTATTCCTCGACCACCTTCCGTTGATGTGTTAATATAAATTTATGCTGATCCTCGGCACCTATCGTTATACATTTGTACTATTCCTCCATATCCTACCTGAATTAAGAAAGGTAATATTTGCCTGACTATATTTTTTCAGGTACCGGGAACATGTTGCATGGACCGATAGAGACACCAACTTGAAACTTTTAAGGAAGGATGTATTAACACACATATATATATATGTGCCCATGGTTAGTCCTGATCTCAATCTTATAGGCTTTTAGCTGGGGGGGGGTTGTTTCTTATTGCTGCTACATTTTTATGCCTAACCTTTGTAGGCATTCATCGGTGGCCTCAAGGAATCCGGTGTCTTTATCAATGCAATAACTTCAGCGAAAGCACAATCAAAAACAAAGTCATCAAACATGGGTCTCGGAAACAAGGACCACATCTGGCTAAACTGAACTGCTGGTCAGTCCAAATTGGAAGGCGGTCACGGGAAGGTGCAGGCAAGCGTTAGAAAGATCCTAGAAATGGTTGATGCCTAGGAAGGAGCAGCGATGTCGCCAATGTCGCCCCCAGTTTTTCTTGAGCTGACTGAAAGCACCACTGCCTTTTCATGATATTATGTGAGGCATTCTTTGAGTATTGACTGAGGTTGGTTTAACCATGTGTGATACATGCAGCCTTGAGCATACAGATAATATAGGCTTGTTTGTTCTTCCGGTGGTTGTTTATGATGTATCCAGTGAGTCACTCAACAACTTTGGCGAAAGCCCAGATGTTTTCTTGCAGTTTTTGAAAAATATTCAGCGCCCTGATTTCATGATTGTGTGCCGTCGCAACGTACGGACAACTAACTATTTTATATATAAGTTATCATGAATATTATATGGTCCCTGTTGCAACGCACGGCTACTTACCTAATTTTCTAAATAAAAACAAAACCTGCTCGCAAGTCGCTAGTCGAGTCGACAGCGCTACATCGACAGCGGCGAAGTAGAAAACTAAAAATAAAACGGGGACATCGGCGTTTCTCCCTCGGACCTCGGTCCCTCCACGAACGCCACGCCGGGAGTCTCCCACGCAGTCCACCCCGCGTCGTCTGGCCTCGCGATGGCCGCCGCCGACTACGGCCGCGCGTACCTCCCCTACGCGGCCGCCGCCCCCGCCGGCGAGTACGATCGCCCCTGCCGCAACGAGGTCGTGCCCTACGGCGATCGCCGCCTCGACACCGTCGTCAAGCCGCCAGCCGGGTCGCCGGCGCCGCCGCTGCCGGTATCCACCAGGAGCGGCAGGGGAGGGGTGGGGTCGGCGTGGTGTTTCAGCGACCCGGAGATGAGGAGGAGGCGGCGGGTGGCGAGCTACAAAGCCTACTCGGTGGAGGGCAAGGTCAAGGCATCGTTCCGCAGGGGGTTCCGCTGGGTCAAGGCCAAGTGCTCCGAGCTCATCCATGGCTGGTACGGATCACGCCTTCTTCTTTACCCCTTGCCCTGCCCTTTTTATCGGGCCATCCGTTCTTCTCCTCAAAAATTCTCGGACATCTAACGGCGACGGCTGCTTTGGTATCGGTTCTGTCCTTACCCCTGGGGTTCTGCTTCTGCACAGCAAGTTCAGAAGCTTTCATTTTCATTTTAGTGTCGGTATGGACTATTAGTACGATTGATTGCCAGTCTTTGCGCCTCTCATCGTACACGATTGCTCCCTGAAATGGTTAGGGAAGTCACAGGTACATGGGGCATATCTCTAGCAAATTTACAAGCTCACCAGCACAAGTTGTCATCCCTTTGGCTCCCCTCTTAAGCAGCAATATAGCACCAGCTCGTTTATCTGATGAAGCTGTGCGCCTCTAATTTGCTTCTTTTCCTCTACTTCTCCAGAACCTGGGATATCGGTGAAATTCTGTTCCGTTGTCATGGTGGAAAGTTGCAGCTACAATGCGTGAGGGGTGGTCGCTGGGCGTATATCGCTCCCAAAAAGTGGAAGAAAAATTGTGTATGATTGTTGGCCCCTGGTTATAGGAAAAGAACTCGATGGAGCTCTGCTCAGGTCACTTGTCGCTGCCTACTAAGTGCTAACTACCCCTAATTTTGTTCGAAAACATTTGAAGAATTGAATCTCGGAAAAGGAAATTTCTTCGCATGATATTGCTCTTCTAACAATTCTCCCCCCTGTGCTCATATACAGATCAGCATTACTGCATTTGCTTAGCAAATCCTAGAGATGGAATGGAGAGACCGTATCTGATCTTGCCCACTACGTATCCGGTATTTCATGCATTTATTTCGATGAGGAAAGGTCTATGTTTGGTTCATGGCTAGATGTACTATACTTTAACTTACACTTTAGTTAAGAATAGTAGTTTCGAATTGAAAAACTAATCTTAGATATAAAAGTTAGGTAAAATGTGACAAGTTAGGTAGTGAACCAAACATGCCACTAGACTTTTTATTTCAGTGCTCAAAGTTATTGGAGTCAGTTCCACTAATCATCATCTAAATACATAGCTAAGAGCAACTCCAGTAGTTCTCTAAAAGACTTCCTAAATTAATAATTTAGGTAGTTAACATAAAAACTATTCTCCAACAGTTCTCTAAATGAACTTTCTAAATTTAACAACTTGTCATCTAGCCTCATTTTCTCTCTACATTTGGCAACCATTTAACAACTCCCTAAACAAAAATATTAACTGCATTATAGTAGTTTAATTTGTGACTTATTTTTTTATGTGAATAGATACAAAACAAAATTACAACCTATATTTAGAGAACTATTGGAGAACTCATATTTTTTTACTCTAAAAGCCATTTAGCAACTTCTTAAATCTATGATTTAGAGAGCTAAAATTTACTTAACTATTGGAGTTGCTCTAACAGTATATTTTGTATAGTATTTTCTAAATTTTATAGGGGTCAGCTGACCCAACAAAACCCCTAGCTCCGTCCCTGTGGGACATGATCTAATTTAGCTAATCCATGCGTGAAACGACCCTGATGGCCTTATCGATAACACTTCGTCTAAGGTTTTAGTGGAGTACACACGCAGAAATCCACCTGCTGCACCCACATGGTTTCCAAAGCAGGTGATGCGGACGCGCGGCGCGGGTCGGTGCATGATGAGCAAGCGCGAATTCTGCGCACGTCGGGGATGAGTTGTGCGTGCCTGTGGGCGCGCGCGCGCGCAAAGTATAGTACTCCAAAAATGTGTTGACGCTACAAGATATCTAGATCACACGCCAACTAGGGTTAGCATGTCCATAATCAACACATGACCTTGAATGCAGCAAGGAACTTAGCGAATCAGTGAAACTGGTCTAGAGACCGGTTAAGCCAATGTTGAACCAATTCTTGGTCGGGTAGACTCCCGAACACCTCCTACAAAGATCCATCGGAGAGGAGCACATGTAGGTTGTATAGATCAACAAGACTACCTAAAACACCGTTAAGTCTCATCCAGAGGCATGACAAACAACAAGATAGAGACAGAAAATAGATAAATGGATAACAAATGTATTTTTGGTCTATTGGTTTAGATACCTCAATCGAATGTGATTCTCTCTTATATATATACTAGTCTAATACTCGTGCGTTGCGACAGTATCTAACTATATTTAAAGATATTGATTGGATGACTAAGCGACACTTGAGAGTCTTAATGGACCCTCCACATAAAAATATAATAAATAAATTTAATATCAAAGTAAACATATTGTTCATATACCAGATATTGAGCTGATAAAACAAATATTACACTTGATCTTAGCCAAAAGACTAAAAAATAAGTTAAAAAGGAGCCCCTATGCTCGAATTAAAGTATAGCCAATGTTTTGGCTTAGGACTTGGAAGCAAGAAGATGGTGTAGATCTGATGCCCTAACCAAAATCATCATTGAGATTCCATAGGTAACACATGCAAATTCATTTATGATGATAGCTTAACAATTTTCTCTAATTTTAGCAAGACATAGAAAAGCACAAGTACGTCAACGAGATCATTCCTAAAATACTAAATACAACAAGTTTATCCTCTAATGCTTAACTTGCTTATTGAAATGTATACTTGCTCTTGCTTTAGATTATCATATCAAACAATAAAAATGTAACTACCTCTGCATGGATCAGAAACATACGTCAAACCCAAGTAGCTCAGTGACCCGCTTGGCAATCCAGGGCTTCATCACATCCAACTTGACCTTTGACCTTGAAGTATCCACCTACCATGCACAAAATTGTTGGATCAGAGAAAGCCCTTGCAGACAACATCTATATATCCCTAAAGTATTGTGCGCTCATTACAACCAAATTGAGAAACAAAGGGTATGAGTGAAAGAACAAATTGGTTAGATGATCAAGCTCGGAGACGAACTTCTGTGTCTTGAGTAGCTTGGCTTGCTTATTTAAGAAGCTTGTGTCCTGGTCAGTGGACGTCTCCTGCGAAAACACGATAATTAAAGTGGTCTCTACCAATAATAGATCCGACAAGAACAACTATGACCAGACGAAGCGCGCGCTAGGTAGATCTACCGTTGATGCCACGTCCACCATGGGATGGAAGGAGCGGAGCGGAGCTCGCGTCGGAGAGGAAGAAGAGTGAGCTAGGAGACGGGCTCCCGGTCCCTTTTGGCGACGAGGAGGTTCAGAGTTGGCTGGACTCGATGCAACTTTTATCACCTAGTGAGCATCCTTATCCGGAGGTGAGCGCCCTAATCCTTCTCGCTAGTGGCGGTGCAGCGGCAGAAGAAGCGGGCGGAGGTTGTTGCGAAATGGACAGGGTTTGTTGCTAGAGCGACAGCTGCGAGAACGCTGTTGTGCGAACAAATAGGATAGGGATGGGATATTATCTTGTACCGCGAGTTGATTTTAAATAAATACAAGGGATTCTTTGTAAAAAGATGACGCGGGACGACCGTTGAAACTGGTGCTTTAATATAGTATATATATATATACTTCCTTAAAAGATGACCCATTCTCAAGCACTCTCCGCGACCCCGGCTCTTCACCTGCCCTACGGTCGACACGTGGTGCCACGGGCCCGAAACTTTCCTTTATTCAACGGAGCATTGCGTCCCGTAGCTATTGGCGTCCGCTGTCCACGTCGTCCCGTCCTGCCGCGCCACACCCGCACCCCAAACCCTAAACATCATTTCAGTATTTTGGTTGGTGTCCTTTATGTTGCGGCGCGTACTGGTTTGGTTGTTATTTAGTATCGCATTGTCTCCATGTTCAAACATGGTCTACTCTACTAACTTCAACAAGCCATAGATCGTCCAATAAAACATAGCTATTTGAAACCATACTTCAGAGTTCCAAAATAACTGATATAGTTTCTCACTTATTTTATGGCAAGTGAGCTGTTACCAAGACCACTTTAGCTCTTAAGTCTTAACGCTCTGCAAAAACCCTCTAATCCAACCAGCGTGCACCAGAAGTCCTCAGCATCCTTGGTTGGTTCCTTTAATGTATGCCAGTGATAGAAAAGATGCCTTTCAATCATACCATAGGTACTCCTCACCACACTTTGTACAACCAAGGGATTTCCTTGCCCCAACATCCCCATTTTTTGGCAAAAACAGTATTGGAACAAGATCATATTCAAACAAAAAAATTACGATGTCTTAAGAGCAAGGTTCAAGAAAACGCTAGGCGCTAGGCAGGCGTTAGCCTACTGACTAGCGCCTAGGAAGATTAAACGTAGATTAAGCGTGATTAATCGTGATTGTTTTTTTTAATTTTTGTGCTGCCGAGAGCAAGATCAGTAGTAAGTACTAAGTAATAATAACACAACTAAGTAGTAATACTAGTGAACATACCTCTTGCTGTTCTGCATATTTATTTTTGACATAAGTTGCTTTCCTCCTTGGCTTCTTGCAAGTTGCATCCAACAGCAGCTGATCATCAAAGAGAGACAAGTTAATAATCTGAAAAACTCTACAATCAGATACTTTGGAAAGAGTAGAAACTCATCTATGAGGGGCAGCTCAATATTGTACATGCACAGCCAAGCTTCCAAACAACAGGACAACATCACAATTCACAAGTCAAAGGATCACAAGAAAATATATAGAAAACACTCACAGTTCATCACATGCCTTAATGGTCCACAAATTAAATAACAGTACAACACACATTAATGGTTTTATGGTCCACAGTCCACACACATTTGGATAAGTAAATAACTAGATATTAATATTTAGATAACTTGGCAGCATGCTGCCATCATGCAATCTCCTCACTCCTCATCATCCTCATAGGCAATGTCATCTTCTAGATGATTAGGATCTTCAGTTTCAGATTCCCACTCTTCTTCATACAACTCTCTAGCCACTCTTGCACTCCTGCGAGGTTGAAGTTGTTCATTAGTTCCCATTGCTTCTCCAAGGACACTCCATGGTATCCCTATCCCCGGCATTACTCCTTCATCTTCCTCATCCCTAAAGACAGCCAATGCATGATCATCTCCTCCCTCAAAGAAAAACCCTTGAGCTTCAGAAGCATCACTACTTAGGAGCACTTCATAATTACTCTTTCTGGCAATCTTCTCCTTCTTGGACAGCAATTTATTATTGAATTGGATGAATACTAGAGAGTTTAGACGCTCTGTTGTAAGCCTATTCCTTCTCTTTGTATGATGCTGTACATTATAAATAAGAATTACAACATCAGCACATGTACATTAAATTAGTACTAGAGAGCAATTAGTAGAGACTACAAACTGACCTGTTCAAAGGTGCTCCAATTCCTTTCACATCCAGAAGAGCTAGATGTCAGTGAGAGGATTCTAATAGCCATGTATTGCAAATCTGGTGCTCCACCTCCATAAAGCCTCCACCAAGACGCTACAAAATGAAGTGAAATGTGTCAAACATGTGCAGAATTGATTGCAGAAAAAATCTGGACAGAATTGATTGCACAACAATCTACACATAATTGACACAAAAGCTTACCCGGTTGGAACTCAAAGCGTTCACAGCTCCTTGCCATCTTCTTTGAGAAGGATCCTTGTCTCTTTTGGAACTTATCCAAGTCCTCATTAACAGCCCTATATTCCTTTTCATCGTTACCATCATAAAAGGTCTCCACACATTGCATGAATTTTTCCACTACATTTGAATCAGAGAAGATTGCTGGATTGTTGTAACTATAGTATGGATTCAACATATATGCAGCCACGTGCAGTGGAGAATCAAGTCTATCTTTCATCTTCTTGTCAACAATAGCCATCACTTCTCTGTATTTATTTTCCACATTTCCAAATGCCTCCTTGATCTCCCTCTTTGCCTTGAGAAGTTCTCCGTACACATAACCCATAGATGGCTTCACATCTCCATCAACCAAACGTAGAACTTTCACCAAGGGCTCAAAGACCTTCAAACAAAGGGAGACACCTCTCCAAAAACGAGGGTTCAACACCGTGGCTGTAGCATCCTTGCCCTTTTTGGACTTCACATCAGGTAAGTTATACCACTTGGAATCAACCACCATCTTTTTTAGACAATCCTTCTTTTCCATCATACTTTGCAGTGTAAGATAGGCTGTAGCAAATCTGGTTACCCCTGGTCTTATGATTTCTCTCTTCAAGGTGGAGGACCTCAAACATGCCAAGGTTCGGTGGTGACCATAGACAAAGATAGTGAATGATTTTGCTAGATCAATTGTCTTCTTGAATTTTGGAAGGTTGCCAATACCTTGCAACATCAGATTGATGGTATGAGTTGCACAAGAAGTCCAAAATATGTTTGGCCTCTTGAGATGCAGCAATGCCTTTGCTCCCATGTTATTAGAAGCATTATCTGTCACAATTTGCACCACATTTTCAGCACCTACATCCTCAATTGCATTGTCAACCATCTCATATATAACTTCACTAGTGTGTGACACATCTGACATCTCCTTTGACTTGATAAAAGTTGTTCCCTCACTGGTATTTGTGCACAGATTCATAATGCTTCTTCTCTTCATATCTGTCCAAGCATCAGTCATGATGGAGCAGCCATGCTTAATCTTCTCATCTTCACGGTCTTGTAGCAAGCTCTTGGTTCTTGCATGCTCCTCTTCCAACAATTTTTCCCTAAGATCATGCTGAGTTGGAGGTTGGAAACCAGGACCAAATTGACCGATAGCTTCAACCATTTCCTTGAACTCATCATTATCACAAGCATTAAATGGAATTGCTGCAAAATAGATTTGTGCAGACAATCAAAATTCCAGTAACTAATAATGAATGGATTGGAATAAGTACGAAGGCTGCAACAATAAGGATTGGTAAATTACTTAAGTACATAACATACCATGTGTATACATCCATCTAGCAACATATTGCTGCACTTGGTGTGTTCTCTCTTTCCAAAGTGCATCATTTATGTTTTGTTGCCTCTTAACTTCAGCACTGCTTAACTTGGGATCAATTGGACGTGTAAATTTGTCCATGGGTCCTAGCTTGCGAGGTGTACTTGAGCTTCCAACAATTGACTCAACTTCTATTATTTCCTCTTGAACTGTTGCAAGTTGCACATTCTCCCTAACCTCTTTATCATGTTGCTGCTTATCTTTCTTCTTCTTTGCTATTTCATCAAGATTCCTCTTGCACTTCTGTTTAACTTCCTCACTTACTTTTGGACACTTCACAATAGATGTTCCAACATGAGCAAGATGTTGCTTAAGGCGATAAATTCCTGCTGTGCTCTCTTGTCCACAAAGAAGACATTTGACTCTATTCTTGTCATGAGGATCACATAGACGCCCCCACTCCCAGCCTATATCAGATGACTTCCTCTTTAGATGGTTATCAACCTCAGAGACTTCTGCAGCCGCTGCTGCAATACCAGCATTAGCAGCAGCCTCAGGGTTTGACATCCTACAATCAAGAATCAGTCACAAATTCATTACACACGTTGTCACGAAGCAATATCTTTATTTTTCATCAATTGTTCCAGATGTAAATGTAAAACCCACTGAAAAAATAAAAAACACATACAAACAAGAAACAGGCAAATAAGATACACAGGCTGGAAGCTTCCATCATCTTATCTTCTAATTTCAACTTTCAAATACTGAAATTATAAAATACCCTCAAGGCTGAAGTAGTATGTTTTAAAGGCACAAACAGAGCCTAACAAAAAAAGAAAAGCAATTTTCAGAATGATCAAATTCAATTTCACAATAAATCATTAAGTTGCATGCAAAACATTGATGAATCAAGATTAATTTCATTTCAGTCCTTGCAGAATTACACATAATGAGAGAACTGGAGAAGAAAGATAACCTTAGAGAATCATAGAGAAGTGAAGACCGGAGAGGATCTGAGGATGCACGTGGGAGGAGCAAGGTGCTGGAGGCAAGGCCGGTGACGATGCTGCTGCGTTGCCGGCGGCCGGAGCAAGGGTACGACACTGGAAGCGAGGCCGGTGACACTGCTTCTGTGTTGCCTGCGACCTGGCGGAGCAAGGCTACGACAACAGACTTGAGGCACGAGGACTGTGCCGGTGGAGATGAGGGCCTGGTGGCTCGCTGGAGAAGGAGCGCAAGGCCTCGAGCACGCGTCCCCCCTCTGCGGCGACGAGAGCAACGACGGACGGCAGCGGCGCAAGCGCGACACAGAGAGGCGCTATTGGAACCTGGAGTTAAAATCGCATCTGATAGGCTGCGTTGGAGATTTTTACGACCGCCAGTTTTTACTGCCGCGTTGCCTGTGCTCTGTTATGGGCTTTTGGCGCGCAGGCCCAATTTCTCCCGCGCTCGTGCTCCCGCCCAGTGGGATTTCCCCCCCGCTCGCGCGCCAAGCTCGTTTAGACGCCGTTTTTCTCGTTTCCACGTGCGCTTAAACGCTGCTTCGTGATTACACGGTCGTATACACGCGCCTAACGTTTAATTGGACGTTTAGCCCCTAAACGCGACGTTGGCCCTCTGATTCACGATTAAACTCGATTAAACGTCGTTTAATTACGTTTTTTGGAACCTTGCTTAGGAGTCAAAATAGTTTGTCGTACTTACCTCACATGCATGGTTTATATAAAGGTCGACCTCCACATAATCAGTATTGGCTGTAGGTCGTTCCACTATCATGTACTCAATGGCAGCATCAACATCACCATCCATTTCTCCCAAAACCTGTATGGTGGTAGCAGATTTCACACTAGAAGAAAAATGGCTAATAACAAGGAATCTAAATTCTCTCCTGCGTGTTCTAGTAAAACAAGGAATCTAAATTAAAGACACAACTGAACTACAAAAAAAATGTGATCGATCATCTCTTTTATTAAAACTCGGTGGGATTCTCATCCGCTCGGCAGCTCCACATCGACCAAAAAATCGTCACCGTTCGTGCAGCTCAGATCCTTCGCTGGCATGGCTCACGTCCGTGTGCTGGTGTTATCCCCTCATCCCAATGTCACCACGCCCTCCCCTCCCCACCCCCACGCCAGCTTCGTTGTCTGGGTCCGTGAATACAGTCTCCCTCTCTCGGATCCTCCATCGGTGGCCCTGTCGATGCCTCTGCTGTCACTGTTCTAAGGAGAGCCTCAGCGGCAGGATCCTTGACGTGCTAGGCCCCGTCGAGGCGATTCTCGCCGCTGCACGCAGGGGCAAAGGGTGGTCGGTCCTCCCCCCTTCGGATCCTTCGCCGCCAAAGCTCGATGCCTACGCCGACAAAGCTCCCATCCGAAGTCTCCCCTTTCGGATCCTGCCTCCCACCCCCGCCCGCGCTTGCTTCCTCGTCCTGGGATACTCCACCGACCCTTTCATCGTTTGGAGAACCTAGCATGAGACTCGCTGCGCTTGTTTACACGTACATGTTTTCTCCATTTGTTTCACACAATTTTAGAACTAATAGCTACTAGGTGTATGAAGATTGCATATGTGCAGGACCTGTTTTCTCAGGTTTAGTGTCTTCTATTTTGCCGTCGATTAGTGTGGCAGCTGGCCTGTCAGGCCTCTAAATCCTAAACTGGATGCAAGTGTATCCTTTCCTGTTATATTCATATCTCTTTGCTCATGCTCTCAAAATTTAGCACAAGAAAAGACACTTTTCTGACATGTTGATCCTACTCAAACACATGCTTTTTATTATGTTTATCCATCCAACAAATATTTCATGCATTTGTATTTATTAGTATGCTAGATAGAAATGCATTTATTGCTACTTGCATAAACCATTGATTAATAGAACATTGTTGATCAAAGTATTTAGTATAAGTAATTCTTTACTTCCTTTCAAATGGAGCCTATGTCGTACAAAAGTATTACTCGCTCTAACTGTTATCTTGTTTTTTGCAGATTCATATGCCATATTTGTCTATTTATTTCCTTATAAACTGGAAAACATATCAAATAGAACACTACATGTATCTCACTTGCTATTGTTTTGTTTACTACACGCTTATGTTACTTTCACTTCTGTTTGTCGCATGCCATTACTGCTATGGTTCAGAATGACAACGAACAATAGTACACATCAAATGACTAAACGTTAGGTGTTGTGTTCGTTCTATACTAGCAGTAGGTGTTAACTAGCTCTATAAGAATATATTACAAAGTGTGTACTAACATTTTTTTTGTTAGTGGAAAGTGTTGTCTTCCAAACAAAACTGCAGGGCGCCCAGAGGGCGCCTACTGAAGAGAGATGATTTTCTTATCTATACTACTATATAATCCACCAATTTAAACTTTGTAAAAATCACTTAACCAAATCACACCACACTCATCACCCCCACTAAATCCACCAAACAAATTGCACAAAAACTTAACACACCATCAAAACCAAAGGTTCAGATCGCTGGATAACCTCGTCTCTCTTACTCACTCAAATCCAGTGGACAATATTATTTGGATCATCACTCATCCCTCATCCATCCCCCTCTCCCTAACCCCACGACCCTGCCACCCTCAGCCTCCCCCTCACATCCCCCACTCCCTCCCCCACTCGTGCCTATGTCAACCCAACCCCTCACGTCGCCGCTGCCACCGTCGGTCCTTCACATCCCTAGGATTGTAGCATTAGCACGAGCTATATGCTAGTTTTAGTACAAAGCAACTCTAAAACCATTCTCCAAGTTTTCCACATAAAAACAGATTTAAAAACAATTCATGACAAAATCTAAGCAAATTCGACCTGATTGACCTCCAAACACGACCCATCGTCTTTGAAGAGTCATGGCGCTATTGTTGGGCTGACAACTGGTAACCCAGTCAAGTCAACTTCACCCCATTCAAGACAGTTTTATGTAACTAGGTTTAGATAGCTTTACACACCTGACTTGGGTGGCTCTGGATGAAAGTTGGGCAGACATTGATAGGATTTATGCTATGACACAATTGCTTATCAACACTAGCACTATCATAGCCCTAAGATCACCAAAATTTTCATCCATCTAGACCTACAACATTTTTCGGACCACACCAAACCGAATAAAATCAGGTTGTTTTGGAAAAAGAAGTCCCATCCATAACATTTTCATCGGACGATTTGAGTATGATTTTCTAGGCCACATGTAGATAGACAATGAATATGTTTTAGAGTAGATAGATTAAATATGTATTTTTGTTTCAGATTTTTTCTAAGGCTACTTTGTAGGTAGCCCTTATTGACCGCTATCGATCACACTATCAACCATCGTCAGCCATTATCTTCCACAGCGCTCCAGTGCACAACCTTTACCGTTATATAGCCAGCTTGTGTCGGGCACCCAGGAATGGGGTGCCCAAAGAAAGCCCAAGAAACTCCTTAAAAACGACACACCGACCAAGACGTTGCCAAGCAACCTTGCGAGGCGGATGACCAAATCCTGACCGAGCAACCTCGTGATGCGAAGCGGACGACCAAGTCCAAGCCGAGCAAACTCACGAGGCGGAACGGACGACCAAGTCCCTGACCAAGCAAACTCGTGAGGCTAAGCAGACGACCAAGTCCCTGCCGAGCAACCTCGCGAGGCGAAGCGGACGACCAAGTCCCTGTTGAGCAACCTTGCGAGGTGAGGTGGACGACCGAGTCCTTTCCGGGCAACCCCGTGAAGCAGACGACCAAGTCCCTACCTGAGAGGACCTAGAGGGGGTGAATAGGTGATCCTGCAATATTTAACACTAATGACACAAACTTGGTTTATAAAATGTTAGTGCAATTAAAACCAAGTTCCTAAAGTGAGAACTCTAGAAGAAAAACAATCACAATGAATAGGGGCACGAGACACAGTGATTTTTATCCCGTAGCTTCGGATTTTATTGACCAGGGTCTTTAGCCTATTGTAGGTCTGTGTTGGCTCCTCTCCCCTGATCATAGCGAACCTCCCTAGCTCACCTTCCACCAGTTCCATCTTGGTGATCATGGTGGCATCATTACCCACGTGAGATATTTTGAGGGTATCCCAAATCTGCTTGGTGTTGTCCAATCCGCTGACCTTGTTATATTAATCCATGCATAGAGATGCTAGCAACATAGTAGTAGCTTGGGCATTTTTATGAATTTGTTCATTAATAATCATAGGGTTATCAGTACTATCAAAGTGCATTCCATTTTCTACAATTTCCCAAATACTAGGATGGAGGGAAAATAGATGACTACGCATTTTATGGCTCCAAAATGAGTAATCCTCTCCATCGAAGTGTGGAGGTTTTCCAAGTGGAATAGAAAGTATATGTGCATTTGAATTGTACAGAATGCGAGAATAATCAAACGAGTAATTTTGGTTAACCGTTTTCCGTTTGGACGAGGAGTCGTCGTCGTCATCCCTTGGTGAAGAGGAGGAGGCATCACTGTCATAATAGATAATTTTCTTGATGCGTCTCTTCTTCTTCCCGTCTCTCTTCTTGTGACTCGAGCCTAAGTCAGTGGGTTTGTCGTCTCTTTGCTCGTTGCACAGGGACTCCTTCTCCTTGTCGTTGATCACCATCCCCTTGCCCTTAGGATCCATCTCTTCGGGCGGTTAGTCCCTTAGATGAAGAGTACGGCTTTGGTACCAATTGAGAGCACCTAGAGGGGGGTGAATAGGTGATCCTGCAATATTCAACACTAATGGCACAACCTTGGTTTATAAAATGTTAGTGCAATTAAAACCAAGTTCCTAAAGTGAGAACTCTAGAAGAAAAACAATCACAATGAATAGGGGCACGAGACATAGTGATTTTTATCCCGTGGTTCGGCCAAAGCCTACTCCACGCTGTGGTGTCCTCCTTCGGTCAAGGATTGCACTCAATCCCTCTCAAGTGATCCAATGATCAACTTTGAGTACCACAGTTTTCTTCCTTTGCAGTTTTTTTCGTTTGCGAGGAATCTCCACAAATTGGAGCCTCTCGCCCTTACAAACTTTGATCCCAAGAGAAGCACAAGAGTAAGGGAGGGAAAGCAACACACGCAAGACTCAATACGCAGCAATCACACGCAAACAATCCAAGACTTGAGCACAAAAGCACGGCGCAGGAGTTCTCGACTCGAAAGGTGCTCAAATCTCTAACACATCGATCCAAATCCGTGGCGGCAGAGTCTAAGTGTCTTAGATTGTTCAGAGAATGCTTGGTGTATTTCTCCATGCGTCTAGGGGTTCCTTTTATAGCCCCATGGCAGCTAGGAGCCATTGAAGATCCAATTAGAAGGCAATTCTTGCCTTCTATCGAGTGGTACACCGGATAGTTCAGTGCACCACCGGACATGAACAGTTCTTGTCCGGTGCATGATCTCCTTCCTTTTCTGGCGAAGCCGACCGTTGGGTCTTTGGTCCCGTTGGCGCACCGGACACTGTCTAGTGTGACCATCTGTAGCATCCCCAAAATTCAAATCCTGAAATTTTCTCAAACTCCCTCTAAATCCAAAATGAATTACATATTTCATTTCAAAATGTTTGTTTGCGAGTTGATATCAACAAATAAAGTATAGTGGTATATATTCTCTCTAAAATCCTTCTCAAAATATCCTACAAGTATTTCCCCAGTGATCCCCCTCAAATTCTTTCCAGAAATACTGCCCAGATATTTCCCCAGTAATCCCCTTCAAGTTCTTTCCAGAAATACTGTCCAAATATTCCACCGATATATCTCCAAGTATTTTCCTCTTGAGAAATACCTTCAGAATCATTTTCAAGTCCCTATAAATATTTTCTTCATAACTTTCCTCATGCTCATACGTATATGTATGCCTCCAGTGTCATACGGTGAGCTCTACAAGCTAATCTCACTTATACAAGACAAATACATGCTAATCTCCCACTAATCCTCTCATCCTCCCACTAATCCTCTCATCCCTCCCCCTAATCCCCCACCATGGCTATAAATAGAGGGGCAAGGGCCTCCTCTCATCCCACCCCAAGCCATTTCATGGCAACTCTCTTCCCCCCCCACACAACCACTCCATGTTCCACACAAGCACACACTAGCACAAGGATCGTTCGGTCGTTCTTCGATCGTTCGTCCCCCTATTCTTAGTTTGTTCATTTGTTCGTTCGATCGTTCATGGTTCGTTCGTCCGTTCGTCCGATCGTTCGATCGTTCATCCGTTCGTTCGTCCAAATAATCTTTTTTCTGTCGTTATGCTGTCGAAATTCCGATCGTTCATTCGTTCGATCATTCGATCGTTCATCGTTCGTTCATAGTTCATATTCATCGTTCATCGTTCGTTCATAGTTCCTATTCATCGTTCATCGTTCGTTCATAGTCCCTATTCATCGTTCTTCCAGATAATCTTTGTCCTGCCGTTATGCTGCCGAAATTTCGATTGTTCGTTCGTCCGATCATTCGATCGTTCGTCCGTTCGTTCATAGTTCCTATTCATCGTTCATCGTTCGTTCATACGAACTATTCACCATCACTATTCACCATTACTATTCATCGTTGCTATTTACCATTACTATTCACCATCGTTACTATTCATCGATCATTCGATCACCCCAAATTTCAACTACTCATCCATCATGTTGTCCAGTCCACCTAAGACCAGCCCGACCCATATTCCAGTCATACAAACCCCGGTGACTGTGATTTTCCTTCCAGTGGGAATTTCCCATCTGGTCACCCATCCCAGGTTTCTCCAAGTTGAGCACGCTTAACTTTAACATTCCTTTGAACCAGGCTTCCAAACTCAGATTCCAATGATTCTTGTTTCTAAATTCTTATCAAACTATTCTCTATCCAACCATGTCATCCCTTAAGCATGGTTCATATTCCAGAAAACTACCAAAATACTCGTATCCCATATTCTGCCTATAACTCTCCTGTTCATACTAAGTCAGACGATTCATTCGTCACTATTCTCACCAACAGTGAACTTCACTGTGCTACACCACATACTGAAAGGGAAATGTGCCCTTGGGCCATTTCTAAGTATTTTGGTGATTGAGTGCCAACACAAGTGCTTTTGTGTTAATCTATGCAAAGTGGTGGACAAAGTGCAAATCAAGTCAAAAGGTATGTTTCTAGACTTAGTACATTGTTTTATGGACTAATGTATTGTGTCTAAGTGCTGGAAACAGGAGAAATCGAATCGGAAAAGAGATGGCTTTGTTCAGCCAAAGTCTGCACAGTCTGGGTGCACCGGACAGTGTCCGGTGGTGCACCGGACAGTGTCCGGTACGCTAGGCTGGCTCTGGCGAACTTGCTGTTCTCGGGAGTTCGACAGCGGTGTACGGCTATAAATCACCGGACTGTCCGGTGGTGCACCGGACAGTCCGGTGAGCCGTTCACAGGCGAAGTCGTCGATCTCGGGAAGCCATCAACGGCGTACGGCTATAATTCACTGGACTGTCCGGTGGTGCACCGGACTGTTCGGTGAGCCAACGGTCAGCCGGGGCAACGGTCGGCCGAGGATTCCGCGCGTGACGCGTGGCCGAGCCAACGGTCACATTGGGGCACCGGACTGTCCGGTGTGCACCGGACAGTGTTCGGTGCGCCAACGGCTCTGAATATGCAACGGTCGACTTTGCCAAATAAGGAAACAAATCCGCACCGGACAGTGTCCGGTGGTGCACCAGACTGTCCGGTGCGCCAGGCGACAGAAGGCAAGATCTGCCTTCCTGGAATGCTCTCAACGGCTCCTAGCTACCTTGGGGCTATAAAAGGGACCCTAGGCGCATGGAGGAAGATACCAAGTATACTCAAAGCATTCCTAAGCACCAAGACTTCGATTCCACGCATTTGGTTCTTCGTGATAGCATCTAGAGCTCTATTTGAGTTGTGAACTCGTCGGGTTGTGTTGCGAGCTCTTGTTGCGACTTGTGTGCGTGTTGTCACTGTGATTTTGTGTCTTGTGTGCGTTGCTCATCCCTCCCTTACTCTGTGCTTCTTTGTGAACATCAAAGTGTAAGGGCGAGAGGCTCCAAGTTGTGGAGATTCCTCGCGAACGGGATATAGTCAAGCTAAGCAAAACACCGTGGTATTCGAGTAGGTCTTTGGACCGCTTGAGAGGGGTTGATTGCAACCCTCGTCCGTTGGGACGCCACAACGTGGAAGTAGGCAAGTTTTGTACTTGGCCGAACCACGGGATAAACCACTGTGTCTACCTGTGTTGATCTTCTTGTGGTTATTGTGTTTTGTTAAGACTCCTCTCTAGCCACTTGGCATTACTGTGGTAACTCCTAATCAAGTTTTTGTGGCTATAAGTTTTTAAGTTTTACAGGATCACCTATTCACCCCCCTCTAGGTGCTCTCAATTGGTATCGGAGCCGTTCTCTTCACAAAGGGACTAATCGCCCGAAGAGATGGATCCTAAGGGCAAGGGGATTGTGATCAATGATAAGGAGAAGGAGTCCTTCGTCAATGAGTCGAAGGATGACAAGCCTACCGACTCGGGCACGGGCCACAAACGCAAAGACGGGAAGAAGAAGAAGACAAGACGCATCAAGGAGATCGTCTACTACGACGACAGCGACGAGTCCACTTCTTCCCAAAAGGACAACGACGACAACGACTATGACAAGAGAAAGACGGTTAACTCAAACTTCTCTTTCGATTATTCGCGTATTCCGCATAGCTCAAATACACATTTGCTTTCCATTCCTCTTGGCAAACCTCCACACTTTGATGGGGAGGACTACGGATTTTGGAGTCACAAAATGCGTAGTCACTTATTCTCTCTCCATCCAAGCATATGGGAGATTGTAGAAAGTGGAATGAAATTTGATAGCTCGGATAGTCCCATGTTTATAAATGAACAAATCCATAAAAATGCACAAGCTACTACTGTCCTTTTAGCATCTTTGTGCAGGGAAGAGTACAATAAGGTGAGCGGCTTGGACAATGCCAAGAAGATCTGGGACACCCTCAGGATCTCACATGAGGGGAACGACGTCACCATGCTCACCAAAATGGAGTTGGTGGAAGGTGAACTCGGGAGATTCGCGATGATAAGGGGCGAGGAGCCAACCCAAACGTACAACCGGCTCAAGACCCTTGTCAACAAAATAAGTGTCAACAAAATAAGGAGCTACGGAAGCACGCGATGGACGGACCACGACGTCGTTCGTCTAATGCTAAGGTCCTTTACTGTACTTGATCCACATCTGGTGAACAATATTCGTGAAAATCCTAGGTATACCAAGATGTCGCCTGAAGAAGTTCTTGGGAAGTTCGTAAGCGGGCGAATGATGATCAAGGAGGCGAGATACGTGGACGACGCGTTGAATGGTCCAATCAATGAGCCTCAACCCGTTGTTCTCAAGGCAACTAGGAGCAAGGAGGCACTACCTAGCAAGGTGGCGCAAGTTGAGGCGGCAGAGCTCAATGATGAAGAGATGGCCCTCATCATCAAGCGCTTCAAGACGGCGCTAAAGAGTCGCAAGGGGCAGCCAAGCAAGACCAAGACAAAGGGGAAGCGCTCATGCTTCAAATGTGGTAAGATTGGTCATTTTATCGCTAACTGTCCCGATAATGATAGTGACCAGGAACAAGGGAACAAGAGGGAGAAGAAGAAGGCATACAAGAAGGCTAAGGGCGAGGCACACCTTGGCAAGGAGTGGGACTCGGATCGTTCGTCATCCGACTCCGACAATGAAGGACTCACCGCCACCGCCTTCAACAAGTCATCCCTCTTCCCCAACGAGCGTCACACATGCCTCATGGCGAAGGAGAAGAAGGTATGTACTCGAAACAATGCCACTTATGGTTCTTCTAGTGATGATGAGTCTAGTGATGAAGAAATAGATTACTCTAGTTTGTTCAAGGGATTGGATAGAACTAAAATAGATAAGATTAATGAATTGATTGATGCCTTGAATGAAAAGGATAGACTTTTAGAGAAACAAGAGGACCTTTTATATGAAGAGCATGATAAATTTGTTAGTGCACAAAATTCACTTGCTCTGGAAGTTAAAAGGAATGAAATGCTTTCTTGTGAATTATCTACTTGTCATGAAACCATTTCTATTTTAAAAGGTGTTAATGATAATTTAAATGCTAAATTAGAAGTAGCAAGTAAATCTAAACATGTTATGATTTGCAATAGGTGCAAAGATTTTAATGTTGATGCTTGTAGTGAACACCTAGTTTGCATTTCTAAATTAAATGATGAAGTGGCTAGTCTTAATGCCCAACTTAAGACTAGCAAAAATGAATTTGACAAGCTAAAATTTGCAAGGGATGCCTACACGATTGGTAGACACCCCTCAATTAAGGATGGACTTGGCTTCAAGAGGGAAGCCAAGGACTTAACAAGCCATAAGGCTCCCATCTCCGCCAAGGAGAAAGGGAAGGCCCCTATGGCTAGTAGTGCTAAAAAGAACCATGCTTACATGTATCATGATAGGAGACATTCTAGGAATGCCTATAGAAGTTATAATGCTTTTGATTCTCATGCCATGTTTGCTTCTAGTTCTTCCTATATGCATGGTAGAGATATGTCTAGGAGAAATGTTGTTCATCATATGCCTAGGAGAAATGTTGTTAATGTTCCTAGGAAAATTAATGAACCTTCAACAATATATCATGCTTGCAATGCTTCATTTACCATTTGTAGAGAGGATAAGAAAGTAATTGCTAGTAAATTAGGGGCAAGATGCAAGGGAGATAAAACTTGTATTTGGGTCCCTAAGACCATTGTGACTAACCTTGTAGGACCCAACAAGAGTTGGGTACCTAAGACCCAAGCCTAAATTTGCCTTGCAGGTTTATGCATCCAGGGGTTCAAGCTGGATTATCGACAGCGGATGCACAAACCATATGACGGGGGAGAAGAAGATGTTCACCTCCTACGTCAAGAACAAGGATTCCCAAGATTCAATCATATTCGGTGATGGGAACCAAGGCAAGGTAAAAGGGTTAGGGAAGATTGCTATTTCATCCGAGCACTCTATTTCTAATGTGTTTTTAGTTGAGTCGCTTGGATATAATCTGTTATCTGTTAGTCAACTTTGTAAAATGGGATATAATTGTTTATTCACAAATGTAGATGTGTCTGTCTTTAGAAGGTGTGATGGTTCACTACCTTTTAAGGGTGTACTAGACGGCAAACTTTATTTAGTTGATTTTGCAAAAGAGGGGGCCGGTCTAGATGCATGCTTAATTGCTAAGACTTGCATGGGCTGGCTGTGGCATCGCCGTTTAGCACATGTGGGGATGAAGAACCTTCACAAGCTTCTAAAGGGAGAACACGTGATAGGTCTAACTAATGTGTATTTCAAAAAAGATAGACCTTGTGTAGCTTGTCAAGCAGGCAAACAGGTGGGAAGCTCTCATCACACCAAAAATGTGATGACCACATCAAGACCTTTGGAGATGCTTCATATGGACCTCTTCGGACCCGTTACCTATCTAAGTATAGGAGGAAGTAAGTATGGTCTTGTTATAGTTGATGATTTTTCCCGCTTCACTTGGGTATTCTTTTTGCAGGATAAATCTGAAACCCAAGGGACCCTCAAGCGCTTCCTCAGGAGAGCTCAAAATGAGTTTGAGCTCAAGGTGAAGAAGATAAGGAGCGACAACGGGTCCGAGTTCAAGAACCTTCAAGTGGAGGAGTACCTTGAGGAGGAAGGGATCAAGCACGAGTTCTCCACTCCCTACACACCACAGCAAAATGGTGTGGTAGAGAGGAAGAACAAGACGCTCATCGATATGGCGAGAACGATGCTTGGAGAGTTCAAGACCCCCGAGCGCTTTTGGTCGGAAGCCGTGAACACGGCTTGCCATGCCATCAACCGGGTCTACCTTCACCGCCTCCTCAAGAAGACTTCGTATGAGCTTCTAATCGGTAACAAACCCAATGTGTCTTACTTTCGTGTATTTGGGAGCAAGTGTTATATTCTTGTGAAGAAAGGTAGAACTTCTAGATTTGCTCCCAAAGCTGTAGAAGGGTTTTTATTAGGTTATGACTCAAATACAAAGGCGTATAGGGTCTTCAACAAATCATCGGGTTTGGTTGAAGTCTCTAGCGACGTTGTATTTGATGAGACTAATGGCTCTCCAAGAGAGCAAGTTGTTGATCTTGATGATGTAGATGAAGAAGACGTTCCAACGACCGCAATACGCACCATGGCGATTAGCGATGTGCGACCATAGGAACAATTGGAGCAAGATCAACCTTCTTCCTCAACAATGGTGCATCCCCCAACTCAAGATGATGAACAGGTTCATCAAAAGGAGGCGTGTGATCAAGGGGGAGCACAAGATGATCATGTGATGGAGGAAGAAGCACCTCAGGCACCTCCAACCCAAGTTCGAGCGATATTCAAAGGAATCATCCCGTCGACCAAATTTTGGGTGATATTAGCAAGGGAGTAACTACTCGCTCTAGATTGGTGAATTTTTGTGAGCATTACTCTTTTGTCTCTTCTATTGAGCCTTTCAGGGTAGAAGAGGCCTTGCTAGATCCGGACTGGGTGTTGGCCATGCAGGAAGAGCTCAACAACTTCAAGAGGAATGAAGTTTGGACACTGGTGCCTCGTCCCAAGCAAAACGTTGTGGGAACCAAGTGGGTGTTCCGCAACAAACAAGACGAGCACGGGGTGGTGACGAGGAACAAGGCTCGACTTGTGGCAAAAGGTTATGCCCAAGTCGCAGGTTTGGACTTTGAGGAGACTTTCGCTCCTGTGGCTAGGCTAGAATCAATTCGTATTTTGCTAGCATATGCCGCTCACCATTCTTTCAGGTTGTTCCAAATGGATGTGAAGAGCGCTTTCCTCAACGGGCCGATCAAGGAGGAGGTGTACGTGGAGCAACCCCCTGGCTTCGAGGATGAACGGTTCCCCGACCACGTGTGTAAGCTCTCTAAGGCGCTCTATGGACTTAAGCAAGCCCCAAGAGCATGGTATGAATGCCTTAGAGACTTTTTAATTGCTAATGCTTTCAAGGTTGGGAAAGCCGATCCAACTCTTTTCACTAAGACTTGCGATGGTGATCTTTTTGTGTGCCAAATTTATGTCGATGACATAATATTTGGTTCTACTAACCAAAAGTCTTGTGAAGAGTTTAGCAGGGTGATGACGCAGAAATTCGAGATGTCGATGATGGGCGAGTTGAACTACTTCCTTGGGTTCCAAGTGAAGCAACTCAAGGATGGCACCTTCATCTCCCAAACGAAGTACACGCAAGACGTGCTAAAGCGGTTTGGGATGAAAGACGCCAAGCCCGCAAAGACACCGATGGGAACTGACGGACACACCGACCTCAACAAAGGAGGTAAGTCCGTTGATCAAAAAGCATACCGGTCCATGATAGGTTCTTTGCTTTATTTATGTGCTAGTAGACCGGATATTATGCTTAGCGTATGCATGTGTGCTAGATTTCAATATGATCCAAGGGAGTGTCACTTAGTGGCCGTGAAGCGAATTCTTAGACATTTAGTCGCTACGCCTTGCTTCGGGATCTGGTATCCAAAGGGGTCTAACTTTGACTTGATTGGATATTCAGATTCCGACTATGCTGGATGTAAGGTCGATAGGAAGAGTACATCGGGGACGTGCCAATTCTTAGGAAGGTCCCTGGTGTCGTGGAACTCTAAGAAACAAACTTCTGTTGCCCTATCCATCGCTGAGGCCGAGTATGTTGCCGCAGGACAGTGTTGCGCGCAACTACTTTGGATGAGGCAAACCCTCTGGGACTTTGGCTACAATCTGAGCAAAGTCCCACTCCTATGTGACAATGGGAGTGCTATCCGCATAGCGGAAAATCCTGTTGAGCACAGCCACACAAAGCACATTGACATCCGGCATCACTTTTTGAGAGACCACCAGCAAAAGGGAGATATCGAAGTGTTTTATGTTAGCACCGAGAACCAGCTAGCCGATATCTTTACCAAGCCTTTAGATGAGAAGACCTTTTGCAGGCTGCGTAGTGAGCTAAATGTCTTAGATTCGTGGAACTTGGATTGATTTATAGCATACATGTGTTTATGCCTTTGATCATGTTCCTTATGCATTTTGTTGTTTACTTGTAGTGCTCAAGTTGTACAAACACTCCCCGGACCTCACACGTCCTTTTGCAAGTGATGCACATATTTAGGGGGAGATGTGCTACAACTTGACCCTTTGAGACTAACCATGTGTTTGAGTTTTCTTAATTTAGTCTCAAAGGAGGTTTGAAAGGGAAAAGGTGGACTTGGACCATGAAAGACTTCCACTGCACTCCGATGAGAGGGTAACTTATTCCAAGTTCATCTCATGTACTCTTATTGCCTTTGTACTCTTATTTGAAGATTTTGGTGAGGCAATGGGGTTAAAGGGCCAAGATTGATCCCGTTTTGGTGCTTGATGCCAAAGGGGGAGAAAATAAGGGCCAAAGCAATAAATGGATCAGCTACCACTTGAGAATTTTGAAAATAATAGAATAGAGCTTTTGTTTTGTCAAAATACTCTTATTGGCTCTTTTTGTCAAAAAGTTGGTCTCTTGTGGGGAAAATGGTTGATTATGGGAAATAGGGGGAGTTTTTGATACTGTGATCAATTTCTATTGGAACAACTCTCTTTATGTCTCTACAAGTGTGTTGGACTTAGAGATAGGAAATTGAGCTTGATTTGCAAAAACAAACCAAGTGGTGGCAAAGAGTGATCCATATATACCAAATTTGAATCAAAACAATTTTGAGTTTTAATTTGCATTGATATTGCACTTGTTCTAGTTGCTTTATGTTGTGTTGGCATAAATCACCAAAAACGGGGAGATTGAAAGGGAAATGTGCCCTTGGGCCATTTCTAAGTATTTTGGTGATTGAGTGCCAACACAAGTGCTTTTGTGTTAATCTATGCAAAGTGGTGGACAAAGTGCAAATCAAGTCAAAAGGTATGTTTCTAGACTTAGTACATTGTTTTATGGACTAATGTATTGTGTCTAAGTGCTGAAAACAGGAGAAATCGAATTGAAAAAGAGATGGCTTTGTTCAGCCAAAGTCTGCGCAGTCTGGGTGCACCGAACTGTCCGGTGGTGCACCGGACAGTGTCCGGTACGCCAGGCTGGCTCTGGCGAACTTGCTGTTCTCGGGAGTTCGACGGTGGTGTACGGCTATAAATCACCGGACTGTCCGGTGGTGCATCAGACTGTCCGGTGAGCCGTTCACAGGCGAAGTCGTCGGTCTCGGGAAGCCATCAACGACGTACGGCTATAATTCACCGGACTGTACGGTGGTGCACCGGACTGTCCGGTGAGCCAACGGTCAGCCGGGGCAACGGTCGGCCGAGGATTCCGCGCGTGACGCGTGGCCGAGCCAACGGTCACATTGGGGCACCGGACTGTCCGGTGTGCACCGGACAGTGTCCGGTGCGCCAACGGCTCTGAATCTGCAACGGTCGACTTCGCCAAATAAGGAAACAAATCCGCACCGGACAGTGTCCGGTGGTGCACCGGACTGTCCGGTGCGCCAGGCGACAGAAGGCAAGATCTGCCTTCCTGGAATGCTCTCAACGGCTCCTAGCTGCCTTGGGGCTATAAAAGGGACCCCTAGGCACATGGAGGAAGATACCAAGTATACTCAAAGCATTCCTAAGCACCAAGACTTCGATTTCACGCATTTGGTTCTTCGTGATAGCATCTAGAGCTCTATTTGAGTTGTGAACTCGTCGGGTTGTGTTGCGAGCTCTTGTTGCGACTTGTGTGCGTGTTGTCACTGTGATTTTGTGGCTTGTGTGCGTTGCTCATCCCTCCCTTACTCTGTGATTCTTTGTGAACATCAAAGTGTAAGGGCGAGAGGCTCCAAGTTGTGGAGATTCCTCGCGAACGGGATATAGTCAAGCTAAGCAAAACACCGTGGTATTCGAGTGGGTCTTTGGACCGCTTGAGAGGGGTTGATTGCAACCCTCGTCCGTTGGGACGCCACAATGTGGAAGTAGGCAAGTTTTGTACTTGGCCGAACCACGGGATAAACCACTGTGTCTACCTGTGTTGATCTTCTTGTGGTTATTGTGTTTTGTTAAGACTCCTCTCTAGCCACTTGGCATTACTGTGCTAACTCCTAATCAAGTTTTTGTGGCTATAAGTTTTTAAGTTTTACAGGATCACCTATTCACCCCTCCCCCTCTAGGTGCTCTCACATACACCCAGCTATAAATACACCCAGCTACCCTCTCCCTCTCCACACACACTCAACACCCTCAGCCAAGGAAAACACCCACCCACTCAGTTACTCCGCTCTGCCGGCTACACGCATAGTGTCGCTTCGCCTCCAGTCCACCCTCCTGGTAAGCACCTCCGCTCCACCACCAGTAATATCACAACACCACATGACACATATTCTACTCAAGACTCTACCCATTCATATATCGCTATTCTGACCACTATACTAAATATTTGTTGGTATACTTGCTGGTTTGTATGTTTGCTTGTTCATGTTGCATAGTTATCGGAGCGTTCGTGCCATCTCGTGGAGGCCAGATCTGCAAGTCTACGCCAGGCGGTGGAGCCAAAAGCCAGTTTCGCAAGCTCTCCTTCCCCCTTTGCCGGATAAGCACGGCAAGCTCACTGGATCCCTTTGATGCATAAATTACCTATGTTTTACAACCACAACCCTCAGCCTGTTATTTTATGCATGATATGATTTTAAGACAAGTTATTATGGCCACCCAGCCGCTTGCCGCAATCAATCCCTGATATATTTGTTACAAATGATTTGAGGAAAGGTGTGAGTTTTCAAAAGAAAATGCTTTTCAAAATGTGTATGATGAAGGGTATTCACCCTCATCACCTTGTGAGTGGGATGATCAGGGACTCCCTGGTTTAGGGGAGGGCCTAAGGTGAAGGCTCAGCTAGTTTAGCGTGAGTAGAAGGATTGTCCCCTCATATAAGGACCGATTTGTCATCTTTCACTACCTGTACTCATGATAAGTACAACCACTCGAGACTATGTGGGCAGTCACTCAATCTAAACTCGTACGGTCCAACCCTAGGGTTATGAAGGCTGGGGAGCACCGGGTAGATAAGGAGGGGGAATGTTTTGTCCGGTTTGGACATGGCGGTGGCCTGACTCCTTCCGGTATAACCGTTAAGGTTAGGACGTGCGAGGAAAGAAAGTGATTCAGATTCGGATCTCGTTGGCCATGAGATCGCAGAGCCGGACTAGTGGGTAAAGTGTTCCCCTCTGCGCGGAGTTCAAACCTATTCGAATAATCTGTGTCCACAGGAATGGACGAGTCTAGTGTGGTATGGCAATTAGTGTTTTGTTTTAAAAAAAGGTGTGTCTGAGAAAAGTGGTTTTTAAAAGGTCTGGCGGTTGAGCCGTGAGCTATGGACGGGGTCCAGTAGCTGTTTTTGAAAATGAAAACCAGTGGGAAACTGCTGAGATACCTGGATGGTTTAGTCCAGGGGATTTTGTTCTAATATTGAAAAAAACTTCCTGCTCCTTTTGGGAGATGATGCGCTTTGCAAAATACAAAATGTTTTACAAAACAACCCTGCATAAAATATTGTTGTTTCTGCAAAATATCCTGAGCTCCACATATTCCATGCATTATATCTGATTTCCCCATTCCGCGGGTGAAGGTGGACTGCTGAGTACATTTGTACTCACCCTTGCTTATTTGTTGTTTTTCAGAAAAAGGAGATCGGGTAAGAGTTACGCCTGTTCCCAACCTTGCTTGTGGCTGTTGGACCGCTGATTTGCTTCGCTGCGTATATCGAGCTGCTTCAGCCCCACTCTGATGATATGTTTGTCTCGTTTAAGCAGATCTGGAATCATTTGATGTGTAAATGTGTTTACTAGCCTCCTGGGACTAGTAATTGTATCACATTTGAGTCCCAAAGTATTGAGGACGCTTCACCATCCGACCGTAGGCTCGGCCATGTGTCACCCGTTGGTCGTGCAGACGACTGTTGGCTGCGGGCGCCATTTGGCTCACCGGACAGTCCGGTGAATTATAGCCGCGGCGCCTTCGCTTTTTCCCGAGAGCGACGAGTTCGTCGCTGGGCCAACCTAGGCACTGGACACTATCCGGTGCACCACAGGTTGGTGCTGGTTTGGGTGAACTTAGCCAGAACTTCTCCTGTCCGTTCCAGTTTTCTTGGCTATGTTCCTAGCACTTAGAGAGATGTGTTAGTATCAAAAAACAATTTACTAAGTCCAGAAACATACCTTGATTCCTAATTTTGCACTTCTCAACCACTTAGCACATATTAACTTAAAATCATGTGTTGGGCATCTAATCACCAAAACATTTATAGAAATGGCCTAAGGGCACATTTCCCTTTCAATCTCCCCCTTTTTGGTGATTTATGCCAACACATTAAGAAGCAACCAAAAGTGCAACATTATTCTCAAAAGTGTAAATTTGAAGACTAAATTTTCTTACTCAGTATTGGGCATATTTGGATCACTTTTGCCACCACTTGGTTTATTTTCACAAGTCAAATTCTTTTTCCTATCTTTAAGTCAAACACACTCTTTTGGGCAAATAAAAAGATATTTCAAGAGTAAAATTGATCAAGTGCCAAAAACTCCCCCTTTTCCCATAATCAAAGTTCTCCCCCACAAGAGACCAAATTTTGCAGTAAGAGTCATTTGGGCAAAATACAAATTCTAACTCTACTATTTTTGAAATTCATAAGTGGTTGGCTGAGCCATTTGCTTTGGCCCTTAATTTCTCCCCCTTTGGTATTAAGCACCAAAACGGAATCACTTTTGGCCCTTTAACCCCATTGCCTCACTAAAATGTCAAATCGAAGCGAAAAGGCAATGAGAACACAAGAAGGAACTTAGGACAAGATACATTGTATCGGAATGCAGTGGAAGCTCTTTCCTTGTCCAAGTTCACTTTCCCTTTCAATGTTCCTTCGAGACTACTTCAAGTGCACTCAAACAAACCGGTTAGTCTCAAAGGAGTCAAGAAGTAGCACATCTCCCCCTAAACATGTGCATTATTTGCATAGGGACTTGTGAGGTCCGGGGATGACTTGTACAACTTTGAGCACCAAATATAAGCAATAAATATAATAAATGCCTAAAGTAACATGATCAAAGGCATAGAACACATGTATGTTGTAGATCAAGCCAAGTTACGTGAATCTAAGACATTTAGCTCACTACGCAACCTGCAAAACCTTTTCTCATCTAAAGGCTTGGTGAAGATATCGGCTAGCTGGTTCTCGGTGCTAATATGGTAAATGTCGATATCTCCCCTTTGCTGGTGGTCTCTTAGGAAGTGATGCCGGATGTCTATGTGCTTAGTGCAGTTGTTTCAACAGGATTATCCGCCAAGCGGATTGCACTCTCATTGTCACATATTAGTGGGACTTTGCTCAGATTGTAGCCAAAGTCCCGGAAGGTTTGCCTCATCCAAAGCAGTTGTGCGCAACACTGTCCTGCGGCAACATACTCGGCCTCAGCGGTGGATAGGGCAACATATGTTTGTTTCTTAGAGCTCCAGGACACCAGAGACCTTCCTAGAAATTGGCACGTCCCTGATGTGCTTTTCCTATCGACCTTGCACCCGGCATAGTCGGAATCTGAGTATTCGATTAAGTCAAAGGTAGACCCCTTTGGATACCAGATCCCGAAGCAAGGCATAGAAACTAAATATCTAAGAATTCGGTTAACAACCACAAGGTGACACTCCTTGGGGTCGGATTGAAATCTAGCACACATGCATACACTAAGCATAATGTCCGGTCTACTAGCACAAAGATAAAGTAATGAACCTATCATTGACCGGTATGCCTTTTGATCAATGAACTTACCTCCTTTGTTGAGGTCTAGATGTCCATCAGTTCCCATCGATGTCTTTGCGGGCTTAGCATCCTTCATCCCAAACCTCTTGAGAAGATCTTGAGTGTACTTCGTTTGGGAGATGAAGGTGTCTTCCTTGAGTTGCTTCACTTAAAATCCAAGGAAGTAGTTCAATTCGCCCATCATTGACATCTCAAACTTTTGCATCATTACCCTGCTAAACTCCTCACAAGACTTTTGGTTACTAGAACCAAATATAATGTCATCGACATATATTTGGCAAACAAAAAGACCACCATCATAAGTCTTTGTGAAAAGAGTGGGATCAGGTTTCCCAACCTTGAAAGCATTAGCAATTAGAAAATCTATAAGTCATTCATACCATGCTCTTGGGGCTTGCTTAAGTCCATAGAGTGCCTTAGAGAGCTTATACACGTGGTCGGGATACCTGTCATCCTTAAAGCCAGGGGTTGTTCCACGTATACCTCCTCCTTGATTGGTCCATTGAGGAAAGCACTCTTCACGTCCATTTGGAACAACTTAAAGGAATGGTGAACGACATAGGCTAATAAAATCCGAATTGATTCTAACCTAGCCACATGAGCAAAAGTCTCCTCAAAGTCCAAATCTACGACTTGGGCATAACCTTTTGCCACAAGTCTAGCCTTGTTTCTTGTCACCACTCCGTGTTCATCTTGCTTGTTGCAGAACACCCACTTGGTTCCTACTACATTTTGCTTTGGACGTGGCACCAGGCTCCAGACTTCATTTCTCTTGAAGTTGTTGAGCTCTTCCTGCATGGCCAACACCCAGTACGAATCTTGCAAGGCTTCTTCTACCCTGAAAGGCTCAATAGAAGAAACAAACGAGTAATGCTCACAAAAATTAGCTAATCGTGAGCGAGTTGTTACTCCCTTGCTGATGTCACCCAGAATCTGGTCCACTAGGTGATTTCTTTGGATCGTTGCCCGGACTTGAGTTGGAGGGGCCTGTGATGCTTTTTCCTCCATAACCTATTCCGCCTGTGCTCCCCCTTGATCCTGCCCCTCTTCTTGAGGTACCTGTTTGTCGGCGTTTCGACCCCGGGGGGGGGTCCCTAGACCGACGAGTAAATTGTCGTTGCGTGTCCCTGCCCAGATGGGTTGGCGCGGGATGGAACACAAGATGTGGGACAAGCCTTGTATTATCCTGCACCAGGGGTGCCGCTCGCAGTAGGGGTTACAAGCGCGTCGCGTGAGGGAGAGAGAGAGAGAGAGCTCGTACACCGCTTCCCCTCGTGCAAACCCCGAACCCTCCTCAGGGTGGTCCTGGACTCCCCTTTTATAGAGGCAAGGAGAGAGTCCAGGTGTACAACGGGGGGCGTAGCTATGCGCTAACGTGTCCGGCAGTGGAGTGCCTAAGCCCTATGTACATGCCAACGTGGCCGTCGGGGGAGAGCTTGGGCGCTGTACATGTGATGGCGTGGCCGCCGGAGGAGCGCCTGAGTCCTGTAGGAGCACAGCTGGCTGCGCGGTGAGGACTTTGCTGACGTCTCCTTGCTGTCGTAAGGGGCTGGGAGCCACCGGCGTCATGGCGCACGCGGGGCATGTCACACCCGGTTTCAGAAGGCAAACCGAATGCGAACTATGTACGTGCCAGGATCAGAACTCACGTACATAGCGATTACATAAATGAACATCATCGCACAATGCTCGAATAATAACATAAAAGAGTATTAACTTATTACATCACAGAGTCAGAGACATCCACATAGTCATCAACTTAACTGATAAATCAAAGTGCTAAGCGAAACGCAGTAAAGATAAGGCCTTCACAGGCAGCTGACTGGGGGTTGCCGCCAACCCACACCTAAAACTCGTCGTAGTCTTGGAACTCCTGGAAGTCTCCTTCCACGACTTCGTCTTCTCCTGAGCAGTGGTTACAATGTGGACAACCTGGTGTTTTGTGGTAAAGCAAGGATGAGTACACATCAACGTACTCAGCAAATGCCCCGTTTGGCTGAAGTGGACTAGATTTTATGTGGGGTTAGGCTCAAGCAGTTGCTTTTAGTTGGTCAGGTATTTATTATTTGTAGAAGCCAAGTTTTATCATATAACCATCCCATGAGTCATTTCCTCATCGAGGAAACATCATGATCATCATCGAACCAACAACATTAATAGAACCATTTTATCTCGAACCATCTGTATCTCTAATCAAAGAGGATCCCAAGGCTGCTCTTAACCGTGAGCACGGCTGATATATCAGTTTCACTACCCTCTGCAGAGGTCGCACACTTTACCCATGAGCCGTGATTCCCGTTCTGCCCGAGGAGAGCTAATCCCCATTGATCACTTCCTAGATGGTCCGGCAGGGTATCACTACGTAGCTTTTACGAAGATTCCCTAGAGATCGTAGCCGCCCGTTAGGTTTCTCCAGTTTGATAAACACAGTACCTCTCCCCGCAGGAAAGTGACTAACAAAAGCAAAACGAAAGAACCTCAGCACTCAGCCTCGGCAGAGCAAGCACTGTGCCTGGACCCCATTGACGGCACGACGGCGAAGCAACTACACCTCTAGTTCCTCTAATTAATTAGCTAAGGGCGTCCCATTTCGGCCTCATGGTTGCACTGTTATCCCGGGTGGTCTCTCAACGAACAGGTCCTTACGGAGAGGTACTCGGGAAACAGCCCGAGTTCCCTTAAATGCCACAAGTATATCATCATCGTATCCAGAATAAAAACATCGTATCATAAAGTAATTCTCATCATGTTCGTTGATTAGAGTAAAGCACCAGCATAGAGCTAACCATGATAATCCGAAAGGTAAACAAGGATAAGGTAAATAGAAAGCTAGTCAATCCTTAGGTTTCAATTAAGTAGTGCGGGACAGTGAATTATAAATAGATAGGACATAATGGGTCACAGGACACTTGCCTTCACCAAGCTGCTGCTGCTCAGAGTCTTCTCCTGCAATTCCCTCAGACTCCACGAACGGCCCGATATCTACGCGAGTGCAAACATACATCCAACATTCTTGAAATGGTAGAAAACAGTACACCATACAACAATATAGATCAAATGAATATGCATGCGACATAGAATTCGCATCTACGACTACGCGAGAACGGAACCGGGACGACTGACGCTACGGTCGAGGGATATCACGTTTACACTAAGCGAATGTGAATTATAATATTTAATTCGACGTAATCATATTAACGGACAATAATCACATGCCGAGTAAAATTACTACTTAGTCCCGATTAGTGTGTTGTTCGAATAACCGTTGCTTAAATATATATTAATTAGCGTGAGCTATTCTAGGTGAGATGAATTATTAATGTGCGTAGAACGCACGACGACACGCGCGAACAGCACGCGCAACGCGCGCGAACAGCACGCGACGATTTATTGCGCGACGCGCGGGCGATGGCGAATGACACGAACGCACATGGGGTTAGACGAGGGGTAGACGGGGGGTAGACGAGAGTCGTCTAGGGGTAGACGAGGGGTAGGCGAACGTAGACGGAGTCCCGTCGACGCACTGCGCGCAAGCAAACGCGAGCGCGCGCTAGTTGTGCGACGCACGACACATTAAATAATTAACAAACCGAGGCTAAATAATGACGTGACAACAAACAACCTATATTACGCTTAAACGCGAAAACTATATTTTCTAAGTTCAGCTTAGTTAACATAAATTTCCTGGGTGAGATATTTTAGATAAAATGAATTATCAATTAATCGATGATTAATACGAGGATTAATTGACTAAAGCGTATAGACGATTATAACGAAGTAATTAACTAACGTGCACGGACTGCGCGCGCGACACGCGCGAAACAGCGCGAGGACTCTGCAAACAACGACGACGGCGCGCGCGATACCCGTGATCACGTGCGAATCTGCGCGCGTGAGACTTGACGAGTACGCGACGTGCTAGGTAATAAAAGCGAGGCACGGCGAAGGTAGACGAACGGCCGGGGCGAGCTGGGCAGCGGCGAGCGCGCAACAACGCGGCTGCGACGCGCAGGGGCAAGGTTCGATGGCGAACGGCTGCTACGGCGCTAAACGTCAACACGGCTGGGCGTGCTGAGCGCGCAGCAACTCGGCCACGGCGCGCAGGGACTAGGCTCGCCGGCGAGGGGATGCTGCTGCTACGTCGACGCTAGGCGACGGTGGCCTCTGCTCACCGAACGAGAGCGCGCGGGGCTGCTGGACGCGCGGGCTAAGCGTTGCGCAGGGGCTGACCGGCGAGACGACGGCTGGGCTGGGTGCTCGGCCGACGGAACGACGGGACGGAGAGGAACGGGGCGTCCGGGCCGGCTCAGCCGAGCTCTAGCCATGGCGAGCGAGCAGCACATCGAGAGGAGAAGAGTGGGGGAGAGGAAGAGGGTGAGCTCACCTCGGCGGCGTGCACGACGACGGCCGCAGCGGGACGTGGTCTCGACGGCGGCGCGATGGCGAGACTCGCTGCGCAGCGAGTGCGGCGAGCGCGCACACGGCGACGACGGCGGCACTCCGACGGCGCAGGGGACGCAGAGAGCGAGGGCGAGGCGAGGAGGAGCGGTGCTGGGCGAGAAACTAGGCACTCGAGCGAAGAAAGCTGCGCGACGTGCGGAAGAAATCGTGCGTGGCGGTTCCAAGAAGATGAACAGGGGCGCTCCTGACGCGTGGGCCCTGGCTGGGCAGTGGCGGCGGCCTCCACGTGGTCGTGCGCGCAGGGGCGCGTACGCGCAGGGCTGGGGCGCGCGCCCTGGCGCGTTGGGCTGGCCGCGACGTGGGGACTTGGGCTGGGGGCTGGCTTGGGCCGCCGCGGCGCTCGTTGGGCCGAGCAGCTAACGCGGGGGGGGGGGGGGGGGGGGTGGAGAGGCGGCAGGGCGGGCGGCTGCGCGGCCGTCGCGCGCGCACGGGGGGGGGTGAAGCTGGGCTGGCGGGGGGGGAACCGGGAGCTGGGCCGCACGACGCGCATGGGCCCACGAGAGAGCGCAGGCGCGAGTGGGCCGGGGGAAGAAAGAGGGGAAAAGAGGGGCGTGGGTGGGCTGGCCGAAATGGGCCAGGGAAGGGGGCTGGGCTGAAATTCATTTCTCTTTTCCTTTCTTTTTCTTTCTCTTTTCTATTTATTTCAGTTTGACCTTATGCGCAAACAAATGATTAGATGAAAGATCAAGCAAACCATTCATTAAACAAAAAAAACAAATACTTTCTAACATGATGCAACGACCATTGTTCCCTTAGGGTTTAACCTACTAGATTATAATTACATTTACACTTAAAAATAACCACTCTTCTTCTATAGAAAAGAGAAAGAGGAGGTTGGGGAAGACGTGAAGAGAGGAGTAACACCTGAATTTGTGAGTATGAGCAAATAAATTTTATACCCCAAATTCAGGGTGTTACAAACCTATCCCCCCTTAAAAGAATCTCGCCCCGAGATTCAAGGTTGGTCAGCAAAGAGTTCAGGGTATTTGGCTTTCAGATCATCTTCTCGTTCCCAGGTTGCTTCTTCCTCAGAGTGGTGGCCCCATCTGACTTTGCACATTCTGATGGTGTTCCTCTGGGTGACTCTGTCTGCAAACTCCAGAATCTGTGTTGGCTTCTCTATGTAGGTCAGATCCTCTTGGACTTCCAAGTCCTCCACTGGCAACTGTTCTTCTGGTACCCGCAGACACTTCTTCAATTGCGACACATGGAACACATTGTGCACTGCCGACAAACTTTCTGGTAGGTTGAGCTGGTAGGCTACTTCTCCACGCTTTGCTTGAATCTGATATGGTCCAACATACCGGGGTGCTAACTTGCCCTTGACTCCGAATCTTCTGACTCCTCTGATAGGCGACACCTTCAGATAGACGTAATCTCCCACTTCAAAACTCAGTTCTCTTCTCCTCCTGTCAGCATAGCTTCGCTGCCTTGATTGTGCTATCTTCATATTCTCCCGAACCATTTTGATATTCTCTTTGGCTTCACGCAAAATGTCGGGGCCAAACACCTGTCTCTCTCCAGGCTGGTCCCAATGCAGCGGAGTCCTACAACTCCGTCCATAGAGCGCCTGAAACGGTGACATCTTCAAGCTGGCCTGGTAACTATTGTTGTAGGAGAATTCTGCATAAGGTAACCTTTTGTCCCATCCTGACTTGTCTTGCAACGCACAGGCTCTTAACATATCTTCTAGGATCTGATTAGTTCTTTCGGTCTGACCGTCCGTCTGCGGGTGATAAGCCGAGCTGAAGTTCAGATGCGTGCCCAAGGCTTCTTGTAGCTGCTGCCAAAAATGAGAGGTGAACTGTGTTCCTCGATCTGACACTATCTTCTTCGGCACACCATGCAGGCAGACTATCCGGGACATGTATAACTCAGCTAATGTTGCTCCAGTGTATGTTGTCTTCACAGGTATAAAATGGGCCAACTTTGTTAAGCGGTCCACAACCACCCATATGGAATCATAGCCGGCCCGGGTACGAGGTAGGCCAACTATAAAATCCATCCCGATTTCATCCCACTTCCACTAAGGAATCTGTAATGGCTGCAACAGTCCGGCGGGTCTCTGATGCTCTGCTTTGGTTCTTTGACAGCTATCACAGATGGCGACATAATCTGCGATCTCTCTTTTCATGCCATACCACCAAAACCTCCTTTTTAAATCCTGATACATCTTTTCACTTCCAGGGTGTATGGAGTAGGCTGTCTCATGAGCTTCCTTGAGGATCAGCTCCCTAATAGGTTTGATGTCGGGGACACACAGTCGGTCCTTGAACCATATTACTCCCTCCTCATCCTCTCGAAAGTCTTTGCCTCTTCCTTCTAAGATCAGCTGCCGGATCTTGTTGACGTTTTCATCATCCTTCTGCCCTTCTTTGATCTCCCGCTCTAGAGTGGGCTCTAATTCCACTGTTACTCCTTGTGTACTATTCAGAAAACCGAGACTCAGTCTGTCGAACTCCTTGGCTAACCCATATGACATTGGGTACGTAGCCATCATATTGACTTGACTCTTCCTGCTCAGAGCATCTGCAACAACATTGGCTTTGCCTGGATGGTAATGTATCTCCAACTCGTAGTCTTTGATCAATTCCAACCATCTTCGCTGTCTCATGTTCAACTCTGACTGGGTGAATATGTATTTCAGACTTTTATGATCTGTGTAGATGTCGCACTTCTGCCCATACAGATAATGTCTCCATGTCTTTAAAGCATGAACCACTGCTGCCAACTCCAGGTCGTGTGTGGGATAATTTTTCTCATGGATCTTCAGCTGTCGAGATGAGTATGCTACAACTCTTCCTTCTTGCATTAGCACACATCCCAATCCGGTGTAGGAAGCATCGCAGTATACCGAGAATGGCTTGTGAACATCAGGCAGAACTAACACAGGTGCTGTAGTCAATCTATTCTTCAGTTCTTCAAATGCCTCTTGGCACTTCTGGGTCCACTTAAACTCAACTTTCTTCGCTAGCAACGCTGTCATTGGCCTAGCAACCTTTGAAAAGCCTTCGATGAAACGCCTATAGTATCCGGCCATTCCAATGAAGCTCTTGATTCCACGAACATCCTTTGGTGCTTTCCAGTTCAGGATATCTGCTACTTTCTTTGGATCCACAGCTAACCCATCTTGGTTTATGATGTGACCCAGAAACAAGACTTCATGAATCCAGAACTCGCATTTACTCAGCTTGGCATACAACTGATGCTCTCGTAGCCTTTGCAATACCATCTTCAAATGCTCCACATGCTCTTCCTCACTTTGAGAATATATGAGAATATCATCGATGAACACTACCACAAACTTGTCTAGGTAGTCCATGAACACACTGTTCATCAGATACATAAAGAAGGCTGGCGCATTTGTCAAACCAAAGGACAAAACTGTATACTCATATAACCCATACTTGGTGATGAATGCTGTCTTCGGTATGTCCGAGGGTCGGATTCTGAGTTGATGGTAACCTGATCTCAGATCTATCTTTGAGAATACTCTGGCACCTCTGAGTTGGTCAAACAGATCTTCTATTCTTGGCAGGGGGTACTTGTTCTTAATAGTGACTTCATTCAGGGCTCTGTAATCTATGCACATCCTTTTGGTACCATCTTTCTTCTCTACAAACAATACTGGAGCGGCCCAAGGCGAGGTACTTGGTCTGATGTAACCCTTCTCTAACAACTCATCTATCTGCTTCTTGAGTTCCACCAACTCTGGTCTAGACACTCGATAGGCTCTTTTAGAAATGGGGGCGGTACCAGGGATAAGCTCTATGGCAAATTCGACTTTTCTCTTGGGTGGCATGCCCGTTAGCTCCTCGGGAAACACATCCGGAAAGTCCGATACAACTTTGACAGCCTCGAGCGGGTTGGCCTCCTTGCTATCAACCGAAATCTGGTGACAATCTCCCTTCGTTGTTTTAGGCATCCTTAGCTCAGCCACTACCTTCTCTCCGAGTGGGGACTTCAATGTTACGGTCCTCTTGTCACAGCTAACATTCGTTTCATACTTCATTAACCAATTCATCCCTAGGATGACATCTACTCCAGGGGTGTCTATTACTATTAGGTCGCTGGGGAACCATATCCCCCTTATTTCCACCCTTATATTTGAGCATATTTTACCTGCTTGCACTTTACCACCGACCGAATTAATCCTCATGGGCGGCATCATTGCCTCTACTGAGATGTTATGCATTTCTACCCATGTTGCAGTGACAAATGAATGAGTTGCACCAGTATCAAATAGCACTTTTGCGGGACAAGATTCGACTGAGAACATACCTATTGCCACATCTAGTGCATCCTAGATCGCTTCGGCCTCCAAGTGGTTCACCTTCCCACGGTTGTACGCTTGGCCACGATTACCTGCTGCCTGTTGAGGTACACCTTGCCTTGCTGGAGCATTGGGGTTGGTCTGCTGCTGTGCCATCTTCTTTGGACAATGCATTGCCCAGTGGCCTTGTTCTCCACAGTGGAAGCATCCTCTGCCTCCTCCTTGTGCTGGGGCTGCTTGGTTGCTCTGATTTGCTACTGGGGCAGGAAGGCGAGGTGTCTGGTTGTTCTGCCTCTGATACTGGTTACCTCCCTGCTGGCTGTTTTGACGATACTGCTGCTGCTGTGGGTACTGCCTCTGAGACTGCTGCTGATACGGGCGCTGACCCTGATGCTGATATCCCTGTGGGTGACCATGCTTGCCTTGCTGAGATGAACTGCCTGAGAAGCGGGGGCGGCTGTTGCTCCCGGACTGCGGTCCACTCATCTTGCGCTTCCGATCTTCCATTTCCTTGCGCTTCTTCTCGGTCATGATTGCCCTATCGATCAGATGCTGGAAGGTGGGGAAGGTGTGGTTCATCAGCTGGTAATGCAGGGGATCCACCAAACCCCTCATGAACCTGTACTGCCTTTTAGCATCAGTGTTGACATCTTCAGGTGCATAACGAGATAACTGCAGAAACTTGTCCCTGTATTCACTAACAGACAGGGGTCCCTGCTTTAGAGCCAGAAATTCCTCCTTCTTCATGATCATCAGTCCCTCTAGAACATGATACCTGCGGAAACTCTCGCTGAATTCCTCCCAAGTGATGGCCTCGGGGTCAGCATGGGTGGCGAGGTAGGACTCCCACCAGGACTGGGCTGCTCCCCTTAGCTGGCGGGGACCATACAGAACCTTCTCCCTGTCGTCACATTGGGTGGTGCGCAGTTCCCTTTCCACTGCACGCAGCCAGTCTTCTGCATCCATGGGGTCAGCAGAATGGGCGAAGGTAGGAGGGTGCCCTCTCATGAACTCGCTACGTTTGTCCCGTGGCATCTGGGGCATATGCACTTGCAACTGGGGTTGGGGTTGCTGTTGAGCCTGCTGCATGGCTGCCAGAGTCTGCCCAATAGCCTGCACTGCCTGAGTTTGCATCAAGAACATCTGCTCCACTGTCATTGGGGGTGGCGGGGGAGGCTGCCTCTGATGTTCCTCCTGCTGGGCACGCTGCTCTTGCTGAGCACGCCTGTTACATCGACGCCTGTTGTCAGACATCTGTGGAAGACATTCACACATCAGCATTGATTTTACAATCCTTCAGCATAAGAAAAGAGTATATAGAATTCTTCATGACACTGAGTGAACAAAGAACTTCACTGATCCTCATTATGATCCAATACAGCTTCTCAGATAAAAAGGAAAGCAGAAGTAAATGGTTTCCCAACTAAATAACTGACTTCATTAACATCACTAGCTAAGCCAAACTGCAGGGGAAACCCACATGTTGGCAACAGTCATTACAAAGATTCAAATCTAGCACAAGTTCATCATAACAAGCATGTAAGCAACTGGTAAGCAAACTAAACTGAGTGGAAGCAACTGATAAGCAAACTAAACTGACTATCTAAGACTGAGACATCTGACTTAAGAATTATTACAAACTCCGACGCTAACGATCTAAGGATCCAGATCTATCCTGGTCTTACAGGCAGGGGAACCATAAGTGTGGTGACCACGTGGCGACAAGCGGTAAGGGTGCTGAGTCCCAACAGGAGCGGGAGAACCACCCTCCTGGTGGTGGCGCTCTGCCAGCTCAGCACGCAACTCAGCAATCTCCGTTTGAGCCCTGCTCAGCTCGTCCAGAGAGTGATCCAGCTCGGTGTTAAGCACCGCGACTAGGTTGACTGTGCTGCTCAACCTAGGGTTATCCTCACCAACAGGTGAGACAACCACACTCTCTGTGCTGCCAGTAGGACGGCGGGGGTAGTACCTAAGGTTAAGACCATCGGCCACCCCACCGAATAAGGAACAGTACTGGGATAGTGCACGCCGTGCTGCATCCTGCATAGCTGCCTCTGCAGTGTCCCTCTCAGAGATGGAGTAATGCTCCGAAACGGCCTCTGCACCCCGGAGGTCATCCTCCGGACGGCGAACTAGGCAGGTAGCCTCCCAGCGGTCCGGGTACCTCCCGCGACTGTGCTGGTAGACTACGCAACGGTACTCGATTGACCAGGTGTGCCGGTCGAAAGCCCGGCACAACAAGGTGTCGAGTGCATCGTGGAAGTGACAACCGCGAGCGGCGTCACGGGTGATGGGTCGGGCGACCCATCCCTCCGCCTCCTGCGGCTCCGAGGACTCTGTGCTGGGGTCTGAACTGTCGTCGTCGGGGTCTCCTCCAGGACCTCCTCCAGTAGCTCCTCCAACAGCCGGGGCGTCCCGCGGTGGTGCAGGGGGCGCCTCCAGCTGGGGAACAGGGGAACGGCGCCTCACGGACTCCACCTCCTGCTCAGGTGGGGAAGAAGAGCCCTGCTGCTCCCTGTGCTGACGCTGGCGCTCCTGCTTTTCACGCAGGCGGTGGTGCAGCCTCTCCAGGTGACTCGACTGACCGGACACGGTGCGGCGCAGAGGACGCTCCGCAAGGCGAGACGGCAGGAAAGGGATCACGGACTTACGAGCAGTGTGTCTAAGACGAGCCATCTACAAAAGACACTGTGACACCCCAGTGTCACCTAGGGTGTCTCTCAAATGCCAAACCAAGAACCATCATTTTATGTGAACCAAAGTAAGCACGAGCATCAAATAACTTAAGTACTAAAAGATTCACCAAGTATATACTTAAAAGTATCATGATCCAAACAATTGAGTCTTTTAAAAAGATAAGAATGTACAACCCTAATGAAAACCCTAAGTGAGCCCCATGAGCTAAATTCAAGAAAGTAAGAAAAAGGGGATGAAAAGTTTAAAATTTTGACTTGAGCCAATTATAAAAATTGAAGTATATTTAATGAGCAACAAGAAAGGTTGAGAAAGCTTAGCCAAAATAGCTCAAGAAAAACCCCAAATCAAGCTTCTCATGTGGGGACTTAATGGGAATTCTGAATTTCAGAATTCTGAAATTCAGACCTTGAGCCAAAGATCAGGGATGTTCACCTTGATCCCCAACTCGAATCCTAATGGCCCCATTGACAAAATTGTGTCTAACTAACCCCTTTGTCATGTGCCAGAAGATGGCATTGGGACGCGAGCCCTAGACACGACAAAACCTTGGATTTGCCTTGGGTTTGAGCAGGGAGACAGACCGGATTTCCTGGCTCCATATCTCTGCAACCAGTAGGCAAAATCCTTTGACCCCCACACAAGAATGGTAGCTTGTAGGGAGGAGAAGAGGTTTTGTGCACTGACCAAGGCGAGAGCAGGCTCGGATGAGCGACTACACGCGCCAGAACTTGGGCAGAACGCACGGGCACACGTGTTCGACCCTGGTCGGCACGCCAGAGCTCGCCCAACCCGCGCGCGCGCTCGCCCCGGCGTCCGGTCAAGTCCGCCGTGCGCCCACGCCCTCGGTCGTGCCCGCCCGCGCCTATAAAGCCTCCCCAGGCGCACCTCACTTCGCCCCGCACTCACCCTCACCGGCCAGCCACTTTCCCTTAGCTCCGGCGAGCTCAATTCCGCCCGCCATTGCCGCCAGAGCCTCGGCCATCGTGGCCAACCCACCCCAGCCATCCTCTGGGCAAGCCAGTGCTTCGGCTAGCTCCGCCAGTAGCCCGTGAAGCTTACCAAGCCCTCGGACCCGGCCGGACTTCACCGGAGGCCCGAGATCGACCTCACCGGACTTCGGTCTTCCGCCGCCGCGCGTGGACCGAGCTATCCAGTGAGTCTCCGACTGATTCCTTGCACCCATATCTTCTCTGGCATCCCGTGAACCTCTCTGACCCATCCAATTGCTCTATCTCGCCGTGACCAGGCCGGACTCCTCGCCGCCAACGAGCATCCCCGCCTGCGCGCATGGACCGACCGACTCCGGCCATCTCCGACGGCGACCCGCACCTCGTTGTGATCCCCGAGACCTCCCCTACGTCCTCGACCACTTCACCGGAGCAATCTCGCCGTCGGTAAGCCCCTCCGCCCTTTCTTCCGCCGCGGTTACTGTTTGAGGTAGAAGAAGGACCTCGGGTTAGGATCCGTAGAACCCGAGGGGTTTTCTGTAACGTCAGCGACTCATGTGAATAGTAGCTTAAGGACTGATTCGCGAGGAAAACTTAAAAACCCGCCAGGGACCCCAGTGCAAAGTGGATTTCCATTAAACCATTTCTGTTAATCTTTTTAAAATGACTAGAGAACTTAGAAAATCCATAACTTGCTGAATTCTTCATAAAAAGTTGTCAAACCAATTTTGCTAGCTCCTGAATATTATGAACTATCATTTAAAAATGATAAACCCTATGCTTTCTGTTCTAAATTTTAGAGTTTAAAATTAAAAACAGAAACCCACCAAACCTTGTTAATTAAGGAAAATTAGTTTTTCTTCTGTGCTGAACTTAAGAAAATTTGTAGATGTTTAAACCTCATTTAGACACTGTTTAAAAAAAGGTAGGAACCCCAGCATTAGAAATTATGATGTAGTTATTCATTTAAAGCTAATTTGTCCAAAACTTAGAGAAAATCAGAAAGGCATTAGAAATTAATGAACAATGATTAAGATTATTTTTCCTAGTTTACTTATGTAACAGAGAACCTAGGAAAAATACAGAGACCATTAATTTGGACCAGTCTTAAATTAAGATGATTTATTTAGCCTTATATAGACTGAAAATCAATGATTAGAATGGCAAAACTATAACCAAAATGATTAATAAAAATCCAGTGGACTTGCAACCCCCAGAGCCCCACTACAAAAATAAAGAGCACCTCAGCCCAACTTTTTAAGTGAGGAAAATAAATACAAAGTGATAATAAGGCATTTTCCCAATAATTCTTTAACAACCCCTAATAATGTGATAATGGGCAACCAAAAATTAGCTAAGTCCATGATGAGATAAACTACCAGAGAAAAATGCAAACCCATGAAAAGAAGCAAACTCATACCTATTGCTAATAATTTAAAAGAAAGGCCATTTGATTCAAATAATGCATACCACCCCTTCCCTTAAGCAAATAGATGCCAAACTTCAGAATGATTGCTCTTGCACAAAACAAAAACTAAGAAAAATAAGAACTCTGTTGTTTGATATTTTTCAAATATAGTGGTAGTAGAAAGCACCAATGTGGCTAGAAACTTGAGAAAGCCATAGAAAAATAACTAAAAGGTATTAATGGCTAGAAGTTTGCACCAAATCATGTTATGACACCTAAAAGCCAGCAAAAATAAGTTTTAGAAAATTACCCACTGTTAAATAATAGTTGTAGTTCAAAGCACCCCTTCTGCCCTAGGATTTGATAATTTTGTCCAGAGAAAACTATTCACTTCCTGATCCACAAATTTTGAGACAGAGAAACATACACCAGTACCAAGCCACTGTAATTTTTGCAGAATTTTTAGAATTTTATAAAAGCAACTTGTAGTTCAAACCCACTCCAAAACATTAAAAAGAATAAAAGGAAAGGGAAGAAGAAATAAACCTCACCCCAATAAGGCTAACTTGAGAACTTATCAATTCTCCCTAAGACTTAAAAAGAATTCAGCGGAAACCCAAAAAAAATTGAATCCACTACTTACCTTAGCTAAGTTTAAACCAATTTACCAAGTATACCACCCAAGGGTCTTACATAAGTAAAGTAACCTTGTTTAACTCAAGAAGATCATACACCTTTAAAGTTGTAATTTCTAGAAGCACATATCATATCATGCATATATCTTACGCATTGCATTCATTAGATTGTAATCTTGCCGACGGAGAGTACGTGCTCATTCCCGAGCAAGGACCTGTCCAAGAAGAGGACCAGGAGCAGGCTTCAGAGGCTGCTATTGAGGATCTCCCTGCAGCCCCAGCAATTGAAGGCAAGCCCCGGTTTTATGCATAACCGTTTATATATATATATATGCTACTTTACTACACTTAATGTTTGTAGGTTTGTGATGTGCACTTAAGTGTAGGAGTTGCTTGAAACCTCTAGTTGCATGAACTTAGGATCCCCTTTTTGAGATGAATACTAGTATGCTAGGTCGAGTAGCTGCTTGCTAATCAGGATCTCGGTAGAAGTCGAGTGATTTTTCTAGCACTCGCGCGAGGTCAGGAATTGATTGTATTCATCTTGATAACGGGGTATATGTTGGTCTATGGACTTGGATCCAGGGAGGATGTCTTGTCCATGAGACGGGAAAAAGAATTAAGGATTAATGTGTGGATACCTGAGTCAAGCTTTTGAACGTACTAAGCACATGCCGGGAAATATGGTAACCGGTAAACCTAGTACCTGAGTGAAGCCGGGCGCGGACTTTATCCCTTATGCGACCTGAGACTGGGCCTCCCATGCTAGCTATGGTGGGTACAAGTGCGGTCACTGCACGGCGGCAGTCGGGGTCAGTGGAGCATTGTATGCCAAGGCGGTGAGGCCTGGACGCGAACGGGGAATCGATGGGGACGGTTGTCATGTGCAGGGTCGGAGTACCCTGACATGCCGTGTGTTTAGGTTTACCTTGCAAGGTTAAAACTTGATTCGAATCGTCTGCTTCTCGCAGCTAATGAGACTGCTTGATTCCTTGTACTGCATCGAGTAAAAAGTGAAATGTGGTTACATAAGATAACTTGTTGATTGAATAAATTGATTGTTACCATGTATGCTTAGAAGGAGCAATCTAGCTAAGTTAATGATGATAGAAACTGGAAAGCTAAAACTTTGCTTTTAGAAACAGCTAGTGCTTTTGGCAAACCAAACCCCTCAGCCAAACAGCTGCATAGTCTAGAGGTAGAGGAGTAGATTCCTCACACCGGGTAAGTCTAGCTGAGTATTAGTATACTCAGCCTTGCTTGTGGCAAAATTTTTGCAGGTACTATTTAGGAAATGGTTGATGGTGTGACTTGGCCTACCACCCTGCCACCGGGTTGGATGGTCGAGTGGGATGTTGCTCCGGCAGGAGAGGAGCACGAGGAGTAGTGGGCTAGGCCTTGCCCAATTCCTCGATACCGACGACATCGATCATCCGCTGCACTTTATTTTGTGAACTCTTATTTGCTACTCAAAAACTCCGATTTATGTAATAACTCAGTACTTAATTTGAGGTTTCCTGTTTTATTGTATTTCTTCTGTGACTCACCTTCGAGTGAGATTGTGGAATTTGATCCTGGTTAAGTGGCTCTATCAGACTAGATCTGAGGGACTGACAGGTTATTCCGATTTAAGTGTGTTACGGCCCCTGGGGCGTGACTTAGGCACTTAAGCTGGAATAATTCGGGTGGTTCCGCCACAGACACCGTAAGCAGAAGAGTAAGAACAGAACTAATATGACAAGTGAGTAAACCATAGACAGAACAAAATAAAATTTTAGCAAGGTATGATATATTATATTATATATATATATATATATGTAGTAAAACATAGGGTTGGTCGAGGTGACCGACCTTTGAAGTGACACCAGAGGTCAAGGTGAGAATGAAGGTTAATAGTCCTTAGTACGACCGGTGCTACTCTAGGTCAGCGGTCCTACAGTCAACACGGCTTTGATACCACTTATGTCTAACCCGGTTTCAGAAGGCAAATCGAATGCGAACTATGTACGTGCCAGGATCAGAACTCACGTACACAGCGATTACATAAATGAACATCATCGCACAATGCTCGAATAATAACATAAAAGAGTATTAACTTATTACATCACAGAGTCAGAGACATCCACATAGTCATCAACTTAACTGATAAATCAAAGTGCTAAGCGAAACGCAGTAAAGATAAGGCCTTCACAGGCAGCTGACTGGGGGTTGCCGCCAACCCACACCTAAAACTCGTCGTAGTCTTGGAACTCCTGGAAGTCTCCTTCCACGGCTTCGTCTTCTCCTGAGCAGTGGTTACAATGTGGACAACCTGGTGTTTTGTGGTAAAGCAAGGATGAGTACACATCAACGTACTCAGCAAATGCCCCGTTTGGCTGAAGTAGACTAGCTTTTATGTGGGGTTAGGCTCAAGCAGTTGCTTTTAGTTGGTCAGGTATTTATTATTTGTAGAAGCCAAGTTTTATCATATAACCATCCCATGAGTCATTTCCTCATCGAGGAAACATCATGATCATCATCGAACCAACAACATTAATAGAACCATTTTATCTCGAACCATCTGTATCTCTAATCAAAGAGGATCCCAAGGCTGCTCTTAACTGTGAGCACGGCTGATATATCAGTTTCACTACCCTCTGCAGAGGTCGCACACTTTACCTATGAGCCGTGATTCCCGTTCTGCCCGGGGAGAGCTAATCCCCATTGATCACTTCCTAGGTGGTCCGGCAAGGTATCACTACGTAGCTTTTACAAAGATTCCCTAGAGATCGTAGCCGCCCGTTAGGTTTCTCCAGTTTGATAAACACAGTACCTCTCCCCGCAGGAAAGTGACTAACAAAAGCAAAATGAAAGAACCTCAGCACTCAGCCTCGACAGAGCAAGCACTGTGTCTGGACCCCATTGACGGCACGACGGCGAAGCAACTACACCTCTAGTTCCTCTAATTAATTAGCTAAGGGCGTCCCATTTCGCCCTCATGGTTGCACTGTTATCCCGGGTGGTCTCTCAACGAACAGGTCCTTACGGAGAGGTACTCGGGAAACAGCCCGAGTCCCCTTAAATACCACAAGTATATCATCATCGTATCCAGAATAAAAACATCGTATCATAAAGTAATTCTCATCATGTTCGTTGATTAGAGTAAAGCACCAGCATAGAGCTAACCATGATAATCCGAAAGGTAAACAAGGATATGGTAAATAGAAAGCTAGTCAATCCTTAGGTTTCAATTAAGTAGTGCGGGACAGTGAATTATAAATAGATAGGACATAATGGGTCAGAGGACACTTGCCTTCACCAAGCTGCTGCTGCTCAGGGTCTTCTCCTGCAATTACCTCAGACTCCACGAACGGCCCGATATCTACGCGAGTGCAAACATACATCCAACATTCTTGAAATGGTAGAAAACAGTACACCATACAACAATATAGATCAAACGAATATGCATGCGACATAGAATTCGCATCTACGACTACGCGAGAACGGAACCGGGACGACTGACGCTACGGTCGAGGGATATCACGTTTACACTAAGCGAATGTGAATTATAATATTTAATTCGACGTAATCATATTAACGGACAATAATCACATGCTGAGTAAAATTACTACTTAGTCCCGATTAGTGTGTTGTTCGAATAACCGTTGCTTAAATATATATTTAATTAGCGTGAGCTATTCTAGGTGAGATGAATTATTAACGTGCGTAGAACGCACGACGACACGTGCGAACAGCACGCGCAACGCGCGCGAACAGCACGCGACGATTTATTGCGCGACACGCGGGCGATGGCGAACGACACGAACGCACACGGGGTTAGACGAGGGGTAGAAGGGGGGTAGACGAGAGTCGTCTAGGGGTAGACGAGGGGTAGGCGAACGTAGACGGAGTCCCGTCGACGCACTGCGCGCAAGCAAACGCGAGCGCGCGCTAGTTGTGCGACGCACGACACATTAAATAATTAACAAACCGAGGCTAAATAATGACGTGACGACAAACAACCTATATTACGCTTAAACGCGAAAATTATATTTTCTAAGTTCAGCTTAGTTAACATAAATTTCCTGGGTGGGATATTTTAGATAAAATGAATTATCAATTAATCGATGATTAATACGAGGATTAATTGACTAAAGCGTACAGACGATTATAGCGAAGTAATTAACTAACGCGTGTGGACTGCGCGCGCGACACGCGCGAAACAGCGCGAGGACTCTGCAAACAACGACGACGGCGCGCGCGATACCCGTGATCACGTGCGAATCTACGCGCGTGAGACTTGACGAGTACGCGACGCGCTAGGTAATAAAAGCGAGGCACGGCGAAGGTAGACGAACGGCCGGGGCGAGCTGGGCAGCGGCGAGCGCGCAGCAACGCGGCTGCGAGGCGCAGTGGCAAGGTTCGACGGTGAACGGCTGCTACGGCGCTAAACGTCAACGCGGCTGGGCGTGCTGAGCGCGCAGCAACTCGGCCACGGCGCGCAGGGACTAGGCTCGCCGGCGAGGGGATGCTGCTGCTACGTCGACGCTAGGCGACGGCGGCCTCTGCTCACCGAACGAGAGCGCGCGGGGCTGCTGGACGCGCGGGCTAAGCGTTGCGCAGGGGCTGACCGGCGAGACCACGGCTGGGCTGGGTGCTTGGCCGACGGAACGACGGGATGGAGAGGAACGGGGCGTCCAGGCCGGCTCAGCCGAGCTCTAGCCATGGCGAGCGAGCAGCACATCGAGAGGAGAAGAGTGGGGGAGAGAGAGGAAGAGGGTGAGCTCACCTCGGCGGCGTGCACGACGACGGCCGCAGCGGGACGTGGTCTCGACGGCGGCGCGATGGCGAGACTCGCTGCGCAGCGAATGCGGCGAGCGCGCACACGGCGACGACGGCGGCACTCCGACGGCGCAGGGGACGCAGAGAGCGAGGGCGAGGCGAGGAGGAGCGGTGCTGGGCGAGAAACTAGGCACTCGAGCAAAGAAAGCTGCGCGACGTGCGGAAGAAATCGTGCGTGGCGGTTCCAAGAAGATGAACAGGGGCGCTCCTGACGTGCGGGCCCTGGCTGGGCAGTGGCGGCGGCGGCCTCCACGCGGTCGTGCGCGCAGGGGCGCGTACGCGCAGGGCTGGGGCGCGCGCCCTGGCGCGTTGGGCTGGTCGCGGCGCGGGGACTTGGGCTGGGGGCTGGCTTGGGCCGCCGCGGCGCTCGTTGGGCCGAGCAGCTAACGCGGGGGGGGTGGAGAGGCGGCAGGGCGGGCGGCTGCGCGGCCGTCGCGCGCGGGGGGGGGGGGGGAGCTGGGCTGGCGGGGGGGAAACCGGGAGCTGGGCCGCACGGCGCGCATGGGCCCACGAGAGAGCGCAGGCGCGAGTGGGCCGGGGGGGAGAAAGAGGGGAAAAGAGGGGCGCGGGTGGGCTGGCCAAAATGGGCCAGGGAAGGGGGCTGGGCTGAAATTCATTTCTCTTTTTCCTTTCTTTTTCTTTCTCTTTTCTATTTATTTCAGTTTGACCTTATGCGCAAACAAATGATTAGATGAAAGATCAAGCAAACCATTCATTAAACAAAAAAACAAATACTTTCTAACATGATGCAACGACCATTGTTCCCTTAGGGTTTAACCTACTAGATTATAATTACATTTACACTTAAAAATAACCACTCTTCTTCTATAGAAAAGAGAAAGAGGAGGTTGGGGAAGACGTGAAGAGAGGAGTAACACCTGAATTTGTGAGTATGAGCAAAGAAATTTTATACCCCAAATTCAGGGTGTTACAGGGCACCATCATTACCCGTCGCCGGGGTAAACCAGATGGGACGCCGGTCTTGTTCCTTGCAGCCTGAGCAGGCTAGGAGTAGGGGAATGATGCTTCCCCTATCAGCACGGTCAGTCCGAGCCCAGGGTCGGTCGAGGCGGAGACTTCTCTTGTGGTCGAGGCCGGGGTCGGGCGAGGACGCGATTCCTCCCGAGACCGGGGTCGAGGCCGAGTCCGGGGGTCGGGCGAGGCGGAGACCTCCTCCCGAGGCCAGAGCCTGTGGTCGGGCGAGGCGGAGCTCCCTGTTGCGCCCGAGGCTTGAGCTTGGTGGTTGATCGTGACCTGTTGTCAGTCGTTGCCGGGGTGGCTGACACGGCAGTCGAAGCGGAGCGAGCGGCGCTGTTTTCCTGTCATATCGGATAGTAAAGAGGAGGGGCGAAGTGACTGCGGTCACTTTGGCCTGGCCGACTGAGGCGCGTGTGTCAGGATACGGCGTTAGGCATCCCCCGCATTTAATGCACCTACGAAGCGGTCGGTTGGTGAGGCGGTATGGCCAAGGTTGCTTCACAACAAAGCCTGCCCGAGCCGGGCCTCGGGAGAACCGAGGGGGTGCCTGCCGTCGGAGGAGGCCCTCGGGCGAGGCGTGAATTCGTCTGGGACCACTGTTCCAACCCGAGGCTGGGCTCAGGTGAGATCGCGCCCTTCGGGTAGACGAGGTCTTGGCTTGAACCGCACCCGTCAGTTGGTCTGAGGGTGTTAACCAGCCGTGATTAGGAGCATTGGGGGTACCCCTATTTATGGTACCCGACAGTAGCCCCCGAGCCTCGAAGGGAGTGATGGTACTCGCTTGGAGGCTTTTGCCGCGTTTTCGGTGAGGGGACCGGCCTCTCTCGGTTTTTGCCTTGTTCTGGTGGGTGCGCGCGAGCGCACCCGCCGGGTGTAGCCCCCGAGGCCTCGGAGGAGTGGTTTGACTCCTCTGAGGTCTGAATGCTTTTCGTGGTGCTTCGGCCGGTCTGGTCGTTCCCTCTTGCGGCCCGGCAGTAGCCCGGGTGCGTGGTCGGGTTCCAAGTTATCAGGCTGGTTTGTTGACGCTGTCAATAGTTTTGGCCGTAGCCGGGTGCGAGAGCAGCCCCCGAGCCTCTGCACGGAGCGAGAGGACGATCAAGGACTTTCCCGACTTTTATTTACGCCCCTGCGTCGCCTTTTCGCAAGGAGGAGGGGGAAAGCACCATGTTGCCCTCGGAGGGCGCTGAACATGGTGTTTCTAGCGAGCTGCTAATGGGGGATCCGAGTGGACGCCCGTGCCCCGTTCGTTAGGGGTCGGCTGTAGCCCAGAGGTGCGCTCCAAAAGTACCTGCGGGTGATTCGCTGGACCCAGACCCCTTCGACAGGGTCCAAGGGCTCGATGCCTCCCTCCGGTGGGATTCCGTTACAAATCGTTCCCGCTGGTCTCGAAAATGTCCTAGGGTACCTCGGGAGCGTAGCCCGAGCCTTGGTTATGTATCGAACGTACCCAAAGTCATCCCTCACTCTGCATGCTCTGGGGCGACTGTCAAACCCTTCCGAGGGGCCAGCCTACGAACCCCTGATCAGTAGTGGGCACGGAGCTCGGGCGCTCTAGGGCGGCTGTCGAACCCTTCCGAGGGGCCAGCCTTCGAACCCCTGATCGGTAGGAGGGCTTGGGGCCCGCTTCCTTCACCGGGAAGGATCCTTTCCACAACATCCCCTTTCCCGGTCCCTGTGGCAAGAGAGAGAGGAGGAGGGGAAGGATATGAATTTTAAATAAAGTGGCACACCTTTTTTGACGTGGTCATTATGGCGAAGACGAAGCGACGCCCGCCTCGCCTGCCAGAGGTGTTGCCTGCTCCGTCGGGGAGTTGATGCGACGGGACGGGTGATTCGCGTGGCGCCCATTGCGCGTGCGAGCCGTTCGAGGAACGGGGCACGGGCGCATCGTCTTCACGCCGTAAGGGAGGGCTCTCCCGTCGCATCAGGAGAGGACGCGAGCCTGCAGGCGACTTGACTGCTGCATCCGTTCGTCTGCCGCTGCAGTTACTGCCGGCCCACTTTTGACCATGCCAACCGTCGTGCCTGCCCCGCGGCTGATCGACCCGTGGCCGTCGCCTTTAATTGGCACTGCTGGGTCATGCGCAGGGGTACCTCAAGTCGTGGTACTGGTCCCGCAGTCGAGGAGGCGCAGCATTGGGGTGAGTGGCGGTGGAGCTTCTTGCACGTCGTAACCGGCGCGCCGGTTACATGACATGCGGGCCCGCTTCCTTTGCGCTGGTCCACCGGGTGTGGACGGAGCCGAAGGGGCGCACAGTTGTGGTGCAGTTGAACGCTTGTCGCGTAGCAGTCCACCCTTTCGACCACCGGTTTCTGTGAAGATGAGAGAGTGCTTGTAACCGCGGGACGGTTACACGCCTTGCGTGCGGCGGTTACACGTCATCTTGCATAACATAACATCATCACATCATTCTGCATAACATAAGCATCATACAGCATATTGCATATGGAACAAGAAGGGGATACAGTATTGACCTTCGGAGAATAATTCGGAAAAGAGAAAATCGTGCTAAAGCACAAGACAAGCCGAGAAGAAGTGTAGCTTCATTAGAGAGGCAACAAAAGCTTTTCTATAGCTTCGGAGAATATTTCACGAAGCTTGGATAATCTTCACCACGAACGAATGCAACTTCTGGTGATATAAAATTTTCTTCATGAAGCATGAAAAGAAGGGAAGGTGTTTTTTCGCCGAAGGCTCAAAAAATGGTATGTACGCAAGATTTCATGCATCGTAAAGAATTAAAACTGTACATGGATTATATATTACATTCAAAGTTACAATATATTACATACGTTACGTTCCAAATGTTTTTACAGTAGCATTTAATCCTCTTTTAGAACTATTTCTGCAGCTTCGTTCAGTAGCTGGTCAACAACCTTGTCCATAATGGCTTCGGCCATTTTTCTAATTTCATCGTCCCCCTTCGGGTGGGGGCCCGGAGATGCCTCAGCAGGTTCTGAGCGAAGAGAAGATACGGCTATATTACTATTACAAACCGTGAGCAAAGTCTGGAATCAAAAATTACAACATAATAAAAATCACTAATTAAAACCTATTTGCCCTTCGGGCTCGGTACTTTTTTCGGCAGCCGCCGCTACTTTTCTGGCATCATAGATGCCTTTTTCGCTTTTTTGAATAATTTCTTGTGCCATTTCTCGGCCGTCGTTGTCCCAGATATCAGTGAAAAATTTTCCGCCGATCATGCTTGCTTCGGCTGAGGGGTCTTTAATGTCTTCGGAAGACAAAGTAGCTTCGGATTGCGCTAAAGATTTTACATGCTCACAACCTTTCTTCTCCAAAACAGTAGCAATTCCTCTAGCACCCGAAAAAGCACATATGTCTCCGCGGCTATTCAGGATTTCTTCGAAGGCCTCAGCTTCGTTACTAATCCATTTCATCGGACCTTCGGGATTGCCCCTTGAGAAATTCTCCTCGCTAGAGAATGCGCCAACGTTGGCAAAGCTGGATTTTATCTTCTTAACGCACTCTATGGATTTAACATAGCATTTTCTTTGAGAAGCACGAAGCTCTTTAACATTAACTTCCAAATGATCTGCCCATTGTTCACTTAACTCTCGTTTTGTTTCTTCAAGAATACGTTCTTCTTTGGCTCGGGCTAGTTGTTTACGAAGATCTTCAATCTCACGCCTCTGTGCTTCGGCTTGAGTTTTAGAGTTAGCTTCGTCCTTCTTCATTTTTTCCACTAATGTAAGCAGAATTCTGTCTTTCTCCAAGGCTTCGTTTCGTAGCCTAATAACCTCTGTTCGAAGGTTGTTGAGAGCAACGGTGCAGCTCTCGTCTTCAGCATTCTTTTGTGCCCTTAAGGCATTGCTGAGAATTAAGCCCTATTCAAAAAGAATGAATGGATTAACACAACAGTAAAGGATTCATTCAAAATCCACAAAATTCAAAGTTTACAATCTTCGTACCTTTAGACTGTTATATGCAAGACTATCCGCAAGATCCTCCTTCGTCATGGCGCAAAGACTAGCTTCAAGCTTCAGGAATCCCATGCTTCTAGCCATTTCCCGGCACACGGATAATTCTTTATTGTCTGGGAGGCAATATAAGAAGTCATCTTCGTTTGTCCCGTTGAATACTACGGTCCCCTTCGGATATTTCAGTTCTTGGGCATAGTGATTGGCTTCAAAAATTTCTTCTTCAGACAGTTTCTTCCCCGAAGCATGTCGCACAATATAATCATGTATTTTGGAGGATGCTTCGGGGGTGGCAGTACCAATTTCCCCAATCAGAATCGGTTCTGTTATTGTTGCTTTTTCAGTTTCTAAACTTGCCTTTGACATTTTTTCGACCTCCAAAAGCTGTATCTTGGTGGATTCCGAAGGCCCAGCTTCAGTTTCAGATTGCTGCTTCGAAGTTTCAGCAGCAAAGGCTTCAATAGGCGCCTCGATAATTTTCTTTGAAGTTGTGCTTGAAGATTTAATCGTCTCCAGGACATCCAGCACATTAACCATTCTTTTTCTTTTCGGGGTTGCTGCTGGCCCCTTCTGGCTTTTAGCTGTCTCAGCTTTTGTTGAAGGACTTATAACATCTGGTGTTTCTCTTTCTTCAGATTTCTCCTTTCTTATTGCTGGTGCCTCGGCCATTTCTTCGGATTTTAGCGCTACAGTTGGTTCTCTGGCTTCGGTGGCCGAAGAGGCCTCGCCAATAAACTCGGGCACTGTGGCCGGCTCAATACAACGTGGAGGGTGTGTGGACACTTTTACTTTCTTCCTCTTCGGTGCTGGCTTCCCGGGAGCAGCCGAAGTAGTGTCCTTTGCAGGAGCAGTATTTTTTCTCTTTTGACCTCGCATTGGATAACAGTAGTCGGGATAGATAAACCCGATAGCATCAAATACTCGGTTGAGCCTCTTCTTCTTTCGGCCTCCGAAAGCCGCTGATAATGTAGTGTTTTCAGCCTTTGAATAGGTCCCAAGCAATTCATCACTTACATTCTCAATACTTTTCAGCCAATCATCATCCCGTTCAACAAATTTATCTCCGTACTTGAATGTATATTTCAGTTTAATTACTCCACCCTCATCAGCTTCTTTGATGGTCTCCTTCGGCATTTCCCAGTCATCTACAAGTGGCCACACTCTGAAGGCAATGTGCTCTTGCATTAAATCCCTGGTCCCAATAAAGGAACAGACTACGCCGAAGGCCCTCTGACATTCTCCAGCTGCTTCGTCCATTTCTACCTTTGGTTTCCGAAGTCCGAAGCGCTGCCAGATAGGGCGCATGATGATATCCTTGATATCTTCCCGAACCGTCAGATCGTTTTTCACATAGAACCATTCCTTCATCCATTCCCCGGGCCATCTCTTCCGAAAGGTTGGCACGGGACAGCTCGACCCAGAGCGGGCACCGAAGCTATAACAACCAAAATTATTATGATATTGTTCCTTGCCCCATGGTTTCGTCTCATATACTAGCTCGTGTATATTGCAAAAGCTTTTAGCACTTGGCTCCAAACCCTGGCTCCTCACGGCCCAGACGAAGATTCCCAATCTTATCACTGCTTCAGGGCTAAGTTGATGAAGGTAAATTTGATATATTTTTAGAACTTCTACTACAAACTTGCTTAGGGGGAATCGTAGCCCAGCCTTTAAAAAGCTTCGAAAGATCACAACCTCATTATCTTCGGGGGTCGGCGTAGTTTTCTCTCCGTCATCCGCCCTCATGATGGATATATCTCGGAAGTATCTCCCCCTCATGTTTTCAAGGTGACTCTGCTTTATAGTTGATTTTCCGAAGTTTGAGTGACTAGGCCGCCACGGGCGATCTTCGGAATCCTCTCTGCCACTATCCACATCATAGCTATCACTGTCGCCAGTATCTTCAGATAAACCCTCCAAAGTTTCCTTGACAATCTTTTCAGTATTGGTCTTCGACATTGACTCAAGAAAACCCAGATGCATCTCCTCCGAAAGGCTTAGCTTCGAAGCACCAGCAGCTGTCTTATCTTCAGACATTTTCGCGAATGCTGGCAAACTAGACTTGAAGCCGAAGCTTAAAAATTTAAGACCGAGCAAATGCTGTCGCGCGCAGGCTAAGGGCAGGGTGCGCAGGTTGAAAGCTGGTGAGTAAAAAGCAGGTGGCAAAAGGGCGTGTCAAATAAACTCGCGGAGAGCTTGTATTTATACACCCAGTATGTCGAAAACTGGAGGGCCCCGCTTGTCAATGACTGTTGCTATTCTAGCAAAAGGAAGGTGTTTTTTCGGACCTTCGGCTTAAAGCCTTCATCCATGTCGCAATATAAATTTATCTTTACAATAAATTGATATTGCGAGGGGCTACTGTTGGGGGCCTTCGGCTCCCGAAGGTCCTCAAAAACACAGTTTGACAATGTTTTCCATGTGTAAAATGTGAACAGGCACCTTCGGAACAGGCACCTTCGGAGTCAGGTCGCGAATATATAAGGGCATGTTTAAGACGAAGCTGGAATGAAAAGCGGTCATGACGAAGGATAAGACGATCATGAAGCCATATGCAGAAAAGCTTCGGCATAACGGCAGAAAAGAGGAACCGACTTAAAGATGAAAAGCCAAATTGGACCTCGAAGAATTACTATAGAGTTATTGATAAATGTAAAGGGCATCAATGTAATTTTACACGGGCTGCGTCTCGTGCCTATAAATAGGTGAACAGTACTCTCGTACTGTTCACGCTGACTGGGCGCACGTCTTTTTGCATCACGACTTGTACCTTTGCCTTACATTAGTCTGAAGGTACATTTGTAATTCGTTTTCATGAATTTAATAATGGAAATATATTGATGGTAATGCTGGTATTATTATTTTCGCACTTTATATATATATGTTTATTCTGTTTACTCATTTACCAACTTAACGAAGGTCTTTTCCTTCGTAACCTTTGTTATATTATGTTTATATCCTTCGTCCGAAGTTCATTAAACCCTCGAGGAGATAATGCTTCAGCGGACAAAGGGTATTTAATATTTAACATCTTCGTGTTGTCTTGTTCTTGATTTATAGCATTTGAGAACAAGTCCCCAACACTGTCGTTGGAGGAGCGCGGCCTCGTGGAGATCGGTACCTTTCAGCCATCGTTCGGCTTCAAGGATTTTCGTCATGCAGCCCGGCTGCATTCCCTCACCAATGGGCAGTTTGGTGGGGAAAAGCATGTCGGGTTGCGGCCTCTGCCCCGCCCTCAGCTTCAAGGATCTTCATCATCCTTGCTGAGGCGGAGGGAGAGCTGAGCCGGGGCTCTACCTCCTGCATGGGCCGACAGGCCGTCTCCTCCTTCAGCATTCAGGGGAGAAGGCGCTCACCGGCCTTGCGGAGGGGCAGACTTCAGCAACGCAGGACCGGTCGGCCGCAAGCACCGTCGGCTCCAGCGTGCCTGGCTCGCTGGCTCAGCTGGCTCTGTCGTGGCCCCCGACGCTGCCTCCTGCCGCTTGATCTGGGCTCGGACGTCTGTTGCGCCGCGCGCACCAGTGGATCGTCCAAGACGCCGTACGCCGCATAGGCGGCGTTCATGTTCTTGGATTGTCTTGTCCTCACTCCGGCATGATGCCTCTGTGTGGAGGTCGAGGCCTGCCTGTCCGCGAGGACCTGAGTGGGGATTTGCCGGTGCAGGCTGGGGCGTCCGCCATTTGCCGGCGTGGCGCTGGCGCGTAGGTGGCCGCTGTCGTCGGTGCTGGGGTGGTGGCAGCCGGAGGAGGTTGTCTCTGCCGACGAGACCATCGGCGCCAGCTGCGGCCGGACCCCCGACTCTTTGGCTTTGATGGCTTGTCCTCGCCCCTCGAGCGGAGACGCGGGCAAGGGCCTCGTCACAGCAGCGTCGGCCCTGAGGTCATCGCTGCTGCTGTTTCGCCGCCCGAAGCGGGGGTCGTTGTCGCTGCTGTCGGGGCGGTTGCCGGTGAGCCGCTTGGAGTTCGTCATCCCGCGGGCCCCCTGGTATGGAGGTTGTTCATACCCGCGGGAACGGAACCGGAGTCCCGTTTGTAATGGCACCTTGAGCGCCGATGTATGTTCATTGAGGCTGTCGAGGCCTGAACATTTGGGTATTCGAGAATGAAGCTATGTGTCTTCCTCATTTCGAGCGCTGGGACTTGTCTGTTGGCTAGCCGAACCACTTAACCGAGCGTCGGTTGCCTTTCGCGTAAGGTGACGAGTGAGGTGTCCGTATCTCGGAGGCGTAGGAGTCCCTCGGCTCTGTCGGCCTTGCCGCTCTAGGCTTCCCTTGCTCAGCTTTCGGAACCCTCGGCTGCTCTGCGATGAGCCGAAGCCGGAGGCAGCGGTGCCAGCGCGGACAGACGCGGAGTCGGCTCAGAAGGAGACTTCGTCGACCCGGGAGACGGTGGCTTCCCAGGCCGAGGAAGATGTGGCAGCAGCTGCTAGAGCTTGGCCAAAACATCTGCTGGCACGGTGCTGGCGTCCTCCCTTAGGTGGAGGTCCTTTTGCCCGGGTCGCCGTTCGAGGCCGGGCCCGGTTCTGCCGAGGGTGGAATCAACACCGAGGGTGCTGCTGCTCCCTCTGCCGATGCCAGAACCTGCAGGAACAGTTTGTCTGTAGCATGCACATGCTTTTTTGCGGCCGCCGAGGCCTAAACACTTTATCGAAGTGTTTAAGAAGCTGTGTCTTCTCTCCTCTTGTTTCGAGCATCACGACTTGTCTGTGAATGGCAGAATCATTTATCCGAACGAGAGTTACTTTTCGCGGAAGGTGATGAGTGAGGTATCCGTATCCCATAGGCATAGGAGTCTCTCGGCTCGGTCGGCCTTGCCGCTTACGTGCGCTCTCATTCAGTCGAAGGATTCCATTATTGGGACAGTCGAGAAGGTGCGAAAGTCGTTTTCTACCCGAGTGTTAGGACTTGTTTGGTAGCAGGATCGCTTATCCGAGCGTGAGTTACTTCTTGCGGAAGGTGATGAGTGAGGTATCCATATCCTGGAGGCGTAGGAGTTCCTCGGCTCGGTCGGCCTTGCCGCTTACGTGCACTCTCGTCGTTCTCAAGATCCCGCTATCAATACGGAAGTCGAAAGCACAAAGGTTGTTTTGGTAGAAAATTTTTCCGAGGAAAATTTTGACGCAGAGGGGGTTCCCCCTTCTAGCCCTCGAGGGAGGGTCGGGCTTTGCTGAGGCAAGGCCGACCCTTCCTTGACGGTTAGACTTTGTGTACGCAAACGAGGTACATGAACGACTTAAAACATCTTAAGGGTAGAAGCGACATAGCTGTTGGATGTTCCAAGCGTTGTTGTAGACCTCGCCTTGGTCGTTGGCCAGCTTGTATGTTCCGGGCTTCAAGATCTTGGCGATGATGAAGGGCCCTTCCCAGGGAGGAGTGAGCTTGTGGCGCCCTCGGGCGTCCTGTCGCAGGCGAAGCACCAAGTCTCCCACTTGGAAGCCTCGGGCCCGAACGCTTAGGGCGTGGTAGCGCCGCAGCGACTGCTGGTACCATGCCGAATGTAGTAAGGCGACGTCTCGAGCCTCCTCGAGTTGGTCCAGCGCGTCTTCTCGGCCGGTCTGGTTGCTTCGGTCGTCGTACGCCTTGGTCCTCGGGGAGCCATATTCTAAGTCCGTGGGGAGGATGGCCTCTGCCCCATAGACTAGAAAGAACGGCATAAAACCCGTGGCGCGGCTCAGCGTCGTCCTCAGGCTCCAGACTACCGAGGGTAGCTCTTTCATCCACAACTTGCCGAACTTGTTGAGGTCGTTGTAGATCCTTGGTTTGAGCCCCTGTAGAATCATACCGTTGGCACGCTCCACCTGCCCATTCGTCATGGGATGAGCTACGGCGGCCTAGTCCACACGGATGTGGTGGTCATCGCAGAAGTCCAGGAACTTTTTCCGGTGAACTGCGTGCCATTGTCGGTGATGATTGAGTTTGGGACCCTGAACCGATGAATAATGTTGGTGAAGAATGCCATCGCCTGCTCGGACCTGATGTTGTTTAGGGGTCGAACCTTGATCCACTTGGAGAATTTGTCGATAGCGACCAGCAGGTGCGTGAAGCCCCCGGGTGCCTTCTGCAAGGGTCCGACGAGGTCCAGACCCCACACAGCAAATGGCCAGGTGATGGGTATCGTCTGTAAGGCCTGAGCGGGCAGATGCATCTGCTTTGCGTAGAATTGACACCCCCGGCAGGAGCGTACAATCCTAGTGGCATCAGCCACCGTGGTTGGCCAGTAGAAACCTTGTCGGAAGGCATTCCCCAAGAGGGCTCGAGGCGCTGCATGGTGGCCGCAAGCCTCCGAGTGTATTTCTTGCAACAGCTCTTGTCCTTGGGCGATAGATATGCATCGTTGAAGGATGCCCGAGGGGCTGTGGTGGTAGAGCTCTTTTTCATCACCCAGCAGGACAAATGACTTGGCGCGCCGAGCCAGTCGCCGAGCTTTGGTCTTGTCGACGGGAAGCTCTCCTCGGAGGAGATATTCCAGGTACGGGGCCTGCCAGTTTGGATCTGGCGCGTCCCCAGGAGGTTCCTCTTCGACGGGCAAGGCCTCTTCCTCGACGTCCGAGGGTGTCTCGGGTGCGGCCTCGGGTGCCTCGGGCTGGGCCGAGGCTTCCTCAGGCTCGGGCGCGTCGTCGATCTTGACGGATGGTTGATGCAGGTCTCTGGAGAAGACGTCGGAGGGAACTGTCGTTCGCCCCGAGGCTATTTTTGTCAGCTCGTCCGCAGTCTCGTTGTACCGTCGGGCGATGTGCTTGAGCTCCAGCCCGTAGAACTTGTTCTCCAGGCGCCGGACTTCGTCGCAGTAAGCTTCCATCCTCCAGTCTCGGCAGTGGGAGTTCTTCATGACTTGGTCAATGACAAGTTGCGAGTTGCCTCGAGCGTCGAGGCATCGGACCCCTAGCTCGACGGCGATGCGTAGCCCATTAACTAGTGCTTCGTACTCGGCCATGTTGTTTGACGCCGGAAAATGGAGGCGAATGACGTAGCGGAGATGCTTTCCGAGGGGTGAAACAAAGAGCAGGCCAGCGCCCGCTCTTGTTTTCATGAGTGAACCATTGAAGTACATGGTCCAGAGCTCGGGCTGGATTGGAGTTGTCGGTAACTGGGTGTCAGTCCACTCAGCCAGGAAGTCTGCCAAGACCTGGGATTTTATGGCCTTCCGAGGAGCGAATAATAGCGTTTCGCCCATAAGCTCCACCGCCCACTTTGCTATCCTACCCGAGGCCTCGCGGCACTGGATGATCTCCCCCAGGGGGAAGGATGACACCACAGTTACCGGATGAGACTCGAAGTAGTGTCACAACTTTCGTCGTGTCAGGACCACAGCGTAGAGCAGCTTCTGGATCTGTGGGTAGCGAGCTTTGGTCTCAGAAAGTACTTCACTGATGAAGTAGACCGGCCTCTGGACGGGCAGTGCATGCCCTTCTTCTCGTCTCTCGACTACGATCGTGGCGCTGACCACCTGAGTAGTCGTGGCTACGTAGATCAAGAGGGCTTCTCCTGCGGCGGGAGGCACCAGGATGGGTGTTTTCGTAAGGAGCGCCTTAAGGTTTTCGAGAGCTTCCTCGGCCTCGGGGGTCCAAGTGAAGCACTCGGCCTTCCTTAAGAGGCGGTACAGAGGCAAGCCTTTCTCGCCGAGGCGTGAGATGAAGCGGCTTAGAGCCGCAAGGCATCCCATGACCCTCTGTACTCCTTTTAAATCTTTGATCGGTCCCATGCTGGTGATGGCCGCGATTTTCTCCGGGTTGGCCTCGATGCCCCGCTCGGAGATGATGAACCCAAGGAGCATGCCTCGGGGGACTCCAAAGACACACTTCTCAGGATTGAGTTTCACGCCTTTCGCTCTCAGACACTTGAATGTCGTTTCAAGGTCAGAGAGGAGGTCGGAGGCTCTCTTCGTCTTGACAACAATGTCGTCGACGTAAGCCTCGATCGTTCTGCCGATATGTCCTCCAAACACGTGGTTCATGCACCTCTGCTAAGTGGCGCCTGCATTCCTCAACCCAAATGGCATTGTGGTGTAACAGTACATGCCAAAAGGTGTGATGAAAGAAGTCACGAGCTGGTCGGACTCTTTCATCTTGATTTGGTGATAGCCTGAGTAGGCATCGAGGAATGACAGGGTTTCGCACCCAGATGTGGAGTCCACGATTTGATCGATGCGAGGTAGAGGGTAGGGAACTTTCGGACATGCTTTGTTTAGACCAGTATAGTCTACACACATCCTCCATTTCCCATCCTTCTTTCTTACAAGAATAGGGTTAGCTAACCATTCGGGAATACCTCTTTGATGAACCCTGCCGCGAGTAGCTTGTGGATCTCCTCGCCTATGGCCCTACGCTTTTCCTCGTCGAAGCGGCGCAGGGTTTGCTTCACAGGTCGGGCTCCAGCTTTGATGTCCAGTGAGTGCTCGGCGACATCCCTCGGTATGCCGGGCATGTCTGAGGGACTCCACGCAAAGACTTCGGCGTTTGCGTGGAGAAAGTCGACGAGCACTGCTTCCTATTTAGGGTCGAGCTCGGAGCCGATCCGAACTTGCTTGCTGGCGTCGTTGCTGGGGTCGAGAGAGACGGACTTGACCGCCTCAACCGGTTTGAAGTTGCCGGCGTGCCGCTTCGCGTCAGGTGCCTCCTTGGAGAGGCGTTCAAGGTCAGCGATGAGGACCTCGGACTCGGCGAGAGCCTCGGCATACTCCATGCACTCCACGTCGCATTCGTACGCATGGCGGTACGTGGACCCGACAGTGATGATCCCATTCGGGCCCGGCATCTTGAGCTTGAGGTAGGTGTAGTTGGGGACGGCCATAAACTTGGCGTAGCATGGTCTTCCCAACACCGCATGGTAGGTTCCTCGGAACCCGACGACCTCAAAGGTGAGAGCTTCCTTTCGGAAGTTTGAGGGAGTTCCGAAGTAGACGGGTAAGTCGATCCGTCCGAGGGGTTGGATTCGCTTCCCGGGCGCGATCCCGTGGAAGGGTGCCGCACCGGCCCGGACTTCGGATCGATCAACCCCTAAGAGTTCCAGGGTCTCGGCGTAGATGATGTTAAGGCTGCTGCCTCTGTCCATGAGGACCTTGGAGAGCCTAACGTTGCCGATGATCGGATCGACGATGAGCGGGTACCTTCCCGGGCTCAGCACGAAGTCGGGGTGGTCGCCTTGGTCGAAGGTGATAGGCTTGTCGGACCAGTCTAGGTAGACTGGCGCCGCCACCTTCACCAAGCAGACTTCCCGGCGCTCCTGCTTGCGGTGCCGAGCCGAGGCGTTCGCGCCTGCCCGCCGTAGATCATGAAGCAGTTATGGACTTCCGGGAATCCCTCTTCCTTGCCACCCTCCTTCTTGTCGTTGTCATGGCCCCTACCATCCTCCGCCGGGGGCCCGGCCTTATGGAAGTGGCGTCGGAGCATGATACATTCTTCAAGGGTGTGCTTGATGGGCCCCTGGTGATAGGGGCATAGCTCTTTGAGCATCTTGTCGAACGCGCCGGCCCCTCCAGGTGGTTTCCGAGGGTTCCTGTGCTCGGCCGCAGCGATGAGATTCGTGTCCGCGGCGTCGCGTTTTGCTCGCGACTTGTTTTTGGCCTTCTTCTTCGTGCCCCGCTGGGCGGACACCTCAGGGGCATCTGTCTTTAGCTCGACCTGAGGCTGCTTGTCCTTCCGGAAGATGGCTTCGACCGCCTCTTGACCCGAGGCGAACTTGGTGGCGACGTCCATCAGTTCGCTCACGCGGGTGGGAGTCTTGCGCACCGTTTGCTCACCAGGTCCTGGCAAGTGGTGTCGGCAAGGAAAGCCCCGATGACATCCGAGTCGATGACGTTGGGTAGCTCGGTGCGCTGCTTCGAAAACCACCGGATGTACTCTCGGAGGGACTCCCCTGGCTGCTGGCGGCAGCTTCGGAGGTCCCACGAGTTTCCAGGGCGCACATACGTGCCTTGGAAGTTCCCCACGAAAGCTTTGACCAGATCGTCCCAGTCGGAGATCTGCGCAGGAGGCAGATGCTCCAGCCAGGCTCGGGCGGCGTCGGAGAGGAAAAGGGGTAGATTACGGATGATAAGTTGTCATCATCCACCCCTCCCAACTGGCAGGCCAGTCAGTAGTCCGCGAGCCACAGCTCCGGCCTCGTCTCCCCCGAGTACTTGGTGATAGTAGTCGGGGCTCGGAAAATGGCAGGGAACGGTGCTCGTCGTATGGCCCGGCTGAAGACTCGCGGGCCGGGTGGTTCGGGCGAAGGACTGCAGTCCTCCTCGCTGTTGCAGCGTCCCCCGCGCCTAGGATGGTAGCCTCAGCGCACCTTCTCATCGAGGCGGGCTCGATGGTCGAGATGGTGGTGCTCGTTGCCGAGGCGTTCTCGGGTGGTGGGCGCCTCGTCCCGTGTACGCTCGGGACGGACCGAGGCTTCCTGAATGCGCCGGGAGGACACCGCGTGATGCTCCGAGGGGTCAGCTCACCTACGGGAGGCGGAGCTTTCGGCTCGTCAAACCGCGACGCCCTCTAGAAGATTCTTGAGTTCGCCCTGGATGCGTCGTCCCTCGGTGGTGGATGGCTCCGGCATGGCCCGAAGCAGCATCGCCGCTGCAGCTAGGTCCTGGCCGGACCCGCTGACGGCTGGAGGCAGCGCTGCCCTGGCATTGTCGACGATGCAGTGCCGGATGTCATGGGCCTGGTGACAGGCTTCTCCGGCGAGTGATCGGCCTGCCCACTCCTGTTCGATGTTCTGTCGGAGCTGTACAAGCCGGCCTGCTTTCTCGTCGACCCGGGCCTGCATCTCACGGATTTGCTCGAGCTGTATGTCCTGACCCCCCGCAGGGACTGGGACGATAGCTAGCTCCCGCAGGATGTCAACGCGGGATGAGGGCCCAGGGGGATCGTCAACCTCTGGCATACCGAGGTGGTTGCCTTCATTGTGATCTCCCAGATCGACGTGGAAGCATTCGCAACTTGGGCCGTAACCCTCGCCGTCAAGGTCATGGCCATCGTCAGAACAACCGGAGAGGCAGTGGTCACATGCGGACATGAAGCCCCGCATGGCACCGGGGTCATTGAGGGCAGAGAAATCCCAACCGGAGTCGGGGATATCCTCTTCCTCAGAACCCGCTGGTCTGAAGGTCGAGACGGCTGTCAGTCGGTCCCAGGTCGACCACATGTGGTACCCTGGAAGGTTTGGATACGCCTTTACAAAGGCGCTCACCATTGCGGGGTCGCTAGGTGGATCGAAGCTGAACCAAAAAGGTATGGGATGGAAAACGGACGGTACCTCTTGGTCGTTGGACGGTGGTGAAGTCGCGTCGGGGGCGGTGCACACCGTCATCTCAGGTACGAGGGTAACGCCCAGCAGGTCCTTCTTGGGTGCTAGCGTCATCAGTCCACTTGGGGCTGACACGTCGCAGGGAAGTGACACCTGTCGTCGCCTCAGGTGCGAGGGCAATGTCCGACATGTCCCGCGGGGGAATGCCGGCGTCGTCGACTCGCTCTGGTGCGACAGCCGACAAGGTGCCACCTCCTGTGTGGCCATGGTTGCCCCGTCTCCGCCTCCTCCGACGAGGAGGGTGGCGGGGACGACCGGAGTGCTCCTCTTCTGCCGCGGGGAGATGCTGTCGTAGAGCTCATCGTCGTCATGCGAGTCGAAAACCGTCGTTGTCGTCGCGCCGCGGGGGGAGGAGTACCACGTCGTAGCTGCCGTCGAGGGACATGAACTCGAGACTCCCGAAGCGGAGCACCGTCCCGGGCTGGAGAGGTTGCTGAAGACTCCCCATCTAGATCTCAACGGGAAGATGTTCGTTAACACGCAGCAGGCCCCTACCTGGCACGCCAACTGTCGGCATTTTGACTCGGGGGGGTCCCTGGACCGACGAGTAAATTGTCGCTGCGTGTCCCTGCCCCGATGGGTTGGCGCGGGATGGAACACAAGATGTGGGACAAGCCTTATATTATCCTGCACCAGGGGTGCCGCTCGCAGTAGGGGTTACAAGCGCATCGCGTGAGGGAGAGAGAGCTCGTACGCCGCTTCCCCTCGCGCGAACCCCGAACCCTCCTCAGGGTGGTCCTAGACTCCCCTTTTATAGAGGCAAGGAGAGAGTCCAGGTGTACAATGGGGGCGTAGCTATGCGCTAACGTGTCCGGCAGTGGAGTGCCTAAGCCCTGTGTACATGCCAACGTGGCCGTCGGGGGAGAGCTTGGGCGCTGTACATGTGATGGCGTGGCCGCCGGAGGAGCGCCTGAGTCCTGTAGGAGCACAGCTGGCAGCGCGGTGAGGACTTTGCTGACGTCTCCTTGCTGTCGTAAGGGGCTGGGAGCCACCGGCGTCATGGCGCACGCGGGGCACCATCATTACCCGTCGCCGGGGTAAGCCAGATGGGATGCCGGTCTTGTTCCTTGTAGCCTGAGCAGGCTAGGAGTAGGGGAATGATGCTTCCCCTATCAGCACGGTCAGTCCGAGCCCAGGGTCGGTCGAGGCGGAGACTTTTCTTGTGGTCGAGGCCGGGGTCGGGCGAGGACGCGATTCCTCCCAAGACCGGGGTCGAGGCCGAGTCCGGGGGTCGGGCGAGGCGGAGACCTCCTCTCGAGGCCGGAGCCTGAGGTCGGGCGAGGCGAAGCTCCCTGTTGCGCCCGAGGCTTGAGCTTGGTGGTTGATCGTGACCTGTTGTCAGTCGTTGCCGGGGTGGCTGACACGACAGTCGAAGCGGAGCGAGCGGCGCTATTTTCCTGTCATATCAGACAGTAAAGAGGAGGGGCGAAGTGATTGTGGTCACTTCGGCCTGGCCGACTGAGGCGCGTGTGTCAGGATACGGCGTCAGGCATCCCCCGCATTTAATGCGCCTGCGAAGCGGTCGGTTGGTGAGGCGGTATGGCCAAGGTTGCTTCACAACGAAGCCTGCTCGAGCCGGGCCTCGGGAGAGCCGAGGGGGTGCCTGCCGTCGGAGGAGGCCCTCGGGTGAGGCGTGAATTCGTCTGGGACCACTGTTCCAACCTGAGGCTGGGCTCAGGTGAGATCGCGCCCTTCGGGTAGACGAGGTCTTGGCTTGAACCGCACCCGTCAGTTGGTCTGAGGGTGTTAACCAGCCGTGATTAGGAGCGTTGGGGGTACCCCTAATTATGGTACCCGACACTGTTCATCTTCTTAAGTTGGAGGATGCACCATTGTAGAGGAAGAGGGTTGATCTTGTTCCTATAGTTCCTGCGGTCGCACATCACCTATCGCCATTGTGCGCATTGCGGCCATTGGAACCTCATCTTCATCTACATCATCAAGATCAACTTGCTCTCTAGGAGAGCCATTAGTCTCATCAAATACAACGTCGCTAGAGACTTCAACTAATCCTGATGATTTGTTGAAGACCTTATACGCCTTTGTATTTGAATCATATCCTAGTAAAAAAACTTCTACAGCTTTGGGAGAAAACTTTGAATGCCTACCTTTCTTTACCAAAATGTAGCAATTGCTCCCAAATACACAAAAATAGGAAACATTAGGTTTGTTACCAGTTAAGAGTTCATCAGAGGTCTTCTTGAGGAGGCAGTGCAGATAGAGTCGATTTATGGCATGGCAAGCTGTGTTCACAGCTTCCGACCAAAACCGCTCAGGCGTATTGTACTCTCTAAGTATCATTCTCGCCATGTCAATTAGCGACCTGTTCTTCCTCTCTACCACATCGTTTTGCTGTGGTGTGTAGGGAGCGGAGAATTCGTGCTTGATGCCTTCCTCCTCAAGATATTCTTCTACCTGTAGATTCTTGAACTCAGACCCATTGTCGCTTCTTATCTTCTTCACCTTTAGCTCAAATTCGTTTTGAGCTCTCTTTAGGAAGCGCTTTAGGGTTCCTTGGGTTTCAAATTTTTCCTGTAAAAAGAACACGCAAGTGAAGCGAGAAAAGTCATCTACAATAACAAGACCATTCTTACTTCCCCGATGCTGAGATAGGCAACGGGTCCGAAGAGATCCATATGTAGAAGTTCAAGTGGTCTTGATGTTGTCATCACATTCTTGCTATGATGAGTGCTTCCCACTTGCTTTCCTGCCTGGCATGCTGCACAAGGTCTGTCTTTCTCAAAACAGATATCGGTTAGTCCTAACACATGTTCTCCCTTTAGAAATTTATAAAGGTTCTTCATTCCAACATGTGCTAGACGGCGATGCCAGAGCCATCCCATATTAGTCTTAGCAATTAAGCATGTATCTAGATCGGCATTCTCTTTCGAAAAGCCAACTAAATAGAGCTTGTCGTCTAATACACCCTTAAAGGCTAATGAACCATCACTCCTTTTAAAGACAGATACATCAATATTTGTAAATAAACAATTATAGCCCATGTTACATAATTGACTCACAGACAATAAATTATACCCGAGCGATTCAACTAAAAACACATTAGAGATTGAATGCACGGATGTAATGGCTATCTTGCTTAAGCATTTGACCTTGCCTTGGTTCCCATCTCCAAAGATAATAGAATCTTGGAAATCCTTGTTCTTGACGTAGGAGGTGAACATTTTCTTCTCCCCCGTCATGTGGTTTGTGCATCCGCTATCGACAATCCAGCTTGAGCCCCCGAATGCATAAACCTGCAAGGTAGTTAAGCTTGGGTTTTAGGTACCCAACTCTTGTTGGGTCCTACAAGGTTAGTTACAATAACTTTTGGAACCCAAATGCAAGTCTTGTCTCCCTTGCATTTAAATCCCAATTTTCTAGCAACCACTTTTGCATTTTTGCATGAGAGTACAAAAGAAGCATTACATGCATGATAAACAACAGTAGGACTATAGCATGTTTTCTTAGGCACATGAGACACACCATGATTACTCCTAGGTCTATTTCTCCTATAAGCATAAGTAGAGCTCGATGCAAACATAGCATGTGAGTTATGATAAATAGGTAAAGCAACATGCTTATAGCTTTTATCATGATGAGAAACTTTTTTGACATGAGCATAAAGATAAGCATGGTTCTTTTGATCATGTACAAAATATGAACTACTAGCCATAGGAGCCTTCCCTTTCCCCTTGTTGAGATCGGAAGTCCTTTGGCTTGTTAAGTTCTTGGTTTCCTTTCGAAACCAAGTTCATCCTTAATTGAGGGGTGTCTAACAATGGTGTAGGCATCCCTAGCAAATTTTAGTTTCTCATAATCATCTTTGTAAGTCTTAAGTTGATCATTAAGACTTGAACATCATTATTTAGTTTAGCAATAGTAGCAGCATGTTCATCAAAATCAATATCTTTACATCTATTGCAAATTACCACATGCTCTACACATGAACTAGTTTCATTTACTTTCTCTAGCTTTGCATTCAAATCATCATTTAAATTCTTTAAGCTAGAGATAAATTCATGACAAGTAGACAACTTAGAGGATATCATTTCATTTCTCTTAATTTCTAGAGCAAGAGATTTTTGAACACTAATAAATTTATCATGCTCCTCATACAAAATATCTTCTTGCTTTTATAGCAATCTATCCTTTTTATTAAGAGCTTCAATTAATTCATTTATTTTGTCTACTTTGATTCTATATAATCCCTTAAATAAATCAGTGTAGTCTACTTCATCAACAGATGATTCTTCATCACTGGAAGAAGTATATTTGGGAGTGTCCCCAATACATACCTTCTTCTCCTTCGCCATAAGGCATGTATGGCATTCGTTGGGGAAGAGCGAAGATTTGTCGAAGTCCGAGGCAGCCAGTCCTTCATCGTCGGAGTCGGATGAAGAACAGTCGGAGTCCCATTCCTTTCCAAGGTGCGCCTCGCCCTTCGCCTTTCTATAGTTCTTCTTTTTCTCCTTCTTCCCATGCTTTTCTTGTGCCTGGTCATTCTCATTATTGGGAAATTGAGCTATAAAATGACCAATCTTACCGCATTTGAAGCAGGAGCGTTTTCCCCTTGACTTGTTCTTGTTGGGGTACTCCTTTCGTCCTTTAAGTGCGGTCTTGAAACGCTTGATGATGAGCGTCATCTCATCTTCATTGAGCCCGGCAACCTCCACTTGTGCTACCTTGCTAGGTAGTGCCTCCCTGCTGCTGGTTGCTTTGAGAGCAACGGGCTGTGGCTCGTAGACGGGGAGTGGACCGTTCAAGGCGTCGTCCACATATCTTGCCTCCTTCACCATCATGCGCCCGCTTACGAATTTTCCGAGGATTTCCTCGGGCGTCATCTTGGTGTACCTGGGGTTCTCATGAATAAGATTTACAAGATGGGGGTCAATAACTGTAAATGACCTAAGCATGAGTCGGACGACATCATGATCCGTCCATCTTGTACTCTCGTAGCTTCGGATTTTATTGACCAGGGTCTTGAGCCTGTTGTAGGTCTATGTTGGCTCCTCTCCCCTGATCATAGCGAACCTCCCTAGCTCGCCTTCCACCAGTTCCATCTTGGTGATCACGGTGGCATCATTACCCTCGTGAGATATTTTGAGGGTGTCCTAAATCTGCTTGGCGTTGTCCAAGCCGCTGACCTTGTTATATTCATCCCTGCATAGAGATGCTAGCAACACAGTAGTAGCTTGGGCATTTTTATGAATTTTTTCATTAATAATCACAGGGTTATCAGTACTATCAAAGTGCATTCCATTTTCTACAATTCCCAAATACTAGGATGGAGGGAAAATAGATGACTACGCATTTTATGACTCCAAAATGAGTAATCCTCTCCATCGAAGTGTGGAGGTTTTCCAAGTGGAGTAGAAAGTAAATGTGCATTTGAATTGTATGGAATGCGAGAACAATCAAACGAGTAATTTTGGTTAACCGTTTTTCGTTTGGACGAGGAGTCGTCGTCGTCATCCCTTGGTGAAGAGGAGGAGGCATCACTGTCGTAATAGATAATCTTCTTGATGCGTCTCTTCTTCTTCCCGTCCCTCTTCTTGTGACTCGAGCCTGAGTCAGTGGGTTTGTCGTCTCTTGGCTCGTTGAAGAGGGACTCCTTCTCCTTGTCGTTGATCACCATCCCCTTGCCCTTAGGATCTATCTCTTCGGGCAGTTAGTCCCTTAGATGAAGAGTACGACTTTGATACCAATTGAGAGCACCTAGAGGGGAGGTAAATATGTGATCCTGCAAAATTCAACACTAACGGCACAAACTTGGTTTATAAAATGTTAGTGCAATTAAAACCAAGTTCCTAAAGTGAGAACTATAGAAGAAAAACAGGGCACGAGACACAGTGATTTTTATCCTGTGGTTCGGCCAAAGCCTACTCCACGTTGTGGTGACCTCCTTCGGTCAAGGATTGCACTCAATCCCTCTCAAGTGATCCAATGATCAACTTTGAGTACCACGGTTTCCTTCCTTTGCAGTTTTTTCGTTTGCGATGAATCTCCACAAATTGGAGCCTTTTGCCCTTACAAACTTTGATCACAAGAGAAGCACAAGAGTAAGGGAGGGAAAGCAACACATGCAAGACTCAATATGTAGCAATCACACACACACAATCCAAGACTTGAGCACAAAAGCATGGGGCAGGAGTTCTCGACTCGAAAGGTGTTCAAATCTCTAACACAACGATAGCAGAGTCTAGATGTCTTAGATTGTTCAGAGAATGCTTGGTTTATTGCTCCACGCGCCTAGGGGTCCCTTTTATAGCCCCAAGGTAGCTAGGAGCCATTGGAGATCCAATTGGAAGGCAATTCTTGCCTTTTATCGAGTGGTGCACCGGACATGAACAGTTCCTGTCCAATGCATGATCTTCTTCCTTTTCTGGCAAAGCTGACCATTGGGTCTTTGGTCCCATTGGCGCACCGGACACTGTCCGGTGCACACCGGACAGTCCGGTGTGACCATCCGACCGTTGGCTCGGTCACGTGTCACCCGTTGATCGCGCAGACGACCGTTGGCCGCGGGCACCGTTTGGCTCACCGGACAGTCCGGTGAATTATAGCCGTGGTGCCTTTGCTTTTTCCCGAGAGCGACGAGTCCATCGCCGGGCCTGCCTGGGCACAGGACAGTCCGGTGCATCACAGGTTGGTGCTGGTTTGGATGAACTTAGCTAGAACTTCTCCTGTCCGATTCTAGTTTTCTTGGCTATGTTCCTAGCACTTAGAGAGATGTGTTAGTATCCAAAAACAATTTACTAAGTCCAGAAACATAACTTGATTCCTGATTTTGCACTTCTCAACCATTTAGCACATATTAACTTAAAACCATGTGTTGGGCATCTAATCACCAAAACATTTATAGAAATGGCTTAAGGGCACATTTCCCTTTCACTACCGAGCAACCTCGCGAGGCGAGATGGACGGCCAAGTCCTTACTGGGCAACCCCGCGAGGCGGAGTGAACGACCAACTTTATGACAAGCAACCCCACGAGGCGAGGCAAGCGACCAGGACCCACGTCGATCTAACCGGCATAGAGAAGGGTTGACCCAATGCTACGGGCTTACGTCAGCGTGACAAGACACACCATCACCAAACCATGTCCGAGTCTCAAGTACAACGTCGAAGGGTCCCCATCGAACGTCAAATGGTACGTCGTCATGTACTATCCCAGACAAAAAACCCACTGACGAATGGGGTCAGTCAACCTCGGTTGCAGGGACCTTAGCGTCAGACTCTCTACAGTGACCCGCATACCGGGAAGGATGCGATGGATACACCATATCAGTGTATGCCTACGCACGACGGTAAGTGACGCAGGTCCATGACGACGAGCAAGGTTGCGCTACACACGACAGCAACATGGGGCTAACCCATGGGCCCGCCACGCACTACCACAAAGATGTCAGTGTAGGACTCGATATAAGGGCCATATGACGAATGAGCGAGACGATACACCATATCAGGAGTATGGCTACGCACGACCCTACGGACTACGCCAGCAGCACTAAGCCAAAACGAGGCAACAGATCACCCTCATACCTGTAGAGAACAAGTCGGCTCTGTAAGGTCCTGCCCTTGAGCTATAAAAGGGCTGACTCTCATTTTTCATACACACAAGCACACAAGATATAACACATTTCATTGCAATACTACGATCAACACTACATTGGATTAGGGCTCCGGCCTAAACCAGTATAACCCCAGTGTCTCAAGTTCATCGTTCGAGTCCTAGAGATTCACCATTCGGAGTGAGTCTGCGGTAGCATCCCCCACCAAACACAAATCTATTGCCCCCCGGTTTCTGAAACCACAACACCTTAGTACCACATCAGCTTTTTACAAAGTTTTATTTGAAATAAAAATGATGTTTTATTGAAATAAAAATGCATTCAATCACATAATTAAGCAAAAAAATACAGAATTCAAACATAACAATAAAATGTAAAATCTTTTACAAAATAAAAATTATATAGTTCATTAAAAATCGATACAATACTACTACTCATCATAATGAACCTCTTCCATATCTTTCACATTTTATTTCTCATCTAATTTTAATTGCTTGGTCAACTTTTTTAAGGTGTTTCGGTGGTAGGAGCGTCGATGGTAAAAGCTTTTGTGGTAGGAGGAAGAGTATTAATGGATGGTGGGTATGGATACGAACGAGGAGGATATGAATATAGAAATAGAGGCTGCAGATTCAGGGAATGGGGATGAGCAGGAATACTATCCCACCGACGATGGACATAAGAAAGATCATCAAAGAAGACATGCTCCAACATAGATGGAGGTCTCAGGACATCGTTGATATTGCTCATTAAGCAAGTTAGTGAACGTATCAAAGTTGACTTTACATAGGATCGATATGGAAATAGAGAGTAAGGTTCTAGCAATAGAGAAGACAAGTGAATTGGGAAATTAAGGGGTGTGAATAAACCTATATATCCTTGGATTTAGGTTTTGTTCAAAACTTTTTGAAATATTTTTGAATTTCAAACAGTTAAAATGGTGCCGACCAATTAGGATCTGCCACATCATCAAGATACAAGTTAGTACCAACAGGGTCTCTAATGTGCTGGTCAACACCGACCAATTTGGTCCCAACACGATCGATACTGACTAGGTCGACCGTCCCACTAGATATAGCCCTGCCTAACTATCGTGGTTTCCGAAAACGAGGGACAATAAGATTTGTGTTTGGCAGGGGTGTTAGCGCCGACTCACTCTGAATGGTGAGCTACAAGGGGCTCGAGGGTGGACCTGATGCGAGTTGGTTATACTGGTTTAGGCTAGAGCCCTAGTCCAGTGTGGTGCTGACAGTAGTATTTCTTGGAGCATATTATAGTCGGTGCTGGTGTGAAGTTGTAGAGATATGTGATGATGTTTGGATGGGGGTTGTCTTGCCCTTTTATAGCCCAATGGTAGACGTTACAATGCAGACTAGTATTCCACTGGTGTGGAGTTCGGCTTCCTGCTTCTGGGCCTTATAGCCACTATGGTGTCGTCTGTTGGGTCCTGCTTCTAGGCCTCGTAGCCCATGTGGATTCGTTTGTCGAGGCATGCGCTGTCGTACCCCTGGTATGGCGTTGTGTCCTATCCGCCTTCTGATGGGTTCCTATAGCTACTTTGATTTAGACGTGGTAGTGCTTGGTGAGTTCTGTTGAGTCAGCTCATGATATGTCTTAGGGATGTCTTCGCCTTCTGTCATGCCCTTAGCATCACCTTTCATCATGCGTAGGCGCACATCTGGTACAATGTAATGCCCTATCCCCTTCGGCGTATGGGTCACTGTAGAGACCACGATGTTGAGGTCTCCACGATCGGGGTCGTTTGGTCCTACTGTTCAGCAGGGATACGTATCCAATGTCGTGCTTAACACAGTCCCCTCGGTACCGCTTCCATAGTTTGGGCATGGCTCTATGATGTCCCATCGTGTCGACGTGGCTTGATAGTACTAGGTCGGCTCGTTGTCGTCTTTCTAGGTTGCTCGACGGGCAGGATGGTCGGCAACCTCGCCTCGTTGGGTTGGTCAGCAGCCTTGCCCTGCTAGGTTGGTCGACAGCCTCGCCCCGCTGGGTTGCTTGGTAGCCTCGCCTCACTAGGTTGCTCGGCAGCCCTGCCTCGCTGGGGTGCTTGGCGAATATTTGTTCGGCAGGCGGGCTGGTCGACTTGGCAGGCTATCCCCGGGTGGCCCTTTGGACCTTCCTGCCGAGCTGCTTGGTAGGTGGGTTGCCCGGTTCGTGAGCCATCTTCGAGAGGTCTTGTGACCTTCTTTGGGTACCCTGTTCCCAGGTACCCAACTAGTTTTTGACTTGCCCATAAGACTATATGGATAACATAACACACATAAGTCTAAGTGGACAACATATATATTGCTACTTAGGTAGGATCTAACTAGAGCTGCTACCGACCAGTGCGATGGAGCCATAGCGGTCGACTACTTAGGTAGGATCTAACTAGAGCCACTACCGATCGGTGCGATGGAGCAATAGCGGTTGGTACCGGCCACACACATAGTCACATGGATGGGTCAAATGGTGGCCGACTTAGTCCAAGGAGGGCTATATCTAGTGGAAGCGACATCGTCGAGCACCTGAGAGGCAATGACAGTGAAAAGCTATTAAACGGTCTGTGCACGAGGTGAGCCATGTGGGGACACTGCATCGGTGTCAAGCGATTCGGGACACGATAATGACAAGAATGTGGGAGGTTATGGCGAGGCGAGGCGTCTTCCCATCTATTTCTTCCCCTCACATCTCCATCCTAACCCTAGCAGTCAAATACATTAGGAGTGGTAGGAGGAGCGCATAGGCAGATGTGTACCTACGGACAAGAGAAGCACTAAGAGGAAGTATAATAAGTCACAGTGGCCCATTATGGCCCTCACTATACCTAAACTACTCGACCTAGCCCAACAGAAGAAGTGAGGAACCTTAACTCCTCGCATTACATCCCACTTGGTCACTTGTCTCCGCCTACGTGCCTCGCCACCTCCCACTTCCCATTATCGTCTTCTATGAGGCTATTGTCTCCTTCTAGGCTCCTAGCCGTGAGCTACCTGCCACCACCCACTCCGTGTGACCCAAAGCTCTAACCTCTGGATGCCAGCGCTCCACCACCCGCTCCTGGCTCCACGCCTCCACCTCTGGCACTCTTGCCTAAAGGTGGGACAACACCCCTCCCGATGTACCACCTCGCTCTGTGCACGACACGTGGGACCCTCTCGATGCCCGCGCTCGGTGCCTCCACGGTGGTACCCCCATAAGCCGTTTCCCGCTCCCCTTTGGCCTCTAGCACTCCTACTCGACTCCTCGACGATAAGACCATGCCCCTCCCGATCTGCCATCTGCCTCCGCATGCACGCGGCCGCTCCTCTAGTTCCATGGCGTGCAAATGAGCCGTCTACAACTCCGCCTTCTTCTCCCACATTATCTAGGCTCACGTGTAGGTGCTCGCACCGTGATATGGTGCGCACGAGCATGTTCACCTTCGTGCCCTGCTGGCATAGTCTACCACCACCGTGCGTCTACCGTCGACAACAAGCGCCCGCTAGTCGACACCGCCTCAGAGCATGTCATCCGACCGCTCGATAGTCGATACGTTCCTCGTTGCCATACTGAAATTTGTAGTCGTGCTCCATCACTGGTAGGCGGACTGTAAGAGATAACAGATTAGATTTATGGTGATATGGAAGAAAGAGAAATATAGAGAAGAGAAGCATACTGCTCACTAGTATTCCATTGAAAATGTACAACTAGTATTATAAGAGAGAGAGAGAGTGGTGGACCAAATATTAAATTTACAAACTATTATTATGAGAGAGTTATTTTATGTTAGACTTTTAGTTGGCCATATATAATATAACAACATTATTAAACTTACTATGCTCTATATTATTAAACGGGGTCCCATTATTAAACTTGCTGTAACCTATATATATATTTTTAAAAAACTGCAATCACTTATCTCTGAAGGCCTACTTGATGAAATGAAATGCAAATGCCAACAAATAATTAAAGGCCTGCCTCAGCCCATCTTCACTCCCTCCCGGCTCCCGATGCCCTAACCCACGGTTACGACTCCGACGACGCGACCCCGGTGGCCTGCTGCCCAGCTCCCTCTGCCTTCGGCCCTTCGCGCAGTGCCGCCTACCCTTTTGAATCCGCGCCGTGCCACCCGAGTCCAGGCCGGCAGGCCCCCAGGGTGCGAGGGCGGCACCGGCGCAGGCGAACCGCAGTCCGCGCCTCCGCACTCCGCCCCATCCGAAGCTCCGAGCAGAGCAGGAGCAGCAAAGCAAGCGAGCGTCAGGTTAGCACTCTGCAGCCCACCAGGCACAAGGCCACGGCTACCGGGCGGGCACTGGCGATCGCTACCTGGCCGCCAGCGGCGCTGTCCTCCAACCTTCCGGCTTCTGCGTCTGAGCATCTCTTGTGACGGGTGAATACAGAGAAATAGAGTATTGGGTACTGAGTTTGAGTAATGAGCAGGGGCAAATGTTTGAAATTGCCGATTGCAATCTGTGAACTGCTAGATGGATTGGGGCAAATTCCTGATGTGCTTTTTTTTCTTGTATTGGCAGACTGGCTGAATCGAGAGGTGGAGGCAGCAACCAACAAGGCAAGTTATTTGTATTAGCAAATGTAACATGCATTTTTCCCCTGTGGTTTAAACATTTTGGTAAACTTTTTACTTGCATGTTGGCATGTTACATTTGCATACTAAAAGAAATTATGTTAACTTGGACCACCCTTTCTTAAAATCCTGGATACGCCATTCATAGGCAGTGCCGGGTCAGGCCTCAGGCAGTCAGGGCTGAGTGTGCTACAAGTGGATCATTGGAGGGGAGCAAGAAGCTGACCACTGTGTCTCCATTGGAGTCGGGCCTAGTGGGTTGATCAATATGGTTGTTTGTTAGTTGGTCATGGTGTGTGCTGTGGGTTTACTTGGTGAGGAAGCATAACATCTATGGAGCAATGCCAAACTTTGTATTAAGGAGATCTACAGAGCGTGAAACCAGCCCGTTCTATGTGCGAACGTAGGCTTGGCGCTGGAGGGCAGCACTGAATTGGCCCAGTAATTACCACTTACCAGGGATACTAGCTTTAGCACAATAGTGCAGTCTCTCATCCGGTCATCCCCCTTCCCCTCTCCCCTCCCTCCAAGCCAGTGAGCCACGGGGTACTATACCAGCCGCTGCCCCCACATCCCACACCACCAACTTTCATGACCTCTTGGATCATGCCATATGCTCCAGTGCCTCTGCCTCATTAGTTGGCTCCCCTTCTCTGGCTTCCACTGTGCTGCGCGGATACCCAGTCTGTGCATGTCCCTTCTCTCGTTCTTGCTCCCAGATTAAGAAGTTACAAAGTTATTGATTCCCAAATAACTGGAGAGAATCACAGATTGGTAATGCCATTTTCACGACTTCTTGGTTTATTTCAGTCTACTGTTAGTTGTTGCGTCGGTTATGATGTACGATGATACTATGATTTAGCTTGAGTTTATTTATACTTCTCTCGTGTAACAGTTAGCAATCCTGTTGATCCAGTTCCGGCGCACTGTTTCTCATGTCGCATCCAGCAACTCTGAAGGATCTTTTAAATCTCTAGTTCGTGTCCTAGTCTCTCCTCTCTACTGGCGCTGACATTGCTGTTAGGAGACCTCTGGATTTGGGGTTATATTTTGGTGGGAAACCCTATTCAGTGGATTCAATTTTTTTTCCCTGTAAGGGTCACTCACTCACTCTGCAGTAATATGTTAAAGCCCAAATATCACATTCTCTTCATCAGTTGATTGAGGATTTCTTTTCTGCGTAGTGGACTACTAATTCAAACTGTCCATACATTACTTGTTCAATGGATTCTGCATATGACAAGATGCAGTGAATAAAACGTCTCTTGTTTATATATTGTTGCATTCCAGGTAGCACTATGAAGGTCAAGATTCTTCAGTGGCATGCAGTGGCTTCTTGGACGTGGGATGCACAGGATGAGACATGTGGCATATGCAGGATGGCTTTTGATGGCTGCTGTCCTGACTGTAAGTTCCCTGGTGATGATTGCCCACTCATTTGGGGTGTCTGCAACCATGCTTATCATCTTCACTGCATACTGAAGTGGGTCAATTCTCAAACATCCACACCCCTTTGCCCCATGTGCCGTAGAGAGTGGCAGTTTAAGGGCTAAGGTACTATGGACATCTAGAACTGCACCAAGCGACTCTCAGTTCTCAGAGAAGACTGATGTTTTTCTGGTACTTCTGTGATGCTTTATTTTAACTACTACATATTGTTTTCCGTAGTATAAATCCTGATGTCAGTGACTGATCCTGTGTATGCTTCCGAGCTTGTAGTGGAACAAATGAAATTATTGCTTTTCTTAGTGCTGACTTCCTAATCTTATCCCAAATTGGTTTGTTCTTATCGTTTATCTTCTGAAGGATTACAAGAAGTCTAATATCAGAGCTAGGCAATTGGTTGGATTCTGTTCTGGTAGGGTATTCTAAGTACTGCATAACAATGAGAAGAAAACTGCATAGTGTATTAGGCTATTAGTCCCACCTGCTTTCATTTCTATTCTTTACTTCCACAACAAGAATGATCTATCGATTAGCAGGTCTCAATTCAAGATCCTATACTAGTACTGAACTTTGAGGGTCGTGTGCTAGGTCATTCTGGAAAGGGAGCATATGAAATACAAAGATAGAAGTAACCGTGCATGAAAATTTCTGCTATTCTAGTAAATTATCTCGTCCGTTCCTTAAAATTGTATGCCTCTTCCAGTTTGTAGGGTACTTCTGTTTCTTCCATACCAATGTTAGCAATGGTGCCATACAGCACTAATAAAACCTTTAAACTTATGCAGTTGCATGGGGGCTGTTACTGCTTATAACAACAACTCCAAGGGACTCTTTATATCCTTCTTAATTTATAGGAAACAAATACCCTCCAACAGCCGGATCTCTAAATATAGACACTCTATTCCGGATTTCTCACTAGCCAAAGATAGATAGTGAGGATGACTTTCTAGAGTGTGCACAAGATATAGGAAATTTATTGGAGAATACAGAGATATTGAAAGCGAGTTTTATTCAAATGACTATCCAAACGATAATTTAGAGAGTTAGTTTTAGAAAGACTCTTAGAGATGTTCTAAGCCTCCCACATTGCACATTATCGCTGTGATTTCGACAGGTTGGATGGCTAATTTAGTTACTCTTCACCTTTCTAGAAAGGCATGTACTTTTTGTTCCTTATTAAAATTGGAGTTCTAGTCGTTACAAGTGCATTTAGACTTATTATATATAAGCCTCCTAAAATTTACTCAATAGTGTAATATCTGGTGCACTTTATGACTCTTTCCCTGTTCGGAGCCACCTCTTTAGGGCTTGTTCGGTTAGGTCTCAATCCATGTGGATTGAGTGGGATTAGGTGAGTTTAAATTTTAAGCAAGTCAAAATTCTTCTAAATTGTTTCCAATCCCATCTAATCTATGTATAATGGGAATAACCGAACAAGGCCTTATTTGGTTGTGAAGTTGTGGGAGTATACCGACTGCACCGACTGAGGTTCAAATTCTGGTTGTTCAATTTGAGGCGCAGTGGATTGTTTTTTATTGGCATGAGCTTTTGCTCCACGAAATCAGAGTTAGCATTGGACTTCGCAATCTAGTTGTGTGGTAGGGACTAGTGAGTGTGCATGCATCTGTAAGACTGTAACCCCAAAAACGGAAAGGGAAAAAAATGAGGCACTTGGAGGTTGGAGCTTATTTTCTCATTCAATATCATAAATTCAAAAGGTTATATTGTTGTATGACTGATAAACACCATCCTTGGGAAATCTTTTATGTTCCCTTGGCTATTTTTGCTGTTGTTGCAGAATCTACCCTAGAATCGTTTTCCTTTTCTCCTTAGCAAGGAGGCATAAAGTTTAAGTTAGGGACTATTAGAGCATATCAAAAAATAAACTCTAAAATAGAGTCCTAGAATTTGAAATAGGACCGTATTTAGGGCATCAAAAGAAATTTTTAATCCAACAAATCATATTATTAAGAAATAAATGGTTGGAGATTAAGAGAAAACGGGAACAAGGCTCCAGTATATGAGGTACTAGATTTAGAACCTGAGAGACCACCCGAGAGACCGAGCCCTGTAATCGTTTGATAAAATTTTATAATATAAAATAGAGCCGCTGTTGGAAATGTGTTTTATGGTTCTAGGCCATATATTTAAAATAGGGTCACGTTTAGAGAGTCCCTCTCGGAGATGCTCTTAGTTAGCTAATATGTAGTTAGCTAATTCTGGACTATTAGTTACTAGTGAATCCAAACCAGGATACCAGATGATGGTTGACAGCAGTGACATTAATTTTGTTCCCAAGGCCTGGTAGAGTTCCACCATTGAAAAAAAAATGAACTGAATGTTAGATTCATCTCGATCCGCCACGGAGCAGCTCTGTCGTATATATGAGGTTCTTTAAAGTATTTGGTATAGCTCCACCTTCCTCTCTCACTTTCATCTAGGCCTCATGTGTTAGCTCTTCAGTTAACAACCTGGGTTTCTGAATGTGACAACAAGAACAAGGTGTGTTTGTGAGGAGCAGTTTGGTATTATGTGCACGACAGCACTCTTTGATTCTTTGATTTCTATTTCTAGCTTGTCACTACTGTTTCTGGTTGTCAGCCTGGGATACCATGTGGGGGTGTAGCCCCTAGATATCATCAAAGGGGCATTAGAAATTTGTTACCGCTTGGACGCTTGGTGTGTATTGCTTACCAGAAATTTCTTGGAATGTTTCCTTTGTTTACCTTTCGTAGCATTATCTGTTATGCATGGTCATGTTGGTAACTCTTCCCTTTTTTTTGGCAATGTTGTGTACAACTCTGCAATCTAAAGCAATGTTGTCTCCGTATGGTTCAAGTGTTGCCAAGTTTAAGCATCCTAAAATCATAAGCATGTTGATGCATTTGACTGGAGGTGGGACTTTTGGCCTCGTCGTGTTGTGCTGGCTCGACCCATTCGTCTATGATTTATGTTGTTTCAGGCAATGACAATCAATTTTTTTGGTACAAGCATGATCAATGGCCCATCGATTCGTCTTTGACTCTTCCTGTTGTGCTGGCCCAAGCATAGCCTGTAGGAATACTGCAAAAATCTATTCGGTAGATTATCAGCTTGCACATTTTTTTGTATAACCGGATCGTGGTTCTCCACGCGCAATTTGCGTTTTTGCGGCACCCTGTTGTGTTCATTATTCTCCCTCTCCCTGCCCGACTCATCTCGAACTCCGAAGCAAAGCAATCACCCGAGCAAAGCAGTGCGGAGCGACGATCCAGCGGCATTTCGCATTCGACGAACGAAGCGCCGCCATCTGATCCGACACGCAGCGCAATGGCGGCGGGACTGAAGAGGCCGTCGTTCCGGACGCGGGCGTGGCGGCTGCTGCGGCTGGCGGTGCTGTGGGCGCGGAAGGGCGGCGCGGCGCACAGCCTGCGCCTGCGCCTGCTCCACACGCTCCGCCGCCACGGCCACGGCCACGGCCTCGCCGGCCTGGGCGGCGCGCGCGGCGACCGGCTCCGCTGCGGCGAGCGCGAGTACTCCATCGACGAGACGCCGGCGTTCCGGTTCCGCACCCCGTCCGCGCGCGTGCTGCGCCTCATCCCCTGCATCGCGCCGGCCGTGCCGGACACGCCGGGCCTCTACGGCGACGACCGCTACTTCTTCAGCACCGCCGCCGCGCGGGAGATGGACGAGGGCGCCGGGTGCTGCTACGGCGACGTCGAGGATGAAGAGGAAGAGGAGCCGGGCTGCTGCGGCGATGGCGAGCTGCTGCTGGAGCGCGTGGTGGCAGAGGCCTGCCGCGCGAGCTCGGCCGGACGGTCGGTGGCAGCGGACAGCGGCGAGGACGCCGGGGTGGACGTCAAGGCGGACGAGTTCATCGCCAGGTTCTACGCGCAGATGAAGCTGCAGCGCCAGATCTCGTGTATACAGTACAACGAGATGATGGAGAGGAGCATCAGCTAGATTTATTTCTTCGTTCATTCTTGCTTACTACCAGCGATTGAGCTTCAGCTCTGTACATTTGCTCTCAAAATTTCTTTTCTTGCTCTCAAAATTATTATTACTACAATACATATACGTGATACAGATTTTTTTTCTTCAGTCCGCGTGTGAATTGGTTGATTTGGTTGTTACATGCACGTCTGTTTGTGCATTTCAGTGTAGATTAGGATGCCACTAGATTGATCACTGATTGATTTTGGGCTGCTGCTTTTCTGGTTGTATACAGGTGTACGCTTTACATAATTGCCTGAATGCTGTGTTGTCCTTTTATAGTACTCTCAGTTTTGTTCGTTAGCGTTCATAATTAAATACAAGACGTACACCTGAACCATGACCATGTGCTTCTACTGACGATTGGACTGTACGCGTTCCACGGGGTGAGACATTTTACGATTGGAGAACATATCTGGTGCGTATAAAAGTTTAGTGTATATGTTGTACATATTAAATCATTGTCGCTCATCTTAATCTAACGTCTCTAGTTGTTTGGTATATTTTGCTAAGAACACCCTCTGACGTAGTGGGTGTATTGGTGGAAGGTGTTATTTGTAAATTGCAATGATCAACCAGAGACGTTAGATCTAAAATGGATACTGATGATTTAATATGTGCACTAAGCTTCCATGTGCGCTAGATATGTCCTCTTACCATCGTTGGGCATACCTTCGACGGTGATTTGAGTATATTTTTCGATGTTCGGATACGAATTTCCCATTTACAAGGACTAGGATTAAAGGAGATTAGGAGATATTTTGACTTCCTAGGAATTTAAACTCACTTAATCTCTGCAATGTATATCTATATGGAATGAGATTAAAACGAATAGTCCTTATTAATAAGCTATTGTTTGGTTTAAAGGATAATATAAGGGCCTAGTCGAATTTATAGGTGTTTGTTTCGGAGCCAGCAGACAGACCTCAGAGCTTTCTTTCATAGAGAATACCTAAGATCGACCCTAGCAGAGCTCCTTCCGGAGTGCATAAACTTCGCAGTGAAGTACGCCTCACGTCACGTAAAAGACAGTTGGTGTCAGCAGCTTTTGTATACGAGCTCGAAAGATACGGAGAGGAGGGAGAGTACCCTAGATTTGGGGGGTATGGCTGTATGGGGGAGGGGATGCCCGTTTTTCGCATCCGAGTCTGCAACCTGTTGGAGAGATGAACAGTGATCGCGGTCTCCGCTTTTTCGCAGGCGGGATGCCTTTAGGGGACCCGCTGGGGTTGGTCTAAAGTGTTTGTTTTGGGGATAGCAGACGGTTATTCCCTCCAATGAATATTTATGGCGAATCTACAACAATTTCATTTCTTCCCAAAGAGTTTATGGGTGGCACAATTCGATATCATGCATCTTTTGTGAGTGGTTCACCGCATTGAACCAGCCTATAGAAAGCATTTGCCCTTGTGGTGACTAAAGAAGAGCAACATCCTTGTACGGGTGCTCAACGAGGATTAGTTAGAGTATGACTCTCCGATACCTCCGTACATATTGAGTCTACTAATAATTTCTTTACTATGTATATTTACATTTGAGCAACTTACATTCTAGAATTTTAATGTTAGTATAGGATTACAAATTAGGGTGCAGAACTCGTCATCACATCATTAGACACTTGGGGTAAAGTTTAGGCTTGTGTTTAAGATTTAATTTATATAATAAAATTCAGAGAAACATAATATATCTCACTCTTGAGTATATTGATCCTATGAAGTCGCACAACTTCTCTACCTCTATCGGCTAGAATCATCATCGAGGCATAAGATCAGTCTGCTTTTTCTAGTGACCACTTGCACAACAATTGGCCCCTATGTCTGGAATCACTGTTGCGGCTAATAGTATGTGTACCTTTCAAGTTAGAAAAAAAGAGATTCAAATTATGTGTATTGTTAACATTCTACCTCATGTGATTGTTAATATGATTTGTGATGAAAATAAAGACATTTGGAATGTCTGGGAATCGACTTGATTTGACCATTCTTATAATTTTTTCATAGCAATTTCATTAACGGGGCGTTTGGATCCCTTCATTTTACAGGAAATGGAATTCACTCAATAAAGTAACTTATTTAGTTTGGAATTTGACATTCCACCACTTTCCAAAGTTCAGATATAAGCCTATCTCAAATTCAAGGGGTAGGGGATAGGAAATGATTTTATGCATTAGTAGAATTTGTTCTTACTCAGTAGTTTACATGGCACTCTTCGTCTCACTCCTCTATAGTAAAAATGTAGCACATAAATATCTCTGACATCTTGCTAATAATAGTATACAAATATATGTTGTATAAAACTGAATTAGCTTAATTTATATATACCTAAATTACTATTATTAGAATGAAATTTAATTTCAATGATCTAAACGGGGCGTTATGATTGATGAAATTCAGAGAGGTTTCGGGGCATTGTCTTGAGACATATGGGGACGTTGATTGCGTACAACATATAGATCGTTAGGATAACCATTAGGATAATCCGTTTCTATATCACACAATAGTATCCGGTTCTTCTCCTAACTTGATTCCGTAGAAATTCTTATTAATATATTGCCCAAACGTATATGTGATGCATGTGTATATATTTTACGGCCTATGTGTCACATTAATCATAACTATATTGAGGTTGTCCTTTTTATTGTGTAACGATCTATTGTGATATCCTGGCCCCTCGGATAGTGATATTCCGACCCAAGACTTAATAGAATTAATAAAGTATCTATATCAACAAGGTGCATCTTCTTTTTCAGAAGTCTACCTCGAAAGAACCTCCAAGTTAAACGTACTTGGCTTGTAGCAATTCGGGATGGGTGACCGACCAGAAAGTTTTCTCGGGTGCGCATGAGTGAGGACAAAGTGCGCACAAAAGACCCGTGTTAGTCTATGGGGACGATATATGATCCTAGAGAGCTGCCAAGAGTAAGTACCGCTGGTCCAGAGATTGGATGGTGTGTTACAAGTGGTATCAGAGCCGACCCTCGAGGTTTGACGGGTGTGTGTGGGCTACGGGGTTCGAGTATATGGTGCATGACACATGTGGGCCCGGAGTGGTCACATGGCATGACATATAACGACACTAGACACACAGACGTGGCTAAAAGTGGAGATTCCAGGATTGGGGTTGACCGATGAGGACGTCGGTCTTCTAAGTGGGGTGGATTGTGATATCCTGACCCCTGGGATAGTGATATCCGGGCTCAAGGCTTAATAGAATTAATAGAGTATCCATATCAATAAGGTGCATCTTCTTTTTTGGAAGACTATCTCGAAAGAACCTCCAAGTTAAGCGTGCTTGGCTTGGAGCAATTTGGGATGAGTGATCGACCGGAAGTTTTCTCGGGTGCGCATGAGTGAGGACAAAGTGCACACAAAAGACCTGTGTTGGTCTGTGAGGACGATATATGATTCTAGAGAGCTACCAGGAGTAAGTATCGCTGGTCCAAGGATTAGACGGGGTGTTATATCTATAATGTTTGATGTTTTTATTTAATTCTTTTTCTAGCCAACTGTAGCATAATTATGATCAACACCGTGGTATATGGCATCCACACGTGCAAGAAAGAGACACAACAGTGTCGTTGTGCTAACACCGTATACACAGCAAGAGAAAATGGGGGTGACAACTTTAATGTGTGCAATCTAAGAGAGAGACGTCGGTGACAAGGCTGTAAGATGTCTCTTTCAATCTAACACATAAGTCTTCTTGTATATATAGAGTATCTGCTAATAAACTTTTAGCTTAAATATCTACTAGGTATATGACTGTGCGTTGCAACGAGTAATACTTATGCAGGCATAGGTCATTGTTTAGTGAGGTAATCAACCGGCAGGGTGACACTTGTGTATGTATAGGTCATTGTTTAGTGATGTTATTAACCAAACTTCACGCGTCGTGTCGACATGCGAGGAAGGTGACATTGGGAGGTAGGCTCGGGGGGGGGGGGGGGGGCGTCGGATGTGTGGGACCACGAATTACGTCGGGAGGCAGATTGGAGGGTGTTAGGTGGATGGAGGCCGCGACATGTGGAATGTGGTGCGGTTAGAGCGAGAGGCGGGAAGAGGTGGAGGAGGCCGGGTGCGGATAGTTCTGCCAAAGTGGCCTTAGGTGAGTCATGACTACGTCTGCTACGCGGGCTTGGCTTCGAATGAGTCGTGACTGTGTCTGCTGCCTGGGCTTGGCCTCGGATGAGTCGTGACTGCCTGTCCCGCCCGAGCTTGGCCTCAGACGAGTCGTGATTATGTCTCCCGCTCGAGGGTGGCCTCGGGCGAGTCGTGACTGCGTCTCCTGCCGGGCTTGGCCTTGGGCGATTCTTGATAGCCTCTCCTGCCCGAGAGTGGTCTCGAGCAAGTCATGACTGTGTATCCCACTGGAGAATGGCCTCAGGCGAGTCGTGACTGCATATCTTGCCGGAGGTTGGCCTCGGGCCAATCGTGACTGTCTATCCCGCCCACGAATGGCCTCGGGCAAGTCATTACTGCCTGTCCCGCCCACGGATGGCCTCAGGCGAGTTGTGACTGCCTGTCCCACCTGAGGATGGCCATGGGCAAGCCGTGACTATGTCTCCCGCCCGGAGTTGACCTCGAGCGAGTCATGGCTACCTGTCCCACCCGAGGGTGGCCTCAGGCGAGTCGTGACTGACTGTCCAGCCAAGGCTTGGCCTCGATTGACTCGTGACTGCGTCTCCCACTGGGGGTTGGCCTCGGGCGAGTCATGAATGCCTGTCTCGCCGAGAATGGCCTCGGGCGAGTTGTGGTTGCCTGTCCCGCTCAGGCTTGGCCTCGGACGAGTCGTGATTGTGTCTCCCGCTTGAGGGTGGCCTCGGGCGAGTCGTGACTGCCTCTCCCACCCGACAATGGCCTTGGGCGAGTCGTGACTGCCTCTCCCCCCGAGGATGGCCTCGAGTGAATCGTGACTGCCTCTCCCACCCAGGGTTGCCCTCGGGCGAATCATTGCTACCTTTCCCGCCTGGGGTTGTCATCGGGCGAGTCGTCTCTGCTTGTCCTGCCCGAGGGTGGCCACAGGAGAGTCGTGGCTACTTGTCCCACCTGGGCATGGCCTCGGGTGAGTCGTGCCTGTGTCTCTTGCCCAAGAGTGTCCTAGGACAAGTTGTGACTGTTTGTCTCGTGTAGGCTTGGCCTCAAGTGAGTTGTCACTGCCTCTCCCACCCGAGAGTGGCCTCGGGCAAGTCGTGATTGTGTCTCTCGCCTGGGCTTGGCCTTGGGCGACTCGTGACTGCCTGTCCCATCTGGGCATGGCCTCGAGCGAGTCATGACTACGTCTCACGCCCAAAGGTGGCCTCGGACGAGTCATGACTGTGTCTCCTGCCCGAGCTTGGCCTCGGACGAGTCATGATTGTGTCTCCCGCCCGAGGTTGGCCTCAGGCGAGTCGTGACTGCATCTCCCGCCCGGGCTTGGCCTTGGGCGATTCTTGACAGCCTCTCCCACCTGAGAATGGCCTCGAGCGAGTCGTGACTACGTATCCCATTGGGGGTTGGCCTCGGGCGAGTGGTGACTACCTGTCCCACCTGAGGATGGCCACGAGCGAGTCGTGACTACTTCTCCCACCCAGGGTTGTCCTCGGGCGAGTCGTGACTGCCTATCCCACCCAAGGATGGCCTCAAGCAAGTCGTGGCTGACTGTCCAGCTAGGGCTTGGTCTCGGGGTGAGTCGTGACTGTGTTTCCCGTTGGGGGTTGGCTTCTAGCGAGTCGTGACTGCCTGTCTCACCAGAGGATGGCCTCGGACTAGTCGTGGCTGGTTGTCCTGCCTGGGATTGGTCTAGGGCGAGTCGTGACTGCCTCTCCCACCCGAGGATCGCCTCAGGTGGACTGCCTATTCTATCTTGGCTTGGCCTCAGGCGAGTTGTAACTTTGTATCCCACTGGGGTTGGCCTTGGGCGAGTCGTAACTGTGTATCCCACCCGACGGGTTGGCCTCGGGCGAGTCGTGACTGCCTCTCCCACCCGCGGATGACATCAGGCGAGTCGTTACTACCTGTCCTGCCTGGGCTTGGCCTCGGACGAGTCATGACCGCGTCTCCCGCCCGAGAGTGGCCTAGGAAGAGTCATGGCTTCCTGTCCCATTTTGGCTTTGCCTCAGGCGAGTCATAACTACCCCTCCCACTGGGGGTTGGCCTCGGGCGAGTCGTTACTGCCTCTCCCACCCGATGGTGGTGGTGCACGCGGGGGCGGCGGAGGTAGGCCGATCGTGGGGGCGGCGCGCTCATCTCCTCGAGGAAGCTGTCACCATAGGAGGAGAGGGAGACAAGGAGGCACTACATATTTGTGACATGTCTTTAATTGGATACACCTACAAAACAATTATAAATATTGCATAAAAAACAAAATACATGCAAACAATAACCGTGTAAATTTCAAACTCATATTTACCGTGTCATGGTCTAGGTAAAGTAAAACCCTTCATTCAGCACTAAATATTTGTGACATGTCTTTAATTGGATATAGCTCATCTATTTTAGTTTCAACATCACCGTCTCGCTTTAGAAAGTTGAACTGAAAAGCATTTTCTATGTGGACACGACCTCCAGATCGGCACTTTAGATGATCTTGAGATTTTATTAAATTTATGCAATAGTCTATCACCTGCAAGTGTGTAAGTTGTTGTTAAAAATACCAGGGTGGGTAAAAAAATGATACATACCAGGGTCACCAAATGAAAAACTAAGAATGAATTACCTCATCACTTAGATATCGTAGTTGAGGTTGAATGTAATCCAACATGAGTCGAGTTGGCTAGTGAGTTGGAGCCTAGGTGTTCTGCTCAAGGCATCCAGGGTTCAATCCCTGATCCATGGCAGCAATTTTTTTTTCTGTGGGTGGAACAATAACGGACGAGGGAAGGCAGAACCAAGGGAGGGCAGAACGGGGTGGCAGCCTACCCCCTTACATTCTTCATAGTAGTAGAGATTATAGATTTGCCATGTTAATTTGTTGTGGGAGGTCAAGGAGTATGTGTTCAAGATCATGGGTGGATGTGACAAACAAATGAAGCGATGATTCAAAGATTATAATTCTGGATGGTGACTTTGAAGCGGAAGGTATTGGTAGAGATCATTTTCATGAACATGAGATGTTCCACAGTTTACTAATCTTGTGTGGTTGAACGAGCAGGAATGAAACTCAAAGGAAAGCACTAAAAGGAGCGTAGGAAAAAGAGACCGAACTATAACAAGTACTCTCACTTAAGGGTGTTTCTCTTTATGTTGAACTGTAGACCTAAAAAGAAGCAAGAAGAGAAGCGAGTGAGAGAAAATTTTGGATAGGTGCAAGTACACTATACAAAAAGCATACTACCAGCTCATCCTTTCAACTATCATTTTATCTAAAAAATTAGCACCAACCTCTATATACCGGAAGCATGCATGTATATAAACTTTATACCCCAATAAATACCCCCAATACACACAAGTTTGACATTACATTACTTAACTTATGTCCATATATTAATTTGAATTTTTGTCTTCAACACATTGCATGTGCTTAATTATCTACCATTTACGTATTAATAGTAAAAAAATAATGAACATGCACTAAGCAAAGATTATGTCAAATTACACACACACATCCTATGATATATCTTCTTTTTTTCTTCAATAACTTTTTAATTTTGCATCTTTTTCTTGTAGGTTAAGAAATAAGTACCATCCTACAAATCTTTAAAATGTCATTGAAAGGTTTGTTACTTTCTTAGTCTATTTCTGTCGTCTTCATGATGTACTGGCATTTTTGCAATGCATTTTCTTTAACATTCCCACCATCTTTGCTGCCACTATCCTTTATTCAAACAGAAGGAATGAATTGGCAAGAACTACTGCAAATGATTTCTTCCTAAAATTGCAAAGTGGAAATCTGGACATGTGAGATGCTCTCTCTCTTACACACACCATGGGCATGCATGGCGCACAAGGACACACACTTGCACTCATGATGACTCTCTCACTCACACACATAGGTCACCCAATAACACGTGCATTCATTAAGAGTGTGTATTAATTATTACACTTTTTTGTACTGCATAGCAGTCCAGGTTTGAAGGGTTCGACAGTGAGCAAATCAGGAAATAATAGCAGTAAAAATCTAGATGTTGTGGAAGGGGATGGTAAAAAGGGAAAACATGGAAAGGGTTCTGATGATTCATATTATGCTGTTTCCAAGGCTCACCCAGTTAGTTCCGAGGTTAGTCGAATTCGAATTGACATTGAGCAAGCTCAAGCTCTCATCCGTAAACTTGATTCTGAGAAGGGTATTGAAAACAACGTTCTCTCAAGTAGTGACCATGAAAAGTCAGACAGGAATAAGTCACATGGTTCAGTGGGGCTAATTGTTATAATACAAGGATCATCTACTGTGAAGGGTCTTGAGGGTGCTAAGTTGTTGGACACTCTTGTTGCTTATTTATGGCGTATCCATGGTGTGGATTATTATGGTATGTCTAAGACAAATGAACCTAAAGGCCTAAGGCATGTGAAAGCTGATGCAAGGACATATAATGGGGCTAGCTCAAATGGTGCTGAATGGGAGAATAAACTTGATTCATTCTGGCAAGACAGAATTCAAGCTCAGGATCCATTAGAAATGTTGAAAGGAAAGGAGAAGATTGATGGAGCTGCTACTAAAGTCTTGGATCCATATGTGAGGAAAATAAGGGACGAGAAATATGGGTGGAAATATGGATGTGGAGCCAAGGGCTACACGAAACTTTTCCATGTCGCTGAGTTTGTCCAGAAGCATCTTAAACTGAAGCATGCAGACTTGGTGGTTGATCTAACTTCAAAAGTGAGAGAGGATATTTACTTTGAGAACTATATGAAGTATGTTTCTGCAATCTCATTCTTTTAACTATTTAGTTAGCCAGGTTTAAAAATTGCAAGATGATTATGAGATTTTTATCTCGAATGCAGTGACCCAAAGGCACCTGGTGGTACACCTATCATGCAGCAACCTGCTCCAGTAAGCTCCATCACTAAGTTTGTGTTTACTTGCAAATTATATTGTCTAACTGTTTGTACTGATCAATGTTTAGAGGGGAAAAGGAAGACAAAGACCACCAATAGAGAGTTGGCTGAGGGATGAGCGTGGCAATATAGGTTCGATAGGAATGTTGATTCACCAACACATGATGGGTCTGGTGAAAATCCTGATGATCCTATTTATGATTTGTTTGGTGATCCAGCTATGCATGGTGCCTTCCCTCCAGATATCCCTGCTCCCTCAGTTCTAATGCATGTGCCTAGTGCTGGGTAAGCCTGCAACTTCTGCTTGCTGATGGGTTCATCCATTTGCAGGTAACACCATTTCCTAAATTCTAGCATTCTACATTTGTAAATGCTTTTTCTATCTCTTTTTACACATGTGATGAAAAGCTTTAACTGTAGAAAATTCATAATAGTATAGAACTTTGCATTATCTTATTTTCATCATCATGTGAACCTATGCTGATATTGCATTTTGTTTAGTTAAAAACATTACCTTTTGTGCTCACCATCCAACTAAAATAATTCCTCTAATGCTCTTTTTCCCCCATTGAAAGACCATTATTTTATATTAGTATGCCATTTACCTTCATTTAGCTTATGCTATTGTTTAATTGCCAATAATCAAATTCATTGTACAGCAGTCTATCATTGTATGAATTAGTTTGAATTGAATTCTCTAACATATGGTTTGTAGATTGAAAGCCAAGATATGCCTGGGCTTAGCTTCAAAACACACCCAAATATCAATAAGGATTTGTTTAACAGTCAGCAAATTTTGGAAGCAAAAGATCCAAATAGGCCCTTTCCAAGTGGTCAAAATGAAACTCCTCTAGTGAAATGGAGAATCCAGGGGATAGATGAGTATGGAGTAAAACTCGTTAAGTAATTTCAGCTATAAATTTGTTCTCTAGGTGTTCTCCATTTGAACCTATGGTTTACCATAAATCATGCAGTCCATAGAGCTATAATGAAAAGAGATGCAATAGATGTTGAACATTAGAGTTGCAGTGAAAGAAGGTGCAGATTTTCAGTGGTTACCTGAACACCACTGGACCTGACAACACGTTGAGAGGCTTTGCAGTCGTCCTTGCTCTCCATCACGCGTGTAGTCCTTATCTTCCTTGGAGTCATGGTAGGGATATCCTAACAAAGATAGCGCTTACTGAGCAAGATTGATGAACATAGGTGTTAGGGAGGGACATCGGAGGAGTTACTAGGCCTACCGGCGTATCACGGTCATCCACGTTCTCTGGGGAACTAATCTGGCTCTGGCACACATGCATGCTCGAGCTCATACACAGAGGAGAAGGCCTGACGCATCGCATATGCTCACTATTTATCTTCATTGACTGTGTGCTGTCCCAGGCGAGTGGAAGTCGTGCAGCCAATTGTGTTGTGGGAGTGGTGTGCGGGAGTGGGGGGATTCACTGACCAGGGGAAATGCGGTCGTGGGAGAGAGGTTGCTCCGATTGTGAGTGGATCTGCGGCACGGGGTGGTTGGGTGGGGCAGTGAAGGCCGCCGAGCTGGGGAAGGAGCTGTGGAATCCGCCAGCTAGGGAGAGAGGCGATGGAGGCCGCTGGCCGTGGGAGAAAGCCCTCATCGACTGCTGGGCTGGGGAAGAGGTTGTGGAAGCCACCGGCTAATCGGAGAGGCGGTGAAGGCCACCGGCCAGGGGAGAAGGCCGCCATCGACCACCGGGCTAGGGAACGAGCTGTGGTAGCCGCCAGCTAAGGGGAGAGACGATGGAGGCCACCGTCGGTGGAGGAGGACGGCTGGAGAACGAAGACCGTGGCTCAGGGAGAGGAGTTGTATATAATCCGCCACCGGTTAGGGGGAAATGTGGTCGGCGTTGTTTGCTGAACACTCTAAAACAACACAAAAAGACCTCTTAGTTGAGGTTGTATGTAATTCAACACGAGTTAAGTTGGCTAGAGGGTGGAAGGCTAGGCATTTTGCTCAAGAGATCCAAGGTTCGTTCCCTAAGCCACGGTTGGAATTTTTTTTGCTGCGGGCAGAATAGTAACAGAATAGGGTGGCAGACTACCCCTTAGTAGTAGAGATTAACATTTCTATAATAATTGTCTCTTTAGATTTGATCAGCCAACTAACATCAAGCTCCTCTCTGTTCGTAATTACATGATGCGATTGATTTTTTTCAAAACTTTAAAGCCGGTTGTTTGGACTGCTGCAGTTGTAATCTATAGAAACAAAACACTGTATAAGTAGTAGAAATCGGTACGGATTAAAGCCAAGCGAACAGACTAGTCTTACTTAAAAAAATTGTGAGTCATCATTTATTATTGTGATTTGTTTTTTATCACTTAAGGTTGTTTGTGTTACAATATTTTGTGACCAATCCAAGGGGCTCGACGAACACATCCCCAAGGGACACACCCCTTGGGGATGACCCCTGTCACTTGTATATAAATAAGATCCCCCTGCAATAAACAAAGGGGTGACTGTCATTTGTCATTCTCTTTGTCTCTGTCTCAAATCTCTCTTTGCCACTGAGTATACTATAATACGTTAGCAGCACCTTTGCTCTCCACCGAGCGGTTCTGCCCGGGCATCCAACGAGCGGTTTTCCATCATCGTCCGCACAGGCGCTCGTCCTCTTCGTCGCTAGCGTCGTAGATTGCCGTTGCTGCTGATCATGGCACGACTTCACGAAGGGTGGGATGACAAGGTTAGTGCTGTCGTAAATCAAGATGCACGTCCAGTCGCCTAGTACTAGTGGTGACTGGTGAGTTCTTAGTAACGAGGCCACATGTAGGAACAGTGAGCTTACTGTTCTTGTACTGCCATGGCTATGAAACGCCCGCGCTCGGGGAGCGTCCGCGGCCTCGCCCAAGCCGGGCTGTGCCCGCGCCTGCGCCTGCGCCTGTGCCTGTGCCTGCGCCTGGCGGGGTTATGCCGAGTCGCGCCATGGCTGAGGCCACGCTCGCCGGGTCTGCACGCCCGCGCCCGCACCACACCGAGCCACAGGGGCCGCGCCCGTGCCCGTTGGCCGGGGCTGTGCACCGTCAGGCCTCGCCCGCGCGCGTCGGGGGACGCGAACCCCTGCGCTGTTGAACAGTCGTGCCGCTGGGGGCGCCGCGGGCCCATGCCGGGCAGCCGTGCCGTCGAAGGGGCACCAGGCCGAGGGCGTCGTGCGCTCGTGCACTGAGCAGCCGAGGGCTCTCGTCGGGCAGCCGAACCGCTGCTGAGGGGCCGCGAGCCACGTGGCCGCGCCGCCGTTGCCGCGCGCCAGGCATACAAGCCCGTGCTGGGCAGCCGAGGCAGCACCCGCGTCGTGTGCCGTGGGGGCCACGCGTCTGCGCCGACGGGGCTGCATGCCACGCGCGGCCAGGCCACCGCACCCGCGCCCACACCAGGGTCGGGACCGGATCCGCGCATGCGCTGCCGGGGAGCCGAGACCGCCACACCGGGGCAGGGCAACCGTGCCCGCCACCGCCGTGGCCAGGCGGCCGCTTCCGTGCTCGCGCTCGCACCATGCCATGGCTAGGCTGGTCGCCCCCAGGCCGCCCACGTGCCACCAGGCCGCACCCGTGCGTGCCGCCGGGGGGCCACAACCGCGGGCGCCACCGCTGGGGTGCCGCACCCGCGAGAGCCACCGAGGGCGAAGCCCATGCACGCCGCCGGCTTCTACGCGAAGGGGAGGAGCAGTTACAACTGAAAGGGAAATGTGCCCTTGGGCAATTTCTATTATGTTTTGGTGATTAAGTGCCCAACACATTCAATTAAGTTCTTATGTGCTAAATGAAGAGAAAAGTGCAAATCATGTAACAATTTACGTTTCTAGACTTAGTACATTGTTTTGAGTACTAACATATATTGTCTAAGTGCTAGAAACAGAGAAAAGAAGAGAAGAAAAGAAATGCAAAAGACTTGGCTTGGTACAACCGAAGTCCAGCTCGGTCTGGCACACCGGACTGTCCGGTGGTGCACCGGACAGTGTCTGGTGCGCCAGGCAGAACTCCGGTGAACAGGCCGCTCTCATGAAAAGTTTGGCGGCGTATAGCTATAATTCACCGGACTGTCCGGTGAGCCAACGGTCGCCAGCGCAACGGTCGGCCACGCAATCCGCGGGCGACGCGTGGCCCGCGCCAACGGTCGGCAGGGGGCACCGGACTGTCCGGTGTGCACCGGACGGTGTCCGGTGTGCCAACTGCAACGAATCTGCAACGGTCGTCTGCGCCAGAATAGGAAGGAGATCGGCACCGGACCGTCTACAGTGACTGTCCGGTGGTGCACCGGACTGTCCGGTGCGCCACCCGACAGAAGGCAAGGATAACCTTCCTTGTTGGTCTCCAACGGCTCCTAGTTGCCTTGGGGCTATAAAAGGGACCCCTAGGCGCATGGAGGAGTCACCCAAGCTTACAAGAAATATTCTATGACTCTAAGACTCCAACTTCGCGCATTTGATTCTTTGAGATAGTGACTTGAGCTCCATTTGAGTTGAGAACTCCGTGCGTTGTGTTTTGAGCTCGAGTTGTGACTTGTGTGCGTGATTGTGTCTTGTGTGTGTTGCTCTCCCCTCCCTTTCTTCTATGCTTCTTTTGTGATCATCATTGTAAGGGCGAGAGGCTCCAAGTTGTGGAGATTCCTCGCAAACGGGAGAAAATACTAAGGAAGAAAGCTGCGGTATTCAAGTTGATCATTGGATCACTTGAAAGGGGTTGAGTGCAACCCTCGTCCATTGGGACGCCACAACGTGGAAGTAGGCAAGTTTCACTTGGCCGAACCACGGGATAAAAATCGCGTGTCTCTTGTGATTGCTCTCTCTTTGTTTGTCTGTGTTCGCAAGAGATCGCTTCAAGCCACTTAGCCACACTAACACTTATAACTAATTTTTGTGGCTATTAGTTTTTGATTTTTATAGGATCACCTATTCACGCCCCCTCTAGGTGCTCGCAATTGGTTTCAGAGACGTTCTCTTCATCTAAGGGACTAATCGCTCGAAGAGATGGATCCTAAGGGAAAGGGGATGGTGGTCAATGATAAGGAGAAGGAGTCCCTCTTCAACGAGCCAAGGGATGACAAGCCCACTAACTCAGGATCGAGTCACAAGAAGAGGGACGGGAAGAAGAAGAGGCGGATCAAGAAGATCATTTACTACGACAGCGACACCTCCTCTTCTTCACCAAGAGACGACAACGACGATGACTCATCTAAAAAGAAACCGGTTAATCAAAACTATTCATTTGATTATTCTCGTATTCCGTTCAATTCTAATGCCCATTTGCTTTCAATTCCTCTTGGTAAACCTCCACACTTTGATGGAGAAGACTACTCTTTTTGGAGCCACAAAATGCGTAGTCACTTATTCTCTCTCCATCCTAGTATTTGGGAGATAGTAGAAAATGGAATGCATTTTGATAGTACGGATAACCCTGTGTTCATCAACGAGCAAATTCATAAGAATGCACAAGCTACCACTGTCTTGCTAGCATCTTTGTGCAGGGATGAGTACAACAAGGTGAGCAGCTTGGACAACGCCAAGCAAATCTGGGACACCCTCAAGATATCTCATGAGGGGAACAACGCCACCATGATCACCAAAATGGAGTTGGTGGAAGGAGAGCTGGGAAGGTTCACGATGATTAGGGGAGAGGATCCAACACAAACATACAACAGGCTCAAGACCTTGGTCAACAAGATTAGAAGCTATGGAAGCACAAGATGGATGGACCACGATGTCGTCCAACTTATGCTAAGGTCATTCACGGTAATTGACCCCCATCTTGTTAACCTTATTCGTGAGAATCCCAGGTACACCAAGATGACGCCTGAGGAGATTCTTGGGAAGTTTGTGAGCGGGCGCATGATGGTGAAGGAGGCCTGATATGTGGACGATGCTCTAAACGGTCCACTACCCGTCCACGAGCCTCAAACCGTTGCCCTCAAAGCAACAAGCAGCAGGGAGGCGCTACCAAGCAAGGTGGCACAAGTTGAAGCTGTCGGGCTAAACGAAGAAGAGATGGCCCTAATCATTAAACGCTTCAAGACCGCTCTAAAAGGACGCAAGAAGCACCCTAACAAGAACAAAGCAAAGGGAAAGCGCTTCTGCTTCAAATGTGGTAAGACTGGTCATTTTATAGCACAATGCCCCGATAATGAAAATGACCAGGAACAAGAAAAGCATGGGAAGAGGGAGAAGAAGAAGGTTTACAAGAAGGCGAAGGGCGAGGCGCACCTTGGCAAAGAATGGGACTCAGATTGCTCTTCATCCGACTCCGACGATGAAGGACTGGCAGCCTTGGCCTTCAACAAGTCTTCTCTCTTCCCCAACGAACGCCACACTTGCCTCATGGCCAAGGAAAAGAAAGTAAGTGTTCGAGAAACCCCTAAGTATACTACTTCAAGCGATGATGATTCTAGTGATGATGAAGTAGATTATACTGATTTATTTAAGGGTTTAGATAGAACTAAAGTAGATAAAATCAATGAGTTAATTGATGCTTTAAATGAAAAAGATAGATTGCTAGAGAAGCAAGAGGATATTTTGTATGAAGAGCATGATAAATTTGTTAGTGTGCAAAAATCCCTTGCGTTAGAAATTAAAAGGAATGAAATGCTCTCTTCTAAGTTATCTGCTTGTCATGAATCTATCTCTAGTTTAAAGGTTTTGAATGATGATTTAAATGCTAAGCTAGAGGTAGCTAATAAATCTAGTTTATGTGTAGAACATGTTGTAATTTGCAATAGATGCAAGGATTTTGATATTAATGCTTGTAATGAATATCTTGCATCCATTACTAAATTAAATGATGAGGTGGCAAGTCTTAATGCTCAACTTAAGACTTGCAAGGTTGATTTTGATAAGTTAAAATTTGCTAGGGATGCCTACACCATTGGTAGACACCCCTCAATCAAGGATGGACTTGGCTTTCGAAAGGAAGCCAAGAACTTAACAAGCCAAAAGGCTCCCGTTCCCTACAAGGAGAAAGGGAAGGCCCTTATGGCTAGTAGCATTCAAAGGAATCATGCTTTCATGTATAATAGGAAAATTGCTAGTCATTCCAATTATAATAGGAGTTATGATCATGATGCTTTTGATTCACATGCTATGTTTGCTTCAAGCTCTACTTTTGTGCATGGTAGAAGTAGGCCTAGAAAAGGTAATGTTGTTCATCATGTGCCTAGGAAAATGTGCAATGAATCTACTATCATTTACCATGCTTGCAATACTTCATTCGCTCTTTTATGTAAGAAGGAAAAAGTAGTTGCTAGAAAGTTGGGATCCAAATGCAAGGGAGATAAGACTTGTATTTGGGTTCCAAAGGCTATTGTGACTAACCTTGTAGGACCCAACAAGAGTTGGGTACCTAAAACCCAAGTGTAAATTGCCTTGCAGGTTTATGCATCCGGGGGCTCAAGCCGGATTATCGACAGCGGATGCACAAACCACATGACGGGGGAGAAGAAGATGTTCACCTCCTACGTCAAGAACAAGGATTCCCAGGATACGATCATCTTTTGAGATGGGAACCAAGGCAAGGTCAAAGGCTTGGGCAAGATAGCCATCACCAACGAGCACTCCATTTCAAACGTATTTCTAGTAGAGTCGCTTGGATATAATCTCCTGTCTGTAAGTCAATTGTGCCACATGGGCTACAATTGTTTGTTTACAAATGTTGATGTTTTTGTCTTTAGAAGGAGTGATGGTTCATTAGCGTTTAAGGGTGTATTAGACGACAAACTCTACTTAGTTGATTTTTCAAAAGAGGAGGCCGATCTAGATGCATGCTTAATAGCTAAGACTAGCATGGGCTGGCTGTGGCATTGCCGTCTAGCACATGCTGGGATGAAGAACCTTCATAAACTTCTAAAGGGAGAACATGTGTTAGGACTAACAAATGTTTGTTTTGAGAAAGATAGAACTTGTGCAGCTTGCCAGGCGGGAAAACATGTGGGGAGCACTCATCACAGCAAGAATGTGATGACAACATCAAGACCACTGGAGCTACTACATATGGACCTCTTCGGACCCGTTGCCTACCTTAGCATCGGGGGAAGTAAGTATGGTCTTGTTATTGTTGATGATTTTTCCCGCTTCACTTGGGTGTTCTTTTTGCAGGATAAATAGAAACCCAAGGGACCCTAAAGCGCTTTCTAAGGAAGGCTCAAAACGAATTTGAGCTCAAGGTGAAAAAGATAAGAAGCGACAACGGGTCCGAGTTCAAGAATCTGCAAGTGGAGGAGTATCTTGAGGAAGAAGGCGTCAAGCACGAGTTCTCTGCTCCCTACACAACACAGCAAAATGGTGTGGTAGAGAGGAAGAACAGGACGCTTATCGACATGGCGAGAACGATGCTTGGAGAATTCAAGACGCCCGAGCGGTTTTGGTCGAAAGCTGTGAACACAGCTTGCCACGCCATAAACCGGGTCTACCTACATTGCCTCCTCAAGAAGACCTCGTACGAACTTCTTACCGGTAACAAACCCAACGTCTCATACTTTCGTGTATTTGGGAGCAAATGTTACATTCTAGTGAAGAAAGGTAGAAATTCTAAATTTGCTCCCAAGGCAGTAGAAGGGTTTTTACTAGGGTATGACTCAAATACAAGGGCGTATAGAGTCTTCAACAAATCATCGGGTTTGGTTGAAGTCTCTAGCGATGTTGTATTTGATGAGACTAATGGCTCTCCAAGAGAGCAAGTTGATCTTGATGATGTAGATGAAGATGATGTTCCAACAGCCGCAATACGCACGATAGCGATAGGTGATGTACGACCACAGGAACAACAAGAGAAAGATTAGCCTTCTTCCTCAACAATGGTGCACCCCCCAACTCAAGATGATGGACAGGTTCCTCAAGAAGAAGCACGTGATCAAGGGGGAGCACAAGAAGAACAAGTTATGGAGGAAGAAGCACAACGGGCCCCTCCAACTCAAGTCCGAGCGACGATCCAACGACATCACCCCGTCGATCAGATACTGGGTGACATAAGCAAGGGAGTAACAACTCGCTCACGTTTAGCTAATTTTTGTGAGCATTACTCGTTTGTCTCTTCTATTGAGCCTTTCAGGGTAGTAGAGGCCTTACAGGATCCGGACTGGGTGTTGGCCATGCAGGAAGAGCTCAACGACTTCAAGAGGAACGAAGTTTGCAGCATGGTGCCTCGTCCCAAGCAAAATGTTGTAGGAACCAAGTGGGTGTTCCGCAACAAGCAAGATGAGCATGGGGTGGTGACACAAAACAAGGCTCGACTTGTGGCAAAAGGTTATGCCCAAGTCGCAGGTTTGGATTTCGAGGAGACTTTTGCTCCTGTAGCTAGGCTAGAGTCTATTCGAATATTATTAGCCTATGCCGCTCACCACTCTTTCAGGTTGTTTCAAATGGATGTGAAGAGTGCTTTCCTCAACGGGCCAATCAAGGAGGAGGTGTACGTGGAACAACCCCCTGGCTTTGAGGATGACAGGTATCCCGACCATGTTTTTAAGCTCTCTAAGTAGCTCTATGGACTTAAGCAAGACCCAAGAGCATGGTATGAATGCCTTAGAGATTTCTTAATTGCTAATGCTTTCAAGGTTGGGAAAGCCGATCCCACTCTTTTCACTAAGACTTGTGATGGTGACCTTTTTTTATGCCAAATTTATGTCGATGACATAATATTTGGTTCTACTAACCAAAAGTCTTGTGAGGAGTTTAGCAGGGTGATGACTCAAAAGTTTGAGATGTCGATGATGGGCGAGTTGACATACTTCCTTGGGTTCCAAGTAAGACAACTCAAGGACGGCACCTTCCTCTCCCAAATGAAGTACACTCAAGATCTTCTCAAGAGGTTTAGGATGAAGGACGCCAAGCCCACGAAGACACCGATGGGAACCGACGAGCATGTCGACCTCAACAAAGGAGGTAAGTCCGTTGATCAAAAGGCATACCAGTCTATGATAGGTTCCTTGCTTTATTTATGTGCTAGTAGACCAGACATTATGCTTAGTGTATGCATGTGTGCTAGATTTTAATCCGACCCCAAGGAATGCCACCTTGTGGCCGTTAAGCGAATTCTTAGGTATTTAGTTGCTACGCCTTGCTTCAGGATCTGGTATCCAAAGGGGTCTACCTTTGACTTGATTGGATATTCAGACTCCGATTATGCCGGGTGCAAGGTTCATAGGAAGAGAACATTGGGGACGTGCCAATTTCTAGGAAGGTCCCTAGTGTTGTGGAGCTCAAAGAAACAAACATCCGTTGCCCTATCCACCGCTGAGGCCGAGTATGTTGCCGCAGGACAGTGTTGCGCGCAACTACTTTGGATGAGGCAAACCCTCCGGGACTTTGGCTACAATCTGAGCAAAGTCCCACTCCTATGTGACAATGAGAGTGCAATCCGCATGGCAGATAATCCTGTTGAAAACAGCCGCACTAAGCACATAGTCATCCAGCATCACTTCCTGAGAGACCACCAGCAAAAGGGAGATATCGAGGTGTACCATATTAACACCGAGAACCAGCTAGCCGATATCTTCACCAAGCCTTTAGATGAGAAAAGGTTTTGCAGGTTGCGTAGTGAGCTAAATGTCTTAGATTCGCGTAACTTGGATTGATCTATAGCATACATGTGTTTTATGCCTTTGATTATGCTGCTTTATGCATTTCAATCCATTACTGTTTATTTATGGTGCTCAAGTTGTACACATGATCCCGGACCTCACAAGTCCATTTGCAAGTGATGCACTTATTTAGGGGGAGATGTGCTACAACTTGACCCTTTGAGACTAACCTCTGTGTTTGAGTGTTCTTGATGTAGTCTCAAAGGTGCATTGAAAGGGAAATGGACTTGGACGCTGCAAAGACTTCCACTGCACTCCGGTATTGGTGTATTTCGTTCCAAGTTCATCTTTGTGCTCTTATTGCCTTTTTACTCTTAATTGACATTTTCGGTGAGGCAATGGGGTTAAAGGGCCAAGAATAATCTCGTTTTGGTGCTTAATGCCAAAGGGGGAGAAATTATCAAATTAAGGCCAAAGCAAGCAAACGGATCAGCTACCACTTGTGAATTTTGAAAACAATAGAGTTAGAACTTTTGATTTGTCAAAATACTCTTATTGTCTCTTATTGTCAAAATTTGGTCTCTTGTGGGGAGAATTTATGATTATGGGAAAAGGGGGAGTTTTTGGATCTTGATTATTTTCACTCTTGGATTATCTCTCTTGATGCCTAAACAAGTGTGTTTGACTTAGAGATAGGAAAATGAATTTTGTTGGGGACTTGTTCTCAAATGCTATGAATTAAGAACAAGGCAAAATAAAATGTTAAATATTAATGTCCTTCGTCCGCTGAAGCATTATCTCCCCAAGGATTTAATGAACTTTGGACGAAGACCATGAGCAAAATATTACGAAGGTCTCACCTTCGTAATCAGACTTATAAAACAATGAAATACGAAATATAAAACATTAGAGAAAAATATACCAAAGGCAGATAATATCATTCACATATTTTATTATACAAGCCTAAATATTATACATAATATTTAAGTATATTTATACCTTTGCCTTGGCAGAAAACAATAATTCCAGCGTAATGTGTCAGCGATTATAAGATTGCGTGAACAGTATAGGGGTATTGTTCACCTATTTATAGGCACAGGGCGCATCCTGTGTAAAATTATATTTATGCCCTTTACAATCGACTACAATAATGACACAAAACATCATGGGTCTTTAAGTCATTTCATCTTTAAGTCGGTTCACCCCTTCGTCTTGAGATCTGTCACCGTGCCGAAGCTTTATAGGTGATAGCTTCGGCGCTGCTTCTGAGAGGATCTGCCAAAGGTGTTCTCTTTCTTTAGGATCTTCGGCTACGAAGCATATCCCCAACAGTAGCCCCTTCGCGGTGCTAGATCGTTTTTCGTAACGAGCTTGATCCGTGAAAGAGTCTTCTTGGCTTCGAGATGCCGAAGATCCGAAAAACACCTTCCCTGAGCTCGTTGGCGAGAAACGATTAAAATAATCCACGCGCGAAGTGGCCTCATCTTGCAGCAGTTACGCACGCCTTGGCGATTCACCTTCTCGGACCCTGTGGCCCACCGTTTAGTGAGTGCGGGTGGCTGTTTGTCCGGTGCGAAAGACCTTGACGATTCACCTTCCCACCTGCGGCACTATATAAACAGACGGGTAGGTGTGAAGTTACCACAGCATTCATTGCTATTGCACTGTTTTGCTGCCAAAATATTGACCAAAACCGAAGGTTGTTTGCTGCATTCTCAACTGAAGCTATTTACTTTGCTCGAGCTTCGTAACAAGAAAGAGCTTCGGCAAAATAAAGAAAAATTTTCAACTTCATTCAAAAAACAAGAAATTCAATCATCAGATGGCCAGAGTGCGTTCCACAGCTAGGGTTACGCGCGATGGAGAGGAAGTCGAAGGTGTTGAAACTGCCCCAATCTTCGAAGTGATGAAGCGCTCAGGGCTGGTAACATCGGAGGATGCACCTGCCGCTGGAACGGAACAGGATGATGTTGAGGAGACTGAGTCTGAAGATGATTACAGCGCGGTGCCAAGTAAACCCAGCCACCTGGATTTTGGGAAATCCACCATCTCCGAAGATGATTTGCCTAAGCTGTTGAAATTGGGCTATTTCAGTGAAGCAAAGAAAGAGCTGGTTCGTTTTGGTGGGGAAGAGACTACTCCGAAGCCAGGAAAGGATGAAGTGGTAGTCTTCAAAAGTTTCTTTAAGGCTGGCTTAAGATTTCCTTTGAACAAAATGATTGCTGATGTATTGAAGAAGTTTGGGATCTACCTTCATTAGCTAACTCCTAACGCTATTGTCCGGCTTAGCGTTTATATCTGGGCTCTCTGAAGCCAAGGGGTGGAGCCATTTGGCGAAGGCTTCTGCCGAGTGCACGAGCTTCATTATCAGACGAAAGCTAGAGGAGATGGGCTACATGAAAATTTTGGCTGCTACAATTTTGCCTATCGCAAGAACACAAAATTTCCAGTGATTAGCTACCGAAGCAAGTGGCCAGCTGGCTGGAAGTCTGAGTGGTTTTACGTCAAAGTTGACGAAGACAAGGAGAAGCTGGTCCAGAGTCCGCTAGAATTGATCTTCAGAGAGACCAGACCCCGGTGCAACATGACACCAGGGAGTCCAAGCCAAATTGCCCTGGCTGAATTTCAAGTTATTGCAGATCATATCGGCACTAGGGACTTAGTGCAAGAATTTTTGGCCTTCAGAGTGTTCCCAACTTTGAAGGAGTGGGACATGCCGAAGCTGAAGGGGGAAAAGAAGAAGGGGGAATTTATTCGGTTGCCTTACCATTATAAATTCAAGAAACATTTCAAAGTGCCTTGCCAAGAGTGGCTGGACACGATCGAAGTAATGTGCAATGAAATACTAGGTAATTACTCTAAAAAAGAAGATCAATTGATGACTGCGGCCTTCGGCACTCGTCCGAAGCGAAGGCTAAACCGACTAATGGATGCTCTAGACTTCGAGTATCGCGATTATGAGTGGTTAGACAAGGATGCGGAAGAGCAAAAGAGAAAGTGTTGGGGACTTGTTCTCAAATGCTAAGAGTTAAGAACAAGGCAACATAAAAAGTGTTAAATGATAAAGTCCTTCGTCCTTCGAAACATTATACCCCTTCGGGAAATAATGATTTTAGGACGAAGGTCATGAAGGACATACCTTCGTAGATATAACAAATAATGACGAAGGATTCATATAAAGCACGAAACATAAACATCATCATGGAATCATTTCTATATTATTAACACGAAGAAATAGAAATGATTACAAATTACAAATGTACCTTCGGTCCTGAGAAAAGGTAGAAAGTACAAGTGTGACGCAAAAGCGAATGCTAAGTCAGCGTGAACAGTACGGGAGTACTGTTCATCTATTTATAGACGCGGGACGCAGCCCACGTAAAATTACATCCATGTCCATTACATTTGTTAATGACTTATGGAAATCTGTCGAGGCCCACGTAGTCTTTTCATCTTTAAGTCGGTTCCCCTTTCCGCTATCGTGACGAAGCTTCCTTGCACACAGCTTCGACTGTGCACCTTCGTAGAGCTTGGTAATCAGCTCGCCCTTCGTCTGGTTCAAGCTTCGTCTTGACCGTGCTTTATAATTCTGAGACCGAAGATACCTGTTCACATAATCCACTTGGAAAACATTGTCAAATCATGTTTTTGAGGACCTTCGGAGGACGAAGGCCCCCAACAGTAGCCCCTCGCAAGATTAATTTGTCAATAATAAATTCAGATTGCGATATGGACGAAGGCCTTGAGCCGAAGGTCCGAAAAAACACCTTCCCTTTGCTAGAATAGCAACATTCACTGACAAGTGGGGCCTTTCAATTTTCGACGCCCTGGGCGTATAAATAAGATCGCACCGCAAACTCATTTGGTACGCACACTTGCCATTTGCTTCGGCCCACTAAAATTTCTAGCTCTTGTGCACTAAGATTTGCTGGTCTTTTTGATTTTGAAGCTGCGGCCTCGGGAACAATTATTTTTTAGCGTTTCCGAAGATGTCTGAAGGCAAGAAAATCCCTGCTGAGACGAAGCTGAGTCTCGAGGAGGAGAAGAATCTGGGGTTCCTGATAGCGATGGCAGAGACCAATACAGAGAAAATCACCAAGGAGATTCTCGAAGGTTTGTCCGAAGATACTGGTGACAGCGACAGCTATGATGTAGAGAGTGGTGGGGAAGAGGCCGAAGATCGTCCATGGCGGCCAAGTCACACGGTTTTCGGGAAAACCACTATCAAGCAGAATCATATTGATAATATGAGGGGGAGGTATTTTCGAGATGTATCTATTGTGAGAGCTGACGCTGGAGAAAAGACTTCTCCCACTCCCGAAGAAGATGAAGTTGTAATCTTCCGAAGCTTTCTCAAGGCTGGGCTTCGATTCCCCCTGAGCAACTTTGTTGTTGAGGTACTGAAAACATTCCAAGTCTACCTTCATCAACTTACTCCCGAAGCTATCATAAGAATGGGGATTTTTGTCTGGGCTGTGAGAAGCCAAGGTTTGGAACCAAACGCTAAAAGCTTCTGCAATATTCACGAATTGTTATATGAAACGAAGCCCTGGGGAAAAGAACAATATCACAACAATTTTGGGTGCTATAGCTTCGGTGCCCGCTCCGGGTCGAGCTGCCCTGTGCCGACCTTTCGGAAGAGATGGCCCGGAGCCTGGATGACAGAGTGGTTTTATGTGAAGAATAACTTATCAGCGCAAGAAAATGTTAAGAGTATTATTATGTGCCCCATCTGGCAACGCTTCGGACTTCGAAGGCCGAAGGTTGAAATGGACGAAGCAGCCGAGGAGTGCCAAAGAGCCTTCGGCGTTGTGTGCTCCTTCATTGGAACAAGGGACTTGGTCCAAGAGCACATTGCCTTCAGGGTATGGCCACTTACAGAAAAGTGGGAAATGCCGAAGGAAACCATTAAAGAGTCCGACGAAGGCGGACTAATTAGACTGAAATACACATTCAAATATGCAGATAAATTTGTTGAGCCTGATGATGACTGGCTGAAGAGCATTGAAACTTTAAGTGATGAACTACTTGGGGCATATTCGAAGGCCGAAAATACTGCGCTATCAGCAGCCTTCGGAGGCCGAAAGAAGAAAAGGCTCAACCGTGTGTTTGACGCAGTCGGGTTTATGTACCCCGACTATCACTATCCGGTATTGGGTCGCAAAAGGAAAAATACTTCTCCTGCGACAGAAACTACCACAAGTGCCCCTAGTGAGCCAGCGCCTCAAAGAAAAAAGATGAAGGTGCTCACCCATCGGACACGCTTTATTGAGCCGGCCACAGTGCCAGAATTCATTGGTGAAGCTTCTTTAGCCTCTGGAGCTACAGAACCAGCTCCAGTGCCGAAGATGGAAGAGAAGACTGAAGCGCCTTCAGTAGTAGAAAAACCGAAGATTGACGAGCCAAAAATGTCTGAAATCTTAAGTCCTTCGGTAAATGTCGAAGCAATAAAAAACCAAAAAGGGCCATCGGTGACCCCAAAAAGGAAAAGAATGGTAAACGTACTAGATGTCTTGGAGACAATTAAGTCTTCAAGCACAACTCCAAAGAAGAGTGTTGAAGTTGCTGAAACTTCTACTGAAACTTCGACGCAACAAGCTGAAGCTGAAGCTGGGCCTTCAGAGCCCTACAAGGAGCAACCTTTGGAAGCCGAAGCAATAAAAATATCAGAACCAGTTTTAGTTGAAGAAATTGACACTGCCATCCCCGAAGCTTCTGCCAGCACATGCGATTACATTATACGACACGCTTCGGGGAAAAAACTATCTGCAGAAGAAACTTATGAAGCCAACCATTATGCGAAAGAGCTAAAATATCCGAAGGGGGCAGTAATATTCAATGGGACAAATGAAGATGACTTCCTATACTGCCTACCTGATAATAAAGAACTATCTGTCTGCCGAGAGATGGCCAGGAGTATAGGCTTCCCGAAGCTCGAAGCTGGATTAAGCGCCATGACGAAAGAGGATCTCGCAGACAGTCTTGCATACAATAGCCTAAAGGTTTGGGAATTAAGCGTTTGAAAAAACTTTTTTAATACGTAATTCATTCCTATATTCTTATATGGATTCTTTTTCGTACAGGGCTTAATTCTAAGCAACGCATTAAGAGCCCAAAAGAGCGCCGAAGATGAAAGCTATGAGATTGCGTTCAACAATTTGCGCTCCGAAGTTATCAAACTGAGAAACGAAGCTCTAGAAAAGGATAAAATTCTGCTTACGCTGGTAGACAAAGTAAAGAAGGACGAAGCTGCTTCAAAAACCCAGGCCGAAGCCCATAAGCGTGAAATTAAAGATCTTCAGAAACAACTGGTGTAACACCCTAAATATCATTTTTAGAATATAGTAAAAAAATTTCCAAAGATCTTGCATTAGAATGGTTCCTTTTCTCTCCCTTTAGAATTCTCATAACATTTGAAGACTCATCTCCCTATTTAAAAGCATTGGCTTAAGTGAATAAAATAATAAATAAGACCATATTTGGCTCTCATGTGGGAGTTTTATGTGTTGTGCATTAAATAAAACCATGAGGATAAAAATAATAGAGTAATAATTATTTGAAGCTTGATTAAACCCTAGATTTGAAATTAAGGTTTTGGAAATTAGGAAAAGAGAAGAGATATGAAAATATTATAAAATACAAAATAAGTTCATAAATGAATAGATCCTATATTGGTAAGTTCAAATTGAATATATAAACTGAGGATAAACTTGCCACAAAGTTTGGAAACTTAAACCTGGAATTGATTTGAAAATTTGAATTTGAAATAGAAGGAAAATAAAAAGAAAAAGAGAACAAAAGCTTACCTGGGCCGCAGAACCAAATTCGGCCCACCTACACATCTATCCCGCGCGGCCCACCAGGTCCTTCTCACCCTGGCTGCGCGATGCCCACCGACCACTGGGCCCCTTGCGTCAGATGCGCTCCCGTTTCACTTACGTATGGGCCCCGCTTGGCGGGTCTTCTTCCCCCTCGTGTACGCATGAACTGAATCTGGGACCCACATGTCAGGCTCACCTCCGCCGTTGGCATCGGACTTCAACGAATTTGCCGTGGGCGCCGCCGGGAATCCGCGCCTGGACCGTTGACGAGCAGCGGAATCCGCCATTCTCGCTGGTCAGCGTTCCCGTTCGCCTCACCACGAATTCCGCGATCCCCTGGGCTCCTAGGAACAATTTGCGTGCCTCGCGGTTCCTCCTCCCCGCAGACTCGGGCGCGGCGCCGTTCTTCCCCAGCCGGAATTCATGGACCGTTGTAAACCACCCGAAACTCGCTCTTCCCTCTGCGTATAAGTACCTACGCTCACATTCCCGTCCAATTAAGCCAGCTCCTCCAGGTCCCACGCCCCATCATCGCCGCAGGGAAGGAGAATCGGGTCCGCCGCCATAGCCATCCTGCGCTCCCGTCGTTATTGGTACCTAGGGCTTGGTCCGAGAGCTTCGGACCACACTATCGCTCGAGTGTCTGGCGAATTTGAACTCTGTATCATCGCCGGGTCTCGCGGATTGCTCATCGGCGTGGGGATTTCACCGCCGGACGAAGCTCTCCGTGGCCAGCGACCTTCACCGTGCAATCACCGGTATGTGGTAGCCCTACTCGACTCGCTGCATCGTCTGGATGGTAGACCACCTTGAGATTGGAGTCGCCCGGCCGTAATTTGTGTGGGTTGCCTCGCCGGACTTCACAGCTCCGCCGCGAAGCCGCTGCAGTGCGTAATTGGGTCCCCTGCCGTCTCGATTTAAGGTATGGGATCCACCAAACAATTCGCCGTCTTCATGACTTCGTGTAGCACTAATCCGCTTGGGTAGATGGGCGCTGGGTCGTCGGCTGGTCGCGCGCCGGCGTGCGTTCCGGCGAGGGCGCGGGTGCTCTGGTCGACTTCGGTCGCGGGGGTGAAGAAAGGTGCCTGGGCCGTTGATTGACTCGCGAACGGCCTCGATCTGATCATGCATACCCTTTCGCGCGTGGAGCATCTAAGCCGTAGATTTTGGGTTATGCGAATGTGATTCGATCGGGTTGTTTTAAATCTGGTGCGTTGAGGTTCGATCCAACGGCTGCGTTTAGGTACCGGTTCAGGGATACCCAGTTCTAATCTGGGGCGCTCATGTTAGATCGGGCGGCTCAGATCGCGTGATACCCTTTCGGTCAGGAAATTTATAAAAGAGCCCCTCGGGTTCCGTTGAATCAACCCGCCGTCCTATGCGGGGGATGGCTAAGTCTGGGTTATTTTGCGGTAAGGCCCCTGCACTTATCTGATATTGAGGCGTAGTCCAGAGGGTTATAAAATCATAGAAAATGATTTAGAAAATGATTTTTAGTGTTAAAATAAATCCAGAAACTTAATTAATTCATAACTAATTCATTTTAGCTCCAAATTGAGTCATTCCAATTCCTAAAATTTTGTAATAATATTCTCTACCATTTAGAATCACTGTTTTGACATGAACTCTGTCAGAAAATTTATTTATCAATTAATCATATTATAATCACCTTAAATCTTTGAAAATTCATAACTTAAAATCTATAACTCCAAAATTAATGAATCCTGTTCCTATGATCTTATTTTAATATGTATATTAATAATGTGTATTTTGTTCTTATGTTTGGTGTAATGTTAATCTTGCCTATACACTGTTTGTTTGTATTGCTACGACTAGTGCGAGGTCACGAGTCATCTGAAGATCATCCTGGTACCTGGATTCTCAAGGCCCAGGCAAGTTGTGCCCTTGATCACTTCTTTTTACCCAGCCATGTTCTGATTAATTATAATGATCTGCATAGGTTAATTTTGATGGGACCCAATAGGTTACCCTAGTTTGTCTATCTTTATACCTTGATTACCACTGAACTTTCTGGGTAGTACTTGCTAGTGCTATATGTGGTTTTGGGTATGGAGATACACTATTCATGATTACACTTTTGTTATCAGTTGTTATTTATTGTTCATGATAAGATCATTATGTTAATTGGAACATGGAGCGACCACCCGGGAAAACAGTGCTACCACAAGGGTGGAATGGGACGCCCTTGGCTGATTAATTAGGAAAGCTAGTGGAAGACTACCTTACCCGAAAGGGGCAAGGGCAGTAGGGGAGAGGTCAGTGTAGGGAGGCCCTCGGGAGGATTTTGCTGCGATGGCGGTCCTGCAAGGGATTCCTGCACTGGATCTTCCTATAAACTGTAGCGGGTTTTTGGAAGCTAGTGGAACTTTGTAAAGGCCTCGTAGTGGATCCCTAGCCATTCACCTCGGAAGTGTCTAAGGGCCTTGCAAACCCTGGCGACATGGGATACACGACTTGTGGGTAAAGATGCGCAACCTCTGCAGAGTGTAAAACTAGTATACTAGCCGTGCTCACGGTCAAGAGCAGCTCGGACCCTCACATGATTAATTTATGGAACTAAATTCAATTTGTCATATGCATTGCATCGCAGGTGATGTTGTTACTTTTGTTCTATTACTTAATTGGGTTTGGTATTTACTTATACTTAGTAATTGCTAATAAAATTTTGACCAACTTTAAAAGCAATGCTCAGCTCTAACCATCTTCTTTGGTAAGCCTTACACTTCACGTGAGCTCCCACCTTTGGCGAGTTCATGCACATTATTCCCCACAACTTGTTGAGCGATGAACGTATGTGAGCTCACTCTTGCTGTCTCACACACACCACAGGTCAAGAACAGGTACCGCAGGATGAGGCGCTTGGAGGATGCTGCGATGAGTTCGTGAGAGGTCTAGGTCGTCGTCTCCCAGTCAACTTTGGGGTTGCTGGACCGTTGTCTCCCTATAATGTAACTATTTATTTGTATAGAACTCCTGTTATATATAAAGTTGTGACATTCGATCCTGTGCCACTATACATCATATGTGTGAGACTTGGTCCCAGCATACCTGGTGTTTATGTTAGCGCCCGGGTTTTGGATCCCTAAAATCCGGGTGTTACAACTGGCTAGAGCTAGGGAGGAGCGCGTGCTTGAGGAAACAAAACGAGAACTCAGTGATCATATGGTCACCAAATTGGAGTTAAGAGTTAAAGAGCTTCGTGCATCTCAGAGGAAATGTTATGTTAAATCTATAGAATGCGTGAATAAAATTAAAACCAGCTTCGCCAGCGTGGGCGCCTTTTCCAGCGAAGAGAATTTCTCTCAAGGCAACCCCGAAGGTCCACTAGAATGGATTAGTCACGAAGCAGAGGCCTTCGAGGAGATCCTGAGCAGTCGCGGCGATATCTGCGCTTTTTCGGGCGCCAGAGGAATTGCTTCTGTCTTAGAGAAGAAAGGTTGCGGGCATGTAAAAATTTTAGCTCAGTCCGAAGCTGCCTTATCTTCCGAAGACATCAAGGACCCCTCGGCCGAAGCAAGCGTGGTTGGTGGCAAATTTTTTACTGATATCTGGAACGACGGCGGCCGAGGAATGGCGCAAGAAATCATCCAAAGGAGCGAAAAAGGCATCCACGATGCCAGGAAAGTGGCCGAAGCTGCCGAAAAAAGTACAGAGCCCGAAAGACAATTAGGTATTAATTAGTCGTTCTTATTGTGTTGTAATTTTTATTTCAAACTTTGCTCACAGTTTGTAATAGTAATGAAGAAATGTTCTCTTCCCCCAGAAGCTGCTGGATCGACTGCCGACCCCCACACAAAAGGGGATGATGAAATTAAAGAAATGGCCGAAGCTATCATGGACAAAGTTGTTGATCAACTTCTAAATGAAGCCGCCGAAGCAGTGTTAAAAGAAGACTAGATGCTGTTAGAAAAAACATTTAAATTGTGATCTATGTAACATTTTGTACATTCGAATGTAATATACAAGTTTCTTTTCATTATTCAATTCTTTACGATGCATGAAACTCTACATACATACCTTTTTGAGCCTTCGGCGAAAAAACACCTTCCCTTCTTTTCATGCTTCGTGAAGAAGACATTCTACGTTAAAATTATTCTGATGAAACACGTTCATACTTCATGAAAACATTCTCCGAAGCTATACAATTTCGATATTGCTCTGATGAAGCTTGTCCATGCTTCGTAAAAATGTTCTCCGAAGCTGTATTCCGAATCTATATAATTTCGATATTGCTTTCTCAGAGCATCTTTTCGAAGGTTGATACTGTGTACCCTTCTCTTGCAAAATGCAATATGATGTATGATGCTTATGTCATGCAAGATGATGTGATGATGTTATGTTATGCAAATGACATTTGTTCTGAAGATACACACAAAATTTCTTCGTAAGCTCTGCATTCCCTTAGGAACGACTTTGGAGCATCTTCGCCTTTTACTTAGGCGGTATCAGCGTTGATTTTTCGCTGTAAGCTCTGCATCCCCTTAGGGACGTCTTTGGAGCTTCTTCGTCTTTTACTTAGACGGTATCAGCGTTGACTTTTCGCTGTAAGCTCTGCATTCCTTTAGGAACGACTTTTGAGCAGAAAACTTACACTGCGCTCCCTTTGGAACGGCTTTTTGTGACTTCATGAACTTACTCTGCGTTCCTTAGAACGACTTTCTGTTGCTCCGAAGGATTTTTAATACTTCGAAGGTCCTTCTTGTTAACACAAAAACTTCATCAACTTAAGCCTGTGGAGAAAATAGATTTTCCTCGTGGGAAACAGCGAAATTATTACATGGAAACTATCAATGTTTTTTGCTACAGAGAATAGAACTGAATAGAAAAGACTGCTAACAAAGGTAGGATATATGTCAATAAATGTGTTTCGACTCTGGCACAGTGCTGTTGACTGTGCGAGCTTCGGATTGTTCTCTGAAGTCCCTTTGATGTGGAGCATATTGACTCCCTTCTGGCTGTTGACCCTGTTGCAATGGCGGTGGAGGCGGGGGCTGTTGCCAGGAAGCTTGAGGTTGACTTGCCGAAGCTACAGAAGCTGCAGGGTGGTTGTCTATGTATTGTGGGATGTAAGGTGGATGACACGAAGCAGTATGCATAACCTGCTTCGGCTGAACTTGTTGAGATGCAGCTTCGGCTATCTCCTTTTGCTTCTGGATTGTAATGTAGCACGTCCTGGTGGTATGGCCCTTGTTTTCTCCACAGAACAAGCAAAACAATTTCCTTGGTTGATCTCCGAATCTTCCGCCGAAGCCCCTGGCGCCTCTGCCTCTCGGAGCTGGTGGCCGAAAGGAAACTTGTTGTTGCCCCGAAGCCTGTGAGGAGCACTGCGGTCTGCTCTGCTGACTCCCCTTATCATCATTCTGAGTGGAGCTGTGAATGGACCGAACATGCCTCGGGTAGTATCTTCATCCGAAGCCCCTGGTCATTTCAGAAAATCTGAAGGCCTCCTCCCTTCTTTGGCGAAAGTCATTGTCAGCACGAATGTACTCATCCATCTTTTGGAGCAGTTTTTCCAGGGTCTGAGGCGGCTTTCTAGCAAAGTATTGAGCTGCAGGCCCAGGACGAAGTCCCTTGATCATGGCTTCGATAACAATTTCATTGGGCACCGTCGGTGCCTGCGCCCTCAAACGTAAGAACCTTCGGACATACGCCTGAAGGTATTCTTCATGATCCTGAATGCACTGGAACAAGGCTTGAGCTGTGACCGGCTTCGTCTGAAATCCTTGAAAGCTGGTCAGTAACATATCCTTCAGCTTTTGCCATGAGGTGATCGTTCCTGGTCGAAGGGAGGAGTACCAGGTCTGAGCAACATTCCTGACAGCCATGACAAAAGACTTCGCCATGACTGCAGCATTGCCCCCATACGAAGACACTGTTGCTTCGTAGCTCATCAACACTACAGGAATTCACTTAATTCCCGTCGGCCTGAAACCGACGGGAATAAGCCCTAAACCGACGGGAATTACTTATTCCCGTCGGTTTAGGGCTTATTCCCGTCGGTTTCAGGCCGACAGGCGTCCTCTGTCGGGGATAAGGTTATCCCCGTCGGCGGCTGACGGGAATAAGTAATTCCCGTCGGCTATACAGTGGCCGACGGGAATTAAGGCTAATTTCCGTCGGTTTTGCTGGCCGACGTGCGTCACCTGTTAATTCCCGTCGGTTGCCCAGGCCGACGGGAGTTATTAATTAATTCCCGTCGGCCTTACGTGGCCGACGGGAATTAACTGGGCCGACGGGAGTTATTACTTAATTCCCGTCGGTTCGACCATAGCCGACGGGAATTAACTGGGCCGACGGGAATTACTCTATACTGCTACAAAAACAGCACTAAATTATGTCACTATTTCTGCACACATAACATATATCAAACATAATATATAAATCACATATAACAGCCACATTACAAACACATATAGAGATACGACATCCACAAACACATGCATTTAGACATAAACACTTGCATTTATAATTAAAACATCCACCAACGTGTACGGCATAGTATTCAAACATAGCATCCACCAACATCAAACAACGAGGAGTACGACATAGTATTGAAACATAACATCCACCAACGAGTACGACATTTCAAACATAAGTTTAAGTGTTTAGAGGTAACCACCACTTGGGTGGTTAGAGCTTTGACCGCTGCCGCCTTCACCACCAGGAGGAGGGTACGCGAAGAGCGAGTCAACAAATCCAGTCCCTGCTGCTGGATCAGACCCACTGCCACCCGCTTCAGGCGTAACCTATGCAAGTTAGCAAATATCAACACGTTAAATGCAAATATCAAAAAGTATACAAGTGTATAAATTAATGGAGAGTTATCAAACGTACCCTATCTCCAGGTGCAGGTATATGTCTCGGAGGGGTGGTGAACTGTGGTGGTGGAACTGGTGTGTTTGCAAATTGGCTCCATTGTGGTGGCGGTGGAAAATTTGATGTCATGCCCTGTTGCTGCATTAACTGTTAAACACATATGTGTTACTACTGAAGATGTTGTATGGAAATATAATAATTTAGAGTTCGGATTATGTGTACTCACTTGATACATCGCTTGATTATGAGCATTGCAAGCCTCCATAAATTCGCGTTGTTGTCTCATCTCTTCACGCATCCTCATAATCTCCAACTCCTGCTCGTTCGGTCGACGAGAGCATGAGCTACGGGAAGATGAACCCGTCCTCTGAGATCTCACCGACGACGAGTCAATGAATCCGTCGAAGAGTGCGTATCTATAAGTGATTCAAAAAATGTTATTACTGCATAATCAATTTAGTGTCAACCATATAATTTCATAAGTTAGAGCTTACCGTCCATGCGCTTTGCCACCACCACTTGCGTACACCACCGAGGGATCCACCGGTTCATGGCGCCAGTCGTAGTCAGGGCCATGGCGACGAACCATCTCCTCCCCATATGCCGCCTATACATCATTCAGAACCTTACAAATGCAGGAATTTATATACTTTGAATGTTTGAACTTTTGAGCCAAAACTCACCAAGCGATCCGTGGCTGTCTGGCTGCAGAGCTGGTCAGGGTTGTTCGGGTCTGGTCCTTTGTGGCCCTCCTGGTAGACCTCAATGTCACTAGGCTTTTGGCCACTCGTAGCTTCCTGTATAAACAAAAAACATTCATAAGCAATCGTATTATTTGCTGATCGACATAGATAGATCAAACTTACCATTCTTTTAGCTTTTCGTATCATGTCGTCACCGCCAAACTTGTGGTTAGGATTGGTTCCTCGACATTGTCTGTGATGCGCTGACGCTTTCTGGAAGCCTTCGGAAGCCCAATATCGACACCAAGCATAGTACGCATCAGGCACGGGCGCCATCCATGGAACCATCACCTGCACACACACAATGTTACATATTATCAATCACAACAATAAATATAAAGGGTAAAACTAATTGAATACTAACCTCACGATATTGATCCTCAGTCAAATATATCTTTGACGACCCTTCCTTTTTAGTCAAGGGGCCTGCTTCTTCCGGATGCTTTTGAAAATACAGGTTTGTAGCCTGAATTCTCGCATAGTATATGGCATCCTTCACCAGCTTCTTTGCATTGTTTTGGAAGACACGTTCAGCGTGCCCCATGTAATCCTCTCCGTCAGGCAACCGATATCGAAGCTACAACATAAAGAATACAAATACAATGGTATAAGTCATAGATTTACAATATTAAGAAACATAACAAAAATAATAAAGAATTCATACCCAAAAGTCATTACGCACAAGTCCCTGTCTGTCGGTGTGGTTTCGTTCCTTTTTAAACTTGTACTCGTCCCAGGTACTGACGAGCACCTCATCCTCGGTATCACCGTTTGACACCTTCACTATACCAGGGTAGTGAAGGCGGCAAAGAGAACCCAACGTAAGGTTAACCTGAGTGTGGTGTCCCTTGCCGTCAAAGGACAGGTCCTCCCAATTCCTGCATTACACAAAAACATTAACAATACACATAATAGTTATATGAGATAAGTTAATATATTACACTCACCGATCTCCATGTGGCATGATTAAAGTCCTATCAGCCTCTCGCTCTATCGCGTGACGAGGCTTTACTGAGTGGCTTTTTCTTGAGCGACGTGTGCGTGTCGCTGAAGAGCCTCCCGAGCCATCATCCATCGGGTTGTCAGCCGGTTCGCCCTGTTGGGCCCACTGGTCCCACGCCTGTTGCTGCTCTCTCTGGTGGTCCCACTGGTCCCATGGCTGGTGATGCTGTGCGGCCTGGTCCCATGTCACGTGCTCCACCTCCTCAATGTGCTCCACCTCCTCATTGTGCTGCTCCTCCTCAATGTGCTGCTCCTCTGTGTGCTGCTCATCCTGGTACATACAACTCAAGATTTATTTGTAAATTTGTAAACAAATTTATTTGTACAAGATATGTTACCTCATCTCCATGTACCGCGCTCAACAGCTCTCGACGTCTGCTGCTGCTCGAAGAACTGCCCTGAAAAAGGCCCAGGCCCTTGAACAACCCTTTCACTGACTTCTTTGATTTTGGCGGCATCCTGCATAAAAAATAAGAAATTATTCATTAGTGCATCAAAAATGACATAATACTTAAAATATAAACAAATGAAATAACAAAACAACTTTACTTGTTAAATATCATCAAAATCAGGATCTATTTGTTCTCTTCTATGCAGAGGTCGCCATGTAACTTTTCTCCTAACAGGTTGTCTTCTCCGCCTCTCCGGAAAAGTTGTCGTTAACGTCTGCGACTAGTGAATCTAATGCCGGTGCAGGATCAATATGAAAACTAGTTGGCAACTCTTCTTCTTGAAACACCTCATCAACCTGCTCAAGGTGACCAATTTGATATTCGTCCTCACCAGGAGTGTATAGGCGTTCGCGGGGATTTACATTGTACACAACCCTCCATTTAGACAACTTTTTGCATGGATATGTCGAGAAATAAACTTGGTCTGCTTGATGGGCAAGGATATACGTGTCGTGTCCTTGAAGCAATTTCTCAGGTTGGATCTGTGTCATCCCAAATTCGGTCCTATAATACTTCGGGTCATACCATTTACACTCAAAGAAAACTAGCGCTAAAGGCTTATTTCCAGCAAATGTAATCTCGATTATATTTTTGATTTTCCCGTAATAGCAGGCTTCGTGTCCTTCCATGTCGGTTGCCCTAGTAACGACTCCACTATTTTGAGTGGCGGCCATAGGATGACTTGATTCGAAAATGCTTGAACGAAAGCGATATCCATTGACGTCGTAACGTCCATAGCTTTTGGCAGTTACGCTTCCAATAGATAACTGACGTAAGTCATCATTCAAATTCATTTCCTCCCCAAACTGTCAATCATGCCACAAAGCATTAGCAAATTCTGTAATATTTGTTAAATGAAATTAGCTCTCGGACCCACATAATTAAGACTTACACGGTCCCGAAGCCACATAATGAAATTAGGTCGTCCATGCATACCATCGCGTCGCAATTTGTCTATGTCTCTCGCTGTTGGCCTACCGAGACACCTCATGTTTTGTTCATCAAACTTGCTGTCAAATATTATTGTATGACATGAGATATTTGATAACATAAACTAATTCACATATGAACAGTTTAAGAAAACAAGTCTTACACAAAGTATTTCTCCACCTCAGGCATATTCGTGAACATGTACAGTAAAGCAGACTTCCGTTCTTCCATACTGAGGTGATATGCCTTGGGTGGACCAACGGCTTTGCCGTTTGTCTGAAAAATCAAAAGATCACTACACGGAGGCATCTCTCGTTCATCATCATGGTACCTTTTCTTTCGAGCAAATACATTATGTTCTTCTGCAAAGTAACAACTTGTGAAGTGTGCTACCTCCTTTAGTTTAAATTGTTCCGCAATACATCCTTCAACTCTTGCCTTATTGCCCACCATTGCTCTAAGCTTCTTTAATGCTCTTTCTATATGAAACATCCACCTATACTGAACAGGACCACCGACCTTAGCCTCATATGGAAGATGTATAAAGAGATGCTGCATAGGATTGAAGAAACCCGGTGGAAATATTTTTTCCAATTTGCACAAAAGCACCGGTGCCTCTTTCTCCAGCTGTTCCATCACATCTCTTCTGATTTCTTTAGCACACAACTGTCTGTAGAAATAGCTAACTTCAGCTAACGTTTTCCACACAGCTTCGGAAATGTACCCACGAAACATTACAGGCATGAGCCTCTCCATAATTATGTGGAAGTCATGGCTCTTCAGTCCATTCATCTTCATTGTCTTCAAGTTCACAGATCTTCTAAAACCAGCGGCATAACCATCGGGGAATTTAATATCCTTCATCCACTTCATCACTTCTTTCCGTTGCTTAGATTTCAGACAATAGTCAGCTTTTGGTTTGCCTCCGTTTTCTCTAAGCACTAGGGTTGGACGATCACATATCACTGCTAAGTCCATGCGTGCCTTGTCATTGTCTTTCGTTTTATCAGGGAAATCCATGCATGTATTTATGAGGGCTTGGCAAAAGTTACTCTCTTGATGCATGACGTCGATGTTGTGCATCAAAATCAATGAGTTAGCATAAGGAAGCTCCCACAAGCCACATATGTGAGTCCAGTTATGCTCCTCACCAAAACCTTGATACCGTTTCCCACTCTCGTCTAGGACAAGTTTCATATGCTCTTCTGTAATTTCTATCCCACTACGTCGCTTGGGCGGTCCCTTCGTGACGATGGTGCCCTTCCTAAATTCCTTTCTCTGCCTTCTGAAGGGGTGATTGAAGGGTAGAAAACATCTATGGCAATCAAAGTAACATATCTTGCCACCAGCACTAAGACGAAAACAATCTGTATCTTTAGCACAATAAGGACACGTCAATCTACCATGCACGCTCCATCCAGAGAAAATACCATACGCCATAAAATCATGAACCGAGAACAGATATGCAACACGAAGATTGAATTTCTGCTTCTTGAAGCAGTCATAGGCTTCCACACCTTGCCATAGCTTCTTTAACTCTTCAATTAGTGGTTGAAGCATCACATTGAGGCGTACGCCAGGATGCTCAGGACCAGGTATAACAAGACATAGGAACATAAACTCATATTTCATGCAAAGAGCAGGTGGAAGGTTGTACGGTATGGCAATGACAGGCCAACATGAATACGACGCAGCGGTCATATTGAACGGCGTGAAACCATCAGTTGCCAAGCCGATACGAACGTTTCTTGCATCGCTGGCAAAATCTGGATCAAATTTGTCAAGAGCCTTCCATGCATCACCATCTGACGGGTGCACCATTAACCCATCTTGTCTGTCCGTACAATCTTTATGCCACCTCATGTGCATAGCGGTCTTCCTCGAGAGAAACAAACGTTTCACTCTAGGAGTGAGAGGCATGTACCGAAGCTGTTTATGTGCAACCTTTGTCACCACCTTCTCCCCATCTTCATTTACAAGCTCCACGTACCTCGACTTCCCACATTTTAAGCATTTCTGTTCTCTGTCATGTTCCTTCCAAAAAAGCATACAGTTGTCTTGGCAAACATCAATCTTCTCATACTCCATACCAAGACCTTCAAGCAATTTCTTGGACTGGTACATGTCTTTCGGCATCTTGTGACCCGTAGGAAGAACCTCGCTAATCAAATCCACAAGCTCCTTGTAACAATTAATTGAGAATGCAAACTTGGACTTGATTGACATCAGCCGGGTCACAAATTCCAGTACGGTCACGTCAGTGTGCCCGTGAAGAGGCTCTTCTGACGCTTTGAGAAGGTCGAAGAACTTCTGAACCTCCGGTGTAGGTGAATCATGATGATCTGGTGCCAGTTCAGGCTGCAGATCCTCAAGCATCTGGTCCATCCTATCAACATCATCTTCACCGTCATCAACTTCTACTTCTGCTGCTCGTTCAACATCTTCACCATGGAGATACCAGACCTTATAGCCTGGCACGAAACCATGTGAGCACAGGTGTAGTGTGACCTGCCTCTTGGTGTGGCTCGTCATATTTCTACATTTATTGCATGGACACCTAATATTATCTATTTGTGACAAAGCAGCTGCATGGTCCAGAAATATCTGCGTCTCGGCAAACCATTCACTTGTGTGACACCCACCCTTCTTGAAACCTTCATACATCCAATCACGTCTATCACCCATTATTGCGGCTGTGTGTACAAGTAAAGAGTGTGTGTGAGACAATCACGTTTCTACACGTCACACATACATCTATAGGTAAGTAGTAAAACTATATATATACATAAATAACTATATATATACATAAATATCGAAATTCAACAATTCAATAACATCAAATTATATAAGTTAAATCTAATTATTAAATAACATCAAATTCAATAATTCAATAGCATAAGTTAAATCTATTATACTAATAGAATTAATACTTACCTAACATCAAGCCACACATGTGATATTAAACTAACTCTAATCACACTCTAATCACATGTGATATTACACTAACTCTAATCATATGAAATTAACTCCCGTCGGTCATAAAAAACCGACGAAAATAAGCATGTATACACAAATTTAATAATCGCACTCGCATTTACATTAACAATCGCACTCGCATTTACATTAACAATCGCACTCGCATTTACATTCAATAATGCATAAAGTCATATAAAAACTAAAAACACTATAAATTAACAATTTTAAACTAACTCTAATCACATTAAAGTTAACTCCCGTCGGCCACAAAAAACCGACGAAAATAATCAATACTTATTTACATATATATAAAATTATACCTCAGTTACTAATTCCCGTCGGGGCACGAGCGGACGGTGGACGACGACGGGCTGGGGACGACGACGCTCGGGGTACGAGGAGCTCGGGAGCTTGTGGTGGCACTCGGGCGGCGGCGGCGGCGCTCCGGGGCGGGCAGACGGCGGCGGCGGCGCTCGGGCACGGCGCCGATCGGGCAGGGCGGCGGCGCTGAGGCGGGGCGGCTCGGGCGGGGGCGGCTCGGGCGGGGGCGGTGCTCAGGCGGGGCGGGCTCAAGCGGCGGCGGTGCTCGGCCACGACGCCGGTCGGGCAGGGCGGCGGCGCTGAGGCGGGGCGGCTCGGGCGGGGGCGGGTCGGGCGGGGGCGGCGCTCAGGCGGGGCGGGCTCGGGCGGGGCGGCTCGGGCGGGGGCGGCCTCGCCGGCGGCGCTCGGGCAGGGGCAGGATCGGCCGGCGGTTGAGCAGGGCGGCGGTCGGGCAGCGATGGGAAGAGAAGAAATGAGCCCGCGCGGCTGCGGCCTGGCTCTAAACAGGTTAATCCCCGTCGGCTAATATACGGGGCCGACGGGAATTAACTTATTCCCGTCGGCCAGAGCACAGGGCCGACGGGGATTAGTTAATCCCCGTGGGCTACAGACGGGGCCGACGGGAATTATAATAATGGGCGTCGGCTATTTTTTGGCCGACGGGAATTAGTCTATTCCCGTCGGCTTTTGCTCGGGCCGACGGGAATTACCCTGGCCGACGGGAATCAGACGAATTCCTGTAGTGCAAGAACTGCTTCGGGTCTGAGTGGCCATCGAACATGGGAAGCTGAGGTGGCTTATAGGATAGAGGCCAAGGTGTAACCTGCAGCTCAGCGGACAAAGGAGAAGCATCATCGAAAACAAAATTTCCCTGATGGAAATTGTCATACCAGTCATCTTCGTTGACGAAGCCTTCCTGATGAAGGTCTTTCTGCTGAGGCCTTCTGTTTTGCTCATCATGGGTGAGGTGGCGGACTTCCTCAGAGGCTTCGTCTATCTGCCGTTGCAACTCAGCTAGCCGGGCCATCTTCTCCTTCTTCCTTTGCACCTGTTGATGTAGGATCTCCATATCCCTGATTTCTTGGTCTAGCTCTTCCTCCTGAAGCGTCGGGCTGACAGCCTTTCTCTTCTGGCTTCGGGCCTCCCGAAGAGAGACGGTCTCCTGGTTGTGGTCCAGCGGTTGCAGTGCTGAAGCCCCAGTCGCTGAAGCTTTCTTCGGCGCCATAGCGAAGGTCTATAGCTTCCGAAGGTGTTCAAAAAAGCTCGAAGTGGAAGTGAGTTCACCGGAGGTGGGCGCCAATGTTGGGGACTTGTTCTCAAATGCTAAGAGTTAAGAACAAGGCAACATAAAAAGTGTTAAATGATAAAGTCCTTCGTCCTTCGAAACATTATACCCCTTCGGGAAATAATGATTTTAGGACGAAGGTCATGAAGGACATACCTTCGTAGATATAACAAATAATGACGAAGGATTCATATAAAGCACGAAACATAAACATCATCATGGAATCATTTCTATATTATTAACACGAAGAAATAGAAATGATTACAAATTACAAATGTACCTTCGGTCCTGAGAAAAGGTAGAAAGTACAAGTGTGACGCAAAAGCGAATGCCAAGTCAGCGTGAACAGTACGGGAGTACTGTTCATCTATTTATAGACGCGGGACGCAGCCCACGTAAAATTACATCCATGTCCATTACATTTGTTAATGACTTATGGAAATCTATCGAGGCCCACGTAGTCTTTTCATCTTTAAGTCGGTTCCCCTTTCCGCTATCGTGACGAAGCTTCCTTGCACACAGCTTCGACTGTGCACCTTCGTAGAGCTTGGTAATCAGCTCGCCCTTCGTCTGGTTCAAGCTTCGTCTTGACCGTGCTTTATAATTCTGAGACCGAAGATACCTGTTCACATAATCCACTTGGAAAACATTGTCAAATCATGTTTTTGAGGACCTTCGGAGGACGAAGGCCCCCAACAGAAAGAGAGTGGCTGGTGCTCTGAATAAAGACGATGAAGAATAATTAAAAAAGAAAAAGGTGACTCCTGAGCCACAAACAGATGCTACAAAGAAGAGAAAAGCTACAGCTCCGAAGCAGAAGGCAATTGATGATGAAGAAGAAGAAACTGCTGCAACACCCTCTGCCACCGACGTGGAGGAAATTCTAAAGGTAATGACTGAATCTTTGCCTGTCAAGCTAAGTCCACTGGGGCCACATCTGACGTAGCTTTTTCAGAAGGAAAAGGAGCCCACAAAAACGAAGAAGGCAGCTAGGCCAAAAAAGCAAAGAATCATTACAGTGACAGAAGTCATCGAAGGGACACCACCAGGAGCTTCAGCTCTGAAGGCGCCAGCTGTTGAGAGCACGACAGCCATCGAAGCTGCACCTTCGGAAGCCACAGCTACCGAAGCTGCCACAGCCGAAGATATTCATTTAGAGAGCACAATTGCCGATATTGATAAGATACTGCTAAACATGGCCGCAGAAGAAGCTGCTGCAGCCACCGAAGAGACTATGACCCCAGAACCCGAGAAGGAGAAAGAAATAGCCGAAGACACTTCGGAAGATGAAATTTTCAACTTTCAAAACTTAGTTGGTCAAGAGCTAACAAAGGCTGAAAAAGAAGAGCTAAAAGAATATGCTATATCTTGCGGATATCAGTCGGGAGCACTTCTCTTCGGTAGTATCGATGACGAAAAATTGGGCTGCATCCGGGATCAGACCGGAGCGAAGGTTATCGGTACTCTATCAAAGAGTATTAGTTTCCCGAAGCTCGAAACAGATATTAGCCACTACCGACGACAACACATCGTCGGTAGTTTATTCTATTTCAATTTCAAGGTAAACTTTTCTTTAACTTTTATTATTTCAATAACGAAGATGTTTTCTAACGAAGGTTGTTTGTATGCAGAGTATGCTACTGAGTAAAGCTTTAAAAATGCAGCAAGATTTGGAAGATAAAAAACACGAAGTTATAATTGAAAACTTAGAAAGCAAGATAAAAGACCAATCAGCTGCTCTTGAAAAGAAAGACTTCGAGCTTCAGACAATCGAAGGCTTATTGACAGAAGCTGAAGCTAAAATAACAGAATTAAATATGAAGCTTCTCTCCCAGTCAGAAAGCTTCGAACAAGAAAAGCAGAAGCTTAATGCAAAATTTGAGGCCGAGGTCCAGAAAAGTTCTGATTTGAAAAAATCATTGACAAGCCTTCAAAACAAATGTCTGGAGTTCAGTAATCGATGTGTTCAACGGCTGAAGCAAGTCTTTTATTCGGTTGGAGTCAGCAGCAAAAAATTTAATCCTTCGTCTGAAGACCTGCCAGGGGCCTTCGAACATATCGAGGGTGAAATTGATGACCTTGAAGAAGTTATAGCTGGACATGGTGACTTTTGTGCCTCGGTAGCTTCTCGGGGCACAACTATCGCCTTCCTGAAATCTGGCTGCGAACATGGAAAGGTTATCAATAGACCCAATTTCAGCTTATCACCAGTAGACCTGGATAATGTTCCCAACCTTGCCCAAAGCATAGCAAATAGATTTATAAAACTGCTATGGACAAAGGGTGGACGAAGCAAAGCTGGTGATAAAGCTCGGAGTCATCTTAAGCCGGTAACAAAATCATACCTTGTGCTTACCTCTTCCTTCGAAATTGAATTTTGCTTATAATACTTGAATACGTACAGGATGACGAAGTCGAGGCCAAAGCTAAAGAGTAAGAAGACGAAGCCGAAGTTTAATGGGTGATGAAGTCGAAGTCGAAGCCGAAGCTCAATGGATACTAATGAAGCTTGAATAGATAACTGTAGAAAAAACTCTAAAAACCCTTGTATAACCTTTGTAAAGAACAATGTAATTAATTTTTACTTTGTAAACTTTGTCCATACCTTGTAATATATTCTTACCTTTCCATCAATGTATAAAGTGCTTTGGTGTAAATGAAATCAGCATTTTTGAGCCGAAGGCGAAAAACACCTTCCCTTCTTTTTGTACACAGCGAAGCATAAAGACTGCTTCTTTTTATTTTTGCCGAAGCCTTATCTTTAGAGCCGAAGCAACTGCCTGTGTTATGATGACGATGATCCTATGTATGTCTAAATGAATGTTTATGAATGCAAATGTATGATGTAATGTATGGTGCAAATGAATGTCCAAACACACACATACGAAGCCACAACCATATCCTTCATTCCCTTAGGAATAACCAAAGTCTCTTTGCCGTTTATTTTTTGGCTTCACCGCTTATTTTTTGGTGTATCAGCGCTGACTTTTCGCTGTAAGTTCTGCATTCCCTTAGGAACGTCTTTTGAACTTCTTCGCCTTCTATTTCAGCGGTATCGCGTTGACTTTTCTCGCTTCGCCTTATATTTCGGCGGAATCAGCATTGACTTTTCGCTGTAAGCTCTGCATTCCCTTAGGAACGACTTTTGAGCAGAAAACTTACACTACGCTCCCTTAGGAACGGCTTTTTGTAGCTTCGTCGTGCTCTGCATCCCCTTAGGGACGTCTTTCGAGCCTCTCCCTGCTTTTTCTTTTCTCTTTGCACTCGATGGTGCATGCTCAGCTTTTACATTTACATCTTTGGGGGATATTGCTCTTGTAGAGCTGAAATAAGAAAAAGAGAAATTACATGCTATGGCCCCGTTAAAAACCTTTCTCCCCCTTTGGAAAGGAAAAGTGTGCCATAGGAAAAAATAAAAAGATTACATCAAGCTACACATAATATCGCCGAAGCTCATCCCCATTCCAAGATCTAGGAATGTTGTTGCCGTCCATATCTGTAACACCCCTGGTGTTACTATAACTAAAACTTGAGCATGACATCATAACATTGGCATTGTATATGTTTGATACACTTAGAATGCATTCACTAGGCAAAAATTTCAAGCAAGTTGTATTGTTTTAAGTGTTGTTGCAAATAGCACCCTGGTTTAGGAACTTAACCCTAAATAGAGGTTAAAGGGGTAAAACTTCACTTAAAATGAGAAAACCTAAAGACTTTAGGGTAAAAGTCATAAAATGACCCCAAGAATAAACTTGAATCACCTTTATACCCGTGGGATACCAGAAACCCTAATTGGAACCCTGGAAAACCCTGAAACCAAACCCTAGGGGCTTATGTGCAAAATTAGTACACTTTTGGGCTAAAGTGCAAAAACCAAGCCAAATAAGTATCTTAAGTCATTTAGTTCACAAATGTGTGGACTTGAAAGCTAAACCCTAAGTTTTGGACTCATTTGCAAAAAGGACCTTGATTTTGATTCCTATGCTAAGTATGAAAACAGGGTTGTAGGCCCAACTTTGAGGCTGTGTAGCTTTCAAAATAGTGAGAATTCATGTTAAGTGACCACATCAAAGTTGAAGACCAATCATTGGAGAACAACTTTGTTTAAGGATTCAAGCCATGTTCTTATGAAAAATGTGGAGAAAATCTCAACCCAAGTTGGACTGTCAGTCTGGTTCTGTCTGAATATCAGACTAACAGATTCATGCCTTGAACTTCAAGCCCAATTTCAAACCAGATTCAGTGACTTTTTGTGACAACACCATGTAGCAAAGTTGTAGCTAGTATGTAGCACTACAACTTTGATGCAGAGACTTGGACCTGTTGTCACATGAAACTGGGAGAAAATGAAGCTCCAATGTGCTCTGTCAGTCGCTCTGAATTGGTGTTCACCATGGTACAGTGTTCAACTGAAACAGATCAGGACGCCAGCAAACCCACCGCCGACGACCAATTCCGCCGTGATTCGTGCCGTTGCCGGCCCGACTTGTGCTCGGGATGGGCGGATAAGGGCACACGGTAAAAGATCTTCGCCGTCGGTGAGCTGGCGATCACTGCGGTGACCCCCGTGGCCCTCTCTCCCTCTTTGCGGCTGAGCAGATTAACTCGCCGGTGACCGCCGCTTCCCGGCTGTGCGCCGCGTGTCCAAGCTTTTCCATCGCGTCGCCATGACTCCCTATACCCGTCCCATCGTCGACGGGGAGGTTGCCACGGCGGTGGACACGAATTCACCGTACCCACGTTCCTCTCTAGCTCCGGCCGCCAACACGGCTCAGCCAAATTGAGCACCACCGCCCGCGGACTCTATAAATTGCCCGTACCCCCAGCTCCGCCATGTATCCAAGCACCTACTGCACCCACCGGCATCCCGAAACCCCCACCAGAGCACGTGAATTTGGGATTTCCCCAAAATCGTTGAAGAACACCGCGAAGAACACCTCGCCGTGGTCAGCCCGATTCAGGTCCAATCTCACCCTCGGTTCCCTTGTTTCAACATCCTTGCTTGCTCTTGATGCTCACCGACCCGTTAAATCGAATTAGACCGCCATGAATCGACGGGAACACACTCATCGGTCCGCCTTGTCCACGGTCGCCGTGGCTAGACCAAACCTTGTGACCATTAGTGAAATTATGTTGGGGGAAATGCTCGGGGTAGTGCTAATTTTGTGTCCGCTGCTCGGAGAACCCTGCCGTTGCCCTAATCGGCCGGTGTTAGTGCTCGCCGGAGCACGGCTGTGCGCGAGCGCCGTCGTGGACTTCCAATCGTGAATAGGTTGAGGTGCAGGGGCCTTTTTGTAATCGGTCAGCGACACACAGGAACAGTGAAGAAGCTCGTTTTCAGTTAGTCAAAAACTCGGGGTCTCTTCTGCAAAGATGCCAGGACGCGGGCGCGCGCGGGCGCGTTTTGCCCTGGTCCTGGGCCGTTTGGGCCAGAACCGGCCCAGCTCTGTTTAATCCTTTTCTTTTTCTTTTTCAGCAAAACTTTAGAAATATGTAGAAAAATGTAGAAAAATGCTAAAATTGTGAAACTAATTTTCCTAGGCTTGTTATTTTCCCTAGAATTTAATAAAAATAGTTTTGTGATTTTTAGTGGAAATAAGAAATTTTAGGGTATTTAAAGTAGTTAAAAGTATTAGTTATGGATTTTTAGAAAATAATTGGTAAGTCCAATAATTCCCAAACTTTTTGTGGGAATTTAAAACAATATTTAGGAGCCTTGGGTAGAGTTTGAATTGTTTTGGACCTTGTTTGATCACCAAACCCCAAAACACCCCCCTGCCCTATGAACTCCTTTACCGACTCCGGAAACCCTAGGTTCTCGGAGTACCGTGAAGGAAAGTTGTACTCAAGACTTAAATAATAAGTTTATATTATCTTTGCATCCTCATGAGCATCCCATGGCACTCATTCTTATGCATGTATATGGTTATGTTAGAACACGAAGAAGAAGAAGAAGTCACTGAAGAAGGGATACCACCATCCTCAGATCCTGAAGCAGGCAACTGCTTTTATTTCGATATTTGTGGATCCGAGCAGGACTCACCTGATAACAAAGGCAAGCCCCGGTGCATTTGCCACTTCCTTATGCTTTAAAAATCTTTTTCACTTGCTTGATGCATTAGGTGATAGGAGTTGATTGCTAAAACAAATCCTGCATTACCTTCCTTGAACTTGATTACCTTCCTTGATCACCTGTTTTACAAAAGATTTTTGATGCTTAGCATTGCTTTAGAAAAACAAAATGTTTTGTTTTTACAAAAGTTGATGTGGCAAAAGTGGGTGGGATGTTTTCGAAATTAAAACTTGATGGTGAATCCATCACGGCCGTGATGGATTCAACATCGGAAAAGATGTACCTCTGCCAGGTACCAAGTTTTTGGGTTGAAAAGATTAAGCTGAGACCGGGCGGGTGACTTGCACGAGAAAGAGAGTCTCGGTGTAGTGTCTCCGTTTGAGTCGATTAAGGACCGTCTCGATGTAGGCTTGATGATCGAGGACCCTTTAGCTGGTCACATGCCTCGTCATGGGTAAGCCTTGCCTCGGGCAGACTAAGGCCGGAATAAGATAACACGAAATGGGCGTGGAGCGGTGGCGAGAGTAGCGTGTACCCTCCGTGGCAAGAGGCTGGACGGTGGTGTATCTGTGCTCTCGGTTTGCGTGAACCTGATCCGGTCTTAAGAACCCCGGTGGCGGGTTGACATAAGCAAGGGTTAAGTGCTACATATGTCGTGTGATTGGAGATCCTCAGCTGAGTATAATCGATTCGGATCGCCGTACCTTCGCGGTTATGAAGACTTGGTCACTGCCCTACACGTAGCATTCCACTAAAGATGATGGGTTTTGTTAAGAAACTGGCTAGTGCAGGACCAGTGATTGAACTAGGGTAGAAAGAACTCTAGTTGCAGGTAATTGAACCTAACTTGACAAATAAAATTGGATTTTTAAGGATCCACTTTAGTAAGCATTTCTGCAAAACAGAGTCTTTGATTATTGAAAAAGCCTTACCTTGACTCCCATATAACCAGCATACCCTTGAGAGTCTTTTCTTTAGTCGGGTAAGTCTTGCTGAGTAATTCCATACTCAGGGTTTATCCCTTCGTTGTTTTTAGGTGAGGAAGTAGCAGATTTCTGCTGCTTCTGTGCCAGGGTGGTTCCCAAGGAAGAAAAACAAGCCTGAAGTGCGGGAGGACTTGGTCCTCCACATAGGATCTTTTGCTTAATGCTTTTCGGAAGGGGTTTTTGCCTCCCTTGGTTTGTATAATATTACTACTCTGCACTCGTTTTTAGTTCTGGTCTGTAATAAAACAACTTGAGCTTGCTTTTAAAATAAATGTGAATTATGTAATCGCTTCCGCAATTCTTTATCTCCGATGTTCTGTAATGTCTGCAAGACGGGTGAATCGTTCCTGGTAAGGTAAGGAAAGATACCGAACTTATCAAGTAGTTCAGGGGCACCTACAGGGTTGTCTGAAGTCCGTTGGACAAGGACAACTGTAGGTGGGCCTAATTACTTGGGAGGTTCCGTCACAATATCCTTCAATCTGTAAGAACCAGGTCTTGACGAAGATACTACCAGAAAAGGTCCTTCCCACTTCAACTGTAGCTTGCCTACTGTATCTGGGTTGGCAACTCTCCGAAGTACCAAGTGCCTTGGCCTGATATTTTTTAACCGAACTTTTCTATCACGCCATTTTATTGTTTCGGCTTGATATTTATTGATGTTCTCCATAGCCTGATGCCTGATCCCTTCTATAGCATCTTTTGCCACAGAACAATCAGCTTCGTCCTCTGTCGCAGCCACTGTTCTTATTGATCCTGCTTTAGCTTCTTCCGGGGTTATTGCTTCGTCACCAAACAGTAATTTGAATGGTGTAAAACTTGTTGACCTTGACATTGTTGTGTTGTGGCTCCACACCACTTTGATCAATTCATCTGGCCACTTTCCTCTGGGCTGATTAAAGATTAACTTCATTATTCCCGTCATTATAATGCCATTAGCTCTTTTGACAAGTCCATTTGACTCCGGATGTCTAACCAATGCAAAATGGATCTTCGTACCAATTTGTTCATAGAACTCTTTGAAAGCTTCGACATCAAACTATGTTCCGTTGTCCACAGTGAAAGGGAATTAGGCTTACACCTAGTCCCTAATTAATTTTGGTGGTTGAATTGCCCAACACAAATATTTGGACTAACTAGTTTGCCCTAGTGTATAAGTTATACAGGTGCCAAAGGTTCACACTTAGCCAATAAAAAGACCAAGTATTGGGTTCAAACAAAGGAGCAAGGGACAACCGAAGGCACCTCTGGTCTGGCGCACCGGACTGTCCGGTGTGCCACCGGACATGTCCGGTGCACCAGAGGACTCCAACTCCAAACTCGTCACCTTCGGGAAATTCCAGAGGCGACTCCGCTATAATTCACCGGACTGTCCGGTGTACACCGGACATGTCCGGTGCTCCAAGGAAGGGTAGCCTCCAGAACTCGCCAGTCTCGGGAATTCGTTTCGGCTGCTCCGCTATAATTCACCGGACATGTCCGGTGTACACCGGACTGTCCGGTGTATCTGCGGGGCAACGGCTATTTCGGCGCCAACGGCTACCTGCAGCGCATTAAATGCGCGCCAGCGCGCGCAGAGGTCAGGCACGCCCATGCTGGCGCACCGGACACCCTACAGTACATGTCCGATGCGCCACCGGACATCCAGGTGGGCCCAGAAGTCAGAGCTCCAACGGTCGGAACCCAATGGCTTTGGTGACGTGGCTGGCGCACCGGACTGTCCGGTGTGCACCGGACTGTCCGGTGCACCATACGACAGCCAGCCTGCACCAAACGGCTAGTTTGGTGGTTGGGGCTATAAATACCCCCAACCACCCCACATTCAAGTCATCCAAGTTTTCCACTTCTCAACTACTTACAAGAGCTCTAGCATTCAATTCTAGACACACCAAAGAGATCAAATCCTCTCCAAATTCCACACAACGCCCTAGTGATTAGAGAGAGAGATTTGCTTGTGTTCTTTCGAGCTCTTGCGCTTGGATTGCTTTCTTCTTTCTTTGATTCTTCATTGTGATCAAACTCACTTGTAATGGAGGCAAGAGACACCAATCTTGTGGTGGTCCTTGTGGGAACTTTGTGTTCCAAGTGATTGAGAAGAGAAAGGTCACTCGGTCCGAGGGACCGTTTGAGAGAGGGTAAGGGTTGAAAGAGACCCGGCCTTTGTGGCCTCCTCAACGGGGAGTAGGTTTGAGAGAACTGAACCTCGGTAAAATAAATCCGCATGTCTCACTTCATTATTCGCTTGCGATTTGTTTTGCACCCTCTCTCGCGGACTCTATTATATTTCTAACGCTAACCCGGCTTGTAGTTGTGATTATTTTTGAGAATTTCAGTTTCGCCCTATTCACCCCCCCTCTAGGCGACTTTCAATTGGTAGCAGAGCCAGGTGCTTCATTAGAGCCTAACCGCTCGAAGTGATGTCGGGAGATCACACCAAGAGGGAGATGGAGACCGGCGACAAGCCCACTACGAGCCACGGGAGCACTTCATCGGAAGAGTCCCGCACCAAGAGGAAGGAGAAGAAGAAGGACTCCTCCAAATAAAAGGAGAAAAGATCTTCTTCTTCACACCACAAAGAGAAGAAGGAAAAATCTTCTTCCCACAAGTCGCATCGGAAAGGCGACAAGCACAAGAAGATGAGGAAGGTGGTCTACTACGAGACCGACACTTCATCAACATCGACCTCCGACTCTGATGTGCCGTCCGTAACTTCTAAGCGCCAAGAGCGCAAGAAGTTTAGTAAGATCCCCTTACACTATCCTCGTACATCTAGACATACTCCATTACTTTCCGTTCCATTAGGCAAACCGCCAACTTTTGATGGCGAAGATTATGCTAGGTGGAGTGATTTAATGAAATTTCATCTAACCTCACTCCACAAAAGTATATGGAATGTTGTTGAGTTTGGAGCACAGGTACCATCCATAGGGGATGAAGATTATGATACGGACGAAGTGGCCCAAATCGAGCACTTCAACTCTCAAGCTACAACCATACTCCTCGCCTCTCTAAGTAAGGAGGAATACAACAAGGTGCAAGGGTTGAAGAATGCAAAGGAGATTTGGGACCTTCTCAAGACAGCGCACGAGGGTGATGAACTCACCAAGATCACCAAGCGGGAAACGATCGAGGGGGAGCTCGGTCGCTTCCGTCTTCGCCAAGGGGAGGAGCCACAAGACATGTACAACTGGCTCAAAACCTTGGTGAACCAAGTGCGCAACCTCGGGAGCAAGAAATGGGATGACCACGAGGTTGTTAAGGTTATTTTAAGATCACTGATTTTCCTTAACCCCACTCAAGTTCAATTAATTCGTGGTAATCCTAGATACACACTAATGACTCCCGAGGAAGTAATCGGGAATTTTGTGAGCTTTGAATGTATGATTAAAGGTTCAAAGAAGATCAACGAGCTTGATGAACCCTCCACGTCCGAAGCACAACCGGTGGCATTTAAGGCGACGGAGGAGAAGAAGGAGGAGTCTACACCGAGTAGACAACCAATTGACGCCTCCAAGCTCGACAATGAGGAGATGGCTTTAATCATCAAAAGCTTTCGCCAAATCCTCAAGCAACGAAAGGGGAAGGACTACAAATCCCGTTCCAAGAAGGTTTGCTACAAGTGTGGTAAGCCCGGTCACTTTATTGCTAAATGTCCATTATCAAGTGACAGTGATAGGGATAACGACAAGAAGGGCAAGAGGAGAGAAAAGAAGAGGTACCACAAGAAGAGGGGCGGCGATGCCCACGTGTGCCGCGAGTGGAACTCCGACGAGAGCTCCACCGACTCCTCCTCCGACGACGAGGACGCCGCCAACATCGCCGTCACCAAGGGACTCCTCTTCCCCAACGTCGGCCACAAGTGCCTCATGGCAAAGGACGGCAAAAGGAAGAAGGTTAAATCTAAATCCTCCACTAAATATGAGTCCTCTAGTGATGATAATGCTAGTGATGAGGAAAATAATTTGCGTACCCTTTTTGCCAACCTTAACATGGAACAAAAGGAAAAGTTAAATGAATTGATTAGTGCTATTCATGAAAAAGATGACCTTTTGGATTCCCAAGAGGATTTTCTAATTAAAGAAAACAAGAAACATGTTAAGGTTAAGAATGCTTATGCTCTAGAGGTAGAAAAATGTGAGAAATTATCTAGTGAGCTAAGCACATGTCATGACACTATTGTCAACCTTAGAAATGAAAATGCTAAATTAATCGCTAAGGTTGATTCCCATGTTTGTGATGCTTCAATTCTCAATCTTAGAAATGATAATGATGATTTGCTTGCTAAGATTAAGGAATTGAATGATTCTCTTGCTAGCCTTAGAGTAGAAAATGAAAATTTGATTGCTAAGGCTAAAGATTTTGATGTTTGCAATGTTACTATTTCCGATCTTAGAGATAAAAATGATATATTACGTGCTAAGATTCTTGAACTTAATTCTTGCAAACCCTCTACATCTACCGTTGAGCATGTGTCTATTTGTGATAGATGTAGAGATGTTGATATCAATGCTATTCATGATCACATGGTATTAATTAAACAACAAAATGATCATATAGCAAAATTAGATGCTAAAATTGCCGAGCATATCTTAGAAAATGAAAAGTTTAAATTTGCTAGAAGTATGCTCTATAATGGGAGACGCCCTGGCATCAAGGATGGCATTGGCTTCCAAAAGGGAGACAATGTCAAGCTTAATGCCCCTCCTAGAAATTTGTCTAACTTTGTTAAGGGCAAGGCTCCCATGCCTCAGGATAATGAGGGTTACATTTTGTACCCTGCCGGTTATCCCGAGAGCAAAATTAGGAGAACTCATTCTAGGAAGTCTCACTCTGGCCCTAACTATGCTTTTATGTATAAGGGTGAGACATCTAGCTCTAGGCAACCAACCCGTGCCAAGTTGCCTAAGAAGAAAACTCCTAATGCATCAAATGATCATGACATTTCATTTAAGACTTTTGATGCATCTTATGTGCTTACTAACAAATCCGGCAAGGTAGTTGCCAAGTTTGTTGGGGGCAAACACAAGGGCTCCAAGACTTGTGTTTGGGTACCCAAAGTTCTTGTTTCTAATGCCAAAGGACCCAAAACCGTTTGGGTACCTAAAGTCAAGAACTAAAATTGTTTTGTAGGTTTATGCATCCGGGGGCTCAAGTTGGATACTCGACAGCGGGTGCACAAACCACATGACAGGGGAGAAGAAGATGTTCTCCTCATATGAGAAAAACCAAGATCCCCAACGAGCTATCACATTCGGGGATGGAAATCAAGGTTTGGTCAAATGATTGGGTAAAATTGCTATATCACCTGACCATACTATTTCCAATGTTTTTCTTGTAGATTCTTTAGATTACAATTTGCTTTCCGTTTCGCAACTATGTCAAATGGGCTACAACTGTCTATTTACTGATGTAGGTGTCACTGTCTTTAGAAGAAGTGATGATTCAATAGCATTTAAGGGAGTGTTAGAGGGTCAGCTATACTTGGTAGATTTTGATAGAGCTGAACTCGACACTTGCTTAATTGCTAAGACTAACTTGGGTTGGCTCTGGCATCGCCAACTAGCCCATGTTGGAATGAAGAATCTTCATAAGCTTCTAAAGGGAGAGCACATTTTAGGACTAACAAATGTTCATTTTGAGAAAGACAGGATTTGTAGTGCATGCCAAGCCGGGAAGCAAGTTGGCACTCATCATCCACACAAGAACATCATGACTAGTGACAGGCCACTGGAGCTCCTACACATGGACCTATTCGGCCCGATCGCTTACATAAGCATCGGCGGGAGTAAGTACTGTCTAGTTATAGTGGATGGTTATTCTCGCTTCACTTGGGTGTTCTTTTTGCAGGAAAAATCTCATACCCAAGAGACCTTAAAAGGATTCTTGAGACGGGCTCAAAATGAGTCCGACTTAAGGATCAAGAAAATTAGAAGCGACAATGGGACGGAGTTCAAGAACTCACAAATAGAAGGCTTCCTTGAGGAGGAGGGGATCAAGCATGAGTTTTCTTCTCCCTACACTCCACAACAAAATGGTGTAGTGGAGAGGAAGAATCGAACACTATTGGACATGGCAAGAACCATGCTTGATGAGTACAAGACACCGGATCGATTTTAGGCCGAGGCGGTCAACACCGCTTGTTACGCCATCAACCGGTTATATCTACACCGAATCCTCAAGAAGACATCCTATGAACTCCTAACCGGTAAAAAGCCAAACATTTCATATTTTAGAGTTTTTGGTAGCAAATGCTTTATTCTTGTTAAAAGAGGTAGAAAATCTAAATTTGCTCCTAAAACTGTAGAAGGCTTTTTACTAGGATATGACTCAAACACAAGGGCATATAGAGTCTTTAACAAATCCTCAGGACTTGTTGGAGTTTCTTGTGACGTTGTGTTTGATGAGACTAACGGCTCTCAAGTAGAGCAAGTTGATCTTGATGAGATAGGTGAAGAACAGGCTCCGTGCATCGCGCTAAGGAACATGTCCATTGGGGATGTGTGTCCTATGGAATCCGAAGAGCCTCCACATGTACAAGATCAACCATCCTCCTCCACGCAAGCATCTCCAGCAACCCAAAATGAGGACGAGGCTCAAGTTGATAAAGAGGAAGAACAAAATGATGAGCCACCTCAAAATGTCGGCAATGATCAAGGGGGAGATGCAAATGATGAAGACAAGGAGGATGAAGAACCAAGGCCGCCACACCCAAGAGTCCACCAAGCAATACAACGAGATCACCCCGTCGACACCATCCTCGGCGACATTCATAAAGGGGTAACCACTCGATCTCGTGTTGCACATTTTTGTGAGCATTACTCTTTTGTTTCCTCTATTGAGCCACACAGGGTAGAGGAAGCACTACAAGATTCGGATTGGGTGATGGCGATGCAAGAGGAGCTCAACAACTTCACGAGGAACGAGGTATGGCATTTAGTTCCACGTCCTAATCAAAATGTTGTAGGAACCAAGTGGGTCTTCCGCAACAAGCAAGACGAGCATGGTGTGGTGACAAGGAACAAAGCTCGACTTGTGGCCAAGGGGTATTCACAAGTCGAAGGTTTGGATTTCGGTGAAACCTATGCACCCGTAGCTAGGCTTGAGTCAATTCGTATATTATTGGCCTATGCTACTTACCATGGCTTCAAGCTCTACCAAATGGACGTGAAGAGTGCCTTCCTAAATGGACCAATCAAGGAGGAGGTCTATGTTGAGCAACCTCCCGGCTTTGAAGACAGTGAGTATCCTAATCATGTCTATAGGCTCTCTAAGGCGCTTTATGGGCTCAAGCAAGCCCCAAGAGCATGGTATGAATGCCTTAGAGATTTCCTTATTGCTAATGGCTTCAAAGTCGGCAAGGCCGATCCTACTTTGTTCACTAAAACTCTTGACGATGATTTGTTCGTATGCCAAATTTATGTTGATGATATCATATTTGGGTCTACTAACGAATCTACATGTGAAGAATTTAGTAGGATCATGACACAAAAATTCGAGATGTCTATGATGGGGGAGTTGAAGTATTTTCTAGGATTCCAAGTCAAGCAACTCCAAGAGGGCACCTTCATTTGCCAAACTAAGTATACACAAGACATTCTAACCAAGTTTGGAATGAAGGATGCCAAGCCCATCAAGACACCCATGGGAACCAATGGGCATCTCGACCTCGACACGGGAGGTAAGTCCGTGGATCAAAAGGTATACCGGTCGATGATTGGTTCATTGCTTTATTTATGTGCATCTCGACCGGACATTATGCTTTCCGTATGCATGTGTGCAAGATTCCAATCCGACCCTAAGGAATCCCACCTTACGGCCGTAAAACGAATCTTGAGATATTTGGCTTATACTCCTAAGTTTGGGCTTTGGTACCCTCGGGGATCCACGTTTGATTTGATTGGTTATTCGGATGCTGATTGGGCGGGGTGTAAGATTAATAGGAAGAGCACATCGGGGACTTGCCAGTTCTTGGGAAGATCCTTGGTGTCTTGGGCTTCAAAGAAGCAAAATTCGGTCGCTCTTTCTACCGCCGAAGCCGAGTATATTGCCGCAGGCCATTGTTGCGCGCAATTGCTTTGGATGAGGCAAACCCTGCGGGACTATGGTTACAAATTAACCAAAGTTCTTCTTCTATGTGATAATGAGAGTGCAATCCGCATGGCGGATAATCCCGTTGAGCATAGCCGCACTAAGCACATAGCCTTCGGTATCATTTTCTTCGGGATCACCAACAAAAGGGGGATATCGAGATTGCATACATTAACACTAAAGATCAATTAGCCGATATCTTTACCAAGCCACTTGATGAACAATCTTTTACCAAACTTAGGCATGAGCTTAATATTCTTGATTCTAGAAATTTCTTTTACTAATTTGCACACATAGCTCATAAGTATACCGTTGATCATGTCTCTTTGATATATGCTATGACTAATGTGTTTTCAAGTGTATTTCAAACCAAGTCATAGGTATATTGAAAGGGAATTGGAGTCTTCGGCGAAGACAAAGGCTTCCACTCCACTCTACTACTCATCCTTCGCTGTTGCTCCGCTTCACTCTCCATCTTTGGTATAATCTTCACTCACATGTTTTATATGCCAAAGGGGAGAAAGTAGTTAAAAAAAAGGGCTTATATCTCACTCAAAGTATCCGTTTTTGGCGATTCATGCCAAAGGGGGAGAAAGTATTGGCCCAAAGCAAAAGGACCGCACCACCACCCTAATTTTTAAAATTAATGATTTTCAATTGGTAAATTTCAAATTGGTATATCTTTATGTTCTAAAGGGGGAGCAAGTAGTATTTTCAAAATTGTTGTCTTAAAACCCTCTTGAACACTAAGAGGAGAATTTATTTGAGGGGGAGTTTTGTTTAGTCAAAGGAAAAGCATTTGAACAAGGGGACAAAATTTCATATCTTGAAAATGCTTCGCAAAAATCTTATTCATTTACCTTTGACTATTTTGCAAAAAGACTTTGAAACGGTTTTACAAAAAGAATTTGCAAAAACAAAACTTGTGGTGCAAGCGTGGTCCAAAATGTTAATTATAAAGAAACAATCCATGCATATCTAGTAAGTAACATTTATTGGCTCAATTCCAAGCAACCTTTGCACTTACATTATGCAAACTAGTTCATTTATGCACTTTTATATTTGCTTTGGTTTGTGTTGGCATCAATCACCAAAAAGGGGGAGATTGAAAGGGAATTAGGCTTACACCTAGTCCCTAATTAATTTTGGTGGTTGAATTGCCCAACACAAATATTTGGACTAACTAGTTTGCCCTAGTGTATAAGTTATACAGGTGCCAAAGGTTCACACTTAGCCAATAAAAAGACCAAGTATTGGATTCAAACAAAGGAGCAAGGGACAACCGAAGGCACCTCTGGTCTGGCGCACCGGACTGTCCGGTGTGCCACCGGCCAGAGGACTCCAACTCCAAACTTGTCACCTTCGGGAAATTCCAGAGGCGACTCCGCTATAATTCACCGGACTGTCCGGTGTACACCGGACATGTCCGGTGCTCCAAGGAAGGGTGGCCTCCGGAACTCGCCAGTCTCGGGAATTCGTTTCGGCTGCTCCGCTATAATTCACCGGACATGTCCGGTGTACACCGGACTGTCCGGTGTATCTGCGGGGCAACGGCTATTTCGGCGCCAACGGCTACCTGCAGCGCATTAAATGCGCGCCAGCGCGCGCAGAGGTCAGGCACGCCCATGCTGGCGCACGGGACACCCTACAGTACATGTCCGGTGCGCCACCGGACATCCAGGCGGGCCCAGAAGTCAGAGCTCCAACGGTCGGAACCCAACGGCTTTGGTGACGTGGCTGGCGCACCGGACTGTCCGGTGTGCACCGGACTGTCCGGTGCACCATACGACAGCCAGCCTGCACCAAACGGCTAGTTTGGTGGTTGGGGCTATAAATACCCCCAACCACCCCACATTCAAGTCATCCAAGTTTTCCACTTCTCAACTACTTACAAGAGCTCTAGCATTCAATTCTAGACACACCAAAGAGATCAAATCCTCTCTAAATTCCACACAACGCCCTAGTGATTAGAGAGAGAGATTTGCTTGTGTTCTTTCGAGCTCTTGCGCTTGGATTGCTTTCTTCTTTCTTTGATTCTTCATTGCGATCAAACTCACTTGTAATTGAGGCAAGAGACACCAATCTTGTGGTGGTCCTTGTGGGAACTTTGTGTTCCAAGTGATTGAGAAGAGAAAGCTCACTCGGTCCGAGGGACCGTTTGAGAGAGGGTAAGGGTTGAAAGAGACCCGGCCTTTGTGGCCTCCTCAACGGGGAGTAGGTTTGAGAGAATCGAACCTCGGTAAAACAAATCCGCGTGTCTCACTTCATTATTCGCTTGCGATTTGTTTTGCACCCTCTCTCGCGGACTCTATTATATTTCTAACGCTAACCCGGCTTGTAGTTGTGATTATTTTTGAGAATTTCAGTTTCACCCTATTCACCCCCCCCCCTCTAAGCGACTTTCACACAGTAATAGCCTTCGGCACTCCGAAGCGACAAACAGTATTTTGCTAGAAAAATTTCTGAACAGTGACCGAAGTTATTGTGGCTAAAGGCTTCGCCTCAATCCATTTGGAAAAATATTCTACCGCCACCACAACATATTTTAAATTTCCTTGTGCTGGTGGAAGTGGGCCTAACAAATCAAGGCCCCACCTTTGCAACAGCCAAGTGGGCTATATTAGCTGAGTCAGAGATGAAGGTTGTTTTTTTATCTCTTGCACATTTTTGACAACCTTCACAGTTTTGGACTAACTCTGCTACATCCGAAGCTGCCTTCGGCCAATAAAATCCTTGTCGAAAGACTTTTCCCAGCAAGGGCCTAGATCCGATGTGAGATCCACATAGACCTGCGTGTATTTCCTTCATCAATTCTATACCTTCAGCTCTAGATAGACATTTGAGCAATGGAGAGCAGACTCCATGTTTGTATAACTCCCCTTCTATTATTACATATGGTCGGGCTCTTGCCTCTATTCTCTTATTATAAGCTTCGTCATCTGAAAGGCAATTGCCCTGGAGAAAGGATGTAATCTCAGTTCTCCAATCTTCACTATGGACAGGAGATATATTGAGCACTGCTCTTTCAAGAAGTTCCACCGATGGTGCTCTTATTGTCTCAAAGAATACTTCCGAAGGTAAAGGCAGCCCTTGTGCCACTGACTTGGCTAGCAGATCAGCATGCTCATTTTCTCCTCGTGGAATATTCTTGACAGAAAACCCTTCGAAAGAAGCTTCAAGCCTTCGAACTGTATCCAAGTATTTCTCAAGCTTCGGGTCTCTTGCTTTACAACTCTTGTCAATGTGACCAGAAATAACTTAAGAATCGGTTTTAAGAACCGCCCTTCTTATCCCCATTGCCTTTAACTTCCAAAGCCCCAAAAGCAAAGCTTCGTATTCAGCAATATTATTTGTGCAGCTGAAATCAAGTTTCACTGCATAGCATGTTCTGACTTTGGAAGGTGCAACTAAAACAGCAGCTGCACCTGCCCCGAAGGTTCCCTAGGAACCATCGCAGAACACTGTCCAAGCTTCGGCATCTTTACTTGCTTCTTCTTCCTGAGCCCCTGGCGTCCAGTCAGCGATGAACTCTACTAACGCCTGGGACTGGATCGAGGATCTATGCACATAATCAATGCTGAATTCGTTGAGTTTCGCAGCCCACTTCCCAATCCTTCCAGTAGCTTCTCTGTTCCTCATAATATCCTTCAAAGGCTGTGATGAAGGAACAATTATATGGAATGCTTGAAAGTAATGCCGAAGCTTCCTAGAGGCCATTAAGACAGCATATAACACCTTCTCCAATTCTGTATAATTTTTCTTTGATAAACTGAGAACTTCGGAGACAAAGTATACTGGAGCTTGCTTTTTAGTTTGTCCTTCAAGCTTCTCCTGGACAAGTGTCGCACTCACTGCAGAGTGCAAAGCTGCCACATATAACAGCAGAGGAGCCCCTGGCGCGGGTGGAGTTAGTGTCGTTAGATCTATCAGGTACTGCTTGAGCTCTTCGAAGGCTTTCTGCTGAGCTGGTCCCCATTGAAAGACTTCAGCTGACATTAGCACTTCAAAGAATGGTAAATTTCTCTCTGCTGATCTAGATATGAATCGTTTCAAAGATGCCAGTCTTCCTGTCAGTCGTTGAGCTCCCTTCCTTGTGCTTGGCGGCTCCATCCGAAGAATAGCTTCGATTTTGTTCGGATTAGCTTCGATTCCTTTTGTTGAAACTAGACAACCAAGGAATTTTCCCTTCTTTACTCCGAAGACACATTTTTCTGGATTCAACTTCAGTCCAGCTTGCCTAAAAGTTGGCAAATGTTTCCTGCAGATCAGCAATGTGATTTTCTTGCTTCGTGCTTTTTACTATGATATCATCAACATATGTTAGCACATTTCTGCCTATCTGAGAGAGAAGGACTTTCGCTGTCATTCTGCTGAAGCTTCCTCCAGCATTCTTGAGCCCCTCAGGCATCCAAAGATAACAATATGTACCATTGGGGGTTATAAAGCTGGTTTTTGGCTCATCTTCCTTCTTCATCCAGATTTGATGGTAGCCTGAATAACAATCTAGTAGACTCACGAAGCTGCTGCATCTACTAGAGAATCTATCCTTGGTAATAGAAACTCATCCTTCGGACATGCCTTATTAAGATCAGTAAAATCAATGCACATTCTCCATTTACCATTGGCCTTCTTCACCATAACAGTGTTAGCTAGCCATTCTGGGTATTTTACTTCTTTGATGACTCCAGCACTAAGAAGTCTTTTCACTTCATTCCGAGCACCTTCGGCTTTATCATCAGACATTTTCCGAAGCTTCTGCTTTCTGGGTCTGAAGGATGGATCGACATTGAGCGAATGTTCAATGACATCTCTGTTGACACCACAGAGATCATTGGCGGACCATGCGAAGACATCTTTGTTGTTGAACAGAAACCTTGTTATATTTTTCTCCTGTTCCTCAGACAATTGAGATCCCAGCAACACCTTCTGCTCTGCTATATCTTCACATAAGAGCATGGGCTTCAGCTGATCGGCCGAAGCAGCCTTCTCCCTTCTATACTTGTATTGCTCACAAGCTTCGGCTCCATCTATATTATGGATTGCTTTTGAATCTGTCCAGTTTCCTTCAGCCTTTCTGGCAGCTTCCTGGCTTCCATGAATAGCAATAGGCCCTTGATCCGAAGGTATCTTCATGCAAAGGTATGCTGGATGAAGAATTGCTTCAAAAGCATTGAGTGTCCCACGACCAATGATTGCATTGTAGGGGTACTCCATGTCGACAATATCAAACACAACTTGCTCAGTTCTTGTATTGTTGACAAATCCAAAGGTCACTGACATCGTGATCTTGCCGAGCGCTACAATCTGTCTTCCTCCGAAGCCACAAAGAGGGTGTGTAGCATCATGAATCTTATCCTCTGGCTCTTGCATCTGTCTGAAGGCCTTAGCAAATATAATATCCGCTGCACTGCCTGTGTCAACCAAAACATTGTGAACCAGAAATCCTTTGATAACACAAGAAATAACCATAGCATCATTGTGAGAGTAATCCTTGAGCTAAAGGTCCTCTTGAGAGACGGTAATTGGGATGTGGGACCATCTTGACTTGATGAAGGGTCCCTGCACCCCGACATGTTGTACCCTTCTCTGTGCCTCCTTCTTCTGCTTCTTGTTGGCCGGCTCTGAGCATGAACCGCCTGTTATCGGGAGTACCAGCTTCGAAGCCGAAGCAGCTCCAGCTTGGTTGTTGAACGAAGCCATCAACTCAAAAGGTGGAAGTGAGTTCACCGGAGGTGGGCACCAATGTTGGGGACTTGTTCTCAAATGCTATGAATTAAGAACAAGGCAACATAAAATGTTAAATATTAATGTCCTTCATCCGCTGAAGCATTATCTCCCCAAGGATTTAATGAACTTCAGACGAAGGCCATGAGCAAAATATTACAAAGGTCTCACCTTCGTAATCAGACTTATAAAACAATGAAATACGAAATATAAAACACTAGAGAAAAATATACCAAAGGCAGATAATATCATTCACATATATTATTATACAAGCCTAAATATTATACATAATATTTAAGTATATTTATACCTTCGCCTTGGCAGAAAACAATAATTCCAGCATAATGTGTCAGCGATTACAAGATTGCGTGAACAGTATAGGGGTACTGTTCACCTATTTATAGGCACAGGGCGCATCCTGTGTAAAATTACATTTATGCCCTTTACAATCGAGTACAATAATGACACAAAACATCATGGGTCTTTAAGTCATTTCATCTTTAAGTCGGTTCACCCCTTCGTCTTGAGATCTATCACCGTGCCGAAGCTTTATAGGTGATAGCTTCAGCGCTGCTTCTAAGAGGATCTGCCGAAGGTGTTCCCTTTCTTTAGGATCTTCGGCTACGAAGCATACCCCCAACAAATTTGATTTGCAAAAACAAATCAAGTGGTGGCAAAGATTGATCCAAATATGTCAAACTTGTGCAAAGACAATTTTGTTCTCAATCGCATTGATGTTGCACTTCTTTTGGTTGCTTTTGGATGTGTTGGCATAAATCACCAAAAAGGGGGAGATTGAAAGGGAAATGTGCCCTTGGGCAATTTCTATTATGTTTTGGTGATTAAGTTCCCAACACATTCAATTAAGTTCTAATGTGCTAAATGAAGAGAAAAGTGCAAATCATGTAACAAGGTACATTTCTAGACTTAGTACATTGTTTTGAGTACTAACATATATTGTCTAAGTGCTAGAAACAGAGAAAAGAAGAGAAGAAAAGAAATGCAAAAGACTTGGCTTGGTACAGCCGAAGTCCAGCTTGGTCTGGTGCACTGGACTGTTCGGTGGTGCGCCAGGCTGAACTCCGGTGAACAGGCCGCTCTCGGGAAAAGTTCAGCGGCGTACAGCTATAATTCATCGGACTGTCGGGAATAGCAAAGAAAATCATAAGACATGTTGACTTATGAGTATGTGTCTACATTATGTTGCAGACTAACACTTTGTATTCATATATTTTGCTTGAAAGCAAATATATAAGCACATTAAAAAGGGAAGGGCAATGAGTATGACAAACTCTTTTGTCATTACACTATACGTGGTATAGTGATTGTATGCCTAAGCATATAATCTTGTATATGAAATCCCAATAGATGCATACTACTCATGAAAGCTAAGATATGAAGTGTACTTCAATCTTCCATCTAACATGATAACAGCGGTTAGTTGTGTAAATCATGATTTGGACTAATCATGTAACAACACTTCTTTTTTCTAAGAGAAGACCACTTTGTTAGATGATTTGCTTTTGAGTACTATATAAATGATGCATGAGATTTGGTATAATCTCATAATTGATGTTGTGATAGGTTCAACTCATGCGATGTGAGTTGAACACACTCATGTGATTTGAATGTAAAAACTCATATGAATTTGAGTTAAACAAGCTAATCAATTAGAGTTGAACCAACTCATCAAGGGAGTTGAACACTCATTGACTTGAGTTGTGCAAACTTGTAAGGGGATTCTTCTAATTGACGAAGAAACATGCAATGTGGAGAATGGAACCATAAACTCTATATATGGGGAAACAAAATACTCTCATATTCCTTTGGAAAGAGGAAAGAATATTTTGACAATCGCTTCATGCGATATCATGATATGTTATTATCATATCCCTTTTGGTATTGGATGTATCAAGGATGTGTTGATATATCCTAATTGTTATCTTACCATATTATAGAGATATCCATATAATTTCTATCATATGGAAACAAAGGTGATAGTGATGGATATTGCATGTGTTTCTCGAAAACATTTCTTATGGATTGTATTCGAAATACATCCTCCCGTACAATGTGTTTCATTTGTTATAATTTTTTATGTGATGATACTTACCATGCTAGGTAAGACTGAATTGGTAATTCCATTATTAGGATGAAATGAAAAGTTATGGACAATTCTATTGGTCATGGTTTTTTTCCATAAAATAGATACTTGATGAGTATCATTGGGAATGAGATTTTAAGTCCCTCTTATCTTAAAATCTGATCTAAATTGGTTAAGTTCTATGAATTGTTTCAAAGAAACGAGTGTGGTCCATTACAAAGATTGTATGGACATTGAAGGCTTTATATGGTTTTTTGGTGCATCTATATGATGACCTCAAGTGTGTCCTTCGGACGACACATGACCATTAAGTAATAATGTCGCTCAAGCTTGAGCACATTAGCCTTCACACTATTGAATTTACCAAATGTGCTTACAATAATAATTGTTTGTCTTGGTATTCAAAATGATATCTGTAACACCCCTGGTGTTTATATTCTGCTCGACAACGAGTATGGAGTTAAGCACATAATATCAGCGGATAAAATAGATGCTAAATTTTAATCATCTTCGCCTATCGCGATTTTAATATCACATCTGTTTCATTTATCGCGAGTTCGACATCGTTTTTATCTATCCGGGCTCTTCTAAAATTTTCGTGTTGTTCGGAACATAGTCGTTCCAAAAATCGGTGCGTCCGGTGATTATTTAAAATTCATCGCTCTCGCGAATACGAATTTGGAAGCTCGACCTTATTTTACGCATTTTATCCCGGGCAAATTAGTTTGAACACGACGACTAAAATATTCAGGGCAAAATCACTACAACACAAACACCCCTATAGCAACACATACTTTGCAACAAAACGGTTTATGCGTTGCAAGAAATTATGTAGCAACGGATGCTACAAACACACATTCATATGTTGCAAGAAAAATCAACTAGCAACGTTTACCATGTGTTGCAAGTGTCATACATAGAATATCCAAATTAACTAGCAACGTTTGTCATGCGTTGTAAGGGTTATTCGTAGTATTTATGTCACCTAACAACATTTGTCATGTGTTGCTAGTGTCATCCATAGTATTTGTGTTACCTAGCAACACTTATCATGCGTTGCAAGCATATATGCAGTATTTATGCAAATCAATATATTGTTTTTATTACTTACAAAGTACTCCCTTCATCTCAATTTATAGATAATTTGTTTTTTTTGACACCAAGTTTGATTTACTCATCTTATTAAAAATCATAATTACTATTTATTTTTATTGTGGTTTATTTTTTTTATACTTTGTAAATTTTAATAGGATGAGTTAGTCAAATTTAGTGTGAAAAAAATCAAACAACCTATAAATTTTCTCTGTCGTCGGATTTGCAACAGCGGCTACCAACTCAACTCATAGACTGGACTCTTCCAGAGCCTCCGCATCGCAACTCACAGGCTCGACTTTTCCAGCCTCCGACTCCACATCTGCCTCCCCGGTGGAGCCACTTGCCACGACACAGCCTAGATCGAAACGAGATCCTCTACATTCCTGCATAGGTACTTCCACATGGGCCCGACGTGCAACATGGCCCACTTGCAGTGACCCAACTGCACCATGCAATACTGCAGGCGATCCGCTTCCCCCACCCACCCACCCCACCTCAGACAACATGGGGCCATCTTCTCGCCATTCCTTCAGTCCTTCTCTTCTATTCCCCTTTTTTCAATTCAGGCGCCTCATCGTTCCTGGCCTAGCACAGATGCAGACGGCTGCTTCGTTTAGGTATGCGGTGGGACAGGGACCTCGGAAGCGAGCTACAACGACGTCCCCCTCGCGCACCGACCGCCGTCGCGGCCCTGGCTTGGGTGGCCACCAGGAGATCCGTCCTCCCTCCCTCAAACGCCGCCGCCATCTCCTCGCCTTTCCTTCTCCTTTTCCCCTTTTCAAACATTCAGGAGCCGAAGGTACCCTCGATGCCAGCCACCCTTTGCTCGGCGCGCGTCCCGGCGTAGCGCATGGCGCATCCTCATCTGCCTGCACCGAGCCAAGGGGAGTCGTTGGCTACGCGCGTTAGCTCCGCTGCTGGGTGGTCGCCATCGTCCGAGGACAACACAGTGGGTACCATCCTCTCACTGAATTACTTATAGGAAGCCTCATCATGTAGTTTGTGTGCTACTAGGGCGAGATCCACCTGTTGTGATGATGCTCTATGGCGCACCTGTTTCTTTTTTATGGGAGCCTCTTCTTAGTAAGTGGGATGGAGAGCTTTGGAAGAGTTCAGCAGGTGGTCATCTGACGATTAGGCGACGATAAGGAGGTTTTTGATGAGTTGCTAACTGCTAGGTTTGGGAGTTTCTGTCATTTCAGGATGCAGACAGATTGAGGATTCTTTGTTTGTACAATGCCATGGATGAGAGGCTGCTCATGTTTGATGCAGTTGATGGCGTGTGGACAGTGCTAACATGATTGTTCGAATTGGATGCACACGAGAGCCTCAGGTGGTTTGGACATGTCTTCGAGCCAAGAGTTGAAATCTTGATGGGATTATGTTGGTGAGGCTGTGCTCTCTTACAGTGTTTCAGTCGAGTCCTAGCAGGTTTAGCTTTATGCTCCTTAAATCTTATTATGAGTGTCTCTTTAAATAAGAATATAAGTATGTCTGCTAACTTTTAGTCTCAGTATGTGTATGTTGATATAATTTTTGCTATTTTCCATTTATAACTCTCTGTTGTAAAAGTTGATTTCTAGCATGTGGAATTTTGTAGACATCCCAATGAAAATGTCATGTTAACATAATTAAATTTACAAAGCTAAAGTTATTAAAAGAGGTCTTTAAAATCCCTAGAAAGCACCAATGCATTATAGCTCCTGAAAGTCTTTTTTTACTCGCTCACCATCTTTTTCAGAAGCACAAGCTGCAATAGTAACCACCTTTCAGCTTTGTTCACAGAATAAAATTCTTACTGTCCTTTCCTTTTTTAGAGAGAAGAATTTCATGGTTAGGATGTGTAATTTATATATCAATTGTCATGTCTCTCTTTTTTATTTGTTCATTATGATGTACCCAGCTTTGATCTGTAACCCATAGCAATGAGTAGAGTTTGTAGACTTAAGAATGGTTTATTTATTGTTGGGGACTTGTTCTCAAATGCTAAGAGTTAAGAACAAGGCAACATAAAAAGTGTTAAATGTTAAAGTCCTTCGTCCTTCGAAACATTATGTCCCTTTGGAAAATAATGAGTTTCGGACGAAGATCACGAGAGACATACCTTCGTAAGTACAACAAGTAATGACGAAGGATTCATATAAAGCAAGAGATATAATATAAACATTTAAAAATTATCATAAAATCATTTCTATTTTATTATCATGGAAAAATAGAAATGATTTCAAATTACAAATGTACCTTCGACTTGAGGAAGGGCAAAAGTACAGGCGTGACGCAAAAGCAAATGCCAAGTCAGCGTGAACAGTACGGGAGCACTGTTCATCTATTTATAGGCGTGGGACGCAACCCATGTAAAATTACATTCATGTCCATTACATTTGCTAATGACTTATGGGAATCTATTAAGGCCTAAGTAGTCTTTTCATCTTTAAGTCGGTTCCCTTTTCTGTTATCGTGACGAAGCTTTCTGCGCATAGCTTCGGCCACGCACCATCCTTCGTACAGCTTGGTAATCAGCCCGTCCTTCATCTCAATCCCCCTTCGTCTGGCTTAGGCTTCGTTCTGACCGTACACCATGTTCATAATCTGAGTCCAAAGATACCTGTTCATATAATTCACTTGGAAAACATTTGTCAAATTATGTTTTTGAGGACCTTCGAAGGACGAAGGCCCCCAACAGTAGCCCCTCGCAATATTAATTTGTTAGTGATAAATTCAGATTGCGATATGGACGAAGGCCTTAAGCCGAAGGTCCGAAAAAACACCAATTTTAATTGAAGAGATCAGTACTGCTGCCCCCGAAGCATCCCCCAAAGTCCTTGATTATATCGTTCGACATGCTTCGGGGAAGAAGTTAACAGAAGAAGAAATTTTTGAAGCTAATCACTATGCAAAAGAATTGAAATATCCGAAGGGGGCACTAGTGTTCAATGGTACAAATGAAGAAGATTTCCTATACTGCCTCCCGGATAACAAAGAACTACTTGTCTGCCGGGAAATGGCCCGAAGCATGGGGTTTCCGAAGCTGGAGGCTGGCCTCTGTGCGATGACAAAGGACGATCTTGCGGACAGTCTTGCGTATAATAGCCTGAAGGTACGAGATCTGCGCATTTGGAAACTTTATGATTTAAAATCTATTGTTTTATTCTTATAGCAACTTTTTACATATAGGGTTTAATACTAAGCAACGCGCTGAGAGCGCAAAAGAATGCCGAAGACGAGAGCTATGAAATTGCCTTCAACAACCTTCGAACAGAGGTTATCAAACTAAGGAACGAAGCCCTGGAAAAGGACAAAATTCTAGTTACATTGGTGGATAAAATAAAGGAGAACGAAGCTGCGTCTAAAGCACAAGTTGCAGCTCAAAAGCACGAGATTGACGATCTTCGGAAGCAATTGGTCCGGGCGAAAGAAGAATGCATACTTGAAGAAACGAGGCGTGAATGTAGCGACCAATGGGCCAATCATTTGGAAGGAACCGTTGAAGAGCTTCAGTCTTCTAAGAAAAGGTGCTACAAAAAATCCATGGAATGTGTAAAGAAGATAAAAACTAGCTTCGCCAGTGTTGGCGCATTTTCGAGTGAAGAAGATTTTGTGAGAGGTAACCCAGAAGGGCCGATCGAATGGATTAGCCACGAAGCTGAAGCCTTCGAAGAAATTCTAAACAGTCGTGGGGACATTTGCGCCTTCTCGGGTGCCAGGGGGATTGCTACTATACTGGAGAAAAAAGGCTGCGATCATGTTAAAGTTCTTGCACAGTCCGAAGCCAGCTTATCCCCTGAAGATGTTAAAGACCCCTCGGCCGAAGCTAGCCAGGCTGGTGGAAAATTTTTCACCGACGTCTGGGACAATGGTGGCCGAGAAATGGCCCGAGAAATTGTTCAGAAAAGTGAGAAGGGCATTCACGACGCTAGAGAAGTAGCTAAGGCCGCTGACAAAAGCTCAGAGCCCGAAGGGCAACTAGGTATTAGCTAATGGTTTTTATTGTGTTGTAATTTTTGATTTTAAGCTTCGTTCGCAATTTGTAATAGCAATGTGGCCGTATCCTGTCCTCCTTCAGATCCTACCAAAGCGTCTCCGGGCCCTCACCCGAAAGGAGACGAAGAAATTAAAAGGATGGCTGAAGCTATCATGGATGAAGTTGTTAACCGACTTCTGAACGAAGCTGCAGAAGTTGTTTTGAGAGAAGATTAAGTACTATTGTAAAAACTTCTGAAATGAAATATGTGTAACATTTTGTAACCCTGTGATATTTGCTTTTAATGATTCGATTCTTTACGATGCATGAAACTTTACATGCGTACCGTTTTTGAGCCTTCGGCGAAAAAACACCTTCCCTTCTTTTCATGCTTCGTGAAGATAGAAAAACTTTTGTGCCTCACAACAATGCCCATAGTGCTCTGATGAAGAATATCCAAGCTTCATGAAGACATTCTCCGAAGCTATATTCCGAAGATCAATATTGTATCCCCTTGTGACTTAGCACGATTTTCACTTTCTCAAAGCATCTTTCCGAAGGTTGATACTGTGTCCCCTTCTTTTGCCATATGCAACATGATGTATGATGCTTATGCTATGCAAAATGATGTGATGATGTTATGTTATGTAGATGGCATTTGTTCGAAGATACACACATATCCCCGTAAAACACATAATATTTTTATATCAGCGGTGACTTTTCGCTGTAAGCTCTGCATTCCCTTAGGAACGACTTTGGAGCTTCTTCGCCTTTTACTTAGGCGGTATCAGCATTGACTTTTCGCTGTAAGCTCTGCATTCCCTTAGGAACGACTTTGGAGCTTCTTCGCCTTTTACTTAGGCGGTATCAGCGTTGACTTTTCGCTGTAAGCTCTGCATTCCCTTAGGAACGACTTTGGAGCTTCTTCGCCTTTTACTTAGGCGGTATCAGCGTTGACTTTTCGCTGTAAGCTCTGCATTCCCTTAGGAACGACTTTGGAGCAGAAAACTTACGCTGCTTTCCCTTTGGAACAGCTTTTTGTGACTTCAGCAAACTTACTCTGCGTTCCTTAGAACGACTTTTTGTTGCTTCGAAGGATTTTTGATAATCCGAAGGTCCTCCTTGTTATCGCAAATCTTTAAGCTTCAGCAACTTAAGTGTAATACTCAAAGTTGTATACCAAGAGTAATAGAGAGAGCTCCTCAATTCTATGTGCCTCATTTGCATCATAAAAAGAGCACACATATAATTAATAGTGCTTGATTAAAAACAAATGATACAAAAATAAAATAAAGTACATCTTATTGGAGTTTTTGTTTGTGCACTTAATAAAATAATAACATGGATAAAAGTATATAGAAAAATAATAATAGTAATAATAATAATAAGGATAATAAGAGAATAAATACTAGGAATTAAATCAAACCCTAAATTAAAACTAGGGTTTTCAAAAATGAGAGAAGAGAAAAGGGTGTAAGAATATAAATAATATACTATATTCTCCAGGATTTATATTCTCATTTCACAATATGAATGGAGGATAAATTTGCACAAGTTTGAGTACTAAATTTGAATTCAAACTAAACCTTAGAAATGAAGAAAATAGAAAGAAAAATAAAAAGGAAAAAGAATAAAAGCTTACCTGGGCCAACTGCTTCATTTCGGCCCACCTAAGGTGACTCCCGCGCTAGCCCACTCGAGCCACGCTGCGCAGCGCCCACTGAGGACTGGGGCCCGCGGGTCAGATCCTCGCCCCACGCGCGCGCTGGCGCTCTCTGCTGCGTGGACCCGCGAGTCAGCCTCCCCTTCTTTCACGGCGCTGTGCGGTGGACCCTGCCAGTCAGAAGCCCCCTCTCCATCGGATTTGCGCAACAGAAGCCGAGCTTCCCGGCATGGCCGACCACGACGGACCTACCTCCATACATAAATTAGACTCGGGTCCTCACGCCGATAAACCTAGCCGCCACACCCAGCCCCTTCGTTTCGACCGAGATCTACGCCATCACCTACTGTCGTGCACGCCGTGAGCGAGAGAGAACGAGAGCCGCCGCGGCGGGAATTCCAGCAGGGCCACTGTCCGTGTCTTGTTTGATGCCCGTGACCTTCACCAGGCCTGGGGGAAGGTTCTCCGCTGCGTCGTGGGCAAGATTAGCCTCTGCGACTCTGGGAATTGCTCGTCGGAGTTCCTCCTCGTCGCGTCGCCGTGGGCGTGGGTCTCTGCGCCACCACGTGGGGTAAGAACCCTTCTATTCCTTTCGTTTCGCATAGCGCATCGTGTAGCGTCGTCAAAAGTCCGAGTTTAGGGCCCTAGTGCGCGGATGGGGGCTCGCCGGCGTTATTCGGTCATGGCACCACCGCGGTTGGCCCTGCGCCACCGTACTGCGCGCCTGGAGGTGGGAGAGAGTACCAGAGCCGTTGATCTTTTGTTGAACGGCTCTGATTAGAAGAGAGATACCCCTTCGTCATTTTAATCCGGGCCATCGGATTCTAGTCGTGTGGCTCGGGGTAGGTTAGATCGTGGACCGTCAGATGCTTTCCCTGCGGTTGCGATTGAGCTGGGCGCGTGCCGCTTTGGGTGGAGATCGTGCGCCGTCCAATCTTGATCGGTCGGTAGCAAATCAACGTGGGATATTTAAATCTGAGACGTTGATGTTCTATCGTGCGGTGCGGATTGAGTACCGTTTCGATCGGTGGATTGATTTAATCTGCGCCCTAGGTTTCTAATCGGACGGCCCGAACTTCCCCATACCCCTTCAGCCAGCCGAGTTGCTAAAGAGCCCCTGCAGATTTAGGAATTAAACCCGCCGTCCATGTGTTACTATTCTCTGTGTCTAGGATATCTTGCGCAGAGACCCCTGCGCTTTCTGGAATTCGGGGCCCAGTCCAGAGGACAAATAAAACCAGAGAAATGCATTTAAAAATGAATTTTTAGTATTAATTAAATGCCAGAATTTGTATAATTCATAGAAAATTCATGTTAACTCCAAATTGACCCATTCCAATTTCTGAAATTTTGTAATATTAATCTCTATCATTTAGAATCACTGTTTTGACATGAACTCTGTTAGAAAATTAATTTATCATCTAATCCTATTATAATCACCTTAAATCTTAGGAAATTCATAACTTAAAATCTATAACTCCAAATTTAGTGATTCCAGTTCCTATGCTCTCATTTTAATGTGTAGATTTTTACTGTATATTTTATCTACATGTTTGGTGTGATGTTGATTTTGGCTATACTATGTATGTATTGTGTTGATGCGAATAGACGAGCAAGCCACTGTGGAAACTGAGGTTCAACAAGTAGAGGTAGCTGAGCAGGAGCTCATTGAAGGCAAGTTGTGCCCTTGATCACTTTCTTTTCCCAGCCATGTTCTTATTAATTTTAATGATCTGCATAGGTTAATTTTGATGGGAGCCTTTATGTTACCCCAGTTTTGATTACCTCTATACCTTGTTCACCCCTGATACATTTTTGGTAGTACTTGCTATTGCTTTATGTGGATTGGGTATGGAGATACACTATTCATGATTATTCTGTTATTATCTTGTTATTATTACTGTTCATGTTAAGATCATTAAATTAATGGGAACATGGAGCGACCACCCGGGAAAACAGTGCTACCACAAGGGTTTAATGGGACGCCCTTGGCTGATTAACTAGGGAAGCTAGGGGAGGGCTACCTTACCCGAAAGGGGCAAGGGCAGTAGGGGAGTGGTCAGTGTAGGGAGGTCCTTGTTTGATTTTGCTGTGATGGCGGTCGGCAAGAACCCTGCACTGGAGCTTCCTATAAACTGTAGCGGGTAGTCTGAAGCTAGTGGAACTTTGTAAAGGCCTCGTAGTGTTACCCTGCCTCGCTTCCTTGGTAGAGGTGTATGGGATTCATGACCCGTTGGCAGATGGGTAACACGGCTTGTGGGTAAAGATGCGCAACCTCTGCAGAGTGTAAAACTAGTATACTAGCCGTGCTCACGGTCATGAGCGGCTCGGACCCTCACATGATTAATTATGGAACTTAAATTCAATTTGACATTTGCATCGCATTTGGGATTATTTTACTATTACTTTTCTCTATTATTATTAAGGTTTGGTATTTACTTACACTTAGTAATTGCTAATAAAATTTTGACCAACTTATAAAAGCAATGCTCAGCCTCAGCCTTTATTTCATTGATCAGCCTTACACTACATGAACTCCCACCTTTGGTGAGTTCATGCCACATTATTCCCCACGACTTGTTGAGCTATGAACGTATGTGAGCTCACTCTTGCTATCTCACACCCCCCCACAGGAGAAGAACAGGTGGTCGAAGAGGAGCCGCCTAACACTGAGGAGTTCGATCTGATCTAGGTGGCGTTTCTCAGTCGACATTGGCGCCGACGATCCTTAGTTCGTTTTATGGTTATTCCTTTATTTTGTAATAAGTCTTCCGCCATGTAATAAATACTCTGATGATTTATGACATTTATCTCTATACACTCTGTTATTATATATGTTGTCTTCTTGGCGCATGTATGAGATGCACCCGGCTTTGTTCCTTAAATCCGGGTGTTACAGAAGTGGTATCAGAGCAATGTTGACTGTAGGACGAAACTTAGATAGAAATGGATAAAGCCCTTACCTACTTACCTTACTCTGATTCTTTCTACACTTATCTTGATCCTGTCTCACCTTCTACTGTTCTACTCTGATCATTCTTACCTTTTCTACTCTTGGACAAGATGGATTTCACACCTTGGAATCCCTACCCCTATGATATTTTTAAGGGATAGGAAGCCTAAGACAAAATTAAAACTATTTTCTATATTTAAAAATGTTGTTTGATTGTTATGATGAAAAATGTCTGATTTGCTTCTTTGATTGATTGAGATATTATATATATGGACATCTTAGTATGTGCCAGCGTAAGGTAATAAATTAGCTATGGTGGGTAAAACATTAAACTGCTTAGCTAATAAACCCCCCAAAGTAACATGATTGTAATTACTGCCTTGTCTACTGCTCTTTCTTACCATATGCATCTAACTCAGATGGTCAATACCAGGAGGGGTGGTGGAATTGATTTGCCTCCTAATCGACACACTCGAAGGATATATAGACAACCTCAGCCACAGCCTGCAGAGATGAATCCTCCTAATCCTCCACCAGGCGGAGTTGACCCACTGGTTGCTGCTCAGATGGCGGTGATGCAGCAAATGGCGGACACTATGGCTGATATGCGTGCCCAGATGCAGCAAGAACGCCAAGAGATGCGTCAGGAAAGAGAAGACATACGCCAGGAGTTGCACCAGGAGAGAGATGAGATACGCCAAGAAAGGAGGGCGCAACAACAGCAGCTGCAGCAACAACTTCAACAATAGCTACAACAGCAACAAGTGCCATTGCCTCCACCACCACCACCAGTTCCACCTCGTGATAAGCACCGGGAGTTTATGAGCCATAAGCCACCGACCTTCGCCAGTTCGCCAGATCCACTTGATGCAGACGATTGGTTGAAGTCAATCGAGAAGATGCTGAATATTGCACAATGCACTGACCGGGAGAAGGTTTTATATGCTTCTGGACGTCTGACTGGTCCTGCTGCTGACTGGTGGGATTCTTATACTGCTGCCCATGATGCTGCGGATACTATTACCTGGGCAGAGTTCAGTACACAATTCAGGAACTACCATATTCCAGCTGGTATGATAAAGATCAAGAAGAAGGAGTTTCTGTCATTAAAGCAAGGTAACATGTCAGTCAGCGAGTACAGAGACAAATTTATTCAGTTGTCGAGATATGCTCCAGAGGAAGTTGCTGAGGATGAAAGAAAGCAGGAGCACTTTATTGAAGGACTTAATGGACCCTTGCAGTATGCACTAGTTGCACACACCTTTCCATCATTTCAGAGGCTACTAGATAAGGCTCTTGCTATTGAACACAAGCGTGTTCAACTGGGCGATTTGAAGAGGAAGGCTATCTCACAGGGACAGGGTAGCAGCAGTGTTCGTCCTCGATACAGTTCACCACAGGGTACACCGACTCGACCAGGAGGACCACGCCCAGTTCAGCAATCACCACTAAGGACTCCACCTCCTCGACAGGCTACTCCCACTGGCACCTCGACGAAGTTTGCAGGACAGAGTCCAGGCACTACGTGTTTCAAGTGTGGGAAGGCTGGTCATTATGCAAATGTCTGCCCACAGAGGATTGCTACTACTCCAGTTCAGAACAAGCAATAGACCCCTGGCAAGGGATATTCTATAGCCAGGGTGAATCAAGTCAGCGTTGATGATACTCCTGATGGTGGGGACCTCGTAATTGGTATGTTTTATGTTAATGCAATTCCTGCAACCATATTATTTGATTCTGGTGCTACACATTCATTCATGTCTGCTAGATATGCCAACACAAATGAAATACCACTGCTAAATATGAGAAAACCCATGATAGTAATTACACCTAAAGGGCCTGTTGAGGCGAATCAAATGACACGTAGATTGACCTTGACCATTATGGGTAGAGAATTTGGAGCTACTGCTATAATATTAGAGTCAAGCAGTATAGATCTAATACTTGGTATGTCATGGCTAAGAAAGGCAAAGGCCGTTATAGCATGTGGTAGAGGTACCATAGAGCTCACTACCACTAAAGGAGAAAGATTTCAAGTTAATATTGCAGTAACCTCCTCATCCATGCGTGCAATGTTCTTTATGCCTGAGGAGTTTGTTGGTGACAACATCCGGGTGGTTAGGGATTTTCCGGATGTCTTTCCAGAGGAGTTACCAGGGATGCCACCTGATAGAGAAGTTGAGTTTGTTATTGATCTCCTACCTGGAACCGCCCCTATTTCTAAACGGCCATATAGAATGTCCATAGAAGAGTTGAAGGAGCTTAAGAAGCAGTTAACTGAGTTACAAGGGGCGGGTATATTCGTCCGAGTTCCTCACCTTGGGGAGCACCGGTGTTATTTGTGCAGAAGAAGGATGGATCGCAACGGATGTGTGTGGACTATAGATCACTCAATGATGTCACGGTGAAGAACAAGTATCCGTTACCCCGTATTGAGGATTTATTTGATCAGATGCGAGGTGCTAGAGTATTCTTGAAGATTGATCTCCGATCCGGTTACCATCAGATGAGGATTAGACCATCGGATATTCCCAAGACGGCTTTCTTGACTCGATATGGATTATATGAGTTTACTGTTATGTCATTTGGACTAACCAATGCACCAGCTTACTTCATGAATTTGATGAATAAGGTGTTTATGGAGTATTTGGACAGATTCGTTGTGGTATTCATCGACGATATTCTTATCTATTCTAAGAATGAAAGTGATCATGAACTACATCTAAGGTTGGTGCTACAGAAGTTACGAGATAATCAACTCTACGCTAAGTTCAGCATGTGCGAGTTTTGGATTGACAAGGTACCATTCCTTGGTCATATTATTTCTAATGGAGGAATAGCAGTGGATCCTGCTAAAGTGAAGGAGATAATGGAGTGGAGAGTGCCCACTACAGTTACTGAGATTCGGAGTTTCTTGGGACTCGCAGGATATTATCGGAGATTTATTGAAGGGTTCTCTAAAATTGCTAAGCCTATGACATCACTTTTGGAAAAAAGAAGAGAATTTAAGTGGGATGAGAAGTGCCAAGAAAGCTTTGATCAATTGAAGGAGAGATTGATGTCACCTCCATATTGATTATGCCAGATCTGCAGAAGGGATTTGACATTTATTGTGATGCATGTGGCCAAGGACTTGGATGTGTGCTCATGCAAGATGGACATGTGATTGCCTATGCATCTCGTCAGTTGAGGAAGCATGAATTGAACTACCCCACCCATGACTTAGAGCTGGCTGCCGTTGTGCATGCACTTAAGATTTGGAGACACTATATTATGGGAACTAAGTGCCAAGTATACACGGATCATAAGAGTTTGAAGTATATATTCACTCAGAAGGATCTCAATCTTAGGCAACGCCGTTGGTTGGAGCTCATTAAGGATTATGACTTGGAGATTCACTATCACCCAGGCAAGGCGAATTTGGTTGCAGATGCCTTGAGTCGGAAGGAGCATGTTCACTCCGCTTTCGTTGTCCAGCTACCTGATGAATTAGCAAAAGACTTTGAGAGGCTCAACCTGGGAATTGTTACACATACGGAAGGAGTGACTATTGAATTGGAACCTACCTTGGAGCAAGAAATTCATAAAGGTCAGGTTGGTGATGCCAAAATCCAGGAGATCAAGGATCTGATAACTGAGGGTAGAGGCCCGGAATTCACAGAGGATGAGCAAGGCACGATATGGTTCAAGAATCGGATCTGTGTTCCCGACATTGATAGTCTTCGGGAAACTATATTGAAGGAAGCACATGATTCAGTTTATTCTATCCACCCTGGAAGTACTAAGATGTATCAGGATTTGAAGCAAAAGTATTGGTGGTATGGACTAAAGAGAGATGTGGCTGCACATGTGGCTATGTGCGATGTATGCCAAAGAGTTAAAGCTGAACACCAGAGGCCAGCCGGACTACTGCATCCACTGAAGATACCTGAGTGGAAATGGGAAGAGATTGGCATGGACTTCATTGTTGGATTACCCCGCACGTCTGCTGGATATGATTCTATATGGGTGATTGTGGACAGGCTAACTAAAGTAGCCACTTTATTCCAGTGAAGACCACGTATTCAGGAGCCAAGTTGGCAGAGTTGTACATGGCACGGATTGTATGCCTGCATGGTGTACCAAAGAAGATTGTGTCAGACCGGGGATCACAGTTTACCTCTCGATATTGGAAGAAGTTACACGAGTCCTTGGATACAAGGTTAAATTTTAGTTCGGCTTACCACCCACAGACCGATGGACAGACAGAGAGGACTAACCAAGTGTTGGAAGATATGTTAAGAGCTTGTGCCCTTAAGCATGGTGGAAGTTGGGATAAGAGTTTGCCTTATGTTGAGTTCTCCTATAATAATAGCTATCAGGCCAGTTTGAAGATGTCACCGTTTGAGGCTTTATATGGCAGAAAGTGCAGGACTCCACTGTATTGGGATCAAACTAGTGAAAGACAGTTGTTTGGGCCTGAGATTATACAGGAAGCAGAAGAACAAGTTCAACAAATAAGGGAGAATTTGAGAACTGCACAGTCCAGGCAGAAAAGTTATGCTGATACCCGGAGAAGACTACTTGAGTTTAAGGAGGGAGATTATGTCTATTTGAAGGTGTCACCACTCAGGGGTATGAGAAGATTCAAAGTCAAAGGGAAGTTGTCCCCTCGCCTTATTGGACCCTTCTTAATCTTAAAGCGAGTGGGAGAGGTTGCATACCAATTGGAGTTACCGGATCATCTTGCAGATGTTCATGATGTTTTTCATGTATCTCAGCTGAAGAAATGTCTCAGGGTGCCTGAAGAACAGTTACCAATGCAAGACCTTAGTGTTCAAGAGGATTTGACTTATGCTGAGTACCCCATCAAGATTTTGGATACTTTGACTCGAGTTACAAGGAATAAGGTTATAAAGATGTGCAAAGTTCAATGGAGCCACCACGGTGAAGATGAAGCAACTTGGGAAAGAGAAGAAGAGCTTCGCATAGATTTTCCCCACCTTTTCCCTAGATCTTCCTAAATCTCGAGGACGAGATTATTTTTAAGGGGGGTAGGATTTGTAGTACTCAAAGTTGTATACCAAGAGTAATAGAGAGAGCTCCTCAATTCTATGTGCCTCATTTGCATCATAAAAAGAGCACACATATAATTAATAGTGCTTGATTAAAAACAAATGATACAAAAATAAAATAAAGTACATCTTATTGGAGTTTTTGTTTGTGCACTTAATAAAATAATAACATGGATAAAAGTATATAGAAAAATAATAATAGTAATAATAATAATAAGGATAATAAGAGAATAAATACTAGGAATTAAATCAAACCCTAAATTAAAACTAGGGTTTTCAAAAATGAGAGAAGAGAAAAGGGTGTAAGAATATAAATAATATACTATATTCTCCAGGATTTATATTCTCATTTCACAATATGAATGGAGGATAAATTTGCACAAGTTTGAGTACTAAATTTGAATTCAAACTAAACCTTAGAAATGAAGAAAATAGAAAGAAAAATAAAAAGGAAAAAGAATAAAAGCTTACCTGGGCCAACTGCTTCATTTCGGCCCACCTAAGGTGACTCCCGCGCTAGCCCACTCGAGCCACGCTGCGCAGCGCCCACTGAGGACTGGGGCCCGCGGGTCAGATCCTCGCCCCGCGTGCGCGCTGGCGCTCTCTGCTACGCGGACCCGCGAGTCAGCCTCCCCTTCTTTCACGGCGCTGTGCGGTGGACCCTGCCAGTCAGAAGCCCCCTCTCCATCGGATTTGCGCAACGGAAGCCGAGCTTCCCGGCATGGCCGACCACGATGGACCTACCTCCATACATAAATTAGACTCGGGTCCTCACGCCGATAAACCTAGCCGCCACACCCAGCCCCTTCGTTTCGACCGAGATCTACGCCATCACCTACTGTCGTGCACGCCGTGAGCGAGAGAGAACGAGAGCCGCCGCGGCGGGAATTCCAGCAGGGCCACTGTCCGTGTCTTGTTTGATGCCCGTGACCTTCACCAGGCCTGGGGGAAGGTTCTCCGCTGCGTCGTGGGCAAGATTAGCCTCTGCGACTCCGGGAATTGCTCGTCGGAGTTCCTCCTCGTCGCGTCGTCGTGGGCGTGGGTCTCTCCGCCACCACGTGGGGTAAGAACCCTTCTATTCCTTTCGTTTCGCATAGCGCATCGTGTAGCGTCGTCAAAAGTCCGAGTTTAGGGCCCTAGTGCGCGGATGGGGGCTCACCGGCGTTATTCGGTCATGGCACCACCGCGGTTGGCCCTGCGCCACCGTACTGCGCGCCTTGAGGTGGGAGAGAGTACCAGAGCCGTTGATCTTTTGTTGAACGGCTCTGATTAGAAGAGAGATACCCCTTCGTCATTTTAATCCGGGCCATCGGATTCTAGTCGTGTGGCTCGGGGTAGGTTAGATCGTGGACCGTCAGATGCTTTCCCTGCGGTTGCGATTGAGCTGGGCGCGTGCCGCTTTGGGTGGAGATCGTGCGCCGTCCGATCTTGATCGGTCGGTAGCAAATCAACGTGGGATATTTAAATCTGAGACGTTGATGTTCTATCGTGCGGTGCGGATTGAGTACCGTTTCGATCGGTGGATTGATTTAATCTGCGCCCTAGGTTTCTAATCGGACGGCCCGAACTTCCCCATACCCCTTCAGCCAGCCGAGTTCCTAAAGAGCCCCTGCAGATTTAGGAATTAAACCCGCCGTCCATGTGTTACTATTCTCTGTGTCTAGGATATCTTGCGCAGAGACCCCTGCGCTTTCTGGAATTCGGGGCCCAGTCCAGAGGACAAATAAAACCAGAGAAATGCATTTAAAAATGAATTTTTAGTATTAATTAAATGCCAGAATTTGTATAATTCATAGAAAATTCATGTTAACTCCAAATTGACCCATTCCAATTTCTGAAATTTTGTAATATTAATCTCTATCATTTAGAATCACTGTTTTGACATGAACTCTGTTAGAAAATTAATTTATCATCTAATCCTATTATAATCACCTTAAATCTTAGGAAATTCATAACTTAAAATCTATAACTCCAAATTTAGTGATTCCAGTTCCTATGCTCTCATTTTAATGTGTAGATTTTTACTGTATATTTTATCTACATGTTTGGTGTGATGTTGATTTTGGCTATACTATGTATGTATTGTGTTGATGCGAATAGACGAGCAAGCCACTGTGGAAACTGAGGTTCAACAAGTAGAGGTAGCTGAGCAGGAGCTCATTGAAGGCAAGTTGTGCCCTTGATCACTTTCTTTTCCCAGCCATGTTCTTATTAATTTTAATGATCTGCATAGGTTAATTTTGATGGGAGCCTTTATGTTACCCCAGTTTTGATTACCTCTATACCTTGTTCACCCCTGATACATTTTTGGTAGTACTTGCTATTGCTTTATGTGGATTGGGTATGGAGATACACTATTCATGATTATTCTGTTATTATCTTGTTATTATTACTGTTCATGTTAAGATCATTAAATTAATGGGAACATGGAGCGACCACCCGGGAAAACAGTGCTACCACAAGGGTTTAATGGGACGCCCTTGGCTGATTAACTAGGGAAGCTAGGGGAGGGCTACCTTACCCGAAAGGGGAAAGGGCAGTAGGGGAGTGGTCAGTGTAGGGAGGTCCTTGTTTGATTTTGCTGCGATGGCGGTCGGCAAGAACCCTGCACTGGAGCTTCCTATAAACTGTAGCGGGTAGTCTGAAGCTAGTGGAACTTTGTAAAGGCCTCGTAGTGTTACCCTGCCTCGCTTCCTTGGTAGAGGTGTATGAGATTCATGACCCCTTGGCATATGGGTAACACGGCTTGTGGGTAAAGATGCGCAACCTCTGCAGAGTGTAAAACTAGTATACTAGTCGTGCTCACGGTCATGAGCGGCTCGGACCCTCACATGATTAATTATGGAACTTAAATTCAATTTGACATTTGCATCGCATTTGGGATTATTTTACTATTACTTTTCTCTATTATTATTAAGGTTTGGTATTTACTTACACTTAGTAATTGCTAATAAAATTTTGACCAACTTATAAAAGCAATGCTCAGCCTCAGCCTTTATTTCATTGATCAGCCTTACACTACATGAACTCCCACCTTTGGTGAGTTCATGCCACATTATTCCCCACGACTTGTTGAGCTATGAACGTATGTGAGCTCCCTCTTGCTGTCTCACACCCCCCCACAGGAGAAGAACAGGTGGTCGAAGAGGAGCCGCCTAACACTGAGGAGTTCGATCTGATCTAGGTGGCGTTTCTCAGTCGACATTGGCGCCGACGATCCTTAGTTCGTTTTATGGTTATTCCTTTATTTTGTAATAAGTCTTCCGCTATGTAATAAATACTCTGATGATTTATGACATTTATCTCTATACACTCTGTTATTATATATGTTGTCTTCTTGGCGCATGTATGAGATGCACCCGGCTTTGTTCCTTAAATCCGGGTGTTACATTAAGCATGAGAAAATACATTTTCCTTGTGGCAAACAACGAAACTATTACATGAAAACTGAAAAATGTCCTTTATTACACAGAAAATAGAACTGAATGGAAAAGACTGCTATCAAGGTAGGATATTTGTCAATAGATGTGCTTCGACTCTGGCACAGTGCTATTGACTGTGCGAGCTTCGGATTGTTCTCTGAGATCCCTTTGGTGTGGAGCATATTGGCTCCCTTCTGGCTGTTGGCCTTGTTGCAGCGGTGGCGAAGGCGGAGGCTGTTGCCAGGAAGCTTGAGGTTGACTCGCCGAAGCAACAGAAACTGCAGGGTGATTGCCTATGTATTCTGGGACGTAAGGCGGATGGTACGAAGCCGTATGCATGACCTGCTTCGGCTGAGCTTGTTGTGCTGCAGCTTCGGCGATCTCCTTTTGCTTCTAGATGGTAACATGGCACATCCTGGTGGTATGGCCCTTGTTTTCACCACAGAACAAGCAAAATATTCTCCTTGGTTGATCTCCAAATCTTCCGCCGAAGCCCCTGGCGCCTCTGCCTCTTGGAGCTGGTGGCCGGAAGAAGCTTTGCTGTTGCCCCGAAGCCTGTGAGGAGCACTGCGGCCTGTGCTGCTGACTCCCCTTATCATCATTTTGAGTAGAGTTGTGGATTGACCTGACATGCCTCGGATAGAATCTTCCTCCGAAGCCCCTGGTCATTTCAGAAAACCTGAAAGCCTCCTCCCTTCTTTGGCGAAAATCATTGTCGGCACGAATATACTCGTCCATCTTCTGGAGCAGCTTCTCCAAAGTTTGAGGAGGCTTCCTAGCAAAGTACTGAGCTGAAGGTCCAGGCCGAAGTCCCTTGATCATGGCCTCAATGACGATTTCGTTGGGCACCGTTGGCGCCTGCGCCCTCAAACGCAAGAACCTCCTGACATACGCCTGAAGGTATTCTTCGTGATCCTGGGTGCACTGGAACAGGGCCTGAGCGGTGACTGGCTTCGTCTGAAACCCTTGGAAGCTGGTTAACAACATGTCCTTCAGTTTTTGCCATGAAGTGATCGTTCCTGGTCGAAGGAAGGAATACCAGGTTTGAGCAACACTCCTGACAGCCATAACAAAAGACTTTGCCATGACTGCAGCATTGCCACCATACGAAGATACTGTTGCTTCGTAGCTCATCAAAAACTGCTTCGGGTCTGAATGGCCATCGAATATGGGAAGCTGGGGCGGCTTGTAGGACGGAGGCCAAGGTGTAGCCTGCAGCTCAGCGGACAGAGGAGAAGCATCATCGAAAACAAAATTTCCATGATGGAAATTGTCATACCAATCATCTTCGTTGAAGAAACCCTCTTGATGAAGGTCTTTTTGTTGAGGCCTTCGGTTCTGCTCATCGTGAGTAAGATGGCAAACTTCTTCAGAAGCTTCGTCTATCTGCCTTTGCAGTTCAGCTAGCCTGGCCATCTTTTCCTTCTTCCTCTGCACCTGTTGATGAAGCATCTCCATATCTCTGATCTCTTGGTCTAGCTCATCCTCTTGAGGCGTTGGGCTGACAGCCTTCCTCTTCTGGTTTCGGGCCTCCCGAAGAGAGAGAGTCTCCTGATTGGGGTCCAGCGGTTGCAGAGCTGCAGCCCCAGTTGCTGAAGCTTTCTTCGGCGCCATAGCGAAGGTTTATGGCTTCCGAAGGTGTTCAAAAACTCAAAGAGTGGAAGTGAGTTCACCGGAGGTGGGCGCCAATGTTGGGGACTTGTTCTCAAATGCTAAGAGTTAAGAACAAGGCAACATAAAAAGTGTTAAATGTTAAAGTCCTTCGTCCTTCGAAACATTATGTCCCTTTGGAAAATAATGAGTTTCGGACGAAGATCACGAGAGACATACCTTCGTAAGTACAACAAGTAATGACGAAGGATTCATATAAAGCAAGAGATATAATATAAACATTTAAACATTATCATAAAATCATTTCTATTTTATTATCATGGAAAAATAGAAATGATTTCAAATTACAAATGTACCTTCGACTTGAGGAAGGGCAAAAGTACAGGCGTGACGCAAAAGCAAATGCCAAGTCAGCGTGAACAGTACGGGAGCACTATTCATCTATTTATAGGCGTGGGACGCAACCCATGTAAAATTACATTCATGTCCATTACATTTGCTAATGACTTATGGGAATCTATTAAGGCCTAAGTAGTCTTTTCATCTTTAAGTCGGTTCCCTTTTCTGTTATCGTGACGAAGCTTTCTGCGCATAGCTTCGGCCACGCACCATCCTTCGTACAGCTTGGTAATCAGCCCGTCCTTCATCTCAATCCCCCTTCGTCTGGCTTAGGCTTCGTTCTGACCGTACACCATGTTCATAATCTGAGTCCAAAGATACCTGTTCATATAATTCACTTGGAAAACATTTGTCAAATTATGTTTTTGAGGACCTTCGAAGGACGAAGGCCCCCAACATTTATGAACTACCAATGCATTTTTTCTGCAAATTCTAATTTCATTTGATCATGAAGATAAGTTGTTTTTCTTAATTTCTACTTCTAATGCTATTGTTCATATCTGTTTCTAAATTTCATGAAGCGTAAAAAAATGTTCTATTGTTTGTATTTTATTTGCTGCACTTTTGCTTCCACATCATAAAAGCTAGGCATTAAACCATTTACTACTTTTGTACATGAACATAAAAAGAAACACTTGCGTAGGGGCAGATCTTAACTGGAATACATATACGGAACCCGGTTGGTAGCAGAGGTGGCACCCCGGCGCGCGACAGCTACAAATGTTCGGTGGAGGACTGGCTTAGGAACCTTGGATGCAAGTGAGTTTTCAATTCTTTGTAAGAGAATTCGAGTTGTGTTAATTTCTGCTTTGCAGACTCCAAATGCCATGGTGGCAGGGTGATTGGAAGGAAATTTGTTGAGGTGGAGATGGACTAGACCAAGGCCAATAGCAAGGGGTACCTGTGAGGGAACAGGACTACACTGGGTTTGGCTCCCGTCTCAAGAGTAACGTGTGTTTCAGCAACCTGCTGGCCGGCCACCCAAAGGACCAATTATCTATTTTTGTTGATGTTAATATATTAAAATCTGGTTATAGTAAACATACATAATATGCTGTCATGTAGATCAATACACATATATGCCTCTATGAGACATTAATATGTGTCATGGTTCAACTTTCATGAATTTTTTTCTCAACGACTCGCATACTAATGATATTAGCAAATTATTTAAAATAATAACCATGATATACAACTTATATAAATTATTATGTTATATTTGTACATTTTAACTAAAATATTTGACATATAATATAATTGTAAGTTCATAAGCGTAGATATAATTGTCCCTTTATACATATTAATGCATATACACATTGTTACTTTTCTGTTATTCCAATCCCTCCTCGACATATACATACAACAAATCTGGTTTGTTTCTTACTAATATCGCATGTTCACTCATTGTTTGGACTGCCTGGTGCTTTAGAAGCCTGTATTCTTTCTTTGTTGCTCTAAATCAGCTTTAACTCTTAGTTTCATTTGTTCCCAGGAGGATTATGTTGAATGGATGCAAGGCAAAACTGTAGAGAAGCTCTGCTGCTGAATCAGTCTCAGCAAGCTCCTTCTTCAGTTGTGCAATCCTCGCCTGGATCTCATCTTTACTGGCTGCATCTGCTATGAGGGTTGTTGTAGTCTGATGTATCGTGACTTTCCTTGCTGTGCCAAGTTGTTCCTCTGTAGCATTTTCAACCAACAAACCAAGATCTTTTGCTAGGAACTCAACACCTGAAAGTGAACTTACATGATATAAGCAAAATGAAACTGAAAAATAAATGGCCAATTATTATCAAATTTCAAAACAAAGGGCCGCAATAACCAAAATGTTTAGCATAAGAATATAATCTTAACTGTAATCTAAGTTTGAGGAAACCATTTAGGTATTCTAGCATTCACTTGCCAGGAGTTCTATTAATGTTCAATAACCTGAAACATTCTGATTGATGTAAGTGCACACAAGAACCATTGTTTCTCTTGCAGAGTGTCACTTCTATTGAAATCTTCAATATTTAGGGTTTAGGACATAAGATGTTTTTTATGTCCTAATGTTTTTATGCTATTACAGGGCTATCTAGATGCTCCTTTATCGCCACCAACAGATGTTCATCCTGCTATGAAACGACAAGTATGTATCTCTATGAAAATATATAAGTTTACTGATTTTTTTTGCACATATATCTGAATCTTATATATATATATATATATATATATATATATATATATATATATATATATATATATATATATATATATATATATCCCTGTAACGGCGAATTTATTGTCAACTTCGTAGTGAAGATTCTAGTATGTTTGGTGAACGGAATAACACAATGGTATGAATGCATTACCATGAATTCCATCCTAGTTTTAAAATTTTCAAGCTGTCATTTATCCAATAACTCTACAGGAGGATGAAAACGAAGATGATGAGTACGAGGAACTGCACTCACACTACAAATGTTCTAAAATTCAGGATAAGGTTAGTACTATGAGTACGAGGAACTGCAATCATAGATTTACTCCACCCTAAGGCCATACTGAAGCAATCATATTTTTGTCCATGTTAGAAATCTAGTTTATATGATAGTGTATACATGCTGAAAGTAGGAGCAAGCATCAAATTTCCTAAACTACGTTCCATAGTAGTTCACTGATGTGTGTTCTTTAAATGCAGAGCAAGCCACCACAGTCACGACGTGAAGCACTCCATGCTAGTAGAGTTTCTGCATCAATAAAGGTAAAAACAACAGTACTAATGCAGCCAAGGTGATCAATGTGGTCCTTTTGAAACTCAGTGTAGTCTACACGTCTCGGAAATCCTCTAATTATGCACCAAATAAAAACCATCAAATAACTATTTATTAGTAAAAATTCTTATGCATCCTGCATATTTATAGCTACTTGCTAACCACTAACATCCAAAATTCACTTGTAGGTTTCCACAGATATTTTCTTAAAGAGCACAAGATATCCAAACAGGAAGGTTGCCTTAGGCAGAGTACTTAGCCAGGACCCCAAAACCAAAGTTGGAGATGTTGCTTTAGGCAAAGAATTTTGGATGGTGTGTGTTAGTCTGGTATCTGTGCGCGATGAACCACTAATAAGGCCATATAACAACTTCAAGGTTCTTGGACAAGTAGGCAATAATCCAATTGCATGGCCTTCAAGTTGTGTAAGTTCATCACTTCACTTAACAAGACATTATTCTCCTCATTATTGCATTTGGTTAAAGTATTCTAATTCCTTTTGTAGATTGAAAAGGTTAACTTATAACATGGGATGAATAATAGCGCCGGGATTGCTAAGGTATTTAATTGGCCCCATAAATACTCTATATCTCCCATGAATAGAGACATCAAGTTTGAGCTAATAGGTTAGGAGACATCAGTGTGTTAGATGTACATATATAAATTTGGGCAGGGCCATTCATATGGGAAGCCCTCAGTGATATATGACACTAATAAAACCATAGTAGGGTGCACAACTTCTTCAGTAACTAGTAGTGTGCTCTAGCAAAAAATGGCAGCAAATATGACATGGCTGGGTCAAACTGAGTAGTGTGCTCTAGCAAAAATGTTAATATTCATGAATCATTTCACATTGAAGCTTCCCTAACTCAATCAGATTTTCTTTTGAAGTTGTTGCAATCAGATATATAGTAATAAACATGGCTGTGTTTCACTGAGATTGATCTTTTACAATCACAAAAAACCAACATGTGTGTGATGTTATGTCCAGTGGCCACCCCAGCAGGTCGTGAGCTCTTTAATCCTTATCCCTCGGCTGACTGAATGATTACAGGAATTATGATGTTTGGTGTTTTTACTATTTGTGGATGGCAACACTCAAGTACTGCAATAGGATGTTAGATGCTACTCAATTTCGTCCAGGCTCTCGCATTGCATAGGATCTGAATTCTGCTTCGCTTATGTGTTCCAATCCAACTAAACACAACATAGGAATGTTTCATTCATTTACTTTATATTAACATGTTACATTTTGTTTGCTTCTTTTTTCAGTTTCGAACCTGGATCAACTTCTTGATACTACTATGTAATGCAACTATCAATTTCTTTTGCACATATATTTTTCTAAAATGCTTTCTTGTTGTTGATCTATTTCAGTACCTAGGATGAAGTTTCAGAGCTGCCAGCTGATTTCAGTTTCAGAGCTGTCAGCTGATTTCAGTTTCAGAGCTGCTAGATTCCAGTTTCCGAGCTAGTTTCAGAGCTGCACTATGGATCCACACTTGATTATATTTTCTTTTCAGTTTTAGAACTCCAAGATTTATACAGAATTTGAAGATTATGCTACCGAAAAAGCTTTCCTAATTTACCTAGGATGAAGTTCAATATTGTTTAGGATGAGTCATATGTTTTTATCTTTGTCTCCAGAAATATTTGTATATGCTTCAAGTGGTGATTATTTTAAGTTGTGCTACTCTGTATATTGACTATTTTATTTCAATGAGAAATGGTTTGTCCATTACAATTGTGTTTATGCCTGGGATGAATTGGAGCTTCTAATTGTACTAATGGCAAATGATGTTGTATATTATTTTGTATTCAATAAATGGTTTATTTCTTGCCACACATATATGTGCTCTCACAAATCCATTCTAAATGTTGCAATTGTTATACGGTTCAATAACATTGCAACACATAAATGTGTTGCCATAAATCTAAACAAAATGTTGCCAAATCCAATACGGGTCAACCCGTCTTTGCCAGTACAAACACTTGTAAGTGTTGCAGTAGGAAATAAATATCCGTTGCGCCGCAGCAACACTTATACCAATGGCTTACCAACATATATATAAGTGTTGCAGTAGTCCCTAGCAACGGCAGCATAGGCAACACATAATTATGTGTTGGTATAACCCTTAGCAACACTTATTTCAACTTCTAGCAACGCATAAAAGTGTTGCAATAGGGGGGGTATTTTTGTAGTGAATAATCTGAATCATGCGTTGTCCGAGAAAAAAAAACCGTGCGCGAAGTTATAATCCAATTTATTCTTCGGCACACTCTGTAAAATAATAAAGTCAACTATGTTTAGACATCGGATAAATTTTTAACCGAGTTCGACTAAACCAGTGTTGTCTCAAATAATGTATTCGATAGTCAGTCCGCTTACGTGTTGCCTAGCATAGTCACAAAAGCTATCTAAACAAAATTTAGCCGATTCGCTTTACTATTTAAAAATTCAAGAAAATAGTCTATTAATCAATAGCGCTTTAAATTGGCACATGTACTCCTCGTTTTAAATTGAAATCCCAATATTCAGAGCAAATTATCGAAGACGACATCAGTCTTATTCGGGCCGTCGTTTCTTGCCCGGATTCAAAACTTCGGATATAAATAATGGGTACAAATTCATCTGACATCGGGGTTTTCCTAAATCAAATATTGTCTAAATACTGTAGCCAGATTTAATTTGGCTCTTCCAACTCTTTATTCTAGATCTGTGGTATTTTGGTAGACGCTTTTGTGTGAGAGAGAAATGAGAAATATCTCACCACCGTTGAAGTCATCTGCTCCTTATCCCTCTCGCCACGTCAGCCATCCTCATCCTCCTGATTTTTTTGTTTCCCACCACCGCGCGCAGTCTGGAGATTTTTCTTCTTCGATTCATTGCTTCCTTATCTCCTCCCCGCTCTATCTCCAATTATCTCCACGCTGTTTCTCTTCATCTTGATTTTTTTAGCCTTTTCCAGCCACCATCCATTGCTTATCCTCACGTACGTAGCTCCTGGAATTCTCAAGAAGCCACCGTAGGTCTCTGGTGCCTATCTCACATCGTGTTTGACTCCCCACGTTCGAATCCCATGACCAGCACAGCTCAGCCAGGGCGCTGGATCCCGCTGGCCATGGTGCTCATCCCTCCCTACTGTGAGCTGCACTGAACGCCTCTAGCTCTCCATAGATGGTAGCCAGCTGCGCCCTCACCTCCTCCCATGGTGAGCTCCGGCCATGGCCACCTCGTCGAGTGTCCATCCCTTCCCAGCTCACCATGGAGCTCGCTGGACTCGCCCCAGTTTAAAACGTCGTCGAGTTCACCGGCAACCATGGTTTCCTGCTCCTTCGCCTTGGCGTGGACGCCTGCGCCCTCGCCCCTGCACGCGCCGGTCGACCATATCATCGATCCCACAGTGTGCTGCACCCTGCCGCCGATCTCCAGCTCCCTCGCACGCGCCAACCTCCGCCATGGCATTTCCCCAGCAGCTCTACATGCCGTCGATCCTGTCGGTCTCCAGTCGCAGCACGCGTCCGTGGTCATGTTCATCGAGTTCACCGACGCTTTGTTGTCATTTTGACTGTCGTCGCTGCTGCGTGCCTCGCTGCGTGCTCGCTGGGTGTCGTCTGTTGCACCCAGCACTCGTGCTTGCTCTGGCTCGCGTTAGCGCTCGCGCGCCTGCTCGTTATCACTGTGGCGCACTCGCCCTTCGTCCATCGGGCTTCACGCGTGCTCGCGTTTATCGTCGAGCTATTGAACCCGTCCTCCCTTGCTCGTGACTTCGTTGTCACCAGAGTCCTCACTGGATTCGTGTCCTCATCAGCTCGCTCCAGACTCGATCTCGTCGTCATTCCGTGTGTCGTCAAGAAATCCCAAGCGTCGGGTGAAGACGAAGCTAGCAGCGTGATGTTCACCAAGTACTCGACACAAGGGTTGAACCAGAATCCTTGCCGTGTTCGCGGACAGCACGTCAAATTTAATCGAGGGTAAGTCGATCCATATTTTCGTTAGCTTAATTGTTGAATTAGTTCGATGAATGCGATGTGATTATTTTCACGATTTTGTAGTAGTCGCGTTGGGTAGGTTTGAGATGTTAATTATGGGCGTACGGTAAATTAGTGAATGAAGTTTAAATATAGTATGTTAAAATGTCTAAACAATAATATTATTAGTATTACTTATGACAAATTATAATTGTTTGATAAAATTAATGGTAGGCTATATATGATAGCTTAGAGTGGTATGTAATTTAATCCAGTCGCGTGGTCTAAAAAGTGATGTGCTTTTATTCTTGTTCTAGATTTAAATTCCTTAGACCATTAAGTTTAGAATTTAATAAATTAACTGATAAGTTGTGTTTAGGCTAACCATGATTAATGTGTATAGTTTGTTGTTTCGTGATGTTTGTGTTAGATTCGGTTAATCTAGAGAAGCGTAATCATTACGCTTAGTCGTATATCGATAACTAGTATTTCCGAATGAACTTGTACAACGCCTCGCCGCTTGGTGTTTAATTCGCCATCGCGTAGCATTATTTAGGTTTGTAATATTCCTTTCTATATGCATTCATGTGCATAATGCATTTCATTCAAGTATGTGAATTAACCACGTGATGCGGAGAACCAGAACTGAGTCAACCACAAGATATCGCTACACGTGAGCTTCTCCACAAGATAGTGCTGATGAAAGGAACTGAAGGTGGATAGACGAAACAAGTATCAGAACAAAAGCTGATCGTCAAGCGGACGTCGTCTAACAACACTAACCTAGTGTTATCCAGGCAAGCCTCGATGCATTTACCCCTTCCTTGTGTTTTTAAAAAGATTTTTATACACTTCAAGTCTAGTGAAATGTGCATTAAGTTTATAGGAGTTGCTTGGAAACCCTTTGATGCATTGCCTACCTTGATATCCATACCTTTATAGATACTTCTGGTGAAGTATCAAAATTATGGTTTAAAAAAATGCTTAGCCCTACTTATAAGCAGGTAGAATTTGTCCTTTGCACTTATGCCTAGCTCAGGGTTATCTTGAGGAAGGATGGCTTCTACCTGCAAGAATATTTTCATTGGGAGCATGGTGGGATCTTACTGCAAAAGTTCCCTATAATGCTCTTTTCATCCTAAGGAACACAAACAATCCTAAGGGTGGAAGTACTTAACTCGAGACTTGGGCTAGGAACAGGTGATGTTCCGTCCGGGTCAATTAAGGATTGGATGCGTATGTAGGCCTGTATGATCAGGGACTATCTTAACTGGCCACATGCCCTAGATATGGGACAGGGTAAGCTTGAACCTGGCTATTCCATACGTGAAAAGACAACCGTGCATTGGGCGTGGGAGATGGTGGGAGTAGCGTGTACCCTCCTAGCTGGAGGCTGGACGGAGGAGTACTGTGCTCCCGGGTAGCGCGGACCGGTTCATGTTGTGGAGGATCTGTGGGAACGGTTGACATATGCAAGGGTTAAGTGCTACATATGTTGTGTGGTTAGAGATCCTCAGCTGAGTAAATCGATTCGGATCGCCGTTATATCCCCGGACAGTGGAGACTTGGTCACTGACCTGCAACCTAAGTCAGGATGTAAACATTATGAGTAAAAATGGTTTTGTATTGATGAGATGGTGAAATTAGACTAGGTGCTACCATAGTCTATTAATATTTAATCTGGCATTAAAATATTGAAAGTAAGGACTCACTTTAGTAAGCTATTTCTGCAAAAGTATCTAAGTTGATTCTTGCTAAAAGCCTTTCCTTGATTCCCAAATCCAGCATATCCTTGAGAGTCTTTTCTTTAGTCGGGTAAGTCTTGCAGAGTAATTCCATACTCAGGGTTTTATTCCCTGTTGTTTTTTAGGTTGTAGTTTTGTGCTGCTGCTGATGGTGTTAAGTGCCGGTGGGCTCAGCCTTCTTATAAGTCTAAGTACTTCTTCTATACTTCTTATTGAGGATTGTCACTGAGCTAGCATATATTTCAAACTTATAAATAATTTATAACATTTCAAAGTTTATTCTTTGAACCACTTTTGTAACCACTCTGCTAAATATAATGTAAATTTGTTGTAACTTGTAAAATTTGGTAATAAGATTTCCGCTGCAAAATTGTTGGTGTGTGATTTGTGTTTACTTAATCATGCGGTTCTGGTTGTAAGTGGTTTATCCGGTGTCCTTGGGACACTCGGACGGATCCTGTTAAGTTATCTGGTGCACATGCATAGCAGTCTGAGGTCTTTAAGACAAGGACAGGTGCATGTGGGCCCAATAACTTGGGAGGTTCTGCCACAGCTGGTACCAGAGCAAGATTAAGTATATACGGTCACATACACATTTTCAAAACAAAAGTCTTGGTTTCAAAAAACCTATTTTCAACTAAACACATTGTTTAGTTTTGAAAAATAGATTTGAAAAACTATAATGCTAGCGACATCCTCTGTTAAGCCCTAAATTAAGGACTATCAGGTGGCTTATTTAAAAACCTTTAACCCACAACAAGGGGTATTGCATACATGTGTAATGTTGTTTTTGAGGTCATTCAGTTTTGAATGGATTGACGCTCAGGTAAGGTGAGATGTGAGAGCATGACCGAACAAACGTCGGTCTAGGGAAGAGTATAAAAAGAGCTTGATTATATACATGTTCCACATATGTATATATGAAGGCTGCGATGTGGAGTAATTACTTTTCTGTGAATTCAGTACCCCATGGATGTGTATGGGTATACAAACATGGGAATACTGAGAAGTGTAATGTACTTGCAACGACGCACCTACGCTCAGGTAAGAAGGTGAGTTACCATAATGAGTTGCCTATGGTTAAAGTGTGGCAACGGCGCCTATACGTGGCTCAGCGCTTAATGATGAGTTGGCCTCCATATAGAAATATATGGAGTATAAACTGTGATAAACTGTCATGTGTGAACTGCATCATGGGAAAATTGGGTTGTGATGGATTTTTTGCAGGTACACTAACCTCGAAAACGTATGTGTAGTTGACGACTAGCAAAATACCGTGAGAGTCGTAAGTATGACACCAATATAGAACGCTATTGCCACAGTAGATTGGCAAAATTCGTGAGGACGTATAGGACGAGCATGCATCCTGATTGTTGCATCGTGTTTATCACCTATATATCCAAATGCTTCTCTCATCTTTATTCTAGTAACCAGTGATTGTAGATAATGTGGTGTAATGTTATATTATGAACTACAATGAAATAGTTGTCCTTTGTTCCTTAGGGAATCTATTTAGGTGTTATATGTCTTTGCTCTTATGCTTGATGCACTGATAGAAGGTTAGTAGTTTGTTTGCTTAAACCAAAAATTAGGCCATGTTCTTAGTTGGTGAACCATGACCCAAAGTTGATTTTTCCGTCAGCACTCCATGACCAAACACATACAAATAAATGCTTAGATAATTTCTTTGCTGGACCTAAAGTGTACTCAGGCTTAAACTAAGAATCTTGAGTCATATTTCCATCTTAGACCATGCCCTTATTCGATTGGCACAAGCTGATGTCCCTTATCCAGTTTACCTTTCCTGAAGGATCGCCATGTTGTTTTATCAACCCAACCTAGGAAAGACATGTCTGATCATTTTCTTGAGTTTGATGCCTTTGGTTTCCCCATATCTATCGAAGGAATACCAACTTGATCTTATGATTGTTTTCCCCCGTATCTAATCAGATACTAATCCTTGACTTAGTAATCGTTGCGATGGCCATAGAAATATGCTTAGGGCTGAAATAACAGTCTCTTATCGTACTCCTTTCATCAAGTTTAGGTTATGGCCATACCTTGTTTGTTTCATCGCGCCATGATCTATTTGGCTCTCTACTTGTAACCGTTTTGACAGGTAGAGTCTCCTTGTATATTGTCACCCTTGCTCAATCCATTTGTGTTGCACGAGATTTCTTATTGGTTACGTCTGGTAATGGTGTTATGACTAAAACCGATGGTGCCACGACGAGACCGAGGGCCTCCTGTGAATGTACACACATGGTTGTGCTGCTCGGCACACGCTGGTATCACAGTTAGTAGTCATAATCCAGTATGAGACTATATCAATGTGTTATCTTGGCACAATCTGTTTTTGCTACGTGGGATTCATTATTGGTGCCAGTTCGGTAGTGGTGTCATGGTTAATGACTTATGGTGCCGCAGCGAAACTGAGAGCCTCCTGTGAATGCGCACACAGGATTGTGCTATTCGTCGATGCTGGTATCAAGGTCTCTGGTCATGATCCATTGTGGAACTGTATTGATGTGTGATCTTCCGTGAACCTTCCCTTGAAATAATTTCGGTGTTGTTTGTCGAGATGACTGAGCAACATCTGTCATCTCCGTTGGATCAAAAGGGCATACCACTTTCTTATATGGTCTCTTTTCTTTTGATCTTGGTAGTGACTACTTATACAAGTTCCCTTTACGTCCTTTGTGTAAAGGTAAAGCCTTGGAGCTTTTTAGTGTTAGAAGACAGTTGATTAGTTCTCACAATGGAGATCTGTTTCCCCTACTGCTGAGATCCAAGGGTTTGTTCGTTCGCTCTCTTATTTAATCCATGTATTTCCGAACCAAATCTGTTCATCTTGCATGAAGAAACGGATGAACCACATGACCAAATGGATTTCTACCCAAATGTATAATCTCCTGTTAACAAATGTGAACTCTCAACCCTTGGCTTACCGACAATACTAAGAGGACTTACCCAATGTCAAAAGTAGTTCAACAAGTTGGTTTTTACTAACTTGTAATTACTTTGTGAACAAAGGTTGAGTTTAGAGATCGTTTTGTCGAGTTATCTAAACTCACTTTGGTTTAACCCACCCTAAGGAAGTGTTTATAAGAATCGAGATTAAGTCAGCCAATAACCACCTAATTATCACTCTAGTCATGCCTCGATCGCCTCACGTATGGTTTTCCAACGTGTGTGATCAAGTCGAGCCATACCTAGTCCTTGATAAAGTGGATTAGACCCAAAGTCAGCAATTACAGATCCCTCCGCTGGTGATTATTCAAGTCTTTATCATTTTTCTTGAACTTGGATTCTCTGGCCAACACGAGTCAACCGTGATGTTATTTGACATCCCTCCTCGTCTCGTGTGCTATAAATTTACCATAACCACTTGTTGGTAAACCTCTTTCGGTGTGTTTTACCCAAGAGGCTATATCTGATTCTGTTTGGGTAAAGTCGCATATCCACCGCTCTCTCTCAACAAACTCAGATAGTACAGTGTCATCAGAAAAAGCAAACCGCACACATGGAACCTTATGTGTTCCTCTAGTAGACATCGTCTCTAGTGGTGGACATTTCTAAGTTAGCCTAAGGCGATACATGTTATGTCCACTAGAGAAACAATATCCTGAGACACTCGTCTTTATTTGGAACTGTCTCATGATTATCGCTGATATGGACAAGGGTTACATGCTTCTCTACTCTTAAAAGTCTTTCGCTCCGAATCTCGGGACGAGATTCTTTTAAGGGGGGAGGGCTGTAACACCCCTGGTGTTTATATTCCGCTCGACAACGAGTATGGAGTTAAGCACGTAATATCAGCGGATAAAATAGATGCTAAATTTTAATCATCTTCGCCTATCGCGATTTTAATATCGCATCTGTTTCATTTATCGCGAGTTCGACATCGTTTTTATCTATCTGGGCTCTTCCAAAATTTTCGTGTTGTTCGGAACATAGTCGTTCCGAAAATCGGTGCGTCCGGTGATTATTTAAAATTCATCGCTCGCGCGAAAATGAATTCGGAAGATCAACCTTATTTTACGCATTTTACCTAGGCAAATTAGTTTGAACTCGACGACTAAAATGTTCAGGGCAAAATAATCTGAATCGCGCGTTGTCTGAGAAAAAAAAACCGTGCACGAAGTTATAATCCAATTTATTCTTCGGCACACTCTGTAAAATAACAAAGTCAACTGTATTTAGACATCGGATAAATTTTTATCCGAGTTCGACTAAACCATGTTGTCTCAAATAATGTATCCGATAGTCAGTCCGCTTACGTGTTGCCCAGTATAGTCACAAAAGCTATCTAAACAAAATTTATCGATTCGCTTTACTATTTAAAAATTCAAGAAAATACTCTATTAATCGATAGCGCTTTAAATTGGCACGTGTACTCCTCGTTCTAAATTGAAATCCCAATATTCAGAACAAATTATCGAAGACGACATCAGTCTTATTCGGGCCGTTGTTTCTCGCCCGGATTCAAAACTTCGGATATAAATAACGGGTATAAATTCATCTGACGTCAGGGTTTTCCTAAATCAAATATTGTCTAAATACTGTAGCCGGATTTAATTTGGCTCTTTCAACTCTTTATTCTAGATCTGTGGTATTTTGGTAGACGCTTTTGTGTGAGAGAGAAATGAGAAATATCTCACCACCGTTGAAGTCATCTGCTCCTTATCCTTCTCGTCGCGTCAGCCATCCTCATCCTCCTGATTTTTTTCCCACCGCCGCGCGCAGTTTGGAGATTTTTCTTCTTCGATTCACTGCTTCCTTATCTCCTCCCCGCTCTATCTCCAATTATCTCCACGCCGTTTCTCTTCATCTTGATTTTTTTTCAGCCTTGTCCAGCCACCATCCATTGCTTATCCTCACGTACGTAGCTCCTGGAATTCTCAAGAAGCCACTGTAGGTCTCTGGTGCCTATCTCACATCGTGTTTAACTCCCCACGTTCGAACCCCATGACCAGCGCAGCTCGGCTAGGGCGCTGTATCCCGCTGGCCATGGCGCTCATCCCTCCGTGCTGTGAGCTGCACTGAATGTTTCCAGCTCTCCATAGATGGAAGCCAGCTGCGCCCTCACCTCCTCCCATGGTGAGCTCCGGCCATGGCCACCTCGTCGGGTGTCCATCCCTTCCTAGCTCACCATGGAGCTCACTGGACTCACCCCAGTTTAAAACGTCGTCGAGTTCACCGGCAACCACGGTTTCCTGCTCCTTCGCCTTGGCGTGGACGCCTGCGCCCTCGCCCCTGCACGCGCTGGTCAACCACATCATCGATCCCACAGTGCGCTGCACCCTGCCGCCGATCTCCAGCTCCCTCGCGCGCGCCAACCTCCGCCATGGCATTTCCCTAGCAGCTCTACATGCCGTCGATCCTGTCGGTCTCCAGTTGCAACACGCGTCCGTGGTCATGTTCATCGAGTTCATCGACGCTCTGTTGCCGGTTTGACTGTCGTCGCTGCTGCGTGCCTCGCTGCGTGCTCGCCGGGTGTCGTCTATTGTACCCAGCACTCGTGCTTGCCCTGGCTCGCGTTAGCGCTCGAGTGCCTGCTCGTTGTCACTGCGGCGCACTCGGCCTTCGTCCATCGGGCTTCACGCGTGCTCGCGTTTGTCGTCGAGCTGTTGAACCCGTCCTCCCTTGCTCGTGACTTCGTCGTCACCAGAGTCCTCACTGGATTCGTGTCCTCGCCAGCTCGCTCCAGACTCGATCTCGTCGTCGTTCCGTGCGTCGTCAAGAAATCCCAAGCGTCGTGTGAAGATGAAGCTAGCAGCATGATGTTCACCAAGTACTCGACACAAGGGCTGAACCAGAATCCTTGCCATGTTCATGGATAGCACGTCAAATTTAATCGAGGGTAAGCCGATCCATATTTCCGTTAGCTTAATTGTTGAATTAGTTCGATGAATGCGATGTGATTATTTTTACGATTTTGGAGTAGTCGCGTTGGGTAGGTTTGAGATGTTAATTATGGGCGTACGGTAAATTAGTGAATGAAGTTCAAATTTAGTATGTTAAAATGTCTAAAAAGTAATATTATTAGTATTACTTATGACGAATTATAATTGTTTGATAAAATTAATGGTAGGCTATATATGATAGCTTAGAGTGGTATGTAATTTAATCCAGTCGCATGGTCTAAAAAGTGATGTGCTTTTATTCTTGTTCTAGATTTAAATTCCTTAGACCATTAAGTTTAGAATTTAATTAATTAATGATAGGTTGTGTTTAGGCTAATCGTGATTAATGTGTATAGTTTGTTGTTTTCGTGATGTTTGTATTAGATTCGGTTAATCTAGAGAAGCGTAATCATTACACTTAGTCGTATATCGATAACTAGTATTTCCGAATGAACTTGTACAACGCCTCGCCGCTTGGTGTTTAATTCGCCATCGCGTAGCATTATTTAGGTTTGTAATATTCCTGTCTATATGCATTCATGTGTATAATACATTTCATTCAGGTACGTGAATTAACCACATGATGCGGAGAACCAGAACTGAGTCGACCACAAGATATCGCTACACGTGAGCTTCTCCACAAGATAGTGCTGATGAAAGGAACTAAAGGTGGATAGACGAAACAAGTATCAGAACAAAAGCTGATCATCAAGCGGACGTCGTCTAACAACACTAACCTAGTGTTATCCAGGCAAGCCCCGGTGCATTTACCCCTTCCTTGTGTTTTTAAAAAGATTTTTATACACTTTAAGTCTAGTGAAATGTGCATTAAGTTTATAGGAGTTGCTTAGAAACCCTTTGATGCATTGCCTACCTTGATATCCATACCTTTATAGATACTTCTGGTGAAGTATCAAAATTATGGTTTAAAAAAATGCTTAGCCCTGCGTATAAGCAGGTAGAGTTTGTCCATCGATCATTAAGTTTTAGAATCTCTTCATGAGAATCTAGTTACGGCCCGTACGCTTGCTTAAATCATGAGCTTTTCCAGGCATTAGGGGGAGATTTCGAGTACCAAAAAGAATGCCAGGAAATTATAATGAATGCAGTAAGCATTGAAGCTTAGGATCACGTACTAAAACTGAACCTTTGGGTTCGAATGATTTGCAAGAAATTGCAAATTAACTGCCATGTGCATTTACTATGAGGTGTCACTAAAATTAATCCTATGTGGAAGTGCCAGAAAGAGTGGTTGAGAGCACCTAGAGGGGGGTGAATAGGTGATCCTGAATAAATCAAAAACTAATAGCCACAAAACTTGGTTAAGTGTTAGTATGGCTAAGTAGCGAGCTCTTGCGAACACACAAGTAATCACAGAAAAGCAATCACAAGAGACACGCTAGTTTATCCCGTGGTTCGGCCAAGTAACACTTGTCTACTTCCACGTTGTGGCGTCCTAATGGCCGAGGGTTGCACTCAACCCCTTTCAAGTGATCCAATGATCAAGTTGAATACCACGGTGTTCTTCTTTCTTAGACTTTCTCCCGTTTGTGAGGAATCTCCACAACTTGGAGCCTCTCGCCCTTACAATTGATGATCACAAAGAAGCACGGAAGTAAGGGAGGGGAGAGCAACACACACAAGACTCAAAACGAGAGCACAATCACACACACAAGTCACAACTCGAGCTCAAAACACAATGCAAGGAGTTCTCAACGCAAATGGAGCTCAAGTCACTATCTTAAAGAATCGAATGCATGAGAATGGAGTCTTAGGATCTTTCTTGTAAGCTTGTGTAACTCCTCCATGCGCCTAGGGGTCCCTTTTATAGCCCCAAGGCAGCTAGGAGCCGTTGGAGATCAACAAGGAAGGCCATTCTTGCCTTCTGTCGGGTGGCGCACCGGACAGTCCAGTGCGCCACCGGACAGTCACTGTAGACGATCCGGTGCAGATCTCCTTCCTTTTCTATCACAGACGACCGTTGCACCTCGACGTCGGTTGGCGCACCGAACACTATCCGGTGCACACCAGACAGTCTGGTGCCCCCTTCCGACCGTTGGTGTGGGCCACGTGTCGCCCGCCGATTTCGCTGCCGACCGTTGCGCAGTCGACCGTTGGCTCATCGGACAGTCCAGTGAATTTTAGCCATACGCCGTTGAACTTTTCTCGAGAGCGACGACTTCGCCGCGGATGACTCACCGGACAGTCCGGTGCACTACCGGACAGTCCGGTGAATTATAGCCGTACGCCGCCGTCGAGTCCCGAGAGCGGCCTGTTCACCAAGACTAGCCTGGCGCACCAGACACTGTCCAGTGCACCACCGGACAGTCCGGTGCACCCAGACCGAGTAGCAGTTGGCTATACATAGCCAACTCTTTTCCACTCTATTTTCTCATGTTTCTAGCACTTAGACACAATACATTAGTACCCAAATCAATGTACTAAGTCTAGAAATGTATCTTGTTACATGATTTGCACTTCTTCAATCTTTAGCACAAATTAACACTTAGAGAATATGTGTTGGGCACTTAATCACCAAAACACTTTAGAAATGGCCCAAGGGCACATTTCCCTTTCAATCTCCCCCTTTTTGGTGATTTATGCTAACACATCCAAAAGCAACCAAAAAAAAGTGCAATATCAATGCAAAAGAGAACCAAATTGTTTTTGACTCTAATTTGGCATATTTGGATCATACTTTGCCACCACTTGGTTTGTTTTTGCGAATCAAATTCATTTTCCTATCTCTACAACAAACTCACTTGTTTGGGCACAAAGAGAGATAATCCAAGAGTAAAATTGATTAAGAGCCAAAAACTCCCCCTTTTTCCCATAGTCATAAATTCTCCCCATAAGAGACCAAATTTTGCAATAAGAGTGTTCTGGACAAATCAAAAAGTTCTAACTCTACTCTTTTCGAAATTTCACAAGTGGTAGCTGATCCATTTGCTTTGGCCTTAATTTCTCCCCCTTTGGCATTAAGCACCAAAATGGGATCATTCTTGGCCCTTTAACCCCATTGCCTCACCAAAATTGTCAATTAAGAGCAAAAAGGCAATAAGAGCATAGATATGAACTTGGAGTTAATACCGGAGTGCAGTGGAAGTCTTTGCATGGTCCAAGTTCACCTTTCCCTTTCAATTCACTTTTGAGACTAAATCAAGTAAACTCAAACACAAAGGTTAGTCTCAAAGGGTCAAGTTGTAGCATGCCTCCCCCTAAATAAGTGCATCACTTGCAAATAGACTTGTGAGGTTCGGGGATCATGTGTACAACTTGAGCACCACAAATGAACAAAAATAGATTGAAATGCATAAATTAACATGATCAAAGGCACAAAACACATGTATGCTATAGATCAATCCAAGTTATGCGAATCTAAGACATTTAGCTCACTACGCAACCTACAAAACCTTTTCTCCTCTAAAGGCTTGGTGAAGATATCGGCTAGCTGGTTCTCGGTGTTAATATGGTACACCTCGATATCCCCCTTTTGCTGGTGGTCTCTCAGGAAGTGATGCCGGATGTCTATGTGCTTAGTGCGGCTATGTTCAACAGGATTATCCGCCATGCGGATTGCACTCTCATTGTCACATAGGAGTGGGACTTTGCTCTGATTGTAGCCAAAGTCCCGGAGGGTTTGCCTCATCCAAACTAGTTGCGCACAGCACTGTCCTGCGGCAACATACTCGGCCTCAGCGGTGGATAGGGCAATGGATGTCTGTTTCTTTGAACTCCAAGACTCCAGGGACCTTCCTAGGAATTGGTACATCCCTGATGTACTCTTCCTATCAACCTTGCATCTGGCATAATCAGAGTCTGAATATCCAATCAAGTCAAAGGTATACCCCTTTGGATACCAGATCCCAAAGCAAGGCGTAGCAACTAAATATCTAAGAATCCGCTTAACGGCCACAAGGTGACATTCCTTGGGATCGGATTGATATCTAGCACACATGCATACACTTAGCATAATATTCGGTCTACTAGCACATAAATAAAGCAAGGAACCTATCATAGACCGGTATGCCTTTTGATCAACAGACTTACCCCTTTGTTGAGGTCGACATGTCCGTCGGTTCCCATTGGTGTCTTTGCGGGCTTGGCGTCTGTTGGTGTTTCGAAACTCGAGGGGTCCCTGGACCGACGAGTGAATTGTCGCCTCGTGCCCCAGCCCAGATGGGTCGACGCGAGGCGGAACGCAAAGGGGGGAAAGGAAGCAGCCGGAGGGAGGCAGGCATGAGAGAGTGGATCCCGCGGCCTTCGTGTTAGCCCCACGCCTGAGTCGGGTGCGCTTGCAGTAGGGGGATACAAGCGTCCACGCGGGAGTGGGAGCGAGCGGCCTTGCGCGAGCGCCGTCCCGTTCTTCTCCGCGCGGGCCAACCCTCTGTAAGAGGGCCCTGGTCCTCCCTTTTATAGGCATAAGGAGAGGATCCAGGTGTACAATGGGGAGTGTAGCAATGTGCTAACGTGTAGCGGTGGGGAGCTAGCGCCCTAAGTACATGCCATCGTGCCAGCCGGAGAGGTTTTGGCACCCGGTTCGTGTGGTGTCGTGGCCGTCGGAGGAGCGCTGGAGCCTGGCGGAAGGACAGCTATCGGGGCTGTCGAGTCCTTGCTGACGTCCTCTTGCTTCCGTAAGGGGGCCGTGAGCCGCCGTCGTCACAGAGCGTGCGGGGCGCCATCATTGCCTATCTGGCGGAGCGAGCCAGATGGGACGCCGGTCTTGTTCCCCGTAGCCTGAGTCAGCTCGGGGTAGGGTAATGATGGCGCCTCCTGTCGACGTGGTCGGTCCGCGCCCTAGGTTGGGCGATGTGGAGGCTCCTCCGAGGTCGAGGTCGAGTCTGTCTTCCGTGGCCGTGGTCGAGTCCGAGCCCCTGGGTCGGGCGAGGCGGAGACCGTCGGCTGAGGCCAGGGCTGAGTCCGAGCCCTGGGGTCGGGCAAAGCGGAGTCCGTCGTCTCCTGGGGCTGAGCCCAAGTCCGAGCCCTGGGGTCGGGCGAGGCGGAGTTCGTCGTCTTCCAAGGTTGAGCCCATGTCCGAGCCCTGGGTCGTGCGGAGCGGAGTTCGCCGTCTTCCGGGGCTGAGCCCGAGTCTGAGCCCTGGGTCAGGCGGAGCAAAGTTCGCCGTCTTCCGGGGCTGAGCCCGAGTCCGAGCCCTGGGTCGGGCGGAGCGGAGTTCGCCGTCTTCCGGGGCTGAGCCCGAGTCCGAGCCCTGGGTCGGGCGGAATGGAGTTCACCGTCTTCCGGGGCTGAGCCCGAGCCCGAGTCCGAGCCCTGGGTCGGGTGGAGCGGAGTTCGCCGTCTTCCGGGGCTAAGCCTGAGTCCGAGCCCTGGGTCGGGCGGAGCAGAGTTCGCCGTCTTCCGAGGCTGAGCCTGAGTCCGAGCCCTGGTGTCGGGCGAGGCGGAGTTTCCTATGACGCCCGAGGCCGGCCTTGGCTGCTGTCAGCTTCACTCTGTCAGGTGGCTCAGCAGTCGGAACGGCGCAGGCGGCGCTGTCCTCTTGTCAGACCGGTCAGTAGAGCGGCGAAGTGACTGCGGTCACTTCGGCTCTGTCGACTGGAGGGCGTGTGTCAGGATAAAGGTGTCAGGCCACCTTTGCATTAAATGCCCCTGCGATTTGGTCAGTCGGCGTGGCGATGTGGCCAAGGTTGCTTCTCGGTGAAGACTGGGCCTCGGGCGAGCCGATAGCGTGCCCGTTGCTGGAGGGGATCCTCGGGCGAGACGTAGGTTCTCCGGGGTCGGCTTCTCTTGCCCGAGGCTAGGCTCGGGCGAGGCACGATCATGTCCCTTGAATGGACCGATCCTTGACTTAATCGCACCCATTAGGCCTTTGCAGCTTTGTGCTGATGGGGGTTACCAGCTGAGATTTAGGGGTCTTGAGGGTACCCCTAATTATGGTCCCCGACAGTAGCCCCCGAGCCTCCAAGGGAGTACTAATACCCGCTTGGAGGCTTTTGCCGCACTTTTTTGCAAGGGGACCAGCTTTTTCGGTTGCATTCTGTTCCGGTGGGTGCGCGCGAGCGCACCCGCCGGGTGTAGCCCCCGAGGCCTCTACTCCTTCGAGGTCTTACTGCGTTTCGCAACACTTCGGCTGGTCTAGTTGTTCCCTCATGCGAGCTAGCCGTAGCCCGAGTGCACGGTCGGGTCCCAAGTTCTCGGGCTGGTATGTTGTTGCTGTCAACGGTTTGGCCGGAGCCGGGTTTGCGAGAGCAGCCCCCGAGCCTCTGCACAGGGCGAGAGGACGGTCAAGGACAGACTCGTATTTTTTACATACGCCCCTGCGTCGCCTTTCCGCAAGGAGGAGGGGGGAAAGCGCCATGTTGTCCTCGGAGGGCGCCGAACATGGTGTTTCCGGTGAGCTGCTGGCGGGTAATCCGAGCGGACGTCCGTGCCCCATTTGTTAGGGGTCGGCTAGAGGCCCAGAGGCGCGCCCAAAAGTACCTGCGGGTGATCTGCCGGACCCGGTCCCCTGTCGACGGGGTCCGAGGGCTTGATGCCTCCCTCTGATGGGATTCCGTTACAAGATCGTTCCCGCTGGTCTCGGAAATGTCCTAGGGTACCTCGGGAGCGTAGCCCGAGCCTTGGTTATGTATCGAACGTACCCATGGTCATCCCTCGCTCTGTGTCTGAGGCGGCTGTGAACCCCTGATCAGTAGTGGGCGCGGAGCCCGAGTGGCCTGACGCGGCCGTTGAACCCTTCGAGGGGCCGGCCATCGAACCTCGGACCAGTAGTGGGCGCAGAACCCAATCGATCTGAGGCGGCCGTTGAACCCCTCCGAGGGGCCGGCCTTCGAACCTCTGATCAGTAGGGAGGCTCGGAGCCTGTTTCCTTCACGGAGAAGGGTCCTTTTCGGGGTATCCCCCTTTCCCAGTCCCTGTTGTAAGAGAGAGAAAGAGGAAAAGGAAAAGGATGCGAAGTCGAATGACGTGGCGTACCTTTTTCGACGCGGTCATTATGGCGAAGTCGAAGCGTCGCTTGCTTCTCCCGCCTGAGGCGCCGCCTGTCCCGCCGCGGAGTTAATGCGACGGGGCGAGCGGTTCGCGGGGCGGCCGTTGCGCGTGCGCGAGCCGTTCGAGGAACGGCCGTTTCGCCTTGGGTTTTTGAATCCCGCGGCGGGTCCGGGCGAAACGTTGAACGGGTCTCGCCTTGGTCTTTATATACTCGGGGGAGGGTCTGGCGACGGTCCTTTGCTCCGCTTCTTGCCTCCTTCTTAGGTTTTCGCAACCTGAGAGGTTTAGCCGGAGAAAAGGAAACCGCCCACCCAGTCCTTTTCGCCGCCACCCCTTTTGCTCGGCGATGGTCGACCGGGTGACCATCATCTCGCCGCGCGATCCATGGCCCTTCTCCACAGTCACAGCGGAGGACCTGGAGGATCTTGTTGCCGAGGGTTTACTTCGCCCTCTCTCTGATGAGAGGCAGCCAGAGTGGATTCCTCCCGCGAGCGGAACCGCCCCGTCCCCGCCGCCGGGGTACGTCGTGAGCTTTGTCTCCTTCCACGAGCGGGGGTTCGGTGTGCCGGCACGCCGCTTTATGCGGGCGATTCTGTACAACTATTAGGTGGAGTTGCACAACCTTAGTCCCAACTCCATTTCGCAGGCCGCCATCTTCGTAGCGTTGTGCGAAGGATACTAGGGGATCGCCCCCCACTGGGACTTGTGGACTCATCTCTTCTCCGCGGAGCTTTTTGCTTCGCCGACGGGAGAGAGAAGGGTCCGCGCGGCAGTGCGGGCCGGCGGTTGCATTCTCCAGCTGAGGCAGTCGCGGGCGTCGCTGTACATCCTCGCCATCCTCGCGTCCTCGAACAAAGGGTGGCAGCACCGGTGGTTCTACCTCTGTAATGACGGCGAGATGCTTCCACCGTTTTCTCAACGAGTGGTCACCGCCGCTGCCGATACCTGGCGCTACGGGACCCCGCACGACAGGCAGAAAAACCTTGAGCCCCTTCTCAAGGCCCTGGAGGTGTTGCGGAAAGGAGGACTTACTGCCGCGGGAGTGATTGCTGCCATTCACCGCCGTAGGGTGCTTCCCTTGGCGGAGCGGCGGTTGCCGCTTTGGGAGATGACACCGGAGGCTGACTTGGAGGGCTCGCGGATGTCCTCGGATCCTCTTCCCATCGACGTTCTCCACGGGCGGGTGGCCGTCGCGTTGGGAAAACCGGACGCCAGCGCCTTCTCTCAGCCCTTGATGCGCCCCGACCACGGGTGTGTGACCCTGGTGAGTATCCGCTCCTTCCTTCTCCTTGCGTCAGGTTGCCTTTGGTCCTTACGGTCGGGATTTCCGTCCGCCTCCAGGAGGTAGGGTGGCACAAGCCTTCCCGGCCACGGGTCCCGGAGGACGCGGTGGACCGAGCAGCGCGGCGGGTTGTCGCGGAGGAGAAGAAGAAGAAGAAGGACGCGGAGAAAGCCCGGGCCCGCGAGCGGATGCGGGCCCGAGACGCCTTGGAGAAGCTCCGTCGTCGGCAGGAGAGGGAGGGGCTCCCGAGGGAGCCGTCGCCGGAGACGCCTGACGACGACGATGATGAAGATGATGACGAGGACGACGACATGGCTGCCCGCCTCGGCCTCAGCCCGGGTTTGAGGCTAGGCCAGGAGTCGTCAAGCCAGCCCCCGAGTGGGCTGACGCCGTCAGTTCCCGGAGTCGGGACGTCGAGGTCCCGGACCGACGAGCGGGGGCAGACCGAGGGGGTACTTGACCCTTCGGCCGAGGAAGTCGAGGTGACCCCGGGGAGTCAGGCCGAGGCGTCTGTTTCTTGGGAGCCGTCGGCCACGCCGTCAGCGCAGGAGGGTGACCCTCAGGTCGCCGTGGCAACGCCCGGGCAGTCCGTCTCCCGGGCGTCCAAGGTGCCCAAGGCGAGGGTGATGCCGAAGCTGGCGGCGAGGCGGACCTCGGCGGTGTCTTCGGGGGTCGAGATCCGAGAGACCTCCCCTCAAGCGCGGTTGCTCATGGCCCGAAGCGGGTAAGTATCTTGGAGCGTCTTCGTCCTAGCTTCTCATTCGTATGTCCCGACCGCGACTTTCCTTTCCTCCTCAGCAAGCGAAGCCACAGCCTGACCGATCTGGCTCCCCGGAAGGCCCTTAAGACGGCGTCGGCTTCCGCAGCCAGTGTCGCTCCGGGCCTCACTGTTCAGCCGGCCTTCTCGCAAGGCGCTCCACAGCGGGGGGCTCTGGCGGCACCAGCCGTCGTGGAGCGAGTTCCCGAGGCCGGCTCTTCTGCCGAGGCGGCCATCGTGCTGGAGGAGGCGGCTGGCACTAACGTGGCCCGGGCCCACCAGACATGCCGCCGGTGTCGGCGCCTACTGCTGCTGAAGCCGCTGCCGTCCCAGTCGAGGAGCGACTCGTTGCTGCCGACGCTGAGATGGTCGAGGTGTCGGCGCTCGGTGTCTCGGAGGAGGGGGGCGTGGAAGCGCGATCCGTCCCACCGAGCGGCGGCCTTGTCGCTGCGCGACGGAGCTCCGAGGAGCGGCCCCAGTTGCTCCGGTTCCGGACCCGTGGGGCCTCGGATCCCTTCTTCGTTCTCGACGACGAGCGGGAGGAGCAGTCTTGGGACGAGCTCCGCAAGTGCGCCGAAGCAACGGTGGGGTCGCTCCGGTCATCGCTGGAGGTCTTCTGCAGGGACATCCCCAAAATCCTCCAGGTAATGGTTTCAGGCGTACCTTTTTGTGACCAAGGCGTCTCTTGTGACGCCCCGCTTCCTTCCCTTAGGATCTGACGGATCTGAGCGCCGCCAAGTTGTCGTTCATCCGCCACGAGGTCGATATCTGGGGCTCGCTGCGATCCCTGAGGACCTCGCTTGCTGGGGCTACTGCGTGCCTCTCCCAGCAAGGCGCCGAAGTGGCGGACCTTCGGTTGCTCTGCGCCGATCTGAGAGCAGAGGCGGCAGCGGCACGCGCAGAGGTGCAGCGACGGCAGTCGGAGTTCGACCAGGTCGTCGATGAGCGAGACCAATCCCGGGGCCGGGCTGCCGAGGCCGAAAGCCGGGCTGGAGCCCTTGCAGCGGACCTAGCCGTAGCCAGGCCACAACTTTGGAGCAGCGTGCCCGAGCCAGAGGTATGTCCTGGCCATTTCCGGTTTTCGTTTCAGCTTGTTTCCTCCGCTTGTGTTTGAGGCCTTGCGTTCTGGCTGTTCGTAGAGCTTGAGTCCGCCCTTGATGAGTCCACTAGGGCGCTTGTCAGGGCGGCCGAGCAGAGGGAGACCGACCACGTGGCCATGTCCGAGGCCATCTCGGACTTCTACCGGGTCTTTGGCTTCAGCGACGTCCCCTCAGGAAGCTCCCCTCAAAGTCGCCTGCAGGCCTTGGGCGATCATGTGCGCGGCAGACTCCGCGAGGCGCTACACCATGGCGTCAGGTGGGCCTTCGCCGTGCTCGCTTCCCACTACGTCGTGGACCTGGAGCGGGTCAGCGAGGGGTATTGCCTTCCTGACGAAGATGAAGTCACCCTGCCAGAAGTCCAGAGGCTCGACGCGGCCGTCACGGGTCCGAGCGCAGTGCTGGCGACCACCTTCGAGGCAGAGATCCTCCCGCCTGCACCGTCATCCGAAGCCGGGGTGGACTTTGCCGAGGGCGGGGACGAAGCCGAAGGCGCGGCTCCTTTCCCGGGCGACGCCTAACTATGTCGGAGCAGTTTCTGTTGGATGCACGTGTGTCTTTTTGCGGCCGCTGAGGCCTGAACACCTTATTATCGTTGCATAAAGTCGTGCCCCTTTTCCTTTCATTTTGCGTGTCCGGCCCCGTCCGTCAGTAGCAGGGTGGCTTCCCCAAGTAGGAGTCACTTTTCGTGGTGGGTGACGAGTGAGGTATCTGTAACCCAGAGGCGTAGGAGTCCCTTGGCTCAGTCAGCCTTGCCATTTACATGCACCCGCGTTCGCTCCTTGGGGTCCTGCTTCCGACATAGCCAGGGGAACGCAAAAGCCTTTTTGATTGAAAATTTTGACGCAGAGGGGGTTCCCCCCTTTTAGCCCCCGAGGGAGGGTCGGGCTCTGCCGAGGCAAGGCTGACCCTTCCTTGATGACTAAACCTTGCGTGGGAGCGAGGTATATGAATAACTTGAAAGCATCTTAAGGGTAGAGGCGACGTAGCTGTTAGACGTTCCAAGTGTTGGTGCAGACCTCGCCTTGACTGTCGGCCAGTTTGTTTGTTCCGGGCTTCAGAACTTTGGCGATGACGAGCGGCCCTTCCCAGGGGTGCGTGTAGCCCCCGGGCGTCTTCCGCAAGGGGTGGGTCTGCCTTGCGTAGAACTGACGCCCTTCGCGGGTGTGGACAATTCGGGTGGCGTCGCCCACCGCCGTCGATCATTAGAGACCTTGTCGGAAGGCGTCTCCAACAAGGGCTCGGGGTGCTGCGCGATGGTCACAAGCCCCCGAGTGTATCTCTCGTAGGAGTTCCTGACCTTCGGCGATGGAAATGCATTGCTGGGGGATGCCCGAGGGGCTGCGGTGGTAGAGCTCCTTCCCATCTCCCAGCAAGACGAACGACTTGGCGCGTCGCGCCAACCGCCGAGCCTCGGCTCGGTCGAGGGGTAGCTCTCCTCGGTGGAGATATTTCAGGTACGGGGTTTGCCAGTTTTGATTAGGCGTGACCCCGCTTCGCTCCTCCTCGACGCGCAGTGCCTCGCCCTTGGGGGCCGAGGGTACCTCGGGCTGAATCAAGGATGCCTCGGGCTGGGCCGAGGGCGCCTCGGGCTCGGGCGTGTCGTCGATCTTGACGGAGGGTTGATGCGGGTCTCAGGTGAAAGCGTCCGGGGGAAACGTTGTTCGCCCTGAGGCTATTTTAGCCTGCTCCTCCAGCAACGGGGGGGCACCAAGACGGGCACGTTCTTGAGGAGCGCCTTCAGGTTCCTGAGGGCTTCTTCGGCCCCAGGGGTCCACGTGAAGCACTCGGCCTTCCTTAAGAGGTGGTACAGAGGCAGGCCTCTTTCGTCGAGGCGTGAGATGAAGCGCGAAAACGTCGGCGTTTGCGTGGAGAAAGTCGACGAGCACTGCTTCCTATTTGGGATCGAGCTCGGAGCCGATCCGGATCTGCTTGGAGGCGTCGTTGTAGGGGTCGAGAGGGACGAAATTGACCGTCTTCGCTGGTTCGAAGTTGCCGGCGTGGCGCTTCACGTCGGGCGCCTCCCTAGAGAGGCTCTCCAGGTCAGCGATGAGGCTCGGCGTACTCCACGCACTCCACATCGCATTCGTATGCGTGTCGGTACGTGGGCCCGACGGTGATGACCCCGTTGGGGCCCGGCATCTTGAGCTTGAGGTAGGTGTAGTTGGGGACGGCCATGAACTTGGCGTAGCATGGCCTCCCCAGCACTGCGTGGTAGGTTCCTCGAAACCCGACCACTTCGAACGTGAGGGTCTCCTTTCGAAAGTTGGAGGGTGTCCCGAAGCAGACGGGTAGGTCGAGTTGTCCGAGGGGTCGAACGCGCTTCCTGGGGACGATCCCGTGGAAAGGCGCAGCGCCCGTCCGGACCGAGGACAGATCGATCCGCAGGAGCCCGAGGGTCTCGGCGTAGATGATGTTGAGGCTGCTGCCTCCGTCCATGAGGACCTTGGTGAGCCTGACGTTGCTGATGATGGGGTCGACAACGAGTGGGTATCTCCCCGTGCTCGGCACGTAGTCTGGATGGTCGGCCTGGTCGAAGGTGATGGGCTTGTCGGACCAGTCTAGGAAGACTGGCGCCGCCACCTTTACCGAGCAAACCTCCCGACGCTCTTGCTTACGGTGCCGAGCCGAGGCGTTCGCCACTTGCCCGCCGTAGATCATGAAGCAGTCGCGGACCTCGAGGAACCCTCCTGCCTTGTGATCTTCCTCTTTTGCGTCGTCGAGGGCCTTGCCACCCTCCGCGGGTGGCCCGGCCTTATGGAAGTGTCGTCGAAGCATGGCACACTCCTCAAGGGTGTGCTTGACGGGCCCCTGATGATAGGGGCACGGCTCCTTGAGCATCTTGTCGAAGAGGTTGGCATCTCCGGGAGGTTTCCAAGGGTTCTTGTACTCAGCGGCGGCGACAAGGTCCGCGTCGGCGGCATCGCGTTTCGCTTGCGACTTCTTCTTGCCCTTCTTCTTGGCGCCGTGCTGAGTTGACGCCTCGGGAGCATCTTCCGGTGGGCGGCCCAGGGGCTGCTTGTCCTTCCGGAAAATGGCCTCAACCGCCTCCTGGCCAGAGGCGAACTTGGTGGCGATGTCCATAAGCTCGCTCGCCCTGGTGGGGGTCTTGTGACCCAGCTTGCTCACCAGGTCGTGGCAGGTGGTGCCGGCGAGGAACGCGTCGATGACATCTGAATCGGTGACGTTGGGCAGCTCTGTGCGCTGCTTCGAGAATCGCCGGATGTAATCCCGGAGAGACTCTCCCGGCTGCTGGCAGCAGCTTCGGAGATCCCAGGAGTTCCCAGGGCACACGTACGTGCCCTAGAAATTGCCGGCGAAGGCTTGGACCAGGTCGTCCCAGTTGGAGATCTGCCCCGGGGGTAGGTGCTCCAGCCAGGCTCGAGCGGTGTCGGAGAGGAACAGGGGGAGGTTGCGGATGATGAGGTTGTCATCGTCCGTTCCACCCAGTTGACAGGCCAGCCGATAGTCCGCGAGCCATAGTTCCGGTCTCGTCTCCCCCGAGTACTTTGTGATAGTGGTCGGGGTTCGGAACCGGGTCGGGAACGGTGCCCGTCGTATGGCGCGGCTGAAAGCCTGTGGACCGGGTGGTTCGGGCGAAGGACTCCGATCCTCCCCGCTGTCGTAGCGTCCCCCACGCCTGGGGTGGTAGCCTCGGCGCGCCGTGTCGTCGAGGTGGGCCCGACGGCTGTGATGATGGCGCTTGTTGCCGAGGCGACCCGGGGCCGCAGGCGCTGTGTTGCGCGTGCGCCCGGAGTGGACCGAGGCTTCCCGCATAAATCGGGAAGCGGCGCGATGTTCTGAGGGAAACCCCTGCCTTCGGGAGGCAGAGCTTTCGGCCCGTCGGACCGCGGCGTCCTCCAGGAGATTCTTGAGCTCTCCCTGGATACGCCGCCCCTCGGTGGTTGATGGCTCCGGCATCGCGCGGAGGAGTATTGCCGCTGCAGCCAGGTTTTGGCCGACTCCGCTGGAATCCGGCGGCGGCCTCACCCTAACGTCGTCGGCGATGCGGTGCTGGATGTCCTGAGGGAGATGACGCGCTTCTCCGGCTGGAGGTTGGACCTCCCATTCCTGCCCGATGTCCCGGCGGATCGGCACAAGCGTTCCTGCTCCCTCGTCGAGCCTGGCATGCCTCTCGCGGATTTGCTCGAGCTGTGGGTCAGGAACCCCCGCCGGGACGGGGACCACAGCTAGCTCCCGAAGGATGTCAACGCGAGGCACGGGCCTAGGGGGATCACCGTTTTCCGGCATACCAAGATGGTTGCCTTCGCTGGGACCCCCTAGATCGACGTGGAAACATTCACGACTTGGGCCGCGGTCCTCATTGTCGGGGCCGCGGCTGCCGTCGGAACAGTCGGAAAGGCGGTAGTCACATGCGGTCATGAAGTCCCGCACGGCACTGGGTTTACCAAGTCCGGAGAAATCCCAACAGAGGTCGGGCTCGCCATCTTCCTCGGACCCCGAGGGCTCGTAGGTCGAGTCGGCCGTCAGTCGGTCCCAGGGTGACCGCACACGATCCCCAGAGGGTTTGGACTCGCCTCTAAGGGAGTGCTCACCGAAGCGGAGTCGCTCGGTGGGTCGAGGCCGAATCCAAAAGACACGAGATGGGAATCGGTCGGTACCTTTCGGTCGTCGGTCGGTGACGAGGTCGCGTCTGGGACTGACTGCACCGTTGTCTCAGGTACGAGGGTGATGCCCAGCAAGTCCCTCGCGAGCGTGCTGGCGTCGTGCTTTTGCTTGAGATTGGCGTGTTGCGGGGAGGCGGCGCTCGCCTTCGTCTCAGACGCGAGATCGATGCCTGACGCGCCCTCTGTTGGGGCGCCGGCGCCGTCGACTCGCTCGATAGCCAACGAGGTGCTGCTTCCCGCTTGGCCTTGGTTGCCCCGCCTCCTCCTCCGTCGACGGGGGAGGGGACGGGACAAGCCCGAATGTCATCCTTCCACCTCGTGGGGAAGGCGTCGTCGATTTCCCCACCGGCGAGCGGGTTGTTGACCGCCATTGTCGCTGTCGCACGGTGGGGGAAGGAGTATCATGTCGTAGCTGTCGTCGAGGGACATGAACTCAAGATTCCCGAAATGGAGCACCGTCCCGGGCTGGAAAGGTTGCTGGAGACTGCCCATCTGGAGCTTGACGGGAAGCTGTTCGTCAACACGCAGCAGGCCCCTACCTGGCGCGCCAACTATCGGTGTTTCGAAACCCGGGGGGTCCCTGGACCGACGAGTGAATTGTCGCCGCGTGCCCCAGCGCAGATGAGTCGACGCGAGGCGGAACGCGAAGGGGGGAAAGGAAGCAGCCGGAGGGAGGCAGGCGTGAGAGAGTGGATCCCGCGGCCTTCGTGTTAGCCCCGTGCCTGAGTCGGGTGCGCTTGCAGTAGGGGGATACAAGCATCCACGCGGGAGTGGGAGCGAGCGGCCTTGCGCGAGTGCTGTCCCATTCTTCTCCGCGCGGGCCAACCCTCTGTAAGAGGGCCCTGGTCCTCCCTTTTATCGGCGTAAGGAGAGGATCCAGGTGTACAATGGGGAGTGTAGCAATGTGCTAACGTGTCTAGCGGTGGGGAGCTAGCGCCCTAAGTACATGCCATCATGGCAGCCGGAGAGGTTTTGGCACCCGGTTCGTGTGGTGTCGTGGCCGTCGGAGGAGCGCTGGAGCCTTGCGGAAGGACAGCTGTCGGGGCTGTCGAGTCCTTGCTGACGTCCTCTTGCTTCCGTAAGGGGGCGGAGAGCCGCCGTCGTCACAGAGCGTGCAGGGCGCCATCATTGCCTATCTGGCGGAGCGAGCCAGATGGGACGCCGGTCTTGTTCCCCGTAGCCTGAGTCAGCTCGGGGTAGGGTAATGATGGCGCCTCCTGTCGACGTGGTCGGTCCGTGCCCTAGGTTGGGCGATGTGGAGGCTCCTCCGAGGTCGAGGTCGAGTCTGTCTTCCGTGGCCGTGGTCGAGTCCGAGCCCCTGGGTTGGGCGAGGCGGAGACCGTCGGCTGAGGCCAGGGCTGAGTCCGAGCCCTGGGGTCAGGCGAAGCGGAGTCCGTCGTCTCCTGGGGCTGAGCCCAAGTCCGAGCCCTGGGGTCGGGCGAGGCGGAGTTCGTCGTCTTCCGGGGTTGAGCCCATGTCCGAGCCCTGGGTCGGGCGGAGTAGAGTTCGCCGTCTTCTGGGGCTGAGCCCGAGTCCGAGCCCTAGGTCGGGCGGAGCGGAGTTCGCCGTCTTCCGGGGCTGAGCCCGAGTCCGAGCCCTAGGTCGGGCGGAGCGAAGTTCGCTGTCTTCCGGGGCTGAGCCCGAGTCCGAGCCCTGGGTCGGGCGGAGCGGAGTTCGCTGTCTTCCGGGGCTGAGCCCGAGTCCGAGCCCTGGGTCGGGCGGAGTGGAGTTCGCCGTCTTCCGGGGCTGAGCCCGAGTCCGAGCCCTAGGGTCGGGCGAGGCGGAGTTTCCTATGACGCCCGAGGCCGGCCTTGGCTGCTGTCAGCTTCACTCTGTCGGGTGGCTCAGCAGTCGGAACGGCGCAGGCGGCGCTGTCCTCTTGTCAGACCGGTCAGTAGAGCGGCGAAGTGACTATGGTCACTTCGGCTCTGTCGACTAGAGGGCGTGTGTCAGGATAAAGGTGTCAGGCCACCTTTGCATTAAATGCCCCTGCGATTTGGTCGGTCGGCGTGGCGATGTGGCCAAGGTTGCTTCTCGGTGAAGACTGGGCCTCGGGCGAGCCGATAGTGTGCCCGTTGCTGGAGGGGTGTCCTCGGGCGAGACGTAGGTTCTCCGGGGTCGGCTTCTCTTGCCCGAGGCTAGGCTCGGGCGAGGCACGATCATGTCCCTTGAATGGACCGATCCTTGACTTAATCGCACCCATCAGGCCTTTGCAGCTTTGTGCTGATGGGGGTTACCAGCTGAGATTTAGGGGTCTTGAGGGTACCCCTAATTATGGTCCCCGACAGCGTCCTTCATCCCGAACCGCTTGAGCAGGTCTTGCGTGTACTTCGTTTGGGAGATGAAGGTGTCGTCCTTGAGTTGCTTCACTTGGAACCCAAGGAAGTAGTTCAACTCGCCCATCATCGACATCTCAAATTTCTGTGTCATCACCCTGCTAAACTCCTCAAAAGACTTTTGGTTAGTAGAACCAAATATTATGTCATTGACATAAATTTGGCACACAAAAAGATCACCGTCACAAGTCTTAGTGAAAAGAGTGGGATCGGCTTTCCCAACCTTGAAAGCATTAGCAATTAAGAAATCTCTAAGGCATTCATACCATGCTCTTGGGGCTTGCTTAAGTCCATAGAGCGCCTTAGAGAGCTTAAAAACGTGGTCGGGATACCTGTCATCCTCAAAGCCAGGGGGTTGTTCCACATACACCTCCTCCTTGATTGGCCCATTGAGGAAAGCGCTCTTCACATCCATTTGAAACAACCTGAAAGAGTGGTGAGCGGCATAGGCTAACAATATTCGAATAGACTCTAGCCTAGCCACAGGAGCAAAAGTCTCCTCAAAATCCAAACCTGCGACTTGGGCATAACCTTTTGCCACAAGTCGAGCCTTGTTTCGTGTCACCACCCCGTGCTCGTCTTGCTTGTTGCGGAACACCCACTTGGTTCCTACAACGTTTTGCTTTGGACGTGGCACCAGGCTCCAAACTTCATTCCTCTTGAAGTTGTTGAGCTCTTCCTGCATGGCCAACACCCAGTCCGGATCCTGCAAGGCCTCTTTTACCCTGAAAGGCTCAATAGAAGAGACAAACGAGTAATGCTCACAAAAATTAGCTAGACATGAGCGAGTTGTCACTCCCTTGCTTATGTCACCCAATATCTGATCGACGGGGTGATGTCGTTGGATCGTCGCTCGGACTTGAGTTGGAGGGGCCCGTGGTGCTTCTTCCTCCATAACTTGGTCTTCTTATGCTCCCCCTTGATCACACGCCACCTCTTGAGGAACTTGTTCATCATCTTGAGTTGGGGGGTGCACCGTTGTTGAGGAAGAAGGCTGATCTTGCTCTTGTTGTTCCTGCGGTCGCACATCACCTATCGCCATCGTGCGTATTGCGGTCGTTGGAACATCATCTTCATCTACATCATCAAGATCAACTTGCTCTCTTGGAGAGCCATTAGTTTCATCAAATACAACATCGCTAGAGACTTCAACCAAACCCGATGATTTGTTGAAGACTCTATACGCCTTTGTATTTGAGTCATAACCTAGCAAAAACCCTTCTACAGCTTTGGGAGCAAATTTGGAATTTCTACCTTTCTTTACTAGAATGTAACATTTACTCCCAAATACACGAAAGTATGAAACGTTGGGTTTGTTACCGATTAGAAGTTCATACGAGGTCTTCTTGAGGAGACGATGAAGGTAGACCCGGTTTATGGCGTGGCAAGCTGTATTCACAGCCTCCGACCAAAACCGCTCAGGTGTCTTGAACTCTCCAAGCATCGTCCTTGCCATGTCGATAAGCGTCCTGTTCTTCCTCTCTACCACACCGTTTTGCTGTGGTGTGTAGGGAGCGAAGAACTCGTGCTTGATTCCTTCCTCCTCAAGGTACTCCTCCACTTGTAAGTTCTTGAACTCAGACCTGTTGTCGCTTCTTATCTTTTTCACCTTGAGCTCAAATTCGTTTTGAGCTCTCCTTAGAAAGCGCTTTAGGGTCCCTTGGGTTTCTGATTTATCCTGCAAAAAGAATACCCAAGTGAAGTGGGAAAAATCATCAACAATAACAAGACCATACTTACTTGCCCCGATGTTGAGGTAGGCGATGGGTCCGAAGAGGTCCATATGAAGTAGCTCCAGAGGTCTTGATGTGGTCATCACATTCTTGCTATGATGAGTGCTTCCCACCTGTTTACCTGCTTGACAAGCTGCACAAGGTCTATCTTTTTCGAAAAATACATTTATTAGTCCTAACACATCTTCTCCCTTTAGAAGTTTATGAAGGTTCTTCATCCCAACATGTGCTAGATGGCGGTGCCACAGCCAGCCCATGCTAGTCTTAGCAATTAAGCATGCATCTAGATCGGCCTCCTCTTTCGAAAAATCAACTAAGTAGAGTTTGTCGTCTAGTACACCCTTAAAAGCTAATGAACCATCACTCCTTCTAAAGACAAACACATCTACATTGGTAAATAGACAATTATAACCCATATTACATAGTTGACTGATAGACAATAAGTTGTACCCGAGCGATTCAACTAAGAACACATTGGATATGGAATGCTTGGATGAAATGGCTATCTTTCCTAGTCCTTTAACCTTGCCTTGGTTCCCATCTCTAAAGATGATCGAGTCCTGGGAATCCTTGTTCTTGACGTAGAAGGTGAACATCTTCTTCTCCCCCGTCATGTGGTTTGTGCATCCGCTGTCGATAATCCAGCTTGAGCCCCCGGATGCATAAACCTGCAAGGCAATTTACACTTGGGTTTTAGGTACCCAAATTTTGCTGGGTCCTACGAGGTTAGTTACAATAGCCTTTGGGACCCAAATGCAAGTCTTGTCTCCCTTGCATTTGGCCCCCAACTTCCTAGCAACCACCTTTTTATTTTTACATGTGAAGCATCCCCAATCCTTTGGGACTCAAATGTGATACAATTACTAGTCCCAGGAGGCTAGTAAACACATTTATACAACAGATGATTCCAGATCTACTTAAACGAGACAAACCTATAAAGGTGGCGATCAACTTTAAGAGTTGGTCCACAACTCGGGACATATCATCAGAGTGGGGCTGAAGCAGCCCGATATATGCAGTGAAGCAAATCAGCGGTCCAACAGCCACAGGCAAGGTTGGGAAAAGTCATAACTCTTACCCGATCTCCTTTTTCTGAAAAGCAACAAATAAGCAAGGGTGAGTACAAACGTACTCAGCAGCCCACCTTCACCCGCGGAATGGGGAAATCAGATATAATGCATGGAATATGTGGAGCTCAAGATATTTTGCAGAAACAACAATATTTTATGCAGGGTTGTTTTGTAAAGCATTTTGTATTTTTCAAAGTGCATCCTCTCCCAAAGGAGCAGGAAGTTTTTCAATATAGAATAAAATCCCCTGGACTAAACCATCTAGGTATCTCAGCGGTTTCCCACTGGTTTTCATTTTCAAAAACAGCTACTGGACTTCCCGTCCACCATAGCTCACGGCTCAATCGCCGGACCTTTTAAAAACCACTTTTCTCAAAAGCACCCTTTTTTTGGGAAAACAAAACACTAATTGTCATACCACACCAGACTCGTCCATTCCTGTGGACACAGACTATTCGAATAGGTTTGAACTCTGCGCAGAGGTGTACACTTTACCCACTAGTTCGGCTCTGCAATCTAATAGCTAGTGAGACCCGAATCCGAATCTCTTTCTTTCCTCGCACGTCCTAACCTTAACGGTTATACCGGAAGGAGTCAGGCCACCGCCATGTCCAAACCGGACAAAACATTCCCCCTCCTTATCCTCCCGGTGCTCCCTAGCCTTCATAACCCTAGGGTTGGACCGTACGAGTTCAGATTGAGTGATTGCCCACACAGTCTCGAGTGGTTGTACTTATCATGAGTACAGGTAGTGAAAGATGACAAACCGGTCCTTATACGAGGGGACAATCCTTCTGCTCACGCCTAAACCAGCTGAGCCATCACCTTAGGCCCTCCCCTAAACCAGGGAGTCCCTGATCATCCCTACTCAAAGGTGATAAGGGTGAAAACCCTTCATCATACACATTTTGAAAAGCATTTTCTTTTGAAAACTCACACCTTTTCTTGAATCATTTGTAACAAATATATCAGGGATTGATTGCGGCAAGCGGCTGGGTGGCCATAATAACTTGTCTCAAAATCATATCATGCATAAAATAACAGGCTAAGGGTTGTGGTTGAAAAATCATAGGTAATTTATGCATCAAAGGGATCCAGTGAGCTTGTCGTGCTTATCCGGTGAAGGGGGAAGGGGAGCTCACAGAACTGGCTTCTAGCTCCACTGCCTGGCATAGACTTGCAGATCTGGCCTCCACGAGACGGTACGAACGCTCTGATAACTATGAACAAGCAAACATACAAACCAACAAGTATACCAACAAATATTTAGTATAGTGGTCAGAATAGCGATATATGGATGGGTAGAGTCTTGAGTAGAATCTGTGTCATATGGTGTTGAGATACTACTAGTGGTGGAGCGGAGGTGCTTACCAGGAGGGTGGACTGGAGGCGAAGCGACACTATGCGTGTAGCCAGCGGAGCGGAGTATCTAAGTGGGTGGGGGTTTGCCTTGGCTGAGGGTGTTGAGTGTGTGGAGAGGGAGAGGGTAGCTGGGTGTATTTATAGCTGGGTGTATGTGGTGTAGCACAGTGAAGTTCACTGTTGGTGAGAATAGTGACGAATGAATCGTCTAACTTAGTATGAACAGGAGAGTTATAGGCAGAATATGGGACAAGAGTATTTTGGGAGTTTTCTGGAATATGAACCATGCTCAAGGGATGACATGGTTGGATAGGGAATAGTTTGATAAGAATTTAGAAACAAGAATTATTGGAATCTGAGTTTAGAAGCCTGGTTCAAAGGAATCTCAAAGCTAAGTGTGCTCAACATGGAGAAACCTGGGATGGGTGACCAGATGGGAAGTTCCCTACTGGAAAGAAAATCACAGTCACCGGAGTTTGTATGACTGAAATATAGGTCTGGCTGGTCTTAGGTGGACTGGACAACATGATGGATGAGTAGTTGAAATTTGGGGGTGATCGGATGAATGATGAATAGTAATGATGAATAGTAACGGTGAATAGTAACGATGAATAGTGATGGTGAATAGTGATGTGAATAGTGATGTGAATAGTTCGCATGAACGAACGATGAACGATGAATAGTGATGATGAACGAACGATGAACGATGAATAGGAACTATGAACGAACGGACGAACGATCGAATGATCGGACGAACGAACGATCGAAATTTCGGCAGCATAACGGCAGGACAAAGATTATCTGTAAGAACGATGAATAGGGACTATGAACGAACGATAAACGCTGAATAGGAACTATGAACGAACGATGAACGATGAATAGGAACTATGAACAATGAATAGGAACTATGAACGAACGGACGAACGATCGAATGATCGGACGAACGAACGATCGGAATTCGGCAGCATAATGGCAGGATAAAGATTATCTGGATGAACGATGAATAGGGACTATGAACAAATGATGAACGATGAATAGGAACTATGAACGAACGATTAACGATCGAATGATCGAACGAACGAACGATCGGAATTTCGGCAGCATAACGACAGGAAAAAGATTATTTGGACGAACGAACGGACGAACGATCGAACGATCGGACGAACGGACGAACGAACCATGAACGATCGGACGAACGAACGAACAAACTAAGAACATGGGGACGAACGATCGAAGAACGACCGAACGATCCTTGTGCTAGTGTGTGCTAGTGTGGAACATGGAGTGGGTGTGTGTGGGGTGGGAAGAGAGTTGCCATGAAATGGCTTGGGTGGGATGAGAGGAGGCCCTTGCCCCTCTATTTATAGCCATGGTGGGGGATTAGGGGGAGGGATGAGAGGATTAGTGGGAGGTTAGCATGTATTTGTCTTGTATAAGTGAGATTAGCTTGTAGAGCTCACCGTATGACATTGGAGGCATACGTATACGTATGAGCATGACGAAAGTTATGAAGAAAATATTTATAGGGACTTGAGAAATGATTCTGAAGGTATTTTTGAGGAAGAAAATATTTGGAGAGTTATCGGTGGAATATCTAGGCAATATTTCTGGAAAGAACTTGAGGGGGGGTTACTGGGGAAATATCTGGACAATATTTCTGGAAAGAATTTGAGGGTGATCACTAGGGAAATATTTGTAGGATATTTTGAGGAGGATTTTGGAGAAAATATATACGACTATATTTTATTTGTTGATATCAACTCGCAAACAAACATTTTGAAATGAAATTTGAAATTCATTTTAAATTTAGAGCGAGTTTGAGAAAATTTCAAGATTTGAATTTTTGGGATGCTACAATATGTGAGTACAAAAGTAGTGTTGCACATATGGAAAACAGTAGCAGATTCATTACGCATTTTCCTAGGTACATGATGCAAAACATGATTTTTCCTAGGCATATTTCTACCATGCACAAAAGTAGAGCTTGAAGCAATCATAGCATGTGAATCATAAGCATCATGACTTCTATTATAATGAGCATTGAAAAGGAATTAGGCTTACACCTAGTCCCTAAATAATTTTGGTGGTTGAATTGCCCAACACAAATATTGGACTAACTAGTTTGCTCTAGTGTATAAGTTATACAGGTGCAAAAGGTTCACTCTCAGCCAATAAAAAGATCAAGTTTTGGATTCAACAAAGGAGCAAAGAGGCAACCGAAGGCACCTCTGGTCTAGAGGCACCGGACTGTCCGGTGTACACCGGACAGTGTCCGGTGCGCCACCGGACTGTGTCCGGTGCACCAGAGGACTCCAACTCGAACTCGCCACCTTCGGGAATTTCTCAGGCCGCTCCGCTATAATTCACCGGACTGTCCGGTGTACACCGGACAGTGTCCGGTGCTCCAAGGAAGCGCGGCCTCAGCAACTCGCCAGCCTCGGGATCGCGCAGCAGCCGCTCCGCTATAATTCACCGGACATGTCCGGTGTGCACCGGACTGTCCGGTGTAACCACGGAGCAACGGCTATTTCGGCGCCAACGGCTACCTGCGGCGCATTTAATGCGCGCTCTGCGCGCGCAGAAGTCAGGCGCGCCCATACTGGCGCACCGGACATTGAACAGGGGATGTCCGGTGTGCACCGGACATCTAGGCGGGCCCAGAAGTCAGAAGCTCCAACGGTCAGAATCCAAGGGCATTGATGACGTGGCGGGGGCACCGGACATGTCCGGTGTGCACCGGACTGTCCGGTGCGCCATCAACAGACAGCCTCCACCAACGGTCAAGTTTGGTGGTTGGGGCTATAAATACCCCAACCACCCCACCATTCATAGCATCCAAGTTTTCCAACTTCCAACCACTATACAAGAGCTAGCATTCATTGCAAAGCACACCAAAAGAGATCAAATCCTCTCCCAACTCCACACAAAGCCCTAGTGACTAGTGAGAGTGATTTGTTGTGTTCATTTGAGCTCTTGCGCTTGGATCGCTTCTTTTTCTTTGGCATTCTTTCTTGTGATCAAACACTCACTTGTAATTGAGGCAAGAGACACCAATTGTGTGGTGGTCCTTGCGGGAAGTTTGATTCCCAAGTGATTTGAGAAAGAGAAGCTCACTCGGTCCGAGGGACCGTTTGAGAGAGGGAAGGGTTGAAAGAGACCCGGCCTTTGTGGCCTCCTCAACGGGGAGTAGGTTTGAGAGAACCGAACCTCGGTAAAACAAATCCGCGTGTCTCACTTCATTATTCGCTTGCGATTTGTTTTGCGCCCTCTCTCGCGGACTCTATTATATTTCTAACGCTAACCCGGCTTGTAGTTGTGATTATTTTTGTGATTTTCAGTTTCGCCCTATTCACCCCCCCTCTAGGCGACTTTCAATTGGTATCAGAGCCCGGTGCTTCATTAGAGCCTAACCGCTCGAAGTGATGTCGGGAGATCACACCAAGAGGGAGATGGAGACCGGCGACAACAAGCCCACTACAAGCCAAGGGAGCACTTCATCGGAAGAATCCCGCACCAAGAGAAGGGAGAAGAAGAAGGACTCCTCCAAACGGAAGGAGAAGAGATCTTCCTCTTCTCACCACAAAGAGAAGAAGGAAAAATCTTCTTCTCACAAGTCGCATCGGAAAGGCGACAAGCACAAAAGGATGAAGAAGGTGGTCTACTACGAGACCGACACTTCATCAACATCCAACTCCGACTCCGATGCACCGTCCGTAACTTCTAAGTGCCAAGAGCGCAAGAAGTTTAGTAAGATCCCCTTACACTATCCCCGTACATCTAGACATACTCCATTACTTTCCGTTCCATTAGGCAAACCGCCAACTTTTGACGGCGAAGATTATGCTAGGTGGAGTGATTTAATGAAATTTCATCTAACCTCACTCCACAAAAGTATATGGAATGTTGTTGAGTTTGGAGCACAGGTACCATCAATAGGGGATGAGGATTATGATACGGACGAAGTGGCCCAAATTGAGCACTTCAACTCCCAAGCCACAACCATTCTCCTCGCCTCTCTAAGCAAGGAGGAATACAACAAAGTCCAAGGGTTGAAGAATGCAAAGGAGATTTGGGACCTACTCAAAACGGCGCACGAGGGTGATGAGCTCACCAAGATCACCAAACGGGAAACGATCGAGGGGGAGCTCGGTCGCTTTCGTCTTTGCCAAGGGGAGGAGCCACAAGATATGTACAATCGGCTCAAGACCTTGGTGAACCAAGTGCGCAACCTCGGGAGCAAAAAGTGGGATGACCACGAGGTAGTTAAGGTTATTTTAAGAGCTCTTATTTTCCTTAACCCCACTCAAGTTCAATTAATTCGTGGTAATCCTAGATATCCACTAATGACCCCCGAGGAAGTTATCGGGAATTTTGTGAGCTTTGAATGCATGATTAAGGGCTCAAAGAAGATCAACGAGCTTGACGAACCTTCCACATCCGAGGCGCAACCGGTGGCCTTCAAGGCAACGGAGGAGAAGAAGGAGGAGTCTACACCAAGTAGACAGCCAATTGACGCCTCCAAGCTCGACAATGAGGAGATGGCCTTAATCATCAAAAGCTTTCGGCAAATCCTCAAGCAACGGAAGGGGAAGGATTACAAATCCCGTTCCAAGAAGGTTTGCTACAAGTGTGGTAAGCCCGGTCATTTTATTGCAAAATGTCCTATGTCTGGTGACAGTGATAGGGGCGACGACAAGAAGGGAAAGAGGCGAGAAAAGAAGAAGTACTACAAGAAGAAGGGCGGCGATGCCCATGTTTGCCGGGAATGGGACTCCGACGAGAGCTCCACCGAGTCCTCCTCCGACGAGGACGCCGCCAACATCGCCGTCACCAAGGGACTCCTCTTCCCCAACGTCGGCCACAAGTGCCTCATGGCAAAGGACGGCAAAAGGAAGAAGGTTAAAACTAACTCCTCCACTAAATATGAATCTTCTAGTGATGATAATGCTAGTGGTGAGGAAGATAATTTGCGTATCCTTTTTGCCAACCTTAACATGGAACAAAAGGAAAAATTAAATGAGCTAATTAGTGCCATCCATGAAAAGGATGATCTCTTGGACTCCCAAGAGGACTTCCTAATCAAGGAAAATAAGAAGCATGTTAAGGTTAAAAATGCTTATGCTCTAGAGGTAGAAAAATATAACAAATTATCTAGTGAGCTAAGCACTTGCCATGACACTATTGCCAACCTTAGAAAAGAAAATGCTAATTTAACTGCTAAGGTTGATTCTCATGTTTGTATTGATTCAACTTCCTATCCTAGAAATGATAATGATAATTTGCTTGCTAGGATTGATGAGTTGAATGTTTCTATTGCTAGCCTTAGAAATGAGAATGAGAAATTAATTGCTAAGGCTAAAGAATTAGATGTTTGCAATGTTACAATTTCCGACCTTAGAACTAAAAATGATTTGTTACATGCTAAGGTTATTGAATTAAAATCTTGCAAACCCTCTACATCTAATATTGAGCATGTTTCTATTTGTACTAGATGTAGAGATGTTGATATCAATGCTATTCATGATCACATGGCTTTAATTAAACAACAAAATGATCATATAGCATTATTAGATGCAAAAATTGCCGAGCATAACTTAGAAAATGAAAAATTTAAATTTGCTAGAAGTATGCTCTATAATGGGAGACGCCCTGGCATCAAGGATGGCATTGCCTTCCAAAGGGGAGACAATGTCAAACTTAATGCCCCTCCTAAGAACTTGTCTAACTTTGTTAAGGGCAAGGCTCCCATGCCTCAGGATAACGAAGGTTACATTTTGTACCCTGCCGGCTATCCTGAGAGCAAAATTAGGAGAACTCATTCTAGGAAGTCTCACTCTGGCCCTAACCATGCTTTCATGTATAAGGGTGAGACATCTAGATCTAGGCAACCAACCCGTGCCAAGTTGCCTAGAAAGAAAACTCCTAATGCATCAAATGATCATGCTATCTCATTTAAAACTTTTGATGCTTCTTATGTGCTTACTAGCAAATCCGGCAAAGTAGTTGCCAAGATTGTTGGGGGCAAACACAAGGGCTCCAAGACTTGTGTTTGGGTACCCAAAGTTCTTGTTTCTAATGCCAAAGGACCCAAAACCGTTTGGGTACCTAAAGTCAAGAACTAAAATTGTTTTGTAGGTTTATGCATCCGGGGGCTCAAGTTGGATACTCGACAGCGGGTGCACAAACCACATGACAGGGGAGAAAAGGATGTTCTCCTCATATGAGAAAAACCAAGATCCCCAACGAGCTATCACATTCGGGGATGGAAATCAAGGTTTGGTCAAAGGATTGGGTAAAATTGCTATATCACCTGACCATACTATTTCCAATGTTTTTCTTGTAGATTCTCTAGATTACAATTTGCTTTCCGTATCCCAATTATGTCAAATGGGCTACAACTGTCTATTTACTGATATAGGTGTTACTGTCTTTAGAAGAAGTAATGATTCAATAGCATTCAAGGGAGTGTTAGAGGGTCAGCTATACTTGGTAGATTTTGATAGAGCTGAACTCGACACTTGCTTGGTTGCTAAGACTAACTTGGGTTGGCTTTGGCACCGCCGACTAGCCCATGTTGGAATGAAGAATCTTCACAAGCTTCTAAAGGGAGAACACATTTTAGGACTAACCAATGTTCATTTTGAGAAAGACAGGATTTGTAGCGCATGCCAAGCCGGGAAGCAAGTTGGCACTCATCATCCACACAAGAACATCATGACTAGTGACAGGCCACTGGAGCTCCTACACATGGACCTATTTGGCCCGATCGCTTACATAAGCATCGGCAGGAGTAAGTACTGTCTAGTTATTGTGGATGATTATTCTCGCTTCACTTGGGTGTTCTTTTTGCAGGACAAATCTCATACCCAAGAGACCTTAAAGGGATTCTTGAGACGGGCTCAAAATGAGTTCGGCTTAAGGATCAAGAAAATTAGAAGCGACAATGGGACGGAGTTCAAGAACTCTCAAATTGAAGGCTTCCTTGAGGAGGAGGGCATCAAGCATGAGTTCTCTTCTCCCTACACTCCACAACAAAATGGTGTAGTGGAGAGGAAGAATCGAACTCTATTGGACATGGCAAGAACCATGTTTGATGAGTACAAGACACCGGATCGGTTTTGGGCCGAAGCGGTCAACACCGCTTGCTACGCCATCAACCGGTTATATCTTCACCGAATCCTCAAGAAGACATCCTATGAACTCCTAACCGGTAAAAAGCCCAATATTTCATATTTTAGAGTTTTTGGTAGCAAATGTTTTATTCTTGTCAAAAGAGGTAGAAAATCTAAATTTGCTCCTAAAACTGTAGAAGGCTTTTTACTAGGATATGACTCAAACACAAGGGCATATAGAGTCTTTAACAAGTCCTCAGGACTTGTTGAAGTTTCTTGTGACGTTGTGTTTGATGAGACTAACGGCTCTCAAGTAGAGCAAGTTGATCTTGATGAGATAGGTGAAGAACAAGCTCCATGCATAGCGCTAAGGAACATGTCCATTGGGGATGTGTGTCCTAAGGAATCCGAAGAGCCTCCACATACACAAGATCAACCATCCTCCTCCATGCAAGCATCTCCACCAACTCAAATTGAGGATGAGGCTCAAGATATTGAACAAAAAGATCAAGAAAATGAGCCACCTCAAAATGACGGCAACGATCAAGGGGGAGATGCAAATGATGAAGACAAGGAGGATGAACAACCAAGGCCGCCACACCCAAGAGTCCACCAAGCAATACAACGAGATCACCCCGTCGACACCATCCTCGGCGACATTCATAAGGGGGTAACTACTCGATCTCGTGCTGCACATTTTTGTGAACATTACTCTTTTGTTTCCTCTATTGAGCCACACAGGGTAGAGGAAGCACTTCAAGATGCGGATTGGGTGATGGCAATGCAAGAGGAGCTCAACAATTTCACAAGGAATGAGGTATGGCACTTAGTTCCACGTCCTAATCAAAATGTTGTAGGAACCAAGTGGGTCTTCCGCAACAAGCAAGACGAGCATGGTGTGGTGACAAGGAACAAAGCTCGACTCGTGGCCAAGGGGTATTCACAAGTCGAAGGTTTGGATTTTGGTGAAACCTATGCACCCATAGCTAGGCTTGAGTCAATTCGCATATTATTAGCCTATGCTACTTACCATGGCTTCAAGCTTTATCAAATGGACGTGAAGAGTGCCTTCCTCAATGGACCAATCAAGGAGGAGGTCTATGTTGAGCAACCTCCCGGCTTTGAAGACAGTGAGTATCCTAACCATGTTTATAGGCTCTCTAAGGCGCTTTATGGGCTCAAGCAAGCCCCAAGAGCATGGTATGAATGCCTTAGAGATTTCCTTATTGCAAATGGCTTCAAAGTCGGCAAAGCCGATCCTACTTTATTCACTAAAACACTTGATAATGATTTGTTTGTATGCCAAATTTATGTTGATGATATTATATTTGGGTCTACTAACAAATCTACATGTGAAGAATTTAGTAGGATCATGACACAGAAATTCGAGATGTCTATGATGGGGGAGTTGAAATATTTCTTAGGATTCCAAGTCAAGCAACTCCAAGAGGGCACTTTCATTAGCCAAACGAAGTATACTCAAGACATTCTAAGCAAGTTTGGAATAAAGGATGCCAAGCCCATCAAGACTCCCATGGGAACAAATGGGCATCTCGACCTCGACACGGGAGGTAAGTCCGTGGATCAAAAGGTATACCGGTCGATGATTGGTTCATTGCTTTATTTATGTGCATCTCGACCGGACATTATGCTTTCCGTATGCATGTGTGCAAGATTCCAAGCCGACCCTAAGGAATCACACCTTACGGCCGTAAAACGAATCTTGAGATATTTGGCTTATACTCCTAAGTTTGGGCTTTGGTACCCTCGGGGATCCACTTTTAATTTGATTAGTTATTCGGATGCCGATTGGGCGGGGTGTAAGATTAATAGGAAGAGCACATCGGGGACTTGCCAGTTCTTGGGAAGATCCTTGGTGTCTTGGGCTTCAAAGAAGCAAAATTCGGTCGCTCTTTCTACCGCCGAAGCCGAGTATATTGCCGCAGGCCACTGTTGCGCGCAATTGCTTTGGATGAGGCAAACCCTGCGGGACTACGGTTACAAATTAACCAAAGTTCCTCTTCTATGTGATAATGAGAGTGCAATCCGCATGGCGGATAATCCCGTTGAGCATAGCCGCACTAAACACATAGCCATTCGGTATCATTTTCTTCGGGATCACCAACAAAAGGGGGATATCGAGATTTCATACATTAACACTAAAGATCAATTAGCCGATATCTTTACCAAGCCACTTGATGAACAATCTTTTACCAGACTTAGGCATGAGCTTAATATTCTCGATTCTAGGAATTTCTTTTGCTAAACTTGCACACATAGCTCATAATACCTTTGATCATGTCTCTTTTATATGCTATGACTAATGTGTTTTCAAGTGTATTCCAAACCAAGTCATAGGTATATTGAAAGGGAATTGGAGTCTTCGGCGAAGACAAGGCTTCCACTCCACTCTACTATTCATCCTTCGCCGTCGCTCCGCATCACTCTCCTACGTTGGTATAATCTTCATTACTTTATTTTATGACCAAAGGAGGAGAAAGTACTTCTAAGGGCCTATATTTCATTCTAATTATCCGTTTTTTGGCGATTCATGCCAAAGGGGGAGAAAGTATTGGCCCAAAGCAAAAGGACCGCACCACCACCCTAATTTTAAAAATTAATGGTTTTCAATTGAAAAATTTCAAATTGATATCTCTTCGTATTCTTAAGGGGGAGCAAGTAGTATTTTCAAAATTGATGTCTTAAAACCCTCTTGAACACTAAGAGGAGACTTTATTTGAGGGGGAGTTTTGATTAGTCAAAGGAAAAGCATTTGAAACAAGGGGAGAAAATTTCAAACTTGAAAATGCTTTGAAAAATCTTATTCATTTACCTTTGACTATCTTGCAAAAGGACTTTTGAAAAGAATTTACAAAAAAGTTTGCAAAAACAAAACTTGTGGTGCAAGTATGGTCCAATATGTCAAAAACAAAGAAAACAATCCATGCGCATCATGTAAGTATTTATATTGGCTAAATTCCAAGCAACCTTTGCACTTACATCATGCAAACTAGTTCAATTATGCACTTCTATATTTGCTTTGGTTTGTGTTGGCATCAATCACCAAAAAGGGGGAGATTGAAAGGGAATTAGGCTTACACCTAGTCCCTAAATAATTTTGGTGGTTGAATTGCCCAACACAAATATTGGACTAACTAGTTTGCTCTAGTGTATAAGTTATACAGGTGCAAAAGGTTCACTCTCAGCCAATAAAAAGATCAAGTTTTGGATTCAACAAAGGAGCAAAGAGGCAACCGAAGGCACCTCTGGTCTGGAGGCACCGGACTGTCCGGTGCGCCACCGGACAGTGTCCGGTGCACCAGAGGACTCCAACTCGAACTCGCCACCTTCGGGAATTTCTCAGGCCGCTCCGCTATAATTCACCGGACTGTCCGGTGTACACCGGACAGTGTCCGGTGCTCCAAGGAAGCGCGGCCTCAGCAACTCGCCAGCCTCAGGATCGCGCAGCAGCCGCTCCGCTATAATTCACCGGACATGTCCGGTGTGCACCGGACTGTCCGGTGTAACCACGGAGCAACGGCTATTTCGGCGCCAACGGCTACCTGCGGCGCATTTAATGCGCGCTCTGCGCGCGCAGAAGTCAGGCGCGCCCATACTGGCGCACCGGACATTGAACAGGGGATGTCCGGTGTGCACCGGACATCCAGGCGGGCCCAGAAGTCAGAAGCTCCAACGGTCAAAATCCAACGGCATTGATGACGTGGCGGGGGCACCGGACATGTCCGGTGTGCACCGGACTGTCCGGTGCGCCATCAACAGACAGCCTCCACCAACGGTCAAGTTTGGTGGTTGGGGCTATAAATACCCCAACCACCCCACCATTCATAGCATCCAAGTTTTCCAACTTCCAACCACTATACAAGAGCTAGCATTCATTGCAAAGCACACCAAAAGAGATCAAATCCTCTCCCAACTCCACACAAAGCCCTAGTGACTAGTGAGAATGATTTGTTGTGTTCATTTGAGCTCTTGCGCTTGGATCGCTTCTTTTTCTTTGGCATTCTTTCTTGTGATCAAACACTCACTTGTAATTGAGGCAAGAGACACCAATTGTGTGGTGGTCCTTGCGGGAAGTTTGATTCCCAAGTGATTTGAGAAAGAGAAGCTCACTCGGTCCGAGGGACCGTTTGAGAGAGGGAAGGGTTGAAAGAGACCCGGCCTTTGTGGCCTCCTCAACGGGGAGTAGGTTTGAGAGAACCGAACCTCGGTAAAACAAATCCGCGTGTCTCACTTCATTATTCGCTTGCGATTTGTTTTGCGCCCTCTCTCGCGGACTCTATTATATTTCTAACGCTAACCCGGCTTGTAGTTGTGATTATTTTTGTGATTTTCAGTTTCGCCCTATTCACCCCCCCTCTAGGCGACTTTCAAGCATTCCTAGAAATTTTTCTATCATAAATGAAAGCATGATTCCTTTGAATGCTACTAGCCATAGGGGCCTTCCATTTCTCCTTGTTGGGAATGGGAGCCCTTTGGCTTGTTAAGTTCTTGGCTTCCTTTTGAAAGCCAAGCCCATCCTTAATTGAGGGGTGTCTACCAACAGTGTAGGCATCCCTAGCAAATTTTAATTTATCAAAGTCACTTTTGTACACTAACAAGTTTGTCATGTTCTTCATATAATATGTCTTCTTGCTTCTCTAACAGTCTATCTTTTTCATTTAAAGCATCAATTAGTTCATTAATCTTTTCTACTTTAGCTCTATCTAATCCTTTAAATAGACTAGAGTAATCTACTTCATCATCACTAGAATCATTATCGCTTGAAGTAGTATACTTAGGAGTATCCCGAACGCTTACCTTTTTCTCCTTGGCCATGAGGCAAGTATGGCGTTCGTTGGGGAAGAGAGAAGACTTGTTGAAGGCTGAGGCAGCAAGTCCTTCGTTGTCGGAGTCGGAAGAAGAGCAGTCCGAATCCCATTCTTTGCCAAGGTGCGCCTCGCCCTTCGCCTTCTTGTAGGTCTTCTTCTTCTCCCTCTTCCCATGATTTTCTTGTACCTGGTCATTGTTATTATCGGGGCATTGTGCTATAAAATGACCAGTCTTACCGCATTTGAAACAGGAGTGCTTTCCCTTTGCCTTGTTCTCGTTAGGGTGCTCCTTGCGTCCTTTTAATGCGGTCTTGAAGTGCTTTATGATTAGGGCCATCTCATCTTCGTTTAGCCCGGCAGCCTCAACTTGTGCCACCTTGCTAGGTAGTGCCTCCCTGTTGTTGCTTGTTGCCTTGAGTGCAACGGGCTGGGGCTCATAGATGGGCATTGGGCCATTCAATGCATCATCAACATATCTTGCTTCCTTGACCATCATACGCCCGCTTACAAACTTTCCGAGTATCTCCTCGGGCATCATCTTTGTGTACCTGGGATTTTCATGGATGAGGTTCACAAGATGAGGGTCAATAACAGTAAAAGACCTGAGCATAAGTCGGACGACGTCGTGGTCCATCCATCTTGTGCTTCCATAGCTCCTGATCTTGTTGACCAGGGTCTTGAGCCTGTTGTACGTTTGTGTTGGCTCCTCTCCCCTGATCATTGCAAACCTCCCCAGCTCGCCTTCCACCAACTCCATTTTGGTGATCATGGTGGTGTCGTTTCCCTCATGTGATATTTTGAGGGTATCCTAAATTTGCTTGGCGATGTCCAAGCCACTCACCTTGTTGTATTCGTCCTTGCACAAGGATGCTAGCAAAACAGTGGTAGCTTGCGTATTCTTATGAATTTGCTCATTAATAAATACAGGGTTATCCGAACTATCGAATTGCACTCCATTTTCAACTATCTCCCAAATACTAGGATGGAGAGAGAAAAGGTGACTACGCATTTTGTGACTCCAAAAAGAGTAGTCTTCTCCATCAAAGTGTGGGGGTTTCCCAAGAGTGATAGATAGCAAATGAGCAATAGAGTTGAATGGAATGCGAGAATAATAAAATGAAAAGTTTTGATTCACCGGCTTTCTTTTTGACGAGGAGTAGTCGTCGTGTGGTGAGGAAGAAGATTCATCGCTGTCGTAGTAGACGATCTTCTTGATACGCCTCTTCTTCTTCCCATCCCTCTTCTTATGACTCAAGCCAAAGTTAGTGGGCTTGTCATCCCTTAGCTCGTTGACGATGGACTCCTTCTTCTTGTCGTTGACCACCATTCCCTTCCCTTAGGATCCATCTCTTCGAGCGGTTAGTCCCTTACATGAAGAGAACGGCTCTGATACCAATTGAGAGCACCTAGAGGGGGGTGAATAGGTGATCCTGAATAAATCAAAAACTAATAGCCACAAAACTTGGTTCACAACCTAGCTCAGTGCGCACTGGTGAGGCTAGGTTATCGGAAGCCCTTGATTCTTGTTTTGGGATTTCACGAGGAATCATAAGGGTACATAAGAAAATGACTTAATGTCAACTAGAGAATTGTGTTATTTGAAAGCTACAAGTGTCGACACATACATCTTAGCAATTGTATATGCGCTCCAAGTGATCCAAAAGACTATGGCCATAGCAGAGCACGAGTATGCTCAAATTGGATCTTGTTGAGTGATACAATGTTGCAGAGATAGCCTTGCTCACCGGAATGAAGTGTTGAATTATTTTCACTTCAAGGTATCTTACTGTGCACACAAGTTTGTTTTCATAGACTTGGAAACATTGAGGTGGTGAGAAAGCATGGCTAGTAGCAACTGGGTTTATACGCAAACCCAAGCATTATTTTAATGCTATAAATTCTCTTCTACTGTGAGTAGTAAAATTCTGATACAATCATATGGGCAGTAAATCATCTACCTGTGCAGTTGATAGATGTAGTGACAACATATGCATATGTGGTCACTGAATTATGGTATTTGTGAAGTCTTGAAGGATTCCAAATACATAATCACCAATCACAAATTTGCAATGCTTGGAAAGTCTTTGCGACTTAGAGCATCCCGGTCAAATACGGTACATTCGACCTAGTGAATCCTTCCTTCCGAAGGGATACACGAAGAGTGGTATGTTTAATGTAAATATGTGTAGCATATTTATAAACATACATTACTTATCGACGGAGTTCAAGATAGATGATATGAATTGTAAGAGATTTTCAGTTCAAAGTAAAACTATCTTGAGTATCTTGGATACAAAGTTGTCTATATCCAACATATATTGAAGAAATTCAATATGAAAGAATCATGGTTATTTGATTCTTTCAGATCATGAGATGTGCTATTGTATCTTGCAAGAGCATCCGGCCGGATATTGCTTTGCAATGATTTGCTAGCTAATAGCACATGAGATCGAGTTATGATCTCCAGGTGTACTCATGCTCTCCTTATGTTTGGATATACTGATCTTGGATATTTATATAAGATCCCCAAGTACAAGATCAATGACATACTTCTGGTAAGTTGGACCTACTGTTTGATAAATGTCGATCAACAGAGATTATTGGTCACTTACACTAATCATTCTGTAGCACACTTCATGGGATTGTACAGAATGATATACTACATACTGAGGGTATGCGGTGGTCATGATTTTTATATCACCGACCTTATTATCTATAAAGATAATATTACTTTGTGTTGTTTAGATGAAAAATAAGTTACGAACTAAGTCACTATCTTACTCCACATTTTAAATTTGTTTGAGAGCAGGTATGGGATGACTTAGTGATTTGTAAAGATCAGGGGGAGTTTTCCTCTTGATCGGAAGAACTTGTTTTCATATCATGTTATACTCTTTCTTTGCATGAGTTTTTCCCCTGTTTGGGTTTCTCATTCAAAGTTTTTAACGAGGCAACATCAACACAAAGCCTATGTTGTATCATCTATTTTTCCCGTAGAGGTTTTCGGGGATGATACATTATGACATAGCTATTGTTGTATTTGAACTAGGTTATGAGTTTATCTCCCTAGAGTTCAAATGGATCAACAATAGAGTATGACTACACTCCTTATTTTTCCCGTTGGGTTTTTAAGAAGACTCGGCTCATATGTTGATTTCTCAGATTTTCTGACTAGATTATCTTAGAGAAATATTAGCCTGAGTTATATGTCTCATCATTTATTTTCCCACGGGGGTTTTTGAGATGATGGCTATAGACATATTATTGTTCTTTGGGCTAGAGGTCCATGGGAGAACAATGGCATACCATGGTTCAATTGAACCATCGACAATTATCTATAAGGATAATTGAGCTTGTGTTGTTCAGATGGAAACAGAAAAATGGAAATATAAACATCTTGCAAACAAAGTCTTGTGATAATCTTACTGATTTATTCACAAATCTCTACCATACTCCACGTTTCAGAAATGTGTTGAGGGGATTGGTAGAGAAGGCGTATAGACTTGCAAGGATCAGGGGGAGAAATTCTCTGTGATGTTTAACCTGTTTTGAATCATCATATTACACTCTTTTCTTTGTATGAGTTTTGCCTTGTTGAGGTTTTCTCATTCAAAGTTTTTATCGAGGTAATATCAACTAAATTATATGCTTCATCATTGATTTTTCCCCACAGAGGTTTTTATGCATGATGATTACAAGCATATTTACCTTTTGGAGTTCAAGTGAGATTCTCTCATGATCCAAAAGCATTGTGTACTCCTTATTTTTCCCACAGGGTTTTTGAGGAGATAATATCTTGGAAGACAGCTGACAGATGATCAAATGAACTTGGATTGCTCAAGGGGGAGTGTTACAATATTTTGTGACCAATCTAAGGGGCTCGACGAACACATCCCCAAGAGACACACCCCTTGGGGATGACCCCTATCACTTGTATATAAATAAGATCCCCTGCAATAAACAAAGGGGTGACTGTCATTTGTCATTCTCTTTGTCTCTGTCTCAAATCTCTTTGCCACTGAGTATGCTATAATAGTTTGAGCAATTGAACATGATTTAAAATTTTACACTTTTCAATAAATATCGTTTGATCACTTGATTTCGCTCTTCAACCTATTGGGTCCACTAGTTCAGATTCAAATCTCGCTGGTGGCAATGGTGGGCGTTGATTGTTGAACTGCTGATGCAGCAACGAGCGTGGTGCAGCCCCCACCAGCACCACATGCCACGCAAACCAACCGGCTCCCTCCAACGGCTCAGCAAGATAGCCCCCAGCTGTCATAGAGCCACAGCCCACACCTCGTACGTACTCCCAGCACAATGATTTCAAACTAGTCGGGCTCAGTTCTCAGTCTCACCATCTCAGTCCACACAGCGCTCCGCTCCGTCGAGTCGCCAGCCGGTCACCCAATCGCGTGAGGCCACGCCAGTGGCCACACTGTTTGCTGTTCCAAATCGTAGTAGAGCGACAGCTTTTCTCGTACGGAGACAACCCAACCACTCCGCTATACCACCCGTCACAACCGTCCATCGCACGCATCAAGATCCGCGCGGCGTGTGCCCTCTCGTGATCGAACCGCATGCCGCATCGATCAGAATTTGAAAAATGCCGTGTTTAAAAAGAGCCGTTGCCCGTTTCCAAACCACAGCCAGGTGGGGCCCAGTCCAGCTCCTGGCCCGCGCCTCAGCCTCCCGTGCCGCTTGGATCGAACGGCAGAACGGGGCCCACCGGCTCCCCAAGTTCGAAAGCACCAATTCTAGCGTGCGTTTTTAATGTACCACTCTCGGATCGACTCTCCCAGCAGGCAGCATAAATGCCCGGCCTTTAGCGGCGTCCCCGATCCGATGCTCCCGGCCGCCTCCGCCTCCGCTTCGCCCGCGCTGCGCGGCTGCCTCGAGCTCGAGACCGCGTCGGTGAGCTTCACTAGTAGACGAATGCTTTCGATTCGAGGGCGCCGTACCCCGCCATTGACCTTAAGATTCATGAGTTGATAGTCTGTTTCGCTCAGGTATATTTTCTTGTTCGATCTGAAGCAGGCTGTATAGGTGATTTTCTCTTCCTTTTGGGGGGATGCTGCGGAGCGAACGCTGAGGAGCGGCGACGAGTTTTGATTCAGGTGTAGAGGGTTTCTAGAATCGATGGGGTCGGAGAAGGGTGGAGCGAAGGTTATTGGCGGCGGCGGGATCTTCAACCTATTTGATTGGAAGCGAAAGTCACGCAAGAAGCTGTTCTCCAACTCGCCCGGTATGTGTTTGTAAGAATGCCTCGCTTCCGGGAAGAGCTTCTCTACCTGGCTAATGCTTTCTTAATCTGATCTCGTGATCTGTTCGCAGAGGGGTCCAAGCTTGTTAAGAGGAGCGAAGAAACCTTGCTATCAGGGCGTCTCCACTTGGTGAGTTATATTTGGCGTCCTCAACCTTGCTCTGAACAGCAAACCGTTGTTGCTGTTATACGTGTGAAGTGGCTTGCGTTCACTAACGTTTAGGTGGATGCATTTGTGTAGGGTGATGATGATGAAGGGATTGGTGTATCAAGCTTCAAGGGGAGCAGCGACTACAGCTGTGCGTCTTCAGTGACCGATGATGAAGTGCGTGAGATGAAGGCGCCAGGTGTGGTGGCCAGGCTCATGGGCTTGGACGCCATGCCCACCTCGGGCGTTCCAGAACCGTACTGCACACCTTTCCGAGACACAAGATTGTTCAGGGACAGCCACAGCCTCAAGAGGAGCCCTGAGTACTCAATGAATGACCAGTTCAGTCATGTTCCTCAAAGAGTCGATGGCTATATCAGGAAGCCATTGGATCTCCGAGCACCAAAGATGCCAAGCAGCCCGATTGAAAGGTTCCAGATGGAAGCATTGCCACCAAGGTCGGCAAAGCACCTACCCATGTCTCACCATAGATTGTTGTCCCCCATCAAGAATCCAGGTTTCAGTTCAGCGAGGAATGCTGCCCAGATCATGGAGGAAGCAGCCAAGATTCTTCAGCCAAGGGCACAAGCCAGCTCTAGGGAGAAAATCTGCTCTTTTAGCCCGGCACGGATTCCTTTGAGAGTTTCGGAGCCAAGGGAGAGCATTCCTCCTTCTCAGAGGACTGTGCCTCTGAAGCCGCAATCATCCAGGACCGCTCCTGAGCTGCCAGATGTGAGGTTCTCTAGAGCGCAGCAGATGAACCGAAGCTGGAATAGCGAGGAAGATATTGTCATATTCAGACCTTCGATTGATTCTTATGAGATCAATAATCCGAGTTGTTCGAAAAACAAGGGAAAGTCTATTTCTTTGGCAGTCCAGGCAAAGAACAATGTCCAGAAGAGGGAAGGTGTAACTGGTTCTGGGAGGAATTCAGGAGTACAAAAAGAGCATGATGAGCAAAGAGCAAACCAACCATTTAGGACTCAGTCTAATCTCCAGAGAAAGAAGCCATCATCATCTGGCACTTCTTCTCCTGTCCTTCGGCAAAATAATCAGAAACAGAATTCGTTGGTGACCAGAGGCAAGGTGCCAGCAAACAAGACCGTCTCAACACAACAAGGCAGAAAACTAATGGCAGGAGATTCCTCTTCTGGGAAGATCAAGAGTGGAAGCAAGGTATCTAAAGTTGGTGGCAGAAAAGACATTGTGGAAAGCATAAGTGGTGATAGAGAAGGATCGTCATCAAACAACAAGGACTTCCCACAGAAGAAACGGTTGATAGAGAGGAACTCCACAAACGAGAAGGGTACATTTGTTCCTGAAAAACCAGTGGGTAAACTTAAGAAGCAGGTTCAACCTAATGTTGTTATGGATGAGCACATTAAGTGGAACAAGGAAAGTAAAGATACTACAGATGTTGTGTCATTTACTTTCACCTCACCCTTGGTCAAACCGTCGGCAGGACTGTCCAGACTGGTGGGTAAGTGGGATACAAGAAGCAACCTTGATATGGATGCAGGATGTGATAAAGATGATTCAGATAACAAGGCTGAAGGTCTGTCATCAGTGGGGCTGAAGTTTGTAAATGGTGATGCATTGAGCCTTCTCCTAGAAAAGAAGCTGAAGGAGCTAACATCAAAAATTGATCCATCAATCACCTTTACGAGAGGTGACACGTTTGTGCCTGCTACTTTTACCTTGGAGGAACCACCAACCTCTTCATGCAGCAATTGGGGCTCGGAAAGTGGAGTGTTTGACTGTAGCCCTTCTGAAGTCAAACCTTCTCAATATGATTACTGCCCTTCAGCTCAGTCATCTACAAAAGGCCAAATTTTCCGAGGCAGTAAAATAAAGGTACATATTTCTTTGCATTACCTTATGGTATATCACACCAACAATTCCTGAATATGTTGAGTATCTTTGTGAATAATTTGATAGCACTCCAATACAATCTAATTATAGGAACTATCATTTTACATTTTGCACCAATTATTTCTTTGAGAAGTGGATTTTGTGAAGAATTCTATGTCATAGTAGAATAGTGTACTTCATGTGCTTGCTCATTGCTCAATGTGATTGATTGTTTATAGCTTAATATCATTAATGAAATCTTCTTGCAAAAGAATTAAGGCACCTCTGTAGCTGTTCTGTGGTGACTATTCTAACGGCAACTTTAATATCTGGAAATGGATTTCATCAGTGTATTGTGTCTGACATATAATCATGAGTTGTATATTTCTTCTGTGGTGCTTGCCTCTCAGCTTTAGTTACAGCTCCTTGTAAATATACACAGAGACCCTGTCTGCTGAACCCATCAAGGAGGAACAATTAACATGTGGAATAATGAAAATGCAGGGAGTTTTTTTAATTCTAGCATGTAGAATAATGATAATGGCAGGGAGTTGTAGTTTTTTTTGGGGATGTGCTAAAGGTTCCTTAGCTACTTAGACTTACATTCTGGAGTCATAATTGTGGGCTTACTATGCGTGGCAGTTTAGTATGCACATGACTGCATGAATCCTTATGTGCCACTTCCTTAGGTGTAGATGCAATCTTAATACAATATTTCACATGCATTTAGGTGGAAGAACAAGAATGCAGCAGCATAAGTAATGCAAGGAAGGAACAGGAAAATGAAGAGCTAAGTCCCCTATCTGTACTTGAACCAACCTCTCTAAGTGAGAGTTGCTGGTCTTCCGAGTGTTCAGGCAGCAGCAGTGGTAATTCACCTAACATGAACTTCTGATATATTCTTGAACTGTTGACATTTTTGTACCCCTGAAGATTAATCATTCTTGCCTCATGACAGGGGGTAAGAGTTATTCATCAATTTTTGATGTTAAGAATGGCGAAGGGAATTTCTTGATTAACCCAGCATCGGTTGATATCGAGGCAAAGACAACAGTAGACTCAGCCTCTTCCGCATCTGTAGATACATCAGACATTTCAGATGTCACCCAATGTTCTAAAACATCAAGACACACAGAGCTGGACTACATTGCAGACGTGTTAAGCAGTGTCAACTTGACAACAGATGAACTGGGACCACTCTTTGTCGATCAGGATAGACCAGCTTTGGACTCGTCCCTCTTCGAGAAATTGGAGAACATGCATGTGTACAACAAACAAGGGAAAGAGCCCTTTTGCCGTGGAGGGTACAGGCGGCTGTTGTTCGACTGCGTAAATGAGTGCCTGGAGACAAGGCGCACGGCCTACTTCCGGGCAGGATATGCAGCATGGAGCAAGGGAGCAGCAGCGCTGAGCCGGGGCGTTGAGGCCCAAGTCTGCAGTGAGATCACCAGCTGGAAGAGCATGGGAGACTGGACGGAGGATGAGCTTGTCGACAGGGACATGAGCAGCGGGCTGGGCACATGGGTCGACTTCCGGGTGGAGGAGTTCGAGGCTGGTGTGGAGGTGGAGAACCACGTACTGGGCTCGCTGCTTGACGAGGTCGTCGCCGACATGGTCGTGGGACGCCACGGCAGGAGTGTAAATTTGTAGTTTGAGATGAATCGTGTGGTTGTTGGTCTGTAATTTTGCTGTTACATATCCCCTATTTATTATGTCACCCCAGACATGTTGTTCAGAACAGTGATAAATGTTGTTTACCCAATGAGATAGATAGTTTTCACTTTTCAGCTCGATTGCTGAATCTGCTTGCCCTGCTTGACATGGTTTCTGAGTTTTTTACCCATCGGACATGGTGATAGCAGCGTGGTGGTTGGGGGCAGAAACTTTCTACCAGACAGCTAAAACAAGGCACACCGCCCAAGTTGACATAGGACTGCAGTAAATCCAATCGGGGCCCAACCCGTTCGGCTGAGTGGCTGACACCGCCTCACCCCATGCAGCTTGCAGCCCCATCCGGCCATCCCCGTCCCATCGCCATTCGCCACGCCTAGACCCAACCTTGGTTCGTTCCGGACAGTTATCACCGCTCCCATTCCGTTCTTTCTCCATTTATTTATAACCTCTCCCCAGCCTCCCCTTCCCAGTTCCCACCACCTCCACCACCACTTCACCATAACCAGGTCAACCTGGCGCAAGGAGCACGAACAGGAACAGTGCAGCGGAGCAAGGGCACCCGCAGCCGCAGGCCATGGACGATGACATCGACAGCTCCTGCTCCACCCCGTTCGCCAGCGCGCCGTCCAGCCCGGGACGTCCCCAGGCCCTCGGCGGCGGCGGCGGCTACTTCTTCAGCGCGCCGGCCAGCCCCATCCACCACCTCCTCCTCTCGACCTCGTGCTCCGCCTCCGCGACCCCCAGCTCCGGTGTTCGTGGGTGCGGGGGCGACGCGGAGTTCGAGTTCGGCGGGCCTGGCGGGCCCATGATCTCCGCCGACGAGCTCTTCCACAACGGCCAGATCCGGCCGCTCACGCTGCCCCCACTCCCGGATCTCGACCCCGGAAGCGACGACGACGAGGACTGCGTGGGCGGCCGCGCGCCGACGCGCGGCCGCGACCTCACGCCCCGGAGCGCGTCCGTGCACCGCCGCGCGCGGTCCATGTCCCCGCTCCGCAGCGCGTCACCGCGGCTCAAGCTGATCAATGCGCTCGTCGTCCCGGCGCCGGATCTCGGCCCCGGCCCCGGCCCCGACGCGACGGGAACGCACGGGGAGGCAGCCCCGCCGGTAACCGCCTCGTCCCGCTCGTCCTCGTCCTCGTCCTCCTCCACGTCCTCCTCGTCCTCGTCGGGCACGTCGTCAGCGCGCGGGTCCCGGCGCTGGGTGTTCATCAGGGACATGCTCCTCCACCGCAGCAAGAGCGAGCCAGGCAGCGGCGCCCACGCGCACGACGCCCCCGGGGCGCCCGCCGCTAACAAGCCCGAACGAGCCTGGCCCTTCTCCTCCCCGTCCTGGGTAACCAGGGACAGGCTCCGCCCCTCTCGCGCGCCGCCAGCGACGGAGAACGCTTGCGGTCCCGGTGGCGAGGATGGCCGGCCGCGGGGGCAGGGTAGGGGCCGGGGCCGGAGCAGGCGGCGACGTTCCACTACGGTGGCGGCGGCGCACGAGAGGCTCTACGCGGCGCCGAACCGTGCGCAGGCGGAGGAGATGCGGCGGCGCACGTTCCTTCCCTACCGGCAGGGCCTCCTGGGTTGCCTGGGCTTCAGCTCCCGCGGCTACGGCGCGCTTCACGGGCTCACCAAAACCCTCAACCCCGTGTTCTCTCGGTGAAAAGTCATCGTCAAAAGGCTCCTCCCCCGCAAAAGGTAAAAATCGAAAGGAAACCAGAGATCGGGCCAGGAGATTGATTTGCTACATGTTCGTCGTGTTCATGTCTGCGAGCATTTTTTTTTATCTTCGTTGTTTGTGCGCGTTCTGTATATATAGCAGTGTCAGTGTCGAGTTCGGATTGGAAGGTAGTTTGCCGATGGTCACGTCAAGCAGAAGTGCAGAACATCTGAGACAGATGCAATGCAATCGATGAATATGGCGCGAAAACAGTCGCTGGCGCCTTTTCTGTGTGCGTGGTAGTGTGTGTGCGCTAAGTATAAAAGCGTGTGCTGTTGCAGTATCCTGTGAAAGCAGTCTGTCTCGCTGCACCAGATCTGTAGTACACTAGTACTGCTCCAATACGTGTAGCTCCTTCAGCTAGGACGATGAAGCAGCTTGGGTTCGGCTGGCGACACGTCCGTAAAATACGTGTATTCCTACGGGGGCATAGTATACGTCGTATTGAGCGCAACTCTCGGCTTTTACTGCTGGACGTGGTCTTGCAGTTGCACGGAGATTTTTTCCTCTGTTTGAGAGGCGTACGAACCTGCCCTGCAACGTGCAACCATCTTTGCACCTCCTTTACGCCGCCCCCGCTTTTGGGAGCCGGTACGGCACGAACAAAAAGATAGGCACGCGCACGTAGACGCCCGTCGGCATTGCATCGACGATTTCACACAGGCATGACGCCCGTCGGCCGTCGGCATGGATCGACAGGAAGATCATCCGTATCGTTCACTCGCGTCAAAGTCATGCGTCTCCTTCCCCGTCGTCAAGAACTCAAGATGCATTGGACGTCGGGAAAGCTGCGCTCGGATCGCATGCACTGCAGCAGCATCGGCATGGCGGATGGTGCGGCGCCGCCGCCGGCGGTGCGGCGTCGGCGAGCTGGGGGCGGGGACTCGGCACGGATGGTCCGTGCATAAACAATAATAAATGTGGAGGACTGGAGGCACATGGGCGGAGGGGTCTCGCGTGCGCACGTGCTGTGTCGGGCTCGGGTGATGGCCGGCCGCCTCGTGCCCTCGTCCTCGATCCTCCGCTCTCTGCCTGCCCGTATCATTGGGGACGTTTCCAGATCCGGGACGCGCGTGCGGACAAACCCGGACACGGCCCCACCAGCTTGGTGCGTTGCTGACGTGTGGGCACTCCCGCAGGCCGCACTCCCGCACAGCGTTGCCTGCTCGCTTGCAATCCCAGCTGATATATGCCGTCCTTGTTACAATGTTACTGCGGTGAAAAAAAAACGCTTTTGAATACGGCTGAAATAAGGGCCTCTTGAGAAGCCCCGCAGGGCTAAGAAACAGTTTTAATCTCCGGTTTCGAGAAACTGGTTTATGGAAACAAACTAAGGGCCCGTTTGGCACAGCTCTAGCTCCTAATTCTAAGCGAGGATCTAGAGGAGCCGTGCCAAATGGGTATTTTTTAAAACTGATTCTCGTGTGGAGCTGAAAGATCGGGAGTCGTTTTTGTGAAGAAAGGTGGGATCTAAAAAAACCTGCTCCACCCTCCCTTAAAACAGCTCCTCAACCAACCAAATATGGACCTCCCCTTAAAGTTTGATCGAAATTACCCGCAATTGCCATTGGACAAAAAAATAACGAGCCAATTTATGGATTAAACATTTGAGACCATTTTATGCACTACTATGATGGAAATATTTTATATTGTTATTGTTTCATATCTTTTTCCATATATGCATCCTACTTATTAGTTTGTAACAAAGTTGAACTGCAAAGGGTAAAACAGACAATCACCACAGACCACCAACTCTCAGAAGACAAGAATCAATTTACCTGCCAAACGGTTTTAAAAATGATTCTGATTTTCTAGGAGAATGGGGAGGATCAGCTCCTCATGAGGATCAGGATCTGGAGCTAAAGAAGCAGGAGCTGGAGCTTTGCCAAACAGGCTCTAAGTGTACGTGTTTAGAAGCCAGTTTCTAGTTTTTTATGCATAAATACAAGTCTACTCTTATTCTATTTTAAAAATAATTGATTCAATTATCTCTTTTTTTATGCCAACTTTAACTATAGATTAAACTTATATTATTATTTTAAAAATACTCCCTCATTTATGAAGAATTACAATGTAGTAACTGGGGTAAAATTGTAATTTCATACAAAGATGTATACGCACTCATCCATATAAATAGATAAACAATGCCACAGCTAAAGAGATAGACTATTTATAAACATCGTTGGTGCCATTCTTGTGAGTGAAGAGCCTTCGATGGTACTAATGTACTAAAGCTCCTCCATTAGTATATGTCTATAACATGCTCACATATATATGAGTGGAAACTATAACCATTGGAGTAATGATCAATCAAATGGTGTCGAACTCTTATTGTTGTTCTTATTTTACACACTTGTTAAAATAGTCGCAACTCTATTTGATACCTTCTACTTCTAAAACCTTTGTAAGAAAGAAGGATTTTTAAATTAATGGTGTTGTCCTAATGTTGTTCTTTTCAAATTTTTGATAGATATCCAACATTTGGCTTTCACCTACGGTGAACTCACAATGACCATAGCCATGACTCATAGAAGTGTAAGGATTATTAGCATAACAGATTGTCGTAACAATATCGAATAACAAGGCTATAGTGAAGACAAGCATATCGAATCTAACAACTGAAGGCATGAGAAAAGAACGGTCGTAAAGCTATTGGTTGAATAGGATGGTGTCAATTTGGAGATTGAGGGGCTAGAAGCTATCTAGAGGCACATGGAGATCAAAAAACAAAAGCTACTTTAGGTTGTTCAGCTTTGGAGATAGATAGATGTTGGGGCAAAGGCGAAGACACTATCCTTCGCGCGAAACCTTCGTCGCCTCGCTACACCAACGAAGGCGAGATGACCAGCACGGTTGCCCTTCGTCCTCTCCATTGCAAGACGAAGGCCAGACTCCGACGAAGTCTGGCCGTCCTGTGTCCTAATCTCGCCCGAAGGCCCATGTGGAATTCAGCCCACTATAACGGGCCCTGCGTGAACAATCATGTTACGGGCCTCATCTGTAATAGCTTTTCTATAATGACGGTCTATAACCTCTCTTTATGGGAATATTCTGGGGATAGTCCAGGTATCCGAGGGCATAAACGTCCTTGCCTTGGGACGTTGGACACTCAGGCACCTATAAATACCCCCGTACAGTGCCCTTGAGAGGCCAGATTAGCAGAGCAATTGTCATCCCACGTTAAACTTTGTTTGCACTCTTTCCACTTCCCCGTTGGATCCACTTGCCTAGGAGAGCAAGTTCCAACATTTGGCGCCCACCGTTCGTGCTACGAACAAACCACCCATGATGGCCCCCCAAGAGAGCTAGTTCGAAGGCAGCCCTATCCGTCGATGAAGCGGCGAAGGCGGCGCTCCTGGCTGAGAAAAAAGGCAAGGCCCTCGCAGACAACACCCACCAAGAAGCCTCCGAAGACGAAGCTCTCATCAAGAGACAACGCCAAGAACACCCCACTCCCGAAGGCACCGTACGCACCTGCAGCTCCGGAGGGCAACCACAAGCACCACCCCCAGGCTTCGCTCTACCAGAGGGCGAAGATGCAGCAAAGGACGGCGAAGTCATCGGCATCTCAGCCGAAGAACAGCTACAGCTACGGGCCCTGCGCATCAAGAACCGCAACCTCCAAAAACAGAGAGACATCCTCGAGGCCAAGCGCCAACGTGTCACTGCGCAAGCCAAAGTGCGCCAGATGATACGGGATGAGGAACAAAGAGCCCGGGAGCTCGAGCAAGAGATCACGCTCATGTAGAGCGAAGGCCAGCATGATCTACAGCACAGCCCGCCCCTCCAACAGCGTGTGCCAGTCGGAGACTTATTCATACCCCAGCACGGGCCCTTCGTCCCGCATGCCACAGCTTTCTAAGGCATCAATTACCTTGATGAGCGAAGCCCCCTAGCCCCGCAACTCCAAGCATCACCGTGGACCGCCAACTTCAGAGCAGGGACGTACCCAAAGTACAACGGCAGCACCGACCTAGCACAATACATTATGAGCTACCAAGTCGCCGTCGCATCGGCCGGAGGGGATGACGCCACAATGGCCAAGTCGTTCATCATCGCCCTCGAGGGTCCAGCCTTGACCTGGTACAGCAGGCTGCCGCCGTTGTCCATCGACTCCTGGAAAGGACTCCGGGATAAGTTTCTGCTCAATTTCCAAGGGTACCGACCCGATATCGATGCCTTGGCCAAACTATCACTCTGCAAGCAGCAAGAGAAGGAAACCATACGGGAGTACTACCGCAAGTTCCTGACTCTCAAGTCACAACTGCCTTCGGTCGATGACCACATCGCGATACATTACGCCATCAACGGCCTTCAGGCTGGCGTCCTATACAGTCACTGCATTAGGGACCCACCCAAAAATCTCCAGGAGCTATATCAGCTATTCGAGAAGTACACCAGATCCGAAGAGCTACACCAGCGAAAGGTCGAGTCCTAGAGAAATCCCAAGGACCCTCTGCAGTCTAGTCGAACCTAGACCAGGCCTTCGCAGTCAGACTCCAGACGAGACAACCGCAACTAGCAGTAGGTGCACAACATAGTCAACCAGCATCCGGCCGACGAAGCCGTTCGTCGTCAGGAATATCCCCCCAGGGCCGCGGTAATGGCACGCGAGGCCGGGGCCGGGGACAGGCGCAACAACCGCGCAGATTTTACTGTTTGTTTCACGGTGAAGACTGTGCACACCCAATAAGGGATTGCCCAGAAACAAAAGCCACCAAGGACAGAATGTCTCGAGCACAACCAGCCAACAATCAAAGAGTTGTCGCGCACACATATCACCACCAGCAACCATACAACATCCATATTCAGCACCCACCCAACCACACATATCAACATCACCAGGAAGTACAAGTCCTTCCACCCCCGCCTCCGCCTCTGCATCACCCAAACCCACACCACCAAAATCACCCCCAGCACCAAAGCATGAAGACTTCGCCGATCAGCCATATCGCGGAGTCATTCACATGATCACCGGAGGGTCCAGCGTAGACTTCGAGACGAAGCGGCAAAAGAGGGATCACTACCGGAGTGTCAACCATGTCGCCTTCACCAGCCCGGTGGTACAAACAAGGTGGTCACACATGCTACTAACCTTCGATGCCAGAGATGTTGATCTGTGCAGCGCACCTCACGTCGACGCCATGGTAATCAACTGCAGCGTGGCTGGCTGGGACCTACATAAAGTCCTAGTTGGCAACGGCAGCCAGGCGGACATTATCTTCCTGCATGCCTTCGACCGCATGGGTATCAGCCACAACTTACTCAAGCCTTCGGACAACCCCCTATACGATTTCGGCGGCAAGGGCACTTTCCCTGTGGGCAAGTATTGAACTACCCCTGTCATTAGGCGTAGCACCCAATGCGCGGAGTGAGCAGGTTACCTTCAACATCATCGACATGGTTTATCCCTACAATGCTATAATGGGTCGGGGCTCCATCAACAAATTTGAAGCGGCCATTCACGGACTGTACCTATGCATGAAAATTCTAGGTCCGCAAGGGGTGATAACAGTTTATGGTAACCAACAGACTGCGCGCAACATTGAGAGAGACTTCGTTCCATGCCAACGGAACGTACACTGCCTTACAACACAACACGAAGTCTCCGAAGTGACCCGCCCAGCCACCGTCGAGAAAGTTAAGGCGCAGCTATAGAGCAACGATGGAACGAAGACAGTTTCCCTCGATCCGGCGACGCCCAAGCAAACGGTCGTAATAAGCGAAAACCTGACTTCGCAAGATGAGGAGAAACTCATCTCCTGTCTCTCCAGAAACAAGGACGTCTTCGCCTAGTCCGCCCTCGACCTGGTCGGAGTCAGCCGCACCGTCATCGAGTACGGTCTGGGCATCGACCCTTCGGTGCGCCCAAGAAAGCAGCGGCTGCACAAAATATCCGACGAGAAGACAGAAGCTACCAAAGCCAAAGTGCACCGCCTGCTGGAGGCCAACTTCATCGAACCAATCGCCTACCCTATGTGGCTTGCCAATGTAGTCATGGTATAGAAGAAAAGCGGCAAGTGGCGCATGTGCATAGACTTCACCAGCCTCAACAAGGCCTACCCCAAGGACAATTTTCCGCTACCACAGATCGACAAAATAGTCGATAGTGCAGCCGATTGCAAAGTCATGTCTCTTCTCGACTGCTTCTTCGGCTACCACCATATATACATGAAAGAGGAAGATAAGGTCAGCACCAGCTTCATCACATCCTTCGGCACGTACTGCTTCATCACGATGCTAGAGGGACTCAAGAACGCTGGGTCAACCTTCTCTTGCCTCACCAAGACGATGCTCGAGAGCCAAATGGGCCACAACATTTTCACGTACGTGGACGACATCGTCGTTGCAAGCAAAAATAAAGAAGATCACCTGGCTGACCTCGTAGAAACGTTCGCAAACATGCGCGACACACGACTTCGCCTCAACCCCGAGAAGTGCGTCTTCGGAGTTCGCTAGGGGAAGATACTGGGCTACCTGTTGTCGCACCATGGGATCAAGGCCAACTCGACCAAGATTCAAGCAATCATCAACATGACACCCCCGCAGTCAACTAGGGATGTCCAGCGTCTGACAGGCAGATTAGCCGCCCTTAACAGATTCATTTCCAGGTCCGCAGAGCGGAGTCTACCCTTCCTCAAGACACTGCGTGGTGTGAAAGACTTCGCGTGGGGACCAGAACAAGCGGCAGCCTTCACATCACTCAAGCAACACCTGTCAGACTTAGCAATTCTCACCAGTCCCGACCCCTTGCTACCTCTGCTGCTCTACATTGCAGCCTTGCCATATGCAGTCATCGTAGCGCTAGTCCAAGAGCAAGACAGAGAGGGCACGACCCGGCAGTGTCCAGTCTACTACGTCTCCGAAGTCCTAACGACCTCCAAGTGCAACATGACTGAACTAGAAAAAATCTCTTACACAGTCGTCATGGCATCGTGCAAGCTGTGCCACTACTTCAAGGCATTCAAGGTGCGGGTCACCTCGGACACGGGACTAGGAGAATTGTTTAGAAACCCGGAGGCGTCCGTCCGAATCGCCAAATGGGCAGCTGAACTCTCTGGGTACCACATCACCTTCGAACCTAGGACAGCAATCAAGTCGCAGGTCCTGGCAGACTTCATCGTCGACTGGACAGGGCCGACACGGCAGCAAGAAGAGCCTCCAAAGAAGGTATGAACCATCCACTGCGATGGTGCATGGTGCCATGCGGGGGTAGGCGCAGCTGCAATTATCACGTCACCCACAGGCGTCAAGCACAGATACGCAGCACGCCTTAGCTTCGCTTTGGAGTCCAACAGATGCACCAACAACATAGTAGAATACGAAGCCGTCATCCTGTGTTACCCCTGGTGTTACTGTCACTAAAACTTAGAGCATAACATCATGAGCATTGACATTTGCATATGTTTGACACACCTAGAGTGCATTCACTAGGTAAAAACTTCAAGCAAGTGTATTGTTGTAGCATTTTGCAAATAAGACCCTAGTATATGATACTTAACCCTAAAGGGGATCCTGAAGGGTAAAACAAGAGCCAAATAGAGAAAACTCCAAAGACTAAGTAAAATAGTCATAAAATATTACTAAGAATGGGTTTAAGTTGCAATTACACCCCTGAGATACCAGAAACCCTAATTGAGACCCTGGAAAACCCTAAATCCAAACCCTAGGGGCCTATGTGCAAAACTAGTCCACTTTTGGACTAAAGTGCAAAAATTATAATAATAAAGTGTCTTAAGTCTTATCGATCACAAATATGTGGATTTACAATTTAAACCCTAAGTTTTGGGCTTATATGCAAAAAGCCACACTTTTTCTTAAATGGCTAAGTCTGAAATCAGTGATATGGGCTCAACTTTGGGGCTTTGTAACTTTTAAATTCTAAGGTTTTTGCCCTAGGTCACCACAACAATTTTGTAGCTCTATGAAAGAAGAACAACTTTGCTTAAGAGTGCAAGCATAGTTATTGAGAAGAAATTGGAGAAAATTACACCCAAAGATGGGCTGTCAGGCTATTAAAGTGTGAATTTCACACTGACAGGGTAACCACAGAGACTTTGGGCATGAATTCAAGCTTGATTCAATAGGAATTTGGTTATGGCTGCTATGGCAAAATTGTAGCTGGTTTGTAGCTCTACAACTTTGCTGCAGAGATCTGGACGAGTTGCCATAGAAATCTGGAAGAAATTTGGCCCTAAACCTTGGCTGTTAGACACACTGAATCAGAGTTGCCATGGTACAGTGCCTGAACAGATCAGACCGCCAGCGCAGGGTGCTCGCCGCCGACGAGCCACACACGATTTGTGTCATCGTCGCCGTGATTCATGCTCGGATTATTTGGTTAGCACTCGGGGTCGAGTAAATATCCTCGCCGTGGATAGGTCCGGCCGGTAAACAAATCCGACCACCGTACGGAGCTTACCGCGGCGGAATCCGATAAGTACGCCGATGACCGCCGCTTCCCGGCCTTGCGCCGCATGTCCATGCACTCCCACCGCATCGCCATGACCTCCTCTCGCTCCCCGTTGATCGCCGGAGTAATTGCCACGGCATCAGACACGAATTCACTGCACCAGTGAACTTCCCCTTTTTCTGACCGCCGCGCGTCTCGCCCAAATTCACGGCCACCACTCACTACGCCTATAAATTGAGCCCGCCGCGAGCTCCGTAAGGCAGTTAAGTATCCAGCCACCAAGAATTAGCCTCGATCGTTCGCCAGAGTGTGCGAATTTTGAACTTCCCCCAATTTGCTCAAGAACACCGTGAAAACAACCTCACCGCGGCCAGCTCAACTCAGGTCAGTCCAAGTCCCTCTGCTGCTTGTTCTAGCATCCTTAGGTCCCCCTCAAGCTCCTCGACCCCTTTAATTGAACTGGACCGCCAGGGATCATCGGGAACGTGCTATTCTTTTGGTCAGCCGCACTGTCGCCGTTGCCAGAGCTAACCAATTAATCGTTCTTGAAATTTATTTAGGGAAAACCTTCATACGGACTCGGATTTGGTTTCGGCCAAAGTTTGGAACTAGTCCTTGTTCCGTTTGGCCGGTCCAGATGCTCGCCGGAGCTCTGCTGTGCCGTGCACCGTCGGGGACCACAGGCGGTGAAGAAATAGAACTCGGGGGACTCCTGTGTAAACTGTCAGTGACTCTAGAAAACAGTGATTGAACCCACTTCGGGTTAGTCAGTAAACCGAGGGCCTTTTCGCAAAGCAGCCAGCGCGGGCGCGGGCACGCGCGTTTTCCCGTGTTAGTTGGGCCGCCTGGGCTGAAATCAGCCCAGGACTGTTCATTCTTTTCTTTTTTCTTTTTCGGGCAGAACTCCAGCAATTTTAGAAAATGGTAGAAAAATGGTAAAAATGCCAAACTAATTTTTCTATATTCCTAATTTTCCATAGTATTTAATAAAAATAGTTTCATAATTTTTAGGTCAAATAAGTAATTTTGGAGCATTTAAAATAGCCTAAAGCATTGGTTCTAGATTTTTAGAAAATATTTAATAATTTCAAAAATGCCCAAACTTTTTATATGAACTCAAAATAATATTTAGAAGCTTTGGGTAGAATTTGGTTTGATTTGGACCTTGTTTGATACTTAGAACCCAAAACCCTACCCACCCCCCTGCTCTTTGAACTTCACTGTTGACTCCGGAAACCCTAAGTTCTCGGAGTTCCGTGAAGGAAAATTGTATTCAAGAACTTTAGATAATAAATTCTTATTATTTTTGCACTCTCATGAGCATTTCATGGCATTCATTCTTATATACACATATATGGTTATATCTAGAAAACGAAGAAAAGGTTGAAGTAGAAGAGGAGAAGACTTCACCACCACCACCTGCGGAACCTTAGGCAGGGAATTGTTTTTACTTTGACATCTGTGGATCCATGCCTGACTCACCCATAAACGAAGGCAAGCCCCGATGCATTTGCCACCACCTTGTGATTTAAAGATCTTTTTCACTTGCTTGATGCATTAGGTAATAGGAGTTGATTGTTAAAACAATTCCTGCATTATCTTCCTTGAATTTGATTACCTTCCTTGATCACCATTTTACAAAGGGTTTTGATGCTTAGCCTTGCTTTAGAAAAACAAAATTTTTTGTTTTTACAAAATATGATGTGGTAAAAAGCGGGTGGGATGTTTTCGAAAATAAAACTTGATGGTGGATCCATCATGGCCGTGATGGGTTCAACATCGGAAAAGATGTACCTCTGCCAGGTACCAAGCTTTGGGTTTGAAATGATTAAGCTGAGACCGGGTGGGTGACTTGCACGAGAAAGGAGTCTCGGTGTAGTGTCTCTGTCTGAGTCGATTAAGGACCGTGTCGATGTAGGCTTGCTGACCGAGGACCCTTTAACTGGTCACATGCCTCATCATGGGTAAGCCTTGCCTCGGGCAGACTAAGGCCAGAATAAGATAACACGAAATGGGCGTGGAGCGGTGGCGAGAGTAGCGTGTACCCTCCGTGGCAAGAGGCTGGACGGTGGTGTATCTGTGCTCTCGGTTTGCGTGAACCTGATCCGGTCTTAAGAACCTCGGTGGCGGGTTGACATATGCAAGGGTTAAGTGCTACATATGTCGTGTGATTGGAGATCCTCAGCTGAGTATAATCGATTCGGATCGCCGTACCTTCGCGGTTATGAAGACTTGGTCACTACCCTACACGTAGCATTCCACTAAAGATGATGGGTATTTGTCAAGAAATTGGCTAGTGCAGGACCAACGATTGAACTAGGGTAGAAAGAACTCTAGTTGCAGGTAATTGAACTTAACTTGACAAATAAAACTGGATTTTTAAGGATCCACTTTAGTAAGCATTTCTGCAAAACAGAGTCTTTGAGTATTGAGAAGCCTTACCTTGACTCCCTAAAAGCCAGCATACCCTTGAGAGTCTTTTCTTTAGTCGGGTAAGTCTTGCTGAGTAATTCCATACTCAGGGTTTGTTTTTAGGTGAGGAAGCAACAAACTTTTGTTGTTTCTGTTCCAAGGTGGTTCCAAAAGAAGAAAAGCAAGAATGAAGCTACGAGAGGAAGAGTTCCTCCATAAGAACTTTGTTTAAAAACTTATCGGGAGAGGTTTTTGCCTCCCTTTGTGTGTAATAATAATATTACTCTGCACTCATAAGTTATCCTGGTCTGTAATATATAACTTTGTCTTACTTTTAAATAAATGTAAACTTTTGTAATCGCTTCCGCATCTCCGATGATCTGTAATGTCTGCGTGACGGGTGAAACGCTCTTGGGAAAGGTAAGAAAAGCAGATACCGAACTTGTCAAGTAATTTAGGGGCACCTACAGGGTTGTCTGAGGTCCGTTGGACAAGGACAACTGTAGGTGGGCCTAATAACTTGGGAGGTTCTGTCACAGCTAGTATCGGAGCGAAGCCCTTCTCTGCAGATATTACGAGACATCTTCAAAAGAATTTTCTAAAGACTCATCTAGAAAATTTCTTCCCTTCTTATCTATTATTTCTGAAAAGTTTATATGAAAGACCAGATAGGAGGAGTGCAATGTATAGAAGGTTGAATCAACTAAGGTTGGTTCTGTAATTACACATGCATCATGCTAAGAACTATGTTAATAAAAATTTTCCCCCTTAGAAAAATGCCACCGCGCACGAGGAAAACCGCGCGCAAGCATACTGGCCCAATTGGTGTGCCACGTCATCAACTTGCCCCAAGACACGAGGATAGCAGTAGTGGGAGTAATGATCCGATCGGGGATCTTGAAGCGCAAGTGAATCAGCTTCAAACAGAACTCCGACGTAGGACTGACATTTGGGTTGCGGATGGCGACAAAATCAATGAATTAAGAAGCGACATCCGCCGCCTGCAGGATCAGCTCGCAGATCGAGATTTAGCACTCGACTGGGCGGTTCAATCTCGTTCGATTGCCTGGGCTAAGGAGGCAAAAGCTCGAGCTAGAGTAGAACAACTTAGCTCAGCCATCGATAACCTGCAGGCTTATTGCAATACTCTACATGAAGAAGTTCATGTACTGTATTCACAGTTGCTTCCCAATGTGCCTGCGGATTCTGTCGGGACAGAAGCCGGACCTTCTCATGTAGCGGGAGAAGCTTTTGGTGGTGAATTGGACCTTTTCAGGCCCCCTCCCTCTATGAAGTTGGTCGATGAGTGGTCTCCTACGCCCGACAGTGAGGCTACCAAGAGTGATAGGAAGTAGGAATAGTATAGTTGTAGAATTAGTAGTGTTATTGTATAATGGGTACTGTAATCCTGTTGTAAAAATTCAAGTCTGTAATATTACTCTTTTTAGTAATGTAAAATGGATGGTTTCTTTGTCATATCATATTGTTTTCAAATGTTTGTTGCCACAGATGCCTTCCCGGACTCGTGCTCAGGATGGGGCTAGTACCTCTCGTGGGAGGGAGGCAACACCAAACCCACCTCCAGTCCCTCCCACACTTGCCGAGGCTATCGCCGCCTTGGTGAGCGCTACAGCAGATAATACCCGTTTCCTACGGGAGATGGCAGGTCAGCAGCTTCAACAACAAGGCGGGCGGGGCTATCCGCAAGGGCCCCGTGAGACATCTTATTTGGACTTCTCCGAAACGCGTCCACCGTTGTTCGTCAAGGCAGAAGACCCTTTAGAGGCAGACGAATGGATCCGCGTCATTGAGCAGAAATTTGGACTTCTTCGATGTTCCAAAACTCAGAAGCCCCTATTCGCAGCTTAGTAAATGCGTGGCCCTGCTAGCACCTGGTGGGGAAACTTTGTGGCCGTTCAGCTGGCCAATCATCAGATTACATGGGAAGAATTTAAGCTGGCCTTCCGTGAACATTACATACCTGAAGGAGTACTCCACATGAAACAGGAAGAGTTCATGAAGTTGAAGCAAGGCGGAGATACGGTCACCCAGTATCTCAATAAGTTTAATCACTTATCTCAGTATGCGATTGACCAAGTCAACACTGACACAAAGAAGAAGAACTGTTTCATGAGGGGTTTAAATGATTGGATGCAAAGGAAAATGGCTACCTGCATCGACCTCACATACGGAAGGGCTGTTAGCACAGCGCTGGCAGTCGAATCTAAATATACAAGTTCTAGAAAGATCAAGGGGAGTGGAGGTAATAGGCCTAATCAGGGCCCCGAGAAAAGGCAAGGGTTAGTTATCCGGCCTTTTAATCAGGGTCGTTCTTCAACACGCCCACCCTCCTTCCTGTTCAAACAACCAGTGTTCATTCGTCCCAATGCTACCCCTACTGCAACAAGTCAGCCGGGTGCCCTTGGCACTCGTTTCCCGGCCCTTCCCAGTTCATCAACAGGATGTTTCAATTGCGGAAAATCTGGGCATTTTATTAAGGATTGCCCTTATCCGAAGCAGAATCGCACAAACAATCAACAAGGTACTGGAAATTCTTCTCAAGCTAAGGGAAATGCAGGCAAGAATACAAAAAAGACGGGACGAATTTATTACACGCAAGTGGCCACCACACCGGACGGTGAACTGGTAATGATGGGTACGCTCCTTGTGGCCAATCATCCCGCAATTATTCTCTTTGATTCTGGTGCTTCACATACATTCATCAGCAAGAAATTTGTGGAGCAACATTGCATTTCATACCATGAATCAAAAGAAGGGTTTAAAATTCAGTCACCTGGGGGACAAATCTTTACTAGGGAAGTGGCTTTCCAAGTGCCCGTAACATTGGCCGGACAGGACTTTCCTACTAATATGATTGTTCTGAAAGGCCAAGACATAGATGTGATTTTAGGCATGAATTGGTTGGCCCGACATAAAGCAACCCTCAACACTAATCAAAGAACCATCTGGTTGAGTCATAACCAAGAGGAAATTCTTTTGTCTATCCCCATTCCAACCAAAACTACTGGCAGAGTTTATGAAGCCATTATACCGGAGATCAAGGATATTCCGGTAGTATGCGAGTTCCCAGATGTCTTTCTAGAGGATTTGCCTGGATTACCACCCGAAAGAGATGTAGAGTTTGTAATTGAGTTAAAGCCCGGTACGGCTCCCATTTCTAGAAGATCGTACCGGATGCCTCCAAATGAACTGGCAGAATTAAAGATTCAATTACAAGATCTACTAGAGAAAGGATTCATCCGGCCAAGCTCGTCACCATGGGGTTGCCCAACCATATTCGTCAAAAAGAAGGATCAAACTTTACGGATGTGTGTGGATTATCGACCCCTGAATGAGGTCACTATCAAGAACAAGTACCCTCTTCCACGAATTGACATTTTATTTGATCAATTGACTAGGGCGAGGGTATTCTCCAAGATTGATCTCAGATCGGGCTATCATCAGATCCGTATACGGCCCGAGGATATACCAAAAACCGCATTCACTACGCGGTACGGACTATTTGAATACCTGGTAATGTCTTTCGGACTGACGAATGCTCTGGCCCACTTCACTTATTTGATGAACTCGGTATTCATGCCCGGTTGGACAAGTTTGTAGTGGTCTTCATAGATGATATTTTAATATATTCAAAAAATGAAGAGGAGCATGCTCAACATTTACGGGTCGTATTAACGCGCTTGAGAGAACATCAATTATATGCCAAGTTCAGTAAATGCGCGTTTTGGCTGGAAGAAATTCAATTTCTGGGACATGTACTGTCTGCCAGGGGGATTACGGTAGATCCTACCAAGGTCAAGGATATCTTGGAGTGGAAACCCCCAACCACTGTTCATCAAGTTCAAAGTTTCCTTGGACTAGCTGGTCATTACCGCCGATTTATACCAGATTTTTCTAAGCTTGTGAAGCCCATCACAAGCCTATTGAAGAATGATACTAAATTCAATTGGTCTTCAAAATGTAATGAAGCTTTTGAGAAATTGAAGACATTATTAACCACTGCTCCGGTATTGGCTCAACCGGACATTAATAAGCCCTTTGATGTGTATTGTGACGCATCAGGCAGTGGGCTCGGCTGCGTATTAATGCAAGAGGGCCGAGTAATTGCGTATGCTTCAAGGCAGTTGCGCCGGCATGAGGAGCATTATCCCACTCATGATCTGGAGCTAGCTGCAGTGGTTCATGCCCTGAAGATATGGCATCATTATTTGCTAGGGAATGTTTGTCATATTTATACAGACCATAAGAATTTGAAATACATCTTTACCCAGTCTGAGCTCAATATGAGACAAAGGAGATGGCTCGAGCTAATCAAGGATTATGAATTAGAGATCCATTATCACCCAGGCAAAGCAAATGTACTGGCAGATGCACTTAGTCGCAAGGCTTCCTGCCATTGTTTAACTATGAGGACTTCTGACATTACATTGTGCCAGGAGATGGAAAACCTGAACCTGGGAATGATTCAGCATGGGACTTCAAATCACTTGAAGCTGGAGTCAGTCATCTTACAAAGGATAATTGACGCACAGAAAAATGATGAGGGTATGAAACATATACGTGAGAAGATAAGGGCTGGAAAAGCCAATTGTTTCCGAGAAGACGATCAAGGCGTGGTATGGTTTAACAACCGCATAGTGGTGCCTAAAAATGAAGGGGTCCGCCAGCAAATTTTAGACGAAGCACATCTTAGTCGTTATTCTATTCATCCCGGAAGCACTAAGATGTATCAATATCTAAAACAGCATTACTGGTGGACGAAGATGAAAATTGAAATTGCACGCTATGTGGCTAGATGTGACACTTGTAAACGTGTCAAGGCCATACACCTGAAAGCTGCCGGTCCATTACAATCTTTACCAATACCAACATAGAAATGGGAAGATATAAGTATGGAATTTATTGTGGGATTGCCCAGAACCACAAAGGGAAATGACTCTATCTGGGTTATCGTTGATTGACTCACAAAGATCGCCTACTTCCTACCCGTCAGGGCAAAATACACAGTGGCTACTTATGCAACATTATACATTGCCCGTATTCTCAGTTTGCATGGTATTCCGAAGACGATAGTGTCAGATCATGGATCGCAATTCGTGTCCAAATTCTGGGAAGAACTTCATAAATCCCTGGGTACTAAATTGCTCCACAGCTCAACCTATCACCCTCAAACCAGTGGGCAGACTGAGAGGGTAAATCAGATACTGGAAGATATGTTGCAGGCATGTGTGTTGGACTTCTCACAAAAATGGGATGAATGTTTACCATTAGCGGAGTTCTCATATAATAATAGCTATCAGGAAAGTATCAAGATGGCACCCTTCGAAGCTTTATATGGACGACGATGTCGTACTCCGCTAAATTGGTCTGAACCAGGAGAAAGGTACTTCTTCAAGCCTGATATGGTAAAAGAAACCAAAGAAAAAGTTCGAAAAATAGTTCATAATTTGAAGAAAGCTCAAGCTCGTCAAAAGAATTATGCAGACAAACGGCGAATGCCCTTATATTTTCTGGTAGGGGATTATGTTTATCTGAAGGTCTCCCCAATGAAGGGTGTATCGTGTTTCGGGGTTAAAGGGAAGTGTTGGAACTTGCTCACTGGTGCAAGTTGATCCAACGGGGGGGGGGGGGGGGGGTTAGCAACGTAAACAGGGTTTTCGCACGAGATGGCAATAGCTCTCTTAATCTAGCCTCTCAAGGGCACTGTGCGGGGGTATTTATAGGTATCTGAGTGCCCAGCGTCGTGTGTTAAGGACGCATGTGCCCTCAGACACCTAGGTTATCCCCGGAATATTCCCATAAAGCGGGGTTACAGACCGTAATTACAGGGAGGCCTTTACAAATTAGGCCCGTAACGCACAACGGCCACGCAGGGCCTGTTACAATGGGCCGGACCACACGTGGGCCTCCATTCTGGACGGGGTCGCAAGATGAGACGACCTCGTCACAGGTCTCCGTCCGGTGGCGTATGAGGCGAAGGGTAAGTTTGCATGTTGTCTTGTCTCTATTGGAGCAGCGAGGACGGCGAAGGCCTCGAGCGAAGGGTGGCGTCTTCGCCTTCGCCCCAACATTTGCCCTCCGAGGGACCAGTTCGACTAAGTCATCTGGTGCCGAAGACGTTGCTAGATGGCGGAGACGCTGCCCTCGCTCGAAGTGGTTCCGCGGGGGGTTTTTGACATGACCGTTGATTGATGCCGTACTGTCGGATTGCGGGTTTCCCGAAGCGTCGCGCCCTGTGTATAAAAAGGGGGCGGGGGGCGGCGCGTTTTGAACTTTATCTTTCTGCGCTCCGCGAAAACCCTAACCACCTTCTCAAACCTCTCGCTGCTCGTCTGCCCTCCTTGCTCCTGTTCGTCGGAGATCTGGCCCACGTGAAGCAGACCGCCCGCCGCCGCCGACGGTATGTAGCGATGCCGACCTCTTCTTCTTCTGCTGCCGCTACGCCGTTGGCCGACGCGTCGTCTGAGGAGACGCTGAGTACTGTGGCGGCGGAGGAGTTGCGCGCCGGCGACACGGTGGATTTTGGCGCATCGCGGATGTCCTCGGTTCGCGTGCAAGACATGCAGCGGCTGGGTTATTTTGGTGGCGGAGTCGCTCGTGTCCCGGGGCGGAGGAGGTCCCCGAGCCAGAAGGCGAGTTGGTTGTTTTCGAGGCATTCTTCGACGCTGGCCTTCGCCTGCCTGCGCATCGGTTCGTGGGAGAGGTCCTGCGTAGATTCAACGTCCAGGTCCACCAGCTGACGCCGAACGCCGTGGTGGCCCTGTCAAAATATGTTTGGGCGACGACTTCGTACGGTGGGCAGCCATCGGTCGAAGTCTTCGTGAAGCACTATTGCCTGCACTGACAGAAAAGGATGACCGGAAATAAGGTTGCTCAGTTTGGGTCCTGTACATTTACGCCGAAGACCGGCAAGACCTCGATGGAGGTAGTTGACTTGGTTCCTTGCGCCCGCAATAAATGGGGCAACTGGCATGAGTTTTGGTTCTACCTTGCGGAGGGCACAGTCGAAGACCATCCGGGGCTCCCCGTGGCCGAGATGTGCTCGCATTATTACTCCGCATACCCGCAGTTTGAAGTGGCGGAGGAGGATGCGGATGAAGGGGCCCTGCGGTGCGCGGCCGGCCTGAGTAGCGGGCGCGATTTGGTTGAGGAGTTTGTGGCCTATGGGGTGTGGCCTTTGGCGCATGGCTAGGCGCTGGGCGAAGTATGCCCTCGCCAGATGCCTTCCCGCGGTGGGATGCTGGTGCGAAGTCCCGCCTTCGCATTGGATTTGCATAGTCGCGATCCCGCCGCATTCGTGCGTGAGGCGGAGGATGGGGCGGTGCGGATTGTTGGCCGGTACGTGCCGAAGACGGAGGGCCAGCGTAGCTGGGATATACGCGGGTCCGACGATCGCTTGAACAGGGTCTTCGAGTTAAACCGTCTGCCGTATGGCGGTTATCCCGGGCAAGAAGATGCGGATCGTCGCGGGAAGAAACCGGCTGTAGAGGCTGGAGACGACCCCGCGCCGGCGGCCGCCCCATCCTCTAAGAAGAGGAAGCTAGGTACTGCTACAGGAGGACTGGGGGTTTCCGATGGTTTTGCTAGGGAATTGATGAGGACATGCGCGGCCCCCGGGGGAAGGATGTCTTCGCCCGAGCTCAGGGAGTCTTCGGCGCGGATGCTGAAGGTTACCGGGGGTTGGTGGCCTAAGAATGTTCCTATCCCCCATGCGGCCGGCGAAGACTTTTTTACATCTCGCTTGGTTCGTGATTGGAGAGTTTTTCCTTATGGACGGAATATTGCTGCTGTTGTGTCGGCAGTGATGGACAAGGACCATCAAGGAGCTGCGCAGAAGCGCCAGGCGGTCGTTAGGCTGCCTGAGGCTAGGCCGAAGAGGTTGCGGGGGACTGCGAAGGCTGCTGCCCCCGGCGGCAGCCAGCCGACGCTAGCGGCAAAGTCGGCCGCCCCTGGGTCCAGCAGGGTGTCGGAGGCTGTGAAGGCGGCCACCGCCGGTGGAACCAAGTCTGTCCCGGCCGGAGTCGCGAAGGCCCAAGAATTACCTCCGCCGGGCAAGCGCGTTGCTGACTTCGCCACCGATATTAGCGTGGAGGATTATCTCGTTGGTAAGTCGATAGCCCGAGTTTTTTTTAACTGTCAGTATGTTGCAGGGCCGGTCGAGGGGCAACTTGTTGTTGTTCCGCCTGCGGTGGCGACCGCAGCGGCTGCCGTGGTGCCTGGGGCGAGGGGTAGCGCTGTCAGCGCCGGTGGTGAGATTCCGGCACTCACTACCGTCAAGGACGAGGCGGGCGCTGTGTCCCGCCGGCTGAAGGAGGCATTAAGTCAGGTGAGTTGAGCTAGACTTTGGCTTTTACCAGTTTCGTTGGGATTGTGGTCTTATGTGTGTCTTGTAGGCGGCTGACTTCGCTGACCGCGTGGCATCGGGGGCCCTTACGGCGGTTGTGTCTGCCGAAGTCAAGAGACTTCGGGCGCAACATGCTGACGCCGTCCGGGAAAAGTCGGCCGCCGACAGCAAGCTGGCGGAGAAGGTGGCCGCACTGGAGGGCGAGAGGACTGACCTCCGGTGCCAACTGGCAGAGGAGAGAAGGGAGGCTAATGAGGCCTTCGCCAAGGCGCAGTCTGCGCAGGCGGAGGCCAATTTGGCGCGGGTGGAGGGTAGCCTTGCCAGATAGCACGCCGAGGAATGGGAGGAGCGGTTCAACGCCCTGCAGACCCGTGTGGAGAGGGCCGAGGCCTCGACGCGCACGGAGGCTGAGCGGACGCGCAAACAGCTTATGGACTCGTACCACGAGCTGGGCGCGCGGACCGCTGACTTCGAAGTGCCAGATCAAGAGCCCGAACTTCGCTGCCTCAAGTGGCTGCAGGAGGAGTTGCTGGTGCTCCCCGCCATTGTGGAGGGCTTTATGTCCTATGCCTCCCTGGTCACCTGCGAAGGGGCGGTGAACGCGCTGTCCCGCGAAGGGTGCCGACACTACGAGGTCTTCGACTAAGCTGATGAGGATTTCGAGCGCGAGATTTACAAGGTTGAGGACCCTGTGGTGAAGGAATCCGTGGGAGCCCTCTTCGACCGGATGTGGGGTCCCCACGGTCGGGAGGTGGTCAGGGAGCGGTCCGACATGGCGAGGGGTCAGGTAATGTTTGACTCTTGTTTAGTGTTGCTGAATGTGGGTTATATGTGGGCTTGATGAATCTGTGTGCTATTTCTCAGGCGACGCGTAACGAGAAAGTGGAGGACTTCGGGGCTTTGAACAGCGTGCAGCCTGATTCGGAGTCGAACCCGGTGGCGGCTGTGTCCGAAGTCGCCTCGGCGCCGCCCCCAGAAACCGTCGAAGGCACCCCTGATGCCCCCGCAGCCCCTACGGCCGGCGGTGGCTCGTCGCCAACTGCTGCGCCGAGGGCTGAGGATCCTGTGAAGATGGCGGCGGGGGATCCCGCGACGGCTGGGTCTTCGCAGGTGGCTTAGCGGGTGTGGGTAGTTAGGGAATTTTGTATATGTTGCTGAACCTTGGTTGCTACGCAGGTTCAAGATTTTGGGCCTGCGCACGCAACCGCTACTGCTAATTTTTTGGCGGCTTCGACCGTGGATGATGGGAATGAATCGGATGAATCTGCGTCTAAGTTTTCTGATTTTGGTGACTCTGGGAGTTCGGTTGAGTGGACTGAAGAGTCGTCGGATGAGGACTTGGATTACTTTGCGGCCTTGGATGTGGCGGCGGCGGAGACTTCGCCGCGTGCTGTGGACGCTGAAGTTGTGCCTGGTCCAAGTGCGGGGTGTAGGCGGCGAAGGGCGGTTGCGAAGCGTAGAGTGAGTGAGGCGGACGGCAGTCGGCTTCGTGTGGGCAGGGCTGGCAGGCAGGAACTGCTGTCCTTGCCAGTCGTTGCGAGTGTAGGTGAGGGGGAGCTGCGAAGTCTTTTTGCGGGTGAGGAGCTGAGGATAATGCAGTTTAACTATAGGGGGATGGGAATTATTCCGAAGGTTGAGCCGATGTAAAGTGTGATGCCCTCGCTATACATATGTAATGGCTTGTATGATGAGGTTGTGTGCCTTCGCACATTCGGCTACGCTCACGAAGGCGTTGCGCACTTGGTCTGTTGTATTTGTTATGTCGGTCTGGTGCGCATGTAGTCGGTCTTTGCGCGGACAGTTTGGTGTAGTTATTTTCGCAGTTGTTGTGCTTGGTCCGGCTGCACCCTTAGGCGACTTTTGCACGGAGACTTCGATTTTTCGCACTTGTTGTGCTAATCCGGCTGCACCCTTAGGCGACTTTTGCACGGATAGTCTTTTTTGAGGAAGACTTCAATTTTTCACACTTGTTGTGCTAATCCGGCTGCACCCTTAGGCGACTTCTGCACGGAGACTTCGATTTTTCGCACTTGTTGTGCTAGTCCGGCTGCACCCTGAGGCGACTTCTGCACAGAGACTTCGATTTTTCGCACTTGTTGTGCTAGTCCGGCTGCACCCTTAGGCGACTTTTGCGCGGAGTGTCGCACGCGAGGGTAGCTAGCGCTGGGCCTCGCGGTGACTTTGTATTGGTCGAATGTCGAAGACCGTCGGCGCGGTCTTTTTTCGACGTAGATTTTTGCGGGGGATTTTTCACTTGTATATTACATGACTCCGCCTCGTTAAAAACCTCACCCCCCGGGAGGAAAAGAGTGCGGGCCAGAATAAAATTGTTTTGCGAATTACAAGGGCAAGCTGGCCCTGATGAGTCAAACAAAAAATTTGCGGAGATTGTCGATGTTCTAGGAATGCTCCAAGTCTTCGATGTTTGGTGTTGCGAGCCTGTATGCGCTGGGGGATGCCTTCGTCTTGACAATGAAAGGGCCCTCCCACTTGGGCTCCAGCTTGCCCCTGGACTCTGTCCGAGCTGTTCGGACGAGTACGAGGTCCCCTTCGCTGAATTCCCTCGGGATGACTGCGTGGTCGCGCCATGCTTTTGTGTAACACCCAGTTTTAAGGAACAAAGCCGGGTGTATCTCATACATGCGCCAAGAAGACAACATATATAATAACAGAGTGTATAGAGATAAATGTCATGATACATCAGAGTATTTATTACATAGCGGAAGACTTATTACAAAATAAAAGAATAAATATAAAACGAACTAAGGATCGTTGGCGCCAATGTCAACTGAGAAACGCCACCTAGATCAGATCGAATGCCTCAGTGTTAGGCGGCTCCTCTTCGACCACATGTTCTTCTCCTGTGGGGGGTGTGAGACAGCAAGAGTGAGCTCACATACGTTCATAGCTCAACAAGTCATGGGGAATAATGTGGCATGAACTCACCAAAGATGGGAGTTCACGAAGTGTAAGGCTAATCAATGAAATAAAGGCTGAGGCTGAGCATTGCTTTTATAAGTTGGTCAAAATTTTATTAGCAATTACTAAGTGTAAGTAAATACCAAACCTTAATAATAATAAAGAAAAGTAATAGAAAAATAATCCCAAATGCGATGCAAATGTCCAATTAAATTTAAGTTCCATAATGAATCATGTGAGGGTCCGAGCCGCTCATGATCGTGAGCACGACTAGTATACTAGTTTTACACTCTGCAGAGGTTGCGCATCTTTACCCACAAGTCATGTTACCCATCTGCCAAGAGACGGCCAATCCCATACACCTCTACCGAGGAGGCGAGGCAGGGTAACACTACGAGGCCTTTACAAAGTTCCACTAGCTTCAGAAATCCCGCTACAGTTTATAGGAAGCTCCAGTGCAGGGTTCTTGCCTGACCGCCATCACAGCAAAATCAACCAAGGACCTCCCTACACTGACCACTCCCCTACTGCCCTTGCCCCTTTCGGGTAAGGAAGACCTCCACTATCTTTCCTAGTTAATCAGCCAAGGGCATCCCATTAAACCCTTGTGGTAGCACTATTTTCCCAGGTGGTCGCTCCATGTTCCCATTAATTTAATGATCTTAACATGAACAGTAATAATAACAAGATAATAACAGAATAATCATGAGTAGTGTATCTCCATACCCAAATCCACATAAAGCAATAGCATGAACTACCCAAAACTTTAGTAGTAAAACAAGTGGTGAAACAAGGTATAAAGATAGTCAAAATCTAGGGTATCCTATTGGGTCCCATCAAAATTAACCTGTGCAGATCATTATAAATAATAAGAACATGAATGGGTAAAAGAAGTGATCAAGGGCACAACTTGCCTTCAACGAGCTCCTGCTCAGCTACTTCTACTTGTTGAACCTCAGATTCCACAGTGGCTTGCTCGTCTACTCGCATCAACACAATACATACATAGTATAGCATAAATTAACATCACATCCAACATGTAAATAAAATATACAGTAAAAATCTACACATTAAAATGAGATCATAGGAACTGGAATTATTAATTTTGGAGTTACAGATTTTAAGTTATGGATTTTCTAAGGTTTTATGCATTTAATATAAGATTAAGTGGGAAATAAATTTAAATGTGTATTTCATGTAAAAACAGTGGTACTATTTGATAGAGAATAATATTACAAAATTATAGGAACTGGAATGGGTCAATTTGGAGTTCATATGCATTTTCTATGAATTAAACAAGTTTCTAGATTTATTTTTGTATTAAAAATCGATTTCTAATATTAATTTCCTATTTTCAGCTCTCTTTGGATTGGGCGTCATTTTCTGTAAAACATAGGGGCGTTGGCGCAAAAGATCCTAAGACACATACCGCTCTGCACATCGGACTGCGGGTTGAATCTCTAAACTAATAAGGGGTTTTCTGCAAAGTGGAAACACGAAGGGGTATCGGCCGAGCACGGCCATCCGATTAGAAACGGATGGCGCCGATTGGATCAGGCGCATACCAATTCCGCGAGTAAACCAACCCGTCTGATCGGAGATCTGCGGCCCGGATTAAATTCTACCACGGTCCCCTCGCGACCCTCCGATCGCCAACGAACGGACGCGGATGAAACTCTACCAGATCTAATCTCCACCACAGCAAAAGGATTCGACGTCTGTAAACCGTCTTCCCCAATCGAGACCCGCGCACGGCGGCGCCGCCCATCACGCACGGCGGAGCCTGCGCCGGTGCACACCAATTTCGCGCCTCAACGCTCCCCGTTCTCAATCCGGCCACGATTCACGACAGGGGAAGTGACTTAAACATGGTGGGACCATGTACCGCAGCTGGGAGGCGATGGAGAGGGGTCGACCACGACGACAGCGATATGCGGCGGAGAAACCAACTCCGGTGAGGAATTCCCTCAATTCCAGCCGATGTCCTTGCACCAATCGCCCACCCGCGCACGACCAGAGCCACGACCACCCTATCCAACCGTAAACGCAGCCGGAGAGGCAGTCACCGGCGATGTTCCACGCGGCGGCGGAGCTCGATTTCCACCGCCCACCGTGTCTCTCTCTCGTCGCTCGCGGTAAAGAAAAGGAGAAATAGGGGGGAATGGCGCACGACTCGGCTGAGCCAGGTTTTGTAGCCCGGGTGAGGCACAACAACCACGACCGGCTAAATCGCGGGGTTGACGGAGTTTGGGTTCGCACGGCGAAGGACGTGCGGGTTCTGTTCAGGGTGGGGAGACGAAGCTGGCAAAACGGCCCCATCAGTCAGTGGAACAATGAAGTCTCTGGCGCGCCGTGGCCTATGACGGTGGGACCCATACGTCAGTGAAACAGAGCGCGAGCGAGAGAATGGTCGAGCGCGCGGTCCATACGCAGGGGCGTCTGAGGTGGCGGGCCCACGCGTCAGCGCCGCGCGTGCGTCTGGGCCACGCGGAGGCAATTCCAGGCTGGGCCGAAAGGGGAAGATCTGGCCCAAGTGGAGCTTTTATTCTTTTCTATTTTATTATCTATCCACTTTTCTCTATTTCCTAGTTCAATTTGAGTTAAAATTTGAATTCAAACCTTGGGCAAGTTTTATCCCCCAATCATATTGTGAAATGAAAAATACCCATTTTTGAAACATACTTATTGGTATTAGTTATATCGCCTTTCTCTCTTTCTTATTTTTAAACCCTATTTTCAAATCTAGGGTTTTTATTCCACTTCTAATGTCTATTATCTTATTATTTTTCTTGTTTACTATATTTTATATCATCACAAAAATGCACACGAAATAAGATCCGGCATGATGCACATGTCATTTATGTGTTCTTCGTTCTAATTATCCACTTTTAACTAGTGTTGATCACATGTAATGAATAGTAGAGGCCACAAACCATTGAGATTATCTATATCCTCTTTATTACATTTTTGAGTATTACATTTTGTTTGGGCTTGGTATTTATTTAGAGCCTGTAGAGCGAAGACGCGGTCTCCGTCGATAAGATCCTTCGAAGTGGGTTCGTCCACGTTGGGGACAGCTGACGAAATTGTTCGCGGGGACCCATGTTTTATTTCTTGTGGGGTCATGGCCTCCGATCCATATAGAAGGCGGAAAGGGGTGAACCCGGTCGCCCTGCACTAAGTCGTGTTTAGCGCCCAGACCACTTCAGGTAACAAATCGGGCCACCTGCCCTTTTTTCGTCGAGGAGCATCTTCTTGACAGCTGTGAAAATTTTTCCATTGGCGCGTTCCACAACTCCGTTGGACTGTGGGTGATATACTGAGGTGAAGGCAAGCTTGGTGCCAATGGAGAAGCAGAAATCCTTGAAGTCTTGGCTGTCAAACTGCTTGCCGTTGTCAACTGTGAGTTCGGACGGTACTCCGAAGCGGCAAACAATGTTTTGCCAGAAGAATTTCTGTGCAGTCTTTGATGTTACTGTGGAAACAGCCCTCGCCTCGATCCATTTGGTAAAATACTCAACAGCGACGAAGGTGAACTTGAGGTTCCCCTGAGCCATGGGCAGGGGCCCGACGATGTCCAGGCCCTAGCGCTAGAGAGGCCATGTGTGGGCGATCAGTTTTGTGAATTGCGAAGGGCTGCCTGATCGAGGAGAAAACTTCTGGCAGGCTTCGCAGGACCTTGTGACCCGATTTGCGGCGTAGATCATTGTGGGCCAGTAGAAACCTTGGTGGATCACCTTTGCGGCTAGGGCCCTTGGCCCTGCGTGAGAGCCGCAAGTACCACTGTGGACTTCGCGCAGGATTTGGACGCCTTCGGTTTTGGTGACACATTTAAGCATTGGCTGACTGACCCCCTTCTTGTAGAGCTGGCCCTCAATCAGTGCAAAGTCCCGGCTTCGATGTTTGAGGCGCTTGGCCTCGTTGATGTCGGTTGGGTGGTAGTACCCCTGTAGGAACAGGGTTATTGGTGCCCGCCAGTCTTCGGTCATAATAAGGTTGACTATGTAGTGGCCCTCGCTGTCATTGGTTATTTGGAGCCCTTCGGGGCTCCGGACGGCTGGCGTACCGATAACATGGTAGAACACGTCGGAGGGCAGGGACTCGCCTCTGGCGGCAGCCTTGGCCAATGCGTCGGCTTCTTCATTCTTGGCCCGGTCCACATGCTGCAAGGTGAATCCCTTGAATTGTCTCTCAAGACTTCGGATGGCCGCGAGGTATTGCATAAGTGCGGGGTCCTCTGCTGCATAGTCTTTCTCGACATGGCCGACGACTACCTTGGAGTCTGTTCTGACAATGCAGGTGGTGACACCAAGGGCTCTTAGTTTGCGGAGGCCGAGGATGATAGCTTCGTATTCTGCTGTGTTGTTTGTGCATCTGTTAGATTCCAGAGCGAAGCTTAAGCGTGCCGCGTATCTGTGCTTGACCCCAGCGGGTGAGGTGATGACTGCAGCAGCGCCTGCGCCCGCATGGCACCAAGCACCGTCGCAGTGGATTGTCCAAACCTTCTCTACGGACGGGTCCGGCTGTGTTATTGGCCCGGTCCAGTCGACGACGAAGTCTGCTAGAACTTGTGACTTGATCGCTATCCTGGGCTCGAAAGTGATGTGGTAGCCGGAGAGTTCGGCCGCCCATTTGGCGATCCGTACCGATGCCTCTGGGTTTCTGAATAATTCGCCGAGTCCCCTATCTGAGGTGACACGGACCTTGAATGCTTCAAAGTAGTGGCGCAATTTGCGCGAAGACATAACAACTGCATAGGCAATCTTTTCGAGTTCCGTCATGTTACATTTTGATGGTGTGAGCACTTCGGAGACGTAATAAACTGGGCACTGTCTGATCACGCCCTCTACTGTCTGCTCCTGAACCAGTGCCGCGCTGACCGCGTGCGGCGAGGCCGCAATGTAAAGCAACAGGGGTAGCGAAGAGTCGGGGCTTGTAAGAACCGCTAATTCCAACAGGTACTGTTTTAGTGAGGCGAAGGCCGCCGCCTGCTCTGGTCCCCAAGCGAAGTCTTTTGCGCCACGGAGTGTTTTGAGGAAGGGGAGACTTCGCTCAGCGGATTTGGAGATGAATCTGTTGAGGGTGGCCAATCTGCCCGTCAGGCGCTGGACGTCTCTGGCTAACTGCAGGGGCGTCATGTTGATGATGGCCTGGATTTTGGTTGGGTTGGCCTCGATGCAGCGGTGTGATACCAGGTAGCTCAATATTTTCCCCTGGCGAACGCCGAAGACGCACTTGTCGGGGTTCAGGCGAAGTCGTGCGTCCCGCATGTTCGCGAATGTCTCGTCGAGGTCAGCAAGATGGTCCTCCTTGCTCCTGCTGGCGACGACGATGTCATCCACATATGTGAATATATTTCTGCCGACTTGCCCCTCGAGCACTGTTTTGGTAAGCTGGGAGAAGGTGGACCCGGCGTTCTTGAGTCCCTCCGGCATTCTGATGAAGCAATATGTGCCGAAGGGTGTTATGAAGCTGGTGCTGGCCTTGTCTTCCTCCTTCATATATATTTGATGGTAACCGGAGAAGCAGTGGAGGAGAGACATGACTTCGCACCCGGTCGCGCTATCGACTATTTTGTCGATCCGAGGCAGCGAGAAATTGTCCTTTGGGCAGGCCTTGTTGAGACTGGTGAAGTCGATGCACATTCGCCACTTGCCACTCTTTTTCTGCACCATCACAACGTTGGAGAGCCACGTGGGGTAAGCCACTGGCTCGATAAATTTGGCTTCCAGGAGGCGATGTACCTCGGCCTTGGCGGCTTCTGTCTTCTCGTCGGACATTTTGCGGAGCCGCTGTTTTTTCGGTCTCACCGAAGGGTCGATTCCCAAGCTATGCTCAATTATGAATCGGCTGACCCCGACCAGGTCGAGGGCGGACCAGGCGAAGACGTCTTTGTTCTTGGACAAGCAGCATAGGAGTTTCTCCTCGTCATGCAAAGTGAGGTCTTCGCTGATGGTGACTGTCTGCTTGGGCGTGGCCTGGTCGAGGGGAACAGTCTTGGTCCCGTCGTTGCTCTGCAGCTGTGCCTTGTCGTGCTCTTTGTCGGTTTGACTGGCGGATGCAGGGACCTCGCGCTGGGCCGTGAGGCAGTGCACATTTCTTTGCCCGGGGACGAAGTCCCGCTCTATGTTGCGCGCAGTCTGCTGATTGTCGTAGACCGTGATGGCGCCTAACGGACCTGGTATCTTCATGCACAGGTACAGTCCGTGAATGGCTGCCTCAAACTTGTTGATGGAGCCCCGGTCCATGATGGCGGTGTACGGATACACCATGTCGACGATATCAAAGGTTATTTGCTCACTTCGGGCATTGGGTGCTACACCGAAGGAGAGAGGCAATTCTATTTTGCCAACAGGAAAAGTGCCCTTGCCGCCGAAGCCATACAATGGGTTGTCCGAAGGCTTGAGTAGGCTGTGGCTTATGCCCATGCGGTCGAAGGCATGGAGGAAAATGATGTCTGCTTGACTTCCATTGTCAACTAGGACTTTGTGCAGGTCCCAGCCTGCCACGCTGCAGTTGATAACCATGGCGTCGATGTGGGGGGCGCTGCGCAGGTCGACGTCTCGGGCATCGAAGGTTAGCGGTACATGGGACCACTTTGTCTGCACGACTGGACCGGTGATGGTGACGTGGTTGATGCTGCGGTAGTGGTCCCGCTTCTGCCGCTTTGTGTTGAAGTCGATGCTGGACCCCCAGTGATCATATGAATGACTCCGCGATACGGCTGATCGGTGAAGTCTTCTTGTTTTGGGGCATGGGGGTGGGGGATGTTTTGTTGTTGCTGGTGTGGAGGTGGGGGTGGGGGAGGTACGATTTGTACTTCCTGGTGGTGTTGGTATGTGTGGTGCGATGGATGCGGGGCGAGGGCGTGGATGTATGGTGAGGGTGTTGCTGATAAGTGTGCGCGACAACTCTAGGGTTGTCGGCCGGTTGCGCCCGTGCCATCCTGTCTCTGGTGGCCTTCGTCTCTGGGCAGTCTTTGGTTTGGTGGGCGCAGTCTTCGCCGTGGAAAAGACAGTAGAATCGGCGCGGCGGCTGCGCGCGTCCCCGGCCCCTACCACGAGTTCCATTTCCGTGGCCCTGGGGGGGATATTCCTGGCGGCGAGGGGCATCACCAGCGGGGTGCTGGTTGGCAATGTTGTGCACCTGCTGCTGATTGTGGCCGTCTCGACCGGAGTCTGGCTGCGGAGCTCTCGTCCACGTGCGGCTGGACTGTGGAGCATCTTTGGGTTTCCTCTGAGACTCAACTTTGCGCTGGTGGAGCTCTTCGGATTTGGCGTATTTTTCAAATAGCTGATATAATTCCTGGTGGTTCTTGGGCGGATCTCTGATGCAGTGGCTGTAAAGGACGCCGACGCGAAGGCCACTGATGGCGTAGTGGATGGCGATCTGGTCATCGACCGAGGGCAGCTGTGACTTGAGTGTCAGAAACTTGCGGTAATACTCCCGCAGAGTCTCTTTTTCCAGCTGCTTGCAGAGTGAGAGTTCGGCCAAGGCGTCGGTGTCTGGGCGGTACCCTTGGAAATTGAGCAGGAATTTGTCCCGGAGGCTTCTCCAGGAGTCGATGGACAGCGGTGGCAACCGGGTGAACCAGGTGAGAGCCGGGCCCTCGAGGGGATGATGAAAGACTTGGCCATCGTGGCGTCGTCCCCTCCAGAAGATGCAACGGCGACCTGATAACTCATGATGTACTGTGCTGGGTCAGTGCTACCGTTGTACTTGGGATAGGTCCCTGCCCAGAAGTTAGCAGGCCAGGGTGTCACTTGCAGGTGTGGCGCCAGGGGACTTCGCTCATCGAGGTAGTTGACCCCTTGGAAAGGCGCGGCGTGTTGGATGGCGCGGTCGCGCTGGGGGAAGTGCAAGTCTTCGACTTGTGCGCGCTGGTGCAGGGGTGGCCCGTGTTGTAGGCCGAAGTGGCCTTCGCGCTGCATTAACGCGATCTCTTGCTCGAGCTCCTGGGCCTTCTGCTCTTCGTCTCGTATCATTTGCCGCACCTTGGCTTGTGCAGACACACGTTGGCTTTTGGCCTCAAGTATCTCCTTTTGCTTCTGGAGATTGCGGTTCTTGATGCACAGGGCGCGCAGCTGTAGCTGTTCTTCTGCTGAGACACCGATGACTTTGCCGTCCTCGGTGATGTCCGTGCCTTCTGGTGGAGCGAAGCCTGGGGGAGGTTGCGGCTGCCCTTCAGGGCCGCAAGTGCGGAGAGCGTCGTCTTCGCAGGTGCGGAGAACGTCGTCTTCGCAGGTGCGGAGAACGTCGTCTTCAGTAGCCTCTTGGTGGGTGGAGTGGGTGAGGGCGAGGGCCTTGCCCTTTTTTGCGGCCAGCAGTGCTGCCTTCGCAGCCTCGTCAGCCTTCGAGCTAGCTTTCTTGGGTGCCATCGCGGGCGGTTTTTTCGTATACTTGAGCAATGTGGACCAGTGGCATACCGACTCCAACTACCTGAAACCTTGTCTGTTGTGCATAATGTGTTCCACGTGTCTTAGTTAAAGAAGTGTCTTCGGGTTCCAGATCGAACCATTAAAGTGACAAATGTTGTCCTTGAACCAGACTTGACATATTCTGAACATCCTATTCGAGTCTTGGATCAAAAGGATAGGATTACCCAAAGAAAAACTCTCAAGTTTTACAAGATACAGTGGAAACAGCATTCCGAAGATGAGGCTACTTGGGAAACTCAAGACTTCTTAGATAAGAACTTCCTAGGCTTTTTAGCCTCATGTAATTTGTAAAGTGTGTAAAATTGTTGTAATAAAGGAGTGAGCCCCAACCCACCCCTGCCATGTACCAAAACTCAGGAAATAAAAACGTGAAGCATTTCCTTTTCCATTACTTACCCTAGGACTTTTAATCTCGGGACGAGATTCTTTTATGGGGGGAAGGATGTAACACCCCTGGTGTTACTGTCACTAAAACTTAGAGCATAACATCATGAGCATTGACATTTGCATATGGTTGATGTGACACCCCAGTGTCACTCAGGGTTTTTCTTTCAAAAGCCAAACCTAGAACCATTATTTTATGTGAACCAAAGTAAGCATGAGCATCAAAATAACTTAAGTAATGATGAAATCACCAAGTACATACTTAAAAGTGTCATGATCAAAGCAATTAAGTCCCTTAAAAGATCAGATTGTACAACCCTAGCTTAAAAATCCTAAATGAGCCCCATGAGCAAAATTCAAAAAAATAAGAATAAGGGAGTGAAAAGTTTAAAATTTTGAATTGAGCCAATTATAAAAATTGAAGTATATTTAATGGGCAACAAGAAAGGTTGAGAAAGCTTAGCCAAAATAGCTCAAATAAAACCCCAAATCAAGCTTTCCATGTGTGGACTTGATAAGAATTCTGAATTTCAGATTTCTGAAAATCAGACCTTGATCCAAAGATCAGGGATGTTCACCTTGATCCTTAACTCGAATCCTAATGGCCCCATTGACAAAAATGTGCCTAACTAACCCCTCTGTCGTGTGCCAGAAGATGGCATTGGGACGCGAGCCCTAGACACGACTAAACCTTGGATTTGCCTCGGATTTGCGCAGGGAGACAGACCAGATTTCCTGGCTCCATATCTCTGCAACCAGTAGGCAAAATCCTATGACCTCCACACAAGAATGGTAGCTTGTAGGGAGGGGAAGAGGTTTTGTGCATTGACCAAGGCGAGAGCAGGCTTGGATGAGCGACTACACGCGCCAGAACTTGGGCAGAACGCGTGCTCCCACGTGTTCGACCCTGGCCGGCGTGCCAGAGCTCGCCCAACCCGCGCGCGCGCTCCCCGGCGACCAGTCGCGTCCGCCGCGCGTCCTCGCCCTCGGCCGTGCCCGCCCGCGCCTATAAAGCCTCCCCAGGCGCGCCTCACTTCGCCCCACACTCACCCTCTTCGGCCAGCCGCTTTTCTTAGCTCCGGCGAGCTTGATTTCCGCCCGCCATTGCCGCCCAAGCTTCGGCCACCGTGGCCAGCCCACCCCAGCCGTCCTCAAGCCAAGCCAGTGCTTCGGCCAGCTCCACCAGTAGCCCGTGAAGCTCGCCAAGCCCTCGGACCCGGCCGGACTTCACCGGAGGCCCGAGATCGACTTCGCCGGACTTCGGTCTTCCGCCGTCGCTCGTGGACCGAGCTATCCGGTGAGTCTTCGCCCAATTCCTCTCACTCATGTCTTCTCTGGCATCCCGTGGACCTCCCTGACCCATTCAATTGAACCATCTCGCCGTGGCCAGGCCGGTCTCCTCGCCGCCGACGAGCATCCCCGCCTGCGCGCGTGGACCGACCGACTCCGGCCATCTCCGACGGCGTTCCGCACACCGTTGTGATCCCCAGGACCTCCCCGTCATCCTCGACCACTTCACCGGAGCAGTCTCGCCGCCGGTAAGCCCCTCCGCCCTTTTCCCCGCCGCGGCTACTGTTTAAGTTAAACTAAGGACCTCGGGTTAGGAGGTGAAGAACCCGAGGGGTTTTCTGCAATGTCAGAGACCCTGGTGAATAGTAGCCTGAGGACTGATTCGCGAGGAAAAACTTAGAAAACATCCAGGGACCCCAGTGTAAAGTAGGTTTTCATTTAAATCGATTCTGAAATTCTTTTAAATAACCAGAGAACTTGTAAAATTCATAACTTGATGAATTCTTACTAAAAAATGTCAAACCAATTTTGCTAGCCTCTGTGTGTTACAATCTATCATTTAAAAATAGTAAACCCTATGCTTTCTGTTCAAAATTTTAGAGTTTAAAATTAAAAACAGAAACCCACTAAACCTTATTTAATCAAGAAAAATTAGTTTTTCTTCTGTACTAGACTTAAGAAAATTTGTGAGTATTCAAACCTCTTTTAGACACTGTTTAAAAATAGTAGGAACCCCAGCATTAGAAATTATGATGTAGTTTCTCATTTAAAGATGTTTTGACCAAAACTTAGAGAAAATCATAAGGGTATTAGAAACTAATGAACAGTGATTAATACTATTTTTCCTAGTTTACTTATGAAACAGAGAACCTAGGAAAAATACAGAGACTATTAGTTTGGATCAGTTTTAAATTAAAATGATTTGTTTAGCCTAAATAAGACTGAAAATCAATTATTAAAGAGGCAAAACTATAACCAAAATGCTTAACAAAAATCCAGTGAACTTATAACCACCAGAGCCCCACTGCAAAAATATAGAGCACCTCAGTCCAACTTTTTGAGTAAGGGAAATAAATACAAGGTGATAATAAGGCATTTTCTAACTAAATCATGAACAACCTCAAATATTGTGATAATGAGCAACCAAAAATTAGCTAAGTCCTTAATAAGGTAAACTACCAGAGAAAAATGCAAGCCCATGAAAAAGAAGCAAACTCATACCATTTGCTAATGATTTAAGGGAAAGGCCATTTAATTCAAATAATGCACCCCACCCCCTTCCCTTAAGCAAAAAGATGCCAAACTTCAGAATGATTGCTCTTGCACAAAACAATGACTAAGAAAAATAAGAATTCTGTTGTTTGATATTTTTCAAATATAGTGGTAGTAGAAAGCACCCATTTGGCTAGAAACTTGAGAAAACCATAGAAAAATAATTAAAAGGTATTAATGACTAGAAATTTGTATCAAGTCATATTATAACACCTAAAAGCCAGCAAAAATAAGTTCTGAAGAATTACCCACTGTTAAATATTAGTTGTAGTTCAAAGCACCTCTTCTACCCTAGAACTTAATAATTTTGTGCAGAGAAAACTATTCACCCTCTGATCCCCAAATTTTAAGAAGGAGAAACATACACCAGTAGCTAGCCACTGTAATTTTTTCAGAATTTTTAGAATTTTATAAAAGCAACTTGTAGTTCAAACCTACTCCAAAACATTAAAGAGAATAAAGAAAAAGGAAAGAGGAAATAAACCCCACCTCAATAAGTCTAACTTGAGTACTTATCATTATCCCTAAGACTTAAAAGAATTCAGTGGAACCCCTAAAAGTAAAACCTACCACTTGCCTTAGCTAAAAGTTTAACTTAATTTACCAAGTATACCACCCAAGGGTCTTGCATAAGTAAAGTTAACTTTGTTTAACTCAAGAAAGATTATACACCTTTTAAGTTATGATTTCTAAAAGCACATATCATATCATGCATATATCTTACGCATTGCATTCATTAGATTGTAATCTAGCCGACGGAGAGTACGTGCTCATCCCCGAGCAAGGACCTGTCCAAGAGGAAGACCAGGAGCAGGCTTCAGAGGCTGCCATTGAGGATCTCCCTGCAGCCCCAGCAATTGAAGGCAAGCCCCAGTTTTATGCATAACCTATTATTATATGCTATTTTACTACACTTAATGCTTGTAGGTTTGTAATGTGCACTTAAGTGTAGGAATTGCTTGAAACCTCTAGATGCATGAACTTAGGACTCCTTTTTGAGATGAATACTAGTGTGCTAGGTCGAGTAGTTGCTTGCTAATCAGGATCTCGGTAGAAGTCGAGTGATTTTTCTAGCACTCGCGCGAGGTCAGGAATTGATTGTATTCATCTTGATAACGGGATAGATGTTGGTCTATGGACTTGGATCCAGGGAGGATGCCTTGTCCATGAGACGGGAAAATGAATTAAGGATTAATGTGTGGATACCTGAGTCAAGCTTTTGAACGTACTAAACACATGCCGGGAAAAATGGTAACCGGTAAACCTAGTACCTGAGTGAAGCCGGGCGCGGACTTTATCCCTCATGCGACCTGAGACTGGTTCTCCCATGCTAGCTATGGTGGGTACAAGTGCGGTCACTGCACGGCGGCAGCCGGGGTCAGTGGAGCATTGTATGCCAAGGCGGTGAGGCCTGGACGCGAACGGGGAATCGATGGGGACGGTTGTCATGTGTAGGGTCGGAGTGCCCTGACATGCCGTGTGTTTAGGTTTACCTTGCAAGGTTTAAAACTCGATTCGAATCGTCTGCTTCTCGCAGCTAATGAGACTGCTTGATTCCTTGTACTGCATCGAGTAAGAAGTGAAATGTGGTTATATGAGATAACTTGTTGTTTGAACTAAATGATTGTTACCATGTATGCTTAGAAAGAGCAAACTTAGCTGAATTAATGATACTAGAATTGGAAAAGCTAAAACTTGTTTTTAGACTCAGCTAGTGCTTTTGGCAAACCAAACCCCTCAGCCAAACAGCTGCATAGTCTAGAGGTAGAGGAGTAGACTCCTCACACCGGGTAAGTCTAGCTGAGTATTAGTATACTCAGCCTTGCTTGTGGCACCATTTTTGCAGGTACCATGCAGGATCTGGTTGATGGTGTGACTTGGCCTACCACCCTGCCACCGGGTTGGACGGTCGAGTGGGATGTTGCTCCGGTAGGAGAGGAGCATGAGGAGTAGTGGGCTAGGCCTTGCCCATTTCCTCATTACCGACGACATCGATTATCCGCTGCACCTTACTTAATGAACTTTATTTGCTACTCCAGAACTCCGATTTATGTAATAATTCAGTACTTAATTTGAGGTTTCCTGTTTTATTGTATTTCTTCTGTGACTCACCTTCGAGTGAGATTGTGGAATTTGATCCTGGTTAAGTGGCTCTATCAGACTAGATCTGAAGGACTGACGGGTTATTCCGATTTAAGTGTGTCACGGCCCTTGAGGCATGACTTAGGCACTTAAGCTGGAATAATTCGGGTGGTTCTGCCACAGCTGGTATCGGAGCAAATTCCACCAGAGAGAAAAACGATAAACCAAGAATACCAATTTTCAAAATCTAAAACTTGCCTAGAAACTGCTATAGATCGTCAGGACTAGACCGCTAGACCTAGGACGAAAGGCCTTAGGCATAGAGGGAATAGGTGGCAAATTAATTAGGCCCCGTGGGCCAATACCTATATTTTAGGATGCCCTAAAAAGGCACCCTATTTTCTTTTTGAGAGGCGACGTTTCTTCCAGCATGCATGCATTATAAAACATAAAGAGGAATTAAAATTTGAGCTAACCCCTTTTCTTTAGAACCATTCGGGCTCTCTTTTTCTTTTTCTTCCACCATAATCTTTATCTTTGATTCCCTTCCGCAGATGAATTCACCCACCCCCGCTAGTGGAGGAGACTCTCGTTTCAGTTCTGACTTCCTTTCTCGTGATGGCTTTCCCTCCATCTTGTGGGAAGTGCTTAACTCCGCCGGTTACCCTACGCCCCCTTTGTACGCGGTGCAGTTGTATGAGGAGCATCGGGTACCTCGTTGTCGGGTCTGGCTGACCTTGGAGGCTCATCCCCTTCAGCCGGGTTGGCGTTCTCTTGACTCTGAGACGATCGGACTCAGGACGGACGACACCGTTGAGGCAGCAGCCATGAAGGCTCTGACGACTTTCTGTGGCTACCATCCCCTGGAGATGGTGATGCACCCCTTGGGACTCTTCCCTGCTGAGAGGAAGGATGATCCCATGTGGTGTAACCGCGTGAGCCATGTAAAGGATGTGTGGGCCATGTATCCTGACTTGGTTGGGAGGGTCACCGTTCAGTGCATGAGTGCGTTGTACCGCCTTCAGGCCCTTCAGAGCGATGCTATGACACTTCTTGCTAACACCGCTCGGACTGCCAAGCTCACTCTCGACAGTCGGGAAGATTTTGTGGTCGACCTATCCACAGAGTTGGTGGAAAAGGATCTGCAGGTGGAGAGGCTGAACCAGCGTATCGCTACCCTGGAGCAGCAAGTGGAGATCCGAGACAACACTATTGATGTCTTGGAGAACCAACTTCACGATGTGCAGAGGGAACTCGAACCCGCTTCGCCGCACAGCAGCTTCGCGGATCTGCTCGGACTTGGTGGGATCACTTCCGTGCTATGCTCCCTGATGATCGTGAGGTATCTTGGGAGGAATTCAAGACTGCCTTCAGAGGACACCACATTCCAGCTGGCATTCTTGATCGGAAGTTGAATGAATTTCTGGCCCTCAATCAAGGAACCCGCACGGTACTGCAGTATGCGCAAGCCTTCAATGACTTATGCCAGTATGCAGGGTATCATGCTGATTCTGATGAGAAAAAGAGGGATCGCTTCCGCAGGGGTCTCAATACCAAGCTGCGGGAAAGACTCAACACTGTCCGGGCTGATAGCTTCAATGAGTTGGTCAATATGGCCATCTCTCAGGAGGATTGCATTGTTGCTCACCGGGTAGAGAAGAAGAGAAAGGCACCAATGGCAGCACCATCCGCTCAAGCTCAGAGGTTCCGGATTGTTTCTCAAAATCAGAGCAGGGGTTTTCAGCAGCAGGCAGGCAGATGGGTGATCAGGCCACCTCAGCAGCAGCAGCAGCAGCCGACACCCAACCGCTACCCAGCTCCCGCCCCAAGGAACAATCAGCCTCCGCAGCAGCAGCAGTTCCGCCAGGGCAATGGGAACAAGTGTTTCACTTGTGGCAATGTGGGCCACTATGCTAAGAATTGTCCCAGGAACCAGCAGAGGCAGATGCCCGCACCAAATCAAGACAAGGGAAGAAAGCAGAAGGTGCAAGTCAGGCAAGGGAAGCTCAACTTCACTGCTCTTGAGGAAGTGCCAGAAGGAGCTCCTATCATGACTGGTATCTTTTCAGTTTATAATCAACCTGCTTTAATTCTGTTTGATTCTGGTGCATCTCATAGTTTCATTAGCCAAAGGTTCAGTGCTAATTGCAAACTGCCATTCTCTCACTCAAAAGGGTCATTCATGATAGTCACACCTGGGGGTAAAATTGCAACTAATCAATTAAACCAAAGTGTGCCTATTCAACTGGGAAGCCACATTATCAAAACCACTCTTCTTGTGTTGGGATTGGAGAATGTGGACATTATTCTAGGGGCAAATTGGATGACCTTGCACCAAGTTGTGCTTGATGTAGCCAGTCGTACAGTGGAAGTTAATTCCCCTTTCTGCGGGAATTTCACCTTGATTTTGCCTAGTCAGGGTTCTTCTCAGTCATGTGCTTTCTCTATGACGGAGCTACCCCTGAAGAAGATCCCAGTGGTCTGTGAGTATGCAGATGTCTTTCCTGATGAATTGCCAGGAATGCCACCGGACCGGGACATTGAATTCGCCATCGAGTTGCAACCGGGAATGGCCCCAATTTCCAAGAGGCCCTACCGAATGCCACCCGCTGAATTGGCAGAATTGAAGAAGCAATTGCAAGAGTTGCTGGATAAGGGTTTCATTCGCCCAAGCACTTCGCCTTGGGGATGTCCAGCACTGTTTGTGAAGAAGAAGGATGAAAGCTAGAGACTGTGTATGGATTACCGCCCTCTTAATGCGGTAACTATCAAGAACAAGTATCCTTTGCCTTGTATTGATGTTCTCTTTGACCAGTTGGTCGGAGCCAAGGTGTTTTCCAAGATAGACCTTCGCTCTGGCTACCATCAGATTAAAATACGAGCAAGTGATATTCCGAAGACGGCATTCTCAACCAGATATGGGCTATATGAATTCTTGGTGATGTCATTCGGGCTGACAAATGCACCAGCATATTTCATGTATCTGATGAATTCTGTTTTTATGCCGGAATTGGATAAGTTCGTGGTGGTTTTCATCGATGACATTCTGGTGTACTCAAAGAACGAGGAAGAACATGCCGGACATTTGCATGTAGTGCTTCAACGTCTGCGAGAGCACCACCTTTACGCCAAGTTATCCAAGTGTGATTTTTGGCTGAAGGAAATCAAATTCTTGGGTCACACTATCTCTCAGGCTGGAATAGCTGTTAATCCTGATAAAGTGCAAGAGGTGATGAACTGGAAGCCACCAACAACTGTTCGCCAGATTCGGAGTTTTCTGGGATTAGCTGGTTATTACCGAAGATTTATTCCGGACTTCTCTCGAATTGCGAAGCCTATTACTGAATTGCTGAAGAAAGAAGTCAGATTTGTGTGGAGTCAGAAGTGTGAAGATGCCTTCCATGCATTAAGGCAGCATCTGACCACAGCACCAGTATTGGCGCAACCCGACAGCAGCAAGCCTTTTGATGTATATTGTGATGCCTCGGGCACCGGGCTAGGTTGTGTCTTGATGCAAGACAACCGAGTCATTGCTTATGCTTCGAGAGCACTCAGGCCTCATGAGCAAAATTATCCCACTCATGACCTTGAGTTAGCAGCAGTGGTTCATGCATTAAAGATGTGGAGGCACTATCTAATGGGAACCCACTGCAACATCTTCACTGATCATAAGAGCCTTAAGTACATTTTTACTCAGGCTGATCTTAACATGAGGCAGAGAAGATGGCTAGAGCTGATCAAGGATTATGACCTGGAGGTACATTATCACCCAGGAAAGGCTAATGTGGTAGCTGACGCTTTGAGTCGGAAGTTGCAGTGCAACTGTGTTCTGATGGATTCTCGCGTCAACACCTTATGTGATGAGTTGAGCAAGATGCAAATTGAAGTGATTTCCTCTGGTTCCTTGTCTCACATTTCTGTTGAGCCAGCTTTGCAAGACCAGATCATTATGGCCCAACTCAGTGACAAGGGAGTGCAGATTATCAAGAAGAATCTCCATCAGAAGGTTGAGAAGTATAATTGTTTCCGCCAAGATGAGAAGGGTGTGTTATGGTTCAAAAATAGATTGGTGATTCCTAAAGACCAGGATCTCAAGAGGAGAATTTTGGATGAAGCTCATCTCTCCAAATTCTCTATGCATCCGGGAAGCACCAAGATGTACCATGATTTGAAGCCTTTGTACTGGTGGACCAGAATGAAGAGGGAAATAGCCCAGTATGTATCAGAATGTGACACCTGTCAGAGGGTAAAGGCAAGCCACTTGAAGTCCGCTGGAGCTTTGCAACCACTCTCCGTACCTTCGTGGAAGTGGGACAACATCAGCATGGATTTCATTGTGGGTCTACCCAACACCTCTCGTCATCATGATTCAATTTGGGTTATTGTGGACCGATTGATGAAAGTGGCACATTTTCTTCCTGTGCACACCACTGATAAGGCTCAGAAATATGCAGAATTGTATATTGACCGGATCGTGTGTTTGCACGGATTACCTCGGACCATTATTTCTGACCGAGGAGCCCAATTTGTTGCCAGATTTTGGGAACAATTGCAAATGTCTTTGGGAACCAAGCTAATCAGGAGTTCAGCTTACCACCCACAGACTGATGGTCAGACGAAAAGGGTAAACCAAATCCTGGAAGATATGCTGAGAGCTTGTGCGATCGATTGTGGCAAGAACTGGGATAAGCACCTCTCCTTGGCAGAGTTCGCTTATAACAATAGTTATCAATCCAGCCTAAAAATGGCACCTTTTGAAGCTCTCTATGGAAGAAGGTGCAGGACACCACTCAATTGGTCTCAGTCTGGTGAAAGAGAAGTTTTTGGACCTGATTTAGTGACTGAAGCCGAAAGGAAGGTCAAGTTAATCAGGAAGAATCTAGAAGCTGCTCAGGCCAGGCAGAAGAGTTATCATGATAGAAGAAGGAAACCTCTCCAGTTCGAGGTGGGAAGTTTTGTATACCTCAAGGTATCACCCACCAAGGGAATGCAGAGGTTTGGGATCAAAGGCAAGCTAGCCCCTCGCTACATTGGACCTTATGAGATCATAGAAGCATGTGGACCCGTGGCATACAAGCTGAAGCTACCTTCAAAGATGTCTGCCATTCACAATGTTTTCCATGTATCTCAGCTGAAGAAGTGTGTTCGATTGCCGACTGAAATCTTAGCAGAGCCAGAATTGGAGATAGAGCCAGATCTCTCGTACCAAGAGTACCCCTCCAAGATTCTGGATTGCAAGGAAAGATCAACTCGGGCTAAATCGATCAAGATGTTCAAGGTCCAGTGGAGTAATCACTCAGAGGAGGAAGCTACTTGGGAAACCGAGGAATTCCTGAGATCCAACTTTCCCGATTGCCTACCTAAGGAAGCTGGTACGTAATCACCCCCAACCCCTCCTCCTGCCTTTCGAATCTAATTTCCAAAAATATGATCTTAATTCAGAATGAAGTAACTGTAAAGTAAAACTTAAAAGGACTTCCTTCTGAAGTTGCAAAGAGAATGACATTCGAAGAGCAGTTTACCCTAATAATGGCAATCATCACCCTTTTCCTATTAGTCTCACCCTTCGCTTTACCCCGGGAGGACTCTGGCCCGAATCTCGGGACGAGATTCCTTTAAGGGGGGAAGGCTGTGACACCCCAGTGTCACTCAGGGTTTTTCTTTCAAAAGCCAAACCTAGAACCATTATTTTATGTGAACCAAAGTAAGCATGAGCATCAAAATAACTTAAGTAATGATGAAATCACCAAGTACATACTTAAAAGTGTCATGATCAAAGCAATTAAGTCCCTTAAAAGATCAGATTGTACAACCCTAGCTTAAAAATCCTAAATGAGCCCCATGAGCAAAATTCAAAAAAATAAGAATAAGGGAGTGAAAAGTTTAAAATTTTGAATTGAGCCAATTATAAAAATTGAAGTATATTTAATGGGCAACAAGAAAGGTTGAGAAAGCTTAGCCAAAATAGCTCAAATAAAACCCCAAATCAAGCTTTCCATGTGTGGACTTGATAAGAATTCTGAATTTCAGATTTCTGAAAATCAGACCTTGATCCAAAGATTAGGGATGTTCACCTTGATCCTTAACTCGAATCCTAATGGCCCCATTGACAAAAATGTGCCTAACTAACCCCTCTGTCGTGTGCCAGAAGATGGCATTGGGACGCGAGCCCTAGACACGACTAAACCTTGGATTTGCCTCGGATTTGCGCAGGGAGACAGACCAGATTTCCTGGCTCCATATCTCTGCAACCAGTAGGCAAAATCCTATGACCTCCACACAAGAATGGTAGCTTGTAGGGAGGGGAAGAGGTTTTGTGCATTGACCAAGGCGAGAGCAGGCTTGGATGAGCGACTACACGCGCCAGAACTTGGGCAGAACGCGTGCTCCCACGTGTTCGACCCTGGCCGGCGTGCCAGAGCTCGCCCAACCCGCGCGCGCGCTCCCCGGCGACCAGTCGCGTCCGCCGCGCGTCCTCGCCCTCGGCCGTGCCCGCCCGCGCCTATAAAGCCTCCCCAGGCGCGCCTCACTTCGCCCCGCACTCACCCTCTTCGGCCAGCCGCTTTTCTTAGCTCCGGCGAGCTTGATTTCCGCCCGCCATTGCCGCCCAAGCTTCGGCCACCGTGGCCAGCCCACCCCAGCCGTCCTCAAGCCAAGCCAGTGCTTCGGCCAGCTCCACCAGTAGCCCATGAAGCTCGCCAAGCCCTCGGACCCGGCCGGACTTCACCGGAGGCCCGAGATCGACTTCGCCGGACTTCGGTCTTCCGCCGTCGCTCGTGGACCGAGCTATCCGGTGAGTCTCCGCCCAATTCCTCTCACTCATGTCTTCTCTGGCATCCCGTGGACCTCCCTGACCCATTCAATTGAACCATCTCGCCGTGGCCAGGCCGGTCTCCTCGCCGCCGACGAGCATCCCCGCCTGCGCGCGTGGACCGACCGACTCCGGCCATCTTCGACGGCGTTCCGCACACCGTTGTGATCCCCAGGACCTCCCCGTCATCCTCGACCACTTCACCGGAGCAGTCTCGCCGCCGGTAAGCCCCTCCGCCCTTTTCCCCGCCGCGGCTACTGTTTAAGTTAAACTAAGGACCTCGGGTTAGGAGGTGAAGAACCCGAGGGGTTTTCTGCAATGTCAGAGACCCTGGTGAATAGTAGCCTGAGGACTGATTCGCGAGGAAAAACTTAGAAAACATCCAGGGACCCCAGTGTAAAGTAGGTTTTCATTTAAATCGATTCTGAAATTCTTTTAAATAACCAGAGAACTTGTAAAATTCATAACTTGATGAATTCTTACTAAAAAATGTCAAACCAATTTTGCTAGCCTCTGTGTGTTACAATCTATCATTTAAAAATAGTAAACCCTATGCTTTCTGTTCAAAATTTTAGAGTTTAAAATTAAAAACAGAAACCCACTAAACCTTATTTAATCAAGAAAAATTAGTTTTTCTTCTGTACTAGACTTAAGAAAATTTGTGAGTATTCAAACCTCTTTTAGACACTGTTTAAAAATAGTAGGAACCCCAGCATTAGAAATTATGATGTAGTTTCTCATTTAAAGATGTTTTGACCAAAACTTAGAGAAAATCATAAGGGTATTAGAAACTAATGAACAGTGATTAATACTATTTTTCCTAGTTTACTTATGAAACAGAGAACCTAGGAAAAATACAGAGACTATTAGTTTGGATCAGTTTTAAATTAAAATGATTTGTTTAGCCTAAATAAGACTGAAAATCAATTATTAAAGAGGCAAAACTATAACCAAAATGCTTAACAAAAATCCAGTGAACTTATAACCACCAGAGCCCCACTGCAAAAATATAGAGCACCTCAGTCCAACTTTTTGAGTAAGGGAAATAAATACAAGGTGATAATAAGGCATTTTCTAACTAAATCATGAACAACCTCAAATATTGTGATAATGAGCAACCAAAAATTAGCTAAGTCCTTAATAAGGTAAACTACCAGAGAAAAATGCAAGCCCATGAAAAAGAAGCAAACTCATACCATTTGCTAATGATTTAAGGGAAAGGCCATTTAATTCAAATAATGCACCCCACCCCCTTCCCTTAAGCAAAAAGATGCCAAACTTCAGAATGATTGCTCTTGCACAAAACAATGACTAAGAAAAATAAGAATTCTGTTGTTTGATATTTTTCAAATATAGTGGTAGTAGAAAGCACCCATTTGGCTAGAAACTTGAGAAAACCATAGAAAAATAATTAAAAGGTATTAATGACTAGAAATTTGTATCAAGTCATATTATAACACCTAAAAGCCAGCAAAAATAAGTTCTGAAGAATTACCCGCTGTTAAATATTAGTTGTAGTTCAAAGCACCTCTTCTACCCTAGAACTTAATAATTTTGTGCAGAGAAAACTATTCACCCTCTGATCCCCAAATTTTAAGAAGGAGAAACATACACCAGTAGCTAGCCACTGTAATTTTTTCAGAATTTTTAGAATTTTATAAAAGCAACTTGTAGTTCAAACCTACTCCAAAACATTAAAGAGAATAAAGAAAAAGGAAAGAGGAAATAAACCCCACCTCAATAAGTCTAACTTGAGTACTTATCATTATCCCTAAGACTTAAAAGAATTCAGTGGAACCCCTAAAAGTAAAACCTACCACTTGCCTTAGCTAAAAGTTTAACTTAATTTACCAAGTATACCACCCAAGGGTCTTGCATAAGTAAAGTTAACTTTGTTTAACTCAAGAAAGATTATACACCTTTTAAGTTATGATTTCTAAAAGCACATATCATATCATGCATATATCTTACGCATTGCATTCATTAGATTGTAATCTAGCCGACGGAGAGTACGTGCTCATCCCCGAGCAAGGACCTGTCCAAGAGGAAGACCAGGAGCAGGCTTCAGAGGCTGCCATTGAGGATCTCCCTGCAGCCCCAGCAATTGAAGGCAAGCCCCGGTTTTATGCATAACCTATTATTATATGCTATTTTACTACACTTAATGCTTGTAGGTTTGTAATGTGCACTTAAGTGTAGGAATTGCTTGAAACCTCTAGATGCATGAACTTAGGACTCCTTTTTGAGATGAATACTAGTGTGCTAGGTCGAGTAGTTGCTTGCTAATCAGGATCTCGGTAGAAGTCGAGTGATTTTTCTAGCACTCGCGCGAGGTCAGGAATTGATTGTATTCATCTTGATAACGGGATAGATGTTGGTCTATGGACTTGGATCCAGGGAGGATGCCTTGTCCATGAGACGGGAAAATGAATTAAGGATTAATGTGTGGATACCTGAGTCAAGCTTTTGAACGTACTAAACACATGCCGGGAAAAATGGTAACCGGTAAACCTAGTACCTGAGTGAAGCCGGGCGCGGACTTTATCCCTCATGCGACCTGAGACTGGTTCTCCCATGCTAGCTATGGTGGGTACAAGTGCGGTCACTGCACGGCGGCAGCCGGGGTCAGTGGAGCATTGTATGCCAAGGCGGTGAGGCCTGGACGCGAACGGGGAATCGATGGGGACGGTTGTCATGTGTAGGGTCGGAGTGCCCTGACATGCCGTGTGTTTAGGTTTACCTTGCAAGGTTTAAAACTCGATTCGAATCGTCTGCTTCTCGCAGCTAATGAGACTGCTTGATTCCTTGTACTGCATCGAGTAAGAAGTGAAATGTGGTTATATGAGATAACTTGTTGTTTGAACTAAATGATTGTTACCATGTATGCTTAGAAAGAGCAAACTTAGCTGAATTAATGATACTAGAATTGGAAAAGCTAAAACTTGTTTTTAGACTCAGCTAGTGCTTTTGGCAAACCAAACCCCTCAGCCAAACAGCTGCATAGTCTAGAGGTAGAGGAGTAGACTCCTCACACCGGGTAAGTCTAGCTGAGTATTAGTATACTCAGCCTTGCTTGTGGCACCATTTTTGCAGGTACCATGCAGGATCTGGTTGATGGTGTGACTTGGCCTACCACCCTGCCACCGGGTTGGACGGTCGAGTGGGATGTTGCTCCGGCAGGAGAGGAGCATGAGGAGTAGTGGGCTAGGCCTTGCCCATTTCCTCATTACCGACGACATCGATTATCCGCTGCACCTTACTTAATGAACTTTATTTGCTACTCCAGAACTCCGATTTATGTAATAATTCAGTACTTAATTTGAGGTTTCCTGTTTTATTGTATTTCTTCTGTGACTCACCTTCGAGTGAGATTGTGGAATTTGATCCTGGTTAAGTGGCTCTATCAGACTAGATCTGAAGGACTGACGGGTTATTCCGATTTAAGTGTGTCACGGCCCTTGAGGCATGACTTAGGCACTTAAGCTGGAATAATTCGGGTGGTTCTGCCACAGTTGACACACCTAGAGTGCATTCACTAGGTAAAAACTTCAAGCAAGTGTATTGTTGTAGCATTTTGCAAATAAGACCCTAGTATAGGATACTTAACCCTAAAGGGGATCCTGAAGGGTAAAACAAGAGCCAAATAGAGAAAACTCCAAAGACTAAGTAAAATAGTCATAAAATATTACTAAGAATGGGTTTAAGTTGCAATTACACCCCTGAGATACCAGAAACCCTAATTGAGACCCTCGAAAACCCTAAATCCAAACCCTAGGGGCCTATGTGCAAAACTAGTCCACTTTTGGACTAAAGTGCAAAAAACTATAATAATAAAGTGTCTTAAGTCTTATGGATCACAAATATGCGGATTTACAATTTAAACCCTAAGTTTTGGGCTTATATGCAAAAAGCCACACTTTTTCTTAAATGGCTAAGTCTGAAATCAGTGATATGGGCTCAACTTTGGGGCTTTGTAACTTTTAAATTCTAAGGTTTTTGCCCTAGGTCACCACAACAATTTTGTAGCTCTATGAAAGAAGAACAACTTTGCTTAAGAGTGCAAGCATAGTTATTGAGAAGAAATTGGAGAAAATTACACCCAAAGATGGGTCGTCAGGCTATTAAAGTCTCAATTTCAGACTGACAGGGTAACCACAGAGACTTTGGGCATGAATTCAAGCTTGATTCAATAGGAATTTGGCTATGGCTGCTATGGCAAAATTGTAGCTGGTTTATAGCTCTACAACTTTGCTGCAGAGATCTGGACGAGTTGCCATAGAAATTTGGCCCTAAACCTTGGCTGTCACACACACTGAATCAGAGTTGCCATGGTACAGTGCCTAAACAGATCAGACCGCCATCCCAGGGTGCTCGCCGCCGACGAGCCACGCACGATTTGTGCCGTCATCGCCGCGATTCGTGCTCGGATTATTTGGTTAGCACTCGGGGTCGCGTAAATATCCTCGCCGTGGATAGGTCCGGCCGGTAAACAAATCCGACCACCGTACGGAGCTCACCGCGGCGGAATCCGATAAGTACGCCGATGATTGCCGCTTCCCGGCCTTGCTCCGCGTGTCCATGCACTCCCACCGCATCGCCGTGACCTCCTCTCGCTCCCCGTTGATCGCCGGAGTAATTGCCACGGCATCGGACACGAATTCATTGCGCCAGTGAACTTCCCCTTTCTCTGACCGCCGCGCGTCTCGCCCAAATTCACGGCCACCACTCACTAAGCCTATAAATTGAGCCCGTCGCGAGCTCCGTAAGGCAGTTAAGTATCCAGCCACCAAGAATTAACCTCGAGTATAATCGATTCGGATCACCGTACCTTCGCGGTTATGAAGACTTGGTCACTGCCCTATACGTAGAATTCCCAGTAAAGATAAAAGGCTTGTTAAGAAATTGGCTAGTGCAGGTCAAGTGTTTGAACTAAGGTAGAAAGAACTTTAGATGCAGGTAATTTTACCTAACCTGACAATAAAACTGGATTTTTAAGGATCCACTTTTAGTAAGCATTTCTGCAAAACAGAGTCCTTGATCGTTGAGAAACCTTACTCCCTTATAACCAGCATACCCTTGAGAGTCTTTTCTTTAGTCGGGTAAGTCTTGCTGAGTAATTCCATACTCAGGGTTTTATTCCCTATTGTTTTTAGGTGAGAAAGCAACAAACTTTTATTTTTTCTGTTCCAAGGTGGTTCCAAAAGAAGAAAATCAAGAATGAAGCTACGGGAGGAAGAGTTCCTCCATAAGAACTTTGTTTAAAAACTTATCGGGAGGGGTTTTTGCCTCCCTTGGTGTGTAATAATAATATTACTCTGCACTCATAAGTTATCCTGGTCTGTAATATATAACTTTGTCTTACTTTTAAATAAATGTAAACTTTTGTAATCGCTTCTGCATCTCCGATGATCTGTAATGTCTGCGTGACGGGTGAAACGCTCTTGGGAAAGGTAAGAAAAGCAGATATCGAACTTATCAAGTAATTCAGGGGCACCTACAGGGTTGTCTGAGGTCCGTTGGACAAGGACAACTGTAGGTGGGCCTAATAACTTGGGAGGTTCCGTCACATCCTGGGCCTTCGCAAGCTGAGAGCGCTCGGCGTCACCACCTGTATAGTCAAGACAGATTCCAAAGTAGTTGCTAACTAGGTCGAAAAAGAATACTCAGCAAAAGACCCTGCACTTATGTTGTATCTCACGGCTGTTCGTAGTCTCGAGAGGCAGTTCAAGGGCTTCACCCTATAGCATGTGGACCGTGCCAGGAACGAAAAGGCTGATGCGTTGGCTAAGGCAGCGGCCAGAGGCGAGACCTTGCCCTCCGACGTGTTCTACCACGTCATTGGCACACCAGCTGTCCGCAACCCAGAAGGCTTACAAGTAACCAACGACGCCGAGGGCCATCGCATCGTCAACCTCATCATGACTGAAGATTGGCGGGCCCTAATAACCCTGTTTCTGCAAGGATATTACCACCCAAGTGACGTCAATGAGGCCAAATGCCTCAAGCACCAAAGCCGGGACTTCATACTAGTCGAGGGCCAGCTATACAAAAAGGGGATCAGTCAGCCCATGCTAAAATGCGTGACCGAAACCGAAGGCATTCAAATCCTTTGCGAAGTCCACAACGGAACTTGCGGGTCCCACTCAGGGCCTAGGGCCCTCGCTGCCAAGGTAATCCATCAGGGATTCTACTGGCCCGCGATAATTTGTACCGCGAATCGAGTCACGAGGTCTTGCGAAGCATGCTAGAAGTTTTCTCCTCGCTCGAGCACCCCTTCGCAGTTCACCAAGCTGATCGCCCACACATGGCCACTTCAATGCTGGGGGCTGGATATTGTCGGACCACTACCTACAGCTCAAGGGAACCTTAAATTCGCCTTCATCGCCGTCGAGTACTTCACCAAGTGGATCGAGACCAGGGCAGTATCCACAATAATGTCGAAGACCGCCCAAAAGTTCTTCTGGCAAAACATTGTTTGCCGATTCGGAGTCTTGTCTGAGCTCACAGTCGACAACGGCAAACAGTTCGATAGCCAGGACTTCAGGGGTTTCTGCCTCTCCGTCAGCACCAAGCCTGCCTTCGCCTCGGTATACCACCCGCAATCCAACGGCGTTGTCGAGCGTGCCAACGGCAAGATTTTCACTGCCATCAAGAAAAGACTCCTCGACGACAAGAAGGGTAAATGGGCCGACCAACTACCTGAAGTGGTCTGGGCCCTAAACACGATCGAATGCCGGGCAACCGGATTCACACCTTTTCGTCTATTATATGGATCAGAGGCCATGACGCCGCAAGAGATAAAATATGGGTCGCCCCGAACAAGCACATCAGCGGTCCCCGACGTCGACGAACCAATGTCTAAATACCTCATCAATGGAGACCGCGTACTCGCCCTGTAGGCCCTCAACAAATACCAAGCTCAAACCAAGGCTTGGCGCGACAACACGGTCGTCCCAAGAGAATTTAACAAAGGAGACCTCGTACTCGTCCGGACCACCCGGACAGAATCACGGGGCAAGCTCGAGCCAAAATGGGAGGGTCCATTCATCGTCAAGATGAAGGCATCCCCCAGCGCGTACAGGCTAACAACGCCCTCCGGCGAAGACTTAGAGCACTCCTGGAACATTGACAATCTCCACAAATTTTTTGTCTAACCCTCAGGGCCACGTGCCCTTGTAATCCACCAAACACTACTCTAGCCCGCACTCTTTTCCTTCCGGGGGGTGAGGTTTTTAATGAGGTAGAGCCATGTAATATACCAGCAAAAGCTCCCGCAAAAACAAAAACTCAGACGCAACGTGTCGAAAAAGACCGCATCGACGGTCTTCGGCATTCGACCACTCCGAAGTCACCGCGACAGGTAGCGTAGACTACCCTCGCGTGTGACACTCCGCGCAAAAGTCGCCTAAGGGTGTAGCCGGAATAGCACAACAAGTGCGTCAATCGAAGTCTTTTATTAAAGACACTCCATGCAAAAGTCGCCCAAGGGTGCAGCCGGAATAGCACAACAAGTGCGTTAATCGAAGTCTTTTATCAAAAAGACACCCCGTGCAAAAGTCACCTAAGGGTGCAGCCGGAGCAGCACAACAAGTGCGTCAATCGAAGTCTTTTATTGAAGACACTCTGTGCAAAAGTCGCTCAAGGGTGCAGCCGGAATATCACAACAAGTGCGTTAATCGAAGTCCTTTATCAAAAAGACACTCCGTGCAAAAGTCGCCTAAGGGTGCAGCTAGAGCAGCACAACAAGTGCGTCAATCGAAGTATTTTGTTAAAAACATTCCGAGAAAAGACGCCCAAGGGTGCAGCCGGACAGGCACAAAAATACACCATCGAAGTCTTTTTCTAGAAAAACACTACGTGCCAAAATCACCTAACGGTGCCGTCAGACAGGCGCAACAAGTACGACAATCCACACTCCGCACAAAAGTCACCTACGGGTGTAGCCGGATCGGCACAGGCGTGCGAAAACGGCCAACAGGCCACATTACAATACAAGTTACAGTTACGAGGACACCATATACTACATCGGCTCAACCTTCGGGATGATACCCATCTCCCTATAATTGAACAACATCATCCTCAACTCCTCACCCTCAAAAAGATTTCGCAGGTCCCCCTCATCTATACTCGCCCTAATCGGCGAGGACAACAATTCTCGTTTACTAATCCGGTCTACTCGAAGACGGCCACACTCCATCCCCATACGACGGCGACTACCAATTCGTGAAAACTCACCCACACTGTGTTTCGACATCACCCTTCGCCGCCTATACTCAGTACTCGCACTAGGTAGATCAGCAGCCTTGCCAACCTCCACACGTGGCGAAGACTCCGCTGCAGCCACATCTAACGCAGCAAAATAATCCAAACCTTCATCCGAGGACTCCTCCGTCCAGGAAAACAAACTCCCAGACTCACCATCAGACTCAAAACACTCAGATCCAGAGCCAAATAAATTATCATCGGCAGGCACAACGGTTGAGGCTGCCACAAAATCAGTAGTGCCAGCAGCGGTTGCTTGCGCAGGCCCAAACGTCGGAACCTGCGTAGCAACCGAGGTTCAGTATCACAAAAACAAAAGTTTACGCCGAAAGCCCTAGCCCCTATCTCACCACCTACGAAGGCCCGACCGACGCCGTTGGGTCTTCGGCAGCTAGTGCGCCCACCACCTTCGAAGCGTCCTCACCCGTCGGCGTAGTGGCTGGCGCGGGGTCTTCGCCAGCTCCAGTCAGCGCGGGGGTCACCGAGGGGCCCTCGCCAGCATCGGATCACAGTGCCAGCTCCACCCCCGATGCCTTAGGCAGCGACCTATCCAGTTCACCGAGGTCCTCGACCTCTTCATTATGCGCCATCTACAGCAATAGCACATTTATTCAACAACCACACATACCCACACATATAAACACACAGATACACCTTTACCTGATCCATCGCCCGGTCGGACCTCACCTGGACAGTCTCTCGGCCATAAGGGCCCCACATCTTATCGAAAAGCGCCCTAGCTGACCACTTCAGCATCGGGTCCTCGACCTGGAAGATTCCGCGCTTGAAGCCCTTGTCCGACTGGTTGAAGACCTTGAAGTGCCCACATCCCTCGCGGGACAAGGCGTTCACGGCCCCCTCTCAGGTGATGAGAGAGGTGAAGTACATGAGGCCCATCACAATTGTCGAGAGCACCTCCAGCTCCTCCTGTAGCCACCCAAAGAAGCAGAGGCCCGCCTCCTGACCGGGCACTTCGAAAGGAGTGGTCCGCGCACCCAGTTCCCGGTACGCGTCCACAAGCTGCGTATGCGTACGCTCGACCTCCGTGCGTGTCGAGGCCTCCATTTTGTCTAGGCGGTCGAGCAGGCCGCCGAGCCTAGTCTCCATCTCCTTGGCGCGTTGGCGGGCGAGACTGGCCTCCGCCCGCGCAAGCTTGGCCTTGGCTTGCGCCGCCTACGCCTCAGCATAGGCTCTGTTTGCATCCCTCCTCTCCTCCGCCAACTGACGCCTGAGATCCTCCTCCTTGGCCTCAGCAGCCGCCAACCTCTCCGCCAGCCTGCGGCTCTTGTTCTCCGCAGCTGACTTGTCCCGAACAACATCCGTATGCTGCGCTCGGAGGCGCTCGATCCTGCCCTTGAGTCGTTGCCTCTCGGCAACGAACTCCGAAGTCAGGGCGCCCGATGCAATATGGTCAGCAAAGGCGACCGCCTGCCACCAAAAATCCATCAGATTCGTAACCACATAAAAACAACGAACTAATGAAGTCCAAGACGACTTACATGCTTCAGTTGCTACGACGCATGCCTCAGCTGCTGGGACACAGAGCCCGCCACGTCTTTAGCGGCGGCGGCCGACGAAATCTCGCCGCTGGTGCATAATTTGGACCATGGGTCCTGCGCAGTACCCTTCGCTCCAACCGCCGCCGTAGGCGAAGTGGCCGCCACCGGAGCGGGGACTACAGCCAGCTGCCCCACATCTGACCCTACACCATAACCTTGTTCAAGACCCAGTCCAAAAAAACTCACCAATGAGATAATCCTCCACGCAGATGTCTGTGTCGAAGTCGGCACCACCCGCTGCCGCTTCGTCGGTGCGCACCGGCGAAGGCGGCCTTCGCTCCTTCGTGGGCGTAGCCGAGGGCGGCTTGCCCACGCTAGAAGCGGCAGCCCTTGAACCCGCCGAAGACTTGCTAGGCCCAGGGATGGTAGGCTTCGCTGCCGGTGGTGGTTTGCCGCTGCTTGGGGCGGTGGACTTCGCGCCTCCCCACGCCCTCTTCACCTCGCGGCTAGGGTCTCCGACCCTAGTGAACGCCCGACGCTTCCGTGCCGCATCTTGATGATCCTTGTCCATCACTGTCGATACAACAGCAGCAATATTCCGTCCATAAGGAAAAATCTTCATCTCACGGGCCAAACGAGGCGTAAATATGTCCTCGCCGGCCGCCCCGGGAATCGGAACGTTCCTTGGCCATCGACCCCCGGTAACGTTCAGCATTCGCGCTAAAGACTCTCGGAGCTCGGGCGAAGACATCCTTCCCCCGAGGGCCGTGCAAGTCCCCATCAACTCCACAGCAAAACGATTAGAGACCCCCAACCCCCAACTGCAGTGCCTATTTTTATCTTCTTAGTGGCCGAGGCAGCCTCCCGCGAAGGGCCTTCCTCAGCCACGGCCACTGGGTTTTTCCCGCGGTGGTCAACAGCTGCAGCAGCGTCGTCTCTAGGGTAACCACCGTATGGCCAACTGTTTAACTCGAAGACCCGATTCAAGTGAACATTGGATCCACGAATATCCCTGTCGGAGAGGAAATCTCTGGCCGGGTGGCGGAGTGCACCCGTCCTAAATCCTAAGATGAGGAGGGGCCTAGGCGTTTTCGCTTGTTAGAGATTGGGGGATGAATACACAAGAACACGCAAGGGTTTAGAGTGGTTCGGGCCACCGAAGCGTAATACCCTACTCCACTGTGTATTGTATTGCTCGTGAGCTTGAGTCTTTGATGACTTGGGTCTGAGAGTGTGTCCCCTGTAACATTGCATGCCTCCCCTTTTATAGCTCAAAGGGGGGCACGTACAAGGGTACTAAGCCCCGACATGTGGGCCCAGGGACATAACGGATGTAATACTTGGAGCGTCTAATGTTCGTGCCAGTGCAATCTTCCTTGCGCCCTGATATCCGCGATCTGCGTAGCATTGGCGTGCAGGGGAAGCTTCCCTGGCAACGTGCGTGTGATGAAGGATGAGCACAGTGCACCACACAGCATGGGTGTACTGTTTGGCAATGAACAGGCCTGCCACCTTGAAAGGAAAATGTGCCCTTGGGCCATTTCTAGTATAGTTTTGGTGATTAAGTGCCCAACACATATTGAGTGAGTAATTATGTGCCAAATGATGGATGAAGTGCAAATCAACAAGAAGGTATGATTCTAGACTTAGTACATTGTTTTTTGTGTACTAATATATTTGTCTAAGTGCTAGAATTAGAGAAAAGAGAAAAAGGAAAAGACTTGGCTGGAGCAGCCAAGACTCAGCGCAGTCTGGCACACCGGACTGTCCGGTGGTGCACCGGACAGTGTCCGGTACGCCAGGCTGGCTTCTAGCGAACTGGCCACTCTCGGGAATTCATCGGCGACGTACGGTTATAATTCACCGGACTGTCCGGTGGTGCACCGGACTGTCCGGTGAGCCAACGGCCGCCAGCGCAACTGTCGGCCGCCAAATCTGCGGGCGACGCGTGGCCTGCTCCAACGATCAGCAGGAGGCACCGGACAATGTCCGGTGCGCCAATGGCTACAATTCTGCAATGGTCGGCTGTGCCATTTCAGGAAGGCGATCTGCATCGGACCATGAACAGTGCCTGTCCGGTGGTGCACCGGACTGTCCGGTGCGCCACCCGACAGAAGGCAAGAATTGCCTTCCCAGATTGCCTCCAACGGCTCCTAGCTACCTTGGGGCTATAAAAGGGACCCCCTAGGCGCATGGAGGACACACACAAGCATTCTTTGATCATCTCTAAGCACCAAGACTCCATTCTCGCGCATTTGATTCTTTGTGATAGTGACTTGAGCTTTATTTGAGTAGAGAACTCGCATAGTGTTGTGAGCTCAAGTTGTGGCTTGTGTGCGTGATTGTGCTCGTGCTTTGAGTCTTGTGTGTGTTGCTCTCCCCTCCCTTACTTCTGTGCTTCTTTGTTATCATCAATTGTATGGGCGAGAGGCTCCAAGTTGTGGAGATTCCTCGTGAACGGGAGATAGTAAAAGAAAGGAAAACACCGTGGTATTCAAGTTGATCATTGGATCACTTGAAAGGGGTTGAGTGCGACCCTCGTCCATTGGGACGCCACAACGTGGAGTAGGCAAGTGCTATACTTGGCCGAACCACGGGATAAATCACCGTGTCTCTTGTGCTTGTTTTCTTCGTGACCATTGTGTTTCACAAGAACTTGTTCCTTAGCCACTTGATTCTATTGAGCTAACACTTAATCAAGTTTTGTGGCTACAAGTGTTTGATTTTTACAGGATCACCTATTCACCCCCCTCTAGGTGCTCTCAATTGGTATCAGAGTCGTTCTCTTCACGAAAGGGACTAATCGCCCGAAGAGATGGATCCTAAGGGAAAGGGGATGGTGGTCAACGACAAGACAAAGGAGTCCATCGTCAACGAGCCAAGAGATGATAAGCCCTCGGACTCTGGCTCAAGTCATAAGAAAAGAGACGGGAAGAAGAAGAGGTGCATTAAGAAGATCGTCTACTACGACAGCGACGAGTCTTCTTTTTCTCCAAGAGACGACGAATACGACGAGAAAAAGAAACTGATTAATTCGAATTTTTCTTTTGATTATTCTCGTATTTCGTTTAATTCCAATGCTCATGTACTTTCAATTCCACTTGGGAAACCTCCACACTTTGATGGAGAAGACTACTCATTTTGGAGTCACAAAATGCATAGTCACATATTCTCTCTCCATCCAAGTATTTGGGAGATTGTTGAAAACAGAATGCCTTTTGATAGTACTGACAACCCCGTTTTTGTTAATGAGCAAATCCATAAAAATGCACAAGCTACCACTGTTTTGCTAGCATCCTTATGCAGGGACGAGTACAATAAGGTGAGCGGCTTGGACAACGCCAAGCAAATCTAGGACACCCTCGGGAACGACGCCACCATGATCACCAAGATGGAGTTGGTGGAAGGCAAATTGGGGAGGTTCGCAATGATCAGGGGAGAGGAGCCAACGCAAACGTACAATAGGCTAAAGACCTTGGTCAACAAGATCAGGAGCTATGGAAGCACGAGATGGACGGACCACGATGTCGTCCGACTTATGCTCAGGTCCTTCATGGTTCTTGATCCTCATCTTGTGAACTCAATCCGTGAGAATCCTAGGTACACAAAGATGACGCCCGAGGAAATACTCGGAATGTTTGTAAGCGGGCGTATGATGATCAAGGAAGCAAGATACGTTGATGAGGCATTGAATGGCCCAATGCCCATCCACGAGCCTCAAACCGTTGCTCTCAAAGCAACAAGCAGCAGGGAGGCGCTACCTAGCAAGGTGGCGCAAGTTGAGGCGGCCGGGCTAAACGAGGATGAAATGGCCCTCATTATCAAGCGCTTCAAGACGGCGCTAAAAGGATGCAAGGAGCATCCCAACAAGAGCAAGACAAAGGGAAAGCGCTCCTGCTTCAAATGTGGTAAGACTGGTCATTTCATAGCAAATTGTCCCGATAACTCTAGTGACCAGGAACAAGGAAAGGGCAGGAAGAAAGAGAAGAAAAAGAACTATAGGAAGGCAAAGGGCGAGGCACACATCGGAAAGGAATGGGACTTGGACTGCTCGTCTTCTAATTCCGACGACAAAGGACTCGCCGCCTCGGCCTTCAACAAGTCGTCTCTCTTCCCCAACGAGCGCCATACTTGCCTAATGGCAAAGGAGAAAAAGGTAAGTGTTCGAGAAACTCCTAAATATACTACTTCTAGCGATGAAGATTCTAGTGATGATGAAGTAGACTATTCTAGCTTATTTAAAGGTTTAGATAGAGCCAAGGTAGAAAAAAATCAATGAATTGATTGATGCTTTAAATGAAAAGAATAGACTCTTAGAAAAGCAAGAGGATATATTGTATGAAGAACATGATAAGTTTATTAGTGTACAAAAATCTCTTGCTTTAGAAACTAAATGGAATGAGATTTTATCTTCTGAAATTTCTGCTTGCCATGAGTCTATTTCTAGTTTGAAGAGTGTTAATGATGAGTTAAATGCTAAGTTAGAAGTAGCTAATAAGTCTAGTTCATGTGTGGAACATGTCGTAATTTGTAATAGGTGCAAGGATTTTGATGTTAATGTTTGTAATGAACATCTGGCATCCATTACTAAATTAAATGATGAAGTTGCAAGTCTTAAAAAAATGCTCAACTTAAGACTTGCAAGGTGGATTTTGATAAACTAAAATTTGCAAGGGATGCCTACACTGTTGGTAGACACCCCTCTATTAAGGATGGGCTTGGCTTTCGAAAGGAAGCCAAGAACTTAACAAGTCAAAGGACTCCCATTTCCGCCAAGGAGAAAGGGAAGGCCCCTATGACTAATAGTGCTCAAAGGAATCATGCTTTCATCTATAGTGATAGAAAATTTTCTAGAAATGCTCATAGGAGTTATGCTTATGATTCACATGCTATGATTGCTTCAAGTTCTTCTTTTGTGCATGGTAGAAATATGCCTAGGAAAAATGTTGCTCATGTTCCTAGGAAAGTATGTAATGAACCTTCTACAATTTACCATGCTTGCAATACTTCTTTTGCAATTTGTTGTAAGAATAAGAAAGTGATTGCTAGGAAGTTGGGGGCCAAGTGCAAGGGAGACAAGACTTGCATTTGGGTCCCAAAGACTATTATAACTAACCTTGTAGGACCCAACAAGAGTTGGGTACCTAAAACCCAAACCTAATTTGCCTTGCAGGTTTATGCATCCAGGGGCTCAAGCTGGATTATCGACAGCGGATGCACAAACCACATGACGGGGGAGAAGAAGATGTTCACCTCCTACGTCAAGAACAAGGATTCTCAAGATACAATCATATTTGGAGATGGGAATCAAGGCAAGGTCAAAGGCTTAGGCAAGATAGCCATCACAAATGAGCATTCTATCTCTAATGTATTTCTAGTAGAGTCGCTAGGCTATAATCTGTTGTCTGTTAGTCAATTGTGCCACATGGGCTACAATTGTTTATTTACAAATGTTGATGTGTATGTCTTTAGAAGGAGTGATGGTTCATTAGCATTTAAGGGTGTACTAGATGGCAAACTCTACTTAGTTGATTTTTCGAAAGAGGAGGCCGATCTAGATACATGCTTAATAGCTAAGACTAGCATGGGCTGGCTGTGGCATCGCCGTCTAGCACATGTTGGGATGAAGAACCTCCATAAACTTCTAAAGGGAGAACATGTGTTAGGACTGACAAATGTGTATTTCGAAAAAGATAGACCTTGTGCAGCATGTCAAGCAGGTAAACAGGTGGGAAGCTCTCATCACAGCAATAATGTGATGACCACATCAAGACCTCTGGAGCTACTTCATATGGACCTCTTCGGACCTGTCGCCTACCTCAGCATCGGGGGAAGTAAGTATGGTCTTGTTATTGTTGATGATTTTTCCTGCTTCACTTGGGTATTCTTTTTGCAGGATAAATCAGAAACCCAAGGGACCCTTAAGCGCTTTCTAAGGAGAGCTCAAAACGAATTTGAGCTCAAGATGAAGAAGATAAGAAGCAACAACGGTCCGAGTTCAAAAACTTGCAAGTGGAGGAGTACCTTGAGGAGGAAGGAATCAAGCACGAGTTCTCCGCTCCCTACACACCACAGCAAAATGGTGTGGTAGAGAGGAAGAATAGGACGCTCATAGACATGGCGAGGATGATGCTTGGAGAATTCAAGATGCCCGAGCGGTTTTGGTTGGAAGCTGTAAACACAGCTTGCCATGCCATAAACCGGGTCTACCTTCATCGCCTCCTCAAGAAGACGTCATACGAACTTCTAACCGGTAACAAACGCAATGTGTCTTATTTTCGAGTATTTGGGAGTAAATGTTACATTCTAGTGAAGAAAGGTAGGAATTCCAAATTTGCTCCCAAAGTTGTAGAAGGGTTTCTGCTAGGTTATGACTCAAATACAAAGGCGTATAGAGTCTTCACACTACTACAGCATACCTCTGTACAGGCGGTTTGGTTCGCCTCTACACAGGCGGTTCCAGGAACCGCTTGTGGTGCACCGCCTGTGATGTATAACAACATCATAGGCGGTCAATCAAAAACCGCCTGTGAAAAACACAGATTACAGGCGGTCCAGTTCAAAGGAACCGCCTGTGATAGACACACATCACAGGCGGTTTTTTATATAAGTCCGACTGCATACAATATAAATCACAGACGGTTTTCATTATACAGATTCATATATACAAAATTTTCAAACACAGAATATACACAGATTTCATAAACAGATTATACACAGATTCACACAGATTGCATACACAGATTTCATACACATATTACAAGTTCCATAACAGGTATAATACACAGATTCATCCACATATCAAGTTCCATCGACATACACAGATTTATACACATATCAAGTTCCATATACAACTAAACATCTCAAAGTTCCATAGACAACTAAACATCTAAAGTTCCTAACTAAAGACCTAAACACTGTGTGATATTGTGTACAAACTTAGTTCTGGGAATTTTTGCAAATTTCCATTTGTATTGTAGAATAGCCCTTGTTGATGAAGAACTTCACGGCGCATAAAGTAAAGCAAGTCTCTTACAACCTTAGCAACGCCGATGGAAACCATATCTCTTTCTAACCATTCAGCATTGATCTTGGATTTAGGAACCTGCAATGAAAGCAAAAAGCAAGCGGTGCTAAGAGTAATGTGATGAGCAACAATATAACATAAAAATTGCAACATAGACAATGATAGCGAACTTACATCCTCACGATTGACCATGTAATGGAAGGCGACACGACACCATTCGCATACATAATAACCGCACAGGACAGTACCCGGAGGTTGTTTGTCACCATATGGAAATAATGATATTGACAAATTAGGCTTGTCCTCTGGATGTTCGCCGCCAAGATCTTTCCAATAAAAACGGTATGCACTACATAAAAGAATAGCATTGTGAGATTAAGAATACATTTGTTAAGTTGTAATAAGTACAAGTGTGCAATACTAATCATACTTCTCTAAAATCTTCAAGAAGTCATTATACGTAGCCTTTTCCATTCTCAGTGAGTCGAAGACCACGACTTTACCATCCTTTGGAAAGATCATGATACAAATGTAGTGGTCACTATATAGACATAGACGAAAACACATGTTAAGATCACGATTGCCATAATTTATAGTTCAAAATTAAACCATGTCGATAACTTACTTAAAGCGGTGCGGAGCTATTATTAAGTCCTTTCCATGTTGTACATGATTATACATGGCTCGTCCAATGTATGCCGCCATTACCTTCATTTTCATTCTCTGCTTCTGTTTGACGGCTTTCTCAAATTCAGCATCGTCCAAGTCTTTGTATTCTTCTCCATGCCTCCGAGCAACTACTTTGTAGCGAGCTTGGGATATCATCAACGGGTCAAGAAACCCTGTCTTAAGTTGTTTCTTCTTATCATCCATGTATTGCATCCTACGTGTAATAGTGTTAATCGTTAGACTCTCGTTTATGTGTGTGTGTACAAAACTAACAAATATGAAAGTTTAGAGGTACTTACAAGCAAAAGAGGGTTAAGTAGTTGGTTTCCATCCTTTGTCGGTGGTACAACGACCAGAGATCGTCAAAGAATAAATGCCGCACAGGATCTATATGATCATTGCTCCAAAATGCATCTTCTGGCACAACAAATGTGAAGTCCTCGAGTTTGTATTTGTTGCTAGCCACCATGTACCACTCATGCATTCTAATCTCCGGAGTCGACAACTTAGAAAGTTACACCGTCGTCAAGAACGGCCTCCCATTCACAAATTTTGGAGGAACATCCTCCTTCTTGTATACCGAGATATTGGTTTTAAGACGTAATGATTCTCGAGTATGAATCATTTCATCTTCTTCCCATACTTCGAAATTGTCTATTTGGGACCGTGTGCCTACTCCATGAGATGCTGATTCCGCTTTTGATTGATTTGTCATAACTCTCTACAATTTATGCAGGTAGCGTGCCACTGATTCTGACGGTTTCTTGACATCGTCAGTGGCGATTCGCTTATGAATTTTCTTTGAAATAGTTGGCCCTTCAACATTGGTGCCAACCTTTGGTTCCTTTTTGATGTTGACGTCGACATTCTGAGGAACAATTTTGTCGGGGACCATAATTAGGGGTACCCTCAAGACGCCTAATTCTCAGCTGGTAACCCCCATCAGCATAAAGCTGCAGAGGCCTGATGGGTTTGATTAAGTCAGGGATCAGTCCATACGAGTGACTTGACCACGCCACGCCCGAGCCTAGCCTCGGGCGAGGGCAGCCGACCCTAAGATGACTCCGTCTCGCCTGAGGCCTCCTCTTTCACGGCAGACGCATCTCCGGCTCGCCCTAGGCCCCGCCTTCGATAAGAAGAAACCCTGACTAAATCACCGCGCCAACCGACCGAGTCACCGGGGCGTTTAACGCAAAAGGTAAGACCAACGGGCGACCAGACTTCGCCAGAGGTGCCATAGGAGGCTCCGCCCGACCCAGGGCTCGGACTCGGGCTAAGGCCCCGGAAGACGGCGAACTCCGCTCCGCCCGACCCAGGGCTCGGACTCGGGCTAAGGCCCCGGAAGACGGCGAACTCCGCTCCGCCCGACCCAGGGCTCGGACTCGGGCTAAGGCCCCGGAAGACGGCGAACTCCGCTCCGCCCGACCCAGGGCTCGGACTCGGGCTAAGGCCCCGGAAGACGGCGAACTCCGCTCCGCCCGACCCAGGGCTCGGACTCGGGCTAAGGCCCCGGAAGACGACGAACTCCGCCTCGCCCGACCCAGGGCTCGGACTCCGCCTCGGCCTCTGCCGAACGATCTCCGCCTCGCCCGACCCAGGGCTCGGACTCTGCCTCTGTCTTGCAGGACGGACTCGACCTCGGCTTCGGAGGAGCCTCCACGACGCCCGACCTAGGATACGAGACCGCCACGTCAACAGGGAGCGTCATCATCACCCTGCCCTGAGCCGACTTGGGTCACAGAGAACAAGACCGGCGTCCCATCTGACCAGCTACGCCAGATAGGCAATGATGGCGCCCCGCTAGATCATGACGACGGCGGCTCTCAGCTCCCTTACGAAAGCAGGAGGACGTCAGCAAGGGCCCAGCCACTCCGACAGCTGTCTCCCCGTCCGGCTCCGTTACTCCTCCAACAGCCACGACGCCACACCAACAGGGTGCCAAGATCTCTCCGGCTGCCACCTTGGCATGTACATAGGGCGCTAGCTCTCTCTCGCTAGACACGTAGCACCTTGCTACACCCCCATTCTGTACACCTGGATCCTCTCCTTACGACTATAAAAGGAAGGACCAGGGCCTTCTTAGAGAAGGTTGGCCTCGCGGGGACGAAGGGCAGGGGCAGGCGCTCTCTCGGGGCCGCTCGCTCCCCTCACCTCGCGCGGACGCTTGTAACCCCCTACTGCAAGCGCACCCGACCTGGGCGCGGGACGAACACAAAGGCCGCGGGAATTCTCCGACTCCCTCACGACTCGGCTCCGGCCACCGACCTCTCTCTCTCTGTTCCCCCCTTCGCGCTCGCCCACGCGCTCGACCCATCTGGGCTGGGGCACGCGGCACTCTCACTCGTCGGCTCGGGGACCCCCCGGTCTCGGAACGCCGACAGTTGGCGCGCCAGGTAGGGGCCTGCTGCGTGTTGACGTTCGATTTCCCGTCAAGCTCCAGATGGGCAGTCTCCAACAACCTCTTCAACCCGGGACGGTGCTCCGTTTCGGGAACCTCGAGTTCATGTCTCTCGACGGCAACTACGACATGGTACTCCTTCCACCGCCGCGCGGGCAGCGACAATGGTGGCGGACGGCCCGCCCGCCGGCGGCGGAATCGACGACGTCTTTCCCGCGTGGGGGAAGGACAACCTTCGAGCTCGCCCCATCCTCTCCCTCGCCATCGGAGGAGGAGGAGGCGGGGCAACCGGGGCCGAGCGGGAGATTGCGCTCCGACGGCTGTCGAGAAAATCGACATCCCCGGCGCCTCAACGGAGGACACGCCAAGCGTCGCCCTCGCGTCCGAGGCAAACGCGAGCGCCATCCCCCCGCAACACGTCGACCCCGAGCAAGTGGACGACGCCAGCACGCTCACGGAAGGCCTGCAGGACGTCGCCCTCGTACCCAAGACGACGGCGCGGTCAGCCCCCGACGTGACTTCATCGCCCCTCGTCGACAAAAAGGTACCGACTGCTACCCATCTTTCGTCATTTCGACTCGGCCTCAGCCCGCCTGGCGACCTCGCTTTGGCGGGCGCTCACATTGAGGCAAGTGCAACCTCTCTGGGGTTTCGTGTGCGGTCGCCTTGGGACCGATTGACGGGTGTCTCGACCTACGGACCCTCTGGGTCCGAGGAAGATGACGACCCCAGCATCTGCTGGGATTTCTCCGGGTCTGGCAACCCTAGTGCCATGCGGGACTCCATGACCGCATGTGACTACTGCCTCTCCGACTGTTCCGACGGCAGCCGCAGCCTTGGCGACAAGGACTGCGGCCCGAGTCGCGAATGTTTCCACATCGAGCTAGGGGATCCCTCCGGAGGCGGCTGTCTCGGCATGCCGGAGGATGGTGATCCCCCTAGGCCAGCGCCTCGCGCCGACATCCCGCGGGAGCTAGCTGTGGTCCCCGTTCCGGCGGGGGGTCACGACCCACAGCTCGAGCAAGTCCGCGGGGCGCAGGCCGGGCTCGATGAGGGAGCAGGAGCGCTCGAGGCAATCCGCCAGAACATCGGGCAGGTGTGGGCGAGCCAGCCCCCGGCCGGAGGAATACGTCACCTGCCCCAAGGTCTCCAGCACCGCATCGCCAACGATGCCAGGGACAGACCGCCACCCGCATCCGGCGGAACCGGTCAGGACCTGGCCGCTGCAGCGATGCTCCTCCGCGCGATGCCGGAGTCATCAACCACCGAGGGTCGGCGAATCCAGGGAGAACTCAAGCATCTCCTGGAAGGCGCTGCGGCCCGGCGGGCCGAGAGCTCTGCCTCCCGAAGGCAGGGATACCCCTCGGAACCTCGTGCCGCGACTTCCCGACTCACGCGGGAAGCCTCGGTCTTCACCGGGCGCACGCGCAACACCGCGCCTGCGGCCCCGGGCCACCTCGGCAACGAGCACCCTCATCGTGACCGTCGGGCACGCCTCGACGAAAGGGTGCGCCGAGGCTACCACCCCAGGCGTGGGGGACGCTACGACAGCGGGGAGGATCGGAGTCCCTCGCCCGAACCACCCGGTCCACAGGTCTTTAGCCGAGCCATTCGGCGGGCGCCGTTTCCGCCCCGATTCCGACCCCCGGCTACTATCACGAAGTACTCGGGGGAGACGAGACCGGAATTGTGGCTTGCGGACTACCGCCTGGCCTGTCAACTGGGTGGGACGGACGATGACAACCTCATCATCCGAAACCTCCCCCTGTTTCTCTCCGACACTGCTCGTGCCTGGTTGGAGCACCTGCCTCCGGGGCAGATTTCCAACTGGGAAGATTTGGTCCAGGCTTTCGCCGGGAACTTCCAGGGCACGTACGTGCGCCCCGGGAATTCCTGGGACCTCCGAAGCTGTCGGCAACTGCCGGGAGAGTCTCTCCGAGACTACATCCGGCGGTTCTCAAAGCAGCACACCGAGCTGCCCAACATCACCGACTCCGATGTCATCGGCGCGTTCCTCGCCGGCACCACCTGCCGCGACCTGGTGAGCAAGCTGGGTCGCAAGACCCCCACCAGGGCGAGCGAGCTGATGGACATCGCCACCAAGTTCGCCTCCGGCCAGGAGGCGGTAGAGGCCATCTTCCGAAAGGACAAGCAGCCCCAGGGCCGCCCGTCGGAAGATGCTTCCGAGGTGTCTACTCCGCGCGGCGCCAAGAAGAAAGGCAGGAGGAAGTCGCAAGCGAAACGCGACGTTCCCGATGCAGACCTTGTCGCCGCCGCCGAGCACAAGAACCCTCGGAAGCCCCCCGGAGGTGCAAACCTCTTCGACAAGGCACTCAAGGAGACGTGCCCCTACCATCAGGGGCCCGTCAAGCATACCCTCGAAGAATGCGTTATGCTTCGGCGCCACTTCCACAGGGCCGGGCCACCCGCAGAGGGTGGCAGGGCTCACGACGACGACAAAAGGGAGGATCGCCAAGCAGGAGAGTTCCCAGAGGTCCGCGATTGCTTCATGATCTACGGAGGGCATGCGGCAAACGCCTCGGCTCGGCATCGTAAGCAAGAGCGTCGGGAGGTCTGCTCGGTGAAGGTGGCGGCGCCAGTCTATCTAGACTGGTCCGACAAGCCCATCACCTTCGACCGGGACGACCACCCCGACCACGTGCCGAGCCCGGGGAAGTACCCGCTCGTCGTCGACCCCGTCATCGGCGACGTCAGGCTCACCAAGGTCCTGATGGATGGAGGCAGCTGCCTCAACATCATCTACGCCGAGACCCTCAGGCTCCTGCGCGTCGACCTGTCATCCGTCCGAGCAGGCGCTGCGCCCTTCCACGGGATCATTCCCGGGAAGCGCGTCCAGCCCCTCGGACAGCTCGACCTCCCTGTCTGCTTCGGAACACCCTCCAACTTCCGAAGGGAGACCTTGACATTCGAGGTGGTCGGGTTCCGAGGAACCTACCACGCAGTGTTGGGAAGGCCATGCTACGCGAAGTTCATGGCCATCCCCAACTACACCTACCTGAAGCTCAAGATGCCGGGCCCCAACGGGGTCATCACCGTCGGCCCCACGTACAAACACGCATTCGAATGCGACGTGGAGTGCGTGGAGTACGCCGAGGCCCTCGCCGAGTCCGAGGCCCTCATTGCCGACCTGGAAAGCCTCTCCCGAGAGGTGCCGGACGTGAAGCGGCATGCCGGCAACTTCGAGCCAGCGGAGACGGTTAAGGCCGTCCCTCTCGACCCCAGTGGCGACACCTCCAAGCAGATCCGGATCGGTTCCGGGCTCGACCCCAAATAGGAAGCAGTGCTCATCGACTTTCTCCGCGCAAACGCCGACGTTTTTGCGTGGAGTCCCTCGGACATGCCCGGCATACCGAGGGATGTCGCCGAGCACTCGCTGGATATTCGGGCCGTAGCCCGGCCGGTCAGACAGCCTCTGCGCCGATTCGACGAGGAAAGGCGCAGGGTGATAGGCGAGGAGATCCACAAGCTGATGGCAGCAGGGTTCATTAAAGAGGTGTTCCATCCCGAATGGCTTGCCAACCCTGTGCTTGTGAGGAAAAAAGGGGGGAAGTGGCGGATGTGTGTAGACTACACTGGTCTCAATAAAGCATGTCCGAAGGTCCCCTACCCTCTACCTCGCATCGACCAAATTGTGGACTCCACTGCAGGGTGCGAAACCCTGTCTTTCCTCGATGCCTACTCAGGGTATCATCAAATCAAGATGAAAGAGTCCGACCAGCTCGCGACTTCTTTCATCACGCCCTTCGGCATGTACTGTTATGTCACAATGCCGTTCGGTTTGAGGAACGCGGGTGCGACATACCAGCGGTGCATGAACCATGTGTTCGGCGAACACATTGGTCGCACGGTCGAGGCCTACGTCGATGACATCGTAGTCAAGACGAGGAAAGCCTCCGACCTTCTCTCCGACCTCGAACTGACATTCCGGTGTCTCAAGGCGAAGGGCGTCAAGCTCAATCCCGAGAAGTGCGTCTTCGGGGTGCCCCGAGGCATGCTCTTGGGGTTCATCGTCTCCGAGCGGGGCATCGAAGCCAACCCGGAGAAGATCGCAGCGATCACAAACATGGGGCCCATCAAGGACTTAAAAGGCGTACAGAGGGTCATGGGATGCCTCGCGGCCTTGAGCCGTTTCATCTCGCGCCTCGGCGAAAGAGGCCTGCCCCTGTACCGCCTCTTAAGGAAGGCCGAGTGCTTCACTTGGACTCCCGAAGCCGAGGAAGCCCTCGGGAACCTGAAGGCGCTCCTCACCCAGGCGCCCATCTTGGTACCCCCAGCTGATGGAGAAACCCTCCTGGTCTACGTCGCCGCAACCACTCAGGTGGTCAGCGCCGCGATCGTAGTCGAAAGGCAGGAGGAGGGGCATGCTTTGCCCATTCAGAGGCCAGTTTACTTCGTCAGCGAAGTGCTGTCCGAAACCAAGATCCGCTACCCGCAAGTCCAGAAGCTGCTATACGCAGTGATCCTGACGAGGCGAAAGCTGCGACATTACTTCGAGTCCCATCCGGTGACTGTGGTGTCATCATTCCCCCTGGGGAGATCATCCAGTGCCGAGAAGCCTCGGGGCGGATCGCGAAGTGGGCGGTGGAAATCATGGGCGAGGCAATTTCGTTCGCCCCTCGGAAGGCCATCAAGTCCCAGGTACTGGCGGATTTCGTAGCCGAATGGGTCGATACCCAGTTGCCAACGGCTCCGATCCAACCGGAGCTCTGGACCATGTTTTTCGACGGGTCGCTGATGAAGACGGGAGCTGGCACGGGCCTGCTTTTCGTCTCGCCCCTCGGAAAACACCTGCGCTACGTGCTCCGCCTCCACTTCCCGGCGTCCAACAATGTGGCTGAGTACGAGGCTCTGATCAACGGATTGCGAATCGCCATCGAGCTAGGGGTCCGACGCCTCGATGCACGCGGCGACTCGCAGCTCGTCATCGACCAAGTCATGAAGAACTCCCTCTGCCGCGACCCAAAGATGGAGGCCTACTGTGAGGAGGTTCGACGCCTGGAAGACAAGTTCTACGGGCTCGAGCTTAACCACATCACCCGGCGCTACAACGAGACTGCGGACGAGCTGGCGAAGATAGCCTCGGGGCGAACGACGGTTCCCCCAGACGTCTTCTCCTGGGATCTGCACCAACCCTCTATCAAGATAGGCGACGCGCCCGAGCCCGAGGCACCCTCGGCCTCGTCCGAGGTGACCTCGGCCCAGCCCGAGCCATCCTCAGCTCAACCCGAGGAACCCTCGGAGCCCGAGGGCGAAGCGCTGCGCATCGAGGAGGAGCAGAACGGGGTCGTGCCAGATCAAGATTGGCAAACCCCGTACCTGCAATATCTCCACCGAGGAGAACTGCCCCTCGACCGAGCCGAGGCTCGGCGGGTAGCGCGACGCGCCAAATCGTTCGTCTTGCTGGGCGATGAGAAGGAGCTCTACCACCGAAGCCCCTCGGGCATCCTCCAGCGATGTATCTCCATCGCCGAAGGTCAGGAACTCCTGCAGGAAATACACTCGGGGGCTTGCGATCATCATGCAGCACCTCGAACCCTCGTCGGGAACGCTTTCCGCCAAGGCTTCTACTGGCCAACGGCGGTGGCTGACGCCACTAGAGTTGTCCGCGCCTGCGAAGGGTGCCAATTCTATGCGAAGCAGACCCACCTGCCCGCTCAGGCTCTGCAGACGATACCCATCACCTGGCCCTTCGCTGTGTGGGGTCTGGACCTCGTCGGCCCTCTGCAGAAGGCGCCCGGGGGCTACACGCACCTGCTGGTCGCCATCGACAAATTCTCCAAGTGGATCGAGGTCCGACCCCTGAACAGCATCAGGTCCGAGCAGGCGGTGGCGTTCTTCACCAACATCATCCATCGCTTCGGGGTTCCGAACTCCATCATCACCGACAATGGCACCCAGTTCACCGGCAAAAAATTCTTGGATTTTTGCGATGATCACAACATCCGGGTAGACTGGGCCGCCGTAGCTCACCCCATGACGAATGGGCAAGTGGAACGTGCCAACGGCATGATTCTACAAGGGCTCAAGCCCCGGATTTACAACGGTCTCAACAAGTTCGGCAAGCGATGGATAAAGGAACTCCCCTCGGTGGTCTGGAGCCTGAGGACGACGCCAAGCCGAGCCACGGGTTTCACGCCGTTCTTCCTGGTCTACGGGGCCGAGGCCATCCTGCCCACGGACCTGGAATACGGCTCCCCGAGGACGAGGGCCTACAACGAAGAAAGCAACCAAGCTAGCCGAGAAGACTCGCTGGACCAGCTGGATGAGGCTCGGGACAGGGCCTTACTACACTCGGCGCGGTATCAGCAGTCCCTGCGACGCTACCACGCCCGAGGGGTCCGACCCCGAGATCTCCAGGTGGGCGATCTGGTGCTTCGGCTGCGGCAAGACGCCCGAGGGAGGCACAAGCTCACGCCCCCCTGGGAGGGGCCGTTCATCATCGCCAAAGTTCTGAAGCCCGGAACGTACAAGCTGGCCAACAGTCAAGGCGAGGTCTACGGCAACGCTTGGAACATCCAACAGCTACGTCGCTTCTACCCTTAAGATGTTTCCAAGTTGTTTATATACCTCGCACCCACGCAAAGTTTAGTCAACAAGGAAGGGTCAGCCTCGCCTCGGCAGAGCCCGACCCTCCCTCGGGGGCTAAAAGGGGGGAAACCCCCTCTGCGTCAAAATTTTCCTCGAAAAGAAAATCTCTTTTACCAGAACATCTTTCGTGCTTTTTGATTACTTCGAAAAGTGGGTCCTGGAAACGACGGAGTACACGTAAGCAGTCAAGGCTGACCGAGCCGAGGGACTCCTACGCCTCCGGGATACGGATACCTCACTCATCACCTTCTGCGATAAGTAACTCGCGCTCGGATAAGGCGAATCCGCGGATCGAACGAGTCTTTACGTACGGGAGCTCTTCTGTCGAAGCGATTCTTCGAGCCTTCTCGACCAAGTCGGTGACAGGGCTTCATGGGCGGGTAAAAGTACGCGTAAGCGGCAAGGCCGACCGAGCCGAGGGACTCCCACGCCTCCGGGATACGGATACCTCACTCATCACCTTCCGCGAGAAGCAACTCTTGCTCGCACTAACACCCCTGCTACCGACAAAAAGTCCAGATACTCGAAACGAGAGGAGAAGAGATGCAGCTTTATAACGCAACAAGGGTATGTGTTCTGGCCTCAACGGCCGTGCAAGGCCCACGCCACAAGACGATTTGACCCTGCAGGCTCGGATCTTGACGATGGAAGAGGGCGACGACACCCTCGGCATCGACAGCACCTTCGGCAAGGCCCGACCTAGCCTCGGACGGCGACGTGGTCCGAGGGCCTCCGCTCCGAAGGACGACGTCGTCATCACGCTCGAGCAATCTCTGCCAGGGACTTCTCCGAGAACCCGGCCCGAGCGGACGGCTCGGCCGGCCACCTCCGGGGCCTCGGCCGACCGCCTTCCGAGGGCGCCAGCTCGGTCCGAAGCCTCGGCTGAACAGCTCCGACGTCGATCCTACCAACAGACAACCCGGCTAGGCTCCGGCCAACCAGGTTTCATTTCCGAGCCAACAATGCCTCTACTCATGCTGATATCGCTACCCCTGGCCTCGGCTCGTCGAAGAGCGGCCGAGGGGTCTCTTTAACTAAGCTAGAAGAGCCTCGGACAACAGGTCCGACCGAGCCGAGGGATTCCTACGCCTCCGGGATACGGATACCTCACTCGTCACCTTGACACGGGGCAACTCACGCTCGGTGAAGCGGTTCAGACAATCAGCAGGCGAGCCTTAGCGCTCAGAAATGAGGAAAAAACACGGCTCTGTGCCGGAGTTACATACATGTTCAGGCCCCGAAAGCCGAAATGAACAAAAAACCCGGCACTCGAAGTGCCATTACAAACGGAACTCCGGTTCCCCCCCCCCCGTAGGTACGAACAACCCCACTTGATAGGGGCGGGCCTGCGGGGCAGCGGAAAGACTCTCACCCCCCGAGGACGAGGGCCAGCCGTTCAGGCCGGGAGACGGAGACCCAGGGCTACTGACGGAGTTGGCAATCTCATCAGTAGAGAAGCCACTTCCGTCCGCCGACGCCTCGGGACCCACCACTTCCGACATGGCTGGAGGAAGTCTCCGTGAAGCTGGAGGATGCCGTTCTCACCCCAGGAACACGGGGAAGAAGAGGGCAACCGACCCACACGGAGACAGCTCCCTGACTCGCCTCGTCCTCCCTCTTGGCCTGGTGATGAAAATCCTTGGGGCTGAGGGAGGGGCAGAGACCGCAGCCCGGCTCGCTTTCCCCCACCATCAAGCCGGAAGTCACCACTCTGGGTGACCGCCGGTGGAGGGGTGCAGCCGGGCTGCATGATGAAAATCCTTGAAGCCGAACGATGGCTGAAAGGTACCAACTCCCACGGAGTTGCGTTCTTCCAGCGATGGAGCGAAAAGACGGCGGTTTCCCCCCATCCGGGGGCTCGGAAGATGGAGAGACACGATGCATAGGGGAGGTAGGAGACATAGTCACCTTACGAAGGGGGACGCCCTCCTTTTAAAGGCAACTCCCCCTGCTTGCGCCTTCAACCGTCACGGGCTGAGTCTTCTCCAACACGCCTCCAAAGCCCTTCCCTGCGGCGCGGGGGCTGGGGCCCGCCTGTCATGCAGACCGGCTCTAAGCAGAAGAAGCCGAACCGCCGCGCACGACGCACGCAACCACCCAGCGGTTACAAGTAACCCTCCACTTTTGCCCGGACCAGCGGGCGAAAGGGGGCAGGCGGCCATGCAGGCGGCATGCAACCGCGCCAAGTGGACGCGCCTCTCCGACTCCTGACAGGCCAGCGCGACGGCTCAAGCCCACGCGTCGTGCAACTGGCGCGCCGGGCGCTGCATGCGAACCGCTATGCCACTCGCTCCACCACCGCACCTCCTCGATTGCGGAACCGATACTGTGATTCGAGGCGACCCAGCCCGCGACCCGGCAGCGCCAGCCTGGCGCAGCGGTCAAAAGCGGTCAAAAATGGGCCGGCAGTAATGACGGTGGCAGGCGCGCGAGAGCAGCGGTCACGCCATCTGCCAAGCTCATGTCCCATCCGGAGGCAGCAAGAGAACCCCCTCTCACGGCGTGAAGACGACGCACCCGTGACCCGTACCTCGAACGGCCCGCGCACGCAACGGCAGCTTCGCCGACCGCTTACCCCGGCGCATTAACTCCGCGGCGAAACAGGTAACGTTTCTGGCAGGGGCAGCTGGCGACGCTTCGCCTCCGCCAAAATGACCACGCCGAAAAAGGTACGCCACGACGTTCAATTTCGAATCCTTTTTCCCTTTTCCTTCTTTCTCTATCTCTTGCAACAGGGACCGAGAAGGGGGATAACCCCAAAGGGATCCTTCCCCGTGAAGGAACTAGGCTCCGAGCCTCCCTACTGATCAGGGGTTCGAAGGCTGGCCCCCCGAAGGGTTCAACAGCCGCCTCAGATCGCGTGGGCCCGACACCCACTACTGGTCAGGGGTTCGAAGGTCGGCCCCCGAAAGGTCCCACGACCGCCTCAGGCTACTCGGGCTCCGTGCCCCCTACTGATCAGGGGTTCGAAGGCTGGCCTGTCGAAGGGTTCACAGTCGCCTCAGACGCCGAGCGAGGGATGACCAGGGGTACGTTCGATACATAACCAAGGCTCGGGCTGCGCTCCCGAGGTACCCTAGGACATTTCCGAGACCAGCGGGAACGACTCTGTAACGGAATCCCATCAGAGGGAGGCAACGAGCCCTCGGACCCCATCGCTAGGGGACCGGGTCCGGCAGATCACCCGCAGGTACTTTTGGGCGTGCCTCCGGGCCCCTAGCCGACCCCCAACGAACGGGGCACGGACGTCCACTCGGATTACCCGATTGCAGCTCACCGGAGACACTATGTTCGGTGCCCATCGAGGGTAACATGGCGCACTCCCCCCACCTCCTTGCGGAAAGGCGACGTAGGGGCGTATAAAAAAAGTCGAGTTTGTCCCTGATCGTCCTCTCGCTCCGTGCGAAGGCTCGGGGGCTGCTCTCGCAAACCCGGCTCCGGCCGAACCGTTGACAGCGTCAACATACCAGCCCGAGAACTTGGGCCCCGACAGTGCACCTGGGTTACGCCCTGCTCGCATGAGGGAACCGCCAGACCAGCCGAGGCATTACGCAAGGCATTAAGACCTCGAAGGAGTGAAACCACTCCTCCGAGGCCTCGGGGGCTACACCCGGCGGGTGCGCTCACGCGCACCCACCGGAACAAAGTACCACCGAGAAAGGCTGGTCCCCTTGCAAAAAAGTGCGACGCAAGCCTCCAAGCGAGTGTTAACACTCTCTTCGAGGCTCGGGGGCTACTGTCGGGGACCATAATTAGGGGTACCCTCAAGACGCCTAATTCTCAGCTGGTAACCCCCATCAGCATAAAGCTGCAGAGGCCTGATGGGTTTGATTAAGTCAGGGATCAGTCCATACGAGTGACTTGACCACGCCACGCCCGAGCCTAGCCTCGGGCGAGGGCAGCCGACCCTAAGATGACTCCGTCTCGCCTGAGGCCTCCTCTTTCACGGCAGACGCATCTCCGGCTCGCCCTAGGCCCCGCCTTCGATAAGAAGAAACCCTGACTAAATCACCGCGCCAACCGACCGAGTCACCGGGGCGTTTAACGCAAAAGGTAAGACCAACGGGCGACCAGACTTCGCCAGAGGTGCCATAGGAGGCTCCGCCCGACCCAGGGCTCGGACTCGGGCTAAGGCCCCGGAAGACGGCGAACTCCGCTCCGCCCGACCCAGGGCTCGGACTCGGGCTAAGGCCCCGGAAGACGGCGAACTCCGCTCCGCCCGACCCAGGGCTCGGACTCGGGCTAAGGCCCCGGAAGACGGCGAACTCCGCTCCGCCCGACCCAGGGCTCGGACTCGGGCTAAGGCCCCGGAAGACGATGAACTCTGCCTCGCCCGACCCAGGGCTCGGACTCCGCCTCGGCCTCTGCCGAACGATCTCCGCCTCGCCCGACCCAGGGCTCGGACTCTGCCTCTGTCTTGCAGGACGGACTCGACCTCGGCTTCGGAGGAGCCTCCACGACGCCCGACCTAGGATACGAGACCGCCACGTCAACAGGGAGCGTCATCATCACCCTGCCCTGAGCCGACTTGGGTCGCAGAGAACAAGACCGGCGTCCCATCTGACCAGCTACGCCAGATAGGCAATGATGGCGCCCCGCTAGATCATGACGACGGCGGCTCTCAGCTCCCTTACGAAAGCAGGAGGACGTCAGCAAGGGCCCAGCCACTCCGACAGCTGTCTCCCCGTCCGGCTCCGTTACTCCTCCAACAGCCACGACGCCACACCAACAGGGTGCCAAGATCTCTCCGGCTGCCACCTTGGCATGTACATAGGGCGCTAGCTCTCTCTCGCTAGACACGTAGCACCTTGCTACACCCCCATTCTGTACACCTGGATCCTCTCCTTACGACTATAAAAGGAAGGACCAGGGCCTTCTTAGAGAAGGTTGGCCTCGCGGGGACGAAGGGCAGGGGCAGGCGCTCTCTCGGGGCCGCTCGCTCCCCTCACCTCGCGCGGACGCTTGTAACCCCCTACTGCAAGCGCACCCGACCTGGGCGCGGGACGAACACGAAGGCCGCGGGAATTCTCCGACTCCCTCACGACTCGGCTCCGGCCACCGACCTCTCTCTCTCTGTTCCCCCCTTCGCGCTCGCCCACGCGCTCGACCCATCTGGGCTGGGGCACGCGGCACTCTCACTCGTCGGCTCGGGGACCCCCCGGTCTCGGAACGCCGACAAATTTTGTCTACGTCCCCCTCGTCGAGTTCCTTCGCAAGAGGCGATATGATTGTTTCAACGATTTTTTTGGAGGTCGGTGTCATATTTTCCTGCACCATGGGGTGTGGAATGACCGAACTATCTTTTTGTTGCATTGGTGTTGAACTCGGCTCATCACCCAACTTGATGTCGCGTCGATGCCAAAGGACCAACTCGTTCATTGCCTCCTGCAAAGTTATGATCCCCTCAACTGGAAAATCTATCTCCCAATCTTCACAACCACTGTCTGTGATTTCTAGAACTTGGACCATAGCATAGTGTGGCGGGACAAGATTATCCTTGTAGTTAACAAGTCCTGGTTTTACCAAACCAGTAGCAGCTTGCTTTGTTTTTGTCCCAGATCGATTGATTGGAATATGAAGAAAGCAAGGCTTGTCCTCAACAATATCGTCTATAGGGTACTTGGTCAAGTCTTGCACAGATCCTATGCTGCTAGGGACTATAGGTGGACTCATGTGGCTTGGCTTGAGTTCATATGATATGCATTTTGTTTTCTTCATTTTGTTCATCACGTCATTAATAGCCTTTTGTACCCTTTCATCAATAGTCTCTTCAAGGGTCCTTTTCGACTTCTCGTGTTTCCTATATGACGACGCATACTCTGGAAACGCCTCTCTCCAGGAAATCTTAGAAGAGATTCCCTGAGCCCGTCCAGTGTGTTCAGGATTGCCTAGTGCTGCAGTTAGTATGTCATTCTCCCTCCGAGGCTTAAATTCTCCTTTTTTTCTCTTATCTGCATATTCTTGAATTTTTGTCGAAACTTCGCCTACCAATTCTGGATGCAAAAGTTTGCCGTCCTCACTCAAACCTGCCCGACCTAAGATCCAACGAATAGCTCACTCATCGATATCTTTTAATATTGGGTCTAAAGTGTCGTTAGCTATAGCTTCCTCGATTATCCTGTTCCACTTCACAACTTTATGGTGATATCCGGTTGACCCCAGGCGATGGGGGTGTTTGTTCATCTTCGCTCTCTGAGAATTAGTTTCGCCTAGTTCTTTGGCCTTCAGTTCGGTCTTCTGATGAACAAATTCCTCCCACTGAGCTTGAGTGATTTTCCCCATTTTCTTAGGCGGAGGAACCTTATTCTTCTTAACAAATTCCCTATTCATCTCGGCCTTCCACCCACGAAACATCTTGGCCATAGCAGAGAGCATCGACTTCCTTACTGCATCCTCTGTGCCTTTTGGGAACTTGAATGACTCAGACAACTTAGCCCATAGCTTATTGTAGGTGTCTTCATCTAAATCCTTCCATTTTTGAAGTGTGATTGGCACTATATCTCTAACAGTAGACCCGCAGGAATTTCGAAACTTTGTAACCACGTCAAGTGGTTCTTCAGGAAACCCCTCTGCATTTAGTTTTGTTACGTACATAACTGCACCTTCTTTCATCTGATTCGGACCTCGTCGCCCTCGTTTCCGCTTATGTGAAACGGATGATTCAGGCATCGGAGCATCCTCCGTGTTTCGTGTAGAACATGCATCCTCTTTCTTCTCTTCATTTGAAATCTATATAGTGAAACAATTAATGGCCTTTCATATATGAACATTATTTTAGAATATAGTCGGCATATTTCTATTTACCTCTTCATCGTTGGGAATATAGTCGGCATCAAGCTCATCTGATGTTTTTTTCTTCCTTGGAGGTATAGGAGTACAAGGATTGTCGTCACTAGAACTATCCTCCCCGCTCCCTTCACCGGAGCTGCTCGTTGTCTGCCATTCAAGTTTGGTCGCGTCTTCATCAACTTTGTTAGACGCACCGGTGCAGACCACATCCATACTAGGCTGCTCGTTGTCTGCCATTCAAGTTGGTTCTATCGATAAAGGGATATACTCTTAGTCTGATATACTGGTTCCATCAATAAGGGAACTTGGAGAAAAGGTGATTCAAAAGAAATCGAGCCCAAACCCGCCTCCGGGGCAGGATCGGGTCGGGAAGCAAGCTCGCAGATAGAAGTGCACTTTCCAATGCAGTTAGACAGAGAAGGCATGGTTGTGATGTTATAATGCTGAAGGACCCCAAGAAGAGATTATGCCCTGTAGTCTACGACCTCCCGTTATTTGTGGGCTTCACCGAGGGCGGGAAACATTTGGTGACATCAAACGACCTTCGGGCTGGGGACGTTTGCGAGCTTGTTAAGGGGCCAGACGATGGTGAGCCGGTGTACTCTGTCCGGATGTGTGGTCACAAAATTTAAAGCCGCCCCGGCTTCATCTGTGCGCTTCTCTTCTCTTATGTCGGCTACTAAGATCACTTAGCACCCCACCTAAGAGAAGAGAAGCACACACATGCAGCCGGGGCGGCTTTAAATTTTGTGACCACACATCCGGACATAGTACACCGGCTCACCATCGTCTGGCCCCTTAACAAGCTCGCAGACGTGTTCAGCCCGAAGGTCGTTTGCTATCACTAAATGTTTCCAGCCATCGGTGAAGCCCACAAATAACGGGAGGTGGTAGACTACAGGGCTTAATCTCTTCTTGGGGTCCTTCAGCATTATAACATCACAGCCATGCCTTCTCTGTCTAACTGCATTGGAAAGTGCACTTCTATCTGCGAGCTTGCTTCCCGACCCGATTCAGGCATTCCGCCGATGCCATTCTCCATATAAGTCCCAAACAGAGAATAGGGATGAGGTAGTCAAGATTGTAGGCGCTAGTGCTCAACTACTAGCATCTATAGATATGGACACAAGTCCAAATTTGGTGCTACTCGGCACCATCGATATCACTAGAAAAAAATACATCAAAGAGATCCACTTCCCAATAGTACTCGAAGATAGTTCATTGACTTGACACTCTCTAAGAGGTTCATACAAAATACATTATCTCTAAGAGTGAAACCTACGATACTCATATCGTGTTGTTTAGGACTAAACATCAACAACCCCTTGACTGGTCGCTATCATACTCAATTCCAAAATATTTTTCCAATATGTCGGCTTGAGTAAGGAGATCTGGGCTTGGGAGTTCCTCTAAATCATCTGCAGCTTCATCATCTTCAGCATATTGCAGGGCTTCATCTTGAATAATTTTAGCCCTCTTGGAGTCAGCATACTTTTTGATGGACAGAGCACACTTCTCAAGCATGTCGCATACATCTCCAATTTGAAACAAAGTGGTCTTAAGTGTGTACACTGATTCCGGTTCACTAGTATCCACAACCCCATCAGTCACTAGACTGCGAATGATGTCAACATGTGTCTCGATGACTCGAACTGAGCTCTCAACCATGTCAAGTGGCTCTTTTTCCATCTCTAAAACTGAAAATGGCCAAGTCTCACAATCAAAATTGAGATCGCAACAAAGGCAGGGATCAGAGGGAAAACAAGGATGTGGCTTATAGGGCAAAAAGAGGGGTCCAAATAACATTGTCATGGCTATGAACAAGTCAAAGATGGGAGATAAGAACAAGTCTTATAACATAGGGTTGGGAAGCAAAGATAGGTAGTCAAAAAACTAAGAAGGGAGATAAGAACAAGTCTTATAACATAGGGAGATAATAACATTGTCATGGCTATGTACTTCCATGATGTATGTGGCCATAAGCACATTTGCCCTAATGATTATCAAACAAAGATAGGTATTCAAAAAACACTAAAAATAGACTTGTTGCCCCAATCACTATGGAGATTTTCTTATAACTGAATATGTAAGTGAAAAAACATTTAATCAGAAGGGATAAAAATAGATCCCAATCGATGGAGGGACACAAAATTCTTCATTCGAAGGATACTAACACCTTAATGGTATACAAACATTTAATCAGAAGGGATAAAAGAAATAAAAAAATTGATACATGAGAAGTAATTGACAACCAAGCAATAATCATATGATTCAGGGATAGCCAAACAAGTAATTGACAACCAAGCAATAAGCAATAAACATATTGACAACCAAACAAAATATGTAAGTGAAAACACCAACAGTAATTAATCTAAGAACTGATAATCAGGGATAGCCATTGATTAACACCTTAATGTGTTTGAACCATTGATTAACCTAAGCATTTGATTAACCTAACCATTTGATTAACCTAAGCTATGATTCAAACACATATATATCCAGCTGTGTATTCAAACACATATATGATTCAAACACAAGTAATCTGCCATCAATTAACATATATGATTCAAACACATATATGATTCAAACACATATAGGAAATTCGAGCCATGAACTTAGAAGAAATGAACCTGAACTTTGACCTTACTACGAGAGGAAGAAGAAAGAGCTTGGGGACGGCGGCGCTTCGGGCTCGGGGACCGTGCCGGCGGCCCTTGGGCTCGGGGACGAGGACGGCGGGGCTCGAGCTCGGGCTTGGGGACGGCGGGCGCTTGGGCTCGGTGAAGGGGATGGCGGCGCTCGGGCTCGGTCTCGGGGACGGCGTTGCTCGGGCGCTCGGGGACGGCGGCGCTCGGGCTCGGGGACGAGGACGGTGGGGCTCGAGCTCGGTGAAGGGGACGGCGGTGCTCGGGCTCGGTGAAGGGGATGGCGTTGCTCGGGCGCTCGGGGACGGCGGCGCTCGGGCTCGGGGACGGGGACGGCGGCGCTCGGGCTCGGGGACGGGGACAGCGGCGCTCAAGCTCGGGGATGGGGACGGCGGCGCTCGGGTTCGTGCTCGGGGACGGGGACACGGCGGCAGCCTGGCGGCGCTCGGGTTCGTGCTCGGGCGGGAAGAGTTAGGGTTCCTGCCGACCAACGAGCCTTTTATATTGTAAAGAATCCCAGGCGGATATTTAGCAAAACCGCCTGTGATAGACAACATCACAGGCGGTTGTTAATTCCGACCGCCTGTGATAAATTAACTTCACAGGCGGTCGACGTAAAAAACCGCCTGTGATGTTATCTATCACAAGCGGTTTTGCTAAATATCCGCCTGTGATGTGTGTACACTATAAAAGGGCTAGCCCCCGACGGGTTCCAGAACCCTAATTCACAGCACTAGCGGCGGCGGGTTTTTTTAGATCTACAGGGAGAAGGTTTTGTTTTTGAGTTTATTGATTGATTTCAATAGTTTATGCATATATATGATCTCCATTTGTTTTCTTTCTCATTTTGATGCGATTTTTTGCCTCAATTTTGTAATATAGAACGGATTTGAAGAAAAGCTTTGGAATTCAAGATTTGGACTTATAATAGTTGATCTAGTTTAAAGATTCTTTAAAAACACAATTGTCTCACCTCAAGGTATCTATTGTTGCAATGTTTGTTTTATTTTCATACATATCAATTCGTTTCTTGTTTTATGGATGAATTCAATTAATTAATGATTTTATTGATGTTAATCAATATAAGGATAGGTAATGGACCAAGGTTGGATGTACAATGTGTCAAGACCACATCCGTTGTATATTCGAAATTTGAGAAGCTTTATTGAAGCGGCCAAAAAGCACGCGAATTTGCGAAAGAGCAAGGAGATATTATGTCTGTGCATCGACTGTGATAATAAGATAGCTTGGAGAGATACAGGAGTAATCCAATCACATCTGCTAAAAAGAGGGTTTAAAAACAATTCGCGTGCGTAGGAGTATGCTGCCACACAGAGCGCTCAGCAGCAGCTGCCCCGGGCACAGGTTGGCCAGAGGCCCACGGTATGGAAGAGGCAGCCTCCTCCATGGGGAAATCCTCGGGGATGAAGTCGTGGTGCTCGATGATGTGAACCATGGCGTCGAGGAGGAAAAACAAGCAAAAACCTAAAGCCAAGGCCCCCTACCTAGCACGCAAATGTCGGAGAGGAAATCTCCGGCCGGGTGGTGGAGTGCACCCGTCCTAAATCCTAAGATGAGGAGGGGCCTAGGCGTTTCGCTTGTTAGAGATTGGGGGGATGAATACACAAGAACACGCAAGGGTTTAGAGTTTTTCGGGCCACCGAAGCGTAATACCCTACTCTACTGTGTATTGTATTGCTCGTGAGCTTGAGTCTTTGTTGACTTGGGTCTAAGAGTGTGTCCCCTATAACATTGCATGTCTCCCCTTTTATAGCTCAAAGGGGCACGTACAAGGGTACTGAGCCCCGACATGTGGGCCCAGGGACATAACGGATGTAATACTTGGAGCATTTAATGTTCGTGCCAGTGCAATCTTCCTTGCACCCTGATATTCGCGATCTGCGTAGCATTGGCGTGCAGGGGAAGCTTCCCTAGCAACGTGTGTGTGATGAAGGATGAGCACAATGAACCACGCAGCACGAGTGTACTGTTTGGCAATGGACAGGCCCACCGCCTGCAGGGTGGCCTGGACGCCGCCTGCTAGCTGATTGGACAGGACACATTAAATGCTAAAGGGGCACATCACCTGTCAGCGGGATAGTCAGGCGGCGTGTCTTTTCTGCAATAAATGCAGAGATAGCACGACCCAGAGGTCTTACGTCAGGCTCCGCCCGCTGGCTTACGTCACGTATGGTAGGCCACGCGGCAGTATTGGGTCTCCGCCTAGGCGGGGAGCAGTAGCGCCATGCGGACAGGTCCACACTAGGCTGGGCCTGGACACATGTCGGAACCGGACCCTGGCCTGAGCAAGGCCTGGGTATTCCTTGCCCCTGAGTCCTGGGACCCGGCTGTGGGTAGTCCGGATCCCATGCAGAGGGGTCCGTGACCCGACCCGGAGGTCCGGGCTACACTCACGGGGTTGTTGGGTCTTGCTCCGGAGGTTCGGCCCACATGTACAGGTGTACGGTACTTTCCCGTGGGGGTCTAGACCCACTGTTGGCCCTTGGAGTGTATCGCTTTTTCTGGCCACATGGTGACCCTAGAGCCTTCCATGTGGTGGAGTCGGGTGATGTTCCCTACACGACTAGAGATAGTCGCGTGGGCACTGCGCCCTCATGTTGTAGCAAGGGGTACCCCCAATCCAGGGTACCGACAATCCCAACTCCGCAGACTCTCCGTCCTCGACGCATACCACCCTACAATCCTCACATCCCCATCCTCCACTTCACGAACGAACGCGGCTGGGTCTCGGCCGCACAGATCCAAAGCGAAGGCCGGACTTCGCACCAGCTGCTGGCCTAAAGTAGGCATCTGGCAAGGGCATACTTTGCCAAGCACCCAGCCATGCGCTAGGGGCCACACTCCATAACCAATGAATTCCTCAACCAAATCACGCCCGCTACTCATGCGGACAGCGCATCGGAGGGCCCCTTCGTCCTCATCATCCTCCGCCACCTCAAATGATGGGAATGCCACATAACAATGGGAGCACATCACGGCCGTGGGGAGCCCTGGGAGGTTTTCAACTTCGCTTCCCGAAACATAAAATCAATAATCCCACCAGTTGCCCCACTTGTTACGAGCACAGGGAACTAATTCTACGACTTCCACCGAAGTCTTTCCGGTCCTCGGCGTGAAGGTGCACGATCCAAACTGTGCAATCTTACTTCCAATCTTTCTCTTTTGCCAGTGTAGACAGTAATTCTTAGCAAAGACCTCTACGGAAGGCTGACCGCCATACGAAGTCACCGCCCAGACATACTTCGCCAGGGCCACCACGGCGTTAGGTGTCAACTGGTGGATCTGGACCTCAAACCTCTGCAGGACCTCTGCCACGAAACGATGCGCAGGGAGGCGAAGGCCGGCGATGAAGAACGCCTCAAACATGAATAACTCACCCTTAGGCTCGGGAATCTCTTTCGCCCCTGGGATGCGCCCAACACCGTCCCCAAAATACCCCAACTGCTGCATATCCTGCACGCGAATCGAGGAAATCCGCGAAACGCCAAACTCCACTGTGTGGCCTGGCTGTAACTCCACCGCCAAATCGCTCGAGGTATCTTCGGACGACGAATCGGTCGGCGGCGCATTTGCAGCAGATGAGGAAGAAGATGACATCGCTACGTACCGTCGGCGGTGGCACACGGTTTGCTTGACGCGGGCCAGATCTCCGATGCAGAGGAACAGGGAGGGCAGGCAAGCGGACGAGCGGTTTCAAAAGCTTAGGGTTTTCCGGCGTACGCAAAGGTAAGAGACAGACCGAGCCGTGCTGCCCTTTTTATACACACGGCGCGGCGCTTCAGGAAACCCGTAGTCCAACAGTGCCACGTCCATCAAAGGTCACCTAAAAAACCCCCCGCGGGACCACTTCGAGCGAGGGCAGCATCTCCACCATCTAGCGACGTCTTCGGCACCAGATGACTTAGTCGAACTGGTCCCTCGAAGGGCAAATGTTGGGGCGAAGGCGAAGACACTACCCTTCGCGCGAAGCCTTCGTCGCCTCACTACACCAACGAAGGCGAGATGATCGGCGCGGTTGCCCTTCGTCCTCTCCATTGCAAGACGAAGGCCAGACTCCGACGAAGTCTGGTCGTCCTGTGTCCTAATCTCGCCCGAAGGCCCACGTGGAATTCGACCCACTATAACGGGCCCCGCGTGAACAAGCATGTTACGGGCCTCATCTGTAATAGCTTTTCTGTAATGACAGTCTGTAACCTCCCTTTATGGGAATATTCTAGGGATAGTCCGGGTACCCGAGGGCATAAACATCCTTGCCTTGGAACGTTGGACACTTGGGCACCTATAAATACCCCCGTACAGTGCCCTTGAGAGGCCAGATTAACAGAGCAATTGTCATCCCACGTTAAACTTTGCTTGCACTCTTTCCACTTCCCCGTTGGATCCACTTGCCCAGGAGAGCAAGTTCCAACATTTGGCGCCCACCGTTCGTGCTAAGAACAAACCACCCGTGATGGCCCCCAAGAGAGCTAGTTCGAAGGCAGCCCCATCCGTCGACGAAGCGGTGAAGGCGGTGCTCCTGGCTAAGAAAAAAGGCAAGGCCCTCGCAGACAACAACCACCAAAAAGCCTCCGAAGACGAAGCTCTTAGCAAGAGACAGCGCCAAGAACACCCCACTCCCGAAGCCACCGTACGCACATGCAGCTCTGGAGGGCAACCACAAGCACCACCCTTTATGGGAATATTCTTGGGATAGTCCGGGTACCCGAGGGCATAAACATCCTTGTCTTGGGACGTTGGACACTCGGGCACCTATAAATACCTCCGTATAGTGCCCTTGAGATGCCAGATTAATAGAGCAATTGTCATCCCACGTTAAACTTTGTTTGCACTCTTTGCACTTCCCCATTGGATCTACTTGCCCAGGAGACCAAGTTCCAACAATAGAAGAAGCTTCTGAAGAGCTTTATCGTATGAGAAGAGAAGACGATGTAGAGCAAAGACAAGAACACTCTAGATGTCTCAACACAAGAACCTTCTTCCAAGAAGAGCAAGGCCACTCTCAAGGGATTTACAGTTAGTCCCTTGGCATGTTGCATATAAGCCACATTTGCTTCCGTCTTATGATGGGCAGTCTGATCTGAAGCAAATTCTCACGAGGTACGGAGCAGCTATTACATCCTTCATTAGAAACACGGTGGTCCTGGCCAAGTCATTCATCATGGTTGCAAGAGGAATACCTTAGACTTGGTTCTTGTACCTTCGCCTAGATTGGTCAATACATGTGAACAAACTCAAGAACTAGTTGATTACAAGTTTTCAAGGCTTTCCAAGCAAACCACTATGACATATGCATTGTTCAATAAGCCCAAGGGGTAAGATGAATCCCTCAAAAGCTATATATGAAGGTTTGTTTGGATTAGAGCATATGCACCGTGAGTGTCAGACGAAGTAGTCATTGAGGTAAACCATCGAAGCTTAAAATTGTTTCATGCTCTTAATACTTCGCTAAAAAATCCTCTATATATCCTAGAGAAGCTGTTTTTGAAGATGAATGAGTACATCCATATACACAATGGTTTTCGACATCAGTGCGAGATCTAAGGGGGACGGGGGCCAGTCTCCCTTCATCCATGATACTACCGATTTGTGCTGCCTCCGTCACTGGTCAATTGGAAATTAGCTCAGCCCACAGTCCAGTCCAAGAGTTCGGAATTTAATAAATATGTGTTGTCTTTTACCATAAAAAGGTACAAGTACATGCATATATACGTGGCAGTTAACTTCACAAGCAAACAACTGAAATAAGCATATATGTATTGAAGTACTATTCATTCAACGGGTCACACAGCAGTCAGCATCTAACAGCGAGGTTTTTGGCATACAATATACAGTATCTCAGAGTATAGCAACACCAACCGAAGCCGAAGCAATAGCCCCTGGAACAGCACGGTGATGAGTCTGCCGCTACTCGCATCGCGATCCATGCATATGCCAAGTGACAAATTATCATGATGGCATCGAACAGCCGAGGGCGGTGAGTAATCCGCTTCGATCATCAGGTGGCGCCTGCAAACAATGATTTCTCGTTTAATTAGCACGAACAAACTCGACGGCACGCTGGCCAGCTAGCGACGACGGCACACACCGAGAAGCCGCTGCTACGTCACCGATCACCCATGCATCCATGCATATGGCCGTCGATGTGCGCGGAAGCAAACAAAGCATGCAACTGCAACGCTCTGGTTTTGAGGACGGAGGAGGTGAGACGTCAGCCTGCCTGGGGCTCATCATGTGGGAAGCATGTGGTGGCTGTGGCCCTCCGCAAGCTGACAAGACAAGCGCGTGGTGGCACTCAGTCACTGGGCACTGCTGCAGCGGCGATTGGTCCCTCCCTGCAATTATTTGGCCATCTGAACGAAGACCCACGCGACGGCGAGCGAGCGAGCACACACATATCTTGGGCTCTTGGAATCGCCAAACTTGAATAATAATTAGGCAAGAGATCTAGCAGTAGCCGACACATGGATGGCAAGACAAAGTGGGAGCAGGCAACAAACCATAGGTTGGGGTTGGGGTTGGGCGATAGATCGAGCTCTCGTCGCCTAATTCATCACAGACGCGCGCGGCATCTCTAGACTCTAGGCTAGCTAGGCCCGCCGAGAATGTAATGTAACGGTGGCAAGGCAAATCGACTGACAGACGCATCGATCGATCTTGACGCCGGGAACACTCCGAGAGCGAGACGTTTCGACTGGGAAGCCTGATGCTGATGCCTGACGGAGGCGAAAGCCTGCCCCAACCACAACACGACCCGGACGCGCTGCCCCCCCGGCCGTGCCGGGCACGCGGCGACTGTTTTGGCTGCCGCGGACACTGACAGGCCACCGAACCTTACGCGGACCGGAATACAATGCAGGCAGTTGACAGTTCGCAGTTGGGTTGGGCCGGCATGGAGCCGGGCCACTGGCGGTGTGCAGTGCTGCCGACCGAGACCTGACGACGGGAGAACGTGCTCGGGCGGCAGAGGCGTCGTCGCTTCGAATGCCCCCTCCTTCCTTCATTTTTTGCCCGGCGTCGTGTGTCCCGACCAGACCTGCTGCGCTGGTGCTTGATATGATATGATCGTCAGGCAATCTGGCAATATGTGAAGTGCTTGGTTACCCACGCCGACGGCCAAAGTGTCGGGCGACATGCACTGTGAGTCCCGCTGAGCAGAGCTTATCAGGTTGGTTGTACGCAGTACACGGTACTACTGACTGGCCTTTTTCCGCGTCGACACGAAAACCATGTGTCATTGCTTGCTGTCGGCTTCTATCCCCTTGGTTGAAGGAGGAATGGGTCTTCACTATGCCCACGAGCGCAGCGCAGATGGGTGCTTGTTGTAACAGTTGGAGTAGTAAGTGCCTAGCAGAGCAGTGAAAGTTCGGCGACAGTCCAGCGCTGCTCACTCATTCGCTCTGTCGCGGGGTCTCCGCATACATTCTTCTCCAACGAGGAGACTGTCGGTCAGGACTCAGGGCAAGCAGAAGGAACAACATTCCCATCACTGTTCACAAAAAGCCAAAGCACGCGCTGCCAAAACGCCGCCGTGCAGGCTGCAGCAGCGCCTACTGCTGCGCTGCTTTTTTTTTTATTGGTCTTCACTTCACCGGCGGGAGAACTACCTTTACACGCCAATCCATACGACTCTCTGCTCTCTATTCTACATGCCATACACGAAACAGCAAGAGCTAAGAACAAAATCTACAAAAAAAGAAAAAAAAAACTGTACACACGAGCAACGCCTACTAGCGGCGTCGACCATATGGCCGGGCCACCTTGGTCTGTCTGTCTGTCTGTCTGTCTGTCTGATCGGTCCGGTGACCGGAGCCGTCAGAACGAGTCGGACAGGAGCCAAGTCTCGAACGCCTCCAGCTCGCGATCGTCCGGGGTGCGGGCCGCCGTCGCAGCAGCAGCAGCAGCAGCAGCTTCCATCGGCTCGGCGGCCTGCCGCAGCTGCGCGCTGTGGTCGTCCTGCTCCGGCCCGCCCCACAGATGGGCCGCGAAGCCATCCCAGTCCATGTCGAACAGGTCGTCCACCTGGGCCTCGCAGCCGGCCGCGCCAAGCCCTTCGAGGGCAGCCGAGTCGTGGCCGCCGGGCCCGATAGGCATCAGGGCGTCCATCTCGCTGTCGGCGGCCTCCCCCCAGAGGTCCCCGAGCTCCATCGGGTCCAGCACCCACGGCCCGCTCGCGTCCTCGCTGCTGGGCCCCTCCTCCTCGGCCGTGCCCGTGCTGCTGCCGCTGCTGCTGTTGGGCTGGTTCGGGCCCGGGTTCACCACGTCGCTGTGCCGCGGGCTCGACGCCGCCGCGGCCGGGCCTTTCGCCTCGCCGCCGGGCTGATCGGCGTCCGGCTGCTTGGTCCTGCTGGCGCTAGTCTTCGGCGGCCGGCCCGCGGTCCTGCCGCCGCGCCGCCTGTCGGCGCTCTGCAGCTTGCTCATGTCGATGGCGATGGCGGTGTCGTCCGGCCCGGCGGTGTATTTCCGGCGGTACGTGTGGATCTGCCGGCTGAGGTGCGAGTTCCAGTAGTTCTTGATCTCGTTGTCTGTTCGGCCGGGGAGGTGGCTGGCGATCAGGGACCACCTGCATGCGGATGCGGATATATACGTAAATTAATTTAAACCGCGCAAGGACGCAGGATGGTGAGCGTACGTGATCATCGCTGCTGGTTGGGCAGCTGCAGCTGCGTAATGAGAACCGAATGCGACATTTCGCCTGGACGACGGTACGGTGCGTGGCATCTATCGTGTTTCTTAGCCGGCCTGCCTAGTACATGTATATAGAGTATACAGTACTCTACTGTCTGATGCAACTTGATCGACAATTTGGTGCAACGAACTAGCTCACTCATTGATCGCGCCGCTCACGCGACGTATAGGCCGTAGTAATCATGTGCCGGCGTGTGTGTATGGCGCTAAATGTACGCATCGTTCGCGGAGGACGATAGATGGGTCCCCGATCGATCTCGCCGTACGTCCACAGCCGCGCCTCTCACCGTCCGCAGTGTCAACGTTAAGGCGGGGGAAATCATTAGGCCCGGCGGGGCCCGCCATTAATCCCACTGTGTGTGCCACGGACAGGGACCCCTCTATGATCAGATGAAGGCAACAGGGAAGCTAGCCAATGCGCGCTTTGCACAGTACCGGCCGCGCGGTGATGGCGAGGCAGCAAAGCGAAATGGACCGGACGCCAACGCCATGGACTGTGCGTGCGTCAAGAAGACCGTGACCTGTCCGCTCGGCAGCAGGCAGGCTCTGCCATGCGACGCGAGTTCGCTCCCAGCGCTAGCTAGCTTGAATGAAGAGCGAGTGTTGGACCAGATTATTGTCGTTTATTTCGCGTGGTCCTCTCACTCTCAGCTAGCCGCTCACGACTCACAGCTAGTAATTAATTAAGCTGCTTTCACAAACCATGTTTCCATGAGCGTGTGGCACCGCTAGCTCTCGCAGCACCATGTGGGTTGTAGGGGCAGTAGCGCATATCTATCATTATATTACGGCGCTACAGTGCCATGCATTGCACGAGGGATTATTGTTTAATCATCTCTTCTTCTCCCGTGTCCTGTGTGTGATAGCTCGCCAGTTTTGTTAGAGGATTTCTTCAGCGACTTCTAATCTATCAGTTTGGTTTTTTTCCCTATATCTTGTTCTTCCTTCCATTTACTATATATATATACTCGGTTCCTTCTGACCGGTAGATGGTAGAAATAAAGTCTGAGCACCGGAGAAGCTCCATCGTCCTTGAATAGTGCGGTGAGACGATGCTGTCGACGAATCGCATGCTTTTGTGTGCTTGTTTATTTTTTTTTTTTGAAAGATTTTTATGTACTGTACTAGGATAAGATATAGCTATGTATATACGCTACTCATTGATCGTATTGGTTCTCCTAAATTTACGGCAAACCAAATCAGTTTAATTTAATGAAAATCCGTTGTTAATAAATGCCATGACATTGTTTTTTTGGGTATTATAAATACTATGACCAGTATATTTTATCCAAGTTCAGTCAAAATCACAGAAGTTGCTTGGGGAAAAAATAGGTTAAACAAAACTGATGTAGCAAAAAAAAACTGCATTTTATGGAGTGGAAGGTGTGTGTGTGTATATGCATGACGCTATCACAGTACGTACTGCTCAGGTAGTAGATTCTTTGAGCACGAGAAAGTGCCTAGATCGAGCATTTCCTCGTGCTGCTGCTTTTCGTCTTAGAGATGTAATGTAAATTGAGAGGGTGTATTTAGTCTTGTGGGTAGATAAGAACTTTTTGTAGGAGTGCACATATTAACTGAATTTATAGAAATTGTATTTTATAGGGTGCATTTGCATCCAAAGCTAGCAACCTAGTTTCGCCCTCGTTGCCACATATGCGAAGCCATAAGAAGTGACGGGCATCATCGGGCCTGTTTAGTTCAGCTTTTTTCGGACCAGCTTTTCAGAGAATCTGGCTGTGGAGAGAATCTGAGTATTGTGAGGATTATGTGCGGAGGAAGATGAATGCGTCCATAGGGTTCACGATTTAGAAAGTGACGGATTATTATTATTGCAAAGACTCGACCAATTTTGTGTTCATGTTGATTTTGTTAGATAATTTTTACCAAATCTATTTTTATAGAAGCAAACTGAAAAACTAAATGCTTAACCGTCCGTAGCAGATTTTAGTGGCCAGAAGCAAAAAAAAAAAAAAAGTTGAAACAAACCTGGCTGCTATCATGCCATGTTGGCGCCATGCATGCTCGTACACGTGGCCTCGGAAATCACACGCATATGACTGGACAGTAAACTTACACACGCAGCACGCCCTTTTGGCTGCTGCCACACGTACGGGCAACTTCAGGGACACATGCTGAGCCAGTGACTGACAAGGACCGGACTGATAGTGGAGTAAAGTAGCACTGCTCAATGCTAGAGCAAGCGTGCGTAGAGCCCGCGTGTACATAAACATACTACAGCACGTCGATCGGAGGGACCAGATGGCCATGTTGTTTTCAGCCATGTCTCTATTATTTAGGCCCTATAGATTGTATTAGCTCAATAGCTCCGGCTCTTTCTCACATATATGCACTGTAGTGACATGCACCATTCTAGTACTATAGCAACACTACTCTATAGGAGTCTTTCTCTCTCTCTCTCTCTCTTCTCTCTTCTCTCTCTCTTTTGTCTTTCGCCGATGAAACCATCTTTTTGGACATTATCACTACAGTAGCTAAACAGTGATAAAGCCGATTGGAACCCATACCATGCATAGAAAAAAAAAGGACATTAGCCTACTATTGCTGCGCGCGCCTCTATTCCAGCAGCGTGTGCCCCTACATCATTCAATTCTTTATTTAGTACTGTGTACGTGTATGGTATACGGTGTCTTAACTCTCAACCGATCGGGGCAGCCATTGAAATTATAAGACCAGGTAATATAGTCAACCGCTGGTTGTAAGAGGAACCTTATAGTCTACTTCTTTGGGGGTGTTTGAATGCACTAAAGATAATAGTTAGTGGCTAAAATTAGTCGAGACATCCAAACACCCTAGCTAATAGTTCAACTATTAGCTATTTTTGGTAAATTAGTTAATAGTTGGATAGTTATTTGTTAGCTAGCTATTTCTACTAACAATTTTTAGCTAATTAACTATTAGTTCTAGTACATTCAAACACTCCCTTAATCTATACATACAGTAGTTAGCTCTTCACTGTTAATTTATGATTTGCATGTCTTCCTCACAAAAAAGTTTTTAGTTCTATGTCTAAGCCCCGGCTTTAAGTTTGCAGTCCGATTCTGCTCTCTCTCATCAATCTCAATATTGAGCCGGCTTATATCCACGTATTATACTTGCTCTAAGATTTCAGTAATTGAGAGAGCATATAGAGCAGGCAACTGTTACTACACTGCTCTAGCTATACTCATATACTCATATGAATGAAAACGAGATTTTCATCGGAGTAGCCCTTTATTGTCTGTGCTGACTGTTCTACTCTTGTGCCAGAGATCCTTTTCCCCAAATTTGTACGTCGAGAAGCGTTTAAGTAGTATATATAAAGTATACATGCATGGTACCTCACAATTTAAGAAAACCCTCTCAATCAACTATATTTATAGTACTATCAACATTTATATATTTATGGAAGTTTTTTATAAAATATATTTCATAATATATATGCAAAGTTTGTAGTTCTATTTTTATATGCATGCCTTGATCAAAGTTGATATTGTTGGACTAGATTTCCGTTGTTCGTGTGAAGGAGGAAGTACGTACCAAGCTTTTCGGGACTGCGTGCATTGACTCCCATGCATGAAGGAAGGAAGTACTCTCGATCGTTCTAAGCTTAGTCGGATGCACACTCGATCGCTCTAAGCGTTGAGATTAGGGCGCGCTTATATTGTTACCTGTTCCCGAGGGTGGCGTGGAGCTTGATGATGATGTCTTCTTCCTCCTTGGAGATGTTCCCCCTCTTGACGTCCGCCCGAAGGTAGTTGATCCACCGGAGCCGGCAGCTCTTGCCGCACCGGAGCAGGCCTGCATGCGCGTCGCACGCACACACACCAAATCAGAAAAAGGCAGAAGACGACGAAGAAGAAGGTAGGAAGGTGCGGGCTAATCATTTGGTAGTGCCTAACTAGCTAAGAGAACGACGACGACGACGACGACGAAGAAGAAGCTCATATATATATATGCATGGATCGGAGATTGATGGTACGTGGCGATGCATGGCGCGCGGGCGGCTTTGGTTACCTGCATTCTTGGGCAGCGACCTCCAGGACCCCTCGCCGTGCTCCGCAATATAGCTGGCGAGTAACTGGTCCTCTTCCGCCGTCCACCTCCCGCGCTTGAGCCCCACCTTCTCGCAGCACGGCGCCCTCCCCATCGCGCGCCGGCTAGCGTCTGCCCTCGCAGCACGTGCGTTCCCCGGCCCGGCGGCCGCTGGCCACACCGGAGTCGTATGTGGTCCCGCCGATCGAGCTAGCGACCCCGGCCGGCGGCGAGCTCAGCTCGCACTACTACTTGCGCACGGTTAGCAGCTCTGGTCGCGCGCGCGTGCGTCCAAGGGAGTTGGTGGCCGTGCGGGCCGACGACCGCGCGCTACGCTCCTTGCCGCGCGGACACACGCTGGCAATCGCACAGGTCTCACAGCTTGCACTTTCCAGTGTGTGTGCTGTGCTGGCTAGAGAGGGCACGCCACGGCCGGCCATAATATAGCAGCGGCGCGCGGGCCGTGGTGCACCGAGTCGCAGACGGAGTACGTACGTACACTAGCGCTTAGTAGAGTGCACGTTACGGACCGGCCTGTCCGTTACGTGGGACTGGGGGGAAGGGAACGGAGCGAGCAGAGCAGCTAGCGGGCCGGTCGGGTCGGCGCGGCGGCCGTACGTGCGGCTGCTGGCGCGGGCACGTGGCCCGCAAAGTGGGCGCCGTGGCACGAGGCCGCACCACCGTCCTGTCCGCGACCAACCCACCCGCCGGCGCGCGCATTACATCTCCTGTTAGGCCCCGTTTGGTTACCCCAAACTAAAGTTTAGCCCCTGTCCAATCGAATGTTTGAACCTCCGTTTCGGGTATTAAATGTAGTCGGATTATAAAACAAATTTGTCAGCCGAAGATTAAAAGACGAGACGAATCTAGTCCAGTTGGTTGGGTCTATATTTCATACTCCTATTTGAAAGTCAAACGCTTGATGTGACCCGGGCTAAACTTTAGCAGGGGCAACCAAACACCCCCTTAGTCAGGTTTACTTTTAAGCAAGATTTGGTTTTCCTCCTTGTCCTGCCCTGGCGGCCAGCAAATTGTGCGCACGCAGCCATGCCCTACCTACCTCGTGCTAGGCCGCCGGATATTATTTTCTTAAGAAAATCCTTTCAATGTCATCAAAACTTATACCAGTTCGTTTTCTGTACATACTCTTTTGTGAACCCCCAAAATTACTTCGCTATATCAGTTCGTTTTTAAAAAACAAGTATGAACTGAAGTTTTTGAAAATCGTGGAATTTTAAAAATCTGATCCATATTTTTTGATTCTAAAATTTTTAAACCCCAAATAGATGGAACAAATTTCTAGTGACATTGAAAGGATCAATATAGATTTTAGTGGCATTGGAGAGATTGACTTTAAATTAAACTAACGGCGTTAGCTCCAAATTAACGGTAATGACATTTAAGAGATTAAAATTTAAATTTGATGGCATTTAAGGGAAGCTATAAATTCTGATAGCATTAAAAGGATTAGTATAAGTTTAGATGACATTGAAGGGATTTTCTCTACCCTCGTCCCCTCGTGCTGCAAGATTCTCCCCCTGCATTGCACGTCTGGCTGGGAGGGATCAATGCCACACACACAAAAAAAAAATGACATTCGCTTGCGCGCCAATAGGATGGCCGCTTTGCAGCCTTTTCTTGCAGTCAAATCTATCATCAGTCACCACTCATGCACCGGACCAAAACCATAAAATACAACATAGCGTGCGTGTTAGCGTGAGGCCCGTGGGCGGACAGCAGAGCCTTGGTTGTGACGCCCAGGCCGCAGGACAGAGGTAATCAGAGGAGCCAATCACGCGCCTGCACGCCTGCTGATCCGGAGCCGTATGGCCAAAAGAGCCGTCGTCTCGTATTCAACCATGACCCTATAGACCTTAGTACTTATTCCGGTAATTCCACTACAAATAACGTCCTCAAACCATGTTTTACGGTCGTTTTTTCTTTTTAAGAACTGAGTCCGCACCGACCCATTATTAGTACGGAACGGAGCGCTGGTCCGGCACTACACATGCCCTGGCTGGCTATACATATACAGGCACAAGGATCGTACGTTGTCGTGATGCAGCCATTAACATCAGTCCTGATGCTCTCTGCTGCCACCGGCGAGGCGCGAGGCAGCGCCAATGGCCGGGCTCGATCGTGAGCCACGAGTAACGCCGGGTGTCCGGTGATTTTTTTTTTACTCGTGCTCCTGCCGACGCGTAATGGTGCCCTACTGTAGTTTGATCGAAATGGGCAAATGGCCGCCCGGCTTCTGTACGTCCAAGCGGCGTCTACGTACCTGCGCGCGTTACTTTACTATTCGCGCATGATGGCTGCAAGCCCACAGTAATTCACAATATAATGAGGCCACCAGACTGTTAAATATCAGCGTCGTGGGTCCTACATAAGGAAGACCTATAAGATTTGTTCTCTGTTTTTTTACAAGATACATCAAAGCTCTAATAACACTAAGGTAAGGAACTTTAGATTCTAGTGATTCATCATCATCACTCTTTGGTCTAATTTAAATAGGTCAGTATCCTTTACAAGGAATCTTATGATCATCAACGTGTTTAAAGGGTAAACTTTGGTTATGTTAAATCTCTCAAGGACCTTCTTACTATTGGTCAGCTAGTGTACAAATATTCCTTTAAGAAAATGATTTATTTGCAGGCCCAAGCAAAACTTTTTTCTCAAGTCTTCCATTTCAAACTCTGTCTTGATGATACGCTAGTCTCCTTAATATTCTCCATGTATCCTATGATATTTAGGTCACCAACAAAGACCAAAATAATATATGAACCATTCTAGGATTTTCTAATGAAAACACAAGGAGATTTTGGATTATTTATTTATCTTTTTTCTTTAGGAGGAATTCACTGAGCCGATTGTACCTCATTCTCCTAGACTGTTAAGCCCATACAACGACCCTCTGCAACTTAAAATTATATATTTTGCTATTTGACTTTGAATTTTGAATTCTCATACCATTTAGGACCATCATGTAAATTTTTGAATCCAATGACCCATACAAGTATGCAGTCACTATATCCATCATTTGCATTTTAAGTTTAAACCTGCTACCAACAATATGGGATATTAGAACATTATGCCACTCATAACTAGATATAAGATTCATTGTAATCGATGTTGGGTTACTACGTGAACCCTTGTGCTACAAGCCTCGCTTTATATCTCACCACCACTTTGTTCGTATCCACCATTAAGAGAACACTTTGTATCTAGGGATATGCTCTAGAAACTACTGTGTTTACACTAAACAAAGTTACATCTAAATTAGTGGATAAGAAAACCATATGAGATTTGGACCATGAAACATCTTAGGTTATCTTCCCTTAAAATATAGGGTTGCAAGGCTTATGTGAAACATTTGACGTTTGATAAACTTCTTCCCAAATTTCATAAGTGTTTATTTCTTGGGTATTATAGGGAAATCAAAGGATATTATTTTTATAGCTAAGAAGAAGGCAAAGCGTTTATTATCCAAAATGGTGTCTTTTTAGAGAAAGAGTTTCTCTCAAAAGGAGTTAGTGGGAGAAATATGTAACTTTAAAAAATTCAAAAAATGCCTAAAAAGGTTTCAACCCCTACTCCTCCACATGAAGTACAAGATGTTGTACAATCAATTATCGAGACACCGCCCCTACATATGTCAGAGAGGCAACATGACATATTATTGTTGGACAATGTTGAATCCTCAAAATACATGGAAGCATTGATGAGACTAGTCTCTAAGAAATATCTTGGAGCCATGAGATTGTAAATGGAATATATGCATGATAGTCAAGTTTGGAACTTCGTTGATTTACTAGATGGTGTTCAAGCCATTGACTACAAATGGATTTTCAAAAAAAAGATAGACATGGCCGGATAGAAATGTTCACATCCATAAGGCATGATTGGTAGCAAAAGGCTTTAAGCAGGTTCAACATGTTGACTATGATATATTTTTTTCACTCATCATTATGCTAAAGTCTATTGGTGTCCTCTTAGCAATTGTTGTCCATTTTGTTTATTAAATATGGAATATGAATGTCAAAATAACTTTTCTGAATATAAACCTAAGTGAGGATGTGTATATGACACAACATAAAGGTTTTGTCGATCCTAAAAATGTTGGAAACATATGCTAACTTCAGAAGACTATTTTTGGATTGAAGCAAGCATTTTAAAATTAGAATTTTCATTTTAATGGTAGAAGTCAAAAGGTTTGGCTTCGTTAATAATGAAGAAGGTCCTTATGTTTAAAAGAAGGCTAGTGGGAATGCACATGTATTTCTAGTTGTATATGTAGACAACATATTTTTTTATAAAAAATGATATTTCTATGTTGCAAGTGTCAGTATTCATTAATAAATAGTTTTGACCTGACAATTTTGGGAGAGACAACTTACATTTTAGCCCTTAAGATTATAGAGATAGATAAAAAGCCTAATTAGATTAAGCAAAAGTACACAAAGAAGTTTTTTTGTTAGGGCACGATACTAAGTGACATTCCTCATTCGTTTTGAAATTGTTGAGCTCCTCTTGCATGGCCACAACCCAGTTCGGGTTCTTCAATGCATCTTCAACCCTGAAAGGAGTAATTTTCACATAAAATAGCAATTCTAGAGCGAGTGGTTACCCTATTTTGGATATCACCAAGAATCTTGTCGACAGGGTGGTCTCTTTGAATTACTTGATGGACTCTTGGCTCTGGTACCTTTGTTGCTTGTACTTCTTCATTATCCTCCACTTCTTGATCTTCTTCCTCATCACCCCCTTCATGTATGCCACCATCTTGAGCTTGTTCATCATCTTGAATTTGTTCACCTTCTTCTTGAGCTTGCTCACCACTTTGAGTTGGAGGAGATGCTTGTGTGGTGGAAGGTTGACATTGTTCTTGTGTGGGCTGTTGTGGTTCTAGTGGACACACATCTTGTCGGTGTTTTGGGTCCGACCGCACACCCGGGGTTGCCCCTCGTGGTGTTTTTAGGAGTAGGACGGTGTCGCCGACTGTAGCAAAATGGTTCGTGCCAGATGCACGATGGACAATGGACAATGTTTACAGGTTCGGGCCGCTTAGAGATGCGTAACACCCTACATCCTGGTGAGGATGCTTTGTGTAATGGGTTACAAGATAGTTCTCTAAAGCGAGAACATAGAGAGTTGAGGTGGATGGCTGAGTAGTAGTAGAGTTGGGATTGATCGTTCTGAAGGGGTGCCCCCTTGGCCTTATATATTCGACCGTGGGGCAATACATGTGGATATGATAACAACGTGCACCTAAAAGATAGTGAACTGTTTGAGTCTAACTTCCTATGATTCTGCCAACCTACCCTCGCCTGGTTCCGTCGCATGGGGCTCCAGCGCGGGAAAGTCGAATCTTCTGTTGTGGTTTCTTGCTCAACGCTGTGGGGCCGTTCGGTCTTGCATCGATCCGGCCTTACGTCGATCTGCTTTACTGATTGTCCCTCCCCAGGCCCATGAAGGAATGACCTTACGATTTATTGGGCCCTCGGGCCTTTCGTGAGGTCTTTTACCCTTCTAGTGGACCCGGGGGATATCTGTCCCCCACAAGCCCCTGATCTTTGGGTTGATTTTGGGGTAATCGGCCCAAAGATCCTAGGCCCAGCTTGCAGGTAATTTGGAGAAAGACGATTTCTTACTATCTCCTTCTACTGCTGATCACTCGTAAACTGGAGCTTTGTTTCATGCTTGTGCCTTAGAAGTCGGCATTTCATGTTGTAGGACCCCGAACTTCATGGGTGTAGCCCCCGAGCTTCGAGTAGATTTTGGAAGATAATCTACTCGAAGGTCTTCATTAGAAATTATTTTTATTTTCCTCTTGTACTTTGGTTGAGGGCTAGCCTTGTCTTTAATCTTGTCTTATGCCTTAGAAGTCGGCACTATCTTGGCTTGAAATGGTGATTCATGGGGTGCACCGAAGGTGCACCCAATGGGTGTAGCCCCCGAGCTTTGAGTGGATTTTTGAAAATAATCCTCTCGAAGGTCTTCATTTCGTGTCCTTCTGCTGAGAATAATCCTTTCTTTTTTTCCGAATGCCTTAGAGGTCAGCATTATGTCATCAATATTATGCTTTAGAGGTCAGCATGTATTTTGTCTTTTGCAGCTGAGTTCGTGATCCGCCCATATCTCGCTAGGTGGTGCTATTTATTTGCTTCGCGACTGATTGGACATTTGATGGACGTTCCCTGGCTAGTCTTCACGTCGCTTCTGTCGGTCATATTTTGTACTTCACCGGCTATATTTGGCTTTCCTTTGATCCTTACTGATATCTCATTTTTGTCTTGAGGTATTCATTGCATGCCCTGCACGGATGTGACGGTTTTGAAAAATATACTGATAATTTCTGGGCGTCCCCCCAGTGGGTGTGGGTAAGGGACGGCTTGGTACGCTGAGTGCTTTAGCCGGCTGCTTCTGAGTAGTAATGTGATGTGACGGCGGGTGTAATCATATCTTCTGCGCGGTTGACTGGAGTCCCAATGGGTGTTGCATTGCGTGAAACGGTGTCAGCCGCGCGTCTTCAGACGGGTTGAAGTGTGTATTGAATGCTTCGCGACTGTTCAGTGACCGCGGTTGGAGGTGAGCGATTGCCTTCTTCTTCTATAAATAGTGCCTTTGGCTCTCTGGTTTTTTCACATCTCTTGCTGTTCTCCACTGCTTGCTTTCTTCCTCTCCTTGCATTTCCACCATGGGCAAGAAACGCAAGCGCGAGCCGACTCCTCCGTCCGAGGACTTTGGCGACTCGGAATACTCAGAGGAGGAGTTCTCCTCTGAGTTCGAGGGGTCTCCAGCTCCCGTCCCTCCCCCAGCGTCGTCCGATGACTCAGACGACTCTCAGGGGATCGCCGCGGAGGTCTGGACTTACATCCGGGCTGTCGAGCGCTCCGGGCTCGCGGGCTCGGATGAGTCGGAGTACTCCTCGGATGAGGAGGACTCGTCCGAGGAGGACGGTGGCGGCGGTGGCGAAGGCGACGACGACGACGACGACGAAGACGACGGCGGCGACGACGGTGGCGGCGGCGACGGCGGCAGCAGGGGCGGCAACGGCGGCGGCGGCAGGGGTGGCAACGGCGGCAGCAGCAGCAAGGGCAACAACAGGGCCAGTGGCTAGATGCCACTGGTTCTTAGATATTAGTATAGATTAGAAGTAGTATAGTGAAATAATGTAGTAGTAGTTAGTAGTAGTATGTAGTATAGTAGTGGTAGAAATGTAGTGTAGTAGTAGAATGTAGTATAGTAGTAGCAATAGGGAAGTATCAACTCATAATGAGTTGATTTGTAAGTATTATTACTTCCCTTAATGAAGAATGACTCTGTCTCCTCCTGTGCCAGTTACTCTGCTTCGAAGTAAATCGATCTCTTATTTGTGAAGTTGATTCATTCGGAATAGTAATTAAATAACTCGGGCGTCATATCGCCGCTTCAGGGGTGATGGCCGAGCTATTATTGTCGATATTTGCGTGTTTGAAATAGAGTCCGAGTGATGACGAGACCATGTCAATGTCGAAATAACTGTTGACCACGTCGGCGCTCTTAGATGTGACAGCCGAGTGACCTGTGACAACGCCATCGTTTTTAAGAGATAACCGTCGAGTGACTAAGGACATCGTCGGCGCTTTAGAGATAGTTGCCGAGCGACTGAAGACATCGTCGGTGCTTTAGAGGTAATCGCCGAGCGACTGAGGACATCGTCGGCGCTTTAGAGATAGCTGCCGAGCGACTGAAGACATCGTCAGCGCTTTAGAGATAGCTGCCGAGCGACTGAAGACATCGTCGGCGCTTTAGAGATAGCTGCCGAGCGACTGAAGACAACGTCGGCGCTTTAGAGGTAACCGCCGAGCGACTGAGGACATCGTCGACGCTTTAGAGGTAACCGCCGAGCGATTGAGGACATCGTCGGCGTTTTAGAGATAGCTGTCGAGCGACTGGTGATAACGTCAGCGTCTTAGAAACGACAGCCGAGTTAAAACGGGCCGTGTCAGCCACTTTGAGGATAATAGCCGAGTGACGATGTGGCACACCGGGGTTTTAGAAGTAGCCGCCGGGTGACGACGTGGCACACCGGTGTTTTAGAAGTAACCGCCGGGTGCTGACTGGGCGCTTTTAGAGACGGTATCTGACTCAGGAATATCCCGCATATGCTGCGCTTTCAGCCGCCTCTGCTTTCCGTGCCCTAGTTCTTGCTTTCCTGCCTCCAGATCCTCTCTGCAATTCGGCTCTCGCTCTGTTCGCCAGTAGAATTGAGATGGCGCCCAAGAGAAAGGCCTCGAGTTCGTCTGCTACGGTGATTCCTCCCATCGACCCCAACAGCCAGTTGCCTTTCGCGGGTAACCATATGTCTGTTGTCTCCGAGCCTGACCTTCTCCACCTCGTGTCCATCGGGGTCCTTCCCCCGAGGGAGCTTTGTTCTTGGCGGATTTGTCATGGGGTCACTGTCCCGACAGAGGATACCCATGAATCCGTGATTTACGTTCCATTTCTTCTCCGCGGTCTTGCTCTCCCCATTTCTCCCTTTTTCCGCGGCCTCCTTGATTTTTATCGTCTTAACTTGACCCACCTGAATCCCAATTCTATTCTGCAAATTTCTATTTATGTTCATTTGTGCAAAGCTTTTCTTGGTGTGCTGCCACATTTTGGGTTGTGGAAGTACTTGTATCACTGTCGCCCTGGAATGGCCGGGGGTCAGCATCAGCTGGTTGGGGGTGCTAGTTTGGAGATGCGCCGTGGGAGGAAGATTGAGTATCTTGAAATCCCTCTCAAAGACAGTATCAAGGGATGGCGCTTGGAATGGTTTATTGTTGAGAACCATGGAAATTCTCTCCCCCCACGGTCGGGAAGACAGCCGGATGTTCGCACTCCAAGTTGGATCGAGTCTCCCACGGATCAGGAGGTAGCTGAGGCGGGGGCTTTGCTAGCTGAAGTTGGACTGCTGAAAGAAAGGGGTCTGACTACTGAGGCTGTGGTTGCTGATTTTGTTTTCAAGAATATTCAGCCGTTGAAGGACAGTGCATACCCGGCTTATCTGTACCGAGGTCTAGCTGACTCAACTCGGGTTACCAACAGGAAAATTCCCTCTGTAGACTTGGTGAACCGACTTGAGATGATTCTTAGAGGCAAGGTATCAAATATTGGTGCCCCTGTGGCATATTCAGCATGGAACCTGCCTCCTCCCAAGGCCTTCACTCTTTTTGTGTCGAATCCACCTGTCGCTGATGGCGGTTTGGGTCTTAGAGTGCGACCCTCTGCCGAAGAGGTTAACACTTTGGTTGCCTCGCTCGGGGAAATTCCTGATGACGAATGGCAAGTCCACTTTGAGGTGCCTTTGGATCCTAGTGACGCAGAAATAAGTGCTATGCTTGATTTGCTGGCTGAGGACTCTCCTGATGCTGCCCCTGCCGGGACATTGGTGGTGGCGCCTCTCCCAGAAGCTAGTACGACTTTGGATATTCAGAAGCCTGCCAGTGCTCGCCCGAGACGCCCTTGCCGAGCCAATCAACTTGATCCTTCTGCTGATGAGCAGAAAAAGAAAAAGGGACGTCTTCGGAAAGTATCTAGTTTGGATCGGGGCGCTGGTCCTTCGATTCCTGCTGCTGAGGAGGTTCCCGTGCCTGATTTTACTGACGCCGACCCCAATGGGTGTGCTCCATCTGCTGCTGATCCCAATGGGGGTGCTCCATCCGATGCTGATCCCAATGGGTGTGTTGCTTATGTTGTTGATGAAAACGACAGGGAGGAAGAAGATGAGGTCCCTCTGACTCGGAAGAACAGTCGGCAGTATATTGTGTGGGGGATGGATATCCCTCGGGTCCACTAAAGAGTAAAAGACCTCACGAAAGGCCCAAGGGCCCAATAAATCATAAGGTCATTCTTTCGTGGGCCTGGGGAGAGACAACCAGCAGAGCAGATCGACATGAGGCCGGATTGATGTGAACCCGGACGACCCACGACGTCGAGCGAGCGATCAGAGATCCGACTTTCCCGCGTTGGAGCCCTCATGCAACGGAGCCTCGCGGGGATAGGTCGGCAGAATCATAGGGAGATAGACTCGAGCGGTTCACTATTTTTTAGGCGCACGTTGTTATCATATCCACATGTATTGCTCCACGGTCGAATATATAAGGCCTAGGGGGCACCCCTTCAAATGGATCGACCCTATTACTTAGCCATCCACGTCAACTCTCTGTATTCTCAATCCAGAGAGCTCTCTTGCAACCACATTCACCAAGCATACTCACCAGGACGTAGGGTGTTACGCATCTCTAAGCGGCCCGAACCTGTAAACCCTGTCTACTGTTCCTCGTGCAATCGGCACGAACCATTTTGCTACAGTTGTCGACACCGTCCTACTCCTAAAAACACCTTGAGGGGCAACCCCGGGTGTGCGGTCGGACCCAAAACACCAACAGCTGGCGCGCTAGGTAGGGGGTGTGTCGACGATCCAAGCTAGCTCAATGGCCATCACCTTCTATAGCAAGATCACCTGCGTCCTGGATCCGTATTCTGCTTCGGAACAATCTCATCCATAGCGGATGAAGAGGGAACTCTACACCGCATTGCAGATCCGCTGGAAAAGAAGTCTCCTCCAACAAACTCCGAAAATGCCGGAGAAGCGCAACCTCCAGCTCTCCGGAAAAAGATCGTCTCCGGAAAATCGAGAACCGAGGGCCCGCTGACCCGGAGAACTCCACTGTCTACTTCCCCGACAAAAGAATGGACACAGATCGCGAGGAAGAAGGAGACCAAGGGAAGGCAAGTTGTTCTTTCCGTTCCTCCGCCCTCAAAGGAGAACGGAAAGAAAGTCGCCGCGACGACAGTACCGTTCTACCCCGACGTCCTCTTCATCGGGAGAGTGGAGTCGCCTACCATCTCCGACGACGAGCCGACCGCACCCGGAGAAGAACCGTCTCAACGAGAATCCCGCCGGCGGAGGAACCGGCGCAGGAACATTCGACGACATCACGCGGCCGGAGAACGGGATCCGGAGCAGCCTGTCTCGCGAGACGAGGTCTCAGAGATAGGAGAGACTCTGGAAGAACGCGTCTTCAGGGAACGAAGGAACTCCCGACGACGTGACCGTCGACGAGCTCAGGAACAAGCCGAGCAAAACGCAAGGCAACGCCGAGAAAAATCCACTACTCGGCCGCAACCTGAACCCCGATTTCGCCCGAGCCATGAATACGCCGAGTGAAGTTGGAGGAGTACTAGCTCGGATAGCTGACGGACTCCCTCGGACTCCAGACACCGAGGGCTATCGACACCTGCTCACCCAGGCGGCCAACCATCTTCTACCACTTGCTCACCCGCCGAATGATCTGCGGCATGCCATCAACAGTCGCCGGGACGCGCGGAGTTCTATCAACGCTTCGCGCGAACGACAGCATGAGAATGAGATACGCCGCCGGGAGGAATACGACAGGGATCATGGCATCCCCACTCGGAGCCAAGCCACCAGAACCGAATCAACGACGGCCTCGACTGGTGGAACTGCCCGGGGACGGTCGAGGAACCACGACAACTACTCTCCTCCCCGGGACAGACATCATCACCGACGACAGGAGGACACATGTGGAGTGTCAGCCCTCACTCCACGCCTTAGGGCCATTCAATGGCCCCCAAACTTCAAGGTATCCAATGTCGATAAATATGAACCTAAGCAAGATCCAGGGGGTTGGCTAGCCGTCTACACCACCGCTGCTCGAGCTGCCGGGGCGTCCGAAGACGTGATGACCGCGTACTTACCCATTGTCCTTGGGCAAGACGCGCTGCAATGGCTGCGACATTGTAACACCCAAAAATTCAATCTTGTGAAGACAAAGAAAAATTCTCAAAGATTTTAAATCAAAACACCTTTCCTTAAAAATAATCATAATTTAGAAGTTTCCACTCATGAATATGTTAAAAACACATAATTAAAAACACTTAGATAATCTAAATTGCCTTTGGGTTAGGATATATAGAAGAATTAGGGTTAAACTATTTCTTAATATATATAGTCTACAATATGAATATGATTTCCCTGGAAGTAATAAGGTAGGGATTATTCTACTATATGAATAAAAGCTTGTCTAAAAGGACTAAAATAAATAAAGAAATACATAAAATAGGTTTTTGCACATTATGCTAAAGTTCTATATGTGTATCCAAATTAAGTGTTTGAACTTTAAACTTGTGTTGATTTGAAATTCAAATGGAAAGGAAAAATAGAAAATAGAAAATAAAAGGAGTAGGGAAAATACTACATAAAACAAAATAAAATCAGAATAAAAATTCTTCATACTTATATTATTAAAGTATACTATTCAAACTGAGGACAAGTTATTCACAAAAGTTTGAATTTAAACTTGAATTCAAATTGGATTTGAAAATGGAGAAAAGAAAATAGAAAAGAAAAAGAAAAAAAGAATTCTAACCTAACTGGGCTGGAATACCTGAATTCGGCCCACCTAAGAAACGTCACCGCGCAGCCCATTGCCATCTCCAACCGGCGCCGACAGGTGGGGCCCTCTGCCCAGCCTCTCACGCGCACGCTTGGTCACTGTCTCGCGGACCCCACTCGTCGGCCTCTCACGCGCTCGCCTGAGTTTTCTCTCTCTCGCTTACGCGCGGGACCCCCACGCCAGCCACTCACCCTCACACCCGCTCTCGCCTCTCACTGACGCGCGGGGCCCCTGCTCAGACTTTCCCACGCCCGCGCTCACTCCGCTTCTTTCGCTGATCCGCGGGGCCCGCTTGTCGGGTTCGTCTTCAACAAACTCCACCGATCGCGCGCGCGGGAATCTCGGCAGCGGCTCCGTTGGCCGGTACAACGAGTCCGTGCTCTCCCGGGTATAAAAGCATCGTGCCGCGGCCTCCTCCTTCCCTCCTCATCCGCTTGCGCCGACAGCTTTGCGCCGCCGTTGCTACGCTTGCGGGAGAGATTTTGGCCGCCGCCAGCGAATCCCGTCGCCGTGGGCTGTCTGACCTCGGTGAAGGGCCGGGGAGGGTCATCTGCACGTGTTATTGCCGTCCGCGCCATCGATTTGAACTGCGTGGCCTCGGGAACTCCGGAATTCCTCACCGTACTTGGAGCTCCGCCGCGTGCCGCCGCGCAGCGTGGGCGAGCTCGCAAACCTCCTCAATCGCCGGTAAGAAACCCCTAGCCTCGATCGCCTTGCTCTCCTCTTCGTGTAGCACCTATACAATTCAAGGTTGGGACCGGGGGGGCGCTTAATCGCTAGCGCCGGCGAAGTCCGCCGCCGCGGAGTGCACAGCGCCACCGTGGTCGACCGGCTGGGAAAGGGGTAAGACCGGGACCGTAGGATGTTGAATTGACGGCTAGGATTAGATCTGGGGGAGGGATAGCTGTGGGCCGTTGGATCGGATCGGTCGGTCCTGGGTGGCCCGAGCTACATTGAATCTGGTCCGTAGATCTCCAATCCAACGTCGCGCGCTGCGTACCGATTCAAACCCTCGTGATCTAATCTGGTGCGTCCGGTGTTGATCGGACGGCCGAGATCAAGCGATACCCCTTCGCGTGGCATTTTTTCTAAAGAAACCCCGAGGAAAGCAGAAATCAACCCGCCGTCCTATTTGCACTGTGCGCTGTGTCTCTGTGGTTTTACCCCGAGCCCCCTGCAGTTTCTTGTAATTGAGGCCCAGTCCAGAACATAGTAAAATCAGAGAAAATAGTTATTAAATAGATTTTTAATATGAAAATAATTGCTAAAACTTAGATAATTCATAGAAAATCCATTTTAGCTCCAAATTGAACCATTCCAGTTTCTAAAATTTTGTAATAATATTCTTCATCATTTAGTGTCTTTGTTTTGACATGAACTCTGTCAGAAAACTTATTTATCATTTAATCATACTTTAATCATATTAAACCTTAGGAAAATCATAACTTGAATTCTACAACTCCAAAATTAATAATTCTTTTTCCTGTGATCTTATTTTAATATGTAGATTATTAATGTGTATTTTGTTCTTATGTTTGGTGTAATGTTAATTTTGCCTATACCATGTATGTTTGTATTGCTACGACTAGCAGTGAGGTCACGAGGATCTGAAGAATCATCCTGGTACCTGGAATCTCAAGGCCCAGGCAAGTTGTGCCCTTGATCACTTCTTTTTACCCAGCCATGTTCTGATTAATCATAATGATCTGCATAGGTTAATTTGATGGGACCCAATAGGTTACCCTAGTTTGTCTATCTTTATACCTTGTTTACCACTAAACTATTTGGGTAGTACTTGCTAGTGCTTTATGTGGTTTTGGGTATGAAGATTACACTATTCATGATTATACTCTTGTTATCAGTTGTTATTTACTGTTCATGATAAGATCATTATGTTAATTGGAACATGGAGAACCACCCGGGAAAACAGTGCTACCACAAGGGTAGTATGGGATGCCCTTGGCTGATTAATTAGGAAAGCTAGTGGAAGACTACCTTACCCGAAAGGGGCAAGGGCAGTAGGGGAGAGGTCAGTGCGGGGAGGCCCTCAGGAGGATTTTGCTGCGATGGCGGTCCTGCAAGGGATTCCTGTACTGGATCTTCCTATAAACTGTAGCGGGTTTTCGGAAGCTAGTGGAACTTTGTAAAGGCCTCGTAGTGCTACCCTGCCTCACTTCCTTGGTAGAGGTGTATGGGATTCATGACCCCTTGGCAGATGGGTAACACGACTTGTGGGTAAAGATGCGCAACCTCTGCAGAGTGTAAAACTGGTATACTAGCCGTGCTCACGGTCATGAGCAGCTCGGACACTCACATGATTAATTTATGGAACTAAATTCAATTTGTCATACGCATTGCATTGCAGGTGATGTTGTTATTACTTCTGTTCTACTACTTAATTGGGTTGGTATTTACTTATACTTAGTAATTGCTAATAAAATTTTGACCAACTTTAAAAGCAATGCTCAGCTCTAACCATCTTCTTTGGTAAGCCTTACACTTTATGAGCTCCCACCTTTGGTGAGTTCATGCACATTATTCCCCACAACTTGTTGAGCGATGAACGTATGTGAGCTCACTCTTGCTGTCTCACATACACCACAGGTCAAGACCAGGTACTGCAGGATGATGCTCATGGAGGATGTTGTGATGAGTTCGTGAGTGGTCTAGGTCGTCGTCTCCCAGTCAATTTTGGGTTGCTGGACCGTTGTCTCCTTATATGTAATTATTTATTCTGTATAGAACTCCTGTTATATATAAAGATGTGACATTCGATCCTGTGCCACTATACATCATATGTATGAGACTTGGTCCCAGCATACCTGGTGTTTATGTTAACCCCGGGTTTTGGACCCCTAAAATCCGGGTGTTACAGAAGTGGTATCAGAGGAATGTTGACTGTAGGACGAAACCTAGATAGAATTGGACAACCAATACTTACCTACCTTTGCTACTCTGATTCTTTTCTAAACTTGTCTTAATCTTTTCTCATCTATTTCCGCTTTACTCTGATTATTCTTACCTATTCACTTCTAAAGACAAATGTGGATTTCATACTTTGAAATCCTGTGCCTAAAGTGACTTTAGGAATAGGAGACCTAATCCTAGGAACAAAAACAAAACTATTTTTATAAGTGTGTATATATTTGAATGTTTGTTCTTATGACATCTGTCTGATTTGGATCTTTGATTGAGTGTGATGAGTTGTGGAGTAATGTCCACAATTACATCTGCATATACATCTAGGTATAAAGGATAGCATTTGTAAGATAACTAGACAAACTAGATTATCCCCTTAGAAAATATATGTAGTATTCCGTATCAATCTCATCTTAACATATTCTATCTTACCTTTGGACATTCACCTCGTACAACTAATTACCCTAGTCTTGACATAAAATATTTGGTCCAGCCCTGTCAAAGAAATTTCAGTACATAACCAACTATTAGTTTATTCATTCTGTCTATTAAATGATTCCCTTGCAAAGCTATCTTACCATATGCTTCTAACTTAGATGGTCAATACCAGGCGGGGAGGTGGAATTGATTTACCTGCTAACCAACAACCTCAACCACAGTCCGCAGCAATGAATCCTCCTAATCCCCCACCAGGCGGAATTGATCCACTCGTCGCAGCTCAGATGAGAATGATGCAGCAAATGGCGGACACTATGGCAGATATGCGCACCCAAATGCGGCAAGAACGCCAAGAAATGCACCAGGAAAGAGAGGATGCACGTCGGGAAATGCGCCAAGAGCGGGAAGAAATACGCCAGGAGAGAAGGATACAACAACAGCAGCTGCAGCAACAACTTCAACAACAGCAGCAACAACAACAAATGCCATTGCCTCCACCCCCAGTTCCACCCCGGGACAAGCACCGGGAATTCATGAGTCACAAACCACCAACCTTCTCCAACTCCGCAGATCCACTGCAAGCAGATGACTGGTTAAAGTCCATAGAGAAGATGCTCAACATAGCCCAGTGTTCGGACCGGGAGAAAGTACTCTATGCTTCGGGTCGTCTTGCTGGTCCCGCTGCAGATTGGTGGGATGCGTACTGCGCAGCTCATGCTGCTGCCGATACAATTACCTGGGAAGAATTCTCCGCACAATTCAGGAATTACCATATTCCTGCTGGACTCATGAAGATTAAGAGGAAGGAGTTTCTATCCCTCAAGCAAGGAAGTATGTCCGTAAGTGAATATAGGGACAAATTCATTCAGTTATCTCGTTATGCTCCCAGAGATGTTGAAGATGATGAGCAAAAGCAGGAGCTCTTTCTGGATGGTTTGATTGGACCCTTGCAATATCAGCTGGTATCGCACACCTTCCCATCCTTCCAAAGGCTATTGGATAAAGCTATTGCTGTAGAAAACAAGAGAAGTATATTTGGAGAGAAAAGAAAGGCTGTCAACCAAGGGCAGGCTGGAAGTAGTTCCCGTCCTCGCTATACTACCACTCCCAATACACCAGCTAGTGGCAGTTCTGGACAACAAACCCAACAGACACCAACTGCTCCTCCAAAGGCAAGCACTCCAGTGGGATCCATTGCTCCCAACACAACCGCCATCAGGACATGCTTCAAATGTGGACAACCGGGACACTACGCCAACTACTGTCCCAACAGAGCTGCCTACACTACACCGGCACCGATGAAGCAAGGACAAGCCTCAGCAGGGAAGAGTCAGCCCCTATCCATCAACCGAGGATATGCCCATCATACAGAAGTAGAAGCTGAACCCGGTGAACTTGAAATTCAAACTCAAGAAGAAGAGCCAGTTGGAGATGAAGTAGTCGGTGAAGAAGTCAACGAGCAACAAGAATAGAGAGATAAACATAAATATAAATACATATATATATATATATATTACTATTTGTAAGACCTAAATATTAGTTTAGCTATTAGTAGTATTTTCCTATTTTAGTAATAATAATAAGGTTCATTGGACCCTGTGTTTTGCTAATAAGATATGCATCATGCCGAGATTTTGTTTATGCATATGTGTTGAAACCATATGAACATATATCCTTTTCTTACAAATCTCGAGGACGAGATTATTTTTAAAGGGGGGTAGGATTTGTAACACCCAAAAATTCAATCTTGTGAAGACAAAGAAAAATTCTCAAAGATTTTAAATCAAAACACCTTTCCTTAAAAATAATCATAATTTAGAAGTTTCCACTCATGAATATGTTAAAAACACATAATTAAAAACACTTAGATAATCTAAATTGCCTTTGGGTTAGGATATATAGAAGAATTAGGGTTAAACTATTTCTTAATATATATAGTCTACAATATGAATATGATTTCCCTGGAAGTAATAAGGTAGGGATTATTCTACTATATGAATAAAAGCTTGTCTAAAAGGACTAAAATAAATAAAGAAATACATAAAATAGGTTTTTGCACATTATGCTAAAGTTCTATATGTGTATCCAAATTAAGTGTTTGAACTTTAAACTTGTGTTGATTTGAAATTCAAATGGAAAGGAAAAATAGAAAATAGAAAATAAAAGGAGTAGGGAAAATACTACATAAAACAAAATAAAATCAGAATAAAAATTCTTCATACTTATATTATTAAAGTATACTATTCAAACTGAGGACAAGTTATTCACAAAAGTTTGAATTTAAACTTGAATTCAAATTGGATTTGAAAATGGAGAAAAGAAAATAGAAAAGAAAAAGAAAAAAAGAATTCTAACCTAACTGGGCTGGAATACCTGAATTCGGCCCACCTAAGAAACGTCACCGCGCAGCCCATTGCCATCTCCAACCGGCGCCGACAGGTGGGGCCCTCTGCCCAGCCTCTCACGCGCACGCTTGGTCACTGTCTCGCGGACCCCACTCGTCGGCCTCTCACGCGCTCGCCTGAGTTTTCTCTCTCTCGCTTACGCGCGGGACCCCCACGCCAGCCACTCACCCTCACACCCGCTCTCGCCTCTCACTGACGCGCGGGGCCCCTGCTCAGACTTTCCCACGCCCGCGCTCACTCCGCTTCTTTCGCTGATCCGCGGGGCCCGCTTGTCGGGTTCGTCTTCAACAAACTCCACCGATCGCGCGCGCGGGAATCTCGGCAGCGGCTCCGTTGGCCGGTACAACGAGTCCGTGCTCTCCCGGGTATAAAAGCATCGTGCCGCGGCCTCCTCCTTCCCTCCTCATCCGCTTGCGCCGACAGCTTTGCGCCGCCGTTGCTACGCTTGCGGGAGAGATTTTGGCCGCCGCCAGCGAATCCCGTCGCCGTGGGCTGTCTGACCTCGGTGAAGGGCCGGGGAGGGTCATCTGCACGTGTTATTGCCGTCCGCGCCATCGATTTGAACTGCGTGGCCTCGGGAACTCCGGAATTCCTCACCGTACTTGGAGCTCCGCCGCGTGCCGCCGCGCAGCGTGGGCGAGCTCGCAAACCTCCTCAATCGCCGGTAAGAAACCCCTAGCCTCGATCGCCTTGCTCTCCTCTTCGTGTAGCACCTATACAATTCAAGGTTGGGACCGGGGGGGCGCTTAATCGCTAGCGCCGGCGAAGTCCGCCGCCGCGGAGTGCACAGCGCCACCGTGGTCGACCGGCTGGGAAAGGGGTAAGACCGGGACCGTAGGATGTTGAATTGACGGCTAGGATTAGATCTGGGGGAGGGATAGCTGTGGGCCGTTGGATCGGATCGGTCGGTCCTGGGTGGCCCGAGCTACATTGAATCTGGTCCGTAGATCTCCAATCCAACGTCGCGCGCTGCGTACCGATTCAAACCCTCGTGATCTAATCTGGTGCGTCCGGTGTTGATCGGACGGCCGAGATCAAGCGATACCCCTTCGCGTGGCATTTTTTCTAAAGAAACCCCGAGGAAAGCAGAAATCAACCCGCCGTCCTATTTGCACTGTGCGCTGTGTCTCTGTGGTTTTACCCCGAGCCCCCTGCAGTTTCTTGTAATTGAGGCCCAGTCCAGAACATAGTAAAATCAGAGAAAATAGTTATTAAATAGATTTTTAATATGAAAATAATTGCTAAAACTTAGATAATTCATAGAAAATCCATTTTAGCTCCAAATTGAACCATTCCAGTTTCTAAAATTTTGTAATAATATTCTTCATCATTTAGTGTCTTTGTTTTGACATGAACTCTGTCAGAAAACTTATTTATCATTTAATCATACTTTAATCATATTAAACCTTAGGAAAATCATAACTTGAATTCTACAACTCCAAAATTAATAATTCTTTTTCCTGTGATCTTATTTTAATATGTAGATTATTAATGTGTATTTTGTTCTTATGTTTGGTGTAATGTTAATTTTGCCTATACCATGTATGTTTGTATTGCTACGACTAGCAGTGAGGTCACGAGGATCTGAAGAATCATCCTGGTACCTGGAATCTCAAGGCCCAGGCAAGTTGTGCCCTTGATCACTTCTTTTTACCCAGCCATGTTCTGATTAATCATAATGATCTGCATAGGTTAATTTGATGGGACCCAATAGGTTACCCTAGTTTGTCTATCTTTATACCTTGTTTACCACTAAACTATTTGGGTAGTACTTGCTAGTGCTTTATGTGGTTTTGGGTATGAAGATTACACTATTCATGATTATACTCTTGTTATCAGTTGTTATTTACTGTTCATGATAAGATCATTATGTTAATTGGAACATGGAGAACCACCCGGGAAAACAGTGCTACCACAAGGGTAGTATGGGATGCCCTTGGCTGATTAATTAGGAAAGCTAGTGGAAGACTACCTTACCCGAAAGGGGCAAGGGCAGTAGGGGAGAGGTCAGTGCGGGGAGGCCCTCGGGAGGATTTTGCTGCGATGGCGGTCCTGCAAGGGATTCCTGTACTGGATCTTCCTATAAACTGTAGCGGGTTTTCGGAAGCTAGTGGAACTTTGTAAAGGCCTCGTAGTGCTACCCTGCCTCACTTCCTTGGTAGAGGTGTATGGGATTCATGACCCCTTGGCAGATGGGTAACACGACTTGTGGGTAAAGATGCGCAACCTCTGCAGAGTGTAAAACTGGTATACTAGCCGTGCTCACGGTCATGAGCAGCTCGGACACTCACATGATTAATTTATGGAACTAAATTCAATTTGTCATACGCATTGCATTGCAGGTGATGTTGTTATTACTTCTGTTCTACTACTTAATTGGGTTGGTATTTACTTATACTTAGTAATTGCTAATAAAATTTTGACCAACTTTAAAAGCAATGCTCAGCTCTAACCATCTTCTTTGGTAAGCCTTACACTTTATGAGCTCCCACCTTTGGTGAGTTCATGCACATTATTCCCCACAACTTGTTGAGCGATGAACGTATGTGAGCTCACTCTTGCTGTCTCACATACACCACAGGTCAAGACCAGGTACTGCAGGATGATGCTCATGGAGGATGTTGTGATGAGTTCGTGAGTGGTCTAGGTCGTCGTCTCCCAGTCAATTTTGGGTTGCTGGACCGTTGTCTCCTTATATGTAATTATTTATTCTGTATAGAACTCCTGTTATATATAAAGATGTGACATTCGATCCTGTGCCACTATACATCATATGTATGAGACTTGGTCCCAGCATACCTGGTGTTTATGTTAACCCCGGGTTTTGGACCCCTAAAATCCGGGTGTTACAGACATCTACCCCGACACTGCATCGACGACTAAGGCGACTTCAGTCGACGCTTCACCGCCAATTTCCAGTCCCTCTCCGACAAGCCGGCGCAACCGTGGGACCTCAAATCCATCAAGCGTCGGGGGGACGAGACTCTCCGGTCATACCTCAAAAGGTTTTAGACCATGAGAAATCGTATCCCTGAGGTCACGGAGGCGGCCGTGGTCGAGGATTTCTACAGAGGATCCAATGACTCGGCTTTCGTCCGAGCCATACTACAGAAGGCGCCGACTACCTCCGAGGAGCTGTTCCGGGAAGCCGACCTCTACATCACCGCCGACGAGCGGGCCCAGGACCTCATCGGAGGAGCAAAGCCCGCACCGGCAGCACCACGACGCGACGCGAACCAGCAACCCGACAAACGATGGGAGAAGAGGCCTTGTGAAGAAGTACACGCCGCCGGACCACCTGCCTCTCGCACCCGAGGAGGACCTCATGGAGGCGAACGCACGCTGGACGACATCCTCGACGCCCAGTGCCCATACCACAAGGACATGCGCCACACTCTTCGTAATTGCCGGGACATCAAGCATTCCGTCGGACACGGCCGACCCTTCCAACCTCTACCTCCTCCTCCGCCGAGGGGAGGACCAGATGAACCACGACAACTCCATCAGCACGAGGAGGGAGGAGGAGGAGGAGCTTTCCCATGCGTTGACAGGGAGGTCAACGTCATCTTCGGCGGACACGGATCGCAGGAGAACAAAAGACAGCAAAAGCTCAACGATCGCCAGATACTGGTGGCGACCACCGGCCCTCCCGCCCCATACCGGTGGTCGGAGCACCCGATCACCTTCACTCGGGCGGATCAATGGCTCAACTTCGACCATCCGGGCAAATACCCGCTTCTCGTCGATCCGGTGATCTGAGAGAGCCAGGTGAAGAAGGTGTTAGTGGACGGGGGGAGCAGCATCAACGTCACCTTCCCCCGGACACTCCAAGGCTTGGGAGTTCACCTCAAAGAGCTCCACGAGTCGGACACCCCTTTCTTCGGCATCGTGCCGACGGAAGGGGAATACCCGCTGGGCCACATCTACATGCCAGTCACCTTCGGAACTCCGGAGAACTACAGAACCGAATTCCTGAGGTTTGAAGTGGCGAACTTCGACTGCGGGTACAACGCCATCATCGGGAGGCCGGGACTGGCCAAATTCATGGCCATCCCTCATTACACGTACATGATACTGAAGATGCCAGGGCCGCAAGGAATCATAACTGTGCGCGCCAACTTCCAAGGCACCGCAGAGTGTTTCCGAATGGCCATCCAAGCAGCCCTCACCACCAAGCCGTCGGCGGTTTCTTCGACACTGGCGAACTCTAAGCCTGAAGAGGACCTCGCAGTACCGGCGAACGAAGCTCAGGCCGTGACTTCTATGCGGCCGACTGAAGAAACCAAGAGGATCAACCTGGGGTTCGCTGATGAACGCAAGACTGCCATCATCAGCTCCAGCTTGGACAACAAATAGGAAAGCACGCTCGTCCAGTTTCTGCAAGATAACCGAGACGTATTCGCATGGCAACCTGCGGATATGCCGGGAGTCCCAAGAGAACTGGCCGAGCACAAATTGAAGGTCTACCCCCAGGCAAGGCCGATTCAGCAAAAGCTACGACGTTTCACGCCCGATAAGAGAGAGGCCATTCGTGCTGAGCTGGCCCGCTTGGTTGCGGCCGGGTTCATTAGAGAAGTGTTACATCCCGAGTGGTTAGCCAACCCTGTTCTTGTACTCAAAAAGAATAAAGTGGATTGGCGCATGTGTGTTGATTATACTGATCTCAACAAACACCGTCCGAAGGATCCCTTCGGGCTCCCAAGGAAAGATCAGGTGGTGGACTCCACAGCTGGGTGTTCCGTGCTATCTTTCCTGGATTGCTATTCCAGATACCACCAGATTAGTTTGGCAAAGGAAGATGAAGAAAAAATAGCGTTCATTACTCCATTTGGTGCTTTCTGTTATACCTCCATGCCGTTTGGCCTCAAAAACGCTGGAGCAACCTACCAGAGAGCCATTCAAACATGCTTAGCCGATCACTGGGGCAAGCGTGTGGAGGCCTACGTGGATGATGTGGTTATCAAAACAGAGAACTCAAAAAACTTCATCGAAGACTTACAACTGGTTTTCAACAGTCTGAGGCGGTATAGATGGAAGCTTAATCCCGAGAAATGTGTTTTCGGGGTACCGGCAGGAAAGTTACTCGGGTTTATTGTCAGCAACCGGGGAATTGAGGCTAATCCAGATAAGATTAAAGCCATCATGAAGATGGAAGCACCTCAATCACAAAAGAAGGTTCAGCGACTTACTGGATGTATGGCAGCTCTGAGCAGATTTATATCCAGGCTGGGGGAGAAAGGTCTACCATTTTACAAGCTACTCAAAAAGGTGGATAAGTTTCAGTGGACTTCAGAGGCACAGGAAGCTCTAGATGCACTGAAGAAGTTCTTGACAACACCACCAGTACTGAAACCACCACGACGAGCCACGTCAACCCAACCGGCTGAAGATCTGTTGCTATATATCTCCTGCACGACTCACGTGGTAAGCACCGCGTTGGTAGTCGAGCGAGTAGAAGAAGGACATGCTTACCCCGTGCAACATCCTGTTTATTTCATCAGCGAAGTTCTGGGTCCATCGAAGAAAAAATATCCTCAAGTGCAGAAGCTATTATATGCAGTACTTCTGACTGCCCGCAAGCTGCGTCACTTCTTTGATGATCACAAAGTCATAGTAGTCACCGGCTTTCTGATAGGGGATATTCTTCACAACAAGGAAGCAATTGGCCGAATAGCTAAGTGGGCCTGTGAACTGGGGTCTCATGACATCGAATTTCGACCTCGTACTGCCATAAAATCTCAAGCATTGGTTGACTTCGTTTCAGAATGGACTGAACAACAAATACCAGAGAACCCAGAAACGGCAGAAGTATGGAAGATGTATTTTGATGGCTCACTGAAGCTGCAGGGAGCAGGAGCAGGAATTCTCTTCACCGCACCTGGAGGCGAGCACCTCAAATATGCCCTCCAGTTGCTGTTTCCGGCCTCTAACAATGCAGCCGAGTATGAAGCTTTGATCCATGGATTGAACATCGCCATATCATTGGGCATCAAGAGATTGATGGTATACGGAGACTCTCTGGTAGTCATTAGCCAGATAAACAAAGAGTGGGATTGTTCAAACGATTCAATGGGAAAATACTGTACTGCCGTCCGAAAGTTGGAAGACAAATTTGAAGGTCTGGAATTTCATCATGTAGAAAGAGATCGGAACACAGCAGCCGATGTACTATCCAAGTTAGGATCCAGTCGAACTCAGGTCCCACCCGGAGTCTTTGTGCAAGAAATACTACAGCCGAGTATCTCAATGGATCAAACAGAAGAATGCAACATCATAGATCAACCCGAATCAGACTCTGATGACTGGAGAAAGTCGATCATTAAGTATATAAAGAATGAGGAAGAACCAGACGATAAGAACTCGGCAGAGCGCATCGCCAGACAGTCAGCTCACTATACACTCATTGGGGAGACCTTGTACAGAAGGGGTGCATCAGGCGTCCTCATGAAGTGCATTCTCTCGGCCACTGGGAAGCAACTTCTGGAGGAGGTCCATGCTGGGCAATCTGGAATACATGCAGCCTCCAGAACACTAGTCGGGAAGGTCTTCAGGTCAGGATTCTATTGGCCAACAGCAAAGAATGATGCAGCCGAGTTAGTTCAGAGGTGCGAAGCTTGCCAATACTTGTCAAAACAACAACATCTGCCAGCACAGCAACTGCAGACCATACCAGTAACTTGGCCTTTCGCATGTTGGGGACTGGATATGATTGGACCTTTCAAGAAAGCTCAAGGGGGATACACTCATGTATTGGTAGCAATCGACAAATTCACTAAATGGATAGAATTCAAGCCCATCGCATCTTTGACTTCTGCTAAGGCCGTGGAATTCATACAAGACATAATATTCAGATTCGGGATACCAAACAGCATCATAACTGACTTAGGATCCAACTTCACAAGTTCAGAGTTCTTCGACTTCTGCGAGCAAAAGAGCATTCAGATCAAGTATGCGTCTGTAGCACATCCAAGGGCAAACGGGCAAGTTGAGCGAGCCAACAGGATGATACTGGAGGCACTCAGGAAAAAGGTCTTCGACAAGAATGAAAAGTTCGCAGGAAAGTGGATAAGGGAGTTGTCCTATGTCGTTTGGAGCCTAAGAACCCAACCCAGCCGAGCTTTGCATGGAAACACTCCTTTCTTCATGGTCTATGGGTCGGAGGCAGTGCTACCCGCTGATCTCAAGTTTGGGGCGCCAAGGTTGGTCTTCGAAAGCATAGCAGAAGCTGAGGCCACCAGGCTGGAGGACATTGATGTACTTGAGGAAGAACGGCTAAACACGGTAATCCAATCAGCACGGTACCAACAGACTCTAAGGCGCTATCACGACAAGGCCGTGCGACAACGATTCTTCTCAGTAGGAGATCTCGTCCTCCGCCGAATTCTAACGGGGGAGGGACGACACAAGTTATCGCCCTTATGGGAAGGACCCTTCATGGTAGCAGAAGTCACTCGGCCCGGATCGTATCGCCTCACTCAGATGGATGGCACAGAAGTTGGGAACTCTTGGAACATAGAACACCTCAGGAAGTTTTATCCCTAGCTGCATTTCGAAAGCCATTGGACGACGATATACTCTGTAAAATGGAAATGTGTCATCAATAAAGAAAGGCTTCAAATATACTCAGTTTGTTCACGGTTGACATGCTCATGCTTACTTAACTCGGGGCGACCACTATGCCCTGCCAACGGAGCAATCGGCTTAAGTCAGCAATGACTTAAGGCGGTGCAACATGCTCACGCTTACTTAACTCGGGGTGACCACTATGCCCTGCCAACGGAGCAATCGGCTTAAGTCGGTAACGACTTAAGGCGGTGCAACATGCTCACGCTTACTTAACTCGGGGTGACCACTATGCCCTGCCAACGGAGCAATCGGCTTAAGTCGGCAACGACTTAAGGCGGTGCAACATGCTCACGCTTACTTAACTCGGGGTGACCACTATGCCCTGCCAACGGAGCAATCGGCTTAAGTCGGCAACGACTTAAGGCGGTGCAACATGCTCACGCTTACTTAACTCGGGGTGACCACTATGCCCTGCCAACGGAGCAATCGGCTTAAGTCGGCGACGACTTAAGGCGGTGCAACATGCTCACGCTTACTTAACTCGGGGTGACCACTATGCCCTGCCAACGGAGCAATCGGCTTAAGTCGGCAACGACTTAAGGCGGTGCAACATGCTCACGCTTACTTAACTCGGGGTGACCACTACGCCCTGCCTACGGAGCAATCGGCTTAAGTCGGCAACGACTTAAGGTGGTGCAACATGCTCACGCTTACTTAACTCGGGGTGACCACTATGCCCTACTAATGGAGCAATCGGCTAAAGTCAGTGGCGACTTAAGCCGGAGCAACATGCTCATGCCTATGCAATCCAGGGTGACCACTACGCCCTATTAACAAAAATAAACGACTTAAGCCAGCAGCAACTTAAGGCGATCTGACGTAATTATGATTACTCATACAGGGATGACTTCTATATCCCGCAAACAAATTTCATAATCACCGCGCGTCATTTCACCACTGCAAATCTACAAACTGATAAATTCTGAGACAATAAGAGAGTAATTATATCATTCGAATGCTGAACTGACATCTTCTAACAAATACCCAATCATGCTAACCGCGCGCTCAAAGCACGCAAAATGTTCCTCTATTTCGCAATGTCTTTTTCAGGAGCGACCGACGAAGAAGGGCGACTCGAAGAATCAGGGGCAGCATTCACATCAGCCCTTATGTCTTCAGGAACAACCACGCCGGGTCTCCTCATCAAGATTCGTCCCCCCCGAATAGCCTTGTCCATGGCTCTGTCGCACTGAGCTTTGAGAGTAACAGAAGTTTCTTCGGCAACTTTAGTAGCCAGTCGAGCAGTTTCTAACTCCTGGACAATGGATTTTTTGGAAGCTCGGAGTTCTTTGATAGTAGCATCCTTTGTTGATATCAACTGCTTGAGCCGAGTTACCTCATCCATGGATTCCTGCAGCTTACAACGTTGGAGGTCTAATTCTTCCATGGTGAAGCGATGACTTCTTTCCAAGATAGTCAGCGAGTTGCTAGAGTCACGATACAACCTTTCAAGATTGTCTCTAGAAGCAGCAAGGATGCGTTTTTCTTCCTGCAAACAAAAGTTAACCCCCTCAAACACCAAGCAAGTAATGGCAGCACAACAAGGCAAAGCGCAGTTTCATAAATCACCTTTTCAGAGTCGAGCTGAGCATGAAGAGAAGAACTCAGTGCATTGGCGTCATCTAAAGCAGCGGAGACCTGACCCAACTCAACCTGACTCTGAGAGTACTTTTCCTCAAAGTCAGAGCATCGCTGGGCCAATTCAGCCTGATCTCGGGAATGTTTTTCTTCAAGAGTGGAAATCTGCTGAGTCATGCCTAGCAGGAGATAATCAAACAAAATAATGGTCAAAATATAGAGCAGTCCACAGTGAAGGCAAAGAAAAGCAAAAGGGCACTAACCAGTGTTGGTTGCCTCCAATTCAAAGATACGACGTTGAAGCGACACTGGATTCCAACATGTAAGTGACGAAGCTACTTCTGGGATAGAAGCACCCCGTAGCCTCAGCTGGCCAGCCATCCCATCCACCAAAGCCTGATGAGGAAAACAGATGAGTGTAATCATAGCAGTTCACACAATGTGAAAACCAAGCTAAAATACATCACAGTACCTGGAGGTTGGAAAAGAACGAAGGGATCCCCAAATCAGGAGAGATCAGTTGATAATCAGGCGTGAGGCCACCACCCGAAGCAGCGTGCAATGAACCAGTAGGAGTCAGCTTGGTGCCTTCAACAGAGCCAAACACTCGATCAGCGGGGACGCTGCCCTCTAAAGCGACTCCCTGGTCCACGGTTTGGGCTACCACCATACAGCCAGAGTGTGGAGGAGATCCCGCATGAACGTCCATGGAAGTACAGGAAGGAGACCCTGCTCGGGCACCCTCGGGGGCTGGGTCATGGTTTGCACTGCCCACTTGAGCCGGATCATCCCCGGCAGCACCCTCGGGGGCTGGGCAGTGGCTTACACTCTTCACCCGAGCCAAGTCATCCCTGGCGACATCCTCGGGGGCTGGGCATGTGTCAGCATCATTCTTGAGGTCCAAGCTCTCTGCAGTAACCACCTCTAAGGTTGACGGGCCCTCAGCCACTTCCATAGGACCAGGACAATCCAAGTCAGCTTCCCGACCCTCGAGATCGCGCTCTAAGGTCGACGAGGCACGGGATGACCTCAACCCAGCATCAGGCACGTCAACGCAAGCCTCCATTGCACCATCATCCACTGGCTCCGATAACAAATCTTCTGGAACCATATCTTCGAGAGTCTGATCAAAGTTGGCTAAGGACAGTTCTTGCAGACCAATGAGGGCAGACAAAGCAGGAGAGGGAACTCCACTACTTTCACCGCTGGCGATGAACTGCCGACTGTTTTTCCGAGTCAAAGGAGCTTCATTCTCTTCCTCCTCATCATCCACATTGGCAACACAAGCAGCACCCCCATTGGGGTCAGCAACAGATGGAAAACCCACATTGGGATCAGCAGGAGATTGGGGACACCCATTGGGGTCAGCATCAATAAGTCCAGTCGCAGGCAATTCTTCAGTAGCAGGAACCGAGGTACCAGCGTCGTGATCAAAACTGGACACTCGCCGGAGGCGTCTTCTTTTCTTCTTCTGCTCATCAACAGAAGGATCAGGCTGATTGGTTCGGCAAGGGCGCCTCGGGCGAGCACTGACAGGCTTCTAAACATCCAAAGTCGTATCAGCTTCTGGGAGGGGCGCCACTACCAACGCACCAGCAGGAGCAGCGTCGGAAGAATCCTCAGCTAGCAGATCAAGCATAGCACTTATCTCTACATCACTAGGGTTCAGGGGCACCTCAAAATGAACCTGCCGTTCGTCATCAGGAATCTCCCCAAGCGAGGCAACCAAAGCACTGACTTCTTCAGCAGAGGGTCGCACTCTAAGGCCCAAACTGCCATCAGTAATGGGTGGATTCGACACGAAAAGGGTGAAGGCTTTGGGGGGAGGCAAGTTCCAGGCCGAGTACGCCACTGGAGCACCAACATTTGACACCTTGCCCCTGAGGATCATTTCAAGTCGGCTCACCAAGTCTGCAGAAGGAATTCTCCTGTTGGTAACCCGAGTGGAGTCAGCTAGCCCTCGATACAGATAAGCTGGATAGACCCTGTCTTTTAGTGGCTGAATATTCTTGAAAACAAAGTCAGTAACCACAGCTTCAGCAGTCAGACCCCTTTCTTTCAGCAGTCCAACTTCAGCTAGCAACACACCTGCCTCAGCCACCTCCTGATCTGTGGGAGACTCGGTCCAGCTTGGGGTGCGAACGTCCGGCTGTCTTCCCGACCGGGAGGGGAGAGAATTCCCATAATTCTCAACTATGAACCACTCTAGGCGCCATCCCTTGATGCTGTCCTTGAGGAGGATCTCGAGATATTCAGTTTTCCTCCCGTGGCGCATCTCCAAGCTGGCACCCCCGACCAACTGATGTTGTCCCCCGGCCATCCCAGGGCGACAATGATACAAGTATTTCCACAAACCGAAATGTGGCAGTACGCCAAGAAAGGCCTCGCATAAGTGAACGAAAATGGAGATTTGCAGAATTGAATTGGGGTTCAGATGGGTCAAGTTAATACAATAGAAATCAAGGAGGCCGCGGAAAAAGGGAGAGATGGGAAGGCCAAGGCCGCGGAGAAGAAAAGGGGCGTAAACAACGGACTCGTTGGTATCCTCTGTCGGAACAGTAAACCCATGGCAAATCCGCCAAGAACAGAGTTCCCGCGGAGGAAGAACCCCGATGGATACGAGATGAAGAAATTCAGTTTCAGAAATGACGGACATGTGGTTACCTGCAAAAGGCAACTGGCTGTTGGGGTCGATTGGAGGAATCACCACAGTAGACGAGCTCGCGGTCTTCCTCTTGGTCTCCATCTCGATTCTACCAGCGAGCAGAGTGGAAGGCGAATGGCAGAGAGGATTCGGAAGCGGGAAAGCAAGAACTAGGGCACGGAAAGCAAAGGCGGCTAAAACCGCAGCTCTTATGGGATATTCTCGAGCCAGATACCGTTTCAAAAAGTGCCCAGTCATCACCCGACGGTTATTTCCAAAACCCCAGCATGCCACGTGGAAACCCGGCAGTTATCTCCAGAACACTGATGCGCCACCTCATCACTCGGCCATCGTCCTTAAAGTGGCTCGCGCGGCCTGCTATCACTCGGCGTTGCCTCCAAAACGCCGATTTCGTGTTCAGTCGCTTGGCATTACCTCTAAAATGCCGACGTCGCTTTCCAGTCGCTCGGCGTTGCCTCTAAAACGCTGATATCGTGTTCAGTCGCTCGACATTACCTCTAAAATGCCAACGTCGCTTTCCAGTCGCTCGGCGTTGCCTCTAAAACGCTGATATCGCGTTCAGTTGCTCGACATTACCTCTAAAATGCTGACGTCGCTTTCCAATCACTCGGCGTTGCCTCTAAAACGCTGATATAGTGTTCAGTCGCTCGGCGTTGCCTCTAAAACGCCGACATCGCCTTTCAGTCGCTCGGTATTACCTCTAAAACGCTGACGTCACCCTCTGGCATCATCTCAAGTCGCTCGGCATTACCTCTAAAATGCCGACGTCGCTTTCCAATCACTCGGCGTTGCTTCTAAAACGCTGATACAGTCTTCAGTTGCTCGGTGTTACCTCTAAAACGCCGACACCGCCTACAAGTTACTCGGCAGCTATTTCTAGAAGCATCAGTTTGATCCCCAAGTTATTCATCCACTGTCTCAAAGGAATCAGTTTTACAAACAAGCAAGACGAGTTATTAAGGAGAAGCCAACGTCATTCTTTCATTAAAAGGGAAGATAACAAACTTACAAATCAACTCTTTACGAGTTGATACTTCCCTACTATTACTACATTACATTACTACTACTACTACACTACGCTATACTACTCTACATTACTACTACATTATTCTAACTATACTATACTAATATCTGAAAGACCAGTGGCATCTAGCCACTGGCCCTGTTCCTGCCACCGCCGCCGCTGCCCCTGCTGCCGCCGCCGTCACCGTCCTTGCCGCCGCCGCCGCTGCCCCTGCCGCAGCCGCTGCCGTCGCCGTCACCGTCGCCATCGTCGTCGTCGTCGCCGTCGTCGTCGTCCTCGTCCTCGCCGCCACCGTCCGAGTCCTCCTCATCCGAGGAGTACTCCGACTCATCCGAGCCCTCGAGCCCGGAGCGCTCGACGGCCCGGATGTACGTCCAGACCTCCGCCGCAAGCCCTTGGGAGTCGTCTGAGTCGTCAGACGACTCACGCAGGGGGACGGGAGCCGGAGACCCCTCAGACTCAGAGGAGAACTCCTCCTCTGAGTACTCCGAGTCACCAAACTCCTCCGATGGAGGAGTTGGCTCACGCTTGCGCTTGTTGCTCTTGCCCATGGTGGAAGCAGAAGGGAGAGAAGAGAGGGAAGCAGCAGAGAACAGCGAAGAGATGTGGAAAAGCCAGAGAGACAACGACGTTATTTATAGAAGGAGAAGGCAACCGCTCACCTCCAACCGCGGTCACTGAACAGTCGCAAAGCATTCAATAAGCACTTCAACTCGTCTGAAGACACGTCAGGCGGCTGACGCCGTTTCACGCAACACAACACCCATTGGGACTCCAGTCAACAGCGCGGAGGATATGATTACACCCGCCGTCACATCACATTACTACTCAGAAGCAGCCGGCTAAAACACTCAGCGTACCAAACCGTCCCTTGCCCACACCCATTGGGGGGGACGCCTAGGAATTATCAGTATATTTTTCAAAATGGTCACATCTGTGCAGGGCACGCAGTGAATACCTCAAGACAAAAATGAGATATCAGTGAGGATTAGAGGAAAGCCAAATATAGCCAGTGAAGTACAAAATATGGTCGACAGAAGCGACTTGAAGACTAGACAGAGAACGTCCATCAAATGTCCAATCAGTCACAGAGCAAATAAATTACACTACCTAGCAAGATATGGATGGATTGCGAACTCGGCTGCAAAAGACAAAATACATGCTGACCTCTGAAGCATAATATTGATGACATAGTGCGGATGACATCATGCCGATTTTTCACAAGCAGAAAGGATAATCTTCAGCAAAAAGACACAAAAGGAAGACCTTCGAGTGGATTATCCTCAAAAATCCACTTGAAGCTCGGGGGCTACACCCATTGGGTGCACCTCCGGTGCACCCCATGAATCATCATTCCAAGCCAAGATAGTGCCGACTCCTAACGCATGGAACAAGATTAAAGACAGATCTAGCACTCAACCGAAATGCAGGAGTAAAAATGGGAATAATTTTTGGTGAAGACCTTCGAGTAGATTATTTTCTAAAAATCTACTCGAAGCTCGGGGGCTACACCCATTGGGTGCACCTCCGGTGCACCCAATGAAGTTCAGAATCCTACAAATTGAAATGCCGACCTCTAAGGCACAAGCACGAAACTAAGCTTCGGTCAACGAGTGATCGAAGCAGGAGAAGACAACAGGAAGTCATTTTCTTCAAATCACCTGCAAGCTGGACCTAGGATCTTTGGGCTGATTACCTCTAAATTAACCCAAAGATCGGGGGCTTGTGGGGGATGGATATCCCCCGGGTCCACTAAAGAGTAAAAGACCTCACGAAAGGCCCAAGGGCCCAATAAATCATAAGGTCATTCTTTCGTGGGCCTGGGGAGAGACAACCAGCAGAGCAGATCGACATGAGGCCGGATTGATGTGAACCCGGACGACCCACGACGTCGAGCGAGCGATCAGAGATCCGACTTTCCCGCGTTGGAGCCCTCATGCAACGGAGCCACGCGGGGATAGGTCGGCAGAATCATAGGGAGATAGACTCGAGCGGTTCACTATTTTTTAGGCGCACGTTGTTATCATATCCACATGTATTGCTCCACGGTCGAATATATAAGGCCTAGGGGGCACCCCTTCAAATGGATCGACCCTATTACTTAGCCATCCACGTCAACTCTCTGTATTCTCAATCCAGAGAGCTCTCTTGAAACCACATTCACCAAGCATACTCACCAGGACGTAGGGTGTTACGCATCTCTAAGCGGCCCGAACCTGTAAACCCTGTCTACTGTTCCTCGTGCAACCGGCACGAACCATTTTGCTACAGTTGTCGACACCGTCCTACTCCTAAAAACACCTTGAGGGGCAACCCCGGGTGTGCGGTCGGACCCAAAACACCGACACATTGTCAGTGGGGAAAGTAGTGGGGTTCCTTCTCCTGCTCTGTCAGCTCTCGTTGGTCTACAGGAGTTATCTCTGGCAAATTTTGATCAGACTCTAGAAGATATGGTTCCAGAGGACCTATTATCAGAGTCAGCGGATGATGGTGTGATGGAGGTTTGTGCTGATGTGCTTGATGCTGGGTTGAGGTCATCCCGCGCCTCATCGACCTTAGAGCGCGGTCTTGAGGGTTAGGAGACTAACTTGGATCATCCTGGTCCCATGGAAGTAACTAAGGGGCCTTCAGCCGTAGAGGTGGCTATTGCAGAGAACCTGGCCCTCAAGGATGGTGTTGACGCTTACCCAGCCCCCGAGGGTGTTGCCGAGGGTGACTCGGCTCGGGTGGGAAGTGCAAGCCACTGCCCAGCCCCCGAGGGTACTGCCGGAGATGATCCGGCTCACGTGGGTAGCGCAAACTATGACCCAGCCCCCGAGGGTGTCCGAGCGAGGTCTCCCTCTTGTACTTCCATGGACGTTCATGCGGGATCGCCTCCGCACTCCGGCTGCATGGTGGTAGCCCAAGCTTTGGACCAGGGAGTCGCTTTAGAGGGCAGCGTCCCCGCTGGCCAAGTTTTGAGCTCTGTTGATGGCACTGAGTTGGTTCCTGCTGGTTTGTTGCAAGCTGCTTCGGGTGGCGACCTTACGCCCGGTCATCGATCGATTTCTCACGATTTGGGAGTCCCTTCGTTCTTCTCCAATCTCCAGGTACTGTGATATATTCTATCCTGACTTTTGCACCGTATGAACTACTGTCATTACACTCATCTGTTCTCCTTATCAGGCTTTGGTGGACGGGATGGCTAGCCAGCTGAGGCTGCAGGGTACTTCTGTTCCAGAAGGAGTTTGTCTCTTGCACGTTGGAATCCGGTGTTACTTCAACATCGTGTCTCTGACTTGGAGGCGACCAATGTTGGTTAGTGCTTTTTTGCTTCTCTTTGTCTTCATTATTGATCTGCCTTACATTTTGACCCTTTTCGTTTGATTGTCTCCTGCTAGATATGACTCGGCAAATTTCCATTCTTGAAGAAAAACATTCTCGAGATCAGGCTGAACTGGTCCAGCGGTGCTCTGATTTTGAAGAAAAGTATTCTCAAAGCCAGACTAAACTAGCCCAGGTCTCTGCTGCCCTAGATGACGCCAATGCACTGAGCTCTTCCCTTCACGCTCAGCTTGATTCTGAAAAGGTGACTTATGAAACTGTGCCTTGCATTGCTGTATTGCTATTGCTTGTTTGATGTTTGAAGGAGTTGATTTTTGTTTGCAGGAAGAAAAACGTGTCCTTGCTGCGTCTCGTAACAATCTTGACAGACTGTATCACGACTCTAGCAATTCGTTGACCATCCTGGAGAGGAGTCATTGCTTCACCATGGAGGAGTTAGATAATCTTCGCGGTACGCTGCAGGAGTCCACGAATGACGTGATCCGTCTCAGGCAGTTGATATCGGCTAAGGATGCTACTATCAAAGAACTCCGTGCTTCCAAGAAATCCATCGCCCAGGAGCTAGAAACCGCTCAATTGGCTGCCAAGGTTGCTGAAGAAACTTCCATTACTCTGAGAGCCCAACGCGACAGAGCCATGGATAAGGCCATTCGGGCGGGACGAATCTTGATGAGGAGACCCGGTGTGGTTGTTCCTGAAGATATAAGGGCTGACGTGAATGCTGCTCCTGATTCCTCAAGTCGCCCTTCCTCGTCGGTTGCTCCTGAGAAAGATATCGCGAAATAGATAAATATTTTGCGTGCTTTGAGCGCGCGGTTAGCATGGTCAAACATTTGTTAGAGGGCACCATTTTAGCCCTTGAATGATGTTGTTATTCTCCTATTGTTTCAGAATTCAACAGTACGTAAATTTGTAGTAGTAAAAGGCTGTGTGATGGTTTTAAAACTTGTTTACGGGATGTAACACCCCTGGTGTTACTATAACTAAAACTTGAGCATGGCATCATGAGCATGGGCATTGCATATGTTTGACACACCTAGAGTGCAATCACTAGGCAAAAATTTCAAACAAGTTGTATTGTTTTAATGTTTTACAAATAGGACCCTGGTTAAGGACTTAACCCTAAATAGTGATTAAAGGGGTAAAACTTAACCCAAGTTGAGAAAACCTGAAGGCTTTAGGGTAAAAGTCATAAAATGACCCCAACAATAAAGTTGAATCACTTTTATACCCCTGGGATACCAGAAACCCTAATTGGAACCCTGGAAAACCCTAAAACCAAACCCTAGGGGCCTATGTGCAAAATTAACCCACTTTTGGGCTAAAGTGCAAAAACCAAGCCAAATAAGTATTTTAAGTCCTTTGGTTCACAAAAATGTGGACTTGAAAGCAAAACCCTAAGTTTTGGACCTAAATGCAAAATAGACCTCATATGAGTGTATTCTAAGTCTGAAAATCAGTGAATGGGCTCAACTTTGGGGCTTTGTAACTTACAAAGTATAGGGTTTTTACCCTAGGTCACCACATCAAAGTTGAAGACCCATTATAGGAGAACAACTTTGCTTAAGGTTGTGAGCTTAGTTGTTAAGAAGAATTTAGAGAAAACCCAGCCTAAAGTTGGGCTGTCAGGCTGTTATGTCTGAATTTTCAGACTAGCAGTGAACTGACCTCGACTTCAAGCTAGGTTTTGAGCATGATCCTGTGCTCAAATGTGATCAAGTCCTATAGTGGAGTTGTAGCTGGTATGTAGCACTACAACTTTGGTACAGAGACTGGGACCTGTTGTCACATGAAATCTGGAGAAAAAGGACTCTAAACTCGCTCGGTCAGAAGCTCTGATGAGGCAATGCCATGGTACAGTGACCGGTTAACTGAAGAAGATCGTATTCGTTCTCGTCGCTGGTAGCTGCCGCCGTCGATCGTCGCTCGCCAAGATTCGTGCTCGGTGGTCACCGGATAAGTTTGCCGCGGTAAAGGTCCTCGTCACCGGTGAGCTGGCCACCACTCCGACGACCCCCCCTGGCTTCCTTCTGCTTTGCGGCTGGCGATAAGCTCGCCGTCGACCGCCGCTGCCCGACCGTGCGCCGCGTGGCCTAGCCGGTTCATAGCACTGCCGTAATGACCTATGACTGTCCCATCATCGCCGAGAGAGTTGCCACGGCGATGAACACGTATTCACCGCGGCCAGCACTTCTTCATCCTCTCCGACCGCCGCGCGTCCTCCTCGAATTCACCGGCCACCGCCCCCGGCGCTTATAAATTGAGGGCAGGGCTAGTTGCGCCATGAAATTGTGAAGCTCTAGCACCCGTCCCCACACTCGATCGTCCACCCGCTCGCCTGAATTGCTCATTGCCCCAAATCTGTTTTCCGCCGCCGTTGTAGTGAGCTCGCCGTGGTCAGCCCTCCACAGGTCAGTTCCTGCCCTCTGCGCCTTCGTTTGAGCATGCTCATGTCTCTGTGATGCTCCCCGACTCCTTTAATTGGACTGGACCGCCATGAATCGCCGGGAACACGATCATATTGCCGCACTTCTCACAGCCACCGTGGCCGGAGTTCTATAGTTCATCAATCGTGCGATTAAGTTAGGGGAAATGGTCTGGCTAACCCCAATTTCGTGTCCACCGCTCGGAGAGCTCAGCCGTTGTCCCGTTCGGCCGGTCTGCTGGCTCGCCGGAGCGCGGCCGTGCTTGAACGCCGTCGGGGACTGCGAGTTGTGAATTGACAGAAACCCGGGGACCTTTTCGTGAACTGTCAGTGACTTAAAACAATAGTAAACAGATCTATTTCTGTTTAGCCGTTAAGCCGAGGGCCTCTGCGCAAAGTCGCCTCGCGGGCGCGGGCGCGCGCGCGATTTCGCGCGGGCCTGGGCCGCTGGATTTGAAATCGGCCCAGTACTGCTCCTCTTTTTTGCCTTTTTCTTTTTCAGCAGAACTTTGAAAAACTGTAGAAAATAGTAGAAAAATCCTAAAATTATGAGACCAATTTTCCTAGGCTTGTTATTTTCCATAGTATTTAATAAAAATAGTTTTATGATTTTTAGTTTGAACAGGGAATTTTAGGGTATTTAAAATAGCCTAAACTATTGATTCTGGATTTTTAGAGAATAAATAATAAACCCAAAATTTCCCAAACTTTTTATGTGAGCTTATCACATTATTTAGAAGCCATGGGTAGAGTTTGGTTTGATTTGAACCTTGTTTGATCACTAAACCCAAAACCACCCCCCTGCTCCATAAACTCCTTTACTGACTCCAGAAACCCTAGGTTCTCGGAGTACCGTGAAGGAAAGTTGTACTCAAGACATAAATAATAAGTTTATGCTATCTTTGCATCCTCATGAGCATTCCATGACATCCATTCTTATGCATGTATATGGTTATATTAGAGCACGAAGAAGAAGAAGAGGTTTCTGAAGAAGGGATACCACCCACCTCTGATCCCCAGGCAGACAACTGCTTTTATTTTGATATCTGTGGATCCGAGCAGGACACACCTGATAACAAAGGCAAGCCCCGGTGCATTTGCCACCTTCCTTGATGTTTTTAAAATCTTTCTCACTTGCTTGCTGCATTAGGTGATAGGAGTTGATTGATTAAACAATCCCTGCATTGCCTTCCTTGATTTTGATTACCCTCCTTGAAATCCTGTTTTTACAAAAAGGTTTTACTTTGCTTAGTATTGCTTAGAAAAACAAAAGGATTTGTTTTACAAAAGATGTTTGGCAAAGTGGGAGGGATGTTTTCAAAAATAAAACTTGATGGTGATTCCATCATGGCCATGATGGATTCAACATCGGAAAAGATGTACCTCTGCCAGGTACCAAACTTTGGGTTTGAAATGATTAAGCTGAGACCGGGCGGGTGACTTGCACGAGAAAGAGAGTCTCGGTGTAGTGTCTCCGTCTGAGTCGAGTAAGGACCGTCTCGATGTAGGCTTGATGATCGAGGACCCTTTAACTGGTCACATGCCTCGTCATGGGTAAGCCTTGCCTCGGGCAGACTAAGGCCGGAATAAGATAACACGAAATGGGAGTGGAGCGGTGGCGAGAGTAGCGTGTACCCTCCGTGGCAAGAGGCTGGACGGTGGTGTATCTGTGCTCTCGGTTTGCGTGAACCTGATCCGGTCTTAAGAACCCTGGTGGCGGGTTGACATATGCAAGGGTTAAGTGCTACATATGTCGTGTGATTGGAGATCCTCAGCTGAGTATAATCGATTCGGATCGCCGTACCTTCGCGGTTATGAAGACTTGGTCACTGACCTACACGTAGCATTCCACTAAAGATGATGGGTTTTTGTTTAAGAAATTGGCTAGTGCAGGACCAGTGATTGAACTAGGGTAGAAAGAACTCTAGTGCAGGTAATCTTACCTAACTTGACAAATAAAATTGGATTTTTAAGGATCCACTTTAGTAAGCTTTTCTGCAAAATAGAGTCTTTGATTATTGAGAAGCCTTACCTTGACTCCCATATAACCAGCATACCCTTGAGAGTCTTTTCCTTAGTCGGGTAAGACTTGCTGAGTAATTCCATACTCAGGGTTTATCCCTTTGTTGTTTTTAGGTGGGGAAGTAGCAGACTTTTGCTGCTTCTGTGCTAAGGTGGTTCCCAAAGATGAAAACCAAGACTGAAGTGTGGGAGGACTCGGTCCTCCAGCTAGGATCTTTTGTTTATAGCCTTTCGGGAGAGGTTTGTGTCTCCCTGGTTTGTATAATTATTACTTCTATGCACTCGCTTTTTAGACTGGTCTGTAATAATATAACTCAAGCTTACTTTTGAAATAAATGTAAGTTTATGTAATTCGCTTCCGCATATCTTCATCTCCGATGATCTGTAATGTCTGCAAGACGGGTGAAACGTTCCTGGTGAGGTAAGGAAAGATACCGAGCTTGTCAAGTAACTTAGGAACATCTATAGGGTGTCTGATGTCTGCTAGACAACGACAACTGTAGGTGGGCCTGATTACTTGGGAGGTTCCGTCACAGCTGGTATCGGAGCGTAGCCCTTCTTTGCAGATATTACGAGGCATCTTCAAAAAGATTTTCAAAAGTCTTACCTAAAGATTCTTTTCTCTTCTTACCTAAGTATTCTGAAGAGTTTATCTTAAAGACCAGTTAGGAAGAGTGCAACGTATAGAAGGATGAATCAACCAAGGTTGATTCTATACTTACTCATGCATCATGCTAAGAATTATGCTAATAAATTTTCCCCCTTAGAAAGATGCCGCCACGCACGAGGCTAACGGCACGCAAGTCAACGGGACCAATTGGAGTACCCCGGCATCAACTGGCCCCTCGACACGAAAGCAGTAGTAGTGGGAGTAATGATCCCATAGGAGACTTGGAAGCCGAAGTGAGTCGACTTCAAGCAACGCTGCGACACAGGACCAATGCTTGGATTGCAGACGGAGATAGGATAAATGAATTAAGAAGGGACATCCGTCACTTGCAGGATCAGCTGGCTGATCGGGACTTAGCACTTGACTGGGCAGTACAGTCCCATATGTTGGTATGTGCTAAGGAAGCGAGGGCTCAGGCCCGAATTACAGAACTTAGCTCAGCTGTCGACAACCTGCAGGTCTACTGCAATACATTGCATGAGGAAGTCCATGTGCTCTACTCGCAACTACACCCTAGTGAGCCTGCACCCTCTGCTGAGGCGGAAGCCGGACCCTCTCACGTTGCGGGACGCGCGTTGGGTGGGGAGTTAGATCTTTTTGAACCCCCTCCTTCTTTGAGGTTGGTGGACGTCTGGACTCCCACACCTGACAATGAAGCCGCCAAAAGCAACGGGAAGCAGGACTAATAGTGTAATAAAAGTAGAGTAGTGTATTGTAGGGTGTACTGTTGTATAATAGGTTAAATTTTTGTAAAATGGGTAATGTATCCTGTTGTGTACTATCGAGTCTGTACCATTACTCTTTATAGTAATGCAAATGGAAGGTTTTCTTTGGCACATTATGTTTATTCAAATGTTTTTGCCTCAGATGCCGACCCGGACTCGCGCACAGGATGCAGCCGGAACATCCGGGGGTCGGGATGTTACATCGAATCCACCTCCCGTTCCGCCCACACTTGCCGAGGCAATTGCTGCCTTGGTGAACGCCACAGCCGACAATACCCGCTTCCTGAGGGAGATGGCGGGTCAGCAACAGCTTCAGCAACAAGCAGGAAGAGGATTTCAACAAGGTCCCCGGGAGACTACTTATCTGGATTTCTCCGAGACTCGTCCGCCTCTCTTCGTCAAAGCAGAAGATCCGCTCGAAGCCGACGAGTGGATACGAGTCATTGAACAGAAATTTGGCCTTCTTCGATGTTCGGAAACACAGAAGCCGTTATTTGCGGCACAGCAACTCCGAGGCCCTGCCAGTACTTGGTGGGGGAACTTTGTGGCCATCCAACCGGACAACCATCAAATTACATGGAACGAGTTTAAAGCAGCATTCCGCGAGCATTACATTCCTGAGGGAGTGCTGCACATGAAACAAGAAGAGTTTATGAAACTGAAACAAGGGGGAGATACTGTGAATCAGTATCTCAACAAGTTCAATCACCTGTCACAATACGCCATCGAGCAGGTGAATACAGATTTGAAGAAAAGGAATTGTTTTATGAGGGGTCTGAACGACCGGATGCAGCGGAAAATGGCTGCATGTATTGATCTTACTTATGGAAAGGCTGTTAGCACAGCCTTATCTGTGGAGGCCAAATATGCAAATTCTGGGAAAAGTAAGGGATTTAGTGGTGATAGGCCTAGTCAAGGCCCGGTAAAGAGGCAACGGTTTATTCTCCGGCCCTCTAACCAGAACCGTTCAAGTGCACCATCTTTCCCTTTCAAGCAGCCCATAATTATTCGTCCCAACAAAGCCCCTACTGTCCAAAGTCAGCCGGGTGCCCCAGGCACTCGATTCCCTGCTCTGCCAAGTTCTTCAACTGGATGTTTTAATTGTGGCAAATCTGGGTATTTTATTAAAGATTGTCCCTATCCTCGGCAAAATCAGGCTAATAATCAACAAGGATCGGGAAATTCAGCTCCAGGCAAGGGAAGTACTTCGGGCAAGAATACCAAAAAGACGGGGCGAATATATTATACGCAAGTGGCTACCACACCGGAGGGAGAGCCGGTGATGATGGGTACGTTCCCTGTGGCCAGTCACCCTGCAATTATTCTTTTTGATTCTGGTGCTTCGCATACCTTCATTAGCAAGACATTTGTGGAGCAACATCATATTGCATGTCATGAATCAAAAGAGGGATTTAAAATTCATTCACCTGGGGGACATATTTTTACTAAAGAAGTGGCCTATGGAGTGCCAGTAACTATGGCCGGACGGAACTTTCCTGCTAACATGATTGTTCTAAAAGGCCAGGATATAGATGTAATTTTGGGGATGAATTGGTTAACTCAACACAAGGCAATTCTCAACACTGAACTCAGAACCGTCAGGTTGAGTTATAATCAAGAAGAAATTCTCTTGTCTCTCCCCAAAACCAATCCAGCCAAAACTTCTGGTAGAATATTTGAAGCCATTGTACCGGAGATCAAGAACATTCCGGTAGTATGTGAGTTTCCAGATGTATTTCCGGAAGATTTGCCTGGACTACCCCCTGAAAGAGATGTAGAATTCGTGATTGAGCTAAAGCCCGGTACGGCTCCCATCTCCCGAAGATCGTACCGTATGCCCCCTAATGAGTTGGCAGAATTGAAGATTCAATTACAAGATCTGCTAAATAAGGGATTTATCCGGCCAAGCTCGTCCCCGTGGGGTTGTCCCGCCATCTTTGTGAAGAAGAAGGATCAAACCTTGCGCATGTGCGTGGACTATCGGCCCCTGAATGAGGTCACCATCAAGAATAAGTACCCTCTTCCAAGGATCGATATCTTATTTGATCAACTGACTGGGGCGAGGGTATTTTCCAAAATCGATCTCAGGTCGGGCTATCATCAAATCCGTATTCGGCCCGAGGATATACCGAAGACCGCATTTACTACGCGGTATGGATTGTTTGAGTACTTGGTAATGTCTTTCGGGCTCACTAATGCTCCTGCCCACTTCACCTATTTGATGAACTCGGTGTTCATGCCCGAGTTAGACAAGTTCGTGGTGGTCTTCATCGATGATATTTTGATATATTCTAAAAATGAAGAGGAGCATGCTCAGCACTTACGGATTGTATTAACGCGCCTGAGGGAACATCAACTGTGTGCCAAGTTCAGCAAGTGCACGTTCTGGCTGGAGGAAATTCAATTTCTGGGGCACGTGTTATCAGCCAAAGGAATTGCGGTAGATCCTAGCAAGGTCAAGGATATTCTGGAATGGAAACCCCCAACAACTGTTCACCAAGTCCGGAGTTTTCTTGGACTGGCTGGGTATTATCGCAGATTCATACCAGATTTTTCTAAGCTTGTGAAGCCAATCACAAGTTTATTGAAAAATGATACTAAGTTTAATTGGTCTTCTAAGTGTAACGAAGCCTTTGAGCAACTGAAGACACTATTGACCACTGCTCCGGTATTGGCTCAACCGAACATCACTAAACCTTTCGATGTATATTGTGATGCGTCAGGCAGTGGACTCGGCTGTGTGCTGATGCAAGAGGGCCGAGTAATTGCGTATGCTTCAAGGCAGTTACGCCGACATGAAGAGCATTATCCAACACATGATCTTGAGCTAGCTGCTGTGGTTCATGCCCTGAAAATATGGCGTCACTATCTGCTGGGAAATATCTGTCACATATATACAGATCATAAAAGTTTGAAGTATATATTTACCCAGTCAGAGTTAAATATGAGGCAAAGACGATGGCTTGAGCTCATTAAAGACTATGAACTGGAGATCCATTATCACCCAGGCAAGGCCAATGTGGTGGCAGATGCATTGAGTCGTAAGACTTCCTGCCACTGTCTTCTGGTAAAGACCTCCGAAAACACTTTATGTCAAGAAATGGAGAAGTTAAACCTGGGGATAATCCAGCAAGGGACTCTGAATCAGCTATTGCTTGAGTCAACCATTTTGCAAAGGATAATTGATGCTCAAAAGGATAATCTGGGCATGAAGCACATACGAGAGAAGATAAGGGCTGGAACAGCCAAATGCTTCAAGGAAGACGATCAAGGTGTGTTATGGTTTAACAACCGCATAGTAGTGCCGAAGAATGAGGAACTCCGCCAGCAAATCTTAGATGAAGCGCATCTTAGTCGCTGTTCCATTCATCCGGGAAGCACTAAGATGTACCAAGATTTAAAGCAACATTACTGGTGGACGAAGATGAAGATTGAAATTGCACGCTATGTGGCTAAGTGTGACACTTGCAGACGTGTCAAGGCCATACACATGAAAACCGCCGGTCCATTGCAGTCATTACCAATACCAACATGGAAATGGGAAGACATAAGCATGGACTTCATTGTGGGATTGCCCAGGACCGCAAAAGGGTATGACTCTATCTGGGTGATTGTTGATCGACTTACAAAGGTTGCTCATTTTCTGCCGGTCAAGACATATTATCCGGTACTTACCTATGCGGAGTTATACATTGCCCGTATTCTCAGTTTGCATGGTGTTCCAAAGACCATAGTGTCGGATCGTGGACCTCAGTTCGTATCCAAATTTTGGGAAGAACTTCATAAATCCCTGGGAACTAAGTTACTCCACAGTTCGGCCTATCATCCTCAAACCAGTGGACAAACTGAGAGAGTGAACCAAATACTTGAAGATATGTTGCGGGCATGTGTCCTGGATTTCTCGCAGAAATGGGATGAATGTTTACCTTTGGCGGAGTTTTGATATAATAACAGTTATCAAGAAAGTATCCAGATGGCACCTTTTGAAGCTTTATATGGACGTCGGTGTCGAACTCCGCTAAATTGGTCTGAACCTGGTGAAAGGTATTTCTTTAGGCCTGATATGGTAAAAGAAACCGAAGAAAAGGTTCAGAAAATAGTTCATAATATGAAGAAGGCATAGGCTCGTCAGAAGAGTTATGCAGATAAACGACGAATGCCCTTATACTTCTTAGAAGGAGACTACGTCTACTTAAAGGTTTCACCAATGAAGGGAGTATCACGTTTCGGAGTAAAGGGAAAACTTGCACCTAGGTACATTGGTCCATTCCCTATTCTTCAAAGATATGGGCCAGTGGCGTATCAACTCCAACTCCCCGAAACATTGTCTGCTGTGCATAATGTGTTCCACGTGTCACAATTGAAGAAGTGTCTTCGGGTTCCCGATCGAACCGTTGAAGTGACTGATGTTATCCTGGAACCAGATTTAACATACTCGGAACATCCCATTCGAGTTCTGGATCAAAAGGACAGGGTTACCCGGAGAAAGACTCTCAAGTTTTACAAGATACAGTGGAACCAGCATTCGGAAGATGAGGCTACATGGGAAACCCAAGATTTCTTAGATAAGAATTTCCCAGGCTTTCTAGCCTCTTGTAAGTTGTAAAGTTTGTATAACTGTGTAGTAAAGGAATGAACCCCCACACCACCCCTGCTTTGTACCAGAAATAAGGAAATAAAAATGTGACACATTTCCTTTTCCATTACTCACCCTAGGACTTTAAATCTCGGGACGAGATTCTTTTATGGGGGGAAGGATGTAACACCCCTGGTGTTACTATAACTAAAACTTGAGCATGGCATCATGAGCATGGGCATTGCATATGTTTGACACACCTAGAGTGCAATCACTAGGCAAAAATTTCAAACAAGTTGTATTGTTTTAATGTTTTACAAATAGGACCCTGGTTAAGGACTTAACCCTAAATAGTGATTAAAGGGGTAAAACTTAACCCAAGTTGAGAAAACCTGAAGGCTTTAGGGTAAAAGTCATAAAATGACCCCAACAATAAAGTTGAATCACTTTTATACCCCTGGGATACCAGAAACCCTAATTGGAACCCTGGAAAACCCTAAAACCAAACCCTAGGGGCCTATGTGCAAAATTAACCCACTTTTGGGCTAAAGTGCAAAAACCAAGCCAAATAAGTATTTTAAGTCCTTTGGTTCACAAAAATGTGGACTTGAAAGCAAAACCCTAAGTTTTGGACCTAAATGCAAAATAGACCTCATATGAGTGTATTCTAAGTCTGAAAATCAGTGAATGGGCTCAACTTTGGGGCTTTGTAACTTACAAAGTATAGGGTTTTTACCCTAGGTCACCACATCAAAGTTGAAGACCCATTATAGGAGAACAACTTTGCTTAAGGTTGTGAGCTTAGTTGTTAAGAAGAATTTAGAGAAAACCCAGCCTAAAGTTGGGCTGTCAGGCTGTTATGTCTGAATTTTCAGACTAGCAGTGAACTGACCTCGACTTCAAGCTAGGTTTTGAGCATGATCCTGTGCTCAAATGTGATCAAGTCCTATAGTGGAGTTGTAGCTGGTATGTAGCACTACAACTTTGGTACAGAGACTGGGACCTGTTGTCACATGAAATCTGGAGAAAAAGGACTCTAAACTCGCTCGGTCAGAAGCTCTGATGAGGCAATGCCATGGTAGAGTGACCGGTTAACTGAAGAAGATCGTATTCGTTCTCGTCGCCGGTAGCTGCCGCCGTCGATCGTCGCTCGCCAAGATTCGTGCTCGGCGGTCACCGGATAAGTTTGCCACGGTAAAGGTCCTCGTCACCGGTGAGCTGGCCACCACTCCGACGACCCCCCTGGCTTCCTTCTGCTTTGCGGCTGGCGATAAGCTCGCCGTCGACCGCCGCTGCCCGACCGTGCGCCGCGTGGCCTAGCCGGTTCATAGCACTGCCGTAACGACCTATGACTGTCCCATCATCGCCGAGAGAGTTGCCACGGCGATGAACACGTATTCACCGCGGCCAGCACTTCTTCATCCTCTCCGACCGCCGCGCGTCCTCCTCGAATTCACCGGCCACCGCCCCCGGCGCTTATAAATTGAGGGCAGGGCTAGTTGCGCCATGAAATTGTGAAGCTCTAGCACCCGTCCCCACACTCGATCGTCCACCCGCTCGCCTGAATTGCTCATTGCCCCAAATCTGTTTTCCGCCGCCGTTGTAGTGAGCTCGCCGTGGTCAGCCCTCCACAGGTCAGTTCCTGCCCTCTGCGCCTTCGTTTGAGCATGCTCATGTCTCTGTGATGCTCCCCGACTCCTTTAATTGGACTGGACCGCCATGAATCGCCGGGAACACGATCATATTGCCGCACTTCTCACAGCCACCGTGGCCGGAGTTCTATAGTTCATCAATCGTGCGATTAAGTTAGGGGAAATGGTCTGGCTAACCCCAATTTCGTGTCCACCGCTCGGAGAGCTCAGCCGTTGTCCCGTTCGGCCGGTCTGCTGGCTCGCCGGAGCGCGGCCGTGCTTGAACACCGTCGGGGACTGCGAGTTGTGAATTGACAGAAACCCGGGGACCTTTTCGTGAACTGTCAGTGACTTAAAACAATAGTAAACGGATCTATTTCTGTTTAGCCGTTAAGCCGAGGGCCTCTGCGCAAAGTCGCCTCTCGGGCGCGGGCGCGCGCGCGATTTCGCGCGGGCCTGGGCCGCTGGATTTGAAATCGGCCCAGTACTGCTCCTCTTTTTTGCCTTTTTCTTTTTCAGCAGAACTTTGAAAAACTGTAGAAAATAGTAGAAAAATCCTAAAATTATGAGACCAATTTTCCTAGGCTTGTTATTTTCCATAGTATTTAATAAAAATAGTTTTATGATTTTTAGTTTGAACAGGGAATTTTAGGGTATTTAAAATAGCCTAAACTATTGATTCTGGATTTTTAGAGAATAAATAATAAGCCCAAAATTTCCCAAACTTTTTATGTGAGCTTATCACATTATTTAGAAGCCATGGGTAGAGTTTGGTTTGATTTGAACCTTGTTTGATCACTAAACCCAAAACCACCCCCCCTGCTCCATAAACTCCTTTACTGACTCCAGAAACCCTAGGTTCTCGGAGTACCGTGAAGGAAAGTTGTACTCAAGACATAAATAATAAGTTTATGCTATCTTTGCATCCTCATGAGCATTCCATGACATCCATTCTTATGCATGTATATGGTTATATTAGAGCACGAAGAAGAAGAAGAGGTTTCTGAAGAAGGGATACCACCCACCTCTGATCCCCAGGCAGACAACTGCTTTTATTTTGATATCTGTGGATCCGAGCAGGACACACCTGATAACAAAGGCAAGCCCCAGTGCATTTGCCACCTTCCTTGATGTTTTTAAAATCTTTCTCACTTGCTTGCTGCATTAGGTGATAGGAGTTGATTGATTAAACAATCCCTGCATTGCCTTCCTTGATTTTGATTACCCTCCTTGAAATCCTATTTTTACAAAAAGGTTTTACTTTGCTTAGTATTGCTTAGAAAAACAAAAGGATTTGTTTTACAAAAGATGTTTGGCAAAGTGGGAGGGATGTTTTCAAAAATAAAACTTGATGGTGATTCCATCATGGCCATGATGGATTCAACATCGGAAAAGATGTACCTCTGCCAGGTACCAAACTTTGGGTTTGAAATGATTAAGCTGAGACCGGGCGGGTGACTTGCACGAGAAAGAGAGTCTCGGTGTAGTGTCTCCGTCTGAGTCGAGTAAGGACCGTCTCGATGTAGGCTTGATGATCGAGGACCCTTTAACTGGTCACATGCCTCGTCATGGGTAAGCCTTGCCTCGGGCAGACTAAGGCCGGAATAAGATAACACGAAATGGGAGTGGAGCGGTGGCGAGAGTAGCGTGTACCCTCCGTGGCAAGAGGCTGGACGGTGGTGTATCTGTGCTCTCGGTTTGCGTGAACCTGATCCGGTCTTAAGAACCCCGGTGGCGGGTTGACATATGCAAGGGTTAAGTGCTACATATGTCGTGTGATTGGAGATCCTCAGCTGAGTATAATCGATTCGGATCGCCGTACCTTCGCGGTTATGAAGACTTGGTCACTGACCTACACGTAGCATTCCACTAAAGATGATGGGTTTTTGTTTAAGAAATTGGCTAGTGCAGGACCAGTGATTGAACTAGGGTAGAAAGAACTCTAGTGCAGGTAATCTTACCTAACTTGACAAATAAAATTGGATTTTTAAGGATCCACTTTAGTAAGCTTTTCTGCAAAACAGAGTCTTTGATTATTGAGAAGCCTTACCTTGACTCCCATATAACCAGCATACCCTTGAGAGTCTTTTCCTTAGTCGGGTAAGACTTGCTGAGTAATTCCATACTCAGGGTTTATCCCTTTGTTGTTTTTAGGTGGGGAAGTAGCAGACTTTTGCTGCTTCTGTGCTAAGGTGGTTCCCAAAGATGAAAACCAAGACTGAAGTGTGGGAGGACTCGGTCCTCCAGCTAGGATCTTTTGTTTATAGCCTTTCGGGAGAGGTTTGTGTCTCCCTGGTTTGTATAATTATTACTTCTATGCACTCGCTTTTTAGACTGGTCTGTAATAATATAACTCAAGCTTACTTTTGAAATAAATGTAAGTTTATGTAATTCGCTTCCGCATATCTTCATCTCCGATGATCTGTAATGTCTGCAAGACGGGTGAAACGTTCCTGGTGAGGTAAGGAAAGATACCGAGCTTGTCAAGTAACTTAGGAACATCTACAGGGTGTCTGATGTCTGCTAGACAAGGACAACTGTAGGTGGGCCTGATTACTTGGGAGGTTCCGTCACACGGGATATAGAAGTCATCCCTATATGAGTAGTCGTAAGCACGTCAGACCGCCTTAAGTCGCTGGTGACTTAAGTCAATTGCTTCTGTTAATAGGGCATAGTGGTCACCCCGAGTTACGTAAGTGTGAGCATGTTGCACCGCCTTAAGTCGTTGCCGACTTAAGCTGATTGCTCCGTTAGTAGGGCATAGTGGTCACCCCGAGTTAAGTAAGCGTGAGCATGTTGCACCGTCTTAAGTCTTTGCCGACTTAAGCCGATTGCTCCGTTGGCTGGGCATAGTGGTCACCCCGAATTAGGTAAGCGCGAGCATGTTGCACCGCCCTAAGTCGTTGCCGACTTAAGCCGATTGCTCCGTTAGCAGGGCATAGTGGTCACCCCGAATTAGGTAAGCGCGAGCATGTTGCACCGCCCTAAGTCGTTGCCGACTTAAGCCGATTGCTCCGTTAGCAGGGCATAGTGGTCACCCCGAATTAGGTAAGCGCGAGCATGTTGCACCGCCCTAAGTCGTTGCCGACTTAAGCCGATTGCTCCGTTAGCAGGGCATAGTGGTCACCCCGAATTAGGTAAGCGCGAGCATGTTGCACCGCCCTAAGTCGTTGCCGACTTAAGCCGATTGCTCCGTTAGCAGGGCATAGTGGTCACCCCGAGTTAAGTAAGAGTGCTAGTCAATCATGAACAAATTGAGTATCCTTGAAGCCTTCTTTATTGATGACATATCTCCCATTTTACAGAGTACATCGTTGTCCTGATAGCTTTTGAAATATAGCTAAGGATAAAACTTCCTGAGGTGTTCTATATTCCAGGAATTCCCAATTTCTGTGCCGTCCATTTGAGTGAGACGATATGATCCCGGCCGAGTGACTTCGGCTACTATGAATGGTCCTTCCCATAAGGGTGACAACTTGCGCCGTCCCTCCCCCATTAGAATTCGGCGGATGACGAGATCTCCCACTGAGAAGGATCGTTGTCGCACGACCTTGTCGTGATAGCGTCTCAGAGTCTGCTGGTATCGTGCCGATTGAATTACCGCATTCAGCCGTTCTTCTTCGAGTACATCAATGTCCTCCAGCCTAGTAGCTTCGGCTTCTGCTATGCTTTCGAAGACCAACCTTGGCGCCCCGAACTTGAGATCGGCGGGTAATACTGCCTCTGACCCATAGACCATGAAGAAAGGAGTGTTTCCATGTAGAGCTCAGCTAGGTTGGGTTCTTAGGCTCCAAACGACGTAGGGCAATTCCCTTATCCACTTTCCTATGAACTTTTCATTCTTTTCGAAGACCCTTTCCCTGAGTGCCTCTAGTATCATCCCGTTAGCTCGCTCAACCTGCCCGTTGGCCCTCGGGTGTGCTATCGAAGCATATTTGATCTGAATGCTCTTTTGCTCGCAGAAATCGAAGAATTATGAACTTGTGAAGTTGGATCCTAAGTCAGTTATGATATTGTTTGGTATTCCGAATCTGAATATTATGTCTTGTATGAATTCCACGGCCTTAGCTGAGGTTAAAGAAGCAATGGGTTTGAACTCTATCCATTTAGTGAATTTGTCGATTGCTACCAGTACATGAGTGTATCCTCCTTGAGCTTTCTTGAAAGGTCCAATCATATCCAGTCCCCAGCATGCGAAGGGCCAAGTTACTGGTATGGTCTACAATTGCTGTGCTGGTAGATGTTGTTGTTTTGACAAGTACTGGCAAGCTTCGCACCTCTGAACTAACTCAGCTGCATCGCTTTTCGCTGTTAGCCAATAGAATCCTGACCTGAAGACCTTCTCGACTAGTGTCTTGGATGCTGCGTGTATTCTGCATTGCCCAGCATGGACCTCATCCAGAAGTCGCTTCCCAGTAGATGAGAGAATGCACTTCATGAGGACGCCTGATGCACCCCTTCTGTATAATGTTTCCCCAATGAGTGTGTAGTGGGCTGACTGTCTGGCGATGCGCTCGACTACATTTTTGTCATCTGGTTCCTCTTCATTCTTTATATATCTGATGATCGGCCTTCTCCAGTCATCAGAGTCTGACTCGGGTTGATCCACGATATTACATTCTTCTGCTTGATCCATTGAGATGCTCGGCTGTAGTATTTCTTGCACAAAGACCCCGGGTGGGACCTGAGTTCGACCATATCCTAGCTTGGACAATACGTCAGCTGTGGTGTTTCGATCCCTTTCTACATGATGAAATTCTAGGCCTTCAAATTTATCTTCTAGTTTCCGGACGGCAGTGCAGTATTTTCCCATTGAATCATTCGAACAGTCCCATTCTTTGTTTATCTGGCTTATGACCACCAGAGAATCTCCGTATACCATTAGTCTCTTGATGCCTAATGATATGGCGATGTTTAGTCCATGGATCAGAGCTTCATACTCGGCTGCATTGTTGGAGGCTGGAAATAACAACTGGAGGGCATATTTGAGGTGTTCGCCTCCATGTGCGATGAAGAGAATTCCCGCGCCTGCTCCCTGCAGCTTCAGCGAGCCATCAAAATACATTCGCCACACTTCTGTAGTCTCTGGGTTATCTGGTACTTGCTGTTTAGTCCACTCTGATACGAAGTCAAGCAATGCTTGAGTTTTGATGGCAGTACGAGGTCGAAATTCGAAGTCAGGAGACCCCAGTTCACAGGCCCACTTGGCTATTCGGCCAATGGCTTCCTGTTGTGAAGAATATCCCCTATCGGAAAACCAGTGACTACTATGACTTTGTGGTCGTCGAAGTAGTGATGTAGCTTGTGGGCAGTTAGAAGTACAACATATAATAGCTTCTGAACTTGAGGATACTTTTTCTTTGAGGGACCCAGAACTTCACTGATGAAATAAACAGGATGTTGCACTGGGTAGGCATGTCCTTCTTCTGCTCGCTCGACTACCAACGCGGTGCTTACCACGTGAGTCGTGCAAGAGATATACAGCAGCAGATCTTCAGCCGGTTGAATCGATGTGGCTCGCCGTGGTGGTTTCAGTACTGGTGGGGTTGTCAAGAATTTCTTCAGTGCGTCTAGGGCTTCCTGCGCTTCCGAAGTCCACTGAAACTTGTCCACCTTCTTGAGTAGCTTGTAAAATGGTAACCCTTTTTCTCCCAGCCTGGATATAAATCTACTCAGGGCTGCCATACATCTGGTAAGTTGCTGAACCTTCTTTTGTGATCGTGGAGCTTCCATTTTCATGATAGCTTCAATCTTTTCCAGATTAGCTTCAATTCCCCGGTGGCTGACAATAAATCCGAGTAGCTTCCCTGCCGGTACCCCAAAGACACATTTTTCGGGATTAAGCTTCCATCGATATCGTCGTAGACTGTTGAAAACGAGCTATAAGTCTTCGATGAAGTTTTCCGAGTTCTTTGTTTTGATTACCACGTCATCCACGTAGGCTTCCACACGCTTGCCCCAGTGATCGGCTAAACATGTTTGAATGGCTCTCTGATAAGTCGCTCCAGCGTTTTTGAGGCCAAACGGCATGGAGGTATAACAGAAAGCACCAAACGGAGTGATGAACGTTGTTTTTTCCTCGTCTTCCTTCACCAAGCTGATCTGATGGTATCCGGAATAGCAATCCAGGAAAGACAACACATAACATCCAGCGGTGGAGTCTACCACCTGATCTATCCTTGGGAGCCCGAAGGGATCCTTTGGACAATGTTTGTTGAGATCAGTATAGTCGACACACATGCGCCAATCCACTTTATTCTTTTGGAGTACAAGAACAGGGTTGGCTAACCACTCGGGATGTAACACTTCTCTGATAAACCCAGCCGCGACCAAGCGGGCCGGCTCAGCGCGAATGGCCTCTCTCTTGTCAGGCGTGAAACGACGTAGTTTTTGCCAGATCGGCCTTGCATGGGGGTAGACCTTCAGTTTGTGCTCGGTCAGTTCTCTCGGGACTCCCGGCATATCCGCAGGTTGCCATGCGAATACGTCTCGGTTATCTTGCAGGAACCGGACGAGCGTGCCTTCCTATTTATCATCCAGGCTGGAGCTGATGATGGCAGTCTTGCGTTCATCAGCGAACCCCAGATTGATCCTTTTAGTTTCTTCAGTCGGCCGCATAGAGGTCGTGGCTTGAGCTTCGTTCGCCGGTGCCATAAGGTCTTCCTTAGGCTTAGAGTTCGCCTGCGCTGAAGAAGTCGTCGACGGTTTGATGGTGAGGGCCGCTTGGATGGCTATTCGGAAACATTCCGCGGCGCCTTGGAGGTCAGCGCGCATAGTTATGATTCCTTGTGGTCCTGGCATCTTCAATATCATGTACGTGTAATGCGTGATGGCCATGAACTTTGCCAATCCCGGCCTTCCAATGATAGCGTTGTACCCGCAGTCGAAGTATGCCACCTCAAACCTCAGGAACTCGGTTCTGTAGTTCTCCGGAGTTCCGAAGGTGATGGGCATGTAGATGTGGCCCAGCAGGTATTCCCCTTCAGTCGGCACGATGCCGAAGAAAGGCGTGTCCGACTCGCGGAGCTCTTTGAGGTGAACTCCCAAGCCTTGGAGTGTCCGAGGGAAGGTGACGTTGATGCTGCTCCCCCCGTCCACTAACACCTTCTTCACCCTGCTCTCTCGGATCACCGGATCGACGAGGAGCGGGTATTTGCCTGGGTGGTCGAAGTTGAGCCATTGATCCGCCCGAGTGAAGGTGATTGGGTGCTCCGACCACCGGTATGGGGCGGGAGGACCGGTGGTCGCCACCAATATCTGGCGATCGTTGAGCTTTTGTTGTCTTCTGTTCTCCTGCGATCCGTGTCCGCCGAAGATGACGTTGACCTCCCTGTCAACGCGCGGGAAGGCTCCTCCTCCTCCCTCCTCCTGCTGCTGGGGTTGTTGTGGTTCTTCTGGTCCTCCCTGCGGCGGAGGAGGAGGTAGAGGTTGGAAGGGTCGGCCATGCCCGACGGAGTGCTTGAAGTCCCGGCAGTTCCGAAGAGTGTGGCGCATGTCCTTGTGGTACGGGCACTGGGCGTCGAGGATGTCGTCCAGCGTGCGCTCGCCTCCGCGAGGTCCTCCCCGGGCGCGAGAGGCAGGTGGTCCGGCGGCGTGCACTTCTTCGCGAGGTCTCTTCTCCCAGTGTTTGTCAGGTTGCTGGTTCGCGTCGCGTCGTGGTGCTGCCGGTGCGGGCTTCGCTCCCCCGATGAGGTCCTGGGCTCGCTCGTCGGCGGTGATGTAGAGGTCGGCTTCCCGGAACAGCTCCTCGGAGGTAGTTGGCGCCTTCTGCAATATGGCTCGGACGAAGGCCGAGTCATTGGATCCTCTGTAGAAGTCCTCGATCACGGCTGCCTCCGTGACCTCGGGGATACGATTTCTCATGGTCTGGAACCTTTTGAGGTACGACCGGAGAGTTTCGTCCCCCCGACGCTTGATGGATTTGAGGTCCCATGGTTGCGCCGGTTTGTCGAAGAGGGACTGAAAATTGGCGGTAAATCATCGACTGAAGTCGCTCCAGTCGTTGATGCAGTGTCAAGGTAGATGTCGCAGCCATTGCAGTGCGTCTTGCCCGAGGACAATGGGTAAGTACGCAGTCATCACGTCTTCGGATGCTCCGGTGGCTCGAGCGGCGGTGGTGTAGACGGCCAGCCAGCCTCCTGGGTCCTGCTTAGGTTCATACTTGTCGACATTGGATACCTTGAAGTTAGGGGCCACTGAATGGCCCTAAGACGTGGAGTAAGGGCGGACACTCCACATGTGTCCTCCTGTCGTCAGGGATGATGTCTGTCCTGGGGAGGGGAGTAGTTGTCGTGGTTCCTCGACCGTCCCCGAGTAGTTCCGCCAGTCGAGGCCGTTGCCGACTCGGTTCTGGTGGCTTGACTCCAAGTTGGGATGCCATGATCCCTGTCGTACTCCTCCCGGCGGCGGATCTCGTTCTCATGCCGTCATTCATGCGAAGCGTTGATGGAGCTTCGCGCATCCTGGTGACTGTTGATGGCGTGTCGCAGATCGTTCGGCGGGTGAGCGAGAGGTAGAAGATGGTTGGCTGCCTGGGTGAACAGGCGTCGATAGCCCTCGGCATCGGGAGTCCGAGGGAGTCCATCAGCTATTCGAGCTAGTACTCCTCCGACTTCACTCGGCGTGTTCATGGCTCAGGCGAAGTCGGGGTTCAGGTTGCGACCGAAGAGTGGATTTTCCCGGCGCTGCCTTGCGTCTTGCTCGGCTTGTTCCTGAGCTCGTCGGCGATCACGCCGTCGGGAGTTCCTTCGTTCTCTGAAGACGCGTTCCTCCGGGGTTTCTCCCATCTTCGAGACCTCGTCTCGCGAGATAGGTTGTTCCGGATCCCGTTCTCTGGCCTTGTGATGTCGTCGGATGTTTTGGCGCCGATTTCTTCGTCGACGGGACTCCCGCTGAGGTGGTTCTTCCCCAGGCACGGTCGGCTCGTCGTCGGAGACGGGAGGTGACTCCACTCTCCCGATGAAAAGAACGTCGGGGTAGAATGGTGAGGCTGTCGTGGCGATCCTCTTTCGGAGAACTGGAGGTGGCGCTTCTCCGGTATTTTTGGAGTTTGTTGGAGGAGACTTCTTTTTTGGCGGATCTGCAATGCGGTGTAGAGTTCCCTCTTTGTCTGCTATGGATGAGATCGTTCCAAAGCAGAACATGGATCCGGGACGGAGGGTGATCTTACTGTGGAAGGTGACGGCCATTGAGCTAGCTTAGATCGTCGACACACCCCCTATCTGGCGCGCTAGCTGTCGGTGTTTTGGGTGCGACCGCACACCCGGGGTTGCCCCTTGTGGTGTTTTTAGGAGTAGGACGGTGTCACCGACTGTAGCAAAATGGTTCGTGCCAGATGCACGATGGATAATGGACAATGTTTACAGGTTCGGGCCGCTTAGAGATGCGTAACACCCTACGTCCTAGTGAGGATGCTTTGTGTAATGGATTACAAGATAGTTCTCTAAAGCGAGAACGTAGAGAGTTGAGGTGGATGACTGAGTAGTAGTAGAGTTGGGACCGATCGTTCTGAAGGGGTGCCCCCTTGGCCTTATATATTCGACCGTGGGGCAATACATGTGGATATGATTACAACGTGCACCTAAAAGATAGTGAACTGTTTGAGTCTAACTTCCTATGATTCTGCCGACCTACCCTCGCCTGGTTCCGTCGCATGGGGCTCCAGCGCGGGAAAGTCGGATCTTCTGTTGTGGTTTCTTGCTCAACGCTGTGGGGCCGTCCGGTCTTGCACCGATCCGGCCTTACGTCGATCTGCTTTACTGATTGTCCCTCCCCAGACCCATGAAGGAATGACCTTACGATTTATTGGGCCCTCGGGCCCTTCGTGAGGTCTTTTACCCTTCTAGTGGACTCGAGGGATATCTGTCCCCCACACATCTCCAATGGACATTTTTCTTAGCGTGATGCATGGAGCTCCTCATCATCTCAAGATCAACTTGCTCTACTTGAGAGCCATTAGCCTCATCAAACACAATGTCATAAGAAACTTCAACACAACTCGTGATTTTGTTGAAGACACTCTATATGCCCTTGTGTTTAAATCATTACCTAGTAAAAAAACCTTCTACTGCTTTAGGGGCAAATTTAGAATTTCTATCCTTCTTGACTAGAATAAAACATTTACTCCTAATGACTCTAAAATATAAAACATTGGGCTTTTTACTTTGAGGAGTTCATACAATTTTTTCTTGAGGAGTTGATGTAGATACAATTGGTTGATAGCGTTGGCAAACTGTGATGACCACTTCCGCCCAAAACCGATCTGATGTCTTGTATTCTTCAAGCATGGTCCTCACCATATCAATTAGAGTTCAATTCTTTCTCTCTGCTACACCATTCTGTTGTAGTGAGTAGGGAGAAGAGAACTCATGCTTGATTCCCACCTCTTCAAGAAATTCTCCCACTTGAGTATTCTTGAACTCTATTCCATTGTCGCTTCTAATGTTCTTATTTTTTAAGCTGAACACATTTTGAGCTCTTTCTAAGAATTTTTCAGGGTGTCTTGGGTTTCAGACTTATCTTGCAAAAAGAACACCCACGTGGAGAGTGTGTAATTATCAATAATGACCAAACCATACTTACTCCCACCAATGCTTATATAAGCAACCGAGTCGAATAGATCCATGTGGCATAGCTCTAATGGTCTTGAGGTCGTCATTATGTTCTTGGACGGGTGGCTTGATCCAACTTGCTTCCCTGCTTGGCATGCCCCACATGGTCTGTCTTTCTCAAAGCAAACATTTGTCAGTACTAAAACATGTTCGCCCTTTAGAAGCTTATGAAAACTCTTCATCCCAACATGGGCAAGTTGGCAATGCCAGAGCCAACCCATATTAGTTTTAGCTATTAAACATGCGACAAGTTTGGCTTTATCATTCCAGAAATCTACTAGACAGAGCTTTCCCTTTAACACACCCTTGGCGTAGCTCTAATGGTCTTGAGGTCATCATTATGTTCTTGGACGGGTGGCTTGATCCAACTTGCTTCCCTGCTTGGCATGCCCCACATGGTCTGTCTTTCTCAAAGCAAACATTTGTCAGTACTAAAACATGTTCACCCTTTAGAAGCTTATGAAAATTCTTCATGCCGACATGGGCAAGTTGGCAATGCCAGAGCCAACCCATATTGGTTTTAGCTATTAAACATGCGACAAGTTTGGCTTTATCATTCGAGAAATCTACTAGATATAGCTTTCCCTTTAACACACCCTTAAAAGCAACTGAATCATCACTCCTTCTAAAGACTCTAACACCAACATAAGTAAACAAACAATTGTAGCCCATTTGGTACAATTGAGAGACAGATAACAAATTGTAATCTAATGAATCAACTAAGAATACATTAGAAATAGAAGGTCAGGTGAAATTGCAATTTTACCTATACCCTTTACCTTACCTTGACTTCCATACCCAAATGTAATAACATCTTAGGAGTCATTGTTCTTTTCATAGGATGAGAACATCTTCTTCTCACCCGTTACCCAGCTTGAGCCTTTGGATGCATAAACCTACAAAACATTTTAGGCCTTGTTCTTAGGTACCCAAATGGTCTTGAGTCATTTTACATTAGTAACAAGCACCTTTGGTAGCCATACACAAGTCTTTGGACTCTTGTGTCGGGGCCCAACATATTTGGCAACTACCTTGCCAGATTTGCTAGTAAGAACATAAGAAGCATCAAGTGTGTGAAATGACATGCGGTCTAGTTGATGCATTCTTAACTTTCTTTGTAGGCATTTGAGCAATTTGAGCATGAGAATCAATATGCCTGGAATGAGATGCTTTTGTTTTAGAGACATGAGCATGATCACATTAGCATCATGAACATGAGCATTTCTAGCATGACCATTCTAAGGATAAATAATTTATGAATCATGATCACGAACAATTAGAGTTTTTTCCTTAACAAAATTTGGAAATTCTTTTCCATTGGTATTAACTTTGGTGTTGTCTTTGCCTCCATTTTGGAGGCCAACACCATCCTTATAATGCCTAGGTGTCTCCCATTGAAAATGATGCTTCTAGCAAATTTATACTTTTCGTACTCAAGTTCTTGCTCAACAATTTTAGCTTCTAATTTTGCAATATATGCTCATTTTAGCAACATTTTCAACAAAAGCGTCAACATCTACGTACATCTTTACATCTAATACAAATAAATACATGTTCAACAGAAGATGTAGAAGCATGGCAAACATTCAATTCCTTAATCTTAGCATTTAAATCAACATTCTTAGATTTAAGACAAGAAATTGAATCATTGCAATTTTTAGCTCATTAGTCAAGATTTTACTCTTTTCAATTTCATGAGCTAGGGCCTTTTCTAGCTTGGTGCATTTTGCATTCTCATCAAAGTAGATCTTCTTGCTTTTCCAAGAGTTTTCATCCTTTCTTCTCATTGATGGTTTTGATCAATTCATTCACCTTAGCTATTTGACCTTTACTAAATACCTTGAAAAATTTAGACAAATCCTGCTCATCACTAGATTCATCATTTGATTCACTATTGGAGGATGTGTATTTAGGAGTGGATCTTGGATATACCTTCTTTTTTTCTCTACTTTGCCATTAGGCACATGTGGTCGACCTTGGGGAAGATGACACTTTTGTTGAAGGCTAGGGTGGTGACTTCTTTGTCATCAGAGTCAGAGGAGCTTTTGTCCAAGTCCCACTCCTTGCCAACATGAGCTTCGCTCCGTTCTTGTAGAAGAATTTCTTCTTCCCAACATTTTCCTTTCCTTTCTTGTTCTCTTCCCTATCATCATCACTATCATATGGACATTGTGCTATATAATGATTAGTCTTACCACATTTGTAGTATGTCGTCTTTCCTCAAGGCTTGTAGTACTTCTCCTTCTAGGTCTTCAAGATTTGCTAGAAGCTTTTGATGATGAGAGCCATCTCCTCATCATCAAGCTTGGAGGGCTCGACTAGAATCTCCTTGCTTGGGAGTCCCTCCTCCTTTTCATTATTTGCCTTGAAGGCAACGACTTATGGCTCGTTATAGGAGATTCTTCCTTGAGTCAAGTCCTCAATGTGCTTGGAGTCTTTAACCATCATCTCATGGCTAAGGAACTTGACAAGCACCTCCTCTAGAGTCATCACCTCGTACTAGAATTTTCAAGAAGCAAAGTAACGAGGGTGGCATTAAGAGATACAAAGGACCTTAGCATGAGTTTGATGTTTTTGTGGTCCGTCTACTTTGTGCTCCCATAGTTCTAGATTTGGTTCACTAACGTCTTGAGCCGGTTGTACATCTCTTGCGACCATTCTACCTTATTGATGGTGAACTTTTGAGCTCTCCTTCGATGAGCTCCATATTCATGATCATGGTGATCTTGTCACCTTCGTGTGCCATCTTGAGCATGTCCCAAATCTCCTTGGCACTTTACAACCCATTCACTTTTTTATATTCTTTTCTACACAAGGAAGGAAGTAATACCGTTGTGGCTTGGGAGTTGCAGTGGATGATTTGGACCGCCTCGCCTGAGTCGCAGTCCTGATCATCACTCTCCAATATCTGCATTCTTAATTCAACAACATCCAAATACTTGGGTGGAGTGAGTATAAATGACTCTTTATTTTAACACTCTACCACAAATAATCTTCACCATAAAACTGTGGTGGTTTTCCTAATGGAATCAAAAGTAAGGGTGTATGTTTAGGAACGCGAGAATAATGAAAAGGAGCTCGATTGAAGTTTGAATTTAATTTAAGGATTAATTGTATATATGCCACTCAACTTTTTCAAAAATAGACGGCTAGTTCATGGCATGAAAATGGACTAGTTTCCAATTTTTTTAAAAAATGAGTGGCATGTTTCCAAATATCCCTTGATTTAATCGTTTTGCGCTCATTGTGCTTTGACGAGGTGGACTCGTTGACGCTTGAGGTGGATGGCGATGAGTCGATTTCTTAGTAGACAACTTTCCTCATCTTCTTTTTGCCATCTCTTTTCTTATGCAATTTGAGGAGACTTGGGATTCTTCTCCTTTGTTGTGCTTCTACTCTGAGGGCACCTTTTCTTCTTTCTTTCCCTCGGGATTTTCTCCCGAAGGTACCTTCTCTCCTGAGGGCACCTTGTTCTTGAGAGTGTTTTCCCTCAACATCACTTGGAGTGGTTAGACTCTAAATGAAGTGGCATGCTCTAATACCAATTGAAAGTCACCTAGTGGGGGTGAATAGGTGAAACCTAAAATTTATCACTTAATATAAAAAATCAAACCCCAGTTAGTTGTTAGAACGAGAAACAAATCAATCAAACTAAGGGAGAGTTGTTCTCTTGCTAATGATGCACTTTATGATTGTGAAATTACTTTGGGAGCAAAACAAGTGATCTTGAATAAAACACAAGCAAGAGAACTTTAGAAGAGGGAAGGGGAGAAATAAATCGCAAGCAAATCACGCCACAAGAGACACATGCGATTTATTTACTAGAGTTCGGCTCCTAGAGGAAACCTACGTCTCCGTTGAGGAGTCCAGTTAGGACTGGTCTCTTTCAACCCTTTTCATCTCTTAACGATCACCCAGATCATTATTGAGTATCCTTTATCAAATTAAGAGATTTGAGTCTTCATGAGGATCTCCACACAAACTCACAACCTCTTGCTAGCTTTTACAAAAATGAGAAAGAAAACCAATCACAAGAGCACAAGAACTTAGCAACAACTCTACCCGATCACACTCGCAAGGCACTATCTCTTTTCTAGCTCAATTCTCTTGAAAGTGGCACTTGGGAGGCTTTTAATGGCTTGGATTTGTTGCAATGAATGTATGGGTGTTTGGTGTAGCTCTTGTGTGTTCAATGTGATAGTTGAAGGTGTATTTATATCCCCAACCACCCAACATAGATGTTGGAATGAAGTGGGGAAATCCGCATTTATTGCAGGTGCACTGGACCTCTACAATGATGGTCCGGTGCACCACCAGACAGTGGCAGAGCTAGAGGGTTAGCCCAAAACTCATTAAACTATAGGTATTAGGTATAAAAGATATTAGACATAAAATATTACTCTTTAGTAGCAACTTTATTTTATTTATTTGAATCGTCCATGGTGATGACACACCACATCACGATTGCATGTGAAGTTGGGCTCTTAGGCCTGCAGCCGCACCGGATGGTTATATGGTTCTAGAACAAGAGTGCGTGATGGCGCTCCAAGCAGATCTAGCATGACCCACACATGTTCCAGGCTCAGTACAATACGTTGCACGCAAGGGCGAATTTAGGTGTGTTTGTTGGGGTCATCCTACCTCGATAAAATTTATAAATTCTTTAGCAAAACACTTTTAAATTCAATAAAAATTATATCATATAGTAAAGTTTATTCTGAAAATACCAACAATATTCTCGGTTATATTTGCCACTGGCTACATGCTCGCCGACCGCGTCAAATCTCTTAGCTAAGAGAAGATCACGCTCATCGTGCAGGTACCATAAATCTAATTGACCACACCTGATCAATCACTTCTCGTATAATTATTATACATACGTGCGTGCTAAATGTTTCATACTTTTTATTTTTCAGATGTCAGATGAATTTTATACTTTTTAGTTCTAAAATGTTACATGATTATATGTCCTTTTATTTTACCATATTATATTTGGTATTTTTTAGTACTATTTGTCATTGTTGCACTTATATTGTGAAAAAATAAATTGGACCACCTATCACTAAAATCCTAGCTATGCCACTTTGATGGGTCAAATGAACAGTAACTCGATACGGTGGCACATCGAAACTTGCCACGTCAGATCCAACTGTTGAAATCTAAACCTGACCGTTGCGCCCTATGGAAACTGGTCTGGATAGCCACCAGACTAGTCCGGTGTGCTAGTCATCCAAAGCCATGTTCCTGTTTTCTCTGCACATATGGTCTGGTATACCACTAGACCGGTCCGGTGTGCCATAGTTGAGTTCATTCTTGGCGAACTTTGGCAAATCTTATTTATTTGAATTTGATTGGTTTTGAAGGTGTTCCTATGACTTAGACAAACATATCTTGAGTCTAGCCAACTAGTCTAAGTCACATAATTTGGACATTATGAATTTTCTAACTCATATTAGGGTTTTCGCTCAACTTAGCTCCAAAAGAGTGAAACTTCAAACCAGCTTTCAAACCCCTTTAAATGTATCAAATATATTCCTAGGGCTGTTTAGAACTTATCCAATACGTTGAACAATTGCAAGTTCATCTTTTCAAAGTTTTATCCCTATATTGTTGGATTTCAGTTGTTTTGGAACTTAGAAACATAATTGTTGAACTTATGAACCCATGAACAAATACTTGGCAAACTAGGTTTCATGATTCCATGTAGAGGTCGACTAGGTTTGTACATATCGTACGTGACAACTTTCACGAAACTCTATCAATTTTTTATCACAGACTCTACATAAGATATCACGACATCTCAAGAAGTTTCATGATTTTCTGACTTCGTTTATGTTTTATACAATTTAAAAACAATGGATGCAAGTTCGCGGCCATGTTTCATGAACATGATGTTCGAAAGCATTTATGCATTCTATGTTTTCCATTATTCATGTGACTTGCAAATTAATTTGAATTATCCAAGGAAATTCAATTAAAAGAACTAAATTTAATACATAAAGCAAACACTTTGTGAAATGTGCCAAAACTCAATATGTATGTCCTTGAGACTGTAGGAACACAATAGAAAAGTTTTCGGGCAAAAAAGAAAAAAATAAAGAAACGTTGTCGAGTGTCCAATATAGACACTAGGTAAAGTTGTGCTTTGTCGAGTGTCCATGTAGGTGGCCCTCGACACTGATTTTTTTAAAAGTTCTTTGTCGAGTGTCTGCTAGAGGACACTCGGAAAAGGATATTCTTAGCCGAGTGCCTTCTTTGTCGTGTATCGGATCTGGGGCACACACTTAACAAAGATTTTGGACTTAACCCTAATATGACCATTTTGGACTTAACCCTAATATGACCATCTTCTTCATTTCACCAGTCGTCTGCTCACTCGCGCGCCACTCTCCCTAAGCTCCATCATGTTAACAACTCTAAGGGTGGACCGGACCAGGAAGGGACAGGAGATGAAGCTGTTGGAGATGAAGGGAAGCTGGAAGTTGAAGCTGTCCAGAAATTAAGAAGATGTACGCGGGCAAGGAAGCTGAATCCAAAATACATTGGTGCCAACTGGATGTAATAGAATTACATGGTTGTTAGACTGTGGTTTTGCTTTTTGTTCTCAAGTATAAAAGGAAAGCATCTGCAATATTGTAAAGTGGCTTTTGGCATTAGACACAACTGAACTTGGAAAGCAAGAAAGAATAATCGCATACTCTGTTACCGAGAGTCTGTCTCTGTCGTCTGTCTGCGCCTAACATTTGGTATTCAGAGCCTAAACTGGATCCTCACCACGAGTACAACACGAGATTGCAGGCCAGAGCGGGAGCGATGGCGCCCCCGAGAGTGGAAGACCCCATGGCGCTATTGATGGCCAAAATCGATGAAGGCAACAAGGAAACCTGCCGGCGCATGGAGGTGATCCAGTCTACAATGGAGAAGATGGAGAGCACAGTGCAAGGACTGGTCTCTGATCGGAGCGACTTCAAGAAGTGGCGGCCCGAGATCGAGAGGAAGGTGGTGGAGATGGCGGAAACTCTAGTGAAGATCCAAACGAAGATAAGTAATACGACTCCGTCTACCACTTCTTCGGGAGCAGTACCAGCGGTCGCCAATGGCTCGACGTCGGCAACAGCTTTGGTGGTGGCGGGGGAGAAGATGGCGGGTTCTACCCTGCACCGTACAGCGGATCCCTTCCGACGACCTGCTGCCGAATCGGAGGTGAACCGGATGTCGCTGCCCTTGGGAGGTATGGCCACGCCAAATCCTCATGCTCCTTGGTTATTTGGCCAACCCTCTGTGAGTCCATTTGCATCTCCAACCTGGTCACAAGGATTGGGAGGAAACATGCCACCGATGAATTTTCCAGTGTTTGATGGATCCAATCCTAAGCTGTGGAAAAATCGGTGTGAAACTTATTTTGAGTACTATGCTGTCCCAGTGGAGATGTGGATTCGATTGGCTATCATGCACTTTGAGGGGCCGGCTCTATTTTGGCTGGAGTCTATGGAAGGTAGAACCAGGGAAATGAATTGGGGTGAACTTTGTGCAGCTCTGCTCACCAGATTTGGTCGTGACCAGCATAATTTGCTCATCAGGCAATTTTACCATATATTCCAGACAGGATCAGTATCAGATTATATTGAACAATTTGATTTGTTACTGCATCAGTTGTTGGCTCATGAAAATCATCTCACCACTACCATGGTTACTGCCCGTTTTGTTGATGGACTGAAAGACGAACTAAGGGCAGTGGTAATCATACAGCGACCAGCTGATCTGGATACAGCATGTTCTCTAGCATTATTACAAGAAGATGTCATGAGTACTTCTGGACGTAGAGAACTGAGAAAAGTGGATACTAACTCCATTGTCAGAGTTCCAAACAAACCTAATGCCTTGCCTATGTTGTCAGGTAGTCGGACATCAGGGGTACATGATGAACGGAGGTCTATGGCAACAGTGGGTGCTAAAGGTGAAACGAGTAAAATGGAAGCCCTCAAGGCATATCGGAAGGCTAAGGGACTGTGTTTTAAGTGTGGAGAAAGATGGGGTCAACTTCACACGTGCTCGAACACAGTGCCTTTACATCTGGTTGAAGAAATGTGGGCTCTAACAATGGGTGCATCTGAACTGGAGATGGAGTCTGCAGAGCCTGCAACTGAGACTAGGCTAGAGAGTGTGCTTGCTATTTCTGTTGCAGCAGTATCAGGCAGTGAAGGGAGCAAAACTATCAGACTGTGGGCATCCATTTATTGTCAACAGGTTTTGGTGTTAGTGGATTCGGGTAGCTCCACGAGTTTTATGGATAATCATCTCACAGGAGTAATGTCCGCAGTGCAGCCATTATCAATGCCTTTGCAAGTGAAGGTTGCCGATGGAAGGACACTATGGAGTACTCACTTTGTTCCTGATTGCCAATGGCTATGTGGGGGACATACTTTCGTCCATGACTTCAAAATATTACCATTGAGTGGGTATGATCTGATTCTTGGTATGGACTGGCTGGAAAAATATAGCCCAATGTCTATACACTGGGGGCAAAAGTGGTTCCAGTTTATATATAAAGGGAAGTCAGTACGGCTGCAAGGTGTTTTACCCAATACTCGGTCTTGTTTTTCCCTAAATTGTCTTCAGTTTGATTCCCTTGTCAAACAAGATGCAATTGAACAGTTACTGGAGTTGCAAGTCGTACCACTTAGTGAACCCACTGACATGCCTATGGTGGTGGCTGATCTGGTTAGCCAGTTTAACCATCTGTTCGATGAGCCAAAGGAGTTATCACCCAAGAGGTGGATTGATCATGCTATACCACTAATCCCAGGAGCTCAACCTTTTCGGCTCCGACCGTATCGGTATACACCACAACAGAAAGATGAAATTGAAAAACAAGTGAAGGAAATGTTGGGCAATGGTATTATTCAGCAAAGTACAAGTCCATTTGCTTCACCTGTTCTTCTTGTCAAGAAAAAAGATGGTGAGTGGCGGTTGTGTGTAGACTACCGCAGACTTAATGCATATACAGTGAAGAACAGGTATCCTATGCCCATTTTCGATGAGATAGCAGATGAGTTGAGTGGGGCTGTTATCTTTTCTAAGCTCGATCATAGAGCGGGGTACCACCAGATACGGATTAAAGAAGGGGATGAGCCGAAAAAGCATTTCAGACACATTCTGGCCATTTTGAATATCGTGTTATGCCATTTGGGTTAACGGGAGCACCTGCTACTTTTCAGGAGTTCATGAACCATATTTTGGCCCCATTACTACGCAAGTGTGTAGTTGTTTTTCTGGACGATGTGCTTGTTTACAGTCCTAGCCTAGAACTTCATGTGCAGCACTTGAAAGCAGTATTTTAGATACTGAGTGACCATCAGCTACATCTCAAGAGATCAAAGTGTCTGATGGCTCAAGATACTCTGGAATTTTTGGGCCATGTGATCATTGCACGAGGGGTATCTACAGATCCACGCAAGGTCCAAATAATTCAAGATTGGCCAATTCCAAATTGTGTTAAAGAACTCCGGAGTTTTCTTGGTATGGTCGGTTATTATCGAAAGTTTGTGCAGCATTTTGGCATCATCAGTAAATCCCTTACTAATCTTTTGAGGAAGGACACAGTGTTTGTCTGGACCACTGAAACTCAAAAGTCTTTTGATATTCTAAAGCAAGTTTTGGCTCAAGCTCCGGTTCTAGCTATTCCTAATTTTCAGAAAACTTTTGTGATTGAGACTGATGCTAGTGGAGGCGGTATTGGGGCTGTGTTGCAGCAGGAAGGACATCCAATTGCATATATTAGCAAGGCACTTGGACCACGAAATTTGGGTTTGTCAATCTATGAGAAGGAATGTCTCGCCATTTTATTTGCGGTCGACCACTGGCGTTCGTATCTTCAGCATGGGGAATTTATCATTAAAACAGATCAGCAAAGCCTTATTCACCTTGATGATCAGAGGTTATCTACGAGCTGGCAGCAAAAAGCTTTGACAAATCTTCTTGGTTTGCAATACAAGATTATTTACCATCAAGGGACCAACAACCGGGTAGCTGATGCTTTGTCACGCCGACCGGGGCTGGAACGGGATGCACCACATCTTCAACTGAATCTAGTGGCAACTTCAATGGTGGTTCCCAGTTGGTTACAACAAGTAGTTCAGGGGTATGAGCAAGACCCCAGTGCTCAAAAACTGTTGCAGGTATTAGCCACTGGGACGGACCAGGGTCGGTATACTCTGACAAATGGAGTGATCAGATACAAGGGTCGTATTTGGTTGGGCACCAATCTTGTTTTGCAGCAGACAGTCATGACCGCCTTGCATGCCAGCGCTCTAGGAGGTCACTCTGGTTTCCCAGTAACATACCGGCGTCTCAAAGCTATTTTTGCCTGGCCTGGTATGAAGAAGCAGGTGAAGGAATTTGTGCAATCATGTGTCACATGTCAACAGGCCAAACCTGACCGAGTCAAGTATCCTGGTCTCCTGCTGCCACTACTAGTTCCAACACATGCCTGGCATACTGTTAGCTTGGATTTTATCATCGGATTGCCTCAGTCCAATCGGTCTAATTGCATCTTAGTGGTGGTGGACAATTTTTCTAAGTATGCTCACTTTCTTCCCTTGGCTCATCCCTTTACAGCTCTTTCAGTGGCTAAACTATATTTGTCAGAAGTCTATCGGCTACATGGGTTGCCAACTGCTATGATTTCAGACAGGGACCCGGTCTTTACGAGTCACTTGTGGCAAGAACTGTTCAAAATGGCTGGTACTCAGTTATGCTTAAGCAGTGCATATCACCCTCAGTCGGATGGACAAATAGAGCGAGTGAATCAGTGTCTGGAGATGTATCTTCGCTGTTTTGTCCACTCTTCTCCCAAGAAATGGGCGCACTGGTTGCCGTTGGCTGAGTTTTGGTATAATACTTGTTCTCACTCGGCTCTTGGAACTTCTCCGTTTGAAGTGTTGTATGGCCACTCGGCTATACATTTTGGGCTTGTTGACAATGGTCAGTGTACAATACCTGATCTTCAAGAGATGTTGGTAGAGCGACAGTTGATGCTCCAGCAAGTTAAGTTGCATCTCAATCGTGCCTAGCAACGTATGAAAAAACAATCGGATAAAGGAAGGACAGATCATGTTTTTGAAGCAGGACAACAAGTGTTTCTCAAACTTCAACCTTATTGTCAATCTTCCGTAGCTTCCCGTCCTTATCCCAAATTGGCTTTTAAGTTCTTTGGTCCATTTACCATTGTTCGCAAGGTTAATCCTGTAGCTTATGAGTTGGCTCTTCCACCAGGTTGTGGTATTCATCCGGTATTCCATGTTTCTTAGTTGAAGCCTCAAGTTGGTTCTAATACACCTGTTAGCTTGTCAGTACCTGATCTGTCAACTGGTTTGCAAGTGCCTGAACAGATATTGGACTCCAAGTTGGTTTGGCGTGGAGGCAAAGCAATTTCCCAGGTGTTGGTTAAATGGTCGGATTGGGATGTCTCTCTGGCTACGTGGGAAGATGAAGCTGTGCTGAAGCAACAATTTCCTGTAGCACCAGCTTGGGGACAAGCTGTCTCTCCAGGGGGGAATATGTTAACAACTCTAAGGGTGGACCGGACCAGGAAGGGACAGGAGATGAAGCTGTTGGACATGAAGGGAAGCTGGAAGTTGAAGCTGTCCAGAAATTAAGAAGAGGTACGCGGGCAAGGAAGCTGAATCCTAAATACATTGTTGCCAACTGGATGTAATAGAATTACATGGTTGTTAGACTGTAGTTTTGCTTTTTGTTCTCAAGTATAAAAGGAAAGTATCTGCAATATTGTAAAGTGGCTTTTGGCATTAGACACAACTGAACTTGGAAAGCAAGAAAGAATAATTGCATACTCTATTACTGAGAGTCTGTCTCTGTCGTCTGTCTGCGCCTAACACATCACGTTGTCGCCACTCTCCCTGCCTGCCACGCGCCACGCACCAACGTCCTGACCGTAGCTTCAACCACTGGTTCCGGCCATGGCCCCTCGTCCCCGTACGTCCCCGGCCCCAGCTCCGGCCACCGGTGCCGGCCGCCGCCTTAGGTCCACGTCCCCGCCAGCTTTGGCCTCTGCCCGTCGTCCATGTCGGCTCCCGCCATCCCCATCCACCGGTCTCTGGCCACCGCACTGCCACCCCGGATCCGTGCCTGATATCCACTGCTCTAGCCACGCAAACGTAAATTTTCTTTTTTTTGTCATTTGCATCACACATAAATATTGTTTTTACCTGTGTGTATACTTGTAGCAACTTCGAGCAACATTTTGATGCTAGTATATATAGTACGTAGTAGGCATTTGTCACACAGATACATATATACTTGCGCATGATGAGCTAGCATCACAAGGGAAAATAGAAGTATCGAGGTAGAAGAGAAAAATAGTGGAAATCAACTTGTATGCACGTCTTGGAGCTTCACGATGAAGAGAGGGAAAAGTAGTGAGCAAGTAGCATGCAGGGATTCTCCTTTCAAAAGTAACTTGGAATTTGTGAAGAACTTGTACACATGTCTTTTATAGTCTACAGATTGATGTATATGTGGTTGTTGACCATCGTGTCTGTCGGTACCCTGAAACTAGGGTACCCCTTACTACTGTATAAAGACGCAGTGCCCACGCGGCTATCTCTTAGTCGCGTGGTAAAGGTGCTGTGTGTGGGACTAGACCATGACTCGCCCCTAGTCTCGGGTGACTACTCTGGGTCCACAGCAGCGAACGACTCCACCACATGGGCGGGTCCGGAGCCGCCATGTGTCCAAAGAAGGTGATATACTCCAAGGCATCAACAGTAAGTCCGGACCCCCATGGGAGAGCGCCGGACCCCTGGATATATAGTCCAAACCCCCAAGGTTGGTCCAGGACCTCCACATGTGCAAGCCGGACCCTTGGAATGGGAGCCGGACCCCCCGTATGGGGTCCGGGCCACCCACAATGGGGTCCCAAGGTTCTAGGACAGAACATACTCGGGCCTGGAACGAGACCCAAGCGGGGGTCCGGTGCCGACACGTGTCCCGACTCGGACCTGTCTGCATACACTCCTGCTCCCCGCTCAGGCGGAGACCCGATGCGGCCATGTGGACTACTGCACGTGACGTAAGCCAACAGACGGAGCCTGGCGTAAAGCCTCTGGGCTACACCGCCCCTACATTTATTGCGGATAAGACGAGCGCCTGTCCATTCCAGTGGCAGGCGGGGTGCTCATAATTACTCGCACGTTACCAAGGAAACGGTCGCCGCTTATCAATACTGCATGGACTACGGTCATCATGGCGCCCGGTGATTACTCAGGTGTTATTAGTATTAATTATCCACATAATGTGTTCTATCCATTATGCTCCTGGGCCCACATGTCGGGGCTCGGCATCCTTGTATGTGCCTCCCTTAAACTATAAAAGGGAAGGAACACAACGTTACAGGGACAAGTTCCACACAGGCCTTACACAAGTTCTCTAAGCTCTCAAGCTCTCTAGACTCACAAGCACTCAGGCTTACACACTCAATACAACATACACAGTGGAGGTAGGGTTTTACGCTCCGGCGGCCTGAACCACTCTAATCCCTCGTGTCCTCGTGTGTTCATCCCAAATCTATATAACAGGCAAACTGCTAAGGCCCCCTCCTCATCTTAGGATTAGGGCGGGTGCATCCCGCCACCCGGCCGGAGGATTTTCTCTCTGACATTTGGCGTGCCAGATAGGGGTTTTTGGCATTAGGTTTTGGCATGTTTTCCTGCTCGACACGATGGTCCAGATCATCGAGCACCGCAGCTTGACTCTTGAGGACTTCCTGATGGAGGAAGAGGCTGCGTCTTCTATGCCACGGGGCTCCAATCGCCCTGCGCCTGGTGCTGGTGCTGTGCACGCTGCGCGGCAGCACACTCCCACAGAGTCATCTGGGGCTCCGTCAAGGGCTGCTCCCGGTGCACTGTTTATAGCCAGGGAGTTGTTGCGCCACCCTCCGAGCTCCACGGCCTTGCTAGGGGCCATGAAGCAGTGGTGTGACGATGTTGACCGTCTGCTCGGCATGGTGCATTCTGGCTCGGCCAGACCCAGGCCTCGGTCATTCCGACGTCAACGTGAGGCATCGGCGTCAGTGTGCTCACCCCCCATGAAGGCTGCACCGACTGAGGACCTGCGGGCAGAGCTCAACCGCCGGCATGCGGGCGAGGATGCCCCAATTTCTCTGGAGAGACCTGATGACCTGCAGACAGAACTCAACCGCAGACGTGCGGGTGAGGACGCACGAGTCTCTCTAGAGAGGGCGCATGAGCGCCGGCTAAACTTCGAGGGTCGCAACCTCGACCAGGACTTCGCCCCGCTTGCGCCGCAAACTCCAAGGGGTGCCCGAACACACACGGGTGTCCCATTGGTCAGCGTGGGCTGTGCTGCGCTAGCGAATCATCTCCACGCAGTGACTTGGCTGTCCAAGTTTCGGCCGCACCTGCTAGAGAAGTATGACGGTACGTCAAACCCGTCGGAATTTTTGCAGGTTTATGTCACCGCCATTATGGCAGCTGGTGGAAACACCGCTGTGATGGTGAGCTATTTCCATGTAGCCTTGACCGGGCTGACCCGGACCTGGCTCATGAATCTGACCCCGGGATCCATTTATTCCTGGGATGAGCTCTGTGCACGGTTCACAGCTAACTTTGCCAGCGCTTATTAGCAGCATGGCATGGAGGCTCATCTCCATGCTGTAAGACAAGAACCCGGGGAGACCCTTCGGGCTTTCATCGCTCGGTTCACCAAGGTGCGCGGGACCATACCTTGCGTCTTCGATGCCTCTATCATCACTGCTTTCCAACAGGGGGTGCGTGATGAGAAGATGCTGGAGAAGCTGGCGACACACGACGTGGAAACCGTCACCACGCTCTTCGCTCTGGCTGACAAGTGTGCCAGAGCTGCCGAGGGCCGTGCATGGCACTCGGCACCATAGACCGAAGTTACCCACACGAGTGGCTCGGGTCCCGCTACCCAAGGTGGTAGCAAGAAGAAGAAAGAAGAATCGTGCCATGAGAGGCCGTAGTCTGCTGCTACGGTCGCCACAGCCGCGACTAGGGGCTGGAACGAGCGCAACAAGCGCCCACAGCCACAGGGAGGTAACAGTGGCTCATGCCCTGTACACCCCAATAGTCACCACAACACTTCGAAGTGCCACGAGATCATCAAGATCGTGAAGCGCGTCAGTGAACGACGCGAGCAGGCCTCCAGGGATGGTTCGCCACCTCATCGCTGACCTGGCAAGGAGAAGGTCGACGAAGGTGACGCGGCTGCGGGAGAATGGGACCTCGGGTATCAGTCACCTGAGGGGGTCCTCAAGGACGTTTTCACTAGAGACTCCGACTCTAGTGGAGAGATCGACCACCGCAAGAAGCTGTACGTCATGTACGGCGGGAGCTGGGAGCTCACCTCCCACAGGAACGTCAAGTCCCTACGCCGAGAGGTCCTTTCGGTGGTCCCAGGTGTCCCGAAGGCTGCTCCACATCAGCGGTGGAGGAGCACCACAATCTCCTTCGGGGCATCCGACTGCCCCGATAACATGGCAGGGGCCGGTATACTACCGCTCATCACTGCCCCTGTCATCGCCAACATGTGGCTGCACCATGTGCTGATTGACGGTGGGGCTGGGCTCAACGTCATCAGCCATGCTGCATTCAAGCAGCTGCAAATCCCAGGGTCCCGACTGGGACCCTCTCGTCCATTCTCCGGAGTGGGCCCACAATCGGTGTATCCCCTTGGGAGCATCACACTCCTGGTAACATTCGGGACTGAGGACAACTTCCGCATAGAGAACGTCCAGTTCGACGTCGTGGAGGTTAACCTCCCCTTCAATGCCATCATTGGCAGGCCGGCCCTGTACCGGTTCATGGCCATTGCCCATTACAGGTATTTGGTCCTCAAGATGCCATCCCCGGCTAGGGTCCTTATCGTGCGGGGTGACCGCGCCGCTGCAGTGGCGGCTGTCGAGAAGCTGCACGCCCTGGCGGCAGAAACTGCTCGCCCGGATGACGGAGGGAGGGACCCCTCGACTTCCGGTACCAAGGCGCCTGCCAAGGTGCCAAAGGTGCAGCCGTCCGGAGCAGACGGTGGACCCGTCAAGACCATCCAAGTCGGCGTGGACTCCTCCCAGACCACCCGCATCACAGGCAATCTGGAGGAGAAATAGGAACTCGCGCTCGTCGCCTTCCTCCAGGCAAATGTCGATGTTTTTGCATGGGAACCATCGCAGATGCCTGGGATCCCCAGGGAGGTGATTGAGCACCATCTGAAGATCCACCCTGACGCCAAACCGGTGAGTCAGAAGCCTCGGAGGTAGTCCGTTGAGCGGCAGGACTTCATCCGTCAGGAGGTCTGGAAGCTGCTAGACGTCGGCTTCATCGAAGAGGTTCATCACCCAGTGTGGCTGGCCAACCCAGTCATCGTTCCAAAGGCGAACGGGAAGCTTCGGATGTGCATCGACTACACCAACCTTAATAAGGCTTGTCCCAAGGACCCGTATCCACTTCCACGCATAGATCAAATCGTGGATTCTACCTCCGGGTGTGACCTCTTGTCCTTTCTAGATGCCTACTCTGGTTTCCATCAGATCCAGATGGCTAGGGAAGATAGGAAGCATACCATTTTTGTAACAGTGGATGGGCTTTACTGCTATGTTGTAATGCCATACGGTCTGAGAAACGCCTTGCCAACATTTGTACGGGCGATGAGTAAGACCTTTGGGGACTTAATTAGGGACAGGATAGAGATATATGTCGATGACATTATGGTCAAGACTAAGAGGGGGTCGACTCTGGTGGAAGACCTGACCCTGGTCTTTGATAAGCTGTGGGCAACGCGCACGAAGCTAAACCCAGACAAGTGCGTCTTTGGTGTCTCCGCTGGAAAGTTGCTGGGATTCCTGGTTTCGCACCAGGGCATTGAAGCAAACCCAGAGAAGATCAGGGCAATTGAGGCGATAAGGCCTCCGGCCCGGATCAAGGACGTCTAGAAGCTTACGGGGTCCCTGGCCGCCCTTAGCCGCTTCATTTCACGGCTGGCTAAGAGGGCGCTACCCTTCTTCAAGCTCCTATGGAAGGCCGGCCCATTCTCTTGAATCGAGGAGGCAGAGCGAGCCTTCTAAGAGTTGAAGCAGCACCTTGTGTCCCTGCCAATACTGGTAGCTCTAGAGCCAGGGGAGCCGCTGTACTTGTATATTGCAGCAGCTGCAGAGGCGGTGAGCATGGTGCTGGTCATCGAAAGGACGACGCAAGATTCCCAGGGGAGTTAGGAGGTTCCCTTGGGAGAAGGTGGTGGTCTGACCACCACGGACCTTGAGGACTCGAGGCCAATCGTAGGGGTCCGGACCGTAAAGAGGCCGGTCTACTACGTTAGTGAGGTCCTCCACGAAGCAAAGGCCTAGTACCTTGAGACGCACAAGCTTCTCTATGCTGTGCTTGTTGCGTCCAGGAAGCTGCACCACTATTTCTAGGCACATAGGGTCATGGTGGTGACCTCCTTTCCATTAAGGGCCATCCTCCATGACTTCTAGCCTCACCATGTTGTCAAGAGCCAGGTTCTAGCTGACTTCATCGTGGAGTGGACCCCTCCCCTAAGCGCTCCTAGGGGTCCGGATCCCAATTCGGACCCCACACCTATGGAGCCCAAGGTCTCGGTCTTCACCGAGCCCCTGTAACACCCACTTTATAAATTGCTAGAAATAATACCAATAGAGAAATATTTTCTCTTTATGTGAGTTTGATTTTTATGCATCATCTTATGTGAACATCATGCCCAAAAACAACTAACAAAAAATATATACTACCAAATTATGCATCATGCTCGATTTTATTCTGTGTGCATTTTGTGACAACATAAAATAATATAAAAAGAAATATATTAATATTCAAATTTGGGAATTTAACCTTAATTTTCAAATTAGGGTTTAGAAAAGAGAGAAGGAAGAGATTATACAAAATAAAGGAAAATAAGTATATGAAAGAATACATTTTGTTCCTACTAATATTTTGATTTAGGTACTTAACTCAGTTATGAAGCTCACAAACAAGTTTGAATTCAAAATGGAGATTTAAAAATGAAATGAAACAGAAAAATAAAAAGAAAAAGATAAGAAACTTACCTGGGCCGGCTGCTACCAATTCGGCCCATCAGGAGATAACATCCGCGCGGCCTGCTCCCACACCCGCGTTGCCGCATCCTCTCTGGCGGGTGGAGCCCAACGGTCGGCTTCACGCCGCGGATGTGTTTCTTGCTTCCGTGATTCACTGACTGGCGGGGCCCACTGTCTGGAAGCGTCATCTTCAACAACTCGCGCAACAGCCATGGCGATATTTGTGGACGGGAGCCACACGTCGCCAAATCTCAACGACTCACCGTGAAAACTGCTGGGATTCCTCGACGGGGTCCTTGGATATTTATTCAACGTGGTGCTCTTCCTAGCGCACATTGAATCATCGGCTGCTCCGTCCTGCTTGCCGTCACCACCAACAGTGAAGGAGAGAGTGTGGGGAAGCAAGAAGGCTGTGGGGCGCCGTCGGGGGAGGGGAAATCCCATAGCTACGCCGGGGATCTGAGTCGCCCTGGTCTTGGTGTTCGCGGGCGCGTGGCGGGAACCACAGGAGTAACGCCGTCGCGGCTCGGCACCGCCGTGGGAAAACACCTCGTCTCAACTCCGGTGAGTGTCTTCCAATCGACCGGTTGCATTCTTGGGTGAGTTAGCGCTAGAACTCGTGTGGCGCTGTGCACCTGGGCGCCACTGGCGCGAGCCACCGGCGTGCTCCCCAGGATGCGCTGGACTGCTGTGATGCGCGCTAGTGTCAGGCGCTGGCCGGAGATAGAAGGCGCTCGGGTGTAATGTTCCATCGGGGAAGACGAGGCTATAGCCTTTGATCCGGCCCTGAACGGTTAGGATTAGAGGTAGGTTGTGGGAGCCATGGACCGTAGGATTTTAAGCGAAGGGTTTAGATCAGTTTGGCTTATTCCGTTCGCTCGATTGAATCGTACCCGTCGATGCGAGATCCGGTGGCGCGGAGTGGATCTGCGAGTCGTTAAATCGGAACCCTAGAATTCTAATCGGACGGCCCACATTAGTCTATACCCCTTCGCGGGTCGATTTTGTTAAAGAGCCCCTCGGGTTTCAGTGAATCAACCCGCCGTCCAGTGAGCGTTGTTCACTGTGTCTGGGCTATTTTGCGCCAGAGTCCCTGCCCTTTTACAAATTTGAGGCCCAGTCCAGAACATAATAAAATCAGGGAAAATGATTATTAAATAGATTTTTAATAGGAAAATAATTGCTAGAACTTCAATAATTCATAGAAAATTCGTACTAACTCCAAATTAATCCATTCCAGTTCCTAAAATTTTGTAATTTTATTCTTTATCACCTAGAGCCTCTGTTATGTCATGAAAACAGTAAGAAATTTATTTATCACTTAATCCTATTTAAAGCACATAAAACCTTTGAAAATGCATAACTTAAAATCTATAACTCAGAAAATTATGATTCCTGTTCCTAGGATTTTATTTTAATATGTAGAATATTTCTGTGTATTTTGTTCACATGCGTGGTGTGATGTTAATTTTTCCTTGCATATTGTGCTTGTTTGTATTGTGGCGAGTAGAAGAGACCGTTGCTGAGGATCCTGGTGAGCAGCAGGTTGAAGTAGCTGAGCAGGAGCTCATTGAAGGCAAGTTGTGCCCTTGACCACTTTTTACCCAATAATGTTCTTTAATATCATTTATCCATGCATAGGTTAATTTTGATGGGACCCAATAGGTCACCCTAGATTGTTTATCTCATTACCTTGTTTACCCCTGAATCACTTGGGTAGTTTGCTATTGCTTTATATGGTTTTGGGATAATCATCTATTACCTCTATGTTCCAATTCTTTTTGTTATTCTATTTATGTTCATGTTGAGATCATTAATGTTAATTGGAACATAGAGCTTAACTTGAGTAACACGTGCCACCACAAGGGAGGAATGGGACCCCTTGGCTGACTAATTAGGAAAGCTAGTGGAAGACTACCTTACCCGAAAGGGGCAAGGGCAGTAGGGGAGTGGTCAGTGTAGGGAGGTCCCTAGTTGATTTTGCTGCGATGGAGGTCAGCCAGGAACCCTGCATTGGAACTTCCTATAAACTGTAGCGGGTTTTCGGAAGCTAGTGGAACTTTGTAAAGGCCTCGTAGTGTTGCCCTGCCGCGCTTCCTAGGTAGAGGTGTATGGGATTCGCGACCCCTTGGCAGATGGGTAACATGACTTGTGGGTAAAGGGTACAACCTCTGCAGAGTGTAAAACTGGTATACTAGCCGAGCTCGCGGTCATGAGCAGCTCAGGACTCTCTGATGTTTAAATTATGGAACTTAAATTCAATTTTGTCATTTGCATTGCATGGGTTTGTTATTAATTTTGGTTCTATTACTTTACTTATGGTTTGGTATTTACTTACACTTAGTAACTGCTAATAAAATTTTGACCAACTACTTAAAAGCAATGCTCAGCTTTAACCCCTGTCATTGATTAAGCCTTACACATCACATGAACTCACACCTTTGTGAGTTTATGTCCACTGGTTCCCCACAACTTGTTGAGCTATGATCATGTGTGAGCTCACCCTTGCTGTCTCACACCCCCCCACAGGAGATGATCAGGTGGTTCAGGAGGAGCCGCCTAACACTGAGGAGTTCGATCTGATCTAGGTGGCGTTTCCCAGTCGACATTGGCGCCGACGATCCTTAGTTCGTTTTATCTCTATTACTTTATTTTGTAATAAGTCTTCCGCTATGTAATAAATACTCTGATGTTTTATGACATTTATCTCTATACACTCTGTTATTATATATGTTGTCTTCTTGGCGCATGTATGAGATGCACCTGGCTTTGTTCCTTAAAGCCGGGTGTTACAGAAGTGGTATCAGAGGAAATGTTGACTGTAGGACGAAACCTAGATAGAAATGGACAAACCCTTACCTACTTATCTTACTCTGATTCTTTCTATACTCATCTTGTCTTGATCCTGTCTCACCTTTTGCTATTCTACTCTGATTATTCTTACCTTTACTACTTTAAGACAAGATGGATTTCAAATCTTGGAATCCCTACCCCTATGACATTTTTAAGAGATAGGAGGCCTAAGACCAAACCAAAACTATTTTCTCTATTAAAAAAATGTTGGTTGATTGTTCTGATGATAAATGCTTGATTTGCTTCTTTGATTGATTGCAACATTATAGTTGGGCATCTTAGCATGTACCATCATAAGGTATTAGCTTTAGTGGATAACACACTAATCTACTTAGCTAATAAATCAACCGCAGTAACATTTCTCGTAATTACTCGCCTTGTCTGCAATTCTTCCTTTCTTACCCTGTATTTCTAACCTAGATGGGCTACCCCTATAGTGTTAGAAGAGAGCACTATAGACGTGATCCTTGGTATGTCATGGTTAAGAAAGGTAAAGGCAGTTTATACACTGTGCTAAAGGAACCGTAGAACTCACCAGTTCTAAAGGACAAAGTTTTGAAGTTGAAGTTGCAGTAACTACCACCATCAGACTAGCGGCATTCTTAGTAGATGAGAAGTTTTTGGGTGACAACATCCTTGCAGTTAGGGATTTTTCGGATGTCTTTCCAGAGGAGTTACCAGGGATGCCATCAGATAGGGAAGTTGAGTTTGTAATTGATCTCCTACCTGGAACTGCCCCTATTTCTAAACGGCCATACAGGATGTCCATAGAAGAACTAAAGGAACTTAAGAAACAATTAACGAAATTACAAGAGGCTGGATACATTCGTCCGAATTCTTCACCTTGTGGAGCGCCGGTTCTTTTTGTACAGAAGAAAGAAGGATCGCAAGGGATGTGCGTGGATTATAGGTCCCTTAACAATGTCACTATGAAGAACAAGTGTCCATTACCCCGTATTGAGGATTTATTCAGATGAGAGGTGTCGAAGATTGATCTCCGACCGAGTTATCACCAAATGAAGATTAGGCCATCAGATATTCCCAAGACGAAATTCTCGACCCGATATGGTTTATATGAGTTTACCGTTATGTCATTTGGACCAACTAATGCACCAACCTATTTTATGGATCTGAAGAATAAGGTGCATGATCTGGACAGATTCGTCGTGGTTTTCATGGACGATATTTTTATTTATTCCAAGAGTGATAGTGATCATGAGGAACATATGTGATTGGTACTACAGAAGCTTTAAGATAATCAACTCTATGCCAAGTTCAGCAAGTGCGAGTTTTGGATTGGCGAGGTACCATTTCTTGGTCATATTATTTCTAATGGAGGAATAGCAGTGGATCCTGCTAAAGTTAAGGAGATAATGGAGTGGAGAGTACCCACTACAGTTACTAAGATTCGGAGTTTCTTGGGATTAGCAGGCTACTATCGGAGATTTATTGAAGGATTCTCTAAGACTGCCAAGCCTATGACTTCGCTTTTGGAGAAAGGAAAAGAATTTAAGTGGGACGAGAAGTGTCAAGACAGCTTTGATCAATTGAAGAAAAGATTGATGTCGCCACCAGTATTGGTTATGCCAGACCTACAGAAAGGATTTGATATCTATTGTGATGCATGTGGCCAAGGCTTAGGATGTGTGCTCATGCAGGAAGGTCACGTGATTGCATACGCTTCTCGTCGGTTGCGGAAACATGAATTGAACTACCCTACTCATGACTTGGAATTGGCAGCCGTAGTGCATGCACTTAAGATTTGGAGACATTACATTATGGGAACCAAGTGCTAAGTATATACGGATCATAAGAGTTTGAAGTATATATTCACTCAGAAGGATCTCAATCTTAGGCAACGCCGTTGGTTGGAGCTTATTAAGGATTATGATTTGGAGATTCACTATCACCCGGGCAAGGCAAATTTGGTTGCAGATGCCTTGAGTCGCAAAGAGCATGTTCATTCAGCTATTGTTGCCCAGCTACCCGATGAGATTGTTAAGGATTTCAGGAGACTTAACCTGGGGATAGTTGCTCACACTGAAAGAGTTACTATTGATGTGGAATCTACTTTGGAACAAGAAATCCACAAAGGACAAATTGGTGATGCTAAAATGCAAGAGATTAAGGATCTGATTACTAAAGGTCAAGGTCCGGAATTCACGGAAGATGAGCAAGGCACCTTGTGGTTCAAGGACAGGATATGTGTACCTAATATTGAATGCCTTCGTGAGACTGTTTTAAAGGAGGCCCATGACTTGGATTATTCTGTTTCATCCTGGGAGTACCAAGATGTATCAGGATTTGAAGTGGAAGTATTGGTGGTATGGACTGAAGAGAGATGTGGCCGCACATGTGGCTATGTGCGATGGGTGTCAAAGAGTTAAGGCCGAACACCAAAGACCAACTGGACTATTATAACCGACTGGTAGTGAAAAAAAGATTGGTATGGATTTTATTACTGGATTGCCACGCACCTCGAAAGGATATGATTCTATATGGGTTATTGTGGATAGACTGACCAAAGTGGTTCATTTCATTTCGGTCAAGACTACTTATAAGGTATCTCAATTGGCAGAGTTATATATGGCTCGGATTGTGTCTCTACACGGGGCACCAAAGAAGATCATTTTGGATAGAGGATCACAGCCTACCTCCAGATTTTGGAAAAGTTTTCATGAGAATATGGATACGAAGTTGAATTTTAGTTTGGCCTACCAACCTCATACTGACGGACTGACCGAAAGGACTAACCAAGTATTGGAAGATATGTTGAGAGCTTGTGCCCTTCAGCATGGTAGTAGTTGGGACAAGAGTCTACCTTATGCTAAGTCCTCATATAATAATAGTTACCAGGCCAGTCTGAAGATGTCACCCTTCGAGACTCTGCATGACAGGAAATGCAGGACTCCTCTATATTGGGATCAGACTGGAGAGAGACAGTTCTTTGGGCCTGAACTGATTCAAGAAGCAGAAGAACAAGTCCGTATAATTCGAGAGAATTTGAGAGTGGCTCAAACCAGGCAAAAGAGCTATGCTGATAATAGAAGGAGACCACTGGAATTTGAAGAAGGAGATTATGTGTATCTCAAGGTGTCACCACTTCGTGGAATGAGAAGATTCAAAGTTAAGGGCAAATTGTCCCCACGCTATATTGGACCATTCTTGATCTTTAGGAGAGTTGGGGAGATGGCATACCAACTTGAGTTACCGGATAGTCTATCGGATGTGCATAATGTGTTCCACGTATCTCAACTAAAGAAGTGTCTCCGTGTTCCCGAGGAACAGTTACCAATGGAAGAGCTTAGTGTTCAAGGTGATTTGACTTACACGGAGTACCCGATCAAGATTTTGGATACTTTGACTCGAGTTACAAGAAATAAGGTGATAAAGATGTGCAAAGTCCAATGGAGTCACCACGGTGAAGATGAAGCAACTTGGAAAAGAGAAGAAGAGCTTCGCATAGATTTTCCCCATCTTTTCCCTAGATCTTCTTAAATCTCGAGGACGAGATTATTTTTAAGGGGGGTAGGATTTGTAACACCCACTTTATAAATTGCTAGAAATAATACCAATAGAGAAATATTTTCTCTTTATGTGAGTTTGATTTTTATGCATCATCTTATGTGAACATCATGCCCAAAAACAACTAACAAAAAATATATACTACCAAATTATGCATCATGCTCGATTTTATTCTGTGTGCATTTTGTGACAACATAAAATAATATAAAAAGAAATATATTAATATTCAAATTTGGGAATTTAACCTTAATTTTCAAATTAGGGTTTAGAAAAGAGAGAAGGAAGAGATTATACAAAATAAAGGAAAATAAGTATATGAAAGAATACATTTTGTTCCTACTAATATTTTGATTTAGGTACTTAACTCAGTTATGAAGCTCACAAACAAGTTTGAATTCAAAATGGAGATTTAAAAATGAAATGAAACAGAAAAATAAAAAGAAAAAGATAAGAAACTTACCTGGGCCGGCTGCTACCAATTCGGCCCATCAGGAGATAACATCCGCGCGGCCTGCTCCCACACCCGCGTTGCCGCATCCTCTCTGGCGGGTGGAGCCCACCGGTCGGCTTCACGCCGCGGATGTGTTTCTTGCTTCCGTGATTCACTGACTGGCGGGGCCCACTGTCTGGAAGCGTCATCTTCAACAACTCGCGCAACAGCCATGGCGATATTTGTGGACGGGAGCCACACGTCGCCAAATCTCAACGACTCACCGTGAAAACTGCTGGGATTCCTCGACGGGGTCCTTGGATATTTATTCAACGTGGTGCTCTTCCTAGCGCACATTGAATCATCGGCTGCTCCGTCCTGCTTGCCGTCACCACCAACAGTGAAGGAGAGAGTGTGGGGAAGCAAGAAGGCTGTGGGGCGCCGTCGGGGGAGGGGAAATCCCATAGCTACGCCGGGGATCTGAGTCGCCCTGGTCTTGGTGTTCGCGGGCGCGTGGCGGGAACCACAGGAGTAACGCCGTCGCGGCTCGGCACCGCCGTGGGAAAACACCTCGTCTCAACTCCGGTGAGTGTCTTCCAATCGACCGGTTGCATTCTTGGGTGAGTTAGCGCTAGAACTCGTGTGGCGCTGTGCACCTGGGCGCCACTGGCGCGAGCCACCGGCGTGCTCCCCAGGATGCGCTGGACTGCTGTGATGCGCGCTAGTGTCAGGCGCTGGCCGGAGATAGAAGGCGCTCGGGTGTAATGTTCCATCGGGGAAGACGAGGCTATAGCCTTTGATCCGGCCCTGAACGGTTAGGATTAGAGGTAGGTTGTGGGAGCCATGGACCGTAGGATTTTAAGCGAAGGGTTTAGATCAGTTTGGCTTATTCCGTTCGCTCGATTGAATCGTACCCGTCGATGCGAGATCCGGTGGGGCGGAGTGGATCTGCGAGTCGTTAAATCGGAACCCTAGAATTCTAATCGGACGGCCCACATTAGTCTATACCCCTTCGCGGGTCGATTTTGTTAAAGAGCCCCTCGGGTTTCAGTGAATCAACCCGCCGTCCAGTGAGCGCTGTTCACTGTGTCTGGGCTATTTTGCGCCAGAGTCCCTGCCCTTTTACAAATTTGAGGCCCAGTCCAGAACATAATAAAATCAGGGAAAATGATTATTAAATAGATTTTTAATAGGAAAATAATTGCTAGAACTTCAATAATTCATAGAAAATTCGTACTAACTCCAAATTAATCCATTCCAGTTCCTAAAATTTTGTAATTTTATTCTTTATCACCTAGAGCCTCTGTTATGTCATGAAAACATTAAGAAATTTATTTATCACTTAATCCTATTTAAAGCACATAAAACCTTTGAAAATGCATAACTTAAAATCTATAACTCAGAAAATTATGATTCCTGTTCCTAGGATTTTATTTTAATATGTAGAATATTTCTGTGTATTTTGTTCACATGCGTGGTGTGATGTTAATTTTTCCTTGCATATTGTGCTTGTTTGTATTGTGGCGAGTAGAAGAGACCGTTGCTGAGGATCCTGGTGAGCAGCAGGTTGAAGTAGCTGAGCAGGAGCTCATTGAAGGCAAGTTGTGCCCTTGACCACTTTTTACCCAATAATGTTCTTTAATATCATTTATCCATGCATAGGTTAATTTTGATGGGACCCAATAGGTCACCCTAGATTGTTTATCTCATTACCTTGTTTACCCCTGAATCACTTGGGTAGTTTGCTATTGCTTTATATGGTTTTGGGATAATCATCTATTACCTCTATGTTCCAATTCTTTTTGTTATTCTATTTATGTTCATGTTGAGATCATTAATGTTAATTGGAACATAGAGCTTAACTTGAGTAACACGTGCCACCACAAGGGAGGAATGGGACCCCTTGGCTGACTAATTAGGAAAGCTAGTGGAAGACTACCTTACCCGAAAGGGGCAAGGGCAGTAGGGGAGTGGTCAGTGTAGGGAGGTCCCTGGTTGATTTTGCTGCGATGGCGGTCAGCCAGGAACCCTGCATTGGAACTTCCTATAAACTGTAGCGGGTTTTCGGAAGCTAGTGGAACTTTGTAAAGGCCTCGTAGTGTTGCCCTGCCGCGCTTCCTAGGTAGAGGTGTATGGGATTCGCGACCCCTTGGCAGATGGGTAACATGACTTGTGGGTAAAGGGTACAACCTCTGCAGAGTGTAAAACTGGTATACTAGCCGAGCTCGCGGTCATGAGCAGCTCAGGACTCTCTGATGTTTAAATTATGGAACTTAAATTCAATTTTGTCATTTGCATTGCATGGGTTTGTTATTAATTTTGGTTCTATTACTTTACTTATGGTTTGGTATTTACTTACACTTAGTAACTGCTAATAAAATTTTGACCAACTACTTAAAAGCAATGCTCAGCTTTAACCCCTGTCATTGATTAAGCCTTACACATCACATGAACTCACACCTTTGTGAGTTTATGTCCACTGGTTCCCCACAACTTGTTGAGCTATGATCATGTGTGAGCTCACCCTTGCTGTCTCACACCCCCCCACAGGAGATGATCAGGTGGTTCAGGAGGAGCCGCCTAACACTGAGGAGTTCGATCTGATCTAGGTGGCGTTTCCCAGTCGACATTGGCGCCGACGATCCTTAGTTCGTTTTATCTCTATTACTTTATTTTGTAATAAGTCTTCCGCTATGTAATAAATACTCTGATGTTTTATGACATTTATCTCTATACACTCTGTTATTATATATGTTGTCTTCTTGGCGCATGTATGAGATGCACCTGGCTTTGTTCCTTAAAGCCGGGTGTTACAGCCCCACTGGACACTCTTCTTCGATGGGTCCGCCCGCCAGCAAGGTGGCGGTGCTGGGGTGGTCCTCGTTGACCCAAGCGGAGATTAAGTCAAGTACATGGTGCACCTCGAGTTCAAGGCCACCAACAACATAGCAGAATATGAGGCGCTGATCTTCGGCTTGTCTGCAGCCCTATCCCTAGGGATTCGCCAGCTCCTCATGAAGGGGGACTCCCAGCTGATCATCAAACAGGTCCATGGGGAATGTAGCTGCAACGAGTTCAGGCTCGCAGCTTACCTCCTCCATGTAAGAAAGCTAGAAAAGGACTTCACGACCCTGGAACTGCAACATGTTCCTCGGGCTGACAACTCAGCGGCAGATGAACTCTCAACGAGAGCATCAACTTGGGCACCCGTGCCTGAGGGCGTCTTCGAAAGACGGCTGCTGAGACCTACCACCCAGCCTACCGAACTAGGCGAAGGGGGTGAGACTAGCACCTCGAAGCTAGCGGTCCCGGTGGAGTTACATCTACAGAACCCACCAAGGATTGTGTGTGCTACAGGGGGTCCTGCCTACCCCTTAGCGCCATAGCCAGTATCTCAGAGTGGTCCTGATGCATGGATCTTTGAGATCTGGGACTACCTGAAGGAAAATATCCTTCCTGAAGATCATGTGTCCACAGAGCGTATAGTGCGGTTGGCTAAGTGATACACGGTGGTGGAAGGGGATCTCTACCGCCGTGGCGCCAACGACATTCTCATGCGGTGCATTAACTAGGAGGAGGGCCGTGAGTTGCTCACGGAGATCCATGGAGGAGAGTGTGGAAGTCATTCCTTATCCCGCACGTTGGTCGGTAAGGCCTTCCGGCACGGCTTCTACTGGCCAACCGCCCTCCAGGATGCAGCTGAGATGGTAAAGTCCTGCAAGGCGTGCCGGTTCCATGCAAAGCAGATACACACACTAGCTCAGGCTCTGCAGATGATTCCACCCCCCTGGCCATTCACCGTATGGGGGGGGTGCATATCTTGGGACCATTTCCTAGGGTCGTCGGTGGGTACCGCTTCCTCTTCATCGCCATCGACAAGTTCACAAAGTGGCCAGAGGCCACCCCTGTGGTCAATATCACCCAGGGTGCTGCTGTTGCTTTCCTCAGTTCGATTGTCTGTAGATTTGGGGTCCCAAGATGTATCATTACGGACAACGGGACCTAGTTTACAAGTTGGCTCTTCCAAGAGTATTGCGAGGGCATCGGCACCCAGCTCTGCTTTGCGTCTGTGGCTCATCCTAGGAGCAACGACCAGGCAGAGAGGGCAAACACAGAGATCCTCAGGGGACTCAAGACACGCACCTATGACTGCTTGAAAAAGCATGGTGCAAATTGGGTCAACGAGCTTCCGTCCGTACTGTGGGGGAATCGGACCACACCCAGCCGAGCTACCAGGGAGACCCCGTTCTTCCTAGTCTACGGGGCCGAAGCCTGCCTTCCCCTGGAAATCATTATGGGCTCCCCACAGGTCCAAGCTTTCGATGAGTCTATGCAGGAACAGCTACGGCGTGAGGACGTGGACTTCATCGACGAGCGTAGATGGCAAGCGGCAATCCGAAATGCACGGTACAACCAGGCGCTCAGGCGCTACCATCAATGGTTCGTGCATAGTAGGGAGCTCAGGGTCGGGGACCTGGTCCTAAGGCGAGTACTGAACTGAGAAGGGCTCCACAAACTCTCCCCCAGTTGGGAAGGACCCTTCAAGGTGATGGAAATATGCCAGCCCGTTTGTGTCCGCCTTGCCACAACTGAAGGAGTGCCTCTGCCTAATCCCTGGAACATAGAGCAGCTCCGTAAGTTTTACCCATAAAAGCAAGACTGGGGAATTCAATTTTCTTCCTTTGTAACTAGGTTACGCATATATGTACGTCAACCCGGTGAGGTCCGCCCTCATAAACCCGGTCTGTTGGCCTACACTCATGTATATCAGGTTATAAGGAAAAGATTCACCCCCCAGATTTGTTTTTGTGATGGTTTTATTCTGCTTCAGTCTACAACCATTATTTTTATCTAACCCACCCATACAGTTTCCCACCCTTGCTGGTATGATGACATCCGAATTGAGTAGCCAGGTTTGCAGTTTAGGACCCCTCTACAGGGGGTCCGGCGGCCTGGGGGCCAGTTCTAGAGAATGGGCGCTCGTCTCCTGGGGTGCTCCGGAGCTGTGTAGCCGCTCTTGGTTCCATACCCTAAGCCTGCACGCTCCACCACTCTGTGACGGGTATCCTAGTATTTGGAACTATAGTCCTGTGGGTCCGGCAACCTGGGGTCCGGTTCTAGAGAATGGACACTCGTCTCCTAGGGTGGTCCGGAGCTGTGTAGCCGCTTAGCCTAGTTCCGTACCCTAAGCCTGCACGCTCCACCACTCTACGATGGGTGTCCTAGTATTTGGAGCAGTGATCCAGGGGGTCCGGGCATACGGCTTGGCTTCCTAGGCTAAATCCTGTAGGTCCTGTTGCATGAATCAAAGGATAAAATATACCAGTTGGTGGGTCCTATGGGTGTGCTACTAAAACTTCCTAGCCAAAGCTGTGTACAGGTCTAGGTCCTAGTCGAGACTACCTCCTGGGGGTCGGGTCACCAATTCTTCCTTAGGTATACTGGTATCCAGCCTCGACACGTTGAGCCTACATCCCAGGGGGGCCAAGTTCCAGGGAGAAGTTGGTAATGCTACACACAGCGAGGACAAATGGCATACAGATAAGTGCTGCTTGATTAATAGTTCTCAAAAGTATGTTATGTGTCCAAAAGATTATTACATCCGCCTTCAAGCGGAGCCCTAGCTTTATCTCTGCAGGTACTAGCTACCCGACATCGATAGGGTCGCGCTGGAAGCACGCGACCACCATCTCCACGGCGTCTTGGACGCTCTCCCGGGTGGCGTCTTTTGTGGCGACCACCGGACCGTCAAGCACCGGCGCCAAGGACATGGCCGGGTCGTGGCTCCGGAAGCACGTCAGCACGTAATCCACCACCACTCGACAGAGCCTGCTGCCCTCTGCCTCTAGGCAGGCGTCGAGGATCTGGTCTAGGCGACGAAGGCGTTCGGCGGTGGAGTCCAGCACCGGGAGGGCGTCGGAGATTGACGCTGGCGGCTCCAACACTGGGATGGGACTTATCCCAGTGGCACTAGCGCCGTGCTCGCCTCGCCGGCCCACTCTGCTATCCGCTGGACCCTAGCGCGGTGTTCTACCTGGAGATCTTTCAGGGCCTTCTTGGTGGCCTCCGTCGCCTGGGGACCCAGCGCCGCCTGCACCGCTTCGAACCGACGGATCCGCTCCTCCAGCTTCCGCTCCTTCTCCTCCGCCTCAAGATCATGCTCGGCCAGCAACATGCCCTCCTTTCAAGCATTTCCTCCCTGAAGGCAAGATCCTTCTCCCGCCTGACGAGGTCCGTCTCCCACCTGTCCAGGGACGTATCCTTCTCTTTGAGGTTCTTCTCGGCGAGGGCAACGTCACTGGCCTTGTCCTCCAGCTTCTGCTGCCATTTTTTCATTCTTTCTATGGCCTCCACTTGTTGGACTTGCTGGGCCTCTAGGGTCTGGTCCAGAGCCTTCAGCTTGGCCCGGAGCTCTGTTGTGAGGGCCTCCTCCCTCTTGGCTAGCCTCTTCTCCCGTCGCGACGCCTCCAGCTCCCTAGCGAACACCTTCTGGAGGTCCCTTTTGTAATCTTTGCGGTCCCGTGCGAGTTCGGACCGCTCAGAGGCAAACTGGCGGGATGCCGCCTTTGTGCGCTCCTCCAACTAGGTGCGCCAGTCGCTGAGGCGCTGGTGCTCAGATTCCAGCGCCTCCCATTTTCGTTGGATGACTGCCTCAGTTTCATTGAGGGCTTGGTGGGCGCAAGACAGCACCCGGGGAAGGGTGATTGGCGCCACATCCGGCTCGGCACCTGACCAGAGCCGCCTCCCAAAAATCACCTCCACCTCCTCTGGAGCAGGCGGAGGGACAGAGCTGGACGCGCCTCCTAGGTCACCCCGGTGTCGGAAGCGGGCGCAGGTCCCCTAGTCAGGACCTCCTCCGCTGTCGTGGCGTCGCCTGACGCTGGTGCCGCCGTAGCCGGACCCCCAGTTGGGACGTGGGGGGCTGGTGGCGCTGTCCCGGCGGCAGCTAGGTGTCCACCACCAACACCACTCTCAGTAGATTCCTGCTGCTGAGAGCCAGACCCACCGGCGGACCTGGTATCTGGCGGAGGAGACGCGACCTTAGGAGCAGAGGGGGAGGAAGCCCTGGCAAACAAAGGATGGGTTAAGACTCATCGGCATGATAAATAGACTCGTGGAAAAAAGGGGCTAGACTTACTTGGGGCCCTGGACTTTCCAGCGACCCTAGAAGCGGGAAGACCGCCGCTCCTGCTGCTGTTGCTGCGCTGGCGGCAGTTGTTGTTGTTGTTGCTGCTACTGTTGCTGCTGTTGTTGCTGTGGTGGTGGTGGTGGTGGTGGCGGCACCGGAGGACTGGCGCGCCTCTGCGCGCCGTGGGCGTGGGAGCTAGCCTCCTCGGCCCCGCAAGCAGTCCTCTGGCGCTTCTGGGGGGTCCGAGACAAGTGACCCGTCGACGCGACACAACCGGCGTCGCCTCTCCTCCTCCGACCCCCAGAACCAACTGGGGCGGAGGTGATGCTTGCAGCCCCTTTACCCTTGTCCAAGGGGCTGGGGGCCGCGACGGGGGCGCTGGGGCCCGTACTGGTGGGCTAGGGACCCCCAGCCGGTACACCAGGGATCTAGATCCCGCGGAGGGGGTCCCGACCGTCGGTTTGGCAAACTGCCATGCCGCTTTCATCGAGGGTCAGCAGCGTGGCCAAAACCGCCGTTCGCAGCCCTGGATCGTCACAAAGCGTCGGGATGTCCTAGGGGCGTATCAAGGATTCAGGGACAAAGGACTCACCAGTAATCCCCTTCACCAGAAGTTCTAGCTCCTCCTAGGACAGATCGGTGCCCGGGCCGCGCTGGATCCTGCCGATATCATTCGAACCAATGAACTAGCAGCACAGGCGTGACCTCCTCTGCAGCGGCATGACCCAGCGCTTTAGGAAGTCACCAACCACATGCATGGAGGTCAGACCACCGATTGCCAAGGTCTTGATCCTGTCCAGTACGGACAGGAGCTCTGGCGACAGTGCTGGCTTGGTCCTCCAGTGCTTACGATCGAGGGATGGCTTGTTGCTCGGCAGGACGAGGCGCTCGTTGGCCTCAGCGCTGGCAATCACCCAGTAGCCGCGCCAGTTTTCCCACCATGCGCCGCCGAAGGTGGAAATGTAGGCTACGGCCGAACCCGGCCTCGTCTGGAAGTAGTAGGCACCAAGATGGTCCTTGGCCTTCCCAGACTTGACCAACACGAAGAAGTGGCAGAAGAGGGAAGTACAGGGCCACCCCTACGAACATCTCGCAGAGGTGGACGAAGATGGCCGCTTGGAGGATGGAGTGGGGTGTAAGGTGCTGAAGCTGGAGCCCGAACTCCTCCAACAGCAGCAGGAAGAAAGGCGAGATCGGCAGCGCCAACCCGCAGGAGATGTAGGAGACGAACAAAACGAACTCCTTGACGGCAAGGTCGTCGAGGGGAGCCACGCCGGCGTGAATCCTTCCGGCAAGCCCTAGCGCACTCCACCCGAGTAGGCCGCGCACCAGGTTGAGCGCCGCCTCAGTCTGGAAGCGGTCGGGATGAGCTAGCGAAGCCATAGCAACTACGACGGTGCGAGCGTAAAGCTGAGGAGCATGAAGGCAAAATGGCACAGCCGGCGGCACGGGCGTGGAACAAAGAAGCACGAAGGCAAAGGGGTGCAAGCGATTGGGAGAGAATGCGAAAGGGTAACTGCTGCACGCAGAGGTGAACCCTTTTTCAAGGAAACCAGAGTCCTCACTCAAGGAAACCCTTACGCGTGCCCCTCAATCGCCACAGGAGATCTCGCCCGACGAGCACCAAGGTCCAAGACAACTCAGTCTATGACACGGGGGCCCGGGCCCACAAGTCATACAGATTGTGTGCCAGACTTCGAGTGCGAAAAGAGCGAACCGCCGCACGGGGAGCGCACCGCCTCGGGGCCGCTGCGGAAGGATATTTTTAACCAAGGCGGCAGCAACGAGGCGCCCCGCGCATGGCCCGACGAAACCGCGAGACGTGGGGGCCGTGGGTCAGTCGGCCGTGGGGACAGATATGACAGTTGACGTGACCGAAGGCAGATTGACAGCGTGTGCATCGACAGATGTGCAGAATTAATGCGGCGCGTGCTAAGATGGCGCCCCAATCATCGGTCATGCCATGTTGAGGCGAAGTACAAGCTTTGGCCCCACCTACAGGTTCACATCCTCCCCTAAGGTGGGCCCGAGGGCCACTATTGGTACCCTAAAACTAGGGTACCCCTTACTACTGTATAAAGACACAGTGCCCATGCGGCTATCTCTTAGTCGCGTGGTAAAGGTGTCGTGTGTGGGACCAGGCCATGACCCTCCCCCAGTCTCAGGCGACTACTCTAGGTCCACAGCAGCGCCCGACTCTACCACATGGGCGAGTCCGGAGCTGCCATGTGTCCAGAGAAGGTGATATACTCCAAGGCATCAACAGTAAGTCCGGACCCCCATGGGAGAGCGCCGGACCCCTGGATATACAGTTCGGACCCCTAAGGTTGGTCCAGGATCTCCACATGTGCAAGCCGGACCCCTAGAATGGGTGCAGAACCCCCCCTATGGGGTTCAGGCCGCCCACAATGGGGTCCCAAGGTTCCAGGACAGAACATACTCGAGCCTGGAACGAGACCCAAGCGGGGTCCGGTGCCGACACATGTCCAGACCCGGACCTATCTGCATACACTCCTGCTCCCCGCTCAGGTGAAGACCTGATGCGGCCACGTGGACTACTGCACATGACGTAAGCCAACGGACGGAGCCTGGCGTAAAGCCTCTGGGCTACATCGCCCCTGCATTTATTGAGGATAAGACGAGCGCCTGTCCATTCCAGTGGCAGGCGGCGTGCTCATCATTACTCGCACGTTACCAAGGAAACGGTCACCGCTTATCAATATTGCGTGGACTACGGCCATCATGGCGCCCGGTGATTACTTAGGTGTTATTAGTATTAATTATCCACATAATGTGTTCCATCCATTATGCTCCTGGGCCCACATGTTGGGGCTCGGCATCCTTGTATGTGCCTCCCTTAAACTATAAAAGGGAAGGCACACAACGTTACAGGGACAAGTTCCACACAGGTCTTACACAAGTTCTCTAAGCTCCAAGCTCTCTAGAGTCACAAGCACTCAGGCTTACACACTCAATACAACATACACTGTGGAGGTAGGGTTTTACGCTCCGGCGGCCTGAACCACTCTAATCCCTCGTGTCCTCGTGTGTTCATCCTAAATCCACATAACAGGCAAACTGCTAAGGCCCCCTCCTCATCTTAGGATTAGGGCGGGTGCATTCCGCCACCCGGCCGGAGGATTTTCTCTCCGACAGTGTCGTTGATGTATATTCGTGCATGTTAGCCATCGTGTTGTTAGTTTTATTTGTAGGTTTTGGAAACCTCACCGTGTAAAGGAGGTGCTGTCAATTTTTTGTGTTGATAGACTTATGTTCCTTTTTTGCCGAGAAGATACTTGTCTTCTAGCCGTTGCGGGTCTTACTGCACTGCGTCGCATCGCCATTGCACTGACCCGCCACGACACCACTAGCCTGACTTCACCGTCACCCTAGGTATAACCTCTTTTTTAGTATCATGGTTTTAGATCATGTAACCCTGTTAAGCATCTCACATTTAAAAGAGATACAATTGCAAATATGCAGAGCTTTGCATATCTATGACCGTATCTGTTTTGAATTGTCCACACTTTTTGGATAGCCGTGAATGCGTAGAATGGGTTAGTTTCCATGGTCTACTCCAATCTAAGTCAGAGTTTCAATGTCACATCTCTATTGTTTTCTGGATACATACTATTACTGCCAGGACGTATATTTGGAGAACAACGGGGAGGTGTTGCCAAAATTCTATCTCAGATTGGAGTAGAGCATAGAAACTAACCCTATCTACACAACCATGGGTGGGATTAGGACCTATCCTTAGAAGGTAGGGACATAGTGTAGATGCTTTAGAGGTTATATTACACTATTCTATTATATATGTTAGGAGATGGAGGACCATGAGTGGATGTACACAGGCCACGTAAGTGAAAGGGAAATGGACTTGATGTCCATCACAAACCACGTGGACTAACTAGTTTGCGTAGATGTCTTTTTATCTCAGGTGCATAAGGTTCAACATAAACCAAGAAAGAAATTAAGTTGGGGACTCAACAAAGATTGGAGCAAAGACTAGCATTGGTGCTGCCAGTGGCGCACCGGACACTGTCCGGTGCCTAGGCCAAGGACCTCGCGAACTGGTCACTCTCGGGTTTCTCTAGGAGATTCTTCACTATAATTCACTGGACATGTCCGGTGAGCAAACGGAGGAACGGTCAGATGCGCTAACGGTCGACTGCGATGAACAGTAAAAGCGCATAGTGCAGAAGTTAGAGGTCAGAGCTACGAAGTCAGAACGCACCGAACATGTCTGGTGCAGCATGAGGACAAAAGACTTCAACGGTCAACCGCTCCAAATCCTAATGGTCTACTGACGTGGCAGGCACCGGACAATGAATAGTACCCTGTTCGGTGAATCACCGGACTGTCTGGTGCGTCCATCGACATTAAAAACAGCCAACGGCTAAGAAGTGGTTGGAGGCTATAAATACCCCCAACCATCTCCATTCAAGTCATCTAAGTTTTCTGAACTCAACATTCAATACAAGAGCAAAAGACTACACTCCAAGACACAATCAATAGATCAAATCCTCTCCAAGCCTCCAAATCAACTCAATTGCTTAGCGACTTGAGAGAGGGTGTTTTGTGTTCTTTTGTTGCTCTTGCTGCTTGGATTGCTTTCTCATTCTCATTCTTATTCTTCTAAGTTCTTTGTAAGGCTAGTAAGAGACATCTACGTGTGTGGTGATCCTTGCGGGGTCTTAGTGACCCAAGTGATTAAAGAGAAGCCTTGACCGGTCTGTGTGACTGATTAAGAGAGGGAAAGGGTTGGAATAGACCCGGCCTTTGTGGCCTCCTCAACGGGGATTAGGTTCTTTGGAACCGAACCTCGGTAAACAAATCACCGTGTTCACTTGTTGATTCTCACTTGATTTGTTTTCCTTCCTTCCTCTCTCTAAAAGTTTTCTTGCTCATATTGATTTGATTTTGCTCCCAAAGTTATTCGCATTGATTGAGCAACTCTTGGCAAGGAGAACTATCTTCCGCACTCTGAATTATTTTTAACACCAACCCCGAGCGTAGTGCGTGTTTAAAGTTTGTAAATTTCAGGTTTCGCCTATTCATCCCCTCCCTCTAGGAGACTATCAGTAAGAAGGGATGATGTCACTAGTGAATGGATTACAAAGACAAATACTTTCTTGGAACGTGTATTTGGCGAAGCTGCTAAAGAAGCGAGTCTAATCCTATATCCGTGTAGCAAATATGTAAACATGAAAAAACAAACAAAGAAGGATATGAGAGAACATATTTGGAATAATGAATTTATGTCAGACTATATACCCAATGGATCTTTCATGGTGAAGCGCATTATATGAGAAAGGAGGTGGTGCGACAACTCACGGTAGGGTCACAGCTATCACATGCACTTATGTATTAGATATATATATATATACTTACTTCGGCTGAAACTGTTGAGAACTACGTTACCACGGATCACCAGATCCGCTCCCTTCCCTCTCGTCAGCAGATTAGACGCGAGAAGATGTGGATGACCCGTATCCCTTCCCATAAGCACGACAGATAGAACACGAGACACATGATGTAGGGTTGGGCCTCTGGCCTCTTTCTCTTCTTTGTATTATGAGGGGGTGTACAGGTTCCTTATATAGAGATGTGAGACCCCTCAGGGGCAAAACAGGTATTTGCCCACATAACCCTAACTAGTGTTACTTAACACTCCCCCTTGGCCGAATACCGCGACCAACACATGCCTCATTAAAACTCCGAAAAACCCAGTGGGAAAAATGTGGAGAAAGAGTGCATGGTGATACAAATTGCATTTGCACTTTGTTGCCTCATTAAAAACCTCATGTGAGAAACATCAAGAAAACTCACCAAGGGAAAAAAGACAACAGCTGTCATCGGGACAGATTTCGATCCTCTGAGATCTAGATTCTATCGAATCTTCTATAAGGGCTAACTTTTAGAAATGTGCTCCCCAGGATCCTTGCAAAACCGTATCAATAAGGCAAAACATCTTCTTCTGGAAGTATATGCACATAAAGATTTAGCAAACGGATTGCATATCTTTGCAAGGACTATTTCAGGAACTTTACCTCTACTCACTTCTAGGACATACGAGGTAAGTACACGTATCAATATAAATAAGCCACTTTGACTGATGGTGTTCGATCGACTGGATCTATATATTTGATAGAAAGTTCCATAAATGTTCACATATTGATCATCAAGCTCACGCCTTCAGGGCTTAGAATATGACATTTCTTGTCTCACGGTTGTGATCAATATAAGCATTCGCTCCCCCTGACGATGACATCTGTCAAAGTCGTTATCCCTCATTATTCAAGCATATTCTTCAAGATATATGTCTCATTGTTCATTTGGAATAACGAGAATGGATGAGGTTGAGGTGCTATCATTTTCTATCTTACACCACAATTTATACATAGTTGTGCAAAGCAAATAACATGTCCTTCAATAGGACTTAGGGGATAATATAGTTGCAATAGTACATATTCTAAATATGACACATCGCTCGAGGCGTTCATCCATTGCAACATCTATGATGGTGTAACAAAAGTCCATCTAAGATCATAATCCATCAGGGATTTTTCATCGATCAGATATATCATTATAGTCTGTCATTCTGGCATAATGGGGATATTTTGCCAGTAACACCTAAACCTTATAGGTTTCTGCCGTCGGGGCTTTAGAGGATACCGTAATTCCACATCTAGTGGAAAATACCATGAGTAAAACTCGTGGAATGCACATGTGCTTATTCGGTGAACTTCAAATCCTTTGGTACCTCATCTTATACCTTTTTGGGTCTGTATGGGTCTTTATCCCTTTATAGGGATTATCAAACTTTGGTGTTTAACACAGACTTTATTTCTTCTGGAAGGTTCCAGCTGGGAACTATAATCTCAACTATGAGATATTCTCTCTACACTGGAGAGTGGTCATTCATCAGGAATGTATTATCCGGTATGAGATTTATATGTTGCATATTTATATTTCAAAGATATGAGTCCTCCTAGGATCTCATGACGGATCTTCAGAATCCTATTAACTGCATATTATAATTCATGCCATTTGTCAGATATATTACATAGTGGAACTGTGTTTATTCAACACATATGTGGGATGGGTCTCTCACTAGACCACTTGAACCATCGCATTCACCACACATTATTTCAATAGTGCCCATAAATGTCCGAACTTCAAGCTCGCGACTTTCATTTTGCGATTCTTGGTTTAGCCTCGATTGCATTTATCAATGACCCGATAAGAGAGCTTAAAGCACTCATGCCTAGGACTTTGTTTTGGATCCATTTGCAATCTAGAGGGGCAAGATAGGTGTCGACATATTTGTCTCCCACATTTAATAATGATCTCCGTCATTTCCCAAAACGAAAGATTCATTGTTTCGTATTCCCAGCACAATGATATTGCGCGCATTGCTAGGAATTTCATCATCAAGATGAACCTCTTCGTGAGGCAGATCACCATCAAGGTGAATTAATCAGAGGAGAGTTATTACAGACCACGTGAATCTGCAATCAGAGCATATGCTTTGACTAAGGCTGATGGATCATATTCGCAGGTGTCCCCGAGAATAGATCAAATACCAATAAGTCAAATGTGGATATGATATTAATCCCGGGTATATCCACATCTACATCAGGTAGAAGCATTCAGACCAATATGGTTACTCCTCAACGATTTCTGGCAAACTCCATATACATAGGAGTACACACTAAACGACAAGTTTAGTTTGGCTTTTGTGCGTTTTATAGAATATTGAGGCATTACACTATATGGGCATTCCTCCCCCTAATGCCGAGATGTTCTAAAAGCATACAGATAAAATCCCCAACCACAATCATCCAGTTGTGGCCAATGTATGCTATTGTGGTGATTTATTTGAGAAATCTTACGCACATTACAGATAGGGGTTTTATGCAGTGAGCATTGGACTTAGATTAATGTAGTGGCATGAATACTACATCTTTTTCCTTCAACATGAAGGGTTAGTCTCAACATCCAGTGAGACACTCAACAACAAGTTGCTTCGTGGTTACAATTATGCAAACTTATTGTTTTTATTACCAAATACACAGTCAATCATTAAGATTTAGACTAACATGCATAACACTATTTTTATCCATAAGGGTCCTTGAGGAGCTAATGCATACCATTCGTCGTTTGGAGCCATTAGTTGACATTAGGTCAACAAGTAAAATGACCATCAAGGTTTAGCGCTCACAAGGACATTCACTAGTTGCATTGTGCTTTGAGGCACATAGAAAAATGTGTGTTTATATTGGTAGTAAAGTGCACGGCATCAGGCCAATGCTGCCAAGCAAAGATTTTTATATGCAGAGATGTATAGTCCAGCTCATTTTATTATTGCCCATAGTTTACCCAATTACTCATACCGTTCTGAAATTGGGTATCGATTTATGCAACATTTTTAGGTATTATAATTTTGAGAGAGAATTTATAACAATAGTTAATAAATTGTGATGCTGCCAGCAGGGCAAACATTTCTACTCATATTATATACCAATTTGTTCTATAAAGCATTATTTCGATCTCTTTGTTGTTCAGCAAAAAGAGAAGCTTTAGAATAGAACAGACAAGGCCATGAATTCATTTTTTTATCTGGGAAAAATCACCATATAACTAGCTATTGATGAAGCAAATGATGATAACTGCTTGGCAAGGACGAAACAATACTGGTATCCGCCTAGGATCCATCTTCAACAACAGATATTACTGCTCTCATACGAAGAAATCATCAGGAGTAGAGAGGATACAACAGGTCTCTACAAGGTCTTCATTTTTCTATCACAAATTATCATCACTAGTAGTTTATAGGTCAATAATTATGGATCTTCTGGCGCCAAGGACCAATGACATATTAATGCCCAATTTCACTTCAAGCTCTGTGGTGATGTTGGATTTCATAGTTATTTGTCTACTCTTCTCACTTCTGGTAGATCAGAGGTAGATAATGGTAAGCATGCCAATGGGTGGAATTCAGTGTAGTTCGGCTACATAAACCCTGTGTATGTGTCCATTCAGGACCGACCTTTACCATTTAGCTTACAGCGTATACCAAACTTGTCAAAGGACTATCTCGAGTCAATTCAGTGACTATAAGTATTTACAATTCCGAGAGATGTATGCGGCACAAGCATAGAGGTCCTAGATAGAACGAGTAAAGTGGTTTGACGGGAACTCACTATGGTTTTCACACCAACATAGTGAAAAATTTCTCAGAATAACCTCTCGGTAAACTCGCAACTTTGTGTTGCTAGCGGTTAAATGTCCTTCTATCTCATAGTTTGCTTCATGTCATCCAGCGACAAAGAGAGCAATGTGCTAACATCTGGTTGAGCAATGTATGACTGAGATTTCTGATCTTAAATCATTTGGTAAGGTCTTTTTGCTTACTAATATAATCCCAATTTGTGATATCTTCTATGCCAAAAAGGCTTTCATGCATTATATTATATATCTTCGGGGTTACTTCAGATAAAACTTTATGCATGAGGAGAGAGGAGAGAATTAACTTATCCATGTTATGTTGTATTTCAATTTAATTTCCCAGATTATTCAAGCACTATAGAGCTTGATACAGCTGTTATGGCCACTTGGCAATATAAATAAATATATGATGCCACACAACACAGTCAAATAAAATATAGAGGTAAACAAAATTATTTACGAAGGTTGCGTTATGATGTGACTTTAGGGGCTTGAACAACCCACCACAATCTACGCGAGTACAAGCTCTATTGTATCTGGCGTCAACGCGTGTGCGACCATCAGGGCTACGACAACACAACAAGCCTTTGTAATAAGTACAACAGGCAAAATTATTGCTCGGTAATTGGGGTACACGATAAATCCACGCAACGTGCACAACAGGCGCAATCGTGGCTCGATGATCACGACAGACAGACAGTGTCTACAGGGCATGCGAAAAATACGCGATTCCGCGATGGCGGTCGACTCAACGGGAGCTATCCGATTAAACGAGAGTGCTACATAGCAATCACATGACGCAGCCAAGTTCGTACGACACAAATACTGCGTCGTGTTGCCAGGGCGCAGCCAATGCCAAAACTCAGCCGTTTAATAATTTAGCCTGGTCGGCATGTACGGGTACCCACGATACAATTTAATCGCTCGGCGTGAGTTCAAAAGCTCAACACAACACAAATATTTAGAGCGATTTGAGTATACACAATATAACCTTCACATGCATTTTAATAATTTTCTGCTAATTATTTACTACGGGAAATAATTATTAATGCATAAAAAATAAACACCATAATTAATATATGGACATAACACATCAGGTGTAAAAGACATTTCTCCATATTTAAGCATGCATTTTCTACTAATTATTTACTACGAGAAATAATTAATTAAAGTAGAAACTGCAAAAATGGTTTATTCTATTTAATATTTGCTACAGGAAATAAATAGAATAAACAACATAGAGCATGTACATAAAATAAAAAAATGTACAAAAGTTTATTGATTCAGCCTGTATTTATGAAAAAACGGGCTTTAGAAATTGGCTAACTGTCTTGACCAGATCAATAGCCGCTCCTTTTTTTTCTTCATGCGTGGCCACCATAGACATGCATGACTGCATGTAAGCGAAATTGTCGCTGCTCCATGGCTGCATGCAAGCGCACTACCGATGCCGTACTAAGCAGGTGCATGCATGTGACGTGCCACATCAAGGCAAAACGACCCCTTCCTTCATTCACGGCACAAAGTGTGTCAGGAGCATATGTGTGGCCATTTTCTTTCTTTTTTTTTCTTTTGACCGCATAGGAAGCTCTCGCTCAGGCCCACAAAAAAAGGAATTTTCAACCGCCTTGACTAGGTACAAGAGTGCATGTAAGGTACCCGTTCAACCGCACTCTCGATCGCCTGAAAAAATGGATCTGTGACCGCGTCTCTAGACCAACTGCCACACATGGAGTGCCTTCTGACGAGGGCTAGCTGCCGCGATAGCGAGCGCTTCCGGCGCGGGTGCATCACCACGACGACGATAGCTATTTTGTCGCAGGATCGTAGCGTATGCAATAGATCATTAACAGTAAACATACCGCTCGATTACGTAGAGAGAGAATCAAAGCCTGTCGCGTAGGACAGTTCGGCTAGGCCGGAGGACCTGCCGGTTTGACGGAGAGTTGATGCAGATCCGATCCCGCAGCAACGTCGAGGTAGAGCGTGCTGATAACGTGTTGAGAACTACGTTACCACGGATCACCAGATCCGCTCCCTTCCCTCCCGTCAGCAGATTAGACGCGAGAAGATGTGGATGACCCGTATCCCTTCCCATAAGCACGACAGATAGAACACGAGACACATGATGTAGGGTTGGGTCTCTGGTCTCTTTCTCTTCTCTGTATTATGAGGGGATGTACAAGTTCCTTATATAGAGATGTGAGACCTCTCAGGGGTAAAACAGGTATTTGCCCACATAACCTTAATTAGGGTTACTTAACAGAAACGACATACTATGCTTTTGACAAATAGAACTCCAAGAGACTGGTGAAAAAAAAAATCCTCAAACAACTTTTCTAATTGGATATCAAAATATAGTCGTCCTCTATTCTGGATTTCTCGCTAGCTAATTAATATGGATAAAACAATGATAACTCTCTAAATAAAGTGCACATAAAATATAGAAAATATATGTTGAAGGATGTAAACATATAGACGTTTTTTACTCAAATGGCTCTCTAGACATTGATTTAGAGACTAAATTTTAGAAAGACTCTTGAAGATACTTTGAAAATATCAAATTGAACACACTGAAAATTGTCTATATATTATATTGTCCTTCTTTCGTTTTCTCTAGTATATATCAATATTATTATTTTTATTTATTTCACGATAGACTACGATGTCGTTTTTACAATGTCCTTTTTACCGGTCACAAGGAAGCTTTCAGCTCATCCATTTATGACACATATACGCACGGCTTTCACATGCCTTGGCGCGCTCGGCCATGGATTAGCAGATATGTGTTTTTTATATTGCCAACAAAACAGAAGCTACCGGCGGTATATATAGCCAAATGAAGCAATTAAAATAATAATCAATATTAAGAAAGAATGCGCGCGTGTGGTTGTTAAGATGTCCAATTACCACCAGGAGTCACTATTATATGAACTTAAATGTATACTTATTTTTGGAATTACCACCATGGAGCTAGTCACTATGTTATTTCATCACGTTGCTGTGTTGTGTGGTTATACTGGAGTTTATAATCCTTGTTGACTTTGTGATCCAAAATTCTGAACAAGTTGGCCAAGTTGGCGAGCCAAGCGGAGTCCCGTAGCCGGGAGGCTTGGGCCGACACAGATTTAACGTGGAAAACCCCTCCAAGGTGAAGGGCAAAAAAACCACGGACGCCGGCCAACAATAATCTCACTATTCTCGGGTGGTTAGAGATCGCAGGAGATTTACAAATGAGATAACTATCTCCTGCGGCTTACAAAGATATTTATAGAGGTGAAACCCTAAAACGAGTAGGGAAACGATCCGTACCGCGCATGGATGTCGACGACAATGAAGTACGATCTTCCGCTGCTGGATCTCGACACGCGTTTCTCGCTGTGGCAGGTGAAGATGCGGGCGATTCTCTCGTAGTCTGATCGCGACCTAGATGATGCCCTAGATGGATTTGGCAACAAGGACGCCAGGACATGGACTGATGAGGAGAGGCGCAAGGATCGTAAGGCGCTCGCACATATTCACCTTCATCTGTCTAACAATATCTTGCAGGTGGTTGTGGCGGAGAAAACCGCTGCTGCTCTCTGGTTGAAGCTGGAGTCGATCTGTATGTCAAAGGATCTGACCAGTAAGATGCATGTCAAAATGAAGTTGTTCTCCCACGAGTTGCAGGAAGGAGGCTCCATTCTGACGCACATATCGGTGTTTAAGGAGATCGTGGCCGATCTGACGGCTATGGAGGTAAAGTTTGATGATGAAGACGTAGCTCTTCTTCTCCTGTGTTCCCTCCCTGCATCGTTTAGCAATTTTCGAGATACCATCCTATACAGTCGTGATACCCTAACCGTGGCTGAAGTGTATGAAGCTTTGACTGCGAAAGAAAAGATGAGACAGATGGTTAACTCGGAAGATGCTGCTGGCTCGAGTGGAGAAGCTTTGTATGTCCGTGGCCGCACTGAGCAGAAAAAGTCCAACTCAGGTGGCAAAGGAAAGGGAAAGAACCAGAGGGGTCGCTCCAAGTCAAGGGGGCCCTCCGATGAATTATTTTGCAAATAATGCAAGAAGACGAACCATGTAATTGAGAACTGTTACAAACTGCAGAACAAGGAGAAGAGGAACAAGGAGAAGGGTAAGACCGGTGGTACTGTCTCTGTTGCATCCGAAAATAATTCTGATAATGGTGTTGTTCTTATTGCCTTTGCTGGTTGTGCTGCTGATGATGCCCAATGGATCCTCGATTCTGCTTGCTCGTATCATGTTTGCACTAACAAATCTTTGTTCAGTACCTATGAAGCTGTGCAGAACAGAGGTACTCTTCGGATGGGTGATAATTCCCCTTGCACTGTTGTTGGCATGGGCACCGTGCAGATCAAGATGTTCGATGGGATTGTACGCACATTGACTGAAGTGCGGCATGTTCCATCCATGTCCAGGAACCTCATCTCTCTGAGTACTCTAGACACAAAAGGTTACAAGTATACCACCGGTGACGGTGTCATAAAGGTAACAAAAGTCTCTCTTGTTGTTATTAAAGGTGATTTGAAAGCTGAAAACTTATATGTGCTTCGAGGTAGTTCTGGCTCTGCTAATGCTGTTGTTGCTTCTGATTTTGAGACTACTAAAATCTGGCATATGCGCCTTGGCCATATGAGTGCACCTGGTTTGGCAGAATTGAGCAAGAGAGGCCTTCTTGATGGTTGCCATGCTGATACCCTTGATTTCTGTGAGCACTATGTTTTCGGTAAGCATAAAAGGGTAAAGTTCGGTTCTGCTGTTCATAATACCGAAAATATTCTTGATTATGTTCATGTTGATTTGTGGGGGTCGTCACGTATAACTTCTCATGGTGGTGCTCGTTACATGTTGACTATCATTGATGATAATTCACACAGAGTTTGGCCTTATTTTCTTAAGCAAAAATCAGATGCCTTTGAGTCTTTCAAGGTTTGGTAGACTATGGTTGAGAAGCAGACTGAGAGGAAGCTGAAAGTTTTGAGAACTGACAATGGTATGGAGTTTTGTTCTGGTGATTTTAACTCTTTCTACAGGAAGGAGGGCATTGTGAGGCACCACACTATACCATATTGTCACACCCGGTTTGAGAAGGCAAACCGAATGCGAACTATGTACGTGCCAGGATCAGAATTCACGTACACAGCGATTACATAAATGAACATCATCGCATAGTGCTCGAATAATAACATAAAAGAGTATTAACTTATTACATCACAGAGTCAGAGACATCCACATAGTCATCGACTTAACAGGTAAATCAAAGTGCTAAGCGAAACGCAGTAAAGTTAGGGCCTTCACAGGCAGCTGACTGGGGGTTTGCCGCCAACCCACACCTAGAACTCGTCGTAGTCTTGGAACTCCTGGAAGTCTCCTTCCATGACTTCGTCTTCTCCTGAGCAGTGGTTGCAATGTGGACAACCTGGTGTTTTGTGGTAAAGCAAGGATGAGTACGTTGATGGCCCGACCCATCACCCGTGACGCTGCTCGCGGTTGTCACTTCCACGACGCACTCGACACCTTGTTGCGCCGGGCTTTCGACCAGCACACCTGGTCGATCGAGTATCGTTGTGTAGTCTACCAGCACAGTCGCGGGAGGTACCCGGACCGCTGGGAGGCTACCTGCCTAGTATGCCGTCCGGAGGATGACCTCCGGGGTGTAGAGGCCTTCTCGGAGCATTACTCCATCTCCGAGAGGGACACTGCGGAGGCGGCTATGCAGGACGCAGCACGGCGTGCACTCTCCCAGTACTGTTCCTTATTTGGTGGGGTGTCCGACAGTCTTAACCTTAGGTACTACCCCCGCCGTCTTACTGGTAGCACAGAGAGTGTGGTTGTCTCGCCTATTGGTGAGGATAACCCTAAGTTGAGCCGCACAGTCAACCTAGTCGTTGTGCTTAACACCGAGCTGGACCACTCTCTGGACGAGCTGAGCAGGGCTCGAGCGGAAATTGCTGAGTTGCGTGCTGAGCTGGCAGAGCGCCGCCACCAGGAGGGTGGTTCCCCCGCTCCTGTTGGGACTCAGCACCCTTACCGCTCGCCGCCACGTGGTCACCACACCTATGGTTCCCCTGCCTGTAGGACCAGGATAGATCTGGGTCCTTAGATCGTTAGCGTCGGAGTTTGTAATAAATTCTTAAGTCAGTTGTCTCAGTGTTAGATGGTCAGTTTAGTTTGCTTATCAGTTGCTTCCATGCTTGTTATGATGAACTTGTGCTGGATTTGGATCTTTGTAATGACTGTTGCCAACATGTGGGCTTCCCCTGCAGCTTGGTTTAGCTAGTGATATTAATGAAGTCAGTTATTTAGTTGGGAAACCATTTACTTCTACTTTCCTTTTTATCTGAGAAGCTGTATTGGATCATATTGAGGATCAGTGAAGTTCTTTGTTCACTCAGTGTCATGAAGAATTCTGTATACCCTTTTCTTATGCTGAAGGATTGTAAGATCAATGCTGATGTGTGAATGTCTTCCACAGATGTCTGACAACAGACGTCGAGGTAACAGGCGTGTTCAGCAAGAGCAGCGTGTCCAGCAGGAGGAACCCCAGCAACACCGGAGGCAGCCTCCCCCGCCACCCCCGATGACAGTGGAGCAGATGTTCTTGATGCAAACTCAGGCAGTGCAGGCTATTGGGCAGGCTCTGGTAGCCATGCAGCAGGCTCAACAACAACCCCAACCCCAGTTACAAGTGCAGATGCCCTAGATGCCACGGGACAAACGTGGCGAATTCATGAGAGGGCACCCTCCTACCTTCGCCCACTCTGCCGACCCCATGGATGCAGAGGACTGGCTGCGTGCAGTGGAAAGGGAACTGCGCACCGCCCAATGTGATGACAGGGAGAAGGTTCTGTATGGCCCCAGCCAACTAAGGGGAGCAGCCCAGTCCTGGTGGGAGTCCTACCTCGCCACCCATGCCGACCCCGAAGCCCTCACTTGGGAGTAATTCAGAGAGAATTTCTGCAGGTACCATGTTCTAGAGGGACTGATGATCGTGAAGAAGGAGGAGTTTCTGGCTCTGAAGCAGGGACCCCTGTCTGTTAGTGAATACAGGGACAGGTTTCTACAGCTATCTCGTTATGCACCTGAGGATGTTAACACTGATGCTAAAAGGCAATACATTTTCATGAGGGGTTTGGTGGATCCCCTGCATTACCAGCTGATGAACCACACCTTCCCCACCTTCCAGCACCTGATCGATAGAGGAATCATGACCGAGAGGAAATGCAAGGAAATGGAAGATCGGAAGCGCAAGATGAGTGGACCACAGTCCAGGAGCAACAGCCGCCCTCGCTTCTCAGGAAGTTCATCTCAGCAAAGCAAGCCTGGTCAGCCACAGGGATACCAGCATCAAAGTCAGCGCCCGTACCAGCAGCAGTTTCAGAGGCAATACCCACAGCAGCAGCAGCAGTACCGTCAGAACAGCCACCAGGGAGGTAACCAGTATCAGAGGCAGAACAACCAGGCATCTCGCCTTCCTGCCCCAGCAGCGAATCAGAACAACCAAGCAGCCCCAGCACAAGGAGGAGGCAGAGGATGCTTCCACTGTGGAGAGCAAGGCCACTGGGCGATGCATTGCCTAAAGAAGATGGCGCAGCAGCAGACAAACCCCAATGCTCCAGCAAAGCAAGGTGTACCTCAACAGGCAACAGGTAATCGTGGCCATGCGTACAACCGTGGAAAGGTGAACCACTTGGAGGCCGAAGCGATCCAGGATGCACCAGATGTGGCAGTAGATATGTTCTCAGTCGAATCTCATCCAGCAAAAGTGCTATTTGATACTGGTGCAACTCATTCATTTGTCACTGCAACATGGGTAGAAATGCATAACATCTCCGTAGAGTCAATGATGCCGCCCATGAGGGTTAATTCGGTCGGTGGTAAAGTGCAAGCAGATAAGATATGCTCAAATGTAATGGTGGAAATAAGGGGGATAGGGTTCCCCAGCGACCGAATAGTAATAGACACCGCTGGGGTAGATGTCATCCTAGGGATGAATTGGTTAATGAAGTATGAAGCTGAGAGCACCTAGAGGGGGGGTGAATAGGTGATCCTGTGAAACTTCAAAAACTTAAGCCACAAAACTTGGTTAATTGTTAGCACAATAATTGCCAAGTGGCTAGAGAGGAGTCAAAACACAATAACCACAATAAATCAATCACAGAGATGGCACGGTGGTTATCCCGTGGTTCGGCCAAGACCAACGCTTGCCTACTCCACGTTGTGGCGTCCCAATGGACGAGGGTTGCAATCAACCCCTCTCAAGCGGTCCAAAGACCCACTTGAATACCACGGTGTTTTGCTTGCTTTACTCAATCCCGATTGCGAGGAATCTCCACAAATTTGGAGCCTCTCGCCCTTACACTTGAAATTCACAAAGAACACGAAGCAAGGGAGGGATTAGCAACACACACAAGACACAAGAATCAAAGTGTCAACACGCACACAAGTCGCAACAAGAGCTCGCAACACGACTCAATGAGTTCACAACTCCACTAGAGCTCTATATGCTATCACAATGAAACGAATGCGCGAAATCGATGTCTTGGTGCTTAGGAATGTTGTAGGAATGCTTGGTGTTCTCCTCCATGCGCCTAGGGGTCCCTTTTATAGCCCCAAGGCAGCTAGGAGCCGTTGAGAGCAATCTTGGAAGGCTGATCTTGCCTTCTGTCGACTGGCGCACCGGACAGTCCGGTGCACACCGGACATGTCCGGTGCCCGATTTCTTTCCAAAAACAGCGCAGTCGACCGTTGGCAGCCTGGGAGCCGTTGGTGCACTTGACATGTCCGGTGCACACCGGACAGTCCGGTGCCTTCTTCTAGCCGTTGGCTCGGCCACGTGTCCCGCGCAGATTGCGCGGCCGACCGTTGGCCCGGCCGACCGTTGGCTCACCGGACAGTCCGGTGCACACCGGACAGTCCAGTGAATTTTAGCCGTACGCCGTTGATGGTTTCCCGAGAGCGACGAGTTCGCCTGTGAGCGGCCCACCGGACAGTTCGGTGCACACCGGACAGTCCGGTGAATTTTAGCCGTACACCGCCGTCGAAGTCCCGAGAGCAGCCACTTTACCCAAGCTAGCCTGGCGCATCGGACAGTCCGGTGCACCCAGACTGGGCAGACTTTGGCTGTTCGAGCCATCTCTTCTCCAACTCGATTTTTTCTGTTTCCAGCACTTAGACACAATACATTAGTCCATAAAACAATGTACTAAGTCTGAGAAACGTACCTTTATCCTTGATTTGTACTTTGTCCACCATTTTACAATTAGGCACCTGTGTTGGGCACTAAATCACCAAAATACTTAGAAATGGCCCAAGGGCACATTTCCCTTTCAATCTCTCCCTTTTTGGTGATTTATGCCAACACAACATAAAGCAAGTAGAACAAGTACAAAATCAATTCAACTAAGAACTCAAAGTTGTTTTGATTCAAATTTGACATATATGGATCACTCTATGCCACCACTTGGTTTGTTTTTGCAAATCAAACTCAAATTCCTATCTCTAAGTCAAAACCACTTGTAGAGACATAAAGAGAGGTTTTCCAAAGAAATTTGATCAAGGATTTCAAAAACTCCCCCTTTTCAAAAACTCCCCCTTTTTCCCATAATCAACACTTCTCCCCACAAGAGGCCAACTTTTGACATAAGAGACAATAAAAGAGTTTTGACAAACCAACAGCTCTAATCTACTATTTTCAAAATTTTCTCAAGTGGTAGCTGATCCATCTATTGCTAGCTGATCCATCTATTGCTTTGGCCTTTATTTTCTCCCCCTTTGGCATCAAGCACCAAAACGGGATCAATCTTGGCCTATTAACCCCATTGCCTCACCAAAATCTTCAAATAAGAACACAAAGGCAATAAGAGTATGAAGATGAACTTGGAAAAGTTACTCTTTTCATCGAAGTGCAGTGGAAGTCTTGCATGGTCCAAGTCCACCTTTTCCCTTTCAATTTTCCTTGGAGACTAAAACAACGAAACTCAAGTACATGGTTAGTCTCAAAGGGTCAAGTTGTAGCACAGCTCCCCCTAAATATGTGCATTACTTGCAAACAGGACTTGTGAGGTCCAGGGAGTGTTTGTACAACTTGAGCACCACAATAAGCAACAAAATGCAGAATGAACATGATCAAAGGCATAAACACATGTATGCTACATTTCAATCCAAGTTCCGCGAATCTAAGATATTGAGCTCACTACGCAGCCTGCAAAAGGTCTTCTCATCTAGAGGCTTGGTAAAGATATCGGCTAGCTGGTTCTCGGTGCTAACATGAAACACTTCGATATCTCCCTTTTGCTGGTGGTCTCTCAAAAAGTGATGCCGGATGTCAATGTGCTTTGTGCGGCTGTGCTCAACAGGATTTTCCGCTATTCAGATAGCACTCTCATTATCACATAGGAGTGGGACTTTGCTCAGATTGTAGCCAAAGTCCCTGAGGGTTTGCCTCATCCAAAGTAGTTGTGCACAACACTGTCCCGCCGCAACGTACTCGGCCTCAGCGGTGGATAGGGCAACGGAGGTTTGTTTCTTAGAGTTCCATGACACCAGGGACCTTCCTAAGAATTGGCACGTCCCCGATGTACTCTTCCTATCGACCTTACATCCAGCATAGTCGGAATCTGAGTACCCAATCAAGTCAAAGTTAGACCCCTTTGGATACCAGATCCCGAAGCAAGGCGTAGCGACTAAATATCTAAGAATTCGCTTCACGGCCACTAAGTGACACTCCCTTGGATCGGATTGAAATCTAGCACACATGCATACACTAAGCATAATATCCGGTCTACTAGCACATAAATAAAGCAAAGAACCTATCATAGACCGGTATGCTTTTTGATCAACGAACTTACCTCCTTTGTTGAGGTCGGTGTGTCCGTCGGTTCCCATCGGAGTCTTTGCGGGCTTGGCGTCCTTCATCCCAAACTGCTTTAGCAAATCTTGCGTGTACTTCGTTTGGGAGATGAAAGTGCTGTCCTTGAGTTGCTTCACTTGGAACCCAAGGAAGTAGTTCAACTCGCCCATCATCGACATCTCGAATTTCTGCGTCATCACCCTGCTAAACTCTTCACAAGACTTTTGATTAGTAGAACCAAATATTATATCATCGACATAAATTTGGCACACAAAAAGATCACCATCGCAAGTCTTAGTAAAAAGAGTTGGATCGGCTTTCCCAACCTTGAAAGCATTAGCAATTAAAAAGTCTCTAAGGCATTCATACCATGCTCTTGGGGCTTGCTTAAGTCCATAGAGCGCCTTAGAGAGCTTACACACGTGGTCGGGGTACCGTTCATCCTCGAATCCAGGGGGTTGCTCCACGTACACCTCCTCTTTGATCGACCCGTTGAGGAAAGCGCTCTTCACATCCATTTGGTACAACCTGAAAGAATGGTGAGCGGCATATGCTAGCAAGATACGAATTGATTCTAGCCTAGCCACAGGAGCGAAAGTCTCCTCAAAGTCCAAACCTGCGACTTGGGCATAACCTTTTGCCACAAGCTGAGCCTTGTTCCTTGTCACCACCCCGTGCTCATCCTGTTTGTTGCGGAACACCCACTTGGTTCCCACAACATTTTGCTTGGGACGAGGCACCAGTGTCCAAACTTCATTGTGCTTGAAATTGTTGAGTTCCTCTTGCATGGCCAACACCCAGTCCGGATCTAGCAAGGCCTCTTCTACCCTGAAAGGCTCAATAGAAGAGACAAAAGAGTAATGCTCACAAAAATTAACCAATCTTGAACGAGTAGTTACTCCCTTGCTAATATCACCCAATATCTGGTCGACGGGATGATCCCTTTGAATCGTCGCTCGAACTTGGGTTGGAGGTGCCTGAGGTGCTTCTTCCTCTTCAATTTGAACATCCTGTGCTCCCCCTTGATCATGCACCTCCACTTGAGGTACCTGTTCATCATCTTGGGTTGGGGGGTGCACCATAGTTGAGGAAGACGGTTGATCTCGCTCCAGTTGTTCCTGAGGCCGTACATCTCCGATAGCCATGGTGCGTATCGCGGTCGTTGGAACATCTTCTTCATCTACATTATCAAGATCAACAACTTGCTCTCTTGGAGAGCCATTAGTCTCATCAAACACAACATCGCTAGAGACTTCAACCAAACCCGATGATTTGTTGAAGACCCTATACGCCTTTGTATTTGAATCATAACCTAATAAAAACCCTTCTACGGCTTTGGGAGCAAATTTGGAATTCCTACCCTTCTTCACTAGAATGTAGCATTTACTCCCAAATACACGAAAGTACGATACATTGGGTTTGTTACCAGTCAGCAGCTCATATGAAGTCTTCTTGAGGAGGCGGTGAAGATAGACCCTGTTGATGGCGTGGCAAGCCGTGTTCACGGCTTCCGACCAAAAGCACTCGGGGGTCTTGAACACTCCAAGCATAGTCCTTGCCATATCTATGAGCGTCCTGTTCTTCCTCTCTACCACACCATTTTGCTGAGGTGTGTAGGGAGCGGAGAACTCGTGCTTGATCCCCTCCTCCTCAAGGAACTCCTCCACTTGAAAGTTCTTGAATTCGGACCCATTGTCGCTCCTTATCTTCTTCACCTTGAGCTCAAACTCATTTTGAGCTCTCCTTAGGAAGCGCTTGAGGGTCCCTTGGGTTTCAGACTTATCCTGCAAAAAGAACACCCAAGTGAAGCGGGAAAAGTCATCAACAATAACTAGACCATACTTACTTCCTCCTATGCTCAGATAGGCGATAGGTCCGAAGAGGTCCATATGCAGCAGCTCCAGAGGTCTTGATGTTGTCATCACATTCTTGCTGTGATGTGCTCCTCCCACTTGTTTACCTGCTTGACAAGCTGCACAAGGTCTATCTTTTACGAAATGAACATTGGTTAGACCTATCACGTGTTCTCCCTTTAGAAGTTTGTGGAGATTCTTCATCCCCACATGTGCTAAGCGGCGATGCCACAACCAGCCCATGCAAGTCTTAGCCATTAAGCATGAATCTAGACCGGCCTCTTCTTTTGCAAAATCAACTAAGTAAAGTTTGCCGTCTAGTACACCCTTAAAAGCTAGTGAACCATCACATCTTATAAAGACAGACACATCTACATTTGTAAATAAACAGTTATATCCCATATTGCATAATTGACTAACAGATAGCAAATTATATCCAAGAGACTCTACTAAAAACACATTAGAGATAGAGTGCTCATTTGAGATTGCAATTTTACCTAACCCTTTTACCTTGCCTTGATTCCCATCACCAAATATTATTGAATCTTGGGAATCCTTATTCTTGACGTAGGAGGTGAACATCTTCTTCTCCCCCGTCATATGGTTTGTGCATCCGCTGTCGATAATCCAGCTTGAACTCCCAGATGCATAAACCTGCAAGGCAAATTTAGGCTTGGGTCTTAGGTACCCAACTCATGTTGGGTCCTACAAGGTTAGCACAAATATCCTTAGGGACCCAGATGCAAGTTTTGTCTCCCTTGCATCTTGCCCCTAATTTTCTAGCAACTATCTTCCTATCCTTTCTACAAATAGCAAAAGAAGCATTTAAAGCATGATATATTGTAGAAGGTTCATTTACTTTCCTAGGAACATTAACAACATTTCTCCTAGACATATTATGAACAACATTTCTCCTACCAACATTTCTATCATGCACATAAGAAGAACTAGAAGCAAACATGGCATGAGAATCAAAGGCATTATATGCATTACAACTCCTATAAGCATTTCTAGTTTGTCTCCTACCATGGTACATAAAAGCATGGTTCTTTTTAGCACTAGTTGCCATAGGGGCCTTCCCTTTCTCCTTGGCAGAGATGGGAGCCTTATGGCTTGTCAAGTCCTTGGCTTCCCTCTTGTAGCCAAGTACATCCTTAATTGAGGGGTGTCTACCAATCGTGTAGGCATCCCTTGCAAATTTTAACTTGTCAAATTCATTCTTGCTAGTCTTAAGTTGGGCATTAAGACTAGCCAATTCCTCATTTAATTTTGAAATTGAAACTAAGTGATCACTACAAGCATCAATGTCAAAATCTTTACACCTATTACAAGTTTCAACAATTTCTACACAAGAATTAGATTTACTAGCTACTTCTAGTTTAGCACTTAAATCATTATTAACACTTCTTAAAGTAGCAATAGTTTCATGACAGGAAGATAATTCACTAGAGAGTATTTCATTCCTTTTAATTTCTAGAGCAAGAGACTTTTGTGCTTCTACAAATTTATCATGTTCTTCATACAACAAATCCTATTGCTTTTCTAAAAGCATATTCTTATCATTCAAGGCATCAATCAACTCATTAATCTTATCAATTTTAGATCTATCTAATCCTTTGAATAAGCATGAGTAATCTATCTCATCATCACTAGACTCATCCTCACTTGAAGAAGCATAAGTACTAGTGTCATGAGTGCTTACTTTCTTCTCCCTTGCCATGAGGCAAGTGTGACGCTCGTTTGGGAAGAGGGATGACTTGTTGAAGGCGGTGGCGGCGAGTCCCTCATTGTCGGAGTCGGAGGAGGAGCAATCCGAATCCCACTCCTTGCCTAGATGTGCCTCGCCCTTTGCCTTCTTGTATGCCTTCTTCTTCTCCCTCTTGTTCCCTTGGTCCTGTTCACTATCATTGTCGGGACAGTTAGCAATAAAATGACCAAGCTTACCGCATTTGAAGCATGAGCGCTTCCCCTTGGCTTTGGTCTTGCTTGGCTGTCCCTTGCGACCCTTAAGCGCCGTCTTGAATCTTTTGATGATGAGGGCCATCTCTTCATCATTAAGCCTGGCCGCCTCAATTTGTGCCACCTTGCTAGGTAGCGCCTCCTTGCTTCTTGTTGCTTTGAGAGCAAGAGGTTGCGGCTCGTTGATCGGTCCATTCAAGGCGTCGTCCACGTACCTCGCCTCCTTGACCATCATTCGCCCGCTAACGAATTTTCCGAGGACTTCTTCGGGCGACATTTTGGTGTACCTGGGATTCTCACGAATATTATTCACCAAATGAGGATCAAGAACGGTAAAGGACCTTAGCATCAGTCGGACGACGTCGTGGTCCGTCCATCGCGTGCTTCCGTAGCTCCTTATTTTGTTGATAAGGGTCTTGAGCCGGTTGTATGTTTGAGTTGGCTCCTCGCCCCTTATCATCGCGAACCTTCCAAGCTCGCCCTCCACCAACTCCATTTTGGTGAGCAAGGTGACGTCGTTCCCCTCATGAGAGATCTTGAGGGTGTCCCAGATCTGCTTGGCATTGTCCAAGCCGCTCACCTTGTGATACTCGTCCCTGCACAAAGAGGCTAGCAACACAGTAGTAGCTTGTGCATTTTTATGAATCTGTTCATTAATAAACACAGGGCTATCCGAGCTATCAAATTTCATTCCACTTTCCACAATCTCCCAAATGCTTGGATGGAGAGATAACAAGTGAGTACGCATTTTGTGGCTCCAAAATCCGTAGTCCTCTCCATCAAAGTGAGGGGGCTTGCCAAGTGGAATGGGGAGCAATTGAGCATTTGAGCTATGCGGAATGCGGAATAATCGAAAGAAAAGTTTGAGTTAACCGTCTTTCGTCTGTCGTAGTCGTCGTTGTCCTTTTGGGAGGAGGAAGATTCGTCGCTGTCGTAGTAGACAATTTCCTTGATGCGCCTTGTCTTCTTCTTCCTCCCGTCTTTCTTTTTGTGGCCCGAGCCTGAGTCGATGGGCCTGTCATCATTGGGCTTGTTGACGAAGGACTCCTTCTCCTTGTCGTTGATCACCATCCCCTTGCCCTTAGGATCCATCTCTTCGGGCGGTTAGTCCCTTTCTTGAAGAGAACGGCTCTGAAACCAATTGAGAGCACCTAGAGGGGGGGGTGAATAGGTGATCCTGTGAAACTTCAAAAACTTAAGCCACAAAACTTGGTTAATTGTTAGCACAATAATTGCCAAGTGGCTAGAGAGGAGTCAAAACACAATAACCACAATAAATCAATCACAGAGATGGCACGGTGGTTATCCCGTGGTTCGGCCAAGACCAACGCTTGCCTACTCCACGTTGTGGCGTCCCAACGGACGAGGGTTGCAATCAACCCCTCTCAAGCGGTCCAAAGACCCACTTGAATACCACGGTGTTTTGCTTGCTTTACTCAATCCCGATTGCGAGGAATCTCCACAAATTTGGAGCCTCTCGCCCTTACACTTGAAATTCACAAAGAACACGGAGCAAGGGAGGGATTAGCAACACACACAAGACACAAGAATCAAAGTGTCAACACACACACAAGTCGCAACAAGAGCTCGCAACACGACTCAATGAATTCACAACTCCACTAGAGCTCTATATGCTATCACAATGAAACGAATGCGCGAAATCGATGTCTTGGTGCTTAGGAATGTTGTAGGAATGCTTGGTGTTCTCCTCCATGCGCCTAGGGGTCCCTTTTATAGCCCCAAGGCAGCTAGGAGCCGTTGAGAGCAATCTTGGAAGGCTGATCTTGCCTTCTGTCGACTGGCGCACCGGACAGTCCGGTGCACACCGGACATGTCTGGTGCCCGATTTCTTTCCAAAAACAGCGCAGTCGACCGTTGGCAGCCTGGGAGCCGTTGGTGCACTTGACATGTCCGGTGCACACCGGACAGTCCGGTGCCTTCTTCTAGCCGTTGGCTCGGCCACGTCTCCCGTGCAGATTGCGCGGCCGACCGTTGGCCCGGCCGACCGTTGGCTCACCGGACAGTCCGGTGCACACCGGACAGTCCGGTGAATTTTAGCCGTACGCCGTTGATGGTTTCCCGAGAGCGACGAGTTCGCCTGTGAGCGGCCCACCGGACAGTCCAGTGAATTTTAGCCGTACACCGCCGTCGAAGTCCCGAGAGCAGCCACTTTACCCAAGCCAGCCTGGCGCACCGGACACTGTCCGGTGCACCACCGGACAGTCCGGTGCACCCAGACTGGGCAGACTTTGGCTGTTCGAGCCATCTCTTCTCCAACTCGATTTTTTCTGTTTCCAGCACTTAGACACAATACATTAGTCCATAAAACAATGTACTAAGTCTGAGAAACGTACCTTTATCCTTGATTTGTACTTTGTCCACCATTTTACAATTAGGCACCTGTGTTGGGCACTAAATCACCAAAATACTTAGAAATGGCCCAAGGGCACATTTCCCTTTTAGAAGCGAACGTTAGCTGTGACAAGAGAACCGTAACATTGAAGTCCCCACCCGGAGAGAAGGTAGTGGCTGAGCTAAGGATGCCTAAAACAGCGAAAGGAGATTGTCACCAGATTTCGGTTGATAGCAAGGAGGCCGACCCGCTCGAGGCTATCAGGGTTGTGTCGGACTTCCCAGATGTGTTTCTCGAGGAACTAACGGGCATGCCACCCGAGAGAAAAGTCGAATTCGCCATAGAGCTTATCCCTGGCACCGCCCCCATTTCCAAAAGAGCCTATCGAGTGTCTGGACCAGAATTGGTGGAACTCAAGAAGTAGATAGATGAGCTGTTAGAGAAGGGTTACATCAGACCAAGTACCTCGCCTTGGGCCGCTCCGGTATTGTTTGTAGAGAAGAAAGATGGTACCAAAAGAATGTGTATAGATTACAGAGCCCTGAATGAAGTCACCATTAAGAACAAGTACCCCCCTAGCCAAGGATAGAAGATCTGTTTGACCAACTCAGAGGTGCCAGCGTATTATCGAAGATAGATCTGAGATCAGGTTACCATCAACTCAGAATCCGACCCTCAGACATACCGAAGACAGCATTCATCACCAAGTATGGGTTATATGAGTATACAGTTATGTCCTTTGGTTTGACAAATGCGCCAGCCTTCTTTATGTATCTGATGAACAGTGTGTTCATGGACTACCTAGACAAGTTTGTGGTAGTGTTCATCGATGATATCCTCATATATTCTCAAAGTGAGGAAGAACATGTGGAACATTTGAAGATGGTATTGCAAAGGCTACGAGAGCATCAGTTGTATGCCAAACTGAGTAAATGCGAGTTCTGGATTCATGAAGTCTTATTTTTGGGTCACATCATAAACCAAGATGGGTTAGCTGTGGATCCAAAGAAAGTAGCAGATATTCTGAACTGGAAAACACCAAAGGATGTTCGTGGAATCAAGAGTTTCATTGGAATGGTCGGATATTATAGGCATTTCATTGAAGGCTTTTCAAAGATTGCTAGACCAATGACAGCGTTGCTAGCGAAGAAAGTTGAGTTTAAGTGGACCCAAAAGTGCCAAGAGGCATTTGAAGAACTGAAGAATAGATTGACTACAACACCTGTATTGGTTCTGCCTGATGTTCACAAGCCATTCTCGGTGTACTGCGATGCTTCCTACACCAGATTGGGATGTGTGCTAATGCAAGAAGGAAGAGTTGTAGCATACTCATCTCGACAGCTGAAGATCCATGAGAGAAATTATCCCACACACGACCTGGAGTTGGCAGTAGTGGTTCATGCTTTAAAGACCTAGAGACATTACCTGTATGGGCAGAAGTGCGACATCTACACAGATCACAAAAGTCTGAAATACATATTCACCCAGTCAGAGTTAAACATGAGGCAGCGAAGATGGTTGGAATTGATCAAGGACTACGAGTTGGAGATACATTACCATCTAGGCAAAGCCAATGTTGTTGCAGATGCTCTGAGCAGGAAGAGTCAAGTCAATATGATGGCCACGTACCCAATGTCATATGAGTTAGCCAAGGAGTTCGACAGACTGAGTCTCGGTTTTCTGAACAGTACGCAAGGAGTAACAGTGGAATTAGAGCCCACCCTAGCGTGGGAGATCAAAGAAGGGCAGAAGGATGATGAAAACATCAACAAGATATGGCAGCTGATCTTCGAAGGAAGAGGCAAGGACTTTCGAGAGGATGAAGAGAGAGTAATATGGTTCAAGGACCGATTGTGTGTCCCCGACATCAAACCTATTCGGGAGTTGATCCTTAAGGAAGCTCATGAGACAGCCTACTCCATACACCCTGGAAGTGAAAAGATGTATCAGGATTTAAAAAGGAGGTTTTGGTGGTATGGCATGAAAAGAGAAATCGCAGAATATGTCGCCATCTGTGATAGCTGTCAAAGAACCAAAGCAGAGCATCAGAAGCCAGCCGGACTGTTGCAGCCATTGCAAATTCCTCAGTGGAAGTGGGATGAGATCGGGATGGATTTTATAGTTGGCCTACCTCGTACCCGGGCCGGCTATGATTCCATCTGGGTGGTTGTGGACCGCTTAACAAAGGTGGCCCATTTCATACCTGTGAAGACAACGTACACCGGAGCAACATTAGCCGAGTTATACATGTCCAGGATAGTCTGCCTACATGGTGTGCCGAAGAAGATAGTGTCAGATCGAGGAATACAGTTCACCTCTCATTTTTGGCAGCAACTACAAGAAGCTTTGGGCACGCATTTGAACTTCAGCTCGGCTTATCACCCGCAGACAGACAGTCAGACTGAAAGAACTAATCAGATTCTAGAAGATATGTTGAGAGCCTGTGCGTTGCAAGACAAGTCAGGATGGGACAAAAGGTTACCTTATGCAGAATTCTCCTACAACAATAGTTTCCAGGCTAGCTTGAAGATGTCACCGTTTCAGGCGCTCTATGGACGGAGTTGTAGGACTCCGCTGCATTGGGACCAGCCTGGGGAGAGACAGGTGTTTGGCCCCAACATTTTGCTTGAAGCCGAAGAGAATATCAAAATGGTTCGGGAGAACCTAAAGATAGCACAATCAAGGCAGCGAAGCTATGCTGACAGAAGGAGAAGAGAACTGAGTTTTGAAGTGGGAGATTATGTCTATCTGAAGGTGTCGCCTATTAGAGGAGTCAGAAGGTTCGGAGTCAAAGGCAAGTTAGCACCCCGGTACGTTGGACCATATCAGATTCAAGCAAAGCGTGGAGAAGTGGCCTACCAGCTCAACCTACCAGAAAGTTTGTCGGTAGTGCACGATGTGTTCCATGTGTCGCAATTGAAGAAGTGTCTGCGAGTACCAGAAGAACAGTTGCCAGTGGAGGATTTGGAAGTCCAAGAGGATCTGACATACATAGAGAAGCCAACACAAATTCTGGAGTTTGCAGACAGAGTCACCCGAAGGAACACCATTAGAATGTGCAAAGTCAGATGGGGTCACCACTCTGAGGAAGAGGCAACCTGGGAACGAGAAGATGATCTGAAAGCCAAATACCCTGAACTCTTTGCTGACCAACCTTGAATCTCGGGGCGAGATTCTTTTAAGGGGGATAGGTTTGTAACACCCTGAATTTAGGGTATAAAATTTCTTTGCTCATATTCACAAATTCAGGTGTTACTTCTCTCTTCTCATCTCCCCCAATCCCCTCTTTCTCTTTTCTATAGAAGTGGAGTGGTTATTTTTATTTGTAAATGTAATTATAATCTAGTAGGCTAAACTCCAAGGGAGTATGAAATGTTGCATCATGTTGAACCCTAAACTCCACTTTTGTTTGATGCATATGCTTGAGGGTGCTAATTTGAAATTGTGGCATATTTGGATTTGAGTCAAATGGAGTAAATAAAAAGAAAAGGGAAAACAATTTCCGAAATAAAAGAAAAAGGTAAAGTGGCCCGCAACCCCTTTTCCCCTCGGCCTTTCGGCCCAGCCAGCCCACCGCGCACGCGCCCACTCCCTCTTTCTCTCTCTGCCCCGGCGGGCCCGCCCTGTTGACGCTGCCGCTTCCCCTCCGCGTGCGCCCGCTCCCTCTCTCTCTGCTCGCGGGCCCCCTCTGTCAGCTCCCTCGTCCCCGCGTAACCGGCCTCCCGAGCTGCGCGCACACCGAGGGCTCCACGCCCACGTCGCACATCGAGCTCGCAACCGCCCCGCCCTCGGCCACTTGAGACCCCAGAGCCCCACTCACTCTCCCCCTCCCTCATTTGCACACCTGCAGAGCCTCATTTCAACCCCCCGCGCTGCGCGCACGCCAGGGAGGAGCCGCCGTTGTCCGCTGCCGTCCCGAGCCTGTTTCCCCGTCGGCGTCGGAGCCTTGCCGTGCCCTCTGCCACGGTGAGCTCTGCCTCGACGTCCGCAACTCAGGACACGCTCCAATTTCTCCTTTCCTTCCCTGATTTCCTCTGCCCGCGCTCACCCGCCGTCCTCCGCGCAGTCCCGGTGCCGCCGCCGTTGACCCGAGCCATCATCGCGCCTTCACCGCCACCGAGAGGTTCCTGGGGTACGCCTTGAGGTAAGGAACCTCCCCTGCCCTCTCCTTTTCCCTCCCTTGCTCTCTATTGTGCTTGATTTCTCGTCAAAGTCGGTTGGCGCCGCCGCCGAGCCGTCTCGCCGTGGGCCGCCACCCTCCGGTGCCCCTATCGCGACTTAGCCCTCGCCATTGGGTTCCCCGCGCCTTCCTCAACCTCCTAGACCATCTCGGTCGCCCTAAGACCCGCGGAGCCCCCGCGCCCCTTGTCTCCGGCGAGCTCCCCGCCGCGGGTACGAGCGCCGCCACCTCTGCTGGCCGGAGAAGGGGGCCGAAGCCGGCCGCCCGATCCTCGTCGTCCATCTCAGATCGGACGGTTCCTTTTTAAATAACCCAAGTCTAATCTTAACCGTCCGCCTGGAATCTGACGGCCTAGAGCCGCCCCCGCACCCCGCCTTCCTGTCGCTGGGCCCCGTTTATCAGCCGCCCGCGCCCGAGCCCCTGCCAGCGCGGCCCCGCCTGTCAGCCGCTCGTGCCCCCGCGCGCTCGCGCGCCTGCCCGCCGATCTAATCTCGAGCGTCGATCCGAGATCCAACGACCGAGGGAGCCCGATACCCCTTCGCCCGCACAAATTTCTTAAAGAGACCCTCAGTTTTCTGCAAATTAACCCGCCGTCCCTGGTATTTTGCAGATAGGTCCTCAGACTTTTATTTAATCAGGAATAAGTATTTAAAGAGTATTTTTAATCCCTAATCTTGTAAAATTCATAACTTTGTCATATGAACTCCAAATTAGGTGCTTCAAATTGCAAAATGTTCATAATGTTTTTATCTACCTGTTTAAAACAATGTTCCCCTGCTGTTTTTATGTCCCAATTAATAGTTGATCTCTAGTTTAGAATTAATGCTATTGGAATCCTAATAGAAATAAAATAAAGATGGTAGACTCTAATAAAAGTTGGAGTACTTAAGTTTATAGATTTAACACCATATAATGATTAACCCCACCACTAAACTAACTTTATCTGAACAATATGATAGTGACATAGACCTGGTTAGTGAATAATGAATCACTTTGTATAGTCATCTACCCTAGACCTAGGGAACACCATATTGCCAATCTGTTTCTATTTGAACCTGTGATCTCTCTGCTGCACATGTTTGGTATATTGCTCTTTTGTTATTTCCCAAGTGTATAGAATGAATGATTGCTTTGCGTAGACAACGAGCAGTCTGTGTTTCCCGAGGAAGTTGCAGGAGAAGTCCCTGAGCAGCAGCTTGGTGAAGGCAAGTGTCCTCTGACCCATTATGTCCCATTTACTTTATAATACACTGTCTCGCATACTATGAACAACCTAAGGATTTACTAGCTTTCTATTTACCTTGTCCTTGATTTACCTTTTTGGGTTACTATGGTTAGCTACATGCTAGCGCTTTACTTTAATCAACAAACATGATGAGATACAATGATGATACTATGATTTTATTCTGGATATGATGATATACTTGTGGCATTTAAGGGGGCTCGGGCTATTTCCCGAGTACCTCTCCGTAAGGACCTGTTCGTTGAGAGACCACCCGGGATATCAGTGCAACCATGAGGGTGAAATGGGGCGCCCTTAGCTAATTAATTAGAGGAACTAGAGGTGTAGTTGCTTCGTCGTCGTGCCGTCAATGGGGTCTAGGCACAGTGCTTGCTCTGCCGAGGCTGGGTGCCGAGGTTCTTTCGTTTTGCTTTTGTTAGTCACCCTCCTGCGGGGAGGGGTACTGTGTTTATCAAACTGGAGAAACCTAACGGGCGGCTATGACCTCTAGGGAATCTTTGTAAAAGCTACGTAGTGATACCCTGCCGGACCACCTAGGAAGTGATCAATGGGGAGTCATGATCCCCGGGCAAAACGGTAATCACGGCTCATGGGTAAAGTGTGCGACCTCTGCAGAGGGTAATGAAACTGATATATCAGCCATGCTCACGATTAAGAGCAGCCTTGGGATCCTCTTTGATTAGAGATACTCCAGATACACCTCAGATGATGACTTTAATGATGATGGTTAATGATGGTGACTTTAATTATGTACTCTAGTATTTCCTCTCTGAGGAGGTACTTTTTGGGATTATAGCTTGAGTTTTATGATAAAATCTGGCTTCTACTAATAATAAATACTTGACCAACTAAAAGCAACTTCTTGAGCCTAACCCCACATAAAAGCTAGTCCACTTCAGCCAAACGGGGCATTTGCTGAGTACGTTGATGTGTACTCATCCTTGCTTTACCACAAAACACCAGGTTGTCCACATTGCAACCACTGCTTAGGAGAAGACGAAGCCGTGGAAGGAGACTTCCTGGAGTTCCAAGACTAGACGAGTTCTAGGTGTGGGTTGGTGGCAAACCCCCAGTCAGCTGCCTGTGAAGGCCCTATCTTTACTGCGTTTCGCTTAGCACTTTGATTTACCCGTTAAGTCGATGACTATGTGGATGTCTCTGACTCTGTGATGTAATAAGTTAATACTCTTTTATGTTATTATTCGAGCACTATGCGATGATGTTCATTTATGTAATCGCTGTGTACGTGAATTCTGATCCTGGCACGTACATAGTTCGCATTCGGTTTGCCTTCTGAAACCGGGTGTGACACATATACGCCTCAGCAGAACGGTGTGGCAGAGCGTATGAACAGAACAATAATATCCAAGGCTCGGTGTATGTTGTCCAACTCAGGTTTGAGCCGAAAGTTTTGGGCTAAGGCCGCTTCCACTGCTTGTCATTTGATCAATTGTTCACCATCCACTGCTATCGATAAGAAAACTCCAATTGAGTTTTGGTCTGGTTCCCCCTATGATATTCTCAGTTGAGAGTGTTTGGTTGTACTGCATATGCACATGTTGATAATGGTAAACTTGAGCCTAGAGCAATTAAGTGTGTTTTCTTGGGTTATGGATCTGGTGTTAAAGCATATAAAGTGTGGAATCCTGATACACAGAAGGCATTTTTTAGTAGAAACGTTGTGTTCAATGAATCTGCTATGTTCCCTTCGGTTGTATCTACCAGTGCTACTAACCAGAATTCTGAGTCTATTAGTGTGCAGGTGGAGCACGGGGGGATGTTGATGATCATGCTCCACCATCTGCTGAACCTACTGAAAATTCACCTGCTGAAAATTCATCACTTGTTGTGGAGTCTCATCCTCAGTCTCTTGCTAAAGGCCGAGCTAGGAGGCAGATAGTTCGGCCCCAAAGACTGGTTGAAGAGTGCAATGTTGCTTTTGCTTTGGCTGTTGCTGAAGAAGTTGATAATGTTTAGGAACTATTGAATTATTCAGAAGCTATATTGTCTACTGATAGTGAAAAGTGGATGGGTGCTATGCATGAAGAAATGGAGTCTCTTGATAAGAATGGCACTTGGGAACTAGTTCGGCCGTCTTCTGGCAAAAAGGCAATTAAGTGCAAATGGATCTTCAAAAGAAAAGAAGGTATGACTCCAAAAGAGCCTCCACGCTTTAAATCAAGGCTAGTTGCCAAAAGTTTTAGTCAGATTCCAGGAATTGATTACTCTGATGTTTATTCTCCTGTTGTCAAGCATAGTTCAATTCGTATCTTTCTTAGTCTTGTTGCTGTACATGACTATGAGCTTGAGCAGTTAGATGTGAAAATTGCTTTCTTACATGGTGATTTGGAGGAGGATATTTATATGGACCAGCCTGAGGGGTTCATTGTTCCTGGAAAAGAAGACTATGTGTGCAGGTTGAAGAAGTCCTTATATGGTCTGAAACAATCTCCCAGACAGTGGTATAAGAGGTTTGATTCATTTATGCTTTCTAATGGCTTTAAGAGGTCTCAATATGATAGCTGTGTTTATCTAAAATTTGTTAATGGATCACCTACATATTTGCTGCTATATGTTGATGATATGTTGATTGCTGCCAAGAGCATGAAGGAAATCACTGCTTTAAAGGCACAGCTTAGTAGTGAATTTGATATGAAGAATCTGGGTGCTGCAAAGAAAATCCTTGGCATAGAGATAGTCAGGGATAGGAAGTCTAGACTGCTGTACTTGAGCCAGAAGAATTATATTGAGAAGGTCCTTCATCGTTTCAACATGCAAAATGCTAAACCTGTGAGTACTCCGTTGGCTCCTCATTTTAAACTGTCTGCTAAACAATATGCTGAAACTGATGCTAAGCTTGAATATATGTCAAAAGTTCCATACTCTAGTGTTGTTGGGTCACTCATGTATGCTATGGTTTGCTCTCGTCATGTTTTGTCTCATGCTATGAGCGTTGTTGCTAGATACATGCCTAATCCTGGTAAAAAGCATTGGAAAGCTGTTCAGTGGATTTTCAGATATCTACGTAGTTCTTCTAGTGCTTGTTTATATTTTGGTAAATCTGGAGATGGTCTGGTTGGCTATGTTGATTCAGATTATGGTGGTGATTTAGACAGGAGGAGTTCTCTTTCAGGTTATGTCTTTACTGTTGGAGATTGTGCTGTGAGTTGGAAAGCTCGTTTATAGGATACTGTTGCTTTGTCTACCACAGAAGCTGAGTATATGGTAATTGCAGAAGTTACTAAGGAAGCCTTATGGTTGAAAGGTATATATTCAGAGCTATGTGGAATTAAGTCTTGCATTACCATCTATTGTGATAGTCAGAGTGCTATTCATCTCACCAAAGATCAGATGATTACTAAGAAATCCAAACATATTGATATTCGTTATCACTTCGTTCGTGATATCATTGAAAAAGGTTTGGTGAAGGTATGCAAGATCAGTACTCATAATAATCCTGCAGATATGATGACAAAGCATGTTTCTGTTGCTTGGTATTATAAATTAGCCCTTAGTGGCTGTTGGCGCCGGCAATATGATGATGCATTTGTTTAAGGTGGAGTTTGCTATTATGATGCTACAATGAATTTGTCTCAAGGTGGAGTTTGTTAAGTTTGTGATTCAAAATTCTGAAGAAGTCGGCCAAGTTGGCGAGCGAAGCGGAGGCCCGTCGCCGGGAGGCTTGGGTCGGATCGTTTCCCTACTCGTTTTAGGGTTTCAACTCTATAAATATCTTTGTAAGCCGCAGGAGATAATTGAAAGGGAAATAGGCTTTGAACCTTTTCCTAAATGATTTTGGTGGTTGAAATGCCCAACACAAATAATTGGACTAACTAGTGCTCTAGAGTATATGTTCTACAGGTGCCAAAGGTTCAACTCAAAACCAGTACAAAGATTAAAAGGGTTCAAGAAGAAAGGAGCAAAGGAAACCGAAGTGCTCCCTGGTCTAGCGCACCGGACTGTCCGCTGTGCCACCGGACAGTGTCCGGTGTGCCAGGGAGGATCGACTTCAAACTCTTCACCTTCGGGTTTCCCAGGCGCACCTCCGCTATAATTCACCGGATTGTCCGGTGTGCACCGGACTGTCCGGTGCACCAGCGGAGCAACAGTCACCTGCGCGCAACGGTCGACTCTGACAGTGAACAGTACAGAACAGTACACGCGACAGAAGTCAGAGCAGTTGGTCAGAGGGGCACCGGACTGTCTGGTGTCGCACCGGACTGTCCGGTGCCACATGAGGACAAAGCCTCCAACGGTCGACTAGCTCCAACCCTAACGTAGAGGATGACGTGGCGGCACACCGGACACTGTCCAGTGGCGCACTGGACTGTTCGGTGCGTCCATCGCCAGCAGCCTTCTCCAACGGCTACAATTTGGTTGGTGGCTATAAATACCACCCCAACCGGCCACTTCAAAGTGGGGGAGCCCAAGCAACATTCCAAGTCATCTAGTTGACATACTTAAGCCCTCCCAACCACACATATTCATTGATCCATCCTATACACAAGATTTAGACCACTACAACTAACACAAGTGCCACAAAGGAGAGAGCAAGCAAAAGAAAGCCTCTCGTGTGAGTTTAGCTCTAGTGCCTTGTGAGATTCTTTGAGAGAAAGTGTGTGCTACATCTTGCGTTCATTTGCGCGTGGAGTTTTGACTCCCATTGAACTTCCTCCAAAGTTTTGGAGGCTTGTAAAGCTAGCAAGAGACACCATAGAGTGTGGTGGTCCTTGTGGGGTCTTAAGTGATCCTTGAGAAAAAGAAGAGCTCGCCGGTCTTGTGTGATCGGTGGAGAGAGGGAAAGGGTTGAAAGAGACCCGTCCTTAGTGGACTCCTCAACGGGGACTAGGCCTTCAAGGGCCGAACCTCGGTAAAACAAATCACCCGTGTCTTGTGTGCTTATTGCTTGTGATTTGTTTGTTCTTTCCCTTTCTAAGTTTTTCTTGCACTATTCTTTGCTAATACTATTTGGTGTTGCTTTAAGTTAAATTCTCATTTAGTGAAGCAACACCTTGCAAGAAAGAACTTGTGTTATTGCTCTTCTTATCTAAGCCCCCTTGCTTTATTCTCATAGACTTGTTAGTAGTATTGATTTATCAATTCCGCATTATTTAAAAGCAATACTCTTTACAAGCAAAGACTTAATTTTTATACTCCGATAATTGTATATCTTATTCTAACCACTAATCAAAGGGATCTAGTTGGGGGATAAAGTTTTAATTTCCAGGTTTCGCCTATCCACCCCCCTCTAGGCGACTTTCAATTGGTATCAAAGCAAGGCACTTCTTTTGAGTCTAACAACTCGAAGTGATAGCTCGAAGAAGATCCCAAAAGAACAAGAAGACCAAGGAGAACAAGGAGGTAACTCTTGAGATATTACTTCCTGATTGTTCTAATTATGATTCATGGTCTACTAGGGTGATAAATGCCTTTAGGACCATAGATCCACAATTAGAACAAATTATAGACAAGAGTATCTTTCCCTCTAGTTATAATAAAAAAATTATTTCGGAGGAAGATCAAAGATGTTTTCGCTTAAACTACCTAGCTTATGACATCTTAAGTAATTCTCTTAGCAATGAAGATTATCGTGCCTTCATATCATATTATAATGAATCCATTCATGATGCGCATGATATTTGGACTAGAATTAAAATCAAAGTTGATGAGTCCAAACATGATAGTTCATTTTGTGCTTCTACTTCTTTTGGTCTTTGTGATACTAACCCTTGCAAGGAAGAAGAAGAAAATGAACGATGGAGACCAAACGATGAATTCACCTCTCCAAAAGGTTTGTCTTCCCATTTCGATTCCCACATATGTTGTGTGGCTAATGAAAATGATAGCGGAAGCACAAATGAGGATGAGGAGGAAGAAAGAAACTTCATCCAACTCTACGCTCGCCTAAGCCAAGAAGATAAGGCAGTCATGCTCAAACTTCTAGAAAGAGCGAGAGAGCAAAGCGAAGCTCGTCAAAGGCTAGAAAATGTCCTCTCCATGAAAATGCTGCACTTTGACGAGTTGACTAAAGAACATGAGGAGCTAAAGTGTTCTCATGTTGATTTGGTCCAAAGGTATGAAACTATTTCAATTGAGCAAGATAACGCTTTACATTGTATCGCTCAATTAGTAAATAGGAATGCCTTGCTTAAGGACCAAGTAGAAAAGCTAAAAGATGAAAATCTAGCTTTTCAAGAAAAATATGATATGCTCCTATGTTCTCATGAAAATCTTATGGATGATCATATCATATTAAATATTACTCATGAGGTTGTGATAGAAAACTTAAAATCCCAACAAGCTCACTCATGCACATGTATTCAAATTGAAACTACATTATCATGTGCTAATTGAGAGCACCTAGAGGGGGGGGGGGTGAATAGGTGATCCTGTAAAACTTGGGACTTAATGCCACAAAAACTTGATTAGGCGTTAGCACAATAATGCCAAGTGGCTTAGAGAAGAGTCTTAGCAAAACACAACAACCACAAGAGGATCAACACAGATAGACACAGTGGTTTATCCCATGGTTCGGCCAAGTACCAAACTTGCCTACTCCACGTTGTGGCATCCCAACGGACGAGGGTTGCAATCAACCCCTCTCAAGCGGTCCAAAGACCCACTTGAATACCACGGTGTTTTGCTTAGCTTTACTATATCCCGCTTGCGAGGAATCTCCACAAATTGGAGTCTCTCGCCCTTACAAAGATGTTCACAAAGAAGCACGGAGTAAGGGAGGGATGAGCAACTCACACAAGACACAAAAATCACAGCAAATACGCACACACAAGACCCAGACTTGAGCTCAAAAGACTATCACGAGGTTCTCACTAGAACGGAGCTCAAATCACTAAGAATGTCGAACAAGTGCGCAAGAATGAAGTGTGAGTGATCAACAATGCTCTAAGGATGCTTGGTGTTCTCCTCCATGCGCCTAGGGGTCCCTTTTATAGCCCCAAGGCAGCTAGGAGCCGTTGAGAGCATTCCAGGAAGGCAATTCTTGCCTTCAGTCGCCTGGCGCACCGGACAGTCCGGTGCACCACCGGACACTGTTCGGTGCGGATTTCCTTCCTTATTTGGCGAAGCCGACCGTTCGAGATTCAGAGCCGTTGGCGCACCGGACACTGTCCGGTGCACACCGGACAGTCCGGTGCCCCCTTCTAGCCGTTGGCTCGGCCACGTGTCCCGCGCAGATCGCACGGCCGACCGTTGGCCCGGCCGACCGTTGGCTCACCGGACAGTCCGGTGCACCACCGGACAGTCCGGTGAATTATAGCCGTACGCCGTTAATCATCTCCCGAGAGCGACGAGTTCGCCTGTGAACGGCTCACCGGACAGTCCGGTGCACCACCGGACAGTCCGGTGATTTATAGCCGTACACCGCCATCGAAGTCCCGAGAACAGCAAGTTCACCAGAGCTAGCCTGGCGCACCGGACACTGTCCGGTGCACCACCGGACAGTCCGGTGCACCCAGACCGAGCAGACTTTGGCTGTACAAAGCCATCTCTTTTCCAATTCGATTTTTCCTGTTTCTAGCACTTAGACAGAGAGCATTAGTCTTCAAAACAATGTACTAAGTCTTAGAAACATACCTTTACTCTTGATTTGCACTTTGTCCAACATTTGGCATATATTTTCACTTAAGCACTTGTGTTGGCACTCAATCACCAAAATACTTAGAAATGGCCCAAGGGCACATTTCCCTTTCAATCTCCCCCTTTTTGGTGATTTATGCCAACACAACAAAAAGCAACTAATAGAAGTGCAACATCAATACAAATGAGAACTCAAAATTGTTTTGATTCAAATTTGGCATATATGGATCACTCTTTGCCACCACTTGGTTTGTTTTTGCAAATCAAACACAATTTCCTATCTCTAAGTCAAATTCACTTGTAGAGACATAAAGAGAGGTATTCCAAAAGAAATTGATCAAAGATTTCAAAAACTCCCCCTTTTTCCCATAATCAACATTTCTCCCCACAAGAGGCCTACTTTTGACAAGAGAGACAATAAGAGAGTTTTGACAAACCAAAAGCTCTATTCTACTATTTTCAAAATTTCTCAAGTGGTAGCTGATCCATTTATTGCTTTGGCCTTATTTTCTCCCCCTTTGGCATCAAGCACCAAAACGGGATCAATTTTGGCCCTTGAACCCCATTGCCTCACCAAAATCTTCAAATAAGAATACAATGGCAATAAGAGTACATGAGATGAACTTGGAATAAGTTACCCTCTCATCGGAGTGCAGTGGAAGTCTTTCATGGTCCAAGTCCACCTTTTCCCTTTCAAACCTCCTTTGAGACTAAACCAAGCAAACTCAAGCACACGGTTAGTCTCAAAGGGTCAAGTTGTAGCACATCTCCCCCTAAATATGTGCATCACTTGCAAAAGGACTTGTGAGGTCCGGGGAGTGTTTGTACAACTTGAGCACCACAAGTAAACAACAAAATGCATAAGGAACATGATCAAGGCATAAATACATGTATGCTATAAATCAATCCAAGTTCCGCGAATCTAAGACATTTAGCTCACTATGCAGCCTGCAAAAGGTCTTTTCATCTAAAGGCTTGGTAAAGATATCGGCTAGCTGGTTCTCGGTGCTAACATAAAACACTTCGATATCTCCCTTTTGCTGGTGGTCTCTCAAAAAGTGATGCCGGATGTCAATGTGCTTTGTGCGGCTGTGCGCAACAGGATTTTCCGCTATGTGGATAGCACTCTCATTGTCACATAGGAGTGGGACTTTGCTCAGATTGTAGCCAAAGTCCCGGAGGGTTTGCCTCATCCAAAGTAGTTGCGCGCAACACTGTCCTGCGGCAACATACTCGGCCTCAGCGGTGGATAGGGCAACAGAAGTTTGTTTCTTAGAATTCCATGACACCAGGGACCTTCCTAAGAATTGGCACGTCCCCGATGTACTCTTCCTATCGACCTTACATCCAGCATAGTCAAAGTCTGAATATCCAATCAAGTCAAAGTTAGACCCCTTTGGATACCAGATCCCGAAGCAAGGCGTAGCGACTAAATATCTAAGAATTCGCTTCACGGCCACTAAGTGACACTCCCTTGGATCGGATTGAAATCTAGCACACATGCATACACTAAGCATAATATCCGGTCTACTAGCACATAAATAAAGCAAAGAACCTATCATAGACCGGTATGCTTTTTGATCAACGAACTTACCTCCTTTGTTGAGGTCGGTGTGTCCGTTGGTTCCCATCGGAGTCTTTGCGGGCTTGGCGTCCTTCATCCCAAACCGCTTTAGCAAATCTTGTGTGTACTTCATTTGGGAGATGAAAGTGCTGTCCTTGAGTTGCTTCACTTGGAACCCAAGGAAGTAGTTCAACTCGCCCATCATCGACATCTCGAATTTCTGCGTCATCACCCTGCTAAACTCTTCATAAGACTTTTGATTAGTAGAACCAAATATTATGTCATCGACATAAATTTGGCACACAAATAAATCACCATCACAAGTCTTAGTGAATAAAGTTGGATCGGCTTTCCCAACCTTGAAAGCATTAGCAATTAAAAAGTCTCTAAGGCATTCATACCATGCTCTTGGGGCTTGCTTAAGTCCATAGAGCACCTTAGAGAGCTTACACACGTGGTCGGGGTACCGTTCATCCTCGAAGCCAGGGGGTTGCTCCACGTACACCTCCTTGATCGGCCCGTTGAGGAAAGTGCTCTTCACATCCATTTGGAACAACCTAAAAGAATGGTGAGCGGCATATGCTAGCAAAATACAAATTGATTGTAGCCTAGCCATAGGAGCAAAAGTCTCCTCAAAGTCCAAACCTGCGACTTGGGCATAACCTTTTGCCACAAGTCGAGCCTTGTTCCTCGTCACCACCCCGTGCTCATCCTGTTTGTTGCGGAACACCCACTTGGTTCCCACAACGTTTTGCTTGGGACGAGGCACCAGTGTCCAAACTTCATTACGCTTGAAGTTGTTGAGCTCTTCCTGCATGGCCAACACCTAGTCCGGATCTAGCAAGGCCTCTTCTACCCTGAAAGGCTCAATAGAAGAGACAAAGGAGTAATGCTCACAAAAATTAACTAATCTAGAACGAGTAGTTACTCCCTTGCTAATGTCACCCAAAATTTGGTCGACGGGATGATTCCTTTGAATCGTCGCTCGAACTTGGGTTGGAGGTGCCGGTTGTGCTTCTTCCTCCCTCACATGATCATCTTGTGCTCCCCCTTGATCACACGCCTCCTCCTGATGAACCTGTTCATCGTTTTGAGTTGGGGGATGCATCATTGTTAAGGAAGAAGGTTGATCTTGCTCCAATTGTTCCTGTGGTCACACATCGCCAATCGCCATGGTGCGCATTGTGGCCGTTGGAATGTCTTCTTCATCTACATCATCAAGATCAACAACTTGCTCTCTTGGAGAGCCATTAGTCTCATCAAATACAATGTCGCTAGAGACTTCAACCAAACCCGATGATTTGTTGAAGACCCTATACGCCTTTGTATTAGAGTCATAACCTAATAAAAACCCTTCTATAGCTTTGGGAGCAAATTTAGAAGTTCTACCTTTCTTCACAAGAATATAACACTTGCTCCCAAATACACGAAAGTAAGACACATTGGGTTTGTTACCGGTTACAAGCTCATACGAAGTCTTCTTGAGGAGGCGGTGAAGGTAGACCCGGTTGATGGCGTGGCAAGCCGTGTTCACGGCTTCCAACCAAAAGCGCTCGGGGGTCTTGAACTCTCCAAGCATTGTCCTCGCCATATCAATGAGCGTCCTGTTCTTCCTCTCTACCACACCATTTTGCTGTGGTGTGTAGGGAGCGGAGAATTCGTGCTTGATCCCTTCCTCCTCAAGGTACTCCTCCACTTGAAGGTTCTTGAACTCGGACCCATTGTCGCTCCTTATCTTTTTCACCTTGAGCTCAAACTCATTTTGAGCTCTCCTTAGGAAGCGCTTGAGGGTCCCTTGGGTTTCAGATTTGTCCTACAAAAAGAATACCCAAGTGAAGCGGGAAAAATCATCAACTATAACAAGACCATACTTACTTCCTCCTATACTTAGATAGGCGACGGGTCCGAAGAGGTCCATATGAAGCATCTCCAAAGGTCTTGATGTGGTCGTCACATTTTTGGTGTGATGAGAGCCTCCCACCTGTTTGCCTGCTTGACAAGCTGCACAAGGTCTATCTTTTTCGAAATGCACATTAGTTATACCTATCACGTGTTCTCCCTTTAGAAGCTTGTGAAGGTTCTTCATCCCCACATGTGCTAAGCGGCGATGCCACAACCAGCCCATGCTAGTCTTAGCAATTAGGCATGCATCTAGACCGGCCTCCTCTTTTGCAAAGTCAACTAAATAAAGTTTGTCGTCTAGTACACCCTTAAAAGCTAATGAACCATCACTTCTTCTAAAGACAGACACATCTACATTTGTGAATAAACAATTATATCCCATATTGCAAAGTTGACTCACAGACAACAAGTTATATCCAAGCGACTCAACTAAAAACACATTAGAAATAGAGTGCTCGGATGAAATAGCAATCTTTCCTAACCCTTTTACCTTGCCTTGGTTCCCATCACCGAATATTATTGAATCTTGGGGATCCTTGTTCTTGACATAGGAAGAGAACATCCTCTTTTCCCCCGTCATGTGGTTTGTGCATCCGCTATCGATAATCCAGCTTGAGCCCCCGGATGCATAAACCTGCAAGGCAGATTTAGGCTTGGGTCTTAGGTACCCAACTCATGTTGGGTCCTACAAGGTTAGTTACAATAGTCTTAGGGACCCAAATGCAAGTTTTGTCTCCCTTACATTTGGCTCCTAACTTCTTAGCAATTACCTTCTTACCCTTTCTACAAATAGCAAAGGAAACATTGCAAGCATAATAAATTGTAGATGGTTCATTCATTACTTTCCTAGGAACATGAACAACATTTTTTCTAGGCATAGCATTTTTCCTAGCAACATTTCTATCATGCATAATAGAAGAACTAGAAGCAACCATGGCATGAGAATCAAAAGCATCATAACTTCTAAAAGCATTCCTAGACTGTCTCCTATCATGATACATGAAAGCATGGTGCTTATGAGCACTACTAGCCATAGGGGCCTTCCCTTTCTCCTTGGCGGAGATGGAAACCTTATGGCTTGTTAAGTTCTTGACCTCTCTCTTGAAGCCAAGACCATCCTTAATTGAGGGGTGTCTACCAATCGTGTAGGCATCCCTTGCAAATTTTATTTTATCAATTTCACTTTTGCTAGTCTTAAGTTGGGCATTAAGACTAGCCACTTCATCATTTAATCTAGAAATTGAAGCTAGGTGTTTGCTACAAGCATCAACATTAAAATCTTTACACCTATTGCAAATTACAACATACTAGCTATTTCTAACTTAGCATTCAAATCATCATTTATACTCCTTAAGCTAGAAATTGTGTCATGGCAAGTAGATAGTTCACAAGAAAGCATTTCATTCCTTTTAACTTCTAAAGCATGAGATTTTTGTGCCTCGACAAATTTATCATGTTCTTCATACAACAAATCCTCTTGCTTTTCTAATAACCTATTCTTATCATTCAAGGCATTAATTAATTCATTAATTTTATCAACCTTGGTTCTATCTAGGCCCTTGAATAAACATGAATAATCTATTTCATCATCATCACTAGACTCGTCCTCACTTGAAGAAGCATAAGTAGTATTTCGAGTACATACCTTCTTCTCCTTCCCATGAGGCATGTGTGACGCTCGTTGGGGAAGAGGGCCGATTTGTTGAAGGCGGTGGCGGCGAGTCCTTCATCGTCGGATGAGGAGAAATCCGAGTCCCACTCCTTGCCAAGATGTGCCTCGCCCTTAGCCTTCTTGTACTTCTTCTTCTTTTCCCCTTTCTTCTCTTGTTCCTGGTCACTATCATTATCGGGACAATTAGCGATAAAATGACCAATCTTACCGCACTTGAAGCATGAGCGCTTCCCCTTCGTCTTGTTCTTGTTAGGCTGCCCCTTGCGACCCATTAGCGCCGTCTTGAAGCGCTTGATGATGAGGGACATCTCTTCATCATTAAGCCTGGCCGCCTCAACTTGCGCCACCTTGCTAGGTAGCGCCTCCTTGCTACTCGTTGCCTTGAGAGCAACGGGTTGAGGCTCATGGATTGGGCCATTTAGCGCATTCCATCGTCCACGTATCTCGCCTCCTTGATCATCATTCGCCCGCTTACGAACTTCCCAATAACTTCTTCGGGCGACATCTTGGTGTACCTAGGATTTTCACGAATATTGTTCACCAGATGTGGATCAAGTACAGTAAAAGACCTTAGCATTAGACGAACGACGTCGTGGTCCGTCCATCGCGTGCTTCCGTAGCTCCTTATTTTGTTGATGAGGGTCTTGAGCCGGTTGTATGTTTGGGTTGGTTCTTCTCCCTTTATCATTGCAAATCTCTCGAGCTCGCCCTCCACCAACTCCATTTTGGTGAGCATGGTGACGTCGTTCCCCTCATGTGAGATCCTGAGGGTGTCCCAGATCTGCTTGGCATTGTCCAAGCCGCTCACCTTATTGTACTCTTCCCTGCACAAAGATGCTAAAAGGATAGTAGTAGCTTGTGCATTTCTATGGATTTGTTCATTTATAAACATGGGACTATCCGAGCTATCAAATTTCATTCCACTCTCTACAATCTCCCATATGCTTGGATGGAGAGAGAACAAGTGACTATGCATTTTGTGACTCCAAAATCCGTAGTCCTCCCCATCAAAGTGTGGAGGTTTGCCAAGTGGAATAGAGAGTAAATGATCATTGGTACTTTGTGGAATACAGGAATAATCAAAGGAAAAGTTTGAATTAACCGTCTTCCTTCTCTCGTAGTCGTTGTCGTCGTCCTTTTGGGAAGAGGAAGATTCATCGCTGTCGTAGTAGATTATCTCCTTGATGCGCCTTGTCTTCTTCTTCTTCCCATCTTTTCGTTTATAGCCCGAGCCCGAGTCGGTAGGCTTGTCATCCTTCGGCTCGTTGACGAAGGACTCCTTCTCCTTATCATTGATCACAATCCCCTTGCCCTTAGGATCCATCTCTTCGGGCGATTAGTCCCTTTGTGAAGAGAACGGCTCTGATACCAATTGAGAGCACCTAGAGGGGGGGGTGAATAGGTGATCCTATAAAACTTGAGACTTAATGCCACAAAAACTTGATTAGGCGTTAGCACAATAATGCCAAGTGGCTTAGAGAAGAGTCTTAGCAAAGATAGACACAGTGGTTTATCTCGTGGTTCGGCCAAGTACAAAACTTGCCTACTCCATGTTGTGGCGTCCCAACGGACAAGGGTTGCAATCAACCCCTCTCAAGCGGTCCAAAGACCCACTTGAATACCATGGTGTTTTGCTTAGCTTTATTATATCCCGCTTGCGAGGAATCTCCACAAATTGGAGTCTCTCGCCCTTACAAAGATGTTCACAAAGAAGCACGGAGTAAGGGAGGGATGAGCAACTCACACAAGACACAAAAATCACAGCAAATACGCACACACAAGACCCAGACTTGAGCTCAAAAGACTATCACGAGGTTCTCACTAGAACGGAGCTCAAATCACTAAGAATGTCAAACAAGTGCGCAAGAATGAAGTGTGAGTGATCAACAATGCTCTAAGGATGCTTGGTGTTCTCCTCCATGCACCTAGGGTCCCTTTTATAGCTCCAATGCAGCTAGGAGCCGTTGAGAGCATTCCAGGAAGGCAATTCTTGCCTTCAGTCGCCTGGCGCACCGGACAGTCCGGTGCACCACCGGACACTGTCCGGTGCGGATTTCCTTCCTTATTTGGCGAAGCCGACCGTTGGAGATTCAGAGCCGTTGGCGCACCGGACAGTCCGGTGCACCCTTCTAGCCGTTGGCTCGGCCACGTGTCCCGCGCAGATCGCGCGGCCGACCGTTGGCTCACCGGACAGTCCGGTGCACCACCGGACAGTCCGGTGAATTATAGCCGTACGCCGTTAATCATCTCCCAAGAGCGACGAGTTCGCCTGTGAACGGCTCACCGGACAGTCCGGTGATTTATAGCCGTACACCACCGTCGAAGTCCCGAGAACAGCAAGTTCACCAGAGCTAGCCTGGCACACCGGACACTGTCCGGTGCACCACCGGACACTGTCCGGTACACCACCGGACAGTTCGGTGCACCCAGACTGGGCAGACTTTGGCTGTACAAAGCCATCTCTTTTCTAATTCGATTTTTCCTATTTCCAGCACTTAGTCACAGAGCATTAGTCTTCAAAACAATGTACTAAGTCTTAGAAACATACCTTTACTCTTGATTTGCACTTTGTCCAACATTTGGCATATATTTTCACTTAAGCACTTGTGTTGGCACTCAATCACCAAAATACTTAGAAATGGCCCAAGGGCACATTTCCCTTTCACTAATGCTTGTTGTGCGTCGACAAGCAAATCTTCCTTTGAGCTAGAATTTGCAGGAACAAATGATGATTGTTGGGGGCTTGTTCTCAAATGCTAAGAGTTAAGAACAAGGCAACATAGAAAATGTTAAGTGTTAAAGTCCTTCGTCCTCCAAAACATTATATCCCTTCAGGATATAAAGAATTTCGGACGAAGGTTACGAAGGACGTACCTTCGTGAGTATAATAATAAGCAACGAAGTGTTCATACAAATCATGAGATATAAAATAAACATTTAAATATTATCATAGAATCATCTCCATTTTTATTATCATGAATGAATATAAATGACTTCAAATTACAAATGTACCTTCGGTCCTGAGGAGGGCAAAAGTACAGGTGTGATGCGAAAGCGAATGTCAAGTTCGCGTGAACAGCACGGGGGTACTGTTCATCTATTTATAGACACAGGACACAGCCTGTGACGAATTACAATTATGCCCCTTACAAAGGTTTACAACATTGACTCAGACCCCTATGGATAAAAAGGTCATTCTATCTCTATGTCGGTTTGTAATGCCGAAGCTCCATGAAAAGGAACCTTCGGCCATCTCCTGGGAACAACTTCAGCCGAAGCTGCTTCTTCGTGTAAGACCTTCAGCGCAACGAAGCATGGCCCCAACAGTAGCCCCTTTCGCGGCGCTAGATCGTTTTTCGTAACGAGCTTGATCCGTGAAAAAGCCTCTTAAGCTTCGGGAAGCCGAAGGTCCAAAAAACACCTTCCCTGAGCTCGTTGCCGAGAAACGATTCAATTTCCGAGCTCGTGCCGGATCCACCTTGCAGAGTTACTGTTTGATCTTTGCGGTCCACTGCGCAGCGAGTACAAGTGACTGCCCGCCTGGTGTAAAAAATCCTGGCGCTTCGCCTTCTTACCTGCAGCACTATATAAACAGACGAGTAGGTGTGAAGTTACCACAGCATTCATTGCTATTTGCACTGTTTTGCTGCCAAAATTTTTAACTATAGCCGAAGCTTGATTCTTAGAATCGAACGAAGGTCCATCTCGAAGTCTGCTTCGTCAGAAAGAAAAGCTTCGGGAGAAAAGGAAAAAGAAAAAAGTATCTAACTTCCCCAAACTCAGAATCAAATGGCCAGAGTGCGATCTACTGCCAGAGTTGAACGTGAAGGAGACGAAGCCGAAGGTTCGAATACTGTGCCCATCTCCGAAGCAATGCAGCGTTCCGGACTGGTGACTGCGGAAGAAATGCCCGCTGCTGAAGCAGGCCCGACAACGGCCGAAGGAGAAGAGAACATTGAAGAAACTGACTCCGAAGATGACTATCGCATTGCCATGCCCAGCAAGCCCAGCCACCTAGACTTCGGAAAGTCGACTGTTTCAATGGCTGATCTTTCCAAGATGGTGAAGGCAGGTTATTTCAGTGAAAATCAGAAGAAGCTACTTCGCTTCGAGGGAGAAGAAACTACCCCGAAGCCAGAGAAGGACGAGATTGTCATTTTCAAGAGCTTTTTAAAGGCTGGGCTGAGATTCCCTCTTCATGGAATTATTGCAGATGTATTGAAAAAATTTGGTATTTACTTTCATCAATTGACTCCTAACGCTATCGTTAGGCTTAATGTTTATATCTGGGCCCTCCGAAGCCAAGCAGTGGAGCCATTTGCCGACAGTTTCTGTCGAGTTCATGAGTTACATTATCAAACGAAGGCCAGAAAAGATGGATTACATGATAACTTCGGCTGCTACAATTTTGCCTACCGGAAAACAACAAAGTTCCCTGTTATTAGCTACCGAAGCAAATGGCCGGCAGGCTGGAAGTCTGAGTGGTTTTATGTGAAGGTTGACGAAGATGAAGAGAAATTGGTACAAAGCCCACTTGAGTTAATCTTCGGAGAAACAAGGCCACGGTGCCACATGACATTGGAGGGTCCCACCTGGGCTGCACTAGGTGAGTTTGAAATTATTTCAGAGCATATCGGTACCAGGGATCTGGTTCAAGAATTCTTGGCGTTCAGAGTCTTCCCTACTCTGAAAGAATGGGAAATGCCAAAGCTAGAGGGGGAGAAGAAGAAGGGGGAACTTGTCCGGCTTCCTTATCACTTCAAATTCAAGAAATACTTTAAAAAGCCTTGCCAAGAGTGGCTGGACACAGTTGAGGTGATGTGCAATGAAATTCTTGGGAATTATTCCAAAAAAGAAGATCAACTGATGACCGCGGCCTTCGGCACCCGTCCGAAGCGAAGGCTGAACCGAGTGCTTGATGCCCTGGGCTTCGAGTACCCTGACTATGAACGGCTGAACAAGGGTGCTGAGGGCCAAAAAAGGAAAAGAGTGGCCGAAGCTTTGAACAAGGATGAAGAAAAACCACCAAAAGAGAAGAAAATTCCCAAGAAGAGAAAAATATCAACTCCAAAGCGAAAATTATCCGATGAAGAGGGGTCTCCTGCACCACCTTCTACCGACGACGTGGAGGAAATCTTAAAGGTAATGACTGAACCCGTGCCCACGAAGCTAAGTCCATTAGGGCCTCAACTGACGAAGCTTTTTCGAAAGGTGGAGGAGCCGGAAAAAACGAAGACAACCAAAACAAAAAGGCAAAGAATTATTGCAGTGACCGAAGTTATCGACAAGACGCCACCGAGGGCGTCAATTCAGAAAACGCCAGCTGTTGAGGGCACAACGAATGTCGAAGTCGCACCTTCGGAGGTCGCGGCTACCGAAGCCGCTACAGCCGAAGATGCGAACTTAGAAACTACCATTGAAGACATCAACAAAATTTTGATAGACATGGCTGCAGAAGAAGCTGCCACCGCTGCTGATGAAACCATGGCCACAGTGCCTGGGAAGGGGAAAGAAATAGCCGAAGACCCTTCGGACGACGAAGCCTACATATTTCAAAATTTAGTTGGGCAAAAACTGTCGAAGGCCGAAATAGAAGAGCTTAAGGAATATGCCAAATCTTGCGGATACAAGCCAGGAGCTCTTCTATTTGGAGGCATTGATGATGAAAAATTGGGCTGCATCCGGGATCCAACTGGGGCTAAGGTCATCGGTACTCTATCAAAGAGTATCGGTTTTCCGAAGCTAGAAACAGATATCAGCCGCTACCGACGACAACATATCGTCGGCAGCTTATTTTATTCCAATTTTAAGGTAAACAACTTTTCTCTGACTTCTATTGTTTTTTAATAATGGAAATATTCCTAACGAAGGTTGTTTATTTGCAGAGCATGCTTCTAAGCAAAGCTTTGAGGATGCAGCAAAATCTAGAGGATAAAAAACACGAAGCTATAATCGAAAATCTAGAGAGCAAGATAAAAGAGCAATCAGCTATTCTTGAAAAGAAAGACTTTGAACTCCAAACGACTGAAGGCTTGCTGGCAGAGACTGAAGCTAAAGTATCAGAATTGAATTCGAAGCTTATCTGCCAATCAAAACAATTTGAACAAGAGAAGCTAGAGCTTAATTCAAAACTTGAAGCCGAAGTCCAAACCAACTCAGATTTGAAGAAATCATTAACAAGCCTTCAGGATAAATGTTTGAAATTTAGTACCAGCTGCATTCAACAATTGAAGAAGATCTTTTACTCAGTTGGTGCCAGCAGTGGAAAGTTCACCCCCGCTGCTGAAAATTTGCCAAGAGCCTTTGATCATATTGAAGCTGAAATTGAAGAACTTGACGAAGTTATAGCCGGGCACGGTGACTTCTGTGCCTGGGTAGCTTCTCGAGGCACCGCTGCAGCGTTCCTGAAAGCCGGCTGTGAGCATGGAAAAATCGTCAACAGGCCGAACTTCACTCTGTCTCCATCAATTCTAGACGATATTCCTGACCTCGCCCGAAGCATCTCAAATAGATTTATAAAAATGATATGGACAAAAGGCGGGCGAGAGAAAGCTGGAGACGAAGCTCGAAGTCATCTTGAACCAGTAAGAAACGATACCTTGAGTTTACCTTCTCCTTCACACTTGATTTTTACTCGCTATACCTTGATTCGTGTAGGATAACGAAGCTGAAGATGATGCTTAATGTATGTCGCCGAAGCTGAAGCTCAGTAAAGATCAGTAGGAGTACACTGTAGAAAAACTCAGGAGACTTTTGTAACAACTTTTGTAAATACAATTAAACTGTTCTCGATGAACTTTGTACATACCTTGTAATATATTCTTACCCTTCTATTGAGGCGCTTTGATGTGGACGAAATTAGTATTTTGAGCCGAAGGCGAAAAAACACCTTCCCTTCTTTTCGTACACAACGAAGCATAAAAGACCACTTCTTCTTTTTGCCGAAACTTTTCTTTTTTGTACACAACGAAGCATAAAAGACCACTTCTTCTTTTTGCCGAAGCTTTTCTTTTTTGTACATAACGAAGCATAAAAGACCACTTCTTCTTTTTGCCGAAGCTTTTCTTTTTTGTACATAACGAAGCATAAAAGACCGCTTCTTCTTTTTGCCGAAGCAACCACTTAGGAACACAAATGTTATGAATGAATGCTTATGAATGCAAATGCTATGATGTAATGTAATGTGCGAATGAATGTCCAAAACATATGTCCGAAGCCACACTCTCAGCCATTATTTCCTTAGAAACAACCACACATCAGCTCTGCATTCCCTTAGGAACGACTTTGGAGCTTTTTCGCCTTTTACTTAGGCGGTATCAGCGTTGACTTTTCGCTGTAAGCTCTGCATTCCCTTAGGAACGTCTTTGGAGCTTCTTCGCCTTTTACTTTCGGCGGTATCAGCGTTGACTTTTCGCTGTAAGCTCTGCATTCCCTTAGGAACGTCTTTGGAGCTTCTTCGCCTTTTACTTTCGGCGGTATCAGCGTTGACTTTTCGCTGTAAGCTCTGCATTCCCTTAGGAACGTCTTTGGAGCTTCTTCACTTTTTCAGTTTCGGCACTCGATGGTGCGTTCTCAGCTTTTACATTTACATTTTTTGGGGGATTTTGCTCTTATAAGACTAAGAAGAAAATTACACATGATGGCCCCATTAAAAACCTTTCTCCCCCTTTAGAAAGGAAAAGGGTGCCATGAAAAAGAAAAGAAAAAACATAAAAAGTTACATCAAGTTATACATAATATCGCCGAAGCTCATCCGCATTCCAAGATCTTGGAATTTCGTTGCCATCCATGTCCTTCAATCTGTACGAACCAGGCCTTGACGAAGATACTACTAAGAAAGGTCCTTCCCATTTCAACTGTAGCTTGCCCACTGTGTCTGGGTTGGCCACTCTCCGAAGCACCAAGTGCCCCGGCTCAATATTTTTTAACCGGACCTTTCTATCTCGCCACTTGACTGTTTCAGCTTGATATTTATTGATATTCTCCACGGCCTGAAGCCTGATCCCTTCTAAGGCATCTTTTTCCACAAGGCAAGCATCTTCGGGACCTGATTCTGCCGAAGCTACTACTCTTATTGATCCAGCTTTAGCTTCTTCCGGAGTTATTGCTTCGTCACCGAATAATAATTTGAATGGAGTAAAGCCTGTAGACCTTGATGTTGTTGTATTGTGGCTCCACACCACTTTGGTTAACTGATCTGGCCACTTTCCCCTGGGTTGATTGAAGATTAACATCATTATTCCTGTCATTATAATGCCGTTGGCCCTTTCAACGAGCCCATTTGACTCCGGATGCCTGACTGATGCAAAATGGATCTTCGTTCCAATTTGATCACAGAAATTTCTGAAAGCTTCGGAGTCGAACTGCGTTCCATTATCTACAGTGATGGCCTTCGGTACCCCGAAGCAACAGACAATATTCTGCCAGAAAAACTTTTGGACAGTAGCCGAAGTTATTGTGGCTAATGGCTTCGCCTCAATCCATTTAGAAAAATACTCCACAGCTACTATAACATATTTTAGATTCCCTTGGGCCGGTGGTAATGGACCCAACAAGTCAAGGCCCCACCTTTGCAATGGCCAGATGGGTTGTATCAGCTGTGTCAAAGACGAAGGTTGCTTTTGATCTCTTGCACATTTCTGACAACCTTCGCACTTTTGAACTAACTCCGCTGCATCCGAAGCTGCCTTCGGCCAATAAAACCCTTGGCGGAAGACTTTTCCAAGTAACGGCCTAGATCCAATGTGGGATCCACACAGGCCTGTATGTATTTCTTTCATCAACTCTATACCTTCGATTCTAGATAGACACTTGAGCAGCGGAGCGCAAACTCCATGCTTGTATAACTCCCCTTCTATCATGACATACGGACGAGCTCTTGCCTCTATCCTTTTATTATAAGCTTCGTCATCTGATAGGAAGTTACCCTGAAGGTAAGAGATGATTTCAGTTCTCCAATCTTCGCTGTAAACAGGAGATATGTTGAGGACTGCTCTTTCGAGGAGCTCCACTGAAGGTGCCTTTATTGTTTCGAAGAACACATCCGAAGGTAACGGCAGCCCCTATGCTGCAGACTTGGCTAGCAAATCAGCATGCTCATTTTGTCCTCGAGGGATATTCTTGACAGAAAATCCTTCGAAGGAGGCTTCGATCCTTTGGACCGTGTCTAGATATTTTTCAAGCTTCGGATCTTTAGCCTTGCAACTTTTGTCAATATGACCCGAAACAACCTGGGAATCAGTTTTAAGAATCGCCCTTCTGATTCCCATTGCCTTTAATTTCCGAAGGCCCAGAAGCAGGGCTTCGTACTCAGTAATATTGTTTGTACAGCTGAAATCAAGTCTTGCTGCATAACAAGTTTTAACCTTCGATGGTGAGACCAACACAGCGGCTGCACCTGCTCCGAAGGTTCCCCAAGAGCAATCACAAAACACTGTCCACACTTCGGCATCTTTATTTGCTTCTTCATCCTGAGCCCCTGGCGTCCAGACGGCAATGAAATCTGCCAATGCTTGAGACTGGATCGAGGATCTATGCACGTAATCAATGTAAAATTCATTGAGCTCTGCAGCCCATTTTCCAATCCGTCCAGTAGCTTCTCTATTTCTCATTATATCCTTCAACGGCTGCGAAGAAGGAACAATAATATTGTATGCCTGAAAATAATGCCGAAGCTTCCTGGATGCCATTAAAACGGCATATAATACCTTCTCCAGCTCTGTATAATTTTTCTTTGATATACTAAGGACTTCAGATACAAAATATACTGGGACCTGCTTCTTGACTTGGCCATCAAACTTCTCCTGGACAAGTGCCGCACTTACTGCTGAGTGCGAAGCTGCCACATATAACAACAGAGGAGCCCCTGGCGTTGGTGGAGTTAATGTTGTTAAATCTATCAAATATTGCTTCAGCTCTTCGAAAGCTTTTTGTTGACTTGGTCCCCATTGAAAGACTTCAGCTGACTTCAGCACCTCGAAGAAGGGTAAATTTCTTTCTGCTGATCTGGATATGAATCTGTTGAGAGATGCCAGCCTTCCTGTCAATCTTTGGGCCCCCTTTCTTGTGGTTGGTGGCTCCATTCGAAGTATAGCTTCGATTTTATTTGGATTAGCTTCGATTCCCTTTGTTGAAACCAAGCATCCAAGAAATTTCCCCTTCTTTACCCCGAAGACACATTTTTCTGGATTCAGCTTCAAACCAGCTTGCCTGAAACTGGCGAAGGTCTCCTGCAAATCAGCAATATGATTTTCCTGCTTCGTGCTCTTTACAATGATGTCATCGACATAAGTCAACACATTTCTGCCAATCTGAGACTGGAGGACCTTCGCAGTCATTCTGCTGAAACTTCCTCCAGCATTTTTGAGCCCCTCAGGCATCCGAAGATAGCAATATGTGCCACTTGGAGTTATGAAGCTAGTCTTCGGCTCATCTTCCTTCTTCATCCAGATTTGATGATAGCCTGAGTAGCAGTCCAGGAGACTCATGAGTTCTGAAGAAGCTGCTGCATCGACTAAAGAGTCTATCCTTGGCAGCGGGAATTCGTCCTTCGGACAAGCCTTATTGAGATCTGTGAAATCGATACACATTCTCCACTTGCCATTGGCCTTCTTCACCATAACAGTGTTAGCTAGCCACTCTGGATACTTTACTTCTCTGATAACTCCTGCACTGAGGAGTCTTTTTACTTCATTGCGAGCCCCTTTGGCCTTGTCATCCGACATCTTCCGAAGCCTCTGCTTTCGGGGTCTGAAGGATGGGTCAACATTGAGCGAATGTTCAATAACATCCCGATTTACTCCACAGAGATCATTAGCTGACCATGCAAAAACATCTTTGTTGTTGAATAAAAACCTTATCAAGGTTTTCTCCTGGTCTTCAGATAATTGCGAGCCCAACAGCACCTTCTGCTCTGCTATGTCCTCACACAATAGCATGGGCTTCGGCTGATCTGCTGAAGCTGCTTTCTCCCTTCTAAATTTGTACTGTTCACAAGCTTCAGCTCCATCTATGTTATGGATTGCTTTGGAGTCAGTCCAGCTTCCTTCGGCCCTTCTAGCAGCCTCCTGGCTTCCATGAATAGCAATAGGCCCTTGGTCCGAAGGTATCTTCATGCAGAGATAAGCTGGGTGAAGAATTGCTTCGAAGGCGTTAAGAGTACCACGGCCAATGATAGCATTGTAAGGATACTCCATGTCAACAATATCAAACACAATTTGCTCAGTCCTTGTGTTGTTAACAAATCCGAAGGTTACCGGCATGGTAATCTTCCCAAGTGCTACAATCTGTCGCCCTCCGAAGCCACAAAGAGGGTGCGTAGCATCATGGATCTTGTCTTCGGGCTCTTGCATTTGTCTGAAGGCCTTAGCAAATATAATATCAGCTGCACTGCCTGTATCAACTAGGACATTGTGGACCAGAAATCCTTTGATCACGCAAGAGATAACCATGGCATCATTGTGAGGATAATCTTTAAGCTGAAGGTCTTCCTGAGAGAAAGTAATTGGAATGTGGGACCATTTTGACTTGATGAAGGGTCCCTGCACTCCAACATGCTGCACCCTTCTCTGAGCCTCCTTCTTCTGCTTCTTGTTAGCTGGCTCTGAGCAAGAACCGCCTGTTATCGGGAGCACCAGCTTCGAAGCCGAAGCAGCTCCAGCTTGATTGTTGACCGAAGCCATCAGCTCAGAAAAGTGGAAGTGAGTTCACCGGAGGTGGGCGCCAATGTTGGGGGCTTGTTCTCAAATGCTAAGAGTTAAGAACAAGGCAACATAGAAAATGTTAAGTGTTAAAGTCCTTCGTCCTCCAAAACATTATATCCCTTCAGGATATAAAGAATTTCGGACGAAGGTTACGAAGGACGTACCTTCGTGAGTATAATAATAAGCAACGAAGTGTTCATACAAATCATGAGATATAAAATAAACATTTAAATATTATCATAGAATCATCTCCATTTTTATTATCATGAATGAATATAAATGACTTCAAATTACAAATGTACCTTCGGTCCTGAGGAGGGCAAAAGTACAGGTGTGATGCGAAAGCGAATGTCAAGTTCGCGTGAACAGCACGGGGGTACTGTTCATCTATTTATAGACACAGGACACAGCCTGTGACGAATTACAATTATGCCCCTTACAAAGGTTTACAACATTGACTCAGACCCCTATGGATAAAAAGGTCATTCTATCTCTATGTCGGTTTGTAATGCCGAAGCTCCATGAAAAGGAACCTTCGGCCATCTCCTGGGAACAACTTCAGCCGAAGCTGCTTCTTCGTGTAAGACCTTCGGCGCAACGAAGCATGGCCCCAACAATGATATATATCAAAAGCTCAAAGAATAAAATGAGAGTCTAAAAATGAGCTTGACACAACTAAAAGGGAAGTGCATTGCTCAACCTTCTCAAGATAACCGTGATCACATGGTGAAGAAGCTTGAGACGGGATCAACCGAGGCATGCACTAAATACCTTGAAGAAAATGTCAAGGACTTGAGGATTGCCAAGAGGTAGGAATAAAAGAAGAAAATCAATACCTCTTCCAAAAGCCTCAACCATGCCTCCATGAAAGGTAACATCCAAGGTAATAATCAAGCCACACTTTACACTAAGAGAAGTAAGAAGTGTAGTGAATGCTTTGAAAATGGACACTCGATTAGGTCATGTCCCTGTATTCAAAATGACTTAATTATTAGCAAGGACGATAAAGTTTGTTTTAAATGCTCCAAGAAGGGACACCTATTTAGATCTTGTCCCCATTTAAAACAAAAAGGCATAATGTTAGAATAGAAAATATTCACTAACCATGTAGCAAGCAAGAAACAAGGAAGAAAGAAATCTTCAAGGCTTGAAGATCGCCTATGCTACATATGCCGAAAGAAGGGACATCAATGCAAAGATTGTCCCATTGGTAACAACTCCACTCCTAGCTTGTCAATTATTTCTCATATAACTAGGCAACCCAAAATTGCAACTTGTGCTAGAAAGGTAATGAGATTACCTAGTGCTAACACAAAGGACGTTTGGGTTCCTAGATCTTTGTTGACTAACCATGATGGACCCATCAAGCGATGGGTACCAAAATATGCTTGACAAGCTTTGCAGGAGAAGGAGATGATATGAAGCCTTGGGGTGCTTGAGAAAGTTAATTCAATTTAACTCAAGCTATCAATCTTCAATGATCCATATATCCAAGATTGACCCAAAGTTATTTCAAATTGTTATGTCTAAAACTCATATCATCTCGGGGAAGATATTGATGTTGTAGGAAATAAAGAATTATCTTGTGCGGAAAAATCAAGGCCTACAACATGGAGGAAAGCCAAAGGATGGTAACATTTTTTTAAGTGCACGTGTCTTAAATTACCATTTCTCATGTGTCTTATGTAGTCACATAGAAAAATGAAGCACTTCAAATGTCTTTAAATTTATATTACCATTCTTTGAATAAATTTCCTCTCATATGGTAGATTGCATACTCATCATTTCCATCCTATGGCAATCTACATGCTTTAAATTGATGCAAGTATCTCATGGCATGTTTTTTTCACTAAGTCATTCTATTATTGCCATGATTCTAGATATAGAGAGATATTCCAAGCTCTTAAAAGAACATGGTGTCATGCAAGGAATTCAAATCCTTAGGACACTTATAAAAGGAAAAATTCTCTCTATAACTAGAATAGTGAGACTAATGATTTTATTTAAATAATTCAAGTAGTCTCACTTGTAGAGAATAAGTTTCTCTTTGGAAATGTGTAATCTAACATGAGAAGAAAAATCAATCCAATGATTTATGATGTTTTTCTACTTGCTTAAATTGGATATGATTCCTTCACATTTATCGCTTTCCATATCATGAATTAGATTTATTCCCATAATCTCAAGGGATTATATGTGCTTGTTTTATGAGTTAAAATTGAGCATAACATCATCTATGGATAATCTAGTTCATGCTATAAGGTTTCCATGTTTTAGTAATCCACTTTTCATTCCTTGTCAAAATGATTACAAAAAAAGGGAAACTTGTGCTTGTGTTACTAACGACGTATCTCTTGAGCTTACTTATAAATATCTACAAAAGGGAAAGTGCACAAGCCTCAAGGGTTGCTTTTCACCCAAAGGGAGAAAGGTAAAAGCAAAGGGATGGGAACTCTTTTTCCCATCAATGGTTATTTACTCTAAATTATCTTATTCTACCTATGTGAAGAATAGACTTTTTTTTGGACTTAATTTTTGCTAGGTGTGCATTCAATCTTGTTCTCATAAATGCATTAGTCCATTAGAATCTATTTCATGCCTTTGCTATACATATTCTCATATTGATATACTTCTAAGTAATGATTAATAAATTCAATATGAAGAAGTAAATTTCGTATGATTGATCAAAATTCTTAAAGGGTGCATATTCCTCTTTCCTAATGATGTGCACTAACATTAAGAATTTTACTTCATGTCTGTGTGACTCATGGATGATGAATTGTTTTTATTTCCTATCTAAAAGAATCATCCTTCATCATATACTCCCTTGAGCTACTAACATCTCTCTTAAGTATTTTCAATAAGTTTGGAAGGAAAAAGAGATAACTGCAAAGGAAGAACTCTCAAATGAAAGAGGAGGACATCAAGAACAACACCACCTACTTGGATAAGTAAGATCTACAAAACAGTCAATGGTGTGGTTGTGAGTATTCTAAATCCTTTTCATTATGAGAATATCAGGCATAAGTTGTTTATTGCAAATCTTATAAGCCTTGATCAAGATGTATAATGCTTCTCCCTACACGTCTCTAAAAATAAATGCATCTATTCATCTCATTCAAATTCTTGATGCATATCTTTAGGGGGAGTCTATTTCTATATCTTGATCATGTTGAGACTAACACTTTATCTTAGTACTCTCATTTAGTCTCAAGTATGAGAATAAGTTTCTCATGAAGTATGCTACTACATATCAATCCAACTTGTTAAAATAATGTCGCTTTTATCAAGGATTGTTGCTCTCACTGCTAAAGTAGCATATTTACTGGATTCTCCTATTTCAAGCTTATCGAATGCATTTGTTGTTCTTTTGATCACACCTATTATTTGTTTGATCATTGAATAACTTCAATTAACACTCATGTTTCTTAGTGCCTTATATACTATTAATCGATATCTCTCTTGATGTGCACTAAGTTAAAAGGAGAATTCATGATACATTTATGCAATTGGTGATCCACTTAATATATGCTAACAATGACTTGGAGAAGGATCACTAGTTGTAAGAACTCTCTCTTGTGCAAAATATTTCCATATATTGTCTTGAGTATAGGTCTTAAGCAGCTAAGACTGAGGACAAAGCACAACGAAGAGAGTGTCTCTATGTGAAGGTAGAAAAGGGTAAAAACTATCTCCTTTCATTTAAACCTGTACCTAAATCTTCCTTTTCTGTACATTCTTTGCATATCTTGTATAAAAGGAAGAGAAAGCATGTACATGCATTATCCCTGCTTCATATCTAGTTTAACCTCTCAAAAATTCATTCTTGCTTAAATGCATCTTGGTTAAAACTAGAAAGTGCTTTTATTGTCAAAGAGCTTAAAGCTTAACCTTGTAACGAGGATAAGCTGCCTTTGTTCCAAAGGTGGATGGTCCTTAAGTCTCTTTGAAATCCTTAAGGGTAAAATGTATAAGATGTTTTAACATGCTTTCATAAGTGCATAAACTGTCTTGAGCATCACACTTATACTATGACATAATGCACTTCATGTTCTGTATGATATAGATATGTTCTCATTAACCTAAGTATGTGCAATTGGCATTTAAGGCCAAAATATGTGTTTCTCTCCATGCTCATATTTAGGGGGAGCAAACTATATTATATAGAACTATGATCATGCTTAATTGACATATCTTGTGATCATATCTCTTTCATTTGCTATGACTAGTGTGTTTTGCAAGTGTACTTCATGCTAAGTCATAGATTGAAAGGGAAATGGAGTATTCGGCAAAGACGACGCTTCCACTCAACTCCATCGGTATTATCCACTCTTTGCCGGTATTCCACATAGTTCTTCACTTTGGTATAATCTTCACTCATATTTTAATTGTTTGCCAAAGGGGGAGAGAAAGTAAAGGGCTTATATTTCACTCACGAGTATCCGTTTTTGGCGATTCATGCCAAAGGGGGAGAGAGTATTAGCCCAAAGCAAAAGGACCGCACCTACGGATTTTAAAAATGATGTTTTTGTGTTCAAAAGGGGGAGAAAGTTCTAGAATCTTCAAAAATTTGTAAAACCCTCTTGAACGCTAAGAGGAGAATTTCATTAAGGGGGAGTTTTGTTTTAGTCAAAGGAAAAGCATTTGAGAAGTTCTAGAATCTTCAAAAATTTGTAAAACCCTCTTGAACGCTAAGAGGAGAATTTCATTAAGGGGGAGTTTTGTTTTAGTCAAAGGAAAAGCATTTGAAACAGGGGGACAAAATTTCAAATCTTGAAAATGCTTCTTTCAACATTATTCATGTACCTTTGACAAGTTGCAAAATGTTTTGAAAATATTTTTACAAAGGATTTGCAGAAACAAAACTTGTGGTGCAAGCATGGTCCAAAATATTAAATAAGAAGAAAAGCAAACCATGCATATCTGGTAAAAGAAATAATATTGGTTTCATTCCAAGCAACCTTTGCACTTATCTTATGCAAACTAGTTCAATTATTCACTTATATATTTGCTTTGGTTTGTGTTGGCATCAATCACCAAAAAGGGGGAGATTGAAAGGGAAATAGGCTCTGAACCTTTTCCTAAATGATTTTGGTGGTTGAAATGCCCAACACAAATAATTGGACTAACTAGTGCTCTAGAGTATATGTTCTATAGGTGCCAAAGGTTCAACTCAAAACCAGTACAAAGATTAAAAGGGTTCAAGAAGAAAGGAGCAAAGGAAACCGAAGTGCTCCCTGGTCTAGCACACCGGACTGTCCGGTGTGCCACCGAACAGTGTCCGGTGCACCAGGGAGGATCGACTTCAAACTCTTCACCTTCGGGTTTCCTAGACACACCTCCACTATAATTCACCGGACTGTCCGGTGTGCACCGGACTGTCCGATGCACCAGCGGAGCAACGGTCACCTGCGCGCAACGGTCAACTCTGACAGTGAACAGTACAGAACAGTACACGCGACAGAAGTCAGAGCAGTTGGTCAGAGGGGCACCGGACTGTCTGGTGCCACATGAGGACAAAGCCTCCAACGGTCGACTAGCTCCAACCCTAACGTAGAGGATGACGTGGCGACACACCGGACACTGTCCGGTGGCGCACCGGACTGTCCGGTGCGCCCATCGCCAACAGCCTTCTCCAACGGCTACAATTTGGTTGGTGGCTATAAATACCACCCCAACCGGCCACTTCAAAGTGGCGGAGCCCAAGCAACATTCCAAGTCATCTAGTTGACATACTCAAGCCCTCCCAATCACACATATTCATTGATCCATCCTATACACAAGATTTAGACCACTACAACTAACACAAGTAACACAAAGGAGAGAGCAAGCAAAAGAAAGCCTCTCGTGTGAGTTTAGCTCTAGTGCCTTGTGAGATTCTTTGAGAGAAAGTGTGTGCTACATCTTGCGTTCATTTGCGCGTGGAGTTTTGACTCCCATTGAACTTCCTCCAAAGTTTTGGAGGCTTGTAAAGCTAGCAAGAGACACCAAAGAGTGTGGTGGTCCTTGCGGGGTCTTAAGTGATCCTTGAGAAAAAGAAGAGCTCGCCGGTCTTGTGTGATCGGTGGAGAGAGGGAAAGGGTTGAAAGAGACCCGTCCTTAGTGGACTCAACGGGGACTAGGCCTTCAAGGGCCAAACCTCGGTAAAACAAATCACCCGTGTCTTGTGTGCTTATTGCTTGTGATTTGTTTGTTCTTTCCCTTTCTAAGTTTTTCTTGCACTATTCTTTGCTAATACTATTTGGTGTTGCTTTAAGTTAAATTCTCATTTAGTGAAGCAACACCTTGCAAGAAAGAACTTGTGTTATTGCTCTTCTTATCTAAGCCCCCTTGCTTTATTCTCATAGACTTGTTAGTAGTATTGATTTATCAATTCCGCATTATTTAAAAGCAATACTCTTTACAAGCAAAGACTTAATTTTTATACTCCGATAATTGTATATCTTGTTCTAACCACTAATCAAGGGATCTAGTTGGGGGATAAAGTTTTAATTTTCAGGTTTCGCCTATCCACCCCCCTCTAGGCGACTTTCAATAGTTATCTCATTTGTAAATCTCCCGCGATCTATAACAACCTAAGAATAGTGAGATTATTGCTGGCCGACGCCCATGGTTTTTTCCCCTTCACCTTGGAGGGGTTTTCCACGTTAAATCTGTGTCTTCTCTGTGATTGATCCCCTTTGTGTCGTATTCATTTCTAACAATCCTCCACCTCCAGTCCTCCACCCTTGTAGCAAGTCACTCAACCTTAGAAGTATTATATAATCAAATATATAATTAATCGAGTTAGGCATGTATGGGCAAAAAACAACAAAATAAAAAGATGGCTCGAAGAGCTTATAGTTTAATTGGTTAGTCAAAGACCGGGCACTTCCTTTCAAGCTAGTATCTCGACCTTGAAGCCTCGTGATTTAGTCTAGACACCTTCCTTTGGTCACTTTGACTCCTGAACCTAAGCCTAAAGAACCTTGATTGCTTCATTGTGTTGAGCTTCAATAGTCTGTGACTCTGTGTACAATATTTCTTTTGAGCTTCATGATTGATTGTAATCTTCTCAAGATGGGCAAACAAGTTAGCATGAATGTGCTTGGTCTGATCGAAAGCTTATAGCATTACGTTCTATATACAAGACAACTATGGAGTTAGTTCTCAATCTGAGTATCATTCCAATAGAAAGCAAGATTCTAGGAGATAGACTTACATTAACAATTGTGTGGAAGTCTTCATCTTTATTGAATAAATCATTGAACTTTTGGTACAGCTTGGACCAGAGCTCGCTCGTCTGCACAAGATCTGAGTGGAACTTTGAGAGGAAAGGCACCGACTTGAGTAGTGTCAGTGTGGCCTTCACTAGGCCCACCCAGATTTGGCTTTGCATGGGGATGGCAGTGATCACTCTATTAATCGATGCTAGGTGGCATCCTATCCTATCATTGCCTCTTGTGTAGCTGCTATTCCTGGCTTAATAGGGCTGGAGTCACCTTTGGTTGCTGCTGCTTAGGTTAACTCTAGGTTGTTGGATAGTGGGGAGACTTCATGGCCACTGAGCGACATAGTTAGAGAAGGTAGTGGTCGTAGCCATAGTGGGACGAGTAGCTAAACCTAGAGCTGGCCTAATAGAGACATAAGAAGATCAGTATATTCTAAGAAAAACACTAGTCAGAAATTAAAGACTCCATATTCAATAGAATGATTGACTCCAGGCATGTAAGATCTCATAAGGGAGCATCCTATGTTAAATAGATATTGATAAACATTAGTTTCTTAGTGTTCCAAATGCCACCACCGCAATGGGGTTCTTTAGCAAACTTAGCTCAGCAATAAGGAAAATTAACCAATTAAGCTTACTTCTAGGAAAAGACAACATAATTATATCTAAACTTATTTAATTTTGCAAAGTTAGTCATCTTAGCTCAATTCTAGGAAAATTTAATCATTCTAGTTCAATTGTAGTGAAACTTAGTCATTGTTGCAAGAATTAGTCAATCTAGCTCAAATTCTAGCAACAATTAGTTAATTTAGCTGACCTTTATCTAATTATAGTTAATGTAACTCAACTCTAACTAATTGTAATATGCAGAGTTTTCAAACTTCTCCGCTGCAATTAGGAGCACCTGGAGACGCTAACTCCGAGGGGTATAACTCATTTGTCAACTAGTTATTCAACTACACTCTATATAGGAGTGAGAACTCTAATCATCCAAGAACCGAGTTTAGACCGATAGTATGTATGAACATTGTTACTTGTTGTCCGTTTGAAATAGTTAATACTTGAACAATTGATGATACTTTAAGACTTCTTATGAATTCATATGAATTCCTAAATATGGTATGGATGATTTTTGTGATGTGAGTGGATATGTGTTAATATATATGATATGGATGGATATATGTGTTTTTGTGGATGTATTTGATATGGATGAAATATATGTGTTCATGAATGTACGTGATGTGTGTGTATGTTGTCTATGAATTTATTTAGCAATCTCTCTCTATATAAAGAGAGATACATCATTGATGGATTTAAGCAATTTAGTTGTAATTGACCAACCTATTTTTTGTCAGCTTATCTGGGTTAGCAACAAAAACTAACCTGACCAATTTTTGTCGCCTAAGGCCAGTCGACGACAAAAATTAGCTAATTTTCATTGAGTGTCTACAAAAAATAGTTAATTTTCATCTATTAATATATATATATATAAGCGGCGAAGACTACTGACTACCTAACCACTACCAAAGAAAGGGCCATTTGCCCATTTGTACTGGTTGGGAACCAACTATAGTACTAGATTCCCAACCAGTACTAGGCATCCTGAACTAAAGACCTAAATATTTAGTCTCGGTTGTATTGACTGGTACTAAAGAGGGGACTTTAGTACCAATTCTTGGCATGAACCATTGCTAAAGGTTACATCTTTAGCCAAGAGCCGGTGTTAAATTTTTCGTCTGTAGTAGTTGTCGTGGTTTCGGAAACCGGGGGACAATAAGATTTGTGTTCGGTGGGGATGCTAGCGTGGACTCACTCCGAATGGTGAATCATTGGGACTCGAATGAGAGATTTGAGACACCGGGGTTATATTGGTTCAGGCCAGAGCCCTAGTCCGTGCTAATCGTAGTATTGCAATGGAACGTGTTACAACTTGTGTGCTCGTGTGCCTAACCTTTTGAGAGGAAGAGGGTCATTCGCTTCTATATCCTAAGGGTCAGACCTTACATTGCTCGCTCTTTTGAGAGAGAGGGAGGGAGAGTGGGACGGAATTTAGAGAGAAGTCCTTCGTCCGTTGCAGTAGGCCCCCTTCTCCTAATCGTATGAAGTAGTGCTCCTAGATGGCGCCGCCTGTTACTCCGTCCTGCGGTGGGTTCATGGGTGATGTCCCCATGGTGATGCGCGGAGGGTCCCATGGCGTGGGCCCGGAACTCGACTAACACAATATGGTCCCCCTCCACCATCGTCGGCCCCATATTGTCTTTCCGCGCATGTGGATTTGTCCATTCTATATGGCACCTTGTCTTGTCATTTTTTGTCGTACCGGCCACTGTAGAGGCTCTGGTAAAGAGGTTGCCCCTGACAGGAGTGTTGTGTCTGTGTCTTATCGCTTGGGCTACTGGTGTCACACACTACCGTGGTCGACGTATGCTTGTAGCTCTAACTCAATGCTTAGACTTGCTCGGCGGGGTACTTTGCCACACCCGATTTTAGAAGGCAATCCGAATGCGAACCATGTACATGCCACAATCAGAACTCACATACACAACGATTACATAAAATGACTCATCATAGCACAATGCTTAGAATAATAATAAAGAGTAAGTAATAATATTATAGACTAGAGTCATTTACATTATATAAATCAAAGTGCACATAGTAGAAACATAGTCAACGTAAATAAATCCATCATAGGCAGCCCGACTGGGGGAGGTCGCTAGCCTAATCCTCGAACTTGTCAAAGTCCTGCAACTCTTGGATATTCTCCTCGATGCTTTCTTCTCCTTTACCTAACCATAGGTTGCACGAAAGGCAACCTGGTGTTTGTGAAAGCAAGGGTGATTACACATCAATGTATTCAGCAAATGTCCTGTTTGGCTAAAGTGAATTAGTTGTATGTGGGGTTAAGCTGAAGCAGTTGCTTTTAGTTTATTAGGTGTTTATCATTAGTGGAAGCCAAGTTTTATCATAGAACCTAAGTTGATATCCCAAAAGTACCTCCTTAGAGAGGAAAGTACCAGAACCATAAGTACAACCATCATCATTAAACCATCAACATAAATGTATCAAGAGTATCTCTAATCAAAGAGGATCCTAAGACTGCTCTTAACCGTGAGCATGACTGATATACTAGTTTCTAATTCTTTGTAGAGGTTGCACACTTTACCCATGAGACATGATTCTCTTTCTGCCCGACGAGCGCTACTCCCCATTGATCATTTCTTAGGTGATCTGGTAGGGTATCACTATGTAGCCTTTACAAATATTCTACTAGTGTATAGCCACCCATTAGGTTTCGCCAGTCGTACAAACACAGTACTCCTCTAATGGGGGTGACTAACAAAAGCAAATCGAATTAACCTCGACACCCCACCCTTAGCAGAGCAAGCACTATGCCCTAGCCCCCATTGACGGCACAACGTCGAAGCAAGCTACACCCCTAGATTCCCCCAATTAATCAGCTAAGGGCGTCTCATACCACCCTCATGATAGTACTGTTTTCTTGGGTGGTCTCTGAAAGTCGCCTAGAGGGGGGTGAATAGGCAGAATCTAAAAATTATAAACTTAAAGCACAACTACAAGCTGGGGTTAGCATTAGAATTAAATCCGAGTCCGAAAGAGAGGGCGAAAACAAATCAACTAAGAAATAGAACGGATGACACGGTGATTTGTTTTACCGAGGTTTGGTTCTTGAGAACCTAGTCCCCGTTGAGGTGGTCACAAAGACTGGGTCTCTTTCAACCCTTTCCCTCTCTCAAACGGTCACCTAGACCGAGTGAGCTTTCTCCTTAATCAAACGGGTCACTTAGACCCCTACAAGGACCACCACAACTTGGTGTCTCTTGCTTTGATTACAAATGTCTTGAGAACAAGAATGGGGAAGAAGAAAGTGATCCAAGAACAAGAGCTCAAAGAACACGGGCAAAACTCTCTCTCTAGTCACTATTTGTTTAGAGTGGAAATGGGACTTGGAGAGGCTTTGATTCTCTTGAATTGTGTCTTGTATTGATTGCACTAGCTCTTGTATTGAATGAGATGTCTGAAAAACTTGGATGCTTGGAGTGGTGGTGGTTGGGGGGGGGTATTTATAGCCCTCAACCACCACATAGTCGTTGGGGAGGCTGTCTGTCGATGGGCGCACCAGACAGTCCGGTGCGCCAGCCACGTCACCCAACCGTTAGGGTTCTGACGGTTTTGCCGTTGGAGGTCTGACTTCTTAGGGCACCGGACAAGCACTATTCACTGTCCGGTGCGCCTTCTGGCGCTGCTCTGACTCTGCGCGAACAGTCCGTGCACTGTTCAACTTTTGCAGACGACTGTTGGCGCAGTAGCCGTTGCTCCGCTTGGCACACCGGACAGTCCGGTGAATTATAGCGGAGCAGCCTCCGAGAAACCCAAAGCTGAGGACTTCGGAGTGTGCGGGACAGTCCGGTGCGCCAGACCAGGGCACACCTTGGTTTTCTTTTGCTTCTTTCTTTTGAACCCCAACTTTGATCTTTTTATTGGTTTGTGTTGAACCTTTATGCACCTGTAGAACATAATCTAGAGCAAACTAGTTAGTCCAATTATTTGTGTTGGGCAATCAACCACCAAAATCATTTATAGGAAAAGGCTTGACCCTATTTTCATTTCAATCTCCCCCTTTTTGGTGATTGATGCCAACAAAAACCAAAGCAAATATATAAGTGCAGAATTTGAACTAGTTTGCATAAGGCAAGTGCAAAGGTTGCTTAGAATTAAACCAATTTATACTTTTACTAGATATGCATGGATTGCTTTCTTTTATTAACATTTTGGACCATGCTTGCACCACGGTTTTGTTTTTGCAAATTCTTTTGGAAATTCTTTTGAAAGTCTTTTTGGAAATAGTCAAAGGTATATGAGTAAGATTACAAGAAGCATTTTTAAGATTTGAAATTTCTCCCCCTGTTTCAAATGCTTTTCCTTTGACTAAACAAAACTCCCCCTAAATGAAATTCTCCCCTTAGTGTTCAAGAGGGTTTTAGTAATTTTTGAAAATACTAAAGACTTTCTCCCCCTTTTGAAAACACATTGAGGTACCAATTTCAAAACTTCTTTTTAAAATTTGGGTGGTGGTGCGGCCCGTTTGCTTTGGGCTATTATTCTCTCCCCCTTTAGCATTAATCGCCAAAAACGGAGACATTTGAGAGCCCTTTACTTTCTCCCCCATTGGTACAAGTAAATATGAGTGAAAAGATTATACCAATCGAAGAGTGATGTGGAGTAGCGACAAAGGATGATACCGACAGAGTGGAGTGGAAGCCTTCTCTTCGTCGAGTACTCCATTTCCCTTTCAATCCATGACTAGCTTAAGGACATACTTGAAAAACACATTAGTCATAGCAAAGGAGAGAGATATGATCAAAGGTATATAAATGAGCAATGTGTGCAATGTTTCAATCAAAATTCCGAGAATTAAGTATATTTAGCTCATTCCTAAGTTTGCAAAAGGTTTTCTCATCTAAAGGCTTGGTAAAGATATCGGCTAATTGATCTTTGGTGTTAATGTAGGCTATCTCGATATCCCCCCTTTGTTGATGATCTCTCAGAAAGTGATGCCGAATGTCTATGTGCTTAGTGCGGCTGTGTTCAACGGGGTTATCCACTATGCGGATTGCACTCTCGTTGTTACATAGGAGAGGGACTTTGCTCAATTTGTAGCCATAGTTCCGGAGGGTTTGCCTCATCCAAAGTAATTGCACACAACAATGGCCTGCGGCAATATACTCGGCTTCGGCGGTTGATAGGGCCACTGAATTTTGTTTCTTTGAAGCCTAAGACACCAGGGATCTTCCTAGAAGCTGACAAGTCCCTGATGTGCTCTTCCTATCAATTTTACACCCTGCCCAATCAACATCGGAATATCCTATCAAATCAAAGGTTGATCCCCTGGGGTACCAAAGCCCAAACTTAGGAGTATAAACTAAATATCTCATGATTCGCTTCACGACCCTAAGGTGAACTTCCTTAGGGTCGGCTTGGAACCTTGCACACATGCATACTGGAAGCATAATATCTAGTCAAGATGCAAATAAATAGAGTAAGGATCCTATCATCGACCGGTATACCTTTTGATCTACGGATTTACCTCCCGTGTCGAGGTCGAGATGCCCATTAGTTCCCATGGGTGTCTTGATGAGTTTGGCATCCTTCATTCCAAACTTTGTAAGAATGTCTTGAGTATACTTGGTTTGGCTGATGAAGGTGCCCTCTTGGAGTTGCTTGACTTGAAATCCTAAGAAGTACTTCAACTCCCCCATCATAGACATATCGAATTTTTGAATCATGATCCTACTAAACTCTTCACAAGTAGATTTGTAAGTAGACCCAAATATGATATCATCAACATAAATTTGGCATACGAACAAATCATTTGCAATAGTTTAGTAAAGAGAGTAGGATCGGCTTTGCCGACTTTGAAGCTATTAGTGATAAGAAAGTCTCGTACGCATTCATACCAGGCTCTTGAGGCTTGCTTGAGCCCATAAAGCGCCTTTGAGAGTTTATACACATGGTTAGGATACTCACTATCTTCAAAGCTGGGAGGTTGCTCAACATAGATCTCTTCCTTGATTGGTCCATTGAGGAAGGCACTCTTCACGTCCATTTGATAAAGCTTGAAGCCATGGTAAGTAGCATAGGCAAGTAATATGCGAATTGACTCAAGCCTAGCTACAGGTGCATAAGTTTCACCAAAATCCAAACCTTCGACTTGTGAATACCCCTTGGCCACAAGTCGTGCTTTGTTCCTAATCACCACACCATGCTTATCTTGCTTGTTGCAGAATACCCACTTGGTTCCTACAACATTTTGGTTAGGACGTGGAACTAAATGCCATACCTCATTCTTCGTGAAGTTGTTGAGCTCCTCTTGCATTGCCAACACCTAATCCGAATCTCTTAGTGCATCCTCTATCCTGTAAGGCTCAATAGAGGAAACAAAAGAGTAATGTTCATAAAAATGAGCGACTCGAGATCGAGTGGTTACCCCCTTATGAATATTGCCGAGGATGGTGTTCACAGGGTGATCTCTTTGAATCGCCTGGTGGACTCTTGGGTGTGGTGGTCTTTGATCCTGTTCATCTTCCTTGTCTTGATCATTGTCATCTCCCCCTAGATCATTGTCCTCCTCCTAAGATGGCTCATCTTCTTGATCTTCAATTTCATTGTCTTGAGCCTGGTCCTCATCTTGTGTTGGTGGAGATGCTTGATTGGAAGATGATAGTTGATCTTGTGTTTGTGGAAGCTCTTCGGATTCCTTAGACACACATCCCCAATGGACATGTTCCTTAGCGCGACGCACGGAGCCTCTTCATCATCTAATTCATCAAGATCAACTTGCTCCACTTGGGAGCCGTTAGTCTCATCAAACACAATGTCACAAGAAACTTCAACTAGTCCAGTGGACTTGTTAAAGACTCTATATGCCCTTGTGTTTGAATCATATCCTAGTAAAAAGCCTTCTACAGCCTTAGGAGCAAATTTAGATTTTCTACCTCTTTTAACAAGAATAAAACATTTGCTACCAAAGACTCTAAAGTATGAAACATTGGGCTTTTTACTGATGAGGAGTTCGTAGGATGTCTTCTTGAGGATTCAGTGAAGATATAACCGGTTGATGGAGTAGCAGGCGGTGTTAATCTCCTCGGCCCAAAACCGGTCCGGTGTCTTGTACTCATCAAGCATGGTCCTCGCCATGTCAAGTAGAGTTCTATTCTTCCTCTCCACTACACCATTTTGTTGAGGTGTGTAGGGAGAAGAGAACTCATGCTTGATGCCCTCCTCCTCAAGGAAGCCTTCAATTTGTGAATTCTTGAACTCCGTCCCATTATCGCTTCTTATTTTCTTGATCCTCAATCCGAACTCATTTTGAGCTCGTCTCAAGAATCCTTTTAAAGTCTCTTGGGTTTGAGATTTTTCCTGCAAAAAGAATACCCAAGTGAAGCGAGAATAATCATCCACAATTACAAGACAATACTTACTCTCGCCGATGCTTATGTAAGCTATCGGGCCGGATAAATCCATGTGGAGTAGCTCAAGCGGCCTGTCGGTCGTCATGATGTTCTTGTGTGGATGATGAGTACCAACTTGCTTTCCTACTTGGCATGCGCTACAGATCCTGTCTTTCTCAAAATGAGCATTTGTTAATCCCAAAATGTGCTCTCCCTTTAGAAGCTTGTGAAGATTCTTCATCCCAACATGGGCTAGTCGGTGATGCCAGAGCCAACCCATATTAGTCTTAGCAATTAAGCAAGTGTCGAGTTCAGCTCTATTGAAATCAACTAAGTATAGCTGACCCTCTAACACTCCCTTAAATGCTACTGAATCATCACTTCTTCTAAAGACAGTAACACCTACATCTGTAAATAGACAGTTGTAGCCCATATTGCATAATTGAGAAATAGAAAGCAAATTGTAATTTAATGAATCTACAAGAAAAACATTGGAAATAGAATGGTCAAGTGATATAGCAACTTTACCAAGTCCTTTGACCAAACCTTGATTTCCATCCCCGAATGTGATAGCTCTTTGGGGATCTTGGTTTTTCTCATAGGAGGATAACATCTTTTTCTCCCCTGTCATATGGTTTGTGCATCCACTATCAATGAACCAACTTGAGCCCCCGGATGCATAAACCTGCAAAACAATTTAGGCCTTGTTCTTAGGTACCCAAACAGTCTTGGGTCCTTTGACGTTAGAAACAAGCACCTTGGGTACCCAAACACAAGTCTTTGACCCCTTGTGTTTGGCCCCAACATATTTGGCAACTACTTTGCCTGATTTGTTAGTCAGCACATAAGAAGCATCAAAAGTCTTAAATGAAATAATAGGCTCATTTGATGCAGTAGGAGATTTCTTTTTAGGCAATTTAGCATTGATTGATTGCCTAGAACTAGATGCCTCATTCTTATACATAAAAGCATGATGAGAAACAGAATGAGACTTCCTAGCATGAATTCTCCTAATCTTATGTTCGGAATAACCAGCAGGATATAAAATATAGCCCTCATTATCCTGAACCATGGGAGCTTTGCCCTTAACAAAATTAGACAATCTTTTGGGAGCATTAAGTTTGACATTGCTTCCCTGTTGGAAACCAATGTCATCCTTGATGCCAGGGCGTCTCCCATTATAGAGCCTAGCAAATTTAAATTTTTCATTTTCTATTTCATGCTCATTAATTTTTGCAGTAAGTGGAGCTATGTGATCATTTTGTTGTTTAATTAAAGCTAGGTGATCATGGATAGCGTCAACATTAATATCTCTACATCTAGTACAAATAGCAACATGTTCAACAGTAGATGTAGAGGGTTTGCAAGCATTTAAATCATCAATCTTAGCATGTAATATAGCATTCTCATTTCTAAGATTGGAAATAGAATCATTGCAAACATTTAAATCTTTAGCCTTAGCAATTAATTTATCATTCTCAATTTTAAGGCTAGAAAGAGATGTATTCAATTTATCAATCTTAGCAATTAAACTATCTGTTGGGGACTTGTTCTCAAATGTTATGAATTAAGAACAAGGCAACATAAAATGTTAAATATTAATGCCCTTTGTCCGCTGAAGCATTATCTCCCCAAGGATTTAATGAACTTCGGACGAAGGCCATGAGTAAAATATCACGAAGGTTACACCTTCGTGATCAGACTTACGAAACAATGTAAGACAAAGTATAAAATATAAGACATTAGAGAAAGACATGTCAAAAACAAATAATATTATTCACATAATTTATTATATGGACTTAAATATTAAAACATAATATTTAAGTACATTTGTACCTTCGCCCTGGCAGAAAGCAATAATTCCAGTGTAATGCGTCAGTGATTACAAGATTGCGTGAACAGTATAGGGGTACTGTTCATCTATTTATAGGCACAGGACGCAGCCTGTGTTTAATTACATTTATGCCCTTTGTAATCAACTACAATAATGACACAAAACATTATGGGTCTTTAAGTCATTTCATGTTTAAGTCGGTTCACCCCTTCGTCTTGAGATTTGTCACTATCGGAGATAGCTTCGGCGCTGCTTCTGAAAGGATCTGTCGAAGGTGTTTTCCTTCTTTAGGATCTTCGGCTACGAAGCATACCCCCAATAGTAGCCCCTTCGCGGTGCTAGATCGTTTTTCGTAACGAGCTTGATCCATGAAAAAGTCTTCTAGGCTTCGGGATGCCGAAGATCCAAAAAACACCTTCCCTGAGCTCGTTGGCGAGAAACGATTAAAATAATCCGCGCGCGAGGTGGCCCCATCTTGCAGCAGTTACGCGCGCCTTGGTGATTCACCTTCCTGGACCGTGTGGCCCACCGTTCAGTGGGTGCAGGTGGCTGTTTATCCGGTGCGGAAGACTTTGACGATTCACCTTCCGACCTGCGACACTATATAAACAGACGGGTAGGTGTGAAGTTACCACAGCATTCATTGCTATTTCGCTGTTTTGCTGCCAAAAATTTAGCCATAGCCGAAGCTTGATCATCGTTCTCAAACGAAGCGTCGCTCTTGATTCTGCTTCGTCGCAAGAGGAAGAGCTTCGGAAAAATCAAGAAAATCAACAACTTCAAAAAATTTCAAGAAATTCATAATCAAATGGAAAGAGTGCGCTCCACTGCCAGGGTTGATCGTGAGGGAGATGAAACCGAAGCTACTGAAACTGTTCCAATTTCTGAAGCAATGAAGCGGTCTAGGCTGGTAACATCGGAGGATGCACCTGCCGCTGAGGCAGAGCAGGCTGACGTTGAGGAGTCTGATTCCGAAGATGATTACAGTAGTGCAGTGCCGAGTAAACCTAGCCACCTGGATTTCGGAAAATCTACAATCTCCGAAGGTGATTTGCTTAAGATGCTGAAGTTGGGCTATTTTAGTGAAGCGAAGAAAGAGCTGATTCGCTTTGGTGAGGAAGAAACTACTCCGAAGCCAGGAAAAGATGAAGTAGTGGTCTTCAAAAGTTTCTTTAAAGCTGGTTTAAGATTCCCTTTGAACAAGATGATTGCTGATGTGCTGAAAAAGTTTGGGATCTACCTTCATCAGCTAACTCCTAACGCTATCGTTAGGCTTAGTGTTTACATTTGGGCCCTCCAAAGCCAGGGGTGGAACCATTTGCCGAAGGTTTTTGCCGAGTGCACGAGCTTCATTACCAGACCAAGGCTAGAGAAGATGGGCTACATGAAAACTTTGGCTGCTACAATTTTGCCTACTGCAAGACTACAAAATTTCCTGTGATCATTTACCGTAGCAAGTGGCCAGCTGGCTGGAAATCTGAGTGGTTTTATGTCAAAGTTGACGAAGATAAGGAGAAATTGGTCCAGAGTCCGTTGGAATTGATCTTCGGAAAGACCAGACCCCCGTGCAACATGACACCAGAGGGTCCGACCCAAATTGCTCTGGCTGAATTTAGGGTTATTGCGGAGCACATCGGCACTAGGGACTTAGTGCAAGAATTTTTGGCCTTCAGAGTGTTCCCAACTATGAAAGAATGGGCCATGCCGAAGCTTGAAGGAAAAAAGAAGGAAGGGGAGCTTGTTCGGTTGCCTTACCACTACAAATTCAAGAAACATTTTAAAGTGCCTTGCCAAGAATGGCTGGACACGATCGAAGTAATGTGCAACGAAATACTTGGTAATTATTCTAAAAAAGAAGATCAATTGATGACTGCGGCCTTCGACACCCGTCCGAAGCGAAGGCTAAACCGAGTAATGGATGCTGTGGGCTTTGAATATCCCGACTACGAGCGGCTAGACAAGGATGCCAAAGCACAAAAAAGAAAGAGAGTAGCTGATACTCTGAATAAAGATGATGAAGAACAATCGAAAAAGAAAAAACCGAAGCCTGAGCCAAAAACAAATGCTTCGAAGAAGAGAAAGACTACAACGCCGAAGCAGAAGGCAACTGACAAAGAAGAAGAAACTGTTGCATCACCCTCTTCCACCGACGTGGAGGAAATTTTAAAGGTAATGACTGAATCCTTGCCTATCAAGCTGAGTCCATTAGGGTCACATCTGATGAAGCTTTTTCAGAAGGACAAGGAGCCCACAAAAGCGAAGAAGGCAGCTAGGCCAAAAAAGCAAAGAATCATTACAGTGACAGAAGTCATTAAAAAGACACCACCAAAAGCTTCAGCTCCGAAGGCACCAGCTATTGAGGACATAACGGCTATTGAAGCTACACCTTCGGAGGCTACAGCTGCCGAAGCTGCCACAGCCGAAGATATTCAGTTAGAAACCACAATTGCAGATATTGATAAAATACTGTTAGACATGGCCGTAGAAGAAGCTGCAGCAACTACCGAAGAGACTTTGACCCTAGAGCCCGAAAAAAAAGAAATAGCCGAAGAAACTTCGGAAGATGAAATTTTCAATTTTCAAAACTTAGTTGGGCAAGAGCTGATGAAGGCCGAAAAAGAGGAGCTAAAAGAATATGCTATATCTTGCGGATATCGGCCGGGGGCACTCCTCTTCGGTGGTATCGATGATGAAAAGCTGGCCTGCATCCGGGATCAGACTGGAGCGAAGGTTATCGGTACTCTATCAAAGAGTATTGGTTTCCCGAAGCTTGAAACAGACATTAGCCGCTACCGACGACAACACTTCAAGGTAAGCAACTTTTCTCTAACTTTTTATTTTTAATAACGAAGATGTTTTCTAACGAAGGTTGTTTATGTACAGAGTATGTTGCTGAGCAAAGCTTTAAAAATGCAGCAAGACTTGGAAGACAAAAAACATGAGGTTATAATCGAGAATTTAGAAAACAAAATAAAAGACCAATCTGCTGCTCTTGAAAAGAAAGACTTCGAGCTTCAGACAACCGAAGGCTTATTGGCAGAAGCTGAAGCTAAAATAGCAGAACTAAATACGAAGCTGCTCTGCCAGTTAGAAAATTTCGAACAAGAAAAGCAGAAGCTTAATAAAAAATTTGAGGCCGAAGTCCAGAAGAGCTCAAATTTGCAAAAATCATTGACAAGCCTTCAAAATAAATGTCTGGAATTCAGTATTCGATGCGTTCAACGGCTGAAGCAAGTCTTCTATTCAGTTGGAGCCAGTAGCGAAAAATTTACTCCTTCAGCTGAAGATCTACCCGGAGCCTTTGAACACATCGAAGGTGAAATTGATGACCTTGATGATGTTATTGCTGGACATGGCGACTTCTGTGCCCTGGTAGCTTCTCGAGGCACTGCTGCTGCGTTCCTGAAATCTGGCTGCGAGCACGGAAAAATTATCAATAGACCCAATTTTAGCTTATCATCAGCAGATCTGGATGATATCCCCAACCTTGCCCGAAGCATAGCAAATAAATTTATAAAGGTGGTATGGACAAAGGGTGGACGAGACAAAGCTGGTGACGAAGCTCGGAGTCATCTTAAGCCGGTAACAAAATCATACCTTGTTCTTACCTCTTCCTTGGAACTTTAATTTTGCTTACAATACTTTAATTCGTGTAGGATGACGAAGCCAAAGCCGAAGCTTGAAGAGTAAGAAGATGACGCCGAAGCTTTAATGGATGACTATGCCGAAGCTGAAACTCGATGAGTGTTGATGAAGCTTGAATAGATGACTGTAGAAAAAGCTCTAAAAACTTTTTGTAATAACTTTTGTAAATGTAATTAAATTTTACTTGATGAATTTTGTCCGTACCTTGCAATATATTCCTACCTTTCCATAAATGTATGAAGTGCTTTGGTGTGAACGAAACTAGCATTTTTGAGCCGAAGGCGAAAAACACCTTCCCTTCTTTTCGTACACCGCGAAGCATAAAAACTACTTCTTTTTCTCTTTTGCCGAAGCCTGATCTTTAGAGCCGGAGCAATTGCCTGTGTTATGTTAATGATGATCCTATGTATGTCTAAATGAATGTTTATGAATGCAAATATTATGATGTAATGTATCGTGCAAATGAATGTCCAAACACATATATGAAGCAACAACCATAGCCTTCATTCCCTTAGGAAGTTAGGAATAAACAAAGTCTCTTTGTCGTTTATTTTTCGGCTTCACTGTTTATTTTTCGGTGTATCAGCGCTGACTTTTCGCTGTAAGTTCTGCATTCCCTTAGGAACGTCTTTTGAACTTCTTCGCCTTCTATTTTGGCGGTATCGCGTTGACTTTTCGCGCTTCGCCTTATATTTTGGCGGAATCAACGTTGACTTTTTGCTGTAAGCTCTGCATTCCCTTAGGAACGACTTTTGAGCAGAAAACTTACGCTGCGCTCCCTTAGGAACGACTTTTTGTAACTTCGTCATGCTCTGCATCCCCTTAGGGACGTCTTTCGAGCTTCTCCCTGTTTCTTCTTTTTTTTCTTTGCACTCGATGGTGCGAGCTCAGTTTTTACATTTACATCTTTGGGGGATATTGCTCTTGTAGAGCTGAAATAAGAAAAAGGGAAATTACATGCTATGGCCCCATTAAAAACCTTTCTCCCCCTTCGGAAAGGAAAAGGGTGCCATAAAAAAATAAAAAGATTACATCAAGCTATACATAATATCGCCGAAGCTCATCCGCATTCCAAGATCTAGGAATATCGTTGCCGTCCATATCCTTTAATCTGTAGTAACCGGGTCTTGATGAAGATACTACCAGAAAAGGTCCTTCCCATTTCAACTATAGCTTGCCTACTGTATCTGGGTTGGCAATTCTCCGAAGTACCAAGTGACCTGGCCTGATATTTTTTTAACCGAACTTTTCTGTCACGCCATTTTACTGTTTCGGCTTGATATTTATTGATGTTATCCACAGCCTGAAGCCTGATCCCTTCTAAGGCATCTTTTGCCATAGAACAATCAGCTTCGTCCTCTGACGAAGCCACTGTTCTTATTGATCCTGCTTTAGCTTCTTCCGGAGTTATTGCTTCATCACCAAACAGTAACTTGAATGGTGAATAGCCTATTGACCTTGACATTGTTGTATTGTGGCTCCACACCACTTTGATCAATTCATCTGGCCACTTTCCCCGGGGCTGATTGAAGATTAACTTCATTATTCCCGTCATTATAATGCCATTAGCTCTTTCAACAAGTCCATTTGACTCCGGATGTCTGACTGATGCAAAATGCATCTTCGTGCCAATTTGCTCACAGAACTCTTTGAAAGCTTCGGCATCAAACTGTGTTCCGTTGTCCACAGTAATGGCCTTTGGCACTCCGAAGCGACAAACAATATTTTGCTAGAAAAATTTCTGAACAGTGACTGAGGTTATTGTGGCTAAAGGTTTCGCTTCAATCCATTTGGAAAAATATTCTACTGCCACCACAACATATCTTAAATTTCCTTGTGCTGGTGGAAGTGGGCCTAGCAAATCAAGGCCCCACCTTTGCAACGGACAAGTGGGTTGTATTAACTGAGTTAGGGATGAAGGCTGTTTTTGGTCTCTTTCACATTTTTGACAACCTTCACACTTTTGGACTAATTCTGCTGCATTCGAAGCTGCCTTCGGCCAATAAAATCCTTGACGAAAGACTTTTCCCAGCAAGGGCCTAGATCCGATGTGAGATCCACACAGGCCTGCATGTATTTCCTTCATCAATTCTATACTTTCAGCTCTGGATAAACATTTGAGCAATGGAGAACAGACTCCATGTTTGTATAGCTCCCCTTCTATTATGACATATGGTCGGGCTCTTGCCTCTATTCTCTTATTATAAGCTTCGTCATCTGAAAGAAAGTTACCCTGGAGAAAAGACATAATCTCAGTTCTCCAATCTTCACTATAAACAGGAGATATATTGAGCACTGCTCTTTCAAGAAGTTCCACCGAAGGTGCTTTTATTGTTTCAAAGAATACTTCCGAAGGTAAGGGCAGCCCCTGTGCTGCTGACTTAGCTAACAGATCAACATGCTCATTTTCTCCTCGTGGAATGTTCTTGACAGAAAACCCTTCGAAGGAAGCTTCAAGCCTTCGAACTGTATCCAAATATTTCTCAAGCTTCGGGTCTCTTGTTTTACAACTCTTGTCAACATGACTAGAAATAACTTGGGAATCGGTTTTGAGAACTGCCCTTCTTATCCCCATTGCCTTTAACTTCCGAAGCCCCAAAAGTAAAGCTTCGTACTCAGCAATATTATTTGTGCAGCTGAAATCAAGTTTCACTGCATAGCATGTTCTGACTTTGGAAGGTGCAACTATCACAGCAACTGCTCCTGCCCCGAAGTATCCCCAAGAACCGTCGCAGAACACTGTCCAAGCTTCAGCATCTTTACTTGCTTCTTCTTCCTGAGCCCCTGGCGTCCAATCAGCGATGAAGTCTGCTAATGCCTGAGACTGGATCGAGGATCTATGCACATAATCAATGGTGAACTTGTTGAGTTCCGCAGCCCACTTTCCAATCCTTCCAGTAGCTTCTCTGTTTCTCATAATATCCTTCAAAGGCTGTGATGAAGGAACAATTATATGGAATGCTTGAAAGTAATACCGAAGCTTCCTGGAGGCCATTAAGACAGCATATAGCACCTTCTCCAACTCTGTATAATTTTTCTTTGATAAACTAAGGACTTCGGAAACAAAGTATACTGGAGCTTGCTTTTTAGTTTGTCCTTCAAGCTTTTCCTGGACAAGTGTTGCACTTACTGCAGAGTGCGAAGCTGCCACATACAATAGAAGAGGAGCCCCTGGCATGGGTGGAGTTAGCGTCGTTAGGTCTATCAGATACTGCTTCAGCTCTTCGAAGGCTTTCTGCTGAGCTGATCCCCATTGAAAGACTTCGGCTGACTTCAGCACTTCGAAGAATGGTAAATTCCTCTCTGCTGATCTAGATATGAATTGGTTCAAGGATGCCAGTCTTCCTGTCAGCCGTTGGGCCCCCTTCTTTGTACTCGGCGGTTCCATCCGAAGAATAGCTTCAATTTTATTCGGATTAGCTTTGATTCCCTTTGTCAAAACCAGACAACCAAGGAATTTTCCCTTCTTTACTCCGAAGACACATTTTTCTGGATTCAACTTCAGGCCAGCTTGCCTAAAGTTAGCAAATGTTTCCTGCAGATCAGCAATGTGATTTTCTTGCTTTGTGCTTTTTACTATGATATCATCAACATATGTTAGCACATTTCTGCCTATCTGAGAATGAAGGACTTTGGCTGTCATTCTGCTGAAGCTTCCTCCAGCATTCTTGAGCCCCTCAGGCTCCAAAGGTAACAATATGTTCCACTGGGGGTTATGAAGTTGGTTTTTGGCTCATCTTCCTTCTTCATCCAGATTTGATGGTAGCCTGAATAACAATCTAGTAGACTCATGAGCTCTGACGAAGCTGCTGCGTCTACTAGAGAATCTATCCTCGGTAATGGAAACTCATCCTTCGGACAAGCCTTGTTGAGATCAGTAAAATCAATGCACATCCTTCATTTACGATTGGCCTTCTTCACCATAACAGTGTTAGCTAGCCATTCTAGATATTTTACTTCTCTATTGACTCCAGCACTGAGAAGCCTTTTCACTTCATTCCGAGCACCTTCGGCTTTGTCATCAGACATCTTCCGAAGCCTCTGCTTTCTGGGTCTGAAGGATGGATCAACATTGAGCGAGTGTTCCATGACATCCCTGTTAACACCACAGAGATCATTGGCTAACCATGCAAAGACATCTTTGTTATTGAACAGAAACCTTATCAGGGTTTTCTCCTGTTCCTCAGACAATTGAGATCCCAGCAACACCTTCTGCTCTGCTATATCTTCACATAAGAGCATGGGCTTCGGCTGATCGGCCGAAGTAGCCTTCTCCCTTCTGTACTTGTACTGCTCACAAGCTTCGGATCCATCTATATTATGGATTGCCTTTGAATCTGTCCAGCTCCCTTCAGCCTTTCTGGCAGCTTCCTGACTCCCATGAATAGCAATAGGCCCTTGATCCGAAGGTATCTTCATGCAAAGATATGCTGGATGAAGAATTGCTTCGAAAGCATTGAGTGTTCCACGACCAATGATTGCATTGTAGGGGTACTCCATGTCGACAATATCAAACACAACTTGCTCAGTCCTTGTGTTGTTAACAAATCCGAAGGTCCCTGGCATCGTGATCTTGTCAAGTGCTACAATCTGCCTTCCTCCGAAGCCACAAAGAGGGTGTGTAGCATCATAAATCTTATCTTCTGGCTCTTGCATTTGTCTAAAGGCCTTAGCAAATATAATGTCTGCTGCACTGCCTGTATCAACCAGAACATTGTGGACCAGAAACCCTTTGATAACGCAAGAAATAACCATAGCATCGTTGTGAGGGTAATCTTTGAGCTGAAGATCCTCTTGAGAGAAGGTAATTGGGATGTGAGACCATCTTGACTTGATGAAGGGTCCTTGCACCCTGACATGCTATACCCTTCTCTGTGCCTCCTTCTTCTGCTTCTTATTGGCCGGCTCTGAGCATGAACCGCCTGTGATCGGGAGTACCAGCTTCGAAGCCGAAGCAACTCCAGCTTGGTTCTTGCACGAAGCCATCAGCTCAAAAAATGGAAGTGAGTTCACTGGAGGTGGGCGCCAATGTTGGGGACTTGTTCTCAAATGCTATGAATTAAGAACAAGGCAACATAAAATGTTAAATATTAATGCCCTTCGTCCGCTGAAGCATTATCTCCCCAAGGATTTAATGAACTTCAGACGAAGGCCATGGGTAAAATATCACGAAGGTTACACCTTCGTGATCAGACTTACGAAACAATGTAAGACGAAGTATAAAATATAAGACATTAGAGAAAGACATGTCAAAAACAGATAATATTATTCACATATCTTATTATATGGACTTAAATATTAAAACATTATATTTAAGTACATTTATACCTTCGCCCTGGCAGAAAGCAATAATTCCAGTGTAATGCGTCAGTGATTACAAGATTGCGTGAACAGTATAGGGGTACTGTTCATCTATTTATAGGCACAGGACGCAGCCTGTGTTTAATTACATTTATGCCCTTTGTAATCAACTACAATAATGACATAAAACATTATGGGTCTTTAAGTCATTTCATGTTTAAGTCGGTTCACCCCTTCGTCTTGAGATTTGTCACTGTGCCGAAGCTCTATCGGAGATAGCTTCGGCGCTGCTTCTGAAAGGATCTGCCAAAGGTGTTTTCCTTCTTTAGGATCTTCAGCTACGAAGCATACTCCCAACACTATCATTTTTATTTCTAAGACTGACAATTGAATCATTACAAGCATTTAACTTTTCCACCTTAGCAATTAAACTAGCTTTCTCATTTCTAAGGTTGGAAATAGTATCATGGCAAGTGCCAAGCTCACTAGTCAAATTTTCACATTTCTCTATCTCCTGAGCATAAGTATTTTTAACCTTAACATGCTTTTTGTTTTCCTTAATAAGGAATTCCTCTTGGCTATCCAACAGTTCATCCTTCTCATGAATAGCACCTATCAATTCATTCAATTTTTCCTTTTGTTGCATATTAAGGTTGGCAAAAAGAGTAAGCAAATCATCTTCATCATCACTAGAGCTAGCCTCATCACTAGATGTTGTATATTTAGTGGAAGCTCTAGATTTTATCTTCTTCTTTTTGCCGTCCTTTGCAATGAAGCACTTGTGGCCGACGTTGGGGAAGAGAAGGCCTTTGTTGACGGCGATGTTGGCGGCGTCCTCGTCGGAGGAGGAGTCGATGGAGCTCTCATCGGAGTCCCATTCCCGACAAACATGGGCATGGCCACCCTTCTTCTTGTAGTACTTCTTCTTCTCCTTCCTCTTTCCCTTCTTGTTGTTGTCCCTGTCACTATCACTAGACATAGGGCATTTAGCGATAAAATGACTGGGCTTACCACATTTGTAACACACCCTTTTGGAACGAGGTTTGTAATCCTTCCCCTTCCTTTGCTTGAGGATTTGGCGAAAGCTTTTGATGATAAGCGCCATTTCCTCGTTGTCAAGCTTGGAGGCATCGATTGGAATCCTACTTGGTGTAGATTCCTCCTTTTCTTCCTCTGTCGCCTTGAAAGTCTCTTGGGTTTGAGATTTTTCCTGCAAAAAGAATACCCAAGTGAAGCGAGAATAATCATCCACAATTACAAGACAATACTTACTCCTGCCGATGCTTATGTAAGCTGTCACACCCGGTTCCAGGGGGTAGAACCGAGCGCATAGCATATGTGTGCCAGGATCCATTTCCACATATATGTTGACGTCACAAGCGTAATATATCAAAAGACAATGCAATAAAGGTGTAAAGAGAGTATAATACTTCATTACATCATCTGAAACATTGTATCTTTAACAAGTATCACATCAAAGTAAAGCGGAAATAAACAACTGGGCAATCTTCCACAGGAAGTTGACCAGCGTATCGTTAGACTTAGAATTCCTCGTCGTCAAAAACTCCATCAAAGACTCCAGCATCACCCTCTGATCAAAATAAGCAAGGGTGAGCTCACTTATGGTCGGGGCTCAGCAAGTGGGGAAAAAACTAATGCAGGTATAACAAGGTGAGGCTAAGGTTGAGCAGTAAGCATTTTAGTTGGTCACATTTTATTAACAACACATGTCTTACTAATGAGTGTGAATCCCAAATATCCCATTTACACAAAGGAATATGAGTATAACAAAAACACTTAAGTGAAACCACTTAAGCAAATTATTGGCAGATCATCGGATCTCAATTTAATTCCATCTTCAAGTTCAATTATCATGTGAGGAGTCCAGGTCGCTCATAACCGGGAGCATGGCTGATATATCAGTTTTACACTCTGCAGAGGTGGTACAACTTTACCCACAAGCCATGTATCCCATCTAGCCCGGGTTGATCGGACCCTTAGCCACTGCCGAGGTGAATGGCTAGGGATCCATTATGAGGTTTTCACAAAATACACTTAATACGAAGCAACCCGCTAAGGTTTCTAAAGACGATGGTGGTGGCCCCCTGGGTGAAGTACCTTAGCCAAGAATACGACCCCATGTTAACGTGGGCTGCCAGCACCTACCGCTCCCCCTCTTGCCCATCTTTCAGGTAAGATTGCTAGGCACTAAGCATATAAAGCTAATTACCAAAGCCAGAGCCATGATAGCACTCATGGTTGCACTGTTATCCTGGGTAGTCACTCTATGTTCCAATTAATTTGAAATAATATTGTTTTAACCATCGGGTTAATGTCATAATTGCCAATTAAATCTTTGGAACATTAAAACCAATTAATGAGTGACATTAAGAAATCATTAAGTTGAGCGGTGGCACAAATTTTGCACAGCTTAATAATTTTCCCAGGTTAAACAAGGAATACAGGTAGTAAATCTAGGAAATCCTTAATTAGGTAAAACCCATCCAATTATGCAGTATATCAAAAAGTAAACATTGTTATATGCAATGAGTAGGTACAAAAAGAATATGCAGAGGGAGAATCCACTTGCCTTACTCAAAAGCGTCTTGCGGGTCGTCCTCGAACGTATTCGAATCGCCTACCGCACAATCGGCTTCTAATAGAGTCGCATAGCGCACATACAAAAATAAAACATACACAAATAAATAAACATGCACCATTTCATAAACATACACCAATACGTCATTAAACACATATTAACATATCGCACTAATCACATCTTAAATTCGTCCTAACCGCATAAATACTTATTAATTCAATTATAGCTATTAATGTGAATCCTAATGGTGAATTTATGAGTGGGTGTAATAAATACAGTTTAACTAGTATTAATATATTTTAACATCATCAATGAAAATAAGTAATACTTATTGTCTTTTAATACTAATAAATAAATTAATACTTTTTATTATTTCCAACTCAAATTAGTTAGTATAGCAAAAATGAATTTAATAATACTAATATTCTAAAAATCTACATAAATTGGTAATTGGACTTTTTATAACACAAGTGAGGATATTTTGACATAAACTAGTATTTTGCTTAACCTAAAAATCTAAGTGCTCAATTTGCGAACATGATTATTTAACTAGCAAAAATCTATTTTCCACACTACCGGTGATATTTTCTCCTTTCTTTATAACAAGAAAATGTTAATAAAATAATTAGCTAAATCATCCAGAAATCCTATATTATTCATATGACATGCGTTCTATACTATTTTTCTAAATCCATTTAAAATGCACCTATAATTCTCCAAATAGTTTCTAAAGTTTATTGTGACCAAATTTAACTACAAAAATTCCTATCTAGTGTTTTTATCACCAACGTGACTATTAAATCTACGTCATATTTTCTAATCCAAAAATCATCGCATCGATTAACATGGAATATCACGGTACTAATAATCGCATGAATCTACTAAACAATTCCATAACGCTCATACACATATATTGCGGATCACATGTGTTCGTATTACAACAAACAAAATATACAACTTATGCATCGAATCAAAAAGTACTTTATAAAATATACAAAATAATTCGGGTCGTCATCAACCTTGCGTGCGACGGGGAGAGTTCGACGGGGGTTCGGCCGGGTGGAGAAAAGCAGGGGCTCGACTACGGACGGCGAATGCGTGGCTCCGGCGACGAACTGCGGCTCCGGTGAACTCCGGCGACGAGCGGCAAACTCCGGTGACGAACGGCACTAGCGATGAGCGAGGAGCACTAGAGAAAGGGGCGAGCTCGGGTAGGAGAGTATGGAGAGGGTTCTTCTGCCTTTTTATAGAGCGCAGGGGAGAAGAAAGGACACCAGGGAGGTCATGGGGCGCCGGCGTTTAACTCCATTACACGGTTTAATGTCGTCGGTTTCTCCACTAATAGAGGGAGGTAATGGGGGAGAAGAAACAGAAGAAATAAAGTCCATCAATCACAGAAGTGAAACGGTCTCGGCTTCATGGCGCATGGACTTCTGGCGCGTGGTACGCGGCGGCTGCAGGGCGCGCGCTGCACGGGGTCGTGGCCGGTTGCGCGCGGGAGCTCGCGGCTAGTGCCGGGCGGGACTCGGCTCGCGCGCGGGCGTCACGGGCTTGCTCCTGGTCGCTGCGGCGTCGTGGCCTGGGTGCAGGGGGAGGGCGGCTCGGTGCAGGGCGCCGGGCACACGGGCGTCGCGCCGTCGGGGCGGCTCGGCCGCGGTCGGGCGCGCTGGGCACCGGCTGGCGCGCGCGCACGGCGTGATGCAGGGCGGGAGCGTGAGAGAGGAGCAAGGGAGGGAGGAGAGAGGGAGAGAGGGAGAATAGAGGAGAGAGGGAGAGAGAATAGAGGGAGGCGGCGGCGGCTGGCTCTGCCAGGCAAGCGCGCAGCGTGCAGGGTTAGGGTTTGGGGTCTTGGGCCCCAAGTGGGCCGGCTGGGTGAAGTTGGTTTTTTTTAAAAAAAATTCTGAAATGCATTTTTAAAGAACTCGAAAAAATCATAAAAAATCACCAAAAATATTTATAAATAAAATACTTGTTTTTACACTAATAATCATTATATTATTTAATTATTATATTAACTACTAGGATCTCTTTTTAAAAATAATTGATAATAAACATCCGATAATCAATCAAGCGCACACAACGAAAATTTATTCAAAATGCAAATAAATATTTAAACACTAAAAAAATTATGACCCTAAATAATATAATAACTAAATCGAACACTATGGTTTAAGAAGAGAATCTGTGTACCCGAAATCGAACACTTGCGCCAACTTATTTTGAGAGAAGCTCATGATTCAGCTTACTCTATTCACCCTGGAAGTACAAAGATGTACCAGGATCTCAAAGAAAAGTATTGGTGGTACGGATTGAAAAGAGATGTTGCTACTCATGTTGCATTATGTGACGTGTGTCAGCGAGTTAAAGCCGAACACCAAAGACCAGCAGGATTGCTACAACCTCTCAAGGTACCGGAATGGAAATGGGAAGAAATCAGTATGGATTTCATAGTTGGACTACCCCGTACTCGAGATGGCTATGATTCAATATGGGTCATAGTAGACAGGTTAACTAAAGTAGCACACTTTATACCTGTGAAGACAACGTACTTAGGAGCCCAGTTAGCAAAGTTGTACATGTCGAGGATTGTTTGTCTGCACGGAGTACCGAAGAAGATCGTATCAGATCGAGGAACCCAGTTTACCTCGCGCTTTTGGAAAAGACTACATGAGTCCATGGATACCAAGCTAAATTTTAGTTCAGCTTATCATCCGCAGACGGATGGGCAAACAGAAAGGACAAACCAAGTGTTAGAAGATATGCTAAGAGCTTGCGCTCTAAAGCATGGTCGAAGCTGGGATAAAAGTTTGCCTTATGCAGAATTTTCGTATAACAATAGTTATCAAGCAAGTCTCAAAATGGCACCGTTTGAAGCACTTTATGGACGGAAGTATAGAACACCGCTTTATTGGAATCAGACTGGAGAAAGTCAAGTATTTGGTCCAGAAATTCTCCAAGAAGCCGAAAAGCAAGTACAGATTATTAGAGAAAATTTGAAGACAGCACAGTCAAGACAGAAGAGCTATGCTGATAATAGAAGAAGAGAGTTGATGTTTGAAGTAGGAGACTTCGTATACCTTAAATTTTCCCCGATGAGAGGAATGAAAAGGTTTAAGGTTAAAGGAAAATTATCACCTCGCTATATCGGCCCATTCAAGATTTTGGAAAGAAAAGGTGAAGTAGCCTACCAGTTAGAGCTACCCGATAGTTTATCGGATGTGCATGACGTATTTCACGTATCACAACTCAAGAAGTGCTTAAGGGTACCAGAAGAACAGTTACCTATGGAAGAACTGAATGTCAATGAGGATTTGACTTATTCAGAGTACCCGGTCAGAATTTTAGAAACATCTCGCAGAATTACACGGAGTAAAGTTATTAACATGTGCAAGGTTCAGTGGAGTCATCATTCGGAAGATGAGGCCACTTCGGAAAGAGAAGATGAACTCAGAGCAGAATTCCCTCAGCTATTCTCAGAAGGTTCTTAATCTCGAGGACGAGATTCTTTTTAAGAGGGGTAGGTTTGTAACACCACAAAAGCCATCAAATAAAAAAAATAATGAATTTAGTTATTATATTAATTAGGGTCATAATTTTTTTAAGTGTTTAATTATTTATTTGCATTTTGAATCAATTTTCGTTGTGTGCACTTGATTGATTATCGGATGTTTATTATCAATTATTTTTAAAAAGAGATCCTAGTAGTTAATATAATAATTAAATAATATAATGATTATTAGTGTAAAAACAAGTATTTTATTTATAAATATTTTTGTGAATTTTATGATTTTTTCGAGTTCTTTAAAAATGCATTTCAGAATTTAAAAAAAACCAACTTCACCTAGCCGGCCCACTTGGGGCCCAAGACCCCAAACCCTAACCCTGCGCGCCGCGCGCGTGCCTGACAGAGCCAGCCGCCGCCTCCTCCCTCTATTCTCTCTGTCTCTCTCCTCTATTCTCTCTCTCTCCCTCTCTCCTTCCTCTCTCGCTCCTCTCTCACGCTCCCGCCCTGCATCACGCCGTGCGCGCGCGCCAGCCGACACCCAGCGCGCCCAACCGCGGCCGAGCCGCCCCGACGGCGCGACGCCCGTGTGCCCGGCGCCCTGCACCGAGCCGCCCTCCCCCTGCACCCAGGCCACGACGCCGCAGCGACCAGGAGCAAGCCCGCGACGCCCGCGTGTGAGCCAAGTCCCGCCTGGCACTAGCCGCGAGCTCCCGCACGCAACCGGCCGTGACCCCGTGTAGCGCGCGCCCTGCAGCCGCCGCGTACCACGCGCCAGAAGTCCATGCGCCATGAAGCCATGACTGTTTCACTTCTGTGATTGATGGACTTCATTTCTTCTGTTTCTTCTCCCCCATTACCTCCCTCTATTAGTGGAGAAACCGACGGCATTAAACCGTGTAATGGAGTTAAACGCCGGCGCCCCATGACCTCCCTGGTGTCCTTTCTTCTCCCCTGTGCTCTATAAAAAGGCAGCAGAACCCTCTCCATACTCTCCTACCCGAGCTCGCCCCTTTCTCTAGTGCTCCTCGCTCATCGCTAGTGCCGTTCGTCGCCGGAGTTTGTCGCTCGTCGCCGGAGTTCACCGGAGCCGCAGTTCGTCGCCGGAGCCACGCATTCGCCGTCCGTAGTCGAGCCCTGCTTTTCTCTACCTGGCCGAACCCCCGTCGAACTCTCCCCGTCGCACGCAAGGTTGATGACGACCCGAATTATTTTGTATATTTTATAAAGTATTTTTTGATTCGATGCATAAGTTGTATATTTTGTTTGTTGTAATATGAACACATGTGATCCGCAATATATGTGTATGAGCGTTATGGAATTGTTTAGTAGATTCATGCGATTATTAGTACCATGATATTCCATGTTAATCGATGCGATGATTTTTGGATTAGAAAATATGACGTAGATTTAATAGTCACGTTGGTGATAAAAACACTAGATAGGAATTTTTGTAGTTAAATTTGGTCACAATAAATTTTAGAAACTATTTGGAGAATTATAGGTGCATTTTAAATGGATTTAGAAAAATAGTATAGAACGCATGTCATATGAATAATATAGGATTTATGGATGATTTAGCTAATTATTTTATTAACATTTTCTTGTTATAAAGAAAGGAGAAAATATCACCGGTAGTGTGAAAAATAGATTTTTGCTAGTTAAATAATCATGTTCGCAAATTGAGCACTTAGATTTTTAGGTTAAGCAAAATACTAGTTTATGTCAAAATATCCTCACTTGTGTTATAAAAAGTCCAATTACCAATTTATGTAGATTTTTAGAATATTAGTATTATTAAATTCATTTTTGCTATACTAACTAATTTGAGTTGGAAATAATAAAAAGTATTAATTTATTTATTAGTATTAAAAGACAATAAGTATTACTTATTTTCATTGATGATGTTAAAATATATTAATACTAGTTAAACTGTATTTATTACACCTTCTCATAAATTCACCATTAGGATTCATATTAATAGCTATAATTGAATTAATAAGTATTTATGCGGTTAGGACGAATTTAAGATGTGATTAGTGCGATATGTTAATGTGTGTTTAATGACGTATTGGTGTATGTTTATGAAATGATGCATGTTTATTTATTTGTGTATGTTTTATTTTTGTATGTGCGCTATGCGACTCTATTAGAAGCCGATTGTGGGGTAGGCGATTCGAATACGTTCGAGGACAACCCGCAAGACGCTTTTGAGCAAGGCAAGTGGATTCTCCCTCTGCATATTCTTTTTGTACCTACTCATTGCATATAACAATGTTTACTTTTTGATATACTGCATAATTGGATAGGTTTTACCTAATTAAGGATTTCCTAGATTTACTACCTGTATTCCTTGTTTAACCTGGGAAAATTATTAAGCTGTGCAAAATTTGTGCCACCGCTCAACTTAATGATTTCTTAATGTCACTCATTAATTGGTTTTAATGTTCCAAAGATTTAATTGGCAATTATGACATTAACCCGATGGTTAAAACAATATTATTTCAAATTAATTGGAACATGGAGTGACCACCCAGGATAACAGTACAACCACGAGTGCTATCATGGCTCTGGCTTTGGTAATTAGCTTTATATGCTTAGTGCCTAGCAACCTTACCTGAAAGATGGGCAAGAGGGGGAGCGGTAGGTGCTGGCAGCCCACGTTAACATGGGGTCGTATTCTTGGCTAAGGTACTTCACCCAGGGGGCCACCACCATCGTCTTTAGAAACCTTAGCGGGTTGCTTCGTATTAAGTTTTTTTGTGAAAACCTGTAAGACCCAAAATTTGTATAATTTTTTTTTAAAATAAATATAGTTATTATAGTACATTGGGGAATGAGAAATTAATTTGTAATTGAGTCAACTATTGATTAGAAACAAATGTGAGAAGGAGAATAACATAGTAATATTTGAAATGAGGTGGTTTATATTCACATTTGAATTTCAAATGATACATTTGGCAAATCTGAAAATTAAGACAAGAGTATAAATTTGAGTTTGAATAATTGAATTTGGAAATAAGCTAGAAGTAAGAAATGAGTAGACACTAAAAAGAGAATAAAATAAAATATATTATAAACAAATAAATAATAGGTGTTATCTTTATATTGGGATTTTTAATGAAGTTTGGAATCTGAAATTCAAAACAGGAAATTGAATTTGGTTTAAGTATTTCAAATTAGAAATAGAAAAGAAAAAAATAAAGAAAACCTGGTCTTGGGCCGACACATTACCTAGCAGCCCACTTATCTCTCCCGCCGGCCCACCTCCTCCTGTAAGCGCTTAATCAGTCTGCCACCTCCATGCGGACCCCACTCGTCGGATATCCACCCGCGCACCCGGTATCGCTTACGCGTGGGCCCCTAAAGCCAGTTCTACCCCTACCAACAGAACGCGACCGAAGCGACCTCCGCGCGATTACAGGCGAACTCCGCGCTCGGGCGCGTAGTATCCGGTTAGGGCCGCTGCTCCCTGGGCTATAAAAGACGACCGTCGTGAACCCCCCCTCATCTCATCCAATTGTACCCACATCCGAGCACAAGCACCGTAGCCGCCGAGGGCTCGTAAGGCCGTAGTGACCCGCTGCCGTCGAATCCAAGAGTCGCGCGCGTCCAGGCGTCCGCGGGGCATTCTGGTGCTGCGCCGTGGTCCCTGAGTGCTTCGTCAACCATCAATTTCACAACTGAGGTCTCACCGCCTTGGCAATTGCTCGCCGGGAACTCGACTTTGCCGCGGGGCCGCCATTTGCCGTGGACGGGGCGTTCTACAACTGCATCGTCGGTAAGAAGTTCTCCTCGGTGCTCGCCATGTCCTCCTCTACGCGTAGCTCGGTTTAATCGACGTTTTGGGCACTGTGGTGGTCGGTGGCCTCTGCGCCGACGGTGTGGTTACGCCTCCGTGGAACTCGGCGCGCTACCGCTCGAGATTCCACCACAGTAGGTCTGGGAGCTTCAATTAGTGGCGAGGATGGCACACGGTGCTTCGCTAGATGGGATTGTCGATCGGGAAAACTGTGATTTCACGCCGGAGTTGGTGCTCCGCCGTGGGGAGAAGGTTTGCGCCACCGCCGGCCCAGCTCGGGTTGTGGAAGAAGCTACGCGGGCCGTTGATCTCGGCGGCAACGGTCAGGATTGGGACCGCGTAAGAGGTTCGCGTTAGGTTGATCTGGGGCGTAGATCATGGATCGGATGGCGGTGGGTGGACCAAGATTCATTAAACCTGAGTCGTCAGATCGTGATCCGAGGGCCGTCCTCGTGTACCGTTTCAGCTGAGATACGATCTAATCTGGGCCCCTGAATTGGGATCGGACGGCTGGAATTAACCGATACCCTTTCGCCGAGCCATAATTGCAAAAGAGCCCCCGAAGTATTTAGATATCAACCCGCAGTCCGCGGTACAGAATTCTGAGTCTTAGGGATTCTTCTGAAATAGCCCCTGCACTCTCGGGAAAATGAGGCCCAGTCCAATACAGAGTTAAAATTGATAAAATGAATTGGGAATTTGATTTTTAATATGAAAATAATTGCTAGAACTTAGATAATTCATAGAAAATTCATTTTAGCTCCAAATTGAACCATTCCAGTTTCTAAAATTTTGTAATAATATTCTTCATCATTTTGTGCCTCTGTTTTGGCATGAAAGGCTCATTTAAATTTATCTAATACTTAATCTTGTATTAAACACATAAAACATTAGAAAATCCATAACTTAAAATCTATAACTCCAAAATTAATGATTCCTGTTCCTAGAATCTTATTTTAATGTGTAGATTATTATTATGTATTTTGTTTACTTGTTTGGTGTGATGTTAATTTTGCCTATACACTGCTTGTTTGTATTGCTACGACTAGCGTGAGGTCACGTGTCATCTGAAGATCATCCTGGTACCTGGAATCTCAAGTCCCAGGCAAGTTGTGCCCTTGATCACTTCTTTTTACCCAGCCATGTTCTGATTAATCATAATGATCTGCATAGGTTAATTTTGATGGGACCCAATAGGTTACCCTCGTTTGATTATCTTTATACCTTGTTTACCACTGAACCTTTTTGGGTAGTACTTGCTAGTGCTTTATGTGGTTTTGGGTATGAAGATACATTATTCATGATCCCACTTTTATTATCTGTTTATTATAATTGTTCATGATAAGATCATTATGTTAATTGGAACATGGAGCGACCACCCGGGAAAACAGTGCTACCACAAGGGAGGAATGGGACCCCTTGGCTGATTAATTAGGAAAGGTAGTGGAAGACTACCTTACCCGAAAGGGGCAAGGGCAGTAGGGGAGTGGTCAGTGTAGGGAGGCCCTCGGGAGGATTTTGCTGCGATGGCGGTCCTGCAAGGGATTCCTGCATTGGAACTTCCTATAAACTGTAGCGGGTTTTCGGAAGCTAGTGGAACTTTGTAAAGGCCTCGTAGTGGATCCCTAGCCATTCACCTCGGTAGTGTCTAAGGGCCTTGCAAACCCTGGCGACATGGGATACACGACTTGTGGGTAAAGATGCGCAACCTCTGCAGAGTGTAAAACTGGTATACTAGCCGTGCTCACGGTCATGAGCAGCTCGGACCCTCACATGATTAAATTATGGAACTTAAACTCAATTTGTCATATGCATTGCATCGCAGGTGAAGTTGTTACTTTTGTTCTACTATTTAACTGGGTTGGTATTTACTTATACTTAGTAACTGCTAATAAAATTTTGACTAACTTTAAAAGCAATGCTCAGCTCTAACCATCCTCTTTGGTAAGCCTTACACTTCACGTGAGCTCCCACCTTTGGCGAGTTCATGCACATTATTCCCCACAACTTGTTGAGCGATGAACGTATGTGAGCTCACTCTTGCTGTCTCACACCACCCCACAGGTCAAGAACAGGTACCACAGGATGAGGCGCTTGGAGGATGCTGTGACGAGTTCGTGAGAGGTCTAGGTCGTCGTCTCCCAGTCAACTTTGGGTTGCTGGACCGTTGTCTCCTTATAATGTAATTATTTATTTTGTATAGAACTCCTGTTATATATAAAGATATGACATTCGATCCTGTGCCACTATACATCATATGTGAGACTTGGTCCCAGCATACCTGGTGTTTATGTTCGCGCCCGGGTCTTGGTGCCCCTAAAATCCGGGTGTGACAAAACCTCATAATGGATCCCTAGCCATTCACCTCGGCAGTGTCTAAGGGTCCGATCAACCCGGGCTAGATGGGATACATGGCTTGTGGGTAAAGTTGTACCACCTCTGCAGAGTGTAAAACTGATATATCAGCCGTGCTCCCGGTTATGAGCGACCTGGACTCCTCACATGAGAATTGAACTTGAAGATGGAATTAAATTGAGATCCGATGATCTGCCAATAATTTGCTTAAGTGGTTTCACTTAAGTGTTTTTGTTATACTCATATTCCTTTGTGTAAATGGGATATTTGGGATTCACACTCATTAGTAAGACATGTGTTGTTAATAAAATGTGACCAACTAAAATGCTTACTGCTCAACCTTAGCCTCACCTTGTTATACCTGCATTAGTTTTTCCCCCACTTGCTGAGCCCCGACCAAAAGTGAGCTCACCCTTGCTTATTTTGATCAGAGGGTGATGCTGGAGTCTTTGATGGAGTTTTTGACGACGAGGAATTCTAAGTCTAACGATACGCCGGTCAACTTCCTGTGGAAGATTGCCCAGTTGTTTATTTCCGCTTTACTTTGATGTGATACTTGTTAAAGATACAATGTTTCAGATGATGTAATAAAGTGTTATACTCTCTTTACGCCTTTATTGCATTGTCTTTTGATATATTACGCTTGTGACGTCAACATATGTGTGGAAATGGATCCTGGCACACATATGCTATGCGCTCGGTTCTACCCCCTAGAACCGGGTGTGACAGAAGTGGTATCAAAGCTATGCTGACACTAGGTCGTTAGATTAGTTAGAAATGGAAAGCCTAGTTGTTCAAAACTTGCTAATTTCATTCCTATAAATTCCTTTATCAGTCTTACCTCTTTGAAATTCAACTGAGTTGACACTTCTCTTGTAGATGGTTCGCACTCTCCAAACTACCCGCGTCAACACCAGCTACGCCCCTCAGCCCTGGCAGATCCCGGTCTACCCAGTGGTAGTCGAGGAAGCTCCGGCGGATCTCCCTCCCATCCGAGTAGAGAATGTAATCAACCTGGAGGACAGCTCGGAGGAGCAGCTGCCGACCCCCACCCCGTTGGCCGAGTCCCTGGCCTTCGCAGCTGGGTCATCGACGTCAGCACCGTCTGCACCAGCCTTCCAAGCACCTGCACCCAGAGGCGACGACCCCGACGACTCTGGAGACGGCGATGACGAGGATGACGACGAAGAAGACGATGGAGAAGACGGACATATCAACGAGGAAGCTAACTACGCCTAGCAGGACAACTTCATGGGGTTTGGTCCAGTTGTCGAACATTACACATCAATGTTCGAGACGGGACACTTCCCCAACCTGCTGCAAGAGGTGTTGCACGCGCTAGGCACCTATGTCCGCCCCCTGTACGAGACGAGGCGAGTGAGCGAGCCTCCCCGGGCTTGCTATTACATCACTCGCATCCACGTCAGGGTGATGGATGCAGGTGATAGGGGATTCAGGACTCTGTCTGCTCACGAGTCCCTGACACCACTGTCCACCTACGCTGCCTCGGTCAGCGATGCTGCCCGTCAGACCCTGTGGTCACTCAGCCACACCTACCGGCAGCAGCTGCAGAACACGAGGTTCAGGCATCTTCCTCAGCGTTTGCGTGAAGGAAGCCAGACCAACATCGTCCCAGGAGAACCTGGTGAGGACCGCCTCAACACCCTAGCTGGTGTAGTGGCCGGTCTCAACACCGACCTGGACAGTGCCACCCTAGATCTCTACAGGGTGCACTTGGAGCTGGAGAATGCCCATGCCAGGATTGCAGCCCTAGAAGCCCAACTGCAAGGACTGGATCCACCCGAAGCTTAGGTCCCCGCCATGGCGTTGTCTCCTCCCCGCAAGAGGCTGCGCTATGGAGAGCTCGGATTCGTCACTAGGCTGCTTTAAAGTATTTTGAGATATGATGTAATAAGTTATACTTCACGTTAGACGATGATACTCTATTTAAGTTTTCATATTAATAAATAACAACCATGTGATGGTGATTGGTTGAAATGTTTGATTTGGATCTTTGTTTGAGTGCCATGGTCTTATGGAATGATGGCCATAAGATCATATAAAAAATAATAATAAACTTAGGATGTTCCCCTCTAGAATCTTTTCTACTCCTCACTTTTCTAAGAATTTCACTTCCTAACCAATCAGATGGTGAACCCACATCAAGGACCCAACAACCAGAACCAGCATGGTCAACAAGTACCACCACCACCACCGAATCCCAATATGGAGCAGTTCAACGCCGCCTAGATGCAGATTCTGCAAGGACTCACTGCGGCTGTTCAGCAATTACAACAGAACCAACAGAATCTGCAACCCCAGCAGCAACAGTATGCACCCCCGGCCAGAGATAAGCACCGGGATTTCATGAGTCATCACCCGCCGACATTTTCTCATGCGGTTGATCCTCTGGATGCCGATGACTGGCTCAAAGTCATTGGGAAGAAGCTTGACATCACTCAGTGCAACGACCGGGAGAAGGTCTTGTACGCCTCGGGAAGACTCGAGGGTTCCGCGTCCGATTGGTGGGATGCCTTCACAGCAGCACACCCCAACGCGGATACCATAACCTGGCAGGAGTTCCAAGAGAACTTCCGCGCTCATCACATCCCCTTTGGAATCATGAAGTTGAAGAAAAAGGAATTCCTTTCCCTTACTCAAGGGAATATGTCCGTCAGCGAGTATCGTGATTGCTTCACTCAGCTTTCACGCTATGCCCCGGAAGAAGTGGACACTGATGAGAAGCGCCAAGAGCGTTTCCTGGAAGGACTGATTGGACCTCTGAACTATCAACTTCAGAGCCATACATTCCCCAACTTCCAGACATTGTTGAACAAGGCAATTGGCCTTGAGAGCAAAAGGAAGGAGCTATCTGACCACAAAAGAAAGTTCCAAGGTCAGTCCAGCAGGAACACTCGTCCGAATAATGCTCAAGGTTCGCAGTTCCACTCTGGAAATCAGGGTGGAAATAATTATCAAGTACAACGCTTTGGACAGCAAAGCCAGAGAAATAATCAAAACCAGAACCAGCAAAGGAGCAACTCCCAGACCAACCAGAGGTATGGTGGAAATTCACAGAATCGTCAAAGTGGTGCCAGTAACACGCAGGCCAGAAACAACGCACATGTCCAACCCAATGGATGTTTCAAGTGCGGTGAGCTAGGCCACTATGCCAACAATTGCCCAAGGCGCAACCAGCAAACACCCCAAAGGAACAATACTCAGAAGAATGACCAGAACACCCCCGCTCGTGGATCTGCTCAGAACAAGACTCCACAGAACCATGGCAGAGGAAGGGTCAATCACGTCACTGCGGAATCAGTGCCTGAGGATGCCGACATAGTGTATGGTATGTTCCTTGTTAACTCCATACTTGCATCAGTTTTATTTGACTCTGGAGCATCGCATTCTTTTATAACTGAGTCATTTGTGGAAAAACACAACATACCTAAGTACCCCCTTAAGAGGATGTTACACATTAGTTCACCGGGAGGTGACATGAAGGCCACACACTCATGCCCTCATGTTAATATCAAGATTCAAGGAATAGATTTTTCAGTCGACCCAGTGGTCCTAGGATCCAACGGTATTGATGTGATTCTTGGATGCAACTGGTTGAAAAGTTGTGATGGAGTGATACAGTGTGCCAATGGAACAATTATGTTGACAAGTCCTCAAGGTGAAAGAATCCAAGTCAACATAGACAAGTCAACAGATGAAAAAGGGAAAACAGTGATCAATCACTTGGAAGAAAAGCCCTTGGAAAATATCAAGGTAGTGTGCGAATACCCAGACATATTTCCAGAGGAATTACCAGGTATGCCACCTGACCGTGATATAGAGTTTTCTATTGAATTATTACTCATAACCGCACCGATCTCGAAAAGACCATATAGAATGGATGTCAAAGATCTAGTAGAACTAAAGAAACAAATAGAAGAATTACTAGAAAAAGGTTTCATTCGCCCAAGTTCATCCCCTTGGGGAGCCCCAGTGCTATTTGTGAACAAGAAGGATGGTTCGAGGAGAATGTGCGTTGATTATAGAAGTTTGAATGAAGTAACCATCAAGAATAAATACCCACTACCTCGGATTGAAGACTTATTCGATCAAATGAAAGGAGCTAAGATATTCTCGAAGATAGATCTGAGATCGGGATATCATCAGTTAAAGATTCGAGCAGAAGATGTACCGAAGACAGCCTTCACGACAAGATATGGATTATATGAGTTTTTGGTCATGTCATTTGGACTGACTAATGCACCGGCATACTTTATGAACTTAATGAATAGAGTATTCATGGAATATCTGGATCAGTTTGTGGTCGTATTCATTGATGACATACTGATATATTCTCCGAATGAAGAAACACACGAAGATCATCTAAGGCTAGTCCTACAAAAGCTTCGTGACAACCAACTGTATGCAAAATTCTCGAAGTGTGATTTTTGGTTGAAGGAAGTTGCTTTCTTAGGACATATTGTTACCGATGGTGGAATTAAAGTGGACCCAGGAAAGATAAGTGAGATACTGGATTGGAAGCAACCTAAGGATGCGTCCAAGATCAGAAGTTTTCTTGGATTGGCGGGATACTATAGAAGATTTATTGAAGGTTTTTCCAAGTTAGTGAAACCACTTACCTCTCTACTGGAGAAAGGTAAAGAGTTCAAGTGGGATGAAGCTTGTTAGAATTGTTTTGAAGAACTCAAGAAAAGGTTAACCACTGCACCAATATTGGTAATGCCAGACATCCACAAGGGATTTGATGTGTATTGCGATGCATCACACCTTGGACTTGGATGTGTGCTAATGCAAGAAGGAAAAGTGATAGCTTATGCCTCAAGGCAGTTGAGGAAGCATGAGAAGAATTATCCTACGCATGATTTGGAACTAGCTGTCGCAGTACATGCTTTGAAGATTTGGAGGCACTATATGAATGGAAACAAGTGCAAAATCTTCACAGATCACAAAAGCTTGAAATACATATTCACTCAGAAAGAACTCAACCTGAGACAGAGAAGATGGCTTGAGTTGATTAAGGACTATGATTTGGAAATACAATATCACCCAGGAAAGGCAAATGTAGTAGCTGATGCTTTGAGCCGTAAGGGTCAAGTGAACAACATCACTACTCATTTGATGTCACAGGAATTGTGCTGGGAAATGGAACAACTCAACCTTGGATTTCTCAATAATGTAGAAGCAATGGTGATGGAAGTTGAATCTACTTTGCAAGAAGAGATTCATAAAGGGCAAGAGTCTGATGAGAAAATTAAGGAAATTAAAGCTTTGATTAGTTTGGGTAAAGCCCCAGATTTCATGGAAGATGAACAAGGCAAGTGGATTCTCCCTCTACATATTCTTTTTGTACCTACTCATTGCATATAACAATGTTTACTTTTTGATATACTGCATAATTGGATGGGTTTTACCTAATTAAGGATTTCCTAGATTTACTACCTGTATTCCTTGTTTAACCTGGGAAAATTATTAAGCTGTGCAAAATTTGTGCCACCACTCAACTTAATGATTGCTTAATGTCACTCATTATTTGGTTTTAATGTTCCAAAGATTTAATTAGTAATTATGACATTAACCCGATGGTTAAAACAATATTATTTCAAATTAATTGGAACATGGAGTGACCACCCAGGATAACAGTGCAACCACGAGTGCTATCATGGCTCTGGCTTTGGTAATTAGCTTTATATGCTTAGTGCCTAGCAACCTTACCTGAAAGATGGGCAAGAGGGGGAGCGGTAGGTGCTGGCAGCCCACGTTAACATGGGGTCGTATTCTTGGCTAAGGTACTTCACCCAGGGGGCCACCACCATCGTCTTTAGAAACCTTAGCGGGTTGCTTCGTATTAAGTGTATTTTGTGAAAACCTCATAATGGATCCCTAGCCATTCACCTCGGCAGTGGCTAAGGGTCCGATCAACCCGGGCTAGATGGGATACATGGCTTGTGGGTAAAGTTGTACCACCTCTGCAGAGTGTAAAACTGATATATCAGCCGTGCTCCCGGTTATGAGCGACCTGGACTCCTCACATGATAATTGAACTTGAAGATGGAATTAAATTGAGATCCGATGATCTGCCATAAATTTGCTTAAGTGGTTTCAATTAAGTGTTTTTGTTATACTCATATTCCTTTGTGTAAATGGGATATTTGGGATTCACACTCATTAGTAAGACATGTGTTGTTAATAAAATGTGACCAACTAAAATGCTTACTGCTCAACCTTAGCCTCACCTTGTTATACCTGCATTAGTTTTTCCCCCACTTGCTGAGCCCCGACCAAAAGTGAGCTCACCCTTGCTTATTTTGATCAGAGGGTGATGCTGGAGTTTTTGATGGAGTTTTTGACGACGAGGAATTCTAAGTCTAACGATACGCCGGTCAACTTCCTGTGGAAGATTGCCCAGTTGTTTATTTCCGCTTTACTTTGATGTGATACTTGTTAAAGATACAATGTTTCAGATGATGTAATAAGGTATTATACTCTCTTTACGCCTTTATTGCATTGTCTTTTGATATATTACGCTTGTGACGTCAACATATGTGTGCAAATGGATCCTGGCACAGATATGCTATGCGCTCGGTTCTACCCCCTGGAACCGGGTGTGACATAAGCTATCGGGCCGGATAAATCCATGTGGAGTAGCTCAAGCGGCCTGTCGGTCGTCATGATGTTCTTGTGTGGATGATGAGCACCAACTTGCTTTCCTGCTTGGCATGCGCTACAGATCCTGTCTTTCTCAAAATGAACATTTTTTAGTCCCAAAATGTGCTCTCCCTTTAGAAGCTTGTGAAGATTCTTCATCCCAATATGGGTTAGTCGGCGATGCCAGAGCCAACCCATATTAGTCTTAGCAATTAAGCAAGTGTTGAGTTCAGCTCTATTGAAATCAACTAAGTATAGCTGACCCTCTAACACCCTCTTAAATGCTACTGAATCATCACTTCTTCTAAAGACAGTAACACCTACATCTGTAAATAGACAGTTGTAGCCCATATTGCATAATTGAGAAATAGAGAGGATGATACGGTGATTTGTTTTACCGAGGTTCGGTTCTTGAGAACCTAGTCCTCGTTGAGGTGGTCACAAAGACCGGGTCTCTTTTAACCCTTTCCCTCTCTCAAACGGTCACCTAGACCGAGTGAGCTTTCTCCTTAATCAAACGGGTCACTTAGACCCCTACAAGGACCACCACAACTTGGTGTCTCTTGCTTTGATTACAAATGTCTTGAGAACAAGAATGGGGAAGAAGAAAGCGATCCAAGAACAAGAGCTCAAAGAACACGGGCAAAACTCTCTCTCTCTCTAGTCACTATTTGTTTGGAGTGGAGATGGGACTTGGAGAGGCTTTGATTCTCTTGAATTGTGTCTTGTATTGATTGCACTAGCGCTTGTATTGAATGAGATGTCTGAAAAACTTGGATGCTTGGAGTGGTGGTCGTTGGGGATATTTATAGCCCACAACCACCACATAGCCATTGGGGAGGTTGTCTGTCGATGGGCGCACCGGATAGTCCGGTGCGCCAGCCATGTCACCCAACTGTTAGGGTTCTGATGGTTTTGACCGTTGGAGGTCTGACTTCTTGGGCACCGGACAGTCCGGTGCTGCACCGGACATGCACTATTCATTGTCCGGTACGCCTTTTGGCGCTGCTCTGACTCTGCGCGAACTGTCCGCGCACTGTTCACGCACTGTTCAACTTTTGCAGACGACCATTGACGCATGTTGGAACTTGCTCACAGGCGCAAGATGATCCAACGGGGAGATGTAGTGATGCTAACAGGGTTTCTGCACGTGATGGCAATAGCTCTGTTCATCTAGCCTCTCAAGGGCACTGTGCGGGGGTATTTATAGGTATCTGAGTGCCCAGCGTCCTGTGTTAAGGACGCATGTGCCCTCAGACACCTAGGTTATCCCCGGAATATTCCCATAAAGCGGGGTTACAGACCGTAATTACAGGGATGCCTTTACAAATTAGGCCCGTAATGCGCAGCGGCCACGCAGGGCCTGTTACAATGGGCCGTGTGGTCGTGGGCCTGCATGCTGGACGAGGTCTCAAGGTGGGACGACCTCGTCACAGGTCTTCGTCCGGTGACGTATGGGACGAAGGGTGAGCCTGCCCGTTGTCTTGTCTCCGTTGGTCCACGATTATGGCGAAGGCATCGAGCGAAGGGTGGTGTCTTCGCCTTCGCCCCAACATTTGGCGGTCTTTGGTTTGGTGGGCGCAGTCTTCGCCATGAAAAAGACAGTAGAATCGGCACGGCAGCGAGTGCCGGGATCTCACCACCGGCACTAAGAGCACTGCCCTTCGCCCTGGGCACCACGGCAGCCGCCGCGGTCGCCACGGCAGGCGGAACAACAACAAGTTGGCCTTCGTCCGACCCTGCGACATATCAACATATTTAAAAAAAACTCGAGCCAGCGACTTACCAACAAGATAATCTTCCACACTAATGTCGGTGGCGAAGTCGGCGATGCGCTTGCCTGGCGGCGGCAACTCTCAGGCCGCCTTCGCAGCCTCCGGCACCCCGCTGGGCACAGGGGCGGCCTTCACAGACTTGGAACCACCGGCGGCAGCCACCTTCGCAGCCTCCGGTGCCCTGCTGGATGCAGGGACGGCCGACTTCGCCGCCAGCGGCGGCTGGCTTCCGCCGGGGGCAGCAGCTCTCGCAGTCCCCCGTGGCCTCTTCGGCCTGGCCTCATGAAGCCTGACGACTGCCTGGCGCTTCTATGCAGCTCCCTGACGATCCTTGTCCATCACTGCCGACACAACAGCAGCAATATTCCGCCCGTAAGGAAACACTTTCCAGTCACGAACCATGCGAGATGTAAAAAAGTCTTCACCGGCCGCGCGAGGGACAGGAACATTCTTAGGCCACCAACCCCCGGTAACCCTCAGCATCCGCGCCGAAGACTCCCGGAGCTCGGGCGAAGACATCCTTCCCCCCGGGGCCACGCATGTCCTCATCAATTCCCTAGCAAAACCATCAGACACACCCAGTCCTCCCACAGCAATACCTAGTTTCCTCTTCTTAGAGGATGGTGCGGTCGCCGGCGCGGGGTCGTCTCCAGTCTCTACCATCGGCTTCTTCCCGCGACAATCCACATCGTCTTGGCCGGGATAACCGCCATACGGCAGACGGTTCAACTCGAAAACCCTGTTCAAGCGGTCATTAGACCCACGAATATCCCAGCTACGCTGGCCCTCTATCCTCGGCACGTACCGACCGACGATCCGCACCGCCCCATCCTCCGCCTCACGCACAAAGGCGGCTGGATCGCGGCTATGCAGATCCAGCGCGAAGGCGGGACTTCGCACCAGCTTCCCACCATGGGAAGGCATCTGGCGAGGGCATACTTCGCCCAACGCCCAGCCATGCGCCAAAGGCCACACCCTGTACGCCACAAACTCCTCAACCAAATCGCGCCTGCTGCTCAGGCCGGCGGCGCACCGAAGGGCCCCTTCGTCCGCATCCCCCTCCGCCACTTCAAACGGCGGGTATGCTGAGTAATAATGCGAGCACATCTCGGCCACGGGGAGCCCCGGATGGTCTTCGACTGTGCCCTCCGCAACGTAGAACCAAAACTCATGCCAGTTGCCCCACTTGTTGCGGGCGCAAGGAACCAACTCAACTACCTCCATCGTGGTCTTGCCGGTCTTCGGCGTAAATGTACAGGACCCAAACTGGGCAACCTCATTTCTGATCATCCTTTTCTGCCAATGCAGGCAATAGTACTTCGCAAAGACTTCGACCGATGGCTGTCCGCCGTACGAAGTTGTCGCCCAGACATACTTCGACAGAGCCACCACGGCATTCGGAGTCAGCTGATGAATCTGGACGTTAAATCTGCGCAGGACTTCTCCCACAAATCTGTGCGCAGGTAGGCGAAGACCAGCGGCAAAGAACGCCTCGAACACAACCAACTCGCCTTCCAGCTCGGGGACCTCCTCCGTCCCCGGGACACGAGCGACTCCGCCGCCAAAGTAACCAAGCCGTTGCATATCTTGCACGCGGACCGAGGACATCCGCGACACACCGAAATCCACCGTATCGCCGGCGCGCAACTCCTCCGCTGCCACAGTGCTCAACGTCTCCTCAGACGACGCGTCGGCCGGCGGCGTAGCGGCAGCAGAAGAAGAAGAGGTCGGCATCGCTACGTACCATCGGCGGCGGCGGGCGGTCTGCTTCACTCGGGCCAGATCTCCGGCGAACAAGAGCAAGGAAGGCAGACGAGCAGCAAGAAGGCGGAAAAGGTGGCTAGGGTTTTCACGGAGCGCGGAAAGATAAAGTTCAAAACGCGCCGCCCCCCGCCCCCTTTTATACACAGGGCGCGACGCTTCGGGAAACCCGTAGTCCAACAGTATGGTGTCAATCAACGGTCATGTCAAAAACCCCCGCGGAACCACTTCGAGCGAGGGCAGCGTCTCCACCATCTAGCGACGTCTTTGGCACCAGATGACTTAGTCGAACTGGTCCCTCGGAGGGCAAATGTTGGGGCGAAGGCGAAGACGCCACCCTTCGCTCGATGCCTTCGCCGTAATCGTGGACCAACGGAGACAAGACAACGGGCAGGCTCACCCTTTGTCCCATACGTCATCGGACGAAGACCTGTGACGAGGTCGTCCCACCTTGCGACCTCGTCCAGCATGCAGGCCCACGACCACATGGCCCATTGTAACAGGCCCTGCGTGGCCGCTGCGCATTACGGGCCTAATTTGTAAAGGCATCCCTGTAATTACGGTCTGTAACCCCGCTTTATGGAATATTCTGGGGATAACCTAGGTGTCTGAGGGCACATGCGTCCTTAACACAGGACACTGGGCACTCAGATACCTATAAATACCCCCGCATAGTGCCCTTGAGAGGCTAGATGAACAGAGCTATTGCCATCACGTGCAGAAACCCTGTTAGCATCACTACATCTCCCCGTTGGATCATCTTGCGCCTGTGAGCAAGTTCCAACAGCGCAGTAGCCGTTGCTCCGCTTGGTGCACCGGACAGTCCGGTGAATTATAGCAGAGCGGCCTTCGAGAAACCCGAAGCTGAGGAGTTTGGAGTGTACGGTCCCTGGTGCACCAGACACTGTCCGGTGGCACACCAGACAGTCCGGTGCGCCAGACCAGGGCACACCTCGGTTTTCTTTTGCTCCTTTCTTTTGAACCCCAACTTTGATCTTTTTATTGGTTTGTGTTGAACCTTTATGCACCTGTAGAACATAATCTAGTGCAAACTAGTTAGTCCAATTATTTGTGTTGGGCAATCAACCACCAAAATCATTTATAGGAAAAGGCTTGACCCTATTTCCCTTTCAGTCTCTCAACTAATAGGTCCTTACGGATAGGTACTCAGGAAACAGCCTGAACCCCTCGACATACAAATTCACAATGCAAGACAAGGCACGCGACATGTGAAACAACACGATAGCACGTGAACAGCACACGTGGACAAATGCGATAGCGAGCTGCCCGACGCTGTCACGATTCGCTCGAGCGCAGATATGACTCGATTGAGCGCAGTCACGATTCGCTCGAGCGCAGTCACAACTCGTATGAGAGCATCTCGGGCGACTGTTCGGTGAGGCCTAGCCTGACCTAAGTTTGGCCAAACTTCTTTACTTGATTTCAACTCTTCTCAATCTTCTCCCAACTTTACTGTTTCACCTCAAACAGAGCTCCAAATGACACTTTCTCTACATACATGGTTAGGGAGCAAAAACAAAGTACCATATGCATAGTATAAGGTGTATGCAACATATTTGAACCCTCAAACCTGCATACTTAACATTTGTATTCATTTTGCTCCTTTTTGGTCTGTTTGAGGTCGATGTTGGACTTTAAACCATCAAGTCAACTTGACTTCATCTAGATTGACATATATGAGCTCCAACACCCTGCAAAGGTCAGGCAAAACATATCCAAACACAGGAACAACCCAAACTCAAGGTCAAAGTAAACTTAGCTCTTTTGGGTTGCTTCTAGGTTCTGGCTCTCACACTACTCCTCCTTCTAGTGACCTTGCTCTATGTCTTGAGCTTCATCTTGAGCCTTGTGACTTACACCACATTACCATAGTATTACCTCATTGGTTATAAGTCATGTTCTTAAGTCGTGATCCTTGATGCACCACATCTCTTCTCAACTCGATCAACCTTGACTTTGCAAGTCTTCTTCTTCACCCCTGGCTTTGGGTTCCTCGGCCTCCATGACCTTCTCTCATGCACTCGGTGCCTCGAAGCTCTTCTTGCCTCCATCCTTGGCTTGATCAGTTGTCTCTGAGTTACACACACTGAGTCTCACTTAAGCAATGTCCATCTTACTTGTGATGTCCATTATCCATAAACATTCTAGTCTGGGGACCATCACACTTGTTCACTTGTGTTGAACTTTACAAGCTTTACACAAAGCATCTGTCCAACACTTAACACACCTATCAGTCCTTTAATTGGGTTGTCATCCAAACCACCAAACCCCACAAGATAGTTTTCATCGACGGGCCCCCTTCTCATGATCGTACGAAGTAGTGCTCCTGGATATGGCGTCGCCTGTTACACCTGTCCTTGCGGTGGGTTCGTGGCTGACATCCCCGTGGTGATGCACGGTGGGTCCCATGGTGTGGGCCCGGGACTTGACTGTCATGGCATGGTTCCTCTCCACCATCGTGGGCCCCATGTTGTCCTTCCACGCATGTGGATTTGTCCATTTGATTTAGTGCCCTGTCTTGTCATTTATGTTGTACTGGCCACTGTAGAGGCTCCGGTGCTGAGGTTGCCCCTAACAGGAAAGTTGTGTCTGTGTCTTATCGCCTATGCTCCTGGCGTCACACATTGCCGTTTTCGACGTATGCTTATAGCTCTGACTCAATGCTTAGACTTGCTCGGCGAGGGACTTGGTCGTCCACTCTGCCTCCTAGACTTGCTCGCGCGAGGGACTTGGTCGTCCGCTCCGCCGCAACTTGCTCGGTGGGGGGCTTGGTCGGATGGGCCGCTCTTGAAGAGTTTCCCGAGCTTTCTTTGGGCACCCCGTTCCTCGGTACCCGACAGTACTGGTACGTTTCTAGAAGCGGTAATAAAATATCTAGGGACTTTTTATTATATGCATATTTCAATGGACGTGAACATAGAGTACTATATTATCTTCATACATGATGCATAACATATGAGAGGATTAACTCACACAATTCAAGAAATATTACACACCAACATTCAAACTATACAGCCAATGAACAAATCTCAAATCTGGTTTGCTACTAATTTCTATTACATCCATACATATATTGCAACACATATAAGAGGGTGTTGACACCTTTTTGGAGGCGCCAATCACTTCAAAAGAACCAGCGGCGGTGCTCTCTGGTCAGGCACGGACGGTCCGCGGCATAGGGCCGGACGGTCCGCGACCTGGCGTGAGGCGGCGGTGCTCTCTGGTTAGGCGCGGACGGTCCGCGGCACAGGGCCGGACAGTCCGCGACCTGGTGCAGGAGCTTGTAATACTCAAAGTTGTATACAAAGAGTAATGGAGAGAGAGCTCCTCATTTTGCGTGCCTCATTTGCATCATGAAAAGAGCACACACAGAATTTAGAGATGAATTAAGACAAATGAAAAAAAATAATAATAAACAATTGATAAAAAAAATGCATCATGTTGGAGTTTTATTGTTTGTGCATTAAATAAAATAATAATGTTAATGATAATAATAAAATAATTACTAGAAGTAGAATTAAAACTCTAAATGTGAAAATTAGGGTTTTTGAAAATGAGAAGAAGAGAAATGATATAAAAACATAAATAATATAATTATATTTCCAAAACTTGTAATTTAATTTCACAATATTATTTGAGAATAAATTTGACCCAAGTTGGAATTCAAAATTTGTAATTCAAATTGAATTTAAGAATAGAGAAAAGAGAATAGGAAATAAAATAGAAAAAAATGGGGTAAAAGCCTTCATGGGCCGACCAACCACCAATCTGGCCCATGTTACATTCTCTCCCGTGCGGCCCAACTAAGGATCCCCTGCGCGCCATCCTAAACCCTAGCCGCCGCCACGCTCGCCTGCTTCCGATTTTTCACTGGTTTGTGGGCCCCAACTCGTTTTTTTTAGCGCGCCGCACGGACTCGCCCCGGCCGCCGCCCTGTGGGCCCCTCAAGCTGGCATCGTGCGTCTTCTCCGCTTGAACTAACCCCGGGCGAACCGCACGTGATTCGCGCACGTCCGCAGCGCTGGCGCGGGTCAAAGCGGTTGCCGGAGAAATCGGCTCGACCATCCGCACTCGCCATTTAAGCTGGAGCTCCGGGGGAATCGTCGTCGACCAGAGTGATCTAGCACGCAGTGCGGTCGTGTTCGCGACGTCGAGAGAAAAAGAAAGGGAGAGAACTAGCGCGTGAGTCGGGAGACCGAGGGAGGTGACCTTCGGGCCAGGTGAAACCGCCGATAGCGGTGACGGACGTTCCGGCCGGGTCCTGGCGACAATCCTGTGGAGCTTGCGTCGCGTGGCCGAAACTTCGCGGCGTCTTCGCCCAGCTTCGTCCTAGCCTCTGCGTTGGTGAGTTGCCCCTATGCCGTGCTCGCTATGATCTGCCCTTAAACTATCACCGGAACATAGGTTGTGGCGAACTTCTCCTCGGCCATGGGCAGGTAGGGACGTGTAGCAATGGTGCTGCCGCGGTGGTTCACCACCGTTGGCTGGGTGCCGACCTGGGTTGGCGAGGTCAGGGGGTTTGGGGAGGAGATGGGTTGCGCCGTCCAATAACGAGCTCGGGTCACAGTGAGAAGAGAGAGAGTGTCGAGGGAAGAAGACAACCGGTGGATCGTTGAACATGTGATGAACGGTGGAGATTAGAACGTTCAGCGGATTGATCTCGATCGTCGGATCTCCGGGGTACGGTTTGGATTAGGTCGGCGCATACCTTTTCGTTCGTCGAATGCGTGTCGTAGATCGTCGATCGGAGGGTGGAGAACGGTTCATATCTTATTAAATCCTGATCATCAGATCTTGATCCGATGGCGGTTCTTGCGGGGAGAGTTCGATCTAATCGGGGCCATCTGTGGTCGATCGGACGGTTGCTGTAACTCGATACCCCTTCGGTTGCACATTTTGTAAAAGAGTCCCCGAGAAATTTACTAACCAACCCGCGGTCCAGGTCCCAAGGATTCTGTGTCTCGGTATTTTTAGCGCCGAGCCCCCTGTGCTTCACGGATATTGAGGCCCAGTCCAGTGATGTTTTAAAGTGATTAAATGAATTAGGAATTAGATTTTTAATATAAAAATAAACCCTAGAACTTGTATAATTCATAGATTATTCATATGGGCTCCAAAATAATCCATTCCACTTTCTAGATTTTTATAATTTAATTCTCTATCACTTAGTGTCTCTGTTTTATCATGAAAACAGTAAGAAAATTAATTTCCTACTTAATCCTATTTAAAGCACATAAAACCTTTGAAAATCCATAACTTAAAATCTATAACTCCAAAAATTATGATTTCTGTTCCTAGAATTTTATTTTAATGTGTAGATTATTACTGTATATTTTATTCATCTGTTTGGTGTGATGTTGATTTTGGCTATACTATGTATGTATTGTGTTGATGCGAGTAGACGAGCAAGCCCCGGTGGAACCCGAGGTTCAACAAGTAGAGATAGCTGAGCAGGAGCTCGTGGAAGGCAAGTTGTGCCCTTGATCACTTCTTTTACCCATTCATGTTCTTATTATTCATAATGATCTGCATAGGATAATTTTGCTGGGACCCAATAGGATGCCCTAGATTTTGACTATCTTTATACCTTGCTTCACCACTGGTTTTACTACTAAAGTTTTGGGTAGTACATGCTATTGCTTTATGTGGATTTGGGTATAGAGATATTCATCACTCATTGTTATACTATTTATTGTTATCTGTTTTATTATTCCTTGTTCATGTTAAGATCATTATGTTAATGGGAACATGGAGCGACCACCCGGGAAAACAGTGCTACCACAAGGGTTTAATGGGACGCCCTTGGCTGATTAACTAGGAAAGCTAGGGGAGGGCTACCTTACCCGAAAGGGGCAAGGGCAGTAGGGGAGTGGTCAGTGTAGGGAGGTCCCTGGTTGATTTTGCTGCGATGGCGGTCAGCCAGGAACCCTGCATTGGAACTTCCTATAAACTGTAGCGGGTAGTCTGAAGCTAGTGGAACTTTGTAAAGGCCTCGTAGTGTTACCCTGCCTCGCCTCCTCGGTAGAGGTGTATGGGATTGGCCGTCTCTTGGCAAATGGGTAACATGACTTGTGGGTAAAGATGCGCAACCTCTGCAGAGTGTAAAACTAGTATACTAGCCGTGCTCACGGTCAAGAGCGGCTCGGACCCTCACATGATTAATTTATGGAACTTAAACTTAATTTGTCATCTCATTGCATTTGGGATTATTTTATTATTACATTTATTTATTATTACTATGGTTTGGTATTCACTTACACTTAGTAATTGCTAATAAAATTTTGACTAACTTATAAAAGCAATGCTCAGCTTCAGCCTCTATTTCATTGATCAGCCTTACACTACATGAACTCCCACCTTTGGTGAGTTCATGCCACATTATTCCCCACGACTTGTTGAGCTATGAACGTATGTGAGCTCACCCTTGCTGTCTCACACCCCCCCCCACAGGAGAAGAACAGGTGGTTTCAAGTGGAGTCAAGTGCCGAGGCATCCGACTTGATCTAGGTGGCGTTTCTCAGTTGACATTGGCGCCGACGATCCTTAGTTCGTGTTATATTTATCTTTTATTATTTTTGTAAGTCTTCCGCTATGTAATATTTACTCTGATTATATTGTGACATTTATCTCTATACACTCTGTTATTATATATGTTGTCTTCTTGGCGCATGTATGAGATGCACCCGGCTTTGTTCTTTAAAACCGGGTGTTACAGAAGTGGTATCAGAGGAAATGTTGACTGTAGGACGAAACCTAGATAGAATGGGCAAACCCTTACCTACTTATCTCATTCTGATTCATTCTACACTTACCTTACTCTGATTCATTCCATACTTACCTTATCTTGATCCTGTCTCACCTTCTACTGTTCTACTCTGATCATTCTTACCTTTTCTACTCTGAGACAAGATGGATTTCAAACCTTGGAATCCCTACCCCTATGACATTCTTAAGAGTTAGAGAACCCAAGACAAAAATTTAAAGCTATTTTCTTAAAAAAAATGTTGGTTGATTGTGCTGATGCTAAATGCCTGATTTGCTTCTTTGATTGATTGAATAGATGGACATCTTAGCATGTACCAACATAAGGTGTTGAATTAGCTATAGTAGGTGGAATATTAATCTGCTTAGCTAATAAATCCCTCAAAAATAACCTGATTTGTAAGTACCTGCCTTGGCTACTATTCTCTTACCATATGTATCTAACTCAGATGGTCAATACCAGGAAAGGAAAGATTATCACGCAACAGCAAACAGAGATGAATCCTCCAAATCCTCCACCTGTTGAAACCGATCAAGTGATTGCAACCCAAAGGCTGGTAATACAGCAATTGACAGACATGATGACCGAAATGCAAAACCAGATAAGACAAGAACGCGAGGAAATACGTCAGGCCCGTCTAGAGATACATCAAGAAATAAGGCAATCACGGTTGGAGAGACAACGACAAGAGCAACCACCATCTCCACCACCACCAGTTCCACCAAGCTACATAAACCTATATGTAAATTACTACTATTTGTAGGATCTACAGGTTCCTTTAGTTAGTATTCGGTATGATACTATTTTAGGAGGAATAAAAAGGTCTATTTGATCCCATGTGTTGCTAATAAAATTATGCGTCATGCTGAGATTTTGGTTTGGGCATATGTGTTGGACAATATGAGAAAACCCATGAGAGTAATTACACCTAAAGGGCCTGTTGTGGTGAATCAAATGACACGTAGATTGACATTGACCATTATGGGTAGAGAATTTGGAGTTACTGCTATAATATTGGAGCCAAGCAGTATAGATCTGATCCTTGGTATGTCACGGTTAAGAAAGGTAAAGACAGTTTATACACTCTGCTAAGGGAACCGTAGAACTCACCAGTTCCAAAGGAGAAAGATTTGAAGTTGGAATTGCAGTAACTACTGCCACCATACTAGCGACATTTTTAGTAGATGGGAAGTTTGTTAGTGTCAACATCCGTGCGGATTGGAGATTTTCTGGATGTCTTTCCAGAGGAGCTATTAGGGATGCCACCAGATATGGAAGTTGAGTTGGTCATTAATCTCTTACCTAAGACTGCTCCTATTTCTAAACGGCCATATAGGATGTCCGTAGAGGAGTTGAAGGAACTTAAGAAGTAGTTAGCAGAGTTATAAGAGGCTGGGTACATGTTGGGGTCGTGCTTCGGTGCGCCGAAGGTCTCACACGAAGAAGCAGCTTCGGCTGGAATCGTCTTCAAGAGATGGCCGAAGGTTCCTTTTCATGGAGCTTCGGCGTTTTAAACCGACATAGAGATAGAATGACCTTTTTATTCATATAGGTCTGAGTCAATGTTGTAAACATTTGTAAGGGGCATGATTGTAATTTGTCACAGGCTGTGACCTGTGCCTATAAATAGATGAACAGTACCTCTGTACTGTTCACGCGAACTTGTCATTTGCCTTCGCATCACACTTGTATTTTTGCCTTCCTCAGGACCGAAGCATTTGAGAACAAGCCCCCAACATTGGCGCCCACCTCCGGTGAACTCACTTCCACTCTTCTGAGCTGATGGCTTCGTTCAACAATCAAGCTGGAGCTGCTTCGGCTTCGAAGCTGGTGCTCCCGATAACAGGCGGTTCTTGCTCAGAGCCGGCTAACAAGAAGCAGAAGAAAGAGGCTCAGAGAAGGGTGCAGCATGTTGGAGTACAGGGACCCTTCATCAAGTCAAAATGGTCTCATATTCCAATTACCTTCTCTCAGGAAGACCTTCAGCTTAAGGATTATCCTCACAATGATGCTATGGTTATTTCTTGCGTGATCAAAGGATTTCTGGTCCACAATGTCCTAGTTGATACAGGCAGTGCAGCTGACATTATATTTGCTAAAGCCTTCAGACAAATGCAGGAACCCGAAGACAAGATTCATGATGCTACGCACCCTCTTTGTGGCTTCGGAGGGCGGCAGATTGTGGCACTTGGGAAGATTACCATGCCGGTAACCTTCGGATTTGTCAACAACACAAGGACTGAGCAAATTGTGTTTGATATTGTTGACATGGAGTATCCTTACAATGCTATCATTGGTCGTGGAACTCTTAATGCCTTCGAAGCAATTCTTCACCCAGCTTATCTCTGCATGAAGATACCTTCGGATCAAGGACCTATTGCTATTCATGGAAGTCAGGAAGCGGCTAGAAGGGCCGAAGGAAGCTGGACTGACTCCAAGGCAATCCATAACATAGATGGGGCTGAAGCTTGTGAACAGTATAAATTCAGGAGGGAGAAGGCAGCTTCAGCAGATCAGCCGAAGCCCATGTTATTGTGCGAAGATATAGCAGAGCAGAAGGTGTTGTTGGGCTCCCAATTATCTGAAGATCAGGAGAAAACCTTGATAAGGTTTTTATTCAACAACAAAGATGTCTTTGCATGGTCAGCTAATGATCTCTGTGGAGTAAATCGGGATGTTATTGAACATTCGCTTAATGTTGATCCATCCTTCAGACCCCGAAAGCAGAGGCTTCGGAAAATGTCTGATGATAAGGCCGAAGGGGCTCGTAATGAAGTAAAAAGACTCCTCAGTGCAGGAGTTATCAGAGAAGTGAAGTACCCAGAGTGGCTAGCTAACACTGTTATGGTAAAGAAGGCCAATGGCAAGTGGAGAATGTGTATTGATTTCACAGATCTCAACAAGGCTTGTCCGAAGGATGAATTTCCGCTGCCAAGGATAGATTCTTTAGTTGATGCAGCAGCTTCTTCGGAGCTCATGAGTCTCCTGGACTGCTACTCAGGCTATCATCAAATCTGGATGAAGAAGGAAGATGAGCCGAAGACTAGCTTCATAACTCCAACTGGTACATATTGCTATCTTCGGATGCCTGAGGGGCTCAAGAATGCTGGAGGGAGTTTCAGCAGAATGACTGCGAAGGTTCTCCAATCTCAGATAGGCAGAAATGTGCTGACTTATGTCGATGACATCATTGTAAAAAGCACAAAGCAAGAAAATCATATTGCTGATTTGCAGGAGACCTTCGCCAGCTTCAGACAGGCTGGTCTGAAGCTGAATCCAGAAAAATGTGTCTTCGGAGTGAAGAAGGGCAAATTTCTTGGATGTCTGGTTTCAACGAAGGGAATCGAAGCTAACCCAAATAAAATCGAAGCTATACTTCGGATGGAGCCACCAACCACAAGAAAGGGGGCCCAAAGATTGACAGGAAGGCTGGCATCTCTCAACAGATTTATATCCAGATCAGCAGAAAGAAACTTACCATTCTTCGAGGTGCTGAAGTCAGCTGAAGTCTTTCAGTGGGGCCCAAGTCAACAAAAAGCCTTCGAAGAGCTGAAGCAATATTTAATAGATCTCACAACATTAACTCCACCAACGCCAGGGGCTCCTCTGCTGTTGTATGTGGCAGCTTCGCACTCAGCGGTAAGTGCGGCGCTTGTTCAGGAAAAGTTTGATGGACAAGCCAAGAAGCAGGTCCCAGTATATTTTGTGTCTGAGGTCCTCAGTGTCTCAAAGAAAAATTATACAGAGCTGGAGAAGGTGTTGTATGCCGTCTTAATGGCATCCAGGAAGCTTCGGCATTACTTTCAGGCATTCAACATTATTGTTCCTTCTTCGCAGCCGTTGAAGGACATCATGAGGAATAGAGAAGCTACCGGGCGTATTGGAAAATGGGCTGCGGAACTTAATGAATTTTACATTGATTATGTGCATAGATCCTCAATTCAGTCTCAAGCATTGGCAGATTTCATTGCCGACTGGACGCCAGGGGCTCAGGACGAAGAAGCGAATAAGGATGCCGAAGCATGGACAGTGTTTTGTGATGGCTCTTGGGGAACCTTCGGAGCAGGTGCAGCTGCTGTGTTGGTCTCTCCGTCCAAGGTTAAAACTTGTTATGCAGCAAGACTTGACTTCAGCTGCACAAATAATATCGCTGAGTACGAAGCTTTGCTCCTGGGTCTTCGGAAACTAAAGGCAATGGGGATCAGAAGGGCAATTCTTAAAACTGATTCCCAGGTTGTTTCGGGTCATATTGATAAAAGTTGCAAGGCTAAGGACCCGAAGCTTGAAAAATATCTAGACACGGTCCGAAGGATCGAAGCTTCCTTCGAAGGATTTTCTGTTAAGAATATCCCTCGAGGACAAAATGAGCATGCTGATTTATTAGCCAAGTCTGCAGCACAGGGGCTGCCATTACCTTCGGACGTGTTCTTCGAAACAATAAAGGCACCTTCAGTGGAGCTACTTGAAAGAGCAGTCCTTAACATTTCTCCTGTCTACAGTGAAGATTGGAGAACAGAAATAATCTCTTACCTTCAGGGAAACTTTCTATCAGATGACGAAGCTTATAATAAGAGGATAGAGGCAAGAGCTCGTCCTTATGTCATGATAGAAGGGGAGTTATACAAGCATGGAGTTTGTGCCCCGCTGCTCAAGTGCTTGTCTAGGGCCGAAGGTATAGAGTTGATGAAGGAGATACATGCAGGCTTGTGCGGATCCCACATTGGATCCAGGCCGTTACTTGGAAAAGTGTTCCGCCAAGGATTTTATTGGCCGAAGGCAGCTTCGGATGCAGCGGAGTTAGTCCAAAAGTGCGAAGGTTGTCAAAAATGTGCAAGAGATCAAAAACAACCTTCGTCATTAACACAGCTGATACAACCCATCTGGCCATTGCAAAGGTGGGGCCTTGACTTGTTGGGTCCATTGCCACCGGCCCAAGGCAACCTAAAATATGTTATAGTAGCTGTGGAATATTTTTCCAAGTGGATTGAGGCGAAGCCATTAGCCACAATAACTTCGGCCACCGTCCAAAAATTTTTCTGGCAGAATATTGTCTGTCGCTTCGGAGTGCCAAAGGCTATCACTGTAGATAATGGAACACAGTTCGACTCCGAAGATTTCAGAAATTTCTGTGATCAAATTGGTACGAAGATCCATTTTGCATCAGTCAGGCATCCGGAGTCGAATGGGCTTGTTGAAAGGGCCAACGGCATCATAATGACAGGGATAATGAAGCTAATTTTCAATCAACCAAGGGGAAAATGGCCAGATCAGTTGACCAAAGTGGTGTGGAGCCACAATACAACAACAACAAGGTCTACAGGCTTTACCCCATTCAAGTTATTATTTGGTGACGAAGCAATAACTCCAGAAGAAGCTAAAGCTGGATCAATAAGAGTGGTAGCTTCGGCAGAGTCAGGTGCCGAAGATACTTGCCTTGTGGAAAAAGATGCCTTAGAAGGGATCAGGCTTCAGGCCGTGGAAAATATCAACAAATACCAGGCTGAGACAATCAAATGGCGAGATAGAAAAGTCCGGCTAAAAAATATTGAGCCAGGACACTTGGTGCTTCGGAGAGTGGCCAACCCGGATACAGTGGGCAAGTTGCAACTGAAATAGGAAGGGCCTTTCTTAGTAGCATCTTCGTCAAGGCCTGGTTCGTACAGACTGAAGGACATGGATGGCAATGAAATTCCAAGATCTTGGAATGCCGATGAGCTTCGGCGGTTCTATGTATAACTTGATGTAATTTTATCTTTTCTTTTCTTTTTTATGGCACCCTTTTCCTTTCTAAAGGGGGAGAAAGGTTTTTAATGGGGCCATCATATGTAATTTTCCTTTTTAGTTTTATAAGAGCAAAATCCCCCAAAAGATGTAAATGTAAAAGCTGAGAGCGCACCATCGAGTGCCGAAACTGAAAAAGAGAAAAAAGCTCCGAAGACGTCCCTAAGGGGATGCAGAGCTTACAGCGAAAAGTCAACGCTGATTCCGCCGAAAGTAAAAGGCGAAGAAGCTCCAAAGACGTTCCCAAGGGAATGCAGAGCTTATACCGTCTAAGTAAAAGACGAAGAAGCTCCAAAGACGTCCCTAAGGGGATGCAGAGCTTACAGCGAAAAGTCAACGCTGATATTGCCTAAGTGAAAGGCGAAGAAGCTCCAAAGTCGTTCCTAAGGGAATGCAGAGCTAGTGTGTGGTTGTTTCTAAGTAATGGCTGACAATGTGGCTTCGGACATATGCTTCGGACATTCATTCGCGCATTGCATTACATCATAACATTTGCATGCATAAGCATTCATTCATAGCATCTGTGAACCAAACTGGTTGCTTCGGCAGAAGGGAGAATTGGCTTTTTATGAATCGTTGTGTAAAAGAAAAGTTTTGGAGAAGAGGTTTTTATGATTCGTTATGCTATGTTATGTACGAAAGAGAAGAGCTTCGTTGATCAGCTTCGTTGTATACAAAAGAGAATTGGTCTTTTATGCTTCGTTGTGTACGAAAAGAAGGGAAGGTGTTTTTTCGCCTTCGGCTCAAAATACTGATTTCGTCCACACCAAAGCGCCTCAAGCAAAGGGTAAGAATATATTACAAGGTATGTACAAGGTTCCTTGAAGACAGTCTAATTGTATTTACAAGAATTGTTACAAAAATATCCTGAGTTTTTCTATAGCATATTTCTACTGATCCTCATTAAGTTTCAGCTTTGGCAACAGCTTCGGCGACATAACTTAGGCGTCATCTTCACCTTCGTCATCCTACATAAATCAAGGAATTATAAGTAAAAATCAAGAACAAAGGAAAAGGTAACTCCGAAGTATTATTTCTTACTGGTTCAAGATGACTTCGTGCTTCGTCTCCAGCTTTCTCCCGCCCGCCTTTTGTCCATATCATTTTTATAAATCTATTGGAGATACTTCGGGCGAGGTCAGGCATATCATCCAGGATTGATGGAGATAAGGTGAAGTTGGGCCTGTTGACAATTTTTCCGTGTTCGCAGCCGGCCTTCAGAAATGCAGCAGCGGTACCCCGAGAAGCCACCCAGGCACAGAAGTCACCATGCCCAGCTATGACTTCGTCGAGCTCGTCAATCTCCCCCTCAATATGTTCGAAGGTCTTCGGCAAATCTTCAGCTGAGGGGGTGAATTTTTCACTACTGGCTCCAACTGAGTAAAAAATCTTTCTTAGTCGTTCAATGCATTTGTTGCTAAATTTCAAGCAGTTTTCTTGAAGATTTGTTAGTAGTCTTCTCAAATCTGAATTTTGCTGAGCTTCGACTTCAAGTTTTGCAGTAAGATCTTGTTTTTCTTGTTTGAATTGCTCAGACTGGCGGAGTAGCTTCGTATTCAGTTCTGATATCTTTGCTTCAGCTTCCGCCAATAAACCTTCGGTTGCCTGGAGCTCAAAGTTCTTTTTCTCGAAAGCATCTGATTGCTCCTTTATTTTGTTTTCCAAATTTCCAATTATAACTTCATGCTTTTTATCTTCAAGATCTTGTTGCATTTGCAAGGCTTTGCTCAGCAGCATACTCTGTACGAACACAACCTTCGTCAGACATGTTTTTATTAGAAGCAACAAAAGTTAGGTGGCAAGTTATTCACCTTGAAGTTGGAGTAAAATAAACTACCAACGACATGTTGTCGTCGGTAGCGGCTGATGTCTGACTCTAGCTTCGGAAAACCGATACTCTTTGATAGAGTACCGATTACCTTAGCACCAGTCTGGTCTCGAATGCAGCCTAGTTTTTCATCATCTACACCTCCAAATAGGAGGGCACCTGACTTGTAGCCGCAGGATTTGGCATATTCTTTAAGTTCTTCTATTTCGTCCTTTGTCAGTTTTTGCCCAATTAAATTCTGAAAGGAGTAAGCTTCGTCATCCGAAGTATCTTCGGCTATTTCTTTTCCTTTTTCAGGCACTGTGGCCATGGATTTTTCGGTAGCAGCACCGGCTTCTTCTGCATCTATGTCTTCCAAAATTTTGTTAATATCCTCAATGGTTGTTTCTAAATTAACCTCTTCGGCTGTAGCGGCTTCGCTAGCCGCGACCTCCGAAGGGGCGACTTCAATGTTCTTGGTGCCTTCGGCAGCTGCTGTTTTCTGAGCTGAAGCTCTTGGAGGTGTCTTATCGATAACTTCAGTTACCGCAATGATTCTTTGCCGTTTGGGTTTGCTCATCTTCGCCTGATCCGGCTCGTCCACCTTTTGAAAAAGCTTCGTCAGTTGGAGCCCTAATGGACTTAGCTTCGTGGGCATAGGTTCAGTCATTACCTTTAAAATTTCTTCCACGTCGCTGGTAGAAGGCGGTGTGGGGGTCCTCTCTTCTTCGGATATTTTCCGTTTCGGACTTGATATTTTCCTTTTCTTCGGGATTTTCTTCTCTGCTGCTGGTTGCTCTTCATCCTTTGGCAGAATTTCAGTTACTCTTTTTCTTTTGTGGCCCTCGGCACCCTTGTTCAACTGCTCATAGTCTGGGTACTCGAAGCCCAGGGCATCGAATACTCGGTTCAGCCTTCGCTTCGGTCGGGCGCCGAAGGCTGCTGTCATTAATTGATCCTCTTTTTTGGAGTAATTTCCCAAGATTTCATTGCACATTGTCTCAACTGTGTCTAACCACTCTTTGCAGGGCTTCTTAAAGTACTTCTTGAATTTAAAGTGATAGGGCAGACGAACCAGCTCCCCCTTCTTCTTTTCTCCCTTCAGCTTCGGCATTTCCCACTCTTTTAGAGTAGGGAAGACTCTGAATGCCAAAAATTCCTGAACTAGATCCCTGGTGCCAATATGTTTTGAAATGATTTCAAATTCACCCAGAGCAGCCCAGGTGGGACCTTTTAGATCGCCGATGCGGCATCGTGGCCTCGTCTCTCCGAAGATTAACTCCAAAGGGCTTTGTACCAATTTTTCTCTGTCTTCGTCAACTTTCACATAAAACCACTCGGATTTCCAGCCTGCTGGCCATTTGCTTCGGTAGCTGATGACAGGACATTTTGTTGTCTTTCGGTAGGCAAAATTATAGCAACCAAAATTATCATGTAGCCCATCTTTTCTGGCCTTTGTTTGGTAGTGTAATTCGTGAACTCGGCAGAAGCTGTCAGCAAACGGTTCCACGGCTTGGCTCCGAAGGGCCCAGATATAAACATTGAGCCTAACGATGGCGTTAGGAGTCAATTGATGAAAAAAGATACCAAACCTCCTCAATATCTCTGCAATAATATTGTGCAGAGGAAATCTCAGCCCAGCCTTTAAAAAGCTTTTGAAAATAACAATCTCATCCTTCCCTGGCCTCGGGGTGGTTTCTTCTCCCCCGAAGCGGAGTAGCTTCTTCTGATCTTCAGTGAAATAACCCGCTTTCACCATCTTCGAAAGATCAGCTTTTGAAACAGTTGATTTTCCAAAATCCAGGTGACTGGGCTTGCTGGGCGTAGCAATGTGGTAGTCATCTTCGGAGTCAGTCCCATCAATGTTTTCTTCTTCTTCGGCTGTTGTCGGGTTTGCTTCGGCAGCAGGTTTTTCTTCCGCAGTCACTAGACCGGAGCGCTGCATCGCTTCGGAGATGGGCATAGTGTCCGAACCTTCGGCTTCGTCTCCCTCACGTGCAACTTTGGCAGTAGATCGCACTCGTGCCATGTGATTCTGAGTTTGGGGAAGTCAGAAACTTTTTTCTTTTTCTTTCCTCCGAAGCTCTCCGTTCTGACGAAGCAAGCGTCGAGACGGACCTTCGTTCGATTTTGAGAGTCAAGCTTCGGCTATGGTGGAAAATTTTGGCAGCAAAACAGTGCAAATAGCAATGAATGCTGTGGTAACTTCACACCTACCCGCTTGTTTATATAGTACTGCAGGTAAGAAGGCGAAGCGGCAAGATTTTTACACCAGACGGGCGGTCACTTGTACTCGCTGAGCAGTGGACCGCAAAGATCAAACAGTAACTCTGCAACGTGGGCCTGGCACGTGCTCGGAAGCCGGATCGTTTCTCCGCAACGAGCTCAGGGAAGGTGTTTTTTGGACCTTCGGCTTCCCGAAGCTGAAGAGGCTCTTTTTTCACGGGTCAAGCTCGTTACGAAAAACGATCTAGCACCGCGAAAGGGGCTACTGTTGGGGTCGTGCTTCGGTGCGCCGAAGGTCTCACACGAAGAAGCAGCTTCGGCTGGAATCGTCTTCAAGAGATGGCCGAAGGTTCCTTTTCATGGAGCTTCGGCGTTTTAAACCGACATAGAGATAGAATGACCTTTTTATTCATATAGGTCTGAGTCAATGTTGTAAACATTTGTAAGGGGCATGATTGTAATTTGTCACAGGCTGTGACCTGTGCCTATAAATAGATGAACAGTACCTCTGTACTGTTCACGCGAACTTGTCATTTGCCTTCGCATCACACTTGTATTTTTGCCTTCCTCAGGACCGAAGGTACATTTGTCATTTATATTCATTCGTATTAATAGAAATGGAAATGATTTTATGTTAACATTTGAATGTCCATTTTATATCTCATGGTTTATATGAATGCTTCACCATACGTTATTATGTTTACGAAGGTGCGTCCTTCGTAACCTTCGTCCGAAATTCCTTATGTCCCGAAGGGATATAATGAAGTGGAGGACGAAGGACCTTAATATTTAACATTTTCTGTGTTGCCTTGTTCTTAACTCTTAGCATTTGAGAACAAGCCCCCAACAGTACATTCGTTCGGATTCTTCACCTTGTGGAGCGTTGATTCTATTTGTACAAAAGAAAGATGGATCGCAAGGGATGTGCATGGATTATAGGTCCCTTAACGATGTCACTGTGAAGAACAAGTGTCTATTACCCCGCATTGAGGATTTATTTGGATGAGAGGAGCCAGGGTATTCTCGAAGATTGACCTCCGATCGGGATACCATCAGATGAAGATTGGACCATCAGATATTCCTAAGACAGCTTTCTCGACTCGATATGGATTATATGAGTTCATCGTTATGTCGTTTGGATTAACCAATGCACCAGCTTACTTCATGAATTTGATGAATAAGGTGTTTATGGAGTATTTGGACAGATTCGTCGTGGTATTCATCGACGATATTCTTATCTATTCTAAGAATGAAAGCGATCATGAACAACATCTAAGGTTGGTGCTACAGAAGTTACGAGATAATCAACTCTACGCTAAGTTCAGCAAGTGCGAGTTTTGGATTGACAAGGTGTCATTCCTTGGTCATATTATTTCTAATGGAGGAATAGCAGTGGATCCTGCTAAGGTGAAGGATATTATGGAGTGGAGAGTGCCCACTACGGTTACGGAGGACCGAAGTTTCTTGGGACTTGCAGGATATTATTGGAGATTTATTGAAGGATTTTCTAAGATTGCTAAACCTATGACTTCACTTTTGGAGAAAGGAAAAGAATTTAAGTGGGACGAGAAGTGCCAAGATAGCTTCGACCAATTGAAGAAAAGATTGATGTCGCCACCATTATTGGTTATGCCAGACCTACAGAAAGGATTTGATATCTATAGCGATGCATGTGGCCAAGGACTTGGATGTGTGCTCATGCAAGAAGGACATGTGATCGCCTATGCAGCTCATCAGTTGCGGAAACATGAATTGAACTACCCCACTCATGACTTGGAATTGGCTGCAGTTGTGCATGCACTTAAGATTTGGAGACACTACATTATGGGAACTAAGTGCCAAGTATATACGGATCATAAGAGTTTGAAGTATATATTCACTTAGAAGGATCTCAACCTTAGGCAACGCCGTTGGTTGGAGCTTATTACGGATTATGATTTGGAGATTCACTACCACCCGGGCAAGGCAAATTTGGTTGCAGATGCCTTGAGTCGAAAGGAGCATGTTCATTCAGCTGTTGTTGCCCAGCTACCCGATGAGATTGTTGAGGATTTCAGGAGACTTAACCTGGGGATAGTTGCTCACACTAAAGGAGTTACTATTGAATTGGAACCTACCTTGGAGCAAGAGATCCGCAAAGGACAAATTGGTGATGCTAAGATACAAGAGATTAAGGATCTGATTACTGAAGATCGAGTTCCGGAATTTACGGAAGATGAGCAAGGTGCCATATGGTTCAAGGACAAGATATGTGTCCCCGAGATTGAAAGCCTTCGTGAGACTATTTTAAATGAAGCCCATGACTTGGATTATTCTATTCATCCTGGTAGTACCAAGATGTATCAGGATTTGAAGCGGAAGTATTGGTGGTATGGATTGAAGAGAGTTGTGGCTGCACATGTGGCTATGTGCGATGTATGTCAAAGAGTTAAGGCAGAACACCAAAGACAAGCTGGACTATTATACCCATTAAAGATACCCGAGTGGAAGTGGGAAGAAATTGGCATGGACTTCATTGTTGGATTACCCCGCACGTCTGCTGGATATGATTCTATATGGGTGATTGTGGACAGCCTAACCAAGGTAGCCCACTTTATTCCAGTAAAGACCACTTATTCAGGAGCTAAGTTGGCAGAGTTGTACATGGCACGGATTGTATGCCTACATGGTGTACTGAAGAAGATCATTTTGGATTAAGGATCACAATTTACCTCCAGATTTTGGAAAAGTTTTTCATGAGAATATGGATACGAGGTTGAATTTTAGTTCGGCCTACCATCGTCAGAGTGATGGACAGACTGAAAGGACTAATCAAGTATTGGAGGACATGTTGAGAGCTTGTGCCCTTCAGCATGGTAGTAGTTGGGACAAGAGTCTAACTTATGCTGAGTACCCCATCAAGATTTTGGATACTTTGATTCGAGTTACAAGGAATAAGGTTATAAAGATGTGTAAAGTTCAATAGAGTCACCGCGGTGAAGATGAAGCAACTTGGGAAAGAGAAGAAGAGATTCGCATAGATTTTCTCCACCTTTTCCCTAGATCTGCTTAAATCTCGAGGACGAGATTATTTTTAAGGGGGGTAGGATTTGTAATACTCAAAGTTGTATACAAAGAGTAATGGAGAGAGAGCTCCTCATTTTGCGTGCCTCATTTGCATCATGAAAAGAGCATACACAGAATTTAGAGATGAATTAAGACAAATGAAAAAAAATAATAATAAACAATTGATAAAAAAAATGCATCATGTTGGAGTTTTATTGTTTGTGCATTAAATAAAAATAATAATGTTAATGATAATAATAAAATAATTACTAGAAGTAGAATTAAAACTCTAAATGTGAAAATTAGGGTTTTTGAAAATGAGAAGAAGAGAAATGATATAAAAACATAAATAATATAATTATATTTCCAAAACTTGTAATTTAATTTCACAATATTATTTGAGAATAAATTTGACCCAAGTTGGAATTCAAAATTTGTAATTCAAATTGAATTTAAGAATAGAGAAAAGAGAATAGGAAATAAAATAGAAAAAAATGGGGCAAAAGCCTTCATGGGCCGACCAACCACCAATCTGGCCCATGTTACATTCTCTCCCGTGCGGCCCAACTAAGGATCCCCTGCGCGCCATCCTAAACCCTAGCCGCCGCCACGCTCGCCTGCTTCCGATTTTTCACTGGTTTGTGGGCCCCAGCTCGTTTTTTTAGCGCGCCGCACGGACTCGCCCCGGCCGCCGCCCTGTGGGCCCCTCAAGCTGGCATCGTGCGTCTTCTCCGCTTGAACTAACCCCGGGCGAACCGCGCGTGATTCGCGCACGTCCGCAGCGCTGGCGCGGGTCAAAGCCGTTGCCGGAGAAATCGGCTCGACCATCCGCACTCGCCATTTAAGCTGGAGCTCCGGGGGAATCGTCGTCGACCAGAGTGATCCAGCACGCAGTGCGGTCGTGTTCGCGACGTCGAGAGAAAAAGAAAGGGAGAGAACTAGCGCGTGAGTCAGGAGACCGAGGGAGGTGACCTTCGGGCCAGGTGAAACCGCCGATAGCGGTGACGGACGTTCCGGCCGGGTCCTGGCGACAATCCTGGAGCTTGCGTCGCGTGGCCGAAACTTCGCGGCGTCTTCGCCCAGCTTCGTCCTAGCCTCTGCGTTGGTGAGTTGCCCCTATGCCGTGCTCGCTATGATCTGCCCTTAAACTATCACCGGAACATAGGTTGTGGCGAACTTCTCCTCGGCCATGGGCAGGTAGGGACGTGTAGCAATGGTGCTGCCGCGGTGGTTCACCACCGTTGGCTGGGTGCCGACCTGGGTTGGCGAGGTCAGGGGGTTTGGGGAGGAGATGGGTTGCGCCGTCCAATAACGAGCTCGGGTCACAGTGAGAAGAGAGAGAGTGTCGAGGGAAGAAGACAACCGGTGGATCGTTGAACATGTGATGAACGGTGGAGATTAGAACGTTCAGCGGATTGATCTCGATCGTCGGATCTCCGGGGTACGGTTTGGATTAGGTCGGCGCATACCTTTTCGTTCGTCGAATGCGTGTCGTAGATCGTCGATCGGAGGGTGGAGAACGGTTCATATCTTATTAAATCCTGATCATCAGATCTTGATCCGATGGCGGTTCTTGCGGGGAGAGTTCGATCTAATCGGGGCCATCTGTGGTCGATCGGACGGTTGCTGTAACTCGATACCCCTTCGGTTGCACATTTTGTAAAAGAGTCCCCGAGAAATTTACTAACCAACCCGCGGTCCAGGTCCCAAGGATTCTGTGTCTCGGTATTTTTAGCGCCGAGCCCCCTGTGCTTCACGGATATTGAGGCCCAGTCCAGTGATGTTTTAAAGTGATTAAATGAATTAGGAATTAGATTTTTAATATAAAAATAAACCCTAGAACTTGTATAATTCATAGATTATTCATATGGGCTCCAAAATAATCCATTCCACTTTCTAGATTTTTATAATTTAATTCTCTATCACTTAGTGTCTCTGTTTTATCATGAAAACAGTAAGAAAATTAATTTCCTACTTAATCCTATTTAAAGCACATAAAACCTTTGAAAATCCATAACTTAAAATCTATAACTCCAAAAATTATGATTTCTGTTCCTAGAATTTTATTTTAATGTGTAGATTATTACTGTATATTTTATTCATCTGTTTGGTGTGATGTTGATTTTGGCTATACTATGTATGTATTGTGTTGATGCGAGTAGACGAGCAAGCCCCGGTGGAACCCGAGGTTCAACAAGTAGAGATAGCTGAGCAGGAGCTCGTGGAAGGCAAGTTGTGCCCTTGATCACTTCTTTTACCCATTCATGTTCTTATTATTCATAATGATCTGCATAGGATAATTTTGCTGGGACCCAATAGGATGCCCTAGATTTTGACTATCTTTATACCTTGCTTCACCACTGGTTTTACTACTAAAGTTTTGGGTAGTACATGCTATTGCTTTATGTGGATTTGGGTATAGAGATATTCATCACTCATTGTTATACTATTTATTGTTATCTGTTTTATTATTCCTTGTTCATGTTAAGATCATTATGTTAATGGGAACATGGAGCGACCACCCGGGAAAACAGTGCTACCACAAGGGTTTAATGGGACGCCCTTGGCTGATTAACTAGGAAAGCTAGGGGAGGGCTACCTTACCCGAAAGGGGCAAGGGCAGTAGGGGAGTGGTCAGTGTAGGGAGGTCCCTGGTTGATTTTGCTACGATGGCGGTCAGCCAGGAACCCTGCATTGGAACTTCCTATAAACTGTAGCGGGTAGTCTGAAGCTAGTGGAACTTTGTAAAGGCCTCGTAGTGTTACCCTGCCTCGCCTCCTCGGTAGAGGTGTATGGGATTGGTCGTCTCTTGGCAGATGGGTAACATGACTTGTGGGTAAAGATGCGCAACCTCTGCAGAGTGTAAAACTAGTATACTAGCCGTGCTCACGGTCAAGAGCGGCTCGGACCCTCACATGATTAATTTATGGAACTTAAACTTAATTTGTCATCTCATTGCATTTGGGATTATTTTATTATTACATTTATTTATTATTACTATGGTTTGGTATTCACTTACACTTAGTAATTGCTAATAAAATTTTGACTAACTTATAAAAGCAATGCTCAGCTTCAGCCTCTATTTCATTGATCAGCCTTACACTACATGAACTCCCACCTTTGGTGAGTTCATGCCACATTATTCCCCACGACTTGTTGAGCTATGAACGTATGTGAGCTCACCCTTGCTGTCTCACACCCCCCCCCATAGGAGAAGAACAGGTGGTTTCAAGTGGAGTCAAGTGCCGAGGCATCCGACTTGATCTAGGTGGCGTTTCTCAGTTGACATTGGCGCCGACGATCCTTAGTTCGTGTTATATTTATCTTTTATTATTTTTGTAAGTCTTCCGCTATGTAATATGTACTCTGATTATATTGTGACATTTATCTCTATACACTCTGTTATTATATATGTTGTATTCTTGGCGCATGTATGAGATGCACCCGGCTTTGTTCTTTAAAACCGGGTGTTACAGAGCTCGGCTTCCCTGCCTGACGGCCGGACGGTCCGTGCCCTAGGGCCGGACGGTCCGCGCGTGCGCAGGGGCGGTGGAAGATCGCCGGCGGCGCCTGGATCTCGCTTCCGGGAGGGACCCCGTCGGGGAGGAGAGATCCTAGGAGTTGTCCAGGCTCGGGCAGGCCAACCTAGACTCCTCTAATCGATGTAGAGTCGAGGAGAGGCGGAGAATTTGGGGATCGAGAGGCTAAACTAGAACTAGACTAGAACTACTCCTAATTGTACAGGAAATAAATGCGAAATAGAAGTTGTATTGATTCGATTCATTCTCACAAATCGGTCGTATACCTCTCTATTTATAGAGGAGGGGGGCTGGACCCTTTACACAACCGGATTCCGAGCTAATTCCGCGAATCTAGCTAACAAACATAGCACAAAACTCGGAACCCTAATCTACTCTGCGCACGCGCGGATCGTCCGTGTGCTCAATTTGGTGCCAAACATATGCCCCCTGCCTTTTGGTGGAGCTAGGCAAACCAAAAGCACCTTAATCCGATGTGATCACATTGGTTTTCTTAAGCATCTTGCCACATACTAGGATGGTATTGCTTGAGGAAACGTCCATTCAAAGCTTTGGGTAAATCCTTGCCTTGTAATGTTTGTAGTAAATAGGCGTTACCAGATGTTACTTGTTTTACTTTATAAGGACCTTCCCAGCTTAGCGACCATTTTCCAAACTTCTGGTCTTTATTCCTTAGAGGCAGGATGGTCTTCCACACCAGGTCTCCTACTTGAAATGACTTTGCTTTGACCTTCTTGTTGTAGGCCCTGGCTACCATGATCTTGTCCTTTTCTATTGCTCCCAAAGCTATCACCCTCTTGTCGGTCACCTCATCAATATTATCCATCATTGAATTGTAATAATCAGTGATGGTTAGATCATTTTGTCTGGCGAACCTGACAGCATTCAGACTTATTTCCACAGGCAACACTGCTTCCTGCCCATACACAAGCTCAAAAGGAGACACTTTAGTAGCACTATGTTTAGATATCCTGTGAGCCCATAAAGCTTCGGACAAAATCTTATGCCAATGCTTAGGATTATCCAATATCTTCTTTTTTATCAAGTTAATCAATGTCCTATTACTAGACTCGGCCTGTCCATTGGCCTGAGCATAATATGGAGATGAATTAAGCAATTTAATTCTATATAATTCAGCAAACTCATGTACCTCCTTTGACATAAAAGAAGTCCCTTGATCTGTAGTCAAGGTCTGGGGAATGCCGAATCTATGAATAATATGTTCAGTTATGAACTCAATTACCTCCTTGTGTGTCATGTTCTTCAGAGCAACGGCTTCAGTCCATTTGGTGAAATAGTCAGTGGCAACTAACACGAACCGATGCCCTTTTGATGATGAAGGATGAATTTCTCCAACAAAGTCTAATCCCCATCCTCTGAACGGCCAAGGCTTGATGATAGGATGTAATTCGGCTGCAGGGACCAACTGTAGGTCACCGAATTTTTGACACACTTGGCAACCCTTGTAGTACTTGAAACAATCAGCTATCATGTTAGGCCAATAAAAACCAGACCTTCGCAAGAGCCATTTCATCTTTGGAGCCGATTGGTGGGTACCACAAATTCCTTCATGTACTTCGGCCATGGCCAATATAGCATCATCTGGGCCCAAGCACTTAAGCAAGACGTCGTTGATTGTTCGGCGGTAGAGTTCATCACTCATCAAGACATACTTGAAAGATGTATGCCGAATGTTCTTATATGTCTTGATATTGGGATTTCGTAAATAATTAAGTATAGGCGTCCTCCAATCACTTGCATCGGCTTTATTATGAGCCGATTCAATTAGGAGAACATTTCTGGTAACCCCGGACGGTCCGGCGTCTCGACGCGGATGGTCCGCAACCTAGGGAATTGGCCCTACACCGGTTATCAGATTTTCAGTGTCGTGGAATCTCCCTCGCTTTATCCGATAACCTGATGCATCTTGTGCCATATTGTTAGCTCTATGATTCTCAACTCTCGAAATATGTCGAATACTGAATTCGTCAAAAGAATGGATTATGCTCCAACATTATTCAAGGTAACTATTCAGAGTACCATCAAAGCATTGATATTCTTCTAACACTTGTTGGACGACCAGCTGGGAATCACCAAATGCCTTCACATGTTTTACTCCCATACAATTTAAAAGTTCCAAGCCGAATAAGAGGGCCTCATATTCGGCTTGATTATTAGTGCAATAAGTTTTCAATCGGCTAGAGAAGTCGAAGGAGACATTAATTGGTGAAACAAGTACGATGTCAATTCCTTGCCCTTCATTGCAAACCGATCCATCAAAATATAAAGTCCAAGGAGTAATAGTAAGGTATGACATGTCTAGTTTATGAATATCATTAATCCGATGTTCTACAATGAAATCCGCTACGACTTGGCCTTTCATAGATTTCAATGGTTCATAGGCCAAGTCATATTCTATGAGTGCATAAGTGAAAGTCGCCTAGAGGGGGGGTGAATAGGCGAAACCTGAAAATTAAAACTTTATCCCCCAACTAGATCCCTTGATTAGTGGTTAGAACAAGATATACAAATATCGGAGAATAGAAACTAAGTTCTTGCTTGAAAAGAGTATTGCTAAATAATGCGGGAGTGATAAATCAATACAACTATTAAGTTATAGAATAACAAAGCAAGAAGCCTTAGATGAGAAGAGCACTAGGACAAGTTCTTTCTTGCAACGTGTTGCTTCACTAAATGGAAATTTAACTTGAAGCGACACTAAATGATATTAGCAAATAAAGGTGCAAGAAAACTTAGAGCAAGGGAAAACAAACAAATCACAAGCAATAAACACAATGGACACGGGTGATTTGTTTTACCGAGGTTCGGCCCTCGAAGGCCTAGTCCCCGTTGAGGAGTCCACTTAAGGACGGGTCTTTTTCAACCCTTTCCCTCTCTCCCCCGATCACACAAGGATCGGTGAGCTCTTCTTCTTCTCAAGGATCACTCTCGATCCCGCAAGGACCACCACACACTTTGGTGTCTCTTGCTAGCTTTTACAAGCCTCCAAAACTTTAGAGGAAGTTCAATGGGAGTCAAAACTCCACGCGCAAATGAACACAAAGATGAAGCACACACTGTCTCTCGATGAATCTCACAAGGCACTAGTGCTAAACTCAAATGAGTAGCTCTCTTTTGCTTGCTCTCTCTTTTGTGGCACTTGTGTTGGTTGTAGTGGTCTAAATCTTGTGTATAGGATGGATCAATGAATATATGTGGTTGGGAGGGCTTGAGTATGTCAACTATATGACTTGGAATGTTGCTTGGGCTCCCACCCCTTGAAGTGGCCGGTTGGGGTGGTATTTATAGCCACCAACCAAAATCTAGCCGTTGGTGAAGGCTGTCTGTTCGATGGTGCATCGGACAGTCCGGTGCACACCGGACATGTCCGGTGCGACAGCCACGTCACCCGGCCGTTGGGGTTTCGACCGTTGGAGCTCTGACACTGGGCCCGCCTTGATGTCCGGTGGCACACCGGACATGAACTGTAGCGTGTCCGGTGCGCCTACTCCCGCGTGCCTGACGACTGCGCGCTTCTGGCGCGCATTAAATGCGTCTGCAGGTGACCGTTGGCGCAAAGTAGCCGTTGCCCCGCAGTTACACCGGACAGTCCGGTGTACACCGGACATGTCCGGTGAATTATAGCGAAGCAGCCGAACTGAATTCCTGAGACTAGCGAGTTCCTGAGGCCGCTCTTCCTTGGAGCACCGGACACTGTCCGGTGTACACCGGACAGTTCGGTGAATTATAGCGGAGTTGCCTCTGGAAATTCCCGAAGGTGACGAGTTTGGAGTTGGAGTCCTCTGGTGCACCGGACATGTCCGGTGCGCCAGACCAGAGGTGCCTTCGGTTGTCCCTTGCTCCTTCGTTTGAACCCAATACTTGGTCTTTTTATTGGCTAAGTGTGAACCTTTGGCACCTGTATCACTTATACACTAGAGCAAACTAGTTAGTCCAAATATTTGTGTTGGGCAATTCAACCACCAAAATTAATTAGGGACTAGGTGAAAGCCTAATTCCCTTTCAATCTCCCCCTTTTTGGTGATTGATGCCAACACAAACCAAAGCAAATATAAAAGTGCTTAAATGAACTAGTTTGCATAATGTAAGTGCAAAGGTTGCTTGGAATTGAGCCAATATAAATACTTACAAGATATGCATGGATTGTTTCTTTATAATTAACATTTTGGACCACGCTTGCACCACAAGTTTTGTTTTTGCAAATTCTTTTGTAAATTCTTTTCAAAGTCCTTTTGCAAGATAATCAAAGGTAAATGAATAAGATTTTGAGAAGCATTTTCAAGATTTGAAATTCTCTCCCCTTGTTCCAAATGCTTTTCCTTTGACTAAACAAAACTCCCCCTCAAATAAATTCTCCTCTTAGAGTTCAAGAGGGTTTTAAGATATCAAGTTTTGAAAATACTACTTGCTCCCCCTTTAGAACACAAAGAGATACCAATTTGAAATTTTCCAATTGAAAACCATTAATTTTAAAATTAGGGTGGTGGTGCGGTCCTTTTGCTTTGGGCTCATACTTTCTCCCCCTTTGGCATGAATCGCCAAAAATGGATACTTTGAGTGAGATATAAGCCCTTTTCCTAACTATTTTCTCCCCTTTGGCAAATAAAACATATGAGTGAAGATTATACCAAAGATGGAGAGACATTGTGGAGTGATGGCGAAGGGTAGATAATACCGATAGAGTAGAGTGGAAGCTTTGTCTTCGCCGAAGACTCCAATTCCCTTTCAATGTACCTATGACTTGGTTTGAAATTCACTTGAAAACACATTAGTCATAGCATATAAAAGAGATATGATCAAGAGGATATATCAAATTAAGCATGATCATAGTTCTATATAACATAGATTGCTCCCCCTGAGTATGTGCATGGAGAGGAACACATGTTTTGGCTTTCAATGCCAATTGCACATAATTAGGTTAATGAGAACATATCTATATCATACAGATTGTGAAGTGTATTGTGTCATAGTATAAGTATGATGCTCATGACAATTTATGCACTTATGAAAGCATGTTGTAAACCATTTAAGCATTTTCCCTTAAGGATTTCAAAGAGACTTAAGGACCATCCACCTTTGAAACAAAGACAGCTTATCCTCGTTACAAGGTTAAGCTTTAAGCTCTTTGACAATAGAAGTACTTCATCTAGTTTTACCAGAGATGCACTAAGCAGGAATGAATTTTGGGAAATTAAACTAGGTATGAAGCAGGGATAATACATGGACATGCTTTCTCTTCCTTTCATACAAGATATGCAAAGAATGTATAGAAAAGGAAGATTTAGGTACAAGTTTAAATGAAAGGAGATAGTTTTACCTTTTTGTACCTTTACATAGAGACGCTCTCTTCATTGTGCTTTGTCCTTAGTCTTAGATGCTTAAGACCTATTCTTAATGACAATATATGGAAATATTTTGCACAAGAGAGAGTTCTACAACTAGTGATCTTTTCAAGTTATTGTTAGCAAATATCAAATGGATCACAAGTTGCATAAATGTATCAAGAATTCTCCTTTTAACTTAGTGCATATCAAGAGAGATATCGATTGAAAGTATATACGTCACTAAGAAGCATGATTGTTGATTGAAGTCATTCAATGATCAAACAAATAACAGATGTGATCAAAAGAACAACATACGCATTAGATTATCAATTAAGCTTAGAGTAGGAGAATCCAGCAATTATGCTACTTTAGATTGAAAGGCAAGACTTTAAAGTAGTAGCATACTTCATGAGGAACTTATTCTCATGCAAGAGACTATATGAAATTACTGAGATAAAGCAATAGTCTCAACATAATCAAGATAAAAGGCTACTCCTAAAGATATGCATCAAGTATTTGAATGAATTGAATGGATGCATTTACTTTAAAGACAAATAGAGAGAAGCATTATACATCTTGATCAAGGCTCATTAAATTTGTAATAAACAACTTGAGCCCAGTATTCTCAATATGAAAGGGTTTAGAATACTCACAACCACACCATTGATTGTTTCATAGAAGTAGGTGGTGTTGTTCTTGATGTTCACCTCTTTCATTTGAGAGTCCTCCCTTTGCAGTGGCTTCTTTTTCCTTTCAAACTTATTGAAAATACTCAAGAAGAATGTTAGTATACAAGGGAGTATATAATGATGGATGATTTCTTTTAGATAGGAAATAAGCATAATTCATCATCCATGAGTCACATAGACATGAAGTAAATTCCTTAATGTTAGTGCACATTAACAGAAAAGAGGAATGAGCACCTTTTTAATCATTTTTGATCAATCAAAGGAATTTTACTTTTTCATATTGAATTTATTATCATGACTTAGAAGCGCATCAATATGAGAATGGATATAGCAAAGGCATGAACTAGATTCTAATGGACAAGCGCATTTATGAAAATGATATTGAATGCACACTTAGTTAATTTCGATCCAATAAAGAATCTATTCCTCACAAGGGTAGAATATGATAATTTAGATTAAATACCCATTGAGATGGGAACCAAACTTAAGAAGATGAGTTCCCATACCTTGGCTTTTACTTTTCTTCATTTGGGTGAAGATCAACCCATGAGGCTTGTGCACTTTCTCTCTTGTAGATTTTCATAATTGAACTCAAGAGAAATGTTAGTAGCAACACAAGCACTAGTTTCCATTTTTGTAATCATTTTGATAAGGAATGAGAAGCTAGATTACCAAAACATGGAAACTCCATAGCATGAACTAGATTATCCATAGATGATGTTATGCTCAATTTTAACTCATAAAACAAGCATAAATAATCCTTTGAGATTATAGGAATAAATCTAATTCATGATTTGGAAAGCGATAAATGTAAAAGAATCATATCCAATTTGAGCAAGTAAAAATACATCATAAAACATTGGATTGATTTTTCTTTATATGTTAGATTACACGCTTTCAAAGAGAAACTTATTCTCTACAAGTGAGACTACTTGGGTTACTTAGATAAAAATCATTAGTCTCACTATTCTAGTTATAGGGAGAATTTTCCGTTTAAGAGTGTCCTAAGGATTTGAATTCCTTACATGACACCTGAATCTTTTAAGAACATGAAATATCTCTCTATATCTAGAATCATGGCAATAATAGAATAACTTAGCGAAAAACATGCCATGTGATACTTCCAACAATTTAAAGCATGTAGATTGCCATGGGATGGAAATGATGAGTATGCAATCTATCATAAGATAGGAAATTCTTCAAAGAATGGTAATATAAAATTAAAGGCATTTGAAGTGCTTCAATTTTTCTATGTGACTACACAAGACACATAAGAAATGATATTCTAAAATACTTGCACTTAAAAGATAAGTGTTACCATCCTTTGGCTTTCCTCCATGTTGTAGGCCTTGATTTTTCTCATATGATATCTCTTCACTTCCTACAACATATAATATCTTCCTCGAGATGATATGAGTTTAGGACATAGCAATTTGAAAAATAACCTTGGGTCAATCATGTATATAGATCATTGAAGATTGATAGTTTGAGTTGATTGAATGGACTCTCTCAAGCATCCCAAGGCTTCATATCATCTCCTTCTCCTGCAAAGCTTGTCAATCATATTTTGGTACCCATCGCTTGATGGGTGCATCATGGTTAGTCAACAAAGATCTAGGAACCCAAAAGTCCTTTGTGTTAGCACTAGGTAAACTCATTACCTTTCTAGCACAAGTTGCAATTTTGGGTTGCCTAGTTACATGAGAATCAATTGACAAGTTAGGAGTGAAATTGTTACCAATGGGACAATCCTTGCATTGATGTCCCTTCTTTCGGCATGTGTAGCATAGGCGTTTTTCAAGTTTTGAAGTTTTCTTCTTTCCTTGTTTGTTTCTTGCTACATGGTTAGTAAAAACTTTCTTTTCTAACCCTATGCCTTTTTGTTTTAAATGGGGACAAGATCTAAGCAAGTGTCCCTTCTTGGAGCATTTAAAACAAAGTCTATCATCCTTGTTAATAATCAAGCCATTTTTAATGAAGGGACATGACCTAATCAAGTGCCCCTCTTCAAAGCATTCACTACACCTCTTAATGTGAAGTGTGGCTTGATCATTACCTTGGATGTTACCTTTTGTGGAGGCGTGGTTGAGGCTTTTGGAGGAGGTGTTGAATTTCATCTTTTGTTTCTTCCTCTTGGCAAACCTCACATCCTTGACATTTTCTTCAAGGGATGTAGTGCATGCCACGGTTGTTCCCGTCTCAAGCTTCTTCACCATGTGATCACGGTTATCTTGAGAAGGTTGGGCAATGCATTTCCCTTTTAGTTGTGTCAAGCTCATCTTTAGCCTCTCATTTTCTTCTTTGAGCTTTTGATATGAATCATCACTTGTTCCTGCAAATTCTAGCTCAAAGGAAGATTTGCTTGTCGACAAACAACAAGCATTAGCACATGGTAATATAGTATCAATTTGAATACATGTGCACGAATGAGGTTGTTGGGATTTTAAGTTTTCTATCACAACCTCATGAGCAATGTTTAATATGATATGATCATCCATAAGATTTTCATGAGAACATAGAAGCATATCATATTTATCTTGAAAAGCTAGATTTTCAATTTTTAGCTTTTCTACTTGGTCCTTAAGCAAGGTATTCCTATTTACTAATTGAGCGATACAATGTAAAGCGTTATCTTGCTCAATTGAAATAGTTTCGTACCTTTGGACCAAATCAACATGAGAGCATTTTAGCTCCTCATGTTCTTTAGTCAACTCGTCAAAGCATTGCATCTTCATTGAGAGAATACTTTCTAGCCTTTGACGAGCTTCGCCTTGCTCTCTTGCTCTTTCTAGAAGCTTGAGCATGACCCCCTTATCTTCTTGGCTTAGGCGAGCGTAGAGTTGCACAAAGCTTCTTTCTTCCTCCTCATCCTCATTTGTGCTTCCGCTATCATTTGCATTAGCCACACAACACATGTGGGAATCGAAATGGGAAGACAAACCTTTTGGAGAGGTGGATTCATCGTTTGGTCTCCATCGTTCATTCTCTTCTTCTTCCTTGCAAGGGTTAGTATCACAAATACCAAAGGAAGTAGAGACACAAAATGAACTATCATGTTTGGACTCATCAAATTTGCTTCTAATTCTAGTCCAAATATCATGCGCATCATGGACGGATTCGTCATAGTTTGATATGAAGGCATGATAATCTTCTTTGCTAAGAGAATTAGTTAAGATGTCAAAAGCTAGATAGTTTAAGCGATAACATCTTTGATCCTCCTCGGAATTAATTTTTCCATTGAATTTAGAGGGAAAAATACTCTTGTCTACAATTTGTTCTAATCGTGGATCTATGGTTCTAAAAGCATTTATCACACTAGTAGACCATGAGTCATAATTGGAACAATCATCAAATAATATTTCAAGAGTTACCTCTTTTTGAGTTACGTTCGATGGAGGAGTCTTCTTGTTCTTTTGGGATCTTTTACGAGCCATCACTTCGAGTTGTTAGACTCAAGATGAAGTGCCTAGCTTTGATACCAATTGAAAGTCGCCTAGAGGGGGGTGAATAGGCGAAACCTGAAAATTAAAACTTTATCCCCCAACTAGATCCCTTGATTAGTGGTTAGAACAAGATATACAAATATCAGAGAATAGAAACTAAGTTCTTGCTTGAAAAGAGTATTGCTAAATAATGCGGGAGTGATAAATCAATACAACTATTAAGTTATAGAATAACAAAGCAAGAAGCCTTAGATGAGAAGAGCACTAGGACAAGTTCTTTCTTGCAACGTGTTGCTTCACTAAATGGAAATTTAACTTGAAGCGACACTAAATGATATTAGCAAATAAAGGTGCAAGAAAACTTAGAGCAAGGGAAAACAAACAAATCACAAGCAATAAACACAATGGACACGGGTGATTTGTTTTACCGAGGTTCGGCCCTCGAAGGCCTAGTCCCCGTTGAGGAGTCCACTTAAGGACGGGTCTTTTTCAACCCTTTCCCTCTCTCCCCCGATCACACAAGGATCGGCGAGCTCTTCTTCTTCTCAAGGATCACTCTCGATCCCGCAAGGACCACCACACACTTTGGTGTCTCTTGCTAGCTTTTACAAGCCTCCAAAACTTTGGAGGAAGTTCAATGGGAGTCAAAACTCCACGCACAAATGAACACAAAGATGAAGCACACACTATCTCTCGATGAATCTCACAAGGCACTAGTGCTAAACTCAAATGAGTAGCTCTCTTTTGCTTGCTCTCTCTTTTGTGGCACTTGTGTTGGTTGTAGTGGTCTAAATCTTGTGTATAGGATGGATCAATGAATATATGTGGTTGGGAGGGCTTGAGTATGTCAACTATATGACTTGGAATGTTGCTTGGGCTCCCACCCCTTGAAGTGGCCGGTTGGGGTGGTATTTATAGCCACCAACCAAAATCTAGCCGTTGGTGAAGGTTGTCTGTTCGATGGTGCACCGGACAGTCCGGTGCACACCGGACATGTCCGGTGCGACAGCCACGTCACCCGGCCGTTGGGGTTTCGACCGTTGGAGCTCTGACACTGGACCCGCCTTGATGTCCGGTGGCGCACCGGACATGAACTGTAGCGTGTCCGGTGCGCCTGCTCCCGCGTGCCTGACGACTGCGCGCTTCTGGCGCGCATTAAATGCGTCTGCAGGTGACCGTTGGCGCGAAGTAGCCGTTGCCCCGCAGTTACACCGGACAGTCCGGTGTACACCGGACATGTCCGGTGAATTATAGCGAAGCAGCCAAACTGAATTCCCGAGACTGGCGAGTTCCTGAGGCCGCTCTTCCTTGGAGCACCGGACACTGTCCGGTGTACACTGGACAGTCCGGTGAATTATAGCGGAGTTGCATCTGGAAATTCCCGAAGGTGACGAGTTTGGAGTTGGAGTCCTCTGGTGCACCGGACTTGTCCGGTGGCACACCGGACAGTCCGGTGCGCCAGACCAGAGGTGCCTTCGGTTGTCCCTTGCTCCTTCGTTTGAACCCAATACTTGGTCTTTTTATTGGCTAAGTGTGAACCTTTGGCACCTGTATCACTTATACACTAGAGCAAACTAGTTAGTCCAAATATTTGTGTTGGGCAATTCAACCACCAAAATTAATTAGGGACTAGGTGAAAGCCTAATTCCCTTTCAATAAGCCCACTTACTAATTCTACCACTCATAATTGGGTTATGCAACATGTATTTGATTACATCGGCTTGACCAGAAATAGTGCAATGACTAGACAATAAATAACATCTACATTTGGTGCATGCATAAAACAAGCATAAGCATAATTTCTCAATAAAAGTGTACCTTGTTTCAGCATCCACCAACCTTCGGCTTAGATATGTCACCACATGCTCCTTCCCCTCAGTTTCTTGTGTCAGAACAGCCCCAATAACCTTATCTTCAGCTGCAATGTATAATCGGAATGGTACTCCTGCTCGTGGCGCTTTTAATACGGGAGCCGAAGATAAGTATTTTTTGATGAGATCAAATGCTTCTTGCTGTTCTGCCCCCCAAGCGAATCCGGCATCATTCTTAAGCTGAAGGATAGGGGTGAAGGCACCAATCTTCCCAGCTAGGTTAGAAATAAACCTTCGTAAATAATTCACCTTGCCGAGAAACTTCTGCACTTCGACTTTACAAGTCGGAGGTCCCACATTCCAAATAGACTTGATTCGGTAAGGGTCTATTTCTATACCATGTTCATGGATGAAAAATCCTAAAAACTTACCAGCCGACACTCCAAAAGCACATTTACGTGGGTTCATTTTCAAACCATACCGACACATTTTATCAAAGGCTTTGCGCAAATCGGCTATATGAGGACCCAACTCAGCCGATTTGACTACAATATCATCAATGTAGACTTCCACACTGTTTCCTAACAACTCATGGAAGATTAGATTCATAGCCCTCTGATAAGTAGCACCAGCATTTTTAAGACCGAATGTCATGACAACCCATTCAAATAAACCAATGAAGCCTGGACATATAAAGGCCGTTTTAGACGCATCCTCTTCGGCCATGAAAATCTGGTTATATCCGGCATTACCATCAAGAAAGCTAATAATTTTATTTCCTGATGCATTATTGATTAATGTGTCGGCTATGGGCATAGGATATTCATCTTTAGGAGTTGCTCTATTTAAATTGCGAAAATCAATGCATACCCTAAGCTTACCTGACTCCTTCTTCTGTACCGGCACAATATTGGAGACCCACTCTGCGTATCTGCAAGGTCTAATAAAATTAGCTTCTAGTAGCCGGTGGATTTCGTCCTTGATTCGTGGGAGAAGATCTAGACGAAAGGTTCTAGCTTTCTGCTTGAAAGGTCTGAAACCGGACTTAATAGGTAGCCGATGTTCGACGATCTCTCGTCTTAGTCCAGGCATCTCAGTGTAATTCCAAGCAAAACAATCTGAATATTCCTTCAATAGACCGATCATCTCATTTCTAGGATCGGTCTCCAGGGTCTTGTTTACAAAAGTCGGCCTTGGAGTGTTACCATCTCCTATGTCAATCTCCTCCAAAGGATCGGCCGATGTAAATCCCTGTCCTAGTTTATCAAGATCTCTGAATTCCTCTATCATGTCCCCTACAGAGGAATCAGATGGTCTTTGTGTGATGGCGGACTTTCCGGTCTCGAGGACCGGATCATCCGTAATACTGTCTTTTCGCTGCGGTAGATGTTCGATCTTAAAGTCTGAACTGTTTTGGGAAAGACCAGACCATCCGGCTTTGGGAGCCGAACTGTCCGTGACCAAAGACTCATAAACTTTGTGTGTATTCATCATTTAAACTCTATTTAGGATTTAGCCGATTCTCCATCGGCTCTAGCATTATTGGAATGAAACCTTTCTTATCTATACTTATGAACTGATAATCAGAAAAATCTACTCCTGTGAGACATGTAGCAGTCTCATAAGTCCAGAGTACAGGGGCATCGGCCACAGCGATGTAGGCCGATACATCAGCATGTACTTGTTCTACCTCATCGCCTACCCATTGTATTAGCATTTGATGTAATGTAGAAGGTATACATTGATTGGCATGAATCCAATCTCTGCCTAGAATTAAACTGTAATTTCCTTCTACATCAGCGACGAAGAATGCAGCAGCAAGGGTCTTAGTCCCGATGGTTAATTCAACGGACGTGACTCCCCTGGCTTTAATCAAACTATCCCCAACACCGCTGAGGGTCATGTTGGTGTTGACAAGTTCGTCATCTTGTTTACCTAATTTTCTGTATAATGAATAAGGCATTAGATTTACAGCCGCCCCTCCATCTACCAACATCTTAGCAATCGGTATTCCATCAATGTGACCGCGCACGAATAGTGGCTTTAAATGATTTACCGATTCATTTGGTTTAGTAAAGGCGGCTTTTTTAGGACCGAAATCAAACTGGGCAACAACAGGTTCATCGTCGCCGATAATAGTACAATTGGCAGAAAATGTAATAACATTTACATCCATACCTAGGTGTTCTGGAGAAGCCTCATAGTCGACCAAGTCTTCTCCCAGCAGGTCGTCTTCTTTCATTGATGTTGGCGTGTCGTTGGAGGCTTCCTGGTGTGGTGCGGACGATCCGGACTCCGGGGGCGGACGGTCCGCGCCTGGTGCAAATTGCCCAGTCTTGCTGGCCAGGCTACCTGCCATACCTGCAGGGTGCTGTACAAGTGTTGTTTCATTTTCTATTTTTGTGGCCGTTTGATTTTTCTCAATGGCCTTTGGTCTCAATTTCTTTTGCGGTGGTGGGTACTGTGGATGTGTGTCATTGAATATCTTTTCTGCCTCCTTTTCCTGGCTCTCCTTCGCTCTTAGGCACTGTAATTTCCGCTTTTGGGACCGTGTCAATCCCGCTGGGCACCATCGAGGCATGGAGTATTTTGGATCGGCTGTTTTGATGGTAGTCGTATCTTCTTTTTTGGTTATGTTGGTCGATTCACCAAAAATCATCGGCCCTTTATTATCTTCCTGTATGACAACGTCTGCAGTACCTATTTTGATGACGTCCTTCTTTGTTGTCCTTTCGGTTGCTACAGGTACATGCCCCCCTGCCGGATTGGTCGGCCTTGGAGGCCAAGTAGTCCGGCAATCCTGTTGGGTCTGTGCTTGGTGACCGGATTGAGCGGTGCTCAATCGGTCTTGTACTGGTGGCGTCAACCTGTCAAAAACAGATGTTTGGGGTGCCCCCCAGGCAGGGTATTGTGGCATCCCAAATGGATATGGTGGCATGCCCCACATTTGATTTGGGACATATGGTGGAGGTAAATATGTGTATGGATATGGCATAGGCGGATAAGGTGGAGGTGTCCATGCAGGTATGTTAGGTCTCAATTGCACAGTATGACCTTTCATTTCTTCCGATTGGTGAGGTGGTCCAATCGGCCTTACCAGATGTTGCTCGTGAATGGGTGAGCGAGGTTGCTTTGCTGGCCGGTCACTGGGGACGGCCTTCTTTTTTACGTGTTTAGACAAAAGTTGGGTCGGGCTTCGTGAAGGTCGCCTAGAGGGGGGGTGAATAGGGCGAAACTGAAAATCACAAAAATAATCACAACTACAAGCCGGGTTAGCGTTAGAAATATAATAGAGTCCGCGAGAGAGGGTGCAAAACAAATCGCAGGCAAATAATGAAGTGAGACACGCGGATTTGTTTTACCGAGGTTCGGTTCTCTCAAACCTACTCCCCGTTGAGGAGGCCACAAAGGCCAGGTCTCTTTCAACCCTTCCCTCTCTCAAACGGTCCCTCGGACCGAGTGAGCTTTTCTTCTTCTCAATCAAACGGGAACAAAACTTCCTCGCAAGGGCCACCACACTATTGGTGCCTCTTGCTTTGGTTACAATTGAGTTTTGATCACAAGAACAAGTGAGAAAGAAAGAAAGCGATCCAAGCGCAAGAGCTCAAAAGAACACGGCAAATCTCTCTCGCTAGTCACTAAAGGCTTGAGTGGAATTGGAGAGGATTTGATCTCTTTGGTGTGTCTCGAATTGAATGCCTAGCTCTTGTAAGTGGTTGAGAAGTGGAAAACTTGGATGCAATGAATGGTAGGGTGGTTGGGGTATTTATAGCCCCAACCACCAAACATGACCGTTGGTGGAGGCTGTCTGTCGATAGCGCACCGGACAGTCCGGTGCACACCGGACATGTCCGGTGCCCCCGCCACGTCATCATTGCCGTTGGATTCTGAGCGTTGGAGCTTCTGACTTCTGGGCCCGCCTGGGTGTCCGGTGCACACCGGACAACCACTGTTCATTGTCCGGTGCGCCGGTATGGGTGCGCCTGACGCCTGCGCGCGCAGAGCGCGCATTAAATGCGCCGCAGGTAGCCGTTGGTGCCGAAAGAGCCGTTGCCCCGCTGGTACACCGGACAGTCCCGTGCACACCGGACATGTCCGGTGAATTATAGCGGAGCGGCTGCCGCGCGAACCCGAGGCCGGCGAGTTGTGGAGGCCGCGCTTCCTTGGAGCACCGGACACTGTCCGGTGTACACCGGACAGTCCGGTGAATTATAGCGAAGCGGCCTGAGAAATTCCCGAAGGTGGCGAGTTCGAGTTGGAGTCCTCTGGGCGCACCGGACACTGTCCGGTGTACACCGGACAGTCCGGTGCCTCCAGCTAGAGGTGCCTTCGGTTGCCTCTTTGCTCCTTTGTTGAATCCAAAACTTGATCTTTTTATTGGCTGAGTGTGAACCTTTTGCACCTGTATAACTTATACACTAGAGCAAACTAGTTAGTCCAATATTTGTGTTGGGCAATTCAACTACCAAAATTATTTAGGGACTAGGTGTAAGCCTAATTCCCTTTCAATCTCCCCCTTTTTGGTGATTGATGCCAACACAAACCAAAGCAAATATAGAAGTGCATAATTGAACTAGTTTGCATAATGTAAGTGCAAAGGTTGCTTGGAATTGAGCCAATATAAATACTTATATGATGCGCATGGATTGTTTTCTTTGTTTTTGACATATTGGACCACATTTGCACCAAAAGTTTTGTTTTTGCAAACTTTTTGTAAATTCTTTTCAAAGTCCTTTTGCAAGATAGTCAAAGGTAGATGAATAAGATTTTGCAAGTTATTTCAAGTTTTGAAATTTACTTCCTTTGTTCAAAATGCTTTTCCTTTGACTAAACAAAACTCCCCCTCAAATAAAGTCTCCTCTTAGAGTTCAAGAGGGTTTTAAGATATCAAATTTGAAAAATACTACTTACTCCCCCTTTAGAACAAAGAGATACCAATTTTGAAATTTACCAATTGAAAATCATTAATTTTAAAATTAGTTTGGTGGTGCGGTCCTTTTGCTTTGGGCTCATATTTTCTCCCCCTTTGGCATGAATCGCCAAAAACGGAAATATTAGAGCCTATAGAAGTACTTTGAGTGAGATATAAGCCCTTAGAAGTATTTTCTCCTCCTTTGGTCATAAAATAAATGAGTGAAGATTATACCAAAGATGGAGGGTGATGCGGAGCGACGGCGAAGGATGAGTAGTAGAGTGGAGTGGAAGCCTTGTCTTCGCCGAAGACTCCAATTCCCTTTCAATATACCTATGACTTGGTTGGAAATATACTTGAAAACACATTAGTCATAGCATATAAAAGAGACATGATCAAAGGTATTATTATGAGCTATGTGTGCAAGTTTAGCAAAAGAAGTTCCTAGAATCAAGAATGTTAAGCTCATGCCTAAGTCTGATAAAAGATTGTTCATCAAGAGGCTTGGTAAAGATATCGGCTAATTGATCTTTAGTGTTAATGTATGAAATCTCGATATCCCCCTTTTGTTGGTGATCCCGAAGAAAATGATACCGAATGGCTATGTGTTTAGTGCGGCTGTGCTCAACGGGATTATCCGCCATGCGGATTGCACTCTCATTATCACATAGAAGAGGAACTTTGGTTAATTTGTAACCGTAGTCCCGCAGGGTTTGCCTCATCCAAAGCAATTGCGCGCAACAGTGGCCTGCGGCAATATACTCGGCTTCGGCGGTAGAAAGAGCGACCGAATTTTGCTTCTTTGAAGCCCATGACACCAAGGATCTTCCCAAGAACTGGCAAGTCCCCGATGTGCTCTTCCTATTAATCTTACACCCTGCCCAATCGGCATCCGAATAACCAATCAAATCAAAAGTGGATCCCCGAGGGTACAAAAGCCCAAACTTAGGTGTATAAGCCAAATATCTCAAGATTCGTTTTACGGCCGTAAGGTGTGATTCCTTAGGGTCGGCTTGGAATCTTGCACACATGCAAACGGAAAGCATGATGTCCGGTCGAGATGCACATAAATAAAGCAATGAACCAATCATCGACCGGTATACCTTTTGATCCACGGACTTACCTCCCGTGTCGAGGTCGAGATGCCCATTTGTTCCCATGGGTGTCTTGATGGGCTTGGCATCCTTCATTCCAAACTTGCTTAGAATGTCTTGAGTATACTTCGTTTGGCTAATGAAGGTGCCCTCTTGGAGTTGCTTGACTTGGAATCCTAGAAAATACTTCAACTCCCCCATCATAGACATCTCAAATTTCTGTGTCATAATCCTACTAAATTCTTCACATGTAGATTTGTTAGTAGACCCAAATATAATATCATCAACATAAATTTGGCATACGAACAAATCGTTGTCAAGAGTTTTAGTGAATAAAGTAGGATCGGCTTTGCCGACTTTGAAGCCATTTGCAATAAGGAAATCTCTAAGGCATTCATACCATGCTCTTGGGGCTTGCTTGAGCCCATAAAGCGCCTTAGAGAGCCTATAAACATGGTTAGGGTACTCACTGTCTTCAAAGCCGGGAGGTTGCTCAACATAGACCTCCTCCTTGATTGGTCCATTGAGGAAGGCACTCTTCACGTCCATTTGATAAAGCTTGAAGCCATGGTAAGTAGCATAGGCTAATAATATGCGAATTGACTCAAGCCTAGCTACGGGTGCATAGGTTTCACCAAAATCCAAACCTTCGACTTGTGAATATCCCTTGGCCACGAGTCGAGCTTTGTTCCTTGTCACCACACCATGCTCGTCTTGCTTGTTGTGGAAGACCCACTTGGTTCCTACAACATTTTGATTAGGACGTGGAACTAAGTGCCATACCTCGTTCCTTGTGAAATTGTTGAGCTCCTCTTGCATCGCCATCACCCAATCCGAATCTTGAAGTGCTTCCTCTACCCTGTGTGGCTCAATAGAGGAAACAAACGAGTAATGTTCACAGAAATGTGCAACACGAGATCGAGTAGTTACCCCCTTATGAATGTCGCCGAGGATGGTGTCGACGGGGTGATCTCGTTGTATTGCTTGGTGGACTCTTGGGTGTGGCGGCCTTGGTTGTTCATCCTCCTTGTCTTCATCATTTGCATCTCCCCCTTGATCGTTGCCATCATCTTGAGGGGGCTTATCTCTTTGATCTTCTCCTTCATCAACTTGAGCCTCGTCCTCATTTTGGGTTGGCGGAGATGCTTGCATGAAGGAGGATGGTTGATCTTGTGTATGTGGAGGCTCTTCGGATTCCTTAGGACACACATCCCCAATGGACATGTTCCTTAGCGCTATGCATGGAGCCTGTTCTTCACCTATCTCATCAAGATCAACTTGCTCTACTTGAGAGCCGTTAGTCTCATCAAACACAACGTCACAAGAAACTTCAACAAGTCCTGAGGATTTGTTAAAGACTCTATATGCCCTTGTGTTTGAGTCATATCCTAGTAAAAAGCCTTCTACAGTTTTAGGAGCAAATTTAGATTTTCTACCTCTTTTGACAAGAATAAAACATTTGCTACCAAAAACTCTAAAATATGAAATATTGGGCTTTTTACCGGTTAGGAGTTCATAGGATGTCTTCTTGAGGATTCGGTGAAGATATAACCGGTTGATGGCGTAGCAAGCGGTGTTGACCGCTTCGGCCCAAAACCGATCGGGTGTCTTGTACTCATCAAGCATGGTTCTAGCCATGTCCAATAGAGTTCGATTCTTCCTCTCCACTACACCATTTTGTTGTGGAGTGTAGGGAGAAGAGAACTCATGCTTGATGCCCTCCTCCTCAAGGAAGCCTTCAATTTGAGAGTTCTTGAACTCCGTCCCATTGTCGCTTCTAATTTTCTTGATCCTTAAGCCGAACTCATTTTGAGCCCGTCTCAAGAATCCCTTTAAGGTCTCTTGGGTATGAGATTTGTCCTGCAAAAAGAACACCCAAGTGAAGCGAGAATAATCATCCACAATAACTAGACAGTACTTACTCCCGCCGATACTTATGTAAGCGATCGGGCCGAATAAATCCATGTGTAGGAGCTCCAGTGGCCTGTCACTAGTCATGATGTTCTTGTGTGGATGATGAGTGCCAACTTGCTTCCCGGCTTGGCATGCGCTACAAATCCTGTCTTTCTCAAAATGAACATTGGTTAGTCCTAAAATGTGTTCTCCCTTTAGAAGCTTGTGAAGATTCTTCATTCCAACATGGGCTAGTTGGCGGTGCCAGAGCCAACCCAAGTTAGTCTTAGCAACCAAGCAAGTGTCGAGTTCAGCTCTATCAAAATCTACCAAGTATAGCTGACCCTCTAACACTCCCTTAAATGCCACTGAATCATCACTTCTTCTAAAGACAGTAACACCTATATCAGTAAATAGACAGTTGTAGCCCATTTGACATAATTGGGATACGGAAAGCAAATTGTAATCTAAAGAATCTACAAGAAAAACATTGGAAATAGTATGGTCAGGTGATATAGCAATTTTACCCAAACCTTTGACCAAACCTTGATTTCCATCCCCGAATGTGATAGCTCGTTGGGGATCTTGGTTTTTCTCATAAGAGGAGAACATCTTTTTCTCCCCTGTCATGTGGTTTGTGCACCCGCTGTCGAGTATCCAACTTGAGCCCCCGGATGCATAAACCTACAAAACAATTTTAGTTCTTGATTTTAGGTACCCAAACGGTTTTGGGTCCTTTAGCATTAGAAACAAGAACTTTGGGTACCCAAACACAAGTCTTGGAGCCCTTGTGTTTGCCCCCAACAATTTTGGCAACTACCTTGCCGGATTTGTTAGTTAAAACATATGATGCATCAAAAGTTTTGAATGAAATAGCATGATCATTTGATGCATTAGGAGTTTTCTTTCTAGGCAACTTGGCACGGGTTGGTTGCCTAGAGCTAGATGTCTCACCCTTATACATAAAAGCATGGTTAGGGCCAGAGTGAGACTTCCTAGAGTGAGTTCTCCTAATTTTGCTCTCAGGATAGCCGGCAGGGTACAAAATGTAACCCTCGTTATCCTGAGGCATGGGAGCCTTGCCCTTAACAAAGTTAGATAAATTCTTTGGAGGGGCATTAAGTTTGACATTGTCTCCCCTTTGGAAGCCAATGCCATCCTTGATGCCTGGGCGTCTCCCATTATAGAGCATGCTTCTAGCAAATTTAAATTTTTCATTTTCTAAGTCATGCTCACTAATCTTAGCATTAAGTTGTGCTATGTGATCATTTTGTTTTTTAATTAAGGCTAGGTGATCATGGATAGCATCAACATTAATATCTCTACACCTAGTACAAATGGAAATATGCTCAGTAGATGTAGAGGGTTTGCAAGATTTTAATTCTACAACCTTAGCATGCAACATATCATTCTTAGTTCTAAGGTCAGAAATTGTAACATTGCAAACATCTAATTCTTTAGCCTTAGCAAGCAATTTTTCATTCTCAGTCTTAAGGCTAGCAAGAGAAACATTCAACTCATCAATTCTAGCAAGTAAATCAATATTATCATCTTTAGAATTGGAAGTTGAAACATTGCAAACATGTGAATCAACCTTAGCAATTAATCTAGCATTTTCATTTCTAAGGTTGTCAATAGTGTCATGGCATGTGCTTAGCTCACTAGTTAATTTGTTACATTTTTCTATCTCTAGAGCATAAGCATTTTTAACCTTAACATGTTTCTTATTTTCCTTGATTAGGAAGTCCTCTTGGGAGTCCAAGAGATCATCCTTTTCATGGATGGCACTAATTAGCTCATTTAATTTTTCCTTTTGTTCCATGTTAAGGTTGGCAAAAAGGATACGCAAATTATCTTCCTCACCACTAGCATTATCATCACTAGAAGATTCATATTTGGTGGAGGAGTTAGATTTAACCTTCTTCCTTTTGCCGTCTTTTGCCATAAGGCACTTGTGGCCGACGTTGGGGAAGAGAAGTCCCTTGGTGACGGCGATGTTGGCGGCGTCCTCGTCGTCGGAGGAGGAGTCGGTGGAGCTCTCGTCGGAGTTCCACTCGCGGCACACGTGGGCATCGCCGCCCTTCTTCTTGTGGTACCTCTTCTTTTCTCTTCTCTTGCCCTTCTTGTCGTCGCCCCTGTCACTGTCACTAGACATAGGACATTTTGCAATAAAATGACCGGGCTTACCACACTTGTAGCAAACCTTCTTGGAACGGGATTTGTAATCCTTCCCCTTCCGTTGCTTGAGGATTTGCCGAAAGCTTTTGATGATTAAGGCCATTTCCTCATTGTCGAGCTTGGAGGCGTCAATTGGTTGTCTACTTGGTGTAGACTCCTCCTTCTTCTCCTCCGTTGCCTTAAAGGCCACCGGTTGCGCCTCGGATGTGGAAGGTTCGTCAAGCTCGTTGATCTTCTTGGAGCCCTTAATCATGCATTCAAAGCTCACAAAATTCCCGATAACTTCCTCGGGGGTCATTAGTGGATATCTAGGATTACCACGAATTAATTGAACTTGAGTGGGGTTAAGGAAAATAAGAGCTCTTAAAATAACCTTAACCACCTCGTGGTCATCCCATTTTTTGCTCCCGAGGTTGCGCACTTGGTTCACCAAGGTCTTGAGCCGGTTGTACATATCTTGTGGCTCCTCCCCTTGGCGAAGACGGAATCGACCGAGCTCCCCCTCGATCGTTTCCCTCTTGGTGATCTTGGTGAGTTCATCACCCTCGTGCGCCGTCTTGAGTAGGTCCCAAATTTCCTTAGCATTCTTCAACCCTTGCACTTTGTTGTATTCCTCCTTGCTTAAAGAGGCGAGGAGGATGGTTGTGGCTTGGGAGTTGAAGTGCTCGATTTGGGCTACTTCGTCCGTATCATAATCCTCATCCCCTACAGAAGGTACCTGTGCTCCAAACTCAACAACATTCCATATACTTTTGTGGAGTGAGGTTAGATGAAATTTCATTTAATCACTCCACCTAGCATAATCTTCGCCGTCAAAAGTTGGCGGTTTGCCTAATGGAACGGAAAGTAATGGAGTATGTCTAGATGTACGGGGATAGTGTAAGGGGATCTTACTAAACTTCTTGCGCTCTTGGCGCTTAGAAGTTACGGACGGTGCATCGGAGTCGGAGGTGGATGTTGATGAAGTGTCGGTCTCGTAGTAGACCACCTTCCTCATCCTCTTGTGCTTGTCCCCACTCCGATGCGGCTTGTGAGAAGAAGATTTTTCCTTCTTCTCCTTGTGGTAAGAAGAGGAAGATCTTTTCTCCTTCCGCTTGGAGGAGATCTTCTTCTTCTCCCTTCTCTTGGTGCGGGACTCTTCCGATGAAGTGCTCCCTTGGCTTGTAGTGGGCTTGTCGCCGGTCTCCATCTCCCTCTTGGTGTGATCTCCCGACATCACTTCGAGCGGTTAGGCTCTAATGAAGCACCGGGCTCTGATACCAATTGAAGGTCGCCTAGAGGGGGGGTGAATAGGGCGAAACTGAAAATCACAAAAATAATCACAACTACAAGCCGGGTTAGCGTTAGAAATATAATAGAGTCCGCGAGAGAGGGTGCAAAACAAATCGCAGGCAAATAATGAAGTGAGACACGCGGATTTGTTTTACCGAGGTTCGGTTCTCTCAAACCTACTCCCCGTTGAGGAGGCCACAAAGGCAGGGTCTCTTTCAACCCTTCCCTCTCTCAAACGGTCCCTCGGACCGAGTGAGCTTTTCTTCTTCTCAATCAAACGGGAACAAAACTTCCCCGCAAGGGCCACCACACTATTGGTGCCTCTTGCTTTGGTTACAATTGAGTTTTGATCACAAGAACAAGTGAGAAAGAAAGAAAGCGATCCAAGCGCAAGAGCTCAAAAGAACACAGCAAATCTCTCTCGCTAGTCACTAAAGGCTTGAGTGGAATTGGAGAGGATTTGATCTCTTTGGTGTGTCTCGAATTGAATGCCTAGCTCTTGTAAGTGGTTGAGAAGTGGAAAACTTGGATGCAATGAATGGTGGGGTGGTTGGGGTATTTATAGCCCCAACCACCAAACATGACCGTTGGTGGAGGCTGTCTGTCGATGGCGCACCGGACAGTCCGGTGCACACCGGACATGTCCGGTGCCCCCGCCACGTCATCATTGCCGTTGGATTCTGACCGTTGGAGCTTCTGACTTCTGGGCCCGCCTGGGTGTCCGGTGCACACCGGACAACCACTGTTCATTGTCCGGTGCGCCGGTATGGGTGCGCATGACGCCTGCGCGCGCAGAGCGCGCATTAAATGCGCCGCAGGTAGCCGTTGGCGCCGAAAGAGCCGTTGCCCCGCTGGTACACCGGACAGTCCGGTGCACACCGGACATGTCCGGTGAATTATAGCGGAGCGGCTGCCGCGCGAACCCGAGGCCGGCGAGTTGTGGAGGCCGCGCTTCCTTGGAGCACCGGACACTGTCCGGTGTACACCGGACAGTCCGGTGAATTATAGCGAAGCGGCCTGAGAAATTCCCGAAGGTGGCGAGTTCGAGTTGGAGTCCTCTGGGCGCACCGGACACTGTCCGGTGTACACCGGACAGTCCGGTGCCTCCAGCCAGAGGTGCCTTCGGTTGCCTCTTTGCTCCTTTGTTGAATCCAAAACTTGATCTTTTTATTGGCTGAGTGTGAACCTTTTGCACCTGTATAACTTATACACTAGAGCAAACTAGTTAGTCCAATATTTGTGTTGGGCAATTCAACTACCAAAATTATTTAGGGACTAGGTGTAAGCCTAATTCCCTTTCACTTCGACCAACCGACCAGCCACCTTGAATGTATTTGTTTTCCACGTACCTATCTCTGGTCGTCGTGGTTTGAAAGTACGTGGCCGTTGTGAGTCTTGAGCACGGCCGGACCGTCCGCTGGAGTTCTCCGGACCGTCCGGCGGGGTCTCGGACCGTCCGCGCCTGTGTGCCGGACCGTCCGGGGTGCAGCACGGGTTCCTGCTCTTTAGTCCGTGCTTGCCCCCCAGCGCCGTAGGCCGTGATGGTCACCTTAAGAGTTTCCCCTCCGTCAGGAGTCGTTTCTGCCACCACTTTCCTGTAAGAAATTTTATGTTTTTCATCGGCATCTCTTGCATTGCCGATGACTATCTCTTTGCCTTTGCCTTTATCGGCTGCGTTTGGCCGAACCAGGACTTTCTTGCCCTCAAAGTCGATCATGTTCATCGAAAAGGGCTCTATATCCACCTGCATTTCCTAAAACTTTAATCGTCCCTCGTTAATGGCCGATTGAATCTGTCAACGGAATACATTACAATCATTTGTGGCATGAGAAAATGAGTTATGCCACTTGCAGTATGCACGACGTTTTAGCTCGTCGGTGGATGGAATAGTGTGATTTATTTTAATGTTGCCATTTTTAAGTAATTCATCAAATATTTTATCACACTTACCAACATTAAACGTAAACTTAACCTCCTCTTGCCGTTTCTTTTGAACCGGCAGTAAGGAGGAACAAGCTGAAGATTTGGCCTGCTTTGGCCAAACCATTTCAGCAGCATACACTTCTGCTAATTCGTCATCTGAGCTACTTTGGTCGCATTCTACTATATGTACGTTGTGACGAATTGTTTTAGCAGTTTCTTTGCTTCGGCTTTCACAAGCCAAAGCTCTCTGGTGTAACTGTGCTAGTGTAAAAAAATGGATGTCTTCTAATCTTTCTTTTAAATAATATCGTAGACCATTAAAGGCTAATCTTGTTAGCTGTTTTTCTGCTAAATGAATTTGGAAGCATCGGTTTCTTGTATCTCGGAATCTACGGATGTAATCATTAACCGATTCATCTTTTGCTTGTCGCAATGACACTAAGGGCCTGTTTGGTTTGTGGCTAACTGCGCCACACTTTGCCTAAGGTTAGGCGTTCGAATTGAAGAACTAACCTTAGGCAGAAAAGTTAGGCAAAGTGTGGCAAGTTAGTCAGTGAACCAAACAGGCTTTAAATCTACCAAATCCAACTCATACTCACCTGAGAAAAAAATGATCATGAAATTTTTGTTTTAGATCCCCCATGATGAAATGGAATTAGGAGGTAAAGTGGCGTACCACGCAAACGCGGTTCCCGTTAGAGATAATGAAAATAAACATACACGAAATGCCTCTTTGTCGGCCAACTCTCCTAATTGTGCTAAAAACTGGCCTATGTGTTCGCGTGTGTTCTTTCCTTGATCACCCGAAAATTTTGTGAATTCGGGTATCCTGGTTCCCTGTGGGTATGGGTGGTGATCAAATCGGCCGTCATAAGGTTTCCGATATGATTGCCCCCCAGGGACCATGCTTACTTCGAGCTTATCTCGGAACGCCCCGGCTATTTCTTCCCTCACTATATCAATGGCAGCCGGTGCGAGACCACCGGCTCTCTGGTCAAACATAGGTGGGGTTGGCTGGATATTAGCAAGTTGTCTTTCCCCCCATTGGTTTGAGCTACGTGGTGCATTGCCACTTGCCCTATATGGTTCATATGTTTGGTCGTTCCTTTCCGGCATTCTAGGTGGGGCCAGAAAGTTTTCCTGGGCTCTAGATCTCGAATTAATGGGTTGATGCATTGCATAGTGCGATGGGAAGTGTTGCTGGGATGGGTGAGGATTCAGGTAACAATCCTCCTCAAAAAGGTCATGCGTGGACTGTCCGGACATTGGCCCGGACCGTCCGTGATTATATGCGGACCGTCCGTCGTTGTATGCGGACCGTCCGACTGGGTAGTTTAGATTCTGTGCCGTGTGTGGTGGCTCGGGCGCATATCTAGGTAACTCGTTAAAAATAGGCCCGACTGTTGCTGGCCCGGACGGTCCGCGCTCACGTGCGGACGGTCCGGGCATGTGCAGATCGGCTGATTTGCTGCCGATTTGCGGTTGCTCAGAGTACGTGTCCATCGGCATCCCATAAAGGGGTTGTGATTGGTCATGACAATCTCTAGCCGATGTATTACGTGTGTTATCCCCTAATTCAACCTCGTGTGAAGGAAAATTTGCTATACTAGATTTATCAAATGCACGTACTAGTCTCCTGTAATCCTTTTGCATATCCCCTATGATATTTTGCATTTGCTCACGCTGTTCATCTACATAATTTCTAAGAGATTGTAGCTCGTTTGTATTACTTACATTGGGGATTTCTGGTGTGGGTCGGAGCGAAGCCGGATCTGTCGCCCGATGTCGGACGACCTTGTTGTTCCTGTCCACTTTGAAGTTGGCCAAGAACTTTGCTTTTGCCTCCTGGATCATCTGCTCCTTGTGCTCCTCGAATTGGAGCTGTTCGTCAGCCGGCAAGGTCTCCCAAGTCGGCTCTATGATGTTGCTTGGGGAAATATCAGAGCTATCTCTTGAACCGGCCATTGAGGGCTGATTTGATGCGTCTATATTTGTTTTCCCCAGCGGAGTCGCCAAAAAGTATGTTGACACCTTTTTGGAGGCGCCAATCACTTTAAAAGAACCAGCGGCGGTGCTCTCTGGTCAGGCGCGGACGGTCCGCGGCACAGGGCCGGACGGTCCACGACCTGGCGTGAGGCGGCGGTGCTCTCTGGTCAGGCGCGGACGGTCCGGGGCACAGGGCCGGACGGTCCGCGACCTGGTGCAGGAGCTCGGGTTCCCTGCCTGACGGCCGGACGGTCCGCGCCCTAGGGCCGGACGGTCCGCGCGTGCTCAGGGGCGGCGGAAGATCGCCGGCGGCGCCTGGATCTCGCTCCCGGGAGGGACTCCGTCGGGGAGGAGAGATCCTAGGAGTTGTCTAGGCTCGGGCAGGCCGACCTAGACTCCTCTAATCGAAGTGGAGTTTAGGAGAGGCGGAGAATTTGGGGATCGAGAGGCTAAACTAGAACTAGACTAGAACTACTCCTAATTGTACAGGAAATAAATGCGAAATAGAAGTTGTATTGATTCGATTCATTCTCACAAATCGGCCGTATACTTCTCTATTTATAGAGGAGGGGGGCTGGACCCTTTACACAACTGGATTCCGAGCTAATTCCGCGAATCTAGCTAACAAACATAGCACAAAACTCGGAACCCTAATCTACTCTGCGCACGCGCGGACCGTCCGGCCCACAGGCGCGGACTGTCCGGACCGCGGACTGTTCGACCTCAGGGCCGGACCGTCCGCGTGCTCAATTTGGTGCCAAACAGAGGGCAAACTTACTAATTTTTCCATAAATTATACAATCAACCATAAATATCAAGAAATCTAAATAAAAAAGAACTATTCAACTCTATTATATAAGAGGATGAACTTGCTAGCCTTTTTTTACTTAAATGAGTAAAATCTTCAACAATTTTTCGAAAAAAATGAAATGCACCTCCTGTCTTTTTAGCTTATGGCAACATGAACAGAGAGCTCATTTGTGTTCTTGGCATCTACTCGAGGAAGGACGGGGTTTATACAATAGGAGTATTAGTACTAGTTAGTAATTCTAATCAATACTAATGTCAAGGCTTACCGATGGGTGGTTTCATCTGGTACTAATAGTATTAGTACCGATTTGTGTCTTCAGTTAAGCCTTGACATTAATACCTATTGCAATATTGAAGCTCTGTTAAAAGCGGTACCGAAAACTGTTGACCGGGCTTCTTTTCCTTAAGTTCGGTACCGGTTCTTAGGAAACTGATCATGAAATTAAGGGACGGAAGCCTTGCTCCCTAGTGGTGGATGAAAATTAGTCATATTACATACTGAACCACTTCACTGTAACCGGAGGAGGACCAAACATTTCTCTGAAACTGGAGAAGCACCAAACATGACGGCCACCATTAATGTAAACACCGCTGTGGTTCATTCATCCGGTCAACTCGATCACCAGGCTGCATGTAGGAGTACGTCAGTACGTGTTCCAACAACAACAAAAAAAACTCGTGGATGCAAGGGTGGCCACTGCCCACTTGCCAGCAACGACGACGAGCTCCCACGCTAGCCTGCCGTGAAGTGACCATCTCTCTCTTGTCCCCTGACCAGTGGGCCGGAGGCGCGCCGCATAGCCGCGGTTGCGGACGGTGGCGGACGATTTTGATCACCGTGGGTGTGGGTGGAGCCAAGAAATTAATGCGGTTCCATCCAAAACGAGGTGATGTATCGTGGATTTATTTTTTAAATTTGGTAGAATGAGACGGTGATGTATCAAACCAAACTAAAAAAATAAGTAATAAATACAATAAACTAAATTATTTCTCAAACACCCTGTAAAGAAAGCTGCCAGCCTGTCACTCGTGGAGTAGTGCCGCCGGCCGGCATGACCCAAACACGGTGAAATATATCCAAAGCGTCCGGACGGTAAAAAGAAAGGAGACTAATTTGATCAACGAACATTTTTAACTAGACTAGAACAGCTAACGAGATATTCATTAGTTAGAAAGACTTCAGGGCATTTACATTGGTGTTTAATATAGATACTATTTAGGTGTTTAAAGGGGGCATTTACAGAAAAATGTAGAGCCGTCTCTCCGTAAAGAGACACCTCTGGCTTGTAAACTAAATAGCAACAGACGTCTCACTTCCTATTGTACGAATTTATGGCCTGTTATATCATCTGATGTTGTATAGGTACATTTATTTCTGTAATTATTAATTAACTATATTTATAGACACTCTATTGTATAAGGGCAGTACAACCCAGAGACATCTTTTAGCAAGAGACAACTAAGAGACTGTATAGTACAATAGACATACTCTTGATCCCGTCTTTTAATAAATGCATCACGTGTAGTTGAATTAAAACATGCTCGATCAATTGTGCATGTGAATTTCGTATGCAAAGATGTATTGTTTGTGAACTCATAATTTTTACATAAATAATATATAATTTAGGTAACACGAAATTAAAATTACAATATTCATACTACTTTGGACCATATCGATGCCATATATGTTCAACTAATCTTTCTTGAGCTCAATATGCTTTGAGTTGTCTTGAATTTCTGAATTTCTTCTAAGCACATCTGCAAAGCATGGATTAGCTTGGCTGCTCACTTCGGGTGGTAGCGCAATAGATGCTCCCGGGTTTACATTGAAGTCAATAGGAATCCGTGCTATTTCTTTTTCATCTTTAACTATCATGTTGTGCAAGATTACACAACATTGCATTATGTTCACCACGTCTTTTTTCTTCTACAGACGTGCCGGACGACGAATAATACTAAATGGGGATTGCATGACACCAAACACACACTCCACATCCTTCCTTGCACTTTCTTGATGAGCAGCAAAACATTTGTCTTTGTCCTTTTGAGGACTTGGTATTGTTTTCATGATTGCAGCTCACTCTGGATATATTTCATCAGCAAGATAATATTGATGCTAGCCCTCACATGCAGTGCAATTTGATGGCAGAAGCAAGCAAAGATAAAAGGATCACTCGGCACTCGGCAGGTTGTGAATGGTACAAGACTGATATACATTGATGCTAGCCCTCACATGTAGTGCAATTTGATGGCAGAAAAGATTTGATCTCAAAATCAAATTGAAGTGTCACACACACCTAGGGTCGAGAGGATAACTGTGTTCTTGTGTGTTCGCAGGACTGCATGGCACAATCTTAGTGAAGCAAGTCAGAGACTTTACTTTTGAAGCATATCTAAGAACGTGGGCGAAAACTGTGCCGCGGTGGAAGACGACACAGATGCATTGGTGCCGGTGAAGGCAGACTGGGCAGCACCAGTGGAGAAAAAACGGGGTGGCGGCGGGAAAAGAAATTGGGGTGCCTGTTTGGGTAGCAAATGGGGCGGCGGCTTATGGTTGGGGACTGGGGTGGCGGCTTGGGCGGCCAAATGGGCGGCAGCTTCAACGACGAACTGGGCGGCGGATTGGTGTCAATCCAGATTTAAGGAATAAAACCGATTGCATCTCATATATACACCAAAAAAGACAACACATATAATAACATATTGCATAGAGATAAATATCATAAATATCATAAATGTACTTATTACATAACGGGAGTTTTAAAAAATAAATGATAAAATAAAGTGAACTTAATATTATTCCCTGGCGCCACAGACGCTACCTAAATCAAGTCGAAAGCCTCAGTGTTAGGTGGATCCTCTTCGACCACCTGCTCTTCTTCTGTGGAGGGGTATGAGACAGCAAGAGTGAGCTCACATTCGATCATAGCTCAACAAGTTGTGTGGAATAATGTGCATGAACTCACCAAAGGTGGGAGTTCATGTCAAGTGTAAGACTAATCAACAAAATAAAGGCTGAAGCTGAGCATTGCTTTTTGTCGGCGTTCCGAGACCGGGGGGTCCTCGAGCCGACGAGTGAGAGTGCCGCGTGCCCCAGCCCAGATGGGTCGAGCGCGTGGAGCGAGCGCAAAGGGGGGAACGGAGTGAGAGAGAGGTCGGTGGCCGGAGCCGGATCGCGAGGGAGTCGGAGAAATTCCCACGGCCTTCGTGTTCGTCCCGCGCCCAGGTCGGGTGCGCTTGCAGTAGGGGGTTACAAGCGTCCGCACGAGGTGAAGGGAGAGGGCGGCCCCGAGAGAGCGCCTGCCCCTGCCTTTCGTCCCCGCGAGGCCAACCTTTCTTAAGAAGGCCCTGGCCCTTCCTTTTATAGTCGTAAGGAGAGGGTCCAGGTGTACAAGACGGGGGTGTAGCAAGGTGCTACGTGTCTAGCGAGGGAGAGCTAGCGCCCTATGTACATGCCCAGGTGGCAGCCAGAGAGATCGTGGCACCCTGTTGGAGTGGCGTCGTGGCTGTTGGAGGAGTAACGGAGCCGGACGGGGGGGACAGCTGTCGAGGTGGCTGGGTCCTTGCTGACGTTCTCCTGCTTTCGTAAGGGAGCTGGGAGCCGCCGTCGTCATGATCTAGCGGGGCGCCATCATGGCCTATCTGGCATAGCTGGCCAGATGGGACGCCGGTCTTGTTCTCTGCGGCCCAAGTCGGCTCAGGGCAGGGTGATGATGACGCTTCCTGTTGACGTGGCGGTCTCGTATCCTAGGTCGGGCGTCGTGGAGGCTCCTCCGAGGCTGTGGCCGAGTCCGTCCTGCAAGACAGAGACAGAGTCCGAGCCCTGGTCGGGCGAGGCGGAGATTATTCGGCAGAGGCCGAGGCGGAGTCCGAGCCCTGGGTCGGGCGAGGCGGAGGTCGCCGTCTTCCGAGGCCTTAGCCTGAGTCCGAGCCCTGGGTCGGGCGGAGCAGAGTTCGCCGTCTTCCGAGGCCTTAGCCTGAGTCCGAGCCCTGGGTCGGGCGGAGCGGAATTCGCCGTCTTCCGAGGCCTTAGCCCGAGTCCGAGCCCTGGGTCGGGCGGAGCGGAGTTCGCCGTCTTCCGAGGCCTTAGCCTGAGTCCGAGCCCTGGGTCGGGCGGAGCGGAGTTCGCCGTCTTCCGAGGCCTTAGCCTGAGTCCGAGCCCTGGGTCGGGCGGAGCGGAGTTCGCCGTCTTCCGAGGCCTTAGCCTGAGTCCGAGCCCTGGGTCGGGCGGAGTCTCCTATGGCACCACTGGCGAAGTCTGGCCGCCCGTCGGTCTTACCTTTTGCGTTAAACGCCCTGGTGACTCGGTCGGTTGGTGCGGTGATTTAGTCAGGGTTTCTCCTTATCGGAGGCGGGGCCTAGGGCGAGCCGGGGATGCGCCTGCCGTGAAAGAGGAGACCTCAGGCGAGACGGAGTCATCTTAGGGTCGGCTGCCCTCGCCCGAGGCTAGGCTCGGGCGTGGCGTGGTCAAGTCACTCGTGTGGACTGATCCCTGACTTAATCAAACCCATCAGGCCTTTGCAGCTTTATGCTGATGGGGGTTACCAGCTGAGAATTAGGCGTCTTGAGGGTGCCCCTAATTATGGTCCCCGACAGTAGCCCCCGAGCCTCGAAGAGAGTGTTAACACTCGCTTGGAGGCTTGCATCGCACTTTTTTGCAAGGGGACCAGCCTTTCTCGGAGGTACCTTGTTCCGGTGGGTGCGCGCGAGCGCACCCGCCGGGTGTAGCCCCCGAGGCCTCGGAGGAGTGGTTTCACTCCTTCGAGGTCTTAATGCCTTGCGTAATGCTTCGGCGTGACTAGCGGTTCCCTCATGCGAGCAGGGCGTAACCCAGGTGCACTGTCGGGGCCCAAGTTCTCGGGCTGGTATGTTGACGCTGTCAACGGTTCGGCCGGAGCCGGGTTTGCGAGAGCAGCCCCCGAGCCTTCGCACGGAGCGAGAGGACGATCAGGGACAGACTCGACTTTTTATATACGCCCCTACGTCGCCTTTCCGCAAGGAGGAGGGGGGGAGTGCGCCATGTTACCCTCGATGGGCACCGAACATGGTGTCTCCGGTGAGCTGCGATCGGGTAATCCGAGTGGACGTCCGTGCCCCGTTCGTTAGGGGTCGGCTAGGGGCCCGGAGGCACGCCCAAAAGTACCTGCGGGTGATCTGCCGGACCCGGTCCCCTAGCGACGGGGTCCGAGGGCTCGTTGCCTCCCTCCGATGGGATTCCGTTACAGAGTCGTTCCCGCCGGTCTCGGAAATGTCCTAGGGTACCTCGGGAGCGCAGCCCGAGCCTCGGTTATGTATCGAACGTACCCCTGGTCATCCCTCGCTCGGCGTCTGAGGCGGCTGTGAACCCTTCGACAGGCCAGCCTTCGAACCCCTGATCAGTAGGGGGCACGGAGCCCTAGTAGCCTGAGGCGGTCATGGAACCTTTCGGGGGCCGACCTTCGAACCCCTGACCAGTAGTGGGTGTCGGGCCCACGCGATCTGAGGCGGCTGTCGAACCCTTCGGGGGGCCAGCCTTCGAACCCCTGATCAGTAGGGAGGCTCGGGGCCTAGTTCCTTCACGGGGAAGGATCCCTTTGGGGTTATCCCCCTTCTCGGTCCCTGTTGCAAGAGATAGAGAAAGAAGGAAAAGGGAAAAAGGGATTCGAAATTGAACTTCGTGGCGTACCTTTCTCGGCGTGGCCGTTTTTGGCGGAGGCGAAGCGCCGCCAGCTGCCCCTGCCAGAAACGTCACCTATTTCGCCGTGGAGTTAATGCGCTGGGGTGAGTAGTTGGCGAGGTCGCCGTTGCGTGCGCGAGCCGTTCGAGGTACGGGTCACGGACGCGTCGTCTTCACGCCGTGAGAAGGGTTCTCTTGCTGCCCCCGGATGGGACGTGAGCCTGGCCGATGGCGTGACCGCCGCCCTCACACGCCTGCCACCGTCATTACTGCCGGCCCATTTTTGACCGCGTTTGACCGCTGCGCCAGGCTGGCGCCGCTGGATCGCAGGCTGGGCGGCCTCGAGTCGCGGTATCGGTTCCGCAATCGAGGAGGTGCGGTGGTGGAGCGAGAGGCGCAGCGGTTCGCATGCAGCGCCTGGCGCGCCAGTTGAACGACGCGTGGTCTTGAACCGTCGCGCTGGCCTGTCAGGAGTCGGGGAGGCGCGTCCACTTGGCGTGGCTGCATGCCGCTTGCATGGCCGCTCGCCCCCTTTGCCCGTTGGTCTGGGCAAAAGTGGAGGGTCACTTGTAACCGCTGGGCGGTTACGTGCGTCGTGCGCGGCGGTTTGGCTCCCTCTGCTTGGAGCTGGTCTGCATGACAGGCGGGCCCCAGCCCCCGCGCCGCGGGGAAGGGCCTTGGAGGCGTGATGGAGAAGACTCAGCCCATGACGGTTGAGGGCGCTAGCAGGGGGAGTTGCCTTTAAAAGGAGGGCGACCCTCTTCGTGAGGCGACCATGTCTCCTTTCTCCCTTATGCATCATGTCTCTCCATCTTCCAGGCCCCCGGATGGGGGGAACCGCCGTCTTTTCGCTCCATCGTTGGAGGAACGCGACCCCGCGGGGGTTGGTACCTTTCAGCCATCGTTCGGCTTCAAGGATTTTCATCGGGCAGCCCGGTTGCCCCCCTCGGCTGGGGGTCACCCGAGACGGTGACCACCAGCCCCTGGGTGGGGAGGAACAAACCGGGCTGCGATCTTGGTCCCACCCTCAGCTTCAAGGATGTTCATCATCCTCGCTGGGGTGGGTGCCGGACTGAGCCGGCGCTCCTCCTCCCGCACGGGTCCGGGGGTCATCCCTTCCCACGACATTCGAGGGAGAAGGTGCTCCCTGGCCCTTCGGGCGGCGCGGATTTCGACGACGCGGGATGGATCGGCGGCGAACGCCGTCACCTCCGGCGTGTCGGGTCCGCTAGCTCGGCTCCGGCGGGCCCCTTTGTCGGGGGGGGGGGCTGCCGCGCCGTGTACACGGGGGGTCCACCCTAGACACCGCACGCCGCTAGGGCGGCGCTCGTGTTCTGGGGTGGGCCTGCTTTTGCACCAGGGCGGCGGCTTCGCGCGGGGGCCGGTGCCCCACTCATCGGGGAGGATTTGAGTGGGGATCTGGCGGTAAGCAGGCGGCTCCTGGCGTCGGTGCCGAGGTGGAGGCGGCTCGAGAAGTCCCCGTCAGCGACGGGATCACCGCCACCATCGGCGCTTTGGGCCTTCGGCTCTTCGTACTTGTCCTCGCCCCTCGGGTGGCGTTATGGGCGAGGGCAAGACAGCAGCTGTGCCTCCCCCTGAGGTCCGCGCCGCCGTAGAGGGAGGAACCGGAGTTCCGCCTGTAGTGGCACTTTGAGTGCCGGGTTTTTTGTTCATTTCGGCTTTCGGGGCCTGAACATGTATGTAACTCCGGCACAGAGCCGTGTTTTTTCCTCATTTCTGAGCAATAAGACTTGCCTATCGATTGTCTGAATCGCTTCACCAAGCATGAGTCGCCCCGTGTCCAGGTGACGAGTGAGGTATCCGTATCCCGGAGGCGTAGGAATCCCTCGGCTCGGTCGGACCTGTTGTCCGAGGCTCTTCTAGCTTAGTTAAAAAGACCCCTCGGTCGCTCTTCGACGAGCCGAGGCCAGGGGTAGCGATATCAGCACAAGCGGAGGCGTTGTTGGCTCGGAAATGGAACCTGGTTGGCAGACGACCCAGCTGGGTCGTCTGCTGGCGGGCTCGGCGCCGGAGTTGATTGGCCGAGGCCTCGGACCGAGCTGGCGCCCTCGGAAGGGGTCGGCCGAGGCCTCGGAGGTTGCTCGAGCGCGGTGTCGACGTCGTCCTTTGGAGTGGAGGCCTTCGGACCGCGTGGCCACCCGAGGCCAGGTCGGGTCTTGCCGAAGGTGCTGCTGATGCCGAGGGTGTCGTCACCCTCTTCCAGCGCCGAGGTCCGCGCCTGCAGGGTCAAGTCGTTCTGTAGCGTGGGCCTTGTGCGGCCGTTGAGGCCAGAACACACACCCTTGTCGCGTTATAAAGCTGTGTCTCTTTTCCTCTTGCTTCGAGTATCTGGACTTTTTGTCGGTGGCAGGGATGTTAGTGCGAGCAAGAGTTGCTTCTCGCGGGAGGTGATGAGTGAGGTATCCGTATCCCGGAGGCGTGGGAGTCCCTCGGCTCGGTCGGCCTCGCCGCTTACGCGTACTTTTACCCATCCATGAGGCCCTGTCACCGACTCGGTCGAGAAGGCTCGAAGAACCTGCTTCAACAGAAGAGCCTCCGTACGTAAAGACTCATTCGATCCGCGGAGTCACCTTATCCGAACGCGAGTTACTTATCACAGAAGGTGACGAGTGAGGTATCCGTATCCCGGAGGCGTAGGAGTCCCTCGGCTCGGTCGGCCTTGGCTGTTTACGTGCACCCCGTCGTTTCTAGGACCCACTTTTCGAAGTAGTCAAAAAGCACGAAAGATGTTCTGGTAAAAGAGGTTTTTTGTTCGAGGAAAATTTTGACGCAGAGGGGGTTAACCCCCTTTTAGCCCCCGAGGGAGGGTCGGGCTCCGCCGAGGCGAGGCCGACCCTTCCTTGTTGACTAAACTTCGCGTGGGTACGGGGTATAAGAACAACTTGGAAACATTCTTAAGGATAGAAGCGACGTAGCTGTTGGATGTTCCAAGCGTTGCCGTAGACCTCGCCTTGACTGTTGGCCAGCTTGTAAGTTCCGGGCTTCAGAACTTTGGCGATGATGAACGGCCCCTCCCAGGGGGGCGTTAGCTTATGCCTCCCTCGGGCGTCCTGCCGCAGCCGAAGCACCAGATCGCCCACCTGGAGATCTCGGGGTCGGACCCCTCGGGCGTGGTAGCGTCGCAGGGACTGCTGATACCGCGCTGAGTGTAGTAGGGCCCTGTCCCGAGCCTCGTCCAGCTGGTCCAGCGAGTCTTCTCGGCTGGCTTGGTTGCTTTCTTCGTCGTAAGCCCTCGTCCTCGGGGAACCGTATTCCAGGTCCGTGGGCAGGATTGCCTCGGCCCCGTAGACCAGGAAGAACGGCGTGAAACCCGTGGCTCGGCTTGGAGTCGTCCTCAGGCTCCAGACCACCGAGGGGAGTTCCTTCATCCATCGCTTGCCGAACTTGTTGAGACTGTTATAAATCCGAGGCTTAAGCCCCCGTAGAATCATGCCATTGGCACGTTCCACTTGCCCATTCGACATGGGGTGAGCTACGGCGGCCCAGTCCACCCGGATGTTGTGATCGTCGCAAAAATCCAAGAATTTTTTGCCGGTGAACTGGGTGCCATTGTCGGTGATGATGGAGTTCGGGACCCCAAAGCGATGGATGATGTTGGTGAAGAATGCCACCGCCTGCTCGGACCTGATGCTGCTTAGGGGTCGGACCTCGATCCACTTGGAGAATTTGTCGATGGCGACCAGCAGATGCGTGTAGCCCCCGGGTGCCTTCTGCAGTGGGCCGACGAGGTCCAGACCCTACACAGCGAAGGGCCAGGTGATGGGTATCGTCTGCAGAGCCTGAGCGGGTAGGTGGGTCTGCTTCGCATAGAATTGGCACCCTTCGCAGGCGCGGACAATTCTAGTGGCGTCAGCCACCGCCGTTGGCCAGTAGAAGCCTTGGCGGAAAGCATTCCCGACGAGGGTTCGAGGTGCTGCATGATGACCACAAGCCCCCGAGTGTATTTCCTGCAGGAGGTCCTGACCCTCGGCGATGGTGATGCATCGCTGGAGGATGCCCGAGGGGCTGCGGTGGTAGAGCTCCTTCTCGTCGCCCAGCAGGACGAACGATTTTGCTCGTCGCGTTACCCGCCGAGCCTCGGTTTGGTCGAGGGGCAGCTCTCCTCGGCGGAGATATTGCAGGTACGGGGTCCTCCAATCTTGATCTGGCACGACCCCGTTCTGCCCCTCCTCGACGTGCAGCGCTTCGCGCTCGGGCCCCGAGGGTTCCTCGGATTGAGCCGAGGACGGCTCGGGCTGAGCCGAGGTCACCTCGGACGAGGCCGAGGGTGCCTCGGGTTCGGGCGCGTCGCCTATCTTGACGGAGGGTTGGTGCAGATCGCGGGCGAAGACGTCCGGGGGAACCGTTGTCCGCCCCGAGGCTATCTTCGCCAGCTCGTCCGCAGTCTCGTTATAGCGTCGGGCGATGTGGTTAAGTTCGAGCCCGTAGAACTTGTCCTCCAGGCGTCGAACCTCTTCGCAGTAGGCCTCCATCTTCGGGTCGCGGCAGAGGGAATTCTTCATAACTTGGTCGATGACGAGCTGCGAGTCGCCGCGTGCATCGAGGCGTCGAACCCCTAGCTCGATGGCGATTCGCAACCCGTTGATCAGAGCCTCGTACTCAGCTACATTGTTAGACGCCGGGAAATGGAGGCGAAGCACGTAGCGCAGGTGTTTTCCGAGGGGCGAGATGAAAAGCAGGCCCGCGCCAGCTCCCGTCTTCATCAGCGACCCGTCGAAAAACATGGTCCAGAGTTCTGGTTGGATCGGAGCCGTTGGTAACTGGGTATCGACCCATTCGGCTACGAAATCCGCCAGTGCCTGGGACTTGATGGCCTTCCGAGGGGCGAACGAGATCGCCTCGCCCATGATTTCCACCGCCCACTTTGCGATCCGTCCCGAGGCTTCCCGGCACTGGATGATCTCCCCCAGGGGGAAGGATGACACCACAGTCACCGGATGGGACTCGAAGTAATGTCGCAACTTTCGCCTCGTCAGGACCACAGCGTATAGCAGCTTCTGGACTTGTGGGTAGCGGGTCTTGGTCTCGGACAGCACTTCGCTGACGAAGTAAACTGGCCTCTGAATGGGCAAAGCATGCCCCTCTTCCTGCCTTTCGACCACGATCGCGGCGCTGACCACCTGAGTGGTTGCGGCGACGTAGACCAGGAGGGTCTCTCCATCAGTTGGGGGTACCAAGACGGGCGCCCGTGTGAGGAGTGCCTTCAGGCTCCCGAGGGCTTCTTCGGCCTCGGGAGTCCAAGTGAAGCATTCAGCCTTCCTTAAGAGGCGGTACAGGGGCAGGCCTCTTTCGCCGAGGCGCGAGATGAAGCGGCTCAAGGCCGCGAGGCATCCCATGACCCTTTGTACGCCTTTTAAGTCCTTGATAGGTCCCATGTTTGTGATTGCTGCGATCTTCTCCGGATTGGCTTCGATGCCCCGCTCGGAGACGATGAACCCCAAGAGCATGCCCCGGGGCACCCCGAAGACGCACTTCTCGGGATTGAGCTTGACGCCCTTCGCCTTGAGACACCGGAATGTCAGTCCGAGGTCGGAGAGAAGGTCGGAGGCTTTCCTCGTCTTGACCACGATGTCGTCGACGTAGGCCTCGACCGTGCGACCAATGTGTTCGCCGAACACATGGTTCATGCACCGCTGGTACGTTGCACCCGCGTTCCTCAACCCGAACGGCATTGTGACATAACAGTACATGCCGAAGGGCGTGATGAAAGAAGTCGCGAGCTGGTCGGACTCTTTCATCTTGATTTGATGATACCCTGAGTAGGCATCGAGAAAAGACAGGGTTTCGCACCCTGCTGTGGAGTCCACAATTTGGTCGATGCGAGGTAGAGGGTAGGGGACCTTTGGACATGCTTTGTTGAGGCCAGTGTAGTCTACACACATCCGCCACTTCCCCCCTTTTTTCCTCACAAGTACAGGGTTGGCAAGCCATTCGGGATGGAATACCTCTTTAATGAACCCTGCTGCCATCAGCTTGTGGACCTCCTCGCCTATCACTCTGCGCCTTTCCTCGTCGAATCGGCGCAGAGGCTGTCTGACCGGTCGGGCCCCGGCCCGAATATCCAGCGAGTGCTCGGCGACTTCCCTCGGTATGCCGGGCATGTCCGAGGGACTCCACGCGAAAACGTCGGCGTTTGCGCGGAGAAAGTCGACGAGCACTGCCTCCTATTTGGGGTCGAGCCCCGAACCGATCCGGATCTGCTTGGAGGCGCCGCCACTGGGGTCGAGAGGGACGGCCTTAACCGTCTCTGCTGGCTCGAAGTTGCCGGCATGCCGCTTCACATCCGGCACCTCTCGGGAGAGGCTTTCTAGGTCGGCAATGAGGGCCTCGGACTCGGCGAGGGCCTCGGCGTACTCTACGCACTCCACATCGCACTCGAATGCGTGTTTGTACGTGGGGCCGACGGTGATGACCCCGTTGGGGCCCGGCATCTTGAGCTTCAGGTAGGTGTAGTTGGGGATGGCCATGAACTTCGCGTAGCATGGCCTTCCCAACACCGCGTGGTAGGTCCCTCGGAACCCGACCACCTCGAACGTCAAAGTCTCCCTTCGGAAGTTGGAGGGTGTTCCGAAGCAGACAGGGAGGTCGAGCTGTCCGAGGGGCTGGACACGCTTCCCGGGAATGATCCCGTGGAAGGGCGCAGCGCCTGCTCGGACGGACGACAAGTCGACGCGCAGGAGCTTGAGAGTCTCGGCATAGATGATGTTGAGGCAGCTGCCCCCATCCATCAGGACCTTGGTGAGCCTGACGTCGCCAATGACAGGATCGACGACGAGCGGGTACTTCCCCGGGCTCGGCACGTGGTCGGGGTGGTCGTCCTGGTCGAAGGTGATGGGCTTGTCGGACCAGTCTAGGTAGACTGGCGCCGCCACCTTCACCGAGCAGACCTCCCGACGCTCTTGCTTACGATGCCGAGCCGAGACATTCGCCACATGCCCTCCGTAGATCATGAAGCAGTCGCGGACCTCGGGGAACTCTCCTGCTTGGTGATCCTCCCTTTTGTCGTCGTCGTGAGCCTTGCCACCCTCGGCGGGTGGCCCGGCCCGATGGAAGTGACGCCGAAGCATGACGCATTCTTCGAGGGTGTGTTTGACGGGCCCCTGATGGTAGGGGCACGTCTCCTTGAGTGCCTTGTCGAAGAGGTTTGCACCTCCGGGGGGTTCCCGAGGGTTCTTGCGCTCGGCGGCGGCGACAAGGTCAGCATCGGGAACGTCGCGTTTCGCTTGCGACTTCCTCCTGCCTTTCTTCTTGGCGCCGCGCGGAGCAGACGCCTCGGGAGCATCTTCCGACGGGCGGCCCTGGGGCTGCTTGTCCTTTCGGAAGATGGCCTCTACCGCCTCCTGGCCGGAGGCGAACTTGGTAGCGATGTCCATCAGCTCGCTCGCCCTGGTGGGGGTCTTGCGACCCAACTTGCTCACCAGGTCGCGGCAGGTGGTGCCGGCGAGGAACGCGCCGATGACATCGGAGTCGGTGATGTTGGGCAGCTCGGTGCGCTGCTTCGAGAACCGCCGGATGTAGTCCCGAAGGGACTCTCCCGGCAATTGCCGACAGCTTCGGAGGTCCCAGGAATTCCCGGGGCGCACGTACGTGCCCTGGAAGTTCCCGGCGAAGGCCTGGACCAGGTCCTCCCAGTTGGAAATCTGCCCCGGGGGCAGGTGTTCCAACCAGGTGCGAGCGGTGTCGGAGAGAAATAGGGGGAGGTTTCGGATGATGAGGTTGTCATCGTCCGTCCCACCCAGCTGGCAGGCCAGGCGGTAGTCTGCAAGCCACAATTCCGGTCTCGTCTCCCCCGAGTACTTCGTGATAGTAGTCGGGGGTCGGAATCGGGGCGGAAACGGCGCCCGCCGAATGGCTCGGCTAAAGACCTGCGGACCGGGTGGTTCGGGCGAGGGACTTCGATCCTCCCCGCTGTCATAACGTCCCCCACGCCTGGGGTGGTAGCCTCGGCGCACCCTTTCGTCGAGGCGTGCCCGACGGTCACGATGAGGGTGCTCCTCGCCGAGGTGGCCCGGGGCCGCAGGCGCGGTGTTGCGCGTGCGCCCGGTGAAGACCGAGGCTTCCCGCGTGAGTCGGGAAGTCGCGGCACGAGGGTCCGGGGTGTATCCCCGCCTTCGAGAGGCAGAGCTCTCTGCCCGCCGGGCCGCAGCGCCTTCCAGGAGATGCCTGAGTTCTCCCTGGATCCGCCGTCCCTCGGTGGTTGATGACTCCGGCATCGCGCGGAGGAGCATTGCTGCAGCGACCAGGTCCTGGCCAGTCCCGCCGGATGCGGGTGGCGGTTTGTCCCTGGCATCGTTGGCGATGCGGTGCTGGAGACCTTGGGGCAAGTGACGTATTCCTCCGGCCGGGGGTTGGCTCGCCCATACCTGCCCGATGTTCTGACGGATTGCCTCGAGCGCTCCTGCTCCTTCATCGAACCCGGCCTGCGCCCCGCGGACTTGCTCGAGCTGTGGGTCGTGACCTCCCGCCGAAACGGGGACCACAGCTAGCTCCCGCGGGATGTCAGCGCGAGGCGCTGGCCTAGGGGGGTCACCATCCTCCGGCATGCCGAGACAGCCGCCTCCGGAGGGATCCCCTAGCTCGATGTGGAAACATTCGCGACTCAGGCCGCAGTCCTTGTCGCCAAGGCTGCGGCTGCCGTCGGAACAGTCGGAGAGGCAGTAGTCACATGCGGTCATGAAGTCCCGCATGGCACTAGGGTTGCCAGATCCGGAGAAATCCCAGCAGATGCTGGGGTCGTCGTCTTCCTCGGACCCAGAGGGTCCGTAGGTCGAGACACCCGTCAATCGGTCCCAAGGCGACCGCACAGGAAACCCCAGAGAGGTTGCACTCGCCTCAATGTGAGCGCCCGCCAAAGCGAGATCGCCAGGCGGGCTGAGGCCGAGTCGAAATAACGAAAGATGGGTAGCAGTCGATACCTTTTTGTCGACGAGAAGCGATGAAGTCGCGTCGGGGGCGGACCGCGTCGTCGTCTTGGGTCCGAGGGCGACGTCCTGCAGGCCTTCCGTGAGCGTGCTGGCGTCGTCCACTTGCTCGGAGTCGACGTGTTGCGGGGGGATGGCGCTCGCATCTGCCTTGAACGCGAGGGCGACGCTTGGCGTGTCCTCCGTCGAGGCGCCGGGGATGTCGATTTGCCCGACAGCCGTCGGAGCGCGACCTCCCGCTCGGCCCCGGTTGCCCTGCCTCCTCCTCCTTCGACGGCGAGGGAGAGGATGGGGCGAGCTCGAAAGTTGTCCTTCCCCTACGCGGGAAAGACGTCGTCGATTCCGCCGCCAGCGGGCGGGCTGTCCGCCATCAATGTCGCCGTCGCGCGGCGGTGGAAGGAGTATCATGTCGTAGTCGCCGTCGAGCGAGATGAACTCGAGGTTCCCGAAACGGAGCACCGTCCCGGGTTGAAGAGGTTGTTGGAGACTGCCCATCTGGAGCTTGACGGGAAATCGGACGTCAACACGCAGCGACCCCCTACCTGGCGCGCCAACTGTCGGCGTTCCGAGACCGGGGGGTCCTCGAGCCGACGAGTGAGAGTGCCGCGTGCCCCAGCCCAGATGGGTCGAGCGCGTGGAGCGAGCGCGAAGGGGGGAACGGAGTGAGAGAGAGGTCGGTGGCCGGAGCCGGATCGCGAGGGAGTCGGAGAAATTCCCACGGCCTTCGTGTTCGTCCCGCGCCCAGGTCGGGTGCGCTTGCAGTAGGGGGTTACAAGCGTCCGCACGAGGTGAAGGGAGAGGGCGGCCCCGAGAGAGCGCCTGCCCCTGCCTTTCGTCCCCGCGAGGCCAACCTTTCTTAAGAAGGCCCTGGCCCTTCCTTTTATAGTCGTAAGGAGAGGGTCCAGGTGTACAAGACGGGGGTGTAGCAAGGTGCTACGTGTCTAGCGAGGGAGAGCTAGCGCCCTATGTACATGCCCAGGTGGCAGCCAGAGAGATCGTGGCACCCTGTTGGAGTGGCGTCGTGGCTGTTGGAGGAGTAACGGAGCCGGACGGGGGGGACAGCTGTCGAGGTGGCTGGGTCCTTGCTGACGTTCTCCTGCTTTCGTAAGGGAGCTGGGAGCCGCCGTCGTCATGATCTAGCGGGGCGCCATCATGGCCTATCTGGCATAGCTGGCCAGATGGGACGCCGGTCTTGTTCTCTGCGGCCCAAGTCGGCTCAGGGCAGGGTGATGATGACGCTTCCTGTTGACGTGGCGGTCTCGTATCCTAGGTCGGGCGTCGTGGAGGCTCCTCCGAGGCTGTGGCCGAGTCCGTCCTGCAAGACAGAGACAGAGTCCGAGCCCTGGTCGGGCGAGGCGGAGATTATTCGGCAGAGGCCGAGGCGGAGTCCGAGCCCTGGGTCGGGCGAGGCGGAGGTCGCCGTCTTCCGAGGCCTTAGCCTGAGTCCGAGCCCTGGGTCGGGCGGAGCAGAGTTCGCCGTCTTCCGAGGCCTTAGCCTGAGTCCGAGCCCTGGGTCGGGCGGAGCGGAATTCGCCGTCTTCCGAGGCCTTAGCCCGAGTCCGAGCCCTGGGTCGGGCGGAGCGGAGTTCGCCGTCTTCCGAGGCCTTAGCCTGAGTCCGAGCCCTGGGTCGGGCGGAGCGGAGTTCGCCGTCTTCCGAGGCCTTAGCCTGAGTCCGAGCCCTGGGTCGGGCGGAGCGGAGTTCGCCGTCTTCCGAGGCCTTAGCCTGAGTCCGAGCCCTGGGTCGGGCGGAGTCTCCTATGGCACCACTGGCGAAGTCTGGCCGCCCGTCGGTCTTACCTTTTGCGTTAAACGCCCTGGTGACTCGGTCGGTTGGTGCGGTGATTTAGTCAGGGTTTCTCCTTATCGGAGGCGGGGCCTAGGGCGAGCCGGGGATGCGCCTGCCGTGAAAGAGGAGACCTCAGGCGAGACGGAGTCATCTTAGGGTCGGCTGCCCTCGCCCGAGGCTAGGCTCGGGCGTGGCGTGGTCAAGTCACTCGTGTGGACTGATCCCTGACTTAATCAAACCCATCAGGCCTTTGCAGCTTTATGCTGATGGGGGTTACCAGCTGAGAATTAGGCGTCTTGAGGGTGCCCCTAATTATGGTCCCCGACACTTTTATAAGTTGGTCAAAATTTTATTAGTAATTACTAACTATAAGTAAATATCAAACCTTAATAATAATAAAGAAAAGTAATAAATAAATAATATCAATGCGATGCAAATGACAAATTGAGTTTAATTCCATAGATTAATCATGTGAGGGTCCGAGCTGCTCATAACCTTGAGCACGGCTAGTATACCAGTTTTACACTCTGCAGAGGTTGCACATCTTTACTCATAAGTCATGTTACCCATCTGCCAAGAGACGGCCAATCCCATACACCTCTACCGAGGAGGCGAGGCAGGGTAACACTACGAGGCCTTTACAAAGTTCCACTAGTTTCAGAAAACCCGCTACAGTTTATAGGAAGCTCCAGTGCAGGAATCCCTCGACTAACGACCATCGCAGCAAAATCAACCCAAGGACCTACCTACACTGACCACTCCCCTACTGCTCTTGCCCCTTTCGGGTAAGGTAGTCATCCACTAGCTTTCCTAATTAATTAGCCAAGGGCGTCCCATTAAACCCTTGTGGTAGCACTGTTTTTCCGGGTGGTCGCTCCATGTTCCTATTAACATAATGATCTTAACATGAACAGTAATAATAAATAGAGAATAAAAGTGTAATCATGAATAATGTATCTCCATATCCAAATCCACATAAAGCAATAGCAAGTACTACCCAAAAATATTGCAGTGGTAAAACAAGGTATAAAAATAGCCAAAACTAGGGTAACCTATTGGATCCCATCAAAATTAACCTATGAAGATCATTATGAATAATAAGAACATGGCTGCGTAAAAATAAGTGATCAAGGGTACAACTTACCTTCAATGAGCTCCTGCTCAGCAACTTCTACCTACTGAACCTCAGGATTCATAGTAACTTGCTCGTCTACTCGCATCAACACAATACATACATAGTATAGCAAAAATTAAAATCACACCAAACATGTAAATAAAATACATAATAAAAATCTACATATTAAAATAAAAACCTAGGAACAAGAATCATTAATTTTGGAGTTATGAATTTTAAGTTATGAATTTCCAAAGGTTTTATGTGCTTGAAATAGGATTAAATGAGAAATAAATTTTCTTACTGTTTTCATGCCAAAACATAGACACTAAATGATAGACAATAGTATTACAAAATTTTAGAAATTGGAATGGATCAATTTGGAGATAAAATGAATTTAATATGAATTTCCCAAGTTTCTAGAATTGTTTTTGTATTAAGAACTAATTTCTATAATTATTTCTCGGAAAAATTCCTGGTATGCCATCCGATTTTATACTTATTCCTTGTGTGCCACTGAGTGGCATATAGGTATATTTTTTGGTGTCTATGACATGTGGGGCCAGTGGCATACAAGGAACGAGTATATTTTCCAGTGGCATACAGGGAATTGGCCCTTATTTCTCTATTTTTAATCCTTTTTGGACTTGGCCTCGATTTCTGGTAAACGCAGGGGCTCCAGTGCTAAAAATACTGATGCACAGGAAACAGTCGCCGAGGACGACGGGTTGGTTTCAAAGTTTGGCGGGGGCTCTTTAGCAAAAATCCCTGGCCGAAGGGGTATGTTTTGACCAGGGCCGCACGATCCTACACCTACGGCTCGGATTAGATCCGCCCGCCCATCAACCGGTAAGCGCTAGCTCCTGTCCGATTGATGATCAATGCACCAGATTTTAAAGAGTTCAACCCAACCACCGGAACGTCCGATCACGATCTAAGGGCACATATACTCTTGACGAAAGGGGTATGATGGACTTAATCCTAACCGTCCATTCACGAATCTGTGGCCGACAACTCGTCTTCCCCCCCCCCCCACGGTGCATCCGACGGCGGCGCATACCTCCCACGCGACGGAGCATCGTCGAAGGGACACCCAATCGCGGACTAGAGCCCCGATTCCTACCCCCAACTCGAGATCTAGGTAGTGGACCCCTAGCAAATCACACAGAGCTATCACTTGAGGGGATCGGATGTGCACGGATCCTGCTCATGCAGCGGAGCGGCTCCATGATGACAGCTCGCGACGGCGAGCAATCGCTCTCCCACAACTGCACTGACTACTACGATTCTAGGTGTACTGCATTCACAAAGGTAACCGAAGGCTTGGCAAGGGTCCTCACCTTAGTTTGGTGACTGTAGGCGCGTCGTCGACGGCGTTGCGTGGATTGCACGGCGAGTCTGGCACACCGGCGAGGAATCCTCAGTGTGCAGGCTGTATATCGCCCCGCAATTCCTCCCGACAACGCCCGCCAACCCATGCCGAGCCTCCCCGAGTGCACGGTTTGCCCAGGTTCAATGGCAATCGCCGGTGCGCAACCACGGCGGCCGAGCACAGCTCTCTCTCTCTCCCTTCCTCAGCTTCTCACGGGGTGACCTAGAAATCTACGGACGGGGAGAACAGAGGGTTGCATCGCGATTGTTTTATGGTCTCAAAACTACGCGCTCCCCGGGATGTAGTCGCCCACCTCGATTGATGGCATGAGCACGACATGTGCGGAGTTCGTTGCGGAGGGGACGGTTCTGCCATGGGGGCCTAGAGGTCAGCGACAGAGTGCTTGGGAACGGCTGTGCGGCTGACGCAGCGGCCCCACCAGTAGGGGATGACTACGGAATGAAGGTGCACACAAGCAGAGAAAGAGTCTGACTCGTGGGGCCAGCACAACAACGGAACAGCACTACGCGAGGGGTACGGGTGCGCGGCTGACAAAGCGGCCCCGCCTGTCGGTGCCGTGATGACTGCTGGGTTGTGCGAGGTAAAGAAGAGGAAGTGGGCCAGAAGTGAGACGGGAGGCCCATTTAGGTTAGTTTTTGTTTTATTCTTTTCTTTTTCTACTCCTTTTTCCTCTTATTTGAATCTCAATTTAAAACTCAATTTAAATTCAAACTTTGTGACTCATCATTTTCCAACTATATTTGTGCAATTAAAAGTAATAAGCTTGAGAATATTTATTTAAATATATTATTTATGTTTTCATATCCCTTCTCTTTTCCTCATTTTCAAAACCCTAATTTCAAATTAGGGTTTAATCCAACTTCTAGTAATTATTATCTTATTATTATTATCATCTTATTGTTTTATTTAACGCACAAACATATAAACTCCAACAAGATGCACTTTATTTTATTTTAGTATTATTTGTTTTAATTAATCCCTCTTAATTATATGTATGCTCTTTTTATGATGCAAATATGGCACATAAAATAAGGAGACCTCTCTATATTCTTTGTATACAATTTCGAGTATTACAAATCCTACCCCCCTTACAAAAAATCTCGTCCTCGAGATTTAGGAAGGTTTACGGAAAAGATGGGGAAAATCTATGTGAAGCTCTTCTTCTCTCTCCCAAGTAGCTTCATCTTCTCCGTGGTGGCTCCATTACACTTTGCACATCTTTATAACCTTATTTCTCGTGACATGAGTCAGTGTATCAAGAATTTTGATAGGATATTCTGTATAAGTCAGATCATCTTGAACACTAAGGTCCCCCGTGGGTAGCTTCTCTTCAGGTACCCTGAGACACTTCTTCAGTTGTGAGACATGAAAAACATCATGTATATCCGCAAGATGATCAGGTAGCTCCAATTGGTATGCAACCTCTCCCACTCGCTTTAAGATCAAAAAGGGTCCAATAAAACGAGGGGACAACTTTCCTTTGACTTTAAATCTTCTCATACCCCAGAGTGGTGACACCTTCAAATAAACATGATCACCCTCCTTAAACTCCAGCAGTCTTCTCCGGGTGTCAGCATAGCTTTTCTGCCTTGACTGCGCAGTTCTCATGTTTTCCCTTATTTGCTGGACTTGTTCTTCAGCCTCTTGTATAATTTCAGGCCCAAACAATTGCCTTTCACTAGCTTGATCCCAATACAGTGGAGTCCTGCACTTTCTACCATACAAAGCCTCAAACGGGGACATCTTCAAACTGGCCTGGTAGCTATTATTGTAGGAGAACTCTGCACAGGGCAAACTCTTATCCCAACTACCACCATGCTTAAGAGCACAAGCTCTTAACATATCCTCTAGCACTTGGTTGGTCCTCTCGGTCTGCCCATTAGTTTGGGGATGGTAAGCTGAACTAAAATTCAATCTTGTATCCAAGGACTCGTGCAACTTCTTCTAATACCAAGAAGTAAACTGTGATCCTCGGTGTGACACAATCTTCTTTAGCACATCATGTAGGTAGACAATCCGTGCCATGTACAACTCTGCTAACTTGGCACCTAAATACGTGGTCTTCACTGGAATAAAGTGGGCTACTTTAGTTAGCCTGTCCACAATCACCCATATAGAGTCATACCCAGCAGATGTGCGGGATAATCCAACAATGAAGTCCATGCCAATCTCTTCCCATTTCCATTCAGGTATCTTAAGCGGGTGCAGTAAACCAGCAGGTCTTTGATGTTCCGCTTTCACCCTCTAGGAAACATCACATAGAGCCACATGTGAAGCAACATCCTTCTTTAGTCCATACCACCAATACTTCCAGGGTGGATAGAGTAAACTGAGTCATGTGCCTCCTTCAATATGGTTTCACGAAGACTATCAATATCCGGAACACAAATCCGATTTTTGAACCATATCATGCCTTGCTCATCCTCCGTGAAATCTGGGCCTCTACCTTCTGTTATCAGATCCTTGATCTCCTAAATTATGGCATCACCGATCTGATCTTTTCGTATTTCTTGCTCTAAGGTAGGTTCCAATTCGATGGTAATTCCTTCGGTATGAGCAACTATCCCCAGATTGAGCCTCTCAAAATCTTCTGCTAACTCATCGGGTAACTGGGTGACAATAGTTGCATGGACCTGCCCCTTCCAACTCAAGGCATCCGCAACCAGATTCGCCTTGCCCGGATTATAGTGAATTTCTAGGTCATAATCCTTGATGAGCTCCAACCATCGGCGTTGCCTAAGGTTAAGATCCTTTTGAGTGAATATGTATTTTAAGCTCTTGTGATCAGTGTAGATTCGACACTTGGGTCCCATAATATAGTGTCTCCAAATCTTGAGAGCATGCACAACTGCTGCCAGTTCAAGTCATGACTGGGGTAGTTCAGCTCATGTTTCTGCAACTAGCGAGATGCGTATGCAATGATGTGTCCTTCCTGCATAAGCACACATCCCAGGCCTTAGCGACTTGCATCACAATATACATCAAAATTCTTCTGTAGATCTGGCATAATCAATACTGGAGCAGCCATCAATTTAGATCTCAACTGATCAAAACTCTCTTGGCATTTATTAGTCCACTTAAACTCCTTGCCCTTCTCCAACAATGAGGTCATAGGCTTAGCAATCTTGGAGAACCCTTCAATGAATCGCCGGTAATAACCTGCGAGTCCCAAGAAACTCTAGATCTCTGAAACTGTACTTGGTGTCTTCCAATCCATTATTGTTGTTACTTTAGCCGGATCCACATCAATTCCCCTTTGGAGATGATATGCCCAAGAAAATGTACTTCATCAAGCCAGAATTCACACTTGGTAAATTTGGCATAAAGCTGATTATCCCGTAACTTCTGTAGTACCATCCGCAAATGCTCCTCATGCTCACTATCATTCTTGGAATAAATAAGAATATCATCGATGAATACTACGACGAATTTATCGAGATACTCCATGAACACCATATTCATCAAATTCATAAAATAAGTTGGTGCATTAGTCAAGCCAAATGACATGACTGTGAACTCATATAGACCATATCGGGTAGAAAAAGCCATCTTGGGAATATCAGATGGCTGAATCTTCATTTGATGGTAGCCCGAACTGAGGTCAATCTTAGAGAACACCCAACCACCTCTCATCTGATCAAACAAGTCATCAATACGAGGTAACCAGTACTTATTCTTGATGGTAACATCATTAAGTGCTCTATAGTCCACACAAATCCGTTGCGAACCATCCTTCTTCTGTACAAACAGCATCGGTGCTCCCCAAAGCGAGGAACTCGGACGTATGTACCCTGCCTCCTGCAACTCCGTTAACTGCTTCTTAAGTTCTTGTAACTCTTCTATGGACATTCTGTAGGGACGTTTAGAAATAGGAGCAGTCCCAGGTAAGAGATCAATAACAAACTCAACTTCCCTCTCTGGTGGCATCCCTGGTAACTCCTCTGGAAAGACATCTGGAAAATCCCTAACCACACGGTTGTTGTCACCCACAAACTCCTCAACTATAAAGAACATCGCACGTCTGGAAGAGTGAAAGCTCTCTTGTGAGTTTTGGTGTTTGGATGACAACTCAATTAAAGGACTAACAAGTGTACTAAGTGTTGAACAGGTGCTTAAGGTAAAGCCTACAGGATTCAACACAAGTGAACAATTGTGATGGTCCAAGAACTGAATTATGGATACATGATGGACATCACAAGTAGGATGGACATTGCATAAAGTGAGACTCGGGTGCGTAGCTAGGAGACAACTGATCAAGCCAAGGACGGAGGCAAGAAGAGCTTCGAGGTACCAAGTGCACGGGAGAAGGTCAAGGAGGCTGAGGAACCCAAAGCCAAGGGTGAAGAAGAAGGCTTGCAAAGTCAAGGGTGATCGAGTTGAGAACAGCTACGGCACATCAAGGATCACTACATAAGAACGTGACTTACAGCCAATGAGGTAACAGCTACAGTTATGTGGTGTAAGTCATAAGGCTCAAGATCAAGCTCTAAGAAGGAGATCAAGGTCACTAGAAGGAGAACAAGTGTCAAAACTAGAACTGGAAGCAGCCCAAAAGAGCTAAGTTCACCTTGATCTTTAGTTTGGGTTGTTCCTATGTTTGGAGATGTTCTATGTGACCTTTACAGGATGTTGGAGCCAAGTAATGTCAATCTAGATCAAGTCAAGCCGACTTGATGATTTATGAGTCCAACATCAAAGCTCAAGCATGTGGAATGCTATAGATTTAATGATTAAGAAAAGGTATGTTTCTATACTTAGTACATTGGTTTTGTGGACTAATATACTTGTCTAAGTGTTAGAAACAGAAAGAAGAAGAAGAGAGAAGAGGAGAAAATGACTTGGCTGTGTGCAGCCATGACCCAGCTCGGTCTGGAGCACCGGACTGTCCGGTGTGCACCGGACAGTGTCCGGTGCGCCAGGCTGACTCGGCTCGAACTAGCCGCTCTCGGGAATTCGCCGACGGCGTACGGCTAAAATTCACCGGACTGTCCGGTGTGCACCGGACTGTCCGGTGAGCCAACGGTCGGCCAGGGCCAACGGTCGGCCGCGCAATCCGCGCGGGACACGTGGCCGAGCCAACGGTCGGAAGACGGCACCGGACTGTCCGGTGTGCACCGGACATGTCCGGTGCGCCAACGGCTCTCAGATCTCCAACGGTCTGCAACGGTCGGAAGCGCAAGTTAAGGAAAGAAATCGGGCACCGGACAGTGTCCGGTGTGCACCGGACTGTCTGGTGCCCCCGACGACAGAAGGCAAGATTGGCCTTCCAGAATTGCCTCCAACGGCTCCTAGGCCCCTTGTGCCTATAAAAGGGACCCCTAGGCGCCTCAAGCAAGGTAGAAGAGCAGCCAACAAGTGTAGACTCTATTGGAATCAATTCTCGCTCTCCCTCTTGTGTGTAACTCTATAGTTTGTGTAGAAGGCACAGCTATAAGCCTTTAGAGAGAGGAGTAGTGCTGCCAAGAGCTAGAGCAAGGTCTTGAGCGTATCGTTACTCTGCCGGGGTGCTGCCAAGAAGTTTGTAAGCAGCCGCGGTTCTGTTGTAACCCCACTCAATAGTGAAAGGCTCTATCTGTCATACTGACAGATCTGAGCAAACGGAGGAAGGAGTTGAAATAGACTCCAAGCCCAGGTGTGGCTAACTCCAACGAGGACTAGGCAAGCATTTCAGGCTTGGCCGAACCTCGGGATAAATCCTTGTGTCTGTGTGCTCTATTCTGTATTGTATCCTGACTCTCTGTCTTACTCGCCTTTATATCTGCACGTCAATACTTATCTGTGGTATAAGCTTGATTTGAAGTGCAGGACATTTTGAGACAGGATCTTCCATTCCGCTGCGACCTACTTGAAGAGTATTCTCATTCCACTGCGTACTAAGTCTTCGAGTAGAGTAAGAATTTAAGTTTTAAAGTAATAAGTTTTATTCGCCTATTCACCCCCCCCCCTCTAGGCGACATCCAGATCCTGTTCCCGGGCCAAAGGGAACTTTCAATTGGTATCGGAGCTAGGCCTCTCCAGTGTGGGCTTAGCCGTCCGGAGATGATGATGTCGTCACAAGAGGTAACTGTAGAACTTCTTTTAGGCGATGGTTCTAATTACAAATCTTGGTCTGTCTCTATTTACAAAGCATTCATGAATGTTGATTCTGATTTGAGACAGATCTTTAGTAGAAGTATTTTTCCCTCTGATTTTAGTAAAAATCCTTCTAATGAAGAACTAAGATGTTTATCTCTCAATCATCATGCTTGCAACATCTTAGTTGACTCTCTTTCTAGAAGTGCTTATTTTGCCATCATGAGTAGTGATAGTGATCTATTCGTTGATGCTCATGATTTATGGAATAGGATTAAAGAAAGATATTTTGTAGCAAACTATGTCGCTCCTACTCCGTATATTACTTGTGTTACTAACCATTCAGAGGGAGAGGAACAAGAACGATGGCATCCAAACGATGAATCCACCTCATCGACAGGTTTGCTCTCCACTAGTGATAAATGTTTTATTGCTAACAATGATGGTGGAGACAAAAGCCATGATGAGGAGGAATATGAGGATGATAGCGAGGATGAATCTTCATCACCTCAAGGTACATTTTCCTATTTGGCTTCCACTGACATTAATGACAGGGAAAATGAGACCGATGATGTGGAAGAAGAGGAGATTCGCCGTTTCTACATCCATCTCAACAAAGAGGACAAAGCTCTCTTGGTTAAGTTGTTGAGAAGGAACAAGGAACAAGGTGAGACGCTTCTCAGGCTAGAGGAGACCTTCATCAAAACCAACAACAGCCTGGAGAAGATGACCAAAGAACATGAGGAGCTAAAGTGCTCTCATGACGATTTGGTCCAACGGTATGAATCTATTTTATTTGAGCAAAGAAATAATGATGATGTTTTATCCTGTGTTGCTCAACTTAAAATGGAAAACGCCATGCTTAAGAGTCAAGTAGAAATTCTAAATTTAGAAAAACTTGCTCTAGGTGAAGAGTATGATATGTTGTCAAATTCTCATAATAAACTAGTTGATGACCATATCATGCTTAATGTTGCTCATGAGGTTATAATTGTAAACTTAAATTCATGTAAACCTCATTCTCGCACGTGTGCGCATTTGAATTGTATATCATCATGTGCTAACCCCTGTTGCTCAAAAGAAAGTCAATCATTGATTGAGCAACAAGTTTTAGAGTCACCAAAGAAATTCTGTGGGAATAAGAAGCAACGACAACTGAGGAGAAGACACTTTGCTCAACTCTCTCAAGATATCCACGGGCACGTGGTGAAGAAGCTTGAGAAAGGAAAAACTGCAGCAAGTGTCAAGCTCAATAAGAGAAATGTTCCCAAAGCTACAAATGAAGAAATCAACATGAAAAAGGAAAAAGGTAAGGATTCAATTAATCATGTTGTTTGCACTGACCTTCTCTCCATGTCCTTCAAGCACAAAAAGGGAAGAGGAAAAAGGAGGTGTTTCAAGTGCAAGAAGTTAGGCCACCTCATCGCGTCTTGTCCGTACAAAGACAAGAATGAAGGGACAAGGAGTTGTTTTGGATGCTACAATCAGGACCACACGATCACTTCATGTCCGGTCATGAAGAATCAAGGATGTGCATCCTCCAAGATGGCCCTCACCAAGGAAAATAACACACAGCAAGCGTCATGTCAAGTTGAGCGACGCTTCTGCTACAAGTGTGGTGAGCAGGGTCATCTATCCAAGGTATGTTATAAAGGTAAGATTCCTAAGCAAGTGAATTTGTGTCAATCTTATTCAGGTAGGAGACCCATATCATACACTTGTGCTAGATCTATAACGAGATCACCTAGAACTAGCACAAAGGCAATTTGGGTACCAAAGGCACATTTAGATGATCATTATGGACCCATCCCAAGATGGGTACCAAACTGTGCTAACTAGACCATGCAGGTGCCTTGAGATGGACTGGAGACCATGGGAGAGCTTAAGACGGTTATCTTAAACTCTATGCTTAAGCTGTTAATTGTTTTGGTGCCTTTATTGTGAAACACTAATCCCATGTTCATCTCAAGTGAAATAAGGTGTGTAGGTCCTGAATCATTATTGGTGAATCAAGTAAAGGACCTTGATGAGAATCTAAAACCTGCTCTCCAAAGGACGGTACCCGTGTATTTTAAGTACATCATTGCAATTTAGTATTGCTCTTAAATTGGCTTGATGTGCTACCTGTCCTTAGAGTAGTTATGCTTTATGATTACCTATGTTAAATGGATCATAATGATGGTTACTTAATCATGGCTGGTGCTCTATAGGATATATCTTTTGAATCATTCATTGGTAGCTCTTTCATTTTGTTATATCCACAACGATTAACTCTCTTGGTGTATATGGATAAACCTGTAACTTTGTGTAAGTCATGCTATGTGCAAATTATGACATATTGTTTAGTCCTTGTTCACATGATTACCCTAGTTTGGTACTGTGTGAATTTCAAATCCATGTTGTGCCCTTTTGAGCTATGTGGTGCATGAGCAAAAGGAGCCCTGAATTGATGATAACAAGTGCTCTCATAAAGGCAAAGGTATGGAAAATGGAACTGTGCAATTTTATTGAATATCTTGAAGTTCCATTGATAGTGATCACAGCTGTGTTCTTGTCTTTCAATTGGTATATCTTGGCTTAGGTAATTTAAGCCTTTAAAATGTTGTTTCTTTTGTGCACCTAAGAAACCTTCGTAATTATGACATGCTTAGATATTTCACTTTATATACATGATTGTGTTGATCTTCAATTGGTATATGCAATGATAGTTAAGTATGAAGCATGTCCAAGTTGCGTAAATGTTATACTTCCTTGAGTATTGAATTGGCTTAGGTACCACTGAGGCATGCATTGTTGAATTTAGTCAACCTTTCATTTAGCCTTCAATTGGTGTTAAGTGGTTTTTCAATTGATATTCAAATTGGCATCCTTGTGTGATGAAAATGATAGAGTATGCCTTGATCAAGGTATGTTGTGATCCCCTCTAGTTCTAAGGAAGCTAGAATGTGCAAAGTGCAAGTCATTCAAATACTTGATGCACAACTTGAGGGGGAGCACACATAACTTGTGTCTTTCGAGACTAACTGTTTCTTGAGCAATCTTGTATAGTCTCTAGGTGGAAAAGAGAAGATAAGCAAGAAATGGAGCAATCAGGACTTGGGTACCTCTGTAAGTCAAGAAATTGGTATCTCAAGTTGTGAGTAAGTGCATATTTTTAGATTGCTCATGCTCTATAATATCTGGTGATAATAGATGCTTATTCTTAAATATCATGGAGCCATGATAATAAATGAACTTTGTAATTGGTATCTTTAAATTGGTATCTTTCAATTGGTAGCCATAATAGTTCGCTTCAATTGACATCTCTTGATAATCATTAGAATAGAAGTTTCTTCTTGTGCCCAATACTATAACTTGTTCTAAGTTTGGTGTCTTAGCAACAAAAAAAAAGTTAGGAGAGAGAATCAGGCACAAGTGTGGAGAAGCTCTCGAGAGATTAAGATGGGAAGTCAACTACAACATGGTAAAGGTACAAAAGGGAGTATTAATCTTTTTGCATATATGTATCTTACCTAAATGTTGATAGTGCATATGTTCAATAAGTAAGGGGGAGTTTTTGAGTCGTTTTTCCCCTTATCACCCTGCTGTCCCTTGACATCATCCTATGTTCTTGCTCGAGCATGGTTTTTGGTGTTTGATGTCAAAGGGGGAGAATTTGTGCATTAAAGCTTATCTCAACCTGAGAGGAAAGCTTATCCTAAGGGGTGTGTTAGTTTAAGCTTTGCTAGTGTGCTTATCCTAAGGGGTGTGTTAGTTTAAGCTTTGCTAGTGTGTTATTCATATGCTTCCTGCAGTTTTATAGTGGTTGCATCATATGGACTAGTGCTTTCGTTGCTATGAATTATTTGGCCTCTATAGTGTAATAGATAGTCATGTGGTTAATGGTGCTTTAAGATTGCTTTAAATTTAGTGTCTTAGTTTAATTTGGTATGAGTTTGAATTGGTATCTTAATGGTGAATAGTGGTAGGTTGATATTCCTGTGATATATCCACTAATTTGAATAGTGTTTTGTGCATTTGTGTGTTATATCATCATGTTTGATTCTTGACACAATGCATCTTAAAAAGTGCTAAGGTGTAGAAATGTTTCGAATTGCCTAGGTATGTGCAAATTGGCGTCTGAGGCTAAAATTATGTTTTTGAAGTAAGCACATATTTAGGGGGAGCATTCTATTAACTTAGAATTCAAAATTTGTGCTTCAAATCTTTTTCTCATGTAAGCTTTAATTGTGTTGCCATCAATCACCAAAAAGGGGGAGATTGAAAGCTCTCTTGTGAGTTTTGGTGTTTGGATGACAACTCAATTAAAGGACTAACAAGTGTACTAAGTGTTGAACAGGTGCTTAAGGTAAAGCCTACAGGATTCAACACAAGTGAACAATTGTGATGGCCCAAGAACTGAATTATGGATACATGATGGACATCACAAGTAGGATGGACATTGCATAAAGTGAGACTCGGGTGCGTAGCTAGGAGACAACTGATCAAGCCAAGGACGGAGGCAAGAAGAGCTTCGAGGTACCAAGTGCACGGGAGAAGGTCAAGGAGGCTGAGGAACCCAAAGCCAAGGGTGAAGAAGAAGGCTTGCAAAGTCAAGGGTGATCGAGTTGAGAACAGCTACGGCACATCAAGGATCACTACATAAGAACGTGACTTACAGCCAATGAGGTAACAGCTACAGTTATGTGGTGTAAGTCATAAGGCTCAAGATCAAGCTCTAAGAAGGAGATCAAGGTCACTAGAAGGAGAACAAGTGTCAAAACTAGAACTGGAAGCAGCCCAAAAGAGCTAAGTTCACCTTGATCTTTAGTTTGGGTTGTTCCTATGTTTGGAGATGTTCTATGTGACCTTTACAGGATGTTGGAGCCAAGTAATGTCAATCTAGATCAAGTCAAGCCGACTTGATGATTTATGAGTCCAACATCAAAGCTCAAGCATGTGGAATGCTATAGATTTAATGATTAAGAAAAGGTATGTTTCTATACTTAGTACATTGGTTTTGTGGACTAATATACTTGTCTAAGTGTTAGAAACAGAAAGAAGAAGAAGAGAGAAGAGGAGAAAATGACTTGGCTGTGTGCAGCCATGACCCAGCTCGGTCTGGAGCACCGGACTGTCCGGTGTGCACCGGACAGTGTCCGGTGCGCCAGGCTGACTCGGCTCGAACTAGCCGCTCTCGGGAATTCGCCGACGGCGTACGGCTAAAATTCACCGGACTGTCCGGTGTGCACCGGACTGTCCGGTGAGCCAACGGTCGGCCAGGGCCAACGGTCGGCCGCGCAATCCGCGCGGGACACGTGGCCGAGCCAACGGTCGGAAGACGGCACCGGACTGTCCGGTGTGCACCGGACATGTCCGGTGCGCCAACGGCTCTCAGATCTCCAACGGTCTGCAACGGTCGGAAGCGCAAGTTAAGGAAAGAAATCGGGCACCGGACAGTGTCCGGTGTGCACCGGACTGTCCGGTGCCCCCGACGACAGAAGGCAAGATTGGCCTTCCAGAATTGCCTCCAACGGCTCCTAGGCCCCTTGTGCCTATAAAAGGGACCCCTAGGCGCCTCAAGCAAGGTAGAAGAGCAGCCAACAAGTGTAGACTCTATTGGAATCAATTCTCGCTCTCCCTCTTGTGTGTAACTCTATAGTTTGTGTAGAAGGCACAGCTATAAGCCTTTAGAGAGAGGAGTAGTGCTGCCAAGAGCTAGAGCAAGGTCTTGAGCGTATCGTTACTCTGCCGGGGTGCTGCCAAGAAGTTTGTAAGCAGCCGCGGTTCTGTTGTAACCCCACTCAATAGTGAAAGGCTCTATCTGTCATACTGACAGATCTGAGCAAACGGAGGAAGGAGTTGAAATAGACTCCAAGCCCAGGTGTGGCTAACTCCAATGAGGACTAGGCAAGCATTTCAGGCTTGGCCGAACCTCGGGATAAATCCTTGCGTCTGTGTGCTCTATTCTGTATTGTATCCTGACTCTCTGTCTTACTCGCCTTTATATCTGCACGTCAATACTTATCTGTGGTATAAGCTTGATTTGAAGTGCAGGACATTTTGAGACAGGATCTTCCATTCCGCTGCGACCTACTTGAAGAGTATTCTCATTCCACTGCGTACTAAGTCTTCGAGTAGAGTAAGAATTTAAGTTTTAAAGTAATAAGTTTTATTCGCCTATTCACCCCCCCCCCTCTAGGCGACATCCAGATCCTGTTCCCGGGCCAAAGGGAACTTTCAAAGAGGTGGTCATTTGAACTTGAAATCTTTCTCCTTTAGGGCTGGTGAGTTCTACAGTACCCCTACCACATTATATAATGGCCTTTGCCTTCCTTAACCATGACATACCGAGGATCAAATCTATACTGCTTTCCTCTAATACTATAGCGGTAGCCCAAAATTCTCATCCCATAATTGTTAATGTCAATCTGTGTGTCATATGGTTTGCCTCAATAGGCCCTTTAGGTGTAATTACTATCAATGGTTTTCTCATATTTAGCAGTGGTATCTCATTTGTATTGGCATATCGAGCAGACATAAATGAATGTGTAGCACCAGAATCAAATAATATGGTTGCAGGAATTGCATTAATATAAAACATACCAATTGCGATGTTAGCACCATTAGGAGTAGCATCTGCGCTGACTTGATTAACCCTGGCAATAGAATATCCCTTGCTAGGAGTCTGTTGCTTGTTCTGAACTGGTGTACCAGAATTCTCCACCGGACACGCATGAGTATAGTGCCCAATCTGACTGCACTTGAAGCATGTAGGGCCAGTCTTCTGTCCTGTAGACCTCATCGGGGTGCTAGTGGGGGCAGCCTGACGAGTGGGAGGTGTCCGTGGAGACCCCTATGGAGCGTACTGAACTGGGCGTGGTCCTCCTCCTGGACGAGCTGGGGTACCCTGAGGTGGAACGTAGCGAGGACGAACACTGTTGCTACCCTGTCCTTGTGAAATAGTCTTCCTCTTCAGATCTCCCAGTTGAACACGCTTGTGTTCAATAGCAAGAGCCTTATCCAGCAGCCTCTGAAATGATGGAAATGTGTGAGCAACCAGTGCATACTGTTGGGGGCCATTGAGTCCTTCGGTGAAGTGCTCTTGCTTCCTTTCATCATCTGCCACCTCATCAGGAGCATATCTGGACAGCTGAATGAATTTGTCTCTGTACTCGCTGACACACATGTTGCCTTGCTTTAATGACAGAAACTCCTTCTTCTTGATCTTCATTAATCCAGCAGGAATGTGGTAGTTTCTGAACTGTGTACTGAACTCTGCCCAAGTAATAGTATCAGCAGCATCGTGGGCAGCAACATAAGAATCCCACCAGTCAGCAGCAGGACCTATCAGACGACCAGAAGCATAAAGAACCTTCTCCCGGTCAGAGCATTGGGCGATGTTGAGCATCTTCTCAATTGACTTCAGCCAATCATTAGCATCTAGTGTATCTGGCAAACTAGCGAAGGTCGGCGGCTTGTGACTCAAGAATTCCCGGTGCTTGTCCCGGGGTGGAAGTTGAGGTGGTGGTGGCAGTGGTATTTGCTGCTGTTGCTATTGTTGTTGCTGTTGCGCCCTCCTTTCCCGGCGTACCTCCTCTCTTTCCTGACGCAGTGTCACACCCGGTTTTAGAAGGCAAACTGAATGCGAACCATGTACGTGCCAGGATCAGCAATTCACGTACACCACAGTTACATAACTGGACATCATCACACAATGCTCAAATAATAACATAAAAGTGTAATAATAGTCGATTACATCATATGTCCAAGACATCCACATAGTCTTTACAATAATCAAAGTGCGAAAACGAAACGTAGATACACGCGGCCTTCACAGGCAGCCGACTGGGGGGTTGCCGCTAACCCACGCCTAGAACTCGTCGTAATCTTGGAACTCCTGGAAGTCTCCTTCCACTGCTTCATCTTCTCCTGAGCAGTGGTTGCAATGCTGACAACCTGGGGGGGGGGGGTTTGGTGTGTAGAGCAAGGGTGAGTACACATCAACATACTCAGCAAGTGTCCTGTTTAGCTGTAGTGGACTAGCTTTTGTGGGGGGGGAGGTAAGTCAAGCAGTCGCTTTTAGTTGGTCAGATTATTATTACTAGTAGAGAAAGCCAAGTTTTAGAATTAACCCAAACGTACCCTTTCTAAACGGAAAGAGTACCACTTACCATCACCAGAGTCAATACCAAAACCATCATTCTCATTGTCACCTGTGATTCGAACATCTCTGATCAAGTATCACTAATCAATGGAGCTCCCTTGGCCGCTCATAACCGCGAGCACGGCTGATATATCAGTTTTCAAACACTCTGCAGAGGTTGCACACTTTACCCACAAGCCGTGATTCCCTTTATGCCCGGAGATCATGACTCTCCATTGATCACTACCAAGGTGACCCAGCAGGGTATCACTACGTAGCCTTTACAAAGATTCCCCAGAGCTGTAGCCGCCCGTTAGGTTTCCTAAATGCACCGCACTCCTCCCCAAGGGGCGAACCAACTTGGCAGAGCGAGCCGCATACACCGAGCCCCATTAACGGCACGACGACTAAGCGAACTACACCCTGGTTCCTCTAATTATTTAGCTAAGGGCGTCCCACTCCACCCTCATGGTTGCACTGTTTTCCCGGGCGGTCATCCAACGAACAGGTCCTTATGGAGAGGTACTCGAGAAACCGCTCGAGCCCCCTTAAATGCCACAAGTATAATATCATAATGAAGAAGGGAAACAGCGTATCATTGATAAATCTCATCATGTTCATTGATTAGTGTTAAGCACTAGCATGAAGCTAAACCATAATAATCCAACTCAAATAGGTAAACAAGGACATGGATAACAAAAGTTAGTCAATCCTTAATTATATCTGTGTAAATGCGGGAAGTGAATTATAGAATGTATAGGACAAAGATAGGACAAGGGACACTTGCCTCCACCAACCAGCTGCTGCTCAGGGGCTTCTCCTGCGAGTTCTTTGGATTCCTCAACCAGACCGTTCTCTATGCGAGCGCAAACATACATCCATCCATTTGAATTAGGAAATAACAGTACACCATACAAGAGAGCAGATAAGTCAAATATGCATAAGATATGACATACGATATTGCATTCGCCATGGCTGGAAAGAGAAGAAGGAATGTCTCGCAGTGGTTAAAGCTATAATCAAAGCGTGTTATGGGTAGGTGTATAATTAATCATCACGTGATTTAGTTCCTCCTAGTTACACTAACAAGTATTAATCACATGCACTAATAGAATCATAACTATTTCCAATTGATCGACATTGAACAAAGTCAATGATTAACTACATGAAATAACTAACGTAATCAATTTCTGAGTTGAGTTTCCATTTTGTTAAAACGACGTGATCAATGCGCATAAAATACACGGTGAGGGGTAGACGGGTGGCTAGGGGTAGACGGGCACGTCTACGGGTAGACGAGCGCGCCAAGGGCGCGGCGAGCCACACCAAAATACTGTGCGCACCACGCGAGCACGCGCGCGCGCAAGGCTGCGCCGATGCATCGCGAACGGGCCACGCACACGCTGGGGTCGACCCACACACGCGCCGCGCTACGTAGGGGCACCGCGGCCGCGCGAGCCAAAGCCGCGCCAGGCCGGGGCCGTGCTGCGCAGGGGCCACGCTGTGCAAGGGCAGAGGCTGGGCCCCGCCAGCATGCCATGGCCGTGCCGGGGCCGAGTCGAGCGCGCCGGGACCACGCCGAGCGCGCCAAGCGGGGCAGGAGGTCGTGCTGCGCAAGGGCAGGGGCCGGGCTGGGCGAGGCCCCTTTGGGCCAGGGCGCCACGGCCGCGCCGCGCGGGCACGTCGGGGCCATGCCGCGAGCACGCCGAGGCCACCAGGGCGGGGCTGCGCAGGGAGGGGGGCTGGGGCAGGAGAGCTGCGCCGGGCGAGCACGCCGGGCCACCGCGAGCATGCTGGGCGGAACGGGGCGAGCGTGCGGCACCAAGGGGCGTCGGGGCCGGGCTGGGCCACAGCCAAGGCAAGCCGCGCGGGGAGAGCGCGCCATGGCCAAGGAGGGGAGAGGGGACGCGCCGGGGCGGGGCGGGACGCCGTGGCCGCGCCGGACCGGGGCTAGCCGCCACGCAGGAGGGGCGGGGTTGGGCACGCCGCGCGGGGAGAGGGGGAGGGCCGCGCCGGTACCGGGCGGGATGCCAGGGCCGAACGCGCCAAGGCCGCGCGTCGAGGGTAGGCCGCCATGGCCGGGCAAGCGTGGGGAAGAGGGAGGGGGGTCATGCTGGGCCAAGGGAGAAGGAGGGGGCGGGGGAGAGGAGGGAGAGGGCTCACCGCGGGCGAGGGTGGACGGCGGGCGGCGACGAGCGAGCCGGGGCAGAAGCAGGGGAGCTGCGCAAGGTAGGGGAGAGAGGAGGTTTGGGGAGGGGGTGGGGCTGACGGGCGGGCCCCACTAGAGGGTGGCGGCGGCGGTTGCGCCCACGCGTGCGACGCGCGCGCAGGACGTGGGGTGGGGCGGTTGGGCCACCGCGGCACCAATTCGGCCCAAGGTGGGGGGAAGGCGGGGCAGGCCACCGTTGGGAGCCGGCTAGGCCACAGCTTGGAGCCAACCCAATGGAGGGGGGCTCGGCTGGGCAGAGGGGGAGGGAGGGGGTGCGACCGAGCTAGGCCGCGGGACGCCGACCCAAGAGGGGGGAAAGAGGGGAATTCCCTTTTCTATTTATTTTCCTATTTTCCCATTATCCATTTCCCTCTAACCTTCTACTAAGTGCATACTTTATGGAAACCAAGCAAATACTCACAAGGGAAAATGATGCGTGGATCGGCATGATGCAACAACCAAAGAAACCCACTTCTAGGATTTATTAATACACGACATAGAGTTTTGTAAATGGGTAAGGTTTAGCGAAAGGAAATGGGAAAAGAGAGGTAACGCCCGAATTTAGCGAGTGAAGGAAAAAGAAAAAATTCAACTCCAAAATTCGAGGCGTTACACGCAGCTCCTGGCGTATCTCTTCTCCCTCCTGGCGTATCTCTTGGCGTTCCTGCTGCATCTGCGCGCGCATATCCACCATGGTGTTAGCCATTTGTTGCATCATTGAAAGGGAAATAGGCTTACACCTTTTCCTAAATAGATTTTGGTGGTTGAATTGCCCAACACAAATAATTGGACTAACTAGTTTGCTCTAGATTATAAGTTTTACAGGTACCAAAGGTTCACAATAGACCAATAAAGAGACCAAGAAAGGGTTCAAACAAAGAGAGCCAAAGACAACCGAAGTGTGCCCTGGTCTGGCGCACCGGACTGTCCGGTGTGCCACCAGACAGTGTCCGGTGCACCAGGGAACTCGACGCTGAACTCCTCACCTTCGGGAAAATCAGAGGGCGCTCCGCTATAATTCACCGGACCGTCCGGTGAGGCACCGGACAGTGTCCGGTGACACACCGGACTGTCCGGTGTGCCAGCGGAGCAACGGCTACTTCAAGCGCAACGGTCGATTACAACGCATTTAATGCGCGCCTGCGCGCGCAGAAGTCAGAGCACGTGCAGTTGGCGCACCGGACAGTCTACAGGACCTGTCCGGTGCACCACCGGACAGCCCAGAGGCCCCACAAGTCAGAGCTCCAACGGTCAAACCCCAACGGCTGGTTGACGTGGCTGGCGCACCGGACTGTCCGGTGCGCCATGCGACAGCAGACTTCCAACGACCACATTTTGGTGGTTGGGGCTATAAATACCCCAACCACCCCACATTCAATTGGATCCAAGTTTCCAACATTCTACACATTACAAGAGCTATAACATTCAATACAAGACACACCAAAGAGATCAAATCCTCTCCCAAGTCTCTAGTTCAATTCCAATCAATAGTGACTAGTGAGAGAGTGACTTGTGTTCATTTGAGCTCTTGCACTTGGATTGCTTCTTTTCTTTCTCATTCTTTCTTGTGAATCACTCACTTGTAACTGAGGCAAGAGACACCAATTGTGTGGTGGTCCTTGTGGGGACTTAGTGTCCCGTGTGATTGAGAAGAGAAGCTCACTCGGTCTAAGTGACCGTTTGAGAGAGGGAAAGGGTTGAAAGAGACCCGGTCTTTGTGACCACCTCAACGGGGAGTAGGTTTGCAAGAACCGAACCTTGGTAAAACAAATCCTTGTGTCTCATTCTTTATTCGCTTGCAATTTGTTTTCACCCTCTCTCTTGGACTCGATTATATTTCTAACGCTAACCCGGCTTGTAGTTGTGATTAACTTTGTAAATTTCAGTTTTGCCCTATTCACCCCCCCTCTAGGCGACTTTCAATTGGTATCAGAGCCCGGTGCTTCATTAGAGCCTAACCGCTCGAAGTGATGTCGGGAGATCACGCCAAGAAGGAGATGGTGACCGGCGACAAGCCCGCTACAAGTCACGGGAAGGCTCCATCGGGAGAGTCCCGCAACAAAGGGAAGGAGAAGGAATCCTCTTCCCACAAGTCACCTCAGAGTGACGAAAAGAAAAAGAAAAAGAAGATGAGGAAGGTGGTCTACTACGAGACTGATTCTTCATCGCCATCCACCTTCGGCTCCGACACGCCGTCCATTACTTCTAAGCGCCATGAGCGCAAGAAGTATAGTAAGATTCTCCTATGCTACCCTCGTATTTCAAAGCGTACTCCTTTACTCTCCGTTCCATTAGGCAAACCACCGATTTTTGACGGTGAAGATTATAATATGTGGAGTGACAAAATGAGGCATCATCTAACCTCACTCCACACAAGCATTTGGAATGTTGTTGAGTTTGGTGTACAGGTACCATCCGTAGGGGATGAGGACTACGATTCGGACGAAGTCGCCCAAATCCACCACTTCAACTCCCAAGCCACTACTATACTCCTCGCCTCTCTAAGTCGAGAGGAGTATAATAAGGTGCAAGGGTTGAAGAGCGCTAAGGAAATTTGGGACGTGCTCAAGACCGCGCACGAAGGAGACGAGGTGACAAAAATCACCAAGCGGGAGACGATCGAGGGGGAGCTCGGTCGGTTCATGCTTCACCAAGGGGAGGATCCACAAGCAATGTACAATCGATTGAAGACCTTGGTGAACCAAGTGCGCAACCTCGGGAGTACAAAATGGGATGACCATGAGATGGTCAAGGTTATTCTTAGATCCCTCGTTTTTCTTAACCCTACGCAAGTTCAATTAATTCGAGGTGATCCTAGATACAAGCTAATGTCTCCCGAGGAGGTTATAGGAAAATTCGTAAGCTTTGAGCTAATGATTAAAGGCTCAAAGAAAATCATCGAGCAAGGCACCTCCTCCATGCCCGAGCCACAACCCATCGCATTCAAGGCAACGGAGGAGAAAAAGGAAGACTCTACACCAAGTAGGCTCCCCATCGACGCCTCAAAGCTCAGCAATGAGGAGATGGCTTTAATCATCAAAAGCTTTCGACAAATCCTCAAGCAAAGGAGAGGGAAGGACTACAAGCCCCGCTCCAAGAAGGTTTGCTACAAGTGTGGTAAGCCTGGTCACTTTATTGCAAAATGTCCTATTTCTAGTGATAGGGGCAACGACAAGAAGGGGAGAAGAAAGGAAAAGAAGAGGTACCACAGGAAGAAGGGCGGCGATGCCCACGTGTGCCGTGAGTGAGACTCCGACGAGAGCACCACCGACTCCTCCTCCGACGAGGACGCCGCCAACATCGCCGTCAACAAGGGACTTCTCTTCCCCAACGTCGGCCACAAATGCCTCATGGCAAAAGACGGCAAAAGGAAGAAGGTTAAATCTAGATCCTCCACTAAATATGCATCCTCTAGTGATGAAGATAATTCTAGTAATGAGGAGGATAATTTGTTTACCCTTTTGCCAACCTTAACATGGAACAAAAAGAAAAGTTAAATGAATTGATTAGCGCTATTCATGATAAGGATGAACTCTTGGATAGCCAAGAGGACTTCCTAATTAAGGAAAATAAGAAGCATGTTAAGGTTAAAAATGCTTATGCTCTAGAAATGGAAAAATGTGAAAAATTAACTAGTGAGCTAAGCACTTGTCATGATTTGATTGCCAACCTTAGAAATGAAAATGCTAGATTAACTGCTAAGATTGATTCAAATGTTTGTGATGATTCATATGACAATCTTAGAAATGATCATGCTATTTCTATTGCTAAGATTAAAAAATTGAATGCATCTCTTGCTAGCCTTAGGATTGAAAATAAAAAACTGATTGCTAAGGCTAAAGACTTAGATGTTTGCAATACTTCCATTTCCGATCTTAGAAGTGAAAATGACATTTTATATGCTAAGATTGTTGAACTAAAAACTTGCAAACCCTCTACATCTACCGTTGAGCATGTTTCTATTTGCACTAGATGTAGAGATGTTGACATTGATGCTATTCATGATCACATGATTTTAATTAAACAACAAAATGATCATATAGCAAAATTAGATGCTAAAATTGCCGAGCATGAACTAGAAAATGAAAAATTTAAATTTGCTCGTAGTATGCTTTATAGTGGGAGACCCCTTGGCATCAAGGATGGCATTGGCTTCCAAAAGGGAGACAATGTCAAACTTAATGCCCCTCCTAAAAAATTATCTAACTTTGTTAAGGGCAAGGCTCCCATGCCTCAGGATAACGAGGGTTACATTTTGTACCCTGCCGGTTATCCCGAGCACAAAATTAGGAGAATTCACTCTAGGAAGTCTCACTCTGGCCTTAATCATGCTTTTATGTATAAGGGTGAGACATCTAGCTCTAGGTAATCAACTCGTGCTAAATTGCCTAAGAAGAAAACTTCTAATGCAACAAATGAACCTAGCATTTCATTTAGAACTTTTGATGCATCCTATGTTTTGACTAACAAATCTGGCAAAGTAGTTGCCAAGTATGTTGGGGACAAACACAAGGGAGCAAAGACTTGTGTTTGGGTACCCAAAGTTCTTGTTGAAAGGGAAATGTGCCCTTGGGCCATTTCTAAGTATTTTGGTGGTTTAGTGTCCAACACAAGTGCCTAATTGTAAAAAGGTGGACAAAGTACAAATCAAGGATAAAGGTATGTTTCTCAGACTTAGTACATTGTTTTATGGACTAATGTATTGTGTCTAAGTGCTGGAAACAGAAAAAATCGAGTTGGAGAAGAGATGGCTCGAGCAGCCAAAGTCTGCTCAGTCTGGGTGCACCGGACTGTCCGGTGGTGCACCGGACAGTGTCCGGTGCGCCAGGCTGGCTCGAGGGAAAAGGCTGCTCTCGGGACTTCGACGGCGGTGTACGGCTATAATTCACCGGACTGTCCGGTGGGTCGTTCACAGGCGAACTCGTCGCTCTCGGCAATTCATCGTCGACGTACGGCTATAATTCACCGGACTGTCCGGTGTGCACCGGACTGTCCGGTGAGCCAACGGTCGGCAGAGCTAACGGTCGGCAGGGCCAACGGTCGGCCGCGTGATCTGCGCGGGACACGTGGCCGAGCCAACGGCTAGAAGGGGGCACCGGTCTGTCCGGTGTACACCAGACATGTCCGGTGCGCCAACGGCTCTCAGGCTGCCAACGGTCGACTGTGCCATTTATGGAAGGAAATTGGGCACCGGACAGTGTCCGGTGTGCACCGGACTGTTCGGTGCGCCAGTCGACAGAAGGCAAGATCAGCCTTCCTAGATTGCTCTCAACGGCTCCTAGCTGCCTTGGGGCTATAAAAGGGACCCCTAGGTGCATGGAGAAAACCAAGCATTCCTACAACATTCCTAAGCACCAAGACATCGATTCCGCGTCTTTGATTCTTTGCGATAGCAATTAGAGCTCTAGTTGAGTGGTGAACTCATTGAGTTGTGTTGTGAGCTCTCATTGCGACTTGTGTGCGTGGTGTTGCTGTGATTTCTTGTCTTGAGTGCGTTGCTAATCCCTCCCTTGCTCCGTGCTTCTTTGTGAACTTCAATTGTAAGGGCGAGAGACTCCAAGTTGTGGATATTCCTCGCAAACGGGATTGAGAAAAAGCAAGCAAAACACTGTGGTATTCAAGTGGGTCTTTGGACCGCTTGAGAGGGGTTGATTGCAACCCTCGTCTGTTGGGACGCCACAACGTGGAGTAGGCAAGCGTTGGTCTTGGCCGAACCACGGGATAACCACCGTGCCATCTCTGTGATTGATTTCTTGTGGTTATTGTGTTTTGACTCCTCTCTAGCCACTTGGCATTTACTGTGCTAACACTTAACCAAGTTTTTGTGGCTTAAGTTTTCAAGTTTTACAGGATCACCTATTCACCCCCCTCTAGGTGCTCTCACTTGTCTCTAATGTCAAAGGACCCAAAACTGTTTGGGTACCTAAAATCAAGAACTAAATTTGTTTTGTAGGTTTATGCATCCGGGGGCTCAAGTTGGATCATCGATAGCGGGTGCATGAACCACATGACAGGGGAGAAGAAAATGTTCTCCTCCTACGAGAAAAACCAAGATCCCCAACGAGCTATCACATTCAGGGATGGAAACCAAGGTTTGGTCAAAGGTTTGGGTAAAATAGCTATATCTCCTGACCATTCCATTTCCAATGTTTTTCTTGTAGACTCTTTAGATTACAATTTGCTTTCCGTTTCTCAACTATGCAAAATAGGCTACAACTGTCTATTTACTGATGTAGGTGTCACTGTCTTTAGAAGAAGTGATGATTCAGTAGCATTTAAGGGAGTGTTAGAGGGTCAGCTATACTTAGTTGAATTTAATAGAGCTGAACTCGACACTTGCTTAATTGCTAAGACTAACATGGGCTGGATCTGGCATCGCCGACTAGCACATGTTGGGATGAAGAATCTACCCAAGCTTCTAAAGGGAGAACACATTTTAGGACTAACCAATGTTCATTTTGAGAAAGACAGGATTTGTAGCGCATGCCAAGCAGGGAAGCAAGTTGGCGCTCATCATCCACACAAGAACATCTTGACGACTGACAGGCCACTCGAGCTCCACCACATGGACCTATTCGGCCCGATCGCTTACATCAACATCGGCGGGAGTAAGTACTATCTAGTTATTGTGGATGACTATTCTCGCTTCACTTGGGTGTTCTTTTTACAGGAAAAATCTCAAACCCATGAGACCTTAAAGGGATTCTTGAGACGGGCTCAAAACGAGTTCGGCTTGAGGATCAAGAAAATTAGAAGCGATAATGGGACAGAGTTCAAGAATTCACAAATTGAAGGCTTCCTTGAGGAGGAGGGCATCAAGCATGAGTTCTCTTCTCCCTACACACCACAACAAAATGGTGTAGTGGAGAGGAAGAATAGAACTCTATTGGACATGGCAAGAACCATGCTTGATGAGTACAAGACTTTGGATCGGTTTTGGGCCGAGGCGGTCAACACAGCTTGCTACGCCATCAACCGATTGTATCTACACCGAATCCTCAAGAAGACATCATACGAACTCCTCACCGGTAAAAAGCCCAATGTTTCATATTTTAGAGTCTTTGGTAGCAAATGTTTTATACTTGTTAAAAGAGGTAGAAAGTCCAAATTTGCTCATAAGGCTGTAGAAGGCTTTTTACTAGGATATGATTCAAACACAAGGGCATATAGAGTCTTTAACAAGTCCACTGGACTAGTTGAAGTTTCTTGTGACATTGTATTTGATGAGACTAACGGCTCTCAAGTAGAGCAAGTTGATCTTGATGAATTAGATGATGAAGAGGCTCCGTGCGTAGCACTAAGGAACATGTCCATTGGGGATGTGTGTCCTAAGGAATTCGAAGAGACCATTCAAGCACAAGATCAACCATCCTCCTCCATGCAAGCATCTCCACCAACTCAAGATGAGGATGAGGCTCAAGATGACGAAGAGGAAGATCAAGAAGATGAGCCACCTCAAGATGATGGCAATGATCAAGGGGGAGATGCAATTGATCAAGACAAGGAGGATAAGCAAGTTGCAAGGCCGCCACACCCAAGAGTCCACCAAGCAATCCAACGAGATCACCTCGTCAACACCATCCTCGGCGACATTCATAAGGGGGTAACCACTAGATCTCGTGTTGCACATTTTTGTGAACATTACTCTTTTGTTTCCTCTATTGAGCCACACAGGGTAGAGGAAGCACTTCAAGATTCGGATTGGGTGATGGTGATGCAAGAGGAGCTCAACAACTTCACGAGGAATGAGGTATGGCATTTAGTTCCACGTCCTAACCAAAATGTTGTAGGAACCAAGTGGGTCTTCCACAACAAACAAGACGAGCATGGTGTGGTGACTAGGAACAAAGCCCGACTTGTGGCCAAGGGATATTCACAAGTCGAAGGTTTGGACTTCGGTGAAACCTATGCACCCGTAGCTAGGCTTGAGTCAATTCACATTTTACTTGCCTATGCTACTTACCATGGCTTCAAGCTTTATCAAATGGACGTGAAAAGTGCCTTCCTCAATGGACCCATCAAGGAAGAGGTCTACGTTGAGCAACCTCCTGGCTTTGAAGATAGTGAGTACCCTAATCATGTTTATAGACTCTCTAAGGTGCTTTATGGGCTCAAGCAAGCCCCAAGAGCATGGTATGAATGCCTAAGAGATTTTCTTATTGCTAATGGCTTCAAAGTCAGAAAAGCCGATCCTACTTTATTTACTAAAACACTTGCAAATGATTTGTTTGTATGCCAAATTTATGTTGATGATATTATATTTGGGTCTACTAACAAATCTACATGTGAGGAATTTAGTAGGATCATGACACAGAAATTCGAGATATCAATGATGGGGGAGTTGAAGTATTTTCTAGGATTCCAAGTCAAGCAACTCCAAGAGGGCACCTTCATTAGCCAAACGAAGTACATTCAAGACATTCTAACCAAGTTTGGGATGAAGGATGCCAAGCCCATCAAGACACCCATGGGAACTAATGGGCATCTCGACCTCGACACGGGAGGTAAATCCGTAGATCAAAAGGTATACCGGTCGATGATAGGTTCTTTACTCTATTTATGTGCTTCACGACCGGATATTATGCTTTCGATATGCATGTGTGCAAGATTCCAAGCCGATCCTAAGGAAGCTCACCTTAGGGCCGTAAAACGAATCTTGAGATATCTAGTTTATACTCCTAAGTTTGGCCTTTGGTACCCCAGGGGATCCACATTTGATTTAATTGGTTATTCCGATGCCGATTGGGCAGGGTGCAAAATTAATAGAAAGAGCACATCGGGGACTTGCCAGTTCTTGGGAAGATCTCTGGTGTCTTGGGCTTCAAAGAAGCAAAATTCTGTGGCTCTTTCAACCGCCGAAGCCGAGTATATTGTCACAGGCCATTGTTGCGCGCAATTGCTTTGAATGAGGCAAACCCTTAGGGACTATGGTTACAAATTAACCAAAGTTCCTCTTCTATGTGATAATGAGAGTGCAATCCGCATGGCGGATAATCCCGTTGAGCATAGCCGCACTAAACACATAGCCATTCGGTATCATTTTCTAAGGGATCACCAACAAAAGGGGGATATCGAGATTGCATATGTTAGCACCAAAGAACAATTAGCTGATATCTTTACCAAGCCATTGGATGAACAAACTTTTACCAAACTTAGGCATGAGCTAAATATTCTTGATTCTAGGAACTTTTATTGATGTTCTGCACACATAGCTCATATGTATACCTTTGATCATCTCTTTCATGTGCTATGACTAATGTGTTCTTTCAAGTCCATTTCATGATAACATAGATTGAAAGGGAAAAGGCGTCTTCGGCGAAGACAAGGCTTCCACTCCGCTCCATCGAATCATTCATCCTTCGTCGTCGCTCCGCACAACTCTCCAACTTTGGTATAATCTTCACTCCTTTATTTTTTCGTCCAAAGGGGGAGAGAGTAGTTTAAAGGGCTTATATTTCACTCAAATATCCGTTTTTGGCGATTCATGCCAAAGGGGGAGAGAGTATTAGCCTAAAGCAAAAGGACCGCACCACCACCAATTTCAAAAATATAGTCGTTTATTTGGTATGGAGTCTATTAATTGGTGAAGTTTTTTCAATTGGTATCTTATTTTGATACAATTTCAAATTTGTATACCCTCTTCAAAATTAATATCTAAAACCCTCTTGAACACTAAGAGGAGGTTTTCATTAAGGGGGAGTTTTGTCTAGTCAAAGGAAATGCATTTGAAACAGGGGGAGAAACTTTCAAAACTTGAAAATGCTTCTCAAAATCTTATTCATTTACCTTTGACTATTTGCAAAATAACTTTGAAAAGAATTTCCAAAACATTTTGCAAAAACAAAACATGTGGTGCAAGCGTGGTCCAAAATGTTAATAAGGAGAAAAGACATCCATGCGCATCTAGTAAGTAGTATTTATTGGTTTCATTCCAAGCAACCTTTGCACTAACAATTATGCAAACTAGTTCAATTATGCACTTCTATATTTGCTTTGGTTTGTGTTGGCATCAATCACCAAAAAGGGGGAGATTGAAAGGGAAATAGGCTTACACCTTTTCCTAAATAGATTTTGGTGGTTGAATTGCCCAACACAAATAATTGGACTAACTAGTTTGCTCTAGATTATAAGTTTTACAGGTGCCAAAGGTTCACAATAGACCAATAAAGAGACCAAGAAAGGGTTCAAAAAAAGAGAGCCAAAGATAACTGAAGTGTGCCCTGGTCTGGCGCACCGGACTGTCCAGTGCACCACCGGACAGTGTCCGATGCACCAGGGAACTCGATGCTGAACTCCTCACCTTCGGGAAAATCAGAGGGCGCTCTGCTATAATTCACTGGACCGTCCGGTGAGGCACCGGACAGTGTCCGGTGACACACCGGACTGTCCGGTGTGCCAGCGGAGCAACGACTACTTCAAGCGCAATGGTCGACTGCAACGCATTTAATGCGCGCCTGCGTGCGCAGAAGTCAGAGCACGCGCAGTTGGCGCACCGGACAGTCTACAGGACCTGTCTGGTGCACCACCGGACAGCCCAGAGGCCCCACAAGTCAGAGCTCCAACGGTCAAACCCCAACGGCTGGCTGACGTGGCTGGCGCACCGGACAGTGTCTGGTGGCGCACCGGACTGTCTGGTGCGCCATGCGACAGCAGACTTCCAACGGCCACATTTTGGTGGTTAGGGCTATAAATACCCCAACCACCCCACATTCAATTGGATCCAAGTTTCCAACATTCTACACATTACAAGAGCTATAACATTCAATACAAGACACACCAAAGAGATCAAATCCTCTCCCAAGTCTCTAGTTCAATTCCAATCAATAGTGACTAGTGAGAGAGTGACTTGTGTTCATTTGAGCTCTTGCACTTGGATTGCTTCTTTTCTTTCTCATTCTTTCTTGTGAATCACTCACTTGTAACCGAGGCAAGAGACACCAATTGTGTGGTGGTCCTTGTGGGGACTTAGTGTCCCGTGTGATTGAGAAGAGAAGCTCACTCGGTCTAAGTGACCGTTTGAGAGAGGGAAAGGGTTGAAAGAGACCCGGTCTTTGTGACCACCTCAACGGGGAGTAGGTTTGCAAGAACCGAACCTCGGTAAAACAAATCCTTGTGTCTCATTCTTTATTCGCTTGCAATTTGTTTTCACCCTCTCTCTCGGACTCGATTATATTTCTAATGCTAACCCGACTTGTAGTTGTGATTAACTTTGTAAATTTCAGTTTTGCCCTATTCACCCCCCTCTAGGCGACTTTCAATCATCCTCATCTGAGCTGCAACCATTGGGTCAGCTTCGACTGGTGGAGGCGGTGGTGGAGGATCCATCTCTGCTGGTTGTGGTTGGGGTTGTCTATATATCCACCAAGTGTGTTGATTGGAAGGTATATGAATTCCACCACCTTTCCTGGTATTGACCATCTGAGTTAGAAACATATGGTAAGAAAGGATAGTAGACAAGGCAGGTAGTTACAAATCATGTTACTTTGGAGGATTTATTATCTAAGCAGATTAATGTTTTACCTACTAAAGCTAATTCATTACCTTATAGTGTACATGCTAAGATGTCCGTCTATACTATTTCAATCAATCAAAGAAGCAAATCAAGCATTGATCATCAGAACAATCAACCAACATTTTTAATAGAGAAAATAATTTTAATTTTGTCTTAGGTTCCCTATCTCTTAAAATATCATAGGTGTAGGATTTCAAGGTGTGAAATCTATTTTGTCTTAGAATAGAAAAGGTAAGAATGATCAGAGTGGAACAGTAGAAGGTGAGACAGGATCAAGATAAGTATAGAAAGAATCAGAGTAAGGTAAGTAGGTAAGGGTTTGTCCATTTCTATCTAGGTCTCGTCCTATAGTCAACATTTGCTCTGATACCACTTCTATCACACCCAGATTTAAGGAACAAAGCCGGGTGCATCTCATATATGCGCTAGAGAAGACAACACATATAGTAACAGAGTGCATAGAGATAAATGTCATAAATATCATAAAGGTACTTATTACATAGCAGAAGTCTTACAAAAATAAATGATAAAATAAAGCGAACTAAATATTATTCCCTCACGCCACAAAGCTGACTGGTAGACGCCACCTAGATCAAGTCGAAAGCCTCAGTGTTAGGCGGCTCCTCTTCGACCACCTGCTCTTCTCCTGTGGGGGGGGTGTGAGACAACAAGAGTGAGCTCACATTCGATCATAGCTCAACAAGTTGTGGGGAATAATATGCATGAACTCATCAAAGGTGGGAGTTCATGTGAAGTGTAAGGCTGATCAACAAAATAAAGGCTGAAGCTGAGCATTGCTTTTATAAGTTCGTCAAAATTTTATTAGCAATTACTAAGTATAAGTAAATACCAGACCTTAATAATAAATAAAGAAAAGTAATAAATAAATAATCCAAATGCGATGCAAATGACAAATTGAGTTTTAATTCCATAGATTAATCATGTGAGGGTCCGAGCTGCTCATGACCGTGAGCACGGCTAGTATACCAGTTTTACACTCTGCAGAGGTTGCGCATCTTTATCCACAAGTCATGTTACCCATCTGCCAAGAGACGGCCAATCCCATACACCTCTACCGAGGAGGCGAGGTAGGGTAACACTACGAGGCCTTTACAAAGTTCCAGTAGTTTCAGAAAACCTGCTACAGTTTATAGGAAGCTCTAATGCAGGAATCCCTCGCCTGACCGCCATCGTAGCAAAATCAACCCAAGGACCTCCCTACACTGACCACTCCCCTACTGCCCTTGCCCCTTTCAGATAAGGTAGTCATCCACTAGCTTTCCTAATTAATCAACCAAGGGCGTCCCATTAAACCCTTGTGGTAGCACTGTTTTCCCGGGTGGTCGCTCCATGTTCCTATTAACATAATGATCTTAACATGAATAGTTATAATAAATAGAGAATAAAAGTGTAATCATGAATAATGTATCTCCATACCTAAATCCACATAAAGCAATAACAAGTACTACCCAAAAATATTGCAGTGGTAAAACAAGGTATAAAGATAGCCAAAACTGGGGTAACGTATTGGATCCCATCAAAATTAACCTATGCAGATCATTATGAATAATAAGAACATGGCTGGGTAAAAATAAGTGATCAAGGGCACAACTTGCCTTCAATGAGCCCCTACTCAGTAACTTCTACCTGCTGAACCTCAGGATCTACAGTAGCTTGCTCGTCTACTCGCATCAACACAATACATACATAGTATAGCAAAAATTAACATCAAACCAAACATGTAAATAAAATACATAATAAAAATCTACATATTAAAATAAAAACCTAGGAACAAGAATCATTAATTTTGGAGTTATGAATTTTAAGTTATGAATTTCCAAAGGTTTTATGTGCTTGAAATAGGATTAAATGAGAAATAAATTTTCTTACTGTTTTCATGCCAAAACAGAGACACTAAATGATAGACAATAATATTACAAAATTTTAGAAATTAGAATGGATCAATTTGGAGCTAAAATGAATTTAATATGAATTTCCCAAGTTTCTAGAATTGTTTTTGTATTAAGAACTAATTTCTATAATTATTTCTCTATTTTTAATCCTTTCTGGACTGGGCCTCGATTTCTGGTAAACGCAGGGGCCCCGGTGCTAAAAATACTGAGACACAAGAAACAGTCGTAGAGAACAGCGGTTTGGTTTCAAAGTTTGGCGGGGGCTTTTTAGCAAAAATCCCTGGCCGAAGGGGTATGTTTTGACCAGGGCCGCACGATCCTACACCTACGGCTCGGATTAGATCCGCCCGCCCATCAACCGGTAAGCGCTAGCTCCCGTCCGATTGATGATCAACACACCATATTTTAAAGAGCTCAACCCAACCATCGGAACGTCCGATCACGATCTAAGGGCACAAATACTCTTGACCAAAGGGGTATGATGGACTTAATCCTAACCGTCCATTCGCGAATCCGTGGCCGACGACATGTCTTCCCCCCCCCCATTCGACGGCGGCGCATACCTCCCACACGGCGGAGCATCGCCGGAGGGACACCCAATCGTTGACCAGAGCCCCGATTCCTACCCCCAACTCAAGACCTAGGTAGCGGAGCCCCTAGCAAATCACATAGGGCTATCACTTAAGGGGATCGAATGTGCACGGATCCTGCTCATGCTGCGGAGCGGCTCCGCGGTGACAGCTCGCGACGGCGAGCAATCGCTCTCCCACAACTGCACTGACTACTACGATTCTAGGTGTACTGCATTCACAAAGGTAACCGAAGGCTTGGCAAGGGTCCTCACCTTAGTTTGGTGACTGCAGGCGTGTCGTCGACGGTGGTGCGTGGATTGCACGGCGAGGATGGCACACCAGCGAGGAATCCTCAGTGCGCAAGCCGTATACTGCCCCGCAATTCCTCCCGACGACGCCCGCCAACCCAAGCCGAGCCTCCCCGAGTGCACGGTTTGCCCAGGTTCGACGGCAATCGCTGGTGCGCAACCACGGCGGCCGAGCACGGCTCTCTCTCTCTCCCTTCCTTAGCTTCTCATGGGGTGACCTAGAAATCTACGGACGGGGAGGACAGGGAGAACAGAGGGTTGCATCACGATTGTTTTATGGTCTCGGAACTACGCGCTCCCCGGGATGTAGTCGCCCACCTCCGCGATCGATGGCATGAGCGCGACATGCGTGGAGTTCGTCGTGGAGGGGACGGTTCTACCATAGGGGCCCAGAGGTCGGCGACAGAGTGCCTGGGAATGACTGTGCGGCTGACGCAGTGGCCCCACCAGCAGGGGATGACTGCGGGATGAAGGTGCACACGAGCAGAGAAAGAGTCTGACTCGCGGGGCCAGCGCGACAGCGGAACGACACTACGCGAGGGGTATGGGTGCGCGGCTGACAAAGCGGCCCCGCCTGTCGGCGCCATGATGACTGCTGAGCTGTGCGAGGTAAAGAAGAGGAAGTGGGCTAGAAGTGAGAAGGGAGGCCCATTTAGGTTAGTTTTTGTTTTATTCTTTTATTTTTCTATTCCTTTTTTCTCTTATTTGAATCTCAATTTAAAACTCAATTTAAATTGAAACTTTCTGACACATCATTTTCTAACTATATTTGTGCAATTAAAAGTAATAAGCTTAAGAATATTTATTTAAATATATTACTTATGTTTCTTCTCTATATTCTTTGTATACAATTTTGAGTATTACAATTAGCCCATGACGGATCAGTTACCGGTGGCAAACTCGGTTACGCCATGGGCAGCGGAGGTGGTGCGGCGAGTGCCAGCAGCACCTCTTTTCGGTGACATTGCGAGGGAAAGTCCGATGTTGTCTACTCAAGCGGGAAGAAAGGATCTAGCCACCATGATTTTGCACCATCCAACGGGAAGAGCATCGGATCTGGAGAGACGACCACCAACTCGTACAAACAAGAGCCGGAGGTGTCTCTTCCGTATCGAGCAATGGGCCAGAGTTGACTCTTGGTGGAGGGTCGACTCCTATATTTTTTTGCAGTTTACCCTCAAACGGTTTAAGAGATGACTTAAGAGACAGAGTTGTACATGTCCTAATAGAATCTTTTAGTTGTCTCTTATACTTAAAAGACAGTGGTGGATCCAGAATTGGATCAAAGGAGGGGCTATAAGTTAAAGCATGTTTGGTGGAGCCACCAGCAGCTATCTTGGGGGTGAGTGCCACGACGACGTCCTCGCAGGCCTGATGTACTAGAGTGCTGCAGAAGGCTTGCCATGGTGCTGCTTGCAGCAGGGGAGAAGCTAGGATTCAAAAATAGAGGGACCAAATTAGATTAAGGAGGACTGTTAGAAGCATTTTTTGCACTATTTACATGAGAATTAGCTAAAAACTAACATGTCCTATAGAATTAGGGAAGCATTAGAGGGGACATTGCTCCCCTGTCCCCCCTGCCATCGCCCATTCGCCCCTGGCTTGCAGCCTGCTCCTTGCGTTGGGTACATGCGCACTGCTAACGGTTAGATGTGCATTGGCCGTGCGCGCTAGCTCATGGCTGCGTCCTGTGTGGTGGCGTGGATTTGCACTGCTGAAGCATGGATGGGGTCCAGCGTGGATGCGCGCACTACCACCTAGCGTGCTGGTGGCATGGATGGAGGCCAAATACATGTGCTGAATGACACGATCAGAAAGAAGGTTGTATCCTATCTTAGTTAACCTTTATAGGATGTATTTATGTTATAATATACTCCTATGTTCCAAAATAGTTGTCATTTCAGCTCTTGGTTTTTATGTTTATATTCAAATAGATGATGATGAATCTAGACACATATATAAAACACATGCATCAATTAAAAATTATATAAACCTACTAAATTCCTAAAATGATGACTACTATTTTAAGATAGATGTAGTATATATTATTAGAACACGTCATAAAATAGGTGTTACGGGGGACGACCGGGGCTGCAGCTCCGGCAGCCCCCCCTCCTAGATCCACCTCTGGAAAGAGAACCGTTTTAGTGTATCTCCTCTATACATGTCCTTAGCTAGGTGATATTTTTACCGTAAGAATGGTCATTGTAGTACGCAAACATGTTAGTGTCGTCGGAAAGCGCGCCTCGTGTCCTCTCGGCGACAGCATGCATCATGTATTCAAATCTCTCCGTTGATGGGGAAAGCCATTAATGTAAACCGCCACATGCTTTCATCAGCGATTAAGGCGTGATGCTGCCTGCCTGCTGAATGATGATGATGACACTTGCAACTTGCTGGACACTTTGGCGTGTAGTAGTAGCTGGCCAAGAGGATCGCCCGGGGTCATGGAATCTGCAGATTCTGTTTGCATCTCCGTCGTTTCTCATAATGGCGTTGGTCAATCATTTTCCCCATCATGGAGCAAGTGAGTCTGCTAAGTTTTGCATCCACCACCCCAGATCCAACTTGTACGTTTCTCCCTGCCGTAGCCGTACAATGGAGTATCATACGTAGTGCGCCGTTTGATCGTCATGTCACTATTTTACGAGGACATAAAACAAAGTTGTTAGCAAGAAAGCGTCTGATCGGTTTAGGCCACGTTCGTTTTTCACGGATTGAAGACCTGAAATGGTTCCTGGCCGAATTGTTTCTCTAATTTATATAAGTTTTGATAAGATAGAATGAATCCTGGTCTAATCCTAGAGAAACGAACGGGCCCTTACATGGACAAGGTCATTGTAGTAGGAATACTTCCTTCCGGTCGCTAAAGTGTGATATGTTTTGACTCAATACCTGGTATATACGGGCTCCAAACGCAACTTTGGCCAGTAACATCATCCAGGTGTCGTTTGGTTCATATATTAATAACGTAATGGGTAACGATAACGTTAAATTATATTTGTTTAAATTCAACCATAATTGATATCACATTAGAAATATGGATACCGGCTTATTCAAACTTGTTACCGCCAGTATTCAAGTGTGAATCATTACCATTTGTCGGGTACCATAATTAGGGGTACCCCAACGCTCCTAATCACGGCTGGTTAACACCCTCAGACCAACTGACGGGTGCGGTTCAAGCCAAGACTTCGTCTATCCGAATGGCGTGATCTTACCCGAGCCCAGCCTCGGGTAGGAACGGTGGTCCCAGACGAATTCACGCCTCGCCCGAGGGCCTCCTCAGGCGGCAGGCGCCCCCTCGGCTCTCCCGAGGCCCGGCTCGGGCAGGCTTCGTCGTGAAGCAACCTTGGCCACACCGCCTCACCAACCGACCGCTTCGCAGGCGCATTAAATACGGGGATGCCTGACGCCGTATCCTGACACACGCGCCTCAGTCGGTCAGGCCGAAGTGACCGCAGTCACTTCGCCCCTCCTCTTTACTGTCCGATATGACAGAAAACAGCGCCGCCCGCTCCGCTCCGACTGCCGTGTCAGCCACCCCGGCAACGACTGACAACAGGTCACGATCAACCACCGAGCTCAAGCCTCGGGCGCCACAGGAAGCTCCGCCTCGCCCGACCTCACGCTCCGGCCTCAGGAGGAGATCTCCGCCTCGCCCGACCCCCGGACTCGGCCTCGACCCCGGTCTTGGGAGGAATCGCGTCCTCGCCCGACCCCGGCCTCGGCCACAAGAGAAGTCTCCGCCTCGACCGACCCTGGCTCGGACTGACCGTGCTGATAGGGGATGCATCATTTCCCTACTCCTAGCCTGCTCAGGCTACAAGGAACAAGACCGACGTCCCATCTGGCTTACCCCGGTGACGGGTAATGATGGTGCCCCACGTGCGCCATGACGCCGGTGGCTCTCAGCCCCTTACGACAGCAAGGAGACGTCAGCAGGGTCCTCGCCGCGCTGCCAGCTGTGCTCCTACAGGACTCAGGCGCTCCTCCGGCGGCCACGCCATCACATGTACAGCGCCCAAGCTCTCCCCCGACGGCCACATTGGCTTGTACACAGGGCTTAGGCACTCCACTGCCGGACACGTTAGCGCATAGCTACACCCCCCGTTGTACACCTGGACTCTCTCCTTGCCTCTACAAAAGGGGAGTCCAAGGCCACCCTGAAAAGAGGGTTCGGGGGGTTCGCGCGAGGGGAAGCGGCGTACGAGCCATCTCTCTCTCTCTCTCTCTCCCTAACGCGACGCGCTTGTAACCCCTATTGCGAGCGGTACCCCTGGTGCAGGATAATACAAGGCTTGTCCCACATCTTGTGTTCCATCCCGCGCCAACCCATCTAGGCAGGGACACGCAGCGACAATTCACTCGTCGGTCTAGGGACCCCCCCGGGGTCGAAACGCCGACACCATTATCATTTACGTTACATTCCATTAACCAAACGACACCCTAGTAATCATCTACTACCACGGTATACCTACGAACATTATTGGAATCTGGCTTTTTTGAGTGCCTAGATCTTTACCGAGTGCTATTTATCGGGCACTCGGCAAAACTTGCTTTGCCGAGTGCCACTATCGGCAAACGACAACACTCGACATAGTCCTGCTCTGCAGTGCGCGAAACTTTTGATATAGAATGACGCTCGACAAATGATTCTTTGTCGAGTGTCAAGCTTTCAGCGAAACGTGATCCTCGGCAAAGGGTTGTCAGCAGCCGTCTATAATAGACGGTTGTTAACTATACGAGTGTCCTCTGACAGACACTTGGCAAATTCATTATTCACCGAATGTCTTTTTCTAGCACTCGACAAAGTATATTTTTATTTTTATTCTTTTTTCACCAATCTTTTTCTACTATGTTCCTACACTATATAGACTTACATGTTCCATTTTGGCACAATTATCAAAGTGTTTGCTATAGCTATTAGATTTAGTTCATTTAATTGAATTTCTTCGGATAATTCAGATTTGAATTGCAGTTCACTCGAAAAATGGAAAACAATGAATAAAAAATGATATTCATGTTATTTAGCATATGCAGAGCCTTGGCACTGCATAATGTCTTGCTCCACCACCTCCATTGTTACCTCCAGCTGACCCTGCTCAATTCTATACTCATGTGAGTATCAAAATTTTAGTCATGCATAATATATATTAATCTAGTCTCACACATGCTGTAACACCCTAAATTTAGGGATATAAAATTTCTTTTTAACTATCTACCAAATTCAGGTGTTACCTCTTGTCTCTCTCTTTAGTCTCTCTCCCTTTCTTTTGATTAGAATTGTCGGCGTTTCGACCCCGGGGGGGGGGTCCCTGGACCGACGAGTAAATTGTCGCTGCGTGTCCCAACCTAGATGGGTCGGCGCGAGACGGAGCACAAGGGGGGAAAACCAGCGAGGGGAAACCGCGGCCTCGTGTTGTCCTGCGCCCAGGGCGAATGCGCTTGCAGTAGGGGGTTACAAGCGTTCGCGAGGGAGAGAGAGAGAGGGCGTGAGACTGCGCGTCAGCCCGTTCTCCCGCACGGCCACCTTTTTTGTACGAGGGCCCTGGACCTTCCTTTTATAGATGTAAGGAGAGGGTCCAGGTGTACAACAGGGGGTGTAGCAGTGTGCTAACGTGTCTAGCTGAGGGGAGCCAGAGCCCTATGTACATGCCGTCGTGGCAGTCGGAGGTGTTGGAGCCCTGTTCATGTGGCATCGTGGCCGTCGGAGGAGCGCTTGAGCCCTATAGAAGCACAGCTATCGGGGCTGTCGGATCCTTGCTGATGTATCCTTGTTTCCGTAGGGGCTGAGAACCGCCGTTGTCATGGAGCACGTGGGGTGCCATCATTACTTATTTTACCGGGGCGAGCCAGATGGGACGCCGGTCTTGTTCCCCGTAGCCTGAGCTAGCGAGGGGTAGGGTAATGATGGCCCCCCTTGTGGCATGGTCGGTCCGAGCCCAAGGTCGGGCGAGGCGGTGGCTCCTCCGAGGTCGAGGCTGAGTCCGAACTCGGGGGTCGGGCGAGGCGGAGACCGTTGTCCGAGGTCGAGGTCGAGTCCGAGCCTTGGGGTCGGGCGAGACGGAGACCGTCGTCCGAGGTCGAGGTTGAGTCCGAGCCCTGGGGTCGGGCGAGGCGGAGATCGTCTTCCGGAGTCGAGGTTGAGTCCGAGCCCTGGGGTCGGGCGAGGCGGAGATCGTCTTCCGGAGTCAAGGTTGAGTCCGAGCCCTGGGGTCGGGCGAGGTGGAGATCGTCTTCCGGAGTCGAGGTTGAGTCCGAGCCCTAGGGTCGGGCGAGGCAGAGATTCCTATGGCGCCTGAGGCTAGACTTGGCTGCTGTCAGCCTCACCCTGGCGGGTGGCACAGCAGTCGGAGCGGCGCAGGCGGTGCTGCTTTCCTGTCAGGTCAGTCAGTGGAGGGGTGAAGTGACTGCAGTCACTTTGGCTTTGTCGACTGGAGAGCACGCGTCAGGATAAGGTGTCAGGCGATCCTTGCATTAAATGCTCCTGCGATCCGGTCGACTGGCGAGGCGATCTGGCCAAGGTTGCTTCTCTGCGAAGCCTGCCCGAGCTGGGCCTCGGGCGAGTCGAAGGTGCGTCCATTGCTTGAGGAGACCCTCGGGCGAGGCGTGAATCTGCCTTGGTCTACTGTTCCTTCCCGAGGCTGGGCTCGGGTGAGGCGAGATCATGTCCCTTGAGTGGATAGGGCCTTTACCGGAATTGCGCCCATCAGGCCTTTGCAGCTTTGTGCTGATGGGGGTTACCAGCTGAGATTAGGAGTCTTGGGGGTACCCCTAATTATGGTCCCTGACAGTAGCCCCCGAGCCTCAAAGGGAGTGTGGGTACTCGCTTGGAGGCTTTGTCGCACTTTTTTGCAAGGGGACCGGCCTTTCTCGGTTGCATTTTGTTTCGGTGGGTGCGTGCGAGCGCACACGCCGGGTGTAGCCCCCGAGGCCTTGGAGGAGTGGTTTGACTCCTTCGAGGTCTTAGTGCCTTTCGTGATGGCTCGGCCGGTCTGGTTGTTCCCTCATGCGAACTGGTCGTTGCCCGGGTGCATAGTCAGGTTCCGAGTTCTCGGGCTAGTATGTTGATGCTGTCAACGGTTTGGCTGGAGCCGGGTTTGCGAGAGCAGCCCCCGAGCCTCTGCACAGGGCGAGAGGACGGTCAAGGGTAGACTCGGCTTTTTTCATACGCCCCTGCGTCGCCTTTCCGCAAGGAGGAGGGGGGAGCGCCATGTTGCCCTCGGAGGGCGCCGAACATGGTGTCTCCAGTGAGTTGCTAACGGGTGATCCAAGTGGACACCCGTGCCCCGTTCGATAAGGGTCGGCTAGTGGCCCAGAGGCGCGCTCCAAAAGTATCTGTAGGTGATTTGCCGGACCCGGTCCCGTTCGATAGGGTCTGAGGACTTGATGCCTCCCTCTGATGGGATTCCGTTACAGAATCGCTCCTGCTGGTCTCGGAAATGTCCTAGGGTACCTTGGGAGCATAGCCCGAGCCTTGGTTATGTATCGAACGTAACCAGAGTCATCCCTCGCTCTGCGTGCTCTGAGGCGGCTGTCGAACCCTTCGGGGGGCCAGCCTACGAACCCCTGATCAGTAGTGGGCGCGGAGCCCTAGTGGCCTGAGGCGGCTGTCGAACCCTTCGGAGGGGCCAGCCTTTGAACCTCTGACCAGTAGTGGGCGCGGAGCCCAAATGCTCTGAGGCGGCTGTCGAACCCTTCCGAGGGGCCAGCCTTCGAACCTCTGATCAGTAGGGGGGCTCGGGGCCCGCTTCCTTCGCGGAGAAGGATCCCTTTCGGAGTATCCCCTTTCCCGGTCCCTGTAGCAAGAGAGAGAAAGGGGAAGAGGAAAAGGATACGAAATTGAACGACGTGGCGCACCTTTTTTGACGCGGTCATTATGGCGGAGGTGAAGCGTCGCCCGCTTCGCCTGCCAAAGGTGTCGCCTGCCCTGCCGCAAAGTTAATGCGACGGGACGAGTGGTTCGCGGGGCAGCCGTTGTGCATGCGCGAGCCGTTCGAGGAACGGAACACGGGCGTGTCGTCTTCACGTCGTGGGAGAGGGCTCTCTCGCTGTTCCAGGAGGGGACGTGAGCCTGCAGATGATTTGACTGCTGCTTCCATCCGCCTGCCGCCGCCATTACTGTCGGCCCACTTCTGGCCATACTGACCGTCGCGCCTTCTCCCGCGACTGACTGACCCGTGACCGGCGTGCCTGGTTGGCAGTGCTGGGCCATGCACAGGGTTGCCTCGAGTCGTGGCACCGGTTCCGTAGTCGAGAAGGCGCGGCGTTGGCGTAAGTGGCACTGCAGTTTTTTGCACGTAGTAACCGGCGCGCCGGTTACATGACGTGTGGGCCTGGGCCTCCATGCTGGATGCGTCGAAGTCGAAAGGATGCACCCCCTTGGTGCAGTTGCATGCCGCCTGCATGGCGGTCCGCCCTTTCACCCGCTGGTTTGGGCGAAGACGGAGGAATGCTTGTAACCGCTGGGCGGTTACACGCTCCGCGCGCGGCGGTTTGGCTTCTTCTGTCCTGGGCCAGCTTGCATGACGCGTGGGGCCCAGCCCCCGTGCCATAGGGGGAGGACCTTGGAGCGTGTTGGTGGAGACTTAGTTCGTGACGGCTGAGGATGCGAGCGGGGAGAGTCACCTTTAAAAAGGGATTGACCTCCTGGGCGGTAGCCATGCCTTCGCACCTCCCTCATGTGTCACGCCCTTCCGCCTTCCGAGCCCCCGGATGGGGAGCGCCCGCGTTGTCTTCGTCTTGTTGTGGAAGGAGCGCAACCTTGTTAAGGTTGGTACCTTTCAGCCATCGCTCGGCTTCAAGGATTTTCGTCGTGCAGCCCGGTTGCGTTCCCCCACCAATGGGCAGTTTGGTGGAGAGAAGCGAGCTGGGCTGCGGCCTCCGCCCCGCCCTCAGCTGGGGAGGAGGGCGAGCTGAGCCGGAGCTTGCCTTCGTGTGGGCTGGCGTCCCGCTCCCTCCTCCAGCTTCTGGGGGTGGAAACCATCCTCTAGCTCTGCGGAGGAGGCATCCTCCAGCCATGCCGGGGAAGGCGGACTGCTGCTACCCAGCCAGGGTGCAGCATTCCGTCATTTGTCCGGGCGACGGTGGCCAGCCGCACCGGGGGGGTCTCACAACACGTCGTTCGCCGCGAGCGCGGTACTCGTGTTCTGGGACGGTCCCATTCTCGTTCTCGTGACGATGACGAGAGTGAGGACCTACCGGTGCGCTTCGGGGCAGCTGGCGCCCGCTGGTGCAGTGTTGGCGGACAGGTGGACGCCGTCGTCGGTGCTGAGGTGGTGGCAACCGGAGAAGTTTTCTCTGCCGATGAGATTGCCAACTACGCCAGCACCCCTGGACCTCTGTCTCCCTGGATTGAATGGCTGGTTCTTGTCCTTGGTGGGCGAGAACTTTTCTGCCGCAGCGTTTGCCCTGAAGCCGTTGCTGCAGCTGTCTTGCCGCCCGGGACGGAGGTCGTTGTCGCTGCTGCAGGAGCGGGCGGCGGTGAGCCGCTTAGAGTTCGTCGTCCCGTGGGCCTCCTGGTATGGAGGTTGTTCATACCCGCTGGAACGGAACTGGAGTCCTGTTTGTAATGGCATCTTGAGTGCCGGCGTATGTTCATTATGGCTGTCGGGGCCTGAACATCTGTGTATTTGGGCGTAAAGCCGTGTTTCTTCCCCATTTCGTGTACCAGGACTCGCCTGTCGGCTAGCTGGACCGCTTAACCAAGTGTGAGTTGCCCTGTGCGGAAGGTGACGAGTGAGGTATCTGTATCCCGGAGGCGTAGGAGTCCCTCGGCTCGGTCGGCCTTGCCGCTCGAGGCTTCTCTTGCTTAGTGAAGGAACCCTCGGCTGCTCTGCGATGAGCCGAAGCCGGAGGCAGCGGTGTCAGCATGGACAGAGGCGGAGTTGGCTGGAGAAGAAACTTCGTCGGCCCGAGAGTAGGGGACTTACCAGGCCGAGGAGGCGTTGTAGTGGCGGCTGGGACCTGGCCAGGTCGTCCACTGGCGGGACCAACCCATGAGTCGGGCTGCCGAGGCCATGAGCCGGGCTGGTGTCCTCGGGGGACAGCTGGCTGAGGCTACGGAGCGGCCGGTCCGGCCGTCTGCTTGGGCCGGGTTCCTGGAGGAGACCCTGGCGGCGATGGCCCAGGTGCGGTGTTGACGTCTTCCTTCACGGTGGAGATCCTTCGACCGTGTTGCTGTCCGAGGCCGGGTCAGATTCCGCCGAAGGTGGAGTCGATGCCGAGGGTGCTGCTGCTCCCCCCTATTGACGTCTGAACCTGCAGGAACAATTTGTCTGTAGTGTGTGTATGTTTTTTGCGGTCGCCGAGGCCCGAACATACCGTCGTTGTGTTGTAAAGCTGCGTTTCTTTTCCCCTTGTTTCGAGTATCAGGACTTGTTCGTCGGTAACAGAATCGTTTATCCGAGCGAGAGTTACTTATCGCAGAAGGTGATGAGTGAGGTATCCGTAACCCAGAGGCGTAGGAGTCCCTTGGCTCGGTCGGCCTTGCTGCTTACGTGTACTCTTACTCGTTCGTAGGATTCTGTTATCGATATAGTCGAGATGACACAAAAAATCGTTTTGGTCGAAAAATTTTCGAGCGCTAAGACTTGTTCGAATAGTGGAATTGCTTATCCGAGCGTGAGTTACTTATCGTAGAAGGTGATGAGTGAGGTATCCATATCCCGGAGGCATAGGAGTCCTTGCCTGCTTACGTGTACTCCGTCATTTTCAGGATTCCACTATCGAAGTAGTCGAAAAGCACGAAAGATGTTCTGGTAGTGTCGGCGTTTCGAGACCGGGGGATCCCTGAGCCGACGAGTGAAGTGTCGCCGCGTGCCCCAGCCCAGATGGGTCGACGCGAGGCCGAGCGCGAAGGGGGGAAAGCGAGGTGGCCAGAGATGGGCATGAGAGAGGTGGAAATCCCGCGGCCTTCGTGTTCGTCCCGCGCCCAGGTCGGGTGCGCTTGTAGTAGGGGGTTACAAGCGTCCACACGGGGGAAGGAGCGAGCGGCCTCACGCGAGCGCCCGTCTTGTCCTCGTCCCCGCGCGGCCAACCCTCTCTAAGAGGGCCCTGGTCCTTCCTTTTATAGGCATAAGAAGAGGATCCAGGTGTACAATGGGGGGGGGGTGTAGCAGAGTGCTACGTGTCTAGCGGAGGAGAGCTAGCGCCCTAAGTACACGCCATCGTGGCGGCCGGAGAGATTTTGGCGCCCGGTGTGTGATATCGTGGCCGTCGGAGGAGCGCTGGAGCCTGGCGGAGGGACAGCTGTCGGGGCCGTCGAGTCCTTGCTGACGTCCTCTTGCTTCCGTAAGGGGGCCGAGAGTCGCCATCGTCAGGGAGCGTGCGGGACGCCATCATCGCCTATCTGGCAGAGCGAGCCAGATGGGACGCCGGTCTTGTTCCCCGTAGCCTGAGTCAGCTTGGAGTAGGGTAATGATGGCGCCTCCTGTTGATGTGGCCGGTCCGCACCCTAGGTTGGGCGATGTGGAGGCTCCTCCGAGGTCGAGGTTGAGTCCGTCTTCCGTGGCCGAGGCCGAGTCCGAGCCCCTGGGTCGGGTGAGGCGGAGTTCGTCGTCTTCTGGGGCTTAGCCCGAGTCCAAGCCCTGGGTCGGGCGGAGCGGAGTTCGCCGTCTTCCGGGGCTTAGCCCGAGTCTGAGCCCTGGGTCGGGCGAAGCGGATTTCGCCGTCTTTTGGGGCTTAGCCCGAGTCCGAGCCCTGGGTCGGGCGGAGCGGAGTTCGCCGTCTTCCGGGGCTTAGCCCAAGTCCGAGCCCTGGGTCGGGCGAAGCGGAGTTTCCCATGGTGTGCGGCCGGGTCCGACTGCCTGTCAGCCTCACTCTGTCAAGTGGCACCGCAGTCGGAGCGGCGCAGGCGGCGCTGTCTTTCTATCAGACTGGTCAGTGGAGCGGCGAAGTGACGGCGGTCACTTCGGCTCTGTCAGCTGAGGGGCGCGTGTCAGGATAAAGGTGTCAGGCCACCTTTGCATTAAATGCTCCTGCGATTTGGTCGGGGTAGCTTCTTGGCGAAGACAGGGCCTCGGGCGAGCCGGGAACGTATTCGCCGCTGGAGGGGGGCCTCGGGCGAGGCGGAGATCCTCCGGGGTCGGCTGCCCTTGTCCGAGGCTAGGCTCGGGCGAGGCGTGATCGAGTCCTTCGAATGGACTGATCCCTGACTTGATCGCACCCATCAGGCCTTTGCAGCTTTATGCTGATGGGGGTTACCAGCTGAGAATTAGGAGCCTTGAGGGTACCCCTAATTATGGTCCCCGATAGTAGCCCCCGAGCCTCGAAGGGAGTGTTAGCACTCGCTTGGAGGCTTTCGTCGCACTTTTTTGCAAGGGGACCAGCCTTTCTCGGTTGCGTTTTTGTTCCGGTGGGTGCGCGCGAGCGCACCCGCCGGGTGTAGCCCCCGAGGCCTCGGAGGAGTGGTTTGACTCCTCCGAGGTCTTAACGCCTCGCGCAATGCTTCGGCTGGTCTGGTCGTTCCCTCATGCGAGTTGGCCGTAGCCCGGGTGTACGGTCGGGTCCCAAGTTCTCGGGCTGGTATGTTGACGCTGTCAACAGTTTGGCCGGAGCCGGGTTTGCGAGAGCAGCCCCCGAGCCTCTGCACAGGGCGAGAGGGCGATCAGGGACAGACTCGACTTTTTTATATACGCCCCTGCGTCGGCTTTCCGCAAGGAGGAGGGGGGAGAGCGCCATGTTGCCCTCGGTGGGCGCCGAACATGGTGTCTCCGGTGAGCTGCAAGCGGGTGATCCGAGCGGACGCCCGTGCCCCATTCGTTAGGGGTCGGCTAGGGGCCCAGAGGCGCGCCCAAAAGTACCTGCGGGTGATCTGCCGGACCCGGTCCCCTGGCGACGGGGTCCGAGGGCTCGATGCCTCCCTCTGATGAGATTCCGTTACAAGATCGTTCCCGCTGGTCTCGGAAATGTCCTAGGGTACCTCGGGAGCGTAGCCCGAGCCTTGGTTATGTATCGAACGTACCCATGGTCATCCCTCGCTCTGTGTCTGAGGCGGCTGTGAACCCTTCGGGGGCCAGCCTTCGAACCCCTGATCAGTAGTGGGCACGGAGCCCGAGTAGCCTGAGGCGGTCGTTGAACCCTTCCGAGGGGCCGGCCTTCGAACCTCTGACCAGTAGTGGGTGTGGAGCCCACGTGCTCTGAGGCGGCTGTTGAACCCTTCCGAGGGGCCAGCCTTCGAACCTCTGATCAGTAGGGAGGCTCGGAGCCTGGTTCCTTCACAGGGAAGGATCCCTTTCGGGGTATCCCCCTTTCCCGGTCCCTGTTGCAAGAGAGAGAAAGAGGAAAAAAGGAAAAGGATACGAAATCGAACGACGCGGCGTACCTTTTTTGACACGGTCATTATGGCGAAGGCGAAGCGTCGCTCGCTTCTCCTGCCAGAGGCGCTGCCTGTCCCACCGCGGAGTTAATGCGACGAGGCGAGTGGTTCGCAGGGTAGCCGTTGCGCGTGCGCGAGCCGTTCGAGGAACGGAACACGGGCGCGTTGTCTTTATGCCGTGAGAGAGGGTTCTCTTGCTGCCCCAAGATGGGACGTAAGCTTGGCTGACGATGTGACCGCTGCTCCTGCCCGCCTGCCACCGCCATTACTGCCGGCCCGTTTTCGGCCGCATTGACCGTCGCGCCAGGCTGGAGCCGCTGGGTCGTGCGCTGGGTCGCCTCGAGTCGCGGTATTGGCTCCGCAGTCGAGGAGGCGCGGTGGTGGCGCAGGTGGCGGTGCAGTTGCATGCACGAAGCATTCGGCGCGCCGGTTGCATGACGCGTGGGTCTGGGCCACCCTACCGGGCGTGTTGGGAGTCGGAGAAGTGCGCCCACTTGGCGCGGTTGCATGCCGCCTGCATGGCTGCCCGCCCTTTTGCCTGCTGGTCTGGGCAAAAGTGGAGAGCCACTTGTAACCGCTGGGCGGTTGCACGCACCGCGCGCGGCGGTTTGGCCTCTTCTGCCCTGGGCCGGCTTGCATGACGTGTGGGACCCAGCCCCCGCGCAGTAGGGGAGGACCTTGGAGCGTGTTGGAGAAGACTCAGCCCACGACGGCTGGGGACGCAAGTAGGGAGAGTCGCCTTTAAAAGGAGGGTGACCCTCCTGGAAGGCGACCGTGTCTTCGCGCTCCCTTATGCATCGTGTCTTTCCACCTTCCAAGCCCCCGGATGGGGGATATCCGCCGTCTTTCCGCTTCGTCGTTGGAGGAACGCAACTCTGCGGGAGTTGGTACCTTTCAGCCGTCGTTCGGCTTCAAGGATTTTCATCATGCAACCCGACTGCACCCCTCCACCGGCGGTCACCCAAGACGGTGACCTCCAGCCCCTGGATGGGGAGAGGCAAGCCGGGCTGCGATCTTGGTCCCACCCTTAGCCCCAAGGGTGTTCGTCATCCTTGCTGGGGCGGAGTCCGGGCTGAGCCGGAGCTCCACCTCCCACGTGGGCCGGCTGGTCACCTCCTCTTCCAGCTTCTGGTGGTGGAAACCATCCTCCAGCCTTGCGGAGGAGGCGTCCTCCAGCCATGCCGGGGAAGGCGAACTGTTGCTGTCCAGCTAGGATGCAACATTCCGTCCTTCTCCTCGCTTTCGCGGCGAGGACGGGAGTGAGGACATGTCGGTGCGCCATCCGTGCTGATGTGGTGGCAGCCGGAGGAAGCTCCCCCCCATTGAGGCCGTCGGCGCCGCCCACGGCCCGGCCCCCGGCTCTTTGGCTTTGATGTCTGTTTCACGTCCCTTGAGTGGGGACGCGAACGAAAGCCTTCTGGTGGCCGCGCCCGTATTGGGATCATGGCTGTTGCTGTGGGGTCGGAACCGGAGTTCCGTTTGTAATGGCACCTTGAGTGCCGGTGTTTGTTCATTGTGGCTGTCGGGGCCTGAACATGTATGTAAATTCGGCACGGAGCCATGTTTTTTCCTCATTTTCGAGCACTAAGACTCGCCTGTTGGTTGTCTGAACCGCTTCACCAAGCGCGAGTCGCCCCGTGTAAAGGTGACGAGTGAGGTATCCGTATCCCGGAGGCGTAGGAGTCCCTCGGCTCGGCCAGCCTTGTTGTCCGAGGCTTCCCTTGCTTAGTTAGAGGAAAACCCTCAGCCACTCTTCGATGAGCCGAGGCCAGGGGTAGCGGTGCCAGCGCGAACAGAGGCAGAGTCGGCTCGAAAAGAAGACCAGGTCGGCCGGAGCCTGGCCGGGTCGTCCGTTAGTGGGACCGACGCCGGAATCGACCTACCGAGGCCTCGGGCCGGGCTGATGTCCTTGGGGGACAGCTAGCCGAGGCCCCGAGGTGACCGGCCGAGCCGCCTGCTCGAGCCGGATTCTTGGAGAAGACCCTGGCGGCGATGGCCCGGGCTTGGTGATGACGTTGTCCTTCAGAGCGGAGACCCTTGGACCGCGTCGCCGTCCGAGGCTAGGTCGGACCTCGCCAAAGGTGTTGTCGATGCCGAGGGTGCTGCCGCTCCCTTTAGCCGTCAAGATCCGAGCCTACAGGATCGGATTATCTTGTAGCGCGTGTTTTCTACGGCCACCGAGGCCGAAACACACCCTCTCCGTATTGTAAAGCCACGTCTCCTTTCCTCTTGTTTCGAGTATCTAGACTTTTTTATCGGTAACAGAACTGTTTGTGCGAGCGAGAGTTGCTTCTCACGGAAGGTGATGAGTGAGGTATCCGTATCCCGGAGGCGTAGGAGTCCCTCGGCTCGGTCGGCCTTGCCGCTTACGCGCACTCTTACTCGTCCATGGGGTTCTGTTACCGACGCAGTCGAGAAGGCTCGAAGAATCACTCCGGCGGAAGAGCTTCTGAACATGAAGACTTGTTCGGTCCGTGGAATCACTTATCCGAACGTGAGTTACTTATGGCAGAAGGTGATGAGTGAGGTATCCGTATCCCGGAGGCGTAGGAGTCCCTCGGCTCAGTCATCCTTGGCTGCTTACGTGTACTCCGTCGTTTTCAGGATCCACTTTCGAAGTAGTCGAAAAGCACGAAAGACATTCCGGCAGAAAAGATCTTTTTTCGAGGAAAATTTCGACGCAGAGGGGGTTCCCCTCTTTTAGCCCCCGAGGGAGGGTCGGGCTTTGCCGAGGCAAGGCTGACCCTTCCTTGATGACTAAACTTTGCGTGGGAGTGGGGTATATGAACAACTTGAAAACATCTTAAGGGTAGAAGCGACGTAGCTGTTGGATGTTCCAAGCGTTGCTGTAGACCTCGCCTTGACTGTTGGCCAGCTTGTATGTTCCGGGTTTTAGAACTTTGGCGATGACGAATGGCCCCTCCCAGGGGGGCATGAGCTTGTGTCGACCTCGGGCGTCTTGTCGCAGCCGAAGCACCAGGTCGCCCACCTGGAGGTCTCGGGACCGGACCCCTCGGGCGTGGTAGCATCGCATGGACTGCTGGTACCGCGCCGAGTGTAGTAAGGCCTTGTCCCGAGCCTCTTCCAGCTGGTCCAGCGAGTCTTCTCGACTAGCTTGGTTGCTTTGGCCGTCATAGGCCCTTGTCCTTGGGGAACCATTTTCTAGGTCTGTGGGCAAGATGGCCTCGGCCCCATAGACTAGAAAGAACGGCGTGAAGCCCGTGGCTCGGCTCGGTGTCGTTCTCAGGCTCTAGACCACCGAGGGGAGTTCCTTCATCCATCACTTGCCGAACTTGTTGAGGTCGTTGTAAATCCGAGGCTTGAGCCCTTGCAGAATCATGCCGTTGGCATGTTCTACTTGCCCATTCGTCATGGGATGAGCCACGGCGGCCCAGTCTACCCGGATGTGGTGATCCTCGCAGAAGTCCAGGAACTTTCTGCCGGTGAACTGGGTGCTGTTGTCGGTGATGATGGAGTTTGGGACCCCGAAACGATGGATGATGTTGGTGAAGAACGCCACCGCCTGCTCGGACCTGATGCTGTTCAGGGGTCGGACCTCGATCCACTTGGAAAATTTGTCGATGGCGACCAACAGGTGCGTGTAGCCCCTGGGTGCCTTCTGCAAGGGGCCGACGAGGTCCAGACCCCACACAGCAAAAGGCCATGTGATGGGTATCGTCTGCAGAGCCTGAGCGGGCAGGTGGGTCTGCCTTGCATAGAATTGACACCCTTCGCAGGCGCGGACAATTCTAGTGGCGTCGGCCACCGCCGTTGGCCAGTAGAAACCTTGTCGGAAAGCATTTCCGACAAGGGCTCGAGGTGCTGCGTGGTGGCCGCAAGCCCCCGAGTGTATTTCTCGAAGGAGTTCCTGACCTTCGGTGGTGGAGATGCATCGCTGGAGGATGCCTGAAGGGCTGCGGTGGTAGAGCTCCTTCCCTTCTCCCAGTAAGACGAACGACTTGGCGCGCCGCGCCAACCGCCGAGCTTCGGCTCGGTCAAGGGGTAGCTCTCCTTGGTGGAAATATTGCAGATACGGGGTCTGCCAGTTTTGATCAGGCCTGACCCCGCTTTGCTCCCCCTCGACGCGCAGCGTTTCACCCTCGGGGGCCGAGGGTACCTTGGGCCGAACCGAGGGTGCCTTGGGCCGAGCCGAGGGTGCCTCGGACTGTGCCGAGGGTACCTTGGGCTGGGCCGAGGGTGCCTCAGGCTCTGGCGCGTCGTCGATCTTGACAGAGGGTTGATGCAGATCTCGGGAGAAGACGTCCGGGGGAACCGTCGTTTGCCCCGAGGCTATTTTAGCCAGCTCGTCCGCAGTCTCGTTGTAGCGCCGGGCGATGTGGTTGAGCTCAAACCCATAGAACTTGTCTTCCAGGCGTCGAACCTCATCGTAGTAGGCCTCCATCTTTGGATCACGGCAGTGGGAGTTCTTCATGACTTGGTCGATGACGAGCTGCGAGTCACCGCGAGCGTCGAGGCGTCGGACCCCTAGCTCGACAGCAATCCGCAACCCGTTGACCAGAGCCTCGTACTCAGCTACATTGTTGGACGCCGGGAAGTGGAGGCGTAGCACGTAGCATAGGTGCTTCCCGAGGGGCGAGATGAAGAGTAGGCCTGCGCCGGCTCCTATCTTCATCAGCGACCCATCGAAGAACATGGTCCAGAGCTCCGGTTGGATCGGAGTCGTTGGTAGCTGGGTGTCGACCCATTCAGCCACGAAGTCCGCCAAGACCTGGGATTTTATGGCCTTCCGAGGGGCGAACGAGATTGTTTCGCCCATGATTTCCACTGCCCACTTTGCAATCCTACCCGAAGCCTCTCGGCAATGGATGATCTACCCCAGGGGGAAGGATGACACCACAGTTACCGGATGAGACTCGAAGTAGTGTCGCAACTTCCGCCATGTCAGGATCACCGCGTACAGCAGCTTCTGAACTTGTGGGTAGCGGATTTTGGTTTCGGACAGTACCTCGCTGACGAAGTAGACTGGCCTCTGAACGGGCAATGCATGCCCCTCTTCTTGCCTCTCGACCACAATCGCGGCGTTGACCACCTGAGTGGTCGCGGCGACGTAGACCAAGAGGGCTTCTCCGGCAGCTGGGGGCACCAAGATAGGTGCCTTCGTGAGGAGCGCCTTCAAGTTCCCGAGGGCTTCCTCGGCCTCAGGGGTCCAAGTGAAGCGCTCGGCCTTCCTTAAGAGGCGGTACAGGGGTAGACCTCTTTCGCCGAGGCGTGAGATGAAGCGGCTCAGAGCCGCGAGACATCCCATGACCCTCTGTACGCCTTTCAAGTCCTGGATGGGCCCCATGCTGGTGATGGCTGCGATCTTCTCCGGGTTGGCTTCGATGACTCGTTCGGAGACGATGAACCCCAAGAGCATGCCTCGGGGCACCCCAAAGACACACTTTTCGGGATTGAGCTTGACACCTTTCGCCTTGAGACATCGGAATGTCACTTCAAGGTCGGAAAGGAGGTCGGAGGCTTTCCTCGTCTTGACTACGATGTCATCGACGTATGCCTCGACCGTGCGGCCAATGTGCTCGCCGAACACATGGTTCATGCACCGCTGGTACGTCGCGCCTGCATTCCTCAAGCCGAACGGCATGGTGACATAGCAGTACATGCCGAAGGGTGTGATGAAAGAAGTCGCGAGCTGGTCGGACTCTTTCATCCTGATTTGGTGATACCCTGAGTAGGCGTCGAGGAAAGACAGGGTTTCGCACCCAGCAGTGGAATCCACGATCTGATCGATGCGAGGTAGAGGGTAGGGAACCTTCGGACATGCTTTGTTCAGACAAGTGTAGTCTACACACATCCGCCATTTCCCCCCTTTCTTTCTCACAAGCACAGGGTTGGCAAGCCATTCGGGATGGAATACCTCTTTGATGAACCCTGCCGCCATTAGCTTGTGGATCTCCTCGCCTATGGCTCTGCGCTTCTCCTCGTCGAATCGGCGCAGAGGCTGCTTGACGGGTCGGGCTCCAGCCCGGATGTCCAGCGAGCGCTCGGCGACATCCCTCGGTATGCCGGGCATGTCCGAGGGACTCCACGCGAAGACGTCGGCATTCACGCAGAGAAAGTCGACGAGCACTGCTTCCTATTTGGGATTGAGCCCGGAGCCGATCCGGACTTGCTTGGAGGCGTCGCTGCTGGGGTCGAGGGGGACGGACTTAACCGTCTCCACTGGCTCGAAGTTGCCGGCATGACGCTTCACGTCTGGCACCTCCTTAGAGAGGCTCTCCAGGTCGGCGATGAGCGCCTCGGACTCGACGAGGGCCTCGGCGTACTCCACGCACTCCACGTCGCATTCGAACGCGTGTTTGTACGTGGGGCCGACGGTGATGACCCCGTTGGGGCCCGGCATCTTGAGCTTGAGGTAGGTGTAGTTGGGGACGGCCATGAACATCGCGTAGCAGGGCCTCCCCAATACCGCGTGGTAGGTTCCTCGGAACCCGACCACCTCGAACGTCAGGGTCTCCCTTCGGAAGTTGGAGGGTGTTCCGAAGCATACGGGAAGGTCGAGTTGTCCGAGGGGCTAGACGCGCTTCCCGAGAATGATCCCATGGAAAGGCGCAGCGCCCGCCCGGACCGAGGACAGATCGATACGCAGAAGCCCGAGGGTCTCGGCGTAGATGATGTTGACGCTGCTGCCTCCGTCCATGAGGACCTTGGTGAGCCTGACGTCGCCGATGACGGGGTCGACGACGAGCGGGTATTTCCCTAGGCTCGGCACATGGTCGGGGTGGTCGGCTTGGTCGAAGGTGATGGGCTTGTCGGACCAGTCTAGGTAGACTGGCGCCGCCACCTTCACCGAACAGACCTCCCGGCGCTCTTGCTTGCGGTGCCGAGCCAACGCGTTCGCCGCTTGCCCGCCATAGATCATGAAGCAGTCGCGGACCTCGGGGAACTCTCCTGCCTGGTGATCTTCCTTCTTGTCGTCGTCGCGGGCCCTGCCACCCTCCGCGGGTGGCTCGGCCCTGTGGAAGTGGCGCCAAAGCATGACGCACTCCTCAAGGGTGTGCTTGATGGCCCCTGGTGATAGGGGCACGACTCCTTAAGCATCTTGTCGAAGAGGTTGGGACCTCCGGGGGGTTTCCGGGGGTTCTTGTACTCGGCGGCGGCGACAAGGTCTGCGTCGGTGGCGTCGCGTTTCGCTTGCGACTTCTTCTTGCCCTTTTTCTTGGCGCCGCGCTGAGCTGACGCCTCAGGGGCATCTTCCGATGGGCGGCCTTGGGGCTGCTCGTCCTTCCGGAAGATAGCCTTGATCGCCTCTTGGCCGGAGGCGAACTTGGTGGCGATGTCCATCAGCTCGCTCGCCCTGGTGGGGGTCTTGCGACCCAGTTTGCTAACCAGGTCGCGGCAGGTGGTGCTGGCGAGGAACGCGCCGATGACATCCGAGTCGGTGATGTTGGGCAGCTCGGTGCGCTACTTCGAGAATCGCCGGATGTAGTCTCGGAGAGACTCTCCCGGCTGCTGTCGGCAGCTTCGGAGGTCCCAGGAATTCCCGGGGCGCACGTACGTGCCCTGGAAATTGCCGGCGAAAGCTTGTACTAGGTCGTCCCAGTCGGAGATCTGCCCCGGAGGCAGGTGCTCCAACCAGGCGCGAGCGGTGTCGGAGAGGAACAGGGGGAGGTTGCGGATGATGAGGTTGTCATCGTCCGTTCCACCTAGTTGGCAAGCCAGACGGTAGTCCGCGAGCCATAGTTCCGGTCTCGTCTCCCCCGAGTACTTTGTGATAGTAGTCGGGGGTCGGAACCGGGTCAGGAACAACGCCCGTCGTATGGCCCGGCTAAAGGCCTGCGGACCGGGTGGTTCAGGCGAGGGACTCCGATCCTACCCGCTGTCGTAGTGTCCCCCACGCCTGGGGTGGTAGCCTCGGCGCACCCTCTCGTCGAGGTGGGCCTGGTGATCGCGGTGATGGTGCTCGTTGCCGAGGCGACCCGGGGCCGCAGGCGCTGTGTTGCGCGTGCGCCCGGTGCAGACCGAGGCTTCCCGCATGAATCGGGAAGTCGCGGCATGATGTTCCGAGGGGTACCCCTGCCTCTGGGAGGCGGAGCTCTCGGCCCGCCGGACCGCGGCGCCTTCCAGGAGATCCTTGAGCTCTCCCTGGATTCGCCGCCCCTCGGTGGTTGATGGCTCCGGCATCGTGCGGAGGAGCATTTCTGCTGCAGCCAGGTTCTGGCCGACCCCACTGGATGCGGGTGGCGGCCTGACCCTGACATCGTCGGTGATGCGGTGCTGGAAGCCCTAGGGTAGATGATGCATTTCTCCGGCCGGAGGTTGGCCCGCCCATGCCTGCCCGACGTCCCGGTGGATTGGCTCAAGCGCTCCTGCTCCCTCGTCGAGCCTGGCCTGTACCCCGCGGATTTGCTCGAGTTGTGGGTCGTGACCCCCCGTCGGAACGGGGACCACAGCTAGCTCCCGCGGGATGTCAACGCGAGGCATCGGCCTAGGGAGGTCACCGTCCTCCGACATGCCGAGATGGTTGCCTTCGGAGGGACCCCCTAGATCGACGTGGAAACATTCGCAGCTCGGGCCGCAGTCCTCGTCGCCGAGGCTACGGCTACCGTCGGAACAGTCGGAAAGGCAGCAGTCGCATGCGGTCATGAAGCCCCGCATGGCACTGGGGTTGCCAAGTCCGGAGAAATCCCAACAGAAGCTAGGCTCATCGTCTTCCTCGGACCTAGAGGGTCCGTAGATCGAGACGTCCGTCAGCCGGTCCCAAGGTGACCGCATACGAAACCCCAGGGGGTTCGGATTCGCCTCTACGAGGGCGTCCACCAAAGCGGAGCCGCTAGGCGGGTCGAGGATAAATCCGAAAGGCATGGGATGGGAATCGGTCGGTACCTCTTGGTCGACGGGCCGTGATGAGGTCACGTCGGGGACTGACTGCACCGTCGTCTCAGGTACAAGGGCGACACCTAGCAAGCCTTTCGCGAGCGTGCTGGCGTCGTCCGTTTGCTCGGTATTGACGCGTCGCGGGGAGACAGCGCTCGTCTTCGTCTCAAGCGCGAGGCCGGTGCCCGGCGTGCCCCCCGTTGGAGTGCTGGCGTTGTCGACTCGCTCGACGGCCGACGAGGCGCCGCCTCCTGCTTGGCCTTGGTTGCCCCACCTCCTCCTCCTCCGTCGATGGGGAAGAGGAGGGGGCGAGCTCGAAGGTTGTTCTTCCACCACGCGGGGAAGACGTCGTCGATCCCGCCGCCGGCGGGCGGACTGTCGGCCGCCACTGTCGCTGTCGCCCGGCGGTGGAAAGAGTATCATGTCGTAGCTGCCGTCGAGGGACACGAACTCAAGGCTCCCGAAACGGAACACCGTCCTGGGCCGGAGAGGTTGCTGGAGACTACCCATCTGGAGCTTGACGGGAAGCTGTTCATCAACACGCAGCAGGCCCCTACCTGGCGCGCCAACTGTCGGCGTTTCGAGACCGGGGGGTCCCTGAGCCGACGAGTGAAGTGTCGCCGCGTGCCCCAGCCCAGATGGGTCGACGCGAGGCCGAGCACGAAGGGGGGAAAGCGAGGTGGCCAGAGATGGCCGTGAGAGAGGTGGAAATCCCGCGGCCTTCGTGTTCGTCCCGCGCCCAGGTCGGGTGCGCTTGCAGTAGGGGGTTACAAGCGTCCACACGGGGAAGGAGCGAGCGGCCTCACGCGAGCGCCCGTCTCGTCCTCGTCCCCGCGCGGCCAACCCTCTCTAAGAGGGCCCTGGTCCTTCCTTTTATAGGCATAAGGAGAGAATCCAGGTGTACAATGGGGGGTGTAGCAGAGTGCTACGTGTCTAGCGGAGGAGAGCTAGCGCCCTAAGTACACGCCATCGTGGCGGCCGGAGAGATTTTGGCGCCCAGTGTGTGATATCGTGGCCGTCGGAGGAGCGCTGGAGCCTGGCGAAGGGACAGCTGTCGGGGCCGTCGAGTCCTTGCTGACGTCCTCTTGCTTCCGTAAGGGGGCCGAGAGTCGCCATCGTCAGGGAGCGTGCGGGATGTCATCATCGCCTATCTGGCGGAGCGAGCCAGATGGGACGCCGGTCTTGTTCCCCGTAGCCTGAGTCAGCTTGGAGTAGGGTAATGATGGCGCCTCCTGTTGACGTGGCCGGTCCGCGCCCTAGGTTGGGCGATGTGGAGGCTCCTCCGAGGTCGAGGTTGAGTCCGTCTTCCGTGGCCGAGGCCGAGTCCGAGCCCCAGGGTCGGGTGAGGCGGAGTTCGTCGTCTTCTGGGGCTTAGCCCGAGTCCGATCCCTGGGTCGGGCGGAGCGGAGTTCGCCGTCTTCCATGGCTTAGCCCAAGTCCGAGCCCTGGGTCGGGCGGAGCGGAGTTCGCCGTCTTCCGGGGCTTAGCCCAAGTCCGAGCCCTGGGTCGGGCGGAGCAGAGTTCGCCGTCTTCTGGGGCTTAGCCCGAGTCCGAGCCCTGGGTCGGGCGGAGCGGAGTTCGCCGTCTTCCGGGGCTTAGCCCGAGTCCGAGCCCTGGGTCGGGCGGAGCGGAGTTTCCCATGGTGTGCGGTCGGGCCCGACTGCCTATCAGCCTCACTCTGTCAAGTGGCACCGCAGTCGGAGCGGCGCAGGCGGCGCTGTCTTTCTATCAGACTGGTAAGTGGAGCGGCGAAGTGACGGCGGTCACTTCGGCTCTGTCAGCTGAGGGGCACGCGTCAGGATAAAGGTGTCAGGCCACCTTTGCATTAAATGCTCCTGCGATTTGGTCGGGGTAGCTTCTTGGTGAAGACAGGGCCTCGGGCGAGCCGGGAACGTATTCGCCGCTGGAGGGGGGCCTCGGGCGAGGCGGAGATCCTCCGGGGTCGGCTGCCCTTGTCCGAGGCTAGGCTCGGGCGAGGCGTGGTCGAGTCCTTCGAATGGACTGATCCCTGACTTGATCGCACCCATCAGGCCTTTGTAGCTTTATGCTGATGGGGGTTACTAGCTGAGAATTAGGAGCCTTGAGGGTACCCCTAATTATGGTCCCCGATAGGTAGAAAGACTTTTTCCGAGGAAAATTTTGACGTAGAGGGGGTTCCCCCCTTCTAGCCCCCGAGGGAGGGTCGGGCTTTGCTGAGGCAAGGCTGACCCTTCCTTGATGGTTAGACTTTATTTGTGTATGTGAACGAGGTATATGAACGACTTGAAAACATCTTAAGGGTAGAAGCAACGTAGCTGTCAGATGTTCCAAGCGTTGCTGTAGACCTCGCCTTGACTGTTGGCCAGCTTGTAGGTTCCGGGCTTCAGAATCTTGGCGATGATGAACGGCCCTTCCCAGGGAGGCGTGAGCTTATGGTGCCCTCGGGCGTCTTGTCGTAGCCGAAGCACCAAGTCGCCCACCTGGAGGTCTCGGGACCGAACCCCTCGGGCGTGGTAGCGTTGCAGGGACTGCTGATATCTTGCCGAGTGTAGTAGGGCTATGTCCCGAGCCTCTTCCAGCTGGTCCAGTGAGTCTTCTTGGTTTGTCTGGTTGCTTCGGGTGTCTTATGCCCTCGTCCTCGGGGAGCCGTATTCTAAGTCTGTGGGCAAGATAGCCTCAGTCCCATAGACTAGAAAAACCGGTGTGAAGCCCGTGGCTCGGCTTGGCATCGTCCTCAGACTCCAGACCACCGAGGGGAGTTCCTTCATCCACCGCCTGCCGAACTTGTTGAGGTTGTTGTAGATCCTCGGCTTGAGTCCTTGCAGAATCATGCTGTTGGCACGCTCTACCTACCCATTCGTCATGGGGTGAGCTACGGCGGCCCAGTCCACCCGGATGTGGTGGTCCTCACAGAAGTCTAGGAACTTTCTGCCAGTGAACTGGGTGCCGTTGTCGGTGATGATGGAGTTCGGGACCCCGAAGCGATGGATGATGTTGGTGAAGAACGCCACCGCCTGTTCGGACCTGATGTTGTTTAGGGGTCGGACCTCGATCCACTTGGAGAATTTGTCGATGGCGACCATCAGGTGCGTGAAGCCCCCGGGTGCCTTTTGCAAGGGACCGACGAGGTCCAGACCCCACACTGCAAACGGCCAGGTGATGGGTATTGTTTGCAAGGCCTGAGCGGGCAGGTGCGTCTGCCTTGCGTAGAACTGACACCCTTGGCAGGTGCGTACAATTCTAGTGGCATCGGCCACCGCGGTCGGCCAGTAGAAACCCTGTCGGAAGGCGTTTCCCACGAGGGCTCGAGGTGCTGCGTGGTGACCGCAAGCCCTCGAGTGTATTTCTTGCAATAACTTTTGACCTTCGGTGATGGATATGCATCATTGGAGGATGCCTGAGGGGCTGCGGTGGTAGAGCTCCTTTTCATCACCCAGCAAGATGAATGACTTGGCACGCCGCGCCAGTCGCCGAGCTTTGGCTCTGTCGAGGGGTAGCTCTCCTCGGTGGAGATATTGCAAGTATGGGGTCTGCCAGTTTCGATTAGGCATGACCCCATTCCGCTCTTCCTCGACGCACAGTGCCTCACCCTCGAGGGCCAAGGGTGCCTCGGGCGGGGCCGAGGCTGCCTCGGGCTGAGCTGAGGGCACCTCGGGCAGAGCCGAGGCCTTCTCGGGCTCGGGAGTGTCGTCGGTCTTGACAGAGGGTTGATGTAGGTCTCAGGAGAAGACGTCCAGAGGAACCATTGTCCGCCCTGAGGCTATCTTAGCCAGCTCGTCTGCAGTCTCGTTGTATCGTCGAGCGACGTGGTTGAGCTCGAGCCTGTAGAACTTGTCCTCCAGGCGCCGAACCTCGTCGCAGTAGGCTTCCATCTTCGGGTCGCGGCAGTGGGAGTTCTTCATGACTTGGTCGATGACAAGCTGCGAGTCGCCACGAGCGTCGAGGCGCCGGACCCTTAGCTTGATGGTGATGCACAACCCGTTAACCAGAGCCTCATACTCGGCCACGTTGTTGGACGCCGGGAAATGTAAGTGCAGCACGTAGCGGAGGTGCTTCCCGACGGGTGAGATGAAGAGCAGGCCCGCGCCCGCTCCTGTTTTCATCAGCGACTCGTCGAAAAACATAGTCCAGAGTTTCGGTTGGATCGGAGCTGTTGGAAGCTGGGTGTCGACCCATTCAGCCACAAAGTCCTCCAAGACTTGGGACTTGATGGCCTTCCGAGGGGCGAACGAGATTGTCTTGCCCATGATCTCCACCGCCCACTTTGCTATCCTACCCGAGGCCTCTCGGCACTGGATGATCTCCCCCAGGGGGAAGGATGACACCACAGTCACCGGATGAGACTCGAAGTAGTGTCACAACTTTCGCCGTGTCAGAATTACCATGTACAGTAGCTTCTGAATTTGCGGGTAGCGGATTTTGGTCTCGGATAGTACCTCACTGATGAAGTAGACCGGCCTCTGGACGGGCAATGCGTGCCCTTCTTCTCGTCTCTCGACCACGATCGCGGCGCTGACCACCTGAGTGGTAGCGGCGACGTAGATCAAGAGGGCTTCTCCGACAGCGGGGGGCACCAGGATGGGCGCGCTTGTAAGAAGCGCCTTCAAGTTCCCGAGGGCTTCCTCGGCCTCGGGGGTCTAAGTGAAGCGCTCGGTCTTCCTTAAAAGGCGATACAGGGGCAGGCCTCTTTCGCCGAGGCGCGAGATGAAGCAGCTCAGAGCCACAAGGCATCCCATGACCCTCTGTACTCCTTTCAAGTCCTTGATAGGCCCCATGTTGGTGATGGCCACGATTTTCTTCGGGTTGGCCTTGATGCCCCGCTCGGAGACGATGAACCCTAGGAGCATGCCTCGGGGGACTCCGAAGACACACTTCTCGGGATTGAGTTTTACGCCTTTCGCCTTGAGACACTCGAATGTCGTTTCAAGGTCAGAGAGGAGGTCAGAGGCTTTCCTTGTCTTGACTACGATGTCATCGACGTAAGCCTCGACCGTTCAGCCAATGTGCTGTCCGAACACGTGGTTCATGCACCTTTGGTATGTTGCACCCGCATTCCTCAAACCAAATGGCATAGTAATGTAGCAGTACATGCCAAAAGGTGTGATGAAAGAAGTCACGAGCTGGTCGGACTCTTTCATCCTGATTTGGTGATACCCTGAGTAGGCATCGAGGAACGACAGTGTTTCGCACCCAGCAGTGGAATCCACGATTTGATCGATGCGAGGCAGAGGGTAGGGAACCTTCGGACATGCTTTGTTTAGACCAGTGTAGTCTACACACATCCGCCATTTCCCACCTTTCTTTTTCACAAGCACAGGGTTGGCTAGCCATTCGGGATGGAATACCTCTTTGATGAACCCTGCAGCCATCAGCTGTGGATCTCCTCGCCTATGGCTCTGCACTTTTCTTCGTCGAATCGGCGCAGAGGCTGCTTCACGGGTCGGGCTCCAGCTCGGATATCCAGCGAGTGCTTGGCGACTTCCCTCGGTATGCCAGGCATGTCCGAGGGACACCACGCAAAAACCTTGGTGTTAACGTGGAGAAAGTCGACGAGCACTGCTTCCTATTTGGGGTCGAGCTCGGAGCCGATCCGGATCTGCTTGGAGGTGTCGTTGCTTGGATCGAGAGGGACGGACTTAACCGCCTCTTCTAGTTCGAAGTTGCTGGCGTGGCGCTTCGCATCTGGCGCCTCCTTGGGGAGGCTCTCCATGTCGGCGATGAGGGCCTCGGATTCAGCGAGGGCCTCGGCGTACTCCATGCACTCCACGTTGCATTCGTACGCGTGTCGGTATGTGGGGCCGACGGTGATGACCCCGTTGGGGCCCGACATCTTGAGCTTGAGGTAGGTGTAGTTGGGGACGACCATGAACTTGGCATAGCATGGTCTCCCCAGCACTGCGTGGTAGGTTCCTCGGAACCTGACCACCTCGAACATGAGGGTTTCCTTTCGGAAGTTGGAGGGAGTCTCGAAGCAGACGGGCAGATCGAGTTGTCCAAGGGGCTAGACGCGCTTCCAGGGAATGATCCCGTGAAAGGGCACCGCGCCGGCCCGAATCGAGGACAGATCGATCTGCAAGAGCCCAAGGGTGTCGGCGTAGATGATGTTGAGGCTGCTGCCTCCGTCCATGAGGACCTTGGTAAGCCTGACGTTGCCGATAACGGGATCAACAACGAGCGGGTACTTCCCTGGGCTCGGCACGTGATCGGGGTGGTCGCCTTTGTCGAAGGTGATGGGCTTGTCGGACCAGTCTAGGTAGACTGGCGCCGCCACCTTCTCCGAGCAGACCTCCCAGCGCTCTTGCTTGCGGTGCCGAGCCGAGGCGTTCGCCACCTGCCCACCGTAGATCATGAAGCAGTCATGGACCTCGGGGAACTCCTCTGCCTTGTGGGCTTCTTTCTTGTCGTTGTCGGGGGCCCTGCCACCTTCCGCCGGGGGCCCGGCCTTGTGGAAGTAGCGCCAAAGCATGACGCACTCCTCAAGGGTGTGCTTGATGGGACCCTGATGGTAGGGGCACGACTCTTTGAGCATCTTGTCGAACAAGTTGGCGCCTCCGGGAGGCTTCCGAGGGTTCTTGTGCTCAGCGGCAGCGACAAGGTCTGCGTCGGCGGCATCGCGTTTCGCTTGCGACTTCTTCTTGCCCTTCTTCTTCGTGCCGCGCTGAGCGGACGCCTCGGGGACGTCATCCAACTGGCGCCCCTAAGGCTGCTTGTCCTTCCGGAAGATGGCCCCGACCGCCTCCTGACCAGAGGCGAACTTGGTGGCGATGTCCATCAGCTCGCTCGCTCTGGTGGGAGTCTTGCGACCCAGCTTGCTCACCAGGTCGCGGCAAGTGGTGCCGGCGAGGAATGCGCCGATGACATCTGAGTCGGTGATGTTGGGCAGCTCGGTGCACTGCTTCGAGAATCGCTGGATGTAGTCCCGCAGGGATTCTCTCGGCTGCTGGCGGCAGCTTCGGAGATCCCAGGAGTTCCTAGGGCGCACATATGTGCCCTGGAAGTTGCCGGCGAAGGCTTTGACTAGGTCGTCCCAGTTGGAGATCTGCGCAGGAGGCAGATGCTCTAGCCAGGCTCGGGCGGTGTCAGAGAGGAACAGGGGGAGGTTGTGGATGATGAGGTTGTCATCGTCCGTTCCACCCAGCTGGCAGGCCAGCCGGTAGTCCGCGAGCCACAGTTCCGGCCTCGTCTCCCCCGAGTACTTGGTGATGGTAGTCGGGGCCCAGAACCGGGTCGGGAACGGCGCCCGTCGTATGGCCCGGCTGAAAGCTTGCGGACCAGGTGGTTCGGGTGAAGGGCTCCGATCCTCCTCGCTGTCGTAGCGTCCCCCACGCCTGGGGTGGTAGCCTCGGTACACCTTCTCGTCGAGGTGGGCTCGACGGTCGCGATGATGGTGCTCGTTGCCGAGGCGGCCCAGGGCCACAGGCGTTGTGTCCCGCATGCGCCCGGTGTGGACCGAGGCTTCCCGCATGAATCGGGAAGTCACAGCGTGATGCTCTGGGGGGTACCCCTGCCTCCAGGAGGTAGAGCTTTTAGCCCGTCGGACCGCGGCATCCTCCAGGAGATTCTTGAGTTCTCCCTGGGTACGCCGCCCCTCGGTGGTGGATGGTTCCGGCATCGCTCGGAGTAGTATTGCTTCTGCAGCCAGGTTCTGGCCGACCCCACTGGAAGCCGGGGGCAGCCTTGCCCTAGCATTGTCGGTGATGTGGTGCTGGACGTCCTGGGCCAGATGACACGCTTCTTCGGCCGGTGCTCGGCCTACCCGCTCCTGCCCGATGTTCGGCCGGAGCTGCACAAGTTGTCCTGCTCCCTCGTCGAGCCTGGCCTGCATCTCGCGGATTTGCTCGAGCTGTGCGTCCTGACCCCCCGCAGGGACTGGGACCACAGCTAGCTCCCGAAGGATGTCAACGCGAGGTGCAGGCCTAGGGGGATCATCGTCCTCCAGCATACTATGGTGGTTGCCTTCGTCGAGACCCCCTAGATCGATGTGGAAACATTCACGACTTGGGCCATAGTCCTTGTCGCCGAGGCTGCGGCTATCATCGGAGCAATCAGAGAGGCAGTAGTCGCATGCGGTCATGAAGTCCCGCATGGCACTAGGGTTATCGAGCCCAGAGAAATCCCAACCAGAGTCGGGCTCGTCATCTTCCTCGGAACCTGGGGGCCCGTAGGTCGAGACGGCCGTCAATCGGTCCCAGGTTGACCACATATGGTACCCCGGAAGGTTTGGATATGCCTTTATGAAAGCGTCCACCGAAGCGGGGTCGCTTGGTGGGTCGAAGTTGAATCTAAAAGGCACAGGATGGGAAACGGACGGTACCTCTTGATCGGTGGACGGTGACGAAGTCGCGTGGGGGACGGACTGCACCGTTATCTCAGGTACGAGGCTAACGCTCAGTAAGTCCTTCGCGATGGTGCTAGCGTCGTCCGTCTGCTTGGGGTTGGCATGTTGCGGGGAAACGACGCTCGTCTTCGTATCAGACGCGAGGTCAACGCCCGACGTGTCCCCCGCTGGGGCGCCGGCGTCGTCGACTCGCTCGACAGCCGACGAGGCGCCGCCTCCTGCTTGGCCATGATTGCCCCGCCTCCTTCCCCGTCGACGAGGAAGGTGATGGGACAGACTCAGATGCTGTTTTTCTGCCACGCGGGGAAGACGTCGTCGATTCCGCCGCCGGCGGGTCGGCTGACGACCGCCATCGTCGTTGTCGCGCGGCGGAGGAAGGAGTATCATGTCGTAGCTGCCGTCGAGGGACATGAACTCGAGACTCCCGAAACGGAGCTTCGTCCCGGGTTGGAGAGGTCGCTGGAGACTCCCCATCTGGAGCTTGACGGGAAGCTGTTCGTCAACACGCAGCAGTCCCCTACCTGGCGCGCCAACTGTCGCCGTTTCGACCCCGGGGGGTCCCTGGACAGACGAGTAAATTGTCGCTGTGTGTCCCAGCCCAGATGGGTCGGCGCGAGACGGAGCACAAGGGGGGAAAACCAGTGAGGGGAAACCGTTGCCTCGTGTTGTCCTGCGCCCAGGGCGGATGCGCTTGCAGTAGGGGGTTACAAGCGTTCGCGAGGGAGAGAGAGAGAGGGCGTGAGACTGCGCGTCAGCCCATTCTCCCACGCGGCCACCTTTTTTGTACGAGGGCCCTGGACCTTCCTTTTATAGACGTAAGGAGAGGGTCCAGGTGTACAATGGGGGGTGTAGCAGTGTGCTAACGTGTCTAGCTGAGGGGAGCCAGAGCCCTATGTACATGTCGTCGTGGCAGTCGGAGAGGTGTTGGAGCCCTGTTCATGTGGCGTCGTGGTCGTCGGAGGAGCGCTTGAGCCCTATAGAAGCACAGCTATCGGGGCTATCGGATCCTTGCTGACGTATCCTTGCTTCCGTAGGGGGCTGAGAACCGCTGTCGTCATGGAGCACGTGGGGTGCCATCATTACTTGTTTTACCGGGGCGAGCCAGATGGGATGCCGGTCTTGTTCCCCTAGCCTGAGCTAGCTAGGGGTAGGGTAATGATGGCCCCCCTTGTGGCGTGGTCGGTCCGAGCCCAAGGTCAGGCAAGGCGGTGGCTCCTCCGAGGTCGAGGCTGAGTCCGAACCTGGGGGTCGGGCGAGGCGGAGACCGTTGTCTGAGGGCGAGGTCGAGTCCGAGCCCTGGGGTCGAGCGAGACGGAGACCATCGTCCGAGGTCGAGATTGAGTCCGAGCCCTGGGGTCGGGCGAGGTGGAGATTGTCTTCCGGAGTCGAGGTTGAGTCCAAGCCCTGGGTCGGACGAGGCGGAGATCGTCTTCCGGAGTCGAGGTTGAGTCCGAGCCCTGGGGTCGGGCGAGGCGGAGATCGTCTTCCGGAGTCGAGGTTGAGTCCGAGCCCTGGGGTCGGGCGAGGCGGAGATCGTCTTCCAGAGTCGAGGTTGAGTCCGAGCCCTAGGGTTGGGCGAGGCGGAGATTCCTATGGCGCCCGAGGCTGGACTTGGCTGCTGTCAGCCTCACCCTAGCGGGTGGCACAGCAGTCGGAGCGGCGCAGGCGGCGCTGCTTTCCTATCAGGTCAGTCAGTGGAGGGGCGAAGTGACTGCGGTCACTTCGGCTTTGTCGACTGGAGAGCACGCGTCAGGATAAGGTGTCAGGCGATCCTTGCATTAAATGCTCCTGCGATCCGGTCGGCTGGTGAGGCGATCTGACCAAGGTTGCTTCTCCGCGAAGCCTGCCCGAGCTGGGCCTCGGGCGAGTCGAAGGTGCGTCCGTTGCTTGAGGAGACCCTCGGGCGAGGCGTGAATCTGACTTGGTCTACTGTTCCTTCCTGAGGCTGGGCTCGGGTGAGGCGAGATCGTGTCCCTTGAGTGGACAGGGCCTTTACCGGAATTGCGCCCATCAGGCCTTTGCAGCTTTGTGCTGATGGGGGTTACCAGCGGAGATTAGGAGTCTTGGGGGTACCCCTAATTACGGTCCCCGACAAGAATTAAGTTAATTAGGAGAGGGATTAAATATTTATTTTGTCAAAACCTATGGGAGTCATGAATTATTGCATCATGTTGAGCCTAAGTCTTTTTTGAATTGATGCACATGTTTGAAATGGTTTGAATTTAGATTATAATTGAATTTGAATTGAGTTCAATGGAGAAAATAAAAGGAAAATGAATTGGAAATTCGGAAGGAAATAGAAAAGCCAAAGGAGCCCAGCTGCCCCCCATTCCGGCCTTTTGGCCCATTTGGCCTGCGACCGCGCGCCCGCCTCACCCCTTCCCCGCCCTCGCCGCCAGGTGGGCCCGCTCTGTCAGCGCAACCGTGTGCCCGCGCGCGCCTTTCAGATCTCACTACCGTGTAGGTCCCGCCTGCCAGGCGCTTCGCTCGCGCGTAGCCGCTTACGGACGGGTCCTACCTGTCCGCTCTTCCCCCCTTTCCTCGCCGCAACCGCTCCCCCGTGCCCGCTGTGCCCACGTTCGCGAGGATCGTGGCCACAATCGCGAGCTGATGCATAACCCCCCCCCCCCGACGATCATCTCCTCCCCCTGCTCGGCTCATTTCACCACATTCCCCAGCCAATTCCTCTCCCCTACGCCCGCCGTGCCGCTCCGAAGTTCGCCGAGGAGCGTTGCCGTCCGCGCAATTGCCGAGCCTTGGGACCAGTTCCATCGTCGCCTGTGCAATTGCCGCGCTCGAAGCGCCACCACCCTTTCATCGAGTTGCTCGGTCGAGCTCCACCGAGGGTGAGAACCGCCAATCCCCTTTCCCCTCTTTCTCTCCCCCGTCCCTTCTCCCCTCTCTTCTCTGTTGTCGCTGATATGCGCCTGAGGGCTGTGCCACGCCAAAGAGGCGAGCTCCCCTAGCAATCCCTGCTGACCGATCCGCCCTCGACCCTCACCGTTCGTCGACTATGGTCATGGCGCTACGCGCCATGCGCGTGCAGGAGGAGGACGAAGGTCCTGACACCTGGGACCCTCGAGCCAGCCTCTCCCATGTCGTCGCTCTCGCTCTCCCCTCCGAGCCTCTGACGAGTAGACCCCACCCGCTAGGTTGCGCACGTGCCCCACCCTTCGCCACTGACCAGTGGAGCCTCATGGCCCCACGCATCAGCATCGCGCGCCCCGCACCGGAACCGTCACTGGTCAGCGGGCCCCGTTCCGTTGGGGCCCTTCTGTCAGTCCGACCCATGCGCAAGCCACCCACCAGACCTGCTGACTCGTGGGTTCGATGCGTCAGCGACTCGCCTCGCCCTGGGTCCACATATCAGGCGCCCGCGTTCCGCACGCCCGCACCCTCGCTCGTTGTTTCTAATCTGGACCGTTGATCGGAGATCGGACGGTCAGTATAGCCTCAGACCCCTTCGCGTGTATTTTTGTTAAAGAGACCCCCGGCTTGTTAGTAATCAACGCACTGTCCTTTAGTTTACGCGCATACCCCTAGTTTCTTGTAAACGACCCCTGACCTTAATTAATCACAGATTTGGACCAAGTTTTGTATTTTAAACTTCAAAATTGGTTTATTTCATACCTTTTTCATATGAACTCCAAATTGAGTGATTCAAATTGCAAAATGTTCATAGGATTATTCTTTGTCCAAATAAATTATGATCATTCACTGTCTGTGCACTTCAATTTTATGCCTAAGCTATAGGTTAGTGTATGTAACAATTTGTTTATGAAATAGGAAAATAAAAAGGAAAACCCTAATGATACTTAGGTATATAACTTTTTGAGACTAATAATATGTCATGTATGAATTTATCCCTGGTATAATTCTGTGTCTCACTAAAATTAGTGGAACTAAATTATGTAATCCATAATATTTAGGGAATCACTAATCTCTAAGTGTACTAATCCACCCTAGCACCTAGGTTTACCTTTTGTGTTTATACTGCTCTGTCAAACTTGTGTTCACTTGATTGCATTTGTTTGGTGTATTGTTCTTTGTCTTTATCCAAATGTATTGAATGCATGATCGCTTTGTTTAGACAACGAGCAGCCCATCGTTCCTGAGTGTGTTGCCGAAGATCTTCCTGAGCAACAACCTAGTGAAGGCAAGTGTCCTCTGACCTATTATGTCCTACATACTTTATAATTCATCGTCCTGCATTACTTTATTGAAACCTAAGGATTGACTAGTCTGTATTTACTTATCCTTGTTTACCTTTTGGGTTATCGTGGTTAGCTTTATGCTATTACTTTAACTTAATCAACGAACATGATGTGAATATTTATGATACGATAATGTTATCCTGATGATGATATTGTGATACTTTAGGGGACTCAGGCTATTTCCTGGGTACCTCTCCGTAAGGACCTGTTCATTGAGTGGCCACCCGAGATAACAGTACAACCATGAGGGTGGAATGGGATGCCCTTAGCTAATTAATTAGAGGAACTTGAGGTGTAGTTGGCTTCACCGTAGGGCCATCAATGGGGTCCGGACACAGTACTTGCTCTGCCGAGGCTGGTTGCCGAGGTTCTTTGATTTGGTTTGTTAGTCACCCTTCCTGTGGGGAGAAGTACTGTGTTTATCAAACTGGAGAAACCTAACAGGCGACTATGACCTATAGGGAATCTTTGTAAAGGTTACGTAGTGAGACCTTGCTAGTGATCAATGGAGTCATGATCTTCGGGCAGAATGGGAATCATGACTTGTGGGTAAAGTGTGCAAACTCTGCAGAGTGTTAGAAACTAGTATATCAGCCGTGCTCATGGTTAAGAGCAGCCTTGGGATCCTCTTTGATTAGAAGAACTTTGGATACTTTCATGATGATGGTTATAATTATGATCTCTAGTATTTCCTCTTGGAGGGAGTACATTTGGGTAATAACTGGGTTTATTACTAAAATTTAGCTCTACTATTCGTAATAAATACTTGACCAACTAAAAGCAACTGCTTAACCTCAACTCCACATACAACTAGTCCACTTTAGTCAAATGGGACATTTGTTGAGTACGTTGATGTGTACTCACCCTTACTTTAAAAACCACCCCACCTCAGGTTGCCCCACTGTATTCAGTGCTCAGGAGGAGATGCTGGCAACATGGAGGACTTTGAGGAGTTTCGGGACTACGACGAGTTTTAGTTATATTAGTGGCAAACCCCCAGTCAGCTGCCTGTGAAGGCCTTGTCAGCTACGTTTCGTATTCCACACTTTGATAATGTTAATGACTATGTTATAGACTCTGTGGATGTCTTGGACATCTTGATGTAATAAAGTACCTTTTCGCTATTTACTTTGAGCAATGTGTGATGATGTCCAATTATGTAATCGCTGTGTACGTGAGTTTCTGATCCTGGCACGTACATGGTTCGCATTTGGTTTGCCTTCCAAAACCGGGTGTGACACATGCACTCTCTTCTCTGTGCAGGGACAATCGGCGACATCGAACAACCCTCACGGATTGCCTAGCCCTTCCTCGAACCAGTCTAGCCACCCACCTCGCTGATGACCTCTTAGTGGTGATTGTGAGGCATATGTTTGTCAAACTTGTGATACTTATGTTTGTGTGGGTCCGACAATACTTATGTTTGTGAACTTTGGTCTCAACTTGTGAGATTTGTGGTCGTGATACTTATGTTTGTGATGGTACTTATGTTTGTAAAAACTAATGAAATTTGTGTTTTTGTGAGATATGTGGTCTCTATGATGTATGTGATGATTCTGTGGACTCTATGATGTATATGTAATGATTATGTGATATATGTTTTGTTTGGTTGGTTGGAATATTAAAAACAAATAAAAAGGGGGTTTCTGGTCACTTTGCCGAGTGTTCCACTCGGCAAAGGGACTGGCAAAAGGGCCCACTAGAGCCTTCTTTACCGAGCGCTAGTCCACCAGGCACTCGACAAAGACAGAGACTTTGCTGAGTGCCTCCCGCAGCACTCGGCAAAGAGACAGGCAAAGAGACCTACGGGAGCCTTCTTTGCCGAGCCCTAGTCTAGGAGGCATTCGATAAAAAGGGAGCCTTTGCTGAGTGTCAGGGAGGACACTCAACAAAAGCTCTGTCACCGTCACTTGGTGCCGTGACGACGACTTTTCTTTGCCGAGTGCTCGAAAAAAGTATTCGACAAAGAAGTCGTTGTCGATGTACAGTTCACCGAAATCTCTTTGCCGAGAGTCACACTCAGCAAAGAGTTTGCCAAGTGTTTTCTAGGATAACTACTCGGCAAAGCAGCTATGTCCGGTTGTGAAACCATAACAAAAATTACACACATAATTATGAAGCATCTTTTTTAGATAAATATTAATAAATGCGCACAGAGTTACATGTGATCAAAGTTTGATAGGCTGAATGTACATAATAACACGAAACTTCACTCGGTTGCTTAGTAGAGCAAATAGGTAATTTATGAAAAGTGAACCATGGAAACCACGGTTATTAGGTACTAACTTTGTTCACAGATATTAGATATTTATCGTTGGATAGTTTATTGTTGAACTAAAACACGACAGACAAATAAAAAAGAACAGATTAAGTATTTTTGAAAATGGACAGTTATTGCTCCACTGTCAACGTCAAGATGGTTTGCAGCGACCTGAGGCGAGCTATAGCTACCAATAGGTGGCGTCGAAGGATCTCGATAAAATATAAACCGGTAACTTCACAAGAATGTAATGCGTGCTATGCCTGTGTCTGTGTGGTAGATATGGGTGTCTCTTAGGGATCCTTTTTCGTCTAATGCTTTTTAACGGTGGAGGACACGGGACTAAAATAAAAAGTGGTGTTAGCGTAACAAAAAATAACATATATAACACATGTGTATTAATAAAATATTATGTAACATACCACTAAGTTGCTACATGCTAGCTGTTCGAACCGTATTTGAGCCGGCGGACGGTCCGGCCCTGAGGCCGGACGGTCCGCGGTCCGGACAGTCCGCGCCTGGGGGCCGGACGGTCCGCGCGTGCGCAGAACAGATTAGGGTTCCGAGTTTTGTGTTACGGTTGTTAGCTAAAATCACGGGAAAAGCTCGGAAATTAGTTTGTAAAGGGTCCAGCCCCCCTCCTCTATAAATAGAGAGGTATACGGCCGATTTGTAATGAACAATCGAATCAATACAACTTATATTTCGCATTTTATCCTAGGAGTAGTTCTAGTCTAGTTTAGGTTTAGTCTTCCAATCCCCAAATTCTTCGTCTCTCTTCGGCTCTACGTCGATTAGAGGAGTCTAGGTTGGCCAGCCCGAGCCTAGACACAACCTAGGATCTCTACTCCCCGACGGGGTCCCTCCCGGGAGCGAGATCCAGGCGCTGTCGGCGATCTTCCGCCGTCCCTGCGTACGCGCGGACCGTCCGGCCCCAGGGCGCGGACCGTCCGGACGTCAGGCAGGAGCCCTAGCCGCGCATCAGGCCCCGGACCGTCCGGCCCCAGGCCGCGGACAGTCCGCCCTTGCGCAGAGAGCACCACCGCGCCTCGCACCAGGCCGCGGACCGTCCGGCCCCTGCGCGCGGACCGTCCGCCCCTGTGCAGAGGGCACCGCCACGGTTCTTGTTGAGTGTTTGACGCTCCGAAAAGGCGTCAACATACTTTTTGGCGACTCCGCTGGGATAACACATCTAAGCTCATCAAATCGGCCCTCAATGGCCGGTTCAAAGGATAGCTCCGAAGTTTCCACCAGCAATATCATCACACCGATATGGGAAAATTTGCCGGCTGAAGAACAGCTCCTGTTCGAGGAGCGCCAGGAGCGACTGATCCAAGAAGCAAAGGCGAGGTTCCTGGCCGACTTCAAAGTGGACAGGAACAACAAAGTCGTTCGACATCGAGCGACGGATCCGGCTTCGCTCCAACCCACGCCAGACATCCCCAATGTAAGTAATACAAACGAGCTGCAATCTCTTAAGAATTATGTAGATGAACAGCGCGAACAGATGCAAAATATCATAGGGGTTATGCAAAACGATTGTAGGAGACTAGTACGTGCATTTAATAAATCTAGTATAGCAAATTTTCCTTCACCCGAGGTTGAATTAGGAGATAATACACGTAATACATCGGTTAAAGGTTGTCACGACCAGTCACAACCCCCTTATGGGATGCCGATGGACACGTACCCTGAGCAGACGCAAATCGGCAGCAAATCAGCCGATCTGCACATGCCCGGACCGTCCGCACGTGAGCACGGACCGTCCGGGCCAGCAACAGTCGGGCCTATTTTTAATGAGTTACCTAGATATGCGCCCGAGCCACCACATACGGCACAAAATCTAAACTACCAAGTCGGACCGTCCGCATACAACGACGGACGGTCCGCATATAATCACGGACGGTCCGGGCCAATGTCCGGACAGTCCGCGCATGACCTTTTTGAGGAGGATTGTTACCTGAATCCTCACCCGTCCCAGCGACACGTCCCATCGCGCTATGCAATGCACCAGCCCATTAATTCAAGATCCAGAGCCCAGGAAAGCTTTCCGGCCCCACCTAGAAGGCCGGAAAGAAACGATCAAACATATGAGCCATATAGGGCAAATGGAAATGCACCACGTAGCTCAAACCAATGGGGGGAACGACAACATACTAACATGCAACCAACCCCACCCATGTTTGACCAGAGAGCCGGTGGTCTTGCACCGGCTGCAATTGGTATAGTGAGGGAAGAAATAGCCGGGGCGTTCCGAGATAAGCTCGGAGTAAGCATGATCCCTGGGGGGCAATCATATCGGAAGCCTTATGACAGCCGATTTGATCGCCACCCATACCCACAGGGAACCAGGATACCCGAGTTTGCAAAGTTCTCGGGTGACCAAGGGAAGAGCACGCGTGAGCACATAGGCCAGTTCCTAGCACAATTAGGAGAATTGGCCGACACCGAAGCATTCCGTGTGCGTTTATTTTCATTATCCTTAACAGGGACTGCATTCACATGGTATGCCACGCTCCCTCCTAATTCCATTTTGTCATGGGGAGACTTAGAGCAAAAATTTCATGAACATTTCTTCTCTGGAGATTATGAGCTAGATTTAGTAGACTTAGTGACCCTACGACAAGAAAGGGATGAATCGGTTAGTGATTATATCCGGAGATTCCAGGATACGAGAAACCGATGCTTTCAAATTCATTTAACAGATAAACAACTGGCGGGAATAGCCTTTGATGGATTGCGCTATTATTTAAAAGAGAGATTAGAAGGCATCCAGTTCTTTACTCTAGCACAATTACATCAGAGAGCTTCGGCTTGTGAAAGCCGAAGCAAAGAACTAGTCAGAACGGTTCATCATAATGTCCCTATAGTAGAACACAATCAAAGTAGTTCGGACGATGAACCAAAGAAAGTTTACACTGCCGAAATAGTCTGGCCCGAGCAGGCCAAATCTTCGGCTTGCTACTCCTTGCAGTCAGTTCAAAAGGAACGACAGGAGGAGGTTAAGTTTACATTTAATGTCGGCAAATGTGATAAGATATTCGATGAATTACTAAAAAATGGTAACATTAAAATTGATTATATCGTTCCACCTGCCGACGAACTAAAGCGTCGCGCATACTGCAAGTGGCACAACTCATTTTCCCATGCCACCAATGATTGTAATGTGTTCCGACGACAAATTCAATCGGCCATTAATGAGGGACGATTGAAATTTCAGGAGGACACGGAGCCCTTCCCAATGAATGTGATCGACTTTAATGGCAAAAAGGTCCTAATTCGGCCCAACACAGCCGATAAGGGCAAAGACAAAGAAGTCATCATCGGCAACGCACGGGAGGCCGATGGAAACAACAAAATTTCTTGAAGGAAAGTGATGGCCGAGAAGACTCCTGATGGAGGGGAGACACTGAAGGTAACCATCACAAACTCCAGCGCTGGGGGGCAAGCACAGACAAAGGGATATGCGCGAGAACCCATACTACGCATCGCGGACGGTCCGGTGTCTAGGCGCGGACGGTCCGTAACATCACCGGACGGTCCGAAGCGTTCCGACGGACGGTCCGGCAACGTCGAAGAGCCACGGCGACCACGTACCTTCAAACCACGACGACCAGAAATAGGTACGTGGAAAACTAACACGTTCAAGGCAACTGGTCGGTTGGTAAAATCTAGCCCGACCTTTGATCAATTATTGTCTAAATATGTGAAAAAGAAGGCTGGCCCCAGCGACCGGCCACCAAAGGGACCTCGCTTACCCACCCAGGTGCGACGGCAGGTTAGGCCGATTGGACCACCACACCAATCGGAAAGGACGGGAGGTCATAATGTTCAATTAAGACCTAACGTACCTGCATGGACACCTCCACCACCATATCCACCTATGCCATATCCATACACATACATACCTCCACCATATGTCCCAAATCAAATGTGGGGCATGCCACCATACTCATTTGGGATGCCACAGTGCCCCGCTTGGGGGGCACCCCAAACATCTGTATTCAATAGGTTGACACCTCCAGTACAAGACCGATTGAGAGACCCTCAATCCGGTCCACGAGCACATGCCCAGCAAGATTGCCGAACAACTCGGCCCCAAAGGCTGACTAATCCGGCAGGGGGGCATACAGCCACAACCTCCAACAGTACGAAAAAGGAAGATGTCATTAAAATAGGAACGACAGATGTCGTCGTACAACAAAATAACGAAGGGCCGATGATTTTTGGTGAATCGGCCAACACAAACAAAAAAGAAAGTACGACTGTCAATAAAATAGCCGATCCAAAATACTCCATGCCCCGATGGTGCCCATCGGGATTGACACGATCGCAAAAGCGAAAATTACAGCGCCTTAGGGCAAAGGAGAATCAGGAGAAGGAGGCGGAAAAAATATTCAATGACACACATCCGCAATATCCGCCACCACAAAAGAGATGGAGACCAAAGGCCGTTGAGGAAAATCAAACGGCCATAAAGACAGAAAATAAAACAGCAATTGTGCAGCTCTTTGCAGGTACAGCAGACAGTCCGACTATAAAGACCGGACCAACCGTACAGGGCACGGACCGTCCGACCCCTGAGGCCGACTCATCTGCAATAAACCATGACACCTCCGACGACGTACCGACGCCCATGGAGGAAGACGACCTGCAAGGAGAAGACCTGGTCGACTACGGAGCTACGCCAGAACACTTAAAGAATTAGGAAGGCAATGTGACGAATTGGTCAGGACCAGTATGACGCTCGGCGATGTTGGGATTGACAGTTTGATCAAATCTAAAGGGATCACGTCCGTTGAGTCAACCATCGAGACCAAGGCCACTGCATACCATCCTAGTAAGTGGCAAGTTGCCTAAGAGAACCGATGTGAGCACATCGAGTTAGTTGCTTTTGGTTCGCCCAGCTCCACCAAAAGGCAGGGGGGCATATGTTCGAACCGTATTTGAGCCGGCGGACGGTCCGGCCCTGAGGCCGGACGGTCCGCGGTCCGGACAGTCCGCGCCTGGGGGCCGGACGGTCCGCGCGTGCGCAGAACAGATTAGGGTTCCGAGTTTTGTGTTACGGTTGTTAGCTAAAATCACGGGAAAAGCTCGGAAATTAGTTTGTAAAGGGTCCAGCCCCCCTCCTCTATAAATAGAGAGGTATACGGCCGATTTGTAATGAACAATCGAATCAATACAACTTATATTTCGCATTTTATCCTAGGAGTAGTTCTAGTCTAGTTTAGGTTTAGTCTTCCAATCCCCAAATTCTTCGTCTCTCTTCGGCTCTACGTCGATTAGAGGAGTCTAGGTCGGCCAGCCCGAGCCTAGACACAACCTAGGATCTCTACTCCCCGACGGGGTCCCTCCCGGGAGCGAGATCCAGGCGCCGTCGGCGATCTTCCGCCGTCCCTGCGTACGCGCGGACCGTCCGGCCCCAGGGCGCGGACCGTCCGGACGTCAGGCAGGAGCCCTAGCCGCGCATCAGGCCGCGGACCGTCCGGCCCCAGGCCGCGGACAGTCCGCCCTTGCGCAGAGAGCACCACCGCGCCTCGCACCAGGCCGCGGACCGTCCGGCCCCTGCGCGCGGACCGTCCGCCCCTGTGCAGAGGGCACCGCCACGGTTCTTGTTGAGTGTTTGACGCTCCGAAAAGGCGTCAACACTAGCCATAAGTAGTAATTCGAGTAGTAGACATTTACTTAAGGCTGAGAACGTTCGTTGATCATATTTTCTAATACAAGTACTCATTTAATAACAAAACTAGATATAAGACACTTTAGCTTTTCTATTGTAACACCCTAAATTTAGGAGTATAAAATTTCTTTCTATTTATCATCCAAATTTTGGTGTTATTCTTCTCTCTCTAGTTTCTCTCTCTCTTTTCCTTTTGAATAGATTTAGCTTAATTAGGGAGGGATTAATTATTTATTTTTGCCAAAACATTATGAGTTATGAAATGTTGCATCATGCTGAGCTTGAATATCCTTTCAATTGTTGCACATTTTGAATTAGTTTAAATTTGAAACTTGGTTTGAATTTAAATTAAAAACCCTAGATAAAAAGAAATAGAAAAGCAATTAGAAATTCCCTGGAAAAAGATAAAACCAATTCAGCCCAAACCGGCCCAGTCCTACCCAGCAGGGCCGCGCGCGCGCCCGCGTCGCCTGACAGGTGGGTCAGCGGCGGTTTTCCTCCGCGCGCGTCCCTTCCCCCTCTCCCTCTGCCTAGTGGGGCCGCTCTGTCAGCGCTAGTTTCTCTCGCACGCGCGCTCTTTTCCCTCTCTGCCTCGCGGGCCTGTCTCGTCAGCTCGCCGAACCGTTTCCCCCACGCCCCTCTTTGAGAGCATCTAGAGGGGGTGAATAGGTGATCCTGCAAAATTCAACACTAAATTCTAACAAGCTTGATCAAAGAGATGTTAGCACGAGTTAATCAAGCCAATGAGGCGAGCTCTTGCGAACCCAGACAATCAAAGAGAGAAGCAACACAAGAGACACGCGATTTTATCCCGTGGTTCGGCCAAGTAACACTTGCCTACTTCCACGTTGTGGCGTCCCTATGGACGAGGGTTGCACTCAACCCGTTTCAAGTGATCCAATGATCAACTTGAATACCACGACTTTTCTTCCTTATATCCTTTTCCCGTTTGCGAGGAATCTCCACAAGTTAGAGCCTCTCGCCCTTACAATGATGATCAAAAAGAAAGCACGGAGTAAAGTTGAGATGAGCAACACAAGACACAAATCGCAGCACACCCACGCACACAAGAGAAGACTCGAGCTCAAATGACAACACAGGGAGTCCTTGACTCGAATAGAGCTCAAATCTCAAACACAACGAAATAAATGCGCGAGAACGAAGTCTGGATGCCTTAGAATGCTTAGTGAATGCTTGGGTAGCTCCTCCATGCGCCTAGGGGTCCCTTTTATAGCCCCAAGGCAGCTAGGAGCCGTTAAAGACCAACAAGGAAGGCTATCCTTGCCTTCTGACGAGTGGCGCACCGAACAGTCACTGTAGACGGTCTGGTGCCGATCTCCTTCCTTTTCTAGCGCAGGTGACCGTTGCAGCTTTGGGCCGGTTGGCGCACCGGACGGTCCGGTGCCCCCCGCCGACCGTTGGAGCGGGCCACGCGTCGCGCGCGGATTGCGCGGTTGACCGTTGCGCTGGCGACCGTTGGCTCACCAGACAGTCTGGTGCACCACCGGACAGTCCAGTGAATTATAGCCGTACGCTGCCAAACTTTTCCCAAGAGCAGCCTATTCACCGGAGTCCAGCCTGGCGCACTGGACACTGTCCGGTGCACCACCGGACAGTCCGGTGTGCCAGACTGAGCTGATCTTCGGCTGCACACAGCCAGTCTTTTGCAATCTGTTTCTTTTCCTGTTTCTAGCACTTAGACAAAATATGTTAGTACTCAAAACAATATACTAAGTCTAGAAACATACCTCATGTCTTGATTTGCACTTTTCTCTTTATTTAGCACATAATAACTTAATCAAATGTGTTGGATACTTAATCACCAAAACATAATAGAAATTGCCCAAGGGCACATTTCCCTTTCAATCTCCCCCTTTTCGGTGATTTATGCCAACACATCCAAAAGCAACCAAAAGAAGGGCAATATCAATGCAAATGAGGACCAAATTGTTTTTGACTCTAATTTAGCATATTTGGATCATTCTTTGCCACCACTTGGTTTGTTTTTGTAAATCAAATTCATTTTCCTATCTCTAAGTCAAACGCACTTGTTTGGGCACAAAGAGAGATAATGCAAGAGTGAAATTGATCAAGTGCCAAAAAACTCCCCTTTTTCCCATAATCATAAATTCTCCCCACAAGAGACCAAATTTTACACTTTTTCCCATAATCATAAATTCTCCCCACAAGAGACCAAATTTTACACTAAGAGTATTTTGGGCAAATCAAATCAAAAGTTCTAACTCTACTATTTTCAAAATTCTCAAGTGGTAGCTGATCCATTTGCTTTGGCCTTAATTTCTCCCCCTTTGGCATTATGCACCAAAACGAGATCAGTATTGGCCCTTTAATCCCATTGCCTCACCAAAAATGTCAATTAAGAGCAAAAAGGCAATAAGAGCATACGGATGAACTTGGAATTAAGTACACTAATACCGGAGTGCAGTGGAAGTCTTTACATGGTCCAAGTTCACCTTTCCCTTTCAATCCACCTTTGAGACTACATCAAGTATACTCAAACAAACGGATTAGTCTCAAAGGGTCAAGTTGTAGCACATCTCCCCCTAAATATGTGCATCACTCAAACATAGACTTGTGAGGTCCGGGGATCCCTTGCACAACTTGAGAACCATCAATAAGCAACAAATTACATAAATGCATGAAGTAACATGATCAAAGGCATAGAACACATGTATGCTATAGATCAATCCAAGTTACGTGAATCTAAGACATTTAGCTCACTACGCAACCTGCAAAACCTTTTCTCATCTAAAGGCTTGGTGTAGATATCGAGCCTTGTTTCGTGTCGCCACCCCGTGCTCGTCTTGCTTGTTGCGGAACACCCACTTGGTTCCCACAACATTTTGCTTGAGACGTGGCACCAGGCTCCAAACTTCGTTCCTCTTGAAGTTGTTGAACTCTTCCTGCATGGTCAACACCCAGTCAGGATCTTGCAAGGCCTCTTCTACCCTGGAAGGCTCAATAGAAGAGACAAACGAGTAATGCTCACAAAAATTAGCTAGACATGAGCGAGTTGTTACTCCCTTGCTTATGTCACCCAGTATCTGATCGACGGGGTGATGTCGTTGGATCGTAGCTCGGACTTGAGTTGGAGGGGCTAGTGGTGCTTCTTCCTCCAAAACTTGTTCTTCTTGTGCTCCCCCTTGATCACACGCCTCTTCTTGAGGAACCTATCCATCATCTTGAGTTGGGGGATGCACCATTGTTGAGGAAGAAGGTTGATCTTGCTCTTGTTGTTCCTGTGGTCGCACATCTCCAATCGCCATGGTGCGTATTGTGGCCATTGGAATATCATCTTCATCTATGTCATCAAGATCAACTTGCTCTTTTGGAGAGCCATTAGTCTCATCAAATACAACGTCGCTAGGGACTTCAACCAAACCCGATGATTTGTTGAAGACCCTATACGCCTTTGTATTTGAGTCATATCCTAGTAAAAACCCTTCTACAGCTTTGGGAGCAAATTTAGAATGTCTACCTTTTTTCACCAAAATGTAGCATTTGCTCCCAAATACACGAAAGTAAGAAACATTGGGTTTGTTACCGGTAAGGAGTTCGTAGGAGGTCTTCTTGAGGAGGCGATGAAGGTAGATCCGGTTTATGGCGTGGCAAGCTGTATTCACAGCTTCCGACCAAAACCGCTCGGGAGTCTTTAACTCTCCAAGCATCGTCCTCGCCATGTCGATAAGCGTCCTGTTCTTCCTCTCTACCACACCATTTTGCTATGGTGTGTAGGGAGCGGAGAACTCGTGCTTGATGCCTTCCTCCTCAAGATACTCCTCCACTTGCAGATTCTTGAACTCGGTCCCGTTGTTGCTTCTTATCTTTTTCACCTTGAGCTCAAATTCGTTTTGAGCCCTCCTTAGAAAGCGCTTTAGGGTCCCTTGGGTTTCTGTTTTATCCGGCAAAAAGAACACCCAAGTGAAGCGGGAAAAATCATCAACAATAACAAGACCATACTTACTTCCCCCGATGCTAAGGTAGGCAACGGGTCCGAAGAGATCCATATGTAGTAGCTCCAGTGGTCTTGATGTTGTCATCACATTCTTGCTGTGATGAGTGCTCCCCACCTGTTTTCCTGCCTGACAAGCTGCACAAGGTCTATCTTTCTCGAAACATACATTTGTTAGTCCTAACACATGTTCTCCCTTTAGAAGTTTGTGAAGGTTCTTCATCCCAACATGTGTTAGACGGCGATGCCACAGCTAGCCCATGCTAGTCTTAGCTATTAAGCATGCATCTAGATCGGCCTCCTCTTTCGAAAAATCAACTAAGTAGAGTTTGCCGTCTAGTACACCCTTAAACGCTAATGAACCATCACTCCTTCTAAAGACAGATACATCTATGTTGGTAAATAGACAATTATAGCCCATATTACATAATTGACTCACAGACAATAAGTTGTACCTGAGCGATTCAACTAAGAACACATTGGATATAGAATGCTCGGATGAAATGGTTATCTTCCCCAATCCTTTAACCTTTCCTTGGTTCCCATCTCCAAAGATGATCGAATCCTAGGAATCCTTGTTCTTGACGTAGGAGGTGAACATCTTCTTCTGTCCCATCATGTGGTTTGTGCATCCACTGTCGATAATCCAGCCTGAGCCCCCAGATGCATAAACCTGCAAGGCAATTTACACTTGGGTTTTAGGTACCCAACTCTTGTTGGGTCCAACAAGGTTAGTCACAATAGCCTTTGGAATCCAAATACAAGTCTTATCTCCCTTGCATTTGGATCCCAACTTTCTAGCAACTACTTTTTCCTTCTTACATAAAAGAGCAAATGAAGTATTGCAAGCATGGTAAATGATAGTAGATTCATTGCACATTTTCCTAGGCACATGATGAGCAACATTACCTTTTCTAGGCCTACTTCTACCATGCACAAAAGTAGAGCTTGAAGCAATCATAGCATGTGAATCAAAAGCATCATGATCATAACTCCTATTATAATTGGAATGACTAGCAATTTTCCTATTATACATGAAAGCATGATTCCTTTGAATGCTACTAGCCATAGGGGCCTTCCCTTTCTCCTTGGCGAGAATGGGAGCCTTTTGGCTTGTTAAGTTCTTGGTTTCCTTTCGAAAACCAAGTCCATCCTTAATAGAGGGGTGTCTACCAATTGTGTAGGCATCCCTGGCAAATTTTAATTTATCAAAATCAATTTTGCAAGTCTTAAGTTGAGCATTAAGACTTGCCACTTCATCATTCAATTTTGTAAAAGCAATAAGATGTCCATTACACGCATTAACATCAAAGTCCTTACATCTATTACAAATACTAACATGCTCTACACATGAATTAGATTTATTAGCTTCCTCTAGCTTAGAATTTAAATCATCATTTAAACTCTTTAAACTAGATACAGTTTCATGGCAAGCAGATAACTCATAAGATAGTATTTCATTCCTTTTAGTTTCTAAAGCAAGAGATTTTTGTACACTAACAAATTTGTCATGTTCTTCATATAAAATGTCCTCTTGCTTATCTAGCAATTTATCTTTTTCATTTAGAGCATCAATTAACTCATTAATTTTATCTACTTTAGCTCTATCTAAACCCTTAAATAAATCAGTATAATCTACTTCATCATCACTAGAATCATCATCGCTTGAAGTAGTATACTTAGGGGTTTCTCGAACACTTACCTTCTTTTCCTTGGACATGAGGCAAGTGTGGCGTTCGTTGGGGAAGAGAGAAGACTTGTTGAAGGCCGAGGCTGCCAGTCCTTCATCATCGGAGTCGGATGAAGAGCAGTTTGAGTCCCATTCTTTGCCAAGGTGCACCTCGCCCTTCGCCTTCTTGTAAACCTTCTTCTTCTCCCTCTTCCCATGCTTTTCTTGTTCCTGGTCATTTTCATTATCGGGGCATTGTGCTATAAAATGACCAGTCTTACCGCATTTGAAGCAGGAGTGCTTCCCCTTTGATTTGTTCTTGTTGGGGTGCTCCTTGTGTCCTTTTAGAGTGGGGCCATCTCTTCTTCGTTTAGCCTAGCAGCTTCAACTTATGCCACCTTGCTTGGTAGTGCCTCCCTGCTGCTTGTTGCTTTGAGGGCAACGGTTTGAGGCTTTGGACGGGTAGTGGACCGTTTAGAGCATCGTCCACATATCGGGCCTCCTTCACCATCATGCGCCCGCTCACAAACTTCCCAAGAATCTCCTCGGGCGTCATCTTGGTGTACCCAGGATTCTCATGAATAAGGTTAACAAGATGGGGGTCAATTACCGTGAATGACCTTAGCATAAGTCGGACGACATCGTGGTCCGTCCATCTTGTGCTTCCATAGCTTCTAATCTTGTTAATCAGGGTCTTGAGCCTGTTCTATGTTTGTGTTGGCTCCTCTCCCCTGATCATCGTGAACCTTCCCAGCTCGCCTTCCACCAACTCCATTTTGGTGATCATGGTGGCGTCGTTCCCCTCATGAGATATCTTGACGGTGTCCCAGATTTGCTTGGCGTTGTCCAAGCCGCTCACCTTGTTGTACTCATCCCTGCACAAAGATGCTAGCAAGACAGTGGTAGCTTGTGCATTCTTATGAATTTGCTCGTTAATAAACACAGGGTTATCCGTACTATCAAAATGCATTCCATTTTCAACTATCTCCCAAATACTAGGATGGAGAGAAAATAAGTGACTACGCATTTTGTGACTCTAAAAAGAGTAGTCTTCTCCATCAAAATGTGGAGGTTTACCAAGTGGAATTGATAGCAAATGAGCATTAGAATTGAATGGAATACGAGAATAATCAAATGAATAGTTTTGATTAACCGGTTTCTTTTTAGACGAGTCATCGTCGTCGTCGTCTCTTGGTGAAGAAGAAGATTCATCGCTGTCGTAGTAGACGATCTTCTTGATGCGCCTCTTCTTCTTACCGTCCTTCTTATTGTGACTCGAGCCAGAGTCAGTGGGCTTGTCATCTCTTGGCTCGTTGAAGATGGACTCCTTCTCCTTGTTGTTGACCACCATTCCCTTTCCCTTAGGATCCATCTCTTCGGGCGATTAGTCCCTTATATGAAGAGAACGACTCTGATGCCAATTGAGAGCACCTAGAGGGGGGTGAATAGGTGATCCTACAAAATTCAACACTAAATTCCAACAAGCTTGATCTAAGAGATGTTAGCACGAGTTAATCAAGTCAATGAGGCGAGCTCTTGCGAACCCAGACAATCAAAGAGAGAAGCAACACAAGAGACATGCGATTTTATCCCGTGGTTCGGCCAAGTAACACTTGCCTACTTCCACGTTGTGGCATCCCTATGGACGAGGGTTGCACTCAACCCCTTTCAAGTGATCCAATGATCAACTTGAATACCACGGCTTTTCTTCCTTATATCCTTTTCCCGTTTGCGAGGAATCTCCACAAGTTAGAGCCTCTCGCCCTTACAATGATGATCAAAAAGAAAGCACGGAGTAAAGTTGAGATGAGCAACACAAGACATAAATCGCAGCACACCCACGCACACAAGAGAAGACTCGAGCTCAAATGACAACACAGGGAGTCCTTGACTCGAATAGAGCTCAAATCTCAAACACAACGAAACAAATGCGCGGGAACGAAGTCTAGATGCCTTAGGATGCTTAGTGAATGCTTGGGTAGCTCCTCCATGCACCTAGGGGTCCCTTTTATAGCCCCAAGGCAGCTAGGAGCCGTTGAAGACCAACAAGGAAGGCTATCCTTGCCTTCTGTCGAGTGGCGCACCGGACAGTCCGGTGCACCACCGGACAGTCACTGTAGACGGTCCGGTGCCGATCTCCTTCCTTTTCTGGCGCAGGTGACCATTGCAGCTCCGGGCCGGTTGGCATACCAGACACTGTCCGGTGCACACCGAACGGTCTGGTGCCCCCCGCCGACCGTTGGAGCGGGCCATGCGTCGCGCGCGGATTGCGCGGCTGACCGTTGCGCTGGCGACTATTGGCTCACCGGACAGTCCGGTGCACCACCGGACGGTCTGGTGAATTATAGCCGTACGCTGCCAAACTTTTCCCAAGAGCGGCCTGTTCACTGGAGTCCAGCCTGGCGCACCAGACAGTCCGGTGTGCCAGACTGAGCTGATCTTTGGCTGCACACAGCCAGTCCTTTGCAATCCTTTTCTTTTCCTATTTCTAGCACTTAGACAAAATATGTTAGTACTTAAAACAATGTACTAAGTCTAGAAACATACCTCATGTCTTGATTTGCACTTTTCTCTTTATTTAGCACATAAGAACTTAACCAAATGTGTTGGACACTTAATCACCAAAACATAATAGAAATTGCCCAAGGGCACATTTCCCTTTCACTCTCCCTCTTGCTGCGCCGCAAGACCCCCCCTGTTAGCTCCGCCTTCCCCACGACCCGCCGTGGACCAGCACACGCGCAGTCACGCACGTTCGCCAAGATCCTCGGCCACGTCGCCCGCCCACGCCCCCAGCTCCTTTTTGAGCACCGCCCACACTTGCACTCGCTTCCCCGTCCCATTTCACACAGTCTCGCTCTCTCTCGCGCTCTGCCTTCACCGGAGACCCACGTCCGCCGTGCCGGTCACCTAGTCCGCCAAACGTCGTGCCAAGCGACCCTGAGCTTCGCCCCAAGGTGAGACACTCGTTCCCAGGCCCGGTTTCCTCAATTATGCCTTGTTGTCGGCCAATTTCGGCTTCACCGGAGTTCAGTCGCGGTGGTCTGCCATGCCCGCACAGTGATTGGCCGAATTAGTCCAGTCCAGTGCCCTCGCTGAGAGCACCTAGAGGGGGGTGGAATAGGCGATCCTGCAAAATTCAACACTAATAGCACAACCTTGGTTTATAAAAATGTTACTTAGATTATACCAGGTTGCTATAGAGCGAGCTCTTGAGAAGAAATCAATCACAGTGAAAAGCACCATAAGAGACATGATGTTTTATCCAATGGTTTGGCCAATGCTTACTCCACATTGTGGTGACCTCCTTCGGTCAAGGATTGCACTCAATCCCTCTCAAGTGATCCAATGATCAACTTTGAGTACCACGGTTTTCTTTCTCAGTAGACTTTTCCCGTTTGCGAGGAATCTCCACAAATTGGAGCCTCTCGCCCTTACAAAGTTGATCACAAGAGAAGCACAAGAGTAAAGGGGGGAAGCAACACACACAAGAATCAATTCGCAGAAAACACACGCACACAAGCCAATACTTGAGCACAAAACACGGCGCAGGGAGTTCACAACTCAAACGGTGCTCAAATCTCTAACACAACGATCCGAATGTGTGGCGCCGGAGTCTAGGTGTCTTAGGATGTTTAGAGAATGCTTGGTGTACTGCTCAATGCGCCTAGAGGTCCCTTTTATAGCCCCAAGGCAGCTAGGAGCCATTGGAGATCCAATTGGAAGGCAATTCTTGCCTTCTGTCGAGTGGCGCACCAGACAATCCGGTGCACCACCGGACATGAACAGTACCTGTTCAGTGCCCGATCTCCTTCCTTTTCTGGTGAAGCTGACCATTGGGTCTTCGGTCCCCTTAGCGCACCAGACACTGTCCGGTGCACACCGGATAGTCGGTTGCGACCAAGTGACCATTGGCTCGACCACGTGTCGCCTGTTGATCGCGCAGCCGACCGTTGGCCGCGGGCGCTTTTGGCTCACCAGACAGTCCGGTGCACACCAGACAGTCCGGTGAATTTTAGCCGTAGCGCCTTCGCTTTTTCCTGAGAGCGAAGAGTTCATCGCCGGGACAGCCTGGGCACCGGACACTGTCTGGTGCACCACCGGACAGTCCGGTGCGCCACAGGCTGGTGCTGGTTTGGCTGAACTTAGCCAAAACTTCTCCTGTTCGATTCTAGTTTTCTTGGCTATGTTCCTAGCACTTAGAGAGATGTGTTAGTATCCAAAAACAATTTACTAAGTCCAGAAACATAACTTGATTCTTGATTTTGCACTTCACAACCACTTAGCATATATTAACTAAAACCATGTGTTGGGCATCTAATCACCAAAACATTTATTGAAATGGCCCAAGGGCATATTTCCCTTTCAATCTCCCCCTTTTTGGTGATTTATGCCAACACATTAAAAAGCAACCAAAAGTGCAACATTATTCTTAAAAGTGCAAATTTGAAGACCAAATTTTCTTACTCGGTATTTGGCATATTTGGATCACTTTTGCCACCACTTGGTTTATTTTTGTATACCAAATTCTTTTCCCTATCTCTAAGTCAAACACACTCGTTTGGGTAAATAGAGAGATATTTCAAGAGTAAAATTGATCAAGTGCCAAAAACTCCCCCTTTCCCATAATCAAAATTCTCCCCCATACGAGACCAAATTTTGCAGCAAGAGGATTTTGGACAAAATACAAATTCTAACTCTACTATTTTCAAAATCCACAAGTGGTTGGCTGATCCATTTGCTTTGGCCTTAATTTCTCCCCCTTTGGCATTAAGCACCAAAACGGGAAAATTTTTGGCCCCTTAACCTCATTGCCTCACCAAAATGTTAAATAAGAGCAAAAGGCAATGAGAGCATTAGTATGAACTTGGAATAAGATACACGTATACTGGAGTGCAGTGGAAGTCTTTTCTTCGTCCAAGTTCATTTTCCCTTTGAATGTTCCTTCGAGACTACTTCAAGTGCACTCAAACAAACAAGTTAGTCTCAAAGGAGTCAAGTTGTAGCACATCTCCCCCTAAACATGTGCATCATTTGCATAAGGACTCGTGAGGTCTAGGGATGACTTGTACAACTTGAGCACCACAAATAAGCAATAAATGATGTAAATGCTCAAAGTAACATGATAAAAGGCATAGAACACATGTATGCTATAGATCAATCCAAGTTACGCGAATCTAAGACATTTAGCTCACTACGCAACCTGCAAAACCTTTTCTCATCTAAAGGCTTGGTGAAGATATCGACTAGCTGGTTCTCGGTGCTAATATGGTAAATGTCGATATCTCCCCTTTGCTGGTGGTCTCTCAGGAAGTGATGCCGGATGTCTATGTGCTTAGTGCGGCTGTGTTCAACAGGATTATCCGCCAAGTGGATTGCACTCTCATTGTCACATAGGAGTGGGACTTTGCTCAGATTGTAGCCAAAGTCCCGGAGGGTTTGCCTCATCCAAAGTAGTTGCGCGCAACACTGTCCTGCGGCAACGTACTCGGCCTCAGCGGTGGATAGGGCAATGGATGTTTGTTTCTTAGAGCTCCAAGACACCAGGGACCTTCCTAGAAACTGGCACGTCCCTAATGTGCTCTTCCTATCGACCTTGCACCCGACATAGTTGGAATCTGAGTATCTGATTAAGTCAAAGGTAGACCCCTTTGGATACCAGACCCCGAAGCAAGATGTATAAACTAAATATCTAAGAATTCGCTTAACGGCCACAAGGTGACATTCCTTGGGGTCGGATTGAAATCTAGCACACATGCATATGCTCAGCATAATATTCGGTCTACTAGCACAAAGATAAAGTAATGAACCTATCATTGACCGGTATGCCTTTTGATCAGCGGACTTACCTCCTCTATTGAGGTCTAGATGTCCATCAGTTCCCATTGGTGTCTTCGCGGGCTTAGCATCCTTCATCCCAAACCTCTTGAGAAGATCTTGAGTATACTTCGTTTGGGAGATGAAAGTGCCTTCCTTGAGTTGCTTCACTTGAAATCCAAGGAAGTAGTTCAACTCGCCCATCATCAACATCTCAAATTTTTGCATCATTACCCTGCTAAACTCCTCACAAGACTTTTGGTTAGTAGAACCAAATATAATGTCATCGACATATATTTGGCAAACAAAAACATCTCCATCGCAAGTCTTTGTGAAAAGAGTGGGATCAGCTTTCCCAACCTTGAAAGCATTAGCAATTAGAAAATCTCTAAGGCATTCATACCATGCTCTTGGAGCTTGCTTAAGTCCATAGAGCGCCTTAGGGAGTTTATACACATGGTCGGGATACCTTTCATCCTCAAAGCTAGGGGGTTGTTCCATGTATACCTCCTCCTTGATTGGTCCATTTAGGAAGGCGATCTTCACGTCCATTTGGAACAGCTTAAAGGAATGGTGAGCGGCATAGGCTAATAAAATTCGAATTGATTCTAATCTAGCCACAGGAGCGAAAATCTTTTGCCACAAGTCGAGCCTTGTTTCTTGTCACCACTCCATGTTCATCTTGCTTGTTCCAGAACACCCACTTGGTTCCCACAACATTTTGCTTTGGACGTGGCACCAGGCTCCAGACTTCATTTCTTTTGAAGTTGTTGAGCTCTTCCTGCATGGCCAACACCCAGTCCGGATCCTACAAGGCTTCTTCTACCCTGAAAGGCTCAATAGAAGAAACAAACGAGTAATGCTCACAAAAATTTGCTAATCGTGAGCGAGTTGTTACTCCCTTGCTGATGTCACCTAGAATCTGATCCACGGGGTGATTTCTTTGGATCGTCGCTCGGACTTGAGTTGGAGGGGCCTGTGATGCTTCTTCCTCCATAGCCTGTTCTTCCTGTGCTCCCCCTTGATCCTGCCCTTCTTCTTGAGGTACCTATTCATCGTCTTGAGTTGGGGGATGCACCATCATAGAGGAAGATGGTTGATCTTGTTCCTATAGTTCTTGTGGTCGCACATCACCTATCGGCAAAGTTCGCATTGCGGCCGTCGGAACCTCATCTTCATCTACATCATCAAGATCAACTTGCTCTCTTGGAGAGCCATTAGTCTCATCAAATACAACATTGCTAGAGACTTCAACTAATCCTGATGATTTGTTGAAGACCCTATACGCCTTTGTATTTGAGTCATATCCTAGTAAAACCCTTCTACGGCCTTGGGAGCAAATTTTGAATGTCTAATTTCTTCACCAGAATGTAGCATTTGCTCCCAAATACACGGAAATCAGAAACATTAGGTTTGTTACCAGTAAGGAGTTCGTAGGAAGTCTTCTTGAGGAGACAGTGCAAATAGAGCCAGTTTATGGCATGGCAGGCTGTGTTCACAGCTTCCGACCAAAACCGCTCAGGCGTCTTGTACTCTCCAAGCATCGTTCTCGCCATGTCGATTAGCATCCTGTTCTTCCTCTCTACCACACCATTTTGCTGTGGTGTGTAGGGAGCGGAGAACTCATGCTTGCTTCCTTCCTCCTCAAGATGTTCTTTAACCTGTAGATTCTTGAACTCTGACCCATTATCGCTTCTTATCTTCTTCACCTTTAGCTCAAACTCATTTTGAGCTCTCCTTAAGAAGCTGTTGGGGGCCTTCGTCTTCCGAAGGTCCTCAAAAACTCAACTAACAAGTTTTCCAAGTATAATATATTCACAGGGACCTTCAGCCTTGGGATGAAGGTGTACACGATATGAAGGGCACAGTTTGGGAGAAGGATGATCTAGTTCCGAAGCTACGAATGGAGAAGCTTTGGCTTGGCGGTGGAAAATGAAATTGACTTAAAAGGGAAAAGGCTATCTAGACCTTGATGGATTATCCCTTAGTCAAAAGTAAATGTCAAGGGCATGGATGTAATTTTACACAGGTTGTGTCCTGTGCCTATAAATAGATGAACAGTAGCACCGTACTGTTCACGCTGACTTGTAATCACTCGCACGTCACTCTCGGATTTTTCACCTTCTATCAAGACGAAGCTACAAATGTAATTCAATGTCACTAGGTGAGTGCCCGTGCGTTGCAACGGGGACATATAATACGACGGTAATTTATATATAAAATATGTGTATTATATGTCCCTGTTGCCACGACATACATATTATTCGATAAATATTAGTGCATAGTGATGACATTGGTGCCCGTACTTTGTTACAGTTTACACATATACATAGATAGATCGATATTTGTTCAAACACTTATCTTTGGCTTTGCTTAGTGAGTACCAAATTTTCAATGGTTGGTATCAGATATTTTTTATTTTGTAATCAACAAACAACTATACAGATGCAAAATGAATGGTACAAAGTAGTCAAAATTAATAGGCAACATACAAAATAGATGCCTTAGGATATTGTAACTCTTAACCAAAACAGCTGCACAACCTATGGTCCATGATTCCATTAGATGAATCAGGTGTACATTCAAGAAATAAAATCAAGGGATGTTCAGGAACAATGTCTAATAGTAAATTTCGAATTACATGCAAACAAGGAGCTTTAAAACTTCTAAGATGGCATATAGATGGATCGGATATGGCAGCTCATGCTACCGCTTGATCTGCATGGAAGCAATCATGTAGTCCATTCTATTCATTCATTAATATCAGGTTTGCCTGCCCTGAAAAATCCCAAACATGAACCTGGATAAATAAACATTAAGTAAACAACAATAATTGAATTGTATTTCCAAAGTTGAAAATGTGAGCAGCAACATACTGGTTGAGAATCCACACTAAAAATCTTGTTAGCCTGTTTGTAATTCTCAACTGGATTGTCTTGAAGCAGGATTAAAGACAAGTATTATCAAAAGAAGGAATTGATTAAGCCATAAGTGTCATATGCTCTGTACTGGTATACAATGATTGTAGGGCATACCTATAGTGTTTGAGGGGCAAGAGACGAAACTCTACATTTTAGATATATAAAGCAATGATTATTTAGTCCAAACCAGCATATGGATTAATCTTGAGTACTTTCTAATAATCATATAATGCTAATGTACCTCAATAACTGCTTCAGTTAATCATATCTTTTAGTTTACCACTATGTTGTGATAGTTTACAAAGTACAATGTCATCTTATTTCCCCCATAGGTTCTTTTATCATATCTATTGTGCTGGATTTTACTCTGACCCATTAGGAGACAAACAAGTTCGTTCAATGGCATATGACACTTGTATGCTGATAAAATGATTGAACATTCTGTTTGACACATATTTTTGAAGGATGGAGGCGTACATTTGTGCACACTCGTGGCTGTTACTCGGTAGCATATGTATACTAAGAATACATATTAATGTTTGCATATTTAACGAATGGCTCAACCGTAGGTACAATTGAGGAAACACTAATAGTGCTGAAAATAGAACCTTGCAAAAAGTTATACTACATAATCAGAAACTTGTGCATGAACAAGAGGCTGAAACAGAACTTACAGAGCTTGTGAATATAATCGACTCAGTTTTTCGCAGAGCAGTGTTCCTCTCTGAGCATAAATAGAAAGTCAGTGTCAGGACTAAAAGTAAAATGTGTGCTGATATTTAATTAACAAACTGTAGAATAAACAATCTAAACGGTGAGAAAAAGTAAAAAAACTACCTTCATCAATGTCTTCTTTCTTCCCAGCAAAGATCTAAAGCCGCATGGATTTCCTGTATTTTCTCAGCGCTGTCTTCTAATCTTGTTTCTATATAGAGGGGCAATAGCTTAAGTTACCCATCCAAAATGCATTTAGGTTTAACAAGCAATTTAGCTAAAATCAAAACGCAAGATATGCGGACTGCAATTAGTTTTCAAAGTAGCTAACTTATCAAGTGGAGATCACTAATATTTTCACAAAATGCTGAGTTTTGAAATTTCATGAAGTTCATTAGCTAACTGCTATGTTGGTGGCCACGACCACCTTCCTCTTAAAAGGAACCGGTGTAATTATCTTTGACTGAACTTCATTAGGAAGAGCACTATACACATGACAAATTATCAGCTCTAGTATGTCCCCACCGAATGGCTTCATCCTCTCATGGAGAGGCTCACAAGCATGATCGATCTCTTCCTGGCCGGTCAGGAACAATAGGATATCTCCTTCGGGTTCAGTTAGATGGATCTGCAATACCATGATCAGTGCAGCGTCGGTCTCTATCTATTTCAATAAAAAAAGAAAAAGAGAACTTCTCTGCATCAAGAGCGATGATGATGGTTTGACCGTGTGCATAAGGCGGAGTGTTCTAGAAAATAGAAGGTGTGGAAGGCTGTTCTCATTGCAGAGTGCGAAAGAGAACTTGACTCCGTGCAGGTGAATTTATTGCAAGAGAAGCATTAGTCAAGAAATTTGAAGAATCTTATTGAACAGCTCGAAGCTCAAACTGCTTCAAAAATGTCAGAAAAGGCAGAGGAGCATCAGTCAAGAATATGAGTTGTACTTGAAGCTTCTAAGCTCTAGACCCACTCACAGATTTCTTCAGCGTTGCAAATCTCTGAAGAGCACAATAGCATGTGCTCCTTATTCCTGCACCCACATCAGAAAAAGGGTGAACCACTCACAGTTTTTTTCTCTTGTGTTCTTAGGCTCTACTGATTGTTTAGCCAAGCAAATGAGGTTTTACTTTTTAAGGTGATTGAAAACATAAAGGGATCTGCAATCAGCATGGTACAATTTTAACATTACATGATAACAAAGCACCACAATACAAAGGATGAAAGGAAGTAAGATCTAAATGAAAGAACTTAAAGAAGATTTAAGAAAAACAAAACAAAACAAAACATGCAATCAAAACTCTAAAACTCATGAGTCAGTGTTCAGTCATGCTACAGGTAATTACTTCCAGCGGCGGCGCGGCCAGGCTTGGGTTGGAAACAAGGGAGAACACACGGATAGCTTATAAATATTTTTGCCACATAAAAGACATAGAAGCCATTGTTTCTAGGAATGACGCAATATAAAAACATTATTACCAGAACAAATATGTTTTGGTGATGTAGATGTAGGCTCTGGCCTCTTTATAATCTATCAAAAGTTGATGTAGGCTCTGGTTTCTTCCAATCTGCCCATAATGAATAAGAAATATATTACTCGAGCAACAACAAAAATGAACTATCAGAAACCAAACTACCAATAGGGATAAAACAAATTCTAGATCCACATATTTACACTGCCAGAAAACAGTGGCTCTAATATCTCAAAGGCACAAGTTTTTCGGTTATTCAATTATGCACAACCACAAGATCGAGTTCAGAACAATCTAAATAAATAGATAAACTAGCCCTCTAAATTACATACCCATGTTAATAGTAGGAAAAGCAAATTAAGTGAAATTTATTAAGTAGAAAATTAAGAAAATAGAACCGAAACTAATCTTAGAATTGTATGCTCTTCTGAGAAGATTTATACCTTTGATATTTGTCATGCTAAACATAATCAAATAAATGTGTTTTACCTGCTAATGATTCCCTCCGGACAGGAAAACTATGAAGAACACAAAATTTCTTTTTGTTGCTATGACAACCCCTCTCACTTCACTGGCAGTTGCTCCCAATTTCTTGGTCTATTAGTACAACAAGCTCTGCCTCCAATTATCCTGATATGACATTCGTTCTTATCCACACATGCTCATCATGTCTCCTTCCCTCCCGTGGTCAGCCTCAGCCACTGTTGCACAAGCTCGCATGGCACTCTACACTGTCAACCTCGCGACAGTCTCCTCCCCATTGCACGCCCTCTCGTGCAGCCTAGCCCAGTGCCTAGGCCTGCCTTCCCCCCTTCTCGTCAAATAAATAACTCAATTTTATCTTAGATCCGAACTTTGCAACTGTGAAGCAAAACTGCTGCTCAAACAAATCATGCTAGTAGATGGAAAGCCAGAATTTGAATCTTACCGTCATGGGAGAGTGAAGCAGTCTAAAAGGATCACAATGCCCAAGAGGGGGGTGAATTGGGCTTTTCTAAAAATCAACACTAATTAAAATCTAAGCAAGAGCCCAACTTCACCCCAACAACTAGCACTAAGAGAATAATACTAGAAATACAACAATGCTAAGACAATACTTCAAATGCTTGAATTAAGTGCGGAATGTAAAGCAAGGTTTAGAAGACTCCTCCAATTTTTCCCGAGGTATCAAAGAGTCAGCACTCTGCACTAGTCCTAGTTGGAGCACCCGCGCAAGGGTATCGCTCCCCCTTGGTCCTCAAAAGAACCAAGTGCTCACTACGAGATGATCCTTTGCCACTCCGACGCGGTGGATCCCTCACGACCGCTTACAAACTTGAGTCGGGTCACCAACAAGATCTCCACGGTGATCACTGAGCTCCCATCGCCACCAAGCCGTTTAGGTGATGCCGATCACCAAGAGTAACAAGCCATAGACTTTCGCTTGACCAAGAGAAGCCTAATGCAAGTGGTGTGTGCTCTAGGTGGCTCTCGCTAGCGCTAATGAGGTCCAAATGCAGGATTAAGATTCTCTAATCACCTCACTAGGCTTTTGGTGCTTGCAATGCTCTACCAATGTCCAGGAATAAATGTGGGCAGCAAGACATTGAATATGGTGGGTGGAGGGGTATAAATAGCCCTCACCCACCAACTAGCCGTTACAAGCACTGTTCTGCGCATGGGCGCACCGGACAGTCTGGTGCGCCACCAGTGCACCAACGATGCGCCACCGGTGCGCCAACGGTCGACTCCAACGGTTAGTTCTGATAGCTAGTCGTTGGCTGATGGCACACCGGACAGTCCGGTGCACTGTCTGGTGCGCTGTCCGGTGCGCCACTAAAATTCCACTCGGGAACCTTGCGCTCTCGGGTTTCTGTGTGGGGAAACCCTTCCCCTGGGCCAGCCTGGCCCCACCTGGCAGAGGGCGCACCAGACAGTCCGGTGCCCCAAAGTCAGAAACCCTATTTTCTATTTTCTGCTGTTTTTCAAATCGGTTTTCGTTCTAACTTGTGAGTATGTTCTAGAGTGTCATCTAACACTATATGTGAGTGTGAATATGCACCAACACTATACTAGAACTCTCTTGGTCAAACTACTCATCGACAACCCCTCTTTATAGTACGGCTAAAACAAAATAAAAGACCTAACTAAATCACGAGTGTCCACAACTCCTTGACACTCGAACTACGTAGACCTTCACTTTATGTTTCGTCGCTTTAGCCATCGCTTCGAGTTCTTATCTCCAGGATTGTTTTCACCGTTTTAGTACTTCTACCTGTAATGCGACCTAACTTACCATTTGTCTCTGCAAAAACACACGTTAGTCACATATAACATTACGTTGTCATTAGTCACTAAAACCAACTAGGGGCCTAGATGCTTTCAATCTCCCCCTTTTTGGTGATTAATGACAACCCTACATGATTTGTGAGAGTAGTTTGTTTTGAAATTTCTGTCAATAGAGAAGATGGTTAGTTGTACTCAGTAATCTTTGACAGAAAAGTGTGTAACATAATAATAGGAATGAGTGCATACACATTGTAAGATTCTTGTTCATATATAAAAGTGAAATCAAATCGATGAACAAGAACTAGAATACTGGTGATAACATATAAGGTGAAAACATAATACGCACACAGTCAACATAAGCATCGAGAGTATATAATAGAGTTTGTGAGCCAAAAGCATCATACAAAAATGAAGCTAGTACAAAGAGTATCAAGCACATATATTACATCAAAATGACTCTCTACTAACTCCCTAACTCCCCCTAGCTCTCACAACTCATATCTCTCCCCCTTTGGCGTCAAACACCAAAAGGAAACCCGAACCTACACATCAGAAGAGGGAGGAGGTGGTGGGGGCGCATCCGGTCGTGGTCGTGGCAGTAGAGCGAATGCCAGCTATGGGTCAGAGTCAGTCTCGGATCTAGGATCTGCCGTAGAAGCTGGAGCTCATACTGACTCAGACGGAGGCTGCGCTGCAGGAGCTGCCAGAGCTGAAGAAGTCACAAACACCGCCACAGCAGCAGTGGGAACAGCAGGAGCTGGTGGCACTGGCGGCTGAGAGCTGACGGAGCTGATGACCGGCGATGTGAAAACTAGGGTGACCGGTCGGAGCGGAGAGGAAGAAGGACCAACTGTAGGAAGAGGGGGTCCTAGCTGAATGGCTAGCACAATAGGAGCCTGAAGAGGTGGAGGCGATGCTGACTGCACTGGGGAATCGGAACACCAGTATGCTAAAACATGAGAGTCATGAATGCCCTGTTCTCAGCCTGGTCCTAGAGAAGCTGCTGCTACAGAGTATCCTGCCTATCCTGAATCGTCTGAAACATCGAGAGAATTCTCTCGGACATCTGCTGCTGGACCGCTGCTAAGTGAGCCTACTGCTGAGTAAGAGTCTAGAGGATCGCCGCAAGAGCAAGGTCAATGGCAGGAGGGGCAGTAGGGGCAGCACCACTGGAACTCCCAGCCTCATGATCATGAGTTCATGGAGGCATAGGAGGCGGAGGCGGAGGTGGAACCCTAAAGTCATCATCATCAACAACAACAACAACATCATCGTCAGGGACTGCTGCGCCCTGAGTCTCGAACTGGTGAAAAGTGGTATCCTCGGCTTGAGTATCAATCACTAGAGCAGGTGCCAGCACAGGATCCTCTGGAGCTGGACAGTAGGCCCCAAAGAGGAGGCGAGAGGCCTCAAGAGTACCCTGGAACTATGGTGGCCGAATCAGCTGAGCAAAGATGTGACAGAGATAGTGAGCATACGACAGCTGGCGACGAGCATGTAGACCATCCAGAACGGTGTCCTTGATCTCACAAATGAGGAAATCCACAACATCAAACTCGGAGTGAGAGACCAAGGCACCAAGTAGCCAAAGCTGAATATGAGTGGCAGCCTCCCTGTAACCCATCTGTGGTAGAAGCGTCCATCTCATGAGCTGATATAGAAACTTGGCCGCTGTGGTGAAATCTGCCGGAGAACATCGCGACCCATATGAGAAGGGCGGTCGGAACAAAGCCGCGATGTGAGCTGTACCTAGAGCAACTCCACCGTGAGGGCGTCAAGGAGGATCAGAGGTACCGTAGCACAAGCTATGAAGACGAGTCGATGACTCAGGAAATCCAAACAGCTAGCGAATCTCGCTGGCATGAATAGTGACATCCTCTCGCTCAAAGCGGAACCTCATCCACTGGTGATCAGGGTCTATCCATACTGAAGCATAGAAAACTCGAACCCATTCCTCAACATATCTGCCGCTGGTAGTCAAGAGAGTGAAGTCTAGGCAGATATGAGAGGTGTACCTCAGAGTCAGCACCGATGGCTAGCAGAAAGGCAGGAGGTCCAAAAGCCGATGCGCTCGCAGAGCAATCTGAGCTGACAACTGTGCTCTATAGAAAGACTCCTCTATCATGGTGCTGAATGGATCTGCCGTTGCAGGGTCTCTCTGTGCAGGTAACCAAGACTCCACGGGTACGTGTCTGAACCGGCGTACCCATGCCACTGTAGCACGCTGAAGATCAAACAGCCTAGGATCCGCAGCAAGTGGTCGCACCTCAGTCTCATCGCGCTCCCGGAAGCGGGCAGGTGGGATAGGTGGAGCGGAAAGGGGAGCGGAAGGAGCAGTGGAAGCTGGAGTAGTGGAGGTGGTAGGTATGGCTGAGGTGGTGGATGGCACAGGAGTGACGGGAGCAGGCAAAGTGGGTGGTGGAGTGGTAGTAGTGGTGGGAGTGGAAGGTGCGGAGGAGCGAGGCCGAGAGGCGTGACGACGAACTCGGTAAGCAATCTGATCTGAAGAAATCCACAGCTGATCACCTCTCTCTGCCTGCTCAGCGGCTGCTGCTGCTGCTAGAGCTGCTCGGGCTGCTCTATCCAAACGCCGCTTTTTGCGACCTTCCTGCTGCTCCAAGTAAACTGTCTTCCCCTTGACCTGCCTGAAGGGGCGAGGAGGATCCTCATCATCTCCTCCCCCTGGCGCCGACACATTCTTCGTGCGTGGCATCGTGACCTGACGACTACAAATGAGAGAGAGAAGCTAAGCACAAGACGATAACAGCCAATAGAATGACAAAAGAGCGAAGAGCTACCTAGAAATCTCACACGAGAGGGAGAGAATCCAGGCAGGACAGGAGACGGCTCACGGGCAGGCAAGGTCACTGAAATGACAGAAGAGGTGAGCACGTATTAGTCACATAGTCATAAGTATATGAAATGTGAATAAATACATACACAGAGTGTTATGGCACAGAAAACGAGAGATATGGCGATCGATAGGTCAAACGACGCGAAAACGACGTTTGAACGAGAAATAGTGCCATAGGAGGTTTGAAATTTGAATTGAGGCATGAAATGATTTGGAATTGAGCTGATATTTCATGAAAAGTTTATATGGGTAAATACGAGTGAAGTGTGCGCTTGGTTTGATTTTAGGCGAAGAAAATGGAATTTGGGCACTTGGCTCGGAATCGATCGCTAGAAATGGGGAATTGTGTGAAATTGAAGCCTGGTATATCCGATTGGCGTGAAATTTGGTGAATATGTTACTGGAGGTATTGTGAAGGTGCCTGAAAAGTTTGGGTTCAATCGGAGCAATTTTGAGTGGTTGCTGCATTTCATCGAACATGTGATGTGCAGGGATTTAGGTTTTGAATGAAATGGCTATTGGAGAGATTGAAACCTCCCAAGGGGAGAGATGAACTTACAGGGATATTCAAGAAACACATAGGCACACATCTATGCACTGGAATTCACAAAAATTTCACAAGGATTTGAATTTGCACAAAAGGAGGAATTGAAGTTCATTGCACTGAGAAACAGAGAGAGGAGAGGGAGGCAGAGGCTGCTCACCGAGAGGAGGAGGAGGGGAGCAAGGGAAGCTTCTAGGTCGTTGGAGGATCACCGCTGGCGAGAGGAAGTCACCGTCGATCAGGGCAAATCGCCAGAGAGGAGACAACCAGGAGAACAGAGAAGAGAAGAGTGAGCCAGGCCTCGGGCTCGGGCAGGGAAATTTTTTTTTAAAAACCGATTATGGGCGCACCGGACAGTCTACAGTGCCTGTCTGGTGCACACTGGACAGCGCACAGTAGCTGTCCGGTGAACCACCGGACAGCGCACAGGAAAAGGGATCTGCGCGCGGCTGCTGGTGCACCGGACATTGCACAGTGCAGTGTCCGGTGCACACCGGACTGTCCGGTGAGCCTAGACAGAGGGATTTTTGAAATTTTGCATATTTTCTATCTAGTTTTCAACCAAACCAAATCCCAACTTATAATCACACAAAATAACACTTGTTGGGACAGGTATTGGCACCCTCATATATTTTCTCATAATTTTCAAAATATTTTGCCATAGGCTAGATAATTTTTAGTGAAAATAGGCAAATGGTGAGATTTGCATTTTGGCGTTGCACTAGGGGTTTTCATGAAAGATTTGAGTTTTGAATACTCCCCTTAAGTGTAGTGCCTCATGCATATCTCAAGAACAAACAATTGCATAGTAAGTAAGAATTTAAGTACTAAAAGCTTAAAACTAAGACTTGTCAAGTTTGATCTCGAGTTAAGCTTTTTCACTCGCTTTGTTGGCGGTTATGTCAACTATGTTAGACAAGCCCTAGATGCAATACAAGAAATGTAAATATGCAATGCAAGCTTGACAACACCATTTGACATCTTAAATAAAATTTCTGAGATCAAGTATATTTAATTCATTCCTCAACATGCAAAAGCGGGTCTTATCAAGTGGCTTAGTGAAAATATCCGCTAATTGATCTTCCAACCTCACACCTTCTAAAATGATATCTCCTTTCGCAACATGATCTCTAAGGAAGTGATGACGGATATCAATGTACTTGGTGCTAGAGTGTTGTACAGGGTTATTAGCAATTTTAACAGCACTCTCATTGTCACACAACAAAGGTACCTTTTCTAGAACTACGCCATAGTCTAGAAGAGTTTGTTTCATATATAAAATTTGTGTGCAACAAGCACCCGCGACAATGTATTCCGCTTCGGCGGTTGACAAGGCAACACTATTTTGCTTTTTGGATGTCCATGATACTAGTGATCTCCCAAGCAAATGGCACCCCCCAGAAGTACTTTTTCTATCAATTTTGCAACCAGCATAATCCGAATCGGAATAGCCAATTAAGTCAAAAGTAGCTCCTTTGGGATACCACAGACCAACGCTTGGGGTGTGCCTGAGATACCTAAGAATTCTTTTAACAGCACGAAGATGAGCTTTCTTAGGATTAGATTGAAATCTTGCACACATGCAGACACTAAACATGATATCGGGCTGAGATGCGGTAAGATACAATAAACTACCAATCATAGAACGGTAGTGTCGGCGTTTCGAGACCGGGGGGTCCCCGAGCCGACGAGTGAGTGTGCCGCGTGCCCCAGCCCAGATGGGTCGAGCGCGTGGGCGAGCGCGAAGTGGGGAGAGCGAGGTGGCCGGAGCCGGGTCGTGAGGGAGGCGGAGATCCCGCGGCCTTCGTGTTCGTCCCGCGCCCAGGTCGGGTGCGCTTGCAGTAGGGGGTTACAAGCGTCCGCGCGGGTGAGGGGAGCGAGCGGCCCCAAGAGAGCGCCTGCCCCTGCCCTCGTTCCCGCGAGGCCAACCTTCTCTAAGAAGGCCCTGGTCCTTCCTTTTATAGGCGCAAGGAGAGGATCCAGGTGTACAATGGGGGTGCAGCAGAGTGCTACGTGTCTAGCGGGGGAGAGCTAGCGCCCTGGGTACATGCCAATGTGGCAGCCGGAGAGAACTTGGCACCCAGCCGGTGTGGTGTCGTGGCCGTCGGAGGAGTAACGGAGCCTGGTGGAGGGACAGCTGTTGGAACAGTTGGGCTCTTGCTGACGTCTCCCTGCTTCCGTAAGGGAGCCGAGAGCCGCCGTCGTCATGGGTCTAGCGGGGCGCCATTATTGCCTATCTGGCGGAGCTAGCCGGATGGGACGTCGGTCTTGTTCTCTGTGACCCAAGTCGGCTCGGGGCAGGGTGATGATGGCGCTTCCTGTTGACGTGGCAGACTTGTGCCCTGGGTCGAGCGACATGGAGGCTCCTCCGAGGCCGAGGTCGAGTCTGTCTTCCATGGTCGAGGCCGAGCCCGAGCTCCTGGGTCGGGCGAGGCGGAGGTCGTTCGGCAGAGGCCAGGGCGGAGTCCGAGCCCTGGGTCGGGCGAAGCGGAGTTCGTCGTCTTCTGGGGCCTTAGCCCGAGTCCGAGCCCTGGGTCGGGCGGAGCGGAGTTCGCCGTCTTCCGGGGCCTTAGCCCGAGTCCGAACCCTGGGTCGGGCGGAGCGGAGTTCGCCGTCTTCCGGGGCCTTAGCCCGAGTCCGAGCCCTGGGTCGGGCGGAGCGGAGTTCGCCGCCTTCCGGGGCCTTAGCCCGAGTCCGAGCCCTGGGTCGGGCGGAGCGGAGTTCGCCGTCTTCCGGGGCCTTAGCCCGAGTCCGAGCCCTGGGTCGGGCGGAGCGGAGTTCGCCGTCTTCCGGGGCCTTAGCCCGAGTCCGAGCCCTGGGTCGGGCGGAGCGGAGTTCGCCGTCTTCCGGGGCCTTAGCCCGAGTCCGAGCCCTGGGTCGGGCGGAGCGGAGTTCGCCATCTTCCGGGGCCTTAGCCCGAGTCCGAGCCCTGGGTCGGGCGGAGCGGAGTTCGCCGTCTTCCGGGGCCTTAGCCCGAGTCCGAGCCCTGGGTCGGGCGGAGCGGAGTTCACCGTCTTCCGGGGCCTTAGCCCGAGTCCGAGCCCTGGGTCGGGCGGAGCTTCCTATGGCGCCTTTGGCAAAGCCTGGCCGCCCGTCAGTCTCACTCTTTGCGTTAAATGCCCCAGTGACTTGGTCGGTCGGCGCGGTGATTTAGTCAGGGTTGCTTCTTAACGAAGGCAAGGCCTCGGGCGAGCCGGAGATGCGTCTGCCGTAAAAAAGGGGGCCTCGGGCGAGACGGAAACACCTCAGGGTCGGCTGCCCTTGCCCGAGGCTAGGCTCGGGCGTGGCGTGATCGAGTCGCTCGTATGGACTGATCCCTGACTTAATCAAACCCATCAGGCCTCTGCAGCTTTATGCTGATGGGGGTTACCAGCTGAGAATTAGGCGTCTTGAGGGTACCCCTAATTATGGTCCCCGATAGTAGCCCCCGAGCCTCGAAGGGAGTGTTAGCACTCGCTTGGAGGCTTTCGTCGCACTTTTTTGCAAGGGGACCAGCCTTTCTCGGTTGCACTTTGTTCCGGTGGGTGCGCGCGAGCGCACCCGCCGGGTGTAGCCCCCGAGGCCTCGGAGGAGTGGTTTCACTCCTTCGAGGTCTTAATGCCTTGCGTAATGCTTCGGCTGGTCTGGCGGTTCCCTCATGCGAACAGGCCGTAGCCCGGGTGCACTGTCGGGGCCCAAGTTCTCGGGCTGGTATGTTGACGCTGTCAACGGTTTGGCCGGAGCCGGGTTTGCGAGAGCAGCCCCCGAGCCTCCGCACAGGGCGAGAGGACGATCAGGGACAGACTCGGCTTTTTTACATACGCCCCTACGTCGCCTTTCCGCAAGGAGGAGGGGGGAGAGCGCCATGTTACCCTCGATGGGCACCGAACATGGTGTCTCCGGTGAGCTGCAAGCGGGTAATCCGAGTGGACGTCCGTGCCCCGTTCGTTGGGGGTCGGCTAGGGGCCCGGAGGCACGCCCAAAAGTACCTGCGGGTGATCTGCCGGACCCGGTCCCCTGGCGACGGGGTCCGAGGGCTCGTTGCCTCCCTCCGATGGGTTTCCGTTACAGGATCGTTCTCGCTGGTCTCGGAAATGTCCTAGGGTACCTCGGGAGCGCAGCCCGAGCCTTGGTTATGTATCGAACGTACCCCTGGTCATCCCTCGCTCGGTGTCTGAGGCGACTGTGAACCCTTCGGAGGGCCAGCCTTCGAACCCCTGATCAGTAATGGGCGCGGAGCCCGAGTAGCCTGAGGCGGTCGTGGAACCTTTCGGGAGGCCGACCTTCGAACCCCTGACCAGTAGTGGGTGTCGGGCCCACGCGATCTGAGGCGGCTGTTGAACCCTTCGGGGGGCCAGCCTTCGAACCCCTGATCAGTAAGGAGGCTCGGAGCCTAGTTCCTTCACGGGGAAGGATCCCTTTGGGGGTATCCCCTTTCCCGGTCCCTGTTGCAAGAGATAGAGAAAGAGGAAAAAGGGAAAAAGGATACGAATTTGAACGACGTGGCGTACCTTTTTTGGTGTGGTCGTTTTGGCGAAGGCGAAGCGTCGCCAGCTGCTCCTGCCAGAAGCGTCGCCTGTCCAGCCGTGGAGTTAATGCGCCGGGGCGAGTAGTTGGCGAGGCTGCCGTTGCGCGTGCGCGATCTGTTCGAGGAACGGGTCACGGGCGCGTCGTCTTCACGCCGTGAGAGGGGGTTCTCTCGCTGCCTCCGGATGGGACGTGAGCTTGGCTGACGGCGTGACCGCTGCTCCCGTGCGCCTGCCACCGTCATTACTGCCGGCCCACTTTTGACCGCGTTTGACCGCTGCGTCCGGCTGGCGCTGCTGGGTCGCGCGCTAGGTCGCCTCGGGTCGCGGTATCGGTTCCGCAATCGAGGAGGTGCGGCGGTGGCGCAAGTGGTACAGTGGCTTGCATGCAGCATCCGGCGCGCCGGTTTGCGCGACGCGTGGGCTTGAGCCTCCGTGCTGGCCTGTCAGGAGTCGGAGAGGCGCGTCCACTTGGCGCGGTTGCATGCCGCCCGCATGGCTGCCTGCCCCTTTCGCCCGTTGGTCTGGGCAAAAGTGGAGGGTCACTTGTAACCGCTGGGTGGTTGCGCGCGCCGTGCGCGGCGGTTCGGCTTCTTCTGCTCGGAGCCGGTCTGCATGATATGTGGGTCCCAGCCCCCGCGCCGCAGGGGAGGGCTTTGGAGGCGTGTTGGAGAAGACGCAGCCCGTGACGGTTGGGGGCGCAAGCAGGGAGAGTCGCCTTTAAAAGGAGGGCGACCCCTTTCGTAAGGCAACCATGTCTTCTCCCTCCCTTATGCATCGTGTTTTTCCACCTTTCAAGCCCCCGGACGGGGGAAACCGCCGTCTCCTCGCCTCATCGTCGGAGGACACAACTCCGTGGAAGCGGGTACCTTTCAGCCATCGTTCGGCTTCAAGGATTTTCACCATGCAGCCCGGCTGCACCCCTCCACCTAGGGATGAAAGTGGTAATCCGAACTGTTAGGACAAATTTAATATTTTAAAATAGATATGTATAAAATTTGATGTTGATCTTTTCTTATGTTATCAAGCACATTAGTACAAATATGAATAAAATATTACATACATTGTTTTATGTATTATTTTCTCCCTACAACATAAAAAGTTGAAAAAATTACCGAATTTATTTCCGAATCTATACCGAAGTTTATATCTATTATTTAAGAAAATATAGGATGAATTTGAGGTTTATCTTTTATGAATCTTAACAAGACGGATGTTAAAAACAAGAATACAAATTTGTATTGTATATTCTATATCCTATCTACTCACAATTAAAGTAAAAAGTGATTACCGAAAAAATACCGTTTCCGACCGTTTTCATCCCTACCTCCACTGGCGGTCACCCAAGAGGGTGACCTCCGGCTTGATGGTGGGGGAAAGCGAGCCGGGCTGCGGCCTCTGCCCCTCCCTCAGCCTCAAGGATTTTCGTCATCCAAGCCAAGATGGAGGACGAGGCGAGTCAGGGGGCTGTCTCCATGTGGGTCGGTTGCCCTCTTCTTTCCCGGGCATCTGGGGGAAAACGGCATCCTCCAGCTTCACGGAGACTTCCTCCGGCCATGCCGGAAGAGGCGGGTCGTCGTCACACAGTCGGGGCGCAACGCCGCGTCCTCCGCCCGGACGACGATTACGCCGCGCATCACGAGGGTAGCGCCCACGCCCTGGACGGCCTTAGCAAGGGCGAAGACCTGCCGGCGTGCTCCGAGGCGTCGGCGGACGGAGGTGGCTTCTCTACCGACGAGATTGCCAACTCCGTCAGTAGCCCCGGGTCTCCGTCCCCTGGCCTGAATGGCTGCCTCTCGTCCTCGGGGGGTGAAAGTCCTCCCGCCGCCCCGCAGGCTCGCCCCTATCGGGGGGGGACCGGAGTCCCGTTTGTAATGGCACTTCGAGTGCCGGGTTTTTTGTTCATTTCGGCTTTCGGGGCCTGAACATGTATGTCGGCACGGAGCTGTGTTTTTTCCTCATTTCCGAGCACTAAGACTCGTCTGCTGATTGTCTGAACCGCTTCACCAAGCATGAGTCGCCCCGTGTCAAGGTGACGAGCGAGGTATCCGTATCCCGGAGGCGTAGGAGTCCCTCGGCTCGGTCGGCCCTGTTGTCCGAGGCTCCTCTAGCTTAGTTAAAGAGACCCCTCGGCCGCTCTTCGACGAGCCGAGGCCAGGGGTAGCGATATCAGCATGAGCAGAGGCGGAGTTGGCTTGAAAATGAAACCTGGTTGGCCGGAGCCTAGCCGAGTTGTCCGTTGGCAGGATCGACGCCGGAGTTGGTCAGCCGAGGCTTCGGACCGGGCTGGTGCCCTCGGAAGGTGGTTGGCCGAGGTCCCGGAGGTGGCCGGCCGAGCCGCCCGCTCGGGCCGGATCCCGGAGAAGTCCCTAATAGCGATCGCTAGGGCGTGGTGATGACGTCGTCCTTCAGAGCGGAGACCCTCGGACCGCGTTGCCGTTCGAGGCTAGGTCGGGCCTCGCCGAAGGTGCCGTTGATGCCGAGGGTGTTGCCGCCCCCTTCCAGCGTCAAGATCCGAGCCTGCAGGATCAGATTGTCTTGTAGCGTGGGCCTTGTGCGGCCGTCGAGGCCAGAACACACACCCTTGCTGTGTTGTAAAGCTGCGTCTCTTTTCCTCTTGTTTCGAGCATCTGGACTTTTTGTCGGTAACAGGGATGTTAGTGCGAGCGAGAGTTGCTTCTCGCGGAAGGTGATGAGTGAGGTATCCGTATCCCGGAGGCGTGGGAGTCCCTCGGCCCAGTCGGCCTTGCCGCTTACGCGTACTTTCACCCGTCCATGAGGCCCCGTCACCGACTTGGTCGAGAAGGCCCGAAAGATCGCTTCGGCAGAAGGGCTTCCGAACGTAAAGACTTGTTCGATCCGTGGAGCCGCTTTATCCGAACGTGAGTCACTTATCGCAGAAGGTGATGAGTGAGGTATCCGTATCCCGGAGGCGTAGGAGTCCCTCGGCTCAGTCAGCCTTGACTGCTTACGCGTACCCCGTCGTTTCCGGGACCCACTTTTCGAAGTAGTCAAAAAGCACGAAAGACATTCTGGTAAAAGAGATTTTTTTTTCGAGGAAAATTTTGACGCAGAGGGGGTTTCCCCCCTTTTAGCCCCCGAGGGAGGGTCAGGCTTTGCCGAGGCGAGGCCGACCCTTCCTTGTTGACTAAACTTTGCGTGGGTGCGAGGTATATGAACAACTTGGAAACATCTTAAGGGTAGAAGCGACGTAGCTGTTGGATGTTCCAAGCGTTGCCGTAGACCTCGCCTTGACTGTTGGCCAGCTTGTACGTTCCGGGCTTCAGAACTTTGGCGATGACGAACGGCCCCTCCCAGGGGGGCGTGAGCTTGTGCCTCCCTCGGGCGTCTTGCCGCAGCCGAAGCACCAGGTCGCCCACCTGGAGGTCTCGGGGTCGGACCCCTCGGGCGTGGTAGCGTCGCAGGGACTGCTGATACCGTGCCGAGTGTAGTAAGGCCTTGTCCCGAGCCTCTTCCAGCTGGTCCAGCGAGTCTTCTCGGCTAGCTTGGTTGCTTTGATCGTCGTAGGCTCTCGTCCTCGGGGAGCCGTATTCCAGGTCCGTGGGCAAGACGGCCTCGGCCCCGTAGACCAGGAAGAACGGCGTAAAACCCGTGGCTTGGCTCGGCGTCGTCCTCAGGCTCCAGACCACCGAGGGGAGTTCCTTCATCCATCGCTTGCCGAACTTGTTGAGGTCATTGTAAATCCGAGGCTTGAGCCCTTGTAGAATCATGCCATTGGCGCGCTCTACTTGCCCATTCGACATGGGATGAGCTACGGCGGCCCAGTCTACCCGGATGTTGTGATCCTCGCAAAAATCCAAGAATTTTTTGCCGGTGAACTGGGTGCCGTTGTCGGTGATGATGGAGTTCGGGACCCCGAAGCGATGGATGATGTTGGTGAAGAACGCCACCGCCTGCTCGGACCTGATGCTGTTCAGGGGTCGGACCTCGATCCACTTGGAGAATTTGTCGATGGCGACCAGCAGGTGCGTGTAGCCCCCGGGCGCCTTCTGCAGAGGGCCGACGAGGTCCAGACCCCACACAGCGAAGGGCCAGGTGATGGGTATCGTCTGCAGAGCCTGAGCGGGCAGGTGGGTCTGCTTCGCATAGAATTGGCACCCTTCGCAGGCGCGGACAATTCTAGTGGCGTCAGCCACCGCCGTCGGCCAGTAGAAGCCTTGCCGGAAAGCGTTCCCGACGAGGGTTCGAGGTGCTGCATGATGGCCGCAAGCCCCCGAGTGTATTTCCTGCAGGAGTTCCTGACCTTCGGCGATGGAGATGCATCGCTGGAGGATGCCCGAGGGGCTACGGTGGTAGAGCTCCTTCTCATCGCCCAACAAGACGAACGACTTGGCACGTCGCGCTACCCGCCGAGCCTCGGCTCGGTCGAGGGGCAGTTCTCCTTGGCGGAGATATTGCAGGTACGGGGTCTGCCAATCTTGATCTGGCGTGACCCCGCTCCGCTCCTCCTCGATGCGCAGTGCTTCGCCCTCGGGGGCCGAGGGTTCCTCAGGCTGAACCGAGGATGGCTCGGGCTGGGCCGAGGCCACCTCGGACGGGGCCGAGGGCGCCTCGGGCTCGGGCGTGTCGCCGATCTTGACGGAGGGTTGGTGTAGTTGGGGATGGCCATGAACTTCGCGTAGCATGGCCTTCCCAATACTGCGTGGTAGGTTCCTCGGAACCCGACCACCTCGAACGTCAAAGTCTCCCTTCGGAAGTTGGAGGGTGTTCCGAAGCAGACAGGAAGGTCGAGCTGTCCGAGGGGCTGGACGCGCTTCCCAGGAATGATCCCGTGAAAGGGCGCAGCGCCTGCTCGGACGGATGACAGATCGACGCGCAGGAGCCTGAGGGTCTCGGCGTAGATGATATTGAGGCAGCTGCCCCCATCCATCAGGACCTTGGTGAGCCTGACGTCGCCGATGACGGGGTCGACGACGAGCGGGTACTTCCCCGGGCTCGGCACGTGGTCGGGGTGGTCATCTTGGTCGAAGGTGATGGCTTGTCGGACCAGTCTAGGTAGACTGGCGCCGCCACCTTCACCGAGCAGACCTCCCGACGCTCTTGCTTACGATGCCGAGCCGAGGCATTCGCCGCATGCCCTCCGTAGATCATGAAGCAGTCGCGGACCTCGGGGAACTCTCCTGCTTGGTGATCTTCCTTTTTGTCGTCGTCTCGGGCCCTGCCACCCTCTGCGGGTGGCCCGGCCCGGTGGAAGTGGCGCGGAAGCATGACGCACTCCTCGAGGGTGTGCTTGACGGGCCCCTGATGGTAAGGGCACGTCTCCTTGAGCATTTTGTCGAAAAGGTTGGCACCTTCGGGGGGCTTCCGAGGGTTCTTGCATTCGGCGGCGGCGACAAGGTCCGTGCTGGCGGCGTCGCGTTTCGCTTGCGACTTCCTCCTGCCTTTCTTCTTGGCGCCGAGCGGAGTAGACGCCTCGGGAGCATCTTCCGACGGGCGGCCCTGGGGCTGCTTGTCCTTTCGGAAGATGGCCTCGACCGCCTCCTGACCAGAGGCGAACTTGGTGGCGATGTCCATCAGCTCGCTCGCCCTGGTGGGGGTCTTGCGACCCAACTTGCTCACCAGGTCACGGCAGGTGGTGCCGGCAAGGAACGCGCCGATGACATCGGAGTCGGTGATGTTGGGCAGCTCGGTGCGCTGCTTCGAGAATCGCCGGATGTAGTCCCGAAGAGACTCTCCCGGCTGTTGCCGGCAGCTTCGGAGGTCCCAGGAATTCCCGGGGCGCACGTACGTGCCCTGGAAGTTGCCGGCGAAAGCTTGGACCAGATCCTCCCAGTTGGAAATCTGCCCCGGAGGTAGGTGCTCCAACCAAGCGCGAGCAGTGTCGGAGAGGAACAGGGGGAGGTTGCGGATGATGAGGTTGTCGTCGTCCGTTCCACCCAGTTGACAGGCCAGGCGGTAGTCCGCGAGCCACAATTCCGGTCTCGTTTCCCCCGAGTACTTTGTGATAGTAGTCGGGGGTCGGAATCGGGTCGGAAACGGCGCCCGCCGAATGGCCCGGCTGAAGACCTGCGGACCGGGTGGTTCGGGCGAGGGACTCCGATCCTCCCCGCTGTCGTAGCATCCCCCACGCCTGGGGTGATAACCTCGGCGCACCCTTTCGTCGAGGCGGGCCCGACGGTCGCGATGAGGGTGCTCGTCGCCGAGGTGGCCCGGGGCCGCAGGCGCGGTGTTGCGCGTGCGCCCGGTGTAGACCGAGGCTTCCCGCATGAGTCAGGAAGTCGCGGCACGAGGTTCCGAGGGGTACCCCTGCCTTCAGGAGGCAGAGCTCTCGGCCCGCCGGGCCGCAGCGCCTTCCAGGAGATGCTTGAGCTCTCCCTGGATTCGCCGACCCTCGGTGGTTGATGACTCCGGCATCGCGCGGAGGAGCATCGCTGCGGCTGCCAGGTCCTGACCGGTTCCGCCGGATGCTGGTGGCGGTCTGTCCCTGGCATCGTTGGCGATGCGGTGCTGGAGACCCTGGGGCAGGTGACGTATTTCTCCGGCCGGGGGCTGGCCCGCCCACACCTGCCCGACGTCCCGGCGGATTGCCTCGAGCGCTCCTGCTCCCTCATCGAGCTCGGCCTACACCCCGCGGACTTGCTCAAGCTGTGGGCCGTGACCCCCCGCCGGAACGGGGACCACAGCTAGCTCCCGCGGGATGTCGGCGCGAGGCGCTGGCCTAGGGAGATCACCATCCTCCGGCATGCCGAGACAGCTGCCTCCGGAGGGATCCCCTAGCTCGACGTGGAAACATTCGCGGCTCGGGCCGCAGTCCTTGTCGTCAAGGCTGCGGCTGCCGTCGGAACAGTCGGAGAGGCAGTAGTTGCATGCGGTCATGAAGTCCCGCATGGCACTGGGGTTGCCAGATCCAGAGAAATCCCAGCAGATGCTGGGGTCGTCATCTTCCTCGGACCCAGAGGGTCCGTAGGTCGAGACGCCCGTCAATCGGTCCCAAGGCGACCGCACACGAAACCCGAAAGGGGTTGCACTCGCCTCAACGTGAGCGCCCGCCAGAGCGAGGTCACTAGGCGGGTTGAGGTCGAGTTGAAATGACAAAGGATGGGAATCAGCCGGTACCTTGTGGTCGACGAGGAGCGACGAAGTCACATCGGGGGCTGATCGCGCCGTCGTCCTGGGTACGAGCGCGACGTCCTGCAGGCCCTCCGTGAGCGCGCTGGCGTCGTCCACTTGCTCGGGGTTGGCGTGTCGCGGGGGGACGGCGCTCGCCTTCGCCTCAAACGCGAGGGTGACGCCCGACGCGTCCTCCGTTGGGGCGCTGGGGATGTCGATTTGCTCGACAGCCGACTGAGCGCAGCCTCCCGCTTGGCCCTGGTTGCCCCGCCTCCTCCTCCGATGGCGAGGGAGAGGATGGGGCAAGCTCGAAAGTTGTCCTTCCCCCACGCGGGAAAGACGTCGTCGATTCCGCCGCCGGCGGGCGGGCTATCCGCCACCATTGTCGCTGTCGCGCGGCGGTGGAAGGAGTATCATGTCGTAGCTGCCGTCGAAAGACATGAACTCGAGGCTCCTGAAACGGAGCACCGTCCCGGGTTGAAGAGGTCGTTGGAGACTGCCCATCTGGAGCTTGACGGGAATCTGCTCGTCAACACGCAGCAGGCCCCTACCTCACGCCAACTGTCGGCGTTTCGAGACCGGGGGGTCCCCGAGCCGATGAGTGAGTGTGCCGCGTGCCCCAGCCCAGATGGGTCGAGCGCGTGGGCGAGCGCGAAGGGGGGAGAGCGAGGTGGCCGGAGCCGGGTCGTGAGGGAGCGGAGATCCCGCGGCCTTCGTGTTCGTCCCGCGCCCAGGTCGGGTGCGCTTGCAGTAGGGGGTTACAAGCGTCCGCGCGGGTGAGGGGAGCGAGCGGCCCCAAGAGAGCGCCTGCCCCTGCCCTCGTTCCCGCGAGGCCAACCTTCTCTAAGAAGGCCCTGGTCCTTCCTTTTATAGGCGCAAGGAGAGGATTCAGGTGTACAATGGGGGTGCAGCAGAGTGATACGTGTCTAGCGGGGGAGAGCTAGCGCCCTGGGTATATGCCAATGTGGCAGCCGGAGAGAACTTGGCACCCAGCCGGTGTGGTGTCGTGGCCGTCGGAGGAGTAACGGAGCCTGGTGGAGGGACAGCTGTTGGAACAGTTGGGCTCTTGCTGACGTCTCCCTGCTTCCGTAAGGGAGCCGAGAGCCGCCGTCGTCATGGGTCTAGCGGGGCGCCATTATTGCCTATCTGGCGGAGCTAGCTGGATGGGACGTCGGTCTTGTTCTCTGCGACCCAAGTGGGCTCGGGGCAGGGTGATGATGGCGCTTCCTGTTGACGTGGCGGACTTGTGCCCTGGGTCGGGCGACGTGGAGGCTCCTCCGAGGCCGAGGTCGAGTCTGTCTTCCATGGCCGAGGCCGAGCCCGAGCTCCTGGGTCGAGCGAGGCGGAGGTCGTTCGGCAGAGGCCAGGGCGGAGTCCGAGCCCTGGGTCGGGCGAAGCGGAGTTCGTCGTCTTCCGGGGCCTTAGCCCAAGTCCGAGCCCTGGGTCGGGCGGAGCGGAGTTCGCCGTCTTCCGGGGCCTTAGCCCGAGTCCGAGCCCTGGGTCGGGCGGAGCGGAGTTCACCGTCTTCTGGGGCCTTAGCCCGAGTCCGAGCTCTGGGTCGGGCGGAGCGGAGTTCGCCGTCTTCCGGGGCCTTAGCCCGAGTCCGAGCCCTGGGTCGGGCGGAGCGGAGTTTGCCTTCTTCCGGGGCCTTAGCCCGAGTCCGAGCCCTGGGTCGGGCGGAGCGGAGTTCGCCGTCTTCCGGGGCCTTAGCCCGAGTCCGAGCCCTGGGTCGGGCGGAGCGGAGTTTGCCGTCTTCCGGGGCCTTAGCCCGAGTCCGAGCCCTGGGTCGGGCGAAGCGGAGTTCGCCGTCTTCCGGGGCCTTAGCCCGAGTCCGAGCCCTGGGTCGGGCGGAGCGGAGTTCGTCGTCTTCCGGGGCCTTAGCCCGAGTCCGAGCCCTGGGTCGGGCGGAGCTTCCTATGGCGCCTTTGGCAAAGCCTGGCCGCCCGTCAGTCTCACTCTTTGCGTTAAATGCCCCAGTGACTTGGTCGGTCGGCGTGGTGATTTAGTCAGGGTTGCTTCTTAATGAAGGCAAGGCCTCGGGCGAGCCGGAGATGCGTCTGCCGTAAAAAAGGGGGCCTCGGGCGAGACGGAAACACCTCAGGGTCGGCTGCCCTTGCCCGAGGCTAGGCTCGGGCGTGGCGTGATCGAGTCGCTCGTATGGACTGATCCCTGACTTAATCAAACCCATCAGGCCTCTGCAGCTTTATGCTGATGGGGGTTACCAGCTGAGAATTAGGCGTCTTGAGGGTACCCCTAATTATGGTCCCCGACAGGTAGAGAGTTTGATTAACTGGGTTACCTCCCTCATATAGGTCGAGATGTCCATTTGTTGGCATAGGTGTCTTGATTGGTTTGCACTTTTCCATGTTGAACCTTTTCAACAAGTCTTTGGTGTACTTCTCTTGGGGGAGGAAGTTACCATCTTTCATTTGCTTGACTTGAAAGCCGAGGAAGTACGTCAGCTCACCAATCATTGACATCTCGAACTCCTTCGACATCAACTCACCAAATTCCTTGCAATGATAGTCATTTGTCAAGCCAAAGATTATGTCATCAACATATACTTGACAAATGAAAATATCATTGTTATGTTTCTTTGTGAATATAGTTGTGTCGACGGTCCCGATCTTGAAGCCCTTTTCGATGAGGAAGTCGCGAAGACGCTCATACCAAGCCCTTGGAGCTTGCTTCAATCCATATAGCGCCTTGGACAACCTGTAAGCATGGTTAGGATATCTAGGGTCTTCAAATCCAGGTGGTTGCTCAACATATACAAGTTCATTTATGAAGCCATTTAAAAATGCACTTTTTACATCCATTTGATAAAGCTTAATATCATAGCATGATGCATATGCGAGTAGGATACGGATGGCTTCCAGTCGAGCAACCAGTGCAAAGGTCTCTCCAAAATCTAAGCCTTCAACTTGAGAGAATCCCTTTGCAACAAGTCTTGCCTTGTTCCTTACAATCACGCCTTGATCATCTTGTTTATTTCTGAACACACACTTTGTTCCAATGATCCTTGCATCTTGTGGGGGCTTCTCCAAGGTCCAAACTTGGTTACGGGTGAAGTTGTTAAGTTCTTCATGCATGGCGTTCAACCAGTCCGGATCCTGTAGCGCCTCATCTATACATGTAGGCTCAACACAAGAAACAAAGGAGTGATGTTCAATAAAAGAAGCATGTTTATGTGATCGAGTAATAACCCCTTGTGAAGGACTCCCAATGATTTGGTCTTTTGGGTGTGCTTGAAGTAGTGATGAGTTTCTCCTGTCAACCACTTGGGAAGAAGATCCTGGAGCATCAACATCTTCGGCTTGTACCCTTGCTTGTTCATGAGAGACAAATGTATCTTCATTTGCATGCCTCTCATCTTTTTCATCATCTTGTGGTACACTTGATGAAGAAGGATTGTCAATGTTTTGCACCTCTTCTCCATCTTCTTTTGGTTTGATAGCTCCAATTAGCATGTTCTTCATGGCTTCCCTAAGTGGCTCATCACCTACATCATCAAAATTTTCAAGTGCTCCTTGGGAGCCATTAGTCTCATCAAATTCCACATCGTATGTTTCTTCTACCACGCCAGTGGCATGATTGAATACTCGATATGCTTTGGACTTTAATGAATAACCCAATAGAAAACCAATATCACAACGTCTTTGAAACTTCCCTAGGTGATGGCGTTTCTTGTAAATATAGCATTTGCATCCAAACACCCAGAAGAAAGAGATGTCTGGCTTTTCCCATTTAGCAGTTCATAGGCATCTTTGCATGTAGCCGGTGAGGAAATAGCCTGTTTGATGCATAACATGCAGTGTTGACAGCTTCGGCCCAAAACCTCTCCGGTGTGTTATACTCATCAATCATTGTTCTTGCAAGTGTGATCAAGGTCCTGTTTTTCCTTTCAACAACTCCATTTTGTTGAGGTGTATATGTTGTAGATACTTCATGCTTGATCCCAATCTCATCACAGTACTCATGAATGTTGGTGTTGTCAAATTCTTTACCATTATCACTTCTAATCTTCTTGATCTTGCAATCAAATTCATTTTGAGCTTTCTTGGCAAACTTCTTGAATATAGATGCAACTTCAGATTTATCATGGAGAAAGAACACCCAAGTGTATCTTGAGAAATCATCAACAATTACCAGACAATAGAGGTTGCCACCAGCACTTACATAATTTGTAGGTCCAAATAAATCCATATGAAGTAGTTCCAGTGGCCTTGATGTTGACATGAAAGCTTTTGTAGGATGTGTGTTAGCAACTTGCTTCCCAGCTTGACATGCACTACAAGGCTTGTCCTTTTCAAATACAACATCCTTTAATCCTCTAACCATGTCCTTCTTTAATACCTTCTTGAGTGTGCTCATCCCAACATGTGCAAGCCACCTATGCCAAAGCCATCCAAGTGATGCTTTGGTGAAGAGGCAAGTTCTTAAGTCTGCATCTTCTGAGGTGAAATCCACTAAGTAGAGATTGTTGTATCTAAATCCTTTGAACACCATTGATTCATAATCCATTTTTGATACAATAACCTCTGTTGGAGTGAATAAGCATTGAAGTCCAAGATCACAGAGTTGACCCACTGATAATAAATTGAAGCTCAAAGGTGCAACCAAGAGAACATTTGAAATTGATAGATCATTTGAAATTGCCACCTTGCCAAGCCCTTGAACTTTCCCTTTTGAATTGTCCCCAAATGTGAGTCTGTCCTGTCCATCAACATTCTCATCAAGTGAGGTGAACATCCGTGGGTTGCCTGTCATATGTTGTGTGCATCCACTGTCAATAACCCAATGGCACCCACTGGTCTTGTAGTTCACCTACATCCACAGACAAATCGAGCTTGAGTTTTGAGGGCCCTATATTGCATAGGACCAGTAACTTTCTCAATCAAGGACTTTGCAACCCAAATTTGTCTAGGTCTACTCTTGCTTGGTGGACCTAGGAATGTAACTTTGACCTTTCCATTTGCTACTTTCCTTAGAACATAATGAGCATTGAAGGCAAATGGTCTTGAGTGCTTTGGCAAGGGAGTTGGTGGTTTAGCTTTGCAGTTGTGGGCAAAGTGACCTTTTCCACACTCAAAGCATTTGATAGGCTTATGAGTCTGTTTTGGCTTGTATTGAGCAGTAGCTTTCTTTTGCACAAAAGAATTGTATCCAATACCACTCTTGTTGTTTTTCATGACAGTGTTCATGAGCAATTCATTTTGGAGGTATTGGCCCTTGTTGAACTTTTGCACACTTGTTGCAAGATGTTCATTTTCACTCTTAAGTTTCTTGACCTTATTTTAAGCCTTTCATTATGCACTGCCAACTCATTGTTGAAATCATTGTTCTTAATGGCAACCTTTCCTCTAGTGGTTGCATCAGTCAAGTATCTCTTCAATTTTTGATTGTCTAGAGTCAAGACTTCAACTTTTTCGATCTATTCATCATGTAGTTTAGTTTGATCACCTTGACCCAAGTCATCACATGAGGTTGCTACATCAATCTTAACAACAGGGTTAATCGCCTCATGTGTATTGCAAGATAAAAGTTCATTTTCAACAAGAAGATTATCATGATCAATTTAATCTTAGTATAGTCTTCCTTGATTTTCACTAGTCTATCTTTCAACTCCCTATTAGCTTCATTTAACTTGTCACATTTATCCTTAGCATCTTTTAGGGAGGATGTGAGCTCATTTACAGTGGATGACATTGTTTTGTTTTCTTCTTTCATTTCATCACTAGCTTTCATAACTATGTCATATTTGGCATTCAAAGATTCATTTTCATTTTTCAACTTATGTCACACCCGGTTTTGGAAGGTAAACCGAATGCGAACCATGTACGTGCCAGGATCAGAACTCACGTACATATCGATTACATAAATGACTCATCATAGCACAATGCCTCGAATAACAATAAAGAGTAAGTAATAATATTAAAGACTGGAGTCATTTACATAATATAAATCAAAGTACACAGAACCGAAACGTAGCCAACGTAAACAAACCCACCACAGGCAGCTGACTGGGGGAGGTCGCTAGCCTAATCCTCGAACTCGTCGAAGTCCTGGCACTCCTAGAGATCCGCCTCGACGCCTTCTTCTTTACCTGAGCATAGATTGCACCAAAGGCAACCTGGTGTTTTGTGAAAGCAAGGGTGAGTACACATCAACGTACTCAGCAAATGTCCTGTTTGGCTGAGGTGGACTAGCTTTATGTGGGGTTAAGCTCAAGCAGTTGCTTTTAGTTGGTCAGGTATTTATTATCAGTGGGAGCCAAGTTTTAGTAATAACCAACCCGTGAACCATTTCCTCATCGAGGAACATCATCATCATCATAGTCGAACCAAAACCATAAACATAACCATTGTATCTCAGATCATATGTATCTCTAATCAAAGAGGATCCCAAGGCCGCTCATAACCGTGAGCACGGCTGATATATCAGTTTCTAACCCTCTGCAGAGGTCGCACACTTTACCCATGAGCCGTGATTCCCATTTTGCCCGGGGATCATGACTCCCCATTGATCACTTCCTAGGTGGTCCGGCAGGGTATCACTACGTAGCTTTTACAAAGATTCTCTAGAGGTCATAGCCGCTCGTTAGGTTTCTCCAGTTTGATAAACACAGTACCTCTCCCCGTAGGAGGGTGACTAACAAAAGCAAATCGAAAAAAACCTCGGCACCCAGCCTCGGCAGAGCAAGCACTGTGCCTGGACCCCATTGACGGCACGACGGCGAAGCAACTACACCTCTAGTTCCTCTAATTAATTAGCTAAGGGCACCCCATTTCACCCTCATGGTTGCACTATTATCCCGGGTGGTCTCTCAACGAACAGGTCCTTACGGAGAGGTACTCGGGAAACAACCCGAGTCCCCTAAAATATCACAAGATCATCGGGACAGCATCATCGTATCATAAATATTCACATCATGTTCGTTGATTAAGTTAAAGCAATAGCATGAAACTAACCATAGTAACCCAATAGGTAATCAAGTAAAAGGTAAATACAAAGCTAGTCAATCCTTAGGTTTCAATTAAGTAATGCGGGACAGTGTATTATAAGTGAAAGGGACATAATGGGTCAGAGGACACTTGCTGAGTACGTTGATGTGTACTCACCCTTGCTTTCACAAAACACCAGGTTGCCTTTGGTGCAATCTATGCTCAGGTAAAGAAGAAGGCGTCGAGGCGGATCTCTAGGAGTGCCAGGACTTCGACGAGTTCGAGGATTAGGCTAGCGACCTCCCCCAGTCAGCTGCCTGTGGTGGGTTTGTTTACGTTGGCTACGTTTCGGTTCTGTGTACTTTGATTTATATTATGTAAATGACTCCAGTCTTTAATATTATTACTTACTCTTTATTGTTATTCGAGGCATTGTGCTATGATGAGTCATTTATGTAATCGCTATGTACGTGAGTTCTGATCCTGGCACGTACATGGTTCGCATTCGGTTTACCTTCCAAAACCGGGTGTGACAACTTATCACATTTAGCTTTTGACTTCCTAATGATTTGAGTGTATTCTTTTAGCAAGTCAGCTAGTTCATCATAGGAAGGTGAAGCAAATTCATCATCACTATCACTATCACTATCATCAGTAATATCATTACCATTTTGTACCTTCCGTTCACCTCTAGCCATGAGGCATAGGTGAGAAGTCGATGATGGCGATGGTGGTGGTGAAGAGAAGTCCCTGGCGATGGTGGCAACTTTTTCATCATTTTCTTCTTCACTTGAAGAAGATCTACTTGATGACTCAATGTCAGTGAGCCAGTCACCAACAATGTATGCCTTTCCATTTTTCTTTTTGTGGAACCTCTTTTGCTTCCCATCCTTCCTCTTGAAGAATCTCTTTTCCTTTTTCTCATCTTCGCTGTCATCTTCTTTCTTGCCCTTGAACTTGTTCTTCTTGGGCTTGTAACATTGATGAGCAAGATGACCAAGCTCTCCACAGTTGTAGCAATCCATTTCAGAAATGGGCTTTCTTTTGCTAGAAAAGAATTTCTTCTTTCTTGAGTCAAATTTGATGCCTTCTCTGTTGAGCTTCTTTAACATCTTGGTGGTCTTCCTCACCATCAAGGCAATGTTAGCATCAAGGTCATCATCACTTGAGGATTCTTCCTCAATTTGTACTTTAGCTTTTCCTTTTCTTTCTTGATTTGCTTTGAGAACCAAATCCTTTCTTTTGGAAGATGACTCATCCTTGTCATTGATGTGCATGTACATATCATGAGCATTGATCTTTCCCAATATCTGTGTAGGAGTGGTAACTGAAAGATCTATCTGATGCAACACAGTGACAATGTGTCCATATTTGTCAATTGGGAGGACACTGAGAATATTCCTCACAACATTCGGTTGTGAAATTTGTGTAAGCCCCAAGCCATTTACTTCCTCTCAAGAATATTGAGACGTGAGTACATAGCATTGGCATTTTCATTAGCAAGCATTTCAAAAGAATTTAACTTTCTCATAGCAATGTGATATCTCTCCTCATGCTCACTCCTAGTTCCTTCATGTAGAGCACATATGTCCATCCACAAATCATGAGCATTTTTATGATTTCTAACTCTATTAAACACATCCTTGCAAAGGCCTCTAAAAAGGGTGTTTTTGGCCTTAGCATTCCATTTCTCGTAATTAAACTCTTCACCTACAAGATTTGTGGGATCTCTAGGTTGGGGAAATCCTTGAGTGGCGGCTTTGTAGACACCAATGTCTATAGCCTCTAAATATGCTTCCATACGAATTTTCCAATATGGAAAATCGTCACCATCAAAAACGGGAGGAGGTCCATCCCCACCGGACATCGTTACTCTATCGGTTAAGCTAATCTAAGAGCAACAAGGCTCTGATACCAATTGAAAGGATCATGATGCCCAAGAGGGGGGATGAATTGGGCTTTTCTAAAAATCAACACTAATTAAAATCTAAGCAAGAGCCCAACTTCACCCCAACAATTAGCACTAAGAGAATAATACTAGAAATACAACAATGCTAAGACAATACTTCAAATGCTTGAATTAAGTGCGGAATGTAAAGCAAGGTTTAGAAGACTCCTCCAATTTTTCCCGAGGTATCGAAGAGTCGGCACTCTCCACTAGTCCTCGTTGGAGCACCCACGCAAGGGTATCGCTCCCCCTTGGTCCTCGCAAGAACCAAGTGCTCACTACGAGATGATCCTTTGCCACTCCGGCGCGGTGGATCCCTCACGACCGCTTACAAACTTGAGTCGGGTCACTAACAAGATCTCCACGGTGATCACCGAGCTCCCATCGACACCAAGCCATCTAGGTGATGCCGATCACCAACAGTAACAAGCCACAGACTTTCGCTTGACCAAGAGAAGCCTAATGCAAGTGGTGTGTACTCTAGGTGGCTCTTGCTAGCGCTAATGAGGTCCAAATGCAGGATTAAGATTCTCTAATCACCTCACTAGTCTTTTGGTGCTTGCAATGCTCTACCAATGTGCAGGAATAAATGTGGGCAGCAAGACATTGAATATGGTGGGTGGAGGGGTAAAAATAGCCCTCACCCACCAACTAGCCGTTACAAGCATTGTTCTACGCATGGGCGCACCGGATAGTTCGGTGCGCCATCGGTGCGCCAACGGTGCACTACCGGTGTGCCAACGGTCGACTCCAACGGCTAGTTCTGACAGCTAGCTGTTGGGCTGATGGCACATCGGACAGTGAACAGTCACTGTCCGGTGCGCCACTAAAATTCCACTCGGGAACCTTGCGCTCTCGGGTTTCTGTGTGCGGAAACCTTTTCCCTGGGCCAGCCTGGCCCCACCTGGCAGAGGGCGCACCGGACAGTCCGGTGCCCCAAAGTCAGAAATCCTATTTTCCATTTTCTGCTATTTTTCAAATCAGTTTTCGTTCTAACTTGTGAGTATGTTCTAGAGTGTCACCTAACACTATATGTGAGTGTGAATATGCACCAATACTACACTAGAACTCTCTTGGTCAAACTACTCATCGACAACCCCTCTTTATAGTACGGCTAAAACAAAATAAAAGACCTAACTAAATCACGAGTGTCCGCAACTCCTTTACACTTGGACTACGTAGACCTTCACTTTGTGTTTCGTCGCTTTAGCCATCGCTTCGAGTTCTTATCTCCAGGATTGTTTTCACCGTTGTAGTACTTCTACCTGTAATGCAACCTAACTTATCATTTGTCTCTGCAAAACACACGTTAGTCACATATAACATTACATTGTCATTAATCACTAAAACCAACCAGGGGCCTAGATGCTTTCACAGTCCCACCTCGACATCAAGCCAGAGCATCGCGGTGGCCACATGGAGTGTGGCGATGAGACCAAAGGAGCCCATTGGGTGCCTACAGGCTAGAACAAAAATTACCAGATTACAAAAAAATACCAAACAACATAGATCTAGATGGCAGCGGCGATGGGAAGCATGCGCGCCGGATCTATGGGACTGTCGCTCACTTGGGGATAACATTCAACCCAACCCGGTATAACTAAGTATATGGGACATGTCTAGAACAAACCAAAACGCATCCATACAGTGATTAGAGAACAACCATAGTGAATTCCAACAATTGCCAGTGAAGTGAGAGCAGACCAACAAAGGTATCAGGTGATAAATCTAATTGATGGGGGAGTTTCTAGGTCAGAAATAAATACCTTGCTCTAGTCCCATAGGAAATAACACAAATGTTAGATGGCTATAAAGTTCAAAGTCCTTAGGTTGGATGTGAAACAGCATAGATTACTGATCATCAAAATTACTCTACAATATATCAGCTTATAAATATTTTTGCCACATAAAAGACATAGAAGCCATTGTTTCTAGGAATGAAGCAGTATAAAAAGATTATTACCAGAACAAATATGTTTTGGTGATGTAGATGTAGGCTTTGGCCTCTTTATAATCTATCAAAAGTAGATGTAGGCTATGGTTTATTCCAATCTACCCATAATGAATGAGAAATATATTACTCGAGCAGTAACAAAAATGAACTGTCAGAAGACCAAACTACCTATAGGGATAAAACAAATTCTAGATCCACATATTTGCACTGCCAGAAAACAGTGGCTCCAATATCTCAAAGGCACAAGTTTTTTGGTTATTCAATTATGCACAAATGTAACACCTACTTTGTAAGTGCTAGGAATAATATCAATAGAGAAACATTTCTCTCTTTATGTGAGTTTGAACTTTATGCATCATCATATGTGAACACCATGTCCAAGAACAATTAATAAAAGATATGCTACTAAATTGTTGCACCATGCTGGATATTTTATTTGTGTGTGCATTTGGTGACAACATAGAAATAAAATGACAATGAGAAGAGGATTTGAAGACAAAGGAGAAGGAAAGAAAGAAATAATATAAAATATAATACAAAATTTATAAATACCCAAACTCAACCATACTGGTATGATTGAAATTTATCTATAATTTGAGTACAAATTCAAAGTCATACTTGGAATTCAAATTGGGAATTGAAAAATAAAAAGAAAAGAAAACAGAAAAACAGAAAATATAAAAAGAAAAGGAATACTATACCTAACTGGGCCGGCTACCTCAATTCGGCCCAACTTACCTTTCCCTCCGTGCGGCCCATCTAACTCACCCGCGCGCGCGCTTAGACTCGCTTACATATGGGGCCCGGCTGCCAGTCTCGCGTGCGCGTGATTCATCACTTACCTGTGGGACCGCCCCGTCAGTCGCTCACCCGCGTGTCCGTCGTCTTCTTCAACGAATTTGCCGCTGATGGCGGGGGCGCGCCTGTGGCAGAACCACCCGAATTATTCCAGCTTAAGTGCCTAAGTCATGCCTCAAGGGCCGTGACACACTTAAATCGGAATAACCCGTCAGTCCTTCAGATCTAGTCTGATAGAGCCACTTAACCAGGATCAAATTCCACAATCTCACTCGAAGGTGAGTCACAGAAGAAATACAATAAAACAGGAAACCTCAAATTAAGTACTGAATTATTACATAAATCGGAGTTCTGGAGTAGCAAATAAAGTTCATTAAGTAAGGTGCAGCGGATAATCGATGTCGTCGGTAATGAGGAAATGGGCAAGGCCTAGCCCACTACTCCTCATGCTCCTCTCCTGCCGGAGCAACATCCCACTCGACCGTCCAACCCGGTGGCAGGGTGGTAGGCCAAGTCACACCATCAACCAGATCCTGCATGGTACCTGCAAAAATGGTGCCACAAGCAAGGCTGAGTATACTAATACTCAGCTAGACTTACCCGGTGTGAGGAGTCTACTCCTCTACCTCTAGACTATGCAGCTGTTTGGCTGAGGGGTTTGGTTTGCCAAAAGCACTAGCCGAGTCTAAAAACAAGTTTTAGCTTTTCCAATTCTAGTATCATTAATTCAGCTAAGTTTGCTCTTTCTAAGCATACATGGTAACAATCATTTAGTTCAAACAACAAGTTATCTCATATAACCACATTTCACTTCTTACTCGATGCAGTACAAGGAATCAAGCGGTCTCATTAGCTGCGAGAAGCAGACGATTCGAATCGAGTTTTAAACCTTGCAAGGTAAACCTAAACACACGGCATGTCAGGGCACTCCGACCCTATACATGACAACCGTCCCCATCGATTCCCCGTTCGCGTCCAGGCCTCACCGCCTTGGCATACAATGCTCCACTGACCCCGGCTGCCGCCGTGCAGTGACCGCACTTGTACCCACCATAGCTAGCATGGGAGAACCAGTCTCAGGTCGCATGAGGGATAAAGTCCGCGCCCGGCTTCACTCAGGTACTAGGTTTACCGGTTACCATTTTTCCCGGCATGTGTTTAGTACGTTCAAAAGCTTGACTCAGGTATCCACACATTAATCCTTAATTCATTTTCCCGTCTCATGGACAAGGCATCCTCCCTGGATCCAAGTCCATAGACCAACATCTATCCCGTTATCAAGATGAATACAATCAATTCCTGACCTCGCGCGAGTGCTGGAAAAATCACTCGACTTCTACCGAGATCCTGATTAGCAAGCAACTACTCGACCTAGCATACTAGTATTCATCTCAAAAAAGGAGTCCTAAGTTCATGCATCTAGAGGTTTCAAGCAATTCCTACACTTAAGTGCACATTACAAACCTACAAGCATTAAGTGTAGTAAAATAGCATATAATAATAGGTTATGCATAAAACCGGGGCTTGCCTTCAATTGCTGGGGCTGCAGGGAGATCCTCAATGGCAGCCTCTGAAGCCTGCTCCTGGTCCTCCTCTTGGACAGGTCCTTGCTCGGGGATGAGCACGTACTCTCCGTCGGCTAGATTACAATCTAATGAATGCAATGCGTAAGATATATGCATGATATGATATGTGCTTTTAGAAATCATAACTTAAAAGGTGTATAATCTTTCTTGAGTTAAACAAAGTTAACTTTACTTATGCAAGACCCTTGGGTGGTATACTTGGTAAATTAAGTTAAACTTTTAGCTAAGGCAAGTGGTAGGTTTTACTTTTAGGGGTTCCACTGAATTCTTTTAAGTCTTAGGGATAATGATAAGTACTCAAGTTAGACTTATTGAGGTGGGGTTTATTTCCTCTTTCCTTTTTCTTTATTCTCTTTAATGTTTTGGAGTAGGTTTGAACTACAAGTTGCTTTTATAAAATTCTAAAAATTCTGAAAAAATTACAGTGGCTTGCTACTGGTGTATGTTTCTCCTTCTTAAAATTTGGGGATCAGAGAGTGAATAGTTTTCTCTGCACAAAATTATTAAGTTCTAGGGTAGAAGAGGTGCTTTGAACTACAACTAATATTTAACAGTGGGTAATTCTTCAGAACTTATTTTTGCTGGCTTTTAGGTGTTATAATATGACTTGATACAAATTTCTAGTCATTAATACCTTTTAATTATTTTTCTATGGTTTTCTCAAGTTTCTAGCCAAATGGGTGCTTTCTACTACCACTATATTTGAAAAATATCAAACAACAGAATTCTTATTTTTCTTAGTCATTGTTTTGTGCAAGAGCAATCATTCTGAAGTTTGGCATCTTTTTGCTTAAGGGAAGGGGGTGGGGTGCATTATTTGAATTAAATGGCCTTTCCCTTAAATCATTAGCAAATGGTAGGAGTTTGCTTCTTTTTCATGGGCTTGCATTTTTCTCTGGTAGTTTACCTTATTAAGGACTTAGCTAATTTTTGGTTGCTCATTATCACAATATTTGAGGTTGTTCATGATTTAGTTAGAAAATGCCTTATTATCACCTTGTATTTATTTCCCTTACTCAAAAAGTTGGACTGAGGTGCTCTATATTTTTGCAGTGGGGCTCTGGTGGTTATAAGTTCACTGGATTTTTGTTAAGCATTTTGGTTATAGTTTTGCCTCTTTAATAATTGATTTTCAGTCTTATTTAGGCTAAACAAATCATTTTAATTTAAAACTGATCCAAACTAATAGTCTCTGTATTTTTCCTAGGTTCTCTGTTTCATAAGTAAACTAGGAAAAATAGTATTAATCACTGTTCATTAGTTTCTAATACCCTTATGATTTTCTCTAAGTTTTGGTCAAAACATCTTTAAATGAGAAACTACATCATAATTTCTAATGCTGGGGTTCCTACTATTTTTAAACAGTGTCTAAAAGAGGTTTGAATACTCACAAATTTTCTTAAGTCTAGTACAGAAGAAAAACTAATTTTTCTTGATTAAATAAGGTTTAGTGGGTTTCTGTTTTTATTTTTAAACTCTAAAATTTTGAACAGAAAGCATAGGGTTTACTATTTTTAAATGATAGATTGTAACACACAGAGGCTAGCAAAATTGGTTTGACATTTTTTGAGTAAGAATTCATCAAGTTATGAATTTTACAAGTTCTCTGGTTATTTAAAAGAATTTCAGAATCGATTTAAATGAAAACCTACTTTACACTGGGGTCCCTGGATGTTTTCTAAGTTTTTCCTCGCGAATCAGTCCTCAGGCTACTATTCACCAGGGTCTCTGACATTGCAGAAAACCCCTCGGGTTCTTCACCTCCTAACCCGAGGTCCTTAGTTTAACTTAAACAGTAGCCGCGGCGGGGAAAAGGGCGGAGGGGCTTACCGGCGGCGAGACTGCTCCGGTGAAGTGGTCGAGGATGACGGGGAGGTCCTGGGGATCACAACGGTGTGCGGAACGCCGTCGGAGATGGCCGGAGTCGGTCGGTCCACGCGCGCAGGCGGGGATGCTCGTCGGCGGCGAGGAGACCGGCCTGGCCACGGCGAGATGGTTCAATCGAATGGGTCAGGGAGGTCCACGGGATGCCAGAGAAGACATGAGCGAGAGGAATTGGGCGGAGACTCACCGGATAGCTCGGTCCACGAGCGACGGCGGAAGACCGAAGTCCGGCGAAGTCGATCTCGGGCCTCCGGTGAAGTCCGGCTGGGTCCGAGGGCTTGGCGAGCTTCACGGGCTACTGGTGGAGCTGGCCGAAGCACTGGCTTGGCTTGAGGACGGCTGGGGTGGGCTGGCCACGGTGGCCGAAGCTTGGGCGGCAATGGCGGGCGGAAATCAAGCTCGCCGGAGCTAAGAAAAGCGGCTGGCCGAAGAGGGTGAGTGCGGGGCGAAGTGAGGCGCGCCTGGGGAGGCTTTATAGGCGCGGGCGGGCACGGCCGAGGGCGAGGACGCGCGGCGGACGCGACTGGTCGCCGGGGAGCGCGCGCGCGCGGGTTGGGCGAGCTCTGGCACGCCGGCCAGGGTCGAACACGTGGGAGCACGCGTTCTGCCCAAGTTCTGGCGCGTGTAGTCGCTCATCCGAGCCTGCTCTCGCCTTGGTCAATGCACAAAACCTCTTCCCCTCCCTACAAGCTACCATTCTTGTGTGGAGGTCATAGGATTTTGCCTACTGGTTGCAGAGATATGGAGCCAGGAAATCTGGTCTGTCTCCCTGCGCAAATCCGAGGCAAATCCAAGGTTTAGTCGTGTCTAGGGCTCGCGTCCCAATGCCATCTTCTGGCACACGACAGAGGGGTTAGTTAGGCACATTTTTGTCAATGGGGCCATTAGGATTCGAGTTAAGGATCAAGGTGAACATCCCTGATCTTTGGATCAAGGTCTGATTTTCAGAAATCTGAAATTCAGAATTCTTATCAAGTCCACACATGGAAAGCTTGATTTGGGGTTTTATTTGAGCTATTTTGGCTAAGCTTTCTCAACCTTTCTTGTTGCCCATTAAATATACTTCAATTTTTATAATTGGCTCAATTCAAAATTTTAAACTTTTCACTCCCCTTTTCTTACTTTTTGAATTTTGCTTATGGGGCTCATTTTGGGATTTTTAAACTAGGGTTGCATAATCTGATCTTTTAAGGGACTTAATTGCTTTGATCATGACACTTTTAAGTATGTACTTGGTGATTTCATCATTACTTAAGTTATTTTGATGCTCATGCTTACTTTGGTTCACATAAAATAATGGTTCTAGGTTTGGCTTTTGAAAGAAAAACCCTGAGTGACACTGGGGTGTCACAGCCTTCCCCCCTTAAAGGAATCTCGTCCCGAGATTCGGGCCAGAGTCCTCCCGGGGTAAAGCGAAGGGTGAGACTAATATGAAAAGGGTGATGATTGCCATTATTAGGGTAAACTGCTCTTCGAATGTCATTCTCTTTGCAACTTCAGAAGGAAGTCCTTTTAAGTTTTACTTTATAGTTACTTCATTCTGAATTAAGATCATATTTTTGGAAATTAGATTCGAAAGGCAGGAGGAGGGGTTTGGGGGGTGATTACGTACCAGCTTCCTTAGGTAGGCAATCGGGGAAGTTGGATCTCAGGAATTCCTCGGTTTCCCAAGTAGCTTCCTCCTCTGAGTGATTACTCCACTGGACCTTGAACATCTTGATCGATTTAGCCCGAGTTGATCTTTCCTTGCAATCCAGAATCTTGGAGGGGTACTCTTGGTACGAGAGATCTGGCTCTATCTCCAATTCTGGCTCTGCTAAGATTTCAGTCGGCAATCGAACACACTTCTTCAGCTGAGATACATGGAAAACATTGTGAATGGCAGACATCTTTGAAGGTAGCTTCAGCTTGTATGCCACGGGTCCACATGCTTCTATGATCTCATAAGGTCCAATGTAGCGAGGGGCTAGCTTGCCTTTGATCCCGAACCTCTGCATTCCCTTGGTGGGTGATACCTTGAGGTATACAAAACTTCCCACCTCGAACTGGAGAGGTTTCCTTCTTCTATCATGATAACTCTTCTGCCTGGCCTGAGCAGCTTCTAGATTCTTCCTGATTAGCTTGACCTTCCTTTCGGCTTCAGTCACTAAATCAGGTCCAAAAACTTCTCTTTCACCAGACTGAGACCAATTGAGTGGTGTCCTGCACCTTCTTCCATAGAGAGCTTCAAAAGGTGCCATCTTTAGGCTGGATTGATAACTATTGTTATAAGCGAACTCTGCCAAGGAGAGGTGCTTATCCCAGTTCTTGCCACAATCGATCGCACAAGCTCTCAGCATATCTTCCAGGATTTGGTTTACCCTTTCCGTCTGACCATCAGTCTGTGGGTGGTAAGCTGAACTCCTGATTAGCTTGGTTCCCAAAGACTTTTGCAATTGTTCCCAAAATCTGGCAACAAATTGGGCTCCTCGGTCAGAAACAATGGTCCGAGGTAATCCGTGCAAACACACGATCCGGTCAATATACAATTCTGCATATTTCTGAGCCTTATCAGTGGTGTGCACAGGAAGAAAATGTGCCACTTTCGTCAATCGGTCCACAATAACCCAAATTGAATCATGATGACGAGAGGTGTTGGGTAGACCCACAATGAAATCCATGCTGATGTCGTCCCACTTCCACGAAGGTACGGAGAGTGGTTGCAAAGCTCCAGCGGACTTCAAGTGGCTTGCCTTTACCCTCTGACAGGTGTCACATTCTGATACATACTGGGCTATTTCCCTCTTCATTCTGGTCCACCAGTACAAAGGCTTCAAATCATGGTACATCTTGGTGCTTCCCGGATGCATAGAGAATTTGGAGAGATGAGCTTCATCCAAAATTCTCCTCTTGAGATCCTGGTCTTTAGGAATCACCAATCTGTTTTTGAACCATAACACACCCTTCTCATCTTGGCGGAAACAATTATACTTCTCAACCTTCTGATGGAGATTCTTCTTGATAATCTGCACTCCCTTGTCACTAAGTTGGGCCATAATGATCTGGTCTTGCAAAGCTGGCTCAACAGAAATGTGAGACAAGGAACCAGAGGAAATCACTTCAATTTGCATCTTGCTCAACTCATCACATAAGGTGTTGATGCGAGAATCCATCAGAACACAGTTGCACTGCAACTTCCGACTCAAAGCGTCAGCTACCACATTAGCCTTTCCTGGGTGATAATGTACCTCCAGGTCATAATCCTTGATCAGCTCTAGCCATCTTCTCTGCCTCATGTTAAGATCAGCCTGAGTAAAAATGTACTTAAGGCTCTTATGATCAGTGAAGATGTTGCAGTGGGTCCCCATTAGATAGTGCCTCCACATCTTTAATGCATGAACCACTGCTGCTAACTCAAGGTCATGAGTGGGATAATTTTGCTCATGAGGCCTGAGTGCTCTCGAAGCATAAGCAATGACTCGGTTGTCTTGCATCAAGACACAACCTAGCCCGGTGCCCGAGGCATCACAATATACATCAAAAGGCTTGCTGCTGTCGGGTTGCGCCAATACTGGTGCGGTGGTCAGATGCTGCCTTAATGCATGGAAGGCATCTTCGCACTTCTGACTCCACACAAATTTGACTTCTTTCTTCAGCAATTCAGTAATAGGCTTCGCAATTCGAGAGAAGTCCGGAATAAATCTTCGGTAATAACCAGCTAATCCCAGAAAACTCCGAATCTGGCGAACAGTTGTTGGTGGCTTCCAGTTCATCACCTCTTGCACTTTATCAGGATCAACAGCTATTCCAGCCTGAGAGATAGTGTGACCCAAGAATTTGATTTCCTTCAGCCAAAAATCACACTTGGATAACTTGGCGTAAAGGTGGTGCTCTCGCAGACGTTGAAGCACTACATGCAAATGCCCGGCATGTTCTTCCTCGTTCTTTGAGTACACCAGAATGTCATCGATGAAAACCACCACGAACTTATCCAATTCCGGCATAAAAACAGAATTCATCAGATACATGAAATATGCTGGTGCATTTGTCAGCCCGAATGACATCACCAAGAATTCATATAGCCCATATCTGGTTGAGAATGCCGTCTTCGGAATATCACTTGCTCGTATTTTAATCTGATGGTAGCCAAAGCGAAGGTCTATCTTGGAAAACACCTTGGCTCCGACCAACTGGTCAAAGAGAACATCAATACGAGGCAAAGGATACTTGTTCTTGATAGTTACCGCATTAAGAGGGCGGTAATCTATACACAGTCTCAAGCTTTCATCCTTCTTCTTCACAAACAGTGCTGGACATCCCCAAGGCGAAGTGCTTGGGCGAATGAAACCCTTATCCAGCAACTCTTGCAATTGCTTCTTCAATTCTGCCAATTCAGCGGGTGGCATTCGGTAGGGCCTCTTGGAAATTGGGGCCGTTCCCGGTTGCAACTCGATGGCGAATTCAATGTCCCGGTCCGGTGGCATTCCTGGCAATTCATCAGGAAAGACATCTGCATACTCACAGACCACTGGGATCTTCTTCAGGGGTATCTCCGTCATAGAGAAAGCACATGACGGAGAAGAACCCTGACTAGGCAAAATCAAAGTGAAATTCCCGCAGAAAGGGGAATTAACTTCCACGGTACGACTGGCTACATCAAGCACAACTTGGTGCAAGGTCATCCAATTTGCCCCTAGAATAATGTCCACATTCTCCAATCCCAACACAAGAAGAGTGGTTTTGATAATGTGGCTTCCCAGTTGAATAGGCACACTTTGGTTTAATTGATTAGTTGCAATTTTACCCCCAGGTGTGACTATCATGAATGACCCTTTTGAGTGAGAGAATGGCAGTTTGCAATTAGCACTGAACCTTTGGCTAATGAAACTATGAGATGCACCAGAATCAAACAGAATTAAAGCAGGTTGATTATAAACTGAAAAGATACCAGTCATGATAGGAGCTCCTTCTGGCACTTCCTCAAGAGCAGTGAAGTTGAGCTTCCCTTGCCTGACTTGCACCTTCTGCTTTCTTCCCTTGTCTTGATTTGGTGCGGGCATCTGCCTCTGCTGGTTCCTGGGACAATTCTTATCATAGTGGCCCACATTGCCACAAGTGAAACACTTGTTCCCATTGCCCTGGCGGAACTGCTGCTGCTGCGGAGGCTGATTGTTCCTTGGGGCGGGAGCTGGGTAGCGGTTGGGTGTCGGCTGCTGCTGCTGCTGCTGCTGAGGTGGCCTGATCACCCATCTGCCTGCCTGCTGCTGAAAACCCCTGCTCTGATTTTGAGAAACAATCCGGAACCTCTGAGCTTGAGCGGATGGTGCTGCCATTGGTGCCTTTCTCTTCTTCTCTGCCCCGTGAGCAACAATGCAATCCTCCTGAGAGATGGCCATATTGACCAACTCATTGAAGCTATCAGCCCGGACAGTGTTGAGTCTTTCCCGCAGCTTGGTATTGAGACCCCTGCGGAAGCGATCCCTCTTTTTCTCATCAGAATCAGCATGATACCCTGCATACTGGCATAAGTCATTGAAGGCTTGCGCATACTGCAGTACCGTGCGGGTTCCTTGATTGAGGGCCAGAAATTCATTCAACTTCCGATCAAGAATGCCAGCTGGAATATGGTGTCCTCTGAAGGTAGTCTTGAATTCCTCCCAAGATACCTCACGATCATCAGGGAGCATAGCACGGAAGTGATCCCACCAAGTCCGAGCAGATCCGCGAAGCTGCTGTGCGGCGAAGCGGGTCTTGGTAGCATCAGGGCAGTCTCCTGTGAGGAGGGGAAACTTGGACTCGACGACGCGAAGCCATACGTCGGCGTCCAACGGATCCTCTGCCTTGGCGAATAAGGGCGGCTGCGTGCTCAGAAACTCTTGGTATGTTGCCATAGCCGGAGGTCGCTGAGGCTGGCCTCCACCATGCTGCTGGGGGTGGGGCTGCCGCTACAAGAGCTGTCGCAGAATCTCATTCTGCTGGGCCATCAGCTCCTGCACTGTGGGAGCTGGAGGAGGTGGCGGGGGAACCTGCTCGTTCTGCCCGCGACGCTGCCTAGCTGCCATCTGAAAACAGAGATTGTCGCCATTGTTATCCCAACTCACAATTTCGAATGGCAAGATATCATTTCATATAGAAGAAAAAGAATGCCATAATCATAATATCAGGTTCGAAATGAAGATAACATGGTGACAAGGATCCCACAGATTCCAAAAGTTCACAGGGTTACATTAATCAGGGGAAAGTACCCACAAGCCTAGTCCAAAATATGATACTACTAAGCTCGCATAGGTTTCTATCCACCTAAAATGTCGAAGTGACTGCTTAACCCTGAGCGGTGGAAGCGACACTGGATGCGGGTGAAGGGGGCATCGCGGAGGTAGTCCCATTGGCACCAGGGGCTGGTCCTAGCTCCTCGGGAGCCTCTTCTCCCTCGCTTCCTGCTTCATTTGCCTCCATCTCCAGGTGGTGCATGTCCAAGTGGTCGTTTGCTTCCTCGAGTTCCCTCTGCACATCGTGAAGTTGGTTCTCCAAGACATCAATGGTGTTGTCTCGGATCTCCACTTGCTGCTCCAGGGTAGCGATACGCTGGTTCAGCCTCTCCACCTGCAGATCCTTTTCCACCAACTCTGTGGATAGGTCGACCACAAAATCTTCCCGACTGTCGAGAGTGAGCTTGGCAGTCCGAGCGGTGTTAGCAAGAAGTGTCATAGCATCGCTCTGAAGGGCCTAAAGGCGGTACAGCGCACTCATGCACTGAACGGTGACCCTCCCAACCAAGTCAGGATACATGGCCCACACATCCTTTACATGGCTCACGCGGTTACACCACATGGGATCATCCTTCCTCTCAGCAGGGAAGAGTCCCAAGGGGTGCATCACCATCTCCAGGGGATGGTAGCCACAGAAAGTCGTCAGAGCCTTCATGGCTGCTGCCTCAACGGTGTCGTCCGTCCTGAGTCCGATCGTCTCAGAGTCAAGAGAACGCCAACCCGGCTGAAGGGGATGAGCCTCCAAAGTCAGCCAGACCCGACAACGAGGTACCCGATGCTCCTCATACAACTGCACCGTGTACAAAGGGGGCGTAGGGTAACCGGCGGAGTTAAGCACTTCCCACAAGATGGAGGGAAAGCCATCACGAGAAAGGAAGTCAGAACTGAAACGAGAGTCTCCTCCACTAGCGGGGGTGGGTGAATTCATCTGCGGAAGGGAATCAAAGATAAAGATTATGGTGGAAGAAAAAAGAAAAAGAGAGCCCGAATGGTTCTAAAGAAAAGGGGTTAGCTCAAATTTTAATTCCTCTTTATGTTTTATAATGCATGCATGCTGGAAGAAACGTTGCCTCTCAAAAAGAAAATAGGGTGCCTTTTTAGGGCAGCCTAAAATATAGGTATTGGCCCACGGGGCCTAATTAATTAGCCACCTATTTCCTTCTATGCCTAAGGCCTTTCGTCCTAGGTCTAGCGGTCTAGTCCTGACGATCTATTAGCAGTTTCTAGGCAAGTTTTAGATTTTGAAAATTGGTATTCATGGTTTATTGTTTTTCTCTGTGGTGGAATTTGCTCCGATACCAGCTGTGGCAGAACCACCCGAATTATTCCAGCTTAAGTGCCTAAGTCATGCCTCAAGGGCCGTGACACACTTAAATCGGAATAACCCGTCAGTCCTTCAGATCTAGTCTGATAGAGCCACTTAACCAGGATCAAATTCCACAATCTCACTCGAAGGTGAGTCACAGAAGAAATACAATAAAACAGGAAACCTCAAATTAAGTACTGAATTATTACATAAATCGGAGTTCTGGAGTAGCAAATAAAGTTCATTAAGTAAGGTGCAGCGGATAATCGATGTCGTCGGTAATGAGGAAATGGGCAAGGCCTAGCCCACTACTCCTCATGCTCCTCTCCTGCCGGAGCAACATCCCACTCGACCGTCCAACCCGGTGGCAGGGTGGTAGGCCAAGTCACACCATCAACCAGATCCTGCATGGTACCTGCAAAAATGGTGCCACAAGCAAGGCTGAGTATACTAATACTCAGCTAGACTTACCCGGTGTGAGGAGTCTACTCCTCTACCTCTAGACTATGCAGCTGTTTGGCTGAGGGGTTTGGTTTGCCAAAAGCACTAGCCGAGTCTAAAAACAAGTTTTAGCTTTTCCAATTCTAGTATCATTAATTCAGCTAAGTTTGCTCTTTCTAAGCATACATGGTAACAATCATTTAGTTCAAACAACAAGTTATCTCATATAACCACATTTCACTTCTTACTCGATGCAGTACAAGGAATCAAGCAGTCTCATTAGCTGCGAGAAGCAGACGATTCGAATCGAGTTTTAAACCTTGCAAGGTAAACCTAAACACACGGCATGTCAGGGCACTCCGACCCTACACATGACAACCGTCCCCATCGATTCCCCGTTCGCGTCCAGGCCTCACCGCCTTGGCATACAATGCTCCACTGACCCCGGCTGCCGCCGTGCAGTGACCGCACTTGTACCCACCATAGCTAGCATGGGAGAACCAGTCTCAGGTCGCATGAGGGATAAAGTCCGCGCCCGGCTTCACTCAGGTACTAGGTTTACCGGTTACCATTTTTCCCGGCATGTGTTTAGTACGTTCAAAAGCTTGACTCAGGTATCCACACATTAATCCTTAATTCATTTTCCCGTCTCATGGACAAGGCATCCTCCCTGGATCCAAGTCCATAGACCAACATCTATCCCGTTATCAAGATGAATACAATCAATTCCTGACCTCGCGCGAGTGCTGGAAAAATCACTCGACTTCTACCGAGATCCTGATTAGCAAGCAACTACTCGACCTAGCATACTAGTATTCATCTCAAAAAAGGAGTCCTAAGTTCATGCATCTAGAGGTTTCAAGCAATTCCTACACTTAAGTGCACATTACAAACCTACAAGCATTAAGTGTAGTAAAATAGCATATAATAATAGGTTATGCATAAAACCGGGGCTTGCCTTCAATTGCTGGGGCTACAGGGAGATCCTCAATGGCAGCCTCTGAAGCCTGCTCCTGGTCCTCCTCTTGGACAGGTCCTTGCTCGGGGATGAGCACGTACTCTCCGTCGGCTAGATTACAATCTAATGAATGCAATGCGTAAGATATATGCATGATATGATATGTGCTTTTAGAAATCATAACTTAAAAGGTGTATAATCTTTCTTGAGTTAAACAAAGTTAACTTTACTTATGCAAGACCCTTGGGTGGTATACTTGGTAAATTAAGTTAAACTTTTAGCTAAGGCAAGTGGTAGGTTTTACTTTTAGGGGTTCCACTGAATTCTTTTAAGTCTTAGGGATAATGATAAGTACTCAAGTTAGACTTATTGAGGTGGGGTTTATTTCCTCTTTCCTTTTTCTTTATTCTCTTTAATGTTTTGGAGTAGGTTTGAACTACAAGTTGCTTTTATAAAATTCTAAAAATTCTGAAAAAATTACAGTGGCTTGCTACTGGTGTATGTTTCTCCTTCTTAAAATTTGGGGATCAGAGGGTGAATAGTTTTCTCTGCACAAAATTATTAAGTTCTAGGGTAGAAGAGGTGCTTTGAACTACAACTAATATTTAACAGTGGGTAATTCTTCAGAACTTATTTTTGCTGGCTTTTAGGTGTTATAATATGACTTGATACAAATTTCTAGTCATTAATACCTTTTAATTATTTTTCTATGGTTTTCTCAAGTTTCTAGCCAAATGGGTGCTTTCTACTACCACTATATTTGAAAAATATCAAACAACAGAATTCTTATTTTTCTTAGTCATTGTTTTGTGCAAGAGCAATCATTCTGAAGTTTGGCATCTTTTTGCTTAAGGGAAGGGGGTGGGGTGCATTATTTGAATTAAATGGCCTTTCCCTTAAATCATTAGCAAATGGTAGGAGTTTGCTTCTTTTTCATGGGCTTGCATTTTTCTCTGGTAGTTTACCTTATTAAGGACTTAGCTAATTTTTGGTTGCTCATTATCACAATATTTGAGGTTGTTCATGATTTAGTTAGAAAATGCCTTATTATCACCTTGTATTTATTTCCCTTACTCAAAAAGTTGGACTGAGGTGCTCTATATTTTTGCAGTGGGGCTCTGGTGGTTATAAGTTCACTGGATTTTTGTTAAGCATTTTGGTTATAGTTTTGCCTCTTTAATAATTGATTTTCAGTCTTATTTAGGCTAAACAAATCATTTTAATTTAAAACTGATCCAAACTAATAGTCTCTGTATTTTTCCTAGGTTCTCTGTTTCATAAGTAAACTAGGAAAAATAGTATTAATCACTGTTCATTAGTTTCTAATACCCTTATGATTTTCTCTAAGTTTTGGTCAAAACATCTTTAAATGAGAAACTACATCATAATTTCTAATGCTGGGGTTCCTACTATTTTTAAACAGTGTCTAAAAGAGGTTTGAATACTCACAAATTTTCTTAAGTCTAGTACAGAAGAAAAACTAATTTTTCTTGATTAAATAAGGTTTAGTGGGTTTCTGTTTTTAATTTTAAACTCTAAAATTTTAAACAGAAAGCATAGGGTTTACTATTTTTAAATGATAGATTGTAACACACAGAGGCTAGCAAAATTGGTTTGACATTTTTTGAGTAAGAATTCATCAAGTTATGAATTTTACAAGTTCTCTGGTTATTTAAAAGAATTTCAGAATCGATTTAAATGAAAACCTACTTTACACTGGGGTCCCTGGATGTTTTCTAAGTTTTTCCTCGCGAATCAGTCCTCAGGCTACTATTCACCAGGGTCTCTGACATTGCAGAAAACCCCTCGGGTTCTTCACCTCCTAACCCGAGGTCCTTAGTTTAACTTAAATAGTAGCCGCGGCGGGGAAAAGGGCGGAGGGGCTTACCGGCGGTGAGACTGCTCCGGTGAAGTGGTCGAGGATGACGGGGAGGTCCTGGGGATCACAACGGTGTGCGGAACGCCGTCGGAGATGGCCGGAGTCGGTCGGTCCACGCGCGCAGGCGGGGATGCTCGTCGGCGGCGAGGAGACCGGCCTGGCCACGGCGAGATGGTTCAATCGAATGGGTCAGGGAGGTCCACGGGATGCCAGAGAAGACATGAGCGAGAGGAATTGGGCGGAGACTCACCGGATAGCTCGGTCCACGAGCGACGGCGGAAGACCGAAGTCCGGCGAAGTCGATCTCGGGCCTCCGGTGAAGTCCGGCTGGGTCCGAGGGCTTGGCGAGCTTCACGGGCTACTGGTGGAGCTGGCCGAAGCACTGGCTTGGCTTGAGGACGGCTGGGGTGGGCTGGCCACGGTGGCCGAAGCTTGGGCGGCAATGGCGGGCGGAAATCAAGCTCGCCGGAGCTAAGAAAAGCGGCTGGCCGAAGAGGGTGAGTGCGGGGCGAAGTGAGGCGCGCCTGGGGAGGCTTTATAGGCGCGGGCGGGCACAGCCGAGGGCGAGGACGCGCGGCGGACGCGACTGGTCGCCGGGGAGCGCGCGCGCGCGGGTTGGGCGAGCTCTGGCACGCCGGCTAGGGTCGAACACGTGGGAGCACGCGTTCTGCCCAAGTTCTGGCGCGTGTAGTCGCTCATCCGAGCCTGCTCTCGCCTTGGTCAATGCACAAAACCTCTTCCCCTCCCTACAAGCTACCATTCTTGTGTGGAGGTCATAGGATTTTGCCTACTGGTTGCAGAGATATGGAGCCAGGAAATCTGGTCTGTCTCCCTGCGCAAATCCGAGGCAAATCCAAGGTTTAGTCGTGTCTAGGGCTCGCGTCCCAATGCCATCTTCTGGCACACGACAGAGGGGTTAGTTAGGCACATTTTTGTCAATGGGGCCATTAGGATTCGAGTTAAGGATCAAGGTGAACATCCCTGATCTTTGGATCAAGGTCTGATTTTCAGAAATCTGAAATTCAGAATTCTTATCAAGTCCACACATGGAAAGCTTGATTTGGGGTTTTATTTGAGCTATTTTGGCTAAGCTTTCTCAACCTTTCTTGTTGCCCATTAAATATACTTCAATTTTTATAATTGGCTCAATTCAAAATTTTAAACTTTTCACTCCCCTTTTCTTACTTTTTGAATTTTGCTTATGGGGCTCATTTTGGGATTTTTAAACTAGGGTTGCATAATCTGATCTTTTAAGGGACTTAATTGCTTTGATCATGACACTTTTAAGTATGTACTTGGTGATTTCATCATTACTTAAGTTATTTTGATGCTCATGCTTACTTTGGTTCACATAAAATAATGGTTCTAGGTTTGGCTTTTGAAAGAAAAACCCTGAGTGACACTGGGGTGTCACAGCGCCGGGAATCTCGGCGTCTGTTGACGAACTCTACTCGGCTCCCCCTCCCACATAAGTTGCGCCCCCTCCTCTCCACTCGTGGCTCCTTTATTGCGTCGTAGTCGTAGGTCCAAGCCGCCATCGCCGACCCTTTCCGCAGCCGCAAGCTTGGTGCCGCGCCGCCATCGTTGAATTGGGCCTTGGTCGGACTATCGGCCACGGCGAATTGGTCTGCAACTCCACACGCCCCCGCCGCATGTGTAGGAACCATCCGTTGGCAAGGAGCGCCTGCAGCGGACTGTTAATTCCTCGCCGTCGACGTGCTTCTTCGCCTACCGCGCGGAAACCGGCACCCACCTCGACGTGAATCCGGTGAGCATCCCGCACCTCACTCGTGTCCGTACCACACTCCCTAGTCCATCGCCGTGTAGAAATTAGACATCCTGTGAGCCGGACAGCTTGGCACCGCCGCGGTTTAAACCATGGCCGCAAGATGGCGTGGACGGTGGCGAGTGGTGTCTGGCTGTAGAAATTGAGGGGAGAATCGGGTTCGGGGCGTCTCGAATCTCGCGAGGGTCGGGCGAATTGGAGTTTGGCGCTCGAATTGACCGGATTTCGCGAGCTCCGGTGAACCCGCCGCCGAGATCGGTGGGCAGCGCCGCCGTCCTGCTCGGGTGTATAGGGAAGGTTGGGGGCGATTCTCGGGCCGTCCGATCGCTTTTAGACGGTCCCGATTAGATCAAAGATACCCTTTCGTTCAAACGAGCTTCGACCGTAGATTCATGATCCGAGGGTTGCGCGTTGATCTCGGTTATGTTGAGCGCGGGCCGTTGATCGCCGATCGAACGGCTGTAGATGCGTACCGGTTCGGGTGATGATTGGATCTAATCCGAGCCATCCACGTTTGATCGAACGGTCCAGATTAGAAGTTACCCCTTCGCCGTGTAAATTTAGTAAAGAGCCCCTCGGTTTCACAGAAATAAACCCGCCGTCCAGTAGTCACTGTGCGCTGTGTCTCGGGTAACTTGCCCCGAGCCCCCTGGGTTTTTCAGGAATTGACGCCCAGTCCAGGACTTTATAAAACCAGAGAAAATGATTATTAAATAGATTTTTAATAGGAAAATAATTGCTAGAACTTTATAAATTCATAGAAAATTCATACTAACTCCAAATTTGTCCATTCCAGTTCCTAAAACTTTATAATTTTATTCTTTATCACTTAGAGCCTCTGTTTTGTCATGAAAACAGTAATAAATTTAATTCCTCACTTAATCCCACTTCAAACACATAAAACCTTTGAAAATGCATAACTTAAAATCTATAATTCAGAAAATTATGATTTCTGTTCCTAGGATTTTATTTTAACATGTAGATTATTACTGTGTATTTTGAATATATGTTTGGTGTAATGTTAATTTCTCTATATGCACTGTGCTTGTTTGTATTGTGGCGAGTAGAAGAGCCCGTTGCTGGGGATCCTGGTGAGCAGCAGGTTGAAGTAGCTGAGCAGGAGCTCATTGAAGGCAAGTTGTGCCCTTGACCACTTTTTACCCAATAATGTTCTTTAATATCACTTATCCATGCATAGGTTAATTTTGATGGGACCCAATAGGTCACCCTAGATTGTTTATCTCATTACCTTGTTTACCCCTGAATCACTTGGGTAGTTTGCTATTGCTTTATATGGTTTTGGGATAATCATTTATTACCTCTATGTTCCAATTCTTGTTGTTATTCTGTTTATGTTCATGTTGTTATCATTAATGTTAATTGGAACATAGAGCTTAACTTGAGTAACACGTGCCACCACAAGGGAGGAATGGGACCCCTTGGCTGACTAATTAGGAAAGCTAGTGGAAGACTACCTTACCCGAAAGGGGCAAGGGCAGTAGGGGAGAGGTCAGTGCAGGGAGGTCCCTGGTTGATTTTGCTGGGATGGCAGTCAGCCAGGAACCCTGTACTGGATCTTCCTATAAACTGTAGCGGGTTTTCGGAAGCTAGTGGAACTTTGTAAAGGCCTCGTAGTGTTGCCCTGCCGCGCTTCCTAGGTAGAGGTGTATGGGATTCATGACCCCTTGGCAGATGGGTAACATGACTTGTGGGTAAAGGGTACAACCTCTGCAGAGTGTAAAACTGGTATACTAGCCGAGCTCACGGTCACGAGCAGCTCAGGACTCTCTGATGTTTAAATTATGGAACTTAAATTCAATTTTGTCATTTGCATTGCATGGGTTTATTATTAATTTTGTTCTATTACTTTACTTATGGTTTGGTATTCACTTACACTTAGTAATTGCTAATAAAATTTTGACCAACTACTTAAAAGCAATGCTCAGCTTTAACCCCTATCATTGATTAGCCTTACACATCACATGAGCTCACACCTTTGTGAGTTTATGTCCACTGGTTCCCCACAACTTGTTGAGCTATGATCATGTGTGAGCTCACCCTTGCTGTCTCACACCCCCCCCACAGGAGAAGATCAGGTGGTTCAGGAGGAGCTGCCTAACACTGAGGAGTTCGATCTGATCTAGGTGGCGTTTCCCAGTCGACATTGGCGCCGACGATCCTTAGTTCGTTTTATCTTTATTACTTTATTTTGTAATAAGTCTTCCGCTATGTAATAAATACTCTGATGTTTTATGACATTTATCTCTATACACTCTGTTATTATATATGTTGTCTTCTTGGCGCATGTATGAGATGCACCCGGCTTTGTTCCTTAAAACCGGGTGTTACAGAAGTGGTATCAGAGGAAATGTTGACTGTAGGACGAGACCTAGATAGAAATGGACAAAACCCTTACCTACTTATCTTATTCTGATTCATTCCACACTTACCTTACTCTGACTCATTCTATACTCATCTCATCTTGATCTTGTCTCACCTTCTACTGTTCTACTCTGATCATTCTTACCTTTTCTACTCTAAGACAAGATGGATTTCACACCTTGGAATCCTACCACTATGATCTTTTTAAGATAAAGGGGACCTAAGACAAAATTCAAAACTATTTTCTTTAAAAATGTTGTTTGATTGTGCTGGTGCTAAATGCCTGATTTGCTTCTTTGATTGATTGAACTATGGACATCTCAGTATGTACCACCATAAGGTATTGAATTAGCTAGGATATGTAAAATATTAATCTGCTTAGCTAAAAAGTCCCCCAAAGTATCCTGATTTGTAAATACCTGCCTTGTCTATTATCTTCTTACCATATGTATCTAACTCAGATGGTCAATACCAGGCGGGGTGGTGGAATTGACTTGCCTCCTAACCAACACACTCGAAGACAACCTCAGCCACAACCTGCAGGGATGAATCCTCCCAATCCTCCACCAGGCGGAGTTGACCCACTGGTTGCTGCTCAGATGGCGGTGATGCAGCAGATGGCAGACACTATGGCTGATATGCGTGCTCAGATGCAACAAGAACGCCAGGAGATGCGTCAGGAGAGAGAAGATATACGCCAGGAGTTACGCCAGGAGAGAGATGAGATACGCCAGGAAAGGAGGGCGCAACAACAGCAGCTGCAACAGCAAATGCAACAACAGCAACAACAGCAACAAGTGCCACTGCCTCCACCACCACCACCAGTTCCACCCCGAGACAAGCATAGAGAGTTCATGAGTCATAAGCCACCTACATTCGCTAGCTCACCTGATCCACTGGACGCGGATGATTGGCTAAAAGCAATTGAGAAGATGCTCAACATTGCACAATGCACTGACCGGGAGAAGGTTTTATATGCTTCTGGACGTCTGATTGGTCCTGCTGCTGACTGGTGGGATTCTTATACTGCTGCCCATGATGCTGCGGATACTATTACTTGGGCAGAGTTCAGTACACAATTCAGGAACTACCATATTCCAGCTGGTATGATAAAGATCAAGAAGAAGGAATTTCTGTCGCTGAAGCAAGGAAGTATGTCAGTCAGCGAGTACCGCGACAAGTTTATTCAGTTATCCAGATATGCCCCTGAAGAAGTTGCTGAGGACGAGAGGAAGCAAGAGCATTTCATTGAAGGACTTAATGGACCATTGCAGTATGCTCTAGTGGCACACACATTTCCATCATTTCAGAGGCTGCTTGATAAGGCCCTGGCTATTGAACACAAGCGTGTTCAGCTGGGAGATTTGAAGAGGAAGGCAATATCTCAAGGACAAGGAAGCAGCAGTGTTCGTCCTCGCTACAGTTCACCACAGGGTACACCGACTCGACCCGGAGGACCACGCCCAATTCAGCAGTCACCCCTGAGGACTCCACCTCCCCGACAGGCTACCCCTACTGGCACCCCGACAAAGTTTTCAGGACAGAGTCCGGGCACTCAATGTTTCAAGTGTGGGAAGATTGGTCATTATGCAAATGTCTGCCCACAGAGGATTGCTACTACTCCAGCTCAGAACAGGCAGCAAACTCCAGGAACTGGCAAGGGATATTCTATTGCCAAAGTTAATCAAGTCAGCGTTGATGCTACTCCGGATGGAGGGGACCTCGTAATTGGTATGTTTTATGTTAATGCAATTCCTGCAACCATATTATTTGATTCTGGTGCTACACATTCATTCATGTCTGCTCGTTATGCCAACACAAATGAAATACCACTGCTAAATATGAGAAAACCCCTGATAGTAATTACACCTAAAGGGCCTGTTGAGGCGAATCAAATGACACATAGATTGACATTAACCATTATGGGTAGAGAATTTGGAGCTACTGCTATAATATTGGAGTCAAGCAGTATAGATTTGATCCTTGGTATGTCATGGCTAAGAAAGGCAAAGGCCGTTATAGCATGTGGTAGAGGTACCGTAGAACTCACTACTACTAAAGGAGAAAGGTTTCAAGTTAATATTGCAGTAACCTCCTCATCTATGCGTGCAATGTTCTTTATGCCTGAGGAGTTTGTTGGTGACAATATCCGGGTGGTTAGAGATTTCCCGGATGTCTTTCCAGAGGAGTTACTAGGAATGCCACCTGATAGAGAAGTTGAGTTTGTTATTGACCTCTTACCTGGAACCGCCCCTATTTCTAAACGGCCATATAGGATGTCCGTAGAGGAGTTGAAGGAACTTAAGAAGCAGTTAACTGAGTTACAAGAGGCTGGGTACATTCGTCCGAGTTCCTCACCATGGGGAGCACCGGTCTTGTTTGTACAGAAGAAGGATGGATCGTAGCGGATGTGTGTGGATTATAGATCTCTTAATGATGTTACGGTGAAGAACAAGTATCCGTTGCCCCGTATTGAGGATTTATTTGATCAAATGAGGGGTGCAAGAGTATTCTCGAAGATTGATCTCCGATCCGGTTATCATCAGATGAGGATTAGACCATCGGATATTCCCAAGACGGCTTTCTCGACTAGATATGGATTATATGAGTTCACAGTTATGTCGTTTGGATTGACTAACGCACCAGCCTATTTTATGAACTTAATGAACAAGGTGTTTATGGAGTATTTGGACAGATTCGTCGTGGTATTCATCGACGATATTCTTATTTATTCTCAGAGTGAAAGTGATCACGAGGAACATCTGAGGATGGTGCTACAGAAGCTACGAGATAATCAACTCTATGCTAAGTTCAGCAAGTGCGAGTTTTGGATTGGCGAAGTGCCATTTCTTGGTCATATTATTTCTAATGGAGGAATAGCAGTGGATCCTGCTAAAGTTAAGGAGATAATGGAGTGGAGAGCACCCACTACGGTTACTGAGATTCGGAGTTTCTTGGGATTAGCAGGATATTATCGAAGATTTATTGAAGGATTTTCTAAGATTGCTAAGCCGATGACTTCGCTTTTGGAGAAAGGAAAAGAATTTAAGTGGGACGAGAAGTGTCAAGACAGCTTTGATCTATTGAAGAAGAGGTTGATGTCGCCACCAATATTGGTTATGCCGGACCTACAGAAAGGATTTGACATCTATTGCGATGCATGTGGCCAAGGCTTAGGATGTGTGCTCATGCAAGAAGGACATGTGATCGCTTATGCTTCTCGTCAGTTGCGGAGACATGAATTGAACTACCCCACTCATGACTTGGAATTGGCAGCCGTTGTGCATGCACTTAAGATTTGGAGACATTATATCATGGGGACCAAGTGCCAAGTGTATACGGATCATAAGAGTTTGAAGTATATATTCACTCAGAAGGATCTCAATCTTAGGCAACGCCGTTGGTTGGAGCTTATTAAGGATTATGATTTGGAGATTCACTATCACCCGGGCAAGGCAAACTTGGTTGCAGATGCCTTGAGTCGCAAGGAGCATGTTCATTCAGCTGTTGTTGCCCAGCTACCCGATGAGATTGTTGAGGACTTCAGGAGACTTAACCTGGGGATAGTTGCTCATACTGAGGGAGTTACTATTGATATGGAACCTACTTTGGAGCAAGAGATCCGCAAAGGACAAATTGGTGATGCTAAAATAAAAGAGATTAAGGATCTGATTACTGAAGGTCGAGTTCCGGAGTTCACGGAAGATGAGCAGGGCACTGTATGGTTCAAGGACAGGATGTGTGTTCCTGATGTTAAAAGCCTGCGAGAGACTATTTTAAAGGAGGCCCACGACTCGGATTATTCTATTCATCCTGGTAGTACCAAGATGTATCAGGATTTGAAACGGAAGTATTGGTGGTATGGATTGAAAAGAGATGTAGCTGCACATGTGGCTATGTGCGATGTATGTCAAAGAGTTAAGGCTGAACATCAGAGGCCAGCTGGACTACTGCATCCACTGAAGATACCCGAGTGGAAATGGGAAGAGATTGGTATGGATTTCATTACTGGATTGCCTCGCACCCAGAAAGGATATGATGCTATATGGGTGATTGTGGATAGATTGACTAAAGTGGCTCACTTTATTCCTGTGAAGACTACTTATAAAGGTTCTCAGCTGGCAGAGTTATATATGGCTCGGATTGTGTGTTTGCATGGAGTACCAAAGAAGATCGTGTCTGATCGAGGTTCACAGTTTACCTCAAGATTTTGGAGAAGCTTTCATGAGAACATGAGTACGAAGTTGAATTTTAGTACAGCCTATCACCCTCAGACTGATGGACAGACTGAAAGGACTAATCAAGTATTGGAGGATATGTTGAGAGCATGTGCCCTTCAGCATGGAGGAAGTTGGGATAAAAGTCTACCTTATGCTGAATTCTCATATAATAATAGTTATCAGGCCAGTCTGAAGATGTCACCTTTTGAGGCTTTGTATGGGAGGAAGTGCAGAACTCCTTTATATTGGGATCAGACTGGAGAAAGACAGTTCTTTGGGCCTGAACTGATTCAAAAAGCAGAAGAACAAGTTCGTATAATTCGAGAGAATTTGAGAGTGGCTCAAACCAGGCAAAAGAGTTATGCTGATAATAGGCGAAGACCACTGGAATTTGAAGAAGGAGATTATGTGTACCTCAAAGTATCACCACTTCGTGGAATGAGGAGATTCAAAGTCAAGGGCAAATTGTCCCCTCGCTATATTGGACCATTCCTGATCTTTAGAAGAGTTGGGGAGATGGCATACCAACTCAAGTTACCTGCTAGTCTATCAGATGTGCATAATGTGTTCCATGTATCTCAACTGAAGAAATGTCTCCGTGTCCCTGAGGAACAGTTACCAATGGAAGAGCTCAGTGTTCAAGGTGATTTGACTTACACGGAGTACCCTATCAAGATTTTGGATACATTGACTCGAGTTACAAGAAATAAGGTGATAAAGATGTGTAAAGTTCAATGGAGTCACCACAGTGAAGATGAAGCAACTTGGGAAAGAGAAGAAGAGCTTCGCATAGATTTTCCCCACCTTTTCCCTAGATCTTCTTAAATCTCGAGGACGAGATTATTTTTAAGGGGGGTAGGATTTGTAACACCTACTTTGTAAGTGCTAGGAATAATATCAATAGAGAAACATTTCTCTCTTTATGTGAGTTTGAACTTTATGCATCATCATATGTGAACACCATGTCCAAGAACAATTAATAAAAGATATGCTACTAAATTGTTGCACCATGCTGGATATTTTATTTGTGTGTGCATTTGGTGACAACATAGAAATAAAATGACAATGAGAAGAGGATTTGAAGAAAAAGGAGAAGGAAAGAAAGAAATAATATAAAATATAATACAAAATTTATAAATACCCAAACTCAACCATACTGGTATGATTGAAATTTATCTATAATTTGAGTACAAATTCAAAGTCATACTTGGAATTCAAATTGGGAATTGAAAAATAAAAAGAAAAGAAAACAGAAAAACAGAAAATATAAAAAGAAAAGGAATACTATACCTAACTGGGCCGGCTACCTCAATTCGGCCCAACTTACCTTTCCCTCCGTGCGGCCCATCTAACTCACCCGCGCGCGCGCTTAGACTCGCTTACATATGGGGCCCGGCTGCCAGTCTCGCGTGCGCGTGATTCATCACTTACCTGTGGGACCGCCCCGTCAGTCGCTCACCCGCGTGTCCGTCGTCTTCTTCAACGAATTTGCCGCTGATGGCGGGGGCGCGCCGGGAATCTCGGCGTCTGTTGACGAACTCTACTCGGCTCCCCCTCCCACATAAGCTGCGCCCCCTCCTCTCCACTCGTGGCTCCTTTATTGCGCCGTAGTCGTAGGTCCAAGCCGCCATCGCCGACCCTTTCCGCAGCCGCAAGCTTGGTGCCGCGCCGCCATCGTTGAATTGGGCCTTGGTCGGACTATCGGCCACGGCGAATTGGTCTGCAACTCCACACGCCCCCGCCGCACGTGTAGGAACCATCCGTTGGCAAGGAGCGCCTGCAGCGGACTGTTAATTCCTCGCCGTCGACGTGCTTCTTCGCCTACCGCGCGGAAACCGGCACCCACCTCGACGTGAATCCGGTGAGCATCCCGCACCTCACTCGTGTCCGTACCACACTCCCTAGTCCATCGCCGTGTAGAAATTAGACATCCTGTGAGCCGGACAGCTTGGCACCGCTGCGGTTTAAACCATGGCCGCAAGATGGCGTGGACGGTGGCGAGTGGTGTCTGGCTGTAGAAATTGAGGGGAGAATCGGGTTCGGGGCGTCTCGAATCTCGCGAGGGTCGGGCGAATTGGAGTTTGGCGCTCGAATTGACCGGATTTCGCGAGCTCCGGTGAACCCGCCGCCGAGATCGGTGGGCAGCGCCGCCGTCCTGCTCGGGTGTATAGGGAAGGTTGGGGGCGATTCTCGGGCCGTCCGATCGCTTTTAGACGGTCCCGATTAGATCAAAGATACCCTTTCGTTCAAACGAGCTTCGACCGTAGATTCATGATCCGAGGGTTGCGCGTTGATCTCGGTTATGTTGAGCGCGGGCCGTTGATCGCCGATCGAACGGCTGTAGATGCGTACCGGTTCGGGTGATGATTGGATCTAATCCGAGCCATCCACGTTTGATCGAACGGTCCAGATTAGAAGTTACCCCTTCGCCGTGTAAATTTAGTAAAGAGCCCCTCGGTTTCACAGAAATAAACCCGCCGTCCAGTAGTCACTGTGCGCTGTGTCTCGGGTAACTTGCCCCGAGCCCCCTGGGTTTTTCAGGAATTGACGCCCAGTCCAGGACTTTATAAAACCAGAGAAAATGATTATTAAATAGATTTTTAATAGGAAAATAATTGCTAGAACTTTATAAATTCATAGAAAATTCATACTAACTCCAAATTTGTCCATTCCAGTTCCTAAAATTTTATAATTTTATTCTTTATCACTTAGAGCCTCTGTTTTGTCATGAAAACAGTAATAAATTTAATTCCTCACTTAATCCCACTTCAAACACATAAAACCTTTGAAAATGCATAACTTAAAATCTATAATTCAGAAAATTATGATTTCTGTTCCTAGGATTTTATTTTAATATGTAGATTATTACTGTGTATTTTGAATATATGTTTGGTGTAATGTTAATTTCTCTATATGCACTGTGCTTGTTTGTATTGTGGCGAGTAGAAGAGCCCGTTGCTGGGGATCCTGGTGAGCAGCAGGTTGAAGTAGCTGAGCAGGAGCTCATTGAAGGCAAGTTGTGCCCTTGACCACTTTTTACCCAATAATGTTCTTTAATATCACTTATCCATGCATAGGTTAATTTTGATGGGACCCAATAGGTCACCCTAGATTGTTTATCTCATTACCTTGTTTACCCCTGAATCACTTGGGTAGTTTGCTATTGCTTTATATGGTTTTGGGATAATCATTTATTACCTCTATGTTCCAATTCTTGTTGTTATTCTGTTTATGTTCATGTTGTTATCATTAATGTTAATTGGAACATAGAGCTTAACTTGAGTAACACGTGCCACCACAAGGGAGGAATGGGACCCCTTGGCTGACTAATTAGGAAAGCTAGTGGAAGACTACCTTACCCGAAAGGGGCAAGGGCAGTAGGGGAGAGGTCAGTGCAGGGAGGTCCCTGGTTGATTTTGCTGGGATGGCAGTCAGCCAGGAACCCTGTACTGGATCTTCCTATAAACTGTAGCGGGTTTTCGGAAGCTAGTGGAACTTTGTAAAGGCCTCGTAGTGTTGCCCTGCCGCGCTTCCTAGGTAGAGGTGTATGGGATTCATGACCCCTTGGCAGATGGGTAACATGACTTGTGGGTAAAGGGTACAACCTCTGCAGAGTGTAAAACTGGTATACTAGCCGAGCTCACGGTCACGAGCAGCTCAGGACTCTCTGATGTTTAAATTATGGAACTTAAATTCAATTTTGTCATTTGCATTGCATGGGTTTATTATTAATTTTGTTCTATTACTTTACTTATGGTTTGGTATTCACTTACACTTAGTAATTGCTAATAAAATTTTGACCAACTACTTAAAAGCAATGCTCAGCTTTAACCCCTATCATTGATTAGCCTTACACATCACATGAGCTCACACCTTTGTGAGTTTATGTCCACTGGTTCCCCACAACTTGTTGAGCTATGATCATGTGTGAGCTCACCCTTGCTGTCTCACACCCCCCCCCACAGGAGAAGATCAGGTGGTTCAGGAGGAGCTGCCTAACACTGAGGAGTTCGATCTGATCTAGGTGGCGTTTCCCAGTCGACATTGGCGCCGACGATCCTTAGTTCGTTTTATCTTTATTACTTTATTTTGTAATAAGTCTTCCGCTATGTAATAAATACTCTGATGTTTTATGACATTTATCTCTATACACTCTGTTATTATATATGTTGTCTTCTTGGCGCATGTATGAGATGCACCCGGCTTTGTTCCTTAAAACCGGGTGTTACAACAACCACAAGATCAAGTTCAGAACAATCTAAATCAATAGATAAACTAACCCTCTAAATTACATACCCATGTTAATAGTAGGAAAAGCAAATTAAGTGAAATTTATTAGGTAGAACATTAAGAAAATACAACCGAAAATAATCTATTGATTTTCTTTATTCATCATGCCCCTACTATACACCAAGCACTACCTTCGCTATTGGTTTCTAGTGCTTGACCTTCTCGAATCCATTGGCCTAGCATCAGTGTCCATGATGAACAAAGAAGAGTGTGACACGCCCACTAAGGCCTGTCCAAGCCTCCAAGGGGCTTCCCTAAAGGCATGATGCACGTGATCCACCTACCAAGAGCAAGATTACAGGAAGTAATACGGAAACACAGCTACAGTTTTTCCCCTAGCAACAGAAACTAACTAATTGCATGGTCATGAATTGGTACACACTATGAACTAATAGATAAACATAGCTAGAATTTTCCAGTTAGCATTGTATGATTTCACTTGATCGACCATGGCTGGTTTTGAGAGGATTTCTGAAACATTATATTAGTCCAAAACAATAAGGTCGCATGCTCATGAACTGCCCCAACATAAGAGAAATGGTAAACACAATGAAGACTTAGGATTTATAATCAATTTATTTAGAATACAACAACCTAGAAGAGCAAAGCTACAGTCAATCAGAGAAAATGAGGGTATCCTAAAACTTAGAAACACATACCTCTCGGGTGCTTATATGTAAGATCTAGAAACATCTTGTTGCTCCCATAGGATACCCTTCTGTTAGGTGTAGTTCTATTTGCAAGATTAAAAGTATGTGTAGAAGCCCATTGACCAAAATCAGGATTCAGGACACATCAAAACTCAGTGCAAGCAAAAGCATAGGGTATTCCATATGAGTGTTTAAGGTACGCCATTCCATCCTATTATATAATTCCTTTCTCAGGCAAAGCAAGAGCCTTCTAATTACCTCCTTGAGCATCACTGAGAGTCTCAAGCCTAATAATTGCTGGATCAAGACGCCATAAAAGCAACCTACTACAAATAAAAGATATGACTAAATCAATATATTATAGAGAGTATATGTTTAAAAGTCCTTGCAGTAACAACAAAAATACACTCTTTGCTTAATATGTAGCAAAGAGCTAGCTCCATCGGTGTGAGGCATCCTGTTTCCGTGAGAACCCTCTTTGCATTTGTGATGGAACATGGAGCACTGTTTTCTTGATACAAGAACATCTCACATCACGTGGCAGCTCTTCCAACGGATCAAAAACATACTAAATAAGGAGAGGTTACCTTGATGCTAGAAGGAGAGAGGCGGATGGTCTGACCAACGCCGCTAAGAGCACATTGCACACATCCGGAGCCAAGTATGGTTCGTGAGCACGAGCCCACTTTCCTCATGCCATCCTCTCAGGAGAACGTGGGACCCAGCCCGAGAAGGCTCACGTGCAGGGCGAGCGGAACCCCCTCTCACTGGGTGGGACACATTGGGATGGGTGGGGGCCTTACCATGTGCGGCGGACGGAGGTTGCCGAGGCCTGCCAATGGGCACGACAACAGGGTGACAAGGACCGGCGGCGAGGGTTAGGGTTTGAGAGTAGTCATGTGCGGAAGGACAGACGGGCGGTGGGGGGAGCTAGGTCTGAACCGAATAGGGTCGAGTAGTATCCGATCGAGGCCATGAGACGGCGGAGGATCTCCTCTGCAAAGACGCACGGTGGGATGGGCAGGACCTTACCTCGCACGGCAGACGGATGTTGCTGACGCCTGCTCCTTTCTCCCTGCAGCGGACCGATGTCGCGCCGACGGGTGACGAGGAACGGCGGTGAGGCGGGGGCACCCGAGGACTGGTGGGGGCATAGGGGTGCTGGTCAGTGCCTGATCCAGACTTCTCACTGCATCGACATGGTCTTCCTCCCCATGCCTCGAAAGCATCGCTGTGCGCACGCGGCGAGGGAGGAGCTCGGCGGCGCCTTGGTTCAGGCGAGATAGGGGCAGGGGCTATGTGCCTGTGGGGGAAGGGAACCTGTGGCGGGGCATCAAGAGGCGGGCGTAGTGGGCGGGGGCATGGAGGTAGGAGAGCGGGACAGGGGCATGGATGCTGATATAGGGGATGGGGGCACGATATTGTGTGGGGGAGGGCAATCTTGCCGCAGGGGACGGCGAGATTGCCGTGAGGGAGGGAGATTGTCGCGGGGACACCGAGATTGCCGCTGGGGCGAGCGCCGAGATTGCCGCGGGGGAGGGCGAGGCGGGCGGGATGCGGGGCGGGGTGCCCCATGGCAGAACGTGCACCATTGGCTGGCTGTGAACGCCTACAATAGTCACTTATGTAGTAGTAGAGATGATGTCTATTTATAATTTCACAATGAGAAAATAAATAAGGTTTTAATATGATTATTCATGTCCTTTTCTGTGTTTCATATACTTATGATTCCATTTTTGCATATTGAGATGATGAAGGTATGTCCTTCATAACCTTCGTCCGAAGATCATTATATCCCAAAGGAGATAATGCTTCAAAGGACGAAGGCCTTTAATTATTAACATTTGTGTTGCCTTGTTCTTAATTCATAGCAGTTGAGAACAAGAAGCCAACATTGGCGCGCACCTCCAGTGAACTCACTTGAGCACATTCGGTAAGCTCTGACCTTCGAAATGCCGCTGAAGAAGTCTTCAGCACTAGGGGCTGCACTGCAGCCACTAGACGTTAACCAAGAAACACTACGCGAAGCCAGAAGCCACAAAAGGAAGGCTGCAAGTCCAACCCAGGAAGAGGAGATGGACCAAGAAATCAGGGACCTCGAAGCCATTCATCAATAGGTCTAGAGGAAGAAGGAGAAGATGCTTTGTCTTGCCGATCTTCAGAAGAAGATTGATGAGGCTGCCGAGGAAATGTATCATCTCACCCAAGATGACCAGGACCGAAGACCTCAACATAGAGAGCTTCGTCAAGACAAATCCTACAGCGATGATGAATGGTATGAAGATTTCCATCATGGAAATTTTGCTTTTGATGATGCTTCTCCTTTGTCAGCAGAACTGCAGGCTACACCATGGCCCCCATCATATAAGCCACCTCAGCTCCCTATGTATGATGGGCACTCAGACCCGAAGCAGTTTTTAATGAGCTACGAAGCAACCATATCCTCATATGGGGGCAACACCGCAGTCATGGCGAAATCCTTCGTCATGGCAGTCAAAAACGTCGCACAAACTTGGTACTCTTCCCTCCATCCCAGAACAGTCACATCATGGCAGAAGCTGAAGGACATGCTGATCACTAGCTTTCAAGGGTTTCAGACGAAGCCAGTTACTGCTCAGGCTCTATTCCAGTGCACACAAGACCATGAGGAATACCTTTAGGCATATGTCCGAAGGTTCTTGCATCTCAGAGCACAAGCACCCACAGTGCCCAATGAAATTGTCATTGAGGCCATGATCAAGGGGCTTCGGCTAGGACCTACGGCTCAGTACTTTGCCAGGAAACCCCCTAGACCCTAGAGAAGCTTCTTCAAAAGATGGATGAGTACATCTGGGCTGATAATGATTTCCACCAGAGAAGGGAAGAAGCTTATAGATTTTCTGAGATGACTAGGGGCTTCGGAGGAAGAATCCACCCTAGGCATGTCAGATCAATCCACAACTCTAGCCAGAGTGATGACAGAGGAAGCTAGCTTCAAAGGCCACAACATAGCTCATAATCTTCAGGGCAATAGCAAAGCTCTTTCAGACCACCAGCCCCAAGGGGCAGAGGCGGTAGGGGCTTCGGAGGAAGGTATGGGGATCAGCCTAGAAAACTCTATTGTTTATTCTGTGGTGAAGACAAAGGCCACACTACAAGAACATGCCAGATCACCATTCACAAGCAGAAGGAGATTGCCGAAGCAGAGGCGAGGCAGAATCAGCCGAAGCAGGTCTTACACACTGCTTCATGCTACTCTCCCTATATACCAGAATATGTGGGTAATCAAGCTTCCTGGCCTCAGCTCCTATTACCACCACCATTGCCACCTACTCACACCCGAAGCCAGCAGCCAGAAGGGCACCAGCATGCTCAGCAGCAGTGTGACTTCCAGGAGGAGTCCGAAGCTCGTACAGTCAACAGCACTATACCAGAATCAAAGCATATATACTGAGGAATATCCTACTTTTGATGTATTTCTACCCTTTATGCATTTTATTTTTTTGAATGAGAAACCAGCATATATATACTGAGGAATATCCTACTTCTTCGCATTATATTTCGGTTGCTTGTAACAATTGTACCGACATAAATGAGAGAAATATACCTTCCTCATAGATCTCCGAAGTACAAAATATTGCTTTTAACAAAGCAGAGAAAAGTTACGAAGCTACAAAATTTGACGAAGCTGCAAAAAGTCGTTCCTAAGGGAGCGCAGAGTAAGTTTTCTGCTCAAAAGTCGTTCCAAAGGGAATGCAGAGCCAAAATACCACCGAAATATAAGGCGAAGAAGTTCAAAAGACGTTCCTAAGGGGATGCAGAACTTATACCACCGAAATAGAAGGTGAAGAAGCTCAAAAGTCATTCCTAAGGGGATTCAGAGCTTAAAGACTCAAAAGACGTTCCTAAGGGGATGCAGAGTCTTTCGTGTTTCAGTGTGGGCGTACATGTTGGTGTTCAAACATCACCATCACATTGCATCATATCATTGCATCATTTAGCATATCATCACATCATACATCATATCGCATCAACAGAAAGAATGAATACGAAACAAACCTTCGACAATACTTCGATTGAATGAAAATATGCTAAGCCACGAAGCAAACCTTCGGCAATACTTCGTTGAATGATAAGATGCTAAGGCACGAAGCAAACTTCGGGTGACAATTCTATCAGATCTGCCCTAGAAGGGGTTTCTTTCTTTATGAAGCATGAAAAGAAGGGAAGATGTTTTTTCGCCGAAGGCTCAAAATGGTATGTGCATAAATTTCATGCATCGCAAAGAAATAAATTACAATAGCTTACATGTTCGATTCATTGTTCCATACATCAAATAATATATAATTTTATTACAATAGAAACCTAATCTTCCTTCAATTGTTCCATACATTAAACATTACAAACTATTATTACAATAAAGTCTACTCTTCCCTAAGGACTTTTTCTGCAACTTTGTTCAATAGTTTATCGACGACTTCGTCAATAATGGAGTTAGCAATGCCTATTATATCCAACGCTTCCTTCATCTCCGGATCAGCCAGGGGATTGTATGGCTCCGGCAGCGGTGATAGCTCAGCTGTAGTAGGTAAACTATTAGTTCGAAGTCACAAAGTACCAAAGCTGAAACTCAAAAACAGTACCTATGCTCCTTTCGCGTTCAGCAGATTCTTTAGCTCGCCTAGCTTCTTCTCGGGCATCATGGGTGTCTTTTTCATTCTTCCTTATGATTTCGTTGGCCAGTTCTCGGCCATCGTTCACCCAGATATCAGAATAAAATTTTCCGCCCACTGAAGTAGCTTCGACCGAGGGGTCCTTTATGTTGTCTAGGGAGAAGGCAGCTTCAGCTTCGACAACAGCTTTAACATGATCACAGCCAGCCTTCTCCAGGATAGCCGCGATCCCTCGAGCGTCGGAGAAGGCACAAATGTCCCCGTGATCGCTCAGGATTTCCTCGAAAGCTTCGGCTTCCCCACCTATCCACTCGAAAACGCCTTCAGGATCGCCTTAAATAAAATTTTCCTCGGAAGAATAAGCACCCACTTTGGAAAAGCTAGTTTTTAATTTCTTCACACAGTCCAAGGATTTTTCAAAACATCTTTCCTTGGATTCGTGAAGCTCTTCAACATTTTCTCTAGCTTATTCTTCCAATATTCGCTAATCTCTTGGCTATCCTATGTGAGCACGTAATTCTCATTCGCTTCGGCAAGTTTTTTACGAAGATCTTCGATCTCGGCTTTTTGAGCTTCAGCCTAAGCATGGTATTTAGCTTCATCTCCTTTCACTTTATTTACCAATGAAATTAAAATCTTGTCTTTCTGCAAAGCTTCGTTTCTCAGCTCAATTACCTCTGAATGAAGGTTGCTGAGAGCTATTGTGCAGGTCTCATCTTCGGCGTTCTTTTGTGCCCTCAAGGCATTGCTAAGAATTAAGCCCTGCAAGAAAAAGAAAGAATTAAACATGACAATGAAATACTTCATTTCCAACTTTAAAGTTAACAACTTCTGTACCTTTATACTATTGTATGCAAGGCTATCCGCAAGGTCATCCTTCGACATGGTGGCGAGGCCAGCTTCAAGCTTCGGAAATCCCATACTTTTGGTTATTTCCCGGCAGACGGATATTTCTTTGTTGTCCGGGAGACAGTATAGGAAATCATTTTCGTCAGTGCCATTGAACACTAAGGCCCCCTTCGCATATTTTAGTTTCTAGGCGTAGTGTCTGGCTTCTAAGATTTCTTCTTTGGATAATTTTTTCCCCAAAGCATGTCGAATAATGTAATCAACAGCTTCGGCTTCAGCTACGGGGGCAGGAGATTTAGCTTTTTCTATCATGTTCGGCCCCACTGCCCTACCGGTATCCGGATTTCTTGCTCAGCTTTATCCTCAGGCGCCGCAGGCTTCGTCGCAATGGGCACTGAAGGCCCAGCTTCGGCTTCGGTCTAGGCTGTGACAGCTTCGGCAACTTTCTTAGTAGGAGCAGGGGTCAAGGTTTTTGTAGTCTCCATGACAGCGTCTAGTACGCTGGCCATCCTCCTCTTGGGAGTTGTGGCAGGATCCTTTGGTACCTTCGGCAATTCTGCCTTTGACGGTGGGCTTAGAATTTCTAAAATCTTAACTATTTTTTCCAATCCTGGCTCTCTGGCCGTGTCATCTTTGATTTCGGTTGGCCCAACTGTAGGCACCTTCGACATAATAATTGGTCCTTCAACGCTCTAGGTGGCAGGAACAGCTTGTTCTGCTTCGGCACTGGAGGAGGTCCCTTCATCAAATTCAGGCACTACAGCTGTTTCAATATACCGAGGCCGGTGGGTTAAAACCGTTATCTTCTTGCCCTTCGACGCAGCTGGGGTGGCCAAAGCGGCAGTTTTTCTTTTCTTTCCTTTCCTTTTCAAGGGGTAGCAGTAGTCAGGATACATCAAGCCAATTGCATCAAAAACCCTGTTCAATCTTTTCTTGCCCCGACCTTCGAAGGCTGAGGACAGAGCATCATCTTCGGCCCTTGTATATGTCCCAAGCAACTTGTCACTGGTAGCTTCAATGCATTTCAACCAGTCATCATTTGGCTCGTCAAACTTCTCTCTGTATCTGAAAGTATATTTCAATCGAACTAGTCCACCTTCGCAGGATTCAGCAGTAGTCTCCTTCGGCATCTCCCAGCATCCACAAGTGGCCACACTCTGTAGGCTATATGTTCTTGAATTATGTCCCTCGTGCCAATGAAAGCATAGACTTTACTAAAGGCTTTTTGACATGCTTCATCATCGCTTTCAATAGTTACCTTCAGCCTTCAAAGGCCAAAGCGAGACCAGATGGGGCGCTGGATAATTTCCTTAATGTCTTCCCTCTCAATCAAATCATTTTTAACATAAAACCATTCCTCCATCCAGGCCCTGGGCCATCTCTTCCGGTATGTTGGAACCGGGTAGCTTGCATTGGAGCAAGCAACAAATCCATAACAACCGAAGTTGTTGTGATACTGCTCTTTGCCGGTGGCCTTCGTCTCGTATAGCAGTTCATGCATATTGCAAAAACACTTCGCGCTAGGTTCCAACCCTTGGCTTCTTACAGCCCAAACAAATAAATCCATTCTGATTATAGCTTCGGGGGTAAGTTGATGAAGAAAGATCTAGAATATCTTCAACACTTCAACCACAAATTTACTCAATGGGAACCGAAGGCCTGCCTTCATAAAGCTTCGGTAAACAACAACCTCATTTTCTTTAGGAGCAGGGGCGGTGCTGTCTCCTCCAACCCTCACAATAGACATATCATGAAAGTACCTTCCTCTTATGGCATCAACCTGGCTTTGCTTAATAGATGATTTTCCAAAGATGGTATGGCTTGGTCGCCATGGCCGGTCCTCAGAATCTTCATCTCCACTTTCCACATCAAACTCATCACTATCATCAGAATCTTCAGATAAATCTGCCATTATCTCTTTTGTGATTTTCTCGGTATTGGTTTTTGCCATAGATTTGAAAAACCCGGCAATGAAAGGGTCCACAACTTTCTTCTCCTTGGCCACCTTCATCATTTTAGACACCTTCGGCATTTCAGTCATCTTCGGCATCTCATACACCTTCTTCTCCTTAGACATTTCTTCAAAATCCCAGTATAGCACAAGGATTGAAAATCAAGCAAAAGCTGAGGGCAACAAAATTAAAAATTTGTGAAAATACCACGAGAAATAGAAATGGCGCAGCAAATGCCGCCGCTGTGGGCTCCTATTTATACGCCTAGTGCATTGCAATTTGGCGGGCCCCATTTGTCATAGATTTTCGCTATTCTAGCGAAGGGAAGGTGTTTTTTCGGACCTTCGGCTTAAGGCCTTCGTTCATGTCGCAGTCTGAATTTGTTGTTACAGGAACAAATTAATACTACGAGGGGCTACTGTTGGGGGCCTTCGTCTTTCGAAGGTCCTCAAAAACACAACTAACATGTTTTCCAAGTATAATATATTCACAGGGACCTTCGGCCTTGGGATGAAGGTGTACACAATATGAAAGGCACAGTTTGGGAGAAGGATGATCTAGTTCCAAAGCTACGAACGGAGAAGCTTCGGCTTGGCGGTGGAAAATGAAACCGACTTACAAGGGAAAAGGTTGTCTAGACCTTGATGGATTATCCCTTAGTCAATAGTAAATGTCAAGGGCATGGATGTAATTTTACACAGGCTGTGTCCTGTGCCTATAAATAGATGAACAATAGCACCGTACTGTTCATGCTGACTTGTATTCACTCACACGTCACTCTCGGATTTTTCACCTTCTATCAAGACGAAGGTACAAATGTAATTCAATGTCATTGATGTCTATTTATAATTTCACAATGAGAATACAAATAAGGTTTTAATATGATTATTCATGTTCTTTTCTGTGTTTTATATACTTATGATTCCATTTTTACATATTAAGATGATGAAGGTATGTCCTTCATAACCTTTGTCCGAAGATCATTATATCCCAAAGGAGATAATGCTTCGAAGGACGAAGGCCTTTAATTATTAACATTTGTGTTGCCTTGTTCTTAATTCATAGCAGTTGAGAACAAGAAGCCAACAGAAGCGTTTTAGGGTTCCTTTTTTTTGGATTTGTCCTGCAAAAAGAATACCCAAGTGAAGTGGGAAAAATCATCAACTATAACGAGACCATACTTACTTCCCCTGATGCTGAGATAGGCAATGGGGCCAAAGAGATCCATGTGTAGGAGTTCATGAGGTCTTGATGTCATCATCACATTCTTGCTTTGATGAGTGCTTCCCACCTGTTTCCCTACTTGGCACGCTGCACAAGGTCTTTCTTTCTCAAAACAGACATCGGTTAGTCCTAACACATGATCTCCCTTTATAAGTTTATGAAGGTTCTTCATCCCAACATGTGCTAGACGGCGATGCCATAGCCAGCCCATATTAGTCTTAGCGATTAAGCATGCATCTAGATCAGCATTCTCCTTTGAGAAATCAACTAAATAGAGCTTGCCGTCTAATACACCATTAAAAGCTAATGAACCATCACTCCTTCTAAAGACAGATACATCAATATTTGTAAATAAACAATTGTATCCCATATGACACAATTGACTTACAGACAATAAATTATACCCGAGCGACTCTACTAAAAACACATTTGATATTGAGTGCTCGGTCATGATGGCTATCTTGCCCAATCCTTTAACCTTGCCTTGGTTCCCATCTCCAAAGATAATAGTATCCTGGGAATCCCTGTTCTTGACGTAGGAGGTGAACATTTTCTTCTCCCCCGTCATGTGGTTTGTGCATCCACTGTCAATGATCTAGCTTGAGCCCCCGGATGCATAAACCTGCAAGGTAATTAAGCTTGGGTTTTAGGTACCCAACTCTTGTTGGGTCCTACAAGGTTAGTTACTATAACTTTTGGAACCCAAATGCAAGTCTTGTCTCCCTTGCATTTAGATCACAATTTTATAGCAACTACTTTGGCATTTTGCATAACAATACAAAAGAAGCATTACACGTTTGATACATAGCAGTTGAACCAGTTTAAATTTTCCTAGGTGCAATAGAAACAGTCTGATTGCACCTAGGCCTACTCCTATCATAAACATATGTGGAACTAGAAGCAAACATAGCATGTGAATCATGATAAGTAGGTGAAGCAACATGATTATAACATTTATCATGATGAGAAACTTTCTTGACATGAGCATAAAGATAAGCATGGTTCTTTTGATCATGTGAAGAGCTACTAGCCATAGGAGCCTTCCCTTTCTCCTTATTGAGAACGGAAGTCCTTTGGCTTGTTAGGTTCTTGGTTTCCTTTTGAAAACCAAGTCCATCCTTAATTGAGGGGTGTCTACCAACAGTGTAGGCATCCCTAGCAAATTTAAGTTTCTCATAATTATCCATGCAAGTCTTAAGTTGAGCATTAAGACTTGCAACGTCATTGTTTAACTTACCAATAGTAGAGGCATGTTCATTACAAGCATCAACAACAAAGTCTTTACATCTATTGCAAATGACAGCATGCTCTACATAGGAACTAGTTTCATTTACTTTATCTAGCTTAGCATTCAAATCATTATTTAAATTCTTTAAGCTAGAAATAGATTCATGACAGGTAGACAATTTGGAAGACAGTTGTTCATTCTTCTTAATTTCTATAGCAAGAGATTTTTGAACACTAACAAACTTATCATGTTCCTCATAGAGTATATCTTCTTGCTTTTCTAAAAGTCTATCTTTTTCATTAAGAGCATCAATTAGTTCATTTATCTTATCTACCTTAGATCTATCTAGTCCTTTAAATAAATCACTATAATCTATCTCATCATTGGAAGATTCCTCATCACTAGAAGAAGAATACTTACGAGTATCTCGAATATGTACCTTCTTCTCCTTTGCCATAAGGCACGTGTGTCATTCGTTGGGGAAGAGCGAAGATTTGTTCAAGGCCAAGGCAGCTAGTCCTTCATCTTCGGAGTCAGATGAGGAACAGTCGGAGTCCCATTCCTTCCCGATGTGTGCTTCACGCTTGGCCTTCCTGTAGTTTTTCTTCTTTTCCCTCTTCCCATGCTTCTCTTGTGCCTGGTCATTATCGTTATCGGGGAATTGAGCTATAAAATGACCAGTCTTACTGCATTTGAAGCATGAGCGTTTTTCCCTTGACTTGTTCTTGTTGGGTTACTCCTTGCATCCTTTTAGTGCGGTCTTGAAGCGCTTGATGATGAGCGCCATCTCGTCCTCATTGAGCCCAGCAGCCTCCACTTGTGCTACCTTGCTAGGTAGCACCTCTTTGCTGCTGGTTGCTTTGAGAGCAACGAGTTGTGGCTCGTAGGCAGGAAGTGGACCATTCAAGGCGTCATCCACATATCTTGCCTCCTTTACCATCATGCGCCCGCTTACGAATTTTCCAAGGATTTCCTCGGGCATCATCTTGGTGTACCTAGGGTTTTCACGAATAAGATTTACAAGATGGGGTCAATAACCATAAATGACCTAAGCATGAGTCGGACGGCGTCATGATCCGTCCATCTTGTACTCCTGTAGCTTCGGATTTTATTGACTAGGGTTTTGAGCCTGTTGTAGGTCTGTGTTGGCTCCCCTCCCCTGATCATCGCGAACCTCCCCAGCTCACCTTCCACCAGTTCCATCTTGGTAATCATGGTGGCATCATTACCCTCGTGAGATATTTTGAAGGTGTCCCAGATCTGTTTGGTGTTGTCCAAGCCGTTGACTTTTTTATATTCATCCCTACATAGAGATGCTAGCAAAACAGTAGTGGCTTGGGCATTTTTATGAATTTGTTCATTGATAAGCATAGGGTTATCAGTACTATCAAAGTGCATTCCATTTTCTACAATTTCCCAAATGCTAGGATGGAGAGAAAATAGGTGACTACGCATTTTATGGCTCCAAAATGAGTAATCCTCTCCATCGAAGTGTGGGGGTTTTCCAAGTGGAATAGAAAGTAAATGGGTATTTGAATTGTACGGAATGTGGGAATAATCGAAGGAGTAGTTTTGATTAACCGTTTTCCTTTTAGACGAGGAGTCATCGTCGTCGTCATCCCTTGGTGAAGAAGAGGAGGCATCGCTGTCGTAGTAGATAATCTTCTTGATGCGCCTCTTCTTTTTCCCGTCCCTCTTCTTGTGACTTGAGCCTGAGTCAGTGGGCTTGTTGTCTCTTGGCTCGTTGAAGAGGGACTCCTTCTCCTTGTCATTGATCACCATCCCCTTGCCCTTAGGATCCATCTCTTCGGGCGGTTAGTCCCTTAGATGAAGAGTACAACTCTAATACCAATTGAGAGCACCTAGAGGGGGGTGAATAGGTGATCTTGCAAAGTTCAACACTAATAGCACAACCTTGGTTTATAAAAATGTTAGTTAGATTAAACCAAGTTGCTATAGAGCGAGCTCTTGAGAAGAAATCAATCACAGTGAAAAGCAACACAAGAGACACGATGTTTTATCCTATGGTTCGACCAATGCTTACTCCACGTTGTGGTGACCTCCTTCGGTGAAGGATTGCACTCAATCCCTCTCAAGTGATCCAATGATCAACTTTGAGTACCATGGTTTTCTTTCTCAATAGACTTTTCCCATTTGCGAGGAATCTCCACAAATTGGAGCCTCTTGCCCTTACAAAGTTGATCACAAGAGAAGCACAAGAGTAAAAGGGGGAAAGCAACACACGCAAGACTCAATTCGCAACAAACACACGCACACAAGACAAGACTTGAGCACAAAACATAGCGCAGGGAGTTCACAACACAAACGGTGCTCAAATCTCTAACACAACAATCCGAATGCGTGGCGGCAGAGTCTAGGCGTCTTAGGATGTTTAGAGATTGCTTGGTGTACTGCTTCATGCGCCTTGGGGTCCCTTTTATAGCACCAAGGCAGCTAGGAACCGTTGGAGATCTAATTGGAAGGCAATTCTTGCCTTCTATCGAGTGGCGCACCGGACAGTCCGGTGCACCACTGGACATGAACAGTACCTGTCCGGTGCCCGATCTCCTTCCTTTTCTGGTGAAGCCGACCGTTGAGTTTTCGGTCCCCTTGGCGCACCGGACACTGTCCAGTGCACACTGGACAGTCCCGTGCACACCGGATAGTCCGGTGCGACCAGGTGACCTTTGGCTCGGCCACGTGTCGCCCATTGATCGCGTAGCCAACCGTTGGCCGCGGGCGCCTTTGGCTCACCGGACAGTCCGATGCACACTGGACAGTCCGGTGAATTTTAGCCGCGGCGCCTTCGTTTTTTCCCGAGAGCGAGGTGTTCATCGTCGGGATAGCTTGGGCACCGGACACTGTCCGGTGCACCACCGGACAGTCTGGTGCGCCACAGGCTGCTGCTGGTTTGGCTGAACTTAGCCAAAACTTCTCCTATTCGATTCCAGTTTTCTTGGTTATGTTCCTAGCACTTAGAGAGATGTGTTAGTATCTAAAAACAATTTACTAAGTCTAGAAAGATACCTTGATTCTTGATTTTGCACTTCACAACCACTTGGCACATATTAACTAAAACCATGTGTTGGGCATCTAATCACCAAAACATTTATTGAAATGGCCCAAGGGCACATTTCCCTTTCACCCGCGTCGGTCCCTGATGTTCCCCTCGCTCTGCTGAAGCTACTCCAGGCCCTAGCGTACCTCAGACCACCTCTCCTAGGCCGCGATTCCTCAGCGGAGTTGCCCCGACCCGCCCGGAGCCTTTCCTCCACCATTCTCCCCTCTCTAACCCCGGTCTCGTGGCCAAAGCCCCACCAGTGAGTCTGCCGAGTGCTCCTCTTCGTTTCTGGCCAACCCCGGCGACCCTGGAACCGCCGTAGCACGCACCCGCCCCAACTCCGGCGACCTCACCGCCGCGAGAAGGAGCGGTGCCGCCTGCAGCCAATCAACCCTCTCGGCTTTGATCTCCACCGTCCGATTCAGATCGCACGGCCTAGATCACAGGATACCGCTTCGTTCGGACCCACCTGTTGGTCGCCTGTGCCCCTAGCACCGGGCCCAGCCGGTCAGTCTGCCCTCCCCACCTCGGTCGCTAACGCCCTAGCCCGCTAGTCAGTGTGCGCCCGTGCCCGCGTCTGCGTGCTCGCCCGTGGATCTAATCTCGGCCGTTGATTTTAGATCTAAAGGTTGAGCGGATCCAATACCCCTTCACACGGTAGTTTTGTTAAAGAGACCCTCAGTTTGTTGAGAATCAACCCGCCATCCCTGGTTTTCACGCGCAGGACCTGTAAACTTGAGATTGAACCCTAGGCTTTTAAATAGTTACAGAATTAGACCTATTTTCACATTTTAAACTCCCAAACTTGTTTATTTCATATCTTTTGCATATGAACTCCAAATTTAGTGATTCAAATTGCAAAATGTTCATAGGAATATTTTATATTTAAATAAATTAGGTTCATTCACAATATGCACACTCTAGTTTTTATGTCTAACTATGAATTAGTATATGTATAGATTTATTCATTGAATAAAATAAATAAAAAGGGAAACCCTAGTGGTAAATAGATGTTTAATATTGGGAAGATAATAACATGTGATGCAAGAATTTATCTCTGGTTTAACTTTTATGTCTCATTAAAAGGAATTAAATCAGATTATGTAATCATGGACAACACTTAAGGAATAATCAACTACTAAATGAGAATTAGTTCACCCTATAATTTAAATTCCCTTTTGAGTTTATATTGTTCTTTTTGAGATGCGTTCCCATGTTTGTACATGATTGATGTGTTGTTTATTTGTCATTTACCAAATGAATTGAATGCATGATCGCTTCATTTAGACAACGAGCAGTCCGTGGTTCTCGAGTGTGTTGTTGAAGATCTTCCTGAGCAACAACCTGGTGAAGGCAAGTGTCCTCTGACCTATTATGTCCTACTTACTCCATAATTCACTAAACCTAAGGAGTTCACTATCCCGCATTACATTATTAAAACCTAAGGAGTGACTAGTCTGTATTTACCTTATCCTTGTTTACCTTTTTGGGTTAATCATGGTTAGTTTATGCTATTGCTTTAACTTAATCAATGGACATGATGTGATTATTTATGATACGATGATGTTATCCCGATGATGACATTGTGATACTCTAGAGGACTCAGGCCATTTTCCTGAGCACCTCTCTGTAAGGACCTGTTCGTGGAGTGACCACCCGGGATAACAGTGCAACCATGAGGGTGGAATGGGATGCCCTTAGCTTAACAAAATTAGACAGTTTCTTAGGGTCATTAAGCTTGACATTGCTTCCCTGTTGGAAACCAATGCCATCCTTAATGCTAGGGCGTCTCTCATTATAGAGCATACTTCTAGCAAATTTAAATTTTTTATTTTTAATCTCATGCTCATTAATTTTTGTAGATAATGTAGCTATGTGATCATTTTGTTGTTTAATTAAAGCAAGATGATCATCTATAGCATCTACATTAACATCTCTACATCTAGTGCAAATAGAAGCATGATCAACAGTAGATGTAGATGGTTTGCAAGTATTTAATTCATCACTCTTAACATGTAAAATAGCATTCTCATTTCTAAGACTGGAAATTGCATCATTGCAAACATTTAAATCTTTAACCTTAGAAATTAATCTAGCATTCTCATCTATAAGGCTAGAAATTGATTCATTCAATTTATCAATCTTAGCAATTAAACTAGCATTTTCATTTCTAAGACTGACAATTGAATCATTACAAGCATTTAACTTTTCAACCTTAGCAATTAAATTATCATTCTCAGTTCTAAGATTGGAAACAGTGTCATGGCAAATGCTAAGATCCTTATTCAAGTTTTCATTTTTCTCTACTTCCTAAGCATAAGCATTCTTAACTTTAACATGCTTCTTATTTTCTTTAATAAGGAATTCCTCTTGGCTATCCAAGAGTTCATCCTTCTCATGAATAGCTCCTATCAATTCATGTAATTTTTTGTTGCATGTTAAGATTGGCAAAAAGAGTGAGCAAGTCATCTTCATCATCACTAGAACTACCCTCATCACCAGATGTAATATACTTGGGGGTGGTTCTAGTATGTACATTCTTCTTTTTGTCGTCCTTTGCCATGAAGCACTTGTGGACGACGTTGGGGAAGAGGAGACCCTTGTTGATGGTGATGTTAGCGGCATCCTCGTCGGAGGAGGAGTCGGTGGAGCTCTCATCGGAGTCCCATTCCTGACACACATGGGCATCGCCGCCCTTCTTCTTGTAGTACCTCTTCTTCTCCTTCTTCTTCCCTTTCTTGTCGTCGCCCGTGTCACTATCACTAGACATAGGACATTTAGCGATAAAATGACCAGGCTTACCACATTTGTAGCACACCCTCTTGGAGTGGGGTTTGTAGTCTTTCCCCCTCCTTTGCTTGAGGATTTGGTAGAAGCTCTTGATGATGAGCGCCATTTCCTCATTGTCGAGCTTAGAGGCATCGATGGGGAGCCTACTTGATGTAGACTCTTCTTTCTTCTCTTCTGTCACTTTGAATGCGACGGGTTGCACCTTGGATGTGGAGGTGGTGCCTTGCTCCAAGTTGACAATGTGTTTGGAGCCTTTGACCATTAGTTCAAAGCTCACAAACTTTCCTATTACCTCCTCAGGAGACATTAGCTTGTATCTAGGATCACCACGTATTAATTGAACTTGAGTGGGATTATGAAATACGAGGGATCGAAGAATAACCTTGACCATTTCATGGTCATCCCATTTTGTGCTCCCGAGGTTGCGCACTTGGTTCACCAAGTCTTGAGCCAGTTGTACATTGCTTGTGGCTCCTCTCCTTGGTTGAGGACGAATTGACCGAGCTCCCCCTCGATCGTCTCCCGCTTGGTGATCTTGGTCACCTCATCTCCTTCGTGCGCGATCTTGAGTACATCCCAAATCTCCTTGGCACTCTTCAACCCTTGCACCTTATTATACTCCTCTCGACACAAGGAGGCGAGGAGTATAGTAGTTGCTTGGGAGTTGAAATGCCGGATTTGGGCAACCTCATCCGAGTCATAGCCGTCGTCCCCTACCTTAGGTACCTGCACTCCAAACTCAACAATGTTTCATATGCTCTTGTGGAGTGAGGTTAGATGATGCCTCATTTTATCAATCCACATAGAATAATCTTCACCATCAAAAAATTGTGGCTTGCCTAATGGAACGAAAAGTAATGGTGTGCACTTAGAAATGCGAGGATAGTGTAGGGGCATCTTACTATACTTCTTGCGCTCATGGCGTTTAGAAGTGAGGATGTCGAGTCAGAGCCGGAGGTGGAGGGCGACGAAGAGTCGATCTCGTAGTAGACCACTTTCTTCATCTTTTTCTTCTTGTAGCGGCTCTGGTGTGACTTGATGCGTGAAGGGGATCCTTTCTTCACCTTGTTGCTGGACTCCCTTGATGGAGCCTTCCCAAGACTTGCGGGCTTATCGACGCCGGTCACAATCTCCCTCTTGGCGTGATCTCCTGGCATCACTTCGAGCGATTAGACTCTAATGAAGTACCGGGCTCTGATACCAATTGAAAGTCACCTAGAGGGGGGGTGAATAGGCGTAATCTAAAATTTACAACTTAAAACACAAACTACAAGCTGGGGTTAGCGTTAGAATTAAATCTGAGTCCGGGAGAGAGGGGGAAAACAAATCAACCAAGAAATAAAGCGAGTGAACACGGTGATTTGTTTTACCGAGGTTCGGTTCTAAAGGACCTAGTCCCCGTTGAGGTGGTCACAAAGACCGGGTCTCTTTCAACCATTTCCCTCTTCCAAACGGTCACTTAGACCGAGTGAGCTTTCTCCTTAATTCTCACGGGTCACTTAGACCCCGCAAGGACCACCACACAATTGGTGTCTCTTGCCTTGCTTACAAAACACTTGGGAACAAGAATGAGGAAGGAAGAAAGCGATCCAAGCAACAAAAGCACAAAGAACATGAACAAACACTCTCTCAAGTCACTAGGAGGTTGGAATGAATTTTGGCACTTGGAGAAGCTTTGATCTTTTGATTTGTGTATTGGAGCGAATGCACTAGCTCTTGTATTGAATGTGGAGTGCTAGAAACTTGGATACTTGGAGTGGTGGTGGTTGGGGGTATTTATAGCCCTCAACCACCACATAGCCATTGGGGGCACGCTGCTGTCGATGGGCGCACCGGACAGTCCGGTGCACCACCGGACACTGTCCGGTGCGCCAGCCACGTCACCCAACCGTTAGGGTTCTAGAGCAGTTGACCGTTAGAGGCTTGTCTTCTAGTGGCACCGGACAATCCGGTGCCGCACCGGACACGCTCTATTCACTGTCCAGTGCGCCTCTGACTTCTGTGCTCTAACTCTGCGCGCATTATTCTTCATTGTTCAGCGGTCAGCGCAGCTTTTGCAGTCGACCGTTGCGCGAGTAGCCGTTGCTCCACTGCCACACCGGACAGTCCGGTGAATTATAGCGGAGCGGCGCTGGAGAAACCCGAGAGTAGCGAGTTTGAGATTCTATGGCCCTGGTGCACCAGACACTGTCCGGTGGCACACTGGACAATTCGGTGCGCTAGACCAGGGCACACTCGGTTTCTTTGCTCCATTGAATTTGATCCCTAACTTCAATCTTTTATTGGTTTGTGTTGAACCTTTATGCACCTGTAGAACATGTATTCTAGAGCAAACTAGTTAGTCCATTATTTGTGTTGGGCATTCAACCACCAAAATTAATTGTGGGAAAAGGTTAACCCTATTTCCCTTTCAATCATGCATCATGGACAGTCCCCGCCGCTATCCCATCCCTAGTAAGGAAGTATCTTCCAAGTCCACCCTTCTCTCTACGTAAAGGATCCTTCGAAGTTTGATTTGGTTTGTTGTATGGCGTGAACGCCATACGTTGGCGAGCCACTACTATGAGGAGAAGCGTTGTCGCTCGGGTCGCCTTAGGGGAAGGAGTGACTTGGTCGTGGATTGGTCGATGAATGGCTCTAATTAGAACTCATGTAACAGTTCGATTAGGATGATCTAGACCGTAGATCTGAATCTGATCAACCCTGGAAGCTGATCAACCCTGGAAGCACGCGCGTAAGTCTGCCAAGGCAGTTTTTATAAGGAGACCCTGATAGACTCTCTAATTAGCCCATAGTCCGATTTAGTTACAGTCCTAGTTTTTTATAATTGCAACTAGGTCCCTCGGTTTTTACTTAAAATACATAGAGGTCCCTAGAACTCATATATATGCCCTTGGATTGGTTTTTTAATATGAAATTAACCTAAAACTTGTTTAATTCATAACTTTCATGTTTTAACTCTGGTTTTAGTGGTTCTCGAACCTACAGATTCATATCTACACATAGATTTATTTTATGTAGTTGTTTCCTTTATTTGGTGTAATGTTATTTTTATTTGTTGTTTACCTATTTGTATGTTTTGCTGCGAGTAGAAGAGCGAGGTTACAAGGAACCTAAAGCCAATCTATAGAAGCATCTAAGCAACATGAGTTTACCAAAAAGGCAATTGGAGTCCTCGATCACGTTGATTTGACCTAATAATATTTATTGTTATGTTCTCACTTATGCATTGCATAATTAGGTTAACTTGATGAGACCTAATAGGTTACATGGATTGGTTTTCCCTATACCAAGTTTGCACCTTAGAGTACTCGTTATTGGGCAGGCTTTCTAGTTCTCTACCTGTTCTTTGGGATAATGATACATCTGAATCATGGTCTTTTATTATGATTTATTATTGTTGGGTTACTTATTCTGCATGATAATCTCACTTTGTTTAATTGGAACATGGAGCGACCACCCTAGAAAATAGTGCTAGCATAGGACTATTATTTCTCTGGCCTTAGCAAATTAATTAGAGAAGATAGTGTGTGATAATCTTACTCGGTTATGGGCATGTAGGGAAGTGTTGCTTAAGTATAGTGACGAGGTTGATTATGCTACGATTGTGTCGGCGTTTTGACCCGGGGGGTCCCTGGACCGACGAGTAAATTGTCACTGCGTGTCCCAGCCCAGATGGGTCAGCGCGAGATGAAGACACAAGGGGGGAAGAACAGTGAGGGGAAGCCCGCGACCTCGTGTTGTCCTGTGCCCAGGGCGGATGCGCTTGCAGTAGGGGGTTACAAGCGTTCGCAAGGGAGAGAGAGAGATAGGGGGCGTTAGGCTGCCCGTTCTCCCGCGCGGCCACCTTTTTCGTATGAGAGCCCTGGACCTTCCTTTTATAGACGTAAGGAGAGGGTCCAGGTGTACAACGGGGGGTGTAGCAGTGTGCTAACGTGTCTAGCAGAGAGGAGCTAGAGCCCTATGTATGTGCCGATGTGGCTGTCGGAGAGGTGTTGGAGCCCTGTTCATGTGGCGTCGTGGCCGTCGGAGGAGTGCTTGAGCCCTGTAGAAGCATAGCTGTCGGGGCTGTCGGATCCTTGCTGACGTATCCTTGCTTCCGTTGGGGGCTGAGAACCACCGTTGTCATGGAGCACGCGGGGTGCCATCATTACTTGTTTTACCGGGGCGAGCCAGATGGGACGCCGGTCTTGTTCCTCGTAGCCTGGGCTAGCTAGGGGTAGGGTAATGATGGCCTCCCGTTGTGGCGTGGTCGGCCCGAGCGAGGTGGTGACTCCTCCGAGGTCAAGGTCGAATCCGAGCCCTGGGGTTGGGCGAGGTGGAGACCTTCTTCCAGAGTCGAGGTCGAGTCCGAGCCCTGGGGTCGGGCAAGGCGGAGACCGTCTTCCGGAGTTGAGGCTGAGTCCGAGCCCGGGGGTCGGACGAGGCGGAGATCGTCGTCCGAGGTGAGGTCGAGTCCGAGCCCGGGGATCGGGCGAGGCGGAGATCGTCGTCCGAGGCGAGGTCGAGTCCGAGCCCGGGGGTTGGGCGAGGCAGAGATCGTCGTCCGAGTTGAGGTCGAGTCCGAGCCTGGGGGTCGGGCGAGGCGGAGATCGTCGTCCGAGTTGAGGTCGAGTCCGAGCCCGGGGGTCGGGCAAGGCGGAGATCGTCGTCCGAGTTGAGGTCGAGTCCGAGCCCGGGGGTCGGGCGAGGCGGAGATTCCTATGGCGCCCGAGGCTGGGCTTGGTTGCTGTCAGCGTCACCCTAGCGGGTGGCACAGCAGTCGGAGTAGCGCAGGCGGCGCTGTTTTCCTGTCAGGTCAGTCAGTGGAGGGGCAAAGTGACTGCGGTCACTTCAGCCTTGTCGATTGGAAAGCGCGCGTCAGGATAAGATGTCAGGCAATCCTTGCATTGAATGCTCCTGCGATCCGGTCGGCGGGCGAGGCGATCTGGCCAAGGTTGCTTCTCCGTGAAGCCTACTCGAGCTGGGCCTCAGGCGAGTCGAAGGTGCGCCCGTTGCTTGAGGAGACCCTCGGGCGAGGCTTGAATCTGCCTTGGTCTTCTGTTCCTGCCCGAGGCTGGGCTCGAGCGAGGCGAGATCGAGTCCCTCGAGTGGGTGGAGCCTTAACCGGAATTGCGCCCATCGGGCCTTTGCAGCTTTGTGCTGATGGGGGTTACCAGCTGAGATTAGGAGCCTTGGGGGTACCCCTAATTACGGTCCCCGACAGTAGCCCCCGAGCCTCAAAGGGAGTGTGAGTACTCGCTTGGAGGCTTTGTCGCACTTTTTTGCAAGGGGACCGGCTTTTCTTGGTTGCATTTTGTTCCGGTGGGTGCGCGCGAGCGCACCCGCCGGGTGTAGCCCCCGAGGCCTCGGAGGAGTGGTTTGACTCCTTCAAGGTCTTAATGCCTTTCGTGATGGCTTTGGCCGGTCTAGTCATTCCCTCATGCGAACTGGTCGTTGCCCGAGTGCATAGTCAGGTTCTGAGTTCTCGGGCTGGTATGTTGACGCTGTCAACGGTTTGGCCGGAGCCGGGTTTGCGAGAGCAGCCCCCGAGCCTCTGCACAGGGCGAGAGGACAGTCAAGGGCAGACTCGGCTTTTTTCATATGCCCCTACGTTGCCTTTCCGCAAGGAGGGGGGAAGCGCCATGTTGCCCTCGGTGGGCGCCGAACATGGTGTCTCCAGTGAGCTGCTAACGGGTTATCCGAGTGGACGCCCGTGCCCCATTCGATAAGGGTCGGCTAGTGGCCCAAAGGCGTGCTCCAAAAGTACCTGCAGGTGATTTGCCAGACCCGGTCCCGTTCGATAGGGTCCGAGGGCTCGATGCCTCCCTCTGATGGGATTCCGTTACAGAATCGTTCCTGCTGGTCTCGGAAATGTCCTAGGGTACCTCGGGAGCATAGCCCGAGCCTTGGTTATGTATCGAACGTACCCAGAGTCATCCCTCACTCTGCGTGCTCTGGGGCGACTGTCGAACCCATCGGGGGGCCAGCCTACGAACCCCTGATCAGTAGTGGGCGCAGAGCCCGAGTGGCCTGAGGTGGCTGTTGAACCCTTCCGAGGGGCCAGCCTTCGAACCTCTGACCAGTAGTAGGCACGGAGCCTGAGTGCTCTGAGGCGGCTATCGAACCCTTCCGAGGGGCCAGCCTTCGAACCCCTGATCAGTAGGGGGGCTCGGGGCCCGCTTCCTTCGCGGAGAAGGATCCCTTTCGGAGTATCCCCTTTCCCGGTCCCTGTAGCAAGAGAGAGAAAGGGGAAGAGGAAAAGGATACGAAATTGAATGACGTGGCGCACCTTTTTTGACGCGGTCATTATGGCGGAGGTGAAGCGTCGCCCGCTTCGCCTGCCAAAGGCGTCGCCTGTCCTGCCGCAGAGTTAATGTGACGGGATGAGTGATTCGCGGGGCAGCTGTTGTGCACGCGCGAGCCGTTCGAGGAACGGAACACGGGCACGTCGTCTTCACGCCGTGGGAGAGGGCTCTCTCGCTGTTCCAGGAGGGGACGTGATCCTGCAGACAATTTGACTGCTGCTTCCGCCCGCCTGCCACCGCCATTACTACCGGTCCACTTTTGGCCATGTTGACCGTCGCGCCTTCTCCCGTGGCTAACTGACCCGTAACCGGCGTGCCTGGTTGGCACTGCTGGGCCGTGCGCAGGGTTGCCTCGAGTCGCGGCACCGGTTCCGTAGTCGAGAAGGCGCGGCGCTGGCGCAAGTGGCGCTGTAGTTTTTTTGCACGTAGTAGCCGGCGCGCCGGTTACATGACGTGTGGGCCTGGGCCTCCATGCTGGATGCGTCGAAGTCGAAAGGGTGTGCGTCGAAGTCGAAAAGGTATGCCCCCTTGGTGCAGTTGCATGCCGCCTGCATGGCGGTCCGTCCTTTTACCCGCTGGTTTGGGCGAAGACGGAGGACTGCTTGTAACCGCTGGGCGGTTACACGCTCCGCACGCGGCGGTTTGGCTCCTTCTGTCCTGGGGCAGCTTGCATGACGCGTGGGACCCACCCCCCGCGTCGTGGGAACCATGGAAGTGACAGATGTTGTCCTGGAACCAGACTTAACATACTCGGAACATCCTATTCGAGTTCTGGACCAAAAGGACAGGGTTACCCGGAGAAAGACTCTCAAGTTCTACAAGGTACAATGGAACCAACATTCTGAGGAAGAGGCTACGTGGGAAACTCAAGACTTCTTGAATAAGAATTTCCCAGGCTTTCTAGCCTCATGTAATTTGTAAAGTGTATATAGTTATTGCAATAAAGGAGTGAATCCCACACCACCTTGCCTTGTACCAGAAATGAGGAAATAAAAACATGACACATTTCCTTTTCCATTACTCACCCTAGGACTTTAAATCTCGGGACGAGATTCTTTTATGGGGGGAAGGATGTAACACCCCTGGTGTTACTATAACTAAAACTTGAGCATGACATCATAACATTGGCATTGCATATGTTTGATACACCTAGAGTGCATTCACTAGGCAAAAATTTCAAACAAGTTGTATTGTTTAAGTGTTTTTGCAAATAGCACCCTGGATAGGAAACTTAACCCTAAATAGGGATTAAAGGGGTAAAACTTAACCCAAGTGAGAAAACCTAAAGACTTTGGGGTAAGAGTCATAAAATATCCCCAAAAACAAAGTGGAGTCACATTTATACCCCTGGGATACCAGAAACCCTAATTGGAACCCTGGAAAACCCTGAAACCAAACCCTAGGGGCTTATGTGCAAAATTAGTCCACTTTTGGGCTAAAGTGCAAAAACCAAGCCAAATAAGTATCTTAAGTCATTTAGTTCACAAATATGTGGACTTGAAAGCTAAACCCTAAGTTTTGGACTCATTTGCAAAAAGGACCTTGATTTTGATTCCTATGCTAAGTCTGAAAACAGGGTTGTAGGCCCAACTTTGAGGCTGTGTAGCTTTCAAAATAGTGAGAATTCATGTTAGGTGACCACATCAAAGTTGAAGACCAATCATTGGAGAACAACTTTGTTTAAGGATTCAAGCCATGTTCTTATGAAAAATGTGGAGAAAATCTCAACTCAAGTTGGACTGTCAGTCTGGTTCTGTCTGAATATCAGACTAACAGATTCATGCCCTGAACTTCAAGCCCAATTTCAAACCAGATTCAGTGACTTTTTGTGACAACACCATGTAGCAAAGTTGTAGCTGGTATGTAGCACTACAACTTTGATGCAGAGACTTGGACCTGTTGTCACATGAAACTGGGAGAAAATGAAGCTCCAATGTGCTCTGTCAGTCGCTCTGAATTGGTGTTCACCATGGTATAGTGTTCAACTGAAACAGATAAGGACGCCAGCAAACCCACCACCGACGACCAATTCCGCCGTGATTTGTGCCGTTGCCGGCCCGACTTGTGCTCGGGATGGGCGGATAAGGGCACACGGTAAAAGATCTTCGCCGTCGGTGAGCTGGCGATCACTCCGGTGACCCCCGTGGCCCTCTCTCCCTCTTTGCGGCTGAGCAGATTAACTCGCCGGTGACCGCCGCTTCCCGGCTGTGCGCCGCGTGTCCAAGCTTTTCCACCGCGTCGCCATGACTCCCTATACCCGTCCCATCGTCGACGGGGAGGTTGCCACGGCGGTGGACACGAATTCACCGTACCCACGTTCCTCTCCAGCTCCGGCCGCCAACACGGCTCAGCCAAATTGAGCACCACCGCCCGCGGGCTCTATAAATTGCCCGTACCCCCAGCTCCGCCATGTATCCAAGCACCTACTACACCCACCGGCATCCCGAAACCCCCACCAGAGCACGTGAATTTGGGATTTCCCCAAAATCGTTGAAGAACACCGCGAAGAACACCTCGCCGTGGTCAGCCCGATTCAGGTCCAATCTCACCCTCGGTTTCCTTGTTTCAACATCCTTGCTTGCTCTTGATGCTCACCGACCCGTTAAATCGAATTAGACCGCCATGAATCGACGGGAACGCACTCATCGGTCCGCCTTGTCCACGGTCGCCGTGGCTAGACCAAACCTTGTGACCATTAGTGAAATTATGTTGGGGGAAATGCTCGGGGTAGTGCTAATTTTGTGTCCGCTGCTCGGAGAACCCTACCGTTGCCCTAATCGGCCGGTGTTAGTGCTCGCCTGAGCACGGCTGTGCGCGAGCGCCGTCGTGGACTTCCAATCAAGAATAGGTTGAGGTGCAGGGGCCTTTTTGTAATCGGTCAGCGACACACAGGAACAGTGAAGAAGCTCGTTTTCAGTTAGTCAAAAACTCGGGGTCTCTTCTGCAAAGATGCCAGGACGCGGGCGCGCGCGGGCGCGTTTTGCCCTGGTCCTGGGCCGTTTGGGCCAGAACCGGCCCAGCTCTGTTTAATCCTTTTCTTTTTCTTTTTCATCAAAGCTTTAGAAATATGTAGAAAAATGTAGAAAAATGCTAAAATTGTGAAACTAATTTTCCTAGGCTTGTTATTTTCCCTAGAATTTAATAAAAATAGTTTTGTAATTTTTAGTGGAAATAAGAAATTTTAGGGTATTTAAAGTAGTTAAAAGTATTAGTTATGGATTTTTAGAAAATAATTGGTAAGTCCAATAATTCCCAAACTTTTTGTGGGAATTTAAAACAATATTTAGGAGCCTTGGGTAGAGTTTGAATTGTTTTGGACCTTGTTTGATCACCAAACCCCAAAACACCCCCTGCCCTATGAACTCCTTTACCGACTCCGGAAACCCTAGGTTCTCGGAGTACCGTGAAGGAAAGTTGTACTCAAGACTTAAATAATAAGTTTATATTATCTTTGCATCCTCATGAGCATCCCATGGCACTCATTCTTATGCATGTATATGGTTATGTTAGAACACGAAGAAGAAGAAGAAGTCACTGAAGAAGGGATACCACCATCAGGCAACTGCTTTTATTTCGATATTTGTGGATCCGAGCAGGACTCACCTGATAACAAAGGCAAGCCCCGGTGCATTTGCCACCTTCCTTGATGTTTTTAAAATCTTTCTCACTTGATTGCTACATTAGGTGATAGGAGTTGATTGACTAAACAATTCCTGCATTACCTTCGTTGATTACCTGCCTTGAAACCCTGTTTTTACAAAAAGGTTTTACTATTCTTAGCATTGCTTTAGAACAAAACAAAATGTTTTGTTTTTACAAAATATGATGTGGCAAAAGTGGGTGGGATGTTTTCAAAAAATAAAACTTGATGGTGAATCCATCACGGCCGTGATGGATTCAACATCGGAAAAGATGTACCTCTGTCAGGTACCAAGTTTTTGGGTTAAAAAGATTAAGCTGAGACCGGGCGGGTGACTTGCACGAGAAGAGAGTCTCGGTGTAGTGTCTCCGTCTGAGTCGATTAAGGACCGTCTCGATGTAGGCTTGATGATCGAGGACCTTTTAACTGGTCACATGCCTCGTCATGGGTAAGCCTTGCCTCGGGCAGACTAAGGCCGGAATAAGATAACACGAAATGGGCGTGGAGCGGTGGCGAGAGTAGCGTGTACCCTCCATGGCAAGAGGCTGGACGGTGGTGTATCTGTGCTCTCGGTTTGCGTGAACCTGATCCGGTCTTAAGAACCCCGGTGGCGGGTTGACATATGCAAGGGTTAAGTGCTACATATGTCGTGTGATTGGAGATCCTCAGCTGAGTATAATCGATTCGGATCGCCGTACCTTCGCGGTTATGAAGACTTGGTCACTGCCCTACACGTAGCATTCCACTAAAGATGATGGGTTTTTGTTAAGAAACTGCCTAGTGCAGGACCAGTGATTGAACTAGGGTAGAAAGAACTCTAGTTGCAGGTAATTGAACTTAACTTGACAAATAAAATTGGATTTTTAAGGATCCACTTTAGTAAGCATTTCTGCAAAACAGAGTCTTTGATTATTGAAAAAGCCTTACCTTGACTCCCATATAACCAGCATACCCTTGAGAGTCTTTTCTTTAGTCGGGTAAGTCTTGCTGAGTAATTCCATACTCAGGGTTTATCCCTTCGTTGTTTTTAGGTGAGGAAGTAGCAGATTTCTGCTGCTTCTGTGCCAAGGTGGTTCCCAAGGAAGAAAAACAAGACTGAAGTGCGGGAGGACTTGGTCCTCCACATAGGATCTTTTGCTTAATGCTTTTCGGGAGGGGTTTTGCCTCCCTTGGTTTGTATAATATTACTACTCTGCACTCGTTTTTAGTTCTGGTCTGTAATAAAACAACTTGAGCTTGCTTTTAAAATAAATGTGAATTATGTAATCGCTTCCGCAATTCTTTATCTCCGATGTTCTGTAATGTCTACAAGACGGGTGAATCGTTCCTGGTAATGTAAGGAAAGATACCGAACTTATCAAGTAGTTCAGGGGCACCTACAGGGTTGTCTGAAGTCCGTTGGACAAGGACAACTGTAGGTGGGCCTAATTACTTGGGAGGTTCCGTCACAGCTGGTATCGGAGCGTAGCCTTTCTTTGCAGACATTATGAGGCATCTTCAAAAGGATTTTTGAAAGTCTTACCTAAAACTTCTTTTCTCTTCTTACCTAAGTATTCTGAAGAGTCTATCTTAAAGACCAGATAGGAAGAGTGCAATGTATAGAAGGTTGAATCGACTAAGGTTGATTCTGTACTTATTCATGCATCATGCTAAGAATTATGCTAATAAATTTTCCCCCTTAGAAAGATGCCGCCACGCACAAGGCTAACGGCACGTAAGTCAACGGGACCAATTGGAGTACCCCGGCATCAACTAGCCCCTCGACACGAAAGCAGCAGCAGCGGAAGTAATGACCCCATAGGAGACCTTGAAGCCCAAGTGAGTCGACTTCAAGCAACGCTGCAACACAGGACCAATGCTTGGATCGCAGACGGAGATAGAATCAATGAACTACGAAGGGACATCCGTCACCTGTAGGATCAGCTTGCTGATCGGGACTTAGCACTTGACTGGGCAGTACAGTCTCATATGTTGGCATGTGCTAAGGAAGCGAGGGCTCAGGCCCGAATTAAAGAACTTAGCTCAGCTGTCGACAACCTGTAGGTCTACTGCAATACGTTGCATGAGGAAGTCCATATACTATACTCACAATTACACCCTAGTGTGCCTGCACACTCTACTGAGGCAGAAGCCGGACCCTCTCACGTTGCGGGACGCGCGCTGGGTGGGGAGTTAGACCTCTTTGAACCCCCTCCTTCTTTGAGGTTGGTTGACGTCTGGACTCCCACACCTGACGATGAGGCCGCCAAAAGTAACGGAAAGCAGGACTAATGGTGTAATAGAAGTAGAGTAGTGTATTGTAGAATGTACGGTTGTATAATAGGTTGAACTTTTGTATAATGGGTAATGTATCCTGTTATGTAATATCGAGTCTGTATCATTACTTTTTATAGTAATGTAAAATGGAAGGTCTCTTTGGCATATTATGTTTATTCAAATGTTTTTGCCTCAGATGCCGACCAGGACTCGCGGACAGGACGCAGCCGGAACTTCTGGGGGTCGGGATGTCACCCCAAATCCACCTCCAGTTCCACCCACGCTAGCCAAGGCGATTGCCGCCTTGGTGAATGCCACTGCAGACAATACCCGCTTCCTTAGGGAAATGGCGGGTCAGCAGCAGTTCCAGCAGCAGGCAGGAAGGGGTTTTCAGCAAGGCCCCCGCGAAACTACTTACAAGGATTTCTCGGAAACTCGTCCACCTCTATTCACCAAGGCAGAAGACCCACTAGAAGCTGACGAATGGATACGGGTCATTGAACAGAAGTTTGGTCTTCTTCGTTGTTCTGAAACGCAGAAGCCATTGTTTGCGGCACAACAACTACGAGGCCCTGCCAGTACTTGGTGGGGAAACTTTGTGGCTATCCAACCTGACAACCATCAAATCACTTGGGAAGAATTTAAAGCAGCCTTCCGTGAGCACTACATACCGGAAGGGGTGCTGCATATGAAACAAGAGGAATTCATGAAGCTGAAACAAGGAGGAGACACCATCAATCAGTATCTTAACAAGTTTAATCACCTGTCGCAGTATGCCATCGACCAGGTGAATACTGATTTGAAGAAAAAGAACTGTTTTATGAGAGGTCTAAATGACCGGTTGCAGCGAAAGATGGCCACATGTATTGATCTCACATATGGAAAGGATGTCAGTACAGCCTTATCTGTGGAAGCAAAATACGCAAGTTCTGGGAAGAATAAGGGATTCAGTGGTGAGAGGCCTAATCAGGGCCAGGCAAAGAGGCAACGGTTCGTCATCCGGCCTTTTAGCCAAAACCGTACTTTTTCCCGTCCACCAGCATTCCCTTTCAAACAGCCCATTATTATCCGCCCCAACAATACCTCCACTTCCCCAAATCAGCCGGGTGCCCCAGGCACTCGATTCCCTGCCTTGCCCAGCTCTTCAACTGGGTGTTTCAACTGCAGCAAGTCAGGACATTTTATCAAAGACTGCCCGTACCCCAAGCAAAATCAATCCAATGCTCAGCAAGGAACTGGGAAGTCTACTCAGCCCAAGGGAAATGCTGTGGGGAAAAATACCAAGAAAACGGGGCGCGTATACTACACTCAGGTGGCCACTACACCGGAGGGAGAGCCGGTGATGATGGGTACGTTTCCCGTGGCCAGTCATCCTGCAATTATTCTTTTTGATTCTGGTGCTTCGCATACCTTCATTAGCAAGAAATTTGTGGAGCAACATCACATTGCATGTCATGAATCAAAAGAGGGATTTAAAATTCATTCACCTGGGGGACACATTTTTACTAGAGAAGTGGCCTATGAAGTGCCAGTAACAATGGCCGGACGGAACTTTCCTGCTAACATGATTGTTCTGAAAGGCCAGGATATAGATGTAATTTTGGGTATGAATTGGTTAACCCAACACAAGGCAATCCTCAACACTGAACTCAGAACTGTCAGGTTGAGCTATAATCAAGAAGAAATTCTTTTGTCTCTCCCCAAAACCAATCCAGCCAAAGCTTCTGGTAGAATATGTGAAGCCATTGTACCGGAGATCAAGAACATTCCGGTAGTATGTGAGTTTCCAGATGTATTTCCGGAAGATTTGCCTGGACTACCCCCTGAAAGAGATGTAGAATTCGTAATTGAGCTAAAACCCGGTACGGCTCCTATCTCCCGAAGATCGTACCGTATGCCCCCTAATGAGTTGGCGGAATTGAAGATTCAATTACAAGATCTATAGAATAAGGGATTCATCCGGCCAAGCTCGTCCCCATGGGGTTGCCCCGCCATTTTTGTTAAGAAGAAGGATCAAACCTTGCGCATGTGCGTGGATTATCGGCCCCTGAATGAGGTCACCATCAAGAATAAGTACCCTCTTCCAAGGATCGACATCTTATTTGATCAACTGACTGGGGCGAGGGTATTTTCTAAAATTGATCTCAGGTCGGGCTATCATCAAATCCGTATTCGGCCCGAGGATATACCGAAGACCGCATTTACTACGCGGTATGGATTGTTTGAATACTTGGTAATGTCTTTCGGGCTCACTAATGCTCCTGCCCACTTCACCTGTTTGATGAACTCGGTATTCATGCCCGAGTTGGACAAGTTCGTGGTGGTCTTCATCGACGATATTTTGATATACTCTAAAAATGAAGAGGAGCATGCTCAGCATCTACGGATTGTATTGACGCGCCTGAGGGAACATCAGCTGTATGCCAAGTTCAGCAAGTGCGCGTTCTGGCTGGAGGAAATTCAATTTTTGGGGCACGTGTTATCAGCTAAAGGAATTGCGGTAGATCCTAGCAAGGTCAAAGATATTCTGGAGTGGAAACCCCCAACCACTGTTCATCAAGTCCGGAGTTTTCTTGGACTAGCTGGATATTATCGCAGATTCATACCTGATTTTTCTAAGCTTGTGAAGCCAATCACAAGTTTATTGAAGAATGACATTAAGTTCAATTGATCTTCTAAGTGTAATGAAGCCTTTGAGCAATTGAAGACATTATTAACCACTGCTCCGGTATTGGCTCAACCGGACATCACTAAGCCTTTTGATGTATATTGTGATGCATCTGGCAGTGGGCTCGGCTGTGTACTGATGCAAGAGGGCCGAGTAATTGCGTATGCTTCAAGGCAGTTGCGCCGACATGAGGAGCATTATCCAACTCATGATCTGGAGCTAGCTGCTGTGGTTCATGCCCTGAAAATATGGCGTCATTATCTGCTGGGAAATATCTGTCACATATATACAGATCATAAAAGTTTGAAGTACATCTTCACCCAGTCAGAATTAAATATGAGGCAAAGACGATGGCTTGAGCTCATTAAGGACTATGAACTAGAGATCCATTATCACCCAGGCAAGGCCAATGTGGTGGCAGATGCATTGAGTCGTAAGACTTCCTGCCACTGTCTTATGGCGAAGACCTCCGAGAACACCTTATGCCAAGAAATGGAGAAGCTAAACCTGGGGATAATCCAACAAGGGACTCTGAATCAGCTAAAGCTTGAGTCAACCATTTGGCAAAGGATAATTGATGCTCAAAAGGATAATCTGGGTATGAAGCACATACGAGAGAAGATAAGGGCTGGAACAGCCAAATGTTTCAAGGAAGATGATCAAGGTGTGTTATGGTTTAACAACCGCATAGTAGTACCAAAGAATGAAGAACTCCGCCAGCAAATCTTAGATGAAGCGCATCTTAGTCGCTATTCTATTCATCCGGGAAGCACTAAGATGTACCATGATCTAAAGCAGTACTACTAGTGGACGAAGATGAAAATTGAAATTGCACGCTATGTGGCTAAGTGTGACACTTGCAGACGTGTCAAGGCCATACACATGAAAACTGCTGGTCCATTGCAGTCATTACCAATACCAACATGGAAATGGGAAGACATAAGCATGGACTTCATTGTGGGATTGCCCAGAACCGCAAAAGGATATGACTCTATTTGGGTTATCATTGATCGACTTACCAAGATCGCCCACTTCCTCCCTGTCAAAGTAAAATATCCCGTCATTACCTATGTGGAATTGTACATCGCCCGTATTCTCAGTTTGCATGGTGTTCCAAAGACCATAGTGTCGGATCGTGGACCACAATTTGTATCTAAATTCTGGGAAGAACTTCATAAATTCCTGGGTACTAAACTGCTCCACAGTTCGGCCTATCATCCTCAAACCAGTGGACAAACTGAGAGAGTGAATCAGATACTTGAAGATATGCTGCGGGCATGTGTCCTGGATTTCTCACAGAAATGGGATGAATGTTTACCTTTGGCGGAGTTTTCATATAATAATAGCTATCAAGACAGTATCCAGATGGCACCCTTTGAAGCTTTATATGGACGACGGTGTCGGACTCCGCTAAACTGGTCTAAACCCGGTGAGAGGTGCTTCTTTAGACCTGATCTGGTGAAAGAAGCCGAGGATAAGGTTCAGAAAATTATTCATAATCTAAAGAAAGCACAAGCTCGTCAGAAGAGTTATGCAGACAAACGGCGAATGCCCTTATACTTCTTAGAAGGAGACTACGTCTACTTAAAGGTTTCACCAATGAAGGGAGTATCGCATTTCGGGGTAAAGGGAAAACTTGCACCCAGGTACATTGGTCCATTTCCTATTCTTCAAAGATATGGGCCAGTGGCGTATCGACTTCAACTTCCTGAAACATTGTCTGCTGTACATAATGTGTTCCATGTATCGCAATTGAAGAAGTGTCTACGGGTTCCCGATCGAACCATGGAAGTGACAGATGTTGTCCTGGAACCAGACTTAACATACTCGGAACATCCTATTCGAGTTCTGGACCAAAAGGACAGGGTTACCCGGAGAAAGACTCTCAAGTTCTACAAGGTACAATGGAACCAACATTCTGAGGAAGAGGCTACGTGGGAAACTCAAGACTTCTTGAATAAGAATTTCCCAGGCTTTCTAGCCTCATGTAATTTGTAAAGTGTATATAGTTATTGCAATAAAGGAGTGAATCCCACACCACCCTGCCTTGTACCAGAAATGAGGAAATAAAAACATGACACATTTCCTTTTCCATTACTCACCCTAGGACTTTAAATCTCGGGACGAGATTCTTTTATGGGGGGAAGGATGTAACACCCCTGGTGTTACTATAACTAAAACTTGAGCATGACATCATAACATTGGCATTGCATATGTTTGATACACCTAGAGTGCATTCACTAGGCAAAAATTTCAAACAAGTTGTATTGTTTAAGTGTTTTTGCAAATAGCACCCTGGATAGGAAACTTAACCCTAAATAGGGATTAAAGGGGTAAAACTTAACCCAAGTGAGAAAACCTAAAGACTTTGGGGTAAGAGTCATAAAATATCCCCAAAAACAAAGTGGAGTCACATTTATACCCCTCGGATACCAGAAACCCTAATTGGAACCCTGGAAAACCCTGAAACCAAACCCTAGGGGCTTATGTGCAAAATTAGTCCACTTTTGGGCTAAAGTGCAAAAACCAAGCCAAATAAGTATCTTAAGTCATTTAGTTCACAAATATGTGGACTTGAAAGCTAAACCCTAAGTTTTGGACTCATTTGCAAAAAGGACCTTGATTTTGATTCCTATGCTAAGTCTGAAAACAGGGTTGTAGGCCCAACTTTGAGGCTGTGTAGCTTTCAAAATAGTGAGAATTCATGTTAGGTGACCACATCAAAGTTGAAGACCAATCATTGGAGAACAACTTTGTTTAAGGATTCAAGCCATGTTCTTATGAAAAATGTGGAGAAAATCTCAACTCAAGTTGGACTGTCAGTCTGGTTCTGTCTGAATATCAGACTAACAGATTCATGCCCTGAACTTCAAGCCCAATTTCAAACCAGATTCAGTGACTTTTTGTGACAACACCATGTAGCAAAGTTGTAGCTGGTATGTAGCACTACAACTTTGATGCAGAGACTTGGACCTGTTGTCACATGAAATTGGGAGAAAATGAAGCTCCAATGTGCTCTGTCAGTCGCTCTGAATTGGTGTTCACCATGGTACAGTGTTCAACTGAAACAGATAAGGACGCCAGCAAACCCACCGCCGACGACCAATTCCACCGTGATTTGTGCCGTTGCCGGCCCGACTTGTGCTCGGGATGGGCGGATAAGGGCACACGGTAAAAGATCTTCGCCGTCGGTGAGCTGGCGATCACTCCGGTGACCCCCATGGCCCTCTCTCCCTCTTTGCGGCTGAGCAGATTAACTCGCCGGTGACCGCCGCTTCCCGGCTGTGCGCCACGTGTCCAAGCTTTTCCACCGCGTCGCCATGACTCCCTATACCCGTCCCATCATCGACGGGGAGGTTGCCACGGCGGTGGACACGAATTCACCGTACCCACGTTCCTCTCCAGCTCCGGCCGCCAACACGGCTCAGCCAAATTGAGCACCACCGCCCGCGGGCTCTATAAATTGCCTGTACCCCCAGCTCCGCCATGTATCCAAGCACCTACTACACCCACCGGCATCCCGAAACCCCCACCAGAGCACGTGAATTTGGGATTTCCCCAAAATCGTTGAAGAACACCGCGAAGAACACCTCACCGTGGTCAGCCCGATTCAGGTCCAATCTCAGCCTCGGTTTCCTTGTTTCAACATCCTTGCTTGCTCTTGATTCTCACCGACCCATTAAATCGAATTAGACCGCCATGAATCGACGGGAACGCACTCATCGGTCCGCCTTGTCCACGGTCGCCGTGGCTAGACCAAACCTTGTGACCATTAGTGAAATTATGTTGGGGGAAATGCTCGGGGTAGTGCTAATTTTGTGTCCGCTGCTCGGAGAACCCTGCCGTTGCCCTAATCGGCCGGTGTTAGTGCTCGCCGGAGCATGGCTGTGCGCGAGCGCCGTCGTGGACTTCCAATCGTGAATAGGTTGAGGTGCAGGGGCCTTTTTGTAATCGGTCAGCGACACACAGGAACAGTGAAGAAGCTCGTTTTCAGTTAGTCAAAAACTCGGGGTCTCTTCTGCAAAGATGCCAGGACGCGGGCGCGCGCGGGCGCGTTTTGCCCTGGTCCTGGGCCGTTTGGGCCAGAACCGGCCCAGCTCTGTTTAATCCTTTTCTTTTTCTTTTTCACCAAAGCTTTAGAATTATGTAGAAAAATGTAGAAAAATGCTAAAATTGTGAAACTAATTTTCCTAGGCTTGTTATTTTCCCTAGAATTTAATAAAAATAGTTTTGTAATTTTTAGTGGAAATAAGAAATTTTAGGGTATATAAAGTAGTTAAAAGTATTAGTTATGGATTTTTAGAAAATAATTGGTAAGTCCAATAATTCCCAAACTTTTTGTGGGAATTTAAAACAATATTTAGGAGCCTTGGGTAGAGTTTGAATTGTTTTGGACCTTGTTTGATCACCAAACCCCAAAACACCCCCTGCCCTATGAACTCCTTTACCGACTCCGGAAACCCTAGGTTCTCGGAGTACCGTGAAGGAAAGTTGTACTCAAGACTTAAATAATAAGTTTATATTATCTTTGCATCCTCATGAGCATCCCATGGCATTCATTCTTATGCATGTATATGGTTATGTTAGAACACGAAGAAGAAGAAGTCACTGAAGAAGGGATACCACCATCAGGCAACTGCTTTTATTTCGATATTTGTGGATCCGAGCAGGACTCACCTGATAACAAAGGCAAGCCCCGGTGCATTTGCCACCTTCCTTGATGTTTTTAAAATCTTTCTCACTTGATTGCTGCATTAGGTGATAGGAGTTGATTGACTAAACAATTCCTGCATTACCTTCGTTGATTACCTGCCTTGAAACCCTGTTTTTACAAAAAGGTTTTACTATGCTTAGCATTGCTTTAGAACAAAACAAAATGTTTTGTTTTTACAAAATATGATGTGGCAAAAGTGGGTGGGATGTTTTCAAAAAATAAAACTTGATGGTGAATCCATCACGGCCGTGATGGATTCAACATCGGAAAAGATGTACCTCTGTCAGGTACCAAGTTTTTGGGTTAAAAAGATTAAGCTGAGACCGGGCGGGTGACTTGCACGAGAAGAGAGTCTTGGTGTAGTGTCTCCGTCTGAGTCGATTAAGGACCGTCTCGATGTAGGCTTGATGATCGAGGACCTTTTAACTGGTCACATGCCTCGTCATGGGTAAGCCTTGCCTCGGGCAGACTAAGGCCGGAATAAGATAACACGAAATGGGCGTGGAGCGGTGGCGAGAGTAGCGTGTACCCTCCGTGGCAAGAGGCTGGACGGTGGTGTATCTGTGCTCTCGGTTTGCGTGAACCTGATCCGGTCTTAAGAACCCCGGTGGCGGGTTGACATATGCAAGGGTTAAGTGCTACATATGTCGTGTGATTGGAGATCCTCAGCTGAGTATAATCGATTCGGATCGCCGTACCTTCGCGGTTATGAAGACTTGGTCACTGCCCTACACGTAGCATTCCACTAAAGATGATGGGTTTTTGTTAAGAAACTGGCTAGTGCAGGACCAGTGATTGAACTAGGGTAGAAAGAACTCTAGTTGCAGGTAATTGAACTTAACTTGACAAATAAAATTGGATTTTTAAGGATCCACTTTAGTAAGCATTTCTGCAAAACAGAGTCTTTGATTATTGAAAAAGCCTTACCTTGACTCCCATATAACCAGCATACCCTTGAGAGTCTTTTCTTTAGTCGGGTAAGTCTTGCTGAGTAATTCCATACTCAGGGTTTATCCCTTCGTTGTTTTTAGGTGAGGAAGTAGCAGATTTCTGCTGCTTCTGTGCCAAGGTGGTTCCCAAGGAAGAAAAACAAGACTGAAGTGCGGGAGGACTTGGTCCTCCACATAGGATCTTTTGCTTAATGCTTTTCGGGAGGGGTTTTGCCTCCCTTGGTTTGTATAATATTACTACTCTGCACTCGTTTTTAGTTCTGGTCTGTAATAAAACAACTTGAGCTTGCTTTTAAAATAAATGTGAATTATGTAATCGCTTCCGCAATTCTTTATCTCTGATGTTCTGTAATGTCTGCAAGACGGGTGAATCGTTCCTGGTAAGGTAAGGAAAGATACCGAACTTATCAAGTAGTTCAGGGCACCTACAGGGTTGTCTGAAGTCCGTTGGACAAGGACAACTGTAGGTGGGCCTAATTACTTGGGAGGTTCCATCACAGGTAACCCTTTTCTTCCCTCGGCGTTTGGGGGGGAAGGCATCCTCCAGCCCCGCGGAGGCTTCCTTCAGCCATGCCGGGGAAGGCGAACTGTTATTGCCCAGCTAGGGTGCAGCATTCCGTCCTCTGTCCGGGCGATGGTCGCGCCGCGTATGGGCCGGCCATGTCCAGGTCTTCCTCGCGCTGACAGCCGCGCCAGAGGGTTGCCCAGCACGTCGTGCGCCGCGAGGGCGATGCTCATGTTCTCGGGCGGCCTCGGCGAGGGCGGGAGCGAGGACCTGCCGGTGCGCTTTGGGGCGGCCGGCGCCCGTTGTTGCGGTGTCGAGGTGGCAGCAGCCGGAGAAGGTTTCTCTGCCGACGAGATCGCCAACTCCGCCTGCACCCCTGGACCTCCGTCCCCCTAGCTTGAATGGCTAGTTCTCGTCCTTTGTGGGCGAGAGCCTTTCTACCGCAGCGTCTGCCCGGAAGCCGTTGCTGCAGCTGTCTTGCCGCCCGGGATGGAGGTTGTTGCCGCTGCTGTCAGAGCGGGCGGCGGTGAGCCGCTTGGAGTTCGTCGTCCCGCGGGCCTCCTGGTATGGAGGTTGTTCATACCCGTGGGAACGGAACCGGAGTCCCGTTTGTAATGGCACCTTGAGTGCTGGCGTTTGTTCATTGTGGCTGTCGGGGCCTGAACATTTGTGTATTTGGGCATAAAGCCGTGTTTCTTCTCCATTTTGCGCACCAGAACTTGCCTGTCGGCTAGCTGGACCGCTTAACCAAGCGTGAGTTGCCCTGTGCGGATGGTGACGAGTGAGGTATCCGTATCCCGGAGGCGTAGGAGTCCCTCGGCTCAGTCGGCCTTGCCACTCGAGGCTCCTCTTGCTTAGCAAAGGAAACCTCGGCTGCTCTATGATGAGCCAAAGCCGGAGGCAGCAGCGTCAGCATGGACAGAGGCGGAGTTAGCTGGAGAAGAAACTTCATCGGCCCAAGAGTAGGGGACTTCCCAGGCCGACAAGGCGTCGCAGTGGCAGCTGGGACCTGGCCAGGTCGTCCGCTGGCGGGACCAACCCTGGAGTCGGGCTGCCGAGGCCATGAGCCGGGCTGGTGTCCTTAGGGGACAGCTGGCTGAGGCTACGGAGTGGCCGGTCCGGCCGTCTGCTTGGGCCGGGTTCGTGGAGGAGACCCTAGCGGCGATGGCCCAGGCATGGTGCTGACATCTTCCTTCGAGGTGGAGATCCTCCGACCATGTTGCTTGTTCGAGGCCGGGTCGGATTCCACCGAGGGTGGAGTCGATGCCGAGGGTGCTGCTGCTCCCCCTGCTGACGTCTGAACCTGCAGGAACAGTTTGTCTGTAGCGTGTGTATGTTTTTTGCGGCCGCCGAGGCCAAAACATACCGTCGTCGTGTTGTAAAGCTGCATTTCTTTTCCCCTTATTTCGAGTATCAGGACTTGTTCGTCGGTAATAGAATCGTTTATCCGAGCGTGAGTTACTTATCGCAGAAGGTGATGAGTGAGGTATCTGTATCCCGGAGGCATAGGAGTCCCTCGGCTCGGTCGGCCTTGCCTGCTTACATGTACTCTTACTCGTCCGTAGGATTCTATTATCGATATAGTCGAGACAGCACGAAAAATCGTTTCAGCAGAAGAAGTTTTCGAGCGTTAAGACTTGCTCGGACAGCGGAATCTCTTATCCGAGCGTGAGTTACTTATCACAGAAGGTGATGAGTGAGGTATCCGTATCCCGGAGGCGTAGGAGTCCCTCGGCTCGGTCGGCCTTGCCTGCTTACGTGTACCCCATCGTTTTCAGGACTCCATTATCGAAGTAGTCGAAAAGCACGAAAGATGTTCTGGCAGAAAGACTTTTTCCGAAGAAAATTTTGACGCAGAGGAGGTTCCCCCCTTCTAGCCCCTGAGGGAGGGTCGGGCTTTGTCGAGGCAAGGCTGACCCTTCCTTGAAGATTAGACTTTGCTTGTGTATGTAAACGAGGTACATGAACGACTTGAAAACATCTTAAGGGTAGAAGCGACGTAGCTGTCGGATGTTCCAAGCGTTGCTGTAGATCTCGCCTTGACTGTTGGCCAGCTTGTATGTTCCGGGCTTTAGAATCTTGGCGATGATGAACGGCCCTTCCCAGGGAGGCGTGAGCTTGTGGCGTCCTCAGGCGTCTTGTCGTGGCCGAAGCACCAAGTCGCCCACCTAGAGGTCTCGGGACCGAGCCCTCAGGCGTGGTAGCGTCGCAGGGACTGCTGATACCGCGCCGAGTGTAGTAAGGCCATGTCTAGAGCCTCTTCCAGCTGGTCCAGTGAGTCTTCTCGGTTGATTTGATTGCTTCGATCGTCGTACGCCCTCGTCCTCGGGGAACCGTATTCTAAGTCTGTGGGCAAGATAGCCTCGGCCCCATAGACTAGAAAGAACGGCGTGAAGCCCGTGGCTCGGCTCGGCGTTGTCCTCAGACTCTAGACCACCAAGGGGAGTTCCTTCATCCATCGCCTGCCAAACTTGTTGAGGTCGTTGTAGATCCTCGGCTTGAGCCCCTGTAGAATCATGTCGTTGGCACGCTCTACCTGCCCATTCGTCATGGGGTGAGCTACGGCGGCCCAGTCCACCCGGATGTGGTGATACTCACAGAAGTCCAGGAACTTTCTGCCAGTGAACTGGGCGCCGTTGTCGGTGATGATGGAGTTCAGGACCCTGAAGCGATGGATGATGTTGGTGAAGGACGCCACCGCCTGTTCGGTCCTGATGCTGTTTAGGGGTCGGACCTCAATCCACTTGGAGAATTTGTCGATGGCGACCAGCAGGTGCGTGAAGCCCCCGGGTGCCTTCTGCAAGGGACCGACGAGGTCCAGACCCCACACAGTAAACGGCCAGGTGATGGGTATTGTTTGCAGAGCCTGAGCAGGCAGGTGGGTCTGCTTTGCGTAGAATTGACACCCTTGGCAGGTGCGTACAATCCTAGTGGCGTCGGCCACCGCGGTCGGCCAGTAGAAACCCTGTTGGAAGGCGTTTCCCACGAGGGCCCGAGGTGCTGCGTGGTGACCACAAGCCCCCGAGTGTATTTCTTGCAATAACTCTTGACCTTCGGCGATGGATATGCATCGTTGGAGGATGCCTGAGGGGCTACGGTGGTAGAGCTCCTTTTTGTCACCCAGCAAGACGAACGACTTGGCGCGCCACGCCAGTCGCCGAGCTTCGGCTCTGTCGAGGGGTAGCTCTCCTCGATGGAGATATTGCAGGTATGGGGTCTGCCAGTCTCGATTAGGCGTGACCCCATTCCACTCTTCCCCGACGCATAGTGCCTCACCCTTGGGGGCCGAGGCTGCCTCGGGCGGGACCGAGGCTGCCTCGGGCTGAGCTGAGGGCGCCTCGGGCTGAGCTGAGGCCTTGTCGGGCTCGGGTGTGTCGTCGGTCTTGAAAGAGGGTTGATGTAGGTCTCGGGAGAACACGTCCGAAGGAACCGTTGTCCGCCCCGAGGCTATCTTAGCCAGCTCGTCCGTAGTCTCGTTGTATCGTCGAGCGACGTGGTTGAGCTCGAGCCCGTAGAACTTGTCCTCCAGGCGCCGAACCTCGTCGCAGTAGGCTTCCATCTTCGGGTCGCGGCAGTGGGAGTTCTTCATGACTTGATCGATGACAAGCTGCGAGTCACCGTGAGCGTCGAGGCGTCGGACCCCTAGCTTGATGGTGATGCGCAACCCGTTAACCAGAGCCTCATACTCGGCCACATTGTTAGACGCCGAGAAATGGAGGCGCAGCACGTAGCGAAGGTGCTTCCTGAGGGGTGAGATGAAGAGCAGGCCCGCGCCCGCTCCTGTTTTCATCAGCGACCCGTCGAAAAACATGGTCCAGAGTTCCGGTTGGATCGGAGCTGCTGGAAGCTGGGTGTCGACCCATTCAGCCACAAAGTTCGCCAAGACTTGGGACTTGATGGCCTTCCGAGGGGCGAACGAGATTGTCTCGCCCATGATCTCCACCGCCCACTTTGCAACCCTACCCGAGGCTTCTCGGCACTGGATGATCTCCCCCAGGGGGAAGGATGACACCACAGTCACCGGATGAGACTCGAAGTAGTGTCGCAACTTTCGCCGTGTCAGAATCACCGCGTACAGCAGCTTCTGAATTTGCGGGTAGCGGATCTTGGTCTTGGACAGTACCTCACTGATGAAGTAAACCGGCCTCTGGACGGGCAGTGCGTGCCCTTCTTCTCGTCTCTTGACCACGATCGCGGCGCTGACCACCTGAGTGGTGGCGGCGACGTAGATCAATAGGGCTTCTCCGGTAGCGGGGGGCACCAGGATGGGCGTGCTTGTAAGGAGCGCCTTCAAGTTTCCGAGGGCTTCCTCGGCCTCGGGGGTCCAAGTAAAGCGCTCGGTCTTCCTTAAGAGGCGAAACAGGGGCAGGCCTCTTTCGCCGAGGCGTGAGATGAAGCGGCTCAGAGCCGCAAGGCATCCCATGACCCTCTGTACTCCTTTCAAGTCCTTGATAGGCCCCATGTTGGTGATGGCCGCGATTTTCTCTGAGTTGGCCTCGATGCCCCGCTCAGAGACGATGAAACCCAGGAGCATGCCTCGGGGGACTCCGAAGACACACTTTTCGGGATTGAGTTTTACGCCTTTCGCTTTGAGACACTTGAATGTCGTTTCAAGGTCAGAGAGGAGGTCGGAGGCTTTCCTCGTCTTGACTACAATGTCATCGACGTAGGCCTCGACCGTTCGACCAATGTGTTCTTCGAACACGTGGTTTATGCACCTTTGGTATGTCGCACCCACATTCCTCAAACCGAATGGCATGGTAATGTAGCAGTACATGCCAAAGGGTGTGATGAAAGAAGTCGCGAGCTGGTCGGACTCTTTCATCCTGATTTGGTGATACCCTGAGTAGGCATCGAGGAAAGACAGGGTTTCGCACCTAGCAGTGGAATCCACGATTTGATCGATGCGAGACAGAGGGTAGGGAACTTTCGGACATGCTTTGTTTAGACCGGTGTAGTCTACACACATCCGCCATTTCCCTCCTTTCTTTTTCATAAGCACAGGGTTGGCTAGCCATTCAGGATGGAATACCTCTTTGATGAACCCTGCAACCATCAGCTTGTGGATCTCCTCGCCTATGGCTCTGCGCTTTTCTTCGTCGAATCGGCGCAGAGGCTGCTTCAAGGGTCGGGCTCTAGCTCGGATATCCAGTGAGTGCTCGGCGACTTCCCTCGGTATGCCAGGCATGTCCGAGGGACTCCACGCAAAAACCTCGGCGTTCGCGCGGAGAAAGTCGACGAGCACTGCTTCCTATTTGGGGTCGAGTTCAGAGCTGATCCGGATCTGCTTGGAGGCGTCGTTGCTGGGGTCGAGAGGGACGGACTTAACCGCCTCTGCTAGTTCGAAGTTGCCGGCGTGGCGCTTCGCATCTGGCACCTCCTTGGAGAGGTTTTCCATGTAGGCGATGAGGGCCTCGGATTCGGCGAGGGCCTCGGCGTACTCCACGCACTCCACGTCGCATTTGTACGCGTGTCGATACGTGGGGCCGACGGTGATGACCCCGTTGGGGCCCGGCATCTTGAGCTTGAGGTAGGTGTAGTTGGGGACGGCCATGAACTTGGCGTAACATGGTCTCCCCAGCACTGCGTGGTAGGTTCCTCGGAACCCGACCACCTCGAACGTGAGGGTTTCTTTTCAGAAGTTGGAGGGAGTCCCGAAGCAGACGGGCAGATCGAGTTGTCCAAGGGGCTGGACGTGCTTCCCGGGAATGATCCCGTGAAAGGGCGCCGCGCCGGCCCGGATCGAGGACAGATCGATCTGCAAGAGCTCGAGGGTGTCGGCGTAGATGATGTTGAGGCTGCTGCCTCCGTCCATGAGGACCTTGGTAAGCCTGACGTTGCCAATGACGGGATCAACAACGAGCGGGTACTTCCCTGGGCTCGGCACGCGGTTGGGGTGGTCATCTTGGTCGAAGGTGATGGGCTTGTCGGACCAGTCTAGATAGACCGACGCCGCCACCTTTACCGAGCAGACCTCCTGGCGCTCTTGCTTGCGATGCCGAGCCGAGGCGTTCGCCACCCGCCCACCGTAGATCATGAAGCAGTCGTGGACCTCGGGGAACTCCTCTGCCTTGTGAGCTTCCCCCTTGTCATTGTCGGGGGCCCTGCCACCTTCCGCCGGTGGTCCGGCCTAGTGGAAGTAGCGTCGAAGCATGACGCACTCCTCAAGGGTGTGCTTGACGGGACCCTGATGATAGGGGCACGACTCCTTGAGCATCTTGTCGAACAAGTTGGCGCCTCCGGAAGGTTTCCGAGGGTTCTTGTGCTCAGCGGTGGCGACAAGGTCTCCATCGGCGGCGTCGCGTTTCGCTTGCGACTTCTTCTTGCCCTTCTTCCTCGCGCCGCGCTGAGCGGACGCTTCGGGGGCGTCATCTGGCTGGCGCCCCTGAGGCTGCTTGTCCTTCCAGAAGATGGCCTCGACCGCCTCCTAGCCAGAGGCGAATTTGGTGGTGATGTCCATCAGCTCGCTCGCCCTGGTGGGAGTCTTGCGACCCAGCTTGCTCACCAGGTCGCGGCAAGTGGTGCCGGCGAGGAACGCGCCGATGACATCGGAGTCGGTGATGTTGGGCAGCTCGGTGCGCTGCTTCGAAAATCACCGGATGTAGTCCCGCAGGGATTCTCTCGGCTGCTGGCGGCAGCTTCAGAGATTCCAGGAGTTCCCAGGAAGCACGTATGTGCCCTGGAAGTTGCCGGCGAAGGCTTTGACCAGGTCGTCCCAGTTGGAGATCTACGCAGGAGGCAGATGCTCCAGCCAGGCTCGGGCGACGCCGGAGAGGAACAGGGGGAGGTTGCGGATGATGAGGTTGTCATCGTCCGTTCCACCCAGCTGGCAGGCCAGCCGATAGTCCGCGAGCCACAGTTCAGGCCTCGTTTCCCCCGAGTAATTGGTGATGGTAGTCGGGGCCCGGAACCGGGACAGGAACGACGCCCATCGTATGGCCCGGCTGAAAGCTCGCGGACCAGGTGGTTCGGGCGAAGGGCTCCGATCCTCCTCGCTGTCGTAGCGTCCCCCACGCCTGGGGTGGTAGCCTCGGCGCACCCTTTCGTCGAGGTGGGCTCGACGATCGCGGTGATGGTGCTCGTTGCCGAGGCGGCCCGGGGCCGCAGGCGCTGTGTCCCGCGTGCGCCCGGTGTGGACCGAGGCCTCCCGCATGAATCGGGAAGTCGTGGCGCGATGCTCCGGGGGGTATCCCTGCCTTCGGGAGGCAGAGCTTTCGGCCTGTCAGACCGCGGCATCCTCCAGGAGATTCCTGAGTTCTCCCTGGATACGCCGCCCCTCGGTGGTGGATGGTTCTGGCATCGCTCGGAGCAGTATTGCTGCTGCAGCCAGGTTCTGGCCGACCCCACTAGAAGCCGGGGGCAGCCTTGCCCTGGCATCGTCGGTGATGCGGGATTGGACATTCTGGGCCAGATGACATACTTCTCCGGCCGGTGCTCGTCCTGCCTGCTCCTGCCCGATGTTCTGCCGGAGCTGCACAAATTGTCCTGCTTCCTCGTCGAGCCTGGCCTGCATCTCGTGGATTTGCTCGAGCTGTGTGTCCTGACCCTCCACAGGGACTGGGACCACAGCTATCTCCCAAAGGATGTCAACGCGAGGCGCAGGCCTAGAGGGATCGCCGTCCTCCGGCATACCAAGGTGGTTGCCTTCGTCGAGACCCTCTAGATCGACGTGAAAACATTCGTGACTTGGGCCACAGTCCTCGTCGCCGAGGTTGTGGCTATCATCGGAGCAATCGGAGAGGCAGTAGTCACATGCAGTCATGAAGTCCCACATGGCACTAGAGTTACTGAGCCCGGAGAAATCCCAACCAGAGTCGGGCTCATCGTCTTCCTCGGAACCCGGGGGCCCGTAGGTCGAGACGGCCGTCAATCTGTCCCAGGTTGACCACATATGGTACCCCGGGAGGTTTGGATATGCCTTTATGAAAGCGCCCACCGAAGCGGGGTCGCTTGGTGGGTCGAAGCTGAATTTAAAAGGCACCGGATGGGAAACGGGCGGTACCTCTTGATCGACGGGCGGTGACGGAGTCGCGTCGGGGACGGACTGCACTGTTATCTCAGGTTCAAGGCTGACGCCCAGCAAGTCCTTCGCGAGCATGCTGGCGTCGCCCGTCGTATGCTTGGGGTTGGCGTGTTGCGGGGAAACGACGCTCGTCTTCATCTCAGGCGCGAGGCCAATGCCCAACGTATCCCCCGTTGGGGCGCCGGTGCCGTCGACTCGCTCAACAGCCGACGAGGTGCTGCCTCCTGCTTGGCCATGCCTGCCCCGTCTCCTCCTCTGTCGGCGGGGAAGGTGACGGGACAGACCCGGATGTCGCTCTTCCGCCACGTGGGGAAGACGTCGTCGATTCCGCCGCCGGTGGGCGGGCTGACGGCCGCCATTGTCGTTGTCGCGCGGCGAAAGAAGGAGTATCATGTCGTAGCTGCCATCGAGGGACATGAACTCGAGACTCCCGAAACGGAGCTTTGTTCCGGGTTGAAGAGGTTGCTGGAGACTCCCCATCTGGAGCTTGACGGGAAGCTGTTCGTCAACACGCAGCAGGCCCTACCTGGCGCGCCAACTGTCGGCGTTTTGACCCGGGGGGGTCCCTGGACCGACGAGTAAATTGTCGCTGCATGTCCCAGCCCAGATGGGTCGGCGCGAGACGGAGACACAAGGGGGGAAGAACAGTGAGGGGAAGCCCGCGGCCTCGTGTTGTCCTACGCCCAGGGCAGATGCGCTTGCAGTAGGGGGTTACAAGCGTTCGCGAGGGAGAGAGAGAGATAGGGGGCGTTAGGCTGCCCGTTCTCCCGCGCGGCCACCTTTTTCGTATGAGAGCCCTGGACCTTCCTTTTATAGACGTAAGGAGAGGGTCCAGGTGTACAACGGGGGGTGTAGCAGTGTGCTAACGTTTCTAGCAGAGAGGAGCTAGAGCCCTATGTACGTGCCAATGTGGCTGTTGGAGAGGTGTTGGAGCGCTGTTCATGTGGCGTCGTGGCCGTCGGAGGAGTGCTTGAGCCCTGTAGAAGCACAGCTGTCGGGGCTGTCGGATCCTTGCTGACGTATCCTTGCTTCTGTAAAGGGCTGAGAACCACCATTGTCATGGAGCACGCGGGGTGCCATCATTACTTGTTTTACCGGGGCGAGCCAGATGGGACGCCGGTCTTGTTCCCCGTAGCCTGGGCTAGCTAGGGGTAGGGTAATGATGGCCTCCCCTTGTGGCGTGGTCGGCCCGAGCGAGGTGGTGACTCCTCCGAGGTCGAGGTCGAGTCCGAGCCCTAGGGTCGGGCGAGGCGGAGACCTTCTTCCAGAGTCGAGATCGAGTCCGAGCCCTGGGGTCGGGTGAGGCGGAGACCGTCTTCCGGAGTTGAGGCTGAGTCCGAGCCCGGGGGTCGGGCGAGGCGGAGATCGTCTTCCGAGGCGAGGTCGAGTCCGAGCCCGGGGGTCAGGTGAGGCAGAGATCGTCGTCCGAGTTGAGGTCGAGTCCGAGCCCGGGGGTCGGGCGAGGCGGAGATCGTCGTCCGAGTTGAGGTCGAGTCCGAGCCCGGGGGTCGGGCGAGGCAGAGATCGTCGTCTGAGTTGAGGTCAAGTCCGAGCCCGGGGGTCGGACGAGGCGGAGATTCCTATGGTGCCTGAGGCTGGGCTTGGTTGCTGTCAGCCTCACCCTGGCGGGTGGCACAGCAGTCGGAGCAGCGCAGGCGGCACTGTTTTCCTGTCAGGTCATTCAGTGGAGGGGCGAAGTGACTGCGGTCACTTCGGCCTTGTCGACTGGAAAGCGCGCGTCAGGATAAGATGTCAGGCAATCCTTGCATTGAATGCTCCTGCGATCCGGTCGGCGGGCGAGGCGATCTGGCCAAGGTTGCTTTTCCGTGAAGCCTACTCGAGCTGGGCCTCAGGCGAGTCAAAGGTGCGCCCGTTGCTTGAGGAGACCCTCGGGCGAGGCGTGAATCTGCCTTGGTCTTCCGTTCCTGCCCGAGGCTGGGCTCGGGCGAGGCGAGATCGAGTCCCTCGAGTGGGCGGAGCCTTAACCAGAATTGCGCCCATCAGGCCTTTGCAGCTTTGTGCTGATGAGGGTTACCAGCTGAGATTAGGAGCCTTGGGGGTACACCTAATTACGGTCCCCGATAGATTGGTTTTCAGACTTTTGAATGATATATGCCACCTCATCTTGAATCTGTAGCGGGGTTTCTCATACTAGTGGATGTTTGTAGAGGCCTTGTAGTGGACCCCAAGCCATTTACCTTGGAAGTGTCTACAAGTCCAGCTAACCTAGGCTAGAAGGGATACACAACTTGTGGGTAAAGATGTGTGACCTTTGTAGAGTGTAAAACTAATGTATTAGCCATGCTCATGATTACGAGCAGCTCGGACCCTCACATGAGTAAATTATAGAATTAATTTAAATTAGGCATGCATTTTATTCTTGGTATTGCATTTATGATTTCTAATTTAGGGCATGTTTGCCTTGGCTTTTCTCCATTTTAGAGCAGCTCTACTCCAAAACTTGGGGTGAAGCAGCTCTGCTCTAGAATTTATTGCTTTCTCATATAATCAGTGGCGGGTAAATAACTCCAAACTCCAAAATGGCTAAGACCAGAGCCATAATAGCCTAGATTGCTTTTTTAGAGATTTAGAGCATCCAAATTGGTACTCCAAAAAATTGTACTGCAGCTTTTAAAAACTCCATGGAGTTTGTAACTCTAGAACTAGGGTGTTTGGTAGGCTCTGTCCAGCTGCTCCTTGGAGTTTTGCTATGGATCCATGTCAAACACACCCTTAATTGGGATGATATTTACTTATAATTAGTAAGTGCTAATAAAAATTTGACCAACAAAACCAAAAGCTAAATGACCAGCCCAACTATATTCCTTGGTAAACCTTCCACTATGTTTTTTTCTCCACACTTGCTAAGCCCCCACCATAAGTTGGCTCACCCTTGTAGGATTTGTTGTTCAAAATTAGATCAATAAGAGGAGGACTACTACGACAAGCCCGAGGAGTTCTAGGCTGTCGTTGCTCTGGTCAACCTGCATGTGGCTCGTTATTAGTATAGTCAGCATCGTTGTCTTCGTCGTTTGGTTTCTATTATCTAGTTATTTTTGTGAAGATATTTTACTAGTATAATAAAGTTGGTGACACTATTTTATATACACTGGGTCATCATATGTTTGAAACTTGATCCTAGCACACATATGAGATGCATCAAGATTTGTCCTTAAATTCGAGTATGATAAACTAGAAAAATTATTGTGATAGGGTTTGGTTAGAAGCCAAGTAGTTGATAGCTACAACTAGAAGAATTCTTGTGATATCTAGATACAAAAATTTAGTCTGCTACACTTGTTCTTCTAGGATACTCATTTGTATCCAATGCAGATTGATTGTTTGTAGCAGAAATAGTTATGTACTGAACTAGAATATATCTTGGTAGGGCAATCAAATGTGGCATCTCAATAAGAAGCATTGTCCTGCTCAAACCAACCTCTTCAACAAACCTTGATGCACTGTTGTCAAGGTAAGTGTTTCCATTATGGTGTCACTTAAAAGTGTTTGTAGCTTTTGATGGTTGACTAAGCCAAGTATTGTCATGTGAGGGTCAAGTAAGCTAGGAACTATGATATGCACATTGACTAGATGAAGCATTTTTTAGCAATTGCCAAAAAAGGCTTGGCTGACTAACAACAATCTTGTAATCATTGAAGAAACAAATTTGTGAATAATTGTCTAGATTGACTGTATCATGTTGTATGTTGTATAATTTATGGTCATTTAACATCATACCCCTCACATATAATAAATTTGGTTGTTAGCATCTATGAATTTGAAAGAGCTCTGGGAGGTAGTTGCACCCAATGTTAGCGTCTTTGTGGAAGAAGGGGTTGATGTATAACCATTCCTAGAGCTTGTGAAGGAGATTCGTAGGTGGTTGAAGTCATATGTGCAGGGTATGGTGAGTTATTACATTTGGAAAGTTCTACTACTCCTCCACATCCACCTCCACAACGCTGATTTTGGCTTGGTGATCGATGAACAACGTACCAGACAAGTGCGCTGATGAACAACTTGACCAAGCTGGGGAGGAAGTAGACCCCATTACTATTGCTTACATAGATAAGGTAGACTTTGTTGGAGGAATCTCTTCCTTGTAACCGTTTACAAACTTATATATATTTCTAATTTGTGTAGTCAAATTTTGGAGTAGAGAACAAGTCTTCATGAGTACTTGGTCTCTCTTACTCATTGGTACAACCTTTTCATGATCTAAAGGCATGTTTTTGGTTATTGATGGGGGTAACTTAGAGGTTATGTGTATATTGCATTGTAACTTGAACTTATTGCAAAGGCAAGAAGTAGTCGTATCATGTTATATGCCATAAGTCATGAATTTTACTAGCCACAAAGATAAGAAGTAACAGTCTTATGTTATGTTTCTAATAGATGGATAGGAAGTAACAAAACAATGCTGCTATATGTCCTTGGTTAAGAGTTTTACTCAACATGGAGATCGAAAGTAGCAATATTGTGTTATGTGTCTCATAGATGGATAGAAAGTAATAGAAGAATGTTGTTATATATCCTTGGTTGTGGCTTTAACTTACCACATAGATAGAAAGGAAGTAGCAGTATTATGCTATGTGTCTCATACATGGATAAGAAGTAGTAGAAAAATGCTCCTATATTCCTTGGTTATGACTTTTACTCATCACGGAGATAGGAAGTACCAGTATTCTGTTATGTGTCTCATAGATGGACAAGGAGTAACATAGCAATGTTGTTATATATATCCTTGGTTGCTACTTTTACTCGCCGTGGAGACAAAAAGTAGTTGTATTCTATTGTTTGTCTCCTAGATGGACTGGAAGTAACTGTAATACCCAAAATGTATACAGTGATACTACATTGGATCTCCTTATTTTGTGTGCCATATTTGCATCATAAAAAGAGCATACATATAATTAAGAGTGTTTAATTCAAACAAAAGATACTAAGATAAAAGTATATGCATCATATTGGAGTTTGTTTGTGCATTTAATAAAATAATAACATGGAAAAAATATATAAAAAATAAGTTGAGGAGTTGGATTAAAACATAAATTTGAGTTTGGAGCTTAAAATGGAAAAGAAGGAAAGAAGTACTATAAAACACAAAATAAATCCATAAGTAAATAAATTTATTCCACACTGGTATGTTTAAGTCAAGTATTTAATGTGAGTACAAAATTCACAATCATATTTGAAATTCAAATTGGGAAATTGAAAATAAGAAGAAAAAGAAAACCAGAAAAAAGAAGAAAGATTTTTAGGCTAAATGGGCCAGCTGATCCCTATTAGGCCCACTCACCTAGCCCAACTCCTATGCGGCCACCTGACTATCTGGCGCCGACACCAGGCCCCGCGCGTCAGCCACATCTCCCTCGCACTCGAGTCTCTCCGCTCACTGCCTCGCAGGCCCACAACTCAGCCCCACCTTACTACCCGCAAGTCAACCACTCAGCCGCGCGACCCGCTAGGCCACTACCACATGGGACCCACGCTGTCATCACCCAGCTGTGCGCGATTATCGCGTTGCTCACCCACATCTCCGCGTGAAAGTCGCCACGATCCAACCGACTTCACCGAGCTCGCGGGGGACCGCCTCTGCCAACCGGGTCGCCTCGCTCGTATATAACCGTCGTCTGTAGCTCTCTTGTTTCCCTATTTCACCTGGCCTGAGCCGAAATCGTGCCGAGGGGGGAGCAGAGGGCGCCGCCAACGTTATTCTTGGTCTCGGCTGTTGTGGGACCTTCCACGGGGGTTTGGGAGCTCTGCGGTGCTTCCTGGTGGACTCCTGTGGCCGAGGAAGGAGACGCCGACCACTGGGTGGCCGGAATTTCATCACCGCACCGTTGAATTCATCACGGCGCGTGGGTAGACCGAGGCGCTTCCAGATTCACGGTGAGCTTCTTTTCCCTTTCATCATGTGGCTATTCACTACGTATTATCGCATCCTGTTCGAAGTTCGAGAGTGTATGGCAAATTTTGGCCAATGCCGTCCATGGCGCTGCCGCAGGAACTCGGGCACCGCCGTGCGCGTGACATTAGGGGGTGGCGCGTGCGCTGGAGTGCTGCGACCCGTTGATCCTCTGCGCAACGGCCAAGATTAGACAATCGGGTACCTATTCGCGCGATTGAATTAGGAGCGTAGATCTGAGATCCCTCGGTTCGGATTAGGTTTGGTGTCATTAAAATGTGACCATAGATCGCGGATCCGAGGGCCCCAGTTGCGTACCGGTTTGGGATGAATCCGATCTAATCCACACCGTCAGCTTACGATCTAACGACTGAGAAAACAAGATACCTCTTCGGCTGAGACCATTTTACTTAAGAGACCCTAAGATTATTAGGAATTAACCCGCAGTCCTGTCAGTGGAGCTCTATGTCTTAGGAAAACTTATGTAGAGTCCCCTGCTCTTTTCTGTTTTTATGCGCCCAGTCCAGAGCCTATTTAAAATGAATAAATAAATTAGTAAATGCATTTTTGACACAAAAACAATTCCTAGAACTTATTTAATTCATAGAAAATCCATATGAACTCCAAATTGATCCATTCCAATTTCTAAAATTTTGTAATATTATTGTTTATCACCTAGAGTCTCTGTTTTGGCATGAAAGTAGTAAGAAAATTAATTTCTCATTTAATCCTATTTCAAGCACATTAAACCTTTGGAAATTCATAATTTAAAATCCATAACTCCAAATTTAATGATTCCAGTTCCTATGATTTTATTTCAATGTGTAGATTTTTATTATGTATTTTATTTATATGTTTGGTGTGATATTAATTTTTGCTATACTATGTATGTATTGTGTTGATGTGAGTAGACGAGCAAGCTGTTGTGGATCCTGAGGTCCAGCAGATAGAAGTTGCTGAGCAGGAGCTCATTGAAGGCAAGTTGTGCCCTTGATCACTTATTTTTACCCATACATGTTCTTATTAATCATAATGGTTTGCATAGGTTAATTTTGATGGGATCCAATAGGTTACCCCAGTTTTGGCTATCTTTATATCTTGTTTTTACCACTGAATATTTTTGGGTAGTACTTGCTATTGCTTTATGTGGTTTTGGGTATGGAGATACATTATTCATGATTACACTTTTATTATCAGTTTATTATTACTGTTCATGTTAAGATCATTATGTTAATGGGAACATGGAGCGACCACCCGGGAAAATAGTGCTACCACAAGGGTTTAATGGGACGCCCTTGGCTGATTAATTAGAAAAGCTAGTGGATGACTATCTTACCCGAAAGGGGCAAGGGCAGTAAGGGAGTGGTCATTGTAGGGAGGTCCTTGGGTTGATTTTGCTGTGATGGCAGTCAGGCGAGGGATTCCTGCACTGGAGCTTCCTATAAACTGTAGCGGGTTTTCTGAAGCTAGTGGAACTTTGTAAAAGCCTCGTAGTGTTACCCTGCCTCGCCTCCTCAGTAGAGGTGTATGGGATTGGCCGTCTCTTGGCAAATGGGTAACATGACTTGTGGGTAAAGATGTGCAACCTCTGCAGAGTGTAAAACTGGTATACTAGCCGTGCTCGCGGTCATGAGCAGCTCGGAACCTCACATGATTAATCTATAGAATTAAAACTCAATTTGTCATTTGCATCACATTTGGGATTATTTTATTATTACTTTTATTTATTATTACTAAGGTTTGGTATTTACTTACATTTAGTAACTGCTAATAAAATTTTGACCAACTTGTAAAAGCAATGCTCAGCTTCAGCCTTTATTTTGTTGATTAGCCTTACACTTCACATGAACTCCCACCTTTAGTGAGTTCATGCACATTATTCCCCACAACTTGTTGAGCTATGAACGTATGTGAGCTCACTCTTACTGTCTCATACCCTCCTCCTCACAGGAGAAGAACAGGTGGTCGAAGAGGAGCTGCCTAACACTGAGGCTTATGACTTGATCTAGGTGGTGTCTCTCAGTCAGCTTTGTGGCACCAGGGAATAATATTTAGTTCTCTTTATTTTATCATTTGTTTTTGTAAGACTTCTGCTATGTAATAAGTACATTTATGATATTTATGTCCTTTATCTCTATGCACTCTGTTATTATATGTGTTGTCTTCTCTGGCGCATATATGAGATGCACCTAGTTTTGTTTCTTAAATCTGGGTGTGACAGTAACTAACATTGCTACTATATGTGCTTGGTGGCAGGAATCAACACCTTGTTGTAGGCCACTAGAGTTGTTAGGGACAACATCATATCGTGTGTGTAGTAGTAGAAACCAACAATGGGGCCATTTTATGCTAATTATGATGCAACTTCAGCTAAGTGTGATGATAGCCTCTTTGTGATGTTGTTCTAAGGCTAAGCATTGGTCGAGTGCTTCATGAAAAATTCAAGCACGAATGCATCATTGTGTGTATTGCCTATTCTTCCATGTTTGAATAGCCTTCTCAGGCTCTATCTCTCCAACTACATTTTGCTGGTTATTGGAGATGTTAGCCTCTTCTACTTCATCCTCAGGGTTGATATCTCTTTCCAAAAAAGATCTCCAAATTATAATCATAGCTACTCGTCCTAATAGGAGCACATGATTTGGTGGTTGAGATAGTTGATATGGTGATTCCGGCTTGGTATGGCAATTAGTCCATGAAGGGGACTACATGGGAAGAGGTAGAGGTGTTCCCTAATAGTCAGACTCTTGGCCAATGTATAATCTTTTCTTTTGATGTGGTGGTGAGGATTGGACTTGGTTTGGAGCCTATCAGTGGAACTTCTTCCTTGTATCCCTCTTCCTCTAGTGCAAGAGTGGATGGGATGTCTTGTGATCACCTTCTAGTAGATTAAAGAGATACTCTTGAGTTTGATAGGGATTTTGACTAGAGTTAGACCACAATTATTCATTGACTTTGTAGACGACTCAGAAAACATGGTCGTACCTGAGTTGGACTCATTATCGTAGTCAAACTGAGTTTGGACCACAATTGTCAAATGGTTTAGAAGTTGACTCATAAAACTTAGTCGTGCCTGAGTTGGATTTATACTCATAGTCAAAGTAGGTTTGGACCAGAGTTGTGTGATGGTTTAGAAGTCAATTCATAAAACTTGGTTGTACCCATGTTAGACCCGTACTAGTAGTTGAACTGAGTAGAATGAGTTATTTCTACATCTGGGTAGGACTGGAAAAATCAAAATTTCACCAAATTTCTCAGCAAGATCTTCTAGCATGTGTTGATGAGTTGCTAGTGAAGTTTTATCTACCGTAGTCTCTGCAAGGCGATTGTAGAAGATGTTAGAATCGTCTACTGTGCGGACTTAGGATCTAAAGATGAAAGTTGAGCCCACTGAGAATGTGATGTCGACCTTGTGTCCATAGATCCCTCAAACGTATTTTTGCCGAAAGCCCCTACTATTGCCTAGGAGTTATCCGGAGCAGGGTTTAAGGGCTAGCTTTAGTGTAAGCCAACCTTGATGGTAAACATTGAAACAACGGTTTTATACTGGTTCAGGTTGATAAATAGTGTAACTCACTCCTAAACAAATTATGAGATGTAATGCGTTAAAAGGGAGTACATATGCCTCTCTTTATATAGTCTAGAGGGCAGATATACAAGTTAAGTACTAGTTGGGTGAGACAAAAGAATTCTGATCCTATTGAAAAGTCTTTCTTAGTATATGATTTGGTCGGTAATCTTTTAGCTAATTGGAGAACATTCCATCTTGTTCCGTAATTTCAAGTAGTTTCGTGAATTGGACTATCTCCTTCCCAGATAGTCGATCCTATTAAAAAAATCTTTAGAATCTCGATCCATCATTTTATGGAAAAAATGGATTTGAATAATTATTCTATGGTCAGGGCAACAAAACTGAAGAAGTTATAATAAATATGACTTTGTCTGATATATTGGCGGAGCATTTTGAAAAAAGCTATAGTTTAAGGTTTCGATGTACTCCAGTTGTTATAGTTAAGAGCATCCTTTTCACTTGCAAATGAATAAAATAAAGGTTCACCGAGCATTTATTTGAGAGCCTTAGTGACAACACCGCCGACGAGACTGACCGTGATAAAGAATTGCTGTTCATGATAAACCACGCTTAGTTAATCAATCTAGATGATCATCTACAAACTGTTGGAAATATAGACATTTTTCATATCATTTTAATTTCATAAATTAACATTATGATGATGACATATAAAAGATGATTAATCAAAGAAATCAAGATATCAAATATATCCATAACAATATAGATCATGAGAGCATAAAACATATGAATCATATAAATCATATAAATATAATAAGCATAAATCATATAAATATAATAAATATATAAACTGACGGAACAATTGAAAATAAATAGATAGCAACATAAACAACATGACTGTAAAATTAAAACAAACAGATATGGTATTTTAATAATATGAACATACATTAGAAATATCATGATATGATATTAGTTTGGATAATTCTATGGTTACATACGAAACAACAGAGATGAACATATGAAACATATATAATCTGCAGAACGTAAAACAGTAAGGAACTGAATTGATCATACCCTCCTATGCGCTCTGAGGATCTTGATCCTTGTCCAATTTCTTTTGTCATACGTACGAGATGAAGACGCGACGCCAGGAACCAGTGAAGAAGACAACGACGGACGTTGGCAGTCGCGTGGACGCTTCTCAAAAACCTAATTGTCGATCCCCCGTGCAAGGTCTCGAACGGCAAGGGCTTCAGAGGCACCTGCCCTCTCGCTCCTCTGTGCGCATAGAGTTACGAGATGGAAATACCCACTCTTGCGACTGCATAGTGATTCTGAAATGGTTCTGCTCTCGTGTACCAAGTGATAGGTGTTCTCCCCTTTTATCATCGCGGAAGGAAAGCTGAAGGAGAAGAGTCTCGCATGCGGCACGCCAAGAGACGGGCAGCTGAAGGAGAAGGGAACCCAGAGTTGAAACTCCCGCAGTTAATGAGTGCTAAAATTTAACACAACCACACCTGCCTCGTCTCGCCACGCCGGTGGCGGCGGCGCGCGCGCGTGACACGCCCTTGTCCGTTTCTTGTCTTCTCAAATTAAGTAGAATAATTTCCACCATATAAGTCAAGCCAACGACCCTTAAACTTCCAATATGATACTATTGGTATTCTTCACCATTATATATCATAAAGTTTATTGAATAAATGTGCCAAATCCATAAAAGATTCAACACAAACAACATGATAAACCACGCTGATTTATCCCTGCCTTGTCATTCCTTATTATTTTCTGCATCTTAGCATTCAGCCCAACCAGAGAACCCAGTGTTTATACTGCTAGTGAGCCATCGGTCGCGTCGAATGAACTTTAATCGGACCACAGCGTCGAATGAATGCACATTCCCGTGTGGTGCGCGCTGTACCGATCGGACCACTGGCTATCAGTTGCGTTCTGCGGATTGAATGCTAACGTGGACGGCCGCCGGTCCCAGACGACGATCCCGGCGAGAGCTACATGATCGGCCGAGAGGCGAGGTAGGAGGTCCGGCGAGAGGCTGGCTAGCACCTTCCATCCCTGCAGCCCACCACGTCGGAGGATGTCTTTAGCAAATATACCAAACAAAAACAGACGTTAGATCTAAAATGGGTGGTGATGATTTAATATGTGCATCATGTGCACTAAAATTCCATGAATGCCTTTCTACCGCCGACTCCTATTGGAGTATGTGCATGCAACGGTACATTCTACTCCGGCAAACACCAAGAGGGAGGAGGAAGTGATTTCAGTGCCTGCAAATAATTGGGTCTGTCTCGTCCGGAATCGAAACCAAAGAGACGCTTGACTTGAATGCGCAATTATTCGGGCCAACGCACAACGGTCCAGGCGCCTCCTGCCTGTCCTTTAACCTCGTTTCTTTCTCCCATGGGTTGCCGTCCATCTCTTCAATGGCATAGCACACATGCAGATCCTCAACAGCAGGTCCCCATCACTGACGGCCATGGGCCACCTTTGATCTGTTCAGGATTTATGTGGTTGCCTGCTTTGGAGAGTCAGATTCCGTCCTCTTCAGTGAATCATTTGAGGCGAATCAGGCAGAACGCCAACCGAAACGTGCCCATTCTGACGTGCGCGCCCCATTCTCCGGGATGCACATGCTCACTCCCATTGCGCCTCGTCGTTTGGTACCCCCGGACTGCGACCGGCCGGGGCCATGTCACGATCTTTCTGAGGAACCAGACTTCAGGGACCATTTGCTTTAGCAGTCTCCAATTCATTTCACATGGGGGACCGACACATACTTATGGACAGATGCGAGGTGCTTAGGTCAGTTCGAAAGGGATCTTTCACTGTGTAAAAATATCGAAACCTAGTGATGCCACAATAGGCAGTGTGCCAGTGTCTATGATAATAGGAGTAGTTTATAAAACGCGTGTTACGTGGACATGTCTCTACTATTTCACGTTTTAAGGCTAAGAGAGTGACTCGCCTTTTTTGCCTAGTGCTCCAGACACTCGACAAAGAATTTTTGACACTCGGCAAAGAATATTCGATAAAAAAGTATCAACAAAAGGATTTCTATCGAGTGACAAAAAAAACACTCGGCAAAACATAAATGCAATAAAACCCTAGAAAATTAGCAAAAAAATTAAGCGGGAGAAGCACAGCTATTTTTATGCCTTTTTGTTACACGCTTTGCTGCCGGTAACCTCCTCTCTATCACTCCACCCATATATGACTTATGTCTATATAATATATTTTTCTTCTCCACATATTATAAGCAAACCGGGTGTAAATGGATCGTTTAAGGAACTAAATAAATTTAAATGAAAACGTTGTCAACTATAAAGTTGTATAACTTTTAAGATCTACATCTTTTATTTTGGTAGTTTCTTCATCCCAGTCCGTTTACAAAATTTGAACTTCAAATTTGAAAACTTCAATCATATTTTTCTACAATAAGATGATTTCAAATCTAAAAAATTCAACTATAAAGTTCAATAACTTTTCGAGACCTACAATTTTCATTTTGGTGGTTTTCCATCCGATGTCGTTTGAAAATTTTGAAATTCAAACAAAGTTTTGCATGACAAGCTGATTTCAAATTTAAAAGCTCTCAACTACAAAGTTTCATAACTTTTTGACCAACAACTATCATTTTAGTTGTTTTCCCATCCGAGGTCGTTTGAAAAAAAAAATAAATTTTATATTTTTTTGATTCCAACATAGTTTTGTTGACATGATGGCATCAAATCAAAAAGTTACCAACTATAAGATTCTATAACTTTTCAAGACCTACAAAATTTTATTTTGGTTGTTTGGTCATTTGTTGATCCAACATGATGTGGTTCTAGCATTGTTCACAAATCTTATGCATCTTTCTTGCAGTTTCATAAACTACAAGAGAGATATAAGGTTTGTAAACAAATTTATTTTTATTTTGTTATACGAAGGAATGAGCAAAACAAAAATTGTACATCTTGACGAGTTATATAACTTCTTGATTTGAATTAGTTTACTGCTTAAAATGTGATTTGAAATCTGTTTTTGCATAGTGTCGGCGAAGAAGCTCTTTGCCTAGTGTAAAAAAAAGTCGAGCGTTTTTTGTTTGGCACTCGACAAGAAGCTTCTTCACCGATTGACCGAAAAAACATTTGGCAAACCACTTCCTCGGCAAAGAGCCGGATTTTGGTATTGTTGACATGGCTCTGCTCTATCTAAGAGTAGCTCTCCTTTAAAACTTAAGGATGAAGCGGCTCTAGAGTTTTTTAGAATTTCAAAGCAGTAAAGGATGTACTCCAAAAACTTATATTGTTTGGGACTGCCCAAGTTTTAGCTCCAGTGCGGAGCTCTAGTTTATAATATAAAAATAAATAGTTTTATAAAATATTTTAAATTTAAATAATATACAAAATGACTTATATAAATGTCTTCTGAAGATTCGTAACTCCAGCTCTATAATTTTAAGGAACACTTAATCACCTGCTACACTAACTTCACCAAATTTTGTAAAGCTGGAGCAGTCTTAAACATCCTCTCTACATCTCCCAAAACTCTATATATAGTCGAACTCGTCTTCTTTGTTGAGTGTCTCAGACAAAGCTTTTTATTTAGTGTTGGAAAAAAACACTCTGCAAAGAAGCTTTTTATCGAGTATCGAAAAAACACTCGGCAAAAAACGTTGTCGACTGTTTTTTTACACTCGGCAAAGAGCTCATTTGTCGAGTACTCGAAATCACTTGTCACTTGACAAAGAGTCAAATTTCGCTAGCGATAGAGTTTATAACTCTGAAGTTTAGATGTTTGACTACCTCTAACCAGCTTTCCTTAGATTTTTTTTTCTTTAGAGCCATGCTAAACACTCACTAAAAGATCGACAGAGAACGAGACACTTCTATGATTACTCGTTTGTATTGATGTGTGTTATCTTAACCGCTTGATGACCATCAAGTTGCTCATCATGATCTTCTCCTTTTGACGCTGCTCCTGTGTGCAACTTGTTAGTTATGATGTTGATGGTTAGCAGTAGAGAGAGAGCGCGCGCTGTTTTGTTTACAATTGCTGCAAGCAGTGCGATCTTGATGTCACCGAACACCGATTCATATGGTGTGTTCAAGAAATGTCATGGAGGACTTCTGTGTTAAGTTTCTGGCTTTCTAGTTGATCCTTTGATTGAAAATGCTACAGCATGTCATGTACTGACGATGGTCCTATTGTACCTATCTTGCGTTTTGAAGGAATAGAAGATTAAAATATAGAAAAATCAGATTTAAAGAATATGAAAGAAATCATATATAGCCAAATTTAGTACCAAAAGATATGAGGAGACTACATAAATTATATAGTTATTAAATAGTTGTTGAGTATCAAATCTGACACCCGGTTGAATAGTCTGGTCATATGTTTCGGACGGTCCAGACCCTAGGGTCTAATATGGTAGCCTGGATGATCCATGATTAGATTAATTCAGGTTGGAGTCTTTATAGCTTGCTAAGTTATCTTAACATATTGTAGTATTTTATTGGGTTCTTCCTAGGAGTAGTTTACCTTATTCATTAGCCTTAGGAGTAGTTTTAGCTCTAGTTGTAGTTTTTACATACTCCCTATATATATAAAGATATATAGAGTGATACGACCAATTGAATCATCCAACAATCAAACCAAAATATTAATTTATCTCATTTACCTTAGGCATTAGCCTTAGGAGTAGTTTTAGCCCTAGTTGTAGTTTTTACAGACTCCAATCTTCGCCTCTTTTCGACGCTATGTCATCCAGTGGAGCTTTGGGTGGCCTACCAACGCCAAAGCAATCCCAAGATCTCTCCTCCTCAACGGAATTCCTCCCGGGAGGCAAGATCTTGGTTTTCTTGAAGCCTTCTATGCCATTGGGGACGGTCTACCGCTTACATGCGGACAGTCCATGCGCCTGTAGAGGAGAAGCGAAGCTCTCTATGTAAGTCACGAACGGTCTGCATATAATCTGTGCGCTAGTAGACAGAGTGGGAGTGGACGACGAGCTGATTGCCCCGTCGGCAATCCAGTACCGCTCATGTCTCTTGCCTCCTCTAACCCTCATGAGGACATCTCCGTCGATGTTCTCGGTCCTCGGATCGCAATCTGGCCCATGGACCTCCTGTGCCATGGCGGTGTACTCATGAAGGCGGCTATAGACGGCGGGATTGCTATACGCCTCAGGCCCATCATCTGGTTGTAGGTGACGTCGGACGTTCCCTTGCCCTTGTGAGCCATAGCATAAGCCGAGAAGATGGAGCAAGGCTGCCCACCATGTGACGCTGACTGCAAGAAAACCAATGAGATAGTTAGAAATAATATCTAATCTAGTGTTATATACCTAAATAAAAAAGAGGGCGTACCCATGCTTCTGCATATTTGCCTAGGTTGCGGCTGCCTTGGTGGTGGGAGGGACCTTGCATCATTAGACATCGTTCCCGGCTAGCGTTGTGCGCCTCGTACCACTCAGGCGAGCACCACCTATCCACCATCTGCTCTCAGCATTGAGGATATGCGGCGCACCAATAAGGAATCATATACAAAGTAAAACAAGTAAACTGCATATCACAAGATAAAATTAAGGTAAAATTTTGTCACGGATATTAAATTATTGTATTTACCTGCAAGTATTGGTCCCTGGTCAACGACATGATTCTGGCTTCCTCCTTGGTCACCTTCTCTCCAAAGACGGAGCCATGGTAGCTGACGATGGCCTGGATTTGTGCCTCGTAGTGTATGTCCACGACGAGCTTCTAACAGCTCGTGGTGGCCACCATATCCGCCCTAGCCTCGTATCCAGCCTTGCATCTTAAAAAATTCTGCATACAAAGACGATGTATCCATACATTATTTTAAGAATGTGCAACGAATGCGACATATTTTATATTATAGTAAGACTTACCCATAGCTCTTGCTTCACCCGCTCCGCCTTGTTGAATTCCCTATCGTCCCAGTCTACTACATTGGGGGCAATGGCATAGTGGTCGAAGGTGTAGGGTGGGCCCATCACTCCGGCATACTCAACCAGTCCAAGTATGTGTTCCCTGCATAGCAGGCAGAGGATGCCATTGGGGTTGCGACCGTGACCCCCCAGCATTCTCCACAACCTTTCAAGACCTATCCAAGTGATAAATAAAAAGTATTAGTTTATATTATGAATTTGAACACATAATATGAACAAGTACGGAGAACATAAATTTACATGCCTCTCCCCATCTGGCCGAATCAGCGGCGCCTGTCTCGAAGTATGGGACACTGAGGGAGACTCGCGGGACCTCGCAGGTGACATTCCTTGAACCTGAGACGCTAGAACCTAAGTGGCCTACACATAAAATCATAGAGTTTCAATGTAGACCAGCTAGGTTTCTACACATACTGTCGGGGTTTCGGACCGGGGGGGGTCCTTAGACCGATGAGTAAATTTGTCGCTGCGTGTCCCTGCTCAGATGGGTTGGTGCGAGATGGAACACAAGTGGGGGAATGAGCCTTGTATTATCCTGCACCAGGGTGCTCGTAGTAGGGGTTACAAGCATTGCGAGAGAGCGAGGGCGAGAGAGAGCGAGTAGAAGAGAGCGAGAGAGAGAGAGAGGGAGGGGGTCCGGCCCCCGCTCGTCTTCTCCTGTCCCTTTGTTGTGCGTCTACTCGTCTCTCCTACCGTGCGTTCGTGTGTTCGTATGCTCGTATGTTTATTCGTTTTTTCCCCTCTCTCTCTCTCCCCTTTGTGGGGCCCTGGACATCCCCTTTTATAGACGTAAGGAGATGCCTAGCTGTACAATGGGGTGTAGCTGGGAGCTAACGTGGCTGGCAGGGAAGTGCCCTGAGCCCTGTACAGATAACAACGTGGCCGTCAGGGGGGCGTCTCGAGCCCTGTAGAGGTAGTATCGTGGCCGTCGGAGAAGTGCCTTGAGCCCTATAGCAGTACAGCTGTTGGCGCTGCATGGATCCTGTTGACGTCTCCTTGCTTCTGTAGGGGGCTTGAGAACCACCGACGTCATGGTTGCATGCAGGGAATCATCATTACCTGTTACTGGGGTAAGCTTGATGGGACGCCGGTCTTGTTCCTTCATAGCCTGAGCTAGCTAGGAGTAGGGTAATGATGCATCCCTTGTGGCGCGGTTGATCCGAGCCTGAGGTCGGGCGAGGCGGCGGCTCCTCCGAGGCCAAGGCTGGGGCCGAGGCCCAGGGTCGGGCGAGGATGTGACTCTTCCGAGGTCGAGGTCGAGGCCGAGCCCTAGGGTCGGGCGAGGCGGAGATCTCCTCCCGAGGCCGAGGCCGAGGCCGAGCCCCAGGGTCGGGCGAGGTGGAGCTTCCAGTTGCGCCTGAGGCTTAACTTGACCATTGTCGGTTTCGCCCGGGTGGTTGGCACAGTAGCCGAAGCGGGGCAGGCGGCGCTGTTTTCCTGTTAGATCGGTCAGTGAGAGGGCAAAGTGACTGCGGTCACTTTGACCTTGCCGACTGAGGTGCGCGTGTCAGGATAAGGTGTCAGGCGATCCCACCATTAAATGCGCATGCAATACGGTCGGTTGGTAAGGCGATTTGGCCAAGGTCGCTTGCACAACAAGGCTTGCCTTTGGCTGAGCCGAGGGTGCGCTCACTGTCTGAGGAGACCCTCGGGCGAGACGTGGATTCGTCCGGGACCACTGTTCCGCCCGAGGCCGGGCTCGGGCGAGGCGAGACCGCGTCCCTTGGTAGACGAAGCTTTGACTTTGACCCGAGCTGTAAGCCTTTATGGTTTGCTCTGAAGGTGTTTCCGAGCCGTGATTAGGAGTGTTGGGGGTACCCCTAATTACGGTACCCGATAGTAGCCCCCGAGCCTCGAAGGGAGTGCAGGCACTCGCTTGGAGGTTCTACCGGATTTTTGCGAGGGGACCAGCCTTTCTCGGTTATGTTTCGTTCCGGTGGGTGCGCGTAAGCGCACCCGCTGGGTGTAGCCCCCGAGGCCTCAGAGGAGTGTTTTGACTCCTCTGAGGTCTTAATTCATGTTGTGATGCCTCGGTCGGCCTGGTTGTTCCCTCATGCGGCCTGACCGCATCTCGGGTGTATGGTCAGGCTCCGATTTTTTGAGCTGGTTTGTTGACGCTGTCAACAGTTTTGGCCGCAGCCGGGTGCGAGGGTAGCCCCCGAGCCTCTGCATGGAGCGAGAGGACGATCAAGGACTATCTCGACTTTTATTATACGCCCCTTCGTCGGCTTCTCGCAAGGAGGAAGGGGGGAAAGCACCACGTTACCCTTAGAGGGCACCGATCATGGTGTTTCCAGTGAGTTGCTAACGGGTGATCCGAGTGGACACCCGTGCCCCGTTCGTTAGGGGTCGGCTAGTGGCCCAGAGGCGCGCTCCAAAAGTACCTGGAAAGGATTTGCTGGACTCGGACCCATTTCGATAGGGCCCGAGGGCTCGGTGCCTCCCTCCGGTGGGATCCCATTACAAATTGTTCCCGCTGGTCTCAGAAATGTCCTAGGGTACCTCGGGAGCGTAGCCCGAGCCTCGGCCATGTATCGAACGTACCCAGGGTTATCCCTCACTCTGCGTGTTCTGGAGCGGCTGTCGAACCCTTTCGAGGGGCCAGCCTGCGAACCCCTGATCAGTAATGGGCGCGGAGCCCGAGTGCTCTGGGGCGGCTGTCGAACCCTTCTGAGGGGCCAGCCTTCGAACCCCTGATCAGTAATCGGCGTGGAGCCCGAGTGCTTTGGGGCGGTTGCTGGACCCCACAGGGCGCAACCTTCGAACCCCTGATCAGTAGGAGGGCTCGGGGGCCCGAGTGCTCTTGGGCGGTTGCTGGACCCCACAGGGCGCAACCTTCGAACCCCTAATCAGTAGGAGGGCTCGGGGGCCCGAGTGCTCTAGGGCGGCTGCTGGACCCCGCAGGGCGCAACCTTCGAACCCCTGATCAGTAGGAGGGCTCAGGGGCCCGAGTGCTCTAGGGTGGCTGCTGGACCCCGCAGGGCGCAACCTTCGAACCCCTGATCAGTAGGAGGGCTCAGGGGCCCGTTTCCTTCGCGGGGAAGGATCCTTTTCAAAATATCCCCTTTCTCGGTCCCTGTGGCGAGAGAGAGAGAGAGGAAACAGAAAAGGATATGAATTTAAAAATCGAGGTGCACCTTTTTTGACGCGGTCATCATGACAGAAGTGAAACGTCGCCTGCATCGCCTGCCAACGGTGTCGTTTGCCCTGCCAGGGAGTTAATGCAACGGGACGGGCGATTCGCGGGACAGGCGTTGTGCATGCATGAGTCGTTCGAGGAACGGGGCACAGGCGCGTCGTCTTCACACCGTGGGAGAGGGCTCCTCTGCCGCTTCAGGAAAGGACGCGAGCTTGGGGGTGATTTGACCGCCGCTTCCGTCTGTTGGTTGCAGCAGTTATTACCGGCCTGCTTCTAGCCATATCGACTGTCGTGCCTCCCCCTGCGGCTGATTGACCCGTGACCGCTGTACTCAGTTGGCACTGTTGGGTCATGCGCGGGCCGCCTCGAGTCACGGCGCTGGTTCTGCAGTCGAGAAGGCGCAGCATTGGCGCAGGTGGCGGTGTTGTTTTCTTGCACGTAGTGATCATCGTGCCGGTTACATGATATGTGGGACTGGGCCTCCGTGCTTGTCCACCGGATGTGGCGAAGCCGAAAGGGTGCGCACCCATGGTGCGGTTGCCTGCTCCCTTCGCGATGGCCCGTCCTTCCGTCCGCTGGTTTCGGTGAAGATGTGGGAGCACTTGTAACCGTGGGGCGATTACATGCTTCACGTGCGCAGTTCGCCTCCTTTGCGTTTCGGGTCAGCTCGCACGACGTGTGGGACCCAACCCCCGTGTCGTAGGGGGAGAACCCTGGAGCACGTCAGTGGAGACTTTGCCCGTGACGCTAAGGGGTGCAAGTGAGGAGATCTGCCTATAAAAAGGGGATCGATCCCCCGGGCAATGGCCATGCCTTCGTTCTCCCATCATGCATTGCGCCCTTCCACCTTTCGAGCCCCCAGATGGGGCGCACCGGCATCGCCTTGCTCTTGCTGTCGTTGGAGGAGCGCGGCCTCATGGAGATTGGCGCTCTTCAGCCATCGCTCGGCTTCAAGGATTTTCATCATGCAGCCCGGCAGCATTCCCTCACCAATGGTCATCCATAGGGATGATCACCAGCCTGGTGGTGGGGAGAAGCAAGCCGGGCTGCGACCTCCGCCCCGCCCTCAGCTTCAAGGATCTTCATCATCCGGGCTGAGGTAGAGGAGCGCACCGAGTGGGGGGGCCGCCTCCACGTGGGTCGGTGACCCTTTTCTTCCCCCAGCGTTCGAGGGAGAAGGGCATCCTCTAGCCCTGCGGAGGCGTCCTCCAGCCACATGGGGGAAGGCAAACTGCTGCTCCCTGGCCAGGGTGCAGCTTTCCGTCCTCCACCCGGGCGGCGATCGTGTCGCGCGGGTGGCCGCTGTCACCGGTGCTGGAGTGGGGGCTGCCGCTGGTGAGGCTCCCCACCGCAGCGGTTGCCTCCGCCGACGAGACCGTCGGTGCCAGCTGCGCTCCGGACCTCCGGCTCTTTGGCTTTAATGTCTGGTTCTCGTCCCCCATGAGGGGACGTGAACGAAGGCCCTTCAGCAGTAGCGTTTGCCCTGAGGTCATCTCTGCAGCTGTTTTGGCGCCCGAGGCGGAGGTCGTTGTTGCGCTGCTGGCGCAGTGGTCGCCGGCGAGCTGCTCGGAGCTCGTTATCCCGCAGGCCCCCTAGTGTGGAGGTTGTTCATACCCACGGGATTGGAATCGGAATCCCGTTTGTAGGGGGAATATACTGGGTTTTTGCCTGAGCAAAATGTAACTGCTTCAAGAACTTAGACATTTGTCGTAGGCCGGGAGAACCGCCGAGGGTCCAGCCGACGTCTAAGTCTATGTAGCATAGTTACCCCAAGCATATGTATTTGTTCTTTGTGGCTGTCGAGGCCTAAACATTTGGGTATTCGAGTATAAAGCTGTGTTTTTTCCTCATTTCGAGCACTAGGACTTGCCTGTCGGTGGCCTAACCGCTTAACCGAGTGTGAGTTGCCTTGCGCGGAAGGTGATGAGTGAGGTATCCGTATCCCGGAGGCGTAGGAGTCCCTCGGCTCGGTCGGCCTTGCCGCTTAAAGCCTCTCTTGCTCGGTTTTAGAACCTTCGGCCATTCTACGATGAGCTGGAGCTGGAGGCAGCGGTGTCGGCGCAGATAGAGGCGATGTCGGCTTCGAAAAGAGTCTTCGTCGGCCCGGGAGCGTGTGGCTTTCCAGGCCGAGGAGGTGCAGCAGTGGCAGTTAGAGCTTGCATGAACAGTTCGTCTAAAGTATGTGTATGTTTTTTGCGGCCACCGAGGCCTAAACATATTTATCATTCGGATTATAAAGCTGCGTTTTCTTTCCGCTCGTTTCAAGCATTTGGACTTGTTCGTCGGTAGCAGAATCGCGTTATCCGAGCGAGAGTTACTTTTTGCGGAAGGTGATGAGTGAGGTATCCGTATCCCGGAGGCGTAGGAGTCCCTCAGCTCGATTGGCCTTGCCGCTTACGTGCTCTCTCACCCGTTTGTAGGATCCTGCTATCGATATAGTCAAAAATGCATGAAAGTCGTTTTCTACCCGAGCGTCAGGACTCGTTCGGTAGCAGGACCGCTTATTCGAGTGAGAGTTACTTCTCGCGGAAGGTGATGAGTGAGGTATCCGTATCCCGGAGGTGTAGGAGTCCCTCAGTTCGGTCGGCCTTGCCGCTTACGTGTACTCTTGTTGTTTTTAGGGCCCTGCTATCGACATAGTCGGAAAGCACGAGAGTTGTTTCGGTAGAAAACTTTTTCGACGAAAATTTTGACGCAGAGGGGGTTCCCCCCTTCTAGCCCCCGAGGGGTGGTCGGGCTTGGCTGAGGCAAGGCTGACCCTTCCTTGACGGTTAGACTTTATTTAAGCGTGTAAAAACGAGGAACATGAACGACTTGAAACATTTTAAGGGTAGAAGCGACGTAGCTGTTCGATGTTCCAAGCCTTGCTGTAGACCTCGCCTTGATCGTTGGCCAGCTTGTATGTTCCGGGCTTCAAGATCTTGGAGATGATGAATGGCCCTTCCCAGGGAGGAGTAAGCTTGTGGCGTCCTCGGGTGTCTTGTCACAGCCGAAGCACCAAGTCTCCCACCTGGAAGCCTCGGGGCCGAACCATTCGGGCGTGGTAGCGTCGCAAAGACTACTGATACCGCGCCGAATGTAGTAAGGCAACGTCCCGAGCCTCTTCGAGCTGGTCCAGCGAGTCCTCTCGGCTGATCTGGTTGCTTCGGTCGTCGTACGCGTTCGTCCTTGGGGAACCGTATTCTAAGTCCGTGGGGAGGACGGCCTCGGCCCCATAGACTAGAAAGAACGGCGAGAAACCCGTCGCTCGGCTCGGCGTCGTCCTCAGACTCCAGACCACCGAGGGTAGCTCTTTCATCCACCGCTTGCCAAACTTGTTGAGGTCGTTGTAGATCCTCGGTTTAAGTCCCTGCAAAATCATACCGTTGGCACGCTCCACCTGCCCATTCGTCATGGGGTGAGCTATGGCGGCCCAGTCCACACGGATGTGGTGGTCCTCGCAGAAGTCCAGGAACTTTTTTCCGGTGAACTGCGTGCCATTGTCGGTGATGATGGAATTTGGGGACTCCAAAGCGATGGATTATTGGTGAGAACGCCACCGCCTGCTCGGACCTGACGTTGGTCAAGGGTCGGACCTCGATCCACTTGGAGAATTTGTCGATGGCGACTAGCAGGTGCAAGAAGCCCCCGGGTGCCTTCTGCAAGGGACCGACGAGGTCCAGACCCCATACGGCAAACGGCCAGGTGATGGGTATCGTCTGCAGGGCCTGAGCGGGCAGGTGTGTCTGCTTTGCGTAGAATTGACACCCTCGGCAGGAGCGTACAATCCTAGTGGTGTCAGCCACCGCGGTTGGCCAGTAGAAACCTTGTCGGAAGGCATTTCCCACGAGGGCTCGAGGTGCTGCATGGTGGCCACAAGCCCCCGAGTGTATTTCTTGTAACAGCTCTTGTCCTTAGGCGATGGAGATGCATCGCTGGAGGATGCCTGAGGGACTGTGGTGATAGAGCTCCTTTTCATCACCCAGCAAAACGAATGACTTGGCGCACCGAGCCAGTCGCCGAGCTTCGGCCTTGTCGAGGGGCAGCTCTCCTCGAAGGAGATATTCCAAGTACGGGTTCTGCCAATTCGGGTTTGGCGTGACCCCATTCTGCTCTCCCTCAACGCGCAGGGCCTCACCCTCGGCGGCTGAGGGCACCTCAGGCTCGACCGAGGCTTCCTCGGGCTTGGCCGAGGGTATCTCGGGCGTGTCATCGATCTTGATGGAGGGTTGATGTATATCCCTGGAGATGATGTCCGGGGGAACCATTGTCCGCCCCGAGGCTATTTTAGCTAGCTCATCCGCAGTCTCGTTGTATCGTCAAGCGACGTGGTTGAGTTACAGCCCGTAGAACTTGTCCTCCAGGCGCCGAACTTCGTCGCAGTAGGCCTCCATCTTCCGATCGTAGCAGTGGAAGTTCTTCATGACTTGGTCAATGACAAGCTGCGAGTCGCCACGAGCGTCGAGGCACCGAACCCCTAGCTCGACGGCGATGCGCAGCCCGTTAACCAATGCTTCGTACTCGGCCACGTTGTTTGATGCCGGAAAATGAAGGCGGATCACATAGCGAAGATGTTTTCCGAGGGGTGAGATGAAGAGCAAGCCCGCGCCTGCTCCTGTTTTCATCAGCGAACCGTCGAAGTACATGGTCCAAAGCTCGGGCTGTATTGGAGTCGTCAGAAACTGGGTGTCAGTCCACTCAGCCTGGAAGTCGGCCAAGGCTTGGGATTTTATGGCCTTCCGAGGGGCGAATGAAAGTGTTTCGCCCATGAGTTCCACTGCCCATTTCGCTATCCTACCTGAGGCCTCTCGGGACTGGATGATCTCTCCCAGGGGAAAGGATGACACCACAGTCACCGGGTGAGACTCGAATAGTGTCGCAGCTTCCGCCGTGTCAGAATCACTGCGTAGAGCAGCTTCTGGATCTACGGGTAGCGAACTTTGGTCTCGGATAGCACTTCACTGATGAAGTAGACCAGCCTCTGGATGAGCAGTGCATGCCCTTCTTCTTGTCTCTCGACTACGATCGCGACGCTGACCACCTGAGTGGTTGCGGCTACGTAGATCAAGAGGGCTTCTCCCATAGCAGGGGGCACCAAGATGGGTGCATTTGTAAGGAGTGCCTTTAAGTTTCCGAGGGCTTCCTCGGCCTCGGGGGTCCAAGTGAAGCGCTCGGCCTTCCTTAAGAGGCGGTACAGGGGCAATCCTTTTTCACCAAGGCGTGAGATGAAACGGCTCAGAGCCGCAAGGAATCCCATGACCCTCTGTACTCCTTTCAAATCTTTTATTGGTCCCATGTTGGTGATGGCCGCGATTTTCTCCGGATTGGCCTCGATGCCCCGCTCGGAGACGATGAACCCCAGAAGCATGCCTCGGGGGACTCCGAAGACACACTTCTCAGGATTGAGTTTCACGCCTTTCGCTCTCAGACACTTGAATGTCGTTTCAAGGTCAGAGAGGAGGTCGGAGGCTTTCTTTGTCTTGACAATGATGTCATCGACGTAAGCCTCGACCGTTCTGCCGATGTGTTCTCCGAACACATGGTTCATGCACCTTTGGTAGGTTGCACCTGCATTCCTCAAACCAAATGGCATTGTAGTGTAACAATACATGCCAAAAGGTGTGATAAAAGAAGTCGCGAGCTGGTCGGACTCTTTCATCTTGATTTGGTGATAGCCTGAGTAGGCATCGAGGAATGACAGGGTTTTGCACCCAGCAGTGGAGTCCACAATTTGATCAATGCGAGGCAGAGGGTAGGGAACCTTCGGACATGCTTTGTTTAGACCAATGTAGTCTACGCACAACCTCCATTTTCCATCCTTTTTCCTTCCAAGAACAGGGTTAGCTAACCATTTGGGATGGAATACCTCTTTGATGAACCCTGCCGCGAGTAGCTTGTGGATCTCCTCGCCTATGGCCCTGCGCTTTTCTTCGTCAAAACGGCGCAGGGTCTGCTTCACGGGTCGGGCTCCAGCTCTGATGTCCAGTGAGTGCTCGGCGACATCCCTTGGTATGCCTGGCATGTCCGAGGGACTCCACGCAAAAACTTTGGCGTTTGTGCGGAGAAAGTCGACGAGCACTGCTTCCTATTTGGGGTCGAGCTCGGAGCCGATCCGGACTTTCTTGCTGGCGTCGTTGCTGGGGTCGAGAGAGACGGACTTAACCGCCTCGACTGGTTCGAAGTTGCCGGCGTGCCGCTTCACGTCGGGCGCCTCCTTGGAGAGGCGTTCTAGGTCGGCGATGAGGGCCTCGGACTCGGCGATGGCCTCAGCGTACTCCACGCATTCCACTCGCATTCGTACGCGTGGCGGTACGTGGTTCCGACGGTGATGATCCCGTTGGGGCCTGGCATCTTGAGCTTGAGGTAGGTGTAGTTGGGGACGACCATGAACTTGGCGTAGCACGGCCTTCCCAACACCTCGTGGTAGGTCCCTCGGAACCCGACCACCTCAAAGGTGAGGGTTTCCTTTCGGAAGTTGGAGGGAGTTCTGAAGCAGACGGGCAAGTCAATCCGCCCGAGGGGCAGGATACGCTTTCTGGGTGCGATCCCGTGGAAGGGTGCCGCACCGGCCCAGACCTCGGACCGATCAACCCCCAAGAGTTCTAGGGTCTCGGCGTAGATGATGTTGAGGCTGCTGCCTCCGTCCATGAGGACCTTGGAGAGCCTAACATTGCCGATGATCGAATCGACGATGAGCAGGTACCTTCCTAGGCTTGGCACGAAGTTGGGGTGGTCGCCTCGGTCGAAGGTGATAGGCTCGTCGGACCAGTCTAGGTAGGCTGGCGCTACCACCTTTACCGAGCAGACCTCCCAGCGCTCCTGCTTGCGGTGCCGAGCCAAGGCGTTCGCCACCTGCCCGCCGTAAATCATGAAACAGTTGTGGATCTCTGAGAACTCCTCTTCCTTGCCGCCCTCCTTCTTGTTGTTGCCTTGGCCCTTGCCATCTTCCATCGGGGGCCCGGCCTTATGGAAGTAGCGCCAGAGAGCATGACACATTCTTCAAGGGTGTGCTTGACAGGACCCTGGTGATAGGGGCATGGCTCCTTGAGCATCTTGTCGAACGCGCCGACCCCTCCAGGAGGCTTCCTAGGGTTCCTATGCTCGGCAGCAGCGACGAGATTCACGTCGGCGGCGTTGCGCTTTGCTTGCGCCTTCTTCTTGGCCTTCTTCTTCGCGCCACGCTGGGCGGACGCCTCGGGGGCGTCTTCATTCGGCTCCCCCTGAGGCTGCTTGTCTTTCCAGAAGATGGCCTCGACTGCCTCCTGACCCGAGGCGAACTTGGTGGCGACGTCCATCAATTCGCTCGCCTTGGTGGGAGTCTTGCGCCCCAGTTTGCTCACCAGGTCTCGGCAAGTGGTGCCGGTGAGGAAAGCTCCAATGACGTCCGAGTCGGTGATGTTAGGCAGCTCGGTGCGCTGCTTCAAAAACTGCCGGATGTACTATCGGAGGGATTCCCCAGGCTGCTGGCGGCAGCTTCGAAGATCCCATGAGTTCCTAGGGCGCACGTACGTGCCCTGGAAATTTCCCGCGAAAGCCTTGACCAGGTCGTCCCAGTAGGAGATCTGCGCAGGAGGAAGATGTTCCAGCTAGGCTCGGGCGGTGTCGGAGAGGAAAAGGGGAAGATTGCGGATGATGAGGTTATCGTCGTCTGCCCCTCCCAACTGGCATGCCAGTCGGTAGTCCGCAAGCCACAACTCTGGCCTTGTCTCCCCCGAGTACTCGGCGATGGTAGTCGGGGCTCAAAAACGGGCGGGGAACGTCGCTCGTCGTATGGCCCGGCTGAAGACTCCCGGACCGAGTGGCTCGGGCGAGGGACTCTGATCCTCCTCGCTGTCGCAGCATCCCCCGCGCCTAGGATGGTAGCCTCGGCGCACCTTATCCTCGAGGCAGGCTCGATGGTCGAGATGGTGACGCTTGTTGCCGAGGCGATCCCGGGCGGCAGGTGCCTCGTCCCACGTGCGCTCGAGATGGACCGAGGCCTCCCGCATGCGTCGGGAGGATGCCGCGTGATGCTCCGATGGGTCAGCTTGCCTCCGGGAGGCAAAACTCTCGGCCCATCAAACTGCGGCACCTTCCAGGAGATCCTTGAGTTCGCCCTGGATACGCCGTCCTTTGGTGGTGGATGGCTCTGGCATGGTTCGAAGTAGCATCGCCGCTGCAGCTAGGTCCTGGCCGGACCCGCTGATGGGCAGGGGCAGCGTTGCCCTAGCATTGTCGACGATGCGGCGCTGGACGTCCCGGGCCCGATGACGGGCTCCTCCGATGAGTGTTCGGCCTGCCCACTCCTGCTCGATGTCCTGTCGGAGCTGCATAAGCCGTCCTGCTTCCTCGTCGACCTTGGCCTGCATCTCGCGGATTTGCTCGAGATGTGTGTCCCAACCCCCCAAAGGGACTAGGACCATAGCTATCTCCTGCGGGATGTCAACGCGAGATGCGGGCCCAGGGGGATCGCCAACCTCCGGCATACCGAGGTGGTTGCCTTCGTCATGATCTCCCTGATCGACGTGGAAACATTCGCGACTTGGGCCATAACCCTCGTCGTCAAGGTTGTGGCCATCGTCAGAGCAACCGGAAAGGCAGTGGTCACATGCGGACATGAAGTCCCGCATGGCACCGGGATCACCGAGGCCAGTGAAATCCCAACCGAAGTCGGGGTCGTCCTCTTCCTCGGAACCCGTCGGTCCGGAGGTTGAGACGACTGTCAATCGGTCCTAGGTTGACCACATATGGTACCCCAGAAGGTTTGGATATGCCCTTGCGAAAGTACTCATCGTAGCGGGGTCGCTAGGTGGATCGAAGCTGAATCGAAAGGGAACAGGGTGGAATACGGACGGTACCTCTTAGTCGACGGACGGTGGTGAAGTCGCGTCGGTGACGGAACGCACCATCATCTCAGGTACGAGGGTGACGCCCAACACGTCCTTTGCGAGGGTGCCGGCGTCGTCAGTCCGCTTGGGGCTGGCACGTTGCGGGGAAGCGGCGCTCGTCGTTGTCTCAGGCGTGAGGACAACACCTGACATGTCCCCCGGAGGAGTGCCGGCATTGTCGGCTCGCTCTGGTTCGACAGCCGATAAGGTGCCGCCTCCTGCGTGGCCACGGTTGCCCCGTCTCCGTCTCCTCCGGCGAGGAGGGTGGTGGGACGACCTGAGTGCTCCTCTTCCGCCACAGGGAGATGCCGTCGTGGAGGTCGCCTCCGTCGGGCGAGCCGTTGACTGTCGTTGTCGTCGTGCCGCGGAGGGAGGAGACTCCCGAAGCGGAGCACCGTCCCGGGCTGAAGAGGTTGTTGAAGTCTACCCATCTGGAACTCAACGGGAAAGTGTTCGTTAACACGCAGCAGGCCCCTACCTGGTGCGCCAACTGTCGGGGTTTCAGACCCAGGGGGTCCCTGGACCGACGAGTAAATTTGTCGCTGCGTGTCCCTGCCCAGATGGGTTGGTGCGAGATGGAACACAAGTGGGGGAATGAGCCTTGTATTATCCTGCACCAGGGTGCTCGTAGTAGGGGTTACAAGCGTTGCGAGAGAGCGAGGGCGAGAGAGAGCGAGTAGAAGAGAGCAAGAGAGAGAGAGAGGGAGGGGGTCTAGCCCCCGCTCGTCTTCTCCCGTCTCTTTGTTGTGCTTCTACTCGACTCTCCTGCCGTGCGTTCGTGTGTTCGTATGCTCGTACGTTTGTTCGTTTTTCCCCTCTCTCCCCCCCTTCGTGGGGCCCTAGACACCTCCTTTTATAGACGTAAGGAGATGCCCAGCTGTACAATGGGGTGTAGCTGGGAGCTAACGTGGCTGGCAGGGAAGTGCCCTAAGCCCTGTACAGATAACAACATGGCCGTCGGGGGGGGGGGGCGTCTCGAGCCCTGTAGAGGTAGTATCGTGGCCGTCGGAGAAGTGCCTTGAGGCCTGTAGCAGTACAGCTGTTGGCGCTGCATGGATCCTGCTGATGTCTCCTTGCTTCCGTAGGGGGCTTGAGAACCACCGACGTCATGGTTGCATGCGGGGAACCATCATTGCCTGTTACCGGGGTAAGCTTGATGGGACGCCGGTCTTGTTCCTTCGTAGCCTGAGCTAGCTAGGAGTAGGGTAATGATGCATCCCTTGTGGCGCGGTTGATCCGAGCCTGAGGTCGAGCGAGTTGGCGGCTCCTCCGAGGCTGAGGCTGGGGCCGAGGCCCAGGGTCAGGCGAGGATGTGACTCTTCCCGAGGCCGAGGTCGAGGGCGAGCCCTGGGGTCGGGCGAGGCAGAGATCTCCTCTCGAGGCCGAGGCCGAGGCCAAGCCTCGGGGTCAGGCGAGGCAGAGCTTCCTGTTGCGCCCGAGGCTTAACTTGACCGTTGTCGGTTTCGCCCGGGTGGTTGGCAAAGCAGCCAGAGCGAGGCGGGCGGCGCTGTTTTCCTGTAAGATCGGTCAGTGAGAGGGCGAAGTGACTGCGGTCACTTCAACCTTGCCGACTGAGGCGCGCGTGTCAGGATAAGGTGTCAGACGATCCCAGCATTAAATGCGCATGCAATATGGTCGGCTGGTAAGACGATTTGGCCACGGTCGCTTGCACAACAAGGCTTGCCTTTGGCTGAGCCGAGGGTGCGCTCACTGTCTGAGGAGACCCTCGGGCGAGACGTGGATTCGTCCGGGACCACTGTTCCGCCCGACGCCGGGCTTGGGCGAAGCGAGACCGCGTCCCTTGGTAGACGAAGCTTTGACTTTGACCCGAGCCGTAAGCCTTTATGGTTTGCTCTGAAGGTGTTTTCGAGCCGTGATTAGGAGTGTTGGGGGTACCGCTAATTACGGTACCCGACACATAGTATATCACAACTTTCTCGAAATATTCTTAAATTTTTATCACAGACTCTATATATGATATCAAGACATTTGGACAAGTTTCATGATTTTCTGACTTTGTCTGTGTTTTATACAATTTTTAAACCACTTAATGACAAGTTCACGTTTATGTTTAGTGAGCATGGTGCTCGAAAATTCCGGTCTGCTCCTGAAATCAATCGTAACTTGTGTTACCTAATATGAATATCATTTTTGCATTCACGGTTTTCCATTTTTCGAGTGACTTGCAGTTAAAATCTGAATTATCCAAACAAATTCAATTAAACAAACTAAATCTAATAGTTATAGCAAACACTTTTATAATTATGCCAAAATGGAACATTTAAGTCTTCATAGTGTAGGTTCATACTAGAAAAAGTTTTGTTGGGAAAAGAACAAAATAAAAATATACTCTGTCGAGTGTCCAAGGATGATACTCGGCAAATCACTGTTTGCCGAGTGTCGAGTCCTGCGACACTCGGCAAAGAAGCTACTTTGCCGAGTGCCAAGGCCTGGCGCTCGGCAAACGTAACGGCCGTCAGCTATAGACGGTTGCTAACAACCCTTTGCCGAGCGTCTAGGTTCGTCGAGAGTTTGTCACTCGGTAAAGCGTTCTTTGTCGAGTGTTTTTCTATACCGAGTGTCCTGCGCTCGGTAAACGTGGTCATTAACAAGAGTAGGACTTTACTGAGTGTCCAATAAAAAGCACTCGGCAAAGCGCCAAAGAGTTGGATTCCGGTAGTGCCGGATCAATAAGTGAATGAGGCTCTTCTTGTTTGAGGTGAAATAACGATTTAGACCGGTGAACTTATTTCGGCCAAATTTGGTGCCACGAAGAAAACATTTGTTGGGTACTCAAATCTCTACCCCAACGAACGGAAGCGCGTTAGATGAGTTTTCCATGAGGGCAAAGTTCCCACTGTTCAATGGAACGGCAGTAGTAGTGTTTGTGATACTTGTACGTCCGTGTCGTCCTATGGACAGCGTGAGTGGACCAAATTATGCATGGGGTTTAGTGGCACTCTGAGATGACAAGATTGGCATCTGCGCTGAGTATTTCAGTTTTGTTAGGTTGACCACAGGGGATCATCGATTGGCTTGTCCTGATTAGCGACCCATCGAGTGGTAATTAAAAGGCTGGGCTATATCTTTGATGACTTAAACCACGTCGCTGTAAAGAAAAAAAATATATATTTCGCCACATTATTGTCATGATGATCCGCCAAACCTAAACCATTGGATTGCAAGCTATCGGCTTGAGTGATGCAAGCTAATTAATCGTAAGTATCTTTGGACTTCTAACAGTACACGTAACTCTGGAGAGGTAGAGTCTATTATTTTGGTAGAGCTCCACTATCGAAAAACTGAATATGAATCCCAGATTTATCTAGATTAACCGTGGAGCAGCTCCACCGTGGATCTATGATTTATCAAACTTTTACACTGGCCTCGCGCCGTCGCGTGTCAGCTCCTCATCCTTCACTAGGTATATGACCGTGCGTTGCCACGGGAGTTAAAAATGGTATAAAACATAGATACAGAACGACAAATCTGATGATGATATAGGCAACCGTTAATTCAACAGCTTGCATGTTGCACATATAGATAACATTACATAGTCTGCAAACACCAAACAACAAAAAATTCTTGATATAGATTGCATGCATCACAATTGACATCCCAGACAAAAAGTTAAGATGTTGCACCGGCCATATATAGTTAACAAACACACACCAACATTCAGATGATGCCACAATATACTTTCTTTCGTGCACCGGCCACATCAGCTTCGTAGGGTTGGGTTCAAAAATCCTCCAAAGAAGATTTCATGCACCAGGAGAAAGGAGAAAGCCACTATGGGATCTGAGTATCACCCTTAAAAATCTAGACCGTGTAAGGAAAAAGTAGCATTATTAAAATGATTTCACATAAATGCTACAACTAAACTTCACTTTTATCTAATTAAGTACCTTCTGATAGATAACAACAATGTTTTGGTCATCAAACGAAAGATATCATACGAGCATTATATAAATAATCACACCACAAGACCAAATATCTGATAATGATACATCGTATCTTCTATGTCTACAGAACCTGCAAGCATTTATCACAAGAAATTAATAACTGGACACCAAGAATTGTTTGGCCTGGGATTGTGAAATTAATAACCGGACACCAAGAATTGTTTGGCCTCGGAGTGGTTTGGGAGTGGTCAGGCTTTCTTCACCTTATGGGCAATGTAATTGGGGCTACCACAGGTTGTATACAACAATCCATCAATCTGAAAGTAAATATATCATGTAATACGATGAGCGGTCAGCTTGCTGAAATCATTTCACAGTCTAGAAAACTATTTATCATATACCCCGAGATACGATGGTAAAGCACTAAGACCAAAATCAGAGACCTTGATGTTTCCTTTCCGGTCAACAAGAACCTTCTTCGGATGTAACATTGGAGTCCCCACGAGAGGATTCCTCCAAGCAGGACAGAGATGTTGACAATATGTGGGCAAATCATTCCTGCGTCAATGTAAGTCATCTATCATCAGCAAAGACAGTTTTCATGAAGCATAGGAACTAATGCACACCAAGTCGGCCTCGATGTTGCTGGCCTCCAGCTCATCCTGCGCATCGGAGAGCCACGCTTTGACCTGCTTCACCTCCACGGTGACCGCGAACAGCGCCGGAGCGAGGTCATTGGCCACCTTCTTGCTCCTCTCCTCGTCCTGCCTTGTTAATCAAAATTGCTGAATAAAACAACATAGAATAATGGCAGATCATATCATCACATCAAACAATATGGATTCCAATTATTTTTGTGGTCTAGCTGTATGAAATGAATATTCTTCTTAGGGTCTGTTTAGAAAGGTATGTTGCTCTAGGTATTTTCCTATTCAGTTCATGTCTGAATCTGTCCCCTATAAGTGCTTTGTTTGGTCAGTGAGATCATTCATCCTTCTACCTAGCAGACAATATATGTGGTCTATCACAACATCTTGTGAAATTACATGGTATTAGCGAGACATGTACAAAACTTGTGAGGAAACACTTCTAGTTCTCCAAGTTTTAAGAAATAATCAATAGGTAACTTGATTAATTTCAGCACCATGTTTGCATCAAATTAGCACCAATGCACAAATCAAGGGACAATAGTAACTTGATTAATTTCCAAACGTTATGTGAAACCTTCTTTTATTTAGTAAAGTAGTATGTGGCACTAAAGGTATATTTTATTGAAGGGGTTGGCATATTTATTACCTAATGACCATATCACACAAATCAAGGATGTTTTCCATGATGGTCTAAATATAAAATCTCAGAAGTTGAGGATTGAGCAGAGGCATTTCAAATGGCTGAAGTTTAGCAAGGAGAAGGATAGAAAGTTGCAGAAAATGAAGTTGGAGATTAAAAAGATGGATCTGGAGAATGAGCGATTGGAGCTGGAGCTAAAGCTTAAGGATATTGAGATGGACATCAGACCAAAGAGGATTTAGTGAGCCCCAACCTTCCTCTAGCAGAGCAGTCTCCCAATGCAATAATTCCTAGTACTGCAGTAAAAAAATATTACAATGGCAATGACAATTGGCAAGGGTTGGAAATAGATTACCTGTGTGGCCAGCAATACAGGGATTTCTGCTCAGTTTGAGTTCTCTACAACTCGCTCATGAAATCCAAAATTTTCAACGAATGCAGATGACTAAACTTCACTCTAAAAAAGTGGCAGTAAATAATATCATCTACTACCAAGGGATTATCTCATAGCAATAAGACAATAAATTCAGACTTCCAATTATGTTGATATAAATTAGTTTGCAGTCCTAGTAACTGAAATTATCTGGTAGTCCTAGTCTCTTCAAAGCAAGTCCTTTTATTCATTGGCATTTTGTTAGAAACATAGATAAAGAATGGATATGGATCCCGAATTTGATACTAGCATGATTGACAACATCAATTATCTAACATGGAGATATGCATAAATAAGATTACCTATGTTCACATGCACATCGTTGTCGACCTTAACGTAAAAGTCGGCATCCCATAGAAAAACAGTTGTAGCAAAGTAGGTCTTGGTTTTGCTTGACAATGCAAGGTATCCTTCAACATGATCATAGATAAAATTGTACCCATGGTGAACAAGGTAGGAAAACCAGCAATCCAAGCGAAAGTCATAATAAAATTCACGGATATCGTTCCCCGTGCGAAAATAACAAGTAATCGACTTACTGTCTTCATGAAATCCCCGTGTTTTCTATCCTCTGCTTCGATTGATCTATCAACAATTCCACCTGATATAACACTGCAAAGTACATGCAAGTTAAGGCAAGTTACTTCCATGGGTGAAGTAATTAAATACAGGCTTCTTGTAAACGCCAACTATAGATAGCCACAGGCTCTATGTATCCATCGCACTTGTGACCGATGACAAATTGGATTATGATCCCCTTCTCTTCAAGCTTTTTCCTCTTCTCACCTAATTTCAAGGATTGTATTATCAGTTATTCAAAGCATGGTAATGAGAAATATTGCAAACCAATGACCAATGACATGTACATTATATTTTAGCATGATAACCTTGGTGCATCCAAGTGTAACATATGGAATATTTTCTCTTGCGGCTGCTAAATGTTGTATTGATCCCTATCACTATGAGATACTTTCGCCTCCCGATCGTTTCAGAAACTTTGAACTCTTTCACGACAAGGGAACCATTCAGCAGGGATTCTTGCAACGATCATGTACCCGAGAGCTTTGTCCATAAGCTTGATATCATCTTAACTATTATTCTACATCCAAACATTCACCAATCAATCGGAAGTCACATAAAAAATCAATAACCTCAAACACGAGACAGACATTAGGCTGAGAAAGAAAGGCCAACACATAATATACATCATGGTGGCTATCTTGGACTTGTAAAATATCTTTGTAATCTTGCTTTTCTTGGATTTGGTACCAATTAACAATAACAAAGATGAAGTGTCATCAATGATTCTAAGCATGACATAATAGAAAGGCATGGAGAAGCGTACAGGTCTCTGTCTACCTTTGGAATTCTTGGATGAATTAGAGGGGTAGAGAGAAGCAGCATACCTTTTCAGAACCACACTCCACAGCATCTGGGACATTGTCGCTTCCCTCTACACCTGCATTTGGCCAAGAGATCTCGATTGCTTCAGGCAACGTCCACATTTCGAAACAAGAGGATCACGACAACACATGATACAAGTTGAAATTGCTCAAAGGGAATCAAACATCCGTACATTTGTTGCACTATTACAGTGTTGCAAATGGAGGCCAGCAGAGAGTCCAAGGAAGCTATAAGTGCATTCTAGATTCCGCGCAAGACGACGATCCATAAAAGAAAAAAATCCCCTTGCGGCAATCCACTGAATCAGCACCTCGCGGAACATCAGAATCCTAGCTCAATAGCAATTGCACAGGTGACTTGGTGGAGGCTCCGTTTACTCAGTGGAGACTCCGTCGTGGACGTGGCCGACCAACAACACATCAAGCTTCACGATGACGGGCTTGAGGTCCACCTCCTTGTTGATCGTGGTGCCCACATCTCCACCTCCTCCTCCTCCTCTAGCGGCGTCGACATGAGAAGCAGGTTCTCCGTCGGTGGTGGGGGTTGGGGCGAAATCGACGACGTGCACGCGGGCATCTCAGATCAGCGGTGTTGGTGACTTGTTCTCAAATGCTATGAATCAAGAACAAGGCAACATAAAATGTTAAATATTAACGCCCTTCGTTTTTCGAAACATTATTTCCCTTAGGATATAATGATCTTCAGACGAAGGTCATGAAGGACATACCTTCGAATATCGAAGGTAAGATGGTAATAGAAGAAGCGTGTAAAATACAAAAGATAACATAAACAATCATATAGCATTATAAATTCATCTCCATTATGTTATCATGAGAAAATAAAAACAATATTGAATTACATTTGGTACCTTCGACTTGATAGACAACAAAGGTACGAGCGTGATGCAAAAGCAAATGCTAAGTCAGCGTGAACAGTACGGGGTTACTGTTCATCTATTTATAGGCATGGGACGTAGCCCACGTGAAATTACATTCATGCCCTTTACATTTGCTAATGACTATAAGGTAACTCATCGGGGTCTAAATAGTCTTTTTCCCTTTAAGTCGGTTCCCTTTCCTGCTGTCATGCCGAAGCTCCTTTGTGCGTAGCTTCGGCGCTGCATCAATCTTCGTATTGTTCGTCCTTCTCCCACTGTGGTTCTGATTCGAATCTGAAGGTACCTGTTCATGTATTATAACTCCGGAAACATTGTTAAATTATGTTTTTGAGGACCTTCGGAAGACGAAGGCCCCCAACAAGCGGTAATCTCGGGTGGGAGGAGTGGGGGCACGGAACTGCGGCGTGCGGGGTGTGGCATTCTCGTGGGGCAAGGGAGGGGGCGCTGGCGGGCAGGCGGATTGCGGAGGGCGGGCGGATCGCGGCGGTTGTGGCATGCACGGAGCGGTCCGGCGGGGTTTGCGGTGGGCGGGCAGGCGGATCTCGCCGGTCACGGCGGGCGGGCGGGCGGGCGTCCAGATCGCGGCGGTCGCCACGTTCGCGGCGTGGTTTGCGGTTGGATTGTGGGCGGGCGGGCGTAGGGAGGCGGGGGCAGTCTACAGTAGTGTCTTAATAGTTAGTAGAAATTTTCCTATCAATATACTTCTGTATTCTCTTTCCTCTTTACTCATGTGTCACATCAGATTTCTTAAATGAGTATGACACCATATATTGTTGAATAGTCTTACGGGGCGTTTGGATCCCTCTTCATTTTAGAGGAATTGGAATTCACTCAATAAAGTAACTTATTTAGTTTGGAATTTGACATTCCACCACTTTCCAAAGTTCAGATATAAGCCTATCTCAATTTCATGGGGTGGAGGGTGGGAAATGATTTTATGCATTAGTAGAATTTGTTTCTACTCTGTAACTTACATGACACTATTTTTCTCGCTCCTCTATAGTAAAAATGTAACACATAAATATCTCCAATATCTTGCTAATAATAGTATACAAATATATTTTGCATAAAACCGAATTAGCTTAATTGATATATACCTAAATTACTATTATTAGAATGGAATTCAATTCCAATGATCCAAACGGGGCGTTAGTGAATTTGAAGGCATGTCCACCTTGTTTTAGAATAGATCTACTATAGAGCCGTTGGATAAATCATTTAGCTATAAAAAGTGAATCTAGGTCATTTTCGCAGATCTATGTTTAGTACTAAAACTCTGTCAAACGGGCATTAATATTACCTGCCTTTGTGCGGCTTTGAGGCCTAAAATTCTTGTGGCAAACTAGCCAAGAAATGTTGTGCGGGCACATTCCGCGCGCGCGGCAACGCCGCCCATGCACTCACTGTTCTAGTCATTTGTGAAACAGCGTCGGTCTCCTCGTGAAGCTGCACGCGGCCCATTTCTCACCGACTGCTCGCAAATTTGGCGGACGATGCATTCTCCTTCGTACGTCTCTTTCACCGGAGTCATGATTTCATGAAAGGAGACCCGGCCGGAGAAGACACAGCAGCTAGCAGTGATAGATTAGCTCTCGCCGGCGCCCACGTGACGCCTAGCGCCAACTTCAAGAAAGCTGCCTCCATCGGCGATCGCCCGTTGTTGTCCACTAGTTGATACTAGTGTATATGATAGCGCACGGATCGGATGGTGATGCATGAGCCTGCCCGTGAACGGACCCATGGCAATAATCTCACACCGCCGGTTGGCCTGTAGGTGGACAGATACAGTATGAGATATATATGCAGATACAGTACGTATCGCTGGATGGAAGACGACACACGCACCGACGGCGTGCATGCCCGTGCTTGTAGACGATAATACCCACACATGAATGAATTAATGGATGTAAAACTGCACACTCTAGCTAGTTGCGGACAGGTAGGCGTCAGAAGGTATGCCAGTCTGGTTGCCGTCGTCGTCATTGTATGAACGTACGCCCAGCTAATGTTTGATATATGGTAGAGATCGCTCGGCGCCTCTGCTCTCACGTGCAATGCGTGCTTAGACTCTGGCTCTCATGCGTTGCTTCCATGCAGTGTCGGTAAATTGTCACCCTTGAAGAGGGTGCCGATTGATCATTCGGTCCAAGGCCCAGCTAGCACTACCTGAGAGTTTTTTTAGCGAGTGACGAAGAAATTCAATTAAATAAACTAAATTTAATAGGTATAGCAAACACTTTAAAAATGTGCGAAATTGAACATATAGGTCCAGAGAATATAGTGTAGTAACACACCATAAAAAAGTTGGAGACAAAAAGAAAAAAATCAAATAAACTATGTCAAGTGTCTGTAAAAGACACTCAGCAAAATCAATTTTTGTCGAGTGTCTACCTATGACATTCGGCAAAGACATAACTTTGCATAGTGTCTTTCTTCAGTGCTCGACATAGTTAACAGGCATCAGCTGTCATCGCCTACTAACAATGTTTTAAAGAGTGGCTAAATTTGTTGAGAGTTGGACACTCGGTAAACCTAGCTTTGTCGATAGTGTTTCTATGCTGAGGGTTTCGCACTCGGCAAAGAGAATCTTTGCTTACTGTCTTTGTTTGTCGAGAGTAACATTCGGCAAAAAATAATTTGTCAGAGTGACTAATATTTTGCACTCGGTAAACTTGTGAGCACTCACCAAAGAATATGTTTCCGGTTGTGCGGCCCCTCTAGGTTAGTTGCCGTCGTCGTCCATGTACACCGCGCGCGTGGCGCCCAGCTCGACAGATCTGCTCTAGCCGCTAGATCGTGTCTCTTTCTCACGAGCAGACAATCACTTAGTACAGTAGTACAACATAAAGGATTTCTTCCAGTGGCGTCCAATGCAAGTTTTTACCGATGGTCTGTAGAGAGCAGATAACAGAAGCGTAAAATACATAGAGTCGTTCGAGAACTCTATTTTTTTAAGGAATTTTTATTTTCCTAAAAATAAACTAATTATTCTTGGAAAAATGTAAATTCCTTGAAAAATAGTGTTTTCAAACTAACCCTAAATAAATATACTCAGCTGGAAGTTTTCTTAAGGGGTGTTTGGTTTATAGGGACTAATTTTTAGTCCCTACATTTTATTCTATTTTAAATCCAAAATTACCAAATATAGAAACTAAAACCCTATTTTAGTCTCTATATTTGGCAATTTATAGACTAAAACGGAATAAAATGAAGGGACTAAACATTAGTTCCTAAAAACCAAACACCCCCTTATACAAACAGTTTGTATGAATAGTCTATTTATACCAGTGGTTTGTTAAGTTCATTGCATGTATAAATGCCATTTATGCTAGCGGTGCACTTAGATAACCACTAGTGTAAATAGACTATTTACTCTTGCGGTGTTTATAAGGAACCGTCGTTAATGTATTTTATTTTACACCGATGGTCGCCTTAGTAAACCATCTGTACAAAATGCTCTATAAATATTGCTTCTTCCTCCATCAATCTGAACTATTCATGCGAGCCATTTACTATTGATGGCGAACTTGGAGGTCTAAAAATTACAAAATACAAGGATGATGTTTTGATTTTCATTTTTCATCTGGTTTGTCGAGGATTTATGAAGGGTTACTTGATTTTGACAAAACATGGACAACGTATTTGGCAATTTAGAAACTAAAAGGAATAAAATAGAGGGACTAAAAATTAGTCCCTAGAAACCAAACACCTCTTAAATATGCATGTTAATGAATGTAATATGCATGCAATTGAACCAAATATGGTATAGAAAACACAACAACATTGCCCCTAGAGTGATCGTATTATGTTAGATGTTACCGATGATCGATTCTTTTGGTGAAAAGAAAGGCGTCAAAATTCATGTCGATGAAAAGGAAAAGGCAGATTTCTTAGAGGCATTATTGTGTTGTTATTTGGATCCATCAATGTTCTTTATAAAAGGTATGGTGACCATAAATAAGGCAACAACACCACGTCAGTACAAAGAGTCAAAGTGTTGTACTGCACAAATCACAATGTTGTATGTGATCCATCATTCGGTTGTTGATGTTAAAATCTTAATTTGGTTGGTCTCATGCTAGCTTCAATGAGTTCTTGCGTGTTATACTAAAACTCCTTCCAAAGGAGAACAAAGTGCATGGTAACACATACTATGCAAAGAAGCTAATCAGTCTACTTATCATGGATATTCAAAATATCCACATATGTAGAAATCATTGTATTCTATATTAAGATGGGTATTATATGAAGCCTTAGGAAGCTATCCAAATTATGCTGCGAGTAGGTACATGAATAAATCTTATCAAGAGGAAGAGAATGGAGCCTATGTTTTGAAAGGGAAGAAGCGAAAGAATATCCAAAAGAGTTCAAAAAACACTACCCAAGAGAAGTAGACTGGCATGCGTAGAGAAGGATTCCTACTTTGATGATGTGGTACCTCCCCATGGTTGATCGGTTGAGGTGTTCGTTCAAAACCCTAAGGATGCCAAATTTATGTTAAAGGGTAGACAATACGATTTATCAAAAAAGGATGGCATTGATCGTACATCACAACTAGTTAGTAAATGTTTAAATAAATAGTATGCATGTATTGTGTGCGCGCGCGTGTGCATGCGTGCTTGCATGAAACAACTAAACAACCACTTGTCTATTTATATAGTGCCACAAGCAACTAAATGGAATGGTCCACTATGGATACTACGTGTGCGAGTATATCAGAGAGATTGAAAGATACACCAAGAACCCTAACAAAGTAAGTAATAGTCCTATGTAAAGTTTTATGATTGGTGTTGCAAATGCATTAGTCACTTGTAAATATATGATGATTATAAACTTTCTTTGTAGGTATATCGTTTGGACAAATTACAAAACATTGACATTATTGGTGGCATCATGAACATACGCAAGGATATATGTTGATTCATCACAAAAAAAATTATTGGATTCGATCGGAAACATTATGATGTAATCTTTGAGTTAGCAAAGGTAGAGTGATCTTACACACATTTGCTAGGCTACAACTAAACAAAGATGATCATTAGAGGATTCATGGAACTTATTAGGAGCAAAAATCTTTAATGTATATGTATGTATGCTATGTTTTATGTATAGACTTGGGTTGGTGACTTTATTAAGGTAGAATAAAGTAAATATTGTTTTGTCATGTATAGAGATATAATTGCATGTAATGTATATTTGGATATTTGTTGTAGTTTATTAGGATATGATAAGGTTTGGTAGTAATATGGCACGAATTTTTTTAGTTTTTAAAATTAGCTTTTACAAGCGGTATGTTTAATTTATAAAATTGTCAGTATAAATCAATTTACATAGGTGATTCTCTCAACTAAACTGCTATTGTAAGATAATTTGTTCTGGTTGTTTAGTTAAGAGAACTACCGATGTAAATTAGTTTATATTGATGGTTCTTAAGTAGACACTAGGGAAGATCATTATTTTTACTTGTCTTTTTCATTTGGGCGGAAGCTACCCAGGCCGATAAAAATACATTTAGGACTAGTTTAGAAACTCAATATCTCTCCCCTCCAATCCTAAAGGGAATTTGAATTTTCAAACTAGCGTTTTAGGAGCAGCAGTATAGAGCTTCTATGTTCTAAAGTAGACGCTAGTGAAGATCGTTATTTTTATTTGTCTTTTTTGGTGGTGGAAGTCACTATGGCCAATAAAAATACGTGGAGGCACCATTATATACGAAGCTTTTGTGTACTGTAGAATCATGAATGGTGGTCAGGATGTCTCTTCTCACTGAAACTCTCCCTCACCGTATAGGTCAATCTATCCAATCGCGCTCTAAGCTTTCTCCGTATAGATCAGTGTTGTACAGGCAGGCCCAGCCCTAAGGGTAGCAGGGTGTGCTGCCGCTTAGGGCCCTAAGGGTAGGCAGGCCCCAGTCTGATCCAACTAGATATATACTCTTATATATATGTATGGTATACATTTATTCTATTCTCAAAATCCCTAGCCGTTGCTCGCTGGTAACCATTGCTAAAGATATTGCAAATAATATTGGTGTAAATGCATCATTTCCAGTAAAGCGTAAAGCAGTGAGAAAGAAACAATTTGATGAAAGTACACTATACCACAACCTAGCAATAACGACTTACTTACAGTCGGTATAAACCGTTATAGCAACGTACTATCAGTCGCTATAGAGTTATACCGACTAACACTTTCTGACGCTGTAAGTGGCGTCGGCATAAATGTATAGCGACAGACATATTTATACCGACGGACGGTTAGACGTTAAAAAGATATACCGACTAACATATTTATCCCGACGGACAGTCTGTTCGAACTTATACCGACACACTGTCTGATGCTATATACGTATTTTTACCGACTAACAATCAAACGCTACGGATATATGAGCCTAAAAAAATATTACTAGCAATTTCCAATTATCATCAACATCAGGTAACAATTATACTGCATTCATACATAGCAATTGTACTGCATTCATACATAGCTCATGTTGACATAGCTCATGTTTTCATTCATGACAATAACAATTGTACTGCATTCATACATGAAGTTCACAAGTTTACTTTTGTTGTAATAAAGATTAAAATAAGCAGCAACAACACTAAGTTTGGCTTGTGAAAGCTCAGAGATACTAGCTAGTACAACCACATGTTGGTTTCATAATTTTAAGTTCACTTGCAAATATCTCTTTTGGAGAAAATACAAAACAAAATATGTAGCTGCATCCATCCAAAAGAACTTTATTTCTTGTAGCTGCATCCATCCAAAATATGTAGTTGCATCCATCCAAAATAAGTTCACTTGCAAATATTTCTTGTTGTAGCATCCATAGGCACCACCGCGATCTGCTTGCTATTGTCATCTTGGAGTAAACAAGTGACTTACTACCTCTAGGACCTCCCTCCTGACAAAATTAAAACCCAATCATTAGTAGACTACATAGAAATCCATTCCAAAATAAAGAATATCTACTGAAATCAGCCATTAATCAGCCACATACCTACGTTAATGAAGTAAAGTATATCTACTGAAATCAGCCATTAATCAGCCACATACCTACGTTAATGAAGTAAAGTATATCTACTGAAATCAAGAATATATAACTAGTAGCAGCCATTAACTAGTAGCAGTATCATGGAGTATATCTACTGAAGTAAAGTATACCTACGTTAATGTAGCCATTAAGTCATCATGGAGTAAAGTATGGATTCCAATATTTTATACTCCCTCCGTTAATGAATATATAACTAGTAGCAGCCACATATCTACTAAAATCAAGAATATCTACTGAAATCAGCCACATAGCCAGAAGCAGTCATAACCAAGAATATCTACTGAAATTAGTGGTAGATACCACAAAATAGAATTGTGGTACAATGTCAATCATATATATATACCTGTAGCACTCTGGGATGATTTTGATGTCTTGCTCACCTTTAGCTATATAATCATAGAAACCATTAGTTAGAAAATATGCAATCACCATATATGAAAAAACAACAAAGAGATAGCTTATTACTCTCTTGTACGGCCATGCGATCGACATCCGATCAGCATCACCCATCTCCTCCAAATAACCATATGGGCGAGGTAGAAGGGCATCCCTTTTCAGCACAACATTCACAACAACCTCACAATATTGCTTTCCTAGAGCAACTCCTCCTAGCACTGAGCTTGGATTAGTTGAAATAATTGTTCCCTTAGCCACAGGATGATCTCTCAATATGGCATATAAGATCACATCCTTTCCAATCTAAAGCAAACAATGAAATTATAAGAATATAATAAATGTACAGAACCACTAGCAAATGAGAATTAGAAACTTTGAAGGATGGATGAAAAAATTACAAGTTCAGTGTGAAGAGGCAGACTTGCTGGGATAGCTCTAGTGTTGCCTTGACAGCGCTGCACTGCTAGGGACGCATTAGTAGGGTTGCCTTGAGATAGCTGCACTACTGGGGTTGTATTGGTCGTCTTGCTAGAGGGCTGCATTGTTGGGGTACCATTGATAAGGTTGCCTTTAGATTTTTGTACTGCAGGGGTAACACTAACATGATTGCTGCCAAGCAAGTTTTCACCCTCATCAGAGATTTCATCCTCCACATAAGCTTCATCTTCATGAAACTGAGCAATATTATGTGTTTGATCAATATGTTGTCCAGACCTCGTGTCCTAAAATAAATATGAGGGTAATAAGTAATAAATATTCCATAGATTTCAAAATGACTCTAAGATGTTCAGCTACTTTACCGTATGGTGTCGTGTATTAGAACCATCATGCGAGATGATTTCCACATCTCTCATTTCATGAGCCATCCTTTGCTCCTGCATTTTCTCCTCCATTTATGCTATGCGTTGTTCTAGAGCAGCTTTCTCATGTTCAGCCTTTTTGCGGGCTAGGACTTCCATTTGGAGTCTTGTGGGTGTGTAACTTCTCAAGCCCGGGGTACCAATATCTTGGGGAGTTGGTCCTAGACCCAAAACTCGGACACGTCCTCTTGGCTCTTTCTCTCCACAAACAACAGCAAAAACATCACCTTCTTGAATTGTTCTTTCCTTCAACTCTGGATGGGCCTCAACATATTCTTTAAGTTTGTTCTACCCAAATTGAGTTGCAAAAGAGAAAGGTTCAGTACCTACCACTATAGGAAACAGTAGCAAATGTGATGCAAAAAAACACCTTACAATAAATGTCAAGTTCACAAAAACTTACAATAACTGGTTCAGCAAGTCTTGTTGGAACTCCATTCTTTCTTGTATGTGTTTTGATATAGAGTTCATCTCTTCGAGGAGGGCGGCCTAGTTCCTTAGACTGTAAATTGTTTTAATATTAACAATTGAAAATGAAAAATCATAATGTAAATTCAACAGTCAAATTGCTTCAATACCATTTCATGGCCAGAGCGAGCAAAGCTCTTGCTACCAGATGTATGAAGTACCCCAACCTTTGAACGACTAAATTTGGCTTTTTTTGTCTTTCCTTCACATTCAGGAGACACCCAATATTCAGAAAGAAACTTCCAATCCTCATCACTAACCCTTCCACTATGTTTGTTCTTCATGTCCTCTTCGGTTAAATTCTCATTAAAATACTGCGCCTTTAGGGTTGACTTAAAATCCTTCCATTTTCTTCCAGCAGTGGTTAAAAACCAGTTAAAGGCAACATCATCTACATCGAAGATTTTCTGATTTTCCAACCAAAAAAAGATAATCACAACTTGGTCTAATGGTCAGAAACAAATTCAACCTAAGAAACGATAATAATGTACTTGGGCAAATACCTTTAGGTCGGTCCAGACTTCATACTTCTTCTCACCATCCACTAGTCTCCAGTCAACACTACTAACTGACAACTTCTTTCTCACATGACACCCAATAGCACTAGAAAACTTCCTTGAATTGTTTCCAATAGGTTGACCAAATTCATTCAGTTCTATCTTAATTTTTGCCATCTCAGATCCCCTTGCAAATATGTCCTCCAATTTTGTAATACCCCTTCCTTTTCTCTTCTTTTGTGGACTATGAGATTCTATTAATTTAAACACATTAGTTGTACTATAGCAAGGTGAAAAAGTATATGCAACAACAGAATAATTACCATCATTGTCACACAGAAAATCTCCAATTGAATCACAACCAATATTTGCATCAATCTGCTCATTTGCATTCTCAGATAAATTTCTTTGTGTCCTTGGACGCAAATTATGACCTTCAGTTGCAGCACCACTGGTGTTGTGAGTTATCTACAAGAATGAAACATGGTGTAAGTACTTTTTCTTGAGAAATGGAAGAAAGATAAGTTGTGAAAAACACGTGACATATTTGCCCTACAATGTCTCCATGGATTACCAAGGGAAAAACAAGTTGGTTTTTAGCCTAACTGATCCAAAATTATGCACAGCACAAGGTGCTCCAATTAGAATTCATATTGAACCTTTATAATTGGGACTAGGCAAGCATATTAAAATTAGTAGCCCAGGTATGCCACGGGTGAAAGGGAAATGTGCCCTTGGGCCATTTCTAAGTATTTTGGTGATTGAGTGCCAACACATGTGCTTAATTGTGAATTTATGTACATGGATGAACAAGGTGCAAATCATGAGATAAAGGTATGTTTCTAAGCCTTAGTACATTTGTTTTGTGGACTAACATATTTGTCTAAGTGTTAGAAACAGAAAGAAGAAAAAGAGAAAAGGGGAGAGAAAGACTTGGCTGTGTGCAGCCAAGGCTCAGCTCGGTCTGGAGCACCGGACTGTCCGGTGTGCACCGGACAGTGTCCGGTGCGCCAGGCCTACTCGGCGCGAACTGGCCGCTCTCGGGAATTCGCCGACGGCGTACGGCTAAAATTCACCGGACTGTCCGGTGTGCACCGGACTGTCCGGTGAGCCAACGGTCGGCCAGGGCCAACGGTCGGCCGCGCAATCCGCGCGAGACACGTGGCCGAGCCAACGGTCGGAAGACGGCACCGGACTGTCCGGTGTGCACCGGACTGTCCGGTGCGCCAACGGCTCGCAGATCTCCAACGGGCTGCAACGGTCGGCAGCGCCAGATAAGGAAACAAATCGGGCACCGGACAGTGTCCGGTGTGCACCGGACTGTCCGGTGCCCCCGACGACAGAAGGCAAGGATGGCCTTCCGGATTTGCTCTCAACGGCTCCTAGCTGCCTTGGGGCTATAAAAGGAGCCCCTAGGCGCATGGAGGAGACACACAAGCAACTCTTGAGCATTCTTGATCATCCACACAAGTTCTTTGCGCATTCGTTTGTGACTCTAAGTGATTCGAGCTCTGTTCTAGTGTGAACTCTGAGATAGTCATTCGAGCTCGAGTCTTGGCCGTGTGTGTGCGCTTTTGTTGTGGATTTGTGTGTGTTGCTTCCCTCCCTTACTCTGTGCTTTCTTTGTGATCATATACTTGTAAGGGCAAGAGACTCCAATTTGTGGAGATTCCTTGCAAACGGGATAGTGAAAGGAACAACAAAACACCGTGGTATTCAAGTGGGTCTTTGGACCGCTTGAGAGGGGTTGATTGCAACCCTCGTCCGTTGGGACGCCACAACGTGGAAGTAGGCAAGCATTGGCTTGGCCGAACCACGGGATAAACCACTGTGTCCCTCTGTGCTTGATTCTTGTGGTATTGTGTTTTGTTGAGACTTCACCTTAGCCACTTGGCAATAATCGTGCTAACGCTTAACAAGTTTGTGGCTTAAGTTTGAAGTTTTTACAGGATCACCTATTCACCCCCCCCCCTCTAGGTGCTCTCAATTGGTATCAGAGCCGTTCTCTTCTCAAAGGGACTAACCGCCCGAAGAGATGGATCCTAAGGGGAAGGGTATAGTGATCAACGATAAAGAGAAGGAGACCTTCGTCAACGAGCCGAAGGACGACAAGCCTACCGACTCCGGCTCGGGCCATAGACGAAAGGAAGGGAAGAAGAAGAAGACGAGGCGTATCAAGGAGATCATCTACTACGACGATAGTGATGAATCCACTTCTTCCCAAAAGGACGACGACAACGACTACAGGAAGACGGTCAATTCGAACTTTTCATTTGATTATTCCCGTATTCAACATAGTTCGAATTCGCATTTGCTTTCCATTCCTCTTGGCAAACCTCCACACTTCGATGGGGAGGACTACGGATTTTGGAGTCACAAAATGCGTAGTCACTTATTCTCTCTCCATCCTAGCATATGGGAGATTGTGGAGAACGGAATGAAATTCGATAGCTCGGATAGCCCTATGCTTATAAATGAACAGATTCATAAAAATGCACAGGCTACTACTGTTCTCTTAGCATCTTTGTGCAGGGAAGAGTACAATAAGGTGAGCGGCTTGGACAATGCCAAGCAGATATGGGACACCCTCAAGATCTCTCACGAGGGGAACGACATCACCATGCTCACCAAGATGGAGTTGGTGGAGGGCGAGCTTGGACGGTTCGCCATGATAAGGGGAGAGGAGCCAACTCAGACGTACAACCGGCTCAAGACCCTTATCAACAAAATAAGGAGCTACGGAAGCACGCGTTGGACGGATCACGATGTCGTCCGCCTAATGCTCAGGTCCTTTACCGTACTTGATCCTCATCTCGTGAACAATATTCGTGAGAATCCCAGGTACACGATGATGACGCCCGAGGAAGTACTCGGAAAATTCGTGAGCGGGCGGATGATGATCAAGGAGGCAAGATACGTCGACGAAGCGTTGAACGGTCCGATCAACGAGCCGCAACCCCTTGCTCTCAAGGCAACACGAAGCAAGGAGGCGCTACCTAGCAAGGTGGCACAGATTGAGGCGGCTGGCCTTAATGATGAAGAGATGGCTCTCATCATTAAAAGATTCAAGACGGTGCTTAAAGGTCACAAGGGACAACCAAGCAAGACCAAAGCCAAGGGGAAGCGCTCATGCTTCAAATGCGGTAAGCTTGGTCATTTCATTGCTAACTGTCCCGATAATGAAAGTGACCAGGAAAAGGGGAACAAAAGAGAGAAGAAGAAGCAATACAAGAAGGCAAAAGGCGAGGCGCATCTAGGAAAGGAGTGGGACTCGGATTGCTCCTCCTCCGACTCCGACAACGAAGGACTCGCCGCCACTGCCTTCAACAAATCGGCTCTCTTCCCCAACGAGCGTCTCACTTGCCTTATGGCAAGGGAGAAGAAGGTGAGTATTCAAGACTCCACTTATGCTTCTTCTAGTGATAGTGAGTCTAGTGATGATGACATAGATTATTCTTGCTTGTTCAAGGGCTTAGATAGATCTAAGATAGATAAAATCAATGAATTGATTGATGCATTGAATGAAAAGGATAGGCTTTTAGAAAAGCAAGAAGATTTATTGTATGATGAACATGATAAATTTGTAGAGGCACAAAAATCATATGCTTTAGAAGTGAAAAGAAATGAAATGCTTTCTAGTGAAATATCTTCCTGTCATGAAACCATGTCTACCTTAAGAAGTGTTAATATTGATTTAAGTGCTAAACTAGAAGTAGCTAGTAAATCAAATTCTTGTGTTGAACATGTTGAAATTTGTACTAGGTGTAAGGATTTTGATGTTAACACTTATAGCAAACATTTAGTTTCAATTTCAAAACTAAAAGATGAAGTGGCTAGTCTTAATGCCCAACTTAAGACTAGCAAGAGTGAAGTTGAAAAGATAAAATTTGCAAGGGATGCCTATACAATTGGAAGACATCCCTCAATTAAGGATGGGCTTGGCTTCAAGAGGGAAGCCAAGAACTTAACAAGCCATAAGGCTCCCGTCTTCGTCAAGGAGAAAGGGAAGGCCCCTATGGCTAATAGTGCTAAAAAGAACCATGCTTTCTTATACCATGATAGGAGACATGCTAGAAATATTTATAATGATTCTGATTCACATGTTTATGATTCTCATGCCATGTTTGCCTCTAGTTCCTCTCATAAGCATGATAGAAATATGAGTAGGAGAAATGTTGCGCATATGCCTAGGAGAAATATTGCTCATGTGCCTAGAAAGAATGTTATTCATGCTCCTAGGAAAATAGTGAATGAACCTTCTACCATTTATTATGCTTGTAATGCTCCTTTTGCTATTTGTAGAAAGGGTAAGAAGGTTGTTGCTAGGAAATTAGGGGCTAGATGCAAGGGAGATAAATCTTGCATTTGGGTCCCTAAAGATATTTGTGCTAACCTTGCAGGACCCAACATGAGTTGGGTACCTAAGACCCAAGCCTAAATTTGCCTTGCAGGTTTATGCATCCGGGGGTTCAAGCTGGATTATCGACAGCGGATGCACAAACCATATGACGGGGGAGAAGAAGATGTTCACCTCCTACGTCAAGAATAAGGATTCCCAAGATTCAATTATATTCGGTGATGGGAATCAAGGCAAGGTAAAAGGGTTAGGTAAAATTGCAATTTCTAATGAGCATTCTATCTCAAATGTATTCTTAGTGGAGAGTCTTGGATATAATTTGCTATCTGTTAGTCAATTATGTCAAATGGGATATAATTGTTTATTTACAAATGTAGATGTGTCTGTCTTTAGAAGATGTGATGGTTCACTAGCTTTTAAGGGTGTACTAGACGGCAAGCTTTATTTAGTTGACTTTGCAAAAGAAGAGGCCGGTCTAGATGCATGCTTAATGGCTAAGACTTGCATGGGCTGGCTGTGGCATCGCCGCTTAGCACATGTGGGGATGAAGAACCTCCACAAGCTTCTAAAGGGAGAACACGTGATAGGTCTAACAAATGTTTATTTCGAAAAAGATAGACCTTGTGCAGCTTGTCAAGCAGGTAAACAAGTTGGAGGAGCACATCACAGCAAGAATGTGATGACCACGTCAAGACCTCTGGAGCTGCTGCATATGGACCTCTTCGGACCCGTCGCCTATCTAAGCATAGGAGGAAGTAAGTATGGTTTAGTTATTGTTGATGACTTTTCCCGCTTCACTTGGGTGTTCTTTTTGCAGGATAAGTCTGAAACCCAAGGGACCCTCAAGCGCTTCCTCAGGAGAGCTCAAAATGAGTTTGAGCTCAAGGTGAAGAAGATTAGGAGCGACAACGGGTCCGAGTTCAAGAACCTTCAAGTGGAGGAGTTTCTTGAGGAGGAAGGGATCAAGCACGAGTTCTCCGCTCCCTACACACCACAGCAAAATGGTGTGGTAGAGAGGAAGAACAGGATGCTAATCGATATGGCGAGGACGATGCTTGGAGAGTTCAAGACCCCCGAGTGCTTTTGGTCGGAAGCCGTGAACACGGCTTGCCACGCCATCAACAGGGTCTACCTTCACCGCCTCCTCAAGAAGACTTCGTATGAGCTACTAACCGGTAACAAACCCAATGTATCTTACTTTCGTGTTTTTGGGAGCAAGTGCTACATTCTAGTGAAGAAGGGTAGAAATTCTAAGTTTGCTCCCAAAGCTGTAGAAGGGTTTTTATTAGGTTATGATTCAAATACAAAGGCGTATAGAGTCTTCAACAAATCATCGGGTTTGGTTGAAGTCTCTAGCGACGTTGTATTTGATGAGACTAATGGCTCTCCAAGAGAGCAAGTTGTTGATTGTGATGATGTAGATGAAGAAGATGTTCCGACGGCCGCTATACGAACCATGGCGATTGGAGACGTTCGGCCACAGGAACAAGATGAAGGAGATCAACCTTCTTCCTCAACGACGGTGCATCCCTCACCTCAAGACGATGAACAGGTTCATCAAAAGGAGGCGTGTGATCAAGGGGGAGCACAAGATGATCACGTGATGGAGGAAGAAGCGCAACCGGCACCTCCAACCCAAGTTCGAGCGATGATTCAAAGGGATCATCCCGTCGACCAAATTTTGGGTGACATTAGCAAGGGAGTAACTACTCGATCTAGATTAGTTAATTTTTGTGAGCATTACTCTTTTGTCTCCTCTATTGAGCCTTTCAGGGTAGAGGAGGCCTTGCTAGATCCGGATTGGGTGTTGGCCATGCAGGAGGAACTCAACAACTTCAAGCGCAATGAAGTTTGGACGCTGGTGCCTCGTCCCAAGCAAAACGTTGTGGGAACCAAGTGGGTGTTCCGCAACAAACAAGACGAGCACGGAGTGGTGACAAGGAACAAGGCTCGACTTGTGGCAAAAGGTTATGCCCAAGTCGCAGGTTTGGACTTTGAGGAGACTTTTGCTCCTGTGGCTAGGCTAGAGTCCATTCGTATCTTGCTAGCATATGCCGCTCACCATTCTTTCAGGTTGTACCAAATGGATGTGAAGAGCGCGTTCCTCAACGGGCCAATAAAGGAGGAGGTGTACGTGGAGCAACCCTCTGGCTTCGAGGATGAGCGGTACCCCGACCACGTGTGTAAGCTCTCTAAGGCGCTCTATGGACTTAAACAAGCCCCAAGAGCATGGTATGAATGCCTTAGAGATTTCTTACTTGCTAATGCTTTCAAGGTTGGGAAAGCCGATCCAACTCTCTTTACAAAGACATGTGATGGTGATTTGTTTGTATGCCAAATTTATGTCGATGACATAATATTTGGTTCTACTAATCAAAAGTCTTGTGAAGAGTTTAGCAGGGTGATGACGCAGAAATTCGAGATGTCGATGATGGGCGAGTTGAACTACTTCCTTGGGTTCCAAGTGAAGCAACTCAAGGACGGCACCTTCATCTCCCAAACGAAGTACACGCAAGATCTGCTGAAGCGGTTTGGGATGAAGGACGCCAAGCCCGCAAAGACTCCGATGGGAACCGACGGACACACCGACCTCAACAAAGGAGGTAAGTCCGTTGATCAAAAAGCATACCGGTCAATGATAGGATCTCTACTTTATTTATGTGCTAGTAGACCGGATATTATGCTTAGCGTATGCATGTGTGCTAGATTTCAATCCGATCCTAAGGAGTGTCACTTGGTGGCGGTGAAGCGAATTCTTAGATATTTAGTCGCTACGCCTTGCTTCGGGATCTGGTATCCAAAGGGGTCTAACTTTGACTTGATTGGGTACTCAGATTCCGACTATGCTGGATGTAAGGTCGATAGGAAGAGTACATCGGGGACGTGCCAATTCTTAGGAAGGTCCCTGGTGTCATGGAACTCTAAGAAACAAACATCCGTTGCCCTATCCACCGCTGAGGCCGAGTACGTTGCCGCAGGACAGTGTTGTGCGCAACTACTTTGGATGAGGCAAACCCTCAGGGACTTTGGCTACAATCTGAGCAAAGTCCCACTCCTATGTGATAATGAGAGTGCTATCCGAATAGCGGAAAATCCTGTTGAGCACAGCCGCACAAAGCACATTGACATCCGGCATCACTTTCTGAGAGACCACCAGCAAAAGGGAGATATCGAAGTGTTTTATGTTAGCACCGAGAACCAGCTAGCCGATATCTTTACCAAGCCTTTAGATGAGAAGACCTTTTGCAGGCTGCGTAGTGAGCTAAATGTCTTAGATTCGCGGAACTTGGATTGAAATATAGCATACATGTATTTATGCCTTTGATCATGTTCATTCTGCACTTTGTTGCTTATTATGGTGCTCAAGTTGTACAAACACTCCCTGGACCTCACAAGTCCGTTGCAATGTGATGCACATGTTTAGGGGGAGATGTGTTACAACTTGACCCTTTGAGACTAACCATATGTTTGAGTTTGCTTGTGTTAGTCACAAAGGTGAATTGAAAGGGAAAAGGTGGACTTGGATCATGCAAGACTTCCACTGCACTCCGATGAGAGGGTAACTTATTCCAAGTCCATCTCTGAACTCTTATTGCCATTTGCTTTTAATTGAAGATTTTGGTGAGGCAATGGGGTTAAAGGGCCACAATTGATCCCGTTTTGGTGCTTGATGCCAAAGGGGGAGAAAATAAAGGCCAAAGCAATAAATGGATCAGCTACCACTTGAGAGATTTTGAAAATAGTAGAATAGAGTTTTTGATTTGTCAAAATTCTTAAGTTGTCTCTCTTGTCAAAAGTTGGCTTCTTGTGGGGAGAAGTATTGATTATGGGAAAAAGGGGGAGCTTTTGAAATCCTTGATCAATCTCTTTTTGAATGACTCTCTTTATGCTTAAACATGTGTGTTTAACTTAGAGATAGAGATTTGTGTTTGATTTGCAAAAACAAACCAAGTGGTGGCAAAGGATGATCCATATATGCCAAAATTGATTCAAAATAAATTTAAGTGTTATTTGAATTGAGTTTGCACTTGTTCTAGTGGCTTTATGTTGTGTTGGCATAAATCACCAAAAAGGGGGAGATTGAAAGGGAAATGTGCCCTTGGGCCATTTCTAAGTATTTTGGTGATTGAGTGCCAACACATGTGCTTAATTGTGAATTTATGTACATGGATGAACAAGGTGCAAATCATGAGATAAAGGTATGTTTCTAAGCCTTAGTACATTTGTTTTGTGGACTAACATATTTGTCTAAGTGTTAGAAACAGAAAGAAGAAAAAGAGAAAAGGGGAGAGAAAGACTTGGCTGTGTGCAGCCAAGGCTCAGCTCGGTCTGGAGCACCGGACTGTCCGGTGTGCACCGGACAGTGTCCGGTGCGCCAGGCCTACTCGGCGCGAACTGGCCGCTCTCGGGAATTCGCCGACGGCGTACGGCTAAAATTCACCGGACTGTCCGGTGTGCACCGGACTGTCCGGTGAGCCAACGGTCGGCCAGGGCCAACGGTCGGCCGCGCAATCCGCGCGAGACACGTGGCCGAGCCAACGGTCGGAAGACGGCACCGGACTGTCCGGTGTGCACCGGACTGTCCGGTGCGCCAACGGCTCGCAGATCTCCAACGGGCTGCAACGGTCGGCAGCGCCAGATAAGGAAACAAATCGGGCACCGGACAGTGTCCGGTGTGCACCGGACTGTCCGGTGCCCCCGACGACAGAAGGCAAGGATGGCCTTCCGGATTTGCTCTCAACGGCTCCTAGCTGCCTTGGGGCTATAAAAGGAGCCCCTAGGCGCATGGAGGAGACACACAAGCAACTCTTGAGCATTCTTGATCATCCACACAAGTTCTTTGCGCATTCGTTTGTGACTCTAAGTGATTCGAGCTCTGTTCTAGTGTGAACTCTGAGATAGTCATTCGAGCTCGAGTCTTGGCCGTGTGTGTGCGCTTTTGTTGTGGATTTGTGTGTGTTGCTTCCCTCCCTTACTCTGTGCTTTCTTTGTGATCATATACTTGTAAGGGCAAGAGACTCCAATTTGTGGAGATTCCTTGCAAACGGGATAGTGAAAGGAACAACAAAACACCGTGGTATTCAAGTGGGTCTTTGGACCGCTTGAGAGGGGTTGATTGCAACCCTCGTCCGTTGGGACGCCACAACGTGGAAGTAGGCAAGCATTGGCTTGGCCGAACCACGGGATAAACCACTGTGTCCCTCTGTGCTTGATTCTTGTGGTATTGTGTTTTGTTGAGACTTCACCTTAGCCACTTGGCAATAATCGTGCTAACGCTTAACAAGTTTGTGGCTTAAGTTTGAAGTTTTTACAGGATCACCTATTCACCCCCCCCTCTAGGTGCTCTCAACGGGGCTGCACAATCTGTGGCCGGGGCAGCACCAGCCAGGAAGCCACGGCCTCTCGTGGGCAGCAAATTGGAGAGGCCAGATCCTGCTCGGGCGGGCAACCACAGAAGCAGCCACAAATTTCATGCCGTCCAAGTCAAAACATTCCAGCACAAATTGGAGCTGGTTTCCTGAATTTGTTCAGAACAGAACAGAATGTGTTCAGAACAGAACTGGATGGTCATATGTTTTTTGTACAGCCACAAATTTCAGAACAGAATGATTGCTCTCATTCTGTTTCAGAACAGAAATGGAAATCCCTTCTGTGTTCAGCCACAAATTTCAGAACAGAACAGAATGTGTTCAGAACAGAACAGAACAGAATGAGAACACAGTCCAGTCCTTCTAGCTGTATAATGAATTCGACCAATGTAAACTAAACATAGTCCAGTCCAGCCCAGATAATAATTCCAGCACTCCACCGATCAAAATGGCGTTGAGCCCTTGCCTGTATTTTTTTTCTGGTCCAAAAATAAGTCCTCCCCAGATAATAGCACGGCAGATAGTAGTGAAAATTTGAGTTCTAGCAGTGATAATAATTCCAGCACTCCCATTGATGAGGGTAATGTTCAAGAAATTATTGCAGGTAAGCTATAGTTGTTCTGGTAACTAACTGTTTATACCCTTTACCTTTAGTTCATATGGGTCAATGACTGAGATTGTTTTGTTTTCCCTTTACCCAGATTGAGTGAATTAAAAGCCCGACCAGCTGCCTGTGAAAATGCTCGATTGTATCTTGATGAGCTGCAAAAGGTATCAATAAGAGAACCTAATAACGATTTCACTGGGCCCAAAATTTGATCTCAACCTCACAGCCTGACAGAGTGACAGGGCAACTTCTAAGGCATATAGATCAACTAGTGGGGCATTTTATTGATTAGGAGAAAGATGGACAGCATTGATGCAACATTGCATCATGATTTAATAAATAAAACTTGGGATATAAAAATTAAATATATAAACTAGAGCATATAAAAAATACCTTTATCCTTTTCTTAGGTTGACCCTGGTGCTGCTGCATATCACTCAAAGTTGGGATATTAAGAGCATCTAGCCGTCTTTTGTTGCTTGCGATGGTTGCAAGTCGCTGCATCTCATACATGTTGACCATAGCTTCGTTATGCTTTCTTCTTTCGTTTGCCATTTTTTCTTCTACAAAGAATAAAGAAATTAGCAACTCCTTGAAAAGAAGTACTCAATACATACCAGCTACTTTGCAGAAATGAAGAAAAGAACTTACTTTGCAGATTTTGTTTTAGATGTTTTAGGATCAACTAGGTAACCATCTATGTCTCTTCTAACAGCAGGGACAATCCCATTAACAATATCAATAGTCACATTGCCATTTAGATCAACTAGTGGGGCAAAAAACTGATTATCATTATCTATGTGCTCGTTCTCCAAATTATCCAGGTCATACACATCTCTTGCTTTAGATTGAACAACAGCAGCCCACTCAATATCAATTGGATCAGGAACATAGTATACTTGGACTGCTTGTGATGCTAGAATGAAAGGCTCATCTGATAATTTTTCACCTGTATTGAACAAGTGCTTAAAATTGACAGATGTGATACCTAACTGGTCAGTTTTCACCCACTTGTTCTGCACACGGTTGTCAACCCAATCACATTTGAAAAGCACGACCGTACCTTTGTGGTTATAGTTTAGTTCAACAATTTCATTGATAATACCAAAATAGGTCTTATTTCCTATTATGACATTATCATTATTACCCCTGTCAAAGCTTGTTGACTCTGCAACTACAACAACCCCACTATTTTGAATAGCTCTACCCTCATCATAGGAGTGTGTGTGGAAATTGAATCCATTTATGGTATAGCTATTATACTTGTGTGCAACCATCATTGGTGCCTTGGCTAAAATTTTAATCTCGTCTGATGCTTCTTCACACGTTTCTTCCACCTGAATTTGAAATGCTACCGTTAAAATATATGTGAATTCCATCTCAAATAAATCTATTAAGTTTATTTCTTACTTACATGCAACCTAAGCCACTCATGAAAGGATTGATGTTGTATGCGGTTGATATCTCGTTTATTTTGAAGACCATTTGAGGATAGATAGTGAGCATTCTTGCTGTAAAGGTCATTTTATCACTTCAACATGCAAAAGGTAGTGATCATGTGATGAGAAGATATATACTTATATAGATAACTTACTCCAAGTAAGGCCCTATATTGTAATAGTTGAACAAAATATATCTGTGGGCTTGTAGCCATGTCTTGTGGTCTAAAGTAACTATGCATTTTCCAGACAATCCACGACCAATTATATGGAAGAAAGGAGTTGTACTACAATCTTCACCATTAGCATCAAGATGGTTCAATTGAGACTCGCCATGTAAATAGCGAGCACAAAATGTAAGGCATTCAGTAAACATAGACCACTCCATGATTGATCCTTCACAATGACTTTTTGTATGAACAGAACCCTTCAATCTCATTAGATACCTATGCACATAAATAAAAGGATCATTGATAACATTATAGCATAGCGTACATGATTTTTATTCGCTATGCTACAATATGCATATGAAAGTACCTCTCTATCGGCCACATGCTTCGAAAATGGGCTGGACCTGCTATTTTTGCTTGAGCGGGAAGATGTACCATCAAGTGTACCATAATATCAAAAAAAGAAGGCAGGAATATAGTCTCAAGAAAGCTCAGAGTTTCAGCTATATCAGCCTCAAGACTTTTCATGTCACTTATTCGAATGACTGGTGCAGAAAGTTTCTTGAAAAAATTAGATATACGGATCACTCCAGCACTGACTATTGTAGGCAATATTTTTCTAACAGCAAGTGGCAGCAAGTGTTGTAGAATAATGTGGCACTCATGACTCTTAAGTCCAATTATTTTCCTCTCATTGACATGTACATTATGTCGTATATCAGCTGCATAACCATCAGGAAACTTCACCCCTTTTAGTACTTGGCAAAATAATTTCCTCTCGGCAGGACTCATTGAGTAAGGTGCTGGTGGTAAATAAAGTTGGTCTTCTACTTCAATAGGGTGAAGATAACTTCTAATACCTAGGGCCTGAAGGTCCAACCGAGAATTCAAGTTATCCTTTGATTTCCCATCTGTGCCCAGGAATGTATTAAGTAAGCTTTCACTCACATTTTTCCCTATGTGCATGATGTCAAAATTATGTCTCAACAATAAATCTTTCCAGTATGGTAGTTGAAACCAAATAGATCTCCTTTTGAGAATGACTAATGGTTCCCCTTTCTTGCGTCTCTTGTTTGCCGGTTTCTTTCTAGATGGATCCTTGCCAAAAGTTTGATTAAGATCTTTAGTGCACTCTAAAATTTGTTCTCCAGAAAGCGGAGTAGGTGCTGGCCTAAACTCAGTTTTACCAAATCTATCAATGTCAAACCTAAATGGATGGTCATCAAGCAAGAATCTACGATGATCCATATAGCAATTCTTGCTACCATTACTAAGTCTAAGTGAACAAGTGTGGTAGTTGCAATCAGGACATGCTGCTTCACCAGATGTGACAGATCCAGATGTGTATCCTAGACCTGGGAAATCAGTAATAGTCCATAATAGTGCAGCTCGCAACTTGAAGAATTCACCCTTTGAAGCATCATAAGTTCTAGCTCCATTGACGAACATATCTAGCAGATCATCAACAAGGGGTTGAAAATAGACATCCATGTCACTACCAGGTCCATTTCGACCAGGAATCAACAAAGAAAGGATGAAATTTGACTGCTTCATGCACATTGAAGGTGGAAAGTTGTACGGAATACAAATACCAGGCCAAACACTATAGCTAACATTCATGGACCTAAATGGATTAAAGCCATCAGTTGCAAATGCAAGGCGAATATTACGGCTATCTGCAGCAAACTCTGGATGTTTGTTGTCAAAGTCCTGCCATAGGGGTGAATCTGCTGGATGTCTAAGTAAACCATCTTTTTTTCGACCTTCATCATGCCATCGTGTTAGATTTGCTATTTTGGAGGTCAAAAATAACCTTTGGAGCATTTTCTTTATTGGGAAGTATCGAAGAACCTTCTTTGGAACCTTATACACATGTTTCCCATCTAGACTCTTCTTTATTGATTTCCATCGTGAAACCTTACATTTTGGACATGAATTCAGATCTAAATTCTCCTTCCAATAGAGAATGCAATCATTTTCGCATGAATGAATACTTATATACCCAATTCCTACGGTTTTCACCAATTTCTTAGCTTCATAAAAAATTTTCGGGAGTGCTGAACCCTCAGGGAGTGCATCATTAAGTAAATCAAGTAGTAAGTTAAAAGATCTATCAGTCCATCCTCCGAGGAGTTTGATGTGGAGTAATCTAATCAGGAAACTTAGCTGCGTATATTTCTTGCAGTTTGGATATAACTCTTTGCTATTTTCTGCAACCAACTTTTGAATAGCAACTAGCTCCTCACAGGGGTCAACAAAAGAGCTTGTATCCTCAAAATCTCCTCTATCATCTAAACCAGTAGCTAAGTCTCTAAGCAAATCAGAAATGTCATCATCTTCATTAGGTTCCTCCATAACCTCATTGTAATCATAGTTTCCATGATTCACAACAGAGCTAGTCTCCCCATGCAAGTTCCATATCGTGTACCCTTTTAGAAACCCATCGCATATTAAGTGCTCACGTATTTCACTTGCCTCTTTCCAAAACGAGTTAACACACTTTCTACAAGGGCATAAAATCTTGTTCCCTACAGCCGAATTTCTAAATGCAAAAGCCAAGAAGCTGTTTACACCTTGTAAATATGTCTTGCCGTGCCTACATGCATCATCATTTTCATTCTTAGGTTAAATTCCATTTAAGCTATAAATATCACATTTATATTTGTGTTATAATGGATTTGTACCTAGCATCATCATTGATCCATGTCTTATCCACCATGGTTTAGGACTACTTCTTAGAAACTCAGTGACTGCAACATCAAAGTTATAGAAAAAAATATATTTCAGGTTATCAACTCACAATTAACTGCCTCCTTCTCCACTAATTTACATTTAAACACTGTAGCATAATTTAGAGTTGTATGTGTGGATTACTATTGAAGTTTTACATGAACTAAAAGGTTAGGAGACATAAAACTTACCTGGGATCGGACGACAGTACCGTAGGCCTGCTCGCGCACGCGCACAGCCGTGGCCGCGCCGGTCGGCGCTTCTCCGCCGGACTCGTAGCAGTGCGCGCGGTCGGCCTTGCTCCTCTGGAGTAGCAGTGGGGCACGTCAGCTTAGCAAAAAAAACAAAGGAAGAAGCTAGCTAGCAGGGCGCGCGCACGTACGGTTGGAGAAGCTAGCTAGCAGGGCGCGCGCGGTTGGAGAAGCTAGCTAGCAGGGCGCGCGCGGTTGGAGGATGGCTGGTGGCCGACCGCAGGGCGCGCGGGCGATGGCTGGTGGCCGACCGGAGCAAACTCACGCGCGGCTGCGGGGACGGCTGGAATATTTGGGCGGCGGCGGCTGGTATTACAGGAAAGGAGAGATAGGGTTTTGGATGGCGGCAGCTGGTATTTGGGCCACCAATTTTGCGCGCCAGTACAGGACACACCGCGATGCCGCAAATTGCACAGTGCTTTTTATGGCGACTGACAGTGCGATGCTATAGGTATGAATTGTCGACTGACAAAGCGATACTATTTACATATGAATATAACGACTAACACTCAGTTAGAATATAGACATATGCCGACTCACCATCTGTGGCAATGTATACCGACTAACAATTCGATGCTAATTCTCTATTTATAGCGACAGTCGTCAGACACTAATTTGGTGTTGTGGTATAGTGGTAGTTGCCATGAAGAAATTCTAGAAAATGAGAGAGCTTTTGAAGTCAACTATTTTTTGGTATTAGTTGACATGGCGAGCACTTCTTTGAGGACCAGATTTGAAGAACTCTCCATGTTTAAAGGTATATCCGGGTTTTTTATTGAGCTCAAGCAAACTAAGGTCACTAAATGATAGAGAACTTAAAGAGTGTTGCACTAAATTTGCAAACACTTTAATTTCTCTCATGATGGTTCATGTGAGGTTGAGTTAAATGATTTGATTTCTAAATTGAATATTCTAAAGTTTACTTTGCCTAACAGCACATTGTCTGCTATGGAGATTTTTGAGCATATCAGAGATATGGATTGTTATCCTAATGCCTCTATTGCTTATAGAATATTATTTATTTTGCTTGTTACTGTTGCATCTGCTGAAAGAAGCTTCTCAAAATTAAAGTTACTGAAGAATTATTTAAGATCAACAATGAGTCAAGAAAGGTTGAATGGTTTGACGACTTTATGCATCGAGAAGAAGCTATTGGATGATATCGATATCAGTAGTATAATCGATGATTTTGTATAAAAAATGTTAGAAGAAATTTTATAAGATGAGAAGTGACAAGTAAGTTTTTATTATTTCAGTTAATGTTATTTTATAAACAATAATGTGTAATATTCTATATTACAGTAAGTTATATGTAATTTCTTTACTAATATATGGTTAGTAGATGTGTAGATTATATATATATATATATATATATATATATATATATATATATATATATATATATATATATATATATATATATATGGGGCCTCTATATAAATTTTTGTTAGGGCCCCCGAAATGTCAGGACCGGTCCTGTGTACAGGGGCAGCTCTCTACATCTTTATTGAATTCCAACAAGCAATGCAATGCATATGATCTACGGTGGCATACCCCAGTTACGTACTAATAGCGCACACCTTTGTGTTGTGGTTTGGTCTCATAGGCTGTTATGATTGGTGCAATTAATCAGCTGGGACAAGTACTAGACGTCGCGAGCACCCTCCTCTCATAAGGAGGGTGAAAATGACTGCACAGATCTCGTTGTTGTGTGATAGCTAGCTTTAAGATTTATATATTGTTCGCACACTGCTGCACATTTAATTGTCACTATTAGAGCAAATTTAAGCCTACTATCACTTGTTTCTTACTTCCTCCGCACTACCGAATTCGACTCTTTGCCGAGTGCTCGACGCTTTGCCGAGTACAATTTATCGGCCTGAGTGTCACTCTCGACGAACGAAGACTCTCGGCACAGACCTAGTATGTTGAGTGCAAAACACTCGGCATACACAAACTCTCGGGGAAGTAGGCTTTGCCGAATGCCAAGCTCTCGACGAAACGCTACGCTCGGCAAAGGGTCGTCAGTAGCCGTTTATAATTGACGATCGTAAACTTTGTCGAGTGTCAGGTGTCGACACTCGGCAAAATATCTTCTTTGTCGAGTGTCACCTAGCAAACACTCGACAAACCTATATTGAGTGTCTTCCTTGACATTCAGCAAAGTATATTTGTTTTTCCCAAATTTTTTGTGGTGTGTTCCTACAATATGTAGACCTGCATGTTCAATTTTGGCGCAATTATAAAAGTATTTGCTATAATTATTAGATTTAGCTCGTTTAATTGATTTGAACTGCAAGTCGCTCGAAAAATGGAAAACAATGAATGGAAAAATGATATTCATGTTATTTAGCATAAGTTACGATCTATTTCACGAATAGACTAGAATTTTCGAGCACTGTGCTCACGAAACAAGACCACAAACTTGGGTCCAATGGTTTTAAAATTGTATAAAACACGAACAAAGTCAGAAAATCATGAAACTTGTCAACATGTCATGATATCATATGTAGAGACCCTGATAAAAATTTGACAGAATTTTGTGAAAGTTTTCCCACACTATATGTAGAAACCTAACTGGTCTTCATTGAAGTTTTATGATTTCATGTGAAGGCCGACTAGGTTTCTACACATAGTGTGTGACAACTTTCACAAAAATTTTCAAATTTTTATCAGAGTCTCTACATATCATATCATGATATATCGACAAGTTTAATGATTTTCTGACTTTATTTATGTTTTATACAACTTTAATTTAGATGTTGATAGTTGTCGGTACCCGAAACAGGGGTACCCCTTACTACAGTATGAAACGCTATACCCACGCGGCTACCTCTAGTCGTGTGGTGAACAACACCCTACCCCGCCACGTGAACGGCTCCGGGGTTGCCACGTGGCCAGAGAAGACGATATACTCCAAGGTATCAACAGTGGGTCCGGACCCTATGGGAAAGTGTCGGACCCCTGTACATGTAGACCGGACCTCTGGGTAAGGTCTAGGACCCCCACGGACGCGACCTAGACCCCCGGGACGGGTCCCGGACCCCCTGTGTGGGGTCCGGGCCGCCCACAGCCGGGTCCGGGACTCTGGGACAGAGAATACCCAGGCCTTGCTTGAGGTCAGGCAGGGGTCCGGTGCCGACACGTGTCCAGGCCCAGCCTGGTGCGGACCTGTCCGCATACGCTACTGCTCCCCGCCTAGGCAGAGACCCGATGCTGCCACGTGGCCTACTGCGCGTGACGTGCGCCAGCGGGCGGAGCCTGACGTAAGGCCTTCGGGTTGCACGACACCAGCATTTATTGCGGATAAGGCGCGCCGCCTGACAAGCGATGTGCCGCCTCGGCATTTAATGAGGCCTGTCCACTCTGCTGTCAGACGGTGACCTGTCCATTCCACTGGCAAGCAGTGTGCCGCCTTAGCATTTAATGAGACCTGTCCATGTCGCTGGCAGGCGGCATGCCTGTCTATTCCGCTGGCAGGCGGCACACCCATGCTGCTGCATGCACTATACTCATCATCACTCGTACGTACCAAGGAAGCTACCTGTCGGCGTTTCGACCCTGGGGGGGTCCCTGGACCGATGAGTAAATTGTCGCTGCGTGTCCCTGCCTAGATGGGTTGGCGCGGGATGGAACACAAGATGTGGGACAAGCCTTGTATTATCCTACACCAGGGGTGCCGCTTGCAGTAGGGGTTACAAGCGCGTCACGTGAGGGAGACAGAGAGGGACACAGAGCTCGTCCGCCGCTTCCCTCGTGCGAAACCCCCCTTCAGGGTGGCCCTGGACTCCCCTTTTATAGAGGCAAGGAGAGAGTCCAGGTGTACAACGGGGGGCGTAGCTATGCGCTAATGTGTCCGGCAGTGGAGTGCCTAAGCCCTGTGTACATGCCAACGTGGCCGTCGGGGGAGAGCTTGGACGCTGTACATGTGATGGCGTGTCCGCTGGAGGAGCGCCTGAGTCCTATAGGAACACAGCAGGTAGCGCAGCGAGGACCCTGCTGACGTCTCCTTGTTGTCGTAAGGGGCTGAGAGCCACCGGCGTCATGGCGCACGCGGGGTACCATCATTACCCGTCGCCGGGGTAGCCAGATGGGACGCCGGTCTTGTTCCTTGTAGCCTGAGGAGGCTAGGAGTAGGGGAATGATGCATCCCCTATCAGCACGGTCAGTCCGAGCCCAGGGTCGGTTGAGGCGGAGACTTCTCTTGTGGCCGAGGCCGAGTCCGGGGGTCGTGTGAGACGGAGACCTCCTCCTGAGGCCGGAGTCTGAGGTCGGGCGAGGGGGAGCTTCCTGTTTCGCCCGAGGCTTGAGCTCGGTGGTTGATTGTGACCTGTTGTCAGTCGTTACCGCGGTGGCTGACACGGCAGTCGGAGCAGAGCGAGCGGCGCTGTTTTCCTGTCATATCGGACAGTAAAGAGGAGGGGCGAAGTGACTGCGGTCACTTCGGCCTGGCCGACTGAGGCACGGGTGTTAGGATACGTCGTCAGGCATCCCCTGCATTTAATGCGCCTGCGAAGCGGTCGGTTGGTGAGGCGGTATGGCCAAGGTTGCTTCACAATGAAGCCTGCCCGAGCCGGGCCTCGGGAGAGCTGAGGGGGCGCCTGCCGTCTGAGGAGGCCCTCGGGCAAGGCGTGAATTCGTTTGGGACCACTGTTCCAACCCGAGGCTGGGCTCGGGTAAGATCGCGTCCTTCGGGTAGACGAAGTCTTGGCTTGAACCGCACCCGTCAGTTGGTCTGAGGGTGTTAACCAGCCGTGATTAGGAGCGTTGGGAGTACCCCTAATTATGGTACCCGACAGTAGCCCCGAGCCTCAAAGGGAGTGATGGTACTCGCTTGGAGGCTTTTGTCACGTTTTCGGCGAGGGGACCGACCTTTCTCGGTTTTTTGCCTTGTTCTGGTGGGTGCGCGCGAGCGCAACCGCCGGGTGTAGCCCCCGAGGCCTCGGAGGAGTGGTTTGACTCCTCTGAGGTCTGAATGCTTTTCGTGGTGCTTTGTCCGGTCTGGTCGTTCCCTCTTGCGGCCCGGCAGTAGCCCGGGTGCGTGGTCGGGTTCCAAGTTATCAGGCTGGTTTGTTGACGCTGTCAACAGTTTTGGCCGTAGCCGGGTGCGAGAGCAGCCCCCGAGCCTCTGCACGGAGCGAGAGGACGATCAAGGACTTTCCTGACTTTTATTATACGCCCCTTGCGTCGCCTTTCCGCAAGGAGGAGGGGGGAAAGCGCCATGTTGCCCTCGGAGGGCGCCGAACATGGTGTTTCCAGTGAGCTGCTAATGGGTGATCCGAGTGGACGCCCGTGCCCCGTTCGTTAGGGGTCGACTGTGGCCCAGAGGCGCGCTCCAAAAGTACTTGCGGGTGATTCGCCGGACTCGGACCCCTTCGACAGGGTCCGAGGGCTCGATGCCTCCCTCCGGTGGGATTCCGTTACAAATCGTTCCCGCCGGTCTCGGAAATGTCCTAGGGTACCTCAGGAGCGTAGCCCGAGCCTTGGTTATGTATCGAACATACCCAGAGTCATCCCTCACTCTGCATGCTTTGGGGCCTGTCGAACCCTTCCGAGGGGCTAGCCTACGAACCCCTGATCAGTAGTGGGCACGGAGCCCGGGCGCTCTGGGGCGGCTGTCGAACCCTTCCGAGGGGCTAGCCTTCGAACCCCTGATCAGTAGGAGGGCTCGGGGCCCGCTTCCTTCGCCGAGAAGGATCCTTTCCATAACGTCCCCTTTCCCGGTCCCTGTGGCAAGAGAGAGAGAGAGAGAGGAGGAGGAGGGGAAGGATATGAATTTTAAATAAAGTGGCGCACCTTTTCTGACGCGGTCATTATGGCGAAGGCGAAGCGACACCCGCCTCGCCTGCCAAAGGTGTTGCCTGCTTCACCGGGGAGTTAATGTGACGGGACGGGCGATTCGCGTGGTGCCCGTTGCGCGTGCGAGCCGTTTGAGGAACGGGCGTTTCGCCTCTGGGTTTGAACTTCGCGGCGTGTTCGGGCGAAGTGTTGAACGGGTCTTGCCCGAGCCTTTATATACCCGGAAGAGAGACCAGTTGCGGTTCCTTACTCTGCTGCTTGCCCCCTGCTTGGGTTTTCGCAACCTAAGGGAATAGCCAGAGAAAGAAAACCGCATACCTTGTCTGCTCCGCTGCCACCCCCTTCGCTTGGCGATGGCCGACCGGGTGATCGTCGTTCCTTCGTGTGACCCGTGGCCTTTTTCCATCGTCACGGTGGACGATCTGGAGGCCCTTGTCGCCGACGGTTTGCTCCGTCCCCTCTCCGGTGACCCGTAGCCGGAGTGGATGGTCCCTCCGAGCGGGGCTGACCCGACCCCGCCGCTGGGGTACGTGCTGAGCTTCGTCTCCTTCCATGAGCGGGGGTTCGGAGTGCCAGCAAGCCGTTTCATGCGGGCGCTCCTGCATTACTATGGGGTGGAGCTACACAACCTCAACCCCAACTCCATCGCGCAAGCGGCCATTTTCGCGGCGGTTTGCGAAGGCTTTTTGGGGATTGACCCCCACTGGGATCTGTGGACCCATCTCTTCTCCGTGGAGCTTTTTGCCTTGACGACGGGGGAGAAGAAGGTTCATATGGCGGTGCGAGCCGGCGGCTGCACCCTCTAGTTGAGGCAAGCGCGCGCGCAGCAGTACATCCCCGCCATCCTTGTGTCTTCGAACAAGGGGTGGCAGCGCCGGTGGTTTTACCTCCGGAACGACGATGGAAGGCTCCCGTCGTTTTCTCAACGAGTGGTGACCGCTCCCGGCAGCAATTGGTGCTATGGGGTCACGCGCGAGAGACAGGAGAAACTCCAGCCCCTTCTGGAGGCCTTGTAGGAGCTACGAGATGGGGGGCTTACCGCCGCGGGGGTGGTTGCCGCCATTCATCGCTGAAGGGTGCTCCCCTTGGCAGAGCGGCGGTTGCCGCTTTCGGAGATGATGCCGGGAGTCGACTTGGAGGGTTCGCAGATGTCCTTGGTCCCCCTCTCTGCCGACGACCTTCGCAGGCGGGTAGCGGGCACAGTGGGGAGGCTGGAGGCCGGTGCCCTTACCCAGCCCTTGATGCGTCCCGAGCGTGGGTGCGTGTCCTTGGTGAGTATCCGCTCCTTCTCCTATTTTGCGTCAGGTTGCCTTCGATTCTCTCAGTCGGGATTTCCACTCGTCTCCAGGAGCTGGGGTGTTACAAGCCTTCCCTGCCACCGGTCCCGGAGGACGCGGTGGACCGAGCCGCGCAGAGGGTCGCTGCGGAGAAGAAGAAGGAGAAGAAGAACGTGGAAAAGGCTCGGGCCTGCGAGCGGATGCGGGCTCGGGACGCCTTGGAGAGGCACCGTCGTAGGCAGGAGAGGGATGGGCTCCCGAGGGAGCCGTCGTCGGAGACGCCTGGCGACGATGATGACGACGATGATGACGAAGATGACGACATGGCGGCCCGCCTTGGCCTCAGCCCGGATCTAAGGCTAGGCCAGGGGTCGTCAAGCCACCCCCCGAGTGGGCTGGCGCCGTCAGTGTCCGGGGCCGGGACATCAGGGTCCCGGTCAGAAGAGCAGGGGCAAGCCGAGGGGGTACTTGACCCCTCGGTCGAGGTAGTTGAGGTGACCCCGGGGGGTCAGGCCGTCCCGCCTGTCCCCCACGAGCAGTCGCCCATGCCGGTCGTACAGAAGGTTGATCCACGGGCCGTCATGACGTCGCGCGGGCGGGCCGCCCCTTCGGTGCCCCGGGCGCCCGAAGTGGGAGCGGTGTTGAAGCCGGCAGCGGGGCGAATCTTGGCGACGCCTGCGGGGACCGAGGCCCGAGGGGCCTCCCCTCAGGCGCGATTGGCTCTGGTCCGGAGCGGGTACGTATCTGAGGATACCTATGTCCTGGCTCCTTCTTCGTGTGTCCTGATCCTGCTTTACCTTTTCCTCCCAGCAAACGGAGGCATGGTTCGGCCGATCTAGCTCCCAGGAAGGCCCTTAAGACGGCGCCGGCTTCTGCAGCCAGTGCCGCACCGCGCCACGCCGGTCGGCCAGCCTCCGCACCAGATGCCCCCAAGCGGGGGGCCCAGGCGGCGCGAGTTGCCATGGGGCGAGCTCCCCAGGCTGACCCCTCCGTCGAGGTGGCCGTCGTGCCGGGGGAGGCTGCTGTCGCGGCCGCGGCCTTGAGCCCATCTGACGTTGTCGGGGACCATAATTAGGGGTACCCTCAAGACTCCTAATTCTCAGCTGGTAACCCCCATCAGCATAAAGCTGCTAAGGCCTGATGGGTGCGATTAAGTCAGGGATCAGTCCATTCGAGCGACTCGATCACGCCTCGCCCGAGCCTAGCCTCGGACAAGGGCAGCCGACCCCGGAGGATTTCCGTCTCGCCCGAGGCCCCCCTCCAACGGCGGACATATTTCCGGCTCGCCCAAGGCCCCGCCTTCGCTAAGAAGCAACCCTGACTAAATCGCCGCACCGACCGACCAAGTCGCAGGAGCATTTAATGCAAAGGTGACCTGACACCTTTATCCTGACGCGCGCCCCTCGTCACTTCACCACTCCACTGACCGGCCTGACAGAAGGACAGCGCCGCCTGCGCCACTCCGACCGCAGTGCCGCTTGGCAGAGTGAGACTGACAGGCAGTCAGGCCCTGCCAAAGGCACCATAGGAAGCTCCGCCCGACCTAGGGCTCGGACTCGAGCTAAGCCCCGGAAGACGGCGAACTCCGCTCCGCCTGACCCAGGGCTTGGACTCCGGCTAAGGCCCAGAAGACGGCGAACTCCGCTCCACCCGACCTAGGGCTCGAACTCGGGCTAAGCCCCGGAAGACGGCGAACTCCGCTCCGCCCGACCCAGGGCTCGGACTCGGGCTAAGCCCCAGAAGACGGCGAACTCCGCTCCGCCCGACCCAGGGCTCAGACTCGGGCTAAGTCCCGAAAGACGGCGAACTCCGCTCCGCCCGACCCAGGGCTCGGACTCGGGCTAAGTCCCGGAAGACGACGAACTCCGCTTCGCTCGACCCCAGGGCTCGGACTCGGGCTCAGCCCCAGAAGACGACAAACTCCGCTCTGCCCGACCCCAGGGCTCGGACTCTGCCCTGGCCTCTGCCGAACGACCTCCGCCTCGCCCGACCCAGGGGCTCGGACTCGGCCTCGGCCATGGAAGACAGACTCGACCTCGGCTTCGGAGGAGCCTCCACGTCGCCCAACCTAGGGCGCAGGCCAGCCACGTCAACAGGAAGCGCCATCATCACCCTACCCCGAGCTGACTCGGGCCGCAGAGAACAAGACCGGTGTCCCATCTGGCTAGCTCCGCCGGATAGGCAATGATGGCGCCCCGCATGCTCTGTGACGAGGACGGCTCTCAGCTCTCTTACGGAAGCAGGGGGACGTCAGCAAGGACTCAACCGCCCCGACAGCTGTCCCTCCGCCAGGCTTCGTCGCTCCTCCGACGGCCACGACATCACACCAACTGGGTGCCAAAATCTCTCCGGTTGCCACATCAGCATGTACTTAGGGCGCTAGCTCTCCCCCGCTAGACACGTAGCACTCTTCTACACCCCCATTGTACACCTGGATCCTCTCCTTACACCTATAAAAGGAAGGACCAGGGCCCTCTTAGAGAAGGTTGGCCGCGCGGGGACGAGGACGGGACAGGCGCTCTCTTGGGGCCGCTCGCTTCCCTCTCCCACGTGGACGCTTGTAACCCCCTACTGCAAGCGCACCCGACCTGGGCGCGGGACGAACACGAAGGCCGCGGGATTTCCACCTCTCTCACGCCCATCTCCGGCCACCTCACTTCCCCCCTTCGCGCTCGGCCTCGCGTCGACCCATCTGGGCTGGGGCACGCGGCGACATTCACTCGTCGGCTTAGGGACCCCCCAGTCTCGAAACGCCGACAGTTGGCACGCCAGGTAGGGGCCTGCTGCGTGTTGACGAACATCTTCCCGTCAAGCTCCAGATGGGCAGTCTCCAGTAACCTCTCCAACCCGGGACGGTGCTCTGTTTCGGGAGTCTTGAGTTCATGTCCTTCGACGGCAGCTACGACATGATACTCCTTCCACCGCCTCGCGACGACGACAATGGCGGCCGACAGCCTGCCCGCTGGCGGCGGAATCGACGACGTCTTCCCCGCGTGGTGGAAGAACAACATTTGAGCTCGCCCCGTCCTCTCCCCCGCCAACGGAGGAGGAGGCGGGGCAACCAAGGCCAAGTGGGAGGCCGCGCCTCGTCGGTTGTCGAGCGAATCGACGTCCCTAGCGCTCCAACGGGGGGCGCGTCAGGCGATGACCTCGCGTTTGAGACGAAGGCGAGCGCCGTCTCCCCGCGACACGCCAATCCCGAGCAAGCGGACGACACCAGCACGCTCGCGGAAGGCTTACTGGGCGTCACCCTCATACCTGAGATGACGGTGCAGTCAGTCCCCGACGCGACTTCATCGCCGTTCGTCGACCAAAAGGTACCGACCGATTCCCATCCTACGTCATTTAGATTCAGCCTCAACCCACCTAGCGACCTTGCTTTGGCGGGCACTCTCGTAGAGGCGAATTCAAACCCTCTGGGGTTTCGCACGCGGTCGCCTTGGGACCGGCTGACGAACGTCTCGACCTATGGGCCCTCCGGGTCCGAGGAAGACGACGACCCCAGCATCTGTTGGGATTTCTCTGGACTTGGCAACCCTAGTGCCATGCGGGACTTCATGACCGCATGTGACTACTGCCTCTCCGACTGTTCCGACGGTAGCCGCAACCTCGACAACGAGGACTGCGGCCCAAGCCGCGAATGTTTCCACGTCGATCTAGGGGGTCCCTCCGAAGGCAATCATCTCGGCATGCCGGAGGATGGTGATCTCCCTAGGCCGGTGCCCCGCGCTAACATCCTGCGGGAGCTAGCTGTGGTCCCCGTTCTGGCGGGGGGTCACGACCCACAGCTCGAGCAAGTCCGCGGGGCGTAGGCCAGGCTCGACGAGGGAGCAGGAGCGCTTGAGCCGATCCGCCGGGACGTCGGGCAGGCATGGGCGGGCCAACCCCCGGCCGAAGAAATACGTCACCTGCCCCAGGGTCTCCCGCTCCGCGTCGCCAACGACGTCAGGGTCAGGCCGCCACCCACATCCAGTGGGGTCGGTCAGAACCTGGCTGCAGCAGCGATGCTTCTCCGCGCAATGCCGGAGCCATCAACCACCGAGGGTCGGCGAATCCAAGGAGAGCTCAAGAATCTCCTAGAAGGCGCTACGGTCCGACGGGCCGAGAGCTCTGCCTCCCGAAGGCAAGGATACCCCTCGGAACCTCATGCCGCGACTTCCCGATTCATGCGGGAAGCCTCGGTCTACACCGGGCGCACGCGCAACACCGCGCCTGCGGCCCCGGGCCACCTCGGCAACAAGCACCATCATCGTGACCGTCGGGCCCACCTCGACGAGGGGGTGCGCCGAGGCTATCACCCCAGGCGTGGGGGACGCTACGACAGCGGGGAGGATCGGAGTCCCTCGCCCGAACCACCCGGTCCGCAGGCCTTCAGCCGGGCCATCCGGCGGGCACCGTTCCCGACCCGGTTCCGACCCCCGACTACTATCACAAAGTACTCGGGGGAAACGAGACCGGAATTGTGGCTCGCGGACTACCGCCTGGCCTGCCAGCTGGGTGGAACGGACGACGACAACCTCATCATCCGCAACCTCCCCCTGTTCCTCTCCGACACCGCTCGCGCCTGGTTGGAGCACCTGCCTCCGGGGCAGATCTCCAACTGGGATGACTTAGTCCAAGCCTTCGCCGGCAATTTCCAGGGCACATATGTGCGCCCCGGGAATTCCTGGGACCTCCGAAGCTGCCGACAGCAGCCGAGAGAGTCTCTCCGGGACTACATCCGGCGATTCTCGAAGTAGCGCACCGAGCTGCCCAACATCACCGACTCAGATGTCATCGGCGCGTTCCTTGCCGGCACCACCTGCCGTGACCTGGTGAGCAAGTTGGGTCGCAAGACCCCCACCAGGGCGAGCGAGCTGATGGACATCGCCACCAAGTTCGCCTCTGGCCAGGAGGCGGTCGAGGCTATCTTCCGAAAGGACAAGCAGCCCCAGGGCCGCCCACCGGAAGATGCACCCGAGGCGTCTACTCAGCGCGGCGCCAAGAAGAAAGGCAAGAAGAAGTCGCAAGCGAAACACGACGCTGCCGACGCGGACCTTGTCGCCGCCGCCGAGCACAAGAACCCTCGAAAGCCCCCCGGAGGTGCCAACCTCTTCGACAAGATGCTCAAGGAGCCGTGCCCCTATCATCAGGGTCCCGTCAAGCACACCCTTGAGGAGTGCGTCATGCTTCGGCACCACTTCCACAGGGCCGGGCCACCCGCGGAGGGTGGTAGGGCCCGCGACGACGACAAGAAGGAAGATTACCAAGCAGGAGAGTTCCCCGAGGTCCGCGACTGCTTCATGATCTACGGTGGGCAAGTGGCGAATGCCTCGGCTCGGCACCGCAAGCAAGAGCGCCGGGAGGTCTGCTCGGTCAAGGTGGTGGCGCCGGTCTATCTAGACTGGTCCGACAAGCCCATCACCTTCGACCAAGACGATCACCCCGACCACGTGCCGAGCCTGGGGAAATACCCGCTCGTCGTCGACCCCGTCATCCGCGACGTCAGGCTCACCAAGGTCCTTATGGACGGGGGCAGCAGCCTCAACATCATCTACGCCGAGACCCTCAGGCTCCTGCGCGTCGATCTGTCCTCCGTCCAAGCAGGCGCTGCGCCCTTCCACGGGATCATTCCCGGGAAGCGCGTCCAGCCCCTCGGACGACTCGACCTTCCCGTCTGCTTCGGAACGCCCTCCAACTTCTGAAGGGAGACTCTGAAGTTCGAGGTGGTCGGGTTCCGAGGAACCTACCACGCGGTACTGGGGAGGCCATGCTACGCGAAGTTCATGGCCGTCCCCAACTACACCTACCTGAAGCTCAAGATGCCGGGCCCCAACGGGGTCATCACCGTCGGCCCCACGTACAGACACTCGTTCGAATGCGACGTGGAGTGCGTGGAGTACGCCGAGGCCCTCGCCGAATCCGAGGCCCTCATCGCCGACCTGGAAAGCCTCTCCAAAGAGGTGCCAGACGTGAAGCGTCATGCCGGCAACTTCGAGCCAGTGGAGACGGTTAAGGCCGTCCGCCTCGACCCTAGTGGCGACGCCTCCAAGCAGATCCGGATCGGTTCCGGGCTCGACCCCAAATAGGAAACAGTGCTCGTCGACTTTCTCCGCGCGAACGCCTACGTCTTCGCGTGGAGTCCCTCGGACATGCTCGGCATACCGAGGGATGTCGCCGAGCACTCACTGGATATTCGGGCCGGAGCCCGACCCGTCAAGCAGCCTCTGCGCCGATTCGACGAGGAGAAGCGCAGAGCGATAGGCGAGGAGATTCACAAGCTAATGGCAGCCGGGTTCATCAAAGAGGTATTCCATCCCGAATGGCTTGCCAACCCTGTGCTTGTGAGAAAGAAAGGGGGGAAATGGCGGATGTGTGTAGACTACACTGGTCTCAACAAAGCATGTCCGAAGGTTCCCTACCCTCTGCCTCGCATCGATCAAATCGTGGATTCCACTGCTGGGTGCGAAGCCCTGTCTTTCCTCGACGCCTACTCAAGGTATCACCAAATCAGGATGAAAGAGTCCGACCAGCTCGCGACTTCTTTCATCACGCCTTTCGGCATGTACTGCTATGTCACCATGCCGTTCGGTTTGAGGAATGCGGGCGCGACGTACCAGCGGTGCATGAACCATGTGTTCGGCGAACACATCGGTCGCACGGTCGAAGCCTACGTCAATGACATCGTAGTCAAGACGAGGAAAGCTTCCGACCTCATCTCCGACCTTGAAGTGACATTCCAATGTCTCAAGGCGAAAGGCGTCAAGCTCAATCCCGAGAAGTGTGTCTTCGGGGTGCCCCGGGGCATGCTCTTGGGGTTCATCGTCTCCGAGCGGGGCATCGAAGCCAACCCCGAGAAGATCGCAGCCATCACCAGCATGGGTCCCATCAAGGACTTAAAGGGCGTACAGAGGGTCATGGGATGTCTCACGGCTCTGAGCCGCTTCATCTCACGCCTCGGCAAAAGAGGCCTGCCTCTGTACCGCCTCTTAAGGAAGGCCGAGCGCTTCACTTGGACCCCTGAGGCCGAGGAAGCTCTCGGGAACCTAAAGGCGCTCCTCACAAAGGCGCCTATCTTGGTGCCCCCAGCTGACAGGGAAGCTCTCTTGGTCTACATCGCCACGACCACCCAGGTGGTTAGCGCCGTGATTGTGGTCGAGAGGCAAGAAGAGGGGCATGCATTGCCCGTTCAGAGGCCAGTTTACTTCGTCAGCGAGGTACTGTCCGAAACCAAGATCCGCTACCCACAAGTTCAAAAGCTGCTGTATGCAGTGATCCTGACGTGGCGGAAGTTGCGACACTACTTCGAGTCTCATCCGGTAACTGTGGTGTCATCCTTCCCCCTGGGGGAAATCATCCAGTGCCGAGAGGCCTCGGGTAGGATTGCAAAGTGGGCAGTGGAAATCATGGGCGAGACAATCTCGTTCGCCCCTCGGAAGGCCATCAAGTCCCAGGTCTTGGCGGACTTCGTAGCCGAATGGGTCAACACCCAGCTACCGACGGCTCCGATCCAACCAGAGCTCTGGACCATGTTTTTCGATGGGTCGCTGATGAAGACGGGAGCCGGCGCGGGCCTACTCTTCATCTCGCCCCTCGGGAAACACCTACGCTATGTGCTACGCCTCCACTTCCCGGCGTCCAACAATGTGGCTGAGTACGAGGCTCTGGTCAACGGGTTGCGGATCGCCATCGAGCTAGGGGTCAGGTGCCTCGACGCTCGCGGTGACTCGCAGCTCATCATCGACCAAGTCATGAATAACTCCCACTGCCGCGACCCGAAGATGGAGGCCTACTGCGATGAGGTTCGGTGCCTGGAAGACAAGTTCTACGGGCTCGAGCTTAACCACATCGCTCGGCGCTACAACGAGACTGCGGACGAGCTAGCAAAAATAGCCTCGGGGCGAACAACGGTTCCCCCGGACGTCTTCTCCCGGGATCTGCATCAACCCTCCATCAAGATCGACGATGCGACCGAGCCTGAGGCGCCCTCGGTCCAGCCCGAGGTGCCCTCGGCACAGCCGGAGGCACCCTCAGCTCAGCCCGAGGCGGCCTCGGTTCGACCCGAGGTACCCTCGGCCTCCGAGGGTGAGGCACTGCGCATCGAGGAGGAGCGGAGCGGGGCCACGCCTGATCGAAATTGGCAGACCCCATACCTGCAATATCTCCGCCAAGGAGAGCTACCCCTCGACCGAGCCGAGGCTCGGCGGGTAGCGTGACGCGCCAAGTCGTTCGTCTTGCTGGGCGATGAGAAGGAGCTCTACCACCGCAGCCCCTCGGGCATCCTCCAGCGATGCATCTCTGTCGCCGAAGGTCAGGAACTCCTGCAAGAGATACACTCGGGGGCTTGCGGCCATCACGCAGCGCCTCGAGCCCTTGTCGGGAATGCTTTCCGGCAAGGCTTCTACTGGCCAACGGCGGTGGCTGACGCCACTAGAATTGTTCGCACTTGCGAAGGGTGTCAATTCTATGCGAAGCAAACCCACCTGCCCGCTTAGGCTCTGCAGACGATACCCATCACCTGGCCCTTTGCTGTGTGGGGGCTGGACCTCGTCGGCCCCTTGCAGAAGGCGCCCGGGGGCTACACGCACCTGCTGGTCGCCATCGACAAATTCTCCAAGTGGGTCGAGGTCCGACCTCTAAACCGCATCAGGTCCGAGCAGGCGGTGACGTTCTTCACCAACATCATCCATCGCTTCGGGGTCCCGAACTCCATCATCACCGACAACGGTACCCAGTTCACCGGCAGAAAATTCTTGGACTTCTGCGAGGATCACCACATTCGGGTGGACTGGGCCGCCGTGTCTCATCCCATGTCGAATGGGCAAGTAGAGTGTGCCAACGGCATGATTCTACAAGGGCTCAAGCCTCGGATCTACAACGACCTCAACAAGTTCGGCAAGCGATGGATGAAGGAACTCCCCTCGGTGGTCTGGAGCCTGAGGACAACGCCGAGCCGGGCCACGGGTTTCACGCCGTTCTTTCTGGTCTACGGGGCCGAGGCCGTCTTGCCCACTGACCTGGAGTACGGCTCCCCGAGGACGAGGGCCTGCGATCAAAGCAACCAAGCTAGCCGAGAAGACTCGCTGGACCAGCTGGAAGAGGCTCGGGACAAGGCCTTGCTACACTCGGTGCGGTACCAGCAGTCCCTGCGACGCTACCACGCCCGAGGGGTCCGGCCTCGAGACCTCCAGGTGGGCGACCTGGTGCTTCGGCTGCGGCAAGACGCCCGAGGGAGGCACAAGCTCACGCCCCCCTGGGAGGGGCCATTCGTCATCTCCAAAGTTCTGAAGCCCGGAACGTACAAGCTGGCCAACAGTCAAGGCGAGGTCTACGGCAACGCTTGGAACATCCAACAGCTACGTCGCTTCTACCCTTAAGATGTTTTCAAGTTGTTCATATACCTCGCACCCGCGCAAAGTTTAGTCATCAAGGAAGGGTCGGCCTTGCCTCGGCAAAGCCCGACCCTCCCTCGGGGGCTAAAAGGGGGGGAACCCCCTCTGTGTTGAAATTTTCCTCGAAAAAAAAGAAAAAAGAGAGATCTCTTCTGCCAGAATATCTTTCGTGCTTTCTGACTACTTCGAAAAGTGGATCCTGAAAACGACGGAGTACACGTAAGCAGCCAAGGCTGACCGAGCCGAGGGACTCCTACGCCTCCGGGATACGGATACCTCACTCATCGCCTTCTGTGATAAGTAACTCGCGTTCGGATAAAGTGATTCCGCGGACCGAACAAGTCTTCACGTTCGGAAGCTCTTCTGCCGAAGCGATCCTTCGAGCCTTCCCGACTGAGTCGGTGACAGGGCCTCATGGACGGGTGAAAGTGTGCGTAAGCGGCAAGGCCGACCGAGCCGAGGGACTCCCACGCCTCTGGGATACGGATACCTCACTCATCACCTTCTGCGAGAAGCAACTTTCGATCGCACAAACATCCCTGTTACCGACAAAAAAGTCCAGATACTCGAAGCAAGAGGAAAGGAGACGCAGCTTTACAACACAGCGAGGGTGTGTATATTCTGGCCTCAGCGGCCGCAGAAGGCACACGCTACAAGACACTCTGATCCTGCAGGCTCGGGTCTTGACGCTAGAAGGGGGCAGTCACACCCTCGGCATCGACGACACCTTCAGCAAGGTTCGACCTAGTCTCGGACGGTGACGCGGTCCAAGGATCCCCACTCTGGAGGACGACGTCATCGTCACGCCCGGACAGTCGCTGCCAGGGACTTCTCCGGGAATCCGGCCCGAGCAGGCGGCTCGGCCGGTTACCCCTGGGGCCTCGGCCAACCATCTTCCAAGGGCGCCAGCCCGACCCGAGGCCTCGGCTGATCAACTCCGGCGTTGGTCCCACTAACGGACAACCCGACTAGGCTCCGGCCAACCAGGTTTCATTTTCGAGCCAACTCCGCCTCTGTTCATGCTGATATCGCTACCCCTGGCCTCGGCTCGTCGAAGAGCGGCCAAGGGGTCCCTTTAACTGAGCTAGAGGAGCCTCAGACAACAAGGCCGACCGAGCCAAGGGACTCCTACGCCTCCGGGATACGGATACCTCACTCGTCACCTTGACACGGGGCGACTCATGCTTGGTGAAGCGGTTCAGACAACCAACCGGTGAGTCTTAGTGCTCGAAAATGAGGAAAAAAACAACATGGCTCCGTGCCGAAATTACATACATGTTCAGGCCTCGACAGCCGCAATGAACAAAAAACCCTGGCATTCGAAGTGCCATTACAAACGGAACTCCGGTTCCCCCTCCGCAGGTACGAACAACCCCACTCGATAGGGGTGGGCCTGCAGGGCTACAGAAGACTGACGAGTGGCTCGCCGCCGCCCGCCCTGACTACGACGACAACGGCCCCCGCTCTGGATGGCCGAACTGCAGCAGCGCAGGCCTCAGGGTAGGCACTGCTGCAATCTTGCCCTCGCCCACACCGATGCTCGAGGGGCGAGGACAAGTACAAAGAGCCGGAGGCCCGAAGCGTGGATGGTGGCGGTGATCCCGTCGGCGACGAGGACTTCTCGAGCCGCCTCCGCCTCGGCACCGACGGCAGGGGCCATCAGCCCTCCGGCAGATCCCCACTCAAATCCTCCCGGACGAGCGGGGCACCGGCCTCCGCGTGAAGGTGCCGTCCCGGTGCAAAGGCAGGACCACCCCAGAACACGAACGCCACCCTAGCAGCGCGCGGCATCTAGGGTGGTCCTCCCGTGTACACGGCGCGGCAGCCGCCCTCCGGCAGAAGGGGCCGCCGGGAGCCAAGCCGACGAACCCGACACGCTGGAGGTGATGACGCCTGCCGTCGACCAGCCCCGCGTTGTCGAAGTCCGGGTCGCCCGCAGGGCCAGTGAGCGCCCTCTCCCTCGAATGCCGCGGGAGAGGATGACCCACGAACCCACGCGGGAGGTAGAGCGCCGGCTCAGCCCGGCACCCACCCCAGCGAGGATGATGAACATCCTTGAAGCTGAGGGTGGGACCAAGATCGCAGCTCGGCTTGCTCCTCCCCACCCAGGAGCTGGTGGTCACCGTCTCGGGTGACCACCAGCGGAGGGGAGCAACCGGGCTGTGTGATGAAAATCCTTGAAGCCGAACGATGGCTGAAAGGTACCAACTCCTACGGAGTTGCGTTCCTCCAACGATGAGGCAAAAAGACGGCGGGTATCCCCCATCCGGGGGCTTGGAAGGTGGAAAGACGCAATGCATAAGGGAGCGAGAAGACATGGTCGCCTTCCGAAGGGGGTCACCCTCCTTTTAAAGGCAACTCTCCCTACTTGCGCCCCCAACCGTCACGGGCTGAGTCTTCTCCAACACGCTCCAAGGCCCTCCCCTGCGGCGCGGGGGCTGGGTCCCGCATGTCATGCAAACCGGCTCAGAGCAGAAGAAGCCAAACCGCCGCGCGTGGTGCACACAACCGCCCAGCGGTTGCAAGCGACCCTCCGCTTTTGCCCAGACCAACGGGCGGAAGAGGCGGGCAGCCATGCAGGCGGCATGCAACCACGCCAAGTGGACGCGCTTCTCCGACTCGTGACACGCCAGCATGGAGGCCCAGGCCCACGCGTCATGCAACCGGCGCGCCGGGTGCTGCATGCAAGCAGCTGCATCGCCACTTGCGCCACCACCGCGCCTCCTCGATTGCGGAACCAATACCGCGGCTCGAGGCGACCAGGCGCACGACCCAGCAGCGCCAGCCTGACGCGGCGGTCAATGCGGCCAAAGGTGGGCCGGCAGTAATGACGGTGGCAGGCGGGCGGGAGCAGCGGTCACGTCGTCAGCCAAGCTCACGTCCCATCCGAGGGCAGCAAGAGAACCCCCTCTCACGGCGTGAAGACAACGCGCCCGTGATCCGTTCCTCGAACGGCTCGCGCACGCGCAACGGCCGCCCTGCCAACAACTCGCCCCGTCGCATTAACTCCGCGGAGGGACAGACGGCGCTTCTGGCAGGAGAAGCGGGCGACGCTTCGCCTTCGCCGTAAAAACCGCGCCAAAAAAGGTACGCCACGTCGTTCGATTTCGTATCCTTTTCCTTTTTTCCTCTTTCTCTATCTCTTGCAACAGGGGCCGGGAAAGGGGGATACCCCGAAAAGGATCCTTCCCCGTGAAGGAACCAGGCTCCGAGCCTCCTTACTGATCAGAGGTTCGAAGGCTGGCCCCCCGAAGGGTTTCAACAGCCGCCTCAGATCGCGTGGGCCCTACACCCACTACTGGTCACAGGTTCGAAGGCCGGCCCCCCGAAGGGTTCCACGGCCGCCTCAGGCTACTCGGGCTCCACGCCCATTACTGATCAGGGGTTCGAAGGCTGGCCCCCGAAGGGTTCACAATCGCCTCAGACGCCGAGCGAGGGATGTCCAGGGGTACGTTCGATACATAACCAAGGCTCGGGCTGCGCTCCCGAGGTACCCTAGGACATTTCCGAGACCAGCGGGAGCGATCTTGTAACGGAATCCCATCAGAGGGAGGCATCGAGCCCTCGGACCCCGTCGCCAGGGGACCAGGTCCGGCAGATCACCCGCAGGTACTTTTGGGCGTGCCTCTGGGCCCCTAGCCGACCCCTAACGAACGGGGCACGGACGTCCACTCGGATTACCCGCTTGCAGCTCACCGGAGACACCATGTTCGGTGCCCATCGAGGGTAACATGGCGCTTTCCCCCCCTCCTCCTTGCGGAAAGGCGACGCAGGGGCGTATGTAAAAAAGCCGAGTCTGTCCCTGATCGCCCTCTCGCCCTGTGCGGAGGCTCGGGGGCTGCTCTCGCAAACCCGGCTCCGGCCGAACCGTTGACAGCGTCAACATACCAGCCCGAGAGCTTGGGCCCCGACCGTACACCCGGGCTACGGCCAGTTCGCATGAGGGAACAACCAGACCGGCCGAAGCATTACGCGAGGCATTAAGACCTCGAAGGAGTGAAACCACTCCTCCGAGGCCTCGGGGGCTACACGCAGCGGGTGCGCTCGCGCGCACCCACCGGATCAAAATGCAACCGAGAAAGGCTGGTCCCCTTGCAAAAAAGTGCGACGAAAGCCTCCAAGCGAGTGCTAACACTCCCTTCGAGGCTCGGGGGCTACTGTCGGGGACCATAATTAGGGGTACCCTCAAGACTCCTAATTCTCAGCTGGTAACCCCCATCAGCATAAAGCTGCTAAGGCCTAATGGGTGCGATTAAGTCAGGGATCAGTCCATTCGAGCGACTCGATCACGCCTCGCCCGAGCCTAGCCTCGGACAAGGGCAGCCGACCCCGGAGGATTTCCGTCTCGCCCGAGGCCCCCCTCCAACGGCAGACATATTTCCGGCTCGCCCGAGGCCCTGCCTTCGCTAAGAAGCAACCCTGACTAAATCGCCGCACCGACCGACCAAGTCGCAGGAGCATTTAATGCAAAGGTGACCTGACACCTTTATCCTGACGCGCGCCCCCCGTCACTTCACCACTCCACTGATCGGCCTGACAGAAGGACAGCGCCGCCTGCGCCACTCCGACCGCAGTGCCGCTTGGCAGAGTGAGACTGACAGGCAGTCAGGCCCTGCCAAAGGCACCATAGGAAGCTCCGCCCGACCCAGGGCTCGGACTCGGGCTAAGCCCCGGAAGACGGCGAACTCCGCTCCGCCTGACCCAGGGCTCAGACTCGGGCTAAGCCCCGGAAGACGGCGAACTCCGCTCCACCCAACCCAGGGCTCGGACTCGGGCTAAGCCCCAGAAGACGGCGAACTCCGCTCCGCCCGACCCAGGGCTCGGACTCGGGCTAAGCCCCGGAAGACGGCGAACTCCACTCCGCCCGACCCAGGGCTCGGACTCGGGCTAAGCCCCGGAAGACGGCGAACTCCGCTCCGCCCGACCCAGGGCTCGGACTCGGGCTAAGTCCCGGAAGACGGCGAACTCCGCTCCGCCCGACCCAGGGCTCGGACTCGGGCTAAGTCCCGGAAGACGACGAACTCCGCTTCGCCCGACCCCAGGGCTCGGACTCGGGCTCAGCCCCAGAAGACGACAAACTCCGCTCTGCCCGACCCCAGGGCTCGGACTCCGCCCTGGCCTCTGCCGAACGACCTCCGCCTCGCCCGACCCAGGGGCTCGGACTCGGCCTCGGCCATGGAAGACAGACTCGACCTCGGCTTCGGAGGAGCCTCCACGTCGCCCAACCTAGGGCGCAGGCCAGCCACGTCAACAGGAAGCGCCATCATCACCCTACCCCGAGCTGACTCGGGCCGCAGAGAACAAGATCGGTGTCCCATCTGGCTAGCTCCGCCGGATAGGCAATGATGGCGCCCCGCATGCTCTGTGACGACGACGGCTCTCAGCTCTCTTACGGAAGCAGGGGGACGTCAGCAAGGACTCAACCGCCCTGACAGCTGTCCCTCCGCCAGGCTCCGTCGCTCCTCCGACGGCCACGACATCACACCAGCTGGGTGCCAAAATCTCTCCGGTTGCAACATCGGCATGTACTTAGGGCGCTAGCTCTCCCCCGCTAGACACGTAGCACTCTGCTACACCCCCATTGTACACCTGGATCCTCTCCTTACGCCTATAAAAGGAAGGACCAGGGCCCTCTTAGAGAAGGTTGGCCGCGCGGGGACGAGGATGGGACAGGCGCTCTCTTGGGGCCGCTCGCTTCCCTCTCCCGCGTGGACGCTTGTAACCCCCTACTGCAAGCGCACCCGACCTGGGCGTGGGACGAACACGAAGGCCGCGGGATTTCCACCTCTCTCACGCCCATCTCCGGCCACCTCACTTCCCCCCTTCGCGGTCGGCCTCGCGTCGACCCATCTGGGCTGGGGCACGCGGCGACATTCACTCGTCGGCTTAGGGACCCCCCGGTCTCGAAACGCCGACAGACGTGTTGTCGGCGCCGGCACCAGCTTCTGCCGAGGCTGTTGCCATTCTGCCCGTGGAGCCACCCGTCGCCGCTGATGCTGAGATGGTTGAGGTGCCGCTGCTCGAGGTCGCGGATCGGGAGCCCGCCTCCTTAGCCGAGGGGGTACCCGATGCGTCGACTGCTGGGGGTCCCAACGCCTTGGAGGAGGGGGTACAGAGCCTCGGCTTGTTTGGGGAGGGGCGACCTCATCCCCGCGCGGCACGATCCTAATGAGCGGCGCGCGCAGGCGCTCCGGTTCTGGACCCGCGGTGCCCCGAAACCCCTCTTCATCCTTGACGATGAGCGAGAGGAGCAGTCTTGGGATGAGCTCTGTGAGTATGCCGAGGTGGCCGATGGGGTCGCTTCGGGCGACCATGGAGATCTTTTCCAAGGACGTTCCCAGGATCCTCTAGGTAAGGATTTTAGGCGCACCTTTCGCATGGCCAGGGTATTCTTTGTGATGCCCTGCTTCCCTTTCTCAGGATCTGACGGATCTGAGCACCGCCAAGTCATCGTTCATCCGCCGCGAGGCCGACGTCTGGGGTTCGCTGCGTTCCTGAGGGCCACGCTTACCGAGGCTACCGAGCGCCTCGCCCAACGGAGCGCTGAGGCGGTGGACCTTCGGTTGCTCTGTGACGAGCTAGGTGTGGAGGCAGCGGCGGCACGTGCAGAGGCGCAGCAGCAGCAGCTGGAGCTTGGCCAGGTTGTCGGTGAGCGGGACCAATCACAGAACCAGGCCGCCGAGGCTGAAAACCGGGCTGAGGCCCTTGGGGGCCAGCTAGCCGAGGTGTCCGCTCGGGCCAGAGCCCTGGCGGAGGACCTGGCTGCGGCCGTCGGGTCGGCTCAGTCCGCCCAAGCCGCAGCCTCGGAGCAGCGTGTCCGGGCAGAAGGTATGTTTTGGCCGCTTTGTGACTTCGATCTTCATTCTTCAACTCGTGTTTGAAGAATTCTTTTTGGCTATTTGCAGAGTTTGAGTCAGCCCTCAACGAGTCCGCCAAGGCACTTGCCCGGGCGGCTGAGCGGGAGGAAGCTGACCACGTGGCCATGTCTGAAGCTATCTCGGCCTTCTGCCAGGTCTTTGGTCTTGACGACGTTCCCTCGGGAAGCTCCCCCCGGAGTCGCCTGTAGGCCTTGGGCGGCCAAGTGTGCAGTAGACTCCGCGAGGCGCTGCATCACGGTGTTAGGCGGGCCTTTGCCGTGCTCGCTTCCCACTACGATGTGGATCTGGAGCGGGTCAGCGAGGGGTACTGTCTACCCAACGAAGATGAAGCCGCCCTAGCCGAAGTTCAGAGGCTTGACGCGGCCGTCACGGGCCCAAGCGCAGTGCTGGCGTCCTCCTTCAAGGTGGAGATCCTTCCGCTTGCGTCACCGTCCAAGGCCGAGGCGGATCTCGCCGAGGGTGGAGACGAAGCCGAGGGTGCCACTCCTCCCCCGGGCGATGCCTGATTCTGCCGGAGCAGTTTGTTCGGAACATGCATGTGTCTTTCGTGGCCGCCGTGGCCTAAACACTTTGTCGTCGTGTTATAAAGCTGCATTTCTTTTCCTCTTGTTTCGAGTATCCGGACTCGTTCGTCAGTAGCAGAATTGCTTATCCGAGTAAGAGTTATTTTTCGCGGAAGGTGACGAGTGAGGTATCCATATCCCAGAGGCGTAGGAGTCCCTCGGCTCGGTCGGCCTTGCCGCTTACACGCGCTCTTATTCGTTTTGTGGGGTTCTGTTACCGATATAGTCGGGAAACACGAAAGTCGTTTTGGTGGAAAACTTTTCCGAGGAAAATTTTGACGTGCAGGGGTTCCCCCCTTCTAGCCCCCGAGGGAGGGTCGGGCTTTGCTGAGGCAAGGCCGACCCTTCCCTGACGGTCAGACTTTGTGTACGTAAACGAGGTACGTGAACGACTTAAAACATCTTAAGGGTAGAAGCGACATAGCTGTTGGATGTTCCAAGTGTTGCTGTAGACCTCGCCTTGGTCGTTGGCCAGCTTGTATGTTCTGGGCTTCAAGATCTTGGTGATGATGAAGGGCCCTTCCCAGGGAGGAGTGAGCTTGTGGCGCCCTCGGGCGTCCTATCGCAGGCGAAGCATCAAGTCTCCCACTTGGAAGCCTCGGGCCCGAACGCTTCGGGCGTGGTAGCGCCGCAGCGACTGCTGGTACCGTGCCGAATGTAGTAAGGCGACATCTCAAGCCTCCTCGAGTTGGTCCAGCGCGTCTTCTCGACTGGTCTAGTTGCTTCGGTCATCATGCGCCTTGGTCCTCGGGGAGCCATATTCTAAGACCGTGGGGAGGACGGCCTCGGCCCCATAGACTAGAAAGAACGGCGTAAAACCCGTGGCGCGGCTCGGCGTCGTCCTCAGGCTCCAGACTACCGAGGGTAGCTCTTTCATCCACCGCTTGCCGAACTTGTTGAGGTCGTTGTAGATCCTTGGTTTGAGCCCCTACAGAATCATACCATTGGCATGCTCCACCTGCCCATTCGTCATGGGATGAGCTACGGCGGCCCAGTCCACACGGATGTGGTGGTCGTCGCAGAAGTCTAGGAACTTTTTTCCGGTGAACTGCGTGCCATTGTCGGTGATGATTGAGTTTGGAACCCCGAACCGATGAATAATGTTGGTGAAGAATGCCACCGTCTGCTTGGACCTGATGCTGTTTAGGGGTCGGACCTCGATCCACTTGGAGAATTTGTCGATAGCGACCAGCAGGTGCGTGAAGCCCCCGGGTGCCTTCTGCAAGGGTCCGACGAGGTCCAGACCCCACACAGCAAATGGCCAGGTGATGGGTTTCGTCTGCAAGGCCTGAGCGGGTAGATGCATCTGCTTTGCGTAGAATTGACACCCCCGGTAGGAGCGCACAATCCTAGTGGCGCCGGCCACTGCGGTTGGCCAGTAGAAACCTTATCAAAAGGCATTACCCACGAGGGCTCGAGGCGCTGCATGGTGGCCGCAAGCCCCCGAGTGTATTTCTTGCAATAGCTCTTGTCCTTGGGCGATGGATATGCATCGTTGAAGGATGCCCGAGGGGCTGCGGTGGTAGAGCTCTTTTTCATCACCCAGCAGGACAAATGACTTGGCGCGCCGAGCCAGCCGCCGAGCTTTGGTCTTGTCGATGGGAAGCTCTCCTCGGAGGAGATATTCTAGGTACGGGGCCTACCAGTTCGGATCTGGCGTGACCCCATTTTGTTCCTCTTAGACGGGTAAGGCCTCTTCCTCGATGGCCGAGGGTGCCTCGGGTGCCACCGAGGGTACCTCGGGCTCGGCCGAGGGTGCCTCGGGATGGGCCGAGGCTTCCTCAGGTTGGGCCGAGGCTTCCTCAGGCTCGGGCGCGTCGTCGATCTTGACGGATGGTTGATGTAGGTCTCTGGAGAAGACGTCGGGGGGAACTGTCGTTCGCCCCGAGGCTATTTTCACCAGCTCATCCACAGTCTCGTTGTACCGTTGGGTGATGTGCTTGAGCTCCAGCCCGTAGAACTTGTTCTCCAGGCGCCGGACTTCGTCACAGTAGGCTTCCATCCTCCGGTCATGGCAGTGGGAGTTCTTCATGACTTGGTCAATGACAAGCTACGAGTCGCCTCGAGCGTCGAGGCGTTGGACCCCTAGCTCGACGGCGATGCGTAGCCCGTTAACCAGTGCTTCGTACTCAGCCACATTGTTTGACGCCAGAAAATGGAGGCGAATGACGTAGCGGAGATGCTTTCCGAGGGGTGAAACGAAGAGTAGGCCAGCGCCCGCTCCTGTTTTCATGAGTGACCCATCGAAGTACATGGTCCAGAGCTCGGGCTAGATTGGAGTTGTCGGTAACTGGTTACCAGTCCACTCAGCCAGGAAGTCTGCCAAGACCTAGGATTTTATGGCCTTCCGAGGAGCAAATGATAGTGTTTCACCCATAAGCTCCACCGCCCACTTTGCTATCCTACCCGAGGCCTCGCGGCACTGGATGATCTCCCCAAGGGGGAAGGATGACTCCACAGTTACCAGATCAGACTCGAAGTAGTGTCGCAACTTTCGTCGTGTCCGGACCACTGCGTAGAGCAGCTTCTGGATCTGTGGGTAGCGAGTTTTGGTCTCGGAAAGTACTTCGCTGATGAAGTAGACTGGCCTCTGGACGGGCAGTGCATGCCCTTCTTCTCGTCTCTCGACTACGATCGCGGCGCTGACCACCTGAGTAGTCACGGCTACGTAGATCAAGAGGGCTTCTCCTGCGGCGGGGGCACCAGGATGGGTGTTTTCGTAAGGAGCGCCTTAAGGTTTTCGAGAGCTTCCTCAGCCTCGGGGGTCCAAGTGAAGCACTCGGCCTTCCTTAAGAGGCGGTACAGAAACAAGCCTTTCTCGCCAAGGCGTGAGATGAAGCGGCTTAGAGCCGCCAGGCATCCCATTACCCTCTGTACTCCTTTCAAATCTTTGATCGGTCCCATGCTGGTGATGGCCGCGATTTTCTCCGGGTTGGCCTCGATGCTCCACTCGGAGATGATGAACCCAAGGAGCATGCCTCGGGGGACTCCGAAGACACACTTCTTGGGATTGAGTTTCACGCCTTTCGCTCTCAGACACTTGAATGTCGTTTCAAGGTCAGAGAGGAGGTCGGAGGCTCTCTTCATCTTGACAACGATGTCATCGACATAAGCCTCGACCTTTCTGCCGATGTGTTCTCTGAACACGTGGTTCATGCACCTCTGGTAAGTGGCGCCTGCATTCCTCAACCCAAATGGCATTGTGGTGTAATAGTACATGCCAAAAGGTGTGATGAAAGAAGTCACGAGCTGATCGGACTCTTTCATCTTGATTTGGTGATAGCCTGAGTAGGCATCGAGGAACGACAGGGTTTCGCACCTAGCTGTGGAGTCCACGATTTGATCGATGCGAGGTAGAGGGTAGGGAACTTTCGGACATGCTTTGTTTAGACCAGTATAGTCTGCACACATCCTCCATTTCCCATCCTTCTTCCTTACGAGAACAGGGTTAGCTAACTGAAAGGGAATTAGGCTTACACCTATTTCCTAAACTAATTGTGGTGGTTGAATTGCCCAACACAAATAATTGGACTAACTAGTTTGCCCTAGTTTATAAGTTCTACAGGTGGCAAAGGTACACAATAAGCCAATAAAAAGATCAAGAGAAAGGGTTCAAACAAAGGAGCAAAGGGACAACCAAAGGCTGCCCTGGTCGGGCACACCGGACTGTCCGGTGTGCCACCGGACAGTGTCTGGTGCACAAGGGAACTACAAGATGAACTTCGCACCTTCGGGAATTCTCAGGGCCGGCGCGCTATAATTCACCGGACTGTCCGGTGTACACCGGACAGTGTCCGGTGCTCCAAGAAGGCGCGGCTCCGAATTCGCCAGCCTCGGGAATTTGCAACGACTGCTCCGCTATAATTCACCGAACATGTCCGGTGTACACCGGACTGTCCGGTGTAACTGCGGGGCAACGACTACTTCAGGCGCCAACGGCTACCTGCAGCGCATTAAATGCGCGCCAGCGCGCATAGGTCAGGCACGCCCATGCTGGCGCACCGGACACCCTACAGTTCATGTCCGGTGCGCCACCAGACATCTAGGCGAGCCCAACGTCAGAGCTCCAACGGTCGGAACCCCAACGGCCTAGTGATGTGGCTGTCGCACCGGACATGTCCGGTGTGCACCGGACTGTCCGGTGCACCATACGACAGACAACTTCCACCAAACGGCTAGTTTGGTGGTTGGGGCTATAAATACCCCCAACCACCCCACATTCAAGTCATCCAAGTTTTCCACTTCTCAACCACTTACAAGAGCTAGGCATTCAATTCTAGACACACTCAAGTGATCAAATCCTCTCCAATTCCACACAAGGCTTTAGTGATTAGCGAGAGTGATTTGCCGTGTTCTTTTGAGCTCTTGCGCTTGGATTGCTTTTTTTTCTTTCTCACTTGTTCTTGTGATCAAAGCTCACTTGTAATCGAAGCAAGAGACACCAATTGTGTGGTGGTCCTTGCGGGGAAGCTTTGTTCCCGTTTTGATTTGAGAAGAGAAGCTCACTCGGTCCGTGGGATCGTTTGAGAGAGGGAAAGGGTTGAAAGAGATCCGGCCTTTGTGGCCTCCTCAACGGGGAGTAGGTTTGCGAGAACCGAACCTCGGTAAAACAAATCCACATGTCACACTCTTCATTCGCTTGCGATTTGTTTTGCGCCCTCTCTCTCGGACTCATTATTATTTCTAACGCTAACCCGGCTTGTAGTTGTGTTTATATTTGTAAATTTCAGTTTCGCCCTATTCACCCCCCCCTCTAGGCGACTTTCAATTGGTATCAGAGCCCGGTGCTTCATTAGAGCCTAACCGCTCGAAGTGATGTCAGGAGATCACACCAAGAGGGAGATGGAGACCGGCGACAAGCCCACTACGAGTCACGGGAGCACTTCATCGGAAGAGTCCCGCACCAAGAGGAGGGAGAAGAAGAAGAGCTCCTCCAACAAAGGGAAAGGGAAGGAGAAGAAATCCTCTTCCCACAAGTCGCATCGGAGAGGCGACAAGCACAAGAGGATGAGGAAAGTGGTCTACTACGAGACCGAGACTTCATCAACGTCGACCTCCGACTCCGACGCACCGTCCATTACTTCTAAGCGCCAAGAGCGTAAGAAGTATAGTAAGATCCCCCTACGCTACCCTCACAGTTCAAAACGTACTCCTTTACTCTCCGTTCCATTAGGCAAACCACCGGTTTTTGACGGTGAAGATTATAATATGTGGAGTGACAAAATGAGACACCATCTAACCTCACTCCACACAAGCATATAGAATGTTTTTGAGTTTGGTGTACAGGTACCATCCGTAGGGGATGAAGACTACGACTCGGACGAGGTGGCCCAAATCCACCACTTTAACTCCCAAGCAACCACTATACTCCTCGCCTCTCTAAGTCGAGAGGAGTATAACAAGGTGCAAGGGTTAAAAAGTGTGAAGGAGATTCGGGACGTACTAAAGACCGCGCACGAAGGAGATGAGGTGACAAAAATCACCAAGCGGGAGACGATCGAGGTGGAGCTTGGTCGCTTCATGCTTCACCAAGGGGAGGATCCACAAGTTATGTACAACCGCTTGAAGACCTTGGTGAACCAAGTGCGCAACCTCCGGAGCGAAAAATGGGATGACCATGAGATGGTCAAGGTTATTCTTAGATCCCTCATATTTCTTAACCCTACACAAGTTCAATTAATTTGAGGTGATCCTAGATATAAGCTAATGTCTCCCGAGGAGGTTATAGGAAAATTTGTGAGCTTTGAGCGAATGATTAAAGGCTCAAAGAAAATCATCGAGCAAGGCACCTCCTCCACGCCCGAGGCACAACCCGTCGCATTCAAGGCGACGGAAGAAAAGAAGGAGGAGGCTACTCCAAGTCGAACACCCATCGACGCCTCCAAGCTCGACAACGAGGAGATGGCGCTCATCATCAAGAGCTTTCGCCAAATCCTCAAGCAAAGGAGGGGGAAAGACTACAAACCCCGCTCCAAGAAAGTATGCTACAAATGGGGTAAGCCCGGTCATTTTATTGCTAAATGTCCATTATCTAGTGATAGCGACAGGGGCGATGACAAGAAGGGGAGAAGAAAGGAGAAGAAGAGACATTACAAGAAGAAGGGCGGCGATGCCCACGTGTGCCGCGAGTGGGACTCCGACGAGAGCTCCACCGACTCCTCCTCCGACGAGGACGCCGCCAACATCGCCGTCACCAAGCGACTTCTCTTCCCCAACATCGGCCACAAGTGCCTCATGGCAAAGGACGGCAAAAGGAAGAAGGTTAAATCCAAATCCTCCACTAAATATGAGTCCTCTAGTGATGATAATGCTAGTGATGAGGAAGTTAATTTGCGTACTCTTTTTGCTGACCTCAACATGCAACAAAAGGAAAAATTAAATGCATTGATTAGTGCTATTCATGAGAAGGATGATGTCTTGGACTCTCAAGAGGACTTCCTTATTAAGGAAAACAAAAAGCATGTTAAGGTCAAAAATGCTTATGCTCTACAAGTTGAAAAATGTGAAAAATTGTCTAGTGAGCTAAGCACTTGCCATGAGACTATTGACAACCTTAGAAATGAAAATGTTAGATTAATTGCTAAGGTTGATTCTCATGTTTGTGATGTTTCAATTCCCAATCTTAGAAATGATAATGATGATCTGCTTGCTAAGATTAAGGAATTGAATGATACTCTTGCTAGTCTTAGAATTGAAAATGAAAAATTAATTGCTAAGGCTAAAGATTTTGATGTTTGCAATGTTACTATTTCTAACCTTAGAAGTGAGAATGATATATTACATGCTAAGGTTGTAGAATTAAAATCTTGCAAACCCTCTACATCTACTGTTGAGCATGTTTCTATTTGCACTAGATGTAGAGATGTTGATATTGATGCTATTCATGATCATGTGGCTTTAATTAAACAACAAAATGATCATATAGCAATATTAGATGCTAAAATTGCCGAGAATAACTTAGAAAATGAAAAATTTAAATTTGCTAGAAGTATGCTCTATAATGGGAGATGCCATGGCATCAAGGATGGCATTGGCTTCCAAAGGGGAGACAATGTCAAACTTAATGCCCCTCCTAAAAAATTGTCTAACTTTGTTAAGGGCAAGGCTCCCATGCCTCAGGATAACGAGGGTTACATTTTGTACCCTGCCGGTTATCCCGAGAGCAAAATTAGGAGAATTCATTCTAGGAAGTCTCACTCTGGCCCTAACCATGCTTTTATGTATAAGGGTGAGACATCTAGCTCTAGGCAACCAACCCGTGCTAAGTTGCCTAGAAAGAAAACTCCTAGTGCATCAAATGATCATAGCATTTCATTTAAAACTTTTGATGCATCTTATGTTTTGACTAACAAATCCGGCAAGGTAGTTGCCAAGTTTGTTGGGGGCAAACACAAGGGCTCCAAGACTTGTGTTTGGGTACCCAAAGTTCTTGTGTCTAATGCCAAAGGACCCAAAACCGTTTGGGTACCTAAAGTCAAGAACTAAACTTGTTTTGTAGGTTTATGCATCAGGGGGCTCAAGTTGGATCATCGATAGCGGGTGCACAAACCACATGACGGGGAGAAGAAGATGTTCTCCTCCTATGAGAAAAACCAAGATCCCCAACGAGCTATCACATTCGGGGATGGAAACCAAGGTTTGGTCAAAGGTTTGGGTAAAATAGCTATATCTCCTGACCATTCCATTTCCAATGTTTTTCTTGTAGATTCTTTAGATTACAATTTGCTTTCCCTTTCACAATTATGTCAAATGGGCTACAACTGTCTATTTACTGATGTAGGTGTCACTGTCTTTAGAAGAAGTGATGATTCAATAGCATTTAAGGGAGTGTTAGAGGGTCAGCTATACTTGGTAGATTTTGATAGAGCTGAACTCGACACTTGCTTAATTGCTAAGACTAACATGGGTTGGCTCTGGCACCGCCGACTAGCTCATGTTGGAATGAAGAATCTTCATAAACTTCTAAAAGGAGAGCACATTTTAGGACTAACAAATGTTCATTTTGAGAAAGACAGGATTTGTAGCGCATGCCAAGCCGGGAAGCAAGTTGGCACTCATCATCCACACAAAAACATCATGACAAGTGACAGGCCACTGGAGCTCCTACACATAGATTTATTCGGCCCGATCGCTTACATAAGCATCGGCGGGAGTAAGTACTATCTAGTTATTGTGGATGATTATTCTCGCTTCACTTGGGTATTCTTTTTGCAGGAAAAATCTCATACCCAAGAGACCTTAAAGGGATTCTTGAGACGGGCTCAAAATGAGTTCAGCTTAAGGATCAAGAAAATTAGAAGCGACAACAGGACGGAGTTCAAGAACTCACAAATAGAAGGCTTCCTTGAGGAGGAGGGCATCAAGCATGAGTTCTCTTCTCCCTACACCCCACAACAAAATGGTGTAGTGGAGAGGAAGAATCGAACTCTATTGGACATGGCAAGAACCATGCTTGATGAGTACAAGACGTCGCATCGGTTTTGGGCCGAGGCAGTCAACACCGCCTACTACGCCATCAACCGGTTATATCTACACCAAATCCTCAAGAAGACATCCTATGAACTCCTAACTGGTAAAAAGCCCAATATTTCATATTTTAGAGTTTTTGGTAGCAAATGCTTTATTCTTGTTAAAAGAGGTAGAAAATCTAAATTTGCTCCTAAAACTGTAGAAGGCTTTTTACTAGGATATGACTCAAACACAAGGGCATATAGAGTCTTTAACAAGTCCTCAGGACTAGTTGAAGTTTCTTGTGACGTTGTGTTTGATGAGGCTAACGACTCTCGAGTAGAGCAAGTTGATCTTGATGAGATAGGTGAAGAACAGGCTCCGTGCATCGCGCTAAGGAACATGTCCATTGGGGATGTGTGCCCTAAGGAATCCGAAGAGCTTCCACATGCACAAGATGAACCATCCTCCTCCACGCAAGCATCTCCATCAACCCAAAATGAGGACGAGGCTCAAGTTGATGAAGGAGAAGATCAAAGAGATGAGCCACCTCAAGATGACGGCAATGATCAAGGGGGAGATGCAAACGATCAAGACAAGGAGGATGAAGAACCAAGGCCGCCACACCCAAGAGTCCACCAAGCAATCCAATGAGATCACCCCGTCGACACCATCCTCGGCGACATTCATAAGGGAGTAACTACTCGATCTCGTGTTGCACATTTCTGTGAGCATTACTCTTTTGTCTCCTCTATTGAGCCACACAGGGTAGAGGAAGCACTCCAAGATTCGGATTGGGTGATGGCAATGCAAGAGGAGCTCAACAATTTCACGAGGAACGAGGTATGGCATTTAGTTCCACGTCCTAACCAAAATGTTGTAGGAACCAAGTGGGTCTTCCGCAACAAGCAAGACGAGCATGGTGTGGTGACAAGGAACAAAGCCCGACTTGTGGCCAAGGGATACTCCCAAGTCGAAGGTTTGGATTTCGGTGAAACCTATGCACCCGTAGCTAGGCTTGAGTCCATTCGTATATTATTAGCCTATGCTACTTACCATGACTTCAAGCTTTACCAAATGGACGTGAAGAGTGCCTTCCTCAATGGACCAATCAAGGAGGAGGTCTATGTTGAGCAACCTCCCGGCTTTGAAGACAGTGAGTACCCTAACCATGTTTATAGGCTCTCTAAGGCGCTTTATGGGCTCAAGCAAGCCCCAAGAGCATGGTATGAATGCCTAAGAGATTTCCTTATAGCTAATGGCTTCAAAGTCGGCAAGGCCGATCCTACTTTATTCACTAAAACTCTTGACAATGATTTGTTTGTATGCCAAATTTATGTTGATGATATTATATTTGGGTCTACTAACGAATCTACATGTGAAGAATTTAGTAGGATCATGACACAGAAATTCGAGATGTCTATGATGGGGGAGTTGAAGTATTTTCTAGGATTCCAAGTCAAGCAACTCCAAGAGGGCACCTTCATTAGCCAAACAAAGTATACTCAAGACATTCTAACCAAGTTTGGAATGAAGGATGCCAAGCCCATCAAGACACCCATGGGAACGAATGGGCATCTCGACCTCGACACGGGAGGTAAGTCCGTGGATCAAAAAGTATACCGGTCGATGATAGGTTCATTGCTTTATTTATGTGCATCTCGACCGGACATTATGCTTTCCGTATGCATGTGTGCAAGATTCCAAGCCGACCCTAAGGAATCACACCTTACGGTCGTAAAACGAATCTTGAGATATTTGGCTTACACTCCTAAGTTTGGCCTTTGGTACCCTCGGGGATCCACATTTGATTTGATTGGTTATTCGGATGCCGATTGGGCGGGGTGTAAGATTAATAGAAAGAGCACATCGGGGACTTGCCAGTTCTTGGGAAGATCCTTGGTGTCTTGGGATTCAAAGAAGCAAAATTCGGTCGCTCTTTCTACCGCCGAAGCCGAGTACATTGCCGCAGGCCATTGTTGCGCGCAATTGCTTTGGATGAGGCAAACCCTGCAGGACTATGGTTACAAATTAACCAAAGTTCCTCTTCTATGTGATAATGAGAGTGCAATCCGCATGGCGGATAATCCCGTTGAGCATAGTCGCACTAAGCACATAGCCATTCGGTATCATTTTCTTAGGGATCACCAACAAAAGGGGGATATCGACATTGCATACATTAACACTAAGGATCAATTAGTCGATATCTTTACCAAGCCACTAGATGAACAAACTTTTACCAAACTTAGGCATGAGCTCAATATTCTTGATTCTAGGAATTTCTTTTGCTAAACTTGCACACATAGCTCATAAGTATACCTTTGATCATGTCTCTTTTATATATGCTATGACTAATGTGTTTTCAAGTGTATTTCAAACCAAGTCATAGGTATATTGAAAGGGAATTGGAGCCTTCGGCGAAGACAAAGGCTTCCACTCCACTCTACTACTCATCCTTTGCCGTCGCTCCGCATCACTCTCCGTCTTTGGTATAATCTTCACTCATATGTTTTATTTGCCAAAGGGGAGAAAGTAGGTAGAAAAGGGCCTATATTTCGTTCCAAGTATCCGTTTTTGGCAATTCATGCCAAAGGGGGAGAAAGTATTGGCCCAAAGCAAAAGGACCGCACCACCACCCTAATTTTAAAATTAATGATTTTCAATTGGTAAATTTCAAATTGATATCTCTTCGTGTTCTAAAGGGGGAGAAAGTAGTATTTTCAAAATTGATATCTTAAAACCCTCTTGAACACTAAGAGGTGAATTTATTGAGGGGGAGTTTTATTTTAGTCAAAGGAAAAGCATTGTAAGACAAAGGGAGAAAATTTCAAATCTTGAAAATGCTTCTCAAAATCTTATTCATTTACCTTTGACTATCTTGCAAAAGGACTTTGAAAAGAATTTGCAAAAACAAAATTTGTGGTGCAAGCGTGGTCCAAAATGTTAAAAATAAAGAAACAATCCATGCATATCTAGTAAGTAATATTTATTGGCTCAATTCTAAGTAACCTTTGCACTTACATTTTGCAAACTAGTTCAATTCTGCACTTCTATATTTGCTTTGGTTTGTGTTGGCATCAATCACCAAAAAGGGGGAGATTGAAAGGGAATTAGGCTTACACCTATTTCCTAAACTAATTGTGGTGGTTGAATTGCCCAACACAAATAATTGGACTAACTAGTTTGCCCTAGTTTATAAGTTCTACAGGTGGCAAAGGTACACAATAAGCCAATAAAAAGATCAAGAGAAAGGGTTCAAACAAAGGAGCAAAGGGACAACCGAAGGCTGCCCTGGTCGGGCACACCGGACTGTCCGGTGTGCCACCGGACAGTGTCCGGTGCACCAGGGAACTACAAGATGAACTTCGCACCTTCGGGAATCCTCAGGGCCGGCGCGCTATAATTCACCGGACTGTCCGGTGTACACCGGACAGTGTCCGGTGCTCCAAGGAGGCGCGGCTCCGAACTCGCCAGCCTCGGGAATTTGCAACGGCTGCTCCGCTATAATTCACCTAACTGTCCGGTGTAACTGCGGGGCAACGGCTACTTCAGGCGCCAACGGCTACCTGCAGCGCATTAAATGCGCGCCAGCGCGCGCAGAGGTCAGGCACGCCCATGCTGGCGCACCGGACACCCTACAGTTCATGTCCGGTGCGCCACCAGACATCCAGGCGGGCCCAGCGTCAGAGCTCCAACGGTCGGAACCCCAACGGCCTAGTGACGTGGCTGTCGCACCAGACATGTCCGGTGTGCACCGGACTGTTCGGTGCACCATACGACAGACATCTTCCACCAAACGGCTAGTTTGGTGGTTGGGGCTATAAATACCCCCAACCACCCCACATTCAAGTCATCCAAGTTTTCCACTTCTCAACCACTTACAAGAGCTAGGCATTCAATTCTAGACACACTCAAGTGATCAAATCCTCTCCAATTCCACACAAGGCTTTAGTGATTAGCGAGAGTGATTTGCCATGTTCTTTTGAGCTCTTGCGCTTGGATTGCTTTTTTTTCTTTCTCACTTGTTCTTGTGATCAAAGCTCACTTGTAATCGAAGCAAGAGACACCAATTGTGTGGTGGTCCTTGCGGGGAAGCTTTGTTCCCGTTTTGATTTGAGAAGAGAAGCTCACTCGGTCCGCGGGATCGTTTGAGAGAGGGAAAGGGTTGAAAGAGACACGGCCTTTGTGGCCTCCTCAACGGGGAGTAGGTTTGCGAGAACCGAACCTCGGTAAAACAAATCCGCGTGTCACACTCTTCATTCGCTTGCGATTTGTTTTGTGCCCTCTCTCTCGGACTCATTATTATTTCTAACGCTAACCCGGCTTGTAGTTGTGTTTATATTTGTAAATTTCAGTTTCGCCCTATTCACCCCCCTCTAGGCGAAGTTCACTAACCATTCGGGATGGAATACCTCTTTGATGAACCCTGCCGCGAGTAGCTTGTGGATCTCCTCGCCTATGGCCCTACGCTTTTCCTTGTCGAAACGGCGTAGGGTTTGCTTCACGGGTCGGGCTCCAACTCTGATATCCAGTGAGTGCTCGGCGACATCCCTCGGTATGCCGGGCATGTCCAAGGGACTCCGCGCAAAGACTTTAGCGTTTGCGCAGAGAAAGTCGACGAGCACTGCTTCCTATTTGGGGTCGAGCTCGGAGCCGATCCGAACTTGCTTGCTGGCGTCGTTGCTGGGGTCGAGAGAGACGGACTTGACCGCCTCAACCGGTTCGAAGTTGCCGGCGTGCCGCTTCGCGTCGGGCGCCTCCTTGGAGAGGCGTTCAAGGTCGGCGATGAGGGCCTCGGACTCGGCGAGAGCCTCGGCGTACTCCATGCACTCCACGTCGCATTCGTACGCATGGCGATACGTGGACCCAACGGTGATGATCCCATTCGGGCCCAACATCTTGAGCTTGAGGTAGGTGTAGTTGGGGATGGCCATGAACTTGGCGTAGCATGGTCTTCCGAACACCGCATGGTAGGTTCCTCGGAACCCGACGACCTCAAAGGTGAGAGCTTCCTTTCGGAAGTTTGAGGGAGTTCCGAAGCAGACGGGTAAGTCGATCCGTCCGAGGGGTTGGATTTGCTTCCCGGGCGCGATCCCGTGGAAGGGTGCCGCACTGGCCCGGACTTCGGATCGATCAACCCCTAAGAGTTCCAGGGTCTCGGCGTAGATGATGTTAAGGCTGCTGCCTCCATCCATGAGGACCTTGGAGAGCCTAACGTTGCCGATGATCGGATCGACGACGAGCGGGTACCTTCCCGGGCTCGACACGAAGTCGGGGTGGTCGCCTTGGTCGAAGGTGATAGGCTTGTCAGACCAGTCTAGGTAGACTGGCGCCGCCACCTTCACCAAGCAGACTTCCCGGCGCTCCTGCTTGCGGTGCCGAGCCGAGGCGTTCGCCGCCTGCCCGCCGTAGATCATGAAGCAGTTATGGACTTCCGGGAATCCCTCTTCCTTTCCGCCCTCCTTCTTGTCATTATCATGGCCCTTGCCATCCACCACCGGGGGCCCGGTCTTATGGAAGTAGCGTCGGAGCATGATACATTCTTCGAGGGTGTGCTTGACGGGCCCCTGGTGATAGGGGCACGGCTCTTTGAGCATCTTGTCGAACACGCCGGCCCCTCTAGGTGGTTTTCGAGGGTTTCTGTGCTCGGTCGCAGCGACGAGATTCGTGTCTGCGGCGTCGCGCTTTGCTCGCGACTTGTTTTTGGCCTTCTTCTTCGTGCCCCGCTGGGCGGACACCTCAGGGGTGTCTGTCTTCGGCTCGACCTGAGGCTGCTTGTCCTTCCGGAAGATGGCTTCGACTGCCTCTTGACCCGAGGCGAACTTGGTGGCGACGTCCATCAGTTCGCTCGCGCGGGTGGGAGTCTTGTGCCCCAGTTTGCTCACCAGGTCCTGGCAAGTGGTGCCGGCAAGGAAAGCCCCGATGACATCCTAGTCAGTAACGTTGGGCAGCTCGGTGCGCTGCTTCGAAAACCGCTGGATGTACTCTCGGAGGGACTCCCCTGGCTGCTGGCGGTAGCTTCGGAGGTCCCACGAGTTCCCAGGGCGCACATACGTGCCTTGGAAGTTCCCCGTGAAAGCTTTGACCAGATCATCCCAGTCGGAGATCTGCACAGGAGGCAGATGCTCCAGCCAGGCTCGGGCGGCGTCGGAGAGGAAAAGGGGTAGATTACGGATGATAAGGTTGTCATCATCTGCCCCTCCCAACTGGCAGGCCAGTCGGTAGTCCGTGAGCCACAGCTCCGGCCTCGTCTCCCCCGAGTACTTGGCAATAGTAGTTGGGGCTCGGAAATGGGCAGGGAACGGTGCTCGTCGTATGGCTCGGCTGAAGACTCGCGGGCCGGGTAGCCTCGGCGCACCTTCTCGTCGAGGCGGGCTCGATGGTCGAGATGGTGGTGTTCGTTGCCGAGGCGTTCCCGGGCGGTGGGCGCCTCGTCCCGTGTACGCTCGGGACGGACCGAGGCTTCCCGAATGCGCCGGGAGGACACCGCATGATGCTCCGAGGGGTCAGCTCGCCTACAGGAGGCGGAGCTTTTGGCTCGTCGAACCGCGGCGCCCTCTAGAAGATTCTTGAGTTCGCCCTGGATGCGCCGTCCCTCTGTGGTGGATGGCTCTGGCATGGCCCGAAGCAGCATCGCCGCTGCAGCTAGGTCCTGGCCGGACTCTCTGACGGCCGGAGGCAGCGCTGCCCTGGCATTGTCGATGATGCGGTGCCAGATGTCTTGGGCCTGATGACAGGCTTCTCCGGCGAGTGATCGGCCTGCCCATTCCTGTTCGATGTTCTGTCGGAGCTATACAAGCTGGCCTGCTTCCCCATTGACCCGGGCCTGCATCTCACGGATTTGCTCGAGTTGTACGTCCTGACCCCCCGCAGGGACTGGGACGACAGCTAGCTCCCGCGGGATGTCAACGCGAGATGAGGGCCCAGGGGGATCGTCAACCTCTGGCATACCGAGGTGGTTGCCTTCGTTGTGATCTCCCAGATTGACGTGGAAGCATTCGCGACTTGGGCCGTAACCCTCGTCGTCAAGGTCATGGCCATCGTCAGAACAACCGGAGAGGCAGTGGTCGCATGCGGACATGAAGCCCCGCATGGCAACAGGGTCATTGAGGGCAGAGAAATCCCAACCGGAGTCGGGGATGTCCTCCTCCTCAGAACCCGCCGGTCCAAAGGTCGAGACGGCTGTCAGTCGGTCCCAGGTCGACCACATGTGGTACCCCAGAAGGTTTGGATACGCCTTTACGAAGGTGCTCACCATTGCGGGGTCGCTAGGTGGATCGAAGCTGAACCGAAAAGGTATGGGATGGAAAATGGACGGTACCTCTTGGTCGTTCAGCTTATGTCACACCCGGTTTTAGAAGGCAAACCAAATGCGAACCATGTACGTGCCAGGATCAGTTATTCACGTACACAGCAGTTACATAACATGGACATCATCACACATTGCTCAAAATAGTATTAAAAGGGAAATAATAGTCGATTACATCATACGTCTGAGACGTCCATATAGTCCTTACAATAAATCAAAGTGCGAAAACGAAACGTAGATAACCGCGGCCTTCACAGGCAGCCAACTGGGGGTTGCCGCTAACCCACACCTAAAACTCGTCGTAGTCTTGGAACTCCTGGAAGTCTCCTTCCACAGCTTCATCTTCTCCTGAGCAGTGGTTGTAATGCTGACAACCTGGGGGGAGGGGGTTTGGTGTGTAGAGCAAGGGTGAGTACACATCAACATACTCAGCAAACATCTTGTTTGGCTGTAGTGGACTAGCTTTATGTGGGGGGTAAGTCAAGCAGTTGCTTTTAATTGGTCAGATTATTATTTACTAATAGGAAGCCAGGTTTTAGCATTAACCCAAGTTATTAGCCCGATGTACCCTTTCCAAACGGAAAGAATACCACTTACCAGCACCATAGAAATAACCAAAACCATCGATCTCATAGCCACCTGTAAACCAAAATGTCTCTGATCAAGTACCACTAATCATTGGAGCTCCCTTGGCCGCTCATAACCGCGAGCACGGCTGATATATCAGTTTTCAAACACTCTGCAGAGGTTGTGCACTTTACCCACAAGCCGTGATTCCCTTTCTGCCCGGAGAGAGCTACTCCCCATTGACCACTACCTAGGTGGTCCAGCAGGGCATCACTACGTAGCCTTTACAAAGATTCCCCGGGGCTGTAGCCGCCCGTTAGGTTTCCTAAATGTACCGCACTCCTCCCCAAGGGATAAATCAACCTTGGCAGAGCGAGCCGCATACACCGAGCCCCATTGATGGCACAACGGCTAAGCGAACTACACCCCGGTTCCTCTAATTATTCAGCTAAGGGCGTCCCACTCCACCCTCATGGTTGCACTGTTTTCTCGGGCGGTCATCCATAGAACAGGTCCTTACGGAGAGGCACTCGAGAAACCGCTCGAGCCCCCTTGAAGACCACAAGTACAACATCATAATAAGAGAAGGGAAAACAGCGTATCATATATAATCTCATCATGTTCATTGATTAGAGTTTGAGCAATAGCATAGAGCTAAATAATAATAATCCGACCCAAATAGGTAAACAAGGACATGGATAACAAAAGCTAGTCAATCCTTAAGTATAAATGTCTAATGCGGGAGGTGAATTAAAGAATGAATAGGACAGAGATAGGTCAAAGGACACTTGCCTCCACCAACCGACTGCTGCCCAGGGGCTTCTCCCGCGAGTTCTTCGGGCTCTCCAACCGGATCGTTCTCTAAGCGATTGCAAGCATACATACATCCATCCATTGAAATTAGGAAACCAACAATACACCATACAAGAGAACAAGTAGATTAAACATGCATAAAATATCACATACAATAATGAGTTTACCATGGTTAGAAAGAAATGAGAAAAGGTCTCGCGAGAGTTAAAGCTTATGCCCGAGACGCACTACGGGTTGGTGAATAACTAGACGTCACGTGTTCTAGTAACAATTGGTTCTAACAAAAGAATTAGCTACATGCACTAATGTAAACGTGACCACTTTTAGTAGATTAACATTGAATAAGATAGACGATTAGCTATACAAATTAACTAACGTAACCAATTTCCAAATTGAGACTCCTATCTTATTAATATAAACAACTTGATTAGCGCATATAGGATACGGGGGGGTAGACGGGGCTAGGGGGTAGACGATCGTGTCGCGAGCGCGACAGGGCGCTATGTGTCGCGTCGCGAGCACGACGAGCTACGCCAGAACGCTGCGCGAACACGCGCACGCGCAAAGCTACACTTAACGTGTCGCGAACGAGTCGCGCACGCGTCGGGGCCGTGCGCTGGCCGAGCTCGAGGTCGCGCGCTGAAGGCACGCTGGGCCGAGCTCGAGGCCACGCCGAGGGCCGACACGACGCGAGCAAGGCACGGCGGGGCGAGCGGGCAAACATGCCAGGGCAAGCGAGCACGGGCGAGCGAGGACGCCGCGGACCACTGCGAGCGAGGCACGGACGGGGCGAGGACACGGTCGGGCGAGGCCGGGCGCGGGGGCGGGGCGACCGGGCCGGGGCGCGACGGGAGCGGCCAAGCCAGGGCACGGGGCAGCCGAGCCAGGGTCGGGGCGGGGCGGTTGGGCCGAGCGCGGGGGAGGGGCGGCGCGGGCGGCCGAGCCGGGGGCCGGGGCGGTTGAACCGGGGGGGCGGTTGAGCTCGCCGGGAGGCGGGCGGCCGAGCCGGGGCGGCGCGGGGCGGGGCGGTTGGGCCGAGCGCGGGGCTCGCGCGGGCGAGGGCGGGGCTCGAGCGGGCGGCCGAGGTGGCCGGGGCCGGACGGGGTCGAGGCCGGGGCGGCCGGGGTCGGGGCGCGGGCGACCGGAGTGGCCGGGGCCGGGCGGGGGCGAGGCCAGGGCGGCCGGGGTCGGGCGGGGTTGGCCGGGGTGGCCGGGGCCGGGCGGGGGCGAGGCCGGGGCGGCCGGGGTGGCCGGGGCCGGGGCCGAGCCGAGCTCGCCGGGCGGCCGAGCCGGGCGGCGCGGGGTGCGGGGGAGGGCGCCGGAGGGAGGAGGAGGGGGAGCCTCACCGGAGGGGGACGGCGCGGCGGCGGCGCCGGGGAGGGGTGGCGGCGGCGCTAGGGCAGGGGAGAGGCGGCGGCGGCGCTAGGGTTAGGGGGAGGGTGAGGGAGAGAGAGAGGGAGAGGGAGGGGATTTTTGGAAAAAGAAAAAAAAGAGAGGGGGAACGGTTGGGCCGACTGGGCCCAAAGGGGGGAAAGGGGGGCGCGCGGCTGGGCCGGCGCGGGGCCCACGCGGGAAGGGGGGGGGGAGGGGGGCGGCTGGGCCGCCAGCTGGGCCGACCGAAGGGGGGAAGAGAAAAGAAAAAAGAAAAGGCTTTTCTTTTTTTCTAATTTCTAATTTCCTCTAGATGAAAGCATTCAGATTTTTAATCAATCAAAAAGTATGCATGGTTCGGCATGGTGCATCACACAAAATAAAGTGTTTTAAGGTTTTGCTTTACACGAGGTCTAAAGCCAAAACCCGCTGTGACTTTGGAAAAGATCAAGGCTTAGCGAGAAGAAAAGGGAAAAAGGAAAGAGTAACGCTTGAATTTGGTGAGAGAAAAGAAGAAAAAATTCTACCCCCAAATTCAGGGCGTTACAAACCTATCCCCCTTAAAAGAATCTCGCCCTCGAGATTCAGGGTTGGCTAGCAAAGAGCTCTGGGTATTTAGCCATCAGATCATCTTCACGCTCCCAGGTTGTTTCTTCCTCTGAATGGTGATTCCACATGACTTTGCACATTCTGATGGTCTTCCTTCGGGTGACTCTGTCTGCAACCTCAATGATTTGCACTGGCTTCTCAACATAGGTCAAGTCCTCCTGGACTTCAAGACCTTCCACTGGCAAGTGCTCTTCTGGCACACGCAAGCACTTCTTCAACTGAGACACATGAAAGACATCATGCACTGCGGACAAATTCTCTGGCAGACTGAGCTGATAGGCCACTTCTCCATGCTTTGCGAGAATCTGGTACGGACCAATGTAGCGGGGTGCTAGCTTGCCTTTGACTCCGAATCTTCTGACTCCTCTGATCGGTGACACTTTCAGATAGACGAAGTCTCCGACTTCGAAACTCAGCTCTCTTCTTCTTGTGTCTGCATAGCTTCGCTGCCTTGATTGCGCTATCTTCAGGTTCTCTCGAACCATCTTGATGTTCTCTTCGGCTTCAAGCAAAATGTCTGGCCCGAACACTTGCTTTTCCCCAGGCTGATCCCATTGCAACGGAGTTCTACAACTCCTTCCATAGAGCGCTTGAAATGGTGACATCTTCAAACTGGCCTGGTAACTGTTGTTATAGGAGAACTCTACATAAGGCAATCGCTTGTCCCATCCGGACTGATCTTGCAGCGCACAGGCTCTCAACATGTCTTCAAGAATTTGATTGGTCCTTTCAGTCTGGCCATCTATCTGCGGATGATAAGCTGAACTGAAATTCAGATGTGTACCCAAGGCTTCATGCAACTGCTGCCAGAAATGAGAGGTGAACTGCGTTCCTCTGTCTGACACTATCTTCTTTGGCACACCATGTAGACAAACGATCCGAGACACATACAATTCTGCCAACACTGCACTGCTGTAGTTGGTCTTGACAGGTATGAAGTGGGCTGACTTGGTCAAACGGTCCACCACTACCCAAATGGAATCGTAGCCGGCTCGAGTGCGAGGCAATCCGACTATGAAATCCATACCGATTTCATCCCATTTCCACTGAGGAATTTGCAACGGTTGCAACAATCCAGCTGGTCTCTGGTGCTCTGCCTTAATCCGTCGACAACTATCACACATAGCCACATACTCTGCGATCTCCCTCTTCATTCCGTACCACCAGAATTTCTTCTTCAGATCCTGATACATCTTCTCACTACTAGGGTGAATCGAATAAGCAGTCTCATGAGCTTCCTTGAGAATCAACTCCCGAATGGATTGGACATTAGGAACGCACAATCGGTCTTTGAACCATATCACACCTTCTGCATCTTTTCGAAAATCTTTGCCTCTGCCATCTAGAATCAGTCGCCGAATCTCACTGATCTTTTCATCATTCTTCTGCGCTTCTTTGATTTCTCGCTCCAAGGTAGGTTCCAACTCAACTGTGACTCCTCGCGAATTGTTCAGAAACCCGAGACTCAACCTGTCAAACTCCTTGGCCAACTCGTAAGGCATCGGATGAGCGACCATCAGATTGACTTGACTCTTCCTGCTCAAAGCATCTGCCACTACGTTTGCTTTGCCTGGATGGTAATGAATCTCCAACTCATAGTCTTTGATCAACTCTAACCATCTTCGCTGCCTCATATTCAATTCTGACTGAGTGAATATGTACTTCAGACTCTTGTGGTCTGTGTAAACATCACATTTCTGTCCATACAGATAGTGCCTCCATGTCTTCAGTGCGTGAACCACTGCTGCCAACTCTAGGTCATGGATTGGGTAATTCTTCTCATGAACCTTCAGCTGTCGGGACGAGTAAGCCACAACTCTTCCCTCTTGCATCAATGCGCATCCCAAACCTGTGCAACAAGCATCACAGTACACAGAGAAGGGCTTGTGCACATCAGGCAAGACTAGGACAGGCGCTGTTGTCAACTTCTCTTTCAGCGCTTCAAAGGCCTCTTGACATTTCTGGGTCCACTTGAACTCAACCTTGTTGCCTAGCAACGCTGTCATTGGTTTTGCAATCTTCGAAAACCCTTCAATGAATCGCCGATAATATCCGGCCATTCCAATGAAACTTTTGATTCCTCGAGCATCCGTTGGCGCTTTCCAGTTCAGAATGTCTGCCACTTTCTACGGATCCACAGCCAATCCTTCTTTGTTGATTATGTGACCCAAGAACAGGACTTCATTGATCCAAAATTCACATTTTCTCAACTTTGCATACAACTGGTGCTCTCGCAATCTCTGCAATACCATCCTCAAATGATCTGCATGCTCTTCTTCGCTATGAGAATAAATCAGAATGTCATCAATGAATACCACCACAAACTTATCAAGATAATCCATGAATACACTGTTCATCAGATTCATAAAGAAGGTCGGTGCATTTGTCAAACCAAAAGACATCACTGTGAACTCATACAACCCATACTTGGTAATGAATGCCGTCTTCGGAATGTCCGAAGGTCAGATCCTGAGCTGATGATAACCTGACCTCAGATCAATCTTGGAGAACACACTGGCTCCTCTCAACTGGTCGAACAGATCTTCTATTCTAGGCAAAGGGTACTTGTTCTTGATCGTGACTTCATTCAAAGCTCGATAATCGATACACATCCTTTTGGTGCCATCTTTCTTCTCCACAAACAGGACAGGGGCGGCCCAAGGCGAAGTGCTTGGCCGGATGTAACCTTTCTCTGACAGCTCATCAATCTGTTCCTTAAGCTCAACCAATTCTGGTCCGGATATTCTGTAAGCTCTCTTAAAGATAGGGGCGGTTCCAGGAAGTAGCTCTATGGCAAACTCAACTTTCCGCTCTGGTGGCATACCCGGTAAATCCTTTAGAAACACATCTGGAAATTCAGACACAACCTTGATACTCTCAATTGGGTCTGCTTCACTGCTATCGACAGCCATCTGATAACAACTTCCTCTCTTCGGCTCAGGCGGGACTAACTCGGTCACCACTTCCTCTCCTAATGGGGACACCAACTTGATTGTCCTTTTATCACAACTGATAACTGCCTGATACTTATCTAGCCAATTCATCCCTAGGATGACATCTATTCCCTGAGTACCCATTACTATAAGGTTAGCGGGAAACGCTATCCCCCTTATTTCCACACTTACATTCAAACATATGCTATCAGCTCGAATTCTACCACCGGCTGAGTCAATTTGAATGGGAGTCGACATGGTAGTAATTGGAAGATTATGTGCTTCTACCCTTGATGCAGTAATGAAAGAATGTGTTGCTCCAGTATCAAATAACACTTCTGCAATATGGGAGTCGACTGGGAACATACCTACTATCATGCCGGGGGTCTCCTGAACTGCTTCAGCCTCCAAGTGGTTCAGTCTTCCATGATTGTAGCGCGGCTGAGGGCGGTTGCCTGCTCCAGGCTGAGACACATTCTGCTTTGCTGGGGCATTGGGGCCTGACTGATGCTGGGCTGCCTTCTTCGGGCATTGCATCACCCAATGGCCTTGCTCTCCACAGTGGAAACATGCTCTGTTTCCAACCTGAGCTGGTGCTGCCTGACTGTTCTGCTGGCTTGCTGGGGCAGGAAGACGAGGTGCCTGCTGATTCTGCCTCTGAAACTGACCTCCTGACTGATTGCTCTGACAGTTCTAATACTGGTGCTGAGGGTACTACCTTTGGAACTGTTGATGCTGCTGAGGTGGACGCTGGTTCTGCCTAAACTGCTGAGGTTGATTGCCTGAGAAATGGGGACGGCTGCTGCTTCCAGGCTGGGGTCCACTGATCTTGCGCTTACGATCCTCCATCTCCTTACGCTTTCTTTCTGTCACAATTGCTCTGTCAATCAGGTGCTGGAATGTCGGGAAGGTGTGATTCATCAGCTGATAGTGCAGAGGGTCAACCAAGCCTCTCAAGAAACGGTACTGTCGCTTGGCGTCGGTGTTGACATCTTCAGGAGCATAGCGGGACAACTGCAGAAACCTGTCTCGGTACTCACTAACAGATGATGACCCTTGCTTAAGGGCCAGAAACTCCTCCTTCTTCACTATCATCAGACCTGCAGGCACATGGTACTGACGAAAGGTACCTCTGAACTCTTCCCAAGTGATGGCGTCGGGGTTGGCATGGGTGGCGAGATAAGACTCCCACCATGATTGGGCTGCTCCTCTCAACAGACGGGGACCATACAGAACTTTCTCTCTGTCATCACACTGAGCGGTATGCAACTCCCGCTCCACAGTGCGCAGCCAATCTTCAGCATCCATGGGGTCAGAAGAGTGAGCAAACGTTGGTGGATGACCTTTCATGAATTCAGCACGCTTGTCCCTGGGCATCTGAGGCATCTGAGGCTGAGGTGGTGCTTGCTGCTATTGCTGCTGCTGCTGCTGAATGGCGGCCAGAGTCTGACCGATGGCTTGAACTGCTTGAGTCTGCATCAGAAACATCTGCTCGATGGACATCAGGGGCGAAGGCGGCAGGTGCTGCTGCTGAGGCAACTCATCCTGCTAAGCGGCTCGCTCCTGCTGAGCACGCCTTCCTCCTCTGCGCCTGTTCTCTGACATCTGCAGAATGCAACCACACATCAGAACTGATCTTGCAAATCTTACAGCATAAGAAAAGAGTATAGAATTCTTAAACAGCACTGAACAGATGAGCATCTTCACTGATCTCCAACACAGACCAACATAGCTTCTCAGATAAAGAGGAAAGTGGAATAAAAGTTTCCCAACTATATAACTAACTCTATTAACATAATATGTAAACCAAAATGAAGGGGGTACCCACACTCTGGTGACAGTCATTACAAAGATTCAAACCAAACATAGTTCATCATGACAAACATAGATGCACAGGATATAGCAAACTACCCTGTCTAACTAAGATAACTAAAAGCGAGACTAACGCTAAGACTGTAGCTTCTACGTATATATTGTGTATTAATTACAAGATCCAACTCTAACGATCTATGGTTCTAGATTTATCTTGGTCTTGCTGTCGGGATTGCCATAAGACTGGAGTCCACGCCGAGGTGAGCGGTACGGGTGCTGAGTCCCAACGGGGGCGGGGGAACCATCATCCAAGTGACGACGTTCCGCGCGCTCAGCCCGCAGCAGGGCGATCTCAGCATGAGCCCTACTCAGCTCGTCTAGTGCATGGTCCAGCTCCGTGTTTAGCACGGCGGCTAGGTTGACTGTGCTGCTCAACCTAGGATTGTCCTCACCAGCAGGTGAAACAATCATGCCTCCTGTGCTGCCAGATGGACGGCGGGGGTAATACTTCAGGTCGAGACCGTCAGCTACCCCACCGAGAACCGAGCAGTAGTGCGAAAGCGCACGCCGTGCAGCATCCTGCATGGCTGCCTCAGCTGAGTCCCGCTCAGAGATAGAATAGTGCTCTGAGCAAGCCTCTGCACCCTGGAGACTGTTCTCCGGACGGCGCACCAAACAGGTCGCCTCCCAGCGGTCCGGGTAGACCCCGCAACTATGCTGGTAGACCACACAGCGATACTCGATGGACCAAGTACGCCGGTCAAGTGCCCGACGTAGCAGGGTGTCGAGCGCATCATGGAAGTGACACCCGCAAGCAGCGTCGCGAGTGATGGGTCGAGCAACCCATCCTTCCGGCTCATGGTCAGCAGGGAAGTCGGTGTCGTGGCTCGAGCTGTCGTCGCCATCTCCGTCGTCTGGGTCTCCTCCAGCAGCTACTCCAGAGGCTGGGGCGCCCAGTGGTGGTGCAGGGGGCGCCTCCAGGGGAAGCACAGGAGAGCAGCTCCTCACAGACTCTATCTCCTGCTGGAGCAGGAAGGAAGAGCCCTGCTGCTCCTGTCGTCGACGTTCCTGCTCCTCATGCAGGCGGTGGTGCAGTCTCTCCAAGTGGCTGGACTGTCCGGCCACGGGACGGCGAAGCGGACGCTCAGCACGGCGGGAGGGTAAGAAGGGGATGACGGACTTTCGTGCAGTGTGTCTAAGTCGAGCCATCTACAAAAGACACCGCAAGCAAAAGAGTGAGAACAGAATTAATATGACCAGCAAATAATGAACCATAAATAAATGAAGGATTAGAATAAAACAAAATTTTCAGCAAGGTATAATATATAGTAGAACATAGGTTTGGTCAGTATGACCAACTTTTGAAGGGGTACCAAAGTCAAGGCAGGGACAGAGGTCTATAATCCTTAGAATGACCATTCTACTCTAGGTTAGCGGTCCTACAGTCAGCACGAAAGTCCGTCATCCCCTGTCCTATTTGTGGAGAAGAAAGATGGCACCAAAAGGATGTGTATCGATTATCGAGCTTTGAATGAAGTCACGATCGAGAACAAGTACCCTTTGCCCAGAATAGAAGATCTGTTCGACCAGTTGAGAGGAGCCAGTGTGTTCTCCAAGATTGATCTGAGGTTAGGTTATCATCAGCTCAGGATCCGACCTTCGGACATTCCGAAGACGGCATTCATTACCAAGTATGGGTTGTATGAGTTCACAGTGATGTCTTTTGGTTTGACAAATGCATCGGCCTTCTTTATGAATCTGATGAACAGTGTATTCATGGATTATCTTGATAAGTTTGTGGTGGTATTCATTGATGACATTCTGATTTATTCTCATAGCGAAGAAGAGCATGCAGATCATTTGAGGATGGTATTGCAGAGATTGCGAGAGCACCAGTTGTATGCAAAGTTGAGCAAATGTGAATTTTGGATCAATGAAGTCCTGTTCTTGGGTCACATAATCAAAAAAGAAGGATTGGCTGTGGATTCGAAGAAAGTGGCAGACATTCTGAACTGGAAAGCGCCAACGGATGCTCGAGGAATCAAAAGTTTCATTGGAATGGCCGGATATTATCGGCGATTCATTGAAGGGTTTTCAAAGATTGCGAAACCAATGACAGCGTTGCTAGGCAACAAGGTTGAGTTCAAGTGGACCCAGAAATGTCAAGAGGCCTTTGAAGCGCTGAAAGAGAAGTTGACAACAGTGCCTATCCTAGTCTTGCCTGATGTGCACAAGCCCTTCTCTGTGTACTGTGATGCTTGTTACACAGGTTTGGGATGTGTATTGATGCAAGAGGGAAGAGTTGTGGCTTACTCGTCCCGACAGCTGAAGGTTCATGAGAAGAATTACCCAATCCATGATCTAGAGTTGGCAGCAGTGGTTCACGCACTGAAGACATGGAGGCACTATCTGTATGGACAGAAATGTGAGGTTTACACAGACCACAAGAGTCTGAAGTACATATTCACTCAGTCAGAATTGAATATGAGGCAGCGAAGATGGTTAGAGTTGATCAAAGACTATGAGTTGGAGATTCATTACCATCCAGGCAAAGCAAACATAGTGGCAGATGCTTTGAGCAGGAAGAGTCAAGTCAATCTGATGGTCGCTCATCCGATGCCTTACGAGTTGGCCAAGGAGTTTGACAGGTTGAGTCTCGGGTTTCTGAACCATTCGCGAGGAGTCACAGTTGAGTTGGAACCTACCTTGGAGCGAGAAATCAAAGAAGCGCAGAAGAATGATGAAAAGATCAGTGAGATTCGGTGACTGATTCTAGATGGCAGGGGCAAAGATTTTCGTAAAGATGCAGAAGGTGTGATATGGTTCAAAGACCGCTTGTGCGTTCCCAATGTCCAATCCATTCGGGAGTTGATTCTTAAGGAAGCTCATGAGACAGCCTATTCGATTCACCCTGGCAGTGAGAAGATGTATCAGGATCTGAAGAAGAAATTTTGGTGGTACAGAATGAAGAGGGAAATCGCAGAGCATGTGGCTATGTGCGATAGTTGTCGAAGAATTAAGGCAGAGCACCAGAGACCAGCTGGATTGTTGCAACCGTTGCAAATTCCTCAGTGGAAATGGGATGAAATCGGTATGGATTTCATAGTCGGATTGCCTCGCACTCGAGCCGGCTACGATTCCATTTGGGTAGTGGTGGACCGTTTGACGAAGTCAGCCCACTTCATACCTGTCAAGACCAACTACAGCAGTGCAGTGTTGGCAGAATTGTATATGTCTCGGATCGTTTGTCTTCATGGTGTGCCAAAGAAGATAGTGTCAGACAGAGGAACGCAGTTCACCTCTCATTTCTGGCAGCAGTTGCATGAAGCCTTGGGCACACATCTGAATTTCAGTTCAGCTTATCACCCGCAGACAGATGGTCAGACCGAAAGAACCAATCAAATTCTTGAAGATATGTTGAGAGCCTGTGCGCTGCAAGATCAGTCCGGATGGGATAAGCGATTGCCTTATGCAGAGTTTTCCTATAACAACAGTTACTAGGCCAGTTTGAAGATGTCACCATTTCAAGCGCTCTATGGAAGGAGTTGTAGAACTCCATTGCAATGGGATCAGCCTGGGGAAAAGCAAGTGTTCGGGCCAGACATTTTGCTTGAAGCCGAAGAGAACATCAAGATGGTCCGAGAAAATCTGAAGATAGCGCAATCGAGGCAGCGAAGCTATGCAGATACAAGAAGAAGAGAGCTGAGTTTCGAACTCGGAGACTTTGTCTATCTAAAAGTGTCACCGATCAGAGGAGTCAGAAGATTCGGAGTCAAAGGCAAGCTAGCACCCCGCTACATTGGTCCGTACCAAATTCTCTCAAGGCGTGGAGAAGTGGCCTATCAGCTCAGTCTGCCAGAGAATTTGTCCGCAGTGCATGATGTCTTTCATGTGTCTCAGTTGAAGAAGTGCTTGCGTGTGCCAGAAGAGCAGTTGCCAGTGGAAGGTCTTGAAGTCCAGGAGGACTTGACCTACGTTGAGAAGCCAGTGCAAATCCTTGAGGTTGCAGACAGAGTCACCCGAAGGAAGACCATCAGAATGTGCAAAGTCAGGTGGAATCACCATTCAGAGGAAGAAGCAACCTGGGAGCGTGAAGATGATCTGATGGCTAAATACCCAGAGCTCTTTGCTAGCCAACCCTGAATCTCGAGGGCGAGATTCTTTTAAGGGGGATAGGTTTGTAACGCCCTGAATTTGGGGGTAGAATTTTTTTTTCTTTTCTCTCACCAAATTCAGGCGTTACTCTTTCCTTTTTCCCTTTTCTTCTCGCTAAGCCTTGATCTTTTCCAAAGTCACAGCGGGTTTTGGCTTTAGACCTCGTGTAAAGCAAAACCTTAAAACACTTTATTTTGTGTGATGCACCAAGCCGAACCATGCATACTTTTTGATTGATTAAAAATGTGAATGCTTTCATCTAGAGGAAATTAGAAATTAGAAAAAAAAAGAAAAGCCTTTTCTTTTTTCTTTTCTCTTCCCCCCCTTCTCCCCTTTCGGCCTAACCGCCTCCCCCCCTTCTGCCGGCCCAGCTGGCGGCCCAGCCGCCCCCCTCCCCCCCTTCCCGCGTGGGCCCCGCGCCGGCCCAGCCGCGCGCCCCCTTTCCCCCCTTTGGGCCCAGTCGACCCAACCGTTCCCCCCCTCTCTTTTTTTTCTTTTTCCAAAAATCCCCTCCCTCTCCCTCTCTCCCTCACCCTCACCCTAACCCTAGCACCGCCGCCGCCTCTCCCCTGCCCTAGCGCCGCCGCCACCCCTCCCCGGCGCCGCCGCCGCGCCGTCCCCCTCCGGTGAGGCTCCCCCCTCCTCCTCCCTCCTCTCCTCCCTCTCCCTCCTCCCACTCCTCCCTCCGGTGCCCTCCCCCGCACCCCGCGCCGCCCGGCTCGGCCGCCCGGCGAGCTTGGCTCGGCCCCGGCCCCGGCCGCCTCGGCCTCGCCCGCGCCCGGCCGGCTCCGCGCCCGGCCACCCCGGCCTCGCCCCCGCCCGGCCCCGGCCACCTCGGCCGCCCGTGCGAGCCCCGCCCTCGCCCGCGCGAGCCCCGCGCTCGGCCCAACCGCCCCGCCCCACGCCGCCTCGGCTCGGCCGCCCACGCCGCCCCTCCCCCACGCTCGGCCCAACCCCCCCGGTTCAACCGCCCCCCCCGGTTCAACCGCCCCGGCCCCCGGCTCGGCCGCCCACGCCGCCCCTCCCCCACGCTCGGCCCAACCGCCCCGCCTCGACCCCGGCTCGGCCGCCCCGTGCCCCGGCTCGGCCGCTCCCGTCGCGCCCCGGCCCGGTCGCCCCGCCCCCGCGCCCGGCCTCGCCCGACCGTGTCCTCGCCCCGTCCGTGCCTCGCTCGCAGTGGTCCGCGGCGTCCTCGCTCGCCCGTGCTCGCTTGCCCTGGCATGTTTGCACGCTCGCCCCGCCGTGCCTTGCTCGCGTCGTGTCGGCCCTCGGCGTGGCCTCGAGCTCGGCCCAGCGCACGGCCCCGACGTGTGCGCGACTCGTTCGCGGCACGTTAAGTGTAGCTTTGCACGTGCGCTTGTTCGCGCAGCGTTCTGGCGTAGCTCGTCGTGCTCGCGACGCGACGCATAGCGCCCTGTCGCGCTCGCGACACGATCGTCTACCCCCTAGCCCCGTCTACCCCCCCCCCCTCGTATCCTATATGCGCTAATCACGTTGTTTATATTAATAAGATAGGAGTCTCAATTTGGAAATTTGTTACGTTAGTTAATTTGTATAGCTAATCGTCTATCTTATTCAATGTTAATCTACTAAAAGTGGTCACGTTTACATTAGTGCATGTAGCTAATTCTTTTGTTAGAACCAATTGGAACTAGAACATGTGACGTCTAGTTATTCACCAACCCGTAGTGCATCTCGGGCATAAGCTTTAACTCTCGCGAGACCTTTTCTCATTTCTTTCTAACCATGGTAAACTCATTATTGTATGTGATATTTTATGCATGTTTAATCTACTTGTTCTCTTGTATGGTGTATTGTTGGTTTCCTAATTTCAATGGATGGATGTATGTATGCTTGCAATCGCTTAGAGAACGATCTGGTTGGAGAGCCCGAAGAACTCGCAGGAGAAGCCCCTGAGCAGCAGTCGGTTGGTGGAGGCAAGTGTCCTTTGACCTATCTCTGTCCTATTCATTCTTTAATTCACCTCCCGCATTACACATTTATACTTAAGGATTGACTAGCTTTTGTTATCCATGTCCTTGTTTACCTATTTGGGTCGGATTATTATTATTTAGCTCTATGCTATTGCTCAAACTCTAATCAATGAACATGATGAGATTATATATGATACACTGTTTTCCCTTCTCTTATTATGATGTTGTACTTGTGGTCTTCAAGGGGGCTCGAGCGGTTTCTCGAGTGCCTCTCCGTAAGGAACTGTTCTATGGATGACCGCCCGGGAAAACAGTGCAACCATGAGGGTGGAGTGGGACGCCCTTAGCTGAATAATTAGAGGAACCGGGGTGTAGTTCGCTTAGCCGTTGTGCCGTCAATGGGGCTCGGTGTATGCGGCTCGCTCTGCCAAGGTTGATTTGTCCCTTGGGGAGAAGTGCGGTACATTTAGGAAACCTAACGGGCGGCTACAGCCCCAGGGAATCTTTGTAAAGGCTACATAGTGATGCCCTGCTAGACCACCTAGGTAGTGGTCAATGGGGAGTAGCTCTCTCCGGGCAGAAAGGGGATCACGGCTTATGGGTAAAGTGCACAACCTCTGCAGAGTGTTTGAAAACTGATATATCAGCCATGCTCGCGGTTATGAGCAGCCAAGGGAGCTCCAATGATTAGTGGTACTTGATCAGAGACATTTTGGTTTACAGATGGCAATGAGACTGATGGTTTTGGTTATGTCTATGGTGCTGGTAAGTGGTATTCTTTCCGTTTGGAAAGGGTACATCGGGCTAATAACTTGGGTTAATGTTAAAACCTGGCTTTCTACTAGTAAATAATAATCTGACCAACTAAAAGCAACTGCTTGACTTACCCCCACATAAAGCTAGTCCACTACAGCCAAACAGGATGCTTGCTGAGTATGTTGATGTGTACTCACCCTTGCTCTACACACCAAACCCCCTCCCCCCAGGTTGTCAGCATTACAACCACTGCTCAAGAGAAGATGAAGCTGTGGAAGGAGACTTCCAGGAGTTCCAAGACTACGACGAGTTCTAGGTGTGGGTTAGCGGCAACCCCCAGTTGGCTGCTTGTGAAGGCCGCGGTTATCTACGTTTCGTTTTCGCACTTTGATTTATTGTAAGGACTATATGGACGTCTCAGACGTATGATGTAATCGACTATTATTTCCCTTTTAATACTATTTTGAGCACTGTGTGATGATGTCCATGTTATGTAACTGCTGTGTACGTGAATAACTGATCCTGGCACGTACATGGTTCGCACGTGCCAGGATCAGTTATTCACGTACACAGCAGTTACATAACATGGACATCATCACACAGTGCTCAAAATAGTATTAAAAGGGAAATAATAGTCGATTACATCATACGTCTGAGACGTCCATATAGTCCTTACAATAAATCAAAGTGCGAAAACGAAACGTAGATAACTGCGGCCTTCACAGGCAGCCAACTGGGGGTTGCCGCTAACCCACACCTAGAACTCGTCGTAGTCTTGGAACTCCTGGAAGTCTCCTTCCATAGCTTCATCTTCTCCTGAGCAGTGGTTGTAATGCTGACAACCTGGGGGGAGGGGGTTTGGTGTGTAGAGCAAGGGTGAGTACACATCAACATACTCAGCAAGCATCCTGTTTGGCTGTAGTGGACTAGCTTTATGTGGGGGGTAAGTCAAGCAGTTGCTTTTAATTGGTCAGATTATTATTTACTAATAGGAAGCCAGGTTTTAGCATTAACCCAAGTTATTAGCCCGATGTACCCTTTCCAAACGGAAAGAATACCACTTACCAGCACCATAGACATAACCAAAACCATCGATCTCATAGCCACCTGTAAACCAAAATGTCTCTGATCAAGTACCACTAATCATTGGAGCTCCCTTGGCCGCTCATAACCGCGAGCACAGCTGATATATCAGTTTTCAAACACTCTGCAGAGGTTGTGCACTTTACCCACAAGCCGTGATCCCCTTTCTGCCCGGAGAGAGCTACTCCACATTGACCACTACCTAGGTGGTCCAGCAGGGCATCACTATGTAGCCTTTACAAAGATTCCCCGGGGCTGTAGCCGCCCGTTAGGTTTCCTAAATGTACCGCACTCCTCCCCAAGGGACAAATCAACCTTGGCAGAGCGAGCCGCATACACCGAGCCCCATTGACGGCACAACGGCTAAGCGAACTACACCCCGGTTCCTCTAATTATTCAGCTAAGGGCATCCCACTCCACCCTCATGGTTGCACTGTTTTCCCGGGAGGTCATCCATAGAACAGGTCCTTACGGAGAGGCACTCGAGAAACCGCTCGAGCCCCCTTGAAGACCACAAGTACAACATCATAATAAGAGAAGGGAAAACAGCGTATCATATATAATCTCATCATGTTCATTGATTAGAGTTTGAGCAATAGCATAGAGCTAAATAATAATAATCCGACCCAAATAGGTAAACAAGGACATGGATAACAAAAGCTAGTCAATCCTTAAGTATAAATGTGTAATGCGGGAGGTGAATTAAAGAATGAATAGGACAGAGATAGGTCAAAGGACACTTGCCTCCACCAACCGACTGCTGCTCAGGGGCTTCTCCTGCGAGTTCTTCGGGCTCTCCAACCGGATCGTTCTCTAAGCGATTGAAAGCATACATACATCCATCCATTGAAATTAGGAAACCAACAATACACCATACAAGAGAACAAGTAGATTAAACATGCATAAAATATCACATACAATAAGGAGTTTATCATGGTTAGAAAGAAATGAGAAAAGGTCTCGCGAGAGTAAAAGCTTATGCCCGAGACGCACTACGGGTTGGTGAGTAACTAGACGTCACGTGTTCTAGTTCCAATTGGTTCTAACAAAAGAATTAGCTACATGCACTAATGTAAACGTGACCACTTTTAGTAGATTAACATTGAATAAGATAGACGATTAGCTATACAAATTAACTAACGTAACCAATTTCCAAATTGAGACTCCTATCTTATTAATATAAACAACGTGATTAGCGCATATAGGATACGGGGGGGGGGGGGGGGTAGACGGGGCTAGGGGGTAGACGATCGTGTCGCGAGCGCGACAGGGCGCTATGCGTCGCGTCGCGAGCACGACGAGCTACGCCAGAACGCTGCGCGAACACGCGCACGCGCAAAGCTACACTTAACGTGCCACGAACGAGTCGCGCACGCGTCGGGGCCGTGCGCTGGCCGAGCTCGAGGCCGCGCGCCGAAGGCACGCTGGGCCGAGCTCGAGGCCACGCCGAGGGCCGACACGACGCGAGCAAGGCACGGCGGGGCGAGCGGGCAAACATGCTAGGGCAAGCGAGCACGGGCGAGCGAGGACGCCGCTGACCACTGCGAGCGAGGCACGGGCGGGGCGAGGACACGGTCGGGCGAGGCCGGGCGCGGGGGCGGGGCGACCGGGCCGGGGCGCGACGGGAGCGGCCGAGCCGGGGCACGGGGCGGCCGAGCGCGGGGGAGGGGCGGCGCGGGCGGCCGAGCCGGGGGCCGGGGCGGTTGAACTGGGGGGGCGGCCGAGCTCGCCGGGAGGCGTGCGGCCGAGCCGGGGCGGCGCGGGGCGGGGCGGTTGGGCCGAGCGCGGGGCTCGCGCGGGCGAGGGCGGGGCTCGCGCGGGCGGCCGAGGTGGCCGGGGCCGGGCGGGGTCGAGGCCGGGGCGGCCGGGGTCGGGGCGCGGGCAGCCGGGGTGGTCGGGGCCGGGCGGGGGCGAGGCCGGGGCGGCCGGGGTCGGGGCGCGGGCGAGGCCGGGGCGGCCGGGGCCGGGGCTGAGCTCGCCGGGCGGCCGAGCCGGGCGGCGCGGGGTGCGGGGGAGGGCGCCGGAGGGAGGAGAGGGAGGAGGGAGAGGGAGGAGAGGAGGGAGGAGGAGGGGGAGCCTCACCGGAGGGGGACGGCGCGGCGGCGACGCCGGGGAGGGGTGGCGGCGGCGCTAGGGCAGGGGTGAGGCAGCGGCGGCGCTAGGGTTAGGGTGAGGGTGAGGGAGAGAGAGAGAGGGAGAGGGAGGGGATTTTTGGAAAAAGAAAAAAAAGAGAGGGGGGGAACGGTTGGGCCGACTGGGCCCAAAGGGGGGAAAGGGGGCGCGCGGCTGGGCCGGCGCGGGGCCCACACGGGAAGGGTGGGGAGGGGGCGGATGGGCCGCTAGCTGGGCCGGCCGAAGGGGGGGGAGGCGGTTAGGCCGAAAGGGGAGAAGGGGGGGAGAGAAAAGAAAAAAGAAAAGGCTTTTCTTTTTTCTAATTTCTAATTTCCTCTAGATGAAAGCATTCACATTTTTAATCAATCAAAAAGTATGCATGGTTCGGCATGGTGCATCACACAAAATAAAGTGTTTTAAGGTTTTGCTTTACACGAGGTCTAAAGCCAAAACCCGCTGTGACTTTGGAAAAGATCAAGGCTTAGCGAGAAGAAAAGGGAAAAAGGAAAGAGTAACGCCTGAATTTGGTGAGAGAAAAGAAGAAAAAATTCTACCCCCAAATTCAGGGCGTTACAAACCTATCCCCTTTAAAAGAATCTCGCTCTCGAGATTCAGGGTTGGCTAGCAAAGAGCTCTGGGTATTTAGCCATCAGATCATCTTCACGCTCCCAGGTTGCTTCTTCCTCTGAATGGTGATTCCACCTGACTTTGCACATTCTGATGGTCTTCCTTCGGGTGACTCTGTCTGCAACCTCAAGGATTTGCACTGGCTTCTCAACGTAGGTCAAGTCCTCCTGGACTTCAAGACCTTCCACTGGCAACTGCTCTTCTGGCACACGCAAGCACTTCTTCAACTGAGACACATGAAAGACATCATGCACTGCGGACAAATTCTCTGGCAGACTGAGCTGATAGGCCACTTCTCCACGCCTTGAGAGAATTTGGTACAGACTAATGTAGCGGGGTGCTAGCTTGCCTTTGACTCCGAATCCTCTGACTCCTCTGATCGGTGACACTTTCAAATAGACAAAGTCTCCGACTTCGAAACTCAGCTCTCTTCTTCTTGTATCTGCATAGCTTCGCTGCCTCAATTGCGCTATCTTCAGATTTTCTCGGACCATCTTGATGTTCTCTTCGGCTTCAAGCAAAATGTCTGGCCCGAACACTTGCTTTTCCCCAGGCTGATCCCATTGCAACGGAGTTCTACAACTCCTTCCATAGAGCGCTTGAAATGGTGACATCTTCAAACTGGCCTGGTAACTGTTGTTATAGGAAAACTCTGCATAAGGCAATCGCTTATCCCATCCGGACTGATCTTGCAGCGCACAGGCTCTCAACATATCTTCAAGAATTTGATTGGTCCTTTTATCACAACTGATAACTGTCTGATACTTATCTAGCCAATTCATTCCTAGGATGACATCTATTCCCTGAGTGCCCATTACTATAAGGTTAGCGGGAAGCGCTATCCCCCTTATTTCCACACTTACATTCAAACATATGCTATCAGCTCGAATTCTACCACCGGCTGAGTCAATTTGAATGGGAGTCGACATGGTAGTAATTGGAAGATTATGTGCTTCTACCCATGATGCAGTAATGAAAGAATGTGTTGCTCCAGTATCAAATAACACTTCTGCAATATGGGAGTCGACTGGGAACATACCTATTATCATGCCGGGGGTCTCCTGAACTGCTTCAGCCTCCAAGTGGTTCAGTCTTCCATGATTGTAGCGCGGCTGAGGGCGGTTGCCTGCTCCAGGCTGAGACACATTCTGCTTTGCTGGGGCATTGGGGCCTGACTGCTGCTGGGCTGCCTTCTTCGGGCATTGCATCACCCAATGGCCTTACTCTCCACAGTGGAAACATGCTCTGTTTCCAACCTGAGCTGGTGCTGCCTGACTGTTCTGCTGGGTTGCTGGGGCAGGAAGACGAGGTGCCTACTGATTCTGCCTCTGAAACTGACCTCCTAACTGATTGCTCTGACGGTTCTGATACTGGTGCTGAGGGTACTGCCTTTGGAACTGTTGATGCGGCTGAGGTGGACGTTGGTTCTGCCTAAACTGCTGAGGTTGATTGCCTGAGAAACGGGGACGGCTGCTGCTTCCAGCCTGGGTCCACTGATCTTGCGCTTACGATCCTCCATCTCCTTACGCTTTCTTTCTGTCATAATTGCTCTGTCAATCAGGTGCTGGAATGTCTGGAAGGTGTGATTCATCAGCTGATAGTGCAGAGGGTCAACCAAGCCTCTCAAGAAACGGTACTGTCGCTTGGCGTCGGTGTTGACATCTTCAGGAGCATAGCGGGACAACTGCAGAAACCTGTTTCGGTACTCACTGACAGATGATGACCCTTGATTAAGGGCCAGAAACTCCTCCTTCTTCACTGTCATCAGACCTGCAGGCACATGGTACTGACGAAAGCTACCTCTGAACTCTTCCCAAGTGATGGCATCGGGGTTGGCATGGTTGGCGAGATAAGACTCCCACCATGACTGAGCTGCTCCTCTCAACAGGCGGGGACCGTACAGAACTTTCTCCCTATCATCACACTGAGCGGTATGCAACTCCAGCTCCACAGTGCGCAGCCAATCTTCAGCATCCATGGGGTCAGAAGAGTGAGCAAACGTTGGTGGATGACCTCTCATGAATTCAGCACGCTTGTCCCTGGGCATCTGAGGCATCTGAGGCTGAGGTGGTGCTTGCTGCTGTTGTTGTTGCTGCTGCTGCTGAATGGCGGCCAGAGTCTTACTGATGGCTTGAACTGCTTGAGTCTGCATCAGAAACATCTGCTCGATCGACATCGGGGGCGGGGGCGGCAGGTGCTGCTGCTGAGGCACCTCATCCTGCTGAGCGGCTCGCTCTTGCTGAGCACGCCTTCCTCCTCTGCGCCTGTTTTCTGACATCTGCAGAATGCAACCACACATCAGAACTGATCTTACAAATCTTGCAGCATAAGAAAAGAGTATAGAATTCTTCAACAGCACTGAACAGATGAGCATCTTCACTGATCTCCAACACAGACCAACACAGCTTCTCAGATAAAGAGGAAAGTGGAATAAAAGTTTCCCAACTATATAACTAACTCTATTAACATAATATGTAAACCAAAATGCAGGGGGTACCCACACTCTGGTGACAGTCATTACAAAGATCCAAACCAAACATAGTTCATCATGACAAACATAGATGCACAGGATATAGCAAACTACCCTGTCTAACTAAGACTAACTAAAAGCGAGACTAACACTAAGACTATAGCTTCTACGTATATATTGTGTATTAATTACAAGATCCAACTCTAACGATCTATGGTTCTAGATTTATCTTGGTCTTGCAGTCGGGATTGCCATAAGACTGGTGTCCACGCCGAGGTGAGCGGTACGGGTGCTGAGTCCCGACGGGAGCGGGGGAACCATCATCCAGGTGACGACGTTCCGCGCGCTCAGCCCGCAGCAGGGCGATCTCAGCACGAGCCCTACTCAGCTCGTCTAGTGCATGGTCCAGCTCCGTGTTTAGCACGGCGGCTAGGTTGACTGTGCTGCTCAGCCTAGGATTGTCCTCACCAGCAGGTGAAACAATCACGCCTCCTGTGCTGCCAGATGGACGGCGGGGTAATACTTCAGGTCGAGACCGTCAGCTACCCCACCGAGAACCGAGCAGTAGTGCGAAAGCGCACGCCGTGCAGCATCCTGCATGGCTGCCTCAGCTGAGTCCCGCTCAGAGATAGAATAGTGCTCTGAGCAAGCCTCTGCACCCTGGAGACTGTTCTCCAGACGGCGCACCAAGCAGGTCGCCTCCCAGCGGTCCGGGTAAACCCCGCGACTATGCTGGTAGACCACACAGCGATACTCGATGGACCAAGTACGTCGGTCAAGTGCCCGACGTAGCAGGGTGTCGAGCGCATCATGGAAGTGACACCCGCGAGCAGCATCGCGAGTGATGGGTCGAGCAACCCATCCTTCCGGCTCATGGTCAGCAGGGAAGTCGGTGTCGTGGCTTGAGCTGTCGTCGCCATCTCCGTCGTCTGGGTCTCCTCCAGCAGCTACTCCAGAGGCTGGGGCGCCCAGTGGTGCTGCAGGGGGCGCCTCCAGGGGAAGCACAGGAGAGCAGCTCCTCACAGACTCTATCTCCTGCTAGAGCGGGAAGGAAGAGCCCTGCTGCTCCAGTCGTCGATGTTCCTGCTCCGCATGCAGGCGGTGGTGCAGTCTCTCCAAGTGGCTGGACTGTCCGGCCACGGGACGGCGAAGCGGACGCTCAGCAAGGCGGGAGGGTAAGAAGGGGATGACGGACTTTCGTGCAGTGTGTCTAAGTTGAGCCATCTACAAAAGACACCGCAAGCAAAAGAGTGAGAACAGAATTAATATGACCAGCAAATAATGAACCATAAATAAATGAAGGATTAGAATAAAACAAAATTTTCAGCAAGGTATAATATATAGTAGAACATAGGTTTGGTCAGTATGACCAACTTTTGAAGGGGTACCAAAGTCAAGGCAGGGACAGAGGTCTATAATCCTTAGAACAACCATTCTACTCTAGGTTAGCGGTCCTACAGTCAGCACGGCTTTGATACCAGCTTATGTCACACCCGGTTTTAGAAGGCAAACCGAATGCGAACCATGTACGTGCCAGGATCAGTTATTCACGTACACAGCAGTTACATAACATGGACATCATCACACAGTGCTCAAAATAGTATTAAAAGGGAAATAATAGTCGATTACATCATACGTCTGAGACGTCCATATAGTCCTTACAATAAATCAATGTGCGAAAACGAAACGTAGATAACCGCGGCCTTCACAGGCAGCCAACTGGGGGTTGCCGCTAACCCACACCTAGAACTCGTCGTAGTCTTGGAACTCCTGGAAGTCTCCTTCCACAGCTTCATCTTCTCCTGAGCAGTGGTTGTAATGCTGGCAACCTAGGAGGAGGGGGTTTGGTGTGTAGAGCAAGGGTGAGTACACATCAACATACTCAGCAAGCATCCTGTTTGGTTGTAGTGGACTAGCTTTATGTGGGGGGGTAAGTCAACCAGTTGCTTTTAATTGGTCAGATTATTATTTACTAATAGGAAGCCAGGTTTTAGCATTAACCCAAGTTATTAGCTCGATGTACCCTTTCCAAACGGAAAGAATACCACTTACCAGCACCATAGACATAACCAAAACCATCGATCTCATAGCCACCTGTAAACCAAAATGTCTCTGATCAAGTACCACTAATCATTGGAGCTCCCTTGGCCGCTCATAACCGCGAGCACGGCTGATATATCAGTTTTCAAACACTCTGCAGAGGTTGTGCACTTTACCCACAAGCCGTGATCCCCTTTCTGCCCGGAGAGAGCTACTCCCCATTGACCACTACCTAGGTGGTCCAGCAGGGCATCACTATGTAGCCTTTACAAAGATTCCCCAGGGCTGTAGCCGCCCGTTAGGTTTCCTAAATGTACTGCACTCCTCCCCAAGGGACAAATCAACCTTGGCAGAGCGAGCCGCATACACCGAGCCCCATTGACGGCACAACGGCTAAGCGAACTACACCCCGGTTCCTCTAATTATTCAGCTAAGGGCGTCCCACTCCACCCTCATGGTTGCACTGTTTTCCCGGGCGGTCATCCATAGAACAGGTCCTTACGGAGAGGCACTCGAGAAACCGCTCGAGCCCCCTTGAAGACCACAAGTACAACATCATAATAAGAGAAGGGAAAACAGCGTATCATATATAATCTCATCATGTTCATTGATTAGAGTTTGAGCAATGGCATAGAGCTAAATAATAATAATCCGACCCAAATAGGTAAACAAGGACATGGATAACAAAAGCTAGTCAATCCTTAAGTATAAATGTGTAATGCGGGAGGTGAATTAAAGAATGATTAGGACAGAGATAGGTCAAAGGACACTTGCCTCCACCAACCGACTGCTGCTCAAGGGCTTCTCCTGCGAGTTCTTCGGGCTCTCCAACCGGATCGTTCTCTAAGCGATTGCAAGCATACATACATCCATCCATTGAAATTAGGAAACCAACAATACACCATACAAGAGAACAAGTAGATTAAACATGCATAAAATATCACATACAATAATGAGTTTACCATGGTTAGAAAGAAATGAGAAAAGGTCTCGCGAGAGTTAAAGCTTATGCCCGAGACGCACTACGGGTTGGTGAATAACTAGACGTCACGTGTTCTAGTTCCAATTGGTTCTAACAAAAGAATTAGCTACATGCACTAATGTAAACGTGACCACTCTTAGTAGATTAACATTGAATGAGATAGACGATTAGCTATACAAATTAACTAACATAACCAATTTCCAAATTGAGACTCCTATCTTATTAATATAAACAATGTGATTAGCGCATATAGGATACGGGGGGGTAGACGGGGCTAGGGGGTAGACGATCGTGTCGCGAGCGCGACAGGGCGCTATGCGTCGCGTCGCGAGCACGACGAGCTACGCCAGAACGCTGTGCGAACACGCGCACGCGCAAAGCTACACTTAACGTGTCGTGAACGAGTCGTGCACGCATCGGGGCCGTGCGCTGGCCGAGCTCGAGGCCACGCCGAGGGCCGACACGACGCGAGCAAGGCACGGCGGGGCGAGGACACGGTCGGGCGAGGCCGGGCGCGGGGGCGGGGCGACTGGGTCGGGGCGCGACGGGAGCGGCCGAGCCGGGGCACGGGGCGGCCGAGCCGGGGTCGGGGCGGGGCGGTTGGGCCGAGCGCGGGGGAGGGGCGGCGCCGGCGGCCGAGATTGGGGCCGGGGCAGTTGAACCGGGGGGCGGCCGAGCTCGCTGGGAGGCGGGCGGCCGAGCCGGGGCGGTGCGGGGCGGGGCGGTTGGGCCGAGCGTGGGGCTCGCGCGGGCGAGGGCGGGGCTCGCGCGGGCGGCCGAGGTGGCCGGGGCCAGGCGGGGTCGAGGCCGGGGCGGCCGTGGTCGGGGCGCGGGCGGCCGGGGTGGCCGGGGCCGGGCGGGGGCGAGGCCGGGGCGGCCGGGGCCGGGGCCGAGCCGAGCTCGCCGGGCGACCGAGCCGGGCGGCGCGGGGTGCGGGGGAGGGCGCCGGAGGGAGGAGAGGGAGGAGGGAGAGGGAGGAGAGGAGGGAGGAGGAGGGGGGAGCCTCACCGGAGGGGGACGGCGCGGCGGCGGCGCCGGGGAGGGGTGGCGGCGACGCTAGGGCAGGGGAGAGGCGGCGGCGCTAGGGTTAGGGTGAGGGTGAGGGAGAGATAGAGGGAGAGGGAGGGGATTTTTGGAAAAAGAAAAAAAAAGAGGGGGGAACGGTTGGGCCGACTGGGCCCAAAGGGGGGAAAGGGGGCGCGCGGCTGGGCCAGCGCGGGGCCCACGCGGGAAGGGGGGGAGGGGGGCGGCTGGGCCGGCCGAAGGGGGGGGAGGCGGTTAGGCCGAAAGGGGAGAAGGGGGGAAGAGAAAAGAAAAAAGAAAAGGCTTTTCTTTTTTCTAATTTCTAATTTCCTCTAGATGAAAGCATTCACATTTTTAATCAATCAAAAAGTATGCATGGTTCGGCATGGTGCATCACACAAAATAAAGTGTTTTAAGGTTTTGCTTTACACGAGGTCTAAAGCCAAAACCCGCTGTGACTTTGGAAAAGATCAAGGCTTAGCGAGAAGAAAAGGGAAAAAGGAAAGAGTAACGCCTGAATTTGGTGAGAGAAAAGAAGAAAAAATTCTACCCCCAAAATCAGGGCGTTACAGACGGTGGTGAAGTCGCGTCGAGGGTGGTGCACACCGTCATCTCAGGTACGAGGGTAACGCCCAGCAGGTCCTTCGCGAGGGTGTTGGCGTCATCAGTCCGCTTGGGGCTGCACGTTGCGGGGAAGTGACACCTGCTGTCGCCTCAGGTGCGAGGGCAATGTCCGACATGTCCTGCGGGGGAGTGGCGGCGTTGTCGACTCGCTTTGGTGCGACAGCCGACAAGGTGCCGCCTCCTACGTGGCCATGGTTGCCCCGTCTCCGCCTCCTCCGACGAGGAGGGTGGCGGGGACGACCGAAGTGCTCCTCTTCTGCCGCGGGGAGATGCTGTCGTAGGGCTCGCCACCACCGTGCGAGTCGAAGATCGTCGTTGTCGTCACGCCGCGGGGGGAGGAGTACCATGCCGTAGCTGGCGTCGAGGGACATGAACTCAAGACTCTCGAAGCGGAGCACCGTCCTGGGCTAGAGAAGGTTGCTGAAGACTCCCCATCTAGACCTCAACGGGAAGGTGTTCGTTAACACGCAGCAGGCCCCTACCTAGCGCGCCAACTGTCGGCGTTTCGACCCGGGGGGGTCCCTGGACCGACGAGTAAATTGTCGCTGAGTGTCCCTGTCCAGATGGGTTGGCGCGGGATGGAACACAAGATGTGGGACAAGCCTTGTATTATCCTGCACCAGGGGTGCCGCTCGCAGTAGGAGTTACAAGCGCATCACGTGAGGGAGAGAGAGAGAGGGACACAGAGCTCGTCCGCCGCTTCCCTCGTGCGAAACCCCCCTTCAGGGTGGCCCTAGACTCCCCTTTTATAGAGGCAAGGAGAGAGTCTAGGTGTACAACGGGGGGGCGTAGCTATGCGCTAACGTGTCCGGCAGTGGAGTGCCTAAGCCCTGTGTACATGCCAACGTGGCCGTCGGGGGAGAGCTTGGGCGCTGTACATGTGATGGCGTGGCCGCCAGAGGAGCGCCTGAGTCCTGTAGGAGCACAGCAGGTAGCGCGGCGAGGACCCTACTGATGTCTCCTTGCTGTCGTAAGGGGCTGAGAGCCACCGGCGTCATGACGCACGCGGGGTACCATCATTACCCGTCGTCGGGGTAGCCAGATGGCACGCCGGTCTTGTTCCTTGTAGCCTGAGCAGGCTAGGAGTAGGGGAATGATGCATCCCCTATCAGCACGGTTAGTCCGAGCCTAGGGTCGGTCGAGGAGGAGACTTCTCTTGTGGCCGAGGCTGGGATCGGGCGAGGACGCGATTCCTCCCGAGACCGGGGTCAAGGCTGAGTCCGGGGGTCGGGCGAGGTGGAGACCTCCTCCCGAGGCTAGAGTCTGAGGTCGGGCGAGGCGGAGCTTCCTGTTGCGCCCGAGGCTTGAGCTCGGTGGTTGATCGTGACCTGTTGTCAGTCGTTGCCGGGGTGGCTGACACGGCAGTCGGAGCGGAGCGAGCGATGCTGTTTTCCTGTCATATCGAACAGTAAAGAGGAGGGGCGAAGTGACTGCAGTCACTTCGGCCTGGCCGACTGAGGCGCGGGTGTCAGGATACGTCGTCAGGCACCCCCCACATTTAATGCGCCTACGAAGCGATCGGTTGGTGAGGCGGTATGGCCAAGGTTGCTTCACAACGAAGCCTGCCCGAGCTGGGCCTCGGGAGAGCCGAGGGGGCGCCTGCCGTCTGAGGAGGCCCTCGGGCAAGGCGTGAATTCGTCTGGGACCACTGTTCCAACCCGAGGTTGGGCTCGGGTAAGATCGCGTCCTTCGGGTAGATGAAGTCTTGGCTTGAACCGCACCTGTCAGTTGGTCTGAGGGTGTTAACCAGCCGTGATTAGGAGCATTGGGGGTACCCCTAATTATGGTACCCGACACTACCGTTGTGTATCAACACTGTGCGGACTGCGAACATCTGGGCGCTAAAAGATCTCTCAGGCGTCACCTGCATTAGTTGCTCCATGTATTTCTTCCATTATGTCCCTGGGCTTACATGTCGGGGCTCAGCAACCCTGTATTGACCTCCCTTGGGCTATAAAAGGGAAGGCACACAGCGTTACAAGGCAAGCCAACTTAGACGCAACTCAAGCTCTCGAGCAATACAACACACAGTGGAGTAGGGTATTACGCTCCAACGGCCCGAACCACTCTAAACTCTTGTGCGTTCTCGTGTGTTCATCTACCAATCTAGCAAACAGGCGAAACGCTTAGGCCCCTCCTCATCTTAGGATTTAGGGCGGGTGCATTCCGCCACCCGGCCGAAGAATTTCCTCTCCGACATTTGGCGCGCCAGGTAGGGGTCATGCCATGCTGACGTAAGGTACAAGTTTTGGCCCCACCTGCAGGCTCGCATCCTCCCCTGAGGTGGGCTTGGGGGCCACTATCAGTACCCCAAAATAGGGGTACCCCTTACTACAGTATGAAGACGCTATACCCGTGTGGCTACCTCTAGTCACGTGGTGAACAGCACCCTACCCCACCACGTGAACGGCTCTGGGGTCGCCACGTGGCCAGAGAAGACGACATACTCCAAGGTATCAATAGTGGGTCCAGACCCCCATGGGAAAGTGCCGGACCCCTATACATGTAGACCGGACCTCCAGGTAAGGTCCAGGACCCCCACGGGCGCGACCTGGACCCCCGGGACAGGTCCCGGACCCCCCTGTGTGGGGTCCGGGCCGCCCACAGCCGGGTCCCGGGACTCTGGGACAGAGAATACCCAGATCTTGCTCGAGGTCAGGCAGGGGTCTGGTGCCGACACGTGTCTAGGCCCAGCCTGGTGCGGACCTGTCCGTATACGCTACTGCTCCCCGCCTAGGTGGAGACCCGATGCTGTCACGTGGCCTACTGCGCGTGACGTGCGCCAGCGGGCGAAGCCTGACGTAAGGCCTCCGGATTGCGCGGCACTAGCATTTATTGCAGATAAGGCGTGCCGCCTGACAAGCGATGTGTCGCCTCGGCATTTAATGAGGCCTGTCCACTCTGCTGTCAGACGGCGACCTGTCCATTCCACTGGCAAGCAGTGTGCCGCCTCAGCATTTAATGAGACCTGTCCATGTCGCTGGCAGGCGGCACACCCATGCTGCTGCATGCACTATACTCATCATCACTCGTACGTACCAAGGAAGCTACCGTTGTGTATCAACACTGCAAGGACTGCGGACATCTGGGCACCAGAAGATCTCTCAGGCATCACCTGCATTAGTTGCTCCATGTATTTCTTCCATTATGTCCATGGGCCCACATGTTGGGGCTCAGCAACCTTGTATGTGCCTCCCTTGGGCTATAAAAGGGAAGGCACACAGCATTACAAGGCAAGCCAACTTAAACGCAACTCAAGCTCTCGAGCAATACAACACACAGTGGAGTAGGGTATTACGCTCCGGCGGCCCAAACCACTCTAAACTCTTGTGCGTTCTCGTGTGTTCATCCACCAATCTAGCAAACAGGTGAAACGCTTAGGCCCCTCCTTATCTTAGGATTTAGGGCGGGTGCATTCCACCACCCGGCCGGAGAATTTCCTCTCTGACAATAGTGAACCTAATGTTGATGAGAAATCCATAAAGTAGCCTGTACTTTAGATGTTTGGCAGTACTTTGATATGTATGTTGTTGTAGTGGAGGAGAATGGCAAACCTCTGAAGCAAATTTGGGCCAAGCAAAAGTTTCTGAGATACAAAAATAGGACTTACAAAGGTAGTGCTAAAAGCCATAGAGGAACAACTTGGTTTTGGTTGCATTAGAAGCATTATCATAAGGTTTTACTAGAATAGCAGGAGCTCAAATCAGAAAAAGATCATAAGGTAGGTATATCTATTGTCCAACCATATAAATATGATGAGTCAATTAGTTTGAGGATTTTTTATACTACTATTATCATGCATGAGTACCCATTTAACATTCTTGAGCATGAATACTTTATGGATTTCATTAAACCTTTAAAGCCTATATTTTCTATAAAGTCACATGTCATTGTTAGAAAAGAAGTAATGGATCTCTATTTGCATAAAAAGGATGTGTTGTATAATTTTTTTAAAACCCTTAATTGTCACTTCAGTGCTACCATGGATATGTGGATATCAAATGAGAATTAAGGGTATATGTGTATCATGGTACATTTGGTAGATGATGATTGACAAATACAGAAGCGAATTACAAATTTCGTTCATGTTCCGGGTCGGCACAACGGTGAGAATTTGTCTCTTAGCCTCAGTTCATGCTTATTGAAATGGTTTATAGAGAAGAAAATATTCTCTTTAACTCTAGACAATGTTGTTGCAAATGAAGTTGCTCTTAAGGAGGTTATTCTAGAGCTAAATAAGCATAACCCTTTAATGTATGATGGTCTATTTTTCATATTAGATGTGATAATCATATTTAAAACTTGGTTTCTAAAGATGGTATGAGTGTGATAGCATCATCTATTAAGAACATTAGAGCATTTGTGCTAGCTATCAAGGGGTCTCCATTGCAGTGGGAAGAGTTTCAAAAATGTGCTACTCAATGTAATGTGGACATAGAGGTCAGGTTGTTCCTTGATGTTGCTACTAGGTGGAATTCAACATATACCATGTTGACGGATGCCTTTCATTATATGTCAGTGTTTGCAAGACTTGTGTCATATGAATGCCGCAGGTATGAGAAACTGCCCCTTCCTCTATAGAATGGGGCTTGACAAAGACTCTTTTATCATGCATGAGAAAGTTCTTTGGCTTAACCGAGCTATTTTATTGTACATTGTATCCCACTACCAACTTATTTTTTAAGGTTTTTGTGAGATTAAATTATTGCTCTTCTTGATTGATGCCATAGTAGTGATCCCACTATTAGTAACATGACAAACACTATGATGGTCAAGTTTGACAAGTACCGGAAGAAGTCCAATATTGCTCTTGTTGTGGCTAGTGTCCTTGATCATAGATATAAGAGAAAAATTGTAGAAATTTACTTGAAGAAGTTGCACCCTGTTGGGGACTTGTTCTCAAATGCTATGAATTAAGAACAAGGCAACATAAAAAATGTTAAATGTTAATGTCCTTCGTCCTTCGAAGCATTATTTCCCTAAGGATATAATGATCTTCGGACGAAGGTTATGAAGGACATACCTTCATAGATATGACATGTAAAATCAGGGGACGAAGGTTATGAAACATAAGACAATAACATAGATAATTATATAGTACCAAAAATGTGAACATGTATTAATAAATAATCATGAATATATAAAAATTAAACTAAATTACATTTGTACCTTGAGTTTGACAGAAATACGAAGATACGAATGCGATGAAAAAGCGTGAACAGTACGGGGGTACTGTTCACCTATTTATAGGCATAGGGCGCAGCCTGTGTGAATTTACATTTATGTCCTCTACAAATGATTACAATCATTACACAATCTATCCTGGGCCGATTGGTCATCTCATCTTTAAGTCGGTGCATTTTGAAATATACTATGAAGCTCCCTGACTGATAGCTTCGGCATCGTTCCTGTTCTGGCCTTTCGAAGGTGCTTCTTCTCACAGGACCTTCGCGACGAAGCAGACCCCCAACAGTAGCCCCTTCACGGTGCCAGGTCGTTTTTCGTAACGAGCTCGACCCATGAAAAATTCTTTTATGCTTCGGGATGCCGAAGGTCCGAAAAACACCTTCCCTGAGCTCGTTGCCGAGAAACGATTTAAATATTCCGAGTGCAAGGTAGTCCCACCATAGGACGGGTTCACTCGATCTGGTGATTCGACTCCTCAGGCAGCATGGTCCACCGTTCAGCGGGTGTGGGCGGCTATTCAGCGGGTGCAATCGTCCTGTCGATTTACCTTCCCACCTGCAACACTATATATACAGTCGGGTAGGTGTGAAGTTACCACAGCATTTACTACTATTGTATTGTTGTGCTGCCGAAAAATTCGACCGCAGCCGAAGCTTATTCACCGTACTCCAAACCAAAGCTTCATCACAAGAGAGAGCTTCGGCAAAGATAAAAATTATTCAACTTCGCAAGAAGTTCAATCATCAAATGGCTAGGGTTCGTTCAATAGCTAGGGTTACACGCGACGAAGAGGAGGCCGAAGCTGCTGGAACTGCCCCGATCTCCAAAGTGATGAGGTAGTCGGGACTGGTTATGCCAAAGGGTACTGCTGACAAAGACGCACCTACTGCCGAAGCTGAGCAGGCAGATATTGCAGAGAGTAAGGTTGACGAGGAAGATATAGATGATTATTCCGCCGTACCATCTAAGCCTAGCCACTTGGATTTTGGAAAATCGACTGTCTCTGAAGCTGATATGCCGATGATGATAAAACTAGGTTACTTCGGGGAAGCCGAAAAGAAGCTAGTTCGCTTTGGGAGGGAAGAGACAACCCCGAAGCCAGAAAACAATGAGGTGGTAGTCTTCAGAAGCTTCTTTAAAGCAGGATTAAGGTTTCCTCTGTATGGGATGATTGCAGATGTTTTGGAAAATTTCGAAGTTTATCTTCATCAGCTGACTCCTAACGCTATCGTTAGGCTCAGCGTCTTTATCTGTGTCACACCCGGTTTTGGAAGGCAAACCGAATGCGAACCATGTACGTGCCAGGATCAGAACTCACGTACACAGCGATTACATAAATGAACATCATCGCACAATGCTCGAATAATAACATAAAAGGGTATGAACTTATTACATCACAGAGTCATAGACATCCACATAGTCATCAACTTAACAGTTAAATCAAAGTGCTAGCGAATCGCAGTAAAGATAAGGCCTTCACAGGCAGCTGACTGGGGGTTGCCGCCAACCCACACCTAGAATTCGTCGTAGTCCTGAAACTCCTGGAAGTCTCCTTCCACGGCTTCGCCTCCTCCTGAGCAGTGATTACAATGCGGACAACCTGGTGTTTTGTGGTAAAGCAAGGATGAGTACACATCAACGTACTCAGCAAATGTCCCGTTTGGCTGAAGTGGACTAGCTTTATGTGGGGTTAGGCTCAAGCAGTTGCTTTTAGTTGGTCAGGTATTTATCATTAGTAGAAGCCAGATTTTAGCATTAACCAACCCATGAACCATTTCCTCATCGAGGAACAACATCATCATATTCGAACCAAAACCATAGCATAATCCTTGTATCTCGAACCATCTGTATCTCTAATCAAAGAGGATCCCAAGGCTGCTCTTAACCGTGAGCACGGCTGATATATCAGTTTCACTACCCTCTGCAGAGGCCGCACACTTTACCCATGAGCCGTGATTCCCTTTCTGCCCGGGGAGAGCTAATCCCCATTGACCACTACCGAGGTGGTCCGGCAGGGCATCACTACGTAGCTTTTACAAAGATTCCCTAGAGTTCATAGCTGCCCGTTAGGTTTCTCCAGTTTGATAAACACAGTACTCCTCCCCGCAGGAGAGTGACTAACAAAAGCAAAACGAAAGAACCTCGGCACTCAGCCTCGGCAGAGCAAGCACTGTGCCTGGACCCCATTGACGGCACGACGGCGAAGCAACTACACCTCTAGTTCCTCTAATTAATTAGCTAAGGGCACCCCATTTCACCCTCATGGTTGCACTGTTATCCCGGGTGGTCTCTCAACGAACAGGTCCTTACGGAGAGGTACTCAGGAAACAGCCTGAGCCCCCTAGAGTATCACAAGATCATCAACATCATCAGGATAACAGTATCATAAATATTCACATCATGTTCATCGATTAAGTTAAGGCAATAGCAGAGTGTTAACCATAATAACCCATAAGGTCATCAAGGATAAAGTAAAGTGTAAAGCTAGTCAATCCTTAGGTTTCAAGTAAGTAATGCTGGGTAGTAAGTTATAAGTGAATAGGACATAATGGGTCAGAGGACACTTGCCTTCACCAAACTGCTATTCAGGGACCTCTTCTGCAACCTCCTCGGGAAACACAGACTGCTCGTTGTCTATGTAAAGTAATCATTCACACTATGCACTTGGGAAATAACAAACAAGAACAATATACCAAACATATGCAGCAGAGAGAGGTCACAAGTTCATAACAGAAAAGGGATGGGCACTCTGGTGTTCTCTAGGTCAGGGGTAGAGGACTATACAAAATGACTCACTATTCACTAATCAGGTTTAAATCAGTGGTGGGATTAAATCATTATCGGGTTTTAAGTTCCTAAACTTAAGTGTCTAAGTCCATAAACCTAAGTGCTCCAACTTTTATTAAAGTCTACTATCTTTTATTTATCTCAAATAAGGTTCCAATAACATTAATCCTATCCTAATGATTAACCATTAATTGGGACATAGAAACAGCAGGGAAACATTGCATAAACAGATAGATAATAATTTTATGAACATTTTGCAATTTGAAGCACCTAATTTGGAGTTCATATGACAGAGTTATGAATTTTACAAGTTTAGGGATTAAAAATATACCCTAAGGACCTTTTTTGAATTAACTAAAAGGGCTGAGGACCTAACTGCGAGAAACCAGGGACGGCGGGCGCAATTTCCAGAAAACCGAGGGGGTTCTTTAAGAAAACGCGCGGGCGAAGGGGTATCGGGCGCTTACAGCCGTTAGATCTCAGATCAACGGCCAGGATTAGATCTTGCGGCGGGCGCGCGGGCGCGCGGCGGCTTGGGTGGCTGACAGGCGGGGCCGGGCGGGCAGCGCGGGGCGCAGGCGGGGCGACTGACAGGCGGGGCCAGCGGGCAGCGCGGGCACAGGCGGCTGGCAGGCGGGACCGGGCAAGCAGAGCGAGCGCGCGGGCGCAGGCTGACAGGCGGGGCCCAAACGGCACAGAGGCGGGGCGCGGGGGAAAGCGGCCCTGGGCCGTTGGATCTTGGGCGGACGGCTACGATTGGATTCGGGCTATTTAAAACGGGATCGTCCGATCTGAGATGGACGGCGGGGATGGGGTGGCTGGCTCCCGTCTCCTTCGGCTAGCTGGGGCGGCGGCGCTCGTCCCCGCGGCGGAGGAGCTCGCCGGAGACGAGGGGAGCGGGGGCCCTGCGGGTTCCCGGGGCGACCTGAGTGGCCGGGGAGGTTGGGGAGGGCACGGGAAACTCTCTGGTGGGGTCTGGGTCGGGGCAGGGGCACCGGAGGGGGGCAGCCCACGGCGAAGCGGCTCGGCGGCGGCGCTAAGGGTCTCCGGCGAGGAATTAAGCGCGACAGAGTGCAAGACAAGGGCCAATAGGGGCGGGAGAGGTTCCTTACCCCAAAGCGGCCTCCGGGGACTCCTCGGCGGCGACGGAGACGCGACGGTGGCCCGGGTCGACGGTGGCGGCTGCACGGCGGACGGCGGGTGAGCGCGGGCAGAGAGAAATAGGGAGGGGAAGGGGAAATTGGAGCGCGTTCCGGGTTGCGGACGCCGGGGCGAAACTCACCGTGGCAATGGACACGGCGGAGCTCCAACGGCCGCCGGGAAACGAGCTCGGGCGGCGGCGGTTCGCGGCGATGGCGCTTGGGCGTGCGCGCAGCGAGAGAGAGGTGGAAGGGGGGCCGGTTGGTGCGCAAATGAGGGAGGGGGAGATGGCGAGTGAGGTTCGGGGCTCTAGTGGCTGAGGGCGGGGTTGGGGCGAGCTCCCCACGCGCGACGTGGGCGCGGAGAAGGCGGGCGCGCACGGCTCGGCGACGGTTACGCGAGGACGAGGGAGCTGACAAGCCGGTCCCGCAGGCAGAGAGAGAGGAGAAAGCGGGCGCGAGGCGGGGAACGCGGGGCTGACTGAGGGGGCCCACGGGCAGAGAGAGAGCGAGGGAGCGGGCGCACGCGCGGGGACGCGGCAGCGCCGACAGGTGGGGCCGGGCGAGCAGGGAGAGAGGGAGGCGGGTGCGCGGGAGCCGGCCGCACCGACAGGCCGGGCCCGCTACGCAGAGAGAGGAGGGGGGGGGGAAGAGGCGCGCGCGCGAGGTGGGCCGACTGGGCCGAAAGGCCGAGGGGGCGGGGGTAGTGGGCTGTTTTCCTTTTTCTTTTATTTTGGAATTGTTTTTCCTTTTTCTTTTATTTTCTCTATTTGATTCAAATTCAAATGAGCCACAAATTCAAATTAGACCTTTTGAGAATTATGCACCAAACACAAGTGAAATCTAGGGTTCAACATGATGCAACAATTCATACTCCCTTAGGGTTTAACCTATCACACTATTATTACAAATAAAATAAGCACTTTTCTCCTATAGAAATGAGAAAGAAAAGATTGGGGAAGGATGAGAAAAGGGAAGTAACACCTGAATTTGTGAATATGAGCAAAGAAATTTTATACCCCCAAATTCAGGGTGTTACAAACCTATCCCCCTTAAAAGAATCTCGCCCCGAGATTCAGGGTTGGTCAGCAAAGAGTTCAGGGTATTTGGCCTTCAGATCATCTTCTCGTTCCCAGGTTGCTTCTTCCTCCGAGTGGTGACCCCATCTGACTTTGCACATTCTGATGGTGTTCCTCCGGGTGACTCTGTCTGCAAACCCCAGAATCTGTGTTGGCTTCTCTATGTATGTCAGATCCTCCTGGACTTCCAAACCCTCCACTGGCAACTGTTCTTCTGGTACTCGCAGACACTTCTTCAATTGCGACACGTGGAACACATTGTGCACTGCCGACAAACTTTCTGGTAGGTTGAGTTGGTAGGCCACTTCTCCACGCTTTGCTTGAATCTGGTATGGTCCAACGTACCGGGGTGCTAACTTGCCTTTAACTCCGAACCTTCTGACTCCCCTGATAGGTGACACCTTCAGATAGACGAAATCCCCCACTTCGAAACTCAGTTCTCTTCTCCTTCGGTCCGCATAGCTTCGCTGTCTTGACTGGGCTATCTTCAGGTTCTCCCGAACCATTTTGATATTCTCTTCGGCTTCAAGCAAAATGTCGGGGCCAAACACCTGTCTCTCTCCAGGCTGGTCCCAATGCAGCGGAGTCCTACAACTCCGTCCATAGAGTGCCTGAAACGGTGACATCTTCAAGCTAGCCTGATAGCTATTGTTATAGGAGAATTCTGCATAAGGTAACCTTTTGTCCCATCCTGACTTGTCTTGCAACGCACAGGCTCTCAGCATATCTTCTAGGACCTGATTAGTTCTTTCAGTCTGACCGTCTGTCTGCGGGTGATAAGCCGAGCTGAAGTTCAAATGGGTGCCCAAGGCTTCTTGTAGCTGCTGCCAAAAATGAGAGGTGAACTGCGTTCCTCGATCTGACACTATCTTCTTCGGCACACCATGAAAGCAAACTATCCGCGACATGTATAACTCAGCTAACGTTGCTCCGGTATATGTGGTCTTCACAGGTATGAAATGGGCCACCTTTGTTAATCGGTCCACAACCACCCAGATGGAATCATAACCGGCCCGGGTACGGGGTAGGCCAACTATAAAATCCATCCCGATCTCATCCCACTTCCACTGAGGAATCCGCAATGGCTGCAACAATCCGGCAGGCCTTTGATGCTCTGCTTTGGTCCTCTGACAGCTATCACAGATGGCGACATATTCTGCGATTTCTCTTTTCATGCCATACCACCAAAACCTCCTTTTTAAATCCTGGTACATCTTTTCACTTCCCGGGTGTATGGAGTAGGCTGTCTCATGAGCTTCCTTTAGGATCAGCTCCCGAATAGGTTTGAGGTCGGGGACACACAATCGGTCCTTGAACCATATTACTCCCTCTTCATCCTCTCGAAAGTCTTTGCCTCTTCCTTCTAAGATTAGCTGCCGGATCTTGTTGATGCTTTCATCATCCTTCTGCCCTTCTTTGATCTCCCGCTCTAGGGTGGGCTCTAATTCCACTGTTACTCCTTGCGTACTGTTCAGGAAACCGAGACTCAGTCTGTCGAACTCCTTGGCTAACTCATATGGCATTGGGTACGTGGCCAACATATTGACTTGACTCTTCCTGCTCAGAGCATCTGCAACAACATTGGCTTTGCCTGGATGGTAATGTATCTCCAACTCGTAGTCTTTGATCAATTCCAACCATCTTCGCTGTCTCATGTTTAACTCTGACTGGGTGAATATGTATTTCAGACTTTTATGATCTGTGTAGATGTCGCACTTCTGCCCATACAGGTAATGTCTCCAGGTCTTCAAAGCATGAACTACTGCTGCCAACTCCAGGCCATGTGTGGGGTAATTTTTCTCATGGATCTTCAGCTGTCGAGATGAGTATGCTACAACTCTTCCTTCTTGCATTAACACACATCCCAATCCGGTGTAAGAAGCATCGCAATACACTGAGAATGGCTTGTGAACATCAGGCAGGACTAACACCGGAGCTGTAGTCAATCTATTTTTCAGTTCTTCAAATGCTTCCTGACACTTTTGGGTCCACTTAAACTCAACTTTCTTCGCTAGCAACGCTGTCATTGGTCTAGCAATCTTTGAGAAGCCTTCGATGAAACGCCGGTAATACCCAGCCATTCCAATGAAGCTCTTGATCCCACGAACATCCTTTGGTGCTTTCCAGTTCAGGATATCTGCTACTTTCTTTGGATCCACTGCCAACCCATCTTGGTTTATGATATGACCCAGAAACAAGACTTCATGAATCCAGAACTCGCATTTGCTTAGCTTGGCATACAACTGATGCTCTCGAAGTCTTTGCAATACCATCTTCAAATGCTCTACATGATCTTCCTCACTTCGAGAGTATATAAGAATATCATCGATAAACACTACCACAAACTTGTCCAGATAATCCATGAACACACTGTTCATCAGGTACATAAAGAAAGCTGGCGCATTGGTCAAACCAAAGGACATAACTGTGAATTCATATAACCCGTACTTGGTGATGAATGCTGTCTTCGGTATGTCCGAGGGTCGGATTCTGAGTTGATGGTAGCCTGACCTCAGATCTATCTTCGAGAATACGCTGGCACCTCTGAGCTGGTCAAACAAATCTTCTATCCTTGGCAGGGGGTACTTGTTCTTGACAGTGACTTCATTCAAGGCTCTGTAGTCTATGCACATCCTTTTGGTACCATCTTTCTTCTCTACAAACAACACCGGAGCGGCCCAAGGCGAGGTACTTGGTCTGATGTAACCCTTCTCTAACATCTCATCTATCTGCTTCTTGAGTTCCACCAATTCTGGTCCAGACACTCGGTAGGCTCTTTTGGAAATGGGGGCGGTACCAGGGATAAGCTCTATGGCAAATTCGACTTTTCTCTCGGGTGGCATGCCCGTTAGCTCCTCGGGAAATACGTCCGGAAAGTCCGACACAACCTTGATAGCCTCGAGCGGGTTGGGCTCCTTACTTTCAACTGAAATCTGGTGACAGACACCCTCCGCTGATTTAGGCATCCTTAGCTCGGCCACTACCTCTTCTCCTGACGGGGACTTCAATGTTACGGTCCTCTTGTCACAGCTAATATTCGCTTCATACCTCATTAACCAATTCATCCCTAGAATGACATCTATCCCAGGGGTGTCTATTACTATTAAGTCACTGGGGAATCCTATCCCCCTTATTTCCACCCTTATATTTGAACATATTTTATCTGTTTGCACCTTGCCACCAACTGAATTAATCCTCATGGGCGGCATCATTGCCTCTACTGAGATGTTATGCAATTCTACCCAGGTTGCAGTGACAAATGAATGAGTTGCACCAGTATCAAATAGCACTTTCGTGGGATGAGATTCGACTGAGAACATACCTACTGCCACATCTGGTGCATCCTGGATCGCTTCGGCCTCCAAGTGGTTCACCTTTCCACGGTTGTACGCTTGGTTACGATTGCCTGCTGTTGGCTGCAGTACACCTTGCCTTGTTGGAGCATTGGGGTTGGTCTGCTGCTGCGCCATCTTCTTCGGGCATTGCATCGCCCAGTGGCCTTGTTCTCCACAGTGGAAACATCCTCTGCCTCCTCCTTGTGCTGGGGCTGCTTGGTTGCTCTGGTTTGCTGCTGGGGCAGGAAGGCGGGGTGCCTGGTTGTTCTGCTTCTGATACTGATTACCTCCCTGCTGGCTGTGCTGACGATACTGCTGCTGCTGCTGTGGGTACTGCCTCTGAAACTGCTGCTGATGCGGACGCTGGTTCTGATTCTGATATCCCTGTGGGTGACCAGGCCTGCCTTGCTGAGATGAACTGCCTGAGAAACATGGACGGCTGATGCTTCCGGTCTGGGGTCCACTCATCTTGCGCTTCCGATCTTCCATATCCTTACGCTTCTTCTCAGTCATAATTGCCCTATCGATCAGGTGCTGGAAGGTGGGGAAGGTGTGGTTCATCAGCTGGTAATGCAGGGGATCCACCAAACCTCTCATGAACCTGTACTGCCTCTTAGCATCAGTGTTGACATCCTCAGGTGCATAACGAGATAGCTGCAGAAACTTGTCTCTGTATTCACTAACAGACAGGGGTCCCTGCTTCAGAGCCAGAAACTCCTCCTTCTTCACGATCATCAGTCCCTCCGGCACATGGTACCTGCGGAAACTCTCGCTGAATTCTTCCCAAGTGACGGCTTCGGGGTCAGCATGTGTGGCGAGGTAGGACTCCCACCAGGACTGGGCTGCTCCCCTTAGCTGACGGGGACCATACAGAACCTTCTCCCTGTCGTTACATTGAGCGGTGCACAGTTCTCTCTCCACTGCGCGCAGCCAGTCTTCTGCATCCATGGGGTCGGCAGAATGGGCGAAGGTAGGAGGGTGCCCTCTCATGAACTCACCACGCTTATCTCGTGGCATCTGGGGCATCTGCACTTGCAACTGTGGTTGGGGTTGCTGTTGAGCCTGCTGCATGGCTGCCAGAGTCTGCCCAATGGCCTGCACTGCCTGAGTCTGCATCAAGAACATCTGCTCCACTGTCATCGGGGGTGGCGGGGGAGGCTGCCTCTGTTGTTCCTCCTGCTGGTCCTGCTGCTCTTGCTGAGCACGCCTGTTGCATCGGCGCCTGTTGTCAGACATCTGTGGAAGACATTCATACATCAGCATTGATCTTACAACCCTCCAGCATAAGAAAAGAGAATATAGAATTCTTCATGACACTGAGTGAACAAAGAGCTTCACTGATCCTCATAATGATTCAACACAGCTTCTCAGATAAGAAGGAAAGTAGAAGTAAATGGCTTCCCAACTAAATAACTGACTTTATTAACATTACTAGCTAGGCCAAGCTGCAGGAGAAACCCACAGGTTGGCAACAGTCATTACAAAGATTCAAATCCAGCACAAGTTCATCATAACAAGCATGCAAGCAACTGATAAGCAAACTAAGCTAATTGGAAGCAACTGATAAGCAAACTAAACTGACTATCTAAGACTGAGACATCTGTTTTAAGGATTATTATAAACTTCGACACTAACGATCTAAGGATCCAGATCTATCCTGGTCTTACAGGCAGGGGAACCATAAGTGTGGTGACCACGTGGCGGTGAGCGTAAGGGTGCTGAGTCCCAACAGGAGCGGGAGAACCACCCTCCTGGTGATGGCGCTCTGCCAGCTCAGCACGCAACTCCGCAATCTCCGTTCGAGCCCTGCTCAGCTCGTCCAGAGAGTGATCCAGCTCAGTGTTAAGCACTGTGACTAGGTTGACTGTGCTGCTCAACCTAGGGTTAGCCTCTCCAACAGGTGAGACAACCACGCTCTCTGTGCTGCCAGTAGGGCGGCGGGGGTAGTACCGAAGGTTAAGACCGTCGGCCACGCCACCGAACAAAGAACAGTACTGGGAGAGTGCACGTCATGCTGCATCCTGCATAGCCGCCTCTGCAGTGTCCCTCTCGGAGATGGAATAGTGCTCCGAAACGGCCTCCGCACCCTGGAGGTCATCCTCCGGACGGCGAACTAGGCAGGTAGCCTCCCAGCGGTCCGGGTACCTCCCGCGACTGTGCTGGTAGACTACACAACGATACCCGATCGACCTGGTGTGCCGGTCAAAAGCCTGGCGCAGCAAGGTGTCGAGTGCGTCGTGGAAGTGACAACCGCGGGCGGCGTCACGGGTGATGGGTCGGGCGATCCATCCTTCCGCCTCCTGCGGCTCTGAAGACTCCGTGCTGTGGTCTGAGTCGTCGTCGTCGGGGTCTCCTCCAAGACCTCCTCCAGTAGTTCCTCCAACAGCCGGGGCGTCCCGCGGTGGTGCAGGGGGCGCCTCCAGCTGGGCAACAGAGGAACGGGGCCTCACGGACTCCACCTCTTGCTGGGATGAGGAGGAAGAGCCCTGCTGCTCTCTGTGCTGGCGCCGGCGTTCCTGCTCCTCACTCAGGCGATGGTGCAGTCTCTCCAGGTGACTCGACTGACCGGACACGGTGCGGTGCAGAGGACGCTCCGCAAGTCGAGACGGCAGGAAAGGAATCACCGACTTACGTGTTGTGTGTCTAAGACGAGCCATCTACAAAAGACACCGTAAGCATAAGAGTAAGAGCAGAACTAATATGACAAGTGAATAAACCATAGACAGAATCAGATAAAAATTTTAACAAGGTATAATATAGTGTATATATATATATATGTAGTAAAACATAGGGTTGGTCGAGATGACCGACTTTTGAAGTAACATCAGAGGTCAAGGTGAGAGGGAAGGTCAATAGTCCTTAGTACGACCAGTGCTATTCTAGGTCAGCGGTCCTACAGTCAGCACGGCTTTGATACCACTTATGTCACACCCGGTTTTGGAAGGCAAACCGAATGCGAACCATGTACATGCCAGGATCAGAACTCACGTACACAGCGATTACATAAATGAACATCATCGCACAATGCTCGAATAATAACATAAAAGGGTATGAACTTATTACATCACAGAGTCATAGACATCCACATAGTCATCAACTTAACAGTTAAATCAAAGTGCTAGCGAATCGCAGTAAAGATAAGGCCTTCACAGGCAGCTGACTGGGGGTTGCCGCCAACCCACACCTAGAATTCGTCGTAGTCCTGAAACTCCTGGAAGTCTCCTTCCACGGCTTCGCCTCCTCCTGAGCAGTGATTACAATGCGGACAACCTGGTGTTTTGTGGTAAAGCAAGGATGAGTACACATCAACGTACTCAGCAAATGTCCCGTTTGGCTGAAGTGGACTAGCTTTATGTGGGGTTAGGCTCAAGCAGTTGCTTTTAGTTGGTCAGGTATTTATCATTAGTAGAAGCCAGATTTTAGCATTAACCAACCCATGAACCATTTCCTCATCGAGGAACAACATCATCATATTCGAACCAAAACCATAACATAATCCTTGTATCTCGAACCATCTGTATCTCTAATCAAAGAGGATCCCAAGGCTGCTCTTAACCGTGAGCACGGCTGATATATCAGTTTCACTACCCTCTGCAGAGGCCGCACACTTTACCCATGAGCCGTGATTCCCTTTCTGCCTGGGGAGAGCTAATCCCCATTGACCACTACCGAGGTGGTCCGGCAGGGCAGCACTACGTAGCTTTTACAAAGATTCCCTAGAGTTCATAGCTGCCCGTTAGGTTTCTCCAGTTTGATAAACACAGTACTCCTCCCCGCAGGAGAGTGACTAACAAAAGCAAAACGAAAGAACCTCGACACTCAGCCTCGGCAGAGCAAGCACTGTGCCTGGACCCCATTGACGGCACGACGGCGAAGCAACTACACCTCTAGTTCCTCTAATTAATTAGCTAAGGGCACCCCATTTCACCCTCATGGTTGCACTGTTATCCCGGGTGGTCTCTCAACGAACAGGTCCTTACGGAGAGGTACTCAGGAAACAGCCTGAGCCCCCTAGAGTATCACAAGATCATCAACATCATCAGGATAACAGTATCATAAATATTCACATCATGTTCATTGATTAAGTTAAGGCAATAGCAGAGTGTTAACCATAATAACCCATAAGGTCATCAAGGATAAAGTAAAGTGTAAAGCTAGTCAATCCTTAGGTTTCAAGTAAGTAATGCGGGGTAGTAAGTTATAAGTGAATAGGACATAATGGGTCAGAGGACACTTGCCTTCACCAAACTGCTGTTCAGGGACCTCTTCTGCAACCTCCTCGGGAAACACAGACTGCTCGTTGTCTACGTAAAGTAATCATTCACACTATGCACTTGGGAAATAACAAACAAGAACAATATACCAAACATATGCAGCAGAGAGAGGTCACAAGTTCATAACAGAAAAGGGATGGGCACTCTGGTGTTCTCTAGGTCAGGGGTAGAGGACTATACAAAATGACTCACTATTCACTAATCAGGTTTAAATCAGTGGTGGGATTAAATCATTATCGGGTTTTAAGTTCCTAAACTTAAGTGTCTAAGTCCATAAACCTAAGTGCTCCAACTTTTATTAAAGTCTACTATCTTTTATTTATCTCAAATAAGGTTCCAATAACATTAATCCTATCCTAATGATTAACCATTAATTGGGACATAGAAACAGCAGGGAAACATTGCATAAACAGATAGATAATAATTTTATGAACATTTTGCAATTTCAAGCACCTAATTTGGAGTTCATATGACAGAGTTATGAATTTTACAAGTTTAGGGATTAAAAATATACCCTAAGGACCTTTTTTGAATTAACTAAAAGGGCTGAGGACCTAACTGCGAGAAACCAGGGACGGCGGGCGCAATTTCCAGAAAACCGGGGGGGTTCTTTAAGAAAACGCGCGGGCGAAGGGGTATCGGGCGCTTACAGCCGTTAGATCTCAGATCAACGGCCAGGATTAGATCCTGCGGCGGGCGCGTGGGCGCGCGGCGGCTTGGGTGGCTGACAGGCGGGGCCGGGCGGGCAGCGCGGGGCGCAGGCGGGGCGACTGACAGGCGGGGCCAGCGGGCAGCGCGGGCACAGGCGGCTGGCAGGCGGGATCGGGCAAGCAGAGCGAGCGCGCGGGCGCAGGCTGATAGGCGGGGCCCAAACGGCAGAGAGGCGGGGCGCGGGGGAAAGCGGCCCTGGGCCGTTGGATCTTGGGCGGACGGCTACGATTGGATTCGGGCTATTTAAAACGGGATCGTCCGATCTGAGATGGACGGCGGGGATGGGGTGGCTGGCTCCCGTCTCCTTTGGCTAGCTGGGGCGGCGGCGCTCGTCCCCGCGGCGGAGGAGCTCGCCGGAGACGAGGGGAGCGGGGGCCCTGCGGGTTCCCGGGGCGACCTGAGTGGCCGGGGAGGTTGGGGAGGGCACGGGAAACTCTCTGGTGGGGTCTGGGTCGGGGCAGGGGCACCGGAGGGGGGCAGCCCACGGCGAAGCGGCTCGGCGGCGGCGCTAAGGGTCTCCGGCGAGGAATTAAGCGCGACAGAGTGCAAGACAAGGGCCAATAGGGGCGGGAGAGGTTCCTTACCCCAAAGCGGCCTCCGGGGACTCCTCGGCGGCGACGGAGACGCGACGGTGGCCCGGGTCGACGGTGGCGGCTGCACGGCGGACGGCGGGTGAGCGCGGGCAGAGAGAAATAGGGAGGGGAAGGGGAAATTGGAGCGCGTTCCGGGTTGCGGACGCCGGGGCGAAACTCACCGTGGCAATGGACACGGCGGAGCTCCAACGGCGGCCGGGAAACGAGCTCGGGCGGCGGCGGTTCGCGGCGATGGCGCTTGGGCGTGCGCGCAGCGAGAGAGAGGTGGAAGGGGGGCCGGTTGGTGCGCAAATGAGGGAGGGGGAGAGGGCGAGTGAGGTTCGGGGCTCTAGTGGCCGAGGGCGGGGTTGGGGCGAGCTCCCCACGCGCGACGTGGGCGCGGAGAAGGCGGGCGCGCACGGCTCGGCGGCGGTTACGCGAGGACGAGGGAGCTGACAAGCCGGTCCCGCAGGCAGAGAGAGAGGAGAAAGCGGGCGCGGGGCGGGGAACGCGGGGCTGACTGAGGGGGCCCACGGGCAGAGAGAGAGCGAGGGAGCGGGCGCACGCGCGGGGACGCGGCAGCGCCGACAGGTGGGGCCGGGCGAGCAGGGAGAGAGGGAGGCGGGTGCGCAGGAGCCGGCCGCGCCGACAGGCCGGGCCCGCTGCGCAGAGAGAGGAGGGGGGGGAAGAGGCGCGCGCGCGAGGTGGGCCGACTGGGCCGAAAGGCCGAGGGGGCGGGGGTAGTGGGCTGTTTTCCTTTTTCTTTTATTTTGGAATTGTTTTTCCTTTTTCTTTTATTTTCTCTATTTGATTCAAATTCAAATGAGCCACAAATTCAAATTAGACCTTTTGAGAATTATGCACCAAACACAAGTGAAATCTAGGGTTCAACATGATGCAACAATTCATACTCCCTTAGGGTTTAACCTATCACTCTATTATTACAAATAAAATAAGCACTTTTCTCCTATAGAAATGAGAAAGAAAAGATTGGGGAAGGATGAGAAAAGGGAAGTAACACCTGAATTTGTGAATATGAGCAAAGAAATTTTATACCCCCAAATTCAGGGTGTTACAATCTGGGCTCTCCGCAGCCAAGGAGTGGAGCCGGTTGCCGAAGCCTTTTGCCGGGTACACGAACTTCACTATCAGACGAAGGCTAGAGAAGATGGATTGCACGAGGACTTCGGCTGCTATAATTTTGCTTATCACAAAGACATGAAGACACCGGTGGTTAGCTACCACACCAAATGGTCGACCGGTTGGAAAACTGAATGGTTTTATGTTAATATTGATGAGAAAGGAGAAGTTAGTTCAGAGCCCGCTAGAGCTAACCTTCGGGTTGACTAGGCCTCAGTGCAATATGACGCCGGGGACAACATGCCCAGATGCTGTGCTTGATTTTAGAGTTGTGTCTGAGCATATTGGTACTAGGGATCTAGTTCAGGAATATTTAGCCAATAGAGTATTCCCAACATTGAAGGAATGGGATATGCTGAAGCTTAAAGGAGAGAAGAAAAAGAATGAACTCGTTCGGTTGCCTTATCATTTTAAGTTCAAGAAACACTTTAAAGAACCCTGCCAGGAATGGTTAGATACAATTGAAGTTATGTGCAATGAAATCTTGGGCAATTATACGAAAAAAGAAGATCAACTAATGACAGTAGCCTTCGGCACCCAGCCGAAACGAAGGCTAAACCGAGTAATGGACGCTTTGAAATTTGAATACCCAGACTATGAAAGGTTAAGCAAAGGTGCTGAAGGGCCGAAACGAAGAAGGGTTGTTAGTGTTGTACAAAAGCAAGGTGCCAGGATGATAAAAGAGGATGAAATTTTAGCAAAAAGAAAAAATCTAGTCCTGAGCCAAAGGTAGCTGTGTCGAAGAAAAGAAAGGCTCCAGCTTCGAAGCCGAAGGCTGATTTAGAAGAAGAACCTCCCTCAACGCCTTCTGTTACTGACGCAGAAGAAATTTTAAAGGTAATGACTGAATCTCTACCTAATAAGCTAAGTCCGCTGGGACCGGAACTGATGAAGCTTTTACAGAAGAAGAAGAAGCCTTCAGCTGCCGAGAAGCCTGCTGAACCAAAAAAGCGAAGAATTATTACTATCATTGAGGCTATTGAGGAAACACCGCCACCGGCCTTAGCACCGAAAACAGCAGCAGCCGAAGCTGCTCCTCCCGAAGCTGTTACTTCCGAAGCTGCAGCAGCCGAAGCCATAGATTTGGAAACCACACTCGAGGACATTGATGAAATGATTTTAAAAAGGGCTGAGGAAGAAACTGCTGCAGCTGCTGAAGAGACCACGGCCGCAGTGCCTGAAAAAGGGGAAAGGATGCCTGGAAAAGAGAAGGAGCCTGCCGAAGATACTTTGGAAGAGGAAAATTTTAAATTTCAAAACATTATTGGGCAAGAATTGTCAAAGGCTGAAAAAGAAGAACTGAAGGACTATGCCATATCGTGCGGGTATCAGCCAGGGGCACTGCTCTTCAGCGGTGTTGCCGAAGAGAGTTTAGGATGCCTTCGAGACCGAATTGGGGCGAAGGTTGTCACCACTTTATCGAAAAGTATTGGTTTTCCAAAGCTCGAAGCTGATCTCAGCAGATACCGGCGACAGCATATCGCCGGTAGCCTATTTTATTCTAACTTTAAGGTAAAATTTTCCCTTTACTTTTTATCGTTTTGATATGAGGATGTTCTTTGATGAAAGTTATTTTGCCAGAGCCTACTGCTAAGCAAAGCCTTGAGGATGCAACAAGACCTCGAGGATAAGAAAAACGAAGTTATAATTGAGGGTTTAGAGAAGAAGATTAAAGATCATGAAGCTGCCCTAGAAAAGAAAGACTCCATGCTTCAAACGATGGAAGGTTCACTGGCAGAAGCCCAAGCTGAGATCGCTAGATTAAACGGTGAACTTTCCCAGCAGTCAAAAAACTTTGAGCAAGAGAAGAATGATTTCCAAACAAAACTCGAAGCTGAAGCTGAAAAAAGTTCAAATCTTCAGAAATCAGTCAAAGATCTTCAGGAAAAATGCTTAGGCTTCGGCACCCGGTGCGTTCAACGACTGAAACAGGTCTTTAACTCAGTTGGGGCCAGCTCCGAAAAGTTTAAACCTTCGGTTGAAGACCTGCCGGGGACACTTGATCATATTGAAGGTGAAGTTGATGCTCTCGACAAAATTATAGCTGGACATGGTGACTTTTGTGCCCTGTTAGCTTCTCGAGGCACAGCTGTCGCTTTCATGAAGGCTGGCTATACACATGGAAATATTGTAAACAGACCAAACTTCAGCCTGTCACCGGCAGACTTGAACGACATCCCTGGCCTGGCCCGAAGCATCGGAAACATATTCGTTACTCAAATCTGGGCAAAGGGGGGCGAGATTTGGCTGGTGACAAAGCTCGAAGTCACCTTAAACCGGTAATAAACTCATACCTTGTGCTTACCTTTTTCCTTCAAACTTGAATTTACCTTATAATGCTTGGACATGTATAGGATGACGAAGCCGAGGAGCATTGAGCCGAAGCCTAGCAGACAATCCGAAGCTTAGCAGATGATGATGAAGCTGAAAACCTAGCTGAGAAAAAACTCTAGACAAGCTCTTGTATCATCCTTTGTAAAGAATATTATAATTTGAGAATTAGACTCTACTCTGTAAATTTGTCCATACCTTGTAATATATTTTTACCTTTTCGTCAATGTGTGAACTGCTTTGATGTGGACGAAACTTGTATTTTTTGAGCCGAAGGCGAAAAACACCTTCCCTTCTTTTCGTACGCAACAAAGCATTGATCTGCTTCCGAAGCCTTATTCTTGGAGATGAAGTAACTGTCTATTTGTATGATATGATGATGATCCTACGTATGCCTAAATGAATGTTTATGAATGCAATGTATGATGTAATGTATCGTGCAAGTGAATGCCCAGTCACACACATACAAAGCTTCATCCATAGCCTTCATTCCCTTTGGAATGACTGAAATCTCTTTGTCGTTTACTTTTTGGCTGCACCGCTTATTTTTCGGTGTAAGTTCTGCATCCCCTTAGGAACGTCTTTTGAACTTCTTTGCCTTCTATTTCGGCGGTATTCGCATTGACTTTTCGCGCTTCGCCTTCTATTTCGGTGGTATTGGCGTTGACTTTTCGCGCTTTGCCTTATATTTCGGTGGTATTTGGCTCTGCATTCCCTTAGGAACGACTTTTGAGCAGAAAACTTACGCTGCGCTCCCTTAGGAACGACTTTTGTAACTTCGTCGTGCTCTACATCCCCTTAGAGACGACTTTCGAGCTTCTTCCTGTTTTTTTTTCTTTTTCTGCACTCGATGGTGCATGCTCAGATTTTACATTTACATATCTTGGGGGACTTTGCCCTCGTAGGGCTGAATTAAAAAGGAAAAATTACAGACTATGGCCCCATTAAAAACCTTTCTCCCCCTTTGGAAAGGAAAAGGGTGCCATAGAAAAAATGAAAAAGATTACATCAATTTATACATAATATCGCCGAAGCTCATCCGCATTCCAGGATCTGGGAATGTCGTTGTCGTCCATGTCCTTTAACCTGTAAGAACCGGGTCTTGACGAAGATACTACCAAAAAGGGGTCTTCCCACTTCAGCTGAAGTTTGCCTACTGTGTCAGGGTTGGCTACTCTCCGAAGCACCAAGTGTCCTGGCTTAATGTCTTTCAATCGAACTTTTCTATCGCGCCATTTTATTGTTTCGGCTTGATATTTGTTGATATTTTCTACAGCCTGAAGTCTGGTCCCTTCTATAGTATCTTTTATTACAGAATAATTAGCTTCGTCTTCAGTCAAAGCTACTATTCTTATTGACCCCGTTTTAGCCTCTTCGGGGGTTATGGCTTCGTCACCGAACAATAACTTAAATGGTGTGAAACATGTTGATCATGATACGGTTGTATTGTGGCTCCACACCACTTTAATCAATTCGTCTGGCCACTTTCCTCTGGGCTGATTAAAGATTAGCTTCATTATTCCTGTCATTATAATACCATTTTCTCTTTCGACAAGTCCATTTGATTCTGGATGTCTGACTGACGCAAAATGAATCTTCGTGCCAATTTGATCACAGAATTCCTTGAAAGCTTCGGCATCAAACTGTGTTCCGTTATCCACAGTTATAGCCTTCAGCACGCCGAAGCGACAAACAATGTTTTGCCAGAAAAATTTCTGGACTACGACCGAAGTTATCGTGGCCAAAGGCTTCGCCTCAATCCACTTGGAAAAATATTCTACAGCCACCACAATATATCTTAAATTGTCTTGTGCTGGTGGAAGTGGACCTAACAAATCCAGGCTCCATCTTTGCAATGGCCAGGTTGGTTGTATTAGCTGAGTCAAAGATGAAGGTTGTTTATGATTTCTTGCACATTTTTGGCAATTTTCACACTTTTGAACCAAATCTGCTGCGTCCAAAGCTGCCTTCGGCCAATAGAATCCTTGTCAAAAAAACCTTTCCCAGGAGTGGTCTAGACCCAATATGAGATCCAGACAATCCTACATGTATTTCCTTCATCAGTTCTATACCTTCAGTTCTAGATAAGCACTTGAGAAGTGGGGAACAAACTCCATGTTTATATAATTCCCCTTCTATTATGACATATGGTCTTGTTCTTGCTTCCATTCTTTTGTTATAAACCTCATCATCCGAGAGATGATTACCTTGGAGGAAAGATATAATCTCAGTCCTCCAGTCTTCACTATGGACAGGAGATATTGTGAGCACTGCTCTTTCGAGAAGTTCTACCGGCGGTGCTCTTATTGTCTCGAAAAACACTTCTGAAGGTAGAGGAAGCCCCTGCGCTGCTGACTTGGCTAGCAGATCAACATGTTCATTTTCCTCTCTTGGAATATTCTTAACAGAAAATCCTTCGAAAGAAGCTTCAAGCCTTCGAACTATGTCCAAGTATCTCTCAAGCTTCGGATCTCTTGCCTTGCAACTTTTGTCGACATGTCCAGAAATAACTTGAGAGTCAGTTTTGAGGACTGCCCTTCTTATTCCCATTGCCTTTAACTTTCGAAGTCCCAAAAGTAATGCTTCGTATTCAGCAATATTATTTGTACAGCTGAAATCAAGCCTTGCTGCATAACATGTTCTTACTTTGGAAGGTGCAACTAAAATAGCAGTTGCACCTGCACCGAAGGTTCCCCAGGAGCCGTCGCAGAACACTGTCCAGGCTTCGGCATCTTTATTTGCTTCTTCTTCTTGAGCCCCTGGCGTCTAATCAGCAATGAAGTCTGCTAACGCCTGGGACTGAATTGAGGACCTATGCACATAGTCAATAGTGAATTCATTAAGCTCCGCAACCCACTTTCCAATCCTTCTAGTAGCTTCTCTGTTTCTCATAATATCCTTCAAAGGCTGAGATGAAGGAACAATTATGTGATATGCTTGAAAATAATGCCGGAGCTTCCTGGAGGCCATTAGCACAGCATACAAAACCTTCTCCAACTCTGTATAGTTTTTCTTTGATAAACTTAGAACATCAGAGACAAAATATACTAGAGCTTGCTTCTTAATTTGGCCTTCAAGCTTCTCTTGTACAAGCGCTGCACTCACTGCAGAGTGTGAAGCTGCCACATACAATAATAATGGAGCCCCTGGCACAGGTGGAGTTAATGTTGTTAGATCAATCAAGTACTGCTTCAACTCTTCGAAGGCCTTCTGCTGAGCTGGGCCCCATTGAAAAACTTCGGCTGACTTTAGTATTTCAAAGAATGGCAAATTTCTTTCTGCTAATCTAGATATAAATCTATTCAATGATGCCAGTCTTCCTGTCAGCCGTTGGGCCCCCTTCTTTGTGCTTGGTGGTTCCATCCCAAGGATAGCTTCGATCTTGCTTGGATTAGCTCCAATCCCCTTCGTTGAAACTAGGCAACCAAGGAACTTACCCTTCTTCACTCCAAAGACACATTTTTCTGGATTTAATTTTAGGCCAGCTTGCCTGAAATTAGCAAATGTTTCTTGTAGATCAGTAATGTGATTTTCTTGCTTTGTGCTTTTTACTATGATGTCATCAACATATGTTAGCACATTTCTGCCTATCTGAGAATGAAAGACCTTAGTTGTCATTCTGCTGAAGCTTTCTCCAGCATTCTTGAGCCCCTCAGGCATCCGAAGGTAGAAATAGGTGCCACTAGGAGTTATGAAGCTAGTCTTCGGCTCATCCTCCTTCTTTATCCATATTTGATGATATCCTGAGTAGCAATCTAGCAGACTCATAAGTTCTGAAGAAGCTGCCGCATCTATAAGAGAGTCTATTCTTGGTAATGGAAATTTGTCCTTTGGATAGGCCTTGTTAAGATCTGTGAAGTCAATACACATTCTCCATTTGTCGTTGGCCTTCTTCACCATAACAGTATTGGCAAGCCACTCTGGATATTTTACCTCTCTGATAACACTAGCACTGAGAAGCCTTTTTACTTCATTTCGAGCACCTTCGGCTTTATCATCAGACATTTTCCGAAGCCTTTGCTTTCTTGGCCTGAAGGATGGGTCGACATTGAGTGAATGTTCAATGATGTCTCTATTGACACCATAAAGGTCATTGGCTGACCAAGCAAAGACATCTTTGTTGTTGAATAGAAACCTTATCAAAGTTTTATCCTGCTCTTCAGATAGTTGAGACCCCAGCAGTACCTTCTGCTCTGCTATATCTTCACATAGAAGCATGGGTTTCGGCTGATCAGCCGAAGCAGCCTTCTCTCTTCTGTACTTATACTATTCACAAGCTTCGACTCCATCTATATTGTGGATTTCTTTTGAATCTGTCCAATTTCCTTCGGCCTTTCTGGCAGCCTCTTGACTTCCATGAATAGCAATGGGCCCTTGCTCTGAAGGTATCTTCATGCATAGATATGCTGGGTGAAGTATTGCTTCGAAGCATTAAGTGTCCCTCGACCAATGATTGCATTGTAGGGGTATTCCATGTCAACAATGTCAAAAACAACTTGTTCAGTCCTTGTATTATGAACAAAGCCAAAGGTAACTAGCATTGTGATTTTGCCAAGTGCTACGATCTGCCTTCCTCCGAAGCCACATAGGGGATGTGTAACATCGTAAATCTTATCTTCTGGCTCTTGCATTTATCTGAAGGCCTTAGCAAATATGATATCCGCAACACTGCCTGTATCAACCAGAACATTATGGACGAGAAAACCCTTGATGACACAAGATATGACCATATCATCGTTGTGAGGATAGTCCTTGAGCTGAAGGTCCTCCTGGGAGAAGGTGATTGGGATGTGAGACCATTTTGACTTGATGAAGGGTCCCTGCACCCCAACATGTTGCACCCTTCTCTGTGCTTCCTTCTTCTGCTTTTTGTTAGCCGGTTCTGAACTTGAACCGCCTGTTATCGAGAGCACAAGCTTCGTAGCCTAAGGTGCTTCAGCTTGGTTGTTGAACGAAGCCATCAGCTCAACAGTGGAGGTGAGTTCACCGGAGGTGGGCGCCAATGTTGGGGACTTGTTCTCAAATGCTATGAATTAAGAATAAGGCAACATAAAAAATGTTAAATATTAATGTCCTTCGTCCTTCGAAGCATTATTTCCCTAAGGATATAATGATCTTCGGACGAAGGTTATGAAGGACATACCTTCATAGATATGACATGTAAAATCAGGGGACGAAGGTTATTAAACATAAGAAAATAACATAGATAATTATATAGTACCAAAATGTGAACATGTATTAATAAATAATCATGAATATATAAAAATTAAACTAAATTTCATTTGTACCTTGAGTTTGACAGAAATACGAAGATACGAATGCGATGAAAAAGCGTGAACACTACGAGGGTACTGTTCACCTATTTATAGGCACAGGGCGTAGCCTGTGTAAATTTACATTTATATCCTCTACAAATGATTACAATCATTACACAGTCTATCATGGGCCGATTGGTCATCTCATCTTTAAGTCGGTGCATTTTGAAATATACTACGAAGCTCCCTGACTAGTAGCTTCGGTATCGTTCCTGCTCTGGCCTTCCGAAGGTGCTTCTTCTCACAGGACCTTCGATGACGAAGCAGATCCCCAACACACTCATATACCTTTCAAGCTGAAACAGAAAAATTTAATGCCATTATGAAGAAGATATGTCAATGCTATGCTTCCAACACACCCTCAACTTCTGCTATTGTACCTTCCTTAGGATCAATTGACAATTTGATGGTGTAGATGATGAACTTGATAGCTTCATATTTGATGGACAAAGCTATGATGAGTATACTGACATAAATAACTTAGAGAAATACTTAGCAAGTCCATTGTTAAAGGTTTTCTAGAGGTAATCAACACGCATTTGATACATTAGCATGGTGGGAAGGCCATAAAGAGGAACATCGTATCATGGGGCAGCTAGCTCATGATGTATTGGCTATGCAAGTGTCAACAATAGCTTTAGAATCTCCATTTAGTGTCGGAGGTCGTGTCTAAACTTATACTAGTTCAAAATTTTATTAGTCATTTCCCTTTTATTAATGCATTGATGGATATTTATATTTCTCAGTTCTAAGCCTAAGAGTGGTTATATTCCTAACATGGTTAATGAACTGGACGATCCTGAGGCTAATGCCACAAATCTATCTCTTCAGGTTAATTTATGTCCTTACATGTACCTTCATTTTTCTCATTTGTGGACCAAAACTTAACTGCTATTTAACTACATATTGCTCTAAAATGCAGGATGAATGCCTATATGATAATGCCGATGACAGACTTGAGGGTCTTTGTAGGATCCTAGCTGAAAAACTTGAAGATGTTGAAGGCTGATCCATACTGATCTGAAATTTTTTTGGTGTTGTAGGTGAACTATGAACTATTAAACTATGTCATTGTGATGTATTTCATTTGAGACTTGAGACTACCTTATATTTTTATGCTATGTATGTGATGTAAAGACTCATCTAGTCTGGTAAATTGGTGTGTAAAGACTCATCTTATATTCTAATGTTATGTATTTATGACAATTTGGGGTGTGTTGTTATATTGGTGGCATGGTGTGTCATTGTATTGCAAATTTATGATGGATCTTACATGTTGAAGCTATGGCCATTGAGCCATGACTTTGTGAGTTGTTAGGTGTTACATAAATGCTTTATCATTTAATACATGTTTGCTTTGAGCTTCATGCTTCAATCTTCGTTACTTTGTGGATCTATAGTTCATGTGCTTTTTCAGGTCAATTGAGAGTACATGTTACTATATGTTTATATTTAGTGATTGTTTTTTTAGATTCTGATCATTACAGAGATATATTTTTCATGTTAAATTATTGTTTTCGATATTTCTGAACTACTGTTGTTGTTTTCGTTTCCAGAGATATTTTTCCAGTTATAAAAAACCTAAAAATAAAAAAGGTTTTAGCAGTGATTAGTAGACAACTTATACTATAGTAAATTCAAAAATATTTTAGTGCAAAACGGTCAACTGCATATCTCTGACTAAAATCTAATATTAGCATTAAAAAATAAATTTATAAGAGAGACGCACAACAACTTTATCGAGTTAAAAAACGAAAGACATCAAGATCTCACCTTAGCATATTATGCGACCTCTAGATAGGAGTGGAATAAAAAAGCTTATAGAGTTCGAACTGATTAGAGAGGATCCAGAGAGAACAACTGAACAAGTAGCCAAATAACTAAATAAAGTCTTAATTTTTTTTAATGCCATACAAGAAAATTTAGTATGGTTTACCATAAGACAAACTAGATACTCATGTCATGCTATATATTTACGCGGATCACATCGCTAGTTCTTTTTTTATCTTCGTTCAAGGGCCCAGGAAGAACAGCCCCGCACCGCCAAGAAACGCGAGCAACCTCAGAGGAGCTGCAACAACCTTGCTGCCAAAGCTGTGTTCATCATCGTCGCCATAGATGTCAGGGTAGTCGCCCAGATGCGGCTCCAAATCGTTGAAGTCGCCTGCGCTGACAGGAACACGAGCCTGTCAGTCAGTTTGTCAGCGGTTGCGAATGCACTGCTGCCGAAACTAGCTGGTAGTCGATCTAGCATGGCTGGTACGTAGAGAGAGATGAGCTAGAGCTAGTAGGCGAGAAACTTGGGGACCTCTTCTGGCGGTGTGGCTGCAGCCCCGCCTGAGTGCGTAGCGCACGTCCTCCACGGAGGCCCCGTTGTAGAAGGCGAAGCCGTCCAGGGCGCTGGCCACGCAGTTGAGCACGTCCTCCGTCTCCACCACGCACGCGCCGCCGCAGTAGTAGTCCACCGCGCCGACGGGAACGGCGATGATTCCCGATGGGTTCAGCCTGTACGCGCCCTCGCAGCAGCTGTACACCTGCATGCATGCAGCGGCATGCGGTTACGACGCGCGGCATGGGGACCAACGTACACAGCAGGTGCGCGTGACCACGACACACGGCATCACATCACGCAGGCCTCGGCGCCTCGATCGCCCTCGTACAGTAGGACTTGGCTTATTTGGTTCGTCGAGGCTTGTCAAAAAGAGCTCGCCTCTCGGGCAGCGATCTTTACCGTCAGGCGACCGAACGAAATCGACAGGCTGTGATAGCTACGTGGTAGGCTAGCGCTGTGATAGCTACGTGGTATGCAACTCTGTCCTAGCATGGAACCAAACACGCTCTTGCTTGTTAGCTTACCTGTTCGTCCTCGAAGCACTGCAGCGACCTCGTCGGCGGCAAGTTCGGCAGTGGATCCATCGGGAGTTCATCTGCATGCATGCCATATATGCGGGGTCTATTAGACATCAACGTGATAGATTAACTAGATAGTACGTAAGACGTAGCTATATATCGATTGAGAGGTATATATATGGGCGTTGTACATACTGTGCTCCTTGGGAGAGGGTGCAATAATGGTGCGTACGTGTGCTGATGATGAGCACGCACCTGGCTTGCAGAAGGCCGCGCACAGACAAAGGACGGCCGCGAAACGGCCGCACCAGCGGCGGCTGTGGCGGACAGAGAGGTCGCCCATCGGCGACGGGGGCGCGGCGTCAACAGATCGATCTCGATCTCTTCTTTTTTTTCCTTTTCTTTTCTTTTTACGAGCGTACCTGACGAGCACGTACAGCAGCAGATGGGTCTCTAGCTCATTCAAGCTTGTAGAGTGGAAATTAAACGGCTCAGTGATTCAAGGTCGGAGCAGGCAATATAATCTGGGCAAGTGTGCTAGGATTATTATAGGAGATATATAGTTCAAACCTACCTGACCTGCCCGCTCCTTTTTCACTCGCATCCCGCCCCTGCGATTTCTAGGTTCATTTCATGGTTGCGTGGAGCACACAAGTTTATTACGGCATCGGCTGCAGGGTGTTTGGCCGGACCTGGAGTTCCCTCTGTACGTGTGTGTTTGGTGGGAAACACGAAGGTTGGGATCGGAGGCATGACTCGGTTTACATTTGATGTGCCGCTGCATCTGCATGCGTACTCCCGTTTTCGCCGGAGTTGGCCTGGCCTGGCCATACTATACTATTATTATAGTACGTACAAGTCAGTAGTAGGTCAGAGTCATGTTCCGTGGCTCAGTACAAGCTAACAGCTGCATTGTTCATGTCCGTGTGTGTCGTGTTCTTTTAGGGCGTGATTGGTTGCCCGACTCCACCCTGAGCCAGGCCCCCGAGATACAAGCCCACCTGTTCGGTTGCGTTTTGCTCTCTCCCGGCCTGACTCTCCCGATGCAAACCCTAGCCGCGATCCTGGCTCTCCCGATGCGGCCGAATCGGCCGTTTCTTCGGATGCAGGCTGGCGGCGTGCAGCGCGGGGACGCGGGGGCGAGCGCGCGCGAGCGCGCGCGTGAGCGCGGGAGATGGCGCGAACGCTGTGGTTACCTCCCTCCTTTCCGCCGTGACCGCTGTTATATACCGCCACCTCCTTCCCCTTCCTCCGCGCGCCCTGCTCTGCTGTCGCCGCCGGTGACTGGTGCCGAGTTCCTCCCATCCTCCCCCCTATTTCTTCTTCTCTGTTCAGATCCGTGGTGGATTCGTGCTTTGTAGGTTTGGAGCTTCGTTTTTTGTTCACTACCGGAATCGCAGGCTTTGCCGAGTGCAGTACGCTTTGCCGAGTGCCTTTTGTCGGGCACTCGGCAAAGAAGGCTTTGCCGAGTGCCGCACTCGGTAAAGTTAGGAACTCGGCAAAGAGCCCCTTTACCGAGTGCTGAACACTCGGCACAGGGGGCTCTCGGCAAAGACACGTTTTGCCGAGTGTCAAACACTCGGCAAAGGGGGCTCTCGGCAAAGGGCCGTCAACGGCCGTCCCAAAGCTGACGGTCGTTAGTCGTTGCCGAGAGCCTACGGCTGGCACTCGGCAAAGAGGATTCTTTGCCGAGTGCCACGCTGGGGGCACTCGGCAAAAAAGTCTTTGCCGAGTGTCATCTCTAGACACTCGGCAAAGTATATTTTTATTTTTTTATTTTGTCTCCCAAATTTTTTGTGGTATGTTCCTACACTGTGTAGACCTACATGTATCATTTGTGCACAATTTTAACAAAGTTTTCAATCGTTAGTAGATTTAGTTCGTTTATTTGAATTTCTTCGGAAAATTTAGATTTGAACTGCAGGTCACTCGAAACTTGGAAAACCGTGCATGCAAAAATGATATTCATGTTACTTAGCATAAGTTACGACCGATTCCAGGAGCGGACCGGAAACTTCGAGCAACATGCTCACTAAACATGGTCGTGAACTTGTCATCGACATGTTTAAAAATTATATAAAACACAAACAAAGTCAGAAAATCCTGAAACTTGTCCACGTGTCATGATATCATATGTACAGGCTGCGATAAAAATTTTAGAATGTTTGGAGAAAGTTGTGGGACACTATGTGTACAAACCTAAGAGATCCACATTGAAACTCTATGATTTCATGTGTAGTTCTCTTAGGTTTCTACACATAATGTCTCACAACTTTCTCCAAACATTCTAAATTTTTTATCATAGACTCTACATATGATATCATGACATGTGGACAAGTTTCATGATTTTCTGACTTTGTTTGTGTTTTATATAATTTTTAAACAGCTGTATGACAAGTTCACGGCCATGTTGAGTTAGCATGGTGCTCGAAGTTTCCGGTCCGATCCTGAAATCAGTCGTAACTTGTGCTAAGTAGAATGGATATTATTTTTGCATTCACAGTTTTCCAAGTTTCGAGTGACCTGCAGTTCAAATGTGAGTTTTTCGAAGAAATTCAAATAAACGAACTAAATCTACTAGCTATAGAAAACAATTTTCTAATTGTCTCAAAATGGTACATGTAGGTCTATATAGTGTAGGAACATACCACAAAAAATTTGGTAGGGAAAATTAAAAAAATAAAAATGTACTTTGCCGAGTGTCTAGAGATGACACTCGGCAAAGGCCAGTTTGCCGAGTGCCAGATGGTTGACACTCGGCAAAGAATTGTGAAAGCATATTTGCCGAGTGCCGCCTAGTAGACACTCGGCAAAGTTTTCTTTGCCGAGTGTCAGCGATCTGGCACTCGGCAAAGAATATTTTAAAATTTTTAAAAAATCTTTGCCGAGTGCCAGATCGCGGGCACTCGGCAAAGAACAGAAATAAACCCCTGCGGGGAACCTTTCTCCTTCCTTCTCTCACTCTCTCACTGCCATCCGCGCGCCGCCGCCGATTCGCCGCCGCGCCGTCCGCCCGCCGCCACGCCAGCCCCTTGCCGTCACCGCCGCGCCAGCCCCTCACCATCGCCGCGCCCGCGCCCGCGCCTCGCGCTCGCCGTCACTGCCTCGCGCTCGCCGTCACCGCCGCGCCCACCGTGCTCGCCGTCACCGCCGTGCTCGTCACCGTCGCGCCCACCGTGCTCGCCGCCGCGCCGTGCTCGCCATCACCGCCGCCGTGCTCGCCTTGCCCGTGCCCGCTGTGCTCGCCTTGCCCGCGCCCGCTGTGCTCGTCTTGCCCGCGCCCGCTGTGCTCGCCGTGCCCGCGCCCGCCGCGCTCGTCGTGCCCTCGCTCGCGCTCGCCGTGCTCGCCGTGCCCCTCGTCGTGCCCCTCGCCACCGCCGCCCGGCCACGCGTACCATCGTCGCCCCCACACGAGGTATACACTTTTTATGCGTCAATTCACCATGTAGTTGTTGATCTACCAAGTTATTCGCATCTCCATCATGAAGCATTGTGATGGCTTGCAATGGGAAATAAGAAATATGACAACTGCTAGTAGTGTATACTTTAGGTGAATTTTTTCTTACTGTGTGCATGTCAGCCATCGTGCTGTTAGTTTTATTTGCAGGTTTTAAAAACCTCAACGTACAGGGGAGGTGCTGTCGATTTTTTTTGTATTAACAGACTTGTGTTTCTTTTTTACAGAGAAGATACTTGTCTTCCTAGCCGCCACTGCACCGACCCGCCACTAGCCTGACTCCACCGCCACCCTAGGTATAACCTCTACATCCGCATCATGGTCGTAGATCACCTAACCCAGTTAGGCGTCTCCCGTTCGAAAGTGATACGGTGTAGATATGCACATCTTTGCATATCTACAAATGTATCAGTTTCGAATTGTCCATGTTTTTTGGACAGCCCGCGGTTGCGTAGATGGTGTTAGTTTCATGCTCTACTCCGGTCCAAGATAGAGTTTCGGCGTCACCTCCCTGTTGTTCTCCGGACAGTACACTCTCCCTGCCAGGACGTGTATCCGGAGAACAGCGGGGAGGTGCTGCCGAAATTCTATCTCGGATCGGAGTAGAGCATGGAAACTAACTCCATCTACGCAACCGCGGGTGGGATTAGGACCTATCATCACCTATTAGAAGGTAGGAACGTAGTGTACATGCATTACATGTCTATATTAAACTATACTCGATTATATATGTTAGAGGATGGAGGACCGTGAGTGGATGTACACGGGCCGCGTTCGACGTAATGATGTCACCCCTGAATGGATTAGGAAGACCGATGCTTTCGTGGAACGGGCATATGGCGAAGCTGCTAAAGGAGCTAGCCTAGTCCCTTGTCCGTGCAGCAAATGTGACAACCGGAAAAGAAAACCAAAGAAGGCCATGGTAGAACATATTTGGAAGAATGGATTTACGCCGGACTATACTCGGTGGATCTTCCATGGTGAAGCGCATCGCACGAGAGAGGAGGTGGTGAGACAACGCGTCGAGGATTACGATGCTGATGCCGGGGTAGCAGACATGTTGAACGACTATCACGAGGCGCAGTTCGCCGAAGGACGTACGGAGGACGAGCCAGAGGCGACCGCAAAGGCATTCTACGACATGTTTGACGCGGCACAGAAACCCCTTCACGGCAAGACAAAGGTTTCTCAACTGGATGCCATTGGGCATATAATGGCGTTCAAGTCGCAGTATAGCATGAGTCGAGACGCATTCGATGGTTTGTTGACAGTTATTGGCAGCCTGCTTCCGGAGGATCACGTTCTGCCAAAGAGCATGTACGAGGCACAGAAACTCCTTCGTGCACTCAAGATGACGTATGAGCAGATACATGCTTGTCCGAAGGGCTGCGTCCTATTTAGGAAAGAACACACTGAGGCAAAGTACTGTCCGAAGTGTAAATCATCTAGGTTCATGGAGGTAGACTCTGGTGATGGACAGAAGAGCCAGCTCGACATCCCCGTGACAATCCTACGCCACCTTCCATTCATACCGAGGATCCAGCGTCTATACATGACAGAGGAATCCGCGAAACAGATGACATGGCACAAAAAAGGCAAACGATACAATCCTGACAAGATGGTTCACGCATCCGATGGTGAAGCATGGACCCACTTTGATGCCATTCACCATGAGAAAGCCAAAGAGGCTCGTAATGTTCGTGTTGCGCTGGCCACAGATGGGTTCAATCCCTATGGAATGACCGCTGCCCCATACACATGTTGGCCCGTGTTCGTTATCCCCATCAATCTCCCCCCGGCGTATGCTTTCAAAGACAGAACATATTCGTGTCGTTGATAATTCCTGGACACCCGGGGAATAAAATGGGCGTGTACATGGAGCCTTTGATTGATGAATTGGTCCGTGCTTGGGAGGAAGGGGTATGGACGTACGACCGAGCTACGAAGACAAACTTCAAAATGCATGTTTGGTACCAGTACTCCATGCATGACTTTCCGGCGTATGGGCTATTTTGCGCCTGGTGTGTTCACGGTAAGTTCCCATGCCTAGTTTGCAAGGAAGCTCTTAGGTTCATTTGGTTGAAGAAGGGTGGCAAATATTCGTCATTCGATAAACATCGACAATTTCTCCCTCCTGACCATGCATTCCGACTAGACATCAAGAACTTTACGAAAGGTGTCGTGGTGACAGACCGCCCACCTGCAATGATGACTGGTGCCGAAGTTCACGAACAGATAGATGGTCTCGTGGCCAACCCAGAAGGTGGTTTTGTGGGATATGGTGAGCAACATATGTGGACACATAAGTCGGGCTTGACTCGGCTCCCCTATTATGATGACCTGCTCCTTCCACACAACATTGACGTGATGCACATTGAAAAGAATGTCGCCGAGGCACTTTGGGCGACAATTATGGAGATTCCTGATAAGTCAAAGGATAACGTAAAGGCAAGAGTGGATCTGGCAGAGTTATGTGATAGACCAAACCAAGAGATGAAGCCGCCTAGTGGTGGTAAGACATGGAGAAGGCCTAAGGCCGATTTCGTCCTGAGCAGGGCCCAAAGGAAGGAAGTACTACAATGGATCAAGATGTTAATGTTCCCTGATGGGTATGCAGCTAACCTTAGTAGGGGGGTGAACTTATCTACTCTGCGAGTCTTAGGGATGAAGAGTCATGACTTCCACATATGGATTGAACGAATTCTTCCGGCGATGGTTCGAGGCTATGTCCCTGAGCATGTCTGGCTAGCGCTTGCAGAGTTGAGCTATTTCTTCCGCCAGCTTTGTGCAAAAGAGTTAGCTCGGACCATGATTGCAGACTTGGAAAGGATGGCACCCGTGTTACTGTGTAAGCTGGAGAAGATCTTTCCACCCGGCTTCTTCAATTCGATGCAGCATTTGATTATTCATCTCCCGTATGAGGCACGAATGGGGGGGCCCGTGCAGGGACATTGGTGCTATCCAATCGAGAGATGTGTAAAGAGTATCCGAAAGAAATGTAGAAATAAATGCAAAATCGAGGCTTCCATTGCAGAGGCATACATACTGGAGGAGGTGTCAAACTTCATAACAACTTACTATGGTGACAAACTGTCGAGCGTGCATAATCCACCCCCTCGTTACAATGATGGCGGCAATGAATCGAACCTCAGCATTTTTCGAGGGCAACTCGGAAGCGCGAGTGGTTCGACCACCAAGACCCTGAGACATGAAGAGTGGCGCCATATCATGCTATATGTATTGACCAACCTTGAAGAGGTGACGCCATACATGGAGCAATTTCTTCATGAATTCTGGTGTCGATCAAGGGACCCAACTCCACAGGAATATGATACCCTTCTTAGAAAGGGTGCGGGAAATGGATTGCCTGATTTCATTTCCTGGTTTAAACATAAGGTACGTGCTTAGTTTGTTATTCCAAGTTGCTCTTACGTGCGAATAATATAACAATCTAGCGTGTTTGAACTTGTAGGGCCAAAGAGAGCCGTCTATGAGTGCCGAGTTGAGACAAGTAGCCAATGGCTTTGCCTATAGGGTCAGGAAATTTTCTGGGTATGACGTAAATGGATACCGTTTTCGCACAACAAGCTACGACCAAAGTCGGCCCAATCGAAAAACCACGTGTTCTGGAGTCTTTACGCCCGGGCTTGACGAGGTCGAGTATTATGGAAGAATTGAAGAAATATATGAACTCAATTTTTATGGTTCCAAACCTCTTACTCCAGTGATATTCAAATGTCATTGGTTTGACCCTGAAGTTACGAGACGGACACATTCTAATCTTGGGATAGTCGAAATTCGACAAGATTCCACCTTAACAGGAGATGATGTCTATATTGTGGCCCAACAGGCCACACAAGTGTATTATCTTCCATATGCGTGCCAAACGAAACAACATCTTAAGGGTTGGGATGTTGTGTATAAGGTATCACCGCACGCTAAATTACCTGTTCCAAACGATGAAGATTATAACTTAGACCCGGACACATATGACGGAGAGTTCTTCCAAGAAGATGGGCTCGAAGGGCAATTTGAGATAGACTTAACCGAAGCGATCGGAATGGAAGTAGATATTGAAATGGTTGTTGATGACGAGGATGATGAGGTGCAAAATGAGAATGACTTAGAAATACTTGAAGGCAATGCCAATGACGAAATTGCGCCTTCAGATGATGTTGACTATGAAATGGTTGATAGTGATGATGACACTTATGATCCGGCTAACCCGGACACATATGAAGATTATTTTTAATCGATGTAATGCTATATTTCATTTATTTTGCATATGTTTCTAAATACATATTTTTTTATCTGTGCTTAATTGTTTACTCTTAATTGCAGGTTGTTGGACAAAGATGGTGGGCGGTGGGACGAGGACGAGGAGGGGGAGGGGGAGGGGGAGGAGGAGCACCCGTAGGACAGAGGAGGAGGCGCAGCAGGAAGACGCCGTACAGCAGCAGGTGGAGCAGCAAGCCGCTGTCGATGCGGCACAGCAGGACGACGACGATGCGGCGCAGCAGGACGACGACGACGACGACGACGCTCAGCAGGACGTCTCAGGTTCTGGCTCCTCAGGTTCGAGGAGTATCTACCTGCGAGGTCCCGCGAGCCTACCTAAGCGACCCATACTTCATGACAGACGTCCGCTGATACGACCCGATGGAGAGAGGTAGGTAACTTTAGATGTTGTTGCTGCTTTTTCATATTATATGTTCAAATTAATAATAGAAACTAATACTTCATCTTAATCACTTCGACAGGTCTTGGATGGTTTTGGAGACTGCAGGGGGTCACGGCCGCAACCCCAATGGCATCCTTGGCCTTCTATGCCGGGAACACTTCCCTGGACTTGTCGATACGCCGGAGTGACGAGCCCAGCATACACCTTCGACCACTACGCCGTCGCCCCCGATGCAGTAGATCGGGACGGCAGACAATTCAACAACAAGGCGGAGCGGGTGAAGCAAGAGCTGTGGGTAAGTCTTCCTCGCACTATATTGTTTAATAAGTCGCATTTGTTGCATATTCTTGAAATAATGTATGGATACATCGTCTTTGTATGTAGGATTTCTTCAGGTGCGATGCTGGATATGAGGCCAGGGCGGATGTGGTGTCTACGACGTGCTGTAAGAAGCTCGTCGTGGACATGCACTACGAGGCGCGCATCCAGGCCATCGTCACTTACCACGGCTCCGTCCTTGGGGAGAAGGTGAACAAGAAGGACGCCCGAACCATGTCATTGACTGCGGACCAGTACTTGCAGGTAAATACAAAACTTTATTATTGGTACTAAATATGCTTATTCTTATCTTCTGATATGCGGTGTACTTATATTTTTTTAGATGATTCCTCATTGGTGCGCCGCGCATCCTGAGTGCTGGGAGAAGATGGTGCAGAGGTGGTGCTCGGCTGAGTGGGACGAGGCGCACAACGCTAGCCGGGAACGGCGTTTGCTGATGCAAGGTCCCTCCCACCATCAAGGCAGCCGTAGCCTGGGCAAATACGCGGAAGCATGGGTACGCGCTCTTTTTTATTTAGGTATATAACTTTCGATTAGACATGATTTCTAACCATATCGTTGGTTTTCTCGCAGTCGGCGGCACATGGTGGCGCGCCTTGCTCCACGTTCTCGGCATATGCCATGGCCCACAAGGGGAAGGCAACGTCCGACGTCACCTACAACCCGGATGACGGGCCCGAGGCGTACACCAACCCCGCCATCCACAGCCGACTCAGTGAGTACACTGCCATGGCCAAGGAGGTCCATGGGCCAGATTACGATCCGAGGACCGAGGACATCGACGGAGATGTCCTCATGAGGGTCGGAGGAGGCAAGAGGCATGGGCGGTACTAGATTGCCGACGGGGCAATCGACTCGTCCTCCACTCCCACTCTCTCTCAGGTGCGAGCAAGGAGCACGAGCGCGAGCCCAGCCATACGACCTCGGCAGGACACCTCACAGCATCGTATCCAGCAACTCCAGGTTATTCCTTATCTATTCATCGTTCATTGATTTTTATATATCTTCTCTTTGCATTATCGTAACATTAGGGCGAAATATTACAGACTCAGCTAGATGATGAGAGGAGGCAACGTGAGGAGCTGGAGAAGAGGATGGCGGAGATGTTCGCGTACATGCAGAGCCTTGGCGCCGCACAGGGTCATGCTCCACCACCTCCGTTGTTCCCTGCAGCTGACCCTACAGAGTTCACTACTCCTGTGAGTATCAAAATTTTAGTACTGCATGATATTTATTCATATGTTCTCACACATACAATCTCTTCTCTGTGCAGGGTCAATCGGCGGCGTCGAACAACCCTCATGCTTCGTCCAGCCCTTCGCCGAACCAGTCCAGATGCCCACCTCGTTGATGATCTGTTTTGTGATGATCCAGACTTACCTTTATGAGTGTTGGTGATGTTAGTTAAACTTTATCTTGTGAGATACTTGGTGATGTTAGTGATGACGCAGACTTATATCTGTTTTGTGATGATCCTTACTTATATTTGTGAGACTTTAGTGAGACTTTGTGATATATATGGTGTTGATGATAAATGTGTTCATTCTGTGATGTGATTGATATATAATGTGATGTGAATCATATATATCTTTTGTTTGTTTGGATGGAACAACAAAAGCAAATAAAAAAGGGACATTCTGGTCACTTTGCCGAGTGTAACACTCGGCAAAGGGGCGCTTTGCCGAGTGCTATGACCATGGCACTCGGCAAAGAAGGCAACCTGGGAACCGGTAAAGCCATCTTTGCCGAGTGCTGACAATGGCACTCGGCAAAGAAGGAAACCTGGGAACCGGCAAAGACATCTTTACCGAGTGCCATTGCCAAGGCACTCGGCAAAGGGACTGGCAAAGGGGCCCACTGGAGGGTTCTTTGTCGAGTACCTGTCCAACAGACACTCGGCAAGGAAGCCTCCTTTGCCGAGTGCCTACTAGAGCTCTCGGCACAGGGACTGGCAGTGGGGCCCACTGGGTCAGTCTTTGCCGAGGGCCTCTCGAGCAAACACTCGACAACATTGACCTCATTGCCGAGTGCCACAGACGGCACTCGGCAAAGGATCCGTCACTGTTAATTGGCGCCGTGACGGTGACTTTTCTTTGCCGAGTGCCCGACAAATAGTACTCGGCAAAGAGGCTGTTGCCGATGTACAGTTCACCGAGCGTTCTTTGCCGAGTGTAACACTCGGCAAAGCATTTGCCGAGTGTAAGATTGCCTTTGCCGTGTGTCTGAGACACACGGCAAAGGAGCTGATTCCGGTAGTGGTTCTATTTTGCGACCTAGGGTTTCTAATCCCCTTTTGATTTCTTGACAGGGCATCCGGATTGCTGCTTCCTCACGCCTTGTAGCTGCTTCCTCTCGGTGCTTCGTCCTTCTTCCTGTTGCTGTTCGGTATAACAGACGCCATTCCTTCCCCTCCCCTTTCCCCTTTCATTTCTTGAATGATCTGAGCTTAAGTTGCCATGCCTGTGATTTTATAGCATTTAATCTGAGCTTATTGTTACCATGCCTATGATTCTGGAAGTGGGTCTGGGAAAAAAGGAAGAGGTCAGTGCTAACTGATGATGATGTCCATGTCTTTGGTGGTATGACAGCTGCTGTTAACAATGTGGCTGAAGCGATTAGGGAGACCAAGCAACAAGATGTGCATCCTGACCTCTATGATGCTGTTATGTTTATGCCTGGCTTCACTGAAGAAGCTTTGATTGTTGCATACTCACATCTGCTGGATCACAAGAACCATGGCACTGCATTTGTGCACATGACTGACTCACATAGAGTCCTCTGGATGAGGACTTTCTTGGGCAAACATTACTACACTTAGAGTGTTCTGAGTTGAGGCTGGTTAGTTCTTTTGAGTAAGTAGGAAGTAGTGCTGACTGGTAGCTTCCTAACCAGCATTCTTTTGTGCAGTTGATCACCTGATCCTGCTGACTTGCACTTTGGCTTGTTGTATGAACCATTTCCTGTATGAACCATTTGGCTTCTGTCTTCATGATGAACTATTCTGAATGCTTTTCTTGCTTCTTTAATCTGAGCAAATGCCCATATGCCAATGACTTGCTGCATTATACTACTTATGATCTGAGCAAATGTGCAATGTCAATGATGTTTGTTTCTTCCTATATAGCCAACATGAAGTGGTATGTTGTTCACCATGGAAGAAAAGTTGGTGTGTTTGATTCCTGGGATGCTTGTCATGCTCAAGTTCATGGTTTCAAAGGAGCATGCTACAAAAGCTACTCCTCAAAAGATGAAGTTGTTGCTGCTTTTAAACAATCAGTCATTAAGACTGATCGTGTTGGTTTCAGTTGGAAAGATGGTTTGATTCTCTCTCAGTTTGTACTGATAGTTGTGCTCTTGTTGATCATTTGGTTTGGGTAACCTCACCACTTGTATGCAGTGGTGACCATACCACTTGTAAGCAGGTGCAACCAATCACTCTAATTGCATCTGTGTGTTTGAATTTGCTAATGCAACTGTGCAACCAATCAACTGCTGAGTTGAGCCTGGTTCTGCTTATACGACAACCAATCACGCCCCCTTGCACCACTGGAACCAGGCTCCCATGAGCCTGGATTTGGGGGCCGAGCCAGGTTGGCTTCATCCGGCAACCAATCACGCCCTTAGTCACCAGATGCCTCTTGTCCATCAGTGAACGGGGAGGGAGTTCAAATGGCAAGTCCATAAGTGCATGTTCGCTGCAGCTGCGTCGTCCTATAGCATTGAACTGCTGTTCTGCAAACTGCAGCGAACGGAGGTAAGTATTCCAATTTTGTTTGGGTACTTTAGTATTTGCTCCAATACATATGGACTGGGGTGGCGCTGGGCGTGGGACCACCATGTTTTGGAGCACCCTCGTTCTATGGTGTTAGTTTGGAATAGTGAGTGAAAACGGTCGTATAAAGTATTGTTTTGCACTATATATTGTACTGTTTGTAGAGTGTAGTTTGAAATAGTGAGTGAAATAGAGAGCGTGCAAGATAGAGAGTCTGCTGGAAATAGTCTTAGAGCAACTCTAAAAGGAAATGCACAAAAATTCCCCAAAAACTGATTAGGTCTTGTTCGGTTAATCCCGTTACTTATGGATTGGATGAGGTTGGAAAAAATATGAAAAGATTTAACTTATTTGGGATTTAAACTCACCCAATCCCACTCAATCCACATGGATTGAGAGCTAACCGAACAAGCCTTTATGGGGAACATACGGATACATATGCAGGGGTGAAACAAGGTGGTACTGCAACAGCTCCCTCAAAATAGGAAACTGAAAACGAAATTAGGCCAAATTTTAAAAATTGTAGGCCCATTTCATTTCATCCATGTCGTTGGCAATTTTATTTGTGTTGTGTATATCGCACATGACAAGATGTGTGCGCTGGAGATTGGGGGAGAAGTCTACCCTCGCATATCTAGGATTATTCCAGGACGCCAAAAATTGCGGGCAACAAATGGGGTTCTGTTGGAGTAATAAAAACTAGGTTTTGCCTGTAAACAAAGTTTTGGGGAGCCTTTGAGTCATTTCTTGGAGATGCTCTTAAGCAAACTCTGCATCCCACTCTGCAACCCCTTCCACTGATAGGTCCTAAGCGTGCCACTGTATGTCGAAGGGAGGATCTTCTCGTCGGTGGAGGCTCCGCCTCCTTGACGACCGAAGTCCACAAAGCTGCGGCTGGTAACAAAGCACCATTTTGTCACGAACCCCCTTATTCATCTTGGTGCTCGTCGATTGAAAGATTTGCTATGAATGAGTAGCTCGTGGCTTCAATAATCTAGGTTGATCTCAACTAGTTAACACCATCTTCGTTGTGATTATCTCAGTGCGACATCATGTGGTTCACTAGTGCTCCTTGTCAATGTTGTGCGGCGACATCCTAACCGATGAGGATATACAAGAGGTGATTTAGGCCCTCTTCCCCCACCTCTGTCCTTTCCTTGGTTTAAGCTACATTTGTCATCAATTTTCTAAAACTATATGTATGAAGCATATATTTCTTTATGGATGCCATAAGTCTTCGGCTTTAGAAGAAGTATGGTTGGGATTAGGTACTTCGTGCCTTTCTGTTTGTTGGGTTTACAATTCATCTTGTCTTCTATGTCTCTACTAATCAAGCTAGTGCCTCTACTGGAATTTGGACAATATAAAAGGCATGAAATCAATAATGGCGACTGAGAGATTTCGACGACATCGAAGAATGGTCCAGATGTATAACAACGTAGAGTTCCTCCATATGTTTGAAAGCTCTCTTGTGGGTTTTGGTGTTTGAATGACAACTCAAGTAAAGGACTAACAAGTGTGCTAAGTGTTGAACAGGTGCTTAATGCAAAGCTAACAAGGTTCAACACAAGTGAATAAGTGTGATGGTCCAAAGACCGGATTATCTATAGATAATGGACATAACAAGTAAGATGGACATTGCTTAAGTGAGACTCGATGTGCGTAACTCAGACACAACCGATCAAACCAAGTATGGAGGCAAGCAGAGCTTCGAGGTACCGAGTGCACGGGAGAAGGTCAAGGAGACCAAGAACCCAAAGCCAGGGGTGAAGAAGAAGACTTGCAAAGTCAAGGATGATCGAGTTAAGAAGAGTTATGGTGCATCAAGGATCACTACATAAGGACATGACTTACAACCAATGAGGTAACATCTACAGTTATGTGGTGTAAGTCATAAGGCTCAAGATCAAGCTCAAGAAGTGAATAAGGTCACTAGAAGGAGGAGCAGTGTCAAAACCAGAACTGGAAGCAACCCAAAAGAGCTAAGTTCACCCTAATCTTTAGTTTGGGTTGTTACTATGTTTAGATATAGTCTATGTGACCTTTGCAGGGTGTTGGAGCTCAGATATGTCAATCTAGATCAAGTCAAGCTGACTTGATAGTTTAGAGTCCAACACATGTTATTGTGATTAACACATGAGAGATGCAAATCAAAGAATCAAGGTATGACTCTAGCCCTAGTGAATTGTTCTTTGGTACTAACATATTTCTCTAAGTCTAGGAACCTTGATAAAAGAGCTGAGAATGGATTGAAGATGGTTGGCCAAAACCAGCCAGGTTGCTGCAGCCTGGGTGCACCAGACTGTCCGGTGGTGCACCGGACACTGGACAGTGTCCGGTGCACAGGCTGGTCCAGCAGCGAACCTGCTGCTCTCAGGAATTGGCGAGGGCGCCATGGCTAAAATTCACTGGACTGTCCGGTGGTGCATCGGACTGTCCGGTGAGCCATCAGCGCCAGTGGCCAACGGTCGGCAACGCGATCAATGGGCGACACGTGGCCCGAGCCAACGATCACTTGGTCGCACCGAACTGTCCGATGTGCACCGGATAGTGTCTAGTGCGCCAAGGGGACCAAAGGTCCAACGGTCGGCTTCGCCAGAAAAGGAAGGAGATCGAGCACCGGACAAGCACTGTTTATGTCCGGTGGAGCACTAGACTGTCTGGTGCGCCACCCGATAGAAGGCAAGAATTGCTTACCAAATGAAGCTCCAACGGCTCCTAGGCCCTTTAGGACTATAAAAGGGACCCCTAGGCGCCTCCAACAAGTACACAAGAGCAGCCAATAAGTCCATACATCATTTGGATCAATTCTTTCTCTCCCTCTCTTGTGTATCTCTCTAGTTTGTGTAGAGGCAAAGTTATAAGCCTTTAGAGAGAGGGGAAGTGCTGCTGAGAGCTAGAGCAAAATCTTGAGCGCATTGTTACTCTGCCGGAGTACTGTCGAGAAGATTGTAAGCAGCCACGACATCATTGTAACTGATATCAACATAGTGGAAGGCTCTATCTGTTGCACTGATAGATCTGAGAAAATGGAGGAAGGAGTTGAAATAGACTCCAAGCCAAGGTGTGGCTAACTCCAACGAGGACTAGGCAAGCATTTCAGGCTTGGCCGAACCTCGGGATAAATCCCTGTGTCTGTGTGCTTTGCTCTGTGTTGTGTGCTGTTTCTCTGTCTTATTTGTTGTTTATACTTGCACTTCAATATTTATATGTGGTTCAAGCTATCTTCGAAGTGCAGGGTATTTTAAGATAGGAACTTCTATTCCACCGCAACCTACTCGAAGGGTCTTTCATTCCACTACGATCCAGCCTTCGAGTAGAGTAAGAATTTCTAGTTTTAAAGTGATAATTATTATCCGCCTATTCACCCCCCTAGGCGACATCCAGATCCTATTCCCGGGCATAGGGAACTTTCAATTTTGCACACCACTCAACTGGCTAGGGAAGAGGATGAGCAATAACCCCAACGTGGCTCCATTATTGGACGTCAAGTTATCAACCGTGACATAAGCTCAGGTTACTTTAGGTTGCTGCAAGACTGTTTTGTTGAGAACCATGTGTACAATAGAATTATTCCATCTATGGTAAGTTACAGAGATCCATCTTATGTACTTCACTACTTGGACAAGTATAACAATAAACTAACATTGTTTTTCTTTATGACCACATATTCTAGATGACAAAGTCTATGTTCAACTACATTTGTGGGGCTCTATAATAGGCTAACCCTACTCCAGGCAATCCTATAATGTAGCTCATTAACCAGGGTTTTACCCCATTTAGAAGGTAGAAAATGCCATATGAATGTTAGCCTAGGAGCGCTAATAGTCTAGACGAGTACTTGTGTATGAATGTATGAGTGGGAGCACCATCTTAGAGATAGTTGGGCAATTCACTAGAACTATCGTGTAGTTGGTTGCCCTAGAGTACTTTAGGCAACCAAATGAGTATGGTGTATAAGGGCTCCTAGTAGTTCCATAAGACAGGATTTCCTGGTATGTTAGGTAGCATTTATTGCATACACTAGGAATGGGAGAAGTGCTCGAAGGCATGACACAGTAGTTATCGAGGTCGTTTCAAGAAACATACACTGTTCTTAGAGGCAATAACTAGTCCTAACCTTTGGATTTGGCATGCATTTTTTGGCCTACCAGGTTCTTGCGACAACATCAATGTCTTATATCGTTCCCTGGTGTTTGATAATCTTGCATTGGGTAATGCCCCGATAGTTAAGTAACTTTGTGAGTGAAATGGAATACAACATGGGATATTACCTATGTGGTGACATTTATCCTCCTTGGGCCACATTGATCAGTGGTATCTCAGTGCCGGTGAGCAACAAGTAGAAGATGCTTACTACTAAGAAAGTAGAGTTCTAGAAAGATGTTGAGCGTTGCTTTAGTGTTATTCAAGAGCAATAGATCATAATCAAAGGTCAGCATCGATGTGGCATCCAGAGGACCTCAAGTACATTGTTGATTGTGTCATTATACTACACAACATGGTTGTCAAGTTCGAACGGCACCTGCCACATCTTGAAGGAGACTACGAAGCTGCTTCAAGACCAAATGTATCCATGCATAAGAACGTGTGTGAGATTGAACATTTAATTGTAGCTCACAACAAGATAAGATGTAAGTCCAGCGTGAGCAACTGAAGGTTGATATCTGATAGAACATACGTGGAATCTACATGGACAATTGTGATCAGGGTGAACATAGTGAGGCAAATGATATGTAAGTGTATTTGTGACTAATTTCATTATTTTATAGTCTTACAAATTACAAAATTTTAACTCTTTGATTTTTGTATCTTGGAACCAGGTTGTGGTCTACATGAACTAAAATGTTGTTGTAGTCTAAGTGTTGAGAGTAATGGCATGCAATCCCCCCATAGATGTAGTGTACTCAGTTTAGTAGACTTAACAATTTCACCCTTATGCAGTATATCATTTCCATGTTGGGTTACACTATTGAGGACAAGGCAACCGTTCTGGAGTTCATGTACAACTATGGAGTCACATAATACAACAAGGGCGATGCATATGCTTAAGTAACTACAAAATCTTTGTCTAAAGCAGTTTTCTAATTGTATTTTGGTACTTCTTAACTATTTAACTTATGTAAGTGCATTTTGCCATTGGTATTCACAACAGGAAAATCGAGAAAAAAATATCGGCCTGGTTAAGAACGTCGGCCCCGACATTCTTAAACAGGTTAAGTACATCGGTTCTGGGTGGCCGAGGAACTTAACTTTAAGAACGTCGGTCGACGCCCTAGCCGACGTTCTTAAAGTTAAGAATGTCGGTAGGTGCCCTGGCCGACATTCTTAAAGTTAAGTTCTTCGGTATTTCTACGACCGCCATTCTTACTTTAATTGGGAAAACCATGTGTCGACTCTCCTCTTCTCCTTTCTCTCTCTCGCTCTCACTCTATCATCATCTGCCCTAACTATCGCCGCCACGCTCTATCGTCATCGTGCCCTCCGTCCCTGGTCCTCCGTCGCTGGCCTCGGCCCCCACCGCTCCTCTGCCACCGCACCGTCACCAAAGTCATCACTACCAACGGAGCCTATGCCATCACTAGCCCCTCCGCTACGACTCCACATCACAACCGGTAAACTCCTGCTCTCGTGAATGTTTTGTATGTTTTGTATATTATTGAATATAGCAATTATACTTAGTGGATCAAAATAATAAATACTTTGTGTGCGATCGTTTGATTAGCTAAAATGCGATACAAATTTGAGTATATGTGATCCTTATACTTGTATGTTTCTTATATTATTGAATATAGCAATTGTACTTAATGGATCAAAATAATAAATACTCTGTGTGTGATCGTTTGATTAGCTAAAAACGTGGTACGAATTTGAGTATATGTGATCCTTGTACTTGTATGTTTCTTATATTATTGAATATAGCAATTGTACTTAGTGGATCAGAATAATAAATACTTTATGTGTGATCGTTTGATTAGCTAAAAATGTTGTACGAATTTGAGTATATGTCATCCTTGTACTTGTATGTTTTCTTATACTTTGTGTATAATAAGGGAATACATGTACAAAAAGGTAATGGAAAGATGATGGTTAATGATAGAGTATACTTAACATCATTTAGATTTAGTATTTCCCATAAATCCTTGATCTAATCTTCTAAAGGCTTACAAATATGAAATATAACTCGTAGTGACATCTACAAATATGATATTATACCTACAGGTGCACGAAATTGGAACATAATCGGAAGGGGTGTTATCGCCACCAACGTTCGCACTTCCCCACCTAGATCGAGGTTATTACTTATCAACACTTGTTACTTATTTATACCTTTGTTGCTAATAATGTTATATTTTAGCATTTCTCCACATTTATACTGTTGTTGGCACAATACTTACGTGCACGACACACACTTAGGAAAACATATGTGTCACCCGTTTAGGAACAGTGCATCTCACATTTACTTTAGTTTAGTTATTTGTTAGTTTTCCAAATGATTCTAAATGCAAAAGTAATAATTCGTTTACTTGTAGACGTACGGTAACGAAATACCTCAACAAGGCATTACTCCGACTTCGCCAACAAACCTCGTGTCTTTCGCATGGTGATGCATCATAGGTAAACTTGTGCAACTTTATCAAGTTAGAGTTCTAATTCATAAACATGACATTTATTCTCTTGTTACAAGGTTCTGGGATAGATCCTCACAACCAAATGATGTTGCCACTAATGTTGTGGGGATTTGGTCTGTGGCCATCTTAGATTCCACCATAGGCACCGTAGATGCTGCCACAAATGACCTTGTAGATGCCACCTCAGATGCCAACACCGATGCCACCGCAAATGACATCGCCGATACTGCCACCATAGATACGTGGGGATATCCTCCTATGGGTAGTCACAAATGTCGTGGGGATATGTTCCATGGCCCACAAATCACCTAGAGTGGTAAGTTAAGTCTACCTTGAGCTTTAGTTAACTAAAATGTAGTAAATCAAGCTAAATCTCTATGGTAACATATGCACAACATCTCTTGTAGGGTTCAGGTTCGTGTCATACTCTGGACGACGCTACGAACTCCATCGACCAGATCTTCAACATGAGCAACTTGCGTCCCGACGATTCACCTCAAGACTAATGGACTTGTGGACTTTCAGAATTGTTTATGTGATGTTTGGACTTGTTTATGCAATGTTTGGACTTTTGTCGTGTAGACTTATGGACTTGTTTGGACTATTGTGTATATATGTGTTTGGACTTGTCTTAGAGACTTGTTTAGATGTGTGTTTGGACTATTGTGTATATATGTATGCAGGTTTTAAAATATAAACCCTTTAATGGAGGCTTCCCATCTGGGAAGGGAGCTAGAATAGGGTTTATATTTAAAAATAAATAAGAACATCGGCCAAGCCAACGTTCTTATGTCCACATCAGCTAAGTACGTTGGTGGCAACGCCCACCAGTAGTGGGTGGTCATTTAAGAATGTCGGTCGCCTCGATCGATGTACTTAATTCCTTAAGTACGTCGACCGCCCGATGTTTGTACGTCCACGTGGCTCGCCCATAGAGCCCCGACAACTGCCATGTGGCTCATCCTTAATTACGTTGGCTATTTAATAAGGATGCAATTAATGCATCAACTACGTCGGTTTTGGACTGGTCGACGTACTTAATTTAAGAACGTTGACCCTGATTGTCATGGTTTTGGAAACTGGGGGACAATGAGATTTGTGTTCGTCAGAGGGTGCTAGCATGGATTTGCTCCGAATGGTGAGTCGCTGGGACTCAATGAGAAATTTGAGACATGGTTTTATACTGGTTCAGGCATGCGCCCTAGTATAATGCAGTGTTGATCATAGTGTTGCTGAGGGTGTGTTACAAGTGGTGTGTGTAGAAAGAGGATCGCCCTGCCCTTTTATAACTCAAGGGAGGACTTTATAGTAGGAACTCATGTTCTACTAGGAGGGAGCTTGGCTTACTGCCTCTAGGTGGTGTGGTCCTCCTGATGTCGTTTGTTCGTGCATTGTCATACCCCCCTCATATAGTGTTCCATCTTGTTCATCCACCATACGGGTTCTTGTAGTGAGTCTGCTGCTGATGTCTTCGAGATAGTGTGTGTGGGTCCCGCAGATCAGTCTCACAGTGTGGTCTTACGAAGCACGGCTCCTCCCGTTGTCATGAGCCCTACTTCATCCTTTAGCGTTTTGTGGACATACACCCGGTATGGCGTACTTCCAGTCCTTCCAGGTGTTTGGGTCCTTGTTTGGATTCTGTATTGATGTCACCTAACGACTAGGCTTGACTGACCCCACAACGTAGTGGTGGCACGTCTGAATCCATATGCGGGGACACACGGTTCGTGCTCTAAAGGCGACTACTCGGTGCGCCGCACGTTTACCCGGACGTGGCCTAAGGATGGTGTGTCCCGTCATAGCCGATGTAGGCCAGCTGTGTCGGCTGGGGTTCCTTCCTCATGGGTCCACTCGATCGTTTGTCCTGCCTCGTAGACTTACACGACGGGGACTTGGTCGCCCGCCTCGCCTTCCAAACTTGCTTGGCGGGGACTTGGTCGTCCATCTCGCCTCACAGACTTGCTCGACGGGGACTTGGTCATCTGTCTCTGTCACACCTGGCTTTAAGGAACAAAGCCAGGTGCATCTCATACATGTGCCAAGAAGACAACATATATAATAACAAAGTGTATAGAGATAAATGTCACAATAACATCAGAGTATTATTACATAGCTGAAGTCTTATTACAAAATAAAAGAATAAATATAAAACGAACTAAGGATCGTCCTTGGCGCAGAAGTCAACTGGGGAAACACCACCTAGATCAGATCAAACTCCTCGCCTTGTGGCTCCTCCTGAACCACCTGTTCTTCTCCTATGGGGGGCGTGAGACAGCAAGGGTGAGCTCACACATGATCATAGCTCAACAAGTTGTGGGGAAACCAGTGGGCATAAACTCACAAAGGTGGGAGTTCATGTGATGTGTAAGGCTAATCAATGACAGGGGTTAAAGCTAAGCATTGCTTTTAATTAGTTGGTCAAAATTTTATTAGCAGTTACTAAGTGTAAGTCCTAAGCTGCTCATGACCTTGAGCTCGGCTAGTATACCAGTTTTACACTCTGTAGAGGTTGTACCCTTTACCCACAAGTCATGTTACCCATCTGCCAAGGGATCGCGACTCCCATACACCTCTACCTAGGAAGCGAGGCAGGGCAACACTATGAGGCCTTTACAAAGTTCCACTAGCTTCCGAAAACCCGCTACAGTTTATGGGAAGAGCACTTGCAAGAATCCCCTGTCTGACCGCCATCGCAGCAAAATCAACCCGAGAACCTCCTTGCATGCAACTCCCCTACTGTCCTTGCCCCTTTCGAGTAAGGTAGTCTTCCACTAGCTTTCCTAATTAGTTAGCCAAGGGGTCCCATTCCTCCCTTATGGTGGCACGTGTTTCTCAAGTTAAGCTCTATGTTCCAATCAACATTAATGATCTTGACATGAACATAAATAGAATAACAAAAGAATTGGAACATAGATATAATAAATGATTATCCCAAAACCATGTAATGCAATAGCAAACTACCCAAGTGATTCAGGGGTAAACAAGGTAATGAGATAAACAATCTAGGGTGACCTATTGTGTCCCATCAAAATTAACCTATGCATGAATAAATGATATTAAAGAACATTATTGGGTAAAAAGTGGTCAAGGGCACAACTTGCCTTCAATGAGCTCCTGCTCAGCTACTTCTATCTGCTGCTCACCAGGATCCTCAGTCACGGGCTCTTCTACTCGCCATAATACAAACAAGCACAGTATATAGAGAAAATTAACATCACACCAAACATGTAAACAAAATATACAGTAATAATCTACACATTAAAATAAAAACCTAGGAATAGGAATCATAATTTTTGGAGTTATAGATTTTAAGATATGAATTTCCGAAGGTTTTATGTGCTTAAAATAGGATTAAGTGAGAATTAAATTTTCTTACTGTTTTCATGACAAAACAGAGACTCTAAGTGATAGAGAATAAAATTATAAAATTTTAGAAACTGGAATGAAGTAATTTAGAGTTCATATGAATTTTCTATGATTTATTAAAGTTCTAGCATTTATTTTCTCATTAAAAACCATTTCCTGATATTATTTATTCAATTCCTATGACCTCTGGACTGCGTGCAAATTAATCGGGGATGCAGGGGGCTCAAGGTAAATATTCCTAAGGCTCATTCTACTCTGTGGTAGGACTACTAGTTGGTTTATAGAAAATCTGAGGACTCTTTAGCGAAACAACCAGCCGAACGGGTATCGGCCAAGGTGGGACATTAGATCACGCACGAACGGTGCTGATTAGATCGAGTCACCAGCGAAGCGGTATGCGGCACAGATCATCCAATCCGTGATATACGACGTAGATTTAATTATTCTGGAGTCGCTCTGCTCCACCCGATCCAAAATCAAGCGCCAGGATCTAATCTAGCGCGAAGGGGTATGTGGATCCTAATCTGGACCGTTCACTCCTAAATCAACGGCGCAACCCTTTCCCTACCCCGACGGCGCGGACAAACAGGGCGATACGGTGGCGCAAGTTCTTCCCCGCGGCAGAGCGCCACCATCGCAACACGAATCCCCCTCTAGTGCTCCAAAACCCAATCCAACTACTACTACACGATGCGGGGAAAGAAACAAGTCGTTGAGAGAGGGTAGTACCGCCTAGATTGGCTCGGAGTTCTCTGCTCGCGGCGATGGTGATGCAGCAGCGCAGGAGTTAACGACAACGAGAAATTCTGAGGTGCTGGAGCGCGATTCGCATAGGGCAAATCGTTGACCACCTATCCAAGGACCGGGCGAATCCAATTGGACATCCAACGAGAGTTCAGTCGCCCAAAGCATGAGATTCTGATGCGCGGCAATCTACGGGTCCACATTCTCAACTCTCGCAACGCGGTGCACACGGTAATGGTGGTTCTCGAATCTCTTGCACAAGTAATCGGGGGATAAACGCGCCTTGGGTCGAGTATATATCCCGAGTAGACTCCCACAACGAACAACCCCGAATTCCGCGCGATGCGCGCGGCATAATTGGGCGAGGATCAGCGAAGGAGACCGAGTTGACAGTATGGGCCCACGCGTCCGAGAGAGGGGTGCTTCGCTGAGCTGATGAGCTGGTGGTCCCACCTGTCGGCGTAGTGGTGAATGAGCTGGGCTGCGTGAAGGTAACGTTAGGTTGGCCGAAATGGAGCACCAAGGCCTAGGTAGGTTCTTTTCCTTTTCTTTTTATTTTTCTATCTTCTTTGCTTCCCTCTCAAATTCAAAACTTCATTTCAAACTTAAATTTAAATTTCTGTGGTAGATTTGTCTTCAGATTATGGTGCACAATTAAGGTACTAAGTGTGAAGATACATTCATATATATATTTTAGGTAAGTTTTATGCTCTTCCTCTTAGAGTTTTATTTCCAAGTACTATGATTGAGTTTAGATTAGATTCCTTAATCTTTGTCATTAATGTGTATTTATTAATTTTATTATTGAATGCATAAGCAAACAAAACCCAGCATGATGCATAATTTTAGTGGCATATCTCTTTATTAATTATTTGTTTTTGAATATGGTGTTCACATGTGATGAAAAGTAGATTCAACATACACATAAAATATAGGGGATAACTTTTCTTCTCTTTTAGTAACTATTACAGATTGGGTATTACAAATCCTACCCCCCTTAAAAATAATCTCGTCCTCGAGATTTAGGAAGATCTAGGGAAAAGATGGGGAAAATCTATGCGAAGCTCTTCTTCTCTTTCCCATGTTGCTTCATCTTCACCATGGTGACTCCATTGCACTTTACACATCTTTATCACCTTATTTCTTGTAACTCGAGTCAATGTGTCAAGAATCTTGATTGGATACTCCGTGTAAGTCAAATCACCCTGAACACTGAGCTCTTCCATTGGTAACTGTTCCTCGGGTACACGGAGACACTTCTCAAGCTGAGACACGTGAAACACATTATGCACATCCGATAGACTAGCAGGTAACTCGAGCTGGTATGCCATCTCCCCAACTCGCCTAAAGATCATGAATGGTCCAATAAAGTGAGGGGACAATTTGCCCTTGACTTTGAATCTCCTCATTCCACGAAGTGGTGACACCTTGAGGTACACATAATCTCCTTCCTCAAATTCCAATGGTCTCCTTCTATTATCAGCATAGCTCTTTTGCCTGGTTTGAGCTACCCTCAAATTCTCTCAAATCATACGGACTTGTTCTTCTGTCTCTTGAATTAGTTCAGGTCCAAAGAACTGTCTTTCTCTAGTCTGATCCCAATACAAAGGAGTCCTGCACTTCCTCCCATACAAAGCTTCAAAAGGTGACATCTTCAGACTGGCCTGATAACTATTATTATATGAGAACTCGGCATAAGGTAGACTTTTATCCCAACTTCCTCCATGCTAAAGGGCACAAGCTCTCAACATATCTTCCAATACTTGATTAGTCCTCTCAGTCTGTCCATCAGTCTGGGGTGATAAGTCGTACTAAAATTCAACTTTGTATTCATGTTCTTATGAAAGCTTCTCCAAAATCTTGAGGTAAACCGTGAACCTCGATCAGACACGATCTTCTTTGGTACTCCATGTAGACACACAATCATATCCATATATAACTCTGCTAGTTGAGAGCCTTTATAAGTAGTCTTTACAAGAATGAAGTGAGCCACTTTAGTCAATCTATCCACAATCACCCATATAGCATCATATCCCTTCTGGGTGCGAGGCAATCCAGTAATGAAATCCATACCTATCTCTTCCCACTTCCACTCGGGTATCTTCAGTGGATGCAACAGTCCAGCTGACCTCTAGTGTTCAGCCTTAACTTTTTGACACACATCGCACATCACCACATGTGCAGCCACATCTCTCTTCAATCCATACCACCAATATTTTTGCTTCAAATCCTGATACATCTTGGTGCTACTAGGATGAATAGAATAATCCGAGTCATGGGCCTCCTTTAAAATAGTCTCACGAAGGCTCTCAATATCAGGAACACATATCCTATCCTTGAACCATATGGTGCCTTGCTCATCCTCTGTGAATTCTGGACCTCGACCTTCAGTAATCAGATCCTTAATCTCTTGTATTTTAGCATCACCAATTTGTCCCTTGCGGATATCTTGCTCCAAAGTAGGTTCCACATCAATAGTAACTCCTTCAGTATGAGCAACTATCCCCAGGTTAAGTCTCCTGAAATCCTCAACAATCTCATCGGGTAGCTGGGCAACAACAGCTGAATGAACATGCTCCTTTCGACTCAAGGCATCTGCAACCAAATTTGCCTTGCCTGGGTGATAGTGAATTTCCAAATCATAATCCTTAATAAGCTCCAACCAACGGCGTTGCCTAAGGTTGAGATCCTTCTGAGTGAATATATACTTCAAACTCTTATGATCCGTATATACTTGACACTTGGTTCCCATGATATAATGTCTCCAAATCTTAAGCGCATGCACAACGGCTGCCAATTCTAAGTCATCAGTGGGGTAGTTTAATTCATGTTTCCGTAACTGACGAGAAGCATAGACAATCACATGTCCCTCTTGCATGAGCACACATCCTAAGCCTTGGCCACATGCATCACAATAAATGTCAAATCCCTTCTGTAGATCTTGCATAACCAACACTGGTGGTGACATCAATCTCTTCTTTAATTGTTCAAAGCTATCTTGGCACTTCTCGTCCCACTTGAACTCTCTTCCCTTCTCCAGAAGCGAGGTCATAGGCTTAGCAATCTTAGAAAATCCTTCAATAAATCTTCGATAATAGCCAGCAAGTCCCAAGAAACTCCGAATCTCTATAACTGTAGTGGGTACTCTCCACTCCACTATCTCCTTGACCTTAGCAGGACCACTGATATTCCTCCATTAGAAATAATATGACCAAGAAATGGCACCTCGCCAATCCAAAACTCGCACTTGCTAAACTTGGCGTAGAGTTGATTATCTCTTAGCTTCTGTAGCACCAATCTTAGATGTTCCTCATGATCACTATCACTCCTGGAATAGATAAGAATATCGTCGATGAATACCATGACGAATCTGTCCAAATACTCCATAACACCTTATTCATCAAATTCATAAAATAAGCTGGTTCAGTGGTTAATCCAAACGACATAACTATGAACTTATATAATCCATATCGAGTCGAGAATGTTGTCTTGGGAATATCCGATGGTCTAATCCTCATCTGATGATAACCGGATCGGAGATCAATCTTCAAGAATACCCTAGCACCTCTCATCTGATCAAATAAATCCTCAATGTGGGGTAACGGATACTTGTTCTTCACAGTAACATCATTAAGCGATCTATAGTCCACACACATCCGTTGTGATCCATCCTTCTTCTGTACAAATAGAACCGGCGCTCCCCAAGGTGAGGAACTTGGACGAATGTACCCCGCCTCTTGCAACTGCATTAACTGTTTCTTAAGTTCCTTTAACTCTTCTACAGACATCCTGTATGGCCGTTTAGAAATAGGGGCAGTCCCAGGTAAGAGATCAATAACAAACTCAACTTCTCTATCTGGTGGCATCCCTGGTAACTCCTCTGGAAAGACATCCGGAAAATCCCTAACCACACGGATGTTGTCACCAACAAACTCCTCAGGTATAAAGAACATTGCACATTTGGATGAGGTGGTTACTGCAATATTAACTTGAAATCTTTCTCCTTTAGGGCTGGTGATCTCTACGGTACCTCTACCACATGCTATAATGGTGAAAGGGAAATAGGGTCAAACCTTTTCCTAAATGATTTTGGTGGTTGAATTGCCCAACACAAATAATTGGACTAACTAGTTTGCTCTAGAATAAATGTTCTACAGGTGCCAAAGGTTCACATCAAACCAATACAAAGTCAAAAGAAAGGTCTCAAAAGATAGGAGCAAAGGAAACCGAAGTGCTCTCTGGTCTGGCGCACCAGACTGTCCGGTGTGCCACTGGACAGTGTCCGATGCACCAGGGAGGATCGACCTTAAACTCTTCAGCTTCGGGTTTCTCAGGCGCAGCTCTGCTATAATTCACCGGACTTTCCGGTGAGCCAACGGAGCAACGACTATCTGCGCGCAACAATCGACTCTGACAGTGAACAGTGCAGCATAGTGAACGTGGCAGAAGTCAGAGCAGTTGGTCAGAGGGGCACCGGACTGTCCGATGCCACATGAGGACAAAGCCTCCAACGGTCGACCAGCTCCAAGCCCTAACAGTAGGATGACGTGGTGGCACACCGGACACTGTCCGGTGGCGCACCGGACTGTCCGGTGCGCCCATCGCCAGCAGCCTTCTCCAACGGCTACAATTTGGATGGTGGCTATAAATACCACCCCAACCGGCCACTTCAAGGTGTGGGAGCCCAAGCAACATTTCAAGTCATCTAGTTGACATATTCAAGCCCTCTCAACCACCTCTATTCATTGATCCATCTTATACACAAGATTTAGACCACTACAACCAACACAAGTGCCACAAAAGAGAGAGAGCTACTCATTTGAGTTTAGCACTAGTGCCTTGTGAGATTCATTGAGAGATAGTGTGTGCTACATCTTTGTGTTCATTTGCGTGTGGAGTTTTGACTCCCATTGAACTTCCTTCAAAGTTTTGGAGGCTTGTAAAGCTAGCAAGAGACACCAAAGAGTGTGGTGATCCTTGCGGGGTCTTAAGTGATCCTTGAGAAGAAGAAGAGCTCGCCGGTCTTTAGTGATCGGTGGAGAGAGAGAAAGGGTTGAAAGAGACCTGTCCTTAGTGGACTCCTCAACGGGGAATAGGCCTTCGAGGGCCGAACCTCGGTAAAACAAATCACCCGTGTCTCGTGTGCTTATCGCTTGTGATTTGTTTGTTCTTTCCCTTTCTAAGTTTTTCTTGCACTATTCTTTGCTAATATCATTTGGTGTTGTTTCAAGTTAAATTCTCATTTAGTAAAGCAACACCTTGCAAGAAAGAACTTGTGTAATTGCTCTTCTTATCTAAGCCCCCTTACTTTATTCTCATAGACCTATTAGTTGTATTGTTTTATCAATTCCACATTATTTGAAAGCAATACTCTTTACAAGCAAGGACTTAGTTTTTATACTCCGATAATTGTATATCTTGTTCTAACCACTAATCAAGGGATCTAAGTGGGGTGTAAAGTTATAATTTCCAGCCCCCCCTCTAGGCAACTTTCAATTGGTATCGGAGTTAGGCACTTCATCTTGAGTCTAACAACTCGAAGTGATGGCTCGTAGAAGATCCCAAAAGAACAAGAAGACCCAGGAGAACAAGAAGGTAACTCTTGAGATATTACTTTCCAATTGTTCTAATTATGATTCATGGTCTACTAGAGTGATAAATGCTTTTAGAACCATAGATCCACAATTAGAACAAATTTTAGACAAGAGTATTATTCCTCCTAGTTATACTAGGGAAAATGCTTCCGAGGAAGATCTAAGATGTATACGCTTAAACTATCTAGCTTATGACATCTTAAGTAAATCCCTTAGCAAAGAAGATTATCATGCCTTCATAATAAAATATGATAAACCTATTTGTGATGTGCATGATATTTGGACTAGAATTAAAAGCAAATTTGATGAGTCCAAACATGATAGTTCATTTTGTGCCTCTACTTCCTTTGGTATTTGTGAAACTAACCCTTTGAAGGAAGAAGAAGAAAATGAATGATGGAGACCAAACGATGAATCCACCTCTCCAAAAGGTTTGTCTTCCCTTTTTGATTCCCACATATGTTGTGTGGCTAATGAAAATGATAGCGGAAGCACAAATGAGGATGAGGAGGAAGAAAGAAGCTTCTTGCAACTCTACGCTCGCCTAAGCCAAGAAGATAAGGTGGTCATGCTCAAACTTCTAAAAAGAGTGAGGGAGCAAAGCGAAGCTCGTCAAAGGCTAGAAGATATTCTCTCCATAAAAATGCTAAGCTTTGACGAGTTGACTAAAGAACATGAGAAGCTAAAGTGCTCTCATGTTGATTTGGTCCAAAGGTATGAAACTATTTCAATTGAGCAAGATAACTCTTTACATTGTATCGCTCAATTAGTAAATAGGAATGCCTTACTTAAGGACCAAGTAGAAAAGCTAAAATTTGAAAATCTAGTTTTTCAAGAAAAATATGATATGCTTCTATGTTCTCATGAAAATCTTATGGATGATCATATAATATTAAATATTGCTCATGAGGTTGTGATAGAAAACTTAAAATCCCAACAACCTCACTCATGCACATGTATTCAAATTGAAACTACATTACCATGTGCTAATGCTTGTTGTCCGTCGACAAGCAAATCTTCCTTTGAGCTAGAATGTGTAGGAATGAAAGATGATACATATCAAAAGCTCAAGGAAGAAAATGAGAGGCTAAAAATGAGCTTGACACAACTAAAAGGGAAGTGCATTGCTCAACCTTCTCAAGATAACCGTGATCACATGGTGAAGAAGCTTGAGACGGGAACAACCGTGGCATGCACTAAATCCCTTGAAGAAAATGTCAAGGACTTGAGGATTGCCAAGAGGAAGAAACAAAAGATGAAGATCAATGCCTCCTCCAAAAGCCTCAACCATGCCTCCATAAAAGGTAACATCCAAGGTAATAATCAAGCCACACTTCACACTAAGAGAAGTAAGAAGTGTAGTGAATGCTTTGAAAAGGGACACTCGATTAGGTCATGTCCCTATATTAAAAATGACTTGATTATTAACAAGGATGATAAACTTTGTTTTAAATGCTCAAGGAAGGGACACTCAATTAAGTCTTGTCCCTATTTGAAACAAAAAGGCATAGGGTTAGAAAAGAAAATATCCACTAACCATGTAGCAAGCAAGAAACAAGGAAGGAAGAAATCTTCAAGGCTTAAAGATCGCCTATGCTACATATGCCGAAAGAAGGGACATCAATGCAAAGATTGTCCCATTGGTAATAATCCCACTCCTAGCTTGTCAATTAATTCCCATGTAACTAAGCAACCCAAAATTGCAACTTGTGCTACAAAGGTAATGAGTTTACCTAGTGCTAACACAAAGGACTTTTGGGTTCCTAGATCTCTGTTGACTAACCTTGATGGACCCATCAAGCGATGGGTACCAAAATATACTTGACAAGCTTTGCAGGAGAAGGAGATGATATGAAGCTTTGGGGTGCTTGAGAGAGTCAATTCAATTCTTATTAACCCAAGCTATCAATCTTCAATGATCTACATATCCAAGATTGACCCAAGGTTATTTCAAATTATTATGTCTAAAACTCATATCATCTCAGGGAAGATATTGATGTTGTAGGAAATAAAGAATTATCCTGTGCAGAAAGATCAAGGCCTACAACATGGAGGAAAGCCAAAGGATGGTAACACTTATGTTTTAAGTGCACGTATCTTAAATTACCATTTCTCATGTGCCTTGTGTAGTCACATAGAAAAGAAGCACTTCAAATGTCTTAAATTTATGTCACCATTCTTTGAAGAAAATTCCTCTCATATGGTAGATTGCATAATCATTTCTATTCTATAGCAATCTACATGCTTTAAATTATTGTAAGTACCTCGTGGCATATTTTACACTAATTATCTTATTATTGCCATGATTCTAGATATAGAGAGATATTCCAAGTTCTTAAAAGAATAAGGTGTCATGTAAGGAATTCAAATCCTTAGGGCACTTATAAAAGGAAAATCCTCTCTATAACTAGAATAGTGAGACTAATGCTTTTATCTAAGTAACCCAAGTAGTCTCACTTGTAGAGAATAAGTCTCTCTTTGGAAGTGCGTAATCCAACATAAAAAGAAAAATCAATCCAATGACTTATGCTGTTGTGCTTCTTGCTTAAAATTGGATATGATTCTTCTACATTCATCACTCTCCATGTTATGAATTAGATTTGTTCCATAATTTTAAGATATTACCTATGTTTGTTTTATGAGTTAAATTGAGCATAACATCATCTATGGATAATCTAGTTCATGCTATGAAGTTTCCATGTTTTAGTATTCTACCTTTCATTCTTTTAAAAAAATTACTAAAAGGGAAACTAGTGCTTGTGCTACTAATGACATATATCTTGAGCTTACTTATGAAAATCAACAAGAGAGTAAGTGCAAGCCACAAGCCTCAAGGGTTACTCTTCACCCAAAGGAAGAAAGGTAAAAGCAAAGGTATGGGAACTCTTTTCCCATCAATGGTCATTTACTATAATTTATCTTATTCTACCTGTGTGAAGAATAGATTCTTTATTGGACTTAATTTTTGCTAGGTGTGCATTCAATCTCGTTTTCATAAATGCACTAGTCCATTAGAATCTATTTCATGCCTTTGCTATACATATTCTCATATTGATTTACTTCTAAGTAATGATTAATAATTATGAAGAAGTAAATTTCCTATGATAGATCAAAAAGTTTAAAGGGTGCATATTCCTCTTTCCTAATGATGTGCACTAACGTTAAGGAATTTACTTCATGTATATGTGAATTATGGATGATGAATTGTGTTTATTTCCTATCTAAAGAAATCATCCTTCATTATATACTTCCTTGTGCTATTAACATCTTTCTTGAGTATTTTCAATAAGTTTGGAAGGAAAAAGAAGCCGCTGCAAAGGGAGGACTCTCAAATGAAAGAGGAGAACATCAAGAACAACACCACCTACTTCTACAAAACAATCAATGGTGTGGTTGTGAGTAATCTAAATCCTTCTCATTGTGAGAATATCAGGCATAAGGTGTTTATTGCAAATCTTATAAGCCTTGATCAAGGTGTATAATGCTTCTCCCTACACGTCTCTAAAATGAATGCATCTATTCATCTCATTCAAATTCTTGATGCATCTCCTTAGGGGGAGTCTATTTCTATACCTTGATTATGTTGAGACTAACACTTTATCTTAGTAATCTCATTTAGTCTCAAGTATGAGAATAAGATTCTCATGAAGTATGCTACTACAAATCAATCCATCTTGTTAGAATAATGTCATCTTTATCAAGGATTGTTGTTTCATTGCTAAAGTAGCATATCTACTGAATTCTCCTATCTTATCGAATGCATATGTTGTTCTTTTGATCACATCTGTTATTTGTTTGATCATTGAATAACTTCAATTAACACTTATGTTTCTTAGTGCCTTATATACTATCAATCGATATCTCTCTTGATGTGCACTAAGTTAAAAGGAGAATTCATGATACATCTATGCAATTTTTGATTCCTTTGATATATGCTGACAATGACTTAGAAAAGGATCACTAGTTGTAGAACTCTCTCTTGTGCAAAATATTTCCATATATTGTCTTGAGTATAGGTCTTAAGCATCTAAGACTAAGGACAAAGCATAATGAAGAGAGTGTCTCTATGTGAAGGTACAAAAGGGTAAAACTACTTCATCTCATTTATACATGTACCTAAATCTCCCTTTTATATACATTCTTTGCATATCTTGTATAAAAGGAAGAGAAAGCATGTCCATGCATTAACCCTGCTTCATACCTAGTTTAACTTCTCAAAAATCTCACTCCTGCATTAATGCATCTTTTGTTAAAACTAGATGAAGTGATTTTATTGTCAAAGAGCTTAAAGCTTAACCTTGTAACAAGGATAAGCTGCCTTTGTTCCAAAGGTGGATGGTCCTTAAGCCTCTTTGAAAATCCTTAAGGGTAAATGCTTAAGATGCTTATAACATGCTTTCATAAGTGCATAAACTGTCATGAGCATCACACTTATACTATGACATGATGCACTTCACATTCTCTATGATATATGCTTAATTGATATATCTTTTGATCATATCTCTTTATGTCTATGACTAATGTGTCTTCAAGTGTAATCTTATGCTTAGTCATAGAATTGAAAGGGAAATAGAGTACTCGGCAAAGACGACGCTTCCACTCAACTCCATTGGTATTATCTACTCTTTGCCGGTATTCCGCATTGTTCTCCACTTTGGCACAATCTTCAATCATATTTATTTGTTTACCATTGGGGAGAAAGAAAGGGTTTATATTTCACTCACAAGTATCCATTTTTGGCGATTCATGCCAAAGGGGGAGAAAGTATGAGCCCAAAGCAAAAGGACCGCACCACCACCAAATTTTAAAATGAAGTTTTCAAATTGATATCTTATTATGTTCAAAAAGGGGGAGAAAATATCTTCAAAAGTCTATAAAACCCTCTTGAACACTAAGAGGAGAATTTCATTGAGGGGGAGTTTTGTTTAAGTCAAAGGAAAAGCATTTGAGACAGGGGGAAAATTTCAAATCTTGAAAATGCTTCTTTCAATCTTATTCATCTACCTTTGACTATTTGCAAAAGGTTTTTGAAAAGAATTTTACAAAGAATTTGCAAAAACAAAACTAGTGGTGCAAGCATGGTCCAAAATCTTAAATAATAAGAAGAAAACCATCCATGCGTATCTAGTAAAAATAATATATTGGTTTAACTCCAAGCAACCTTTGCACTTACTTTATGCAAACTAGTTCAATTCTGCACTTATATAATTGCTTTGGTTTGTGTTGGCATCAATCACCAAAAAGGGGGAGATTGAAAGGGAAATAGGGTCAAACCTTTTCCTAAATGATTTTGGTGGTTGAATTGCTCAACACAAATAATTGGACTAACTAGTTTGCTCTAGAATAAATGTTCTACAGGTGCCAAAGGTTCACATCAAACCAATACAAAGTCAAAAGAAAGGGCTCAAAAGATAGGAGCAAAGGAAACCGAAGTGCTCTCTGGTCTGGCGCACCGGACTCTCCGGTGCACCAGGGAGGATCGACCTCAAACTCTTCAGCTTTGGGTTTCTCAGGCGCAGCTCCGCTATAATTCACCGGACTGTCCGGTGGGCCACCGGACTATCCGGTGGGCCACCGGACTGTCCGGTGAGCCAACGGAGCAATGGCTATCTGCGCGCAACGGTCGACTCTGACAGTAAACAGTGCAGCACAGTGAACGCGACAGAAGTCAGAGCAGTTGGTCAGAGGGGCACCGGACTGTCCGGTGCCGCACCGGACTGTCCGGTGCTACATGAGGACAAAGCCTCCAACGGTCGACTAGCTCCAAGCCCTAACGGTAGGATGACGTGGCGGCGCACCGGACATTGTCCGGTGGCGCACCGGACTGTCCGGTGCGCCCATCGCCAGCAGCCTTCTCCAACAGCTACAATTTGGATGGTGGCTATAAATACCACCCCAACCGGCCACTTCAAGGTGTGGGAGCCCAAGAAACATTTCAAGTCATCTAGTTGACATATTCAAGCCCTCTCAACCACCTCTATTCATTGATCCATCCTATACACAAGATTTAGACCACTACAACCAACACAAGTGCCACAAAAGAGAGAAAGCAAGCAAGAGAGAGCTACTCATTTGAGTTTAGCACTAGTGCCTTGTGAGATTCATTGAGAGATAGTGTGTGCTACATCTTTGGGTTCATTTGCGCGTGGAGTTTTGACTCCCATTGAACTTCCTCCAAAGTTTTGGAGGCTTGTAAAGCTAGCAAGAGACACCAAAGAGTGTGGTGATCCTTGCGGGGTCTTAAGTGATCCTTGAGAAGAAGAAGAGCTCGTCGGTCTTTGGTGATCGGTGGAGAGAGAGAAAGGGTTGAAAGAGACCTGTCCTTAGTGGAATCCTCAACGGGGAATAGGCCTTCGAGGGCCGAACCTCGGTAAAACAAATCACTCGTGTCTCGTGTGCTTATCGCTTGTGATTTGTTTGTTCTTTCCCTTTCTAAGTTTTTCTTGCACTATTCTTTGCTAATATCATTTGGTGTTGTTTCAAGTTAAATTCTCATTTAGTAAAGCAACACCTTGCAAGAAAGAACTTATGTAATTGCTCTTCTTATCTAAGCCCCCTTGCTTTAATCTCATAGACCTATTAGTTGTATTGTTTTATCAATTCCACATTATTTGAAAGCAATACTCTTTACAAGCAAGGACTTAGTTTTTATACTCCGATAATTGTATATCTTGTTCTAACCACTAATCAAGGGATCTAAGTGGGTGTGAAGTTATAATTTTCAGGTTTTGCCTATCCACCCCCCTCTAGGCGACTTTCAAATGGCCTTTGCCTTTCTTAACCATGACATACCAAGGATCAGATCTATACTGCTTGCCTCTAATATTATAGCAGTAGCTCCAAATTCTCTTCCCATAATTGTTAATGTCAATCTACGTGTCATTTGATTTGCCTCTACAGGCCCTTTAGGTGTAATTACTATCATTGATTTTCTCATATTTAATAGTGATATCTCATTTTATTGGCATATCGAGCAGACATAAATGAATGTGTAGCACCAGAATCAAATAATATGGTTGCAGGAATAACATTAATGTAAAACATACCAAGTATGATGTCAGCACCATCCAGAGTAGCATCAACGCTGACTTGATTAACCCTGGCAATAGAGTATCCCTTGCTAGATCCTAGAGTCTGTTGCTTATTCTGAACTAGAGTAGTAGCAACCCTCTATAGGCAGACATTTGCATAATGTCCAGTCTTCCCACACTTGAAATAAGTAGTGCTTGCACTCCGTCCTGAAAACTTCGTCGGGGTGCCAGTGGGGGTAGCCTGACGAGTCGGTGGAGTCCTCTGAGGTGATTGCTGAACTGGGTGCTGGCCTCCGCCAGTGCGAACTGGTGTACCCTGGGGTGAACTGTAGCGAGGACGAACATTGCTGCTTCCTTGTCCTTGAGATATAGCCTTTCTCTTCAAATCTCCTAGCTGAACACGCTTGTGTTCAATAGCTAGAGCCTTATCGAGCAGCCTCTGAAATGATGGGAATGTATGTGCCACCAGAGCATACTATAGAGGTCTATTAAGTCCTTCAATAAAATGTTCATGCTTCCTCTCATCCTCAGCAACTTCATCTGGAGCATATCTGGATAGCTGGATAAACTTGTCGCGGTACTCGCTGACTGACATACTTCCTTGCTTCAGCGATAGAAATTCCTTCTTCTTAATCTTCATCAATTTAGCTGGTATATGATAATTCCTGAATTGCGTACTGAACTCTGCCCAAATAATAGTATCAGCAGCATCGTGGGTAGCAGTATATGAATCCCACCAATCAGCAGCAGGACCCGTCAGACGTCCAGAAGCATATGAAACCTTCTCCAGGTCAGTGCATTGAGCAATGTTCAACATCTTCTCTATGGACTTCAGTCAATCATCTGCGACCAGTGGATCAGGAGAGCTTGCAAACGTCGGTGGCTTATGACTCATGAATTCCCGGTGCTTATCTCGGGGTGGAACTAGTGGTGGAGGTGGAGACAGTGGTACTTGTTGCTGTTGCTGTTGTTGCTGTTGTTGTTGAAATTGTTGTTGCAGCTGCTGTTGCAGTTGTTGTTGCGCTCTTCTCTCCTAGCATATCTCTTCTCGCTCCTGGCGCAACTCCTGGCGTATCTCTTCTCATTCCTGGCGCATCTCCTGGCGTTCTTGCTGCATCTGAGCGCGCATATCTGTCATAGTGTCCGCCATTTGTTGCATCATCCTCATCTGAGTTGCAACCAGTGGGTCAACTCCACCTGGTGGAGGATTAGGAGGATTCATCTCTGCTGGCTGTGGCTGGGGTTATCTAAATATCCTCCGAGTGTGTCGTATGGGAGGTAAATCAATTCCACCACCCCTCCTGGTATTGACCATCTGAGTTAGATATATATGGTAAGAGAATAGTAGACAAGGCAAGTATTTACAAATCAGGTTACTTTGGGGATTTATTAGCTAAACAGATTAATGTTTTACCTACTAAAGCTAACTCAATATCTTATGGTGGTACATGCTAAGATGTCCATCTATAATAATTCAATCAATCAAAGAAGCAAATCAGGCATTTATCATCAGAACAATCAACCAACATTTTTAAATAGAGAAAATAGTTTTAATTTTGTCTTAGGTTCCCTATCTCTTAAAAGATCATAGATGTAGGATTCCAAGGTGTGAAATCCATCTCGTCTTAGAGTAGAGAAGGTAAGAGTAATCAGAGTAGAAAAGCAAAAGGTGAGGCAAGATCAAGATGAGATAAGTATAGAATGAATCAGAGTAAGGTAAGTAGTAAAGGGTTTTGTCCATTTCTATCTAGGTTTCGTCCTACAGTCAACATTTCCTCTAATACTGTCTCTGTCACACCCGGCTTTAAGGAACAAAGCCAGGTGCATCTCATACATGCGCCAAGAAGACAACATATATAATAACAGAGTGTATAGAGATAAATTTCACAATAACATCAGAGTATTATTACATAGCGGAAGTCTTATTACAAAATAAAAGAATAAATATAAAACAAACTAAGGATCATCCTTGGCGCAGAAGTCAACTGGGGAAACGCCACCTAGATCAGATCAAACTCCTCGCCTTGTGGCTCCTCCTGGACCACATGTTCTTCTCCTGTGGGGGGGCGTGAGACAGCAAGGGTGAGCTCACACATGATCATAGCTCAACAAGTTGTGGGGAAACCAGTGGGCATGAACTCACAAAGGTGGGAGTTCATGTGATGTGTAAGGCTAATCAATGACAGGGGTTAAAGCTGAGCATTGCTTTTAATTAGTTGGTCAAAATTTTATTAGCAGTTACTAAGTGTAAGTAAATACCAAACCTTAAATAAAGTAATAGAACAAAATTAATAATAATCCCATGCATATGCAAATGACAAATTGAATTTAAGTTCCATAAATTAATCATTAGAAAGTCCTGAGCTGCTCATGACCGTGAGCTCGGCTAGTATACCAATTTTACACTCTGCAGAGGTTGTACCCTTTACCCACAAGTCATGTTACCCATTTGCCAAGGGATCGCGACTCCCATACACCTCTACCTAGGAAGCGAGGCAGGGCAACACTATGAGGCCTTTACAAAGTTCCACTAGCTTCTGAAAACCCGCTACAGTTTATGGGAAGAGCACTTGCAAGAATCCCCCGTCTGACCGCCATCGCAGCAAAATCAACCCGAGAACCTCCTTGCATGCAACTCCCCTACTGGCCTTGCCCCTTTCGGGTAAGGTAGTCTTCCACTAGCTCTCCTAATTAGTTAGCCAAGGGGTCTCATTCCTCCCTTGTGGTGGCACGTGTTTCTCAAGTTAAGCTCTATGTTACAATTAACATTAATGATCTTGACATGAACATAAATAGAATAACAAAAGAATTGGAACATAGATATAATAAATGATTATCCCAAAACCATGTAAAGCAATAGCAAACTATCCAAGTGATTCAAGGGTAAACAAGGTAATGAGATAAACAATCTAGGGTGACCTATTGGGTCCCATCAAAATTAACCTATGCATGAATAAATGATATTAAAGAACATTATTGGGTAAAAAGTGGTCAAGGGCACAACTTGCCTTTAATGAGCTCCTGCTCAGCTACTTCTATCTGCTGCTCACCAGGATCCTCAGTCACGGGCTCTTCTACTCGCCACAATACAAACAAGCACAGTATATAGAGAAAATTAACATCACACCAAACATGTAAACAAAATATATAGTAATAATCTACACATTAAAATGAAAACCTAGGAATAGGAATCATAATTTTTGGAGTTATAGATTTTAAGATATGAATTTTCGAAGGTTTTATGTGTTTAAAATAGGATTAAGTGAGAATTAAATTTTCTTACTGTTTTCATGACAAAACAGAGACTCTAAGTGATAGAGAATAAAATTATAAAATTTTAGAAACTGGAATGAAGTAATTTGGAGTTCGTATGAATTTTCTATGATTTATTAAAGTTCTAGCATTTATTTTCTCATTAAAAACCATTTCATGATATTATTTATTCAATTCCTATGACCTCTGGACTGCGCGCAAATTAAACAGGGATGCAGGGGGATCGGGGTAAATATTCCTAAGGCTCATTCTACTCTGTGGTAGGACTGTGGGTTGGTTTATAGAAAATCCGAGGACTCTTTAGCAAAACAACTAGCCGAACGGGTATCGGCCAAGGTGGGCCATTAGATCACGCACGAACGGTGCTGATTAGATCGAGTCACCAGCGAAGCGGTACGTGACACAGATCGTCCAATCCGCGATATACGGTGCAGATTTAATTATTCTGGAGTCGCTCTGCTCCACCCGGTCTAAAATCAAGCGCCAGGATCTAATCTAGCGCGAAGGGGTATGTGGATCATAATCTGGACCGTTCACTCCTAAATCAACGGCGCAACCCTTTCCCTACCCCGATGGCACGGATGAACAGGGCGATATGGCGGCGCAAGTTCTTCCCCACGGCGGAGCGCCACCGTCGCAACACGAATCCCCCTCTGGTTCTCCAAAACCTAATCCAACTACTACTACACGATGCGGGGAAAGAAACGAGCCGCTGAGAGAGGGTAGTACCGCCTAGATTGGCTCGGAGTTCTCTGCTCACGGTGATGGTGATGCAGCGGCGTAGGAGTTGACGACGGCGAGAAATTCCGAGGCGCTGGAGTGGGATTCGCACAGGGCAAATCGTTGACCACCTATCCCAGGACCGGGCGAATCCAATTGGACATCCAACGAGAGTTTAGTCGCCCAGAGCACGAGATTCCGATGCGCGACAATCTACGGGCCCACCTTCTCAACTCTCGCGATGCGGTGCACACGGTAATGGTGGTTCTCGAATCTCTTGCATGAGTAATCGGGGGATAAACGCGCCTTGGGTCAAGTATATATCCCGAGTAGACTCCCACAACGAACAACCCCGAATTCCGCGCGACGCGCGCGGCATAATCAAGCGAAGATCAGCGAAGGAGACCGAGCTGACAGTATGGGCCCGCATGTCCGAGAGAGGGGTGCTCCGCTGAGCCGATGAGCTGGTGGTCCCACCTATCGGCGTAGTGGTGAATGAGTTGGGCTGCGCGAAGGTAACGTTATGTGGGCCGAAATGGAACACCAAGGCCCAGGTAGGTTCTTTTCCTTTTCTTTTTATTTTTCTATCTTCTTTGCTTCCCTCTCAAATTCAAAACTTCATTTCAAACTTAAATTTAAATTTTTGTGGTAGATTTGTCCTCAGATTATGGTGCACAATTAAGGTACTGAGTGTGAAGATACATTCATATATATATTTTAGGTAAGTTTTATGCTCTTCCTCCTAGAGTTTTATTTCCAAGTACTATGATTGAGTTTAGATTAGATTCCTTAATCTTCGTCATTAATGTGTATTTATTAATTTTATTATTGAATGCACAAGCAAACAAAACCCAGCATGATGCATAATTTTAGTGGCATATCTCTTTATTAATTATTTGTTTTTGAATATGGTGTTCACATGTGATGAAAAGTAGATTCAACACACACATAAAATATAGGGGATAACTTTTCTTCTCTTTTAGTAACTATTACAGATTGGGTATTACAGTCTCGCCTTGTAGACTTGCTCGACAGAGACTTGGTTATCCGTCTCGCCTCATAGACTTGCTCGGAAGGGACTTGGTCGTCTGTCTCGCCTTGCATATTTGCTCAGCAAATGGGTCAGAGAGATGTTATGGGTCTTACTTGGTGATCTTGCCATTTAAGGACGAACCCTTTCTGCTATTGATGCCACATATTGGGTGCGGGTCCATTTTCCTTTGGTGAGGTCAGAACGCTCAGGTGCGCGTAAGCGCATCGGCTAGATGTAGCCCCGAGCCCTCGAGTAATCCATGTGGATTGCTTGAGAGTTTTCTTGGTGACAATGCAGTTTAGGGGTGGACCCTTCCTGCGATGGTCGCTGCGCTCTAAGCACGAGTCTGTTATCATTCTGTCTTTGCTGATGTTCGGTACTCCCGATGTGCGCGAGCGCATCTGTTAGATGTAGCCCCCGAGCCCCTGAGTGATCCATGTGGGATTGCTTGGGGGTTTGTTTGGTGACGGTGCAGTTTAGGGTCGGACCCCTCCTGTGATGGTCACCACGCGCTAAGTGTGGGTCCATGGTTCTAGGGCCAAGCGCGCCCTTCGTTCGATTTTTATTATTCACGCATCTCCCCTCAGGAGGCACTTTTGGGTTTCTTCAAGGGGAGGGCCACCCTCCTCTGACCTAGTTGGCATGGGGAAAGAGGCCATCGAGCTGTGAACGGGTTACCAAGTGAGATCCGATCTCCCTCCGATAGGGCCAGGTCTTGGCAAGTGGTCCTATTGGGGGCATCTCATTGAGTCCTTCCTTATTTGATCCTATGTTGGCCCTTTGATCAGTCTAGTCGATCAAAGAGGGGGCCCATGGTCACCCTGTCAGCCGGGTTTCCACAGGAGAATGTGAGGTATGACCTCAGACGTGGATGCAGGCAAATGACCTATGGGTCGGTCACCTAGCTTGCGAGTCACTGAGAGCTTGCCCGGTCCACCCCTCGCTCTACATGTGGATTTTCTAGACGAGTGCTGGTTTTTACCTAATCGACGTAGGGTAGTTACCGTGGCGCCATGGTAAGAAGGCATGGTCATCATGATGCCGCTTGGTGTGGGCGGCTTGATGGGATGCGAATCGGCCCATCCATCGATCCATATGTCGGTGGCATGTCGGCGGGGGTAACCTACTCGCCCTTTAACTATGCACTCTATGTGGTGTGTCCTTGTGGCGCTTTGTCCCAGGCAGCGCAAACCTCACAAAACGCACAGTCCTCCCTGCTCGTCGCCCTAGGTGGTTCATGGTTGGGGCGACAGATTCCCCGGAGCTTGTTTGTTGTGGGCCCTCCTTACATGCGTCGCTTGGGCTCCCTGCACCATCACATAAGTAGAGAAAAAGGATGCTCTGGGTTGGTTGTGTTTACCGTTTCTTTGCACTCGAGCGCTTGCTTTCTTCCTTCCACTGAAAGCTTCCCATTGGTTTACAGCTCATTGAGCCCTTGCGCCCGCCTACTGCTTCCGTCCGAATGGCGTCGTTCCCATCCTGCTCGATCCAGGATAGTCGCCTCCCCGGCCTAGAGAAGAAAGGGTTTCTCCCTAAGGGGATCTCGCGTTGGAGATTAGAGGAGGGTGGTGTGCCGTGCCCCCGAGAAGACAAGGTGGTCGTGCGTGCGCCCTTCTACGAGCACGGGTTTGGGATCCCCTACACCCCTTCATGTGGGGGCTGCTCTTCTTCTATGGTCTGGAGATTCAGAACCTTCATCCCAACTCCATCATGTGCATGGCATGCTTCATCACCCTGTGTGAGGCATTCTTGGGGAATGAACCCCACTAGAAGTTGTGGCAATACTTCTTCAGTGGTCGGGTAACTCTAGTCCGTCGTGACCAACTATATGTCAGTTCAGCCAACTTCCAACTCCGCTCTAGCCAGAAGGCGGGGTACTTCAAGATCCCACTCCCCTCCTTTATGTGGTATGAGGGCGAGTGGTTCTACGTCAGGAACACAGACGACAACACACCTATGAGAGCACCTAGAGGGGGGTGAATAGGTGATCCTGTAAAATCAAACACTAAATAGCGACAAACTTGATTATAGAAATGTTAGTGTGAGTTAATCAAGTTGCTATGAAGCGGTCTTCTTGTGAACAAAGCAATAATGGAGAAAAGCAACACAAGAGACACACGATTTTTATCCCGTGGTTCGGCCAAGTAACACTTGCCTACTTCCACGTTGTGGCATCCCAATGGACGAGGGTTGCACTCAAACCCTTTCAAGTGATCCAATGATCAACTTGAATACCACGGTCTTTTCTTTTTGAGTAGTCTTCCTGTTTGCGAGGAATCTCCACAAGTAGGAGCCTCTAGCCCTTACAATATAGATCACAAAGAAGCACAAGAGTAAGGGAGGGAAAGCAACGCACACAAGACTCAAATCCGCAGCACACACACGCACACTAGCCAAGACTTGAGCTCAAAACACAGCACCGGGAGTTCGCAACTCAAACGGAGCTCAAATCACTAACACAACGAATCAGATGCATGGAGGCGGAGTCTGGGAGTCTTAGGATGTTTCTTGAAAGCTTGGTGTACTGCTCCATGCTCCTAGGGGTCCCTTTTATAGCCCCAAGGTAGCTAGGAGCCATTGGAGATCAACTTGGAAGGTAATTCATGTCTTCTATCGAGTGGTGCACCAGACAGTCTGGTGCACCACCGGATAGGTACTATAGCTGTCTGGTGCGCGATCTCTTTCCTTTTCTGGTGAAGCTGACCATTGGATCTTCAGATCTGTTGTGTAACACCCCAGGTGTTACTTAGGGTTTTCACTCAAGCCTACACTATTGAACCCATCATCACATGTGGTTTAGTTTGAGCAAAAGACACCAAATTTGGGGGTCAAGATCCTAAGTAGGTGTAACCCATCTTAGAAGTCATGCTTTGGCCTTATCATGCACCTAAAGAGGAGAGAATGGCTCAAACCCTAATTCAAATCCCTTTAGGCAATTGGAGCCCTAGAGGGGAGTATAGTAAAAAGGCTATGTAAACCACATTATCATGACTTGGGCTAACTATAAAAGTTGTAGTACACTTAATACCCTACAAAAAATAGTAAGAGAGTGTCCCCAAAAAGGCTTCAGAAAAACCCAAAAAGGTCACCAAAGAGAAGGGCATAAAAGAAAAATCAGAGTTTTCTCAATTTCAAAACCAGCCCTCTTTCAAAGATCAAACATGTTCACATTTTTTCAAACCTCAAAACCGTAGGGCCCAATTAACAAAATGGCGCCTAAAGACCCCTAGAACACCCTAGAAAAATTTGAACCCAACCCTAAGTCGTTTGACACAACTTGACATGGTTTTTGTCTCGGGCTGGACAACTCAGACAGAGCCAACTTCACACCACAATATCTCTCAACCTCGATCATATCTTCACTTGGAACTCACATGGAAAAGATATGATATGGTGTAGAGAAGAGACCTTACACGGGATTTTTGTTGATATCTACACGCCAAGGCAACCAAATAGGCCTTTGAACACCGGCAGAACCAAACCACCATGTGTTCGACGTGGGTAGGCACTCGGGAACGTGCCTAGAGCACGCCCGCACGCGCGCCCCCGCGCGCCCTCGGTAGCCCCCGTGCCCACACCCGTGTTGTGCCCGCGAGTGGCTATAAATCCAGCCCTCATGCACGGCCACCTTCCCTGTCACCCCCTCCGCACCGCGCCTAGCTTTCCCGAGCCAGCCCGCAGCTCCGGCGACCTCCCCGCGACCCGTCAGAGCCACCCGAGGGCGCCCACCGTGGCCAAACCACTCCCGCCCACCTCCGCTCGATCCGAGCTCTCGGATAGCTTCCTCGAGAGGCCGTGAAGCTTTCCCAAGCTTGAGCCGAGGACCAGCCCCACCGAAACAGTGCGATCACGCTCGCCGGAGTTCGTAACCCCACCGGAGCACGTGGACCGGGTAACCCACTAAACCATTTCTCGATTCCTTGCGCGCATAGCCTCTACATCACCCAGAGGAGCTCCTCGTGCACTTTGATTGAACCCTACCGCCGTGGTTTGGCCGGAGCAGGTGTCGCCGTCGACCTCCGCCGCCTGCGCTCGTGGCCAAATGAAGCGTCCCGATCCTTTGGGACTCAAATGTGATACAATTACTAGTCCTAGGAGGCTAGTAACCACATTCATTACTTCAAATAGTTACAGAGTCTGAATAAAGTTATTACAATACCGGGGGATACAAGCTCGAGAGTGAGCCGAAAATCATAAACCGCAGTGAAAGGTAAAATAGCCCAGGCCACAGGCAGAACTGGGTGAAGACACAGCCCCATCAATCAAGCATAGCAGAAAAGAAGTCTTCAGCTGCTGAAAAACATAAATAAATCTGGGTGAATACACTAGGTATTCCGCAAGCCCACCCGGCTCCCGTAAAGAGGAAGTAACCTATATTGTACATGCTTTATACGGTGGGGTTGAAGTCGCTCATACTTTTTCAGAGAAAGGCAGTACTCTTTGCTTAAGGTTTTCCCAAGACAATAGAAATAACACTTACTTGACCACCACTGAGCTTCCCGCTCCTGTGGCACCATTTTCTTTCCAGAACATACACACCCATTTCCCTGTTCCCAGTTGTAGTAGAAACACTAATTGTCATACCATACCAGACTCGTCCATACCAGTGGACACAAACTATTCGAATAGGTTTAGACTCCGCGCAGAGGGGTACACTTTACCCACTAGTCCGGCTCTGCGATCTCATGGCCAATGAGATCCGAATCCGAAACTCTTTCCTTCCTTGCACGTCCTAACCTTAACGGTTATACCGGAAGGAGTCAGGCCACTGTCATGTCCAAACCGGACAAAACTTTCCCCCTCCTTATCCTCCCGGTGCTCCCCAACCTTCATAACCCTAGGGTTGGACCGTACGAGTTCAGATTGAATGGTTGTCCACACAGCCTCGAGTGGTTGTACTTTTATGAGTACAGGTAATGAAGGATGACAAACCGGTCCTTATACGAGAGGACAATCCTTCTGCTCACGCCTAAACCAGTTGAGTCAACACCTTAGGCCCTCCCCTAAACCAGGGAGTCCCTGATCATCCTACTCACCAGGTAATGAGGGTGAATACCCTTCATCGCACACTTTTGAAAAACATGTTACTTGCACCCTTGTATTTATCCCATATCTTGTAATCAAGGGTAATAGTTGATGCGGGCTCTCTCATGCTCACCATGCAATTCGATTCCCATCCCATATTCCAGGCTTAGGCAGTGGTAGAGAGAAATAGGTAAATAATGCATCAAGGGAAGGATGGACTTGCCTTCGTCGAAGCTTTCCTGGCACAAGAGGTTTATCTCGGAGGGGTCGGGTTCTTGCCTTTCTTCCGGAGCTATAAGTTCCGGAGGATCGGATCCCTCTTCCACTAATCAAACACAGATAATAACAATACATCAAACATAGTGACTTTAGTGGGGTGTGCAAATTCTTATACCTTATTATTTTTGTGCCCTATAATTTATTTAGACTATTTTTGGTGCATAAAATATTAGTATCTAAATATATATGTGAAAATGGGAAAAAGAAAAGGGAAAAGAAAAAGAAGAAGGGATTTCCAGCCAGCTGGGCCGGGGGGGAATTCGGCCCAGCAGGCGCGAGCGCGGGCGGGCGGGCGCGCTTTCGGCCTAGTTGGCCCAGCTGCACAGGGCAACGGCGGGGGATGGCGTCGTGGCGCGGGGCCCACATGCCAGGGAGAGGGGGTGGCTGACGGCGTTGACGGCAACGGAGGGAGGGGAGGGGGGGCTCGACCGGGGTCCGGCCGGCGGCGAGTCCCGCGGCGGTTCTCGCCGTGGGTCCGGTTCTTTGGCGGGGAAGCGGTAGCGAAGCACGGGCGGGGGAAGGGGGTCACGGGGGTGGGGTGAATTTGACCGGCGGTGGCCTATGGCGACCGGTCCGCGGCACGGTGGCGGTTGCCGGCCACAATAGAGGGGGAAAAGTGGTGCCCTGTGACCGTGAGAGTGTGGTGGAGCTTCGAGCATAGTTTAATTGGACAGAGGATCGCTAGAGAGGGGGAAGGGAGCTCACCGGAGCAACGAACGGAGCACGGCGGCGCTAGCTCGAATGGCTCGGGGAAGAAGGCAGTGGAGGTGGCCGGAGCTGTGTGGTGAAGACGGGCTCGGGCGGGTGCTTTTATAGGCGCTCGGGGGAGGGAGGGGGATGGAGGAGACGGTGAGCACCGGCGAGCTCGCCATGATGGCGGGAATGGCGCTAACGCCGATTGAGATGGCTTGGGCAGGCGGGGGGTGAGGGGACGGCTCGAGTACAGTGGCGGGGTTGTCGCGGAGGTTGGGCGAGCCTTAATGGTGAGGCAACGGGGCGAGGGGAGGCTCGGCGGCAGATGCGCCGGTGAGGGATGGGCGAGAGGGACGAAGCTGACAGGCGGGCCCTAGCTGCCAGCGAGAGGAAGCGGCGCGAGAGGGAGGGGGACGAGACGCTGACGGGCGGGGCCCGGATGTCAGCGAGAGGGAGCGGCGCGCGGAGCTGGGCTGCCTGGGCCGGGGAGAGAGGAGGGGAGAGCGGGCGCGCGGGGCTGGTTGGGCCGGATTCGGCCCAGCCGAGGGAGGGGGGAAGTTTTTCTTTTTCTTTTCTTTTTCAAATTCTGATTCCTTTCTTTTCCTTTTTCTATTTTTGTTTCTTTTTGTTTCTTTTTCCTTTGAAACCAAAAATATTTTCTAAGTGATCTTGAGTGATAAATATAGTCTATGTGAGGTGCTCTAATTATTTCAAGTGTATGCACATGAGAAGGGGTTCTAAGGGTAGAGTTTAAGGAAGAAGAATAAAGTAAGGGGGGATTTGGAGGTTAGGGTTTCAAACCTTAGATGGGATTTTGGGATGTTACAAACCTACCCCACTTAAAGGAATCTCGCCCTCGAGATTTAGACTAGATTTGAGAAAAGATAAGGGTATTCCCTCCTCAAGGAGTCCTCACTCTCCCAGGTAGCTTCCTCTTCTCCTTCTCTGCTCCACTGAATTTTACAGAGCTTTACCTCTAAGGTGCGGGTCTTTCTGACTGCTGAATCAAGAATTTTCACTGGCTTCTCACGGTACTAAAGGTCTTTCTGAATCTGCACTGTCTCTTCTTCGAGGTGACTTTCTGGTGCTTGCAGGCATTTGCGGAGCTGGGATACGTGAAACACATTGTGGATGTCGGATATGGATTCCGGTAATTCCAGACAGTATGCTGCGGGTCCTACCCTGCCAATGATGGGATAGGGACCTATGAATCGCGGTGCTAGCTTTCCTTTTACTTGGAACCTCCTGACACCACGCATTGGAGAAACCTTGAGGTAGACGAAGTCTCCTTCCTCAAACCTGAGTTCCCTCCGCCTGTTGTCTGCATAACTCTTCTGCCGACTCTGAGCTTCGAGTAACCTTCTGTGGATCAGTGCAACCTTCTCTTCCGCCTCTTTGACAAAGGCAGGTCCTTCTAGTGCTTTTTCCCCTACGTTGGACCACATGAGAGGGGTCTGGCATTTCTGTCCATACAGTGCTTCGAATGGCGACATCTTGATGCTGGCCTGATAGCTATTGTTGTATGAGAACTCTGCGTAGGGTAGACTGGATTCCCAACTTCTATCAAATGCTAGCACACATGCTCTTAGTAGATCCTCGAGGACTTTGTTGACTCTTTCTGTCTGCCCATCTGTCTGAGGGTGATAAGCGGTACTGAAATCTAGCTTGGTGCCCATAGCTTTCTGGAGGCTTGTCCAGAATTTGGATGTGAACTGGGTTCCTCTGTCTGACACTATCTTTCTTGGGATGCCATGGAGTCTGATTGTCTCCTTGAGATAAATTCGGGCAAGAGTGGCTCCTCCAAAGGTAGTTTTCACTGGGATGAAATGGGCTACCTTGGTGAGGCGATCTATTATTACTCAGATGGAATCATTCCCTTTTTGCGTCCGGGGTAGTCCGGTTACGAAGTCCATGCCTATTTCTTCCCACTTCCATTCAGGTATCGGGAGGGGTTGCAATAGGCCTGCAGGTTTTTGGTGCTCGGCCTTCGTTCGTTGGCAGATGTCACACCGGGCCACATACTGAGCTATCTCTTTCTTCATCCCCCTCCACCAGTATCTGGTTTTGAGGTCTAGTTACATCTTGGTAGTCCCTGGGTGGATGGAGTAGGCTGAGTTGTGAGCTTCTTTGAGCAGGACTTCTCGGGCCTCCCCTTTTGGTACACACAGACGATTTTTGAACCAAAGGACTCCTCATTCATCTGTCCTGAAGTCCGGGAGTTGTTCCTTGCGGGCTTTCTCCACAAGTCTTGTTGTCTCTGAGTCTAAACGTTGAGTTTTGCATATGAGGTCTTCCAGCATTGGCTCGACTTCTAGACTGTTGCTGTTTCCCAGACACGCATTTAGTTGAGCTGATTCTTTCTTCCAATCCTCTAAAAAGTTGGTCCCCTTTATTCCAAATGGTTTTCGACTGAGGGCGTCTGCTACCACGTTGGCCTTCCCGGGGTGATAATGAATTTCCAGGTCATAATCCTTGATCATCTCTAACCATCTTCGCTGATGGAGGTTGAGATCTGGTTGAGTGAATATATACCTCAGACTCTTGTGATCGGTGAAAATGTGGCATTTGTTCCCGATTAGGTAATGCCTCCATATCTTCAAAGCATGCACTATGGCTGCCAATTCCAAATCATGGGTGGGGTAATTTTGTTCGTGCGGCTTGAGTAGGCACGATGCGTAAGCAATGACTTTCTTGTTTTGCATCAACACACAACCTAAGCCTTGCCTCGAGGCATCACAGAAGACGACAAAATCTTGATGAATATCTGGTAGTGACAAAATGGGTGCTATTGTAAGTTTCTCTTTTATGATCTGGAAACTTCCTTCACATTTTGGGGTCCACACAAATTTATGGTCTTTCTTGAGAAGTTCTGTCATCGGTCTTGCTATGTTGGAGAATCCTTTGATGAAGCGGCGGTAATACCCTGCCATTCCCAGAAAGCTTCGAACTTCGCTGACGTTGGTCGGCTGCCTCCATTTTGATACCGCTTCCACCTTGGAAGGGTCCACTTCTATTCCTTCTGCGGTTAAGATATGCCCAAGGAAGGCTATCTTTTCCAACCAGAATTCACATTTACTGAGTTTAGCATAAAGTTGGTGTGCTCTGAGTTTTCCGAGGACGATTCGAAGGTGACGCTTATGGTCTTCGCGGTTCTTGGAGTAGATAAGGATGTCGTCAATGAAGACTACGACAAACTTATCTAGCTCTTCCATAAACACTTTGTTCATGAGGTTCATGAAAAAGGCGGGTGCGTTGGTCAGTCCGAACGGCATCACTGTGAATTCATATTGCCCGTACCGGGTGACAAATGCAGTCTTCTGGATGTCTGCTTCCTTGATCCTCAGTTGGTGGTAACCAGACCTTAGGTCTATCTTGGAGAAGTACTTGGCTCCTTGAAGCTGATCGAAGAGGTCATCAATCGGAGGCAGTGGATACTTGTTCTTGATGGTGACTTCATTTAACGATCGGTAATCAATACACATCCTCATGCTTCCATCTTTCTTAGAGACGAACAGGACTGGTGCTCCCCAAGGTGATGAGCTGGGGCGAATGTATCCCTTTTGCTGAAGATCTGCGATTTGAAGTTTCAGTTCTGCTAACTCGGTCGGAGCCATGCGGTATGGTCTCTTCACGATGGGTGCTGTTCCAGGGATCAGATCTATGTAGAACTCCACTTCCCTTTCTGGTGGCATTCCTGGTAACTCTTCTGGAAACACATCCATGAATTCTTCTACTACTGATATACTTTCTGTTGCTAGATTGAACATCATTGGGTCACTGGCGGGTGGCTGTGCCTGACAAGAGACTGACTTTCCCTGCTGGTCGGTGAGGAGGACTGTCTTGTCTACGCAACTAATGATGCCTTTGTGTTTAGTTAACCAATCCATCCCTAAGATCACATCAATTCCTTTGGATGGCAAGACGGTTAAGTCTGCCAGGAATACTACCCCACTTAAAAGGATTCTGACTGGGAGCATTTGAGCTGGCATAGAAGGTCGGACCCTGGGGTTCGGGTGACCAAGGGAATCTCTAGAGGAGTAGAGGGAATGCCATGCTTTTCCACAAAACTAGTGGCTATGAAAGAGTGGGATGCTCCAGAATCGAAAAGTACGGTAGCGGGAGTAAATTCAACAAGGAACTCACCGAGCACTACTCCCGGAGCTTGTTGAGCCTCCTGGGCATCGACGTGATTCACTCGTGCCCTTCCTTGGTATGGGGCCTTGTTTTGCTGGCTGATGGAGGAGGGCGCCTTGGGGGCGGATGCCGAGGTATTCTTGGGGCCATTCACCAAGTTGGAGTAGGCGGGTCCTGGTGGCTTCAGCTGCGGACAGTTGTTCTTGAAGTGACTGGGATCACCGCAGTGCCAACATGCATTCGCCGGGGGTTGGATGCTTGCCACTGAGGGGGTATGGAAAGAGCTCTGACTCTGCTGGCTGAACCGTGACGGGGTGGGTCTAGCTGGTCTACTGAAGTTTGGCCCCTTGGGTGGAAACCCAAATGATCGAGTCTTCTAGTGCCTGTCCTGCTGCTGTGCCCGGAGAACCTGGAACTTTCTTTTGAGGTGCCCTTTTTCTTCCTCCTTTGCCCTTTCAACTTGCATGGCTTTGTTGGAAAGGTGAGAGAAATTGAGGAAGTCTTGGCTAGCCAGAATTGTCTTGAGTTCTGGCCTGAGTCCCTTCAGGAAACGGGCCATCTTCTTGCCTTCGGTACTGACATCATCTGGCGCGTAGCGGGCTAACTCTGTGAACTTGTGCACATATTCGCTGACAGATCTTCCGTTTTGAGTCAGTTCTCGGAACTCGTCCTCCTTAAGCTGAACAAGTCCTCAGGGCACATGGTGCTCCCGGAAAGCTGCTTCAAATTCCGCCCAGGTAGCATCTCTAATGGTGACGTTGAAGGTGTCCCACCAGGCTAAGGCCATCCCAGAAAGTTGGTGGGCAGCCAGTTGAACACGCTGATTTTCTAGGCAACCAATGGCTTCCAACTTTCTTTTGATCGTGCGCATCCAATCGTCTGCATCGAGGGGGTTGCTTGATCCGGCGAACGTGGGAGGTTTGAGTCTCAGGAAATCCCCCATTCTGTCTTGCGGTCTTCCACCATTTGGCCGTTGATTTTCCAGACTTCGAGTGAAGACCTCGATGAGTCGGGTTTGATTGGTTAGAACTTGGGCTAGGTCTAAGGGTAGTTGTGGAGGTGCGGGGAGGTGGGTTTCACTTTCCTCTCTAATGGCTTCCCCTTCAGCTCTCAGGGGAAACCCTGCTCCAATCCCGGAGGCGGTAGGCGTGGTTTTATCCGAAGCCATCTGCCAGGGAAGAGAGTCACTATTATGCACATGCAATTTGTTTTCAACCAAGTTATTTTATTCATTACATCAGCACATTACAAGCATAAGACTACTACAGGTGGAACTACACGAGAGCGTTCCCCGAGGTGCTACCGAACTCTTTCTCTAAGGTATCCCCAAATTCCTTGAGAAGACCATCAAGGCTCGCTAGGGATATATCCTCGGCGTCGGACCAATCATCTATTCTGGGGGAGGTGGGGCTGGAGGGGTCTTCTTCTTGTTCTCTGTTTGGCATCCTTGGTTGGTGGTCTTCTTCTGGATTTTCTTCTTGGGAGCGAGCTTCCTTAGCTTCTTGTCATAGTCCATCTTTAAGGTTCGATAGGCCTCACGGGTGTTGGCCTCCTCGCCTTCTGCTATGTCGAGACTCTCCTGGAGAGATGCCTTCTCTTGCTTAAGCTCTTTGACTTGCCGCTCCAGGCTTTCCACCCAGGAGTTTAGGTGGGTGCAGAGGGAGGAGAGGTCATCGTAGTGGTTGTCGAGGGTGTGGAGGTATCCGACCATGTAGACAATGGTGGGGTCATCCTCGGTGGGGTCTCTCCCTGACAGAGCCTGAAGTCTTTTCCTCCAGGTGGGGGTATTTTTGTTGCTGGGTGGGAAATAACGAAGGGGGGTCTCAGAGATCTCTTGGCTGTAGTTTTGGCATAGCTGTTTAAGGGCTTTTCGGGCTACACTTTGGCAAGTGTCTGGGAAGCGGTGCCCGGTGAAGTTGACTTGGAAGGGAGGGTGGTTTGGGTAGCTTCGGCTTTCTCCCAGGTAGACTGCCATAGAGCACTTTTCTACCCCATTTTCGCGGTATTCCTTCCAGACATATTCGGGCTTCTTGCGGATCCCCATGCATAGCGCGCAACTTCGTAGAAGGTGAGGAAAGCCTTCCTCCTCTGAGCAATAGGATGTCCTAATAACCCAGGGGCCTTCCATCTGGTAGAAGAAAAGAAGGGTTTGTTAATATCGGGGAAAGGAGGGAGATTGTTTCTTGGGGGTAAGAGGTGTTTTTCTTGTTAAGGCAACTTTTAAGGTCAGGGCTGTGGTCTACGGCCAGTTCAATAGGCTCTGATACCACCTGAAGCGTCCCGATCCTTTGGGACTCAAATGTGATACAATTACTAGTCCCAAGAGGCTAGTAACCACATTCATTACTTCAAATAGTTACAGAGTCTGAATAAAGTTATTACAATACCGGGGAATACAAGCTCGAGAGTGAGCCGAAAATCATAAAGCGCAGTGAAAGGTAAAATAGCCCAGGCCACAGGCAGAACTGGGTGAAGACACAGCCCCATCAATCAAGCATAGCAGAAAAGAAGTCTTCAGCTGCTGAAAAACATAAATAAATCTGGGTGAATACACTAGGTATTCCGCAAGCCCACCCGGCTCCCGTAAAGAGAAAGTGACCTATATTGTACATGCTTTATACGGTGGGGTTGAAGTCGCTCATACTTTTTCAGAGAAAGGCAGTACTCTTTGCTTAAGGTTTTCCCAAGACAATAGAAATAACACTTACTTGACCACCACTGAGCTTCCCGCTCCCGTGGCACCATTTTCTTTCCAGAACATACACACCCATTTCCCTGTTCCCAGTTGTAGTAGAAACACTAATTGTCATACCATACCAGACTCGTCCATACCAGTGGACATGGACTATTCGAATAGGTTTAGACTCAGCGCAGAGGGGTACACTTTACCCACTAGTCTGGCTCTGCGATCTCATGGCCAATGAGATCCGAATCCGAAACTCTTTCCTTCCTTGCACGTCCTAACCTTAACGGTTATACCGGAAGGAGTCAGGCCACTGTCATGTCCAAACCGGACAAAACTTTCCCCCTCCTTATCCTCCCGGTGCTCCCCAACCTTCATAACCCTAGGGTTGGACCGTACGAGTTCAGATTGAATGGTTGTCCACACAGCCTCGAGTGGTTGTACTTTTATGAGTACAGGTAATGAAGGATGACAAACCGGTCCTTATACGAGAGGACAATCCTTCTGCTCACGCCTAAACCAGTTGAGTCAACACCTTAGGCCCTCCCCTAAACCAGGGAGTCCCTGATCATCCTACTCACCAGGTAATGAGGGTGAATACCCTTCATCGCACACTTTTGAAAAACATGTTACTTGCACCCTTGTATTTATCCCATATCTTGTAATCAAGGGTAATAGTTGATGCGGGCTCTCTCATGCTCACCATGCAATTCGATTCCCATCCCATATTCCAGGCTTAGGCAGTGGTAGAGAGAAATAGGTAAATAATGCATCAAGGGAAGGATGGACTTGCCTTCGTCGAAGCTTTCCTGGCACAAGAGGTTTATCTCGGAGGGGTCGGGTTCTTGCCTTTCTTCCGGAGCTATAAGTTCCGGAGGATCGGATCCCTCTTCCACTAATCAAACACAGATAATAACAATACATCAAACATAGTGACTTTAGTGGGGTGTGCAAATTCTTATACCTTATTATTTTTGTGCCCTATAATTTATTTAGACTATTTTTGGTGCATAAAATATTAGTATCTAAATATATATGTGAAAATGGGAAAAAGAAAAGGGAAAAGAAAAAGAAGAAGGGATTTCCAGCCAGCTGGGCCGGGGGGGATTTCGGCCCAGCAGGCGCGAGCGCGCGTGGGCGGGCGCGCTTTCGGCCCAGTTGGCCCAGCTGCGCGGGGCGACGGCGGGGGACGGCGCCGTGGCGCGGGGCCCACATGCCAGGGAGAGGGGGTGGCTGACGGTGTTGACGGCAACGGAGGGAGGGGAGGGGGGCTCGACCGGGGTCCGGCCGGCGGCGAGTCCCGCGGCGGTTCTCGCCGTGGGTCCGGTTCTTTGGCGGGGAAGCGGTGGCGAAGCACGAGCGGGGGAAGGGGGTCACGGGGGTGGGGTGAATTTGACCGGCGGTTGCCTATGGCGGCCGGTCCGCGGCACGGTGGCGGGTGCCCACGGCGGTGATGCCGCCGGTGCGGTTGCCGGCCATAATAGAGGGGGAAAAGTGGCGCCCTGTGACCGTGAGAGTGTGGCAGAGCTTCGAGCATAGTTTAATTGGACAGTGGATCGCTAGAGACGGGGAAGGGAGCTCACCGGAGCGATGAAGGGAGCACGGCGGCGCTAGCTCGAATGGCTCGGGGAAGAAGGCAGTGGAGGTGGCCGGAGCTGTGTGGTGAAGATGGGCTCAGGCGAGTGCTTTTATAGGCGCTCGGGGGAGGGAGGGGGATGGAGGAGACGGCGAGCACCGGCGAGCTCGCCATGATGGCGGGAATGGCGCTAACGCCGATTGAGATGGCTCGATCAGGCGGGGGGGTGAGGGGACGGCTCGAGTACAGTGGCGGGGTTGTCGCGGAGGTTGGGCGAGCCTTAATGGCGAGGCGACGGGGCGAGAGGAGGCTCGGCGGCGGATGCGTCGGTGAGGGATGGGCGAGAGGGACGAAGCTGACAAGTGGGCCCTGGCTGCCAGCGAGAGGAAGCGGCGCGAGAGGGAGGGGGACGAGACGCTGACGGGCGGGGCCCGGATGTCAGCGAGAGGGAGCGGCGCGCGGAGCTGGGCTGCCTAGGCCGGGGAGAGAGGAGGGGAGCGCGGGCGCGCGGGGCTGGTTGGACCGGATTCGGCCCAGCCGAGGGAGGGGGGGAGTTTTTCTTTTTCTTTTCTTTTTCAAATTCTAATTCCTTTCTTTTCCTTTTTCTATTTTTGTTTCTTTTTGTTTCTTTTTCCTTTGAAACCAAAAATATTTTCTAAGTGATCTTGAGTGATAAATATAGTCTATGTGAGGTGCTCTAATTATTTCAAGTGTATGCACATGAGAAGGGGTTCTAAGGGTAGAGTTTAAGGAAGAAGAATAAAGTAAGGGGGGATTTGGAGGTTAGGGTTTCAAACCTTAGATGGGATTTTGGGATGTTACACTAGAGCAGCTCCAGCCACCTTCGACGCCGACCCGCGCACCGACGTGATTGTCGTGACCTCCTCGACGTCACCGACCACCCCACCAGAGCTCTACTGCCGCCGGTGAGCCTCACCGCCATGATCTTTGCCCCGGTTACTGTTCCAGCAAGCCAAGGATCGCGGGTTAGATATAGGATAAGTTCAGGGGGTTATGCGTAAGGTCGGTGACTCATGCGAATAGTAGACCGAGGGCTGATTTGTGAGAGAAAAGGGGGAAGAAAACCCAGGGACTTTAGCGCAAATATGTTTTTCTTTTCCCATTTCGAATTTACTTTTCTTTTAAATACTGTAGAGAACTTGATAAATACATAAATTGAAGAATACTCATCCAAATTTAGTCAAATCAATTTTGCTAGACTTTGTGAAATATAAACTATCAAGCAAAAATAGTAAACCCCATGGTTCCTGTAATGTTTTCTAGAGTTTTGATTTAAATAAGAAAACTGCCCAAAACTTAATAATAAAGGGAAAGATAGAAATGTTGTTAGACCAGGGTTGAGAAAAATAGTGGAGACACTAACCTAGTAGTTACTGTTTAAAATTAATAAACACCCCAGTATACAAGGTTAAGGAAGATTTATTCACTAAAACTTGTTTATGATCAAACTTAGGAAAATGAAAAAGGGATTGAAAATGGAAACCAGAGGGCAACCATACTTTTCCTAGCATGCCTAAGTGATATAGTTCACAAGAAAAATCTGTTGAACCATAGTCCAGTGAAAAGAAATTGCACTCACATTTATTCATGGAAAACAGAGAAAACTTTGAAAAGTCATAAGAAAATAATCCTAAGGAGAAAACACCCCTACCTTAGGAATGACTGCTCTTGTGCTAAGAAGAACTTAGGAAAAATACAAGTTCTGTTGTTTGATACTTTTCAAATAGCAAGTTAGTTATAAGTGTCTTTTTGGCATTAAACTTTAGAAAATCATAACTAAATAACCACTAAGTAACCCTCTGTGATTTTTGGCACAGAAGCATGTTATTACCCATAAATACCAGCAAAAATAACTCTTAGTACAGAACCCACACCTAGATAAGAGTTATAGTGCAAAGTGACCCCTCTGCCCCAACTTTTGTTATTTTTGTCCAGGGCATATTATATTTATTTTTGACCTCAAATTTGTAGGACAGACTACAGTGACCAATATTAACCCACTGTAATTTTTACAGAATTTTTGGGAAATTTGAAATCACTGTTGTAGTTCAAACCCACCTTAAGAGCATAAATAGAAAATGAAAAGGGGGATTAGTTGTGGAGATTAATGTTACCCTAACCAACCCAGCAAAACCCCTTGAGTACCTACTAAAACCTTTAAGGGGCAATCCAAGTCTTAATCCACTATGTTTGCCTCTAAGCAAAACCTCAAACCTAGGTTGCTAAGCATAAACCACTAAGAGCTTCTTATAACAAGGAAACCCTAAGTTATCAACTAACTTAGTTTTTCTTCACTATGCATAATGGTTACTAAATTCTGCATATCATAGCATACAAATATCTTATTCATTGCATTCGATAGATTGCAACCTCACTGACGGAGAGTATGTGCTCATCCCTGAGCGAGGAGTTGATCGGGAAGGAGTCCAGGAGCCAGCACCAGAGCCTGCCACCGAGGATCTCCCCGCTGCCCCAGCTTTGGAAGGCAAGCCCCGGTTTTATGCATAACCATTTATTATGCTATTTTACTACACTTAATGTTTGTAGGTTTGTAATGTGCACTAAGTGTAGGAGTTGATTGAAACCCTAGTTGCATGAACTCAGGAATCGTTTTGAGATGGATACTAGTATGCTAGGTCGAGTAGCTGCTTTACTAATTAGGGATCTCGGTAGAAGTCGAGTGATTTTCTAGCACTCGCGGGAGGTCAAGAATTGGTTGTACCCACTTTCATATCATAATGATGATGGTCTGTGGACAACAATCCATGGGGATTGGTTGTCTTCGAGATGGAAAATTGGAATAAGGATTAACGTGCGTATACCTGTGTCAAGCATTTGAACGTACTAAAAACATGCCGAGAAATATGGTAAATCAGTAAGCCTAGTACCTGAGTGAACCTGCCCGCAGACTTTACCCCTCACGCGACCTGAGGCGTGGTCTCCCATTCCGGTTATGGTGGGTACAAGTGTGGTCACTGCACGACGGCAGTCGGGGTCAGTGAGGCATTGTACGCCAAGGCGGTGAGCGCTGATCTGTTGCCAGGGAATCGATGGGGACGGTTGATGTGTGTGGGGTGTAGTGCCTCGCCACGTCATGTGTTTGGGTTTACCTTGCAAGGATAAAAACTCGATTTGAATCGTCTGCTTCTCGCAGCTAATGAGACTGCTTGATCCATTGTACTGCATTGAGTAACAAGTGGAAATGTGATGACTTAGAGAAAGTTGTTGATTGCTAAATGTTTGATACCATGTATGATTAGATAGGTACACATTTAGTCTTAAGAGAATCACACTAAAACTTAAAAAAGCTAAAATTTGATTTTTAGACTCAGCTAGTGCTTTTGGCAAGCAAACCTCTCAGCCAAACAGCTGCATGTCTAGAGGTAGAGGAGTAGACTCCTCACACCGGGTAAGTCTAGTTGAGTATTAGTATACTCAGCCTTGCTTGTGGCATAATTTTACAGGTTCTCTGGAGGACATGGTTGCTGGAGTGACTTGGCCGTCCATCTTGCCACCGGGTTGGACAGTCGAGTGGGACCCTACCTCGGCTGAGGAGGAGCATGAGGAGTGATGGGACAGGCTTCCCCATCCCTCCATTTATTTATCGTTAGTTTTATTCCGCTGCATTCCGAACAATGATCACTACTTTTGCTAAAACTCCGATGATGTTGTAATAAATTTAATACTCCTTAATGTATGGTTTTATGCTTTATTGTATTTGCTCCGTGCCTCACCATCGAGTGAGTACATGGTACTTGATCCTGTTAGTGGCCTCGTCGGACTAGATCCGAGGGACTGACATGTTATTCCTATTTAAGTGTGGTCTAGCCTCTAAGGTGAGACTTAGGCACTTAAGTTGGAATAATTCGGGCGGTTTCGCACAGCTGGTATCGGAGCTCGTACCACCATAGAGGAATCAATAAACTGTAAATGCCATCCTTTTCAAAAGTAAAACTTGTTAGAAACAAATGTTGGATAGATCGTCAGGACGATAAGGATAGACCTAGGACGTGAAACCTTAGGATAATAGAGGGGTACCTAGGTGGCTATTTGAGTAAGCCCTACAGGCTACTATAAGGGATAGGAGTTCTTCCCTATTCCCTCTAAGTTGAAATGAGGTCGTTTAGGACGAGCATGCATGCATCCTTACTTAAACTACTTGGTAATTGGGTAAGAACTTTAAATGCATGATAATGAAAGATTAAGTACATTCAGTGACCTTATCGTGACCTTCAATAGGCCAAGCCTTGATCCCCTTTTTACTTTTATAATTCTTTTTCTTTTTCGCTTACGCTTAACCGTACACAGATGACTTCTCACGGATCCTCAGATGGAGGGAACACACACTCCCACACGGACGGACTTGCATGAGAGGGTTGTCCCCGTATCTTGTGGGAGGTACTTCAGGGAGCCGGTTACACGACGCCTCCCTAGTACATGGTGCAGCTGTTCGAGAAGCACCGGGTGCCCCGCTGTAGGGTGAGGATGACCCTAGAGCCACATCCCTTACAGCTAGGCTGACGTTCGTTGGACTCCGAGTCTTTCGGATACCGGGCTGAGGATACTATCGAGGCCATTGCTCTCCACGGGCTGACGATCTTCTGTGGTTTTCACCCATTGGAGTTGTCTACTCATCTCATTGGCTTGTTCCCCGCTGAGAAGGAGGATGACCCAATGTGGAAGGACCGAGTGGAGCATGCCAAGGATATATGGGCTCTTTACCCAGGGCAGACTGCTCACTTGACAGTGTGGTGCATGGATGCCCTATATCGTCTGCAAGTGATGCGAGGAGAGGCAATGTCTTAGCTAATGGCATTGTTGGAGGCTACCAAGATCACCTTGGATAACAGAGAGGAACTTGTGGTAGACCTATCCACTGAGATGGTGGAAAAGGACCTGCAGGCGGAACAGATGTCCAACGAGATCTAGGAGCTTGAGGAGCTAGTGGGAACCAGGGAGAACACCATTGAGGTTCTCGAGGATCAGCTAATCAACACTCAGCAGCAACTTGTGGAAGCTAACCAACATTTGGATATGCACCACCAGGAGATCTAGGACATGGAGGCCAACGAGGATGTCGATATCGAGGGAGGAGAGGAGCCGGAGCCTGCATCCAGCTTGGACACTGCTGGCTCAGGGAGACCACCTTCCCCCGAGTCGAGCGTTGCCTCGTTTGCTCACTAGGTTGCAGGGATAGAGTTAGATGTGTGTGGCGGTAGAACTCCTCGAAGCTAGCTTAGCTTTTGCACCTTTGGGGTACTAGGCTAGACAGAGTTGAGTCTTTTGGAGTCACTGATGTAATCGTAACAAACTCTTTTGGCAGTATGGAGGGTGAATGATGTCAGCTGTGAATTAAGAAGAAAAGTTTTATGCCACGTAATATCTTTTATAAATTATGTAAGAAAATATTGGTTTTACCCTTTTGACTCTTTCACCACGTATGAACCCTAACATTAGAAATATGGTTCTGAGAGCATCCTTAATTTTTCAGATGGCAGGAAGAGCGCGTCGTGGACAGAATGAACGCATTCCTCCACCACCGCCACCGCCTCCTACCATGCAAGAATTGATGGCTCAGCAGAATGAGATTCTGCGACAGTTGGCTCAGCGTCAGTCGCCACCTCAGCATTATGGTGGTGGTGATCACCATCAGCGTCCCCCAGCAGCGGCCACTTATCAGGATTTCCTTAGCACTCAGCCGCCGTTGTTCACTCGGGCAGAGGACCCACTTGATGTTGATGTATGGCTTAGGGTAGTGGAATCCAAATTTCCACTACTAAATGGAGTTTGTTCAGATGTGGCTAAGGTCAGGTTCGCCACCCAGCAGCTTCGCGGCCCTGCGCGAACATGGTGGGATCATTTCCTCGCTATGCAGCCAGTTGACCACATGGTGGAATGGAGAGAGTTCAAGGCAGCCTTCAGAGGGCATCATATACCAGCAGGCATTATGGATCGCAAGCTTAATGAGTTTCTGGCACTAACTCAGGGGAATCGTACTGTGTTGCAGTACGCTCAGGCCTTCAATGACCTATGTCAGTATGCTGGATATCACGCAGACACTGATGAGAAAAAGAGGGACAGGTTTAGGAGGGGCCTCAGCACTAAGCTCTGTGACCGTCTCAACCCAGTCAGGGCCAACAGCTATAATGAGTTAGTCAACATGGCCATTTCTCAGGAGGACTGCATCACAGCCCGTCAGGCAGAAAAGAAGAGGAAGACCCCTGTGATAGGATCATCAACTCAGCCTCAGCGCTTCAGGATTGTATCTGACACTCAGAACAGGGGACCTCAGCAGCAGCAAGGACGTTGGGTGATCCGATCACAGCAGCAGTAGCAGGCACCCAATCGCTCTCAGCTCCCAGTTCAGAGGAACAACAATCAGCCACAACAGTAGCAGTACCGTCAGGCCAATGACAACAGGTGTTTCACTTGTGGTAACATCAGACATTATGCCAAGAATTGCCCCAGAAATCAGCAGAGGCAGGGGCAGGGGCAGAATTCCAACCAAAATCAAGGCAAGAGGCAGAAGGTGCAAGTAAGGCAAGGCAAGCTGAACTTCACCACCATGGCTGACATTCCAGAGGGAGCGTCTGTCATGACTGGTATCTTTTCCATTTTGAATTATCCTGCAATCATTATTTTTGATTCTAGTGCATCACACAGTTTTATCAGTACAAAATTTAGTGCCAAATGCCAGTTACCTTTCCATCACACTGATGGGGGTATTACAATTTCAACACCAGGAGGCAGGGTTGCCACCTATCAAATCAACAGGCATGTGCCTATAAAGTTTGGTAGTCTTATAATTAAAACCACCCTCCTCATTTTGGATTTGGATAGCGTGGATATCATATTGGGAACTGACTGGTTAATAAGACATCAGGCAGTAATTGACATCGCAGCAAGGGACATTGAGATACATTCACCTACTTGTGGTCAAATTACATTATATTTGCCCGATCAGGGTTGTACCCATTCCTGTGCATTCACCATGATAGAATCACTGGTTGAGAGAATCCCAGTGGTCTATGACTACCCAGATGTTTTTCTGGATGAATTGCCAGGGATGCCACCCGACAGAGACATAGAGTTCGCGATTGAATTACAACCCAGAACTGCCCCTATATCCAAGAGACCTTATAGGATGCCCCCAGCAGAGTTGGCGGAGTTGAAAAAGTAGTTACAAGAATTGTTGGACAAGGGATTCATTCGCCCAAGTACTTCTCCATGGGGATGTCCTGCCTTATTCGTAAAGAAGAAAGATGAGAGTTTGAGGTTGTGTGTCGACTACCGCCCTCTCAATGCGGTAACAATCAAGAACAAGTATCCATTGCCCCGCATTGATGTGTTGTTTGATCAGTTTGTGGGAGCCCAGGTATTTTCAAAGATAGATCTTCGCTCTGGCTATCATCAGATAAAAATCAGGGCCAGTGATATTCCCAAGATGGCCTTCTCTACCAGATATGGGCTTTATGAGTACCTGGTGATGTCTTTCGGACTGACCAATGCCCCGGCTTATTTCATGTATTTGATGAACTCAGTCTTTATGCTAGAGCTGGACAAGTTTGTGGTGGTCTTCATTGATGACATTCTGGTATATTCCAGGAATGAAGCCGAGCACACTAAGCATTTGCATATCGTACTTCAGAGACTGTGCGACCATCAGTTGTATGCTAAATTGTCCAAATGTGAATTCTGGCTGAGGGAAATCAAGTTCTTGGGCCACACCATTTCTCAGGATGGGGTATCTGTTGATCCTGAGAAAGTCCAAGTGATGAATTGGAAACCTCCTACCACTGTACGGCAGATCCGTAGTTTTCTGGGATTGGCAGGGTATTATCGACGGTTTATTCCGGATTTCTCCAGGATTGCCAAGCCAATGACTGAATTGTTGAAGAAAGGAGTCAAATATGAATGGAGCCAGAAATGTGAGGATGCCTTTCATACACTAAGGCAACATTTGACGACAGCACTCGTATTAGCTTAGCCTGACAGCGCCAAACCCTTTGAGGTTTATTGCGATGCTTCTGGTACTGGATTGGGATGTGTCTTGATGCAAGACAACAGAGTCATTGCCTATGCATCCAGAGCACTCAGACCCCATGAACATAACTACACCACACATGATCTGGAGTTAGCAGCCGTAGTTCTTTCTCTCAAGTTTTGGAGACATTACTTGATGGGAACTCATTGTAATATCTATACTGATCACAAGAGTCTCAAGTATATTTTTACTCAGGCAGATCTTAATATGAGGCAGAGAAGATGGTTAGAATTAATCAAAGACTATGATTTGGAAGTACATTACCATCCTGGCAAAGCCAATGTTGTGGCAGATGCCTTAAGTCGGAAGGCCCAGTGCAACTGTGTGAATATGGATGCAAAATCACCACCCTGTGTGATGAGTTGTGCAAGCTGAAAATAGAAGTTGTTTCCTCCGGTGCCTTAAGTTATATTTCAGTGGAGCCCACTTTACATGAGCAGATAGTCATGGCACAGATCGGTGACAAGGGTGTTCAAGTCATTAAGGAAATGATCGAACAAAAGGTGGATAAATACAAATGCTTCCGTCAGGACAGCAAAGGAATTCTATGGTTTGGAGACCGATTGGTTATTCCCAAGAACCCCGAGCTCAGAAAGAAAATAATGGATGAGGCTCACCTTTCCAAATTGTCCATGCACCCCGGCAGTAACAAGATGTATCATGATCTCAGATCCTTGTACTGGTGGACCAGAATGAAAAGGGAAATTGCTAAGTATATATCTGAATGCAACACTTGCCAGAGAGTCAAGGCCAGTCATTTGAAGGTAGCAGGCACCTTACAGCCCCTTCCCATACCATCTTGGAAATGGGAGGATATTTGCATGGATTTTATCGTGGGATTGCCCAATACCTCCCGACACCATGATTCTATTTGGGTCATCGTGGATAGATTGACCAAGACAGCTCATTTCTTGCCAGTACATACCACCCATAAGACAGAGAAGTATGCAGAAATCTATATTGATCAAATAGTGCATTTGCATGGAATTCCGAAGACTATTGTATCTGACAGAGGAGCATTGTTTGTGGCACGCTTTTGGGAGCAGCTCCAAAAATCACTTGGGACCCATGTAATAAGAAGCTCAACATACCATCCTCAGATAGATGGTCAGACAGAAAGAGTGAATCAAATTCTCGAAAACATGCTGCGAGTCTGTGTGCTACACTATGGTAAAAATTGGGACAAGTGCCTTTCCTTGGCGGAGTTTTCATATAACAACAGCTACCAGTCCAGTCTAAAGATGGCACCTTTTGAGGCCTTGTATGGGAGAAGGTGTAGGACACCACTAAATTGGTCTCAAGCTGGAGAGAGGGAAATATTTGGACCTGACTTGGTACTTGAAGCAGAGGAGAAGGTCAGAGTCATTAAGAAGAACCTAGAAGCTGCTCAGGCCAAGCAAAAGAGCTATCATGACAAGAGGAGGAAGCCTCTACAGTTTGAAGTGGGAGATCATGTTTATCTTAAGGTGTCACCCACCAAAGGTGTTCAGAGATTTGGAATCAAGGGCAAGTTAGCTCCTCGCTACATTGGACCCTATGAGATCAAAGAAACTTGTGGTCCGGTAGCATATCAATTGAAGTTGCCACCCCATATGTCAGCAGTTCATGATGTATTCCACGTATCTCAGCTACGAAAGTGTGTCCGCTTACCCACAGAAGTGCTATCTGAACCAGAATTGGAGATAGAACCTGACTTGTCCTATCAAGAGCACCCCGTCAAGGTATTGGATCAAAAGGAGAAATCAACGCGGGCAAGGTCGATCAGGATGTATAAAGTTCAGTGGAGTCACCATTCAGTAGAAGAGGCTACGTGGGAGACTGAGGATTTTCTACGTTCTCGCTTCCCCGACTTTCTGCCCAAAGGAGTCGGTACGTAATCCAAAAAAAAACCCCACTCCCACCTGCCCTTTGAATCTAAATGTAAGAAAAACTTAGATGTTAAAGGTATTGTAAGCTTTGAAAATGAATTTAAAAGGACTTCCTTCTGAAGTTGCAAAGAGAATGACATTCGAAGAACAGTTAACTAGAGAAACTTGGATAAAGGAAAATGCAACACCCCAGCACACCTACTTGGTACCCCCTCTAAAGGACCCCTACCCAAAATCTCGGGACGAGATTCCTTTAAGGGGGGAGGGTTGTAACACTCTAGGTGTTACTTAGGGTTTTCACTCAAGCCTACACTATTGAACCCATCATCACATGTGGTTTAGTTTGAGCAAAAGACACCAAACTTGGGGGTCAAGATCCTAAGTAGGTGTAACCCATCTTAGAAGTTATGCTTTGGCCTTATCATGCACCTAAAGAGGAGAGAATGGCTCAAACCCTAATTCAAATCCATTTAGGCAATTGGAGCCCTAGAGGGGAGTATAGTAAAAAGGCTATGTAAACCACATTATCATGACTTGGGCTAACTATAAAAGTTGTAGTACACTTAATACCCTACAAAAAATAGTAAGAGAGTGACCCCAAAAAGGCTTCAGAAAAACCCCAAAAAGGTCACCAAAGAGAAGGGCATAAAAGAAAAATTAGATTTTTCTCAATTTCAAAACCAGCCCTCTTTCAAAGATCAAACATGTTCACATTTTTCCAAACCTCAAAACCATAGGGCCCAATTAACAAAATGGCGCCTAAAGACCCCTAGAACACCCTAGAAAAATTTGAACCCAACCCTAAGTCGTTTGACACGACTTGACACGGTTTTTGTCTCGGGCTGGACAACTCAGACAGAGCCAACTTCACACCACATTATCTCTCAACCCCGACCATATCTTCGCTTGGAACTCGCATGGAAAAGATAGGATATGGTGCAGAGAAGAGACCTTACACGGGATTTTTGTTGAGATCTACACGCTAAGGCGACCAAACAGGCCTTTGAACACCGGCAGAACCAAACCACCACGTGTTCGACGTGGGTAGGCACTCGGAAACGCGCCCAGAGCACGCCCGCACGCGCGCCCCTGTGCGCCCTCGGCCGCCCCTGTGCCCACACCCGTGTCGTGCCCGTGAGTGGCTATAGAGCCCGCCCTCATGCACGGCCACCTTCCCTGTCACCCCCTCCACACCACGCCTAGCTTTCCCGAGCCAGCCCGTAGCTCCGGCGACCTCCCCACAACCCGTCAGAGCCGCCCGAGGGCGCCCACCGTGGCCAAACCACTCCCGCCCACCTCCGCTCGATCTGAGCCCTCGGATAGCTTCCTCGAGAGGCCGAGAAACTTTCCCAAGCTTGAGCCGAGGACCAGCCCCACCGGAACAGTGCGATCACGCTCGCCGGAGTTCGTAACCCCGCCGGAGCACGTGGACCGGGTAACCCACTGAACCATTTCTCGATCCCTTGCGCGCATAGCCTCTACATCACCCAGAGGAGCTCCTCGTGCACTTTGATTGCACCCTACCGCCGTGGTTTGGCCGGAGCAGGTGCCGCCGACGACCTCCGCCGCCTGCGCTCATGGCCAGAGCAGCTCCAGCCACCTCCGACGCCGACCCGCACACCGACGTGACCGTCGTGACCTCCCCGACGTCACCGACCACCCCATCAGAGCTCTACTGCCGCCGGTGAGCCTCACCGCCGTGATCTTTGCCCCGGTTACTGTTCCATCCAGCTAAGGATCGCGGGTTAGATATAGGATAAGTTCAGGGGGTTATGCGTAAGGTCAGTGACTCATGCGAATAGTAGACCGAGGGCTGATTTGTGAGAGAAAAGGGGGAAGAAAACCCAGGGACTTCAGCGCAAATCTATTTTTCTTTTCCCATTTCGAATTTACTTTTCTTTTAAATACTGTAGAGAACTTGATAAATACATAACTTGAAGAATACTCATCCAAATTTAGTCAAACCAATTTTGCTAGACTTTGTGAAATATAAACTATCAAGCAAAAATAGTAAACCCCATGGTTCCTGTAATGTTTTCTAGAGTTTTGATTTAAATAACAAAACTGCCCAAAACTTAATAATAAAGGGAAAGATAGAAATGTTGTTAGACCAGGGTTGAGAAAAATAGTGGAGACACTAACCTAGTAGTTACACTGTTTAAAATTAAAAAACACCTAGTATACAAGGTTAAGGAAGATTTATTCACTAAAACTTGTTTATGCTCAAACTTAGGAAAATAAAAAAAGGGATTGAAAATGGAAACTAGAGGGCAACCATACTTTTCCTAGCATGCCTAAGTGATATAGTTCACAAGAAAAATCTGTTGAACCATAGTCCAGTGAAAAGAAATTGCACTCACATTTATTCATGGAAAACAGAGAAAACTTTGAAAAGTCATACGAAAATAATCCTAAAGAGAAAACACCCCTACCTTAGGAATGACTGCTCTTGTGCTAAGAAGAACCTAGGAAAAATACAAGTTCTGTTGTTTGATACTTTTCAAATAGCAAGTTAGTTATAAGTGTCTTTTTGGCATTAAACTTTAGAAAATCATAACTAAATAACCACTAAGTAACCCTCTATGATTTTTGGCACAGAAGCATATTATTACCCATAGATACCAGCAAAAATAACTCTTAGTACAGAACCTACACCTAGATAAGAGTTGTAGTGCAAAGTGACCCCTCTGCCCCAACTTTTGTTATTTTTGTCCAGGGCATATTCTATTTATTTTTTATCTCAAATTTATAGGACAGACTACAGTGACCAATATTAACCCACTGTAATTTTTACAGAATTTTTGGAAAATTTGAAATCACTGTTGTAGTTCAAACCCACCTTAAGAGCATAAATAGAAAATGAAAAGGGGATTAGTAGTGGAGATTAATGTTACCCTAACCAACCCAGCAAAACCCCTTGAGTACCTACTAAAACCTTTAAGGGGCAATCCAAGTCTTAATCCACTACGTTTGCCTCTAAGCAAAACCTCAAACCTAGGTTGCTAAGCATAAACCACTAAGAGCTTCTTATAACAAGGAAACCCTAAGTTATCAACTAACTTAGTTTTTCTTCACTATGCATAATGGTTACTAAATTCTGCATATCATAGCATATAAATATCTTATTCATTGCATTCTGTCGGCGTTCCGAGACCGGGGGGTCCCCGAGCCGACGAGTGAGAGTGCCGCGTGCCCCAGCCCAGATGGGTCGAGCGCGTGGGCGAGCGCGAAGGGGGGAATAGAGAGAGCGAGAGGTCGGTGGCCGGAGCCGGGTCGCGACGAGGGAGACGGAGATTCCCGCGGCCTTTCGTGTTCGTCCCGCGCCCAGGTCGGGTGCGCTTGCAGTAGGGGGTTACAAGCGTCCGCGCGGGTGAGGGGAGCGAGCGGCCCCGAGAGAGCGCCTGCCCCTGCCCTTCGTTCCCGCGAGGCCAACCTTCTCTAAGAAGGCCCTGGTCCTTCCTTTTATAGTCGTAAGGAGAGGATCCAGGTGTACAAAATGGGGGTGTAGCAAGGTGCTACGTGTCTAGCGAGGGAGAGCTAGCGCCCTAAGTACATGCCAAGGTGGCAGCCGGAGAGATCTTGGCACCCTGTTGGTGTGGCGTCGTGGCTGTTGGAGAAGCAGTGGAGCTTGATGGAGGGACAGCTGTTGGAACAGCGGTGCTCTTGCTGACGTCTCCCTGCTTTCGTAAGGGAGTCAAGAGTCGCTGTCGTCATGGTCTAGTGAGGCGCCATCATTGCCTATCTGGCGGTGCTGGCCAGATGGGACGCCGGTCTTGTTCTCTGCGACCCGAGTCGGCTCAGGGCAGGGTGATGATGACGCTTCCTGTTGACGTGGCGGTCTTGTGTCCTAGGTCGGGCGTCGTGGAGGCTCCTCCGAAGTCGAGGTCGAGTCCGTCCTGCATGACAGAGGCCGAGCCCGAACTCCTGGGTCGGGCGAGGCGGAGGTCGGTCGGCAGAGGCCGAAGCGGAGTCCGAGCCCTGGGTCGGGCGAGGCGGAGGTCGTCGTCTTCCGAGGCCTTAGCCCGAGTCCGAGCCCTGGGTCAGGCGGAGCGGAGTTCGCCGTCTTCCGGGGCCTTAGCCCGAGTCCGAGCCCTGGGTCGGGCGGAGCGGAGTTCGCCGTCTTCCGGGGCCTTAGCCCGAGTCCGAGCCCTGGGTCGGGCGGAGCGGAGTTCGCCGTCTTCCGGGGCCTTAGCCCGAGTCCGAGCCCTGGGTCGGGCGGAGCGGAGTTCGCCGTCTTCCGGGGCCTTAGCCCGAGTCCGAGCCCTGGGTCGGGCGGAGCGGAGTTCGCCGTCTTCCGGGGCCTTAGCCCGAGTCCGAGCCCTGGGTCGGGCAGAGCCTCCTATGGCACCTCTGGCGAAGTCTGGTCGCCCGTCGGTCTTACCTTTTGCGTTAAACGCCCCGGTGACTTGGTCGGTTGGCGCGGTGATTTAGTCAGGGTTACTTCTTATCGAAGGCGGGGCCTCGGGCGAGCCGGTGATGCGTCTGTCGTGAAAGAGGAGGCCTCAGGCGAGACGGAGTCATCTTAGGGTCGGCTGCCCTCGCCCGAGGCTAGGCTCGGGCGTGGCGTGATCGAGTCGCTCGTATGGACTGATCCCTGACTTAATCAAACCCATCAGGCCTCTGCAGCTTTATGCTGATGGGGGTTACCAGCTGAGAATTAGGCGTCTTGAGGGTACCCCTAATTATGGTCCCCGACAGTAGCCCCCGAGCCTCGAAGAGAGTGTTAACACTCGCTTGGAGGCTTGCGTCGCACTTTTTTGCAAGGGGACCAGCCTTTCTCGGTGGTACTTTGTTCCGGTGGGTGCGCGCGAGCGCACCCGCCGGGTGTAGCCCCCGAGGCCTCGGAGGAGTGGTTTCACTCCTTCGAGGTCTTAATGCCTTGCGTAATGCCTCGGCTGGTCTGGCGGTTCCCTCATGCGAGCAGGGCGTAGCCCAGGTGCACTGTCGGGGCCCAAGTTCTCGGGCTGGTATGTTGACGCTGTCAACGGTTCGGCCGGAGCCGGGTTTGCGAGAGCAGCCCCCGAGCCTCCGCATGGAGCGAGAGGACGATCAGGGACAGACTCGACTTTTTACATACGCCCCTACGTCGCCTTTCCGCAAGGAGGAGGGGGGAGAGCGCCATGTTACCCTCGATGGGCACCGAACATGGTGTCTCCGGTGAGCTGCAATCGGGTAATCCGAGTGGACGTCCGTGCCCCGTTCGTTGGGGGTCGGCTAGGGGCCCGGAGGCACGCCCAAAAGTACCTGCGGGTGATCTGCCGGACCCGGTCCCCTAGCGACGGGGTCCGAGGGCTCGTTGCCTCCCTCCGATGGGATTCCGTTACAGAGTCGTTCCCGCTGGTCTCGGAAATGTCCTAGGGTACCTCGGGAGCGCAGCCCGAGCCTTGGTTATGTATCGAACGTACCCCTGGTCATCCCTTGCTCGGCGTCTGAGGCGACTGTGAACCCTTCGACAGGCCAGCCTTCGAACCCCTGATCAGTAGGGGGCACGGAGCCCGAGTAGCCTGAGGCGGTCGTGGGACCTTTCGGGGGCCGACCTTCGAACCCCTGACCAGTAGTGGGTGTCGGGCCCACGCGATCTGAGGCGGCTGTTGAACCCTTCGGGGGGGCAGCCTTCGAACCCCTGATCAGTAAGGAGGCTCGGAGCCTAGTTCCTTCACGGGGAAGGATCCCTTTGGGGGTATCCCCTTTCCTGGTCCCTGTTGCAAGAGATAGAGAAAGAAGGAAAAGGGAAAAAGGATTCGAAATTGAACGTCGTGGCGTACCTTTTTCGGTGTGGCCGTTTTGGCGAAGGCGAAACGTCGCCAGCCGCTCCTGCCAGTAGCGCTGTCCGTCGAGCCGCGGAGTTAATGCGCCGGGGCGAGTAGTTGGCGAGGTTGCCGTTGCGCGTGCGCGAGCCGTTCGAGGAACGGGTCACGGGCGCGTCGTCTTCACGCCGTGAGAGGGGGTTCTCTTGCTGCCTCCGGATGGGACATGAGCTTGGCAGATGGCGTGACCGCTGCTCTCGCGCGCCTGCCACCGTCATTACTGCCGGCCCATTTTTGACCGCGTTTGACCGCTGCGCCAGGCTGGCGCTGCTGGGTCGCGGGCTGGGTCGCCTCGAATCGCGGTATCGGTTCCGCAATCGAGGAGGTGCGGTGGTGGAGCGAGTGGCACAGCGGTTCGCATGCAGCACCTGGCGCGCCAGTTGCACGACGCGTGGGCTTGAGCCGTCGCGCTGGCCTGTCAGGAGTCGGAGAGGCGCGTCCACTTGGCGCGGTTGCATGCCGCCTGCATGGCCGCCTGCCCCTTTCGCCCGCTGGTCCGGGCAAAAGTGGAGGGTTACTTGTAACCGCTGGGTGGTTGCGTGCGTCGTGCGCGGCGGTTCGGCTTCTTCTGCTTGGAGCCGGTCTGCATGACAGGCGGGCCCCAGCCCCCGCGCCGCAGGGGAGGACTTTGGAGGTGTGTTGGAGAAGACTCAGCCCGTGACGGTTGAGGGTGCAAGCAGGGGGAGTTGCCTTTAAAAGGAGGGCGACCCCCTTCGTAAGGTGACCATGTCTCCTTCCTCCCCTATGCATTGTGTCTCTCCATCTTCCGAGCCCCCGGATGGGGGGAACCGCCGTCTTTTCGCTCCATCGTTGGAGGAACGCAACTCCGTGGGAGTTGGTACCTTTCAGCCATCGTTCGGCTTCAAGGATTTTCATCACGCAGCCCGGCTGCACCCCTCCACCGGCGGTCACCCAGGGTGGTGACCTCCGGCTTGATGGTGGGGGAAAGCGAGCCAGGCTGCGGCATCCGCCCCTTCCTCAGCCTCAAGGATTTTCATCACCAGGGCTGAGGAGGGGTGTGTGCCGGGTCGGGGTTGGCCCCTGCGCGGGTGGTGACCCGCTCCTTCCCTCAGTGATCGGGGGGAAGGGCGGGAGTCGTCCGTGGCGCCAACAGCTGCAGCGTGCCCGGCTCTCTGAGCCGAGCAATCTCGGAGCCGCCCCCGGTGCCGCCTCCCGCCACGGCAGCTGGAAGAGGTTCTTCCGCCGGCGCGACAGCCGAGGTTGGCCACGGACCGACCTCCGACTCTACGGCCTTCTGCTCGTCCTTGCCTCTCGAGTTTGGGCAAGGGCGGGGGCCTCCCAGCAGCAGCATCCGCCCTGAGGCCATCATTGCTGCTGTTGGGCCCCCCAGGACAGACGTCTTCATCGTCGCCGCTGCCGGGGCGGGCGGCGACGTGCCGTTCGTCGGTCTTCTGCTGTCCCGCAGGCCCACCCCCATCGAGTGGGGTTGTTCGTACCTGCGGGGGGGAACCGGAGTTCCGTTTGTAATGGCACTTCGAGTGCCGGGTTTTTTGTTCATTTTGGCTTTCGGGGCCTGAACATGTATGTAACTCCGGCGCAGAGCCGTGTTTTTTTCTCATTTCCGAGCACTAAGACCCGTCTGCTGGTTGTCTGAACCGCTTCACCAAGCGTGAGTTGCCCCGTGTCAAGGTGACGAGTGAGGTATCCGTATCCCGGAGGCGTAGGAGTCCCTCGGCTCGGTCGGACCTGTTGTCCGAGGCTCCTCTAGCTTAGTTAAAGAGACCCCTCGGCCGCTCTTCGACGAGCCGAGGCCGGGGGTAGCGATATCAGCACGAGCAGAGGCGAAGTTGGCTCGGAAATGAAACCTGGTTGGCCGGAGCCTAGCCGGGTTGTCTGTTGGCAGGATCGATGCCGGAGCTGGTCAGCCGAGGCCTCGGACCGGGCTCGTGCCCTCGGAAGGCGGTCGGCCGAGGCTCCGGAGGTGGCCGGCCGAGCCGTCCGCTCGGGCCGGGTTCTCGGAGAAGTCCCTGGCAGAGATTGCTCGGGCGTGGTGATGACGTCGTCCTTCGGAGCGGAGGGCCTCGGATCGCGTCGCTGTCCGAGGCTAGTTCGGGCCTTGCCGAAGGTGCTGTCGATGCCGAGGGTGTCATCGCCCTCTTCCAGCGTCAAGATCCGAGCCTGCAGGGTCAAATCGTCTTGTAGCGTGGGCCTTGTGCGGCCGTCGAGGCCAGAACACACACCCTTGCTGCGTTATAAAGCTGCGTCTCTTTTCCTCTTGTTTCGAGTATCTGGACTTTTTGTCGGTAGCAGGGATGTTAGTGCGAGCGAGAGTTGCTTCTCGCGGAAGGTGATGAGTGAGGTATCCGTATCCCGGAGGCGTGGGAGTCCCTCGGCTCGGTCGGCCTTGCCGCTTACGCGTACTTTTACCCGTCCATGAGGCCCTGTCACCGACTCGGTCGAGAAGGCTCGAAGAATCGCTTCGACAGAAGAGCTTCCGTACGTAAAGACTCGTTCGATCCGCGGATTCACCTTATCCGAGCGCGAGTTACTTATCGCAGAAGGTGATGAGTGAGGTATCCGTATCCCGGAGGCGTAGGAGTCCCTCGGCTCGGTCAGCCTTGACTGCTTACGTGTACCCCGTCGTTTCCAGGACCCACTTTTCGAAGTAGTCAAAAAGCACGAAAGATGTTCTGGTAAAAGAGATTTTCTTTTCGAGGAAAATTTTGACGCAGAGGGGGTTTCCCCCCTTTTAGCCCTCGAGGGAGGGTCGGGCCTTGCCGAGGCGAGGCCGACCCTTCCTTGTTGACTAAACCTTGCGTGGGTGCGGGGTATATGAACAACTTGGAAACATCTTAAGGGTAGAAGCGACGTAGCTGTTGGATGTTCCAAGCGTTGCCGTAGACCTCGCCTTGACTGTTGGCCAGCTTGTACGTTCCGGGCTTCAGAACTTTGGCGATGATGAACGGCCCCTCCCAGGGGGGGCGTGAGCTTGTGCCTCCCTCGGGCGTCCTGTCGCAGCCGAAGCACCAGATCGCCCACCTGGAGGTCTCGGGGTCGGACCCCTCGGGCGTGGTAGCGTCGCAGGGACTGCTGATACCGCGCCGAGTGTAGTAAGGCCCTGTCCCGAGCCTCATCCAGCTGGTCCAGCGAGTCTTCTCGGCCAGCTTGGTTGCTTTCTTCGTTGTAGGCCCTCGTCCTTGGGGAGCCGTATTCCAGGTCAGTGGGCAAGACGGCCTCGGCCCCGTAGACCAGGAAGAACGGCGTGAAACCCGTGGCTCGGCTCGGCGTCGTCCTCAGGCTCCAGACCACCGAGGGGAGTTCCTTCATCCACCGCTTGCCGAACTTGTTGAGGTTGTTGTAAATCCGAGGCTTGAGCCCTTGTAGGATCATGCCATTGGCGCGCTCTACTTGCCCATTCGACATGGGATGAGCTACGGCGGCCCAGTCCACCCGGATGTTGTGATCCTCGCAAAAATCCAAGAATTTTTTGCCGGTGAACTGGGTGCCATTGTCGGTGATGATGGAGTTCGGGACCCCGAAGCGATGGATGATGTTGGTGAAGAATGCCACCGCCTGCTCGGACCTGATGCTGTTCAGGGGTCGGACCTCGATCCACTTGGAGAATTTGTCGACGGCGACCAGCAGGTGCGTGTAGCCCCGGGGCGCCTTCTGCAGAGGGCCGACAAGGTCCAGACCCCACACAGCGAAGGGCCAGGTGATGGGTATCGTCTGCAGAGCCTGAGCGGGCAGGTGGGTCTGCTTCGCATAGAATTGGCACCCTTCGCAGGCGCGGACAATTCTGGTGGCGTCAGCCACCGCCGTTGGCCAGTAGAAGCCTTGGCGGAAAGCGTCCCCGACGAGGGTTCGGGGTGCTGCATGATGGCCGCAAGCCCCCGAGTGTATTTCCCGCAGGAGTTCCTGACCTTCGGCGATGGAGATGCATCGCTGGAGGATGCCCGAGGGGCTTCGGTGGTAGAGCTCCTTCTCATCGCCCAGCAAGACGAACGACTTGGCGCGTCGCGCTACCCGCCGAGCCTCGGCTCGGTCGAGGGGCAGTTCTCCTTGGCGGAGATATTGCAGGTACGGGGTTTGCCAATCTTGATCTGGCATGACCCCGCTCTGCTCCTCCTCGATGCGCAGTGCTTCGCCCTCAGGGGCCGAGGGTTCCTCGGGTTGAACCGAGGATGGCTCGGGCTGGGCCGAGGTCACCTCGGACGAGGCCGAGGGTGCCTCGGGCTCGGGCGCGTCGCCTATCTTGACGGAGGGTTGGTGCAGATCCCGGGAGAAGACGTCCGGGGGAACCGTCGTTCGCCCCGAGGCTATCTTCGCCAGCTCGTCCGCAGTCTCGTTGTAGCGCCGGGCGATGTGGTTAAGCTCGAGACCGTAGAACTTGTCTTCCAGGCGTCAAACCTCCTCACAGTAGGCTTCCATCTTCGGGTCACGGCAGTGGGAGTTCTTCATGACTTGGTCGATGACGAGCTGCGAGTCGCCGCGTGCGTCGAGGCGTCGGACCCCTAGCTCAATGGCGATTCGCAACCCGTTGATCAGAGCCTCGTACTCAGCCACATTGTTGGACGCCGGGAAATGGAGGCGTAGCACGTAGCGCAGGTGTTTCCCGAGGGGCGAGACGAAGAGCAGGCCCGCGCCGGCTCCCGTCTTCATCAGCGACCCGTCGAAAAACATGGTCCAGAGCTCCGGTTGGATCGGAGTCGTTGGCAACTGGGTGTCGACCCATTCGGCTACGAAGTCCGCCAGTACCTGGGACTTGATGGCCTTCCGAGGGGCGAACGAGATTGTCTCGCCCATGATTTCCACCGCCCACTTTACGATCCGTCCCGAGGCTTCTCGGCACTGGATGATCTCCCCCAGGGGGAAGGATGACACCACAGTCACCGGATGAGACTCAAAGTAATGTCGCAGCTTTCGCCTCGTCAGGATCACTGCATACAGCAGCTTCTGGACCTGTGGGTAGCGGATCTTGGTTTCGGACAGCACTTCGCTGACGAAGTAAACTGGCCTCTGAATGGGCAAAGCATGCCCCTCTTCCTGCCTTTCGACCACGATCGCGGCGCTGACCACCTGAGTGGTTGCGGCGACGTAGACCAAGAGGGTTTCTTCATCAGCTGGGGGTACCAAGACGGGCGCCTGGGTGAGGAGCGCCTTCAGGTTCCCGAGGGCTTCCTCGGCCTCAGGAGTCCAAGTGAAGCACTCGGCCTTCCTTAAGAGATGGTACAGGGGCAGGCCTCTTTCGCCGAGGCGCGAGATGAAACGGCTCAAGGCCGCAAGGCATCCCATGACCCTCTGTACGCCTTTTAAGTCCTTGATGGGCCCCATGTTTGTGATGGCCACGATCTTCTCCGGGTTGGCTTCGATGCCCCGCTCGGAGACGATGAATCCCAAAAGCATGCCCCGGGGCACCCCGAAGACGCACTTCTCGGGATTAAGCTTGACGCCCTTCGCCTTGAGACACCGGAATGTCAGTTCGAGGTCGGAGAGAAGGTCGGAGGCTTTCCTCGTCTTGACTACGATGTCATCGACGTAGGCCTCGACCGTGCGACCGATGTGTTCGCCGAACACATGGTTCATGCACCGCTGGTACGTTGCACCCGCGTTCCTCAAACCGAACGGCATTGTGACATAACAGTACATGCCGAAGGGCGTGATGAAAGAAGTCGCGAGCTGGTCGGACTCTTTCATCTTGATTTGATGATACCCTGAGTAGGCATCGAGGAAAGACAGGGTTTCGCACCCTGCAGTGGAGTCCACGATTTGATCGATGCGAGGTAGAGGGTAGGGGACTTTCGGACATGCTTTGTTGAGACCAGTGTAGTCTACACACATCCGCCATTTCCCCCCTTTTTTCCTCACAAGTACAGGGTTGGCAAGCCATTCGGGATGGAATACCTCCTTGATGAACCCTGCTGCCATCAGCTTGTGGACCTCCTCGCCTATCACCCTGCGCCTTTCCTCGTCGAATCGGCGCAGAGGTTGTCTGACCGGTCGGGCTCCGGCCCGAATATCCAGCGAGTGCTCGGCGACATCCCTCGGTATGCCGGGCATGTCCGAGGGACTCCACGCAAAGACGTCGGCGTTTGCGCGGAGAAAGTCGACGAGCACTGCTTCCTATTTGGGGTCGAGCCCGGAACCGATCCGGATCTGCCTGGAGGTGTCACCACTAGGGTCGAGAGGGACGGCCTTGACCGTCTCCGCTGGCTCAAAGTTGCCGGCATGTCGCTTCACGTCTGGCACCTCTCGGGAGAGGCTTTCCAGGTCGGCAATGAGGGCCTCGGACTCGGCGAGGGTCTCGGCGTACTCCACGCACTCCACATCGCATTCGAATGCGTGTTTATACGTGGGGCCGACGGTGATGACCCCGTTGGGGCCCGGCATCTTGAGCTTCAGGTAGGTGTAGTTGGGGATGGCCATGAACTTCGCGTAGCATGGCCTTCCCAACACTGCGTGGTAGGTTCCTCGGAACCCGACCACCTCGAATGTCAAAGTCTCCCTTCGGAAGTTGGAGGGTGTTCCGAAGCAGACAGGGAGGTCGAGCTGTCCGAGGGGCTGGACACGCTTCCCGGGAATGATCCCGTGGAAGGGCGCAGCGCCTGCTCGAACGGATGACAGATCGACGCGCAGGAGCCTGAGCGTCTCAGCGTAGATGATGTTGAGGCAGCTGCCCCCATCCATCAAGACCTTGGTGAGCCTGACGTCGCCGATGACGGGGTCGACGACGAGCGGGTACTTCCCCGGGCTCGGCACGTGGTCGGGGTGGTCGTCCCGGTCGAAGGTGATGGGCTTGTCGGACCAGTCTAGGTAGACTGGCGCCGCCACCTTCACCGAGCAGACCTCCCGACGCTCTTGCTTACGATGCCGAGCCGAGGCATTCGCCGCATGCCCTCCGTAGATCATGAAGCAGTCACGGACCTCTGGGAACTCTCCTGCTTGGCGATCCTCCCTTTTGTCGTCGTCGTGAGCCCTGCCACCCTCTGCGGGTGGCCCGGCCCTGTGGAAGTGGCGCCGAAGCATGACGCACTCCTCGAGGGTGTGCTTGACGGGCCCCTGATGGTAGGGGCACGTCTCCTTGAGTGCCTTGTCGAAGAGGTTGGCGCCTCCGGGGGGCTTCCGAGGGTTCTTGTGCTCGGCGGCGGCGACAAGGTCTGCATCGGGAACGTCGCGTTTCGCTTGCGACTTCCTCCTGCCTTTCTTCTCGGCGCCGCGCGGAGTAGACGCCTCTGGAGCATCTTCCGACGGGCGGCCCTGGGGCTGCTTGTCCTTTCGAAAGATGGCCTCTACCGCCTCCTGGCCGGAGGCGAACTTGGTGGCGATGTCCATCAGCTCGCTCGCCCTGGTGGGGGTCTTGCGACCCAACTTGCTCACCAGGTCACGGCAGGTGGTGCCGGCGAGGAACGCGCCGATGACATCGGAGTCGGTGATGTTGGGCAGCTCGGTGCGCTGCTTCGAGAACCGCCGGATGTAGTCCCGGAGAGACTCTCCCGGCAGTTGCCGACAGCTTCGGAGGTCCCAGGAATTCCCGGGGCGCACGTACGTGCCCTGGAAGTTGCCGGCGAAAGCCTGGACCAGATCTTCCCAGTTGGAAATCTGCCCCGGAGGCAGGTGCTCCAACCAGGCACGAGCGGTGTCGGAGAGGAACAGGGGGAGGTTTCGGATGATGAGGTTGTCATCGTCCGTCCCACCCAGTTGACAGGCCAGGCGGTAGTCCGCAAGCCACAATTCCGGTCTCGTTTCCCCCCGAGTACTTTGTGATAGTAGTCGGGGGTCGGAATCGGGGCGGAAACGGCGCCCGCCGAATGGTTCGGCTAAAGACCTGCGGACCGGGTGGTTCGGGCGAGGGACTCCGATCTTCCCCGCTGTCGTAGCGTCCCCCACGCCTGGGGTGATAACCTCGGCGCACCCTTTCGTCGAGGCGGGCCCGACGGTCGCGATGAGGGTGCTCGTCGCCGAGGTGGCCCGGGGCCGCAGGCGCGGTGTTGCGCGTGCGCCCGGTATAGACCGAGGCTTCCCGCGTGAGTCGGGAAGTCGCGGCACGAGGTTCTGAGGGGTACCCCTGCCTTCGGGAGGCAGAGCTCTCGGCCCGCCGGGCCGCAGCGCCTTCCAGGAGATGCTTGAGTTCTCCCTGGATTCGCCGACCCTCAGTGGTTGATGACTCCGGCATCACGCGGAGGAGCATCGCTGCGGCGGCCAGGTCCTGACCGGTTCCGCCGGATGCGGGTGGCGGTCTGTCCCTGGCATCGTTGGCGATGCGGTGCTGGAGACCTTGGGGCAGGTGACGTATTCCTCCGGCTAGGGGCTGGCTCGCCCATACCTGCCCGATGTTCTGGCGGATTGCCTCGAGCGCTCCTGCTCCCTCATCGAGCCCGGCCTGCGCCCCGCGGACTTGCTCGAGCTGTGGGTCGTGACCCCCCGCCGGAACGGGGACCACAGCTAGCTCCCGCGGGATGTCGGCGCGAGGCGCTGGCCTAGGGGGATCACCATCCTCCGGCATGCCAAGACAGCCGCCTCCGGAGGGATCCCCTAGCTCGATGTGGAAACATTCGCGGCTCGGGCCGCAGTCCTTGTCGTCAAGGCTGCGGCTGCCGTCGGAACAGTCGGAGAGGCAGTAGTCACATGCGGTCATGAAGTCCCGCATGGCACTAGGGTTGCCAAATCCGGAGAAATCCCAGCAGATGCTGGGGTCGTCATCTTCCTCGGACCCAGAGGGTCCGTAGGTCGAGACACCCGTCAATCGGTCCTAAGGCGACCGCACACGAAACCCCAGAGAGGTTGCACTCGCCTCAACGTGAGCGCCCGCCAAAGCGAGGCCGCCAGGCGGGTTGAGGCCGAGTCGAAATGACGAAGGATGGGAATCAGCCGGTACCTTTTTGTCGACGAGGAGCGATGAAGTCACGTCGGGGGCTGATCGCGCCGTCGTCTTGGGTACGAGGGCGATGTCCTGCAGGCCCTTCGTGAGCGCGCCGGCGTCGTCCACCTGCTCGGGGTCGACGTGTTGCGGGGGGATGCTGCTCGCCTTTGCCTCGAACGCGAGGGCGACGCTTGGCGTGTCCTCCGTTGGGGCGCCGGGGATGTCGATTTGCTCGACAGCCGTCGGAGCGCGGCCTCCCGCTCGGCCCTGGTTGCCCCGCCTCCTCCTCCTCCGATGGCGAGGGAGAGGATGGGGCGAGCTCGAAAGTTGTCCTTCCCCCACGCGGGAAAGACGTCGTTGGTTCCGCCGCCGGCGGGCGGGCTGTCGACCGCCATTGTCGCCGCCGTACGGCGGTGGAAGGAGTACCATGTCGTAGCCGCTGTCGAGAGACATGAACTCGAGGCTCCCGAAACGGAGCACCGTCCCGGGTTGGAGAGGTCGTTGGAGACTGCCCATCTGGAGCTTGACGGGAAACTGCTCGTCAACACGCAGCGTGCCCCTACCTGGCGCGCCAACTGTCGGCGTTCCGAGACCGGGGGGTCCCCGAGCCGACGAGTGAGAGTGCCGCGTGCCCCAGCCCAGATGGGTCGAGCGCGTGGGCGAGCGCGAAGGGGGGAATAGAGAGAGCGAGAGGTCGGTGGCCGGAGCCGGGTCGCGACGAGGGAGACGGAGATTCCCGCGGCCTTTCGTGTTCGTCCCACGCCCAGGTCGGGTGCGCTTGCAGTAGGGGGTTACAAGCGTCCGCGCGGGTGAGGGGAGCGAGCGGCCCCGAGAGAGCGCCTGCCCCTGCCCTTCGTTCCCGCGAGGCCAACCTTCTCTAAGAAGGCCCTGGTCCTTCCTTTTATAGTCGTAAGGAGAGGATCCAGGTGTACAAAATGGGGGTGTAGCAAGGTGCTACGTGTCTAGCGAGGGAGAGTTAGCGCCCTAAGTACATGCCAAGGTGGCAGCCGGAGAGATCTTGGCACCCTGTTGGTGTGGCGTCGTGGCTGTTGGAGAAGCAGTGGAGCTTGATGGAGGGACAGCTGTTGGAACAGCGGTGCTCTTGCTGACGTCTCCCTGCTTTCGTAAGGGAGTCAAGAGTCGCCGTCGTCATGGTCTAGTGAGGCGCCATCATTGCCTATCTGGCGGTGCTGGCCAGATGGGACGCCGGTCTTGTTCTCTGCGACCCGAGTCGGCTCAGGGCAGGGTGATGATGACGCTTCCTGTTGACGTGGCGGTCTTGTGTCCTAGGTCGGGCGTCGTGGAGGCTCCTCCGAAGTCGAGGTCGAGTCCGTCCTGCATGATAGAGGCCGAGCCCGAACTCCTGGGTCGGGCGAGGCGGAGGTCGGTCGGCAGAGGCCGAAGCGGAGTCCGAGCCCTGGGTCGGGCGAGGCGGAGGTCGTCGTCTTCCGAGGCCTTAGCCCGAGTCCGAGCCCTGGGTCGGGCGGAGCGGAGTTCGCCGTCTTCCGGGGCCTTAGCCCGAGTCCGAGCCCTGGGTCGGGCGGAGCGGAGTTCGCCGTCTTCCGGGGCCTTAGCCCGAGTCCGAGCCCTGGGTCGGGCGGAGCGGAGTTCGCCGTCTTCCGGGGCCTTAGCCCGAGTCCGAGCCCTGGGTCAGGCGGAGCGGAGTTCGCCGTCTTCCGGGGCCTTAGCCCGAGTCCGAGCCCTGGGTCGGGCGGAGCGGAGTTCGCCGTCTTCCGGGGCCTTAGCCCGAGTCCGAGCCCTCGGTCGGGCGGAGCGGAGTTCGCCGTCTTCCGGGGCCTTAGCCCGAGTCCGAGCCCTGGGTCGGGCAGAGCCTCCTATGGCACCTCTGGCGAAGTCTGGTCACCCGTCGGTCTTACCTTTTGCGTTAAACGCCCCGGTGACTTGGTCGGTTGGCGCGATGATTTAGTCAGGGTTACTTCTTATCGAAGGCGGGGCCTCGGGCGAGCCGGTGATGCGTCTGCCGTGAAAGAGGAGGCCTCAGGCGAGACGGAGTCATCTTAGGGTCGGCTACCCTCGCCCGAGGCTAGGCTCGGGCATGGCATGATCGAGTCGCTCGTATGGACTGATCCCTGACTTAATCAAACCCATCAGGCCTCTGCAGCTTTATGCTGATGGGGGTTACCAGCTGAGAATTAGGCGTCTTGAGGGTACCCCTAATTATGGTCCCCGACAGATAGATTGCAACCTAGCTGATAGAGAGTACGTGCTCATCCCTGAGCGAGGAGTTGATCGGGAAGGAGTCCAGGAGCCAGCACCAGAGCCTGCCACCGAGGATCTCCTCGCTGCCCCAGCTTTGGAAGGCAAGCCCCGGTTTTATGCATAACCGTTTATTATGCTATTTTACTACACTTAATGTTTGTAGGTTTGTAATGTGCACTAAGTGTAGGAGTTGATTGAAACCCTAGTTGCATGAACTCAGGAATCCTTTTGAGATGGATACTAGTATGCTAGGTCGAGTAGCTGCTTTACTAATTAGGGATCTCGGTAGAAGTCGAGTGATTTTCTAGCACTCACGCGAGGTCAGGAATTGGTTGTACCCACTTTCATATCATAATGATGCTGGTCTGTGGATAACAATCCATGGGGATTGGTTGTCTACGAGATGGAAAATTGGAATAAGGATTAACGTGCGGATACCTGTGTCAAGCGTTTGAACGTACTAAACACATGCCGAGAAATATGGTAAATCGGTAAGCCTAGTACCTGAGTGAACCTGCCCGCAGACTTTACCCCTCACACGACCTGAGACGTGGTCTCCCATTCCGGTTATGGTGGGTACAAGTGCGGTCACTGCACGACGGCAGTCGGGGTCAGTGAGGCATTGTACGCCAAGGCGGTGAGCGCTGATCTGTTGCCAGGGAATCGATGGGGACGGTTGATGTGTGTGGGGACGGAGTGCCTCGCTACGTCGTGTGTTTGGGTTTACCTTGCAAGGATAAAAACTCGATTCGAATCGTCTGCTTCTCGCAGCTAATGAGACTGCTTGATCCATTGTACTGCATTGAGTAACAAGTGGAAATGTGATGACTTAGAGAAAGTTGTTGATTGCTAAATGTTTGATACCATGTATGATTAGATAGGTACATATTTAGTCTTAAGAGAATCACACTAAAACTTGAAAAAGCTAAAATTTGATTTTTAGACTCAGTTAGTGCTTTTGGCAAGCAAACCCCTCAGCCAAACAGCTGCATGTCTAGAGGTAGAGGAGTAGACTCCTCACACCGGGTAAGTCTAGCTGAGTATTAGTATACTCAGCCTTGCTTGTGGCATAATTTTACAGGTTCTCTGGAGGACATGGTTGCTGGAGTGACTTGGCCGTCCATCTTGCCACCGGGTTGGACAGTCGAGTAGGACCCTACCTCGGCTGAGGAGGAGCATGACGAGTGATGGGACAGGCTTCTCCATCCCTCCATTTATTTATCGTTAGTTTTATTTTGCTGCATTCCGAACAATGATCACTACTTTTGCTAAAACTCCAATGATGTTGTAATAAATTTAATACTCCTTAATGTATGGTTTTATGCTTTATTGTATTTGCTCTGTGCCTCACCATCGAGTGAGTACATGGTACTTGATCCTGTTAGTGGCCTCATCGGACTAGATCCGAAGGACTGACGTGTTATTCCTATTTAAGTGTGGTCTAGCCTCTAAGGTGGGACTTAGGCACTTAAGTTGGAATAATTCGGGTGGTTCCGCCACATGGAGGCGCACTGGACAGTCCGGTGCAACCATCCGACCATTGGCTTCGCCATGTGTTGCCAGTTGATCGCGCAGGCGACCGTTGGCCGCGAGCGTCGTTGACTCACTAGACGGTCTGGTGAATTTTAGCCACGGCACTTTATTCTTTTCCCGAGAGCGACGAGTTCGTCGCCGAAGACTTGGGCGCGGGCGCTGATGACGCACCGGACAGTCCGGTGATTTTTAGCGAAGTCGCCCAGTCGATTCCCGAGAGCAGCCAATTCACCATCGAGCCGTCTGGGGCACCAGACACTGTCTGGTGCACCACCGGACACTGTCCGGTGTGCCAGGCTGGTGCTGGTTTTGACTGTACTTAGCCAACTCTTCTCCAATTCCTTCCTTCTTTTTCTTGCACTATTTCTAGCACTTAGATAAACATGTTAGCATTAAAAACAATTTACTAAGTCTAGAAACATACCTTGTTTTTTGATTCACACTTCTCACTCATTTAGCATATGAGGACTCAATCAATATGTGTTGAACATCTAATCACCAAAACACTTATAGAAATGGCCCAATGGCACATTTCTCTTTCAATCTCCCCCTTTTTGGTGATTTATGCCAACACGTTAAAAAGAAACAAAAGAAGTGCAGTATCAATTCAAATTGAAGACCAAATTCTCTTTACTTAGTATTTGGCATATTTGGATCATTCTTTGCCACCACTTGGTTTGTTTTTGCAAATCAAATTCTTTTTCCTATCTCTAAGTCAAACACACTTGTTTGTGAAAATAGAGTGATATTCCAAGAGTGAAATTGATCAAGTGCCAAAAACTCCCCCCTTTTTCCCATAATCAATATTCTCCCTCATAAGAGACCAAATTTTGCAATAAGAATATTTTGGACAAATCACAAATTCTAACTCTACTATTTTCAAAATGCATAAGTGGTTGGCTGATCCATTTGCTTTGGCCTTAATTTCTCCGCCTTTGGCATTGTTGGGGACTTGTTCTCAAATACTAAGAGCTAAGAACAAGGCAACATAAAAAAGTGTTTAAATGTCAAATTCCTTCGTCCTTATAAACATTATGCCCCTTCGGATATAATGAATTTTGGACGAAGGTTACGAAGGAAAAGACCTTCGTAGGATTGATAAATGGTAAAAAAGAACACATATATAAAACACGAGTAATGATATGAGTATTATCATCAACTTATTTTTATTACTAAATTCATAAAAACAAATTACAAATTTACCTTCAGATTGATGAAAAGTAAAGGTACAGACGTGATGCGAAAAAGCGTATGCCAAGTCAGCGTGAACAGTACGGGAGTACTGTTCATTTATTTATAGGCACGGGACGCAGCCCGTGTAAAATTACATTGATGCCCTTTACATTTGTCAATAACTTTATAGCAATTCTTCGAGGTTTAATTTGACTTTTCATCTTTAAGTCGGTTCCTCTTTTCTGCCGTCATGCCGAAGCTTTTCTGCACATAGCTTCGTGATCGTCTTATCCTTCGTCGTGGTCGCTTTCCACCCCAGTCAAGCTTCGTCTTAACCATGCTCTTGTACACCCGCAACCTGACTCCGAAGATACCTGTTCACATGTTTCACTCGGAAAATATTGTCAAATCATGTTTTTGAGGACCTTCGGAAGCCGAAGGCCCCCAACAGTAGCCCCTCGCAATATTAATTTACTGTAATGATAAATTCATATTGCGACATGGACGAAGGCTTTAAGCCGAAGGTCCGAAAAAACACCTTCCTTCTGCTAGAATAGCAACAGTCATTGACAAACGGGGCCCTCCAGTTTCCGACACACTGGGTGTATAAATAAGAGCTCACCGCAAGTTTATTTGGCACGCTCTTTTGCCATCTGCTTTTACTCACCCAACTTTTTAGCCTGCGCGCAACAGCACTTGCTCGGTTTTAAATTTTTAAGCTTCGGTTTCGAGTGTGTTTTGTCAGCATTTGCGAAGATGCCTGAGGATAAGAAAGTTGTTGGTGCTTCGAAGCTAAGCCTTTCTGAGGAGATGCACCTGGGCTTTCTTGAATCAATGTCAAAGACTAATACGGAGAAGATTACCAGGGAGATTTTGGAGGGTTTATCTGAAGATACTGGCGACAGTGAAAGTTACGATGTGGATAGTGGTGGTGAAGATTCCGAAGATCGACCCTGGCGACCAAGCCATGTAGTTTTTGGTAAGTCCAGTATTAAGGAAAATCATCTTGTCAATATGAGAGGGAGATACTTTCGGGACTTGTCTGTTGTGAGGGCTGACGAAGGAGAGAAGACTTGTCCGACTCCTGAGGAAAATGAGGTCGTGATATTCCGAAGCTTCTTAAAAGCTGGATTACGATTTCCCTTGAGCAGTTTTGTCGTGGAAGTACTGAAGACATTTGAAATCTACCTTCACCAACTTATCCCCGAAGCAATCATAAGGGTGAACATCTTTGTGTGGGCCGTGAGAAGCCAAGGTTTGGAACCTAACGCAAAAAGCTTCTGTAACGTACACGAGCTATTGTATGAGACAAAACCCTGGGGCAAAGAGCAGTATCACAACAACTTTGGCTGCTACAGCTTCGGCGCTCTGTCCGGGTCAAGCTGCCCTGTGCCACCCTTTCGAAAGAGGTGGCCCGGCGACTGGATGACAGAATGGTTTTACGTGAAAAATGACTTGAAATCACGTGAAGATATCAAGGGTATCATTATGCGCCCTATCTGGCAACGCTTCGGCCTCCGGAAGCCGAAGGTGGAAATGGATGAAGCAGCCGAAGAATGCCAGAGAGCCTTCGGCGTGGTTTGCTTTTTTATTAGGACAAGGGATTTGGTCCAAGAGCATATTGCCTTCAGAATATGGCCACTTGTAGAAAAGTGGGAAATACCGAAGGAGTCCGTCAAGGAACCTGACGAAGGTGGACTAGTTAGGCTAAAATACACATTCAAATACGGAGATAAGTTTGTTGAACCAGATGATGACTGGTTAAAAAGTATTGAGGTCATAAGTGACGAATTGCTTGGGGTATACTCGAAAGCCGAAGATACTGCATTATCAGCGACCTTCGGAGGCCGAAAGAAGAAGAGACTTAACCGAGTATTCGATGCAATTGGGTTTGTCTATCCCGACTACCATTACCTAGTGCGAGACCAAAAAAGAAAGAATACTTCTCCTGCAAAGGAAATTGCTTCAGCTGCTCCTAGCGAGCCAGCGCCAAAGAGAAAAAAGGTAAAGGTTCTCACACACCAGCCACGTTATATTGAACCGGCCACAGTGCCTGAGTTTATTGGTGAGGCCTCTTCGGCCACCGAAGCTAGATAACCAACTCCAGTGCCAAAAATCAAAGAAATGGCCGAAGTACCAGCAACAGAGAAAACAGAAGAACCGAGGACTGAAGAAACAAAAACATTAGAAATTTTAAGTCCTTCAACAAAAATTAAGGCAACAAAAAGCCAAAAGGGTCCAGCAGTGACCCCGAAAAGAAAAAGGATGGTTAATGTGCTGGATGTTTTGGAAACAATTAAATCTTCAAGCATAACTCCGAAGAAAACTGTTGAAACTTCTGAAGTGTCTACTGAAGCCTTTGTTGCTGAAGCTTTGAAGCAACAATTTGAAACTGAAGCTGGGCCTTCAGAGCCCACCAAGGTAAAACCTTTGGAAGCTGAAGAAACAAAATTGACAGAAGCAACTTTGGAAACCGAAAAAACAAAAATGACAGAGCCGATTTTGGTTGAAGAAATAGACATTGCCGCCCCCGAAGCATCTTCCAAAATACGTGATTATATTGTGCGACATGCTTCGGGGAAGAGATTATCTGAAGAAGAGATTTTTGAAGCTAATCACTATGCCCGAGAACTAAAGTATCCGAAGGGGGCCCTAGTGTTCAATGGGACAGACGAAGATAACTTCCTATACTGTCTCCCAGACAGTAAAGAATTATCCGTCTGCCGGGAGATGGCTAGAAGCATGGGGTTCCCGAAGCTTGAAGCTGGCCTTTGCGCCATGACGAAGGACGATATTGCGGATAGCCTTGCATACAATAGTCTGAAGGTACAAAAATTGTGAATTTTGAAGTTTATGAATTTTGAATTAGTCTTTTGTTCTTATGTTAATGCATTCATTCTTTTGAATAGGGCTTAATACTCAGCAATGCCTTAAGGGCACAAAAGAATGCTGAAGATGAGAGCTGCACTATTGCTCTCAACAACCTTCGAACAGAGGTTATCAGGCTAAGAAACGAAGCCTTGGAAAAAGACAAAATTCTGCTTACATTGATGGATAAGATAAAGGAAAACGAAGCTAGTTCTAAAGCTCAAGCCGAAGCTCAAAAGCACGAAATCGAAGATCTTCGGAAACAATTAGCCCGAGCTAAAGAAGAACGCATACTTGAAGAAACAAAACGAGAACTTAGTGATCAATGGGCAAATCATTTGGAAATAAATGTTGAAGAGCTTCGTGCTTCCAAGAAAAGGTGCTATGATAAATCCATAGAGTGTGTTAAGAAGATAAAATCCAGCTTCGCCAGCGTTGGCGCATTCTCTAGCGAAGAAAATTTCACAAGAGGGAATCCAGAAGGCCCGATTGAATGGATCAGTCACGAAGCTAAGGCCTTCGAGGAAATCTTGAATAGTCGCGGGGACATTTGTGCTTTTTCAGGTGCCAGGGGAATTGTTACTATTTTGGAGAGGAAAGGGTGCGAGCATGTGAAATCTTTAGCACAATCTGAAGCTGCTTTATCCTCTGAAGATATTAAAGACCCTTCAGCCGAAGCAAGCCTGGTCGGTGGAAAATTTTTCACTGACATTTGGGACAATGGCGGCCGAGAAATGGCTCAAGAAATCATTCAAAGAAGCGAAAAAGGCATCCATGATGTTAGGAAGGTAGCGGAGGCTGCTGAGAAAAACGCAGCCTGAAGGGCAAATAGGTATTAACTAGTGGTTTTTATTCTGTTGTAATTTTTGATTTCAAACTTTATTCGCGATTTGTAATAGTAATATAGCCGTATCCTCTCCTCCCTCAGAACCTGCTGAGGCATCTCCGGGCCCCCACCCAAAGGGAGACGACGAAATTAGAAAAATGGCCGAAGCCATCATGGACAAAGTTGTCGATCAGCTACTGAACGAAGCTGCAGAAGTAGTTCTTAGGGAAGATTAAATGCTATTGTAAAAATATTTGGAATGTGACATGTGTAAAACTTTGTAACTTTGAATGTAATATATAATCTATTTATGGTTCAATTCTTTACGATGCATGAAATTTTGCATACATACCGTTTTTTGAGCCTTCGGCGAAAAAACACCTTCCCTTCTTTTCATGCTTCGTAAAGAAAATCTTTTATATATCACAAGAATTTCCATACTTCTCTGATGAAGAATATCCAAGCTTCGTGAAAACATTCTTCGAAGCTATAAAAAAGTTTTATGTTGTCTCTTTAATGAAGCTACATTTCTTCTTAATTTATCTTGTGCCTTAGCACGATTTTCTCTTTTTCAAAACATTCTCCGAAGATCAATACTGTGCCCCTTCTTGTTCTACATGCAATATGATGTATGATGCTTATGTTATGCAAAATGATGTGATGATGTTATGTTATGCAAAATAATATTTGTGCCGAAGATACACACATCCCTGCAATAGAGCACACAATCTTTTTATATCAGCGCTGACTTTTCGCTGTAAGCCTCCCTTAGGAGCTTCTTCGCCTTTTACTTCAGCGGAATCAGCGTTTATTTTTTGCTGTAAGCCTCCCTTAGGAGCTTCTTCGCCTTTTACTTTCAGCGGAATCAGCGTTTATTTTTCGCTGTAAGCCTCCCTTAGGAGCTTCTTCGCCTTTTACTTTCAGCGGAATCAGCGTTTATTTTTCGCTGTAAGCTCTGCATTCCCTTCGGAACGACTTTTGAGCAGAAAACTTACACTGTGCTCCCTTAGGAACGACTTTTTACTACTTCGAAGAAGTTACAGTGCGTTCCTTAGAACAAGTTTTTGATAATTCGAAGGTTCTCTGTGCCACCATAAAATTCTTGTGCTTCGGCAACTCAAGCCTATGGAAAAGATATATTTTCATTATGATAATAAGCTAAACTGTTACAAGAAATTGAAAAAATGATAAAAGACACTTAAACTTCCCATAATTGTTCCTTACTACAAAGAAAGTAAAACTGAATGCGAAAATGCAAAAAGCTGCTGTCGAGGTAGGATATTTTGTCAGTAAATGTGCTTCGACTCTGGCACAGTGCTATTGACTGTGCGAGCTTCGGACTCCTCTCTGAAGTCCCTCTGGGGGTGAGAGTGCTGGCTCCCTTCTGGCTGTGGACCTCGTTGTATTGGTGGTGGCGGTGGAAGCTGTTGCCAAGATGCTTGGGGTTGACTTGCCGAAGCAACAGAGGCTGCAGGGTGATTGCCTACATATTCTGGAATGTAAGGCGAATGGTACGAAGCAGTATGCATAACCTGCTTCGGCTGGCTCTGTTGCGCTGCAGCTTCTGCTAGCTCCTTTTGCTTCTGGATGGTAACATGGCACATCCTGGTGGTATGGCCCTTGCCTTCACCACAGAATAGGCAGTAAATTTTTCTTGGTTGATCTCCAAATCTTCCCCCGAAGCCCCTGGCGCCTCTGCCCCTTGGCGCTGGCGGCCGGAAAGAGCTTTGCTGTTGCCCTGAAGCTTGCGAAGAGCACTGTGGCCTTTGCTGTTGACTCCCTTTTTCATCACTTTGAGTAGAATTGTGAATTGACCTGACGTGCCTCGGATAAAATCTTCCTCTGAAGCCCCTGGTCATTTTAGAGAACCTGAAAGCTTCCTCCCTTCTTTGGCGAAAATCATTGTCAGCTCGAATATACTCGTCCATCTTCTGGAGCAGCTTCTCCAAAGTTTGAGGAGGCTTCCTGGCAAAGTACTGAGCTGAAGGTCCTGGCCAAAGCCCCTTGATCATGGCCTCAATGACAATTTCATTGGGCACTGTTGGTGCCTGTGCCCTCAGACACAGGAACCTTCGGACATATGCCTGAAGGTATTCTTCGTGATCCTGGGTGCACTGGAATAAAGCTTGAGCAGTGACTGGCTTCGTCTGAAACCCTTGGAAGCTGGTTATCAACATATCCTTCAGCTTTTGTCATGAGGTGATTGTCCCTGGCCTAAGAGAGGAGTACCAGGTTTGTGCAACACTCCTGACAGCCATGAGGAAAGACTTTGCCATGACCGCCGTGTTGCCACCATACGAAGATATGGTTGCCTCATAGCTCATCAAGAATTGTTTCGGGTCTGAATGACCGTCGTACATGGGGAGCTGGGGTGGCTTGTAAGACTGTGGCCAGGGAGTAGCCTGCAGTTCTGTTGACAGGGGAGAAGTATCATCAAAAGCAAAATTTCCGTGATGGAAATCTTCATACCATTCGCCCTCGTTGTAGAAGCCCTCTTGATGAAGCTCTCTGCGCGGGGGCCTTTGGTTCTGGTCATCTTGAGCAAGATGTCGAAGCTCTTCAGAGGCTTCGTCTATCTACCTTTGAAGATCAGCTAGACGAGCCATCTTCTCCTTCTTCCGTTGGACCTATTGATTGATCATCTCCAAATTTTGGATTTCTTGATCCAAGTCGTCCTCCGGAGGCGTTGGACTGGTGGCCTTCCTCTTCTGGCTTCGGGCCTCCCTAAGAGAAACGACATCTTGATTGGGGTCCAGCGGCTGCAGAGTGGCAGCCCCTGTCGCTGAAGCTTTTTTCGGTGGCATGACGAAGGTGATGCTTGCCGAAGGTGTTCAAAACTCAAAAAATGGACGTGAGTTCACCGGAGGTGGGCGCCAATGTTGGGGACTTGTTCTCAAATACTAAGAGCTAAGAACAAGGCAACATAAAAAAGTGTTTAAATGTCAAATTCCTTCGTCCTTATAAACATTATGCCCCTTCGGATATAATGAATTTTGGACGAAGGTTACGAAGGAAAAGACCTTCTAGGATTGATAAATGGTAAAAAAGAACACATATATAAAACACGAGTAATGATATGAGTATTATCATCAACTTATTTTTATTACTAAATTCATAAAAACAAATTACAAATGTACCTTCAGATTGATGAAAAGTAAAGGTACAGACGTGATGCGAAAAAGCGTATGCCAAGTCAGCGTGAACAGTACGGGAGTACTGTTCATTTATTTATAGGCACGGGACGCAGCCCGTGTAAAATTACATTGATGCCCTTTACATTTGTCAATAACTTTATAGCAATTCTTCGAGGTTTAATTTGACTTTTCATCTTTAAGTCGGTTCCTCTTTTCTGCCGTCATGCCGAAGCTTTTCTGCACATAGCTTCGTGATCGTCTTATCCTTCGTCGTGGTCGCTTTCCACCCCAGTCAAGCTTCGTCTTAACCATGCTCTTGTACACCCGCAACCTGACTCCGAAGATACCTATTCACATGTTTCACTCGGAAAATATTGTCAAATCATGTTTTTGAGGACCTTCGGAAGCCGAAGGCCCCCAACAGGCATTAAGCACTAAAACGGGATAACTTTTGGCCTTGTAACCCCATTGCCTCACCAAAATGTCAAAATAAGAGCAAAAAGGCAATGAGAGCATAAGTATGAACTTGGAAATAAATACACTAATACCGGAGTGCAGTGGAAGTCTTTTCGTCGTCCAAGTTCACTTTCCCTTTCAATGTACTTTTGAGAGTATGTCAAGTGTACTCAAACAAACAAGTTAGTCTCAAAGGGATCAAGTTGTAGCACATCTCCCCATAAATATATGCATCATTTGCATACGGACTTGTGAGGTCCGGGAAATGACTTGTACAACTTGAGCACCACACATGAACAGTAACTGATTTAAATGCACAAAGTAACATGATCAAAGGCATAGAATACATGTATGCTATAGATCAATCCAAGTTACGTGAATCTAAGATATTTAGTTCACTACGCAACCTACAAAACCTTTTCTCATCTAAAGGCTTGGTGAAGATATCGGCTAGCTGGTTCTCGATGCTAATGTGATATACGTTCTCGATGCTAATGTGATATACATCGATATCTCCCTTTTACTGGTGGTCTCTCAGGAAGTGATGCCGGATGTCTATGTGCTTAGTGCGGCTGTGTTCAACAGGATTATCCACCAAGCGGATTGCACTCTCATTATCACATAGGAGTGGGACTTTGCTCAGATTGTAGCCAAAGTTCCAGAGGGTTTGCCTCATCAAAAGTAGTTGCGTGCAACACTGTCTTGCGGCAACATACTCGGCCTCAGCGGTGGATAGGGCAACGAATGTTTGTTTCTTGGAACTCCAGGACACCAGGGACCTTCCTAGAAATTGGCACGTCCCTGATGTGCTCTTCCTATCAACTTTGCACCTGGCATAGTCGGAGTTTGAGTATCCAATCAAGTCAAAGGTAGACCCCTTTGGATACCAGATCCCGAAGCAAGGCGTAGAAACTAAATACCTAAGAATTCGCTTAACGGCCACAAGGTGACATTCCTTGGGGTCGAATTGAAATCGAGCACACATGCATACACAAAGCATAATGTTCGGTCTACTAGCACAAAGATACAATAATGAACCTATCATTGACCGGTATGCCTTTTGATCAACGTACTTACCTCCTTTGTTGAGGTCAATATGTCTATCAGTCCCCATCGGTGTCTTCGCAGGCTTAGTGAAAGTCGCCTAGAGGGGGGTGAATAGGGCGAAGCTGAAATTCTCAAAAATAATCACAACTACACGCCGAGTTAGCGTTAGAAATATAATTGAGTCCGCGAGAGAGGGCGCAAAACAAATCGCAAGCGAATAATGAAGTGAGACACGCGGATTTGTTTTACCGAGGTTCGGTTCTCTCAAACCTACTCCCCGTTGAGGAGGCCACAAAGGTCGGGTCTCTTTCAACCCTTCCCTCTCTCAAACGGTCCCTCGGACCGAGTGAGCTTCTCTTTCTCAAATCACTTGGAATCAAACTTCCCGCAAGGACCACCACACAATTGGTGTCTCTTGCCTCAATTACAAGTGAGTGTTTGATCACAAGAAAGAATGGCAAAGAAAAAGAAGCGATCCAAGCGCAAGAGCTCAAATGAACACTACAAATCACTCTCTCTAGTCACTAAGGCTTTGTGTGGAGTTGGGAGAGGATTTGATCTCTTTTGGTGTGCTTTGTAATGAATGCTAGCTCTTGTATAGTGGTTGGAAGCTGGAAAACTTGGATGCAATGAATGGTGGGTGGTTGGGGGTATTTATAGCCCTCAACCACCAAACTAGCCGTTTGGTGAGGCTGTCTGTTCGATGGCGCACCAGACAGTCCGGTGCACACCGGACATGTCCGGTGCGACAGCCACGTCACCAAAGCCGTTGCAATTTGACCGTTGGAGTTCTGACTTCTGGGCCCGCCTGGATGTCCGGTGCACACCGGACATGAACTGTAGATTGTCCGGTGCGCCTGCTCCCGCGTGCCTGACGACTGCGCGCTTCTGGCGCGCATTAAATGCATCGCAGGTAGCCGTTGGCGCCGAAATAGTCGTTGCCCCGCTGTTACACCGGACAGTCCGGTGTACACCGGACAGTCCGGTGAATTTTAGCGGAGCAGCCGAAGTGAAAACCCGAGGCTGGCGAGTTCCTGAGGCCGCTCTTCCTTGGAGCACCGGACATGTCCGGTGTACACCGGACAGTCCGGTGAATTATAGCGGAGTGGCCTTTGGAAATTCCCGAGAGTGAGGAGTTTGAAGTCGGAGTCCCCTGGTGCACCGGACACTGTCCGGTGCGCCACCGGACAGTCCGGTGCGCCAGATCAGGGTGCCATCCGGGTTGCCTTTATCTTTCTAATTTGAACCCAACTTTGGTCTTTTTAATTGGCTTGTTGTGAACCTTTGACACCTGTATAACTTATACACTGGAGCAAACTAGTTAGTCCAATATTTGTGTTGGGCAATTCAACCACCAAAATTAATTAGGGACTAGGTGTAATCCTAATTCCCTTTCAATCTCCCCCTTTTTGGTGATTGATGCCAACACAAACCAAAGCAAATATAAATGTGCATAAATTGAACTAGTTTGCATAATGTAAGTGCAACGGTTGCTTGGAATTGAGCCAATAAAAATACTTACATGATGTGCATGGATTGTTTCTTTGTTTTTAACATATTGGACCAAATTTGCACCACATGTTTTGTTTTGCAAATTCTTTTGTAAATTCTTTTGCAAGATAGTCAAAGGTAAATGAATAAGATTTTTGCAAAACATTTTCAAGTTTTGAAATTTTCTCCCTTTGATCCAAATACTTTTCCTTTGACTAGACAAAACTCCCCCTAAATGAGATCCTCCTCTTAGTGTTCAAGAGGGTTTTGATATACCATTTTTGAAATACTACTTCCTCCCCCTTTAGAACATAATAAGATACCAATTTGAAATTGACCAATTGAGAATCTCCAAAAAAAAATTTAAAAATTAGGTGGTGGTGCGGTCCTTTTGCTTTGGGCTCATATTTTCTCCCCCTTTGGCATGAATCGCCAAAAACGGAATCATTAGAGCCCAACGAAGTACTTTCTCCTCCTTTGGTCATAAAATAAAGGAGTGAAGATTATACCAAAGTTGGAGAGATGCTCGGAGTGACGGCGAAGGATGAGTAGTAGAGTGGAGTGGAAGCCTTTATCTTCGCCGAAGACTCTAATTCCCTTTCAATATACCTATGACTTGGTTTGAAATACACTTGAAAACACATTAGTCATAGCATATATAAAAGAGATATGATCAAAGGTATATTTGTGTGCTATGTGTGCAAATTAGCAAAAGAAATTCCTAGAATCAAGAATATTTAGCTCATGCCTAAGTTTGGTAAAAGATTGTTCATCAAGAGGCTTGGTAAAGATATCGGCTAATTGATCTTTAGTGTTAATGTAAGAAATCTCGATATCCCCCTTTTGTTGGTGATCCCGAAGAAAATGATACCGAATGGCTATGTGTTTAGTGCGGCTATGCTCAACGGGATTATCTGCCATGCGGATTGCACTCTCATTATCACATAGAAGGGGAACTTTGGTTAGTTTGTAACCGTAGTCCCGCAGGGTTTGCCTCATCCAAAGCAATTGCGCGCAACAATGGCCTGCGGCAATATACTTGGCTTCGGCGGTAGAAAGAGCGACCGAATTTTGCTTCTTTGAAGCCCAAGACACCAAGGATCTTCCCAAGAACTGGCAAGTCCCCGATGTGCTCTTCCTATTAATCTTACACCCCGCCCAATCGGCATCCGAATAACCAATCAAATCAAATGTGGATCCCCGAGGGTACCAAAGCCCAAACTTAGGAGTATAAGCCAAATATCTCAAGATTCGTTTTACGGCCGTAAGGTGGGATTCCTTAGGGTCGGATTGGAATCTTGCACACATGCAAACGGAAAGCATAATGTCCGGTCGGGATGCACATAAATAGAGTAATGACCCAATCATCGACCAGTATACCTTTTGATCCACGGACTTACCTCCCGTGTCGAGGTCGAGATGCCCATTTGTTCCCATGGGGGTCTTGATGGGCTTGGCATCCTTCATTCCAAACTTGCTTAGAATGTCTTGAGTATACTTCGTTTGGCTAATGAAAGTGCCTTCTTGGAGTTGCTTGACTTGAAATCCTAAGAAATATTTCAACTCCCCCATCATCGACATCTCGAATTTCTTTGTCATGATCCTACTAAATTCTTCACATGTAGATTCGTTAGTAGACCCAAATATAATATCATCAACATAAATTTGGCATACAAACAAATCATTGTCAAGAGTTTTAGTGAATAAAGTAGGATCGGCTTTGCCGACTTTGAAGCCATTTGCAATAAGGAAATCTCTAAGGCATTCATACCATGCTCTTGGGGCTTGCTTGAGCCCATAAAGCGCCTTAGAGAGCCTATAGACATGGTTAGGGTACTTACTATCTTCAAAGCCGGGAGGTTGCTCAACATAGACCTCCTCCTTGATCGGTCCATTGAGGAAGGCACTCTTCACGTCCATTTGATAAAGCTTGAAGCCATGGTAAGTAGCATAGGCTAATAATATGCGAATTGACTCAAGCCTAGCTACGGGTGCATAGGTTTCACCAAAATCCGAACCTTCGACTTGTGAATACCCCTTGGCCACGAGTCGAGCTTTGTTCCTAGTCACCACATCATGCTCATCTTGCTTGTTGCGGAAGACCCACTTGGTTCCTACAACATTTTGGTTAGGACGTGGAACTAAGTGCCATACCTCGTTCCTTGTGAAATTGTTGAGCTCCTCTTGCATCGCCATCACCCAATCCGAATCTTGTAGTGCTTCCTCTACCCTGTGTGGCTCAATAGAGGAAACAAAAGAGTAATGCTCACAAAAATGTGCAACACGAGATCGAGTGGTTACCCCCTTATGAATGTCGCCGAGGATGGTGTCGACGGGGTGATCTCGTTGTATTGCTTGGTGGACTCTTGGGTGTGGCGGCCTTGGTTGTTCATCCTCCTTGTCTTCATCATTTGCGTCTCCCCCTTGATCATTGCTGTCGTCTTGAGGTGGCTCATTATTGTCTTCTTCATCTTTATCAACTTGAGCTTCGTCCTCATTTTGGGTTGGTGGAGATGCTTGCGTGGAGGAGGATGGTTGATCTTGTGCATGTGGAGGCTCTTCGGATTCCTTAGGACACACATCCCCAATGGACATGTTCCTTAGCGCGATGCACGGAGCCTGTTCTTCACCTATCTCATCAAGATCAACTTGCTCTACTTGAGAGCCGTTAGTCTCATCAAACACAATGTCACAAGAAACTTCAACAAGTCCTGAGGACTTGTTAAAGGCTCTATATGCCATTGTGTTTGAGTCATATCCTAGTAAAAAGCCTTCTACAGTTTTAGGAGCAAATTTAGATTTTCTACCTCTCTTAACAAGTATAAAGCATTTGCTACCAAAAACTCTAAAATATGAAATGTTTGGCTTTTTACCGGTGAGGAGTTCATAGGATGTCTTCTTGAGGATTCGGTGTAGATATAACCGGTTGATGGCGTAGCAAGCGGTGTTGACCGCCTCGGCCCAAAACCGATCCGGTGTCTTGTACTCATCAAGCATGGTTCTTGCCATGTCCAATAGAGTTCTATTCTTCCTCTCCACTACACCATTTTGTTGTGGAGTGTAGGGAGAAGAGAACTCGTGCTTGATGCCCTCCTCCTCAAGAAAGCCTTCTATTTGTGAGTTTTTGAACTCCGTCCCATTGTCGCTTCTAATTTTCTTGATCCTTAAGCCGAACTCATTTTGAGCCCGTCTCAAGAATCCCTTTAAGGTTTCTTGGGTATGGGATTTTTCCTGCAAAAAGAACACCCAAGTGAAGCGAGAATAATCATCCATAATAACTAGACAGTACTTACTCTCGCCGATGCTTATGTAAGCAATTGGGCCGAATAAATCCATGTGTAGGAGCTCCAGTGGCCTGTCACTAGTCATGATGTTCTTGTGTGGATGATGAGTGCCAACTTGCTTCCCGGCTTGGCATGCGCTACAAATCCTGTCTTTCTCAAAATGAACATTTGTTAGTCCTAAAATGTGTTCTCCCTTTAGAAGCTTATGAAGATTCTTCATTCCAACATGGGCTAGTCGGCGGTGCCAGAGCCAACCCAAGTTAGTCTTAGCAATCAAGCAAGTGTCGAGTTCAGCTCTATCAAAATCTACCAAGTATAGCTGACCCTCTAACACTTCCTTAAATGCTATTGAATCATCACTTCTTCTAAAGACAGTGACACCTACATCAGTAAATAGACAGTTGTAGCCCATTTGACATAATTGGGATACGGAAAGCAAATTGTAATCTAAGGAATCTACAAGAAAAACATTTGAAATAGTATGGTCAGGTGATATAGCAATTTTACCCAATCCTTTGACCAAACCTTGATTTCCATCCCCGAATGTGATAGCTCGTTGGGGATCTTGGTTTCTCTCATATGAGGAGAACATCTTCTTCTCCCCTGTCATGTGGTTTGTGCACCCGCTGTCGAGTATCCAACTTGAGCCCCCGGATGCATAAACCTACAAAACAATTTTAGTTCTTGACTTTAGGTACCCAAACGGTTTTGGGTCCTTTGGCATTAGAAACAAGAACTTTGGGTACCCAAACACAAGTCTTGGAGCCCTTGTGTTTGCCCCCAACAAACTTGGCAACTACCTTGCCGGATTTGTTAGTAAGCACATAAGATGCATCAAAAGTCTTAAATGAAATGTCATGCTCATTTGATGCATTAGGAGTTTTCTTTTTAGGCAACTTAGCACGGGTTGGTTGCCTAGAACTAGATGTCTCACCCTTATACATAAAAGCATGATTAGGGCCAGAGTGAAACTTCCTAGAATGAATTTTCCTAATTTTGCTCTCAGGATAACCGGCAGGGTATAAAATGTAACCCTCGTTATCTTGAGGCATGGGAGCCTTGCCCTTAACAAAGTTAGATAAATTCTTTGGAGGGGCATTAAGTTTGGCATTGTCTCCCCTTTGGAAGCCAATGCCATCCTTGATGCCAGGGCGTCTCCCATTATAGAGCATACTTCTAGCAAATTTAAACTTTTCATTTTCTAAGTTATGCTCGATAATTTTAGCATCTAATTTTGCTATATGATCATTTTGTTGTTTAATTAAGACCATGTGATCATGAATAGCATCAATATCAATATCTCTACATCTAGTACAAATAGAAACATGCTCAACGGTAGATGTAGAGGGTTTGCAAGATTTTAATTCTACAACCTTAGCATGTAGTATATCATTTTCATTTCTAAGGTTAGAAATAGTAACATTGCAAACATCAAAATCTTTAGCCTTAGCAATTAATTTTTCATTTTCAATCCTAAGGCTAGCAAGAGAAATGTTTAATTCTTCAATCCTAGCAAGCAAATCATCATCATTATTTCTAGGATTGGGAATTGAAACATCACAAACATGAGAATCAACCTTAGCAATTAAATTAGCATTTTCATTTCTAAGGTTGGCAATAGTGTCATGGCAAGTGCTTAGCTCACTAGATAGTTTTTGACATTTTTCTACTTCTAGAGCATAAGCATTTTTAACCTTAACATGTTTCTTGTTTTCTTTAATTAGAAAATCCTCTTGGGAATCCAAAAGGTCATCCTTTTCATGAATAGCACTAATCAATTCATTTAATTTTTCCTTTTGTTCCATGTTAAGATTGGCAAAAAGGGTAAGCAAGTTATCCTCCTCATCACTAGCATTATCATCACTAAAGGATTCATATTTTGTGGAGGATTTAGATTTAACCTTCTTCCTTTTGCCGTCTTTTGCCATGAGGCACTTGTGGCCGACGTTGGGGAAGAGAAGCCCCTTGGTGACGGCGATGTTGGCGGCGTCCTCGTCGGAGGAGGACTCGATGGAGCTCTCGTCGGAGTCCCACTCGCGGCACACGTGGGCATCGCCGCCCCTCTTCTTGTGGTACCTCCTCTTTTCTCTTCTCTTGCCCTTCTTGTCGTTGTCCCTGTCACTGTCACTTGATAATGGACATTTAGCGATAAAGTGACCGGGCTTACCACACTTGTAGCAAACCTTCTTGGAACGGGATTTGTAGTCTTTCCCTTTCCGTTGCTTGAGGATTTGGCGAAAGCTTTTGATGATTAAAGTCATCTCCTCATTGTCGAGCTTGGAGGCGTCAATTGGTTGTCTACTTGGTGTAGACTCCTCCTTCTTCTCCTCCGTCGCCTTAAATGCCACCGGTTGCGCCTCGGACGTGGAGGGTTCGTCAAGCTCATTGATCTTCTTTGATCCTTTAATCATACATTCAAAGCTCACAAAATTCCCGATAACTTCCTCGGGGGTCATTAGTGGGTATCTAGGATTACCACGAATTAATTGAACTTGAGTGGGGTTAAGGAAAATGAGAGCTCTTAGAATAACCTTAACCACCTCGTGGTCGTCCCACTTTTTGCTCCCGAGGTTGCGCACTTGGTTCACCAAGGTTTTGAGCCGGTTGTACATATCTTGTGGCTCCTCCCCTTGGCGAAGACGGAAGCGATCGAGCTCCCCCTCGATTGTTTCCCGCTTGGTGATCTTAGTGAGTTCATCACCCTCGTGCGCGGTCTTGAGTAGGTCCCAAATCTCCTTTGCATTCTTCAACCCTTGCACTTTGTTGTATTCCTCCTTGCTTAGAGAGGCGAGGAGAATGGTTGTGGCTTGGGAGTTGAAGTGCTCGATTTGGGCCACTTCGTCCGTATCATAATCCTCATCCCCTATGGATGGTACCTGTGCTCCAAACTCAACAACATTCCATATACTTTTGTGGAGTGAGGTTAGATGAAATTTCATTAAATCACTCCACCTAGCATAATCTTCGCCATCAAAAGTTGGCGGTTTGCCTAATGGAACGGAAAGTAATGGAGTATGTCTAGGTGTACGAGGATAGTGTAAGGGGATCTTACTAAACTTCTTGCGCTCTTGGTGCTTAGAAGTTACGGACGGCGCATCGGAGTCGGAGGTTGATGTTGATGAAGTGTCGGTCTCATAGTAGACCACCTTCCTCATCCTCTTATGCTTGTCGCCTTTCCGATGCGACTTGTGGGAAGAAGATTTTTCCTTCTTCTCTTTGTGGTGTGAGGAAGAAGATCTTTTCTCCTTCCGTTTGGAGGAGTCCTTCTTCTTCTCCTTCCTCTTGGTGCGGGACTCTTCCGATGAAGTGCTCCCTTGGCTTGTAGTGGGCTTGTCGCCGGTCTCCATCTCCCTCTTGGTGTGATCTCCCGACATCACTTCGAGCGGTTAGGCTCTAATGAAGCACCGGGCTCTGATACCAATTGAAAGTCGCCTAGAGGGGGGGTGAATAGGGCGAAGCTGAAATTCTCAAAAATAATCACAACTACACGCCGGGTTAGCGTTAGAAATATAATTGAGTCCGCGAGAGAGGGCGCAAAACAAATCGCAAGCGAATAATGAAGTGAGACACGCGGATTTGTTTTACCGAGGTTCGGTTCTCTCAAACCTACTCCCCGTTGAGGAGGCCACAAAGGCCGGGTCTCTTTCAACCCTTCCCTCTCTCAAACGGTCCCTCGGACCGAGTGAGCTTCTCTTTCTCAAATCACTTGGGAATCAAACTTCCCGCAAGGACCACCACACAATTGGTGTCTCTTGCCTCAATTACAAGTGAGTGTTTGATCACAAGAAAGAATGGCAAAGAAAAAGAAGCGATCCAAGCGCAAGAGCTCAAATGAACACTACAAATCACTCTCTCTAGTCACTAAGGCTTTGTGTGGAGTTGGGAGAGGATTTGATCTCTTTTGGTGTGCTTTGTAATGAATGCTAGCTCTTGTATAGTGGTTGGAAGCTGGAAAACTTGGATGCAATGAATGGTGGGTGGTTGGGGGTATTTATAGCCCTCAACCACCAAACTAGCCGTTTGGTGAGGCTGTCTGTTCGATGGCGCACCAGACAGTCCGGTGCACACCGGACATGTCCGGTGCGACAGCCACGTCACCAAAGCCGTTGCAATTTGACCGTTGGAGTTCTGACTTCTGGGCCCGCCTGGATGTCCGGTGCACACCGGACATGAACTGTAGATTGTCCGGTGCGCCTGCTCCCGCGTGCCTGACGACTGCGCGCTTCTGGCGCGCATTAAATGCATCGCAGGTAGCCGTTGGCGCCGAAATAGTCGTTGCCCCGCTGTTACACCGGACAGTCCGGTGTACACCGGACAGTCCGGTGAATTTTAGCGGAGCAGCCGAAGTGAAAACCCGAGGCTGGCGAGTTCCTGAGGCCGCTCTTCCTTGGAGCACCGGACATGTCCGCTGTACACCGGACAGTCCGGTGAATTATAGCGGAGTGGCCTTTGGAAATTCCCGAGAGTGAGGAGTTTGAAGTCGGAGTCCCCTGGTGCACCGGACACTGTCCGGTGCGCCACCGGACAGTCCGGTGCGCCAGATCAGGGTGCCATCCGGGTTGCCTTTATCTTTCTAATTTGAACCCAACTTTGGTCTTTTTAATTGGCTTGTTGTGAACCTTTGACACCTGTATAACTTATACACTGGAGCAAACTAGTTAGTCCAATATTTGTGTTGGGCAATTCAACCACCAAAATTAATTAGGGACTAGGTGTAATCCTAATTCCCTTTCACTTAGCATCCTTCATTCCAAACCTCTTGAGAAGATCTTGGGTGTACTTCGTTTGGGAGATAAAGGTGCCATCCTTGAGTTGCTTCACTTGGAATCCAAGAAAGTAGGTCAACTCGCCCATCATTGACATCTCGAACTTTTGACATCTCAAACTTTTGCATCATCACCCTGCTAAACTCCTCACAAGACTTTTGGTTAGTAGAACTAAATATTATGTCATCGACATAAATTTGGCACACAAAAAGATCACCATCACAAGTCTTGTAAAAAGAGTGGGATCAACTTTCCCAACCTTGAAAGCATTAGCAATAAGAAAATCTCTAAGACATTCATACCATGCTCTTGGGGCTTGCTTAAGTCCATAGAGCGCCTTAGAGAGCTTATATACATGGTCGGGATACCTGTCATCCTCAAAGCCAGGGGGTTGTTCCGTATACCTCCTCCTTGACTAGCCCGTTGAGGAAAGCGCTCTTCACGTCCATTTGGAACAGCCTAAAGGAATGGTAAGCGACATAGGCTAATAATATCCGAATTGACTCTAGCCTAGCAACAGGAGCAAAAGTCTCCTCAAAATCCAAACCTGCGACTTGGGCATAATATTTTGCCACAAGTCGAGCCTTGTTTCTTGTCACCACTCCGTGCTCGTCTTGTTTGTTGTGGAACACCCACTTGGTTCCCACAACGTTTTGCTTTGGACGTGGCACCAGGCTCCAGACTTCATTCCGTTTGAAGTTGTTGAGCTCTTCCTGCATGGCCTTCTATCGAGTGGTGCACCGGACAGTCCGGTGCACCACCGGACAGGTACTGTAGCTGTCCGGTGCGCGGTCTCTTTCCTTTTCTAGCAAAGTTGTCCGTTGGATCTTCAGATCTGTTGGTGCACCGGACACTGTCTAGTTCACACCGGACAGTCAGGTGCAACTATCCGACCGTTGGCTTTGCCACGTGTCGCCCGTTGATCGCACAGGCGACCGTTGGCCGCGAGCGCCGTTGACTCACCGGACAGTCCGGTGAATTTTAGCCGCGGTGCTTTATTCTTTTCCCGAGAGCGACGAGTTCGTCGTTGAAGACTTGGGCGCGGGTGCTGATGACGCACCAGACAGTCTGGTGTTTTTTAGCGAAGTCGCCGAGTCGTTTCCCGAGAGCAGCCAGTTCACCATCGAACCGCCTGAGGCACCGGACACTGTCTGGTGCACCACCAGACAGTCCAGTGTGCCAGGCTGGTGCTGGTTTTGACTTTACTTAGCCAACTCTTCTCCAATTTCTTTCTTTTTCTTGACACTGTTTCTAGCACTTAGATAAACATGTTCACATTCAAAACCAATTTACTAAGTCTAGAAACATACCTTATTCTTTGATTTGCACTTCTCACTCATTTAGCATATGAGGACTCAATCAATATGTGTTGGACATCTAATCACCAAAACACTTATAAAAATACCCCAAAGGCACATTTCCCTTTCAACCTAACTACTGGAGATGCTCTAACGAGGGTAACGATGTCTTTGCACAACCAAATACTCCTGATGGAGCAGGATGATGTGGTTGGATAGTAAAATTCTGCCCCTAAAACGCTGTTCTCATATTTTCATTAAGGTAGTGTTTGGTTGAGAAGCCAAGTAGAACGGAGCCGTTCCATCACTGATTCTAGAGACGGAGCCGCTCTGTTCTGTGTTTGGTAAGCTGGAACGGAGCAGCTCTATTTTTTATTTGGTTGCAGAATGAATTGGAACAGAGCGGCTCTGTTTTTTGTTTGGTTGCAGAGAGAGGCGCGTGAGCTGCCGCGCACGGATGGAGGGCGAGCTGTGCGAGCGGGTTGGAAACGGAGCGGCTCCGTCCCATTGATTTTTTGGAGTGGGATGGTTCCGGATCTGAGGAGAATATTCTTTAATTGGAGCCACTCTGTTCTAGTTACTTTGTAACCAAACAACAACTAGGACAGAACGGCTCCGTTGTACTTGCCTCTTCAACCAAACACTACCTAAAGGTCAACTGACCCTGAGCCCACCGGTCCAAAGAACAGAAGGAAAATAAGGCCCATTGCAAAAGGTACCTCCCGGGGCGAAAGATTAGTTTCATTTCCCTCCGAAACAGAGATCCCCATTTGATTTTTCTCTCGCCCTCTCCTGACCTAGTGTAGTGACTTCTCGAGATTTCCCATCCCCGGTGCCGCGCGCGCAGCTCGAGCAAGAACAATCCCCAATCTCCAATCCCAAATCCTAACGATTCCACACCCTTCTCACCTCTGCATCCCGCTGTTTCATGCCCGCTATGGCCTCGCTTGCCACGGACGACGACATCGGCGACGAGCACCTGTTCGACGGCGTCCGCTTCATGCTGGTCGGATTCAACACCTATGACGCGTCCCAGGTGCGTGCGTAGCATCCCGCGCCTCGTCCTTGCAATTTGCTTACGCAGCCCAAGTTTGGCTGCGGTTTGCGACGTTCTGGCTGATAAAGTTCCGACTGCGTCCGTCGTTCCGTGTGCAGTACCGGTCGGAGATGGTGCGGCGCGGCGGCACCGACGCCGGGCCGTCGGGCAACGGGTGCACACACGTGGTCGTGTGGAACCGCATCTACGTGAGTTTGGTTTGCAAATTGGTTCCTCTGCGTCTTGACAAGCTTGGATGGGGGACGGGGCTCTGATCTAGTTCTTCTTCGTAGGATGACCCGACGTGCGTGGCCGAGCGGGCGCAAGGGAAGAAGGTCGTCAGCGGGCTGTGGGTGGAAGACAGCTTGGATCGCGGGGTGCTTGCTGATGCCGATAGGGTCGGCTTTTGCTGCTAATTGCTCGGGCACTTGTGCTCTTATTTCTTCATCAGAGCCACGGTTTAGTTTTGTGACCCGTTATGTTCAGTCTTTTCCAGGTTATGTATTGGCCGATGAGACATTTGAAGGGAATACCGGGTGCTCAATCGTTGCTTATATGCTTGACGGGTTACCAAAAACGCTATCGTGAAGACATGATGGTAGCACCCTCCTAGTTTTATCTATATGGCTACGAGTGTATCCATTTCACGCAATAGGATAGTTCCACATCCAAAGTTTAAATAGATTGAAAATGCCACGTTTTTGGAACTGGAAGGAGTAGACACAAAAGTTACTTGCATTTGTTATACATTCTGCATTCAAATAAGAAACTAATGTGTTGTGTTCACACAGAATCTTTTGAGTACTGTAATTGTGCTTGTGACATGATTCTTCTAATGTTCTGATGCAGAAAATGGTTTCTTTGATGGGAGCACGGTTTTCAAAACCTTTGATAGCAAATGCAGTCACTCACCTTGTGTGTTATAAATTCGAAGGTATGTTGTTTCTTTTATCAGTCAAACCGTGCAATACATATAGATAAAACTTGTTATAAATTTGAAGGTGTGTTGTTTCTTTCATCAATCAAACCGTGCAATACATATAGATAAAAAAAGGATAGATTCACTGCCAGAGACTTCCACGTGAGTGGGGTCTAGGGAAGGGATAAATCCATACCTCTGCAAATGAGGAGAGGCTACTTAGAAACTGCAGCAGGTACTATGCTGAATTTTGTTATAACAAGCAATTTACCTGATGCTGTTTCATGGAACTTCATAACTAGTTCCATGTACTTGTCTTGCAAAGCTAGGCCTGCTGTTTGTGTGTGTGTGTGTGTGTGTGGCGGTTGGGGGGGGGGGGGGGTGTCATGGGGATATGCATCCGCGTTGCCCACCCACGCCCGAGCCCAAACCAAAGCTAAGGTTAAGCTGATAGGGAAAGGGGGGATTGACTTATATACTTAAACATAGGCGAGGCGACCAAGAAAATGTAGAAACAGATCGTCCCAGCTTCAGGAAACAATGGAGCTCAGCTGCTCACATATATCAAGTAAAAATTGGATAAATGGATAATATGTGGGTGTACCCATACCCTACTTGGTAGATCGATTTCTACCCACGCCCTCCACATTGCACATGGGTATGTATCTGGGGACTCGGTACTCAGTACAAATATTCAACAGCAGGACTAACAAAGCTATGCTCATATCGGTTTCATCTACTTTAATGTGAAGATGCACAGTGCTCTTTCAAATAAATGTTTCTAAACATTAGTTAAGTGTCTTATATCTAATTTGTAGTATGGCCGGAACAGTGGTGAAGGCCGGTACTATGTGTTACCGTTATCTGAAAAATCTAATTTGTAGTAGAGCTATTTTTCTAAGTTTGTCCATAATGCACATTTGTAGCTCATCTTTGTTTTTGGTTGTAGAATCCATTGGTTCCATAACAGTTTGGACATTTCTTCTGTTTAATTTGCATGTGAACCATACAAAGGTTTAACTTTATGAACCATGCTTTGTATATTTGTGATATAGAACTGGAGGTAATTTGTAACTTAATGTCCAGATGTTATTTGATATTAAGAAGCATCCAAGAAAACTTGAGCGAAGTAATCCAACAACATAATCATTATGTCTATGAGGTGTCTGTCTTTGGTAATTTATTTCTTGGACTATGCATATATCATGATACTAGATAGTTTTGTTATGTATTGTTGGATTTCAGTATTTCACACCTTGATTTAACGTATAATACTAGGTGAGAAGTATGAGGTTGCAAAAAAGGTGAACATCAAACTTGTTAATCACCAGTGGTTGGAAGACTGGTATTTCAAAACCACCATTCCTGATTTAATAGAGTCAACATGTTAATTGGATCGCTTATGTTACCCTCTTCATTGTTTCAGCTTAAAGGCATGGAAAATTCTCCCAGTCAGTGATTATAGCAAAAGGTAAGTATAATTGCAGTACTTATTTCCTGGTCTTTTTGTAATCCCAGATAGATCTGGTCCTGTCCTGGTATACCAATTTAACAGAATGCATTGAAAACTAACTCCACAGTAGTTGGGAGCTAGAGTTAATGGATACACATGCCATTGACTCTGAACATGAAGCAGAAGCATCAGAACCAAAGTCATTGAACAATAGGCCCAGTGTCAGGTGCGCTTTTCAACTGAAAAAAATACGATGAAACTTTTACCAAGCCTGATGTAGATTTATCAGTGGTCACCTATCATTCACAGTGGTAACAGAGAGGTGGTGGTAGGAAGGAATTCGAACACTCCTGTTCATATCATAAATACAGAAGATGCCAACAGCAAGACACATGGCATTAGAGGCCGAATCAGTGCTAACTCTATGGTTGCAGTTTCTGCTAATGTTGATGTGTTTGGACCCATTCAAAGTCCTTCTGTTCATATCATGAATATAGAAGATGCAGACATCAATACACATGATATTACAGGCCAAGACAATCCTGACTCTAGTTTGTTGCCAATTTCTGCCAAGGCTGATATACTCGCTCCCATTCAATCTTCTGGTGAAAAGAGAGACACTGTAAGAACCACAAATAGTCCGAATCTGCAGGAAGTTAAAGAAAAATATGTTGGTGCAAGGACACAGGACCTTGCAAGTGGTGTTCTAGGTCCTCAAAGCACAAGCAAAATGACTGTTTTTAGAAATCATGTAGATACCTTAAATGGGACCCTGGACGTTCTAAAAGGCCATACAGATCGTGTTTCTCGAAAATATTCTGTCAGCCATGATCAGACTGATGTTGCTGAAGTCTTATTGACCAGTCCTTTGAGAGGAAATCAGTCTGTGGATGAGCTTGATTCATCAAAAGTTGACAGATGGCAACATCAGGAGAAGGTGAAGGATAGACCCTCAGATATTCATATCACAGCAGCTGGTTACTTAAATACCGATGCCAAGCTCAACAATCATGAGTTCAATCCGAAGCCTGGTAGTGATTCCATGTCTAACTACATCAAGAACACAAATAACTATAAAAAGGCCTCTCGGAATTCATTTTTACAGGAAGGGTATCAGAGGGCTGAAGAAAGCACACTGAGAGGTTACTCCAATCTTTCTAAATTAGAAACAAGACACCAAAAGGTTATTCAACCTGCTGATGTTCAGAGCATTGAAGACAATGAAAATCCTAAGCGTGAGGATGGACTAGATGGTGCATGTGCTCAGAAAAGGAAGAGCTTGGTCTCCCCAGCTAGCATAAATTTGCAAATGGAAGATTTGGTGTCAGAAACTGGCCTTTTAGATTCTCCATTTGTGAGTAGAGTGAGTGATGCATCTGAAAGGATAATAAATCTAGTTGAAGCTAATGCTGTTAATTTGGGAAAGGAACGCTTTAGCTTTTCTACAAGCAGACAAGCAAGATCTAGGAAGACTTCTCTCAAGCATGGTGGTCCCATCAATGGAATCAAACTTTCTGAATATTCTTCAAGTGATAAGAATGTAAAATCTTTACAGAAAGGAAGGATGTCATCCAAAGCAATGACAGAAAGTAAATGTGCCATGAGTTCTTCAGCCACTGTTCAAGATGGAAAAGCAAGTGTAGGTTTCCCGTTTCAGGATAAGGATGGGGAAAGTACACAAAGTAGTGGTAATGCAGCAAATCAAGATTGCTTGAATGAGATAGGAAATGCGTTCACAAAGGATCCGGCACATGACAAATCTGTACACAGTTCAAATAATTCACAAGTTGTGCCCTCTTATGGAAATGCCAGCAGTAGGATAGAAGATCCAGTCAAAGTTAATGGTAATGAAGTGGCAGTGGCATCAAATTCTGAACTTGAGGTGGTGTCTGATGCCACTGTGAAAGAAAGCATAAAACAATTTCAAGACACTTCAAGGAATGTCCAGGCTGAAACGAGTTATTCAAAGAAAGCACCAACTACTATAAGAAGGAATGCAGGTGTGAAGAGGCACCGGAGCGCTGATATCGAGGCTGAAGGGTCAGTTATCAACAGTGCTAAGAAAGTTGTTCCTGAATCCTGGCCTGCCAAAGTGATTCATGGTGAGCATGCTGACCCAGCCTCTAAAAATGGCTACAGCACATCATGTGCAGCTGAACTCAAAACAAATCGTCCAAAGAAAGCATTGATCTGTAGAGTGACAAATACTGTTGCAAAGAGGACACGGGGTGGTTGCGCCAAGAAAGATGATGCACGGGTAAGTTCTAGTTTGGAGTTCAGTAAAGTGACGTCTCAAGAAAATTTTGAGATAATCTCTCCCAAAAAACTTGACACTGCAAATGCTGATGAACAACAAAGAAATTCCAGTCATGGAAGTGCAAATGCTGGTTGCGCCAAGAAAGATGGTGCATTGTCTGATGACTGGCTTCCCTCAGACAATGTTGAAGACTGGCCTAAAAAGCTTTCCAGTCATGGAAGTGTTAGTGACTGTGAAACACTTTCTCCAAAAACCATATCAAAGGCCAGAATTAGGAATGCAGCTTCCAACAGGAAAATAAGAACTGTAGACCACAAGTCCGGCGACAAGTTTGGCAAAATTGGTAGTGCCGTTAAGTCTGAAACAAGAGCTTTTTCATCAAACAGAACCGAAGGGATTTCATGCAATATCAGCAAAGTAACTGCTGATCCAGACTCCGAGAAGTCCAACAAGGATGTGGTAAGAGAGGTGTCGGGGCTGTTTTGCCAAGATTCTTGCACGATAGACAAGCAAGGATCATACAATTCTAAGTTGAGAAGCAGCACAAGGAACAAAGCTCCGACTCCAGATCATGAAAAGGAGAACAGACTAGGCTCTAGTGATCTCAACTCTAAACCAAACAGAACTGGCAGTCTGCGTTCCAAATCTGATGCGAAATCGATCAAGAAAAGCACGCGTGTGCTCAGTAAGCACCAAAGGGGAAAAAGAAGTGAATCTTGCACCTTGATCACGAGCAAACCTGCATCGTTTATCTTAAGTGGAAATCGTGAGCAGAGAAGGGGTTATCGCTCGATGCTTAGACGGCTGAAGGGGCGAGTTTGTAGGGATTCACATCACTGGTCATACCAAGCAACGCATTTCATCGCTCCAGACCCTCTGAGGAGAACCGAGAAGTTCTTTGCAGCGGCTGCAGCTGGCAGGTTAGGACTATGATTTAGGCTACCAAGAGTTTACAAACTTTACATCTTAGAGTACTTAGTATCATTGATTATATGACCATTTATCAGTGGGAGACATGGTGCAACTATATGGCTTGCTTGAACACATTAACTTTGTTCAAAGTTTTATCGTACTTTTTTAGATTGCGTGGCGAAGTCTTTTCACAAAATCTGAATGCTCAAAGCTTCTTTCTCCAATTAGGTGGATACTGAAGAGAGAGTACTTGACCTCGTGCATTGAGGCCGGCAAGTTCGTGGATGAAGAACCGTTTGAATGGTTCGGCACAGGCTTCAACGATGGACGAACAATCAGTTTCGACGCTCCCAGGAAATGGCGAAACATAAGGCAGCAGATGGGCCATGGCGCCTTCTACGGAATGCAGATCGTTGCCTACGGACAGTTCATATTACCAACTCTGGTAATAGTTCTTTGCTTGTAGTCAACCAGCTCTTTTGACAACAGGCTTGTAGTGTGGCTGTGGAAACTAGTGATGCACGAGCACGACGCCTATTGTCTTGTACTTTGGGGTTTGATTATGTTCCGTGTTTTTTCTAAATTTTAAAGTTCCTCTTTCTTGGCAGGACACAGTAAAGCGTGCAGTAAAGGCCGGCGATGGCGCCGTTTTAGCAACATCGCCGCCATACACCCGGTTCCTAGACTCTGGAGTCGACTTCGCCGTGGTATCAGAGAGCATATCACGAACAGACTCGTGGGTCCAGGAATTCATCAGCCACGGCATTCCCTGTGTCAGCGCCGATTACCTGGTGGAGTACGTGTGCAAGCCGGGCCAGCCCCTGGACCGGCACGTTCTCTTCGAGACGAACCACGTGGCCAGCAAGTCCCTGGAGAAACTCACGAAGAAGCAGGTAGAGATGGCAACGGCGGAGAAGTCGGAACCGTCGGAAGACGACGATCCGGAGGACCTGAGCTGCTCGGCGTGCGGCCGCAGGGACCGGGGAGACGTGATGCTGATCTGCGGCGACGAGGCCGGCGAGGCCGGCTGCGGGATCGGCATGCACATCGACTGCTGCGACCCTCCCCTGGACGCCGTCCCCGACGACGACTGGCTGTGCCCCAGGTGCGCCGTGCCGGAGCCCGAGACCGAGACGAAGCATGCTAGAGGGACCGAACGCAGGGGCAGAGGGTCCAGGCGAAGGTGATCTTTGTCTACGCTGTGTGGTGGTCTTTCTATTCTATGCTGTGTGGAATGTGGATTACACGCGCTTACTTCATTGAACAAAAATAAATGTACTAATAGTTGGAGGCTGTTTTTAGAAAGAAAAACCCTGTAGAATGCCGCACGCTTCTGCTGTCCGTTCTCGCTGCCTCCAGCAGCTTACTCCCAATATGTACACGATCTGTTGGCCCTAAGACACGGCTTTTATTTTATTTTATTTTATTTTAAAAAAGGGAAAAAACAAGGCTTTTAAATTGGCCATGCTAGGGCACTGAGTTTCCGCAGGATGCAGCGTTTGTCTGCGAACTTCATGCAGTCTCTCGTCTCCAGAACCAAAAGCCCAGACATCACAGAGGAGACGATTGCATGCATGCACGCACGTTGGGCCGAGAACACCTGAGCAGCCCAGTACAAGCTTCTGGGCCGGGCGCTTGCTTGGACTCTATGCTTTGAAACTTTTTTGTTTGTTTGCATTTGAAAACGACAATCCATTGTAAATAAATAAACTTGGAGGAGAAGCAGACATGGAACCGTTTCGTAACAAGACAGTTGTGTTGGGCAGTGGCATGGCAGACCGGCAGTCACGCCGCTGGCACGTGGGACCAAAAGCCGGAGCAGGAAAAAAGGAAACCCATGTCGTCATCATCATCATCAGTGTAATAACAGGCAAGGCAAAGGCAACAAGTACAGGCTACAAATCCCTTGCTTTCGTAGGTGCAGGCCTAAGTCAAGGCGCCCATGTGATGTGCACCTTGCCCCTCGCCCCTCCTCCCGCTGGAACGGAATGGAATCCGATGCGTGTGGCCGTCACCATCATTGTTGCATCGTCGCTACATCAGCATCCGGGCGCTGATGGGGGTGTTATCTCCCTAGTAGTTTTAAAATGCTAATGTAATCAGCGTCTTTTTAGATGCGAAAGCCAGCCAGCCAGCTCCCATCCAGTTGAAGCGATGACGACGAGCGCAAGGGAAAGAAAAGCATGCGTGCCAAATCAAAGCAAAGGAGATGGAATTTTGCCAGCCGAACGAAAAGGCCATTGTGCGATTCAGCGGCTCATTAAATTATTGGCTCTCTGTTCTGTTCACATCTGAACGAACCACTCTTTCATGCCAATTCAGATCATCAGATGCCAATTCACATGAGTTCCATCATACCATTGGTTGACACAACAACAACGCTGCATCGCGTCTCCAAGACACTTCACGGCTGTGTCCTGTCCGTCGGCGGCCCGCCACTCTTTCGTGTGCCCATGCTTTCCATCAATGCACGCGGCCGGCCGGGCTCTGCAGATTCTGCTTGCCAAACTAAATAATACTGTTAGTACGAACTCGATCTGCTCACAAACTGCAAAACAAGAGTATGTAGTAGATGATCGAGAGGGAGGAGCCCTTTTCCCGTCACATGCATGCTCTAGATCTGCTGCCTCTCGCTCGCGCGTCGTACCGTACGTATCCTTTTCGACCGTCTGGGAAACACGCTACACACGTATGGGCGTGGAGAGAAATTCACACCGCTGCTTTACGATTACGACGCCTCCTTTGCCTTTTTTTTCCCCTCTGAATCAAGGACACAGCGTGGTCCTTGGCATGCTAGCTACATTTTATGTGCGCCTCTGACCTTCCTTGTGCAGCTACCACCGGTTACTAGCTAGCTGTACGTTGTTGGACTGCCTTATTCATAAATTCATGTTGTAGGGGCGAGGGAAACAAAACCCAGAAATGTTTATCTTTAACCAGAGCTATAAATACTTGGAACAAAATAGATTACAACCCCTCTCTTAGACATCCACGTTCCTTTCATGGTTGACGCCACCAACCGGTGTGTTGAAGCTCATCCCTATGGCTCCGACAGTTAGAATTGGTACTGATATGCTTACGTAAGTACTAGTTAATTTAATTCAACAAACGATACTAAATGCTAGGGTTCCGAAGCCCCTTTATCCAGTAAACGAACAGTTTAGTTTAAAATTATTCCTGTAGAAAGAAAAGAAATAAAGAGGTGAGTTCTAAGCTCTGGCGGTATTGCTGATTGCCCACAGTACTGTCTGCCCGCTACTAATAGGTGTTTTAATACTGTTACAACCACTAGTATAGTAGTATATGCGCATATGGTTCTGAACCACACAAATCATTGTGACGCAGACGAACTGCAGAAATAGGCATCCTATGCATGGTGACAGTCCATTAAGTTCAATTATTTAATTAAAGGCATGGACAGGATACTATAACTCAATTACCAACCGTAGCCCGGCATATATATGAATAAGCATGGAGTTGCCTCCTAGTGGTCTGATGTTTCAATAAAGTAGTTTGGATGTGTAACCACACTATATTCAGCAAGTCAGATCGGAGCGAGTGCATGTATACGTTTGTGCAGTTGTGTAGTGCAGTGTGCACCTACCGCTTGTGCGGCTCCGCATGCTGACGTAGTGAGACAAAAAAAAAGGTAAGTGCTAGCTTCTAGGCTGTGATTGAATGGCCAATGGGAGCAGGAGGAACGGTATCTATATATCTGAACCAATGCACTGTGCTGTGCAATGTGCATGCCTGATCGATCAGTCAAAGAAGCGACGGGATAAGTTAGTTTAATGACAGCGTAATCTTCATATACAACCTCCTCTGCGCCCAAACACTGGACGAGAGACATTGAATATTACCTGTCGCACAAGTTGTTGGAGTCCTCTGATAGATCTCTCTGCATATATATATACACATTCGAAAACCAAGATCGGCATCCTAGCTTGTGACGTATGCTTGGGTAACTGGATTAGATAGCTGTGTAGTACCAGCTACTAATCTTCTTGCCTGGTATAATAGCCAGTACAAGTGCCCGGCGAGCTAGAGGTTTTTTAAAGGCTCTGATCGCCTTGTTGTACCTTAAGATTCTTCTGCACTGGTACCCGAAATTACGAAGAGCTAGCGCAGGCATGCAGGCACGCGCTAGCGCTACCTCATGCGTGGATGGTCCCATGCATGCACGCGCCCGCTCAAACGCTTAGCTGCTGTCGTCCAGAGTTTAAGGGCATGCATGACAGTGCGCGTGCCTTCTGGCCTATTTAATTTGTGATAATTGGTCTGTACGTCCGAGATGATGCGTGCACTGTGGACTGCACACTGATGCATGCTTAGCTTGTTAAGTATTGTGGTTCAATGAAATCATATTATTGTCCTTGCGTGTGGATCGACTCGTCGGCCAAGATGCCTCTGATAGTACTCCCTTTATATATAGTTTGGTCAAAAGTCAAACATTTATATGATAACAATCAAATTCTAGATATGCATACACAGTTCATGGCCATAGAAACAGGATCCACTTTGAGTAATATATATATTCATTATATATAATTCGTGCGCCGTTGAACTGTATGAATATATAGAAGTTAACAAAATAAATGTCGTTGAACTGTATGAATCTATATAAGATAACAAAATCTCTACTATTCTATATGTTTGTAGAGTGGGCGTCCACACCTTTGGTGAAGCATGCACCCGCCTGTCCTCGCCCCACTCCTCTCTCCCCGCAATCCCTGCTCTCTCCCGCTCCGGATCGCCGCAATCCCTCCGATCCGCGTCCGCAATCCTTGCTCTCCTCCGCCCGGATCAACCCCCCCCCCCCGCCTGCATACGCACCCGCACCACCCCCTGTGTGATGGAACCTCCCAAGTAATTAGGCCCACCTACCGTTGTCCTTGTCCAACGGATCTCAGACAATCCTGTAGGTGCCCCTGAACTACTTGACAAGCTCGGTATCTTTCCTTACCTTTCCAGGAACGTCTCACCCGTCTTGCAGACATTACAGAACATCGGAGATAAAGAAATGCGGAAGCGATTACATAACTTACATTTATTAAAAAGTAAGATCGAGTTGTTATTACAGACCAGGAATATAAACGAGTGCAGAGTAATATTATTACACATACCAAGGGAGGCAAAAACTCCTCCCGACAGTTATCACACAAAAAGTCCTAATGGATCATCCTTTCCTCCCGCACTTCATTCTTGCTTATCTTCATTAGGAACCACCTTGGTACAGAAGCAACAGAAATCTGCTGCTTCCCCACCTAAAAACAACAAGGGAATAAACCCTGAGTATGGAATTACTCAGCAAGTCTTACCCGACTAAGGAAGAGACTCTCAAGGGTATGCTGGATAAGTAGGAATCAAGGAGAGGCTTTAGCAAAAATCAACTTGGATACCTTTGCAGAAATAGCTTACTAAAGTGAGTCCTTACTTTCAATCTTTTAATGCCATGTTAAGTATTAATAGACTCAATTTGCATCTAGTCTAATTTCACCATCTCATCAGTACAACCTCATTTTTATCCATAGTGTTCTTATCCTGACTTAGGTTGCAGGGAAGTGACCAAGTCTTCATAACCGCGAAGGTACGGCGATCCGAATCGATTATACTCAGCTGAGGATCTCCAATCACACGACATATGTAGCACTTAACCCTTGCATATGTCAACCCGCCACCGGGGTTCTTAAGACCATATCAGGTTCACGCAAACCGAGAGCACAAATACACCACCGTCCAGCCTCTTGCCACGGTGGGTACACGCTACTCCCGCCACCGCTCCACGCCCATTTCGTGTTATCTTATTCTGGCCTTAGTCTGCCCGAGGCAAGGCTTACCCATGACGAGGCATGTGACCAGTTAAAGGGTCCTCGATCAGCACGCCTACATACGCATTCAAACCTTAATCAACCTGGGTAGAACATCACCTGTTCCTAACCCAAGTCTCGATTTAAGTACTTCCATCCTTAGGATGGTTTCTGTTCCTTAGGATGAAAAGAGCATCACAGGGAACTTTGCAGTAAGATCCCACCACGCTCTTAATGAAAGTACTCTTGCAGGTAGAAGTCATCTTTCCTCAGGATAACCCCTGAGCTAGGCAGTATAGCAAAAGACAACTTCTATCCACAAGATCTAAGCAGGGCTAAGCATTTTTGTAAATCAATTTTGATACTTCACCAGAAGTATCCATAAAGGTATGGATATCAAGGAAAGCAATGCATCAAAAGGTTCCAAGCAATTCCTATGAACTTAATGCACATTTCACTTGACTTAAAGTGTGCGAAAAGTATTTAAAAACACAAGGAAAGGGGTTGCATGCACCGGGGCTTGCCTTCATTAATAGGTGAGTCTGGCTCGGATCCGCAAATATCAAAGTAGAAGCAGTTGCCTGCTTGAGAATCCGAGGGTGGTGGTGTCCTTTCTTCGGTGACTTCCACTTCTTCTTCACGTTCTAATCATAACCATACATATGTATAAGAATGGATGCCATGGGATGCTCATGAGGGTGCAAAGATAATATAAACTTATTATCTAAGTCTTGAATACAACTTTCCTTCACGGTACTCCGAGAACTTAGGGTTTCCGGAGTCAGTAAAGGAGTTCACAGGGCAGGGGGGTGTTATGGGGTTTGGTGATCAAACAAGGTCCAAATCAACCCAAATTCTACCCAAGGCTTCTAAATAATATGAGGAACTCATATAAAAATTTTGAGCATTTTTGGGATTACTAAGCATTCTCTAAAAATTCAGAACCAATACTTTTAACTACTTTAAATGCCCTAAAATTTCTTATTTCCACTAAAATTCATGAAACTATTTTTATTAAATTCTAGGGAAAATAAGAAACCTAGGAAAATTGTTTTCACAATTTTACCATTTTTCTACATATTTCTAAAGCTGGGTAGAAAAAGAAAAAGAGAAAAGATGTAACAGTGCTGGGCCAAATCTGGTCCAGACGGCCCAACAACACAGGAAACGCGCGCCCGCGCCCGCGCGCGATGGCAGAATTGCACCAGGGCCCTCGCGTTTTTGTCTAACTATGGACGGGTTTAGCCACTATCTTTACGGGTCTCTGACACTTTGCAAATCGGTCCCCCATGTTCTAATTCTTTACAGGGGGAAGTCCCCGACGACGGCAGCACGTTGAGGAGCTCCGGCGAGCCACCGTACCGGCCGATTGAGGCGATGACCGGCGCTCCCAAGCGACAGACACCAAATTGGAACTACCCTAAGCCTTTCCCCCAACTCAATTGCATACAAGATCAATTATGGAGCTCTGGCCACGGTGGCCGAGAATCAGGCGGCAAGATCGTCGGGTTCCCGGCGATCAGAGGCGGTTTGGTTCGATTAAAGGGGTCGGAGAGCATCACCAACACGCAAGGATGCTAGAACAGGGATGAAAAAGGAATGAGCAGACCTGGGGACGGCTGGCCACGGTGAGGTGAACTTTGCGGTGGCGGAAACCAGTTTTGGGGAGAACTAGGAATTCTCGAGCTCCGGTGAGGGACTGCTAGCAATTGGCGGTGGCTGAGTGCGTGAGGATGTGGTGAAGCTCACTGCGGGGTCAATTTATAGATCCCCGGGGCGGTGGCGCTCAATTCGAGCGGATAGAGGAGGCGGCCGGAGAGGAGGAAGAACCCTGGCGCGCGTGGGTACGTGTCCTATGGCGTGGCGGTAACTCCGGTGATCGACAGGCAGTTAGAGAGGGTCACGGTGATGCGGTGGCGCGGTTAAGACACGCGGCACACGGTCGGACGGCGGCTATCACCGGCGTTCTTATCTGCCCAGCCGTAGGGTAAAGGGGAAGGCACGAGGGGTCGCCGGAGTGGAACCTAGCTCACCGGCGGTGTTCTCCAGGCGTTGTCCACTGACCCTGAGCACAAGTCGGGCCGGCAGTCGCACGAATCGCGGTGACAATCGGTCGCCGGCGGTGAGATTCTTCTGCCGCGGCTGATCTGATCCGGTTGGCTACTGTACCATGGGGAGATAGTCTTCAGTCTATCTGACAGACAAAGTTTGGGCCACCCTTTTCTCTGATTTTCAAATGGCAACACAACAAGTGACCTATAGCAAAGTTGTAGTGCTATAATCCATCTATAACTTTGCTACAATGTGCTCTCACAAAAAGTCACTGGATCCCATTCAAAATCGAGCTCAAAGTTTATCTCATAACACTGTTACTCTGAATTTCAGACCTCAAGCAGTCTGACAGTCCATCTTTGGTTGAGATTTTCTCCAAATTTCTCATAAGAACATGGCTTGAACCCTTAAACAAAGTTGTTTCCCTATAATTGGGCTATAATTTTGATGTGGTGACCTAGGGCAAAAACCCTAGAATCTAAAAGATACAAGGGTTCAAAGTTGAAGAGAACACACTAATTTCAGACTTAGGCTCTATAGTGCTTAAGAGGTGATTTTTGCAATTTGGTCCAAAACTTAGGGTTTGGCTTGCAAATTCCCATATTTGTGACCCAAATGTTTTAAGATACTTATTTAACTTGGTTTTTGCACTTTAGCCCAAAAGTGGACTAATTTTGCACATAGGTCCCTAGGGTTTGGTTTTAGGGTTTTCCAGGGTTCCAATTAGGGTTTTTGGTATCCCAGGGGCATAAATGTGATTCAACTTTATTTTTGGGGATACTTTATAACTATTTCCCTAAAGTCTTTAGATTTTCTCATCTTGGGTTAGGTTTTGCCCCTTTGAGCCTGATTTAGGATTAGGTTTCCTATCCAGGGTCCTATTTGCAAAACACCAAAAACAATACACTTGTTTGAATTTTTTTTGCCTAATGAATGCATTCTAGGTATATCAAACATATGAAATGCTGAAAGGGAATTAGGCTTACACCTAGTTCCTAAATAATTTTGGTGGTTGAATTGCCCAACACAAATAATTGGACTAACTAGTTTGCTCTAGTGTATAAGTTATACAGGTGCCAAAGGTTCACACTTAGCCAATAAAAAGACCAAGTTTTGGATTCAACAAAGGAGCAACGAGGCAACCGAGGGCACCTCTGGCTGGAGGCACCGGACTGTCCGGTGTGCACCGGACAGTGTCCGGTGCGACCAGAGCACTCCAACTCAAACTCTTCGCCCTCGGGATTTCTCGGAAGCCGGCGCGCTATAATTCACAGGACTGTCCGGTGTGCACCGGACATGTCCGGTGCTCCAAGGAAGCGCGGTCTCCGGAACTCGCCAGCCTCGGGTTCGCGCGGCAGCCGCTCCGCTAAAATTCACCGGACTGTCCGGTGTGCACCGGACTGTCCGGTGTACCAGCGGGGCAACGGCTACTTCGGCGCCAACGGTCGACTCTGACAATAAAAGTACACGCGGCAGAGGCAGAGCAGAGGATCAGAGAGGCACCGGACTGTCCGGTGTGCACCGGACTGTCCGGTGCCGCATGAGGACAAAGCCTCCAACGGTCGACCAGCTCCATCCCCAACGGCTATTTGGTGACGTGGCTGTCGCACCGGACATGTCCGGTGTGCACCGGACTGTCCGGTGCGCCATCGAACAGACAGCCTTCACCAACGGCTAGATTTTGGTTGGTGGCTATAAATACCACCCCAACCGGCCACTTCAAGGGGGGGAGCCCAAGCAACATTCCAAGTCATTTAGTTGACATACTCAAGCCCTCCCAACCACATATATTCATTGATCCATCCTATACACAAGATTTAGACCACTACAACCAACACAAGTGCCACAAAATAGAGAGCAAGCAAAAGAGAGCTACTCATTTGAGTTTAGCACTAGTGCCTTGTGAGATTCATTGAGAGATAGTGTGTGCTTCATCTTTGTGTTCATTTGCGCGTGGAGTTTTGACTCCCATTTGAACTTCCTCCAAAGTTTTGGAGGCTTGTAAAAGCTAGCGAGAGACACCAAAGATTGTGGTGGTCCTTGTGGGATCGAGAGTGATCCTTGAGAAGAAGAAGAGCTCGCCGATCCTTGTGTGATCGGGGGAGAGAGGGAAAGGGTTGAAAAAGACCCGTCCTTAAGTGGACTCCTCAACGGGGACTAGGCCTTCGAGGGCCGAACCTCGGTAAAACAAATCACCCGTGTCCATTGTGTTTATTGCTTGTGATTTGTTTGTGTTCCCTTGCTCTAAGTTTTCTTGCATCTTTATTTGCGAAAATCATTTGGTGTTGCTTCAAGTTAAATTCCCATTTAGTAAAGCAACACGTTGCAAGAAAGAACTTGTCCTAGTGCTCTTCTCATCTAAGGCTTCTTGCTTTGTTATTCTATAACTTACTAATTGTATTGATTTATCACTTCCGCATTATTGAGCAAATACTCTCTTCAAGCAAGAACTTAGTTTATATTCTCCGATATTTGTATATCTTGTTCTAACCACTAATCAAGGGATCTAGTTGGGGGATAAAGTTTTAATTTTCAGGTTTCGCCTATTCACCCCCCCTCTAGGCGACTTTCAATTGGTATCAGAGCAAGGCACTTCATCTTGAGTCTAACAACTCGAAGTGATGGCTCGTAGAAGATCCCAAAAGAACAAGAAGACTCCTCCATCGAACGTAACTCAAAAAGAGGTAACTCTTGAAATATTACTTGATGATTGTTCTAATTATGATTCATGGTCTACTAGTGTGATAAATGCCTTTAGAACCATAGATCCACGACTAGAACAAATTATAGACAAGAGTATTTTTTCCTCTAATTTCAATGGAAAAATTAATTCCGAGGAGGATCAAAGATGTTATCGCTTAAACTATCTAGCTTTTGACATCTTAACTAATTCTCTTAGTAGAGAAGATTATCATGCCTTCATATCAAACTATGACGAATCTTTCTATGATGCGCATGATATTTGGACTAGAATTAAAAACAAATTTGATGAGTCCAAACATGATAGTTCATTTGATGCTTCTACTTCCTTTAGTCTTTGTGATACTAACCCTTGCAAGGAAGAAGAAGAAAATGAACGGTGGAGACCAAACGATGAATCCACCTCTCCAAAAGGTTTGTCTTCCCATTTCAATTCCCACATGTGTTGTGTGGCTAATGCAAATGATAGCGGAAGCACAAATGAGGATGAGGAGGAAGAAAGAAGCCTTGTGCAACTCTACGCTCGCCTAAGCCAAGAAGATAAGGCGGTCATGCTCAAACTTCTAGAAAGAGCGAGAGAGCAAAGCGAAGCTCGTCAAAGGCTAGAAGATGTTCTCTCCATGAAAATGCTACACTTTGACGAGTTGACTAAGGAACATGAGGAGCTAAAGTGCTCTCATGTTGATTTGGTCCAAAGGTATGAAACTGTTTCAATTGAGCATGATAACGCTTTACATTGTATTGCTCAATTAGTAAATAGGAATACCTTGCTTAAGGACCAAGTAGAAAAGCTAAAAGTTGAAAATCTAGCTTTTCAAGAAAAATATGATATGCTTCTATGTTCTCATGAAAATCTTATAGATGATCATATCATATTGAATTTGACTCATGAGGTTGTGATAGAGAATTTAAAATCCCAACAACCTCACTCATGCACATGTATTCAAATTGATACTATATTACCATGTGCTAATGCTTGTTGTCCGTCGACAAGCAAATCTTCCTTTGAGCTACAATTTGCAGGAACAAATGATGATTCATATCAAAAGCTCAAAGAAGAAAATGAGAGGCTAAAGAAGAGCTTGACACAACTAAAAGGGAAATGCATTGCCCAACCTTCTCAAGATAACCGTGATCACATGGTGAAGAAGCTTGAGACGGGAACAACCGTGGCATGCACTACATCCCTTGAAGAAAATGTCAAGGATTTGAGGATTGCCAAGAGGAAGAAACAAAAGATGAAATTCAACACCTCCTCCAAAAGCCTCAACCACGCCTCCACAAAAGGTAACATCCAAGGTAATGATCAAGCCACACTTCACATTAAGAGGTGTAGTGAATGCTTTGAAGAGGGGCACTTGATTAGGTCATGTCCCTACATTAAAAATGGCTTGATTATTAACAAGGATGATAGACTTTGTTTTAAATGCTCCAAGAAGGGACACTTGCTTAGATCTTGTCCTCATTTAAAACAAAAAGGCATAGGGTTAGAAAAGAAAGTTTTTACTAACCATGTAGCAGGCAACAAACAAGGAAAGAAGAAAACATCAAATCTTGAAAAACGCCTTTGCTACACATGCCGTAAGAAGGGACATCAATGCAAGGATTGTCCCATAGGTAAATCTTCCACTCCTAGCTTGTCAATTACTTCTCATGTAACTAGGCAACCCAAAATTGCAACTTGTGCTAGAAAGGTAATGAGTTTACCTAATGCTAACACAAAGGACTTTTGGGTTCCTAGATCTTTGTTGACTAACCGTGATGGACCCATCAAGCGATGGGTACCAAAATATGCTTGACAAGCTTTGTAGAGGAAGGAGATGATATGAAGCCTTGGTGTGCTTGAGAGAGTCCACTCAAGCTATCAATCGTCAATGATCTACATACATGATTGACCCAAGGTTATTTTTCAAATTGCTATCATCTCGAGGAAAATATTATATGTTGTAGGAAGTGAAGAGATATCATGTGCAAAAATCAAGGCCTACAACATGAAGGAAAGTCAAAGGATGGTAACTTCTATGCTTTTAAGTGCAAGTATTTTAGAATATCATTTCTTATGTGTCTTGTGTAGTCACATAGAAAAATTGAAGCACTTCAAATGTCTTTAAATTGATATTACCATTCTTTGAAGAATTTCCTCTCATATGGTAGATTGCACATTCATTATTTCCATTCTATGGCAATCTACATGGTTTAATTTATTGCAAGTATGTCATGGCATATTCTTTCTCTAATTATCTTGTTATTGCCATGATTCTAGATATAGAGAGATGTTTCATGTTCTTAAAAGAATAAGGTGTCATGTAAGGAATTCAAATCCTTAGGACACTTGTAAAAGGAAAACTCTCTCTATAACTAGAATAGTGAGACTAATGATTTTTTATCTAAGTAACCCAAGTAGTCTCACTTGTAGAGAATAAGTTTCTCTTTGAAAGCGTGTAATCTAACATGAAAAGAAAAATCAATCCAAATGTTTATGATGTATTTTTTTACTTGCTCAAATTGGATTTGATTCTTTCACATTTATCGCTTTCCACATCATGAATTAGATTTATTCCCATAATCTTAAAGGATTATTTATGCTTGTTTTATGAGTTAAAATTAAGCATAACATCATCTATGGATAATCTAGTTCATGCTATGAAGTTTCCATGTTTTAGTAATCTAGCTTCCCATTCCTTATCAAAATGATTACAAGAATGGAAACTAGTGCTTGTGTTGCTACTAACATTTCTCTTGAGTTCAATTATGAAAATCTACGAGAAAGAAAGAGCACAAGCCTCATAGGTTGATCTTCACCCAAAGGAAGAAAGGTAAAAGCAAAGGTATGGGAACTCATCTTCTTAATTAAGTTTGGTTCCCATCTCAATGAGTATATAATCTAAATTATCATATTCTACCCTTGTGAGGAATAGATTCTTTATTGGACCTAAATTAACTAAGTATGCATTCAATATCATTTTCATAAATGCGTTTGTCCATTAGAATCTAATTCATGCCTTTGCTATATCCATTCTCATATTGATGCGCTTCTAAGTCATGATAATAAATTCAATATGAATAAGTAAAATTCCTTTGATTAATCAAAAGTGATTAAAAAGGTGCTCATTCCTCTTTTCTGTTAATGTGCACTAACGTTAAGGAATTTACTTCATGTCTATGTGACTCATGGATGATGAATTATGCTTATTTCCTATTTAAAAGAAATCATCCATCACTATATACTCCCTTGTGTTACTAACATTCCTCTTAAGTATTTTCAATAAGTTTGAAAGGAAAAAGAAGCCACTGCAAAGGGAGGACTCTCAAATGAAAGAGGAGAACATCAAAGAACAACACCACCTACTTCTACGAAATAATCAATGGTGTGGTTATGAGTATTCTAAATACTTTCATTATGAGAATACTAGGGTTAAGTTATTTATTGCAAAATTTATGAGCCTTGATCAAGATGTATAATGCTTCTCTCTATTTGTCCTTAAAGTAAATGCATCCATTCAATTCATTCAAATTCTTGATGCATATCTTTAGGGGGAGCCTTTTTATCTTGATTATGTTGAGACTATTGCTTCTTCTTAAGTTATTTCATATAGTCTCTTGCATGAGAATGAGTGTCTCATGAAGTATGCTACTATTTTAAATTCTTGTCTTTCACTCTAAAGTAGCATACTTGCTGGATTCTCCTATTCTAAGCTTAATTGGTAATCTACTGCTTATGTTGTTCTTTTGATCACATATGTTATTTGTTTGATCATTGAATGACTTCAATCAACAATCATGCTTCTTAGTGCTGTATATACTATCAATCGATATCTCTCTTGATATGCACTAAGTTAAAAGGAGAATTCATGATACATTTATGCAACTTGTGATCCATTTGATATATGCTAACTGTAACTTGAAAAGGTCACTAGTTGTAGAACTCTCTCTTGCGCAAAATATTTCCATATATTGTCATTAAGAATAGGTCTTAGGCATCTAAGACTAAGGACAAAGCACAATGAAGAGAGCGTCCCTGTGTAAAGGTACATAAAGGTAAAACTATCTCCTTTCATTTAAACGTGTACCTAAATCTTCCTTTTCTATACATTCTTTGCATACCTTGTATAAAAGGAAGAGAAAGCATGTCCATTTATTATCCCTGCTTCATACCTAGTTTAATTTCCCAAAATTCATTCCTGCCTAGTGCATCTCTGGTTAAACTAGATGAAGTACTTTTATTGTCAAAGAGCTTAAAGCTTAACCTTGTAACGAGGTTAAGCTGCCTTTGTTTCAAAGGTGGATGGTCCTTAAGTCTCTTTGAAATCTTTAAGGAAAATGCTTAAATGGTTTACAACATGCTTTCGTAAGTGCATAAACTGTCATGAGCATCACACTTATACTATGACACAATGCACTTCACATTCTGTATGGTATAGATATGTTCTCATTAACCTAATTATGTGCAATTGGCATTTAAGGCCAAAATATGTGTTCCTCTCCATGCACATACTTAGGGGGAGCAATCTATGTTATATAGAACTATGATCATGCTTAATTTAATATATCCTTTTGATCATACCTCTCTTTTATATGTCTATGACTAATGTATGTTCAAGTGTTTTTCAAACCAAGTCATAGGTATATTGAAAGGGAATTGGAGTCTTCGACGAAGACAAAAGCTTCCACTCCACTCTACTACTCATCCTTCGTCGTCGCTCCGCTTCGCTCACTCCAACTTTGGTATAACCTTCACTCATTTATTCATGACCAAAGGGGGAGAAAGTAATTAAAGGGCCTATATTTCATTCCAAGTATCCGTTTTTGGCGATTCATGCCAAAGGGGGAGAAAGTATTGGCCCAAAGCAAAAGGACCGCACCACCACCCTAATTTTAGAATTAATGATTTTCAATTGATAAATTTCAAATTGGTATCTCTTTGTGTTCTAAAGGGGGAGCAAGTAGTATTTTCAAAATTGATGTCTTAAAACCCTCTTGAACACTAAGAGGAGAATTTATTTGAGGGGGAGTTTTGTTTAGTCAAAGGAAAAGCATTTCAAACAAAAGGAGAAAATTTCAAATCTTGAAAATGCTTCTCAAAATCTTATTCATTTACCTTTGACTATCTTGCAAAAGGACTTTGAAAAGAATTTACAAAAAGAATTTGCAAACATGTGGTGCAAATATGGTCCAATATGTTAAAAATAAAGAAACAATCCATGCATATCTAGTAAGTATTTATATTGGCTCAATTCCAAGCAACCTTTGCACTCACATTATGCAAACTAGTTCAATTATGCACTTCTATATTTGCTTTGGTTTGTGTTGGCATCAATCACCAAAAAGGGGGAGATTGAAAGGGAATTAGGCTTACACCTAGTTCCTAAATAATTTTGGTGGTTGAATTGCCCAACACAAATAATTGGACTAACTAGTTTGCTCTAGTGTATAAGTTATACAGGTGCCAAAGGTTCACACTTAGCCAATAAAAAGACCAAGTTTTGGATTCAACAAAGGAGCAACGAGGCAACCGAGGGCACCTCTGGCTGGAGGCACCGGACTGTCCGGTGTGCACCGGACAGTGTCCGGTGCGACCAGAGCACTCCAACTCAAACTCTTCGCCCTCGGGATTTCTCGGAAGCCGGCGCGCTATAATTCACAGGACTGTCCGGTGTGCACCGGACATGTCCGGTGCTCCAAGGAAGCGCGGTCTCCGGAACTCGCCAGCCTCGGGTTCGCGCGGCAGCCGCTCCGCTAAAATTCACCGGACTGTCCGGTGTGCACCGGACTGTCCGGTGTACCAGCGGGGCAACGGCTACTTCGGCGCCAACGGTCGACTCTGACAATAAAAGTACACGCGGCAGAGGCAGAGCAGAGGATCAGAGAGGCACCGGACTGTCCGGTGTGCACCGGACTGTCCGGTGCCGCATGAGGACAAAGCCTCCAACGGTCGACCAGCTCCATCCCCAACGGCTATTTGGTGACGTGGCTGTCGCACCGGACATGTCCGGTGTGCACCGGACTGTCCGGTGCGCCATCGAACAGACAGCCTTCACCAACGGCTAGATTTTGGTTGGTGGCTATAAATACCACCCCAACCGGCCACTTCAAGGGGGGGAGCCCAAGCAACATTCCAAGTCATTTAGTTGACATACTCAAGCCCTCCCAACCACATATATTCATTGATCCATCCTATACACAAGATTTAGACCACTACAACCAACACAAGTGCCACAAAATAGAGAGCAAGCAAAAGAGAGCTACTCATTTGAGTTTAGCACTAGTGCCTTGTGAGATTCATTGAGAGATAGTGTGTGCTTCATCTTTGTGTTCATTTGCGCGTGGAGTTTTGACTCCCATTTGAACTTCCTCCAAAGTTTTGGAGGCTTGTAAAAGCTAGCGAGAGACACCAAAGATTGTGGTGGTCCTTGTGGGATCGAGAGTGATCCTTGAGAAGAAGAAGAGCTCGCCGATCCTTGTGTGATCGGGGGAGAGAGGGAAAGGGTTGAAAAAGACCCGTCCTTAAGTGGACTCCTCAACGGGGACTAGGCCTTCGAGGGCCGAACCTCGGTAAAACAAATCACCCGTGTCCATTGTGTTTATTGCTTGTGATTTGTTTGTGTTCCCTTGCTCTAAGTTTTCTTGCATCTTTATTTGCGAAAATCATTTGGTGTTGCTTCAAGTTAAATTCCCATTTAGTAAAGCAACACGTTGCAAGAAAGAACTTGTCCTAGTGCTCTTCTCATCTAAGGCTTCTTGCTTTGTTATTCTATAACTTACTAATTGTATTGATTTATCACTTCCGCATTATTGAGCAAATACTCTCTTCAAGCAAGAACTTAGTTTATATTCTCCGATATTTGTATATCTTGTTCTAACCACTAATCAAGGGATCTAGTTGGGGGATAAAGTTTTAATTTTCAGGTTTCGCCTATTCACCCCCCCTCTAGGCGACTTTCAAATGCCCATGCTTATGATGCCATGCTCCAGTTTTAGTTGCAGTAACACCAGGGGTGTTACACCCTGCAAGCCCTGTGCGGTCCCCTTCAAGCCCCGTGTGTCCCGCCTGCACGCGCACCGGCGCCGCCCTTGCTTGGACGCGACCCGCGCCCTCGCCCGACCCCTACTCGCGCCGTTGCTCGACCCCTGACGTGCGTGCAAGCGGGGGCTATGTGGATCGCCTTCCAAACTCGGAGCAAACGCGACACAAGGCGACCTTCCATGGTTGGCCACCCCCCTTCCATGGAAGGCGAGATCAGCGACCATGGTATGCGCGTCCCATTCCATACTTAGCGGCCATGGCATGCACCACGCCCCATTCCTTTTGTGCCCCTGCCCCCATCCTCTCCGGCGCGACGACCCCTGCCCCACAGCCCCCGGCATCCATGCCCACCTTCCATCTGTGTCCACAAACGAGCCCATGACCCTGCCTCCGTTCTCATCGCATCCTTGGCGCCGCAGCGCGTTCCCCATCCCGCAGCCGTAGCCCCCGCCCCCACCGTGCGCGAATGCTGGGCTAAAGGCGGGAGAGGTGATGGTGGAGCACCTGGTCCACGTGGTCTACCGGTGCTGGGCAGCGGAGACCGGCTCGAGGCCGGGCGTACTTACGTCATCGTACCCGCTGGCCGCCTCCCCTACGACGGGATGGGCGGGGTCATCACCGTGATGTCTCGTGCAGCTGGGACGACAGCGGGGAGATGTCAAGAGGGGTTACCTCAAGACGGATGAGGAGTTCCCCAAGAGGGACAAGAGCAGGGGCACGTGCTGCGTTGTAGCCCTTCTCCGAAAGGGTGGACTGGTTGTCTCCAACGCTGGAGACTGTCATGCGGTGCTCAGCCGAGCAGGGAAGGCAGAGGTGCTCACCTCTGACCATCGGACCTCCCAGGAGGATGAGAAGCAGAGAATTGAGAATTTGGTATGCCCAGGATGTCGTATCCCTCCTCCTTTCTTTTGCAAACTCTGCTAATGCAATTGAACAATGCACCGTAGCTGGATCGGCTAGATGATTGAGCAATTAATTAACAATCGAGAATACATGAACTATACATTGTTGTGCAATCTCGCTTATGTGCTTTGCTCATTTGCTTTTCAGGGTGGATTTGTGGTGAATTACCATGGGACATGGCGAGTCCAGGGCTCCCTGGCAGTGTCTAGGGGCAATGGGGATGGACACCTAAAGCAGTGGGTTGTGGCTGAACTGAGAACACTAACTGCATGTGTACTAAATACAATAGACAAATCTCTTTTTAACTTCTAAATTTAAATGAATAGCTCACCAAATTATGTTCTAGAGTCAGCTCTATGATTTAACCCTTTCAGTTTTTCTTTGTTTGCACGATGTAATTGATAATAAATTTTATTGCCTGTATTTCTTATACAGAATAACAACAGTCAGCTTCCAAAGCTCATCATGAAGTAATGTCCAGAGCTGCAAGAATGGCGCCATAGAGTATAAAAAGGAGCTACTATTTGGAAAAGTCCTATGCTTATTAGAAGTAAGTTGTTGATCCTCCGTTTTATTACAAATTTTGTGATTCCAGATCTGTTGACCTCAAGCCAGATTGTGATCCTATACTTTGAAATGAACTGCTTGAGCTGTAACAAAAGACAAAAGGTTTGATTGTTCACTTGTTTTCTGTGGTATTCATTAATGAGTGTTTGGTTTAATGAATCATCTTTTCTGATTTAGGTCGTCCTATTCTCTATGGTATGTTACTAAATAGCCTGCACAAAAGTTACCATGATGGATCAGATCTTAACGGAAATTATTTGTGAATATCTATCTAGCTTCTGGAGTTCTGTTAAGCCTTCATTTATCTTCTAAGTAGGAGGATCGTCTCGTTTACCCTTTAGCTGAGAGCATGTCCATTTCACCTTCATCACATTAGTAACCATGTACTATCAGGACATGATCCCTTCTCAGTAATTTAATGCAATGAACAAGTTAAAGAAGAAAACACTAAGGGTAAGATTTGTAGCATGTTGGTTGCAGACATAATCACCTTTCTTATTGGACATAGAAAGTGCATGCAAAATAGAAGAAGAATGGTATATTGGGGATCATCTTATTAAAGTGATCTGATTTTATGCTTAACCATCTACAGGTGATTGTCGAGCATCTATCTATGGAGGAAGTAGCTGACATGAAGAAATTTTTTGATAAGATGTGAACAAGAATGGCAAGCTAACTTATGGCCATAGAGGTTGCGGCACCGACCTCGCCATCGGTGAGCTCCAAAGTGCGGCCTCTCAAGGTGTACGCCAACGGCATCTACGATCTCTTCCACTTCAGCCATGCGCGTGCTTGAGGAGGCTAAGAAGTCGTGAGCGCCTTGTCATGCTTTCGATCACTAATTTTAAAGTCTTATTTAGTCCTCACTCCAGATCTTGTGCTTACCTCGTTACTAGATTATTCAGATATCCTGTAAAGTCGCTCAGATTGTTTTTTCGTTCGTACATCAAGCCGCACATGAAAAACAAACATTGAATATGTGATTAACTGTCATGAATTATCGTGAAAAGATTGGCAGACTGCTTGATGGTTCCTATTCATTGTTCAATCAACAGAACACATTCTTGTCTAGATCATTATATATTTGATATGCCGACAATTTTGTTTGTTTATAGGAACAATGGTTTTAGTTCATTGATTGACTCTGCTATACCTTTTCAACACCTCTTTATTTATTCTGCTCTTGTGTCACCTAACTCTCGAGTGAGATTGACCTTACTGCCTTTGTTTGATTTTTCGGTGACTTGAACAACTATTTTCTCGATGTCTTGAACAGCTAGCTTTGTGGTGGGGACATTCATCCACATCGAATGAACAATAAACATACGTAAATTCCATTAACCACACAGCGTGGAATTGTTGACCCGTTCAACCCCTGAGCTGGACAAGATATAAACCGAACATGATTCAGAGTCTTAATTGGAGTAATTTGCTATTTTTCAACTTCTTTATCATTTAGTTAGCATTTTGTCAGCTCATAGGATGAATTTGTACTAAATCTGTGCAGATTTAGCTTCGCCTCAGTTTCTGACCATTCTCCTTGTCTAGCCTTGATGAGCATGCTAGAAGTTTTTTCACCAGCTCGACTTCTACTACAAGTGTATGCACTGACAGTGACATGAGACTCTTGGCCAACCCAATCGTTGTCAATTGAAGTGGAGGACCTAGCTCTTGAACCACCGAAGCAAGTGACAAACATGAATTGAGCACAAAGTTGCCAAACATTTTTTTCTCTTCATATTCCTTCAGGACTAATCTATATCTATACTACTTGTTAAGAACATACATCAAATGTTCTTAGATACGTGTGTATGCTTAATTCCATATATTTGAAACATGCGCAGAACTACTACAAAGTTTTAGATGTAGCTTAGTTTTAATTAACAGCAAACAAATTAGTTTTGAAACCATGGGGGTGACGTATGAGCCATGGTTTATTTGTAACTAGGCTATGTGTTGTCCATTCAGAGTGGTACACTAAATGACTTTTTTTGTTCCTCGTCTGCCTCTTCCTAATCTTGAGGTCTCAAATGTGATTGTTGAAAAAGTTGCAGATCACACTCTTGTATGGATCAATAGGCTGCTGGATGTTGGTCATGACATTGCCATCAAGAGAGATAGGAAAGTTTTTTATAAAGGTCTGTCTTTATCTGAGATTCTTAGTTTCTCAAACTCTATTGTATATCTATTTCTAATTATGTGTGCTCTTCCTTATCCCTGTTCTCCTTGATGCAAAAGGGGATATTGATTTTGTGGGTGGTTTCTTTCATTAGAATGCTCTTCAACTTCCTTACGCTTATTTACATTGGTGAGTTTGTTAACTATGTCTTCATGGATGTTTGGATCTACTGTTTTTTAAAAGGTATATACTGTTCTTTTATGATAACTCGTTGTGCATAGGGCATACAACATACTAAACGTGTTACCAAGATTTTTTTCCATGGTGCCTCTGTGTTTGTCCACAGTCTGTTATTGGCTTATTGGGATGCATCAGGATTCCAGAGTTGAGTTCGCTTAGCAGTCATGTTCTCCTTAACGAGTTATCGGGTGAGGGACTTGGATAGGAATGTCTAGACTTGCTATGCATTGCCACTATATTTGGCATGCTTAGCACCACTACACAAAACTTGCTATGTATTTTGTCTAAAAATACTATATTAGTGATATGCTTGCTAGACCTATATTTTTTTGCTCTTCTATTCTTGTGTGGGTCTATCAAGAATGATGCAATTAGATAGGGATATATGCTTTGTCAATATTGTATGAGTCTTTGAGTGTAGTAGCAAAAGTCTTGGCACACCATTGTTTTAGTTATTATGATCTGAACAACCCATTTTATATATGGAGCTCGTGGCAATGGTAGCCCCGCAACACGACGATGGAGCCCGTAGTGCGTTTAGGCTCGCGCTTCTTTGCAACAATGCACTGTTCCCCATGAGGGCTCCTATCAATATTGCGTTCACGCCGTCCATCGCTAGAACCTTAAGGAATTGGAGGCTCGTTAATTTGTGTTCCGTCACAACGCACGGGCACATACCTAGTAAACATATAAGATAAAAAAATAAATACATGAATATGGGAGAAGGGTGATTCTGTCCCATGTTTCCATCTCGTTTAGTCTCTGACCCCAAGATTTGGGGAAAAAGAGGTTTCTCCTCAAGTCTTTGTTCGCTCGATCCTCAACCTCCAACGTTAAGGGGTCAAAAGAGAGAAATCTCATCCCAAAGTTCTGGCTTACCCGACCCGAGGGTCGAACACTACGCTCAACCCCGCAGGCCCGAAATTCATGGGATCATACCACGATGACCGCTCTCAAAAAGGGGTCGTACGAGTCAAGCTCTAGCATGGGCATGCGGTCCGAATGACAGCACATGGGTTTGTATGTCAGTATACAGTTCTCATATGTCAAGGAATGACGCCTTGTAATGGCCTAGCCACGCAAAGCACTAGAATTATTGGTCGGTGGTTATGAAGCACCGACAGTCACTCAAATCATGACGACTTGGTGTATGAGGATTGGTGGTATGCATGGTAGTAGAAGTAGTAGCGTTTGACATGGGAGAATGAATATGAGAAAGAAGAATGCATGGTGGGGAATTAGGAAAAAAACTATGGCTCCGGCCGTGACACGATGATGTAGCAAAAGACAAAGGTCCTCTTAGATTTGTACTTTTATGTACACGTAGAGTACGTTATATAGGGAGATGGTTTATATATATGACAGATCGATAACACCAATGTCGAAATTAGAGAACACGACCTCAAACATTTACATGGTGTTAACACCTTTTTAGGGCGCCAATCACTCAACACGAACCAGCGGCGGTGCTCTCTGCATAGGGGCCGGACGGTCCACGGCCTAGCGCGAGGCTAGGGTTCCTGCCTGACGGCCGGACGGTCCGCACGTACGCAGGGGCGGCGGAAGATCACCGGCGGCGCCTGGATCTCGCTCCCGGGAGGGACCCCGTCGGGGAGGAGAGATCCTAGGTGATGTCTAGGCTCGGCAAGCCAACCTAGACTCCTCTAATCGACGTAGAGTCGAAGAGAAGCGAAGAATTTGGGGGATTGGAAGGCTAAACTAGAACTAGACTAGAACTACTCCTAGGAAATAAATGCGAAATAGAAGTGTTATTGATTTGATTGATGATTACAAATCGGCTGTATACCTCTCTGTTTATAGAAGAGGCGGGCTGGACCCTTCACAAACTAATTTCCGAGCTAATTCCACGAATCTAGCTAACAACCATAGCACAAAACTCGGAACCCTAAACTGCTCTGCGCACGCACGGACCGTCCGGCCCACAGGCATGGACCGTCCGGACCGCGGACCGTCCGGCCTCAGGGCCAGACCGTCCGACGGCTCAAACTGGTGCCCAACATATGCCCCCCTGCCTTTTGGTGGAGCTGAACGAACCAAAAGCAACTAACTCGATGTTATCACATCGGTTCTCTTAGGCATCTTGCCACATACTAGGGTGGTACAGTTTGAGGAAACGCCATTCAAAGCCTTGGGTAAATCTTTGCCTTGTAATGTTTGTAGTAAATAGGCGTTACCAGACATTACCTGTTTTACTTTATAAGGACCTTCCCAGCTTGGCGACCATTTTCTAAACTTCCGGTCTTTATTCCTTAGACGCAGGATAGTCTTCCACACCAGGTCCCCTACTTGAAATGGCTTTGCTTTGACCTTCTTGTTGTAGGCCCTGGCTACCATGATCTTGTCCTTTTCTATTGCTCCCAAAGCTATCACCCTCTTGTCGGTCACCTCATCAATATTATCCATCATTAAATTATAATAATCAATGACGGTTAGATCATTTTGTCTGGCGAACCTGATAGCATTCAAACTTATTTCCACAGGCAATACTGCTTCCTGCCCATAGACCAGCTCAAAAGGAGATACTTTAGTAGCATTATGTTTAGATATTCTGTGAGCCCATAAAGCTTCGGACAAAATCTTATGACAATGCTTAGGATTATTAAATATCTTCTTTTTTATCAAGTTAATCAATGTCCTATTACTAGACTCGGCCTGCCCATTGGCCTGAGCATAATATGGAGATGAATTAAGCAACTTAACTCTATATAATTCAGCAAATTCACGTACCTCTTTTGACATAAAAGAAGTTCCTTGATCTGTAGTTAAAGTCTAGGGAATGCCGAATCTATGAATGATATGCTCAGTTATGAACTCAATTACCTCCTTGTTTGTCATGTTCTTTAGAGCAACGGCTTCAGTCCATTTGGTAAAGTAATCAGTGGCAACTAACACGAACCGATGCCCCTTTGATGATGAAGGATGAATTTCTCCTATAAAGTCTAATCCCCATCCTTTGAAAGGCCAAAGCTTGATGATAGGATGTAATTCGGCTGCAGGGACCAACTGTAGGTCGCCCAATTTTTGACACACTTGGCATCCTTTGTAGTACTTGAAACAATCAGCTATCATGTTAGGCCAATAAAAACCAGACCTTTGCAACAACCACTTCATCTTTGGAGCCGATTGATGGGTACCACAAATTCCTTCATGTACTTCGGCCATGGCTAATATAGTATCATCTGGGCCCAAGCACTTAAGCAGGACGTCGTTGACTGTTCGGCGGTAGAGTTCATCACTCATTAAAACATACTTGAAAGTTGTACGCCGAATGTTCTTATCTGTCCTGATATTGGGATTTCATAAATAATTAGTTATGGGCGTCCTCCAATCACTTGCATCGGCTTTATTATCAGCCAAATCAATTAGGAGAACTTTCCTGGTAACTCCGGATAGTCCAGAGTCTCTACTCGGACGGTCCGCGACCTGGGGAATTGGCCCTGCACCGATTATCAGATTTTCAGTGTTGTGAAATCTCCCTCACTTTATCCGATAACCTGATGCATCTTGTGCCAAATTGTTAGCTCTATGATTCTTGTCGGGTACTATAATTAGGGGTACCCCCAACGCTCCTAATCACGGCTGGTTAACACCCTCAGACCAACTGATGGGTGCGGTTCAAGCCAAGACTTCGTCTACCCGAAGGGCGCGATCTTACCCGAGCCCAGCCTCGGGTTGGAACAGTGGTCCCAGACGAATACACGCCTCGCCCGAGGGCCTCCTCAGACGGCAGGCGCCCCCTCGGCCCTCCTGAGGCCCGGCTCGGGTAGGCTTCGTTGTGAAGCAACCTTGGCCATACCGTCTCACCAACCGACCGCCTCGCAGGCGCATTAAATGCGGGGGATGCCGGACGCCGTATCCTGACACACGCGCCTCAGTCGGCCAGGCCGAAGTGACCGCAGTCACTTCGCCCCTCCTCTTTACTGTCCGATATGACAGGAAAACAGCGCCGCTCGCTCCGCTTCGACTGTTGTGTCAGCCACCCCGGCAACGACTGACAACAGGTCACGATCAACCACCGAGCTCAAGCCTCGGGCGCAACAGGAAGCTCCGCCTCGCCCGACCTCAGGCTCCGGCCTCGGGAGGAGGTCTTCGCCTCGCCCGACCCCCGGGCTCAGCCTCGACTCTGGTCTCGGAAGGAATCACGTCCTCGCCCGACCCCGGCCTCGACCACAAGAGAAGTCTCCGCCTCGACCGACCCCAGGCTCGGACTGACCGTGCTGATAGGGGATGCATCATTCCCTTACTCCTAGCCTGCTCAGGCTACAAGGAACAAGACCGGCGTCCCATCTAGCTTACCCCGGCGACGGGTAATGATGGTGCCCCGCGTGCGCCATGACGCCGGTGGCTCTCCGCCCCTTACGACAGCAAGGAGACGTCAGTAGGGTCCTCGCCTCGCTGCCAGCTGTGCTCCTACAGGACTCAGGCGCTCCTCCGGCGGCCACGCCATCACATGTACAGCGCCCAAGCTCTCCCCCGACGGCCACGTTGGCATGTACACAGGGCTTAGGCACCCCATTGCCAGACACGTTAGCGCATAGCTACGCCCCCCGTTGTACACCTAGACTCTCTCCTTGCCTCTATAAAAGGAGAGTCCAGGGCCACCCTGAGGGGGGTTCACGTGAGGGGAAGCGGCGTACGAGCCCTCTCTCTCTCTCTCCCTCACGCGACGCGCTTGTAACCCCTACTGCGAGCGGCACCCCTGGTGCAGGATAATACAAGGCTTGTCCCACATCTTGTGTTCCATCCCGCGCCAACCCATCTGGGCAGGGACACGCAGCGACAATTTACTCGTCGGTCCAGGGACCCCCCGGGGTCAAAACGCCGACAGTTGGCGCGCCAGGTAGGGGGATGCTGCGTGTTAACGAACACCTTCCCGTTGAGATCCAGATGGGGAGTCTTCAGCAACCTCTCCAGTCCGCGACGGTGCTCCGCTTCGGGAGTCTTGAGTTCATGTCCCTCGACGGCAGCTACGACATGGTACTCCTCCCCTCACGGCGCGACGACAATGACGGTCTTCGACTCGCACGGCGACGACGAGCTCTACGACAGCATCTCCCCGTGGCAGAAGAGGAGCACTCTGGTCGTCCCCGCCACCCTCCTCATCGGAGGAGGCGGAGACGGGGCAACCATGGCCACGCAGGAGGCGGCACCTTGTTGGCTGTCGCACCAGAGCGAGTCAACGACGCCGGCATTCCCCCACGGGACATGTCGGACATTGCCCTCGCACCTGAGGCGACGGCAGGTGTCACTTCCCTGCGACGTGTCAGCCCCAAGCGGACTGATGACGCCAGCACCCTCGCGAAGGACCTGCTGGGCGTTACCCTCGTACCAGAGATGACGGTGTGCGCCGCCCCCGACGCGACTTCACCACCGTCCAACGACCAAGAGGTACCGTCCGTTTTCCATCCCATACCTTTTTGGTTCAGCTTCGATCCACCTAGCGACCCCGCAATGGTGAGCGCCTTCGTAAAGGCGTATCCAAACCTTCTGGGGTACCACATGTGGTTGACCTGGGACCGACTGATAGCTGTCTCGACCTTTGGACCGACGGGTTCTGAGGAGGAGGACATCCCCGACTCCGGTTGGGATTTCTCTGCCCTCAATGACCCCGGTGCCATGCGGGGCTACATGTCCGCATGCGACCACTGCCTCTCCGGATGTTCTGACGATGGCCATGACCTTGACGACGAGGGTTACGGCCCAAGTCGCGAATGCTTCCACGTTGATCTGGGAGATCACAATGATGGCAACCACCTCGGTATGCCAGAGGTTGACGATCCCCCTAGGCCCTCATCTCGCGTTGACATCCTGTGGGAGCTAGCTGTCGTCCCAGTCCCTGTGGGGGGTCAGGACATACAGCTCGAGCAAATCTGTGAGATGCAGGCCCGGGTTGACGGGGAAGCAGGCTGGCTTGTACAGCTCCGATAGAACATCGAATAGGAGTGGGCAGGTCGATCACTCGTCGGAGAAGCCTGTCACCGGGCCCAAGACATCCGGCACCGCATCGTCGACAATGCCAGGGCAGCGCTGCCTCCGGCCGTCAGCGGGTCCGACCAGGACCTAGCTGCAGCGGCGATGCTGCTTCAGGCCATGCCGGAGCCATCCACCACCAAGGGACGGCGCATCCAGGGCGAACTCAAGAATCTTCTAGAGGGCGTCACGGTTCGACGAGCCGAAAGCTCCGCCTCCCGTAGGCGAGCTGACCCCTCAGAGCATCACGCGGTGTCCTCTCGGCGCATTCGGGAAGCCTCGGTCCGCCCTGAGCGTACACGGGACGAGGCGCCCACCGCCTGGGAACGCCTCGGCAACGAGCACCACCATCTCGACCATCGAGTCCGCCTCGACGAGAAGGTGCGCCGAGGCTACCATCCTAGGTGCGGGGGATGCTGCAACAGCGAGGAGGACCGCAGTCCTTCACCTGAACCACCCGGCCAGCGAGTCTTCAGCCGGGCTATAAGACGAGCACCGTTCCCTACCCGTTTCCGAGCCCCGACTACTATCACCAAGTACTCGGGGGAGACGAGGCCGGAGCTGTGGCTCGCGGACTACCGACTGGCCTGCCAGTTGGGAGGGGCGGATGATGACAACCTCATCATCAGTAATCTACCCCTTTTTCCTCTCTGACGCCGCCCGAGCCTGGCTGGAGCATCTGCCTCCTGCGCAGATCTCCAACTAGGATGATCTGGTCAAAGCTTTCGCGGGGAACTTCCAAGGCACGTACGTGCACCCTGGGAACTCGTGGGACCTCCGAAGCTACCGCCAGCAGCCAGGGGAGTCCCTCCGAGAGTACATCTAGCGGTTTTCGAAGCAGCGCAACGAGCTGCCCAACGTTACCGACTCGGATGTCATCGGGGCTTTCCTTGCCGGCACCACTTGCCGGGACCTGGTGAGCAAACTGGGGCGCAAGACTCCCACCCGCGCGAGTGAACTGATGGACGTCGCCACCAAGTTTGCCTCGGGTCAAGAGGCGGTCGAAGCCATCTTCCGGAAGGACAAGCAGCCTCAGGTCGAGCCGAAGACAGACGCCCCTGAGGCGTCCGCCCAGCGGGGCACAAAGAAGAAGGCCAAAAACAAGTCGCGAGCGAAGCGCGACGCCGCAGACACGAATCTCGTCGCTGCGGCCGAGCACAGGAACCCTCGGAAACCACCTGGAGGGGCCAGCACGTTCGACAAGATGCTCAAAGAGCTGTGCCCCTAACACCAGGGGCCTGTCAAGCAAACCCTCGAAGAATGTATCATGCTCCAACGCCACTTCCATAAGACCGGGCCCCCGGCGGAGGATGGCAAGAGCCATGACAGCGACAAGAAGGAGGGCGGCAAGGAAGAGGGATTCCCGGAAGTCCATAACTGCTTCATGATCTACGGCGGGCAGGCGGAGAACACCTCGGCTCGGCACCGCAAGCAGGAGCGCCGGGAAGTCTGCTTGGTGAAGGTGGCGGCGCCAGTCTACCTAGACTGATCCGACAAGCCTATCACCTTCGACCAAGGCGACCACCCCGACTTCGTGCCGAGCCCGGGAAGGTACCAGCTCGTCGTCGATCCGATCATCAGCAACGTTAGGCTCTCCAAGGTCCTCATGGACGGAGGCAGCAGCCTTAACATCATCTACGCTGAGACCCTGGAACTCTTAGGGGTTGATCGATCCGAAGTCCGGGCCGGTGCGGCACCCTTCCACGGGATCGCGCCCAGGAAGCGAATCCAACCCCTCGGACGGATCGACTTACCCGTCTGCTTTGGAACTCCCTCAAACTTCCGAAAGGAAGCTCTCACCTTTGAGGTTGTCGGGTTCCGAGGAACCTACCATGCGGTGTTGAGGAGACCATGCTACGCCAAGTTTATGGCCGTCCCCAACTGCACCTACCTCAAGCTCAAGATGTCGGGCCTGAATGGGATCATCACTGTCGGCTCCACGTACCGCCACGCGTACGAATGCGACGTGGAGTGCGTGGAGTGCGCCGAGGCTCTCGCCGAGTCCGAGGCCCTCGTCGCCGACCTTGAACGCCTCTCCAAGGAGGCACCCGACGCGAAGCGGCACGCCGGCAACTTCGAACCAGTTGAGGCGGTCATATCCGTCTCTCTCGACCCCAGCAACGACGCCAGCAAGCTAGTTCGGATCGGCTCCGAGCTTGACCCCAAATAGAAAGCAGTGCTCGTCGACTTTCTCCGCGCAAACGCCGAAGTCTTTGCGTGGAGTCCCTCGGACATGCCCGGCATACCGAGGGGTGTCGCCGAGCACTCACTGGATATCAGAGCTGGAGCCCGACCCGTGAAGCAAACCCTACGCCGTTTCGACGAGGAAAAGCGCAGGGCCATTGGCGAGGAGATCCACAAGCTACTCGCGACAGGGTTCATCAAAGAGGTATTCCATCCCGAATGGTTAGCTAACCCTATTCTTGTAAGGAAGAAGGATGGGAAATGGAGGATGTGTGTAGACTATACTGGTCTAAACAAAGCATGTTCGAAAGTTCCCTACCCTCTACCTCGCATTGATCAAATCATGGACTCCACAGCTTGGTGCGAAACCCTGTCATTCCTCGATGCCTACTCAGGCTATCACCAAATCAAGATGAAAGAGTCCGACCAGCTCGCGACTTCTTTTATCACACCTTTTGGAATGTACTGTTACACCACAATGCCATTTGGATTGAGGAATGCAGGCGCCACTTACCAGAGGTGCATGAACCACGTGTTCGGAGAACACATCGGCAGAACGGTTGAGGCTTACGTTGATGACATTGTTGTCAAGATGAAGAGAGCCTCCGACCTCCTCTCTGACCTTGAAACGACATTCAAGTGTCTGAGAGCGAAAGGCGTGAAACTCAATCCTGAGAAGTGTGTCTTCGGAGTCCCCTGAGGCATGCTCCTTGGGTTCATTGTCTCCGAGCGAGGCATCAAGGCCAACCCAGAGAAAATCGCGGCCATTACCAGCATGGGACCGATCAAAGATTTGAAAGGAGTACAGAGGGTCATGGGATGCCTTGCGGCTCTAAGCCGCTTCATCTCACGCCTCGGCGAGAAAGGCTTGCCTCTGTACCGCCTCTTAAGGAAGGCCGAGTGCTTCACTTGGACCCCCGAGGCCGAGGAAGCTCTCGAAAACCTTAAGGCGCTCCTTACGAAAACACCCATCCTGGTGCCCCCTGCCGCAGGAGAAGCCCTCTTGATCTACGTAGCCGCGACTACTCAGGTAGTCAGCGCCGCAATCGTAGTCGAGAGACGAGAAGAAGCGCATGCACTGCATGTCCAGAGGCCGGTCTACTTCATCAGTGAAGTACTTTTTGAGATGAAAGCTCGCTACCCACAGATCCAGAAGCTGCTCTACGCGGTGATCCTGACGCGGCGAAAGTTGCAACACTACTTCGAGTCTCATTCGGTAACTGTGGTGTCATCCTTCCCCCTGGGGGAGATCATCCAGTGCCGCGAGGCCTCGGGTAGGATAGCAAAGTGGGCGGTGGAGCTTATGGGCGAAACACTATCATTCGCTCCTCGGAAGGCCATAAAATCCTAGGTCTTGGCAGAGTTCCTGGCTGAGTGGACCGACACTCAGTTACCGACAACTCCGATCCAGCCCGAGCTCTAGACCATGTACTTCGATGGGTCACTCATGAAAACAGGAGTGGGCGCTGGCTTGCTCTTCGTTTCACCCCTCGGAAAGCATCTTCGCTACGTCATTCGCCTCCATTTTCCGGCGTTAAACAACGTGGCTGAGTATGAAGCATTGGTTAATAGGCTACGCATCACCGTCGAGCTAGGGGTCCGACGCCTCGACGCTCGAGGTGACTCGCAGCTTGTCATTGACCAAGTCATGAAGAACTCCCACTACCGAGACCGGAGGATGGAAGCCTACTGCGACGAAGTCTGGCGCCTAGAGAACAAGTTCTACGGGCTGGAGCTCAACAACATCGCCCGACGGTACAACAAGACTGCAGACGAGCTGGCGAAAATAGCCTCAGGGCGAACGACAGTTCCCCCCGATGTCTTCTCCAGAGACCTGCATCAACCATCCGTCAAGATCGACAACACGCCCGAGCCTGAGGAAGCCTCGGCCGAGCCCGAGGCACCCTCGGCCGAGCCCGAGGTACCCTCGGCGGCACCCGAGGCACCCTCGGCCATCGAGGAAGAGGCCTTGCCCGTTGAAGAGGAACAGAATGGGGTCACGCCAGATCCGAACTGGCAGGCCCCGTACCTGGAATATCTCCTCCAAGGAGAGCTTCCCATCGACAAGACCAAAGCTCGGCGGCTGGCTTGGCGCGCCAAGTCATTTGTCCTGCTGGGTGATGAAAAAGAGCTCTACCACCATAGCCCCTCGAGCATCCTTCAGCGATGCATATCCATCGCCCAAGGACAAGAGCTGTTGCAAAAAATACACTCAGGGGCTTGCGGCCACCATGCAGCGCCTCGAGCCCTCGTGGGGAATGCCTTTCGACAAGGTTTCTACTGGCCAACCGCGGTGGCCGACGCCACTAGGATTGTACACTCCTACCAGGGGTGTCAATTCTACGCAAAGCAGATGCATCTGCCTGCTCGGGCCTTGCAGACGATACCCATCACCTGGCCATTTGCTGTGTGGGGTCTGGACCTTGTCGGACCCTTGCAGAAGGCACCCGGGGGCTTCACGCACCTGCTGGTCGCTATCGACAAATTCTCCAAGTGGATCGAGGTCCGAGCAGGCGGTTGCATTCTTCACCAACATTATTCATCAGTTCGGGGTCCCGAACTCAATCATAATCGACAATGGCATGCAATTCAATGGAAAAAAGTTCCTGGACTTCTGCGACGACCACCACATCCGTGTGGACTGGGCCACCGTAGCTCATCCCATGACGAATGGGTAGGTGGAGCGTGCCAACGGTATGATTCTACAGGGGCTCAAACCAAGGATCCACAACGACCTCAACAAGTTCAGCAAGCGATGGATGAAAGAGCTACCCTCGATAGTCTGGAGTCTGAGGACGACGCCGAGCCGCGCCACGGGTTTTACGCCGTTCTTTCTAGTCTGTGGGGCCGAGGCCGTCCTCCCCATGGACTTAGAATATGGCTCCCCGAGGACCAAGCGTACGACGACCGAAGCAACCAGACTAGCCAAGAAGACGCGCTGGACCAACTCGAGGAGGCTCGGGACGTCGCCTTACTACATTCGGCACGATACCAGCAGTTGTTGCGGTGCTACCATGCTCGAAGCGTTCGGGCCCGAGGCTTCCAAGTGGGAGACTTGGTGCTTCGCCTGCGACAAGACGCCCAAGGGCGCCATAAGCTCACTCCTCCCTGGGAAGGGCCCTTCATCGTCGCCAAGATCTTGAAGCCTGGAACATACAAGTTGGCCAACGACCAAGGCGAGGTCTACAGCAACGCTTGGAACATCCAACAGCTATGTCGCTTCTACTCTTAAGATGTTTTAAGTCGTTCATGTACCTCATTTGCTTACACAAAGTCTAACCATCAAGGAAGGGTCGGCCTTGCCTCAGCAAAGCCTGATCCTCCCTCGGGGGCTAGAAGGGGGGAACCCCCTCTGCGTCAAAATTTTCCTCGGAAAAATTTTCTACCAAAACAACCTTTGTGCTTTCGACTTTCGTATTGATAGCGGGATCCTGAGAACGACGAGAGTGAACGTAAGCGGCAAGGCCGACCAAGCCGAGGAACTCCTATGCCTCCAGGATACAGATACCTCACTCATCACCTTCCGCAAGAAGTAACTCACGCTCGGATAAGCGATCCTGCTACCAAACAAGTCCTAACACTCAGGTAGAAAATGACTTTCGCGCCTTCTCGACTGTCCCAATAATGGAATCCTTCGACTGAATGAGAGCGCACGTAAGCGGCAAGGCCGACCGAGCCGAGGGACTCCTACGCCTCCGGGATACAGATACCTCACTCATCACCATCTGCGAAAAGTAACTCTCGTTCGGATAAACGATTATGCTATTGACAGACAAGTCGTGATGCTCGAAACAAGAGGAGAGAAGACGTAGCTTCTTAAACACGACGATAAAGTGTTTAGGCCTCGGCGGCCGCAAAAAGGCATGCGCATGCTACAGACAAACTGTTCCTGCAGGTTCTGGCATCGGCAGGGGGAGCAGCAGCACCCTCGGCGTTGATTCCACCCTCGGCGGAACCAGGCCCGGCCTCGGACGACGACCCGAGCAAAAGGACCTCCACCTAAGGGAGGACGCCAGCACCGCACTAGCAGATGTTTTGGCCAAGCTCCAGCAGCTGCTGCCACATCTTCCTCGGCCTAGGAAGCCGCCATCTCCCAGGCCGACGAAGACTCTTTCCGAGCGGACTCCGCGTCTGTCCGCGCTAGCACCGCTGCCTCCGGCTTCGGCTCATCGCAGAGCAGCCGAGGTTTCTGAAAACTGAGCAAGGGAAGCCTAGAGTGGCAAGGCCGACAGAGCCGAGGGACTCCTACGCCTCCGGGATACGGACACCTCACTCGTCACCTTCCGCGAAAGGCAACCGACGCTCGGTTAAGTGGTTCGGCTAGCCAACAGACAAGTCCCAGCGCTCGGAATGAGGTAGACACACAGCTTCGGTCTCGAATACCCAAATGTTCAGGCCTCGATAGCCACAATGAACATACACTGGCGCTCAAGGTGCCATTACAAACGGGACTCCGGTTCCGTTCCCGCGGATACGAACAACCCCCCACATCGGAGGGCCTGCGGGGTGACGAGCTCCGGGTGGCTCGCCGGCGACCTCTACGGCAGCGACAACGACCCCCGCTTCGGGCGGCGAAACAGCAGCAGCGATGACCTCAGGGCCGACGCTGCTGTGACGAGGCCCTCGCCCGTGTCTCCGCTCGAGGGGCGAGGACAAGCCATCAAAGCCGAAGAGCCGGAGGCCCGGAGCGCAGCTGGCGCCGACGATCTCGTCGGCGGAGAAACCTTCTCGGGCTGCTGCCACCACAGCACCGACGGTAGCGTCCACCTGTCCACCAACACCGCACCAGCGAGCGTCGGCCGCCCCAAAGCGCACCAGCACGTCCTCACTCCTGCCCTCACTGAGGCCGCCCCAGAACACGAGCACCGCCCTCGCGGCGCGCGACGTGCTGGGCAACCCTCTGGCGCGGCTGACGGCGCGAGGAAGACCTGGACGTGGTCGGCCCGTGCGCAGCATGACTGCCGCCCGGACGAAGGACGGAAAGCTGCACCCTGTCCTGGAAGCAGCAGTTCACCTTCCCCCTGCATGGCTGGAGGAAGCCTCCGCAGGGCTGGAGGATGCCTTTCTCCCCCAAACGCTGGGGGAAGAAAAGGGTACCGGCCCACGCGGAGGCAACCCCCCACTCGGTGCGCTCCTCCGCCTCAGCCCAGATGACAAAAATCCTTGAAGCTGAGAGCGGGGCGGAGGCCGCAACCCAGCTCGCTTCTCCCCACCAAACTGACCATTGGTGAGGGAATGCAGCCGGGCTGCACGACGAAAATCCTTGAAGCCGAACGATGGCTGAAAGGTACCGATCTCCACGAGGCCGCGCTCCTCCAACGACAGCAAGAGCGAGGCGATGCTAGGGCACCCCATCCGGGGGCTCAAAAGGCGGAAGGGCGCAAGGCATGAGGGGAGGACGAAGGCATGACCACTGCCCAGGGGATCGAAGTCCCCCTTTTATAGGCAGACCTCCTCGCTTGCACCCCTTAGCGTCACGGGCGAAGTCCCCACTGACAACCTCTAGGGTACTCCCCCCACGACACGGGGGCTGGGACCCACACGTTATACGAGCTGAACCGAAGCACGAAGAAGGCGAACCACCGCACGCAAGGCATGTAATCGTCTCGTGGTTACAAGCACTCTCCCATCTTCGCAGAAACCGGTGGTTGAAAGGGTGGACTGCTACGCGACAAGCGTCCAACTGCACCACAACTGTGCGCCCCTTCAGCTCCGTCCACACCCGGTGGACCAGCGCAAAGGAAGCGGGCCCGCATGTCATATAACCGGCGCGCCGGTTACGACGTGCAAGAAGCTCCACCGCCACCCACGCCAATGCTGCGCCTCCTCGACTGCGGGACCAATACCGCGACTCGAGGTACCCCTGCGCATGACCCAACAGTGCCAATTAAAGGCGACGACCACGGGTCGATCAGCCACGGGGCAGGCACGACGGTTGGCATGGTCAAAAGTGGGCCGACAGTAACTGCAGCGGCAGACGAATGGAGGCAACAGTCAAGTCGCCTGCAGGCTCGCGTCCCCTCCTGAAGCGACGGGAGAGCCCTCCCTCACGGCGTGAAGACGACGTGCCCATGCCCCGCTCCTCGAACGGCTCGCATGCACAACGGGCGCCACGCGAATCACCCGTCCTGTCGCATCAACTCCCTGACGGAGCAGGCAACACCTCTAGCAGGCGAGGCAGGCGTCGCTTCATCTTCGCCATAATGACCGTGTCAAAAAAGGTGCGCCACTTTATTTAAAATTCATATCCTTCCCCTCCTCCTCCTCTCTCTCTCTTGCCATAGGGACTGGGAAAGGGGACGTTGTGGAAAGGATCCTTCCCGGCGAAGGAAGTGGGCCCCAAGCCCTCCTACTGATCAGGGGTTCGAAGGCTGGCCCCTCGGAAGGGTTAGACAGCCGCCCTAGAGCGCCCGGGCTCCGTGCCCACTACTGATCAGGGGTTCGTAGGCTGGCCCCTCGGAAGGGTTCGACAGTCGCCCCAGAGCATGCAAAGTGAGGGATGACTCTGGGTACGTTCGATACATAACCAAGGCTCGGGCTACGCTCCCGAGGTACCCTATGACATTTCCGAGACCAGTGGGAACGATTTGTAACGGAATCCCACTGGAGGGAGGCATCGAGCCCTTGGACCCTGTCGAAGGGGTCTGGGTCCGGCGAATCACCCGCAGGTACTTTTGGAGTGCGCCTCCGGGCTACAGTCGACCCCTAACGAACGGGGCACGGGCGTCCACTCGGATTACCCATTAGCAGCTCACTGGAAACACCATGTTCGGCGCCCTCCGAGGGCAACATGGCACTTTCCCCTCCTCCTCCTTGTGGAAAGGCGACACAGGGCGTATAATAAAAGTTGGGAAAGTCCTTGATCGTCCTCTTGCTCCGTGCAGAGGCTCGGGGGCTGCTCTCGCACCCGGCTACGGCCAAAACAGTTGACAACGTCAACAAACCAGCCTGATAACTTGGAACCCGACCACGCACCCGGGCTACTGCCGGGCCGCAAGAGGGAACGACCAGACCGGCCGAAGCACTACGAAAAGCATTCAGACCTCAGAGGAGTCAAACCACTCCTTCGAGGCCTCGGGGGCTACACCCGGCGGGTGCGCTCGCGCGCACCCACCAGAACAAGGCAAAAAACCAAGAAAGGCCGGTCCCCTCACCGAAAACGCGGCAAAAGCCTCCAAGCGAGTACCATCACTCCCTTCGAGGCTCGGGGGCTACTATCGGGTACCATAATTAGGGGTACCCCCAACGCTCCTAATCACGGCTGGTTAACACCCTCAGACCAACTGACGGGTGCGGTTCAAGCCAAGACTTCATCTACCCGAAGGGCACAATCTTACCCGAGCCTAGCCTCGGGTTGGAACAGTGGTCCTAGATGAATTCACGCCTCGCCCGAGGGTCTCCTCAGACAGCAGGCACCCCCTCGGCCCTCCCGAGGCCCGGCTCGGGCAGGCTTTGTTGTGAAGCAACCTTGGCAATACCGTCTCACCAACCGACCGCCTCACAGGCGCATTAAATGCGGGGGATGCCTGACGCCGTATCCTGACACACGCGCCTCAGCCAGCCAGGCCGAAGTGACCACAGTCACTTCGCCCCTCCTCTTTACTGTCCGATATGACAGGAAAACAGCGCCGCTCGCTCCGCTTCGACTGTCGTGTCAACAACCCCGGCAACGACTGACAACAGGTCACGATCAACCACCGAGCTCAAGCCTCGGGCGCAACAGGAAGCTCCGCCTCGCTCGACCTCAGGCTCCAGCCTCGGGAGGAGGTCTTCGCCTCGCCCGACCCCCAGGCTCGGCCTCGACTCCGGTCTCGGGAGGAATCGCGTCCTCGCCCGACCCCGGCCTCGACCACAAGAGAATTCTCCGCCTCGACCGACCCTGGGCTCGGACTGACCGTGCTGATAGGGGATGCATCATTCCCCTACTCCTAGCCTGCTCAGGCTACAAGGAACAAGACCGGCGTCCCATCTGGCTTACCCCGGCGACGGGTAATGATGGTGCCCCTGAAAGTCGCCTAGAGGGGGGGTGAATAGGGCGAAACTGAAAATCTCAAAAACAATCACAACTACAAGCCGGGTTAGCGTTAGAAATATAATAGAGTCCGCGAGAGAGGGTGCAAAACAAATCGCAAGCGAATAATGAAGTGAGACACGCGGATTTGTTTTACCGAGGTTCGGTTCTCTCAAACCTACTCCCCGTTGAGGAGGCCACAAAGGCCGGGTCTCTTTCAACCCTTCCCTCTCTCAAACGGTCCCCCGGACCGAGTGAGCTTCTCTTTCTCAAATCACTTGGGAATCAAACTTCCCGCAAGGACCACCACACAATTGGTGTCTCTTGCCTCAATTACAAGTGAGTGTTTGATCACAAGAAAGAATGCCAAAGAAAAAGAAGCGATCCAAGCGCAAGAGCTCAAATAAACACTACAAATCACTCTCTCTAGTCACTAGGGCTTTGTGTGGAGTTGGGAGAGGATTTGATCCCTTTTGGTGTGCTTTGCAATGAATGCTAGCTCTTGTATAGTGGTTGGAAGCTGGAAAACTTGGATGCAATGAATGGTGGGGTGGTTGTGGTATTTATAGCCCCAACCACCAAACTTGACCGTTGGTGGAGGCTGTCTGTCGTATGGTGCACCGGACAGTCCGGTGCACACCGGACATGTCCGGTGTGACAGCCACGTCACCAAATAGCCGTTGGGTCAACCGTTGGAGCTCTGTCTCTGGGCCCGCCTTGATGTCCGGTGGCGCACCGGACATGCACTGTAGAGTGTCCGGTGCGCCTGCTCCCGCGTGCCTGACGACTGCGCGCTTCTGGCGCGCATTAAATGCGCCTGCAGGTGACCATTGGCGCGAAGTAGCCGTTGCCCCGAGGTTGCACCGGACAGTCCGGTGTACACCGGACATGTCCGGTGAATTATAGCGGAGCAGCCTTTGCGAATTCCCGAGACTAGCGAGTTCCTGAGCCGTGTCTCAAATGAGCACCGGACACTGTCCGGTGTACACCGGACAGTCCGGTGAATTTTAGTGCGCTGGCTATAGAAATTTCCCGAGGGCGACGAGTTTGAGCTGAAGTCCTCTGGTGCACCAGACACTGTCCGGTGGCACACCGGACAGTCCGGTGCGCCAGACCAGAGGAGCCTTTGGTTGCTCCTTTGCCCTTTTGTTGAACCCAACACATGGTCATTTTATTGGCTAAGTGTGAACCTTTTGCACCTGTATAACTTATACACTAGAGCAAACTAGTTAGTCCAATATTTGTGTTGGGCAATTCAACCACCAAAATTATTTAGGGACTAGGTGTAAGCCTAATTCCCTTTCAATCTCCCCCTTTTTGGTGATTGATGCCAACACAAACCAAAGCAAATATAGAAGTGCATAATTGAACTAGTTTGCATAATGTAAGTGCAAAGGTTGCTTGGAATTGAGCCAATATAAATACTTACATGATGCGCATGGATTGTTTTCTTTGTTTTTGACATATTGGACCATATTTGCACCACAAGTTTTGTTTTTGCAAACTCTTTTGTAAATTCTTTTCAAAGTCCTTTTGCAAGATAGTCAAAGGTAAATGAATAAGATTTTGCAAAGCATTTTCAAGTTTTGAAATTTTCTTCCTTTGTTCCAAATGCTTTTCCTTTGACTAAACAAAACTCCCCCTCAAAAAAGTCTCCTCTTAGTGTTCAAGAGGGTTTTAAGACATCAATTTTGAAAATACTACTTGCTCCCCCTTTAGAGCACAAAGAGATACCAATTTTGAAATTTTTCATCTGATTGACAAACATTAGTTTTAAAATTAGGGTGGTGGTGCGGTCCTTTTGCTTTGGACTCATATTTTCTCCCCCTTTGGCATGAATCGCCAAAAACGGAATTATTAGAGCCCATAGAAGTACTTTCTCCTCCTTTGGTCATAAAATAAATGAGTGAAGATTATACCAACGTTGGAGAGTGATGCGGAGCGACGGCGAAGGATGAGTAGTAGAGCGGAGTGGAAGCCTTTGTCTTCGCCGAAGACTCCAATTCCCTTTCAATATACCTATGACTTGGTTTGGAATACACTTGAAGACACATTAGTCATAGCATATAAAAGGGACATGATCAAAGGTATTCTTATGAGCTATGTGTGCAAGTTTAGCAAAAGAAATTCCTAGAATCAAGAATATTAAGCTCATGCCTAAGTCTGGTAAAAGATTGTTCATCAAGTGGCTTGGTAAAGATATCGGCTAATTGATCTTTAGTGTTAATGTATGAAATCTCGATATCCCCCTTTTGTTGGTGATCCCGAAGAAAATGATACCGAATGGCTATGTGTTTAGTGCGGCTATGCTCAACGGGATTATCCGCCATGCAGATTGCACTCTCATTATCACAGAGAAGAGGAACTTTGGTTAATTTGTAACCGTAGTCCCGCAGGGTTTGCCTCATCCAAAGCAATTGCGCGCAACAATGGCCTGCGGCAATATACTCGGCTTCGACGATAGAAAGAGCGACCGAATTTTGCTTCTTTGAAGCCCATGACACCAAGGATCTTCCCAAGAACTGGCAAGTCCCCGATGTGCTCTTCCTATTAATCTTACACCCCGCCCAATCGGCATCCGAATAACCAATCAAATCAAAAGTGGATCCCCGAGGGTACCAAAGCCCAAACTTAGGAGTATAAGCCAAATATCTCAAGATTCGTTTTACGGCCGTAAGGTGTGATTCCTTAGGGTCGGCTTGGAATCTTGCACACATGCAAACGGAAAGCATAATGTCCGGTCGAGATGCACATAAATAAAGCAATGAACCAATCATCGACCGGTATACCTTTTGATCCACGGACTTACCTCCCGTGTCGAGGTCGAGATGCCCATTTGTTCCCATGGGAGTCTTGATGGGCTTGGCATCCTTCATTCCAAACTTGCTTAGAATGTCTTGAGTATACTTTGTTTGGCAAATGAATGTGCCCTCTTGGAGTTGTTTGACTTGAAATCCTAGAAAATACTTCAACTCCCCCATCATAGACATCTCGAATTTCTGTGTCATGATCCTACTAAATTCTTCACATGTAGATTTGTTAGTAGACCCAAATATAATATCATCAACATAAATTTGGCATACAAACAAATCATTATCAAGTGTTTTGGTGAATAAAGTAGGATCGGCTTTGCCGACTTTGAAGCCATTTACAATAAGGAAATCTCTAAGGCATTCATACCATGCTCTTGGGGCTTGCTTGAGCCCATAAAGCGCCTTAGAGAGCCTATAAACATGGTTAGGGTACTCACTGTCTTCAAAGCCGGGAGGTTGCTCAACATAGACCTCCTCCTTGATCGGTCCATTGAGGAAGGCACTCTTCACGTCCATTTGATAAAGCTTGAAGCCATGGTAAGTAGCATAGGCCAATAATATGCGAATTGACTCAAGCCTAGCTACGGGTGCATAGGTTTCACCAAAATCCAAACCTTCGACTTGTGAATACCCCTTGGCCACGAGTCGAGCTTTGTTCCTTGTCACCACACCATGCTCGTCTTGCTTGTTGCGGAAGACCCACTTGGTTCCTACAACATTTTGATTAGGACGTGGAACTAAATGCCATACCTCATTCCTTGTGAAATTGTTGAGCTCCTCTTGCATCGCCAACACCCAATCCGAATCTTGAAGTGCTTCCTCTACCCTGTGTGGCTCAATAGAGGAAACAAAAGAGTAATGTTCACAAAAATGTGCAACACGAGATCGAGTAGTTACCCCCTTATGAATGTCGCCGAGGATGGTGTCGACGGGGTGATCTCGTTGTATTGCTTGGTGGACTCTTGGGTGTGGCGGCCTTGGTTGTTCATCCTCCTTGTCTTCATCATTTGCATCTCCCCCTTGATCGTTGCCGTCATTTTGAGGTGGCTCCTCCCCTTGATCTTCTTGTGAATCTTCTTGATCTTCTTGTTCAACATCTTGAGCCTCATCCTCAATTTGAGTTGGTGGAGATGCTTGCATGGAGGAGGATGGTTGATCTTGTGCATGTGGAGGCTCTTCGGATTCCTTAGGACACACATCCCCAATGGACATGTTCCTTAGCGCTATGCATGGAGCCTGTTCTTCACCTATGTCATCAAGATCAACTTGCTCTACTTGAGAGCCGTTAGTCTCATCAAACACAACGTCACAAGAAACTTCAACAAGTCCTGAGGACTTGTTAAAGACTCTATATGCCCTTGTGTTTGAGTCATATCCTAGTAAAAAGCCTTCTACAGTTTTAGGAGCAAATTTAGATTTTCTACCTCTTTTAACAAGTATAAAACATTTGCTACCAAAAACTCTAAAATATGAAATATTTGGCTTTTTACCGGTTAGGAGTTCATAGGATGTCTTCTTGAGGATTCGGTGAAGATATAACCGGTTGATGGCGTAGCAAGCGGTGTTGACCGCTTCGGCCCAAAACCGATCCGGTGTCTTGTACTCATCAAGCATGGTTCTTGCCATGTCCAATAGAGTTCGATTCTTCCTCTCCACTACACCATTTTGTTGTGGAGTGTAGGGAGAAGAGAACTCATGCTTGATGCCCTCCTCCTCAAGGAAGCCTTCAATTTGAGAGTTCTTGAACTCCGTCCCATTGTCGCTTCTAATTTTCTTGATCCTTAAGCCGAACTCATTTTGAGCCCGTCTCAAGAATCCCTTTAAGGTCTCTTGGGTATGAGATTTGTCCTGCAAAAAGAACACCCAAGTGAAGCGAGAATAATCATCCACAATAACTAGACAGTACTTACTCCCGCCGATGCTTATGTAAGCGATCGGGCCGAATAGGTCCATGTGTAGGAGCTCCAGTGGCCTGTCACTAGTCATGATGTTCTTGTGTGGATGATGAGTGCCAACTTGCTTCCCGGCTTGGCATGCGCTACAAATCCTGTCTTTCTCAAAATGAACATTGGTTAGTCCTAAAATGTGTTCTCCCTTTAGAAGCTTGTGAAGATTCTTCATTCCAACATGGGCTAGTCGGCGGTGCCAGAGCCAACCCAAGTTAGTCTTAGCAACCAAGCAAGTGTCGAGTTCAGCTCTATCAAAATCTACCAAGTATAGCTGACCCTCTAACACTCCCTTAAATGCTATTGAATCATCACTTCTTCTAAAGACAGTAACACCTATATCAGTAAATAGACAGTTGTAGCCCATTTGACATAATTGGGATACGGAAAGCAAATTGTAATCTAAAGAATCTACAAGAAAAACATTTGAAATAGTATGGTCAGGTGATATAGCAATTTTACCCAATCCTTTGACCAAACCTTGATTTCCATCCCCGAATGTGATAGCTCGTTGGGGATCTTGGTTTTTCTCATATGAGGAGAACATCTTTTTCTCCCCTGTCATGTGGTTTGTGCACCCGCTGTCGAGTATCCAACTTGAACCCCCGGATGCATAAACCTACAAAACAATTTTAGTTCTTGACTTTAGGTACCCAAACGGTTTTGGGTCCTTTAGCATTAGAAACAAGAACTTTGGGTACCCAAACACAAGTCTTTGATCCCTTGTGTTTGCCCCCAACAATCTTGGCAACTACCTTGCCGGATTTGTTAGTTAAAACATATGATGCATCAAAAGTTTTGAATGAAATAGCATGATCATTTGATGCATTAGGAATTTTCTTTCTAGGCAACTTAGCACGGGTTGGTTGCCTAGAACTAGATGTCTCACCCTTATACATAAAAGCATGGTTAGGGCCAGAGTGAGACTTCCTAGAATGAATTTTCTTGATTTTGCTCTCGGGATAACCGGCAGGGTACAAAATGTAACCCTCGTTATCCTGAGGCATGGGAGCCTTGCCCTTAACAAAGTTAGACAAGTTCTTAGGAGGGGCATTAAGTTTGACATTGTCTCCCCTTTGGAAGCCAATGCCATCCTTGATGCCAGGGCGTCTCCCATTATAGAGCATACTTCTAGCAAATTTAAACTTTTCATTTTCCAAGTTATGCTCGGCAATTTTAGCATTTAGTTTTGCTATATGATCATTTTGTTGTTTAATTAAAGACATGTGATCATGAATAGCATTAACATCAATATCTCTACATCTAGTGCAAATAGAAGTGTGCTCAACGGTAGATGTAGATGGTTTGCAAGATTTTAATTCAACAACCTTAGCATGCAACATATCATTCTTAGTTCTAAGGTCGGAAATTGTAACATTGCAAACATCTAATTCTTTAGCCTTAGCAATTAATTTCTCATTCTCATTTCTAAGGCTAGCAATAGAAACATTCAACTCATCAATCCTAGCAAGCAAATCAACATTATCATTTCTAGGATAGGAAGTTGAATCAATACGAACATGAGAATCAACCTTAGCAATTAAATTAGCATTTTCATTTCTAAGGTTGGCAATAGTGTCATGGCAAGTGCTTAGCTCACTAGATAATTTGTTACATTTTTCTACCTCTAGAGCATAAGCATTTTTAACCTTAACATGTTTCTTATTTTCCTTGATTAGGAAGTCCTCTTGGGAGTCCAAGAGATCGTCCTTTTCATGGATGGCACTAATTAGCTCATTTAATTTTTCTTTTTGTTCCATGTTAAGGTTGGCAAAAAGGATACGCAAATTATCTTCCTCACCACTAGCATTATCATCACTAGAAGATTCATATTTAGTGGAGGAGTTAGATTTAACCTTCTTCCTTTTGTCGTCCTTTGCCATGAGGCACTTGTGGCCGACGTTGGGGAAGAGGAGTCCCTTGGTGACGGCGATGTTGGCGGCGTCCTCGTCGTCGGAGGAGGAGTCGGTGGAGCTTTCGTCGGAGTTCCACTCGCGGCACATGTGGGCATCGCCGCCCTTCTTCTTGTGATACCTCTTCTTTTCTCTTCTCTTGCCCTTCTTGTCGTTGTCCCTGCCACTGTCACTTGATAATGGACATTTAGCAATAAAGTGACCGGGCTTACCACACTTGTAGCAAACCTTCTTGGAACGGGATTTGTAATCCTTCCCCTTCCGTTGCTTGAGGATTTGCCGAAAGCTTTTGATGATTAAGGCCATCTCCTCATTGTCGAGCTTGGAGGCGTCAATTGGTTGTCTACTTGGTGTAGACTCCTCCTTCTTCTCCTCCGTTGCCTTGAAGGCCACCGGTTGCGCCTCGGATGTGGATGGTTCGTCAAGCTCGTTGATCTTCTTTGAGCCCTTAATCATGCATTCAAAGCTCACAAAATTACCGATAACTTCCTCGGGGGTCATTAGTGGATATCTAGGATTACCACGAATTAATTGAACTTGAGTGGGGTTAAGGAAAATAAGAGCTCTTAAAATAACCTTAACCACCTCGTGGTCATCCCACTTAGTGCTCCCGAGGTTGCGCACTTGGTTCACCAAGGTCTTGAGCCGATTGTACATATCTTGTGGCTCCTCCCCTTGGCGAAGACGGAAGCGACCGAGCTCCCCCTCGATCGTTTCTCGCTTGGTGATCTTGGTGAGTTCATCACCCTCGTGCGCGGTCTTGAGTAGGTCCCAAATCTCCTTTGCATTCTTCAACCCTTGCACTTTGTTGTATTCCTCCTTGCTTAAAGAGGCGAGGAGTATGGTTGTGGCTTGGGAGTTGAAGTGCTCGATTTGGGGCACTTCGTCCGTATCATAATCCTCATCCCCTACAGAAGGTACCTGTGCTCCAAACTCAACAACATTCCATATACTTTTGTGGAGTGAGGTTAGATGAAATTTCATTAAATCACTCCACCTAGCATAATCTTCGCCATCAAAAGTTGGTGGTTTGCCTAATGGAACGGAAAGTAATGGAGTATGTCTAGATGTACGGGGATAGTGTAAGGGGATCTTACTAAACTTCTTGCGCTCTTGGCGCTTAGAAGTTACGGACGGTGCATCGGAGTCGGAGGTGGATGTTGATGAAGTTTCGGTCTCGTAGTAGACCACCTTCCTCATCCTCTTGTGCTTGTCGCCTTTCCGATGCGACTTGTGAGAAGAAGATTTTTCCTTCTTCTCTTTGTGGTGAGAAGAGGAAGATCTTTTCTCCTTCCGTTTGGAGGAGTCCTTCTTCTTCTCCCTCCTCTTGGTGCGGGACTCTTCCGATGAAGTGCTCCCTTGGCTTGTAGTGGGCTTGCCGCCGGTCTCCATCTCCCTCTTGGTGTGATCTCCCGACATTACTTCGAGCGGTTAGGCTCTAATGAAGCACCGGGCTCTGATACCAATTGAAAGTCGCCTAGAGGGGGGGTGAATAGGGCGAAACTGAAAATCTCAAAAACAATCACAACTACAAGCCGGGTTAGCGTTAGAAATATAATAGAGTCCGCGAGAGAGGGCGCAAAACAAATCGCAAGCGAATAATGAAGTGAGACACGCGGATTTGTTTTACCGAGGTTCGGTTCTCTCAAACCTACTCCCCGTTGAGGAGGCCACAAAGGCCGGGTCTCTTTCAACCCTTCCCTCTCTCAAACGGTCCCCCGGACCGAGTGAGCTTCTCTTTCTCAAATCACTTGGGAATCAAACTTCCCGCAAGGACCACCACACAATTGGTGTCTCTTGCCTCAATTACAAGTGAGTGTTTGATCACAAGAAAGAATGCCAAAGAAAAAGAAGCGATCCAAGCGCAAGAGCTCAAATGAACACTACAAATCACTCTCTCTAGTCACTAGGGCTTTGTGTGGAGTTGGGAGAGGATTTGATCCCTTTTGGTGTGCTTTGCAATGAATGCTAGCTCTTGTATAGTGGTTGGAAGCTGGAAAACTTGGATGCAATGAATGGTGGGGTGGTTGGGGTATTTATAGCCCCAACCACCAAACTTGACCGTTGGTGGAGGCTGTCTGTCGTATGGTGCACCGGACAGTCCGGTGCACACCGGACATGTCCGGTGTGACAGCCACGTCACCAAATAGCTGTTGGGTCAACCGTTGGAGCTCTATCTCTGGGCCCGCCTTGATGTCCGGTGGTGCACCGGACATGCACTGTAGAGTGTCCGGTGCGCCTGCTCCCGCGTGCCTGACGACTGCGCGCTTCTGGCGCGCATTAAATGCGCCTGCAGGTGACCGTTGGCGCGAAGTAGCCGTAGCCCCGAGGTTGCACCGGACAGTCTGGTGTACACCGGACATGTCCGGTGAATTATAGCGGAGCAGCCTTTGCGAATTCCCGAGACTGGCGAGTTCCTGAGCCGTGTCTCAAATGAGCACCGGACACTGTCTGGTGTACACCGGACAGTCCGGTGAATTTTAGTGCGCTGGCTATAGAAATTTCCCGAGGGCGACGAGTTTGAGCTGAAGTCCTCTGGTGCACCGGACACTGTCCGGTGGCACACCGGACAGTCCGGTGCGCCAGACCAGAGGAGCCTTTGGTTGCTCCTTTGCCCTTTTGTTGAACCCAACACATGGTCATTTTATTGGCTAAGTGTGAACCTTTTGCACCTGTATAACTTATACACTAGAGCAAACTAGTTAGTCCAATATTTGTGTTGGGCAATTCAACCACCAAAATTATTTAGGGACTAGGTGTAAGCCTAATTCCCTTTCAGCCCCGCGTGCGCCATGACGCCGGTGGCTCTCCGCCCCTTACGACAGCAAGGAGACGTCAGCAGGGTCCTCACCGCGCTGCCAGCTGTGCTCCTATAGGACTCAGGCGCTCCTCCGGCGGCCACGCCATCACATGTACAGCGCCCAAGCTCTCCCCTGACGGCCACGTTGGCATGTACACAGGGCTTAGGCACCCCACTGCCGGACACGTTAGCGCATAGCTACGCCCCCCGTTGTACACCTAGACTCTCTCCTTGCCTCTATAAAAGGAGAGTCCAAGGCCACCCTGAGGGGGGTTCGCGCGAGGGGAAGCAGCGTACGAGCCCTCTCTCTCTCTCTCCCTCACGCGACGAGCTTGTAACCCCTACTGTGAGTGGCACCCCTGGTGCAGGATAATACAAGTCTTGTCCCACATCTTGTGTTCCATCCCGCGCCAACCCATCTGGGTAGGGACACGCAGCGACAATTTACTCGTCAGTCCAGGGACCCCCCCGGGGTCGAAACGCCGACAATTCTCAACTCTAGAGATATGCCGAATACTGAATTCATCAAAAGAATGAATTATGCCCCAACATTTTTCAAGGTAACTATTTAGAGTACCATCAAAACATTGATATTCTTCTAACACCTGTTGGACGACCAGCTGAGAATCACCAAATGCCTTCACATGTTTTACTCCCATATAATTTAAAAGTTCCAAGCCGAACAAAAGGGCCTCATATTCGGCTTGATTGTTAGTGCAATAAGGTTTCAATCGGCTAGAGAAGTCGAAGTAGACATCACATGGTGAAACAAGTACTATGCCAATTCCTTGCCCTTCATTGCAAACTGATCCATCAAAATATAAAGTCCAAGGAGTAATAGTGAGGTATGACATGTCAAGTTTATGAGTATCATTAATCCGATATTCTACAATAAAATCCGCTATGACCTGGCCTCTCATAGATTTCAATGGTTCATAGGCCAAGTCATATTCTATGAGTGCATAAGCCCACTTACCAATTCTACCACTCATAATTGGGTTATGCAACATGTACTTGATCACATCGGCTTGACCAGAAACAGTGCAATAACTAGACAGTAAATAATATCTACACTTGGTGCATGCATAAAACAAGCATAAGCATAACTTCTCAATAAAAGTGTACCTCGTTTCAGCATCCACCAACCTCCGACTTAGATATGTCACCACATGCTCCTTTCCTTCAGTTTCTTGTGTCAGAACAGCCCCAATGACCTTATCTTTAGCTGCAATGTATAATCGGAATGGTACTCCTGCTTGTGGTGCTTTTAATACAGGAGCCGAAGACAGGTATTTTTTTAATGAGATCAAATGCTTCCTGCTGCTCTGCCCCCAAGCGAATTCGGCATTATTCTTAAGCCGAAGGATAGGGGTGAAGGCATCAAACTTCCTGGCTAGGTTAGAAATAAACCTTCGTAAATAATTTACATTGCCAAGAAACTTCTTGATGCGTCACGATGCCCGATCTTCACGACGTAGGATCAATCTTCAGATAACTAGCTTCAAAGAAGCCAAGATAACTTGCTGCAAGCAGCGATAACTAGTGCAACCTGACAAATAAAACTCGAAGCCAACCACCGTCTTTAACCGGCAGCCTGAATCGAGGATTCGCCCAACCACACTCTCAAAGAACCAACCAACACAACCTACAATCAATCAAGGAGACCTCGAAGGGAGTAGGAGCACCAATTGGGAGCGGATGAAGCCGCCGCTTCTGCAATCCCGCGAAGGAATTCACAAGAGCAAAGGGGTAGAGATCACTCTCAATATTTGTTAGCACACAGCTGAACAAAGGGGTTCTGTTTTAGATTATCATAAGCTGCCTTACATCATAGACATAGGGGGGTATTTGAGAGCACCTAGAGGGGGGGTGAATAGGTGATCCTGTGAAACTTAAACTTATAGCCACAAAAACTTGTTAAGTGTTAGCACAATAATCACCAAGTGGCTAGAGAGGAGTCTCAACAAAACACAATACCACAAGAGATCAGACACAGAGATGACACAGTGGTTTATCCCGTGGTTCGGCCAAGACAAACGCTTGCCTACTCCACGTTGTGGCGTCCCAACGGACGAGGGTTGCAATCAACCCCTCTCAAGCGGTCCAAAGACCAACTTGAATACCACGGTGTTTTGTTTTGCCTTTCAATATCCCGTTTGCGAGGAATCTCCACAACTTGGAGCCTCTCGCCCTTACACTTGAGATTCACAAGAAATTCAGAGTAAGGGAGGAAAGCACCACAGCAAAATGCGCACACACACGGCCAAGAATCGAGCTCAAAAGACTATCTCAAAGTTCTCACTAGAACGGAGCTCGAATCACTGAGAATGACAAACGAATGCGCAAAGACTGAGTGTGGATGATCAAGAATGCTCTAAGGTTGCTTGGTTCTCTCCTCCATGCGCCTAGGGGTCCCTTTTATAGCCCCAAGGCAGCTAGGAGCCGTTGAGAGCAAATCTGGAAGGCCAATCTTGCCTTCTGTCGTCGGGTGCACCGGACAGTCCGGTGCCCGATTTCCTTCCTAAAATGGCGCTGCCGACCGTTGCAGATCTGGGAGCCGTTGGCGCACCGGACAAGTCCGGTGCACACCGGACAGTCCGGTGCCCCCTTCCGACCGTTGGCCCGGCCACGTGTCGCGCGCAGATTCCGCGGCCGACCGTTGGCCCAGCCGACCGTTGGCTCACCGGACAGTCCGGTGCCCACCGGACAGTCCGGTGCCCACCGGATAGTCCGGTGAATTTTAGCCGTACGCCGTCGGTGAATTCCCGAGAGCGGCCACTTCACGCCGAGCCAGCCTGGCGCACCGGACACTGTCCGGTGCACCACCGGACAGTCCAGTGCACCCAGACTGGACAGACTTTGGCTGCTCGAGCCATCTCTTTTCCAACTCGATTTTTTCTGTTTCCAGCACTTAGACACAATACATTAGTCCATAAAACAATGTACTAAGTCTGAGAAACATACCTTTATCCTTGATTTGTAATTTGTCCACCATTTTACAATTAGGCACTTGTGTTGGGCACTAAATCACCAAAATACTTAGAAATGGCCCAAGGGCACATTTCCCTTTCAGTATTTATACTAGTAACAACCAGCCTTAGCGAGGTATAAACACAAAATAAAAGTATTTTCACGAGCTAATGTGAAGGAGCCTCTTCGGAAGATCTGCAGAGCTGATTTTCGTGTGGTTGTTTGACTTCTGCGCAGCCTTCAGTATTTTGGCAATAACTTCTTCTAGGAATCTTCAAATGACGTGGGACTGGTTGCATTGGAAAGCTAACTTGATAAGCTTTCTCACCATATATAGCATGCTTAATGAAACTTCGTAGAATGATGCAGTTCAATACGAAAACTTGGTCATCAAGCAGACTGTTGACCTTCTGACCAGTTAGCACTAAAGTAGGTCGGCTGCCTTTCTGGTAGATGTGGTTAAGTCGGCTGTAGAAGCATTGGAAAATAGACTTCAAGAGCTTTCCAAAAAGTACTTATGGGCCTTCATAGCTTTTGGGAATCAAAAGTTATGACTGTTTCTTCTGGACGGTTCTGTAGCGCTGGACTGACTCGGACGTAGCTCTTCTTGCTGATTCGCCTTTGATATGTTTTGTCCTTTCTCTTGGTGAACCTAAGTAATATCAACATACACGACTTAGGTAGCATAAAGTTCGCATTAGTGTTTAATTGAAATTCATAAAGTAGCGCGTGCACCTCTTGCTGTAGCTTCTTAGCTCGGCTACGTGTAATTGGTCCATCAAAGACTAGCTCGTGCACCTCTTGCTGTAGCTTCTTAGCTCGGCTACGTGTAATTGGTCCATCAAAGACTCGGGTTGGTGATGATATTGGTTGTACTTGAGTTGATGTAGTATAACTTGGGGGTTGTAATGTGTTGCTTAATGGCGTGGTCATATCACTTCTGCACTTCGACCTTATAGGTCGGAGGTCCCACATTCCGAATAGCCCCAAGGCAGCTAGGAGCCGTTGAGAGCAAATCTGGAAGGCCAATCTTGCCTTCTGTCGTCGGGTGCACCGGACAGTCCGGTGCACACCGGACACTGTCCGGTGCCCGATTTCCTTCCTAAAATGGCGCTGCCGACCGTTGCAGATCTGGGAACCGTTGGCGCACCGGACAAGTCCGGTGCACACCGGATAGTCCGGTGCCCCCTTCCGACCGTTGGCCCAGCCACGTGTCGCGCGCAGATTCCGCGGCCGACCGTTGGCCCAGCCGACCGTTGGCTCACCGGACAGTCCGGTGCCCACCGGACAGTCCGGTGAATTTTAGCCGTACGCCGTCGGCGAATTCCCGAGAGCGGCCACTTCACGCCGAGCCAGCCTGGCGCACCGGACACTGTCCGGTGCACCACTGGACAGTCCGGTGCACCCAGACTGGACAGACTTTGGCTGCTCGAGCCATCTCTTTTCCAACTCGATTTTTTCTGTTTCCAGCACTTAGACACAATACATTAGTCCATAAAACAATGTACTAAGTCTGAGAAACATACCTTTATCCTTGATTTGTACTTTGTCCACCATTTTACAATTAGGCACTTGTGTTGGGCACTAAATCACCAAAATACTTAGAAATGGCCCAAGGGCACATTTCCCTTTCAATCTCCCCCTTTTTGGTGATTTATGCCAACACAACATAAAGCAAGTAGAACAAGTACAAAAACACTTCAAATAAGAACTCAAATTATTTTGATTCAATTTTGACATATATGGATCACTCTATGCCACCACTTGGTTTGTTTTTGCAAATCAAACTCAAATCTCTATCTCTAAGTCAAACACACATGTTGAAACATAAAGAGAGTCATTCCAAAAGAGATTGATCAAAGATTTCAAAAACTCCCCCTTTTTCCCATAATCAATACTTCTCCCCACAAGAAGCCAACTTTTGATAAGAGAGACAACAAAAGAGTTTTGACAAACCAAAAGCTCTATTCTACTATTTTCAAAATCTCTCAAGTGGTAGCTGATCCATTTATCGCTTTGGCCTTTATTTTCTCCCCCTTTGGCATCAAACACCAAAACGGGATTAATCTTGGCTCTATAACCCCATTGCCTCACCAAAATCTTCAATTAAGAGCAAATGGCAATAAGAGTTCATGAGATGAACTTGGAATACGTTACCCTCTCATCGGAGTGCAGTGGAAGTCTTTCATGGTCCAAGTCCACCTTTTCCCTTTCAATTCTCCTTTGAGACTAAAACAAGCAAACTCAAGCATATGGTTAGTCTCAAAGGGTCAAGTTGTAACACATCTCCCCCTAAAACTGTGCATCATTTTGCCACGGACTTGTGAGGTCCAGGGAGTGTTTGTACAACTTGAGCACCACAATAAGCAACAAAATGCAGAATAAACAAGAACAAGTGCATAAACACATATATGCTACAATTCAATCCAAGTTCCGCGAATCTAAGATATTTAGCTCACTACGCAGCCTGCAAAAGGTCTTCTCATCTAGAGGCTTGGTAAAGATATCGGCTAGCTGGTTCTCGGTGCTAACATGAAACACTTCGATATCTCCCTTTTGCTGGTGGTCTCTCAAAAAGTGATGCCGGATGTCAATGTGCTTTGTGCGGCTGTGCTCAACAGGATTTTCCGCTATTCGGATAGCACTCTCATTGTCACATAGGAGTGGGACTTTGCTCAGATTGTAGCCAAAGTCCCTGAGGGTTTGCCTCATCCAAAGTAGTTGCGCACAACACTGTCCTGCGGCAACGTACTCGGCCTCAGCGGTGGATAGGGCAACGGAGGTTTGTTTCTTAGAGTTCCATGACACCAGGGACCTTCCTAAGAATTGGCACGTCCCCGATGTACTCTTCCTATCGACCTTACATCCAGCATAGTCGGAATCTGAGTACCCAATCAAGTCAAAGTTAGACCCCTTTGGATACCAGATCCCGAAGCAAGGTGTAGCGACTAAATATCGAAGAATTCGCTTCACAGCCACTAAGTGACACTCCTTCGGATCGGATTGAAATCTAGCACACATGCATATGCTAAGCATAATATCCGGTCTACTAGCACATAAATAAAGCAAGGAACCTATCATGGACCGGTATGCTTTTTGATCAACGGACTTACCTCCTTTGTTGAGGTCGGTGTGTCCGTCGGTTCCCATTGGTGTCTTTGCGGGCTTGGCGTCCTTCATCCCAAACCTCTTTTGCAAATCTTGTGTGTACTTTGTTTGGGAGATGAAGGTGCCTTCCTTGAGTTGCTTCACTTGGAACCCAAGGAAGTAGGTCAACTCGCCCATCATCGACATCTCGAATTTCTGCGTCATTACCCTGCTAAACTCTTCACAAGACTTTTGGTTAGTGGAACCAAATATTATGTCGTCGACATAAATTTGGCACACAAAAAGATCACCATCGCAAGTCTTAGTAAAAAGAGTTGGATCGGCTTTCCCAACCTTGAAAGCATTAGCAATTAAAAAGTCTCTAAGGCATTCATACCATGCTCTTGGGGCTTGCTTAAGTCCATAGAGCGCCTTAGAGAGCTTACACACATGGTCGGGGTACCGTTCATCCTCGAAGCCAGGGGGCTGCTCCACGTACACCTCCTCTTTGATCGGCCCGTTGAGGAAAGCGCTCTTCACATCCATTTGGTACAACCTGAAAGAATGGTGAGCGGCATATGCTAGCAAGATACGAATTGATTCTAGCCTAGCCACAGGAGCAAAAGTCTCCTCAAAGTCCAAACCTGCGACTTGGGCATAACCTTTTGCCACAAGTCGAGCCTTGTTCCTCGTCACCACCCCGTGCTCGTCCTGTTTGTTGCGGAACACCCACTTGGTTCCCACAACATTTTGCTTGGGACGAGGCACCAGTGTCCAAACTTCATTGCGCTTGAAATTGTTGAGTTCCTCCTGTGGCGGAACTGCCCGAATTATTCCAACTTAAGTGCCTAAGTCCGACCTTAGAGGCTAGACCACACTTAAATGGGAATAACCCGTCAATCCCTCGGATCTAGTCCGACACGGCCACTGACAGGATCAAGTACCACAGTCTCACTCGAGGGTGAGTCACAGAGCAAATACAATAAAGCATAAAACCATACATGAAAGAGTATTAAATTATTATTACATCACCATTGTCACCATCGGAGTTTTCGCAAAAGTAACCATCATTGTTTTTGAAGTACAGCGGAAATAAACTAACGATAAATAAATGGAGAGATGGGGAAGCCTATCCCATCACTCCTCATGCTCCTCCTCAGCCGAGGCAGGGTCCCACTCGACAGTCCAACCCGGTGGCAGGGTGGATGGCCAAGTCACTCCAGCAACCATGTCCTCCAGAGAACCTGTAAAATTATGCCACAAGCAAGGCTGAGTATACTAATACTCAGCTAGACTTACCCGGTGTGAGGAGTCTATACTCCTCTACCTCTAGACATGCAGCTGTTTGGCTGTGGGGGTTTGGTTGCCAAAAGCACTAGCTGAGTTTCTAAAGCAAGATTTTAACTTAATCAAAGTTAAGTGTGACTCTCTTAAGGCTAAAAGTGTACTATCTATTCATACATAGTAGCAAGCATTATTAGCAATCAACAGTTTGTATCATCTCAACACAGTTCCTCTTGTTACTCAATGTAGCAGCATGGATCAAGCAGTCTCATTAGCTGCGAGAAGCAGACGATTCGAATCGAGTTTTTATCCTTGCAAGGTAAACCTAAACACACGACATGTAGGGGCACTCCGTCCCCACACATATCAACCGTCCCCATCGATTCCCTGGCAGCAGATCAGGGCTCACCGCCTTGGCGTACAATGCCTCACTGACCCCGACTGGCCGTCGTGCAGTGACAGCACTTGTACCCACCATAACCGGAATGGGAGACTACGTCTCAGGTCGCGTGAGGGGGTATGTCCACTGGCAAGTTCAATCAGGTACTAGGTTTACCGATTTACCATATTTCTCGGTATGTGCTTAGTACATTCAAACGCTTGACTCACGGTACCACACCTTAATCCTTAATCAACTTTTTATCCCGTGAACAACCAATCCCCATGGATTGTTGCCCACAAACCAACATCAATATGATAGGAAAGTGGATACAGCCAATTCCTGACCTCGCGCGAGTGCTAGAAAAATCACTCGACTTCTACCGAGATCCTAATTAATAAAGCAGCTACTCGACCTAGCATACTAGTGTTCATCTCAATAGGATTCCTGAGATCATGCAACTAGGGTTTCAAACAATCCCTACACCTAAGTGCACAATCAATCCTACAATCATTAAGTGAAGTAAAATAGCATAAATAACAGGTTATGCATAAAACCGAGGCTTGCCTTCCAAAGCAGTGGCAGGCAGGTCCTCTGGTGCAGGCTCTGGTGCTGGGTCTGGGGCAACCTCCTGGGCAGCTCCTTGCTCCGGCACGAGGACGTACTCTCCGTCAGCAAGATTACAGTCTATCGAAATGCAATGAACATGTATGTCATGATTATGCAAGATTTAAGAACATTAAGCCACTAAAATTAGGTCAAGAATTAACTTAGGGTTCCTTGGCTACGTGGGTCTTTTAGTGGTATACATAGACTTATTACCTTTTAGGTTTAGGTTTTCTTTTAAGATAACATATTGGATTTGTATTGCCTTTATAGGTTTAGTGGACAATTATAGAGGTCCTAGGAAGACATTAAATTCCATTACCTATTTTCCTTCCTTAATTTCCATCTAGGGTTTCTAGTAGGGGTTTGAACTATGATAGTAGTTTAAAAATTTCCAAAAATTTTGTAAAAATTACAGTGGGTTGTCACTGGCTATACTAGCTTGTTTTGATAATTTGAGGCTTAAAGTATAAAAGCTAAGCTTTAAACAAAAATAACAATAGTTAGGCAAAATGGGCCACTTTACACTACAAGTCCTTTATTAAAGTGGTTTCTGACCTAATGGTTATTTTTGCTGGCCTCAAACAGTGATGAAAAGCTCTTGTGCCAAAAATGACAGAGAGCTACATGATGGTTAATTAATGATGGATTTGTGAAGTTTGGTGCACAAAGGGTGATTAGAACTAACTTGTTATTTGAAAAATATCAAACAACAGATTTCAGATTTTTCTTAAGTTCTTATTATCCAAACATTTGTTATCCTAAGGTTTGGGGAGGTTTCACCTTAGGGGTATTTTTGTAGGGTTTTCCTAAGTTATCCCTATTTTCTTCATTTAAAAGGGATCTTGTTTATCTTACACCACAACAGGGTATGATACATTTTTCCAGTGAACTACATTGACTAAGTATCTCAACAAAAATAGGTGTGCTCTCTGGTTCATCATTTATATCACTTTTTATATTTTTCTTAAACTTAAGCATATTATAGAATAAGGGGTTAAAACTATCTTAATGTAATGGACAGAGAGGTTTAACATTTTTAACTAGGTCAGTGGGTAGATATAAACTTCTCCAAATTTTTCTAACCCTAGTTAAATAGTGCAACCATTTTTCTTGCTATTATTAAGCTTTTGGCCAAAACTGAAAATAAATCAGAACCTTATATTTTTCTCTAGTTCATATGGGGTTTTATATTTTTCTTAGACAGGTTACATTATTTAGAGTCTGGCAAAATTGGTTTGACTAAATTTGGATAAACCAAACAGAAGTTATGGGTTTTTAAAGTTTCTGTTTGAACTTAAAACAGATTTTTAATTAGGTTTTTCTGAAAACGCAGTTTGCACCGAGACCTCTGGGGTTAAACTGATTCAAAACTCGCAGATCTACCCTCGGGCCACTATTCATGTGAGTCTTGGGCTTTACACTTAACCCCCCCAGGGTTCTCTCCCTCACACCCGCGGTCCTTCCCCTCACTGAAACAGTAACCGCGGAAAAGAAAAGGGCGGCGCGGCTTACTGGCGGCGAGGGAGGTCCGGCGAGGGGTGGGGTCGGCTCGGGGAGGCTCTGGCGGTCACGTCGAGGTATGGCTCGTCGTCGGAGATGGCCGGAATCGCCCGGTCCACGCGTGCAGGCAGGTATCCTCGTCGGCGGCGAGTATACCGGCCAAACCACGGCGATCTGGTTCAATCCGACGGCACGGTGAGCATCACGGGGTCACGTAGCGATAGTGTGCACAAGGAATCGAAGGGTGGTGGAGTGGTTTACCCGGTCCACGTACTCCGGCGGGGGTTGAGAGCTCCGGCGAGTGTGGACTGGCTTCTCCGGCGAAGGAAACTCCGATTCCTTGCTCGGGGAGTCTCACGGAGGTGTGCACAAGCTTCTCTGAGGGCTGGACGGGGCTGGAAATGGCTGGGCGGGCCGGTCTACGGTGGCAGGGGGACTGGGTGGCCGCGGACAAGCTGCGTACGGGGCAACGGCGGTGAACCAAGCTCCAACGAGGGTCGGGTGGGTGCGGAAGGGTACGGTCGAAGCTTGGGAGGGTTTTATAGGCGCGGGCGCGGACCAGGGCGCTGGCTTGGCCGTTTGGCGCGACGTGGGCACGCGGGGCGCGCGCGGGCGTGCTCTGGCGAGCTCAGAGCGCGTCGAACACGTGGCGCGTTGCTTCTGCCCGTGTTCTTCGCTCTGCTGAGCGACCAAGCGTACGAATCTTGCCATGTCGCCTGTGGGAGATCTCTTCCCTGCACCTAGAGCTACCTAGTTCATGTGAGTTCCAAGGGAGGATACGCCCTAGGTTAGGAGATAGACAGGCGCCAAGTTTGGTTTGTCTCACTGCCCACACCGCGACAAAACCGATGTCAAAGCTTGTCAAACGTCCAAGTCTCGGTTTCAAATTTTTCCAGGGGGTGCCTTAAGTGGTATAGCACATTTTTGGTATAGAACTCAAGTGGTTTTGACGCCATTTTCAAAGTGAACACGGCTGGTCTTTGAATTAGGGCTAAAATGTGACTTAGAGGGAAATAGAGAGCTCTAGCTCTCTCTCCACTTGGAGATCTGAATTGGGGTTTCTCCAGGGGCCTTTTTGCAATATTTCCCTCTCCTAATTGATGGTTATAATGTTGCTTAGGGTTTGGGTAAAAGTTACACATGCTTTACCCACTTGATCACTCTCTTTCCCCCCTTACTTAGGGTTTTGGAAGGTAGGGCTTTGGAGAGATCTGGGGTTCTTTTTCCCTTCTATCCAAATAAAAAGTGTGCAAGGGTTTGATTAATACTTCTTAGGCCAATTATAACTTGATTAACTCAATAACTCCAAGGTTCTTATATGTTCCCTTAAGTCTCTACTACTTGTGATTACAGCCTTTTTAGTGCCAAGGTGGGCTCTAGCCAAGGTAACACCTGGAGTGTTACACCTCCTGCATGGCCAATACCCAATCCGGATCTAGCAAGGCCTCCTCTACCCTGAAAGGCTCAACAGAAGAAACAAAGGAGTAATGCTCACAAAAATTAACTAATCGAGATCGAGTAGTTACTCCCTTGCTAATGTCACCCAAAATTTGGTCGACGGGATGATCCCTTTGAATCACCGCTCGAACTTGGGTTGGAGGTGCCGGTTGCGCTTCTTCCTCCATCACGTGATCATCTTGTGCTCCCCCTTGATCACACGCCTCCTTTTGATGAACCTGTTCATCGTCTTGAGTTGGGGGATGCACCGTTGTTGAGGAAGAAGGTTGATCTCGTTCATCTTGTTCTTGTGGCCGTACTTCTCCAATCGCCATGGTTCGTATCGCGGCCGTCGGAACATCTTCTTCATCTACATCATCACAATCAACAACTTGCTCTCTTGGAGAGCCATTAGTCTCATCAAATACAACGTCGCTAGAGACTTCAACCAAACCCGATGATTTGTTGAAGACCCTATACGCCTTTGTATTTGAATCATAACCTAATAAAAACCCTTCTACAGCTTTGGGAGCAAATTTAGAATTTCTACCCTTCTTCACTAGAATGTAGCACTTGCTCCCAAATACACGAAAGTAAGATACATTGGGTTTGTTACCAGTTAGTAGCTCATACGACGTCTTCTTGAGGAGGCGGTGAAGGTAGACCCTGTTGATGGCGTGGCAAGCCGTGTTCACGGCTTCCGACCAAAAGCACTCAGGGGTCTTGAATTCTCCAAGCATAGTCCTCGCCATATCTATGAGCGTCCTGTTCTTCCTCTCTACCACACCATTTTGCTGAGGTGTGTAGGGAGCAGAGAACTCGTGCTTGATCCCTTCCTCCTCAAGAAACTCCTCCACTTGAAGGTTCTTGAATTCGGACCCGTTGTCGCTCCTTATCTTTTTCACCTTGAGCTCAAACTCATTTTGAGCTCTCCTTAGGAAGCGCTTGAGGGTCCCTTGGGTTTCAGACTTATCCTGCAAAAAGAACACCCAAGTGAAGCGGGAAAAGTCATCAACAATAACTAGACCATACTTACTTCCTCCTATGCTTAGATAGGCGACGGGTCCGAAGAGGTCCATATGCAGCAGCTCCAGAGGTCTTGACGTGGTCATCACATTCTTGCTGTGATGTGCTCCTCCCACTTGTTTACCTGCTTGACAAGCTGCACAAGGTCTATCTTTTTCGAAATAAACATTGGTTAGACCTATCACGTGTTCTCCCTTTAGAAGCTTGTGGAGGTTCTTCATCCCCACATGTGCTAAGCGGCGATGCCACAGCCAGCCCATGCAAGTCTTAGCCATTAAGCATGCATCTAGACCGGCCTCTTCTTTTGCAAAATCAACTAAGTAAAGCTTGCCGTCTAGTACACCCTTAAAGGCTAGTGAACCATCACTTCTTCTAATGACAGACACATCTACATTTGTAAAAAGACAATTATATCCCATATTGCATAGTTGACTGACAGATAGCAAATTGTAACCAAGAGACTCAACTAAAAACACATTGGAGATTGAGTGTTCATTAGAAATTGCAATTTTACCTAACCCTTTTACCTTGCCTTGATTCCCATCACCGAATATAATTGAATCTTGGGAATCCTTATTTTTGACGTAGGAGGTGAACATCTTCTTCTCCCCCGTCATATGGTTTGTGCATCCGCTGTCGATAATCCAGCTTGAACCCCCGGATGCATAAATCTGCAAGGCAAATTTAGGCTTGGGTCTTAGGTACCCAACTCATGTTGGGTCCTATAAGGTTAGTGCAAATATCCTTAGGGACCCAAATGCAAGTTTTGTCTCCCTTGCATTTTGCCCCTAACTTCCTAGCAACTATTTTCCTATCCTTTCTACAAATAGCAAAGGAAGCATTTAAAGCACAATAAATTGTAGAAGGTTCATTCACTACTTTCCTAGGAGCATGAATAATATTCTTTCTAGGCACATGATGAATAGCATTTCTCCTAGACATATTTCTACCATGCATATAGGAAGAACTAGAAGCAAACTTGGCGTGAGAGTCAAAATCATTATAAGCATTATAACTCCTATCATGATATATAAAAGCATGGTTCTTTTTAGTACTACTAACCATAGGAGCCTTCCCTTTCTCCCTGGCGGAGATAGGAGCCTTATGGCTTGTCAAGTCCTTGGCTTCCCTCTTGTAGCCAAGTCCATCCTTAATTGAGGGGTGTCTACCAATCGTGTAGGCATCCCTTGCAAATTTCAGCTTATCAAATTCATTCTTGCTAGTCTTAAGTTGGGCACTAAGACTAGCCACTTCATCATTTAGTTTTGAAATTGAAACTAAGTGTTCACAACAAGCATTAATATCAACATCCTTACACTTAGTGCAAATTTCAACATGTTCAACAGAAGAGTTAGATTTACTTGCTACTTCTAGCTTAGCATTTAAATCATTAATTTCTCCTTTTAAAGAAGAAATGGTTTCGTTACAAGTAGAAAGTTCACAAGAAAGCATTCCATTTCTTTTAACTTCTAGAGCAAGTGAATTTTGTGCACTAACAAATTTATCATGCTCTTCATATAAAAGATCTTCTTGTTTCTCTAAGATTCTATCCTTTTCATTCAAGGCATCAATCAATTCATTAATCTTAGCTATCTTAGTTCTATCCAATCCCTTGAATAAACTGGAGTAATCTATTTCATCCTCACTAGACTCATCATCACTAGAAGAATCATAAGTATTAGCATTATGATTGATTACCTTCTTCTCCCTTGCCATGAGGCAAGTGTGATGCTCGTTTGGGAAGAGGGCCGATTTGTTGAAGGCAGTGGCGGCGAGTCCTTCGTCGTCGGAGTCGGACGAAGAGCAATCCAAATCCCACTCCTTTCCAAGGTGTGCTTCGCCTTTGGCCTTCTTGTAAACCTTCTTGTTCTCTCTCTTCCCATTTTTCCCTTGCTCCTGGTCACTATCATTTTCGGGACAGTTAGCAATAAAATGACCAACCTTACCACATTTGAAGCATGAGCGCTTCCCCTTTGTCTTGGTCTTCCTTGGTTGCCCCTTGCGACCATTTAGCGCCGTTTTGAATCTCTTGATGATGAGAGCCATCTCTTCATCATTGAGCCCGGCCGCCTCAACTTGCGCCACCTTGCTAGGTAGTGGCTCCTTGCTCCTTGTTGCCTTGAGAGCGATGGGTTGAGGCTCGTGGATTGGACCGTTCAACGCGTCGTCGACGTATCTCGCCTCCTTGATCATCATCCGCCCGCTTACGAATTTTCCGAGTACCTCCTCGGGCGTCATCATCGTGTACCTGGGATTCTCACGAATATTGTTCACGAGATGAGGATCAAGAACGGTAAAGGACCTTAGCATTAGGCGGACGACGTCGTGGTCCGTCCATCGCGTGCTTCCGTAGTTCCTTATTTTGTTGATGAGGGTCTTGAGCCGGTTGTACGTTTGGGTTGGCTCCTCTCCCCTTATCATGGCGAATCGTCCAAGCTCGCCCTCCACCAACTCCATTTTGGTGAGCATGGTGATGTCATTCCCCTCGTGAGAGATCTTGAGGGTGTCCCATATTTGCTTGGCATTGTCCAAGCCGCTCACCTTGTTGTACTCTTCCCTGCACAAGGATGCTAAGAGAACAGTAGTAGCTTGTGCATTTCTATGGATTTGTTCATTTATTAGCATAGAGTTATCCGAGCTATCAAACTTCATTCCATTCTCTACAATCTCCCAAATGCTTGGATGGAGAGAGAATAAGTGACTACGCATTTTGTGACTCCAAAATCCGTAGTCCTCCCCATCGAAGTGTGGAGGTTTGCCAAGAGGAATGGAAAGCAAATGTGAATTCAAACTATGTTGAATACGAGAATAATCAAATGAAAAGTTCGAATTGACCATCTTTTTGTAGTCGTTGTCGTCGTCGTCCTTTTGGGAAGAGGAAGATTCGTCGCTGTCGTAGTAGATGATCTCCTTGATGCGTCTTGTCTTCTTCTTCTTCCCTTCTTTGCTTCTGTGCCCCGAGCCTGAGTCGGTAGTCTTGTCGTCCTTTGGCTCGTTAACGAAGGACTCCTTCTCCTTGTCGTTGATCACGATTCCCTTCCCCTTAGGATCCATCTCTTCGGGCGGTTAGTCCCTTTCTTGAAGAGAACGGCTCTGATACCAATTGAGAGCACCTACTGGGGGGGGTGAATAGGTGATCCTGTGAAACTTAAACTTATAGCCACAAAAACTTGTTAAGTGTTAGCACAATAATCACCAAGTGGCTAGAGAGGAGTCTCAACAAAACACAATACCACAAGAGATCAGACACAGAGATGACACAGTGGTTTATCCCGTGGTTCGGCCAAGACAAACGCTTGCCTACTCCACGTTGTGGCATCCCAACGGACGAGGGTTGCAATCAACCCCTCTCAAGCGGTCCAAAGACCAACTTGAATACCACGGTGTTTTGTTTTGCCTTTCAATATCCCGTTTGCGAGGAATCTCCACAACTTGGAGCCTCTCGCCCTTACACTTGAGATTCACAAGAAATTCAGAGTAAGGGAGGAAAGCAACACACACAAATCCACAGCAAAATGCGCACACACACGGCCAAGAATCGAGCTCAAAAGACTATCTCAAAGTTCTCACTAGAACGGAGCTCGAATCACTGAGAATGACAAACGAATGCGCAAAGACTGAGTGTGGATGATCAAGAATGCTCTAAGGTTGCTTGGTTCTCTCCTCCATGCGCCTAGGGGTCCCTTTTATAGCCCCAAGGCAGCTAGGAGCCGTTGAGAGCAAATCTGGAAGGCCAATCTTGCCTTCTGTCGTCGGGTGCACCGGACAGTCCGGTGCCCGATTTCCTTCCTAAAATGGCGCTGCCGACCGTTGCAGATCTGGGAGCCGTTGGCGCACCGGACAAGTCCGGTGCACACCGGACAGTCCGGTGCCCCCTTCCGACCGTTGGCCCGGCCACGTGTCGCGCGCAGATTCCGCGGCCGACCGTTGGCCCAGCCGACCGTTGGCTCACCGGACAGTCCGGTGCCCACCGGACAGTCCGGTGCCCACCGGATAGTCCGGTGAATTTTAGCCGTACGCCGTCGGTGAATTCCCGAGAGCGGCCACTTCACGCCGAGCCAGCCTGGCGCACCGGACACTGTCCGGTGCACCACCGGACAGTCCAGTGCACCCAGACTGGACAGACTTTGGCTGCTCGAGCCATCTCTTTTCCAACTCGATTTTTTCTGTTTCCAGCACTTAGACACAATACATTAGTCCATAAAACAATGTACTAAGTCTGAGAAACATACCTTTATCCTTGATTTGTAATTTGTCCACCATTTTACAATTAGGCACTTGTGTTGGGCACTAAATCACCAAAATACTTAGAAATGGCCCAAGGGCACATTTCCCTTTCAGTATTTATACTAGTAACAACCAGCCTTAGCGAGGTATAAACACAAAATAAAAGTATTTTCACGAGCTAATGTGAAGGAGCCTCTTCGGAAGATCTGCAGAGCTGATTTTCGTGTGGTTGTTTGACTTCTGCGCAGCCTTCAGTATTTTGGCAATAACTTCTTCTAGGAATCTTCAAATGACGTGGGACTGGTTGCATTGGAAAGCTAACTTGATAAGCTTTCTCACCATATATAGCATGCTTAATGAAACTTCATAGAATGATGCAGTTCAATACGAAAACTTGGTCATCAAGCAGACTGTTGACCTTCTGACCAGTTAGCACTAAAGTAGGTCGGCTGCCTTTCTGGTAGATGTGGTTAAGTCGGCTGTAGAAGCATTGGAAAATAGACTTCAAGAGCTTTCCAAAAAGTACTTATGGGCCTTCATAGCTTTTGGGAATCAAAAGTTATGACTGTTTCTTCTGGACGGTTCTGTAGCGCTGGACTGACTCGGACGTAGCTCTTCTTGCTGATTCGCCTTTGATATGTTTTGTCCTTTCTCTTGGTGAACCTAAGTAATATCAACATACACGACTTAGGTAGCATAAAGTTCGCATTAGTGTTTAATTGAAATTCATAAAGTAGCGCGTGCACCTCTTGCTGTAGCTTCTTAGCTCGGCTACGTGTAATTGGTCCATCAAAGACTAGCTCGTGCACCTCTTGCTGTAGCTTCTTAGCTCGGCTACGTGTAATTGGTCCATCAAAGACTCGGGTTGGTGATGATATTGGTTGTACTTGAGTTGATGTAGTATAACTTGGGGGTTGTAATGTGTTGCTTAATGGCGTGGTCATATCACTTCTGCACTTCGACCTTATAGGTCGGAGGTCCCACATTCCGAATAGACTTGATTCGGTCAGGGTCTATCTCTATACCATGTTCATGGATGACAAATCCTAAAAACTTACCGGCCGACACTCCAAAAGCACATTTACGTGGGTTCATTTTCAAACCATACCGACGCATCTTATCAAAGGCTTTGCGCAAATCAGCTAAATGAGAACTAAACTCAGCCAATTTTACTACAATATCATCAATGTAGACTTTCATAGTGTTTCCCAACAGCTCATGGAAGATCAAATTCATAGCCCTCTAATAAGTAGCACCAGCATTTTCAGACCAAATGTCATGACAACTCATTCAAATAAACCAATGAAGCCTGGACATATAAAGGCTGTTTTAGACGCATCTTCTTCGGCCATGAAAATCTGATTATATCCGGCATTACCATCAAGAAAGCTAATAATTCTATTCCCTGATGCATTATTGATTAATATGTCGGCTATGGGCATGGGATACTCATCTTTAGGAGTCGCTCTATTTAAATTGCGAAAATCAATGCATACTCTAAGCTTACCTGACTCCTTCTCCACCGGCACAATATTGGAGACCCATTATGCGTATCTGCAAGGTCTAATAAAATCAGCTTCTAGCAGCCGGTGGATTTCGTCCTTGATTCGTGGGAGAAGATCTGGACGAAATGTTCTAGCTCTCTGCTTGAAAGGTCTGAAATCGGACTTAATGGGCAGTCGGTGCTCTACGATCTCTCGACTTAATCCCGGTATCTCAGTGTAATTCCAAGCAAAGCAATCCGAATATTCCTTCAATAGACTGATCATTTCATTTCTAGGATCGGTCTCCAGAGTCTTGTTTATAAAAGTCGGCCTTGGAGTTTTACCATCTCCTATGTCAATCTCCTTCAAAGAATTGGCCAATGCAAACACCTATCCTAGTTTATCATGATCTCTGAATTCCTGTATCATGTCTCCCACAGAGGAATCATATGATCTTTGTGTGATGGCGGACTCTCCGGTCTCGGGGGGCCGGATTATCCGTCACACTGTCTTTACACTATGGTAGATGTTCGGTCTTAAAGTCTGAACTGTTTTGTGAAAGACCAGACCATCCGGCCTTAGAAGCCGAACTGTCCATGACCAAGGACTCATGAATTTTGTGTGTACTCATCATTTAAACTTCATTTAGGATTTAGCCGATTCTCCATCGGCTCTAGCATTACAGGAATGAAACCCTTCTTATCTATACTTATGAACTGATAATCAGAAAAATCTACTCCTGTGAGACATGTAGCAGTCTCATAAGTCTAGAGTATAGGGGCATCGGCCACAGCGATACAGGCCGATACATCAGCATGTACTTGTTCTATATCATCGCCTACCCATTGTATTAACATTTGATGTAATGTAGAAGGTATACATTGGTTGGCATGAATCCAATCCCTGCCTAGGATTAGACTATAATTTCCTTCTACATCAGCGACGAAGAATGCAGCGGCAAGGGTCTTAGTCCCGATGGTTAATTCAACGGATGTGACTCCCCTGGCTTTGATTGAACTATCAATTCCAACACCATTGAGGGTCATGTTGGTCTTGACAAGTTCGTCATCTTGTTTACCTAATTTTCTATACAATGAATAAGGCATTAGATTTACAGCCGCCCCTCCATCTACTAACATTTTAGCAATCGGTATTCCATCAATGTGACCACACACGAAGAGTGGTTTTAAATGATTTATTGATTCCTTTGGTTTAGTAAAAGCGGCTTCTTTAGGACCAAAATCAAACTAGGCAACAACAGGTTCATCATCGCCGACAATAGTACAATCGGCGGAAAATGTAATAACATTTACATCCATACCTGGGCGCTCTAGAGAAGCTTCGTAGTCGACCAGGTCTTCTCCTAGTAGGTCATCCTCCTCCATTGATGTTGGTATGTCGTCGGAGGCGTCCTGGTGTGGTGCGGACGGTCCGAACTCAGGGGTCGGACGGTCTGCGCCTGGTGCAGATGGTCTGGCCCTGTTAGCCAGGCTGTCTGCCATACCTGTAGGGTGCTGCACAAGTGTTGTTTTATTTTCTATTTTTATGGCCGATGGCTTTTCCTCAGTGGCCTTCGGTCTCCATTTCTTTTGCGGTGGCGGGTACTGTGGATGTGTGTCATTGAATATCTTTTCCGCCTCCTTTTCCTGGTTCTCTTTTGCTCTTAGGCGTTGTAATTTTCGCTTTTGGGACTGTGTCAATCCCGCTGGACACCATCGAGGCATGGAGTATTTTGCATTGGCTGTTTTGATGGTAGCCGTATCTTATTTTTTGGTTGTGTTGGCCGATTCACCAAAAATCATCGGCCCTTCATTATTTTCTTGTATGATGACATCTGCAGTACCTATTTTGATGATATCCTTTTTTGTTGTTTTTTCAGTCGCTACAGGTATATGCCCCCCTGCCGGATTGGTCGGACTTTGATGCCGAGTACTCCGGCAATCTTGTTGGGCCTATGTCTAGTGACCGGATTGAGCGACGCTCAATCGGTCTTGTACTGGAGGTGCCAACCTATTGAATACAGATGTTTGGGGTGCCCTCCAAGCGGGGTACTGTGGCATCCCAAATGGATATGGTGGCATGCCCCACATTTGATTTGGGACATATGGTGGAGGTAAATATGTGTATGGATATGGCATAGGTGGATAAGGGGGTGGAGGTGTCCATGTTGGTATGTTAGGTCTCAATAGTACAGTATGACCTTTCATTTCTTCCGATTGGTGGGGTGGTCCAATCAGCCTTACCTGACGTTGCTCATGAATGGGTGAGCGGGGTCGCTTTGCTGGCCGGTCACTTAGGTCGGCCTTCTTTTTCACATATTTGGACAACAATTGATCGAAAGTCGGGCCAGATTTGACCAACCGACCAGCTCTTACCTGATGTATTTGTTTTCCACATACCTATCAGGAAAGGCCGGCCTTACCTGATGTATTTGTTTTCCACGTACCAGTCTCTGGTCGTCGTGGCTTGAACGTACGTGGTTGTTGTGGGTCCTGAGTGTAGCCGGACCATTCGCCCGAAGTCTTTGGACCGTCCGAAGAAGCTTCAGACCGTCCGCGTCTAGATGGCGGACCGTCCGTGATGCGCAGCACGGGTTCCCGCGCCTGTCTCCCTGTCTGTGCTTGCTCCCCAGTGCCAGAGGCTGTGATGGTCACCTTCAGGGTCTCCCCTCCATCAAGGGTGTTTTCTACCACTACTTTCCTGCAATAAATTTTATGATTTCCATCGGCCTCTCTTGTGTTGCCGATGATTATCTCTTTGTCTTTGCCCTTATCGGCTGTGTTTGGCCGAACCAGGATCCTCTTGCCCTCAAAGTCGATCAAGTTCATCGGAAAGGGCTCCGTGTCCACCTGCATTTCCTGAAATTTCAATCGTCCCTCGTTAATGGCCGATTGAATCTGTCGTCGAAACACATTACAATCATTAGTGGCATGAGAAAATGAGTTATGCCACTTGCAGTATGCACGACGTTTCAGCTCGTCGACAGACGGAACAGTGTGATTTATTACATTTACCAACATTAAATGTAAATTTAACCTCCTCTTGTCGTTTCTTTTGAACCGTCTGCAAGGAGGAACAAGCCGAAGATTTGGCCTGCTTTGGCCAAACCATTTCAGCAGTGTATACTTCTGTTGATTCGTCGTCCGAGATACTTTGGTCGCACTCTACTATATGGACATTGTGACAAATGGTTTTGGCAGTCTCTTTGCTTCGGCTTTCACAGGCCAAATCTCTCTGGTGTAATTGTGCTAGTGTGAAAAATTGGATGCCTTCTAATCTTTCTTTTAAATAATATCGTAGTCCATTAAAGGCTAACCCTGCTAGCTGTTTTTCTGCTAAGTGTATTTGGAAGCATCGGTTTCTTGTATCCCGGAACCTCCGGATGTATTCATTAACTGATTCATCTTTCCTCTGTCGTAGGGCCACTAGGTCTACCAAATCTAACAAATAGTCACCAGAGAAAAAGTGGTCATGGAATTTTTGTTCTAAATCCCCCCATGACGAAATAGAATTAGGAGGTAAAGTGGCGTACCATGCGAACGCGGTTCCTGTTAAATACAATGAAAATAAACACACGCGAAATGTTTCTGTGTCGGCCTGTCAGTACCCTGGAAATGGGGTACCCGTTACTACAGTATGAAGGTGTGGTGTCCATGCGGCTATCTTTAGTCGCGTGGCGAACGATACCTGACCCCACCACGTGGACAGCTCCAGGGCCGCCGCGTGGCCAAAAAAGACGATATACCCCTAGATATCAACAGTGGGTCTGGGCCCCATGGGAAAGTGCCGGACCCCTGTATGCACGGACCGGAGCCCCGGGTAAGGTCCAGAATCACCACAAACATGCCCGGACCCCTGTGACGAGCCCCCGAACCCCCCCAGGCAGGGTCCAGGCCACTCGCAGCAAGGTCCCAGGGTTCTGTCGCAAAGGATACCCAGGCCTTGATCAAGGTTAGGGGGGGTCCGAAACCAACACGTGTCCAGACCATACAGCGTAAGATCCTGCTCCCCGCTCAGGCGGAGACCCGATGGTGCCACGCGGCCTACTGCCCGTGACGTAAGCCAGTGGGTGGAGCCTGACGTAAGGCCTCTGGGCCGCGCGGTCTCTGCATTTATTACGGATAGGACATGCTGCCTGACAGACGATGTGCCCCCTCAGCATTTAATGTGTCCTGTCCACTCCGCTGGCAGGCGGTGTGCAGGCCATCCTGCAGGCGGCGTGTCTGTCCAGTCCATTGTCAAACAGTACGCCCGTGTTGCGAGGTGCACTGTGTCCTTCATCACTTATACGTTGACAGGGAAGCTTCCCCTGCACGCCAATACTACGCGGATCACGGATGTCAGGGCGCAAGAAGATTGCACCAGTAACAAACATTAGTTGCTCAAAGTATTACATCCGATATGTTCCTGGGCCCACATGTCGGGGCTCAGTACCCTTGTACGTGCCCCCTTAGCTATAAAAGGGGAGGCATGCACCGTTACAACACAAACTGACCTAGGCTAACATAGACACACTTAGAATCTCACACTCACAAGTTCATACAAGCTCTCAAGCTCAATACATCACACAGTGGAGTAGGGTATTATGCTCCGGTGGCCCGAACCACTCTAAATCCTTGTGTGTTCTTATGTTCGTTCATCGCTTAGCAGACAAGCAAAACGCTTAGGCCCCTCCTCATCTTAGGATCTAGGGCGGGTGCATTCCGCCACCCGGCCGGAGAATTCCCTCTCCGACACGGCCAATTCTCCTAATTGTGCTAAGAACTGGCCTATGTGTTCGCGCGTGTTTTTCCCTTGGTCACCTAAAAATTTTGCGAATTCGAGTATCCTGGTTCCCTGGGGGTATGGGTGGTGATCAAATCGGCTGTCATAAGGTTTCTGATATGATTGCCCCCCAGTTACCATGCTTACTCCGAGCTTATCTCGGAACGCCCTGGCTATTTCCTCCCTTACTATATCGATGGCAGCCGGTGCGAGACCACCGACTCTCTGATCAAACATAGGTGGGGTTGGCTGGATATTAGCGTGTTGTCTCCCCCCCATTGGTTCGAGCTATGTGGTGCATTGCCATTTACCCTATATGACTCATAGGATTGATCGTTCCTTTTCGGCCTTCTAGGCGGGGCCGGAAAGCTTTCCTGGGCTCGAGATTTTGTATTAATGGGCTGATGCATCGTATAGTGTGATGGGAAGTGTTGTTGGGACGGGTGAGGATTCAGGTAACAACCCTCCTCAAAAGACTCATGCGCGGACTGTCCGGACATGTACCCGGACCGTCCATGATTATATGCAGACTGTCCGTCGTTGTATGCGGACGGTCAGACTGGGTAGTTTAGATTTTGTGTCATACGTGGTGGCTCGGTTGCATGTCTAGGTAACTCATTAAAAATGGGCTCGGCTATTGCTGGCCCGGACGGTCTGCGCTCACGTGCGGACGGTCCGGGCATGTGCAGATCGGTTGTTTTACTGCCGATTTGTGGTTGCTCAGGGTACGTGTCCATCGACATCCCATAAAGGGGTTGTGACTGATCGTGACAACCTATAGCCGATGTATTACGCGTGTTACCCCTAATTCAACCTCGTGCGAAGGAAAATTTGCGATACTAGATTTATCAAATGCACGTACTAGTCTTCTATAATCGTTTTGCATACCCCCTATGATACTTTGCATTTGTTCTTGTTGTTCATCTACATAATTCTTAAGAGATTATAACTCGTTTGTATTACTTACATTGGGGATATCTGGTGTGGGTCGAAGAGAAGCCAGATCTGTCGCCCGTTGTCGGACGACTTTATTGTTCCTGTCCACCTTGAAGTTGGCCAGGAACTTTGCTCTCGCCTCTTGAATCAGCCGCTCCTTATGCTCCTCGAACTGGAGCTGTTCGTCAGCCGGCAAGGTTTCCCAAGTCGGCTCTATAATGTTGCTGGGAGAGACTTCAGAACTATCCCTTGAACCGGCCATTGAGGGCCGATTTGATGGGTCTAGATGTGTTGTCCCCGGCGGAGTCGCCAAAAAGTATGTTGACACCTTTTTAGGACGCCAATCACTCAACTCGAACCAGCGGCGGTGCTCTCTGCACAGGAGAGGACGGTCCGTGGCCAGGGGCCGGATGGTCCACGGCCTGGCGCGAGTCTAGGGTTCCTGCCTGACGGTCGGACGGTCCGCGCTCTAGGGCCGGACGGTCCGCGCGTACGCAGGGGCGGCGGAAGATCGCCAGTGGCGCCTGGATCTCGCTCCCGAAAGGGACCCCGTCAGGGAGGAGAGATCCTAGGTGATGTCTAGGCTCGGCATGCCGACTTAGACTCCTCTAATCGACGTAGAGTCGAAGAGAGACAAAGAATTTGGGGATTGGAAGGCTAAACTAGAACTACTCCTAGGAAATAAATGTGAAATAGAAGTGTTATTGATTCGATCGATGATTACAAATCAGCCATATATCTCTCTATTTATAGAGGAGGGGGGTTGTACCCTTTACAAACTAATTTTCGAGTTAATTCCATGAATCTAGCTAACAACCGTAGCACAAAACTCGGAACCCTAAACTGCTCTGCGCACGCGCGAACCATCCAGTCCACAGGTGCGAACCGTCCAGACCGTGGACCGTCCAGCAGTCCCGTCCGACGGCTCAAACTGGTGCCCAACACATATGGCATGTAACAGCAGCACAGCCAAGATTAGAGGACGCACCCTGAGCCAAACAGAATCAAGAGCGCATGATCCTTTCCTACTGTATATAGAACATTCTAAGTATCTTTAACGAAATAAAGACTCGTAAGTCTAGTTTCGAAGACCGTGAAACCGTGTCTTAAACGAGCTAGGGATAATAGGAGTATGCGCGACCCTAAATCCGCTAATGCAAAGCGCTGTGCGGCGTGTCCAGAAGAAAAAAAAAAATACTCCTAGCCGGCCATGATTAGAGCTGAAAAATAAGGTCGAGGCTTGCCCGCCGGCTCGAGCTCGGAGTGGTTCGCGAGCCTCGAACGAGCCGAGCTAAGCCTTTTCTCTGAGCTCGTTTTTTACAGCGAGCCAAGACAGCTCGTTTCAGCTCGCGAGACTTACAAAAATAATTTATTTAAGAATAATAATAAATATTATATATATATATATAATAACTTGTTTTTTAGTCTTTGATGATAAATGATAATTATATATTTCAAATTTATATAATGTTAATTCATTAAATAATATAACAATAAATAACAGAATATGGCTCATGAGCCGAGCGGAGGGCTCGGCTCGTTTTCAGCCCTACCCACGATACACAGGCATTGAACGACGAAACACACAGACGAGCCGGCGCGAACAGGTCAATAATGGAGTACTATATATGCGCGAGTAGCTAGAACAATGAACTCGCCATGAATATGGTCGATAGCCTTTTTCTCCCCCTTTTTGTTGTGCTGCGAGCCAACGCGCGGTCCGATCGACGGTGCGCTTGCGCTTGCCTTGCCGACTCCATGGCTACGTAGTACTAAGTCGTAGCGATGCTCCAGAGAATGCATGTCTCCTGCCCGTGCCACCGACCGGCGGCGGTGCGCAGGTGGCTGCCCTGCCTCGAAGGCAGCGGAAATAAGTAAGGGGATGGTTTGGAAAGCCACGCCGCGGCGACGCGAGGCCGAGGACCGAACGCGCGGGGGCTCTTCCCCGTGCGTGCATGTCGTTGACATGCATGCGCGCGCGGCCTGAACGACCTGCTGCTGCCCCAGCCATTCCCCCAAAGAAAACCGCACCAAAACCCGACGCGGAGTCGCGCGTGGCGAGTCGTAAACTACTAGTACAGTAGTACGTCCTGCTGCTCCTCGCCGGAGAGTGAGGCGTCGTAGTACGCGTACGCGGCTCTGCGATCGATACGCACCCACACGCACGTCGTTGGTGTAAAAAGTTGGCCTCTTTGCGTGCATGATCAATCGTAAATATATATGCGTCCCATCCCAGGTAGCCAATCGTGGCCGGACAAGTGCTGCCTGCTGGTCCCGCCAGGGACAAGCTAGAGGATAGATATCCATGCTCGCGCCGTAGACGATAGATACCCATGCCCAATTGCCCATCCTGTGTTCGTAGGCACTGGACAGCTAGCTGGCTGCATCCGAATAATCTCCAGAGACCCGGACCTAGCCCTAGTACTACGTATCACGCTGCCTGCAAACGGAAACGGGTTGGTCAATAAACGCCCGTGTCAGAGCACAGGGACGCGCCGTAGTACTCGGCTACTCGCCTATACATATATAGCTTCTAGCTGCGTGTCTGCATGCAACTGTGCAAAGTACGTGCCGCGGGTAGCAGAGCAGAGATATGTGCGATCGAGTACTATACGTGCCCGTTCCGTTTCATCACCCGCCGGATCCGGCAAGGCCATGTGAAAATCGTGAGGGAGTGGTGGCCCGCCCGTGATCCGGCCGGCAGCGGATCTGTCACGGTGTGTCGTGCACGGCAGGGGTGCCTGCCCTGCCCCCTGGCACTGGCAGCAGCTAGCAGCGGCCAGCCCAGAAACCCCGACCTCTGCCCCCCCTGGAGCCGCAGCTTCCTTCCTAACCAAAACGTTGAGATGAATCTATCGGCAAGGCCATGCATGCTGGAGCAGTAGATTAGACGTACGTACGTACGAACTTGCCGATCGATAGCCGTGTCGTCCAATCCCCGATGAGATGACTAGAACTAACTGGTTCCACAAACCGGGACGCCTAGCTACCGTAGTAGATGAGCAAGCCGTCGCCAGTTGGGCGTTGGATGGAGCCTGCCTGCTCATGCTCATGCCATGTGCCGATGGGCGCGCCCAACTGGCCGGCCGGGTGTGTATATGCCCTCGACATGGCATTTTCGAACCAAACAAAAATCACATTCCACACGAAACGTTAGCGCTGCTGTTTTAATTTTCTTGACCGGTGCAGAGTCCAGACAGAGGGAGGTGCTCTTTTTTCTTTCTTTCTTTCTTTCAAACAAGCGTTCCCATCGGGTCAACCGATGGCGCGCGGGCAGGCCGCCTGACAGTGACAGCTAATTTCACCCCCTGCTTCCTGCTTGTTTATGTCATTATCGCGCAATCATCATCATCCGGCCATGCATCTTGACACGGTACGGCCGAGCAGCAGCAGCAGCAGCACGTCGTGTCAGACTCAGAACGCCCTCCGCCTAGCTGTAGCCTGCAACGACCGCGCGCGTGCTGGTACGTACGTGCGTACTGAAATACTGGACTACTGGTATAGTATAAAAACCGGGGGAGCGAGATGATCCACGTACGCCATGCATGTGATTTTTTTTTCTCTCCTTTTGCCGGTCACTGAAGCAAGTTGCGATGGCAGCAAAGGAACATCTCACGTCGCGCATGCATGCATATATGCAGGAAGCAGAAACGGAATGGATCGAGCGCCGAGCGTTCCGTGATCGTGACTCACGGGCAAAGTGGCCGCTGCGTGCGTGATCCGATCCGATCCGGCCGGCGATGGCGTACCCGTCCCGGAAAGCGGAAGTAAAAGCTGAGATTTCGTCTGATCATCGGCCGCGCTTTAGTCTAACCCCGGGCGGAGGAGCCCGGGTGTGTGGCCGGTGCGTCCGACCTGTACTGTACGTTACGTATTCCACCGCGGAACCACACAAACGTACGGACCCAAACAAAAGCAGCAGATCAAGCACACACATGCGTCCCGTCCCGTCCCGTCCCGTCCCGTCCCGTCCGTCCACAGGACTAGTATAGTGCCGCGTTTTGTTTAGTTCATTTTCACTTCTAAGACCTCCTTTGGATTAAACAGAGACCACGCTCCCTCAGTTCTAAAATAACTATCGCTATCACTATGATAATCATCAAACAAGATTGAATTGCATTATATTTTATATAAAACATTGGAAATGTTTTTGTTCCTAAATATAAATTTCTAATAAAAGTAGTTTAAGGATCATACTAATTATGTACTATAGTTATTCAAGTTTTATTGCATATATTTGATCAAATTCAAAAGAGCTATTTGGCATCTGATCGAGAAGGATTCGTGTGACAAAAGGAGTACTCTTTTGTGTACACGTAAAAGTTACGCCGGCCGAGCTAATCATGTCTCTCCTCCCAATCCGCTAGCTTGTGGTGGGTTAACCACGCCCCTCCTCCTAAACAATGATTCAAAAACGCTGCTCCCGAAGGAAGCCGGCGAGCGAGCTAGGTCACGATCGCCGGCTCTCGCTCGTGGGTCAGCTCACGTGGCCCGCACATGGTAGGTCTGGTCTGGGTTCGTCGCGCTCGGAACCAACCGTCAGTCTTATCACCTCCGCCTCCAATGGCGATCCGCAGCTCCCAAATTGCCATTAAAAAAAATGGTGCCCGGCCGGCTTCACGAACCCCGTGCCGTGCGTCACCATGACCTTTACTACCACGGCGGCAAGCGACCTGCCGGCCTTTCCGTACCGTCCAATTCAGCGAGAGCCGTCCTGCGACTGCGATTCGACAACCAATCGCCTAGCGGTAATACGGCGCAGGCGCTACCGGCCAGCGCGTCGCGTAAAACCTGATGCAGTAGTCACACGTTACACTGCTCCAGTGCACGTACGCATCATATCAGCTCGTTAGTTTAAGGTGTGTTTTGTTTGTGGAGTCACTCTATGCTTGATGAGGTGATGTATCATAAGTTCATTCCATCAATTTTTGTAGAATCAATTCACTCCTCATGTATTACTAATTATTAGCTTATGAGAAATGTGATGGTGATGGATCAACTCATTCTATTCCACAAACCAAACAAAAAAAGTGAGGAGTAAGGAGAAGATGGATCACTTTATTCCTCAAACCAAACACACTCTTAAGGCTCTGTTTGGTTCCATTAGTCCTAGGACTAAAGTTTATTTTAGGGACTAAATTTTAGTCTTTACTATGTTTGGTTGTAGAGACTAAACATATTCTAAATATATTAAATACAACACATAAAGACCAAAATGCCCCCTTTTTTTGTTTGACACCAGTTTTATAGCAAGGATAATTGAAGTAAATGTTGCCCTTTAGTCCCTTTTAGCACCTATGTGAGGGACTAGAGACTAAAGTCAATTAGTTTCTACTTTAGTCCTTCTGTTTGGCAAAATAATTAAAGATTAAACGGAACTAAAAACCAGGGACTAAAGATTAGTCCCTCTAACCAAACGGGGCCTAAGTCAATTTAGTCTAGGGTGCGTTTGGTTCCTCCTCTCAAACCTAAGCTGAAGCAAAGGGGTGCAAAACTATTTTTTAGGCTAGTTTGGGAACATCATTTTTTCAATGGATTCCTATTTTCCTAAGGAAAAATCAACTAATTTCCCTTGTACAAATGATAATTTCTTTAAAAAATTGATATTCCCAAACTAGCCCTTAATGAAAAAACATCTCTTTTTTTCTACTACAAACATGGAAGCAGGTTTCTTCCTGTTTTTCTCCTTTTCCATCCTCTCAACTAGGGATGGCAGCGGATCGGGTTGTGTTCGGGTATAATAATACCCGACCCGATATCAAACCGACCCTTATATAAATATCCATACCCACCAAGCCAATCGGGTAAAAAAATTGACCCGTACCCGTGCCCACCGGGTACACGTCCGGTGGATCTGCTGGTCGATCCGCGGTGAAGCCGTCGATCTGCTGGTCTGAATGCCTTGCGTGAGCGGCACGCCGCGCGACGGGAGGAACGACAAGGGGAGTGGGGCTGACGGCGGCGTCGGGACTCGGGATGCTGGGGCGGGCAGGCGGCCGACGACGCAGCTCGGGAGCGGGGGTGCGGCCGACGGCGCAGATCAGGAACGGACGGCCGTCCGACGGTGCAGCTCGAGGCGAGAGCGGGGCAGCGGGCTCTGCCTCTGCGGCTGTCGGCTGTGTGCTGGCGGGTGGGCGGCCGGGCGGGTGGCGAACTGGTTAGGGTTAGCCGGTTAGGGAACTTAGGGTTAGGAGAATAGGAATAGGACGGCCCAACAGCGAGTCCACTGCTTTGGGCTTTTTTGCTTTGCTTCATGAGCCAAAAACACAACATGTGAAATTATGAATTAATATTTTGGGTATCCAGTGGATATCCATGGGTAAAATATACTATCCGTACCCTACCCGACGTATTTCAGATACTCGACCCGACATGATCCACGGGTGAGTTTTCCAACCCGTATCCATGTCCATCGGGTATGAAACCCGTGGATATCCATACCCACGAGTCCAATTGCCATCCCTACTCTCAACAATTACCCACCGCCTGTGGTTATAAAACATACCTCTTCGCTTTTTCCTTCTCTGTCTCTCTTTCTCACAGAAACATACTGTTGGTCACCTGTTCTCAAAAGCTATATATCAAGAACAAGGCAACACAAATGTTAATGATTAAAGACATTCGTCCTTCGAAACATTATTTTCTTTCAGATATAATAATCTTCAGACGAAGGCCATGAAGAACGTACCTTCATCATTTCAATATGCTAAGATACAAACATGGGCATAAGAAACGCAGAAAGAGCATGAATAATCATCTTTAATCATCAGATTATTCACATTGTCATTATATAATCATGAACAAATATCAATGATATTTAAGTTACATTTGTACCTTCGGCTTGACAGAAGGTAAAAATCCGAGAGTGACGTGCGAGTGATTACAAGTCAGCGTGAACAGTACCGGGGATATTGTTTATCTATTTATAGGCACGGGACGCAGCCCAAACAAAATTACATTCATGTCCTTGCCAACTAATCATAACCATAATATAAATTATCAAGGACTATGTGGTCCTTTCCTCTTTAAGTCTGTGTCATCCTTCGTCTTATGCATGCCATCATGCCGAAGCTCTTTCGATTGTAACTTCGGCATATATCTTTATGTATCTGCTTGCATATCATCTTGCCGAAAGTGTTTTTGCTTGGAGGACCTTCGGCGGAGAAGAAGGCCCCCCAACACAGACTAATTGGTCGACTTTGGGTACTCTATTATTAACCTCGATCAACATGTATTGAGGTGGATTGAGTTGTAACTTAAACTAATTTACACCCCAATCCACCTCAACACATGTGGATTTGGGCCAATACTAAAGTACACAAACAGAGTCTAAAGGCGACAATGAGTACCACCGATTAATTATTGCTATCTTATACTTGTACCCATGACAAAACAAAACTTGTCGGGTCAGACCGTATGTTTTGGTGGGTCAAAGTCACCCGTCCGGTCAACGATACCCACAAAGATAGAACATCTATTAAAAATAACACATTACATAAATGTGGTCAAAAGTAGTGTTTATTGACAAAGATCCAAAGTCAAATCTTTACAAACTATTGCATAAAGCTCCAAAGTCAAACTAAAAATTTCTTGCACTGAAGAGAGAGTGGTCCCCATGGATTATAGATAATGTCAGGCTTGTACAAAAATGGTGTATTTTTTTTGCATATAAACAATCTATCACTCTCAGGTGCATTACAGAAAGATCATATCAAATATACATTGTAAAAAACAGTTTAAACCAAACATCTCTTAACGATTTTTAACAATATATAGTTTACAATAACTTTTGCAGCAAATTTCCCACGACACAAGATTCACAACAAGTTTTTCATAGCTCACACCAAAACAAATCACCCTTAGTATAGGACCTATGTCATGCACTAAATTTTAATTACCTATAAACTTTAGTTCTGTAAGTAATACATGCGCATAGGTAAAATAAAGTTAAACTAGTTTTTAGATTTTAGCTAAAATAGTAGTAGAAAACAATCCTTTAGTTTTGGAAAATATGAACTAATGTGATTCAAATGGTGCGCGTGAGTCTTTATTTAGAAGAATAAACTTGGTTCGTGTATCAAACAATATTGGACTAGACTTCAGTCGCATCTACTCTAGTTAACAAACTTTTTATCCGCTCAAACTTTAGTTCAACCTAGAAACAAAACCCTAAGCCGTCTGTTTGGTTTTGAGACTCCTGAGGGATGGGTTAACTTCATTCCTGTTTTTTTCTCTAGATGGAGTGAACACATTTCTGATATGGATGTGTGGGTTAGGTCCATTCCTACTTTGTGTTTAGTTTGGAGGTTTCGTCGAAGGAAAATTATAGTCGATCGTCCAAGCAATCAACACATGAAGAGTCCAGGAGATATGCTATTGATATAATCATCTCTCCAAACAGTGCACTCAAGTCTGACGGCCATCGACGTGTGCCTTGGGACGACGACCGATAGCGGGAACGGGACTGGCAGCCGACACATGTCAAGAGGAGCACGATGAAAGAGAAAAAGCAGTGGTCGTGGAACCAGCTACACAAAAAGTGGACGAGGGACAATGTGATGCCGTGAACGATAGAGATAGAGGACAGGGATAGAGGATAGAGAAATAAGAGAGAAAAGGAGGAGGAGGAGAAGTAGAAGCCATATAGGGGCCAGATCTTGGCGTCATATACCTTGATGGTTTGGTCCCGTCATGTTAATGAACATTATGGCCTCCGCACCAACGATAAGATGGTATATTGGTGTCATGATCTATAGCGCCAAGACACAATCTTAATGCCTTGGATCATGGTGTTGATCTCAAGATATGAAAATAGACTTAGTTCTTTCAGGGCTCTAAACGGAATTTTTAAAAAAAAAAGAGTAAAAAAAAAGGTTTCTCGGTGCAGTGAAAAGCTGGCATGCGCGCTGTAACTCTGCGCGGTGAAAACCGAAATAGCTATCGCTTGCTTGCAAAAGCGGGGCAGCGTTCGCAGCGACAGGCGCCGAGGACCGAGGAGGGGCATCTAAAAATCTGCCACCACGCTAGATCGCATCGCGTCGTGGTCGTGCGCCCCCTCTCCCTGACTCACTGTATATACACCCACAGCCCAGACCCAGACGCCTCGCAAAGGCCACAGAAAAATGGCAGAAATTGCAGGGGGGAGGACCGGGGCAGAGTGCCCAATCGATCGGTCGTTGTGCATAATTTACGTGCAGCTTTTAAGGGCGCCCTCCGTCCCCGCACTCTGTGTGAATTCTGACCCGGACGCGAACGCAAACAATGGGCGAAACCAAAGCGAGAAGACACGGGGCAAATGATATAAGCACTGCACGGCAGTAGAGGCCATTGAGAGGTCAGTATGTTCATGGGGCTGGGTGCAGAATCTGATCTTGCATTGGGTGCAAAAACAATCAACGACTGTACAGTACAGAGCAGCAGCAGTAGCCGGAGCAGGTTTCAGCGTGAAACCTGCAAGCACGAGCCAGCGACGGCGAGGTACAAGGGCACGACTAGAAGCACTGCAATGTAACAACTCATTCATGAAGATGCAGCCAAAATTACCGTCCACTTAAAACCCACCCAATACCAAATGCCAATACCACCTGTTCACTTCCCTCCCAACTGTACAGTACCACAGCGAGCTGGACGACCAAACAATTCAAACACATCACCACTTTCCCGCCACCTCGCTGGATCTCACGTTGCGCCTGTCCTTGCACGCCACGTCGCACATGTCACGTTTCGTCAGCAGCTCATTGCCTCGCACTTCACCGGGATAGCGCGGTCGAACCCGCCGCCGCGGGACAGCAGGGTTCCCACCACCGCCATGTCGCGGCAGAACACCCCCTGGTAAACAGGGGCCGTAGACGTCACGGCCGCCGCCTCCTTGGGCATTGTCGCCGTGGTGGTCGCGGCCTTGGCCTTGGGCTTCGGTTTCGGTTTCGGTTTCGCCGTCTGCGCGCGCCCTGGCGGTGGCGGGCTTCTTGGACGGCCGCTCTCCGTGTTCTCGGATTTCTCAGGCACCGGCGGCGGTGGTTCCGGCTTCGGGGCTTCCTGCTTGGCCGCCAGCGCGGCAGCTGCGGCCGCGGCCGCGGCGTCCTTTGCCCTCTGCCTCTCGGCGGCCTCCTCGTCCAGAACGGCTGACATGACGAACGAGTACCCCTTCTGCAGCATCCTGTACAGCAGCAGCGCGGACATGCGCGCCTGGTCACGCACCGCCTCCAGGTCGCGGTGCTCGTCCACGAGCTCCAGGCGTTCCCCGAACACCACGGCGCGGTCGGGCTTGAGCTTCAGGGAGAGCAGCAGGTGCGCGCGCTCCAGCTCGGACCGCGTGCACCCGCGCCGCACGCCCAGCAGCAGGTAGTAGTCGATGTTGCACGCCTCGCCGGCGGCGACGCGGCCGCGCAGCCCCTGGATGCGGGCCGTCAGCTTGCGGTGCGCTCCGGCGATCTCACGGTACCGCACGCCGCCCTGCGGCCGCCACCGGGGCCCCGGGAGCTTGCCGTCGCGTAGCGCGGCGTCGTACAGGAGCTTGAGGTGGTCCAGGTCACGCAGGCAGTCCGCGAGCGCGCCCACGGACTGCAGGAGGTCGGCGCGGGCGCGGAGCGCCGGGATGTAGGCAGGGTCCAGAGCGAGCGCGCGGTTGCAGTCCGCGATGGCGTCGGCCGGACGCCCGCTGGCCTGGAACGCGGCGGCGCGGCCCACGAGGCACGCGGCGGCGAACGGGTGCGGCAGCACGCCACGGCGCGCCTCGAGGATCTTGGAGAAATGGCGCACGGCCTCGGCCGGGAGGCCAGCGTCCAGCGCGGCCATGGCAGCCGCGCGGCGCCGGAGCAGGAGCTTCACGTGCGCCAGGAGCTGGGACACGGCCTCCGACTCCGTCGCCGGGATTATGAACGCCCAACCGGAGCTGGATGTCTTGCCGGACGGGACGCAGGGAGCCGTGGCGGTCGCGGACGACGACGACGACGACGAGAAGCTGTCGTCCGACCAGCACACGCTCTCGCGGCGGAACGCCGCCGAAGCGAGGCGGCGGCCGGTCTGCAGCAGCACCATAGCGTCCTCGATGAGGCCGAGGTGGAAGCAAGCTTGGCCGAGGACCAAGTACCTGTACGTGGACGTGGGCATCAACCATCAGGAAACCGGTCGGTCGGATTCTCATTCTCGCCAAATCAAGGCACCAATTCGTGCAACGCTCAAGGTCCCGTACCTCCACTGGGTATCCGTGCTCGGGTTCTTGGAGAGGCCGGCAAGGACGCGGCGCTTGAGCTCGGAGATGTCGAAGCAGCGGAAGGAGCGGACGGGGCGAGCGTCAGGTTCCGCGTCGTCGGAGCGGTGGCGGTCGGGCGAGAGGAGCTTGGCGCGGGAGATCGTGCCGAGATCACCGGAGCCAGTGGACAAGAGGGACGCCGACGAGGACGAGGAGGTGTCCTCGCCAGAGCACGACTTGCCGCAGCTGGGGATGTAATCGCGGAGCATCTCCGCGACCTCCCTGTAGCGACGCAGCGCGAGGAGCGCGCGCGCCCGCAGCTCCAGGGCGGCCTCCATCCGCGGCGACAGCTCCAGCGCCGCGTCGACCAGGCCGAGCGCCGCCACCGCGTCACCGCCGCCACACTCTGGCGCCGCCGCAAGAATCTTCCTCGCCTCCCGCAGGTACTTGTCGGTCACCTGGCGAAAACGGAACCGGGAAACATCAGATTTTCCGCAGCGAAGGCAACATTCCTCCCTCTAAACAGAGCCGGATTGACCACTCTGGGATGAGATCATTCTTTTGTGGGGGGAGACAAACAAAACAAACGGAACCAAAACAGGACAAGCCACCGGACAGAACGCGCTGGAACCAAGCTGTTGTTGAACGAAACGAAACAAACAAAAGGCACGCACAGCGAGCTTCAGAGACGCGAACGATTTCTACGCCCTCCTGGCATTCGGACGTCAATTCCTCCAGAAGTCAAAAGGCACAAGCTTGGCTCTCGTGCAGTTCTTGAACACCAAGAAACGTTCAGGTGGGACTTTGGGAGAGGAAGGGAGCCCAGCTCAAGGATGGTGGAGGAGCCAGCAGAGGAAGACGGGAGCCGGCGGCACTGACCTTCCTGTTGCTGAGCAGCCACTTCCTCTTTTTCTCCGGAGCAGAAGAAGGCGTGGACACCGCCATTGCCTCCCTCGCATCAATGGACGCAACCCCACGCGTAGCCTGAATCGATCCCCAGGCGAGGGGAGGACACGGAAGCGGAGGGGAGGGGTGGGAGGAGAGGTGGAGGGGGTAGGAGGTAGGATGGCCGGAAGGGCAATCGAAGGCGAGATGGCGAGAAGAGAGAGGAGGTTATTATATACTCCTATACGGGGCCACTAGTAGCTCTGAAATCTATCGCCACTCGGCGTACTTATCGTCTGCTTATATAAACACTCCTAAGTTTAAATTTTAGGATACCTTATATGAAAGAGTTTTAGAACTAAAAACTAACTTCATTAGTTCTAAACTATAGTCTGCCTTTCATTAGAGCCCTATGACTTAATAGTTAAAGAAATGTTATAAAAATCTCTAGAATAGATTCGAACAGGCCTGAATCGAGTGGAAAAGAAAATGGAAATACAGTTCAGAGTCAGAGAGCGAGTGAGAGAGAGAGACAGATAAATGCAATGCCAGCTTTGACTGCACTGCACCCCACTACCACTCTCTCGCTCGATCATCGCTGCTTTCCCTTTCAGAGAAAGCTTCGACCCCTCGCCATCCTAGCTGGCCAAGATGCCCGGCCAGCGACACCTCTCATCCTCCTCAACGCCCATAACAGGCAGGACCAATTATTATTTAGAAAAAAAAGTCTCACAATTTTTTTTAAAAAAACATCAACTAAAGAAAGGGGTCTCGTGTAGGGTGGTGGGCTTTTAAAAGGGGCAGAAACCAGTCATGCTGCACTCATGCTGACCCACCACTCTCCTTCCTTCTCACACCCATCCATTTTAGTTTCTTTCGTTCTTTTTCTCTCTCCTCTTGCTATCTTTTTTTTCCCTTGGTTCTTTTATTCGCTGCTTATTTTAGCTTACATCAGTTTTATAGCTCGATCAGAGGATCACACTGTCATCTTGTTTTAAACAGAAAATCCCAGGCCCCCCAAAGCTGAGCTAGCCGTTCATCGTCCCGTCTCCTGTCAACAGCAGCAGCAGCATGCAACACACACACACACACACAGAAACACTTCATTTTGTTAGCTTCATTTTCGTTTGGCGTCTCGTCTCACCAACCAAATACTCCTACATAGATATTGCTACTTGAATAATATCCAGGGCGCAAATACGAAGCCTCGCATCGCAGGTCATAAATACGGGGGGTACCGCTAGATGCAGCCTGGCTGCCTTCATGCATATCCGAGTGTGTGTACTTGCTTTCGAGTACAGGTATGCACTGTACATGTATGTTTACCAATAAATTAGGGTAAATACACTAACAGCAGGAGGCGGCCTTGCTTTCTGCAGAAACACGACACCGGGTACACAAAGGGCCCGGCCTTTTGTACAGTCTACGCTGTGGTACGCGCGTATGCGTACGTAGTTTTTCGAAGTCCTCTGTAACACAGTATACGTGCAGAAACGATCGAGGGAACAGGAGAAGGCGAGAAGCATGAAACGCTTGCGGGCGGGGAGAATGGTGAAAGTAACTAGTGGTGGCCAAAACTATGCTGGGGGCGGTCGCGATACGACGGGTATGTTTGGTTCAGCTTTTTTCTTACCAGCTTTTCTGAGAATCTGGCTGTGGGGAGAATCTGGCTATGTAGAGAATCTGAGTATCATTAGAATTACGTGCGGAGAAAGATAAAGGTGTCCATAGGACTCAGGATCTAGAAAGTGACGGATTCCTACTATTACAACGACTCAACCGATTATGTGTTTATGTTGATTTTGAATGGTTTTTACCCAAACGAATTTTATAGAAGCTGACTAAAAAGCTAAGCGTTTGGCAGTCAGCAGCTTTTGGTGGCCAGAAGCTCCAAAAAGCTGAAACAAACAGGGGCGAAGTGGCGTACGTAGCAATGGCGCCGGCCGCGCCGCCGTAGGGAAATTTATTGCCGGCGGGCGGAGCTGCCGCCGATCGGATCGGAGTAGTAGAGTGCTGGAGAAGCAAGCCACGGCGTGCCGTAGCTGCGAGCCTCCGATCACGCCCGCTGCTACAGCTACAGGCATACAGCTGCTCCACTATACACCGCGGTACACGACGACGCCCCTACATATATATATATGCAGATGTACTAGTAGCGGCTTTGAATACCCTTCCCTGTTGCGCATCTCCCCTACGGCTTTACCCATCTCCATTCAATGCCTCGGCTCACGTCACAGCCCGCACACCCAACGGCCTCGCTTCAACAGTTCAACGTGCGTCGTCTTGCTCTCTACTCTGTCCTCATCCCCTAGTATATTTCTATTTCTATATATTAAGCGCGGACGCAAAATAGCTCAGCTAGACGCACGGCCGGCCCTGAGAGGGTGCGGCGGGTGCGGCCGCACCGGGCCCCCTAAAACAGAGGGCCCCTCTGGCCACTGGACGTTAGCATTTTTTCTAACTAAGCATATCTACCTTAGACATAAATACGCAAGAGCGATGCACTATCGATCAGTTTCGTTTAGATTGTTAAACTAATGTCTTAATTACTTATCTAATATTCACTTCGTTCCAAAATAGTATTTGTTTTAACTCTTAATTTTTATGTCTATATTCAACTAGATGATGATGAATCAACTAGAGAAGCAAAATAAATTCTATTTTGATACAGAGAGAGTATTATTTACTATACACATGATGGTTGCATCGACGGAGAGAAGATTTTTAAAATTGAAATATTTTTTGAACTATTTAAGGTCAACAATGACTTAAGAGAGGTTAAATGGTTTGACGATTATATGTATCTAAAAGAAGTTGTTGGATGAGATTGATCTTAATGGTATAAGCGATGATTTATATCACAAAATGTTAGAAGATATTTTCAATGAGATCAGATAACAAGTATGTGTTTTTGTTATATTTTATATTTGTAATCTTATAAACTTGAAATAGTGCATAATAATTTGTATACGTTGAATATTATATATATTATGTGTGGATGGGGCCTCCATTTCGGATTTCGCAACAGGCCCCTAAAAAGTCAGAAACGGCCCTGGCTAGACGGTCCACGTCAGTATTTTTTCTCTGTACCGTTCGATCACAAATGAATGATTACTATCTGTCGCTGCATATCAGTGACGATTAAAAAAGGAAAAAATGGACGAGGAGAGTCTTCTCGAGAGTTCCATTTGAAACTTCACATTCTGACGCTTCTCGCTCCTTCTTCGCGGTCACCCGACAGCACACTGGTGCCCAGCACGACACGCTCCAGGTCGCCATGGCGACGAGTGCCGAGACAACGTCGGAGCTGGACGCGTCCATCTCCACCACCTCTTTCTCGCCCGACGTGACAACGAACGCCGACCGCACGCTAGATCCGGACGTGCTCACCTCTGCCTCCTCTTCTGTGTCGGCGTAGCACCAACCATCTCCAGCCATAGAGACAACTTGCTCGCTGCAGAATGGGGCATACTGCAGTCATCACTACAGTTCGTGGAGCGTTGTCCCGGTCAGCAAGATCCTCCCTGCGCTCTAATGTATGAGGTGAAAAATCTTGGCACTGCTATATTTGTTTAGGTTTTTCCCTACAGCAACGGAGGCTTCTGCATCTTGATTTGCAACATGGAACTGCACGTTTATGGTTCAGTCAACTTTATTTGGAAATACCGCATTCAATTCCTCCCTGCTATTCAATCTAAGATGGGCATATTTTGTTTTTCTCCAGATTATTTTGTCAACCATGTTGCATTAAAAAACATCGCTGCATTTCCATTGAACCAATGGATTCCGCATTCGATTTCTCTCTGCTATCTGATCTAACATGTGCAGATTCTGTTTTTTCCTTTTTCTCCAGTTTTTTTCTCTCTCAACCTCGCTATATTTCCTTTGGGCAATAGAACAGCTATTGTGGTTGTAAACCTCTAAATATCTAACCTGCTAGGATTGTCTTCTAATTGTTTGTAGGCACGTCCAGATCTTTCACTTTTGATTCTTTCAATTCGGCCAGGGACAGATTTGTTGTTTTTCCTTCTTTTGTATTTTACTTACATTCGATTTTGCAAACAAAGTAGCAAAAAGAAAAAAAGATGACAACCACCTCATTAACAAATAAAGGTAAGCACAGGAAGAATCATTTTCTCCACATTGTTGAATCTTTCGTGCGAACATGCCTTCTAAATTTAGCGTGTAAATAGTACATAAACGATTAAATTCGTGTTTTGATTCCTTCGTTGTAGATTTATTTCGGAATGATGTTTAGTAGTACCTCTGCTCCTTAAGGACAACACCAACGACGTAATTAATTCATGTTTGTTTTCTTATGACAAGATATCTTTTTTGTTTTCTTATGAACCGCAACATAGTTACTTTCTCATAACTACTTAATCTTTTTTCTCTTACGAATACATGCTATACACACATTTTAGTAAAGTTATACAACCTATCGCGCGCTAGGCGTGCGTTAGTGACTAGTATCTTCTCAAGGCGATCGCTTCCCCGTCCTCCTGTCTTCCAAAGCGCACCACAACTAGAACTAAAAGTTTCGACCGAATCATTCACTACCAGAATTTGCTATTTACCGAGTACTAATTATTTTCCCAAGTGTTTTTTCGGCAACTCGTTCAGTGGTAAATAGAGAGGAAGTTGCAGGTTCAAAATCCATAGAGAGGAAACTTTGTAATTGACAACCTTTTGATTTACAATCATCTTATCATTAAAAAATTTGTGTGAACTTTTCAAATTTAAAATTCAAATTTTGTAAACGTCCTCGGATGTAGAAACTATTAAAATAGAACCTGTAAATCTCAAAAAAGTTATGCAACTTTATAGTTGGTCACATTTTCAAATGAATTCATTTAGTGCCTTACATAATTAAATTACTATCGGTTTGTTATAGTACATGAGGATTGAAAACGTAATATATACATAATTGGTGTAGTAGTGTAGTAGTATAGGAGGGTATGCGGGGGAGAGAGAGGTTGCGAGTTTGAATCTCACCATTCACAAAACATGTAAATTTGATTCAAAATGATAGGGCGATTACCTATGGTAATAGGGTAGGGTTGGAGAGTTGTTCCTATAATTTTAAAAAATGTTTTGCTGTTTTTTTTGGATTTTTTTTGATTCTTAATTTGCCGAGTGCTTTTCGACACTCGGCAAAGCCTTTGCCGAGTGTCCGAAAAAAGTACTCGGCAAAGAACTCTTTGCCGATAAAATATTTGCCGAGTATTATTTGCCGAGTCCAAAATGGCCTTTGCGGAGTGTCTTAGACACTCGGCAAAGAACACGATTACGGTACGGCAAGGCACGGAAATAAGAGGTCAAAGCATGATCCAGCATGAAAGAAAATAGGCCGGACCGGTATAACCCGAATGATCATGCTGTGTCGTGCCTCAATCTTAGGCATTATGGGCGACACGAAACGACTAGATTGGCCATATTTAGGCCGGCACGGCACGAACTGAGACACGAATTAAAAAACTAGTGTTTAAATGGGTATTTCATGCTCCAATATTATTTTTATCTTTTCACAAAAGTTATATCTCTTTCTCAAATGATTTTTAGTCTATAGCAAAGTTATTAATATTTTGAGGATGTGTTTTTTAGATATATACAAGGGTCGTCACGGTACGATCATCGGCGGGGTGGGTCTAGCTTTTAGTATCCACGTACGGTCCAGCCCAGCCCAAAATTATTTCGTGCCATGCTATCTCAAAAAAGGTTCGCCTGAAACAAGATGGGCTCGGACCGTGTCGGCACGACACGACCCGACTTTCAGCTCTAACCACAACACACTAAGAGCTGGTTTGGTGCACAAGGAAATGGAGGTGATCCTTGGGAGGATTTTGAACAGTGAAAGGATTCCTCTCTATGGATCCCTCCATTTCCTTTTACACCAAACCAATCCTAAGGGCTTGTTTGGAAGCTAAAGTAATAGAGAGGATTGAGAGAGCTAGAATCCCTCACTTATTAAATTGAACAGTGAGAGATTCTAGTCCACTCAATTCTCTCCATTACTCTTACTCCCAAATAAGCACTAAGCGTTTATTTGGTGACCAGAGAAATAGAGAAGATCCATGGGAAGGAATCACTTTCCTATTCAATTTATGGACCCCCTCCATTTCAGGGGCCACCAAACCAGTGCTAAGGGCTAGTTTGTGAGCTACAAAAGAGGATTTTAGCCCCTCCAATCTATTTCGATTCGATTTTATGGCTCTAAACTAGTCCTAATCTTTCCAGTTCCAAACCTCTAAAACTAATGATCAACGGTTGAGAATATGTCAGCTGAAAGACCAACTAAAAATAAACAGCATTTGTAATGCTGGTCAAATTAACTTTCTAGAGGCTTATTAAGTCGTAGGCTAACTTCCTAGGGGCTACAGTCAGCCATAGGAAGTTAGTCGTAGGAAGTTAGTCAGCTGACGGCGTGAAGCTACTAACTTCTGAGAATTTACTAACTTTCGAGAGGCTTTTTTGGCTGTAGGAAGTTAGCTAACTTTCTAGAGGGCTCTAGGAAGTTAAGCTAACTTCCGACAAAAAATTTTTGAGAGCCAAACTTCCGACGGGATGGCTTAACTTGCGAGAGTTTAGCTAACTTCTAGAGTTTATGCCTAACTTCCTAGTGTTTAGGCTCTAGAAAGTTTACTATTTTGGTGTAGTGAATTGTATTCGTATCCTTTAGACGCCATGCATTTTTTATTCTACTCTTTATTTGTTTACTTTGTAATTTTACCCTTCCATTTTTAAAATGAACATATTGTTCGTTAGTGAAAATCAAAATTATTAATTAAAAAATAAAAATGTGAAAATAAATAGATAAAAGGTCTGAAGTACCCTCCTCCATACCTATCTTGTATGGGCACAAACCCAACAGGTATAAAATCACAGTGACATAACATAACGAGGAGTAAAACCATAATAAATTACACGAACATTTGTGTATTTTCGCAATAGATTGAACGTTGTTAAATGCACATAACAGCACATGAGTATGTCAGAGCTTAGTGCAAAACCACATGGTTGAAAAAAAGGTGTCGTAAAATCACATTTCCAAAGCTACAGAGGGGTATAATCAGAAATATCCTAATCTCTACTACTACTTATGTACCTACTATAGGCGTTCACATCCAGTGGTTCTGCCAACCGCTGACGCCTCCCTCTCCTCTCTCCTCTCCGCGACTGACGCCTTCCTCTCCGCGATTGATGCCATTGCCTTCGTCTCCTCTGCCCCATCCGTGCCCCTTCCATCCTCTCCGCGACGGGCGTGGACGCCTCCCTCTCCTCTGCCCCACCTCGCGACTCCATCCGCGCCGCCATCAACGGACGCCTCCGCCCCATCCGAGCCCCTTCCAATCCGAGCCAAATCCGCCCTTCCATCCATCGGCAAATCCGTGGGGAGCATTCGAGCATCTTCGGCGGCCGCGAAATCCTCCTCCAGGGAATCGTCGCCTCCTCGCATCCTCCTCCATCTCACCCGCCGTGGCCGATTCCCACCACCACCACGCCGCGCACGCCCCCGTCCCCCGATCCCATGCCCCTCTCTTCTCCGTCCCCATCCCCCGCGTCTATCGCGCTCCTCGCCCCTCCTAACGTCGTCCTTTCCGTCTAGCGCGACAACCTATGCATGGCTCCGGGCTCAGGCCACGCCACACCCACGCCCATGCTGCAAGGGCTCCATGGAAGGCCATCCCCGCGATCTGCTGTCCATGGAGAGCACGGCGCCGGCCTTTCGAAATCTCCGCCCCCACCCTCGCGACCGCGCGATCCACTCCCCCACGCCCGATCTGCTCTCCAACATACGCCATCCGCGTGATCCATGGACAGCAGACAGTCCCCACGCCTTCCCGATCGGCTTCGCCCACACAATCCACGCACCATAACCTTCCATCAAGGCTCCAGGGCAAGGTTTCCATCCACGGCATCGTCGGACCGATAAAATGCCGCGTGGGCGAGGCACCAACCCTCAACCTTCTCGGTGATGTCCCAGGAAGACTACAGCCAGGTACGCCAGTCTGATTCTATGTATTGTTTCTTCAAAGTAACTCATATCAATAGCACACAACTTATGTAGGGCAACAAGTAATCACAGCGAGTGTGTTGGCATTTTTTAATCAATTGAACTCTAAGATATTATGTATCGAATATGGGGTCTGGGCGATTAATTAAACCAGATCTCCCCTAGGTTTATTTTGCTGCTTCTTGCATAGTTGTTTTTGTTTAGTTCTTAGGAAGAAAAGAAAAATAGCCTCAATATTCATAATGAAACCATTGATTAGTAAAAAATGTCACTCATCTCAACTGTTGTCATATCACAACAAGCACCATCTGGGAAACTGATGACATGCCTTCCATGTGGGAGATTGTCACAGAACTTGAGCGTTTAACCAATAGAATTGTGCTTCCATTACTGCTACCTCTTGTTTATGGAGCTGAAAAGGATATACCCAAATTTCGGTCTTCCAGATATGATAATTAACATGTAGAGAAAATTGGTTAGTTACAATCTATCAAGATATGGTTAGGCACAGATAGTATTTTTCATTGCTTTGGCTGATCTATTCACGAAATATCATTTTTTGATTTCATAGCGTAGTCCCAAATTGTAGTTTATTCTTCTTCTTAGAAAGAAAAAATACAGTGTGTTCTAGGTGGAATTCCCCTTAGATTACATGTCTGTACTTCTATTCTGAAACTTCTTGTAGTTATCTAATGCGCTGGCTGGCAGATCTAGGAAGAATATCTAAATCTAAAATTTTCTGTGAGGGTCTGAGGGGAAGCGTCCTATGTAGCTAAATACTTTTTTCTTCTCTATTTTAGTTCTTCTAGCAGTTGAACTTTGCTAATTGAAGCTGCAAAAGGAACTTCGACAGCAACAAGGTGAGTGAATGCCTCATGTTTATTTTTGCTTGAAGGTGATCTGTTTTTTGGCAATACACAATTGAACAACTGAAATCAGATTATATATTAAAGGTGAAATAATTTTATGCACCACTGAAAATCATAGGAAAGATATCATAGCTGATCTTTTCACACAAGTGAAGGATCCACAAAAGGGATTTGTTCATTGTGGAATGATCAAGCATGCTAAACATCTTAGTTGTCTAACTTAGTTCTTCAGATAAACGATCTGTCCTTTTTTTTAAATGTCATATTTTTGCTTCAGGGAACTACTCGTGTCATTCTATAAGGCAAATGGGAGCTGCAAACCAAATAGGAAAATTTTCTATGGGTTCGTAATTGTCTGTTTGAATGAATTATGTTGTTGTCTGAACTTAAATCTCTTTTCCTTGCATGTAAAGAAAAACACCTGCAGTTTTCTTCATGTTAGTACATATTTCAACAGCTAAACAACTACACCTTGTATACTTGGAGAAGAATCCTGGAGTTACTTTACTTGTTTCCTTGATTTGTAGAGACATGCCAGTGAGGAGCAGTTTAGTCGGTTCTTGCTTTATGAAGTGGATGCAATTAGAAAGGTATTTTCTTCACAATATTATTCTCTTTTGATGTATTCTCCTAATGTGTTTACATAATTTATTGTTTATGTTTGTACTTAGGCGTGTGCCAGCTTGGAAGAGGGCTACCTTCCTCCAGTTACATTCATTGTGGTGCAAAAGCGCCATCACACACGATTTTGTCCTGAAGATCATCGTTCACACAAACAGACAGATCGACGTGGAAATATTTTGCGAGGTAAAACAAATTTGCTATTGTGCAATTGTTCTTGAAACTGATGAGGCCACATTACTACTATTTGATGAATCATATATGTATGTATGTATGTATATTATATATATATATATATATATATATGTATATGCGGCTCTCCTCTACATTCTTATTTTTTTTGGATACTAATTTTATTGTGTTCTTAGGAACCGCGGTTGACACGAAGATATGTCATCCAATTGAATTCGACTTCTACCTTTGTATTTCTTCATGGTTTGTGAAGCTCACTTAGTGTTTTTCCAAAAAAAAGGAAAGATCAAGAGATGTCAGTATTGCTCTTGATTAATAAATATTGCTGATGTAGTTTTTTTAGAATTTGACAGTAATAGTCTAAATAACATATGTACAACTATAGCATTGAGAAGTATCTATATCATCCTATTTTAGACAACATGACCAAGTGTGTGAAACAAATTAAATGTTTCTTCCATTTCTACCTTCATGATTCAGTATTGTGCATATTGTCCTCCATATGTTCCAAATTACATGTTGTTTTAGCTTTTCTAGATACATAGTTTTCTTATACACCTAACTACATACATAGCAAAAGCTAAAATGATTTGTAGGCACCATGTAGTCCTTTCATTTGGTCGGTTTGTTTTGCTATAAATCTTCCGTTATTTTTTCTAACCGCGTGCACCATGTGTTGGAAGGTGATGTGGTGGCATGCTCTGCTGGTGCAAATTTCACTCCACATATAATTATTGTCGCTCCTGATGAGGTATGGATCTATATGTTATCTATGGTGTGTACAATTGTTGTTTACACTTATTCTCGTCTGGTGATTTCTGGTTCAGAGTATTTCTGTGTCCTGGCCTAACAGTCGTTATATGTACCTTCATTGTCATTGTTATATGTACCTAAGGTGCGTTTTCCCAGCACCCTGCCACCCGCTTTTATCGTCTAGGGCGAGGTGACCCCCTCCTGGTGGTGAGAGAGACAGCCCCACTCCACCCCACCTCGCAACAGCCATCGGTACTTCCTCTCTTTGGTCCACAGAATTTTTCTCCCATATCCATGCAAGAATTTTTTTCAGATTTCAGAGACCCATGAATAACTAATGCACCAAAAGCCCCCTCCCCATGCTGGTATAAGCAGTTTACAGGGGTAAAATAGCATTAATTATAGTTCTTAGTTTTTATGTATATATTAAAATGAACACCCAAGATAGATCGTGAGAAGAGGGAGCAGGAGATTGTTGTGGTGAGGTTTTTGAAGCGAGTAACTGAGCCTCGGCAGTCAGCGATTTCTATTGTTGCTTCGCTAATTGCTCCCTCAGCACACAATTTGTCTTCTGAAGCTCCAGTACATGCATAGTTCTAGAATCTTGTTGGTCAGAACCTCCTCATTCACAGCGGTTTGGGTCTGCATTCTGCAAAACAATAAGATGATGCCACTATGTCATGAGTTTTTTTACTTAGTAAGATGTGTGTCGGGTACCGTAATTAGGGGTACCCCCAACACTCCTAAACATGACTGGGAAACAGCTTCAGAACAGACCGTAAAGGCTGGTAAGCACAGTGCAAAGTTAAGGCCTCATCTACCCAGGGGACGCGATCTCGTCTCGCCCAAGCCCGGCCTCGGGCAAGAACAGCGGTCCCGGACGAATTCACGCCTCGCCCGAGGGCCCCCTCAGGCAGCGGGCGCACCCCCGGCTCGTCCGAGGCTAAGCTCAGGGCAAACTTTGTCATATAGCAACCTTGGCCAAATCGCCTTACCGCCGACCGTATCGCGTGTGCATTCAATGCAAGGATCACCTGACACTTTATCCTGACACGCGCGCCTCAGTTGGCAAGGTCGAAGTGACCGCAGTCACTTCGCCCCTTTACTGGTCGTTCTGACAGGAAAGCGACACTAATCACCCCGTTCCGACTACTGTGCCAACCACCAGGGGAAGACTGACAACAGTAAGTCACGGCCTCTCCCGAGTTCAGCCTCGGGCGCAACAGGGAGCTCCGCCTCGCCCCACCCCAGGCCTCGGCCTCAGCCTCGGCCTTGGGAGAAGGTCTCCGCCTCGCCCGACCCCAGGCCTTAGACTCAGCCTCGGCCTCGGGAGAAGGTCTCCGCCTCGCCCGACCCTAGGCCTCGGCCTTGGGAGAAGGTTTCCGCCTCGCCCGACCCTAGGCCTCGACCTCAGCCTCGGCCTTGGGAGAAGTCACAACCTCGCCCGACCTCAGCCTCGAACTGACTACGCTACAGGGGATACATCATTACCCTACTTCTAGCTAGCCGCCTCAGGCTACGAAGGAACAAGACCGGAGTCACATCTAGATTACTTCGGCAACAGGTAATGATGGTTCCCCGCGTGCGTCCATGACGTCAATAGTCCTCAAGCTCCCTACGAAGGCAAAGAAACGTCAGCAGGACCCAGGACCGCACTGCCAGCTACGCTTCTACAGGGCTCAAGCACTTCTCCGTAGGCCACGTTAGCACATAGCAACACCCCCATATGTACAGCTGGACCATCCCCTTGTGTCTATAAAAGGGGATGCCCAGGGCCTTCTCAAAGGGGAGGGGGGAGAACACGGGCAGCAAGGAGAGCAGAGACGGACTCACTCAAGCATCGAGCTCCACTCCGAAACACTAGACTCCTTAGGAGACCTAGGACCTGTTCCCTCTCTTGCGGAGCTTGTAACCCTTACTGCAAGCACCCCGGTGCAAGATAATATAAGCCTCATCCCACCTCTTGTGTTCCATCTTGCATCAACCCATCTGGACAAGGGCACGCGGCACAAAATTCACTAGTCGGTCCGGTTGAGGGTCCCCCAGGTCTAAAACACCGACAGATGGCGTGCCAGGTAGGGGCACTGCGTGTTGACGATACTTTGTTGTTGAGTTCAACAGATGGACAATCTTCAACAGCCACTTCAACCTGAGACGGTGCTCCGTTTTGGGAGTCTCGAGTTCATGTCTCTCGACGGCAGCTACGACATGGTACTCCTCCCCCCACAGCACGACAACAACGGCGGTCGTCGGCTCACCCAGTGGAGGCAAACTCAGCGACGACATCTCCCCGTAGCAGAAGAACACACGGGTCAACCCCGCCACCCTCCTCGCCGGAGGAGGAGGAGACGGGGCAACCATGGCTAGGCAGGAGGCAGCACCTCGTCGGCTGTCGGACCAGAGTGAGTCGACGACGCCGACACCCCTAAGGGGGACATGTCGGGTGTTATCCCCGCACCTGGGACAACGACGGGTGTCGCTTCCCAGCAAGGTGCCAACCCCATGCGGACTGATGACGCCGGCACCCTTGCGAGGGACTTGTCGGACATTAGTCTCACGCCTAAGATAACGACACATTCTATCTCCGATGCAACTTCGCCGCCACCGACCAACCAGAAGGTACCATCGGTTTTCCATCCTGTTCCCTTTAGATTCAGCTTCGACCCACCAAGCGACCCCACTTCAGTAAGCGCTTTCGTAAGGGCATATCCTGACCTTCCGGGGTACCATATGTGGTCAACTTGGGACCGACTGACGGCCGTCTCAACCTCCAGACCCGTGGGTTCCGAGGAGGAAGACGACCCCGACTTCAGTTGGGATTTCTTCGAACTCCGTGATCCCAGTGCCATGCGAGACTTCATGTCCGCATGTGACTGCTGCCTCTCCGGCTGCTCTGATGATGGCCACAGCCTTGACGACGAGGGTGACGACCCAACTCGCGAGTGCTTCCACATCGATGAGGAAGATCACGACGGAGACAACCACCCTGGCATACCAGGAGATGATGGCGCCCTTGCACCTGCGTCTCGCGTTGAGATCCCGCGGGAGCTAGCTGTGGCCTAGGTCCCTATGGGGGGTCAGGGCTCACAGCTCGAGCAACTCCGCGAGATGCAGGCCAAGCTCGACGAAGAAATGGGGTGACTTGTGCAGCTCCGACAAAACCTCGAGCAAGAGTGGGCAGGCCGAGCGCTCGTCGGAGGAGCGCGTCATCAGGCCCGGGACGTCCAGCGCTGTATTGTTGATGATGCCAGGGCAATGTTGCCCCCGACCTTCAACGGGGCCGGCCAGAACCTAGCTGCGGCGGTGATGTTACTTCGAACGATGTCAGAGCCATCTACCACCAAGGGGCGGCGTATCCAGGGCGAACTCAAGGACCTCCTAGAAAATGCTGCAGCCCGACGGGCCGAGAGCTCTGCCTCCCGAAGGCGAGGATGCCCCTCAGAGCATCACGCAGCGTCCTCCCGACACATGCGCAGGGCCTCGATCCACACCGAGCTCACAGGAGGCGAGACACCTGCAGCCTAGGATCGCCTCGGCGACAAGCAACGCTGCCGTGACCGTCGAGCCTGCCTCGAGGAAAAGGTGCGCCGAGGCTACCACCCCAGACGCGGGGACGCTGCGACAGTGAGGAGGATCGGAGCCCCTCGCCCGAACCACCAGGTCTGCGGGTCTTCAGCCGGGCCATACGACGGGCGCCGTTCTCGGCCCGTTTCTAGGCCCCCGACTACCATTACCAAGTACTCAGGGGAGACAAGGCCGGAGTTGTGGCTCGCGGATTACCGGCTGGCGTGCCAGTTGGGTGGGATGGACGATGACAACCTCATCATCCGCAACCTCCCCCTTTTTCCTCTCCGACGCTGCCCGGGCCTGGCTGGAGCATCTGCCCCCTGCGCAGATCTTTGACTGGGACGACCTAGTCAAGGCCTTCGCTGGAAATCTCCAAGGTACGTACGTGCGCCCTGGGAACTCATGGGATCTCCGGAGCTGCCGCCAGCAGCCAGGGGAATCCATGCGATCGACAAATTCTCTAAGTGGATCGAGGTCCGACCCTTAACCAGCATCAGGTCCGAGCAGGCAGTGGTGTTCTTTACAAATATCATCCACCGCTTTGGGATCCCAAACTCTATCATCACCAACAAAGACACGCAGTTCACTGGGAGAAAGTTCCCCGACTTTTGCGAAGACCACCACATCTGTGTGGACTGGGCCGCCGTAGCTCACCCAATGACAAATGGGCAAGTGGAGCACGCTAATGGCATGATTTTGCAGGGGCTAAAACCAAGGATCTACAACGACCTTAACAAGTTTGGCAAGCGGTGGATAAAAGAGCTACCCTCGGTGGTTTGGAGTCTGAGGACGATGCTGAGCCAGGCCACGGGTTTCTCGCCGTTTTTTGTAGTCTATGGGGCCGAGGCCATCCTACCCACGGACTTAGAATATGGCTCCCCGAGGGCAAAGGCATACGACGACCAAAACAACCAGACCAGCAGAGAGGATTCATTGGACCAGCTAGAAGAGGCCCGGGATGTAGCCTTGCTACACTCGGTGCGGTATCAGCAGTCTCTGTGACGCTACCACGCCCGAAGGATTCGGCCCCGAGGCTTCCAGGTGGGAGATTTGGTGCTTCGGCTATGACAAGACGCCCGAGGGCGCCACAAGCTTACTCCTCCCTAGGAAGGGTCGTTCATCATCGCCAAAATTTTGAAGCCCGGGACATACAAGCTAGCCAACGATTAAGGCAAGGTCTACAGCAACGCTTGGAACATCGAACAACTACGTCGCTTTTACCCTTAAAGTGTTTCAAGTCGTTCATGTACCTTGGTCCCTTTACATGTACAATTAAAAAGTCTAGCTGTCAAGGGAGGATCGGCCTTGCCTCAGCAAAAACCGACCCTCCCTCGGGGGCTAGAAGAGGGAACCCCCTCTGCGTCAAAATTTTCCTCGGAAAGGTTTTCTACCAAAACGACTTTCGACTATATCGATAACAGAATCCCAAAAACGAGCGAGGGAGACCTTGAACGGCAAGGCCGACTGTGCCGAGGGACTCCTACGCCTCCGGGATATGGATACCTCACTCGTCACCTTCCACGAAAGGTAGCTCACGCTCGGATAAGTGGTTCTGCTACCGAACAAGTCCTAACGCTCGGGTAGAAAACAACTTTTATGCCTTTCGACTATATCGATAACAGAATCCCAAAAACAAGCGAGGGAGACCTTGAACGGCAAGGCCGACCGAGCCGAGGGACTCCTACGCCTCCGGGATACGGATACCTCACTCGTCACCTTTCGCGAAGGGTAGCCCACGCTCGGATAAGTGATTCTGCTATTGACGAACAAGTCCTAACGCCCGAAACAAGAGGAAAGAAAACACAGCTTTATACTCTTACATTGAAAATGTTTAGGCCTCAGCGGCCGCAAGAAACATACACATACTTAGAATAAACTGTTCCCCACAGGCTCAGGTGTCGGCAGGGGGAGGAGCAGCACCCTCGACGTCGTTCCTACCCACGGTGGAATCTGGCCCGGCCTCGGACGGTGACACGGGTGGAAGGATCTCCACCTTAAAAAAGGAGGCCAACGCCGCGCCTAGGCCCTCGACAGCCGCATCAAGCCTTTGGACCTCGGCCAGGGTGGCGTCCTCATCATCAGGTAGGCAGTAGCCCTCGCTGACCCGCTCCAAATCCACGTCGTAGTGGGAAGCGAGGATGACGAAGGCCCGCCTAACACCGTGGTGCAGCGCCCCGCGGAGTCTGCTACGCACGTGGCCACCCAAGACCTGCAGGCGAATCTGGGGAGAGCTACCCGAGGGGACGTCGTCGAGGCCAAAGGTCCGGCAGAAGGCCGAGATGGCCTCATACATGGCCATGCGGTCGGCCTCTTTCTGCTCAGCCGCCTGGGCAAGCTCCTTGCAGTTCTTGACGGACTCGTCAAGAGCCGCCTCAAACTCTGAAGACAGCCGAACGATGTTCTTCAGACACGAGGAAAAGGATGAAGCTAAACCAAAGTCACAAAGCAGGCAAAACATACCTTCAGCCCGGACACGCTGCTGCGACGCCGTGGCTTAGGAGGACCAGGCAGACTCGACGGCCACGGCCAGGTCCTCCGCAAGGGTCCCGGCCCGAGCGGTCGCCTCGGCCAGCCACTCCGTAACCTCAGCCAGCTGTCCCCCAAGGGCCTCAGCCCGGCTCACGGCCTCGGCAGCTTGGCCTCGGAATCGGTCCCGCTCGTTGGTGACCTGGTCGAGCTCCCGCTGCCGCTGTCGCATCTCCTCGGCCTGGGAGGCTGCCTTCTCCTGTGCCGACGCAGCCTCCATTCGTACCGACGCCGCCTCTGTCCACGCCGCCGCCTCTGACTTCAGCTCATCATAGAGCAGCCAAAGGTCCGCCACCTCGGCGCTCCTTTGGGCGAGGCGCTCATTAGCCTCAGGAAGCGCGGCCCACTAGGACCGCATCGACTCCCAAACGTCGCTCTCACGACGGATGAACAGCGACTTGGCAGTGCTCATGTCCGTGAGCTCCTGCTGGAGAAAAATCGGATATCACAAAGAATTCCCTGATCACGCGAGGCGTACGTCAAAATCCTTACCTGGAAGACCCCGGGAACGTCCCTAGAAAGGGTTTCCATGGTCGTCCGAAGCGACCTCATCACCGCCTCGGTATATTCACGGAAATTACCCCGGAGCTGCTCCTCCAACTCATCGTTAAGGGAAAGGAGGGGCTCCGAGGTGTCGCGGCTCCAGAACAGGAGCGGCTGCCCACACCACTCATTGGGATTGAGCTGCATGGGGATAAGGCCACTGCTCCCCAAGACGGGCCACGGTTCTATGCGCCCCGCGACCGAGGCGCTAGGTCCCCCTGCAGTCAATGCATCGGGTGCCGCCGCTGTCGACGTATCGGGCCTCACCTCGGCCAAGGTGACAGGCCTCCGCTCGCCGACCTCGGCAACAACGGCCGCCCCCTCCTCACGGTCGAAAATGGGGAGATCAGGGATGACCGAGGGCGGAGGCGCCTCAGCCATCTCAACATCGGCGGTGGCGGGCGGCTCCGCGGAGGGATCAACAGCGGCCCCAACAGGAGTCGATGTAACACCCCTGGTGTTACTGTAACTAAAAACTTGAGCATGACATCATAAACATTGGCATTGCATATGATTGATATACCTAGAGTGCATTTACTAGGTAAAAATTTCAAATAAGTGTATTGTTTTTGATATTTTGTAAATAGACCCCTGGATAGGAAGCTTTACCCTAAACAAGGATTAAAGGGGTAAGACTTAACCCAACTTGAGAAAACCTAAAGGCTTTAGGGGAAGGAGTTATAAATGTCCCCAAAAACAAAGTTGAGTCACATTTATACCCCTGGATACCAACAATCTCAAATAGAACCCTCGAAAACCCTAAAAACCAAACCCTAGGGACCTAAGTGCAAAATTAGTCCACTTTTGGACTAAAGTGCAAAAATCAAGTCAAATAAGTATCTTAAGTTATTTGGGTCACTCATATGTGAATTTGCAATCCAAAACTTAAGATTTGGACTTAAGTGCAAAAGTGCCACACTTAACCCTTTTGGGTTAAGTCTGGATTTCAGTGTGGTTCATCCAACTTGAAGCCCTTGTAACTTTTAAATCAGAGGGTTTTTGCCCTAGGTCACCACATCAAAATTGTAGTCCAATTATAGGAGAACAACTTTGTTTAAGGGTTCAAGCCATGATCTTATGAGAAATTTGGAGAAAAACCCAAGCAAAGATGGAATGTCAGACTGATTCAGTCTGAAATTCAGAGATTCAGTGTAATGGAGCCATCTTTGGAGTTGAATTCAACCATGATCTAGTTATCAAATGAGTTCAGTCACTATAGTCGATTTGTAGCTGGTATGTAGACCTATAACTTTGGTGCAGAAAGCTTGCTCGGTTACTACACAAAATCGGGAGAAAATCTAGCCTCAAATCTCTCTGTCAGTTCATCTGAAAGGAACTCGCCATGGTACTGTAACTTGACTGGATCAGATCAACCGCGCGGCTGCCCTCAACGCCAGTGACCCTTCACCGTGATTCACGCCACCGCTGTTGGATTCGTGCTCTAGGTGAGTGGATAACGTTGTGCGGTAGAAGTCCCTCGCCGATGGTGAGCTGGAGGTCACTCCGGTGACATCACCGTGGCTCTCTCTCCCTCTTTGCGGCTGAGCGGATTAACACGCCGGCGACCGCCATCTTCCGGCCATACGCCGCGTGGCTCTCACTTTCCACCGCACCACCGTGTCTTCCCCTCGCTCTCCGTGGCTCACCGGAGTAACCGCCACGCCTCTAGACACGTATTCACCGCGCCGCTTTCTTCTTCATCTCCGGCCGCCGCGCGTCCTCTTCAAAAATTCGCGGCCACCGTCTTACTCTCCTATAAATTGAGCCCATGTCTAGCTCCGTGAGGTCGTCAGCTAACTAGCCACCGCTACTCACCCACAATCATCCACCAGTGAGCTCAAATTCGCGTTTTTCCCCAAATCGGTCGAAGAACACCGTGAAACCAAGTCCACCGTGGCCAGCTGATTCTGGTAAAGCTCTGTCCAATTCAAACCTTGTTCAAGTCTTCAGTTCAGTGATGCTCGCCAAGCCATCAATTTGAATGTAGATGCCCCCAATCGTCGGGAACACGACGGACTAGCCCCCATGCTCACGGCCACCGTGGCCAGAGCTCCTTAGTCGATCATGAGCCAAATTAAGTTGGGGAAAATCATCTAGGTAGCCTCGATTTCATGTCGGTTGCTCGGAGAACCCAGCCGTAGCCCCAATCGACCGGTTCAGGCGCTCGCCGGAGCTCGGCGGGGCATGAACGCCGTCGAGGATGAGTCAGGTGAAGAAATAGAACATCAGGGGCGTTTCTGTAAACTGTCAGTGATACGTAGAAACAGTGAATGACCTCGTTTGCTGTTTGACAAAAACGCGGGGGCCGTTCTGCAAAACCGCCAGGGCGCGGGCGCGCGCAAGCGCTTTCCCCCTGCGAGCTGGGCTACTGGGCTGAAATCAGCCCAGTACTATTCATCTGTTTTTCTTTTTCTTTTATCTCCAGAGCCAAAACAATTATAGAAAACAGTAGAAAAATGGCAAAATTGTAAAACCAATTTTCCTAGGTTCATAATTTTCCCTAGAATTTAATAAAAATAGTTTTGTGATTTTTAGTGGAAATGAGAAATTTTAGGGTATTTAAAGTGGTTAAAAGTATTAGTTATGGATTTTTAGAAAATAATTGGTAAGTCCAAAAATGCCCAAACTTTTTATGGGAACTTAAAACAATATTTAGAAGCCTTGGGTAGAATTTGAGTTGATTTGGACCTTGTTTGATAACTAGAACCCAAAACCACCCCCCTGCCCTATGAACTCCTTTACCGACTCCGGAAACCCTAGGTTCTCGGAGTACCGTGAAGGAAAGTTGTACTCAAGACTTAGATAATAAGTTTATATTATCTTCGCATCCTCATGAGCATCCCATGGCATCCATTCTTATGCATATATATGGTTATGTTAGAACACGAAGAAGAAGTCACTGAAGAGGGGACTCCACCAACCTCAGATCCTCAAGCAGGCAACTGCTTTTATTTCGATATTTGTGGATTCGAGCAGGACTCACCGGTTAACAAAGGCAAGCCCCGGTGCATTTGCCACCCTCCTTGTTGTTTTAAAATCTTTCTCACTTGCTTGATGCATTAGGTGATAGGAGTTGATTGATAAAATAATTCCTGCATTACCTTCCTTGAATTTGATTACCTTCCTTGATCACCCGTTTTACAAAAGATTTTGATGCTTAGCCTTGCTTTAGAAAAACAAAATGTTTTGTTTTCACAAAAGATGATGTGGCAAAAGTGGGTGGGGTGTTTTTGAAAATAAAATTTGATGGTGGATCCCTCAGGGCTTTATGGATTCAACATCTGGAAAAGATGTACCTCTGCCAGGTACCAAACTTTGGGGTTTGAAATAATTAAGATGAGACCGGGCGGGTGACTTGCACGAGAAAGGAGTCTCGGTGTAGTGTCTCCGTCTGAGTCGATTAAGGACCTTGTCGATGTAGGCTTGTTGATCGAGGACCCTTTAACTGGTCACATGCCTCGTCATGGGTAAGCCTTGCCTCGGGCAGACTAAGGCCGGAATAAGATAACACGAAATGGGCGTGGAGCGGTGGCGAGAGTAGCGTGTACCCTCCGTGGCAAGAGGCTGGACGGTGGTGTATCTGTGCTCTCGGTTTGCGTGAACCTGATCCGGTCTTAAGAACCTCAGTGGCGGGTTAACATATGCAAGGGTTAAGTGCTACATATGTCGTGTGATTGGAGATCCTCAGCTGAGTATAATCGATTCGGATCGCCGTACCTTCGCGGTTATGAAGACTTGGTCACTACCCTACACGTAGCATTCCACTAAAGATGATGGGTATTTGTTAAGAAATTGGCTAGTGCAGGACCAGCGATTGAACTAGGGTAGAAAGAACTCTAGTTGCAGGTAATTGAACTTAACCGGACAAATAAAATTGGATTTTTAAGGATCCACTTTAGTAAGCATTTCTGCAAAACAGAGTCTTTGAGTATTGAGAAGCCTTACCTTGACTCCCTAAAAGCTAGCATACCCTTGAGAGTCTTTTCTTTAGTCGGGTAAGTCTTGCTGAGTAATTCCATACTCAGGGTTTATCCCTTCGTTGTTTTTAGGTGAGGAAGTAGCAGATTTCTGCTGCTTCTGTGCCAAGGTGGTTCCCAAAGAAGAAACCCAAGACTGAAGTGCGGGAGGACTTGGTCCTCCATATAGATCTTTTACTTAAATCTTCTCGGGAGGAGTTTTTGCCTCCCTTGGTTTGTATAATATTACTGCTCAGCACTCGCTCTTACTTCTGGTCTGTAATAAAACAACTTGAGCTTGCTTTTAAATAAATGTGAATTATGTAATCGCTTCCGCAATTCTTTATCTCCGATGTTCTGTAATGTCTGCAAGACGGGTGAATCGTTCCTGGTAAGGTAAGGAAAGATACCGAACTTGTCAAGTAATTCAGGGGCACCTACAGGGTTGTCTGAAGTCCGTTGGACAAGGACAACTGTAGGTGGGCCTAATTACTTGGGAGGTTCCGTCACAGCTGGTACCGGAGCGTAGCCTTTCTTTGCAGACATTATGAGGCATCTTCAAAAGGATTTTCGAAAGTCTTACCTAAAAATTCTTTTCTCTTCTTACCTAAGTATTCTGAAGAGTCTATCTTAAAGACCAGATAGGAAGAGTGCAATGTATAGAAGGTTGAATCGACTAAGGTTGATTCTGTACTTATTCATGCATCATGCTAAGAATTATGCTAATAAATTTTCCCCCTTAGAAAGATGCCGCCACGCACAAGGCTAACGGCACGTAAGTCAACGGGACCAATTGGAGTACCCCGGCATCAACTAGCCCCTCGACACGAAAGTAGCAGCAGCGGAAGTAATGACCCCATAGGAGACCTTGAAGCCCGAGTGAGTCGACTTCAAGCAAAGCTGCAACACAGGACCAATGCTTGGGTCGCAGACGGAGATAGAATCAATGAACTAAGAAGGGACATCCGTCACCTGCAGGATCAGCTTGCTGATCGAGACTTAGCACTTGACTGGGCAGTACAGTCTCATTTGCTGGCATGTGCTAAGGAAGCAAGGGCTCAGGCCCGAATTAAAGAACTTAGCTCAACTGTCGACGACCTGCAGGTCTACTGCAATACGTTGCATGAGGAAGTCCATATACTATACTCACAATTACACCCTAGTGTGCCTGTGCACTCTGCTGAGGCGGAAGCCGGACCCTCTCACGTTGCGGGACGCGCGTTGGGTGGGGAGTTAGACCTTTTTGAACCCCCTCCTTCTTTGAGGTTGGTTGACGTCTGGACTCCCACACCTGACGATGAGGCCACCAAAAGTAACGGAAAGCAGGACTAATGGTGTAATAGAAGTAGAGTAGTGTATTGTAGAATGCACGGTTGTATAATAGGTTGAACTTTTGTATAATGGGTAATGTATCCTGTTATGTAATATCGAGTCTGTATCATTACTTTTTACAGTAATGTAAAATGGAAGGTCTCTTTGGCATATTATGTTTATTCAAATGTTTTTGCCTCAGATGTCGACCAGGACTCGCGGACAGGACGCAGCCGGAACTTCTGGGGGTCGGGATGTCACCCCAAATCCACCTCCGGTTCCACCCACGCTAGCCGAGGCGATTGCCGCCTTGGTGAATGCCACCGCAGACAATACCCGCTTCCTTAGGGAAATGGCGGGTCAGCAGCAGTTCCAGCAGCAGGCAGGAAGAGGTTTTCAGCAAGGTCCCCGTGAAACCACCTATCTGGACTTCTCCGAAACTCGACCACCTCTATTCACCAAGGCAGACGACCCGCTAGAAGCTGATGAGTGGATATGAGTTATTGAACAAAAGTTTGGTCTTCTTCGTTGTTCTGAAACACAGAAGCCATTGTTCGCGGCACAGCAACTACGTGGCCCTGCCAGTACTTGGTGGGGAAATTTTGTGGCTATCCAACCTGACAACCATCAAATCACCTGGGAAGAATTTAAAGCAGTCTTCCGTGAGCACTACATACTGGAAGGGGTGCTGCATATGAAACAAGAGGAATTCATGAAGCTGAAACAAGGAGGAGACACCATCAATCAGTATCTTAACAAGTTTAATCACCTGTCGCAGTATGCCATCGACCAGGTGAATACTGATTTGAAGAAAAAGAACTGTTTTATGAGAGGTCTAAATGACCGGTTGCAGCGAAAGATGGCCACATGTATTGATCTCACATATGGAAAGGCTGTCAGTACAGCCTTATCTATGGAAGCAAAATGCGCAAGTTCTGGGAAGAATAAGGGATTCAGTGGTGAGAGGCCTAATCAGGGCCAGGCGAAGAGGCAACGGTTCGTCATCCGGCCTTCTAGCCAAAAACGTACCTTTTCCCGTCCACCAGTATTCCCTTTCAAACAGCCCATTATTATCCGCCCCAACAATACCTCCACTTCCCCAAATCAGCCGGGTGCCCCAGGCACTCGATTCCCTGCCTTGCCCAGCTCTTCAACTGGGTGTTCCAACTGCGGCAAATCAGGACATTTTATCAAAGACTGCCCATACCCCAAGCAAAATCAATCCAATGCTCAGCAAGGAACTGGGAAATCCACTCAGCCCAAGGGAAATGCTGTGGGGAGAAATACCAAGAAAACGGGGCGTGTATACTACACTCAAGTGGCCACTACACCGGAAGGAGAGCCGGTGATGATGGGTACGTTTCCCGTGGCCAGTCACCCTGCAATTATTCTTTTTGATTCTGGTGCTTCGCATACCTTCATTAGCAAGAAATTTGTGGAGCAACATCACATTGCATGCCATGAATCAAGAGAGGGATTTAAAATTTATTCACCTGGGGGACACATTTTTACTAGAGAAGTGGCCTATGAAGTGCCAGTAACAATGGCCGGACGGAACTTTCCTGCTAACATGATTGTTCTGAAAGGCCAGGATATAGATGTAATTTTGGGTATGAATTGGTTAACCCAACACAAGGCAATCCTCAACACTGAACTCAGAACCGTCAGGTTGAGCTATAATCAAGAAGAAATTCTTTTGTCTCTCCCCGTAACCAATCCAGCCAAAGCTTCTGGTAGAATATTTGAAGCCATTGTACCGGAAATCAAAGACATTCCGGTAGTATGTGAGTTTCCAGATGTATTTCCGGAAGATTTGCCTAGACTGCCCCCTGAAAGAGATGTAGAATTCGTAATTGAGCTAAAGCCCGGTACGGCTCCTATCTCCCGAAGATCGTACCGTATGCCCCCTAATGAGTTGGCGGAATTGAAGATTCAATTACAAGATCTACTGAATAAGGGATTCATCCGGCCAAGCTCGTCCCCATGGGGTTGCCCCGCCATTTTTGTTAAGAAGAAGGATCAAACCTTGCGGATGTGCGTGGATTATCGACCCCTGAATGAGGTCACCATCAAGAATAAGTACCCTCTTCCAAGGATCGACATCTTATTTGATCAACTGACTGGGGCGAGGGTATTTTCCAAAATTGATCTCAGGTCGGGCTATCACCAAATCCGTATTCGGCCTGAGGATATACCGAAGACCGCATTTACTACGCGGTATGGATTGTTTGAATACTTGGTAATGTCTTTCGGGCTCACAAATGCTCCTGCCCACTTCACCTATTTGATGAACTCGGTGTTCATGCCCGAGTTGGACAAGTTCGTCGTGGTCTTCATCGACGATATTTTAATATACTCTAAAAATGAAGAGGAGCATGCTCAACATCTACGGATTGTATTGACGCGCCTGAGGGAACATCAGCTGTATGCCAAGTTCAGCAAGTGCACGTTCTGGCTGGAGGAAATTCAATTTTTGGGGCACGTGTTATCAGCTAAAGGAATTGCGGTAGATCCTAGCAAGGTCAAAGATATTCTAGAGTGGAAACCCCCAACCACTGTTCACCAAGTCCGGAGTTTTCTTGGACTAGCTGGATATTATCGCAGATTCATACCCGATTTTTCTAAGCTTGTGAAGCCAATCACAAGTTTATTGAAGAATGATATTAAGTTCAATTGGTCTTCTAAGTGTAATGAAGCCTTTGAGCAATTGAAGACATTATTAACCACTGCTCCGGTATTGGCTCAACCGGACATCACTAAGCCTTTTGATGTATATTGTGATGCATCTGGCAGTGGGCTCGGCTGTGTACTAATGCAAGAAGGCCGAGTAATTGCGTATGCTTCAAGGCAGTTGCGCCGACATGAGGAGCATTATCCAACTCATGATCTGGAGCTAGCTGCTGTGGTTCATGCCCTGAAAATATGGCGTCACTATCTGCTGGGAAATATCTGTCACATATATACAGATCATAAAAGTTTGAAGTACATCTTTACCCAGTCAGAGTTAAATATGAGGCAAAGACGATGGCTTGAGCTCATTAAAGATTATGAACTAGAGATCCATTATCACCCAGGCAAAGCCAATGTGGTGGCAGATGCATTGAGTCGTAAGACTTCCTGCCACTGTCTTATGGCAAAGACCTCCGAGAACACCTTATGTCAAGAAATGGAGAAGCTAAACCTGGGGATAATCCAGCAAGGGACTCTAAATCAGCTGAAGCTTGAGTCAATCATTCTGCAGAAGATAATTGATGCTCAAAAGGATAATCTGGGTATGAAGCACATACGAGAGAAGATAAGGGCTGGAACAGCCAAATGTTTCAAGGAAGACGATCAAGGTGTGATATGGTTTAAAAACCGCATAGTAGTGCCAAAGAATGAAGAACTCCGCCAGCAAATCTTAGATGAAGCGCATCTTAGTCGCTATTCTATTCATCCGGGAAGCACTAAGATGTATCATGATCTAAAACAGCACTACTGGTGGACGAAGATGAAAATTGAAATTGCACGCTATGTGGCTAAGTGTAACACTTGCAGACGTGTCAAGGCCATACACATGAAAACTGTCGGTCCATTGCAGTCATTACCAATACCAACAGGGAAATGGGAAGACATAAGCATGGACTTCATTGTGGGATTGCCCAGGACCACAAAAGGGTATGACTCTATTTGGGTTATCATTGATCGATTTACCAAGATCGCCCACTTCCTCCCTGTCAAGGTAAAATATCACGTCATTACCTATGCGGAGTTGTACATCGCCCGTATTCTCAGTTTGCATGGGGTTCCAAAGACTATAGTGTCGGATCGTGGACCACAATTTGTATCTAAATTTTGGGAAGAACTTCATAAATCCCTGGGTACTAAATTACTCCATAGTTCGGCCTATCATCCTCAAACCAGTGGACAAACTGAGAGAGTGAACCAAATACTTGAAGATATGCTGCGGGCATGTGTCCTAGATTTCTCACCAAAATGGGATGAATGTTTACCTTTGGCGGAGTTTTCATACAATAATAGTTATCAAGAAAGTATCAAGATGGCACCCTTTGAAGCTTTATATGGACGACGGTGTCGGACTCCGCTAAATTGGTCTGAACCTGGTGAGAGGTGCTTCTTTAGACCTGATCTGGTGAAAGAAGCTGAGGATAAAGTTCAGAAAATTATTCGTAATCTGAAGCAAGCACAAGCTCGTCAGAAGAGTTATGCAGACACACGGCGAATGCCCTTATATTTCCTGGAAGGAGACTATGTTTACCTGAAAGTCTCACCAATGAAAGGAGTATCGCGTTTTGGGGTTAAAGGGAAGCTTGCACCCAGGTACATTGGTCCATTCCTGGTACTTGAGCAATGTGGACCAGTGGCATACCGACTCCAACTACCCGAAACCTTGTCTGCTGTGCATAATGTGTTCCATGTGTCACAATTGAAAAAGTGTCTTCGGGTTCCCGATCGAACCATTGAAGTGACAGATGTTGTCCTGGAACCAGACTTAAAGTACTCGGAACATCCTATTCGAGTTCTGGATCAAAAGGACAGGGTTACCCGGAGAAAGACTCTCAAGTTCTACAAGATACAATGGAACCAGCATTCTGAGGAAGAGGCTACGTGGGAAACTCAAGACTTCTTGAATAAGAATTTCCCAGGCTTTCTAGCCTCATGTAATTTGTAAAGTGTATATAGTTATTGCAATAAAGAAGTGAACCCCCACACCACCCCTGCCTTGTACCAAAAATAAGGAAATAAAAATGTGACACATTTCCTTTTCCATTACTCACCCTAGGGTTTTAAATCTCGGGACGAGATTCTTTTATGCGGGGAAGGATGTAACACCCCTGGTGTTACTGTAACTAAAAACTTGAGCATGACATCATAAACATTGGCATTGCATATGATTGATATACCTAGAGTGCATTTACTAGGTAAAAATTTCAAATAAGTGTATTGTTTTTGATATTTTGTAAATAGACCCCTAGATAGGAAGATTTACCCTAAACAAGGATTAAAGGGGTAAGACTTAACCCAACTTGAGAAAACCTAAAGGCTTTAGGGGAAAGAGTTATAAATGTCCCCAAAAACAAAGTTGAGTCACATTTATACCCCTGGATACCAACAATCTCAAATAGAACCCTGGAAAACCCTAAAAACCAAACCTTAGGGACCTAAGTGCAAAATTAGTCCACTTTTGGACTAAAGTGCAAAAATCAGGTCAAATAAGTATCTTAAGTTATTTGGGTCACTCATATGTGAATTTGCAATCCAAAACTTAAGATTTGGACTTAAGTGCAAAAGTGCCACACTTAACCCTTTTGGGTTAAGTCTGGATTTCAGTGTGGTTCATCCAACTTGAAGCCCTTGTAACTTTTAAATCAGAGGGTTTTTGCCCTAGGTCACCACATCAAAATTGTAGTCCAATTATAGGAGAACAACTTTGTTTAAGGGTTCAAGCCATGATCTTATGAGAAATTTAGAGAAAAACCCAAGCAAAGATGGAATGTCAGACTGATTCAGTCTGAAATTCAGAGATTCAGTGTAATGGAGCCATCTTTGGAGTTGAATTCAACCATGATCTAGTTATCAAATGAGTTCAGTCACTATAGTCGATTTGTAGCTGGTATGTAGACCTATAACTTTGGTGCAGAAAGCTTGCTTGGTTACTACACAAAATCGGGAGAAAATCTAGCCTCAAATCTCTCTGTCAGTTCATCTGAAAGGAACTCGCCATGGTACAGTAACTTGACTGGATCAGATCAACCGCGCGGCTGCCATCAACGCCGGTGACCCTTCGCCGTGATTCATGCCACCGCTGTTGGATTCGTGCTCTGGGTGAGTGGATAACGTTGTGCGGTAGAAGTCCCTCGCCGACGGTGAGCTGGAGGTCACTCCGGTGACATCACCGTGGCTCTCTCTCCCTCTTTGCGGTTGAGCGGATTAACACGCCGGCGACCGCCGTCTTCCGGCCATACGCCGCGTGGCTCTCACTTTCCACCGCACCACCGTGTCTTCCCCTCGCTCTCCGTGGCTCACCGGAGTAACCGCCACGCCTCTAGACACGTATTCACCGCGCCGCTTTCTTCTTCATCTCCGGCCGCCGCGCGTCCTCTTCAAAAATTCGCGGCCACCGTCTTACTCTCCTATAAATTGAGCCCATGTCTAGCTCCGTGAGGTCGTCAGCTAACTAGCCACCGCTACTCACCCACAATCATCCACCAGTGAGCTCAAATTCGCGTTTTTCCCCAAATCGGTCGAAGAACACCGTGAAACCAAGTCCACCGTGGCCAGCTGATTCTGGTAAAGCTCTGTCCAATTCAAACCTTGTTCAAGTCTTCTTATAGTTCAGTGATGCTCGCCAAGCCATCAATTTGAATGTAGATGCCCCCAATCGTCGGGAACACGACGGACTAGCCCCCATGCTCACGGCCACCGTGGCCAGAGCTCCTTAGTCGATCATGAGCCAAATTAAGTTGGGGAAAACCATCTAGGTAGCCTCGATTTCATGTCGGTTGCTCGGAGAACCCAGCCGTAGCCCCAATCGACCGGTTCAGGCGCTCGCCGGAGCTCGGCGGGGCATGAACGCCGTCGAGGATGAGTCGGGTGAAGAAATAGAACATCAGGGGCGTTTCTGTAAACTGTCAGTGATACGTAGAAACAGTGAATGACCTCGTTTGCTGTTTGACAAAAACGTGGGGGCCGTTCTGCAAAACCGCCAGGGCGCGGGCGCGCGCAAGCGCTTTCCCCCTGCGAGCTGGGCTACTGGGCTGAAATCAGCCCAGTACTATTCATCTGTTTTTCTTTTTCTTTTATCTCGAGAGCCAAAACAATTATAGAAAACAGTAGAAAAATGGCAAAATTGTAAAACCAATTTTCTTAGGTTCATAATTTTCCCTAGAATTTAATAAAAATAGTTTTGTGATTTTTAGTGGAAATGAGAAATTTTAGGGTATTTAAAGTGGTTAAAAGTATTAGTTATGGATTTTTAGAAAATAATTGGTAAGTCCAAAAATGCCCAAACTTTTTATGGGAACTTAAAACAATATTTAGAAGCCTTGGGTAGAATTTGAGTTGATTTGGACCTTGTTTGATAACTAGAACCCAAAACCACCCCCCTGCCCTATGAACTCCTTTACCGACTCCGGAAACCCTAGGTTCTCGGAGTACCGTGAAGGAAAGTTGTACTCAAGACTTAGATAATAAGTTTATATTATCTTCGCATCCTCATGAGCATCCCATGACATCCATTCTTATGCATATATATGGTTATGTTAGAACACGAAGAAGAAGAAGTCACTGAAGAGGGGACTCCACCAACCTCAGATCCTCAAGCAGGCAACTGCTTTTATTTCGATATTTGTGGATTCGAGCAGGACTCACCGGTTAACAAAGGCAAGCCCCGGTGCATTTGCCACCCTCCTTGTTGTTTTAAAATCTTTCTCACTTGCTTGATGCATTAGGTGATAGGAGTTGATTGATAAAATAATTCCTGCATTACCTTCCTTGAATTTGATTACCTTCCTTGATCACCCGTTTTACAAAAGATTTTGATGCTTAGCCTTGCTTTAGAAAAACAAAATGTTTTGTTTTCACAAAAGATGATGTGGCAAAAGTGGGTGGGGTGTTTTTGAAAATAAAATTTGATGGTGGATCCCTCAGGGCTTTATGGATTCAACATCTGGAAAAGATGTACCTCTGCCAGGTACCAAACTTTGGGGTTTGAAATAATTAAGATGAGACCGGGCGGGTGACTTGCACGAGAAAGGAGTCTCGGTGTAGTGTCTCCGTCTGAGTCGATTAAGGACCTTGTCGATGTAGGCTTGTTGATCGAGGACCCTTTAACTGGTCACATGCCTCGTCATGGGTAAGCCTTGCCTCGGGCAGACTAAGGCCGGAATAAGATAACACGAAATGGGCGTGGAGCGGTGGCGAGAGTAGCGTGTACCCTCCGTGGCAAGAGGCTGGACGGTGGTGTATCTGTGCTCTCGGTTTGCGTGAACCTGATCCGGTCTTAAGAACCTCGGTGGCGGGTTGACATATGCAAGGGTTAAGTGCTACATATGTCGTGTGATTGGAGATCCTCAGCTGAGTATAATCGATTCGGATCGCCGTACCTTCGCGGTTATGAAGACTTGGTCACTACCCTACACGTAGCATTCCACTAAAGATGATGGGTATTTGTTAAGAAATTGGCTAGTGCAGGACCAGCGATTGAACTAGGGTAGAAAGAACTCTAGTTGCAGGTAATTGAACTTAACCGGACAAATAAAATTGGATTTTTAAGGATCCACTTTAGTAAGCATTTCTGCAAAACAGAGTCTTTGAGTATTGAGAAGCCTTACCTTGACTCCCTAAAAGCTAGCATACCCTTGAGAGTCTTTTCTTTAGTCGGGTAAGTCTTGCTGAGTAATTCCATACTCAGGGTTTATCCCTTCGTTGTTTTTAGGTGAGGAAGTAGCAGATTTCTGCTGCTTCTGTGCCAAGGTGGTTCCCAAAGAAGAAACCCAAGACTGAAGTGCGGGAGGACTTGGTCCTCCATATAGATCTTTTACTTAAATCTTCTCGGGAGGAGTTTTTGCCTCCCTTGGTTTGTATAATATTACTACTCAGCACTCGCTCTTAGTTCTGGTCTGTAATAAAACAACTTGAGCTTGCTTTTAAATAAATGTGAATTATGTAATCGCTTCCGCAATTCTTTATCTCCGATGTTCTGTAATGTCTGCAAGACGGGTGAATCGTTCCTGGTAAGGTAAGGAAAGATACCGAACTTGTCAAGTAATTCAGGGGCACCTACAGGGTTGTCTGAAGTCCGTTGGACAAGGACAACTGTAGGTGGGCCTAATTACTTGGGAGGTTCCGTCACAGTCGATGCCGGCGCCGGTGAAAGGGAAATAGGCTTATCCCTTTTCCTAATTGATTTTGGTGGTTGAATTGCCCAACACAAATAATTGGACTAACTAGTTTGCTCTAGATTATAAGTTTTACAGGTGCCAAAGGTTCACAATAGACCAATAAAAAGACCAAGAAAGGGTTCAAACAAAGAGAGCCAAAGACAACCGAAGTGTGCCCTGGTCTGGCGCACCGGACTGTCCGGTGTGCTACCGGACAGTGTCCGGTGCACCACCGGACAGTGTCCGGTGTACCAGGGAACTCAGCTCCAAACTCGTCACCTTCGGGAAAATCAGAGGGGGCTCCGCTATAATTCACCGGACTGTCCGGTGAGACACCGGACAGTGTCCGGTGGCGCACCGGACTGTCCGGTGTGCTAGCAGAGCAACGACTACTTTAGTGCCAACGGTCGACTGCAACCGCATTCAATGCGCTATAGTGCGCGCCAGAGTCAGAGCAGCGTCAGAAGACGCACCGGACAGTCGACAGTACTTGTCCGGTGCACCACCGGATAGCCAGAAGACCCCACCTATCAGAGCTCCAACGGTCGAACCCTAACGGCCGGGTGACGTGGCTGGCGCACCGGACTGTCCGGTGCGCCCGTCGACAGCAGCCTCCACCAAACGGCTAGTTTGGTGGTTGGGGCTATAAATACCCCAACCACCACACCATTCATTGCATCCAAGTTTTCCACCTTCCAACACCTTACAAGAGCTATAGCATTCAATTCTAGACACAACCAAAGAGATCAAATCCTCTCCCAAGTCCGGAATCACTCCAAATCAAATAGTGACTAGAGAGAGCGACATTTGTGTTCATTTGAGCTCTTGCGCTTGGATTGCTTCTTTTCTTTCTCATTCTTTCTTCTGAACACTCAATTGTAACCAAGGCAAGAGACACCAATTGTGTGGTGGTCCTTGCGGGGGCTTAGTGTCCCATGTGATTGAGAAGAGAAGCTCACTCGGTCTAAGTGACCGTTTGAGAGAGCGAAAGGGTTGAAAGAGACCCGGTCTTTGTGACCATCTCAACAGGGAGTAGGTTTGCAAGAACCGAACCTCGGTAAAACAAATCACCGTGTCTCATCCTCTATTTGCTTGTGATTTGTTTTGCGCCCTCTCTTTTGGACTCGCTTATATTTCTAACGCTAACCCCGGCTTGTAGTTGTGCTTAAACTTTGTAAATTTCAGATTTGCCCTATTCACCCCCCTCTAGGCGACTTTCAATTGGTATCAAAGCCTGGTTCTTCATTAGAGCCTAACCGCTCGAAGTGATGTCGGGAGATCACGCCAAGAAGGAGATGGTGACCGGCGACAAGCCCGCTAAAAGCCACAGGAAGGCTCCATCGGGAGAGTCCCGCAACAAAGGGAAGGAGAAGGAATCCTCTTCCCACAAGTCACATCGAAGTGGCGACAAGAAAAAGAAGATGAGGAAGGTGGTCTACTACGAGACCAATTCTTCATCGCCATCCACCTCTGACTCCGACGCGCCGTCCATAACTTCTAAGCGCCATGAGCGCAAGAAGTATAGTAAGATTCCCCTACGCTACCCTCGTATTTCAAAGCGTACTCCTTTACTTTCCGTTCCACTAGGCAAACCACCGGTTTTTGACGGTGAAGATTATAATATGTGGAGTGACAAAATGAGGCATCATCTAACCTCACTCCACACTAGCATTTGGAACGTTGTTGAGTTTGGTGTACAGGTACCATCCGTAGGGGATGAAGACTATGATTCGGACGAAGTGGCCCAAATCCACCACTTCAACTCTCAAGCCACTACTATACTCCTCGCCTCTCTAAGTCGAGAGGAGTATAATAAGGTGCAAGGGTTGAAGAGCGCAAAGGAAATTTGGGACGTGCTCAAGACCGCGCACGAAGGAGACGAGGTGACCAAGATCACCAAGCAGGAGACGATCGAGGGGGAGCTTGGTCGCTTCATGCTTCATCAAGGAGAGGATCTGCAAGCCATGTACAACCGCTTGAAGACCTTGGTGAACCAAGTGTGCAACCTCGGGAGCACCAAATGGGATGACCATGAGATGGTCAAGGTTATTCTAAGATCCCTCGTTTTTCTTAACCCTACGCAAGTTCAATTAATTCGAGGTGATCCTAGATACAAGCTAATGTCTCCCGAGGAAGTCATAGGGAAGTTTGTGAGCTTTGAGCTAATGATTAAAGGCTCAAAGAAAATCATCGAGCAAGGCACCTCCTCCACGCCCAAAGCACAACCCGTCGCATTCAAGGCAACGGAGGAGAAGAAAGAAGAGTCTACATCAAGTAGGCTCCCCATCGACGCCTCCAAGCTCGACAATGAGGAGATGGCTTTAATCATCAAAAGCTTTTGACAAATCCTCAAGCAAAGGAGGGGGAAGGACTACAAGCCCCGCTCCAAGAAGGTTTGCTACAAGTGTGGTAAGCCCGGTCACTTTATAGCAAAATGTCCTATTTCTAGTGACAGTGACAGGGGCGACGACAAGAAGGGATACCACAAGAAGAAGGGCGGCGATGCCCATGTGTGCCACGAGTGGGACTCCGACGAGAGCTCCACCGACTCCTCCTCCAACGAGGATGCCGCCAACATCGTCGTCAACAAGGGACTTCTCTTCCCAAACGTCGGCCACAAGTGCCACATGGCAAAGGACGGCAAAAAAGAAGAAGGTTAAATCTAAATCCTCCACTAAATATGCCACCTCTAGTGATGAGGGTAATTCTAGTGATGATGAGGATAAATTGTTTACTCTTTTTGCCAACCTTAACATGCAACAAAAGGAGAAGTTAAATGAATTGATTAGCACTATTTATGATAAGGATGAACTCTTGGATAGCCAAGAGGACTTCCTAATTAAGGAAAATAAGAAGCATGTTAAGGTTAAGAATGCTTATGCTCTAGAGATGGAAAAATGTGAAAAATTAACTAGTGAGCTAAGCACTTGCCATGATTTGATTGCCAACCTTAGGAATGAGAATGCTAGATTAATTGCTAAGGTTGATGCTAATGTTTGTGATGATTCAATTTCCAATCTTACAAATGATAATGCTAGTTTACTTGCTAAGATTGAAAAATTGAATACCTCTCTTGCTAGCCTTAGAAATGAAAATGAAAAATTGATTGCTAAGGCTAGTGAATTAAATGTTTGCAATGCTTCCATTTCCAGTCTTAGAGATGAAAATGCCATATTACATGCTAAGGTTGTTGAATTAAATTCTTGCAAACCCTCTACATCTACCGTTGAGCATGTTTCTATTTGTACTAGATGTAGAGATGTCGACATTGATGCTATTCATGATCACATGGTTTTGATTAAACAACAAAATGATCATATAGCAAAATTAGATGCTAAAATTGCCGAGCATGAGCTAGATAATGAAAATTTTAAATTTGCTCGTAGTATGCTTTATAGTGGGAGACGCCTTGGCATCAAGGATGGCATTGGCTTCCAAAAAGGAGAAAATGTCAAACTTAATGCCCCTCCTAAAAGATTATCTAACTTTGTTAAGGGCAAGGCTCCCATGCCTCAGGATAACGAGGGTTACATTTTGTACCCTGCCGGTTATCCCGAGCATAAGATTAGGAGAATTCATTCTAGGAAGTCTCACTCTGGTCCTAATCATGCCTTTTTGTATAAGAGTGAGACATCTAGTTCTAGGCAATCAACTCATGGTAAATTGCCTAAGAAGAAAGCTCCTAGTGCATCAAATGAACCTAGCATTTCATTTAAAACCTTTGATGCATCTTATGTTTTGAGTAACAAATCCGGCAAGGTAGTTGCCAAGTATGTTGGGGACAAACACAAGGGATCAAAGACTTGTGTTTGGGTACCCAAAGTTCTTGTATCTAATGTCAAAGGACCCAAAACTGTTTGGGTACCTAAAATCAAGAACTAAAATTGTTTTGCAGGTTTATGCATCCGGGGGCTCAAGTTGGATCATCGATAGCGGGTGCACAAACCACATGACACGGGAGAAAAGGATGTTCTCCTCCTACGAGAAAAACCAAGATTCCCAACGAGCTATTACATTCGGGGATGAAAATCAAGGTTTGGTCAAAGGATTGGGTAAAATTGCTATATCACCTGACCATTCTATTTCCAATGTTTTTCTTGTAGACTCTTTAGATTACAACTTGCTTTCTGTTTCCCAATTATGTAAAATGGGCTACAACTGTCTTTTTACTGATACAGGTGTTACTGTCTTTAGAAGAAGTGATGATTCAGTAGCTTTTAAGGGAGGAGTACTAGAGGGTCAGCTATACCTAGTTGATTTCAATAGAGCTGAACTCGATACTTGCTTAATCGCTAAGACTAACATGGGTTGGCTCTGGCATCGCCTACTAGCCCATGTTGGGATGAAGAATCTTCACAAGCTTCTAAAGGGAGAGCACATTTTAGGACTAACAAATGTGCATTTTGAGAAAGACAGGATCTGTAGCGCATGTCAAGCAGGGAAGCAAGATGGTGTTCATCATCCACATAAGAACATCTTGACGACTGACAGGCCACTTGAGCTCCTCCACATGGACCTATTCGGCCCGATCGCTTACATAAGCATCGGCGGGAGTAAGTACTGTCTAGTTATTGTGGATGACTATTCTCGCTTCACTTGGGTATTCTTTTTACAGGAAAAATCTCAAACCCAAGAGACCTTAAAGGGATTCTTGAGACGGGCTCAAAATGAGTTCGGCTTGAGGATTAAGAAAATTAGAAGCGATAATGGAACGGAGTTCAAGAATTCACAAATTGAAGGCTTCCTTGAGGAGGAGGGCATCAAGCATGAGTTCTCTTCTCCCTACACGCCACAACAAAATGGTGTAGTGGAGAGGAAGAATAGAACTCTATTGGATATGGCGAGGACCATGCTTGATGAATACAAGACTTCGGATCGGTTTTGGGCCGAGGCGGTCAACACCGCTTGCTACGCCATCAACCGGTTATATCTACACTGAATCCTCAAGAAGACATCATACGAACTCCTCACCGGTAAAAAGCCCAATGTTTCATATTTTAGAGTCTTTGGTAGCAAATGTTTTATTCTTGTCAAAAGAGGTAGAAAATCCAAATTTGCTCCTAAGGCTGTAGAAGGCTTTTTACTAGGATATGATTCAAACACAAGGGCATATAGAGTCTTTAACAAGTCCACTGGGCTAGTTGAAGTTTCTTGTGACATTGTGTTTGATGAGACTAACGGCTCTCAAGTAGAGCAAGTTGATCTTGATGAATTAGATGATGAAGAGGCTCCGTGCGTCGCGCTAAGGAACATGTCCATTGGGGATGTGTGTCCTAAGGAATTCGAAGAGCCCATTCAAGCACAAGATCAACCATCCTCCTCCATGCAAGCATCTCCACCAACTCAAGATGAGGATGAGGCTCAAGATGATGAAGAAGAAGATCAAGAATATGAGCCACCTCAAGACGACGGCAATGATCAAGGGGGAGATGCAAATGATCAAGACAAGGATGATGAGCAAGTTCCAAGACCGCCACACCCAAGAGTCCATCAAGCAATACAACGAGATCAGCCCGTCAACACCATTCTCGAGGACATTCATAAGGGAGTAACCACTAGATCTCGTGTCGCACATTTTTGTGAGCATTACTCTTTTGTTTCCTCTATTGAGCCACACAGGGTAGAGGAAGCACTTCAAGATTCGGATTGGGTGATGGCGATGCAAGAGGAGCTCAACAACTTCACGATGAATGAGGTATGGCATTTAGTTCCACGTCCTAACCAAAATGTTATAGGAACCAAGTGGGTCTTCCGTAACAAACAAGATGAGCATGGTGTGGTGACAAGGAACAAAGCCCGACTTGTGGCCAAAGGATATTCCCAAGTCGAAGGTTTGGATTTCGGTGAAACCTATGCACCCGTAGCTAGGCTTGAGTCAATTCGCATTTTACTTGCCTATGCTACTTACCATGGCTTTAAGCTTTACCAAATGGACGTGAAAAGTGCCTTCCTCAATGGACCTATCAAGGAAGAGGTCTATGTTGAGCAACCTCCCAGCTTTGAAGACAGTGAGTATCCTAACCATGTTTATAGACTCTCTAAGGCGCTTTATGGGCTCAAGCAAGCCCCAAGAGCATGGTATGAATGCCTAAGAGATTTTCTTATTGCTAATGGATTCAAAGTCGGAAAAGCCGATCCTACACTCTTTACTAAAACACTTGCAAATGATTTGTTTGTATGCCAATTTTATGTTGATGATATCATATTTGGGTCTACTAACGAATCTACATATGAAGAGTTTAGTAGGATCATGACTCAAAAATTTGAGATGTCGATGATGGGGGAGTTGAAGTATTTCTTAGGATTTCAAGTGAAGCAACTCCAAGAGGGCACCTTCATTAGCCAAACGAAATATATTCAAGACATTCTAACAAAGTTTGGGATGAAGGATGCCAAGCCCATCAAGACACTCATGGGAACTAATGGGCATCTTGACCTCGACACGAGAGGTAAATTCGTCGATCAAAAGGTATACCGGTCGATGATAGGTTCCTTACTCTATTTATGTGCTTCACGACCGGATATTATGCTTTCCGTATGCATGTGTGCAAGATTTTAAGCCGATCCTATGGAAGCTCACCTTAGGGCCGTAAAACGAATCTTGAGATATTTAGTTTATACTCCTAAGTTTGGCCTTTGGTACCCCAGGGGATCCACATTTGATTTAATTGGTTATTCCGATGCCGATTGGGCAGGGTGCAAAATTAATAGAAGGAGCACATCGGGGACTTGCCAGTTCTTGGGAAGATCTCTGGTGTCTTGGGCTTCAAAGAAGCAAAACTCTGTGGCTCTTTCAACCGCCGAAGCCGAGTATATTACCGCAGGCCATTGTTGTGCGCAATTACTTTGGATGAGGCAAACCCTTAGGGACTATGGTTACAAATTAACCAAAGTTCCTCTTCTATGTGATAATGAGAGTGCAATCCGCATGGCGGATAATCCCGTTGAGCATAGCCGCACTAAACACATAGCCATTCGGTATCATTTTCTAAGGGATCACCAACAAAAGGGGGATATCGAGATTGCAGATGTTAGCACCAAAGAACAATTAGCCGATATCTTTACCAAGCCATTGGATGAACAAACCTTTACCAAACTTAGGCATGAGCTAAATATTCTTGATTCTAGAAACTTTTATTAATGTTTTGCACACATAGCTCATATGTATACCTTTGATCATCTCTTTCATGTGCTATGACTAATGTGTTCTTTCAAGTCCATTTCATGATAAGTCATAGATTGAAAGGGAAAAGGAGTCTTCGGCGAAGACAAGGCTTCCACTCCGCTCCATCGAATCATTCATCCTTCGCCGTCGCTCCGCACATCTCTCCAACTTTGGTATAATCTTCACTCCTTTACTTCCATTCAAAGGGGGAGAGAGTAGTTTAAAAGGGCTTATATTTCACTCAAGCATCCGTTTTTGGCGATTCATGCCAAAGGGGGAGAGAGTATTAGCCCAAAGCAAAAGGACCGCACCACCACCAATTTCAAAAATGTAGTCTTTTATTTGGTATTAAAAGAAGTTTTTTCAATTGGTATCTTATTTTGATATAATTTCAAATTGGTATACCCTCTTCAAAATTAATATCTAAAACCCTCTTGAACACTAAGAGGAGGATTTCATTAAGGGGGAGTTTTGTTTAGTCAAAAGAAAAGCATTTGAACCAAGGGGAGAAAATTTCAAAACTTGAAAATGCTTCTCAAAAATCTTATTCATTTACCTTTGACTATTTGCAAAAGAACTTTGAAAAGAATTTCCAAAACATTTTGCAAAACAAAACATGTGGTGCAAGCGTGGTCCAAAATGTTAATAAGAAGAAAAGCCATCCATGTGCATCTAGTAAGTAATATTTATTGGTCTCATTCCAAGCAACCTTTGCACTTACATTATGCAAACTAGTTCAATTCTGCACTTCCATATTTGCTTTGGTTTGTGTTGGCATCAATCACCAAAAAGGGGGAGATTGAAAGGGAAATAGGCTTACACCTTTTCCTAATTGATTTTGGTGGTTGAATTGCCCAACACAAATAATTAGACTAACTAGTTTGCTCTAGATTATAAGTTTTACAGGAGCCAAAGGTTCACAATAGACCAATAAAAAGACCAAGAAAGGGTTCAAACAAAGAGAGTCAAAGACAACCGAAATGTGCCCTGGTCTAGCGCACCGGACTATCCGGTGTGCTACCGGACAGTGTCCGGTGCACCACCGGACAGTGTCCGGCGTACCAGGGAACTCAGCTCCAAACTCATCACCTTCGGGAAAATCAGAGGGGGCTCCGCTATAATTAATCGGACTGTCCGGTGGCGCACCGGACTGTCCGGTGTGCTAGCGGAGCAACGGCTACTTCAGCGCCAACGGTCGACTGCAACCGCATTCAATGCGCTACAGTGCGCGCTAGAGTCAGAGCAGCGTCAGAAGACGCACCGGACAGTCTACAGTACTCGTCCGGTGCACCACCGGACAGCCAGAAGACCCCACCTATCAGAGCTCCAACGGTCGAACCCTAACGGCTGGGTGACGTGGCTAGCGCACCGGACAGTGTCAAGTGGCGCACCGGACTGTTCGGTGCGCCCGTCGACAGCATCCTCCACCAAACGGCTAGTTTGGTGGTTGGGGCTATAAATACCCTAACCACCCCACCATTCGTTGCATCCAAGTTTTCCACCTTCCAACACCTTACAAGAGCTATAGCATTCAATTCTAGACACAACCAAAGAGATCAAATCCTCTCCCAAGTCCGGAATCACTCTAAATCAAATAGTGACTAGAGAGAGCGACATTTGTGTTCATTTGAGCTCTTGCGCTTGGATTGCTTCTTTTCTTTCTCATTCTTTCTTGTGAACACTCAATTGTAATCAAGGCAAGAGACACCAATTGTGTGGTAGTCCTTGCGGGGGCTTAGTGTCTCGTGTGATTGAGAAGAGAAGCTCACTCAGTCTAAGTGACCGTTTGAGAGAGGGAAAGGGTTGAAAGAGACCCGGTCTTTGTGACCACCTCAATGGGGAGTAGGTTTGCAAGAACCGAACCTCAGTAAAACAAATCACCGTGTCTCATCCTCTATTTGCTTGTGATTTGTTTTGCACCCTCTCTTTTGGAATCGCTTATATTTCTAACGCTAACCCCGGCTTGTAGTTGTGCTTAAACTTTGTAAATTTCAGATTCGCCCTATTCACCCCCTTCTAGGCGACTTTAAGCCGACAACGAGACAGGCGGACTCGGGGCCGCGGCCGCGTCAACAGCCTCCCCCGGCATGGTGGCCGCTCCAACAGGGGCTTGACCTGGGAGGCTTGCCCCATGACAGCCTGTGCCGCTTGAGCCCCCGCCGGAGGGCGCCTTGCGTGGAGGCCAACCAACTAGCATGGCGTGTCGTAGCTCCGGCTGCAGAGGTCGGCCCCCTCTTAAGCGCCTTCATGGGGGCCAGTCCTGCCGAGCCCTGCCTCCGCTTGCTGAAAGGGAGAAGGGGCATATTCAAGACACATGGCGAAATAACTAAAACAGAGGTACCCTCAGATACTTACCCTCTCTGTGGCAAAACCAATCGCGCCTGCGGGGAGACCCCTTGGGCCCCGGTATCCGCAGGCGCCGCCGAGGGTTGTCCCGCGGCCGGCTTCGGCGCCGCTTCCGCCTCGGACGCCCGAGGCGCCGAGGGGGCGGCTTGCCCAGGCGATGTCACGACCGTCGGGGGACCAAATTCCCGTACGGATGGCATGAGCACCTGCTCTTGGGGGGCATGCGGTTCGGCCTACCCCCTGGAGTCACCTCAATTATCTCGGCCAAGGGGTCAAGTACCCCCTCGGCCCGCGTCCGCTCCTCGGACTGGGACCCCAGCGTCCTAGCCCCGGACGCTGGTGGTGCCAGCCCCCCTGGAAGTTGGCTTGACGACCCCTGGTCCAGCCTCGGATCTGGACTGAGGCCGAGCCGCCATGTCATCGTCATCATCATCATCATCATCATCATCATCATCATCATCATCGTCAGGCATGTCCGGCGACGGCTCCAACGGGAGCCCGTCCCTTGCTTGCCTCCGACGACGCTTCTCCAAGGCTTCCCGAGCTCGCATCCTCTCGCGAGCTTGGGCCTTTTTTGCGTCCTTCCTCTCCTTATCCTTCTCCGCGGCGAGCCTACGCGCGGTTCGGCCCGTCGCGTCCTCCGGGACCGGTGGCCGAAAGAGTTTGAAACCCCTCAACCCCTAGGGACGAATGAAAATCCCAACAGTAAGAACTAAAAGACGTAAGAAACACGGCGCAAAACAGAAGGAGGGTCGAGCGCTTACCAGGGACACATACCCATGGTCGGGACGCATCGGGGGCTGGCTAAGGGCACCAGCGTCCAGCCTCCCCACCGTGCCCGCTACCCGTCTGAGGAGGTCGTCGGTGGTGAGGGAGGTCGAGGACAACCGTGAACCCTCCAAATCAATCCCCGGCTTCATCTCCGAGAGCCGCAACCGCCGTTCTGCCAATGGGAGCACCCTCCGGCGGTGGATAGCGGCCACGACCCCCGTAGCGGTAAGGCCCTCGGCCTGTAACTTCTGCAGGGCACGGAGAATGGGCTGGAGCTTCTCCTGGTTCTCGCGTGTGGCCCCCCAGCGCCAGTTATCACCGGTGGCGGTCACCACTCGTTGAGAATACGGCAGAAGCATCCCGTCGTTGTTCCGGAGATAAAACCACCGGTTCTGCAACCCCTTGTTTGAAGATACAAGGGAGGTGGGGATGTGCTGTGGTGCATGCCCCGACCTCAGCTGGAGGGTGCAGCCGCCAGCCCGCACCACCATACGGACCTTCTTCACATTCATCGACGCGGCGAAGAACTCCGCGGAGATGAGATGGGTCCACAGGTCCCAGTAGGGGTCAATCCCCAGAAACCCCTCGCAAACCACCACAAAAATAGCCGCCTGCATGATGGAGTTGGGGTTGAAGTTGTGAAGCTCCACCCTGTAGTAATGCGGGAGCGCCCGCATGAAGCGACTCGCCGGCATCCCAAACCCCCGCTCATGGAAGGGGGTGAAACTGACCACGTACCCCGGCGGCGGAGTCGGTTTGGCCTCGCTCCCAGGGGCCAACCACTCAGGCTGCGGCCCCCCAGAGAGAGGACGGAGCAAACCCTCGGTAACAAGGGCCTGCAGATCCTCCGCAGTGACGGTGGAGAAATGCCACGGGTCGCGTGGCGGAATGACGGTCGCCTTGTCAGCCATCGCCGGGCTAAAGCGGTGGAAGCAGAGGGGATGAGGTGCGCGGTTTTCTCTTCTCTGTCTACTTTCTTAGGTCGCAAAGGCAAAAGCAGAAGACAAGCGCTAATGGCAGGGTAAAGAACCACTGTCGGCCCCTCTTCCGGGTATATAAAGGCCCGGGCGAAATCCACCCAAAACTTCGCCCGAACCATTCGTGAATTTCAAACTCGAAGGCAAAATGGTTTTTCCATTCCGCGAACGACTCGTTCACGTGCAACGGATACCCCATGGGTCGCCCGTCCTGTCGCATTAACTCCTTGGCAGGTCACACGTCTCCACTGGCAGACGGACGGGCGCCGTTTCGCATCCGTCATGATGACTGCCTGAAAAAAGGTGTGCCACATTGTTTTGAAATATCTCCTTTCCTTTATCTTTCTCTTTCTCTCTCTCCGCAGGGATCGGGAAACGGGACATTTCAAAGGAGTCCTTCGCAGCGAAGGAAACAGGCCCTGAGCCCTCCTACTGATCAGGGGTTCTAAGGTTGCGCCCTGCGGGGTTCGGCGACCGCCCCAGAGCACTCAGGCTCTGAGCCCTTTACTGATCAGGGGTTCGAAGGCTGGCCCCTCGAAGGGATTCGATAGCCGCCCTAGAACATGCAGAGTCAGGGATGACACTGGGTACGTCCATTACACGGCCAAGGCTTGGGCTGCGCTCCCGAGGTACCCTAAGACATTTCTGAGACCAGCGGGAACGATTTTGTAATGGAATCCCACTGGAGGGACGCACCGAGCCCTCGGACCCTATCAAATGGGCCCGGGTCCAGCAAATCACCTGCAGGTACTTTTGGAGCGCGCCTCTGGGCCACTAGCCGACCCTTATCGAACAGGGCTCGGGCGTCCACTCGGATTACCCGTTAGCAACTCACTAGAAACACCATGTTCAGCGCCCACCGAGGGTAACATGGCGTGTTCCCCCCTCCTCCTTGTGGAAAGGCGACGAAGGGGCGTACAATAAAAGCCGAGACGGTCCTCGATCGTCCTCTCGCTCCGTGCAGAGGCTCGGAGGCTGCTCTTGCACCAGGCTACGGCCAAATTGTTTACCACGTCAACAAACCATCTTAAAAACTCGGAGCCTGACCATGCACTCAGGCTGTGGCCAGGCCGCATGAGGGAACAACAAGGCCGACCGAGGAATCATAAGAAGAATTAAGACCTCAGAGGAGTCAAACCACTCCTTCGAGGCCTCGGGGGCTACACCCGACGGGTGCGCTCACGCGCACCCATCGAAACAAAACATAACCGAGAAGGGCTAGTCTCCTTGCAAAAAATCCGGCAGAACCTCCAAGCAAGTGCCTACACTCCCTTTGAGGCTCGGGGGCTACTGTCGGGTACCGTAATTAGGGGTACCCCCAGCACTCCTAAACATGACTGGGAAACAGCTTCAGAACAGACCGTAAAGGCTGGTAAGCACAACGCAAAGTTAAGGCCTCATCTACCCAGGGGACGCGATCTCGTCTCGCCCGAGCCTGGCCTCGGGCAAGAACAGCGGTTCCGGACGGATTCACGCCTCGCCCGAGGGCCCCCTCAGGCAGCGGGCGCACCCCCGGCTCGTCCGAGGCTAAGCTCAGGGCAAACTTTGTCGCATAGCAACCTTGGCCAAATCGCCATACCACCGACCGTATCGCGTGCGCATTCAATGCAAGGATCACCTGACACCTTATCCTGACACGCGTGCCTCAGTTGGCAAGGTCGAAGTGACCGCAGTCATTTAGCCCCTTTACTGGTCGTTCTGACAGGAAAGCGACACTATTCACCCCGTTCCGACTATTGTGCCAACCACTAGGGGAAGACTAACAATAGTAAGTCACGGCCTCTCCCGAGTTCAGCCTCGGGTGCAACAGGGAGCTCCGCCTCGCCCAACCCTAGGCCTCGGCCTCAGCCTCGACCTCGGGAGAAGGTCTCCGCCTCGCCCGACCACAGGCCTCGGACTCAGCCTCGGCCTCGGGAGAAGGTCTCCGCCTTGCCTGACCCCAGGCCTCGGCCTCGGGAGAAGGTCTCCGCCTCGCCCGACCCCAGGCCTCGACCTCAGCCTCGACCTCGGGAGAAGTCACAACCTCGCCCGACCTCAGCCTCGGACTGACTACACTACACGGGATACATCATTACCCTACTTCTAGCTAGTCGCCTCAGGCTACGAAGGAACAAGACCGGAGTCACATCTAGATTACTCCGGCAACAGGTAATGATGGTTCCCCACGTGCGTCCATGACGTCAATAGTCCTCAAGCTCCCTACAAAGGCAAAGAAACGTCAGTAGGACCCAGGACCGCACCGCCAGCTACGCTTCTACAGGGCTCAAGCACTTCTCCGCAGGCCACGTTAGCACATAGCAACACCCCCATATGTACAGCTGGACCATCCCCTTGTGTCTATAAAAGGGGATGCCCAGGGCCTTCTCAAAGGGGAGGGGGAGAACACAGGCAGCAAGGAGGACGGAGACGGGCTCACTCAAGCATCGAGCTCCACTCCGCAACACTAGACTCCTTAGGAGTCCTAGGACCCGTTCCCTCTCTCGCGACCCGTGCCTATAAATAGGTGAACAGTACTCCCGTACTGTTCACGCTGACTTGGCATTCACTTTTGCGTCACGCTTGTACTTTCCTTCAAGCCAAAGGTACAAATGTAACTCAATATTGTTCTTATTCATTCAAGATTATATAATAAACAATATATGAACGATGTCATATGATTATTCGTGTTATTTCTCATGTTTCATATGCTTCGTCTTCCATTAATATACGATGTTGTGATGAAGGTATGTCCTTCATGACCTTCGTCTGAAGATCGTTATATCCTTAGGGAAATAACGCTTCGAAGGACGAAGGGTGTTAACCATTAACCTATTTTTTGTGTTGCCTTGTTCTTAACTTATAGCATTTGAGAACAAGTCCTCAACATTGGCGCCTACCTCCGGTGAACTCACTTCCACTTTTTGAGCTTCGACCACCTTCGGCACGCGTCGACCTTCGTCATGCCACCAAAGAAAGCTTCAGCGACAGGGGCTGGTGCTCTACAGCCACTGGACCCGAACCAAGATACCCTTTCTCTTCGAGAGGCCCGAAGCCAGAAGAGGAAGGCCACTACTCCAACACCCCAAGAGGATGACTTGGACCAAGAAATCAGGAATATGGAAATGTTGCATCAACAGGTGCAAAGGAAGAAAGAAAAGATGGTCCGACTAGCTGACCTACAAAGGCAGATAGACGAAGCCTCTGAAGAGGTTCGTCATCTCACTCAAGATGAACAACACCGAAGGCCCCAGCACAGAGAATTGCACCAAGAAGGCTTCTTCAACGAGGACGACTGGTATGAGGATTTTCATCATGGGAATTTTGCTTTTGATGATGCTTCTCCTCTGTCAGCAGAGCTACAGGCTACACCTTGGCCCCCATCTTACAAGCCACCCCAGCTCCCCATGTATGATGGACACTCAGATCCGAAGCAATTTATAATGAGTTACGAAGCAACAATATCTTCGTATGGTGGCAATACCGCTGTCATGGCGAAATCCTTCGTCATGGCAGTCAAAAATGTTGCACAAACCTGGTACTCCTCTCTTCGGCCAGGAACAATCACGTCATGGCAGAAGCTGAAGGACATGCTAATTACCAGTTTCCAAGGATTTCAGATGAAGCCAGACACTGCTCAGGCTTTGTTCCAATGCACGCAAGATCAAGAAAAATACCTCCAGGCGTATGTCCGAAGGTTCTTGCGATTGAGGGCACAAGCACCAACAGTGCCCAATGAAATTGTCATTGAGGCCATGATCAAGGGGCTTCGGCCAGGACCTTTGGCCCAATACTTCGCCAGGAAACCCCCTCAGACCCTGGAGAAACTGCTCCAGAAGATGGATGAGTACATCCACGCTAACAATGACTTTCGGCAGAGAAGGGAGGAAGCCTACAGGTTCTCCAAGATGACCAGGGGCTTCAGAGGGAGAATTCACCCCAGACATGTCAGATCAATTCATTCTACTCAGAATGACGACAGGGGAACCCAGCAACAGAAGCCACAATATTCTTCTCAGGCTTCGGGGCAACAACAGAGTTACCCTCGGCCCCCAGCTCCAAGGGGCAGGGCGCTAGGGGCTTCGGAGGAAGGTTTGGGGATCAGCCCAGGAAAATTTACTGCCTATTCTGCGGAGAAGACAAGGGCCACACCACCAGGATGTGCCATGTCACCATTCAGAAACAGAAAGAGATAGCAGAGGTTGCAGCCCAACAGAGTCAGCCGAAGCAGGTCATGCATACTGCTTCATACCACTCACCATACATTCTAGAATATGTGGGCAACCATCCTGCAGCTTCTGTTGCTTCGGCAAGCCAACCTCAGGCATCTTGGCAACAGCCACCACCTCCACCACCAATGCAACCCGTTTATCCCCAAGGCCAACAGCCAGAAGGGAGCCAGCACAGTCACCAGCAGAGAGACTTTAGGGAGCAGTCTAAAGCTCGCACAGTCAATAGTATTGTGCCAGAATCAAAACACATCTACTAAGATATATCCTACCTCAGAAACAGCCTTTACATTTGTCATCATTTACCTTTTCAATAAAGAACAATCATCAAAAATTCAGTTCTTTTGTTATTTTCAATTTCTTGTAATAGCTTTGTCATTATCATAATGAATATATCCTCTTCAAATATTGACGAAGTTCTAAAGGTTTTGACGAAGGAATGCATTACAAGTTATCGTCGAAGCAACAAAAGTCGTTCTTAAGGGAACGCAGCGTAAGTTTTCTGCTCAAAAGTCGTTCTTAAGGGGACGCAGCGTAAGTTTTCTGCTCAAAAGTCATTCCAAAGGGAATGCAGAGCTTACAGCGAAAAATAAACGCTGATACCGCCGAAGTAAAAGGCGAAGAAGCTCCTAAGGGAGGCTTACAGCGAAAAATAAACGCTGATTCCGCTGAAAGTAAAAGGCGAAGAAGCTCCTAAGGGAGGCTTACAGCGAAAAATAAACGCTGATTCCGCTGAAAGTAAAAGGCGAAGAAGCTCCTAAGGGAGGCTTACAGCGAAAAATAAACGCTGATACCGCCGAAGTAAAAGGCGAAGAAGCTCCTAAGGGAGGCTTACAGCGAAAAATAAACGCTGATACCGCTGAAGTAACAGGCGAAGAAGCTCCTAAGGGAGGTTTACAGCGAAAAGTCAGCGCTGATGAACTGAAAAATGACCAAAAGATTGACTGGGGATTGTGTGTAGGCCTTCGACGCAAATATCACTTTGCATATCATTACATCATTACATCATGTGCATAGCATAGCATCATACATCATATTGCATCAATGGCACAAGAAGGGGGTGCAATATGAAGTTACGGAAAGGCACACAATGTTGGCCTACATTACTGAGCTTCGGAGATCGGTTCGAAGATGTGTCAAGGCGCAAAATAAGTTTTCAAGAAATACAGCTCCGTCATTATGATATGAAAAGGAGATCTATTGCTCACAAGGCATAGATGTTTTTTCGGAAACCGTAATATTTTTACGGAATATGGATATTCTTTACGAAGCATGAAAAGAAGGGAAGGTGTTTTTTCGCCGAAGGCTCAAAAACGGTATGTACGTAAAATTCCATGCATCGTAAAGAGTTGAATCATAAACAGCTTATATATTATATTCAAAATTACAAAATATTTTACATATTGTCCAGCAAATGTTACGCTCCAAATGGCTTTACAATAACAACTAATCTTCTCGTAAAACTACTTCTGCAGCTTCGTTTAGCAGCTGATCAACAACTTTATCCATAATAGCTTCGGCCATTTTTCTAATCTCATCATCCCCCTTTGCTTTGGGGTCCGCCAATGGATCGGCGGGCTCTGGGGGAGGAGCTTGTACGGCTGTGTTACAAAGTGTAAATAAGTCCAAAGTCATAAAATTACAACATAAAGTAAAAAGTTACTAGTCAATACCTATTTGCCTCTCGAGACCCGCACTTTTCTCAGCGGCCTCTGCCACTTTTCTAGCATCGTGAATACCTTTTTCACTTCTCCTTATGATTTCCTGAGCCATCTCTCGACCGCCATTTTCCCAGATGTCAGTGAAAAATTTTCCACCAACCAAGCTTGCTTCGGCCGAGGGGTCTTTTATATCTTCAGTAGTTAAGGCGGCCTCGGTTTGCGCCAAAGATTTCACATGATCGCAACCTCTTTTCTCCAAAATAGTAGCAATCCCCCTAGCACCCGAGAAGGCACATATGTCCCCACGGCCACTCAAAATTTCCTCAAAATCTTCAGCCTCGCCGTTGATCCAGTCGATTGGACCTTCGGGATCTCCTAGTACGAAGTTGATTTCATTTGAAAATGCGCCGGCGCTGGTGAAACTACTCTTAATTGTTTCCACACATTTCATGGATTTTTCATAACATTTTTCTTTTGAAAGCCGAAGTGCTACAGCTGTTTTCTCCCAATGATTCTTCCAGTAGTCGCTGACTTCAAGGTTAGCTTCGGCAGTTGCACATTTTAGGTTCGCCTCAGCCAGCTATTTCTGAAGATTTTCAATTTTGCACTTCTGGGCTTCAGCTTGAGCCTTGGAAGCAGCTTCGTCCTCTTTTATTTTGTTAAGCAATGAATGTAAAATCTTGTCTTACTCAAGACCTTCGTTTCTTAGTTCAATCACTTCGGAACGAAGGTTATTCAATGCCATCGTACATCCCTCGTCTTCAGCGCTTTTCTGCGCTCTGAGGGTATTGGTGAGAATAAGGCCCTGCAAAAGGACGAATTTCTAACCACGCAAAAAGTTTATTTTCTCACCTTTAAGCTGTTATATGCTAAGTTGTCGGCTATTTCATCTTTTGACAAAACTGAAAGCCCATCTTCTAGAGTTGGGAATCCGAAGCTTCTTGCCATCTCCCAGCAGACAGAGATCTCCTTGTTGTCTGGGAGACAATACAAGAAGTCCTCTTCTCCGCTGCCATTGAATATCAACGCCCCTTTCGGATATTTTAATTTCTGGGCATAATGATGAGCTTCTCGTTTTTTCTTCTTCAGATAGTATTTTGCCCGAAGCATGTCGCACAATATAATCAGGCAATTTGAAAGATACTTCGGGAGTGGAAGAAAGAGTTTTTTCAGACAGGATTTGCTTTAAAGTTTCCTTTTTATTTTCTCCTGCAGTCTCCAAGGATTTTTCTTTGGCGCACTTTGAAGGTCCAGTTTTGATTTCAGCCTGGTGCATTGTAGCTTCACCTCCAGAAGCTTTTGTTTCCATTTGTGCTTTTTGAGCTTCGGCAACTTTTTTCGGCATGGAGCTTGAAGACTTTATTGTCTCCAGTACATCCAAAACATTAACCGTCCTTTTCCTTTTGGGGGTCACAGCTGGACCCTTCTGAGTCTGTGGCACTCCAACTTCTGCTGAAGGGCTTAAAACTTCTGATATTTTTGTCCCTTCAGTTTTCGACTCTTCAGCTCTTTCAGCCTTCGGTGTTGCAGTCAGCTCGTCAGCTTTCTGCGCAGATATAGATTTTTTGGCTTCGGTAGCCGAAGGAGCCTCGTCAACAAACTCGGGCAATGTGGCTGGCTCTATGTAGCGTGGCCGGTGCGTAAGAACCTTCACCTTTTTTCTCTTCAGCGCCGGCTCACTAAGAGCGGCCGAAGCAACTTCCTTCACAGAAGCTGTACCTTTTCTTTTTTTCACCCCATATCGGGTAACGGTAATCAGGATAGACGAATCCAATAGCATCAAAAACTCTATTCAGCCTCTTCTTTTTCCGACCACCGAAGGTCGCTGATAGCGCATTATCTTCCATCTTGGAGTATGGCCCAAGCAGATCATCGCTTGTGGCTTCAATACATTTCAGCCAATCATCATCTGGCTCGATAAATTTATCATCATATCTGAAGGTGAATTTCATACTAATCAGCCCACCTTCGTCAGGCTTGGTAATAGTTTCTTTTGGCATTTCCCACTTTTCTACAAGAGGTCATACCTTGAAAGATATGTGCTCCTGGACCAAGTCTCTTGTCCCAATGAAGGAGCAAACCACAAAAAAGGCCCTCTAGCATTCTTCGGCTGCTTCATCTATTTCCACCTTCGGTTTCCGGAGTCCGAAACGCTGCCAGATAGGGCGCATGATGATATCTTTAATGTCTTCTCGTGCCTTCAAATCGTTTTTCACATAGAACCATTCCTTCATCCAGTCCCCGGGCCATCTCTTCCGAAAAGTTGGCACGGGACAGCTTGACCCAGAGCGGGCACCGAAGCTGTAACAGCCAAAATTATTATGATATTGCTCTTTACCCCAGGGTTTCGTCTCATATATTAGCTCATGTATTGTAACGCCCTGAATTTGGGGGTAGAATTTTTTTCTTCTTTTCTCTCACCAAATTCGGGCGTTACTCTCTCTTCTCTTCCTGTTTCGCTCTTTCTTCCAATTTCAAACCGGTATAGTGGCAAGTGTTTGTGTCGTGTATAAACCAAAACCTAAGTGTCATGGGTGTTGCATCATGCCAAAGCACATTTCTTTGTCTGATGTTGCGTGTTCGTCTCGTTCCGTCTCGGTTTTTAGTTCGCGATTGGAGTTTGTTTGATGGTTATGCGTGCCGTGGGTTTCGATCCGCGAAGAGGCTCGGCCCCAACCCAACCCAACCCAACCCAGCCCAGCCCGGCCCTGCGCGCCCCTGGCGCCCCCCCCCCATGCGCCCCCCTCCTCTCCTCCCTCTCTCATTTGGATTTCCCACGCGGCAACCTCCCTCTTCCTCTTCCACCTCTCTCTCCCCGTGGTGCCCTAGGGATTTGAGACGGCGATCACCGGATTTTGGACCCCGAGGTGAGCTCCCCTCCTCTTCCCTTCTCCTCTCTCTCCCTCTCCCTCCTCTTCTCCCCCTGCGCGTGCCCTCTCTTTTCGCTGCACGCGCGCGCCCCTGCCCTCCCCGTTCGCCGGCGGCGCGGCCCCGCCCCTACCCCGGCCCACGGCGTGCGGCCCCGCCCCTCCCCCAGCCCACGGCGCGCGACCCCACCCTCCCCCTGCCCACGGCGGCGGCCCCCGCCCCGCCCCCCTGCTCGCGCGTGGCGGTGCCCCGCCCCCCTTTGCTCGCCCGGCGTGGCCCCCGGCGCGGCCCCTGGCGCGGCCCGGCGTGGCCCCCGGCGTGGCCTCGGCCCGCTGCGCGCGGCGTCCCGCCCCTCGGCGTGGCTCGCGTGGCCTCGCGCTTCCCCGTTCGCCACTAACGCGTTCCCGCGTGCGCAAACCCGCGCGCGCGGTGACTATTTCTTGATTCTTTAGTTAGTTTCAAACTCCGTTAGTTAGTGTGTTGCGTCGCGCGACGAATTTGTCTAATTTCAGATTCTATTAATGTGTTGCGTCGCACGCTTCGTCGCGCGACGACTCAATTTAAATTTGTGTTTATTAATGTGCTGCGTCGCGCGCTTCGTCGCGCGACGATTCTTTTAGTTTATATTCATTAAAGTGTTGTGTCGCGCGCTTCATCGCGCGACGATCTATTTTAATTTCAGGTTGTTTGAGGTGCGATGTCGCACGTTCCACTTTAAACTCAGCCCTGTTAACGTATGTCGTCGTGTGCTTCGTCGCGCGATGCTTAACGTCTCTTCATAATTAATGCAAAGTGTCTCGTTGTGTGCTCGGTCGCGCGACGAATCGTTAATTTCTTAATTCGTTTTAGAGTGCTATGTCGCGCGTCTCGCCGCGCGACAATCCTTTTTATTTATCTTCATCTGCTTATAATGATTAGACATGAAACATGACTTTACTTTATGCTAAACATAGTGTCTACATTAATTCCCTTCTATTAAGCGAGTGGTTAATTTATAATCATGTAACGTGACCGTTTCTCGACTGTCTTTTTCTCTTTCTCTCTTAACCGTAATTGCGAGCCCGCGTGGAACGTCTGTTTACTTACTGCATTCTATTGTATGGTGTACTATTCTTTTGTATTAAATATGTGGATGTATGTATGTTTACGCTCGCATAGAGAACGATCCGGTCGGAGAACCCAAAGAACTCGCAGGAGAAGCCCGTGAGCAGCAGTCGGTTGGTGGAGGCAAGTGTCCCTTGACCTATCTCTGTCCTATTCATTCTTTAATTCACCTCCCGCATTACACATTTATACCTAAGGATTTACTAGCTTTTGTTATCCATGTCCTTGTTTACCTATTTGGGTTGGATTATTATTGCTTAGTCTTATGCTATTGCTCAACTCTAATCAATGAACATGATGAGAATTATCAATGATACGCTGTTTTCCCCCTTCTTATTATGATGTTTTACTTGTGGCCTTTAAGGGGGCTCGAGCGGTTTCTCGAGTGCCTCTCCGTAAGGACCTGTTCGTTGGATGACCGCCGGGAAAATAGTGCAACCATGAGGGTGGAGTGGGACGCCCTTAGCTGAATAATTAGAGGAACCGGGGTGTAGTTCGCTTAGCCGTCGTGCCGTCAATGGGGCTCGGTGTATGCGGCTCGCTCTGCCAAGGTTGATTTGTCCCTTGGGGAGGAGTGCGGTACATTTAGGAAACCTAACGGGCGGCTACAGCCCCGGGGAATCTTTGTAAAGGCTGCGTAGTGAGACCCTGCCTACTCACCTTGGGAGTGTTCAAGGGTCCGTACAACCCGAGGCAAAAAGGGAATCACGGCTCATGGGTAAAGTGCGCAACCTCTGCAGAGTGTTATGAAACTGATATATCAGCCGTGCTCGCGGTTATGAGCGGCCAAGGGAGCTCTAGTGATTAGTGATACTTGATCACAGACATTTTTGGTTTACAGGTGGCAATGAGATTGATGGTTCTGGTTATGACTATGGTGCTGGTAAGTGGTATTCTTTCCGTTTGGAAAGGGTACATCGGGCTAATAACTTGGGTTAATGTTAAAAACCTGGCTTTCTACTAGTAAATAATAATCTGACCAACTAAAAGCAACTGCTTGACTTACCCCCACATAAAGCTAGTCCACTACAGCCAAACAGGATACTTGCTGAGTATGTTGATGTGTACTCACCCTTGCTCTACACACCAAACCTCCCCCCCCCAGGTTGTCAGCATTGCAACCACTGCTCAGGAGAAGATGAAGCCATGGAAGGAGACTTCCAGGAGTTCCAGGACTACGACGAGTTCTAGATGTGGGTTAGCGGCAACCCCCCCCCCCAGTCGGCTGCCTGTGAAGGCCGCATTTATCTACGTTTCTTTTTCGCACTTTGATTTATTGTAAAGACTATGTGGATGTCTCAGACATATGATGTAATCGACTATTATTTCCCTTTTTAATACTATTTGAGCACTGTGTGATGATGTCCATGTTATGTAACTGCTGTGTACGTGAATTGCTGATCCTGGTACGTACATGGTTCGCATTCGGTTTGCCTTCTAAAACTGGGTGTGACATAGGTGGTATCAAAGCCGTGCTGACTGTAGGACCGCTAACCTAGAGTAGAATGGTCGTTCTAAGGATTATAGACCTCTGCCCCTGCCTTGACTTTGGCATCCCTTCAAAAGTTGGTCATATCGACCAAAAACTATGTTCTACTATATATTATACCTTGCTAAAAATTATGTTTTATTCTAATCCTTCATTTATTTATGGTTCATTACTTGCTGGTCATATTAATTCTGTTCTCACTCTTTTGCTTGAGGTGTCTTTTGTAGATGGCTCGTCTTAGACACACTGCACGGAAGTCCGTCATCCCCTTCTTACCTTCCCGCCTTGCTGAGCATCCGCTTCGCCGTCCCGTGGCCGGTCAGTCCAGCCATTTGGAGAGGCTGCACCACCGCCTGCATGAGGAGCAGGAACGTCGACTACAGGAGCAGCAGGACTCTTCTTTCTCGCTCCAGCAGGAGATAGAGTCAGTGAGGAGCTGCTCCCCCGTGCTTCCCCTAGAGGCGCCCCTTGCACCACCACTGGGCGCCCCAGCCCCTGGAGTAGCTGCTGGAGGAGACCCAGACGATGGAGGTGGCAACGACAGCTCGAGCCACGACACCGACTTTTCCGCTGACCACGAGCCGGAAGGATGGGTTGCTCGACCCGTCACTCGCGACGCTGCTCGCGGGTGTCACTTCCACGATGCGCTCGACACCCTGCTACGTCGGGCACTTGACCGGCGTACTTGGTCCATCAAGTATCGCTGTGTGGTCTACCAGCATAGTCGCGGGGTCTACCCGGACCGCTGGGAGGCGACCGGCTTGGTGCGCCGTCCGGAGAATAGTCTCTGGGGTGTTGAGGTCTGCTCGGAGCACTATTCCATCTCTGAGCGGGACTCAGCTGAGGCAGCCATGCAAGATGCTGCACGGCGTGCGCTTTCACACTAATGCCCGGTTCTCGGTGGGGTAGCTGACGGCCTCAACCTAAAGTACTACCCCCGCCGTCCATGTGGCAGCACAGGAGGCGTGATTGTCTCACCTGTTGGTGAGGACAATCCTAGGTTGAGCAGCACAGTCAACCTAGCCGCTGTGCTAAACACGGAGCTGGACCATGCATTAGACGAGCTGAGTAGGGCTCGTGCTGAGATCTCCCAGCTGTGGGCTGAGCGCGCGGAACGTCGTCACCTGGATGATGGTTCCCCGGCTCCCATTGGGACTCAGCACCCGTACCGCTCACCTCGGCGTGGACACCAGTCTTATGGCAATCCCGACTGCAAGACCAAGATAAATTTAGAGCCATAGATCGTCAGAGTCGGATCTTGTAATTAATACGAAATATATACATAGAAGCTATAGTCTTAGCATTAGTCTCGCTCTTAGTTAGTCTTAGTTAGACAGGGTAGTTTGCTATATCCTGTGCATTTATATTTGTCATGATGAACTATGTTTGATTTGGATCTTTGTAATGACTGTCAACAGAGTGTGGGTATCCCCTGCATTTTGGTTTACCTGTTATATGTTAATGGAGTTAGCTATTTAGTTGGGAAGCCTTTTATTCCACTTTCCTCTTTATCTGAGAAGCTGTGTTGGTCTGTGTTGGAGATCAGTGAAGATGCTCATCTGTTCAATGTGGTGGAGAATTCTATACTCTTTTCTAATGCTGCAAGATTTGCAAGACCAGTTCTGATGTGTGATTGCATTCTGCAGATGTTAGAAAACAGGCGCAGAGGAGGAAGGCGTGCTCAGCAGGAGCAGGCAACTCCGCAAGATGAGGTGCCCCAGCAACAGCACCTGCCGCCCCCGCCCCTGATGTCCATCGAGCAGATGTTTCTGATGCAGACTCAGGCAGTTCAAGCCATTGGTCAGACTCTGGCCGCCATTCAGCAGCAGCAGCAGCAGGCCCCGCCTCAGCCTCAGATGCCTCAGATGCCCAGGGACAAGCGTGCTGAATTCATGAGAGGTCATCCCCCAACATTTGCTCACTCTTCTGACCCCATGGATGCTGAAGACTGGCTGCGCACTGTGGAGCGGGAGTTGCATACCGCTCAGTGTGATGACAGAGAGAAAGTTCTATATGGTCCCCGTCTGCTGAGAGGAGCAGCTCAGTCTTGGTGGGAGTCCTATCTCGCCACCCACGCCCACCCTGACACCATCACCTGGGAAGAGTTCAGAGGTAGCTTTCGTCGGTACCATGTCCCTGCAGGTCTGATGACAGTGGAGAAGGAGGAGTTCCTGGCCCTCAAGCAAGGGTGTCAGTGAGTACCGGGATAGATTTCTGCAGTTGTCCCGCTATGCTCCTGAAGATGTCAACACCGACGCCAAGCGACAGTATCGTTTCCTGAGAGGCTTGGTTGACCCTCTTCAGTACCAACTGATGAATCATACCTTCCCGACATTCCAGCACTTGATTGACAGAGCAATCATGACAGAGAGAAAGCGCAAAGAGATGGAGGATCGCAAGCGCAAAATCAGTGGACCCCAGCTTGGAAGCAGCAGTCGTCCTCGTTTCTCAAGCAATCAACCTCAGCAGTTCAGGCAGAACCAGCGTCCACCTCAGCAGCATCAGCAGTTCCAAAGGCAGTATCCTCAGCACCAGTATCAGAATCGTCAGAATAACCAGTCAGGAGGAGGTCAGTTTCAGAGGCAGAATCAGCAGGCACCTCGTCTTCCTGCCCCAGCAACCCAGCAGAACGGTCAGGCAGCACCAGCTCAGGTCGGAAACAGAGCATGTTTCCACTGTGGAGAGCAAGGCCACTGGGTGATGCAATGTCCGAAGAAAGCAGCCCAGCAGCAGTCAGGCCTCAATGCCCCAGCAAAGCAGAATGTGTCTCAGCCTGGAGCAGGCAACCGCTCTTAGTCACGCTACAATCATGGAAGACTGAACCACTTGGAGGCTGAAGCAGTTCGGGAGACCCCCGGCATGATAGTAGGTATGTTCCCAGTCGACTCCCATATTGCAGAAGTGTTATTTGATACTGGAGCAACGCATTCTTTCATTACTACATCATGGGTAAAAGCACATAGTCTTCTAATAACTACCATGTCAACCCCCATTCAAATTGACTCAGCCGGTGGTAGAATTCGAGCCGATAGCATTTGTTTGAATGTAAGTGTGGAAATAAAGGGGATAGCGTTTCCCGCTAATCTCATAGTAATGGGTACTCAGGGAATAGATGTCATCCTAGGGATGAATTGGCTAGATTTGGCTAGATAAGTATCATGCAGTTATCAGTTGTGATAAGAGGACAATCAAGTTGGTGACCCCACTAGGAGAGGAAGTGGTGACCGAGTTAGTCCCGCCTGGGCCAAAGAAAGGAAGTTGTTATCAGATGGCTGTCGATAGCAGTGAAGTAGACCCAATTGAGAGTATCAAGGTTGTGTCCGAGTTCTCAGATGTGTTTCCAAAGGACTTACCAGGTATGCCACCAGAGCGGAAAGTTGAATTTGCCATAGAGTTTCTTCCTGGAACCGCCCCTATCTTCAAGAGAGCTTACATGATATCTAGACCAGAGTTGGTTGAACTTAAGAAGCAGATTGATGAACTGTCAGAGAAAGGTTACATCCGGCCAAGCACCTCGCCTTGGGCCGCCCCTGTCTTATTTGTGGAAAAGAAAGATGGCACTAAAAGGATGTGTATCGACTATTGAGCTCTGAATGAGGTAACCATCAAGAACAAGTACCCTTTGCCCAGAATAGAAGATCTGTTCGACCAGTTGAGAGGAGCCAGTGTGTTCTCCAAGATAGATCTGAGGTCGGGTTATCATCAGCTCAGGATTAGACCTTCAGACATTCCGAAGACGGCATTCATTACCAAGTATGGGTTGTATGAGTTCACGGTGATGTCTTTCGGTTTGACAAATGCACCGACCTTCTTTATGAATCTGATGAACAGTGTATTCATGGATTATCTTGACAAGTTTGTGGTGGTATTTATTGATGACATTCTGATTTATTCCCAAAGCGAAGAAGAGCATGCAGATCATTTGAGGATGGTATTGCAGAGATTGCGAGAGCACCAGTTGTATGCAAAGTTGAGCAAGTGCGAGTTCTGGATCAGTGAAGTTCTGTTCTTGGGTCATATAATCAACAAAGAAGGATTGGCTGTGGATCCGAAGAAAGTGGCAGACATTCTGAACTGGAAGGCGCCAACGGATGCTCGAGGAATCAAGAGCTTCATTGGAATGGCCGAATATTATCGGCGATTCATTGAAGGGTTTTCGAAGATTGCGAAACCAATGACAGCGTTGCTAGGCAACAAGGTCGAGTTCAAGTGGACCCAGAAATGTCAAGAGGCTTTCGAAGCGCTGAAAGAGAAGTTGACTACAACGTCTGTCCTAGTCTTACCTGATGTGCACAAGCCCTTCTCGGTGTATTGCGATGCTTGTTACACTGGTTTGGGATGCGTGTTGATGCAAGAGGGAAGAGTTGTGGCTTACTCGTCCCAACAGCTGAAGGTTCATGAGCAGAATTACCCAATTCATGACCTAGAGTTGGCAGCAGTGGTTCATGCACTGAAGGTATGGAGGCACTATCTGTATGAACAGAAATGTGATGTTTACACAGATCGCAAGAGTCTGAAGTACATATTCACTCAGTCAGAGCTGAATATGAGGCAAAGAAGATGGTTAGAGTTGATCAAAGACTATGAGTTGGAGATCCACTACCATCCAGGCAAAGCGAACGTAGTGGCAGATGCTTTAAGCAGGAAGAGTCAGGTCAATCTGATGGTCGCTCGTCCGATGCCTTATGAGTTGGCCAAGGAGTTTGACAGGTTGAGTCTTAGGTTTCTGAATAATTCGCGAGGAGTCACAATTGAGTTGGAACCCACCCTGGAGCGGGAAATCAAAGAAGCGCAGAACAATGATGAGAAGATCAGTGAGATCTGGCGACTGATTCTTGACGGTAGAGGCAAAGATTTTCGGGAAGATGCAGGAGTGATATGGTTCAAAGACCGCTTGTGTGTTCCCAATGTCCAGTCTATTCGGGAGTTGATCCTCAAAGAAGCTCATGAGACAGCCTATTCGATTCATCCTGGTAGTGAGAAGATGTATCAGGATCTGAAGAAGAAATTCTGGTGGTACGGAATGAAGAGGGAAATCGCAGAGCATGTGGCTATGTGTGATAGTTGTCGGCGGATCAAGGCAGAGCACCAGAGACCAGCTGGATTGTTGCAACCGTTGCAAATCCCTCAGTGGAAATGGGATGAAATCGGCATGGATTTCATAGTCGGATTGCCTCAAACTCGAGCCGGCTACGATTCTATTTGGGTAGTAGTGGACCACTTAACCAAGTCAGTCCACTTTATACCAGTCAAGACCAACTACAACAGTGCAATATTGGCAGAGTTGTACATGTCTCGGATCGTTTGTCTTCATGGTGTGCCAAAGAAGATAGTGTCAGACCGAGGAACGTAGTTCACCTCTCATTTCTGGCAGCAGTTGCATGAAGCCTTGGGCACACATTTGAATTTCAGTCCAGCCTATCATCCGCAGACAGATGGTCAGACTGAAAGAACCAATCAAATCCTTGAAGACATGTTGAGAGCCTGTGCGTTGCAAGACCAGTCCGGATGGGACAAGAAGTTGCCTTATGCAGAGTTCTCCTATAACAATAGTTACCAGGCTAGCTTGAAGATGTCACCATTTCAGGCGCTTTATGGGAGGAGTTGTAGAACTCCGTTGCAATGGGATCAGCCTGGAGAAAAGCAAGTGTTCGGGCCAGACATTCTACTTGAAGCTGAAGAGAACATCAAGATGGTTCGAGAGAACCTGAAGATAGCGCAATCAAGGCAGCGAAGCTATGTAGACACAAGAAGAAGAGAGCTGAGTTTCGAAGTCGGAGACTTCGTCTATCTAAAAGTGTCACCGATCAGAGGAGTCAGAAGGTTCGGAGTCAAAGGCAAGCTAGCACCCCGCTACATCGGTCCGTATCAGATTCTCGCAAAGCATGGAGAAGTGGCCTATCAGCTCAGCCTACCAGAAAATTTGTCTACTGTGCATGATGTCTTTCATGTGTCTCAATTGAAGAAGTGCTTGCATGTGCCAGAGGAGCAGTTGCCAGTTGAAGGTCTTGAAGTCCAGGAGGACTTGACCTACGTTGAGAAGCCAACGCAGATCCTTGAGACCACAGACAGAGTCACCCGAAGGAAGACCATCAGAATGTGCAAAGTCAGATGGAGTCATCACTCTGAGGAGGAGGCAACCTAGGAGCGTGAAGATGATCTGATGGCTAAATACCCTGAGCTCTTTGCTAGCCAACCCTGAATCTCGAGGGCGAGATTCTTTTAAGGGGGATAGGTTTGTAACGCCCTGAATTTGGGGGTAGAATTTTTTCTTCTTTTCTCTCACCAAATTCGGGCGTTACTCTCTCTTCTCTTCTTGTTTCGTTCTTTCTTCCCAATTTCAAACTGGTATAGTGACAAGTGTCCGTGTCGTGTATAAACCAAAACCTAAGTGTCATGGGTGTTGCATCATGCCGAAGCACATTTCTTTGTCTGATGTTGTGTGTTCGTCTCGTTCCGTCTCGGTTTTCGGTTCGCGATTGGAGTTTGTTTGATGGTTATGCGTGCCGTGAGTTTCGATCCGCGAAGAGGCTCGGCCCCAACCCAACCCAACCCAGCCCATCCCAGCCCATCCTGGTCCGGCCCGGCCCTGCGCGCCCCTGGCGCCCCACCCCCCCCACCCCCATGCGCCCCCCTCCTCTCCTCCCTCTCTCATTTGGATTTCCCGCGCAGCAACCTCTCTCTCCCTCTTCCACCTCTCTCTCCCCGTGGTGCCCTAGGGATTTGAGACGGCGATCACCGGATTTTGGACCCCGAGGTGAGCTCCCCTCCTCTTCCCTTCTCCTCTCTCTCCCTCTCCCTCCTCTTCTCCCCCTGCACGCGCCCTCTCTTTTCCCTGCACGCGCGCGCCCCTGCCCTCCCCGTTCGCCGGCGGTGCGGCCCCGCCCCTCCCCCGGCCCGCGACGCACGGCCCCACCCCTCCCCCGGCCCGCGGCGCGTGACCCCGCCCTCCCCCTGCCCGCGGCGGTGGCCCCCGCCCCGCCCCCCTGCTCGCGCGCGGCGGCGCCCCGCCCCCCCTGCTCGCCCGGCGTGGCCCCCGGCGCGGCCTCGGCCCCCTGCGCGCGGCGTCCCGCCCCTCGGCGTGGCTCGCGTGGCCTTGGCGTGGCCTCGCGCTTCCCCGTTCGCCACTAACGCGTTCCCACGTGCGCAAACCCACGCGCGCGGTGACTATTTCTTGATTCTTTAGTTAGTTTCAAACCCCGTTAGTTAGTGTGCTGCGTCGCGCGACGAATTTGTCTAATTTCATATTCTACGCGCTTCGTCGCGAGACGACTCAATTTAAATTTGTGTTTATTAATGTGCTGCGTCGCGCGCTTCGTCGCGCGACGATTCTTTTAGTTTATATTCATTAAAGTGTTGTGTCGCGCGCTTCGTCGCGCGACGATCTATTTTAATTTCAGGTTGTTTGAGGTGCGATGTCACGCGTCTAGACGCGCGACGTTCCACTTTAAACTCAGCCCTGTTGACGTATGTCGTCGTGCGCTTCGTCGCGCGATGCTTAACGTCTCTTTATAATTAATGCAAAGTGTCTCGTTGTGTGCTCGGTCGCGCGACGAGTCGTTAATTTCTTAATTCATTTTAGAGTGCTATGTCACGCGTCTCGCCGCGCGACAATCCTTTTTATTTATCTTCATCTGCTTATAATGATTAGACATGAAACATGACTTTACTTTATGCTAAACATAGTGTCTACATTAATTCACTTATTAAGCGAGTGGTTAATTTATAATCATGTAACGTGACTGTTTCTCGACTGTCTTTTTCTCTTAACCGTAATTGCGAGCCCGCATGGAACGTCTGTTTACTTACTGCATTCTATTGTATGGTGTACTGTTCTTTTGTATTAAATATGTGGATGTATGCATGTTTGCGCTCGCATAGAGAACGATCCGGTCGGAGAACCCGAAGAACTCGCAGGAGAAGCCCCTGAGCAGCAGTCGGTTGGTGGAGGCAAGTGTCCCTTGACCTATCTCTGCCCTATTCATTCTTTAATTCACCTCCCGCATTACACATTTATACCTAAGGATTTACTAGCTTTTGTTATCCATGTCCTTGTTTACCTATTTGGGTTGGATTATTATTGCTTAGTCTTATGCTATTGCTTGTAACACCCTGAATTTGGGGGTATAAAATTTCTTTGCTCATATTCACAAATTCAGGTGTTACTTCCTTTTCTCATCCTTCCTCATTCTTTTCTCCCTCATTTCTATAGGAGCTAAGTGCTTATTTTACTTGTAATTATAGTTTATTATGTTAAACCCTAAGGGAGTATGAATTGTTGCATCATGTTGAACCCTAGATTTCACTTTTGCTTGGTGCATAATTCTTGGAAGGTTTGATTTGAATTTGGGGCTTATTTGAATTTGAATCAAATAGAATAAAAAAAGAAAAGGAGAAATCAATTCAAAATAAAAAGAAAATGGAAAACAGCCCAACCCAGCCGCCCCCTCGGCCTTTCGGCCCAGTAGGCCCACTCCGCGCGCGCTCACCCGCCCCCTCCTCTCTCTGCGCTGCGGGCCCGGCCTGTCGGCGCGGCCGCCCTCCGCGCACCCGCCTCCCTCTCTCACTGCTCGTCCGGCCCCACCTGTCGGCGCTGCCGCTTCCTCGCGCGCGCCCGCTCCCTCGCTCTCTCTCTGCCCGTGGGCCCAACCCGTCAGCCCCGCTTCCCTCGCGCTCGCGCCCGCTTTCTCCTCTCTCTCTGCGCCGCGGGTCCGAGCTGTCAGCCCCGTCTCCCTCGCGTAACCGCCGCCGAGCCGCGCGCGTCCGCCTTCCTCGCGCCCACGTCGCGCGTGGGGAGCTCGCCCCACCTCGCCCCTGGCCACTAGAGCCCGAACCCCACTCGCCCTCACCCCCTCCCTCATTTGCGCACCCACCGGTCCTCTCTCTCGCCCTCTCCCTCGCTGCGCGCACGCCCAGAGCGCCGCCGCCGTAAACCCTGCCGTCCCGAGCTCGGTTTCTCGTCGCCGTTGGAGCTCCGCCGCGCCCTTAGCCCCGGTGAGCTCCGCCTCGACGCCCGCAACTCGGAACGCGCCCCAATTCCCTCTCCCCCTCCCTATTTCTCTCTGCCCGCGCTCACCCGTCGTCCGCCGTGCAGCTGCCGCCGTCGACCCGGGTCCCCGTCGCGTCTCTGTCGCCGCCGAGGAGTCCCCGGAGCTCGCCTTGAGGTAACGGACCTCTCCCGCCCCTATTGCCCCTTGCTTTGCTCTCTGTTGCGCTTGATTGCTCGCCGGAGTAGAGAAACCCCGCCGCCGAGCCGCCCTGCCGTGAATCGCCCCCCTCCGGTGCCTCTGCCCCGACCCAGACCCCACCAATGGAGTCCCCGTGCCCTTCCCGACCTCCCTGACCGCTCGGATTGCCCCAAAGCCCCGCCAGTCGCCCGCGCCCCTCGTCTCCGGCGAGCCCTCCGCCGCGGGGACGAGCGCCGCCGCCCCAGCTAGCCGTAGAAGGAGCCCGAGCCAGCCTCCCCATCCCCGCCGTCCATCTCAGATCGGATGGCCCTAATCTAAATAACCCGAGCCCAATCCCGGCCGTCCGTCGGAGATCCAACGGCCCAGGCCCGTTTCCCCCTCACCCCGTCTCTCTGCCCGCTAGGCCCCGCTTGTCAGTCCGCCCGCGCGCGCTGTCCGCCCGGCCCCGCCTGTCAGCCGTCTCGCCCGCGCCCGCGCTTGCTCTGCCCGCTGGACCCCGCCTGTCAGCCGCCCAGACCGCCGCGCGCCCGCGCGCCCGCCCGCAGGATCTAATCCTGATCGTCCGTTTGAGATCCAACGGCTGTAAGCGCCCGATACCCCTTCGCCCGCGCATTTTCTTAAAGAACCCCTCGGTTTTCTGGATTTTGCGCCCGCCGTCCCTGGTTTCTCGCAGTTAAGTCCTCAGCCCTTTTATTTAATTCAAAATAGGTCCCTAGGGTATAATTTTAACCCCTAAACTTGTAAAATTCATAACTTTGCCATATGAACTCCAAATTGGGTGCTTCAAATTGCAAAATGTTCATAAAATTATTATCTATCTGATTATGCACTGTTTCCCTGCTGTTTCCATGTTCCAATTAATGGTTCATCATTAGGATAGGATTAAGGTTATTGGAACCCTATTTGAGATAAATAAAAGGTAGTAGACTTTAATAAAAGTTGGAGCACTTAAGTTTATGGACTCAAACCCTTAAGTTTAGGAACTTAAATCAGATAATTATTTAATCCCACCACTGACTTAAACCTGAGTAGTGAATAATGACTCATTTTGGTATAGTCCCCTACCCCAGACCTAGGGAACACCAGAGTGCCTATCCCTTTTCTGTTATGAACTTGTGACCACTCTCTGCTGCATATGTTTGGTATATTGTTTTTGTTTGTTATTTTCCCAAGTGCATAGTGTGAATGATTACTTTACGTAGACAACGAGCAGTCTGTGTTGCCCGAGGAAGTTGCAGAGGAAGTCCCTGAGCAACAGTTTGGTGAAGGCAAGTGTCCTCAGTCCCATTATGTCCCATTTACTTTATAATACACTGTCCCGCATTACTTACTTGAAATCTAAGGATTGACTAGCTTTACACTTTACTTTATCCTTGATGACCTTATGGGCTATTATGGTTAGCATTTTGCTACTGCTTTAACTTAATCAATGAACATGATGTGAATATTTATGATACTGTTATCCTGATGATGTTGATGATCTTGTGATACTCTAGGGGGCTCAGGCTGTTTCCTGAGTACCTCTCCGTAAGGACCTGTTCGTTGAGAGACCACCCGGGATAACAGTGCAACCATGAGGGTGAAATGGGACGCCCTTAGCTAATTAATTAGAGGAACTAGAGGTGTAGTTGCTTCGCCGTCGTGCCGTCAATGGGGTCCAGGCACAGTGCTTGCTCTGCCGAGGCTGAGTGCCGAGGTTCTTTCGTTTTGCTTTGTTAGCCACTCTCCTGCGGGGAGGGGTACTGTGTTTATCAAACTGGAGAAACCTAACGGGCAGCTATGATCTCTAGGAAATCTTTGTAAAGGCTTTGTAGTGAATCCCTGGCCATTCACCTTGGGAGTGAATAAGGGTCTTGCAAGCCCGGGCTAGAGAGGGAATCATGACTCATGGGTAAAGTGTGCGACCTCTGCAGAGGGTAGTGAAACTGATATATCAGCCGTGCTCACGGTTAAGAGCAGCCTTGGGATCCTCTTTGATTAGAGATACAGATGGTTCGAGGTACAAGGTTTATGTTATGGTTTTGGTTCGAATATGATGATGTTGTTCCTCGATGAGGAAATGGTTCATGGGTGAGTTAATGATAAAATCTGGCTTCTACTAATGATAAATACCCGACCAACTAAAAGCAACTGCTTGAGCCTAACCCCACATAAAGCTAGTCCACTTCAGCCAAACGGGACATTTGCTGAGTACGTTGATGTGTACTCATCCTTGCTTTACCACCAAACACCAGGTTGTCCGCATTGTAACCACTGCTCAGGAGAAGGCGAAGTCGTGGAAGGAGACTTCCAGGAGTTTCAAGACTACGACGAATTCTAGGTGTGGGTTGGCGGCAACCCCCAGTCAGCTGCCTGTGAAGGCCTTATCTTTACTGCGTTTCGCTAGCACTTTGATTTAACTGTTAAGTTGATGACTATGTGGATGTCTATGACTCTGTGATGTAATCAGTTAATACTCTTTTATGTTATTATTCGAGCATTGTGCGATGATGTTCATTTATGTAATCGCTGTGTACGTGAGTTCTGATCCTGGCACGTACATAGTTCGCATTCGGTTTGCCTTCCAAAACCGGGTGTGACATAAGTGGTATCAAAGCCGTGCTGACTGTAGGACCGCTGACCTAGAGTAGCACTGGTCGTATTAAGGACTATTGACCTTCCCTCTCACCTTGACCTCTGATGTTACTTCAAAAGTCGGTCACCTCGACTCACCCTATGTTTTACTACATATATATGTACTATATTATGCCTTGTTAAAATTTTTATCTTATTCCGTCTATGGTTTATTCACTTGTCATATTAGTTCTGCTCTTACTCTTATGCATACGGTGTCTTTTGTAGATGGCTCGTCTTAGACACACTGCACGTAAGTCGGTGATTCCTTTCCTGCCGTCTCGACTTGCGGAGCGTCCTCTGCACCGCACCGTGTCCGGTCAGTCGAGTCACCTGGAGAGGCTGCACCACCGCCTGCGTGAGGAGCAGGAACGCCGACGCCAGCACGGAGAGCAGCAGGGCTCTTCCTCCTCATCCCAGCATGAGGTGGAGTCCGTGAGGCCCCGTTCCTCTGTTGCCCAGCTGGAGGCGCCCCTTGCACCACCGCGGGACGCCCCGGCTGTTGGAGGAGGTTCTGGAGGAGACCCCGACGACGACTCAGACCACAGCTCGGAGTCTTCTGAGCCGCAGGAGGCGGAAGGATGGGTCGCCCGACCCATCACCCGTGACGCCGCTCGCGGTTGTCACTTCCACGACGCACTCGACACCTTGCTGCGCCAGGCTTTCGACAGGCACACCTGGTCGATCGAGTACCGTTGTGTAGTCTACCAGCACAGTCGCGGGAGGTACCCGGACCGCTGGGAGGCTACCTGCCTAGTTCGCCGTCCGGAGGATGACCTCCGGGGTGCGGAGGCCGTTTCGGAGCACTATTCCATCTCCGAGAGGGACACTGCAGAGGCGGCTATGCAGGATGCAGCACGACGTGCACTCTCCCAGTACTGTTCTTTGTTCGGTGGCGTGGCCGACGGTCTTAACCTTCGGTACTACCCCCGCCGCCCTACTGGCAGTACCGAGAGTGTGGTTGTCTCCCCTGTTGGTGAGGCTAACCCTAGGTTGAGCAGCACAGTTAACCTAGTCGCAGTGCTTAACACTGAGCTGGACCACTCTCTGGACGAGCTGAGCAGGGCTCGAACGGAGATTGCGGAGTTGCGTGCTGAGTTGGCAGAGCGCCATCACCAGGAGGGTGGTTCTCCCGCTCCTGTCGGGACTCAGCACCCATACCGCTCGCCGCCGCGTGGTCACCACACTTATGGTTCCCCTGTCTGTAAGACCAGGATAGATCTGGATCCTTAGATCGTTAGCGTCGGAGTTTGTAATTCACCCTTGCTCTACACACTTATGGTTCACCTATCTCTGCCCTATTCATTCTTTAATTCACCTCCCGCATTACACATTTATACCTAAGGATTTACTAGCTTTTGTTATCCATGTCCTTGTTTACCTATTTGGGTTGGATTATTATTGCTTAGTCTTATGCTATTGCTCAACTCTAATCAATGAACATGATGAGAATTATCAATGATACGCTGTTTTCCCCCTTCTTATTATGATGTTATAATTGTGGCCTTTAAGGGGGCTCGAGCGGTTTCTCGAGTGCCTCTCCGTAAGGACCTGTTCGTTGGATGACCGCCCGGGAAAACAGTGCAACCATGAGGGTGGAGTGGGACACCCTTAGCTGAATAATTAGAGGAACCGGGGTGTAGTTCGCTTAGCCGTCATGCCGTCAATGGGGCTCGGTGTATGCGGCTCGCTCTGCCAAGGTTGATTTGTCCCTTGGGGAGGAGTGCGGTACATTTAGAAAACCTAACGGGCCGCTACAGCCCCGGGGAATCTTTGTAAAGGCTATGTAGTGAGACCCTGCCTACTCACCTTGGGAGTGTTCAAGGGTCCATACAACCCGAGGCAAAAAGGAAATCACGGCTCATGGGTAAAGTGCGCAACCTCTGCAGAGTGTTATGAAACTGATATATCAGCCGTGCTCGCGGTTATGAGCAGCCAAGGGAGCTCCAATGATTAGTGGTACTTGATCAGAGACATTTTTGGTTTACAGGTGGCAATGAGATTGATGGTTCTGGTTATGACTATGGTGCTGGTAAGTGGTATTCTTTCCGTTTGGAAAGGGTACATCGGGCTAATAACTTGGGTTAATGTTAAAAACCTGGCTTTCTACTAGTAAATAATAATCTGACCAACTAAAAGCAACTGCTTGACTTACCCCCACATAAAGCTAGTCCACTATAGACAAACAGGATACTTGCTGAGTATGTTGATGTGTACTCACCCTTGCTCTACACACCAAACCCCCCCCAGGTTGTCAGCATTGCAACCACTACTCAGGAGAAGATGAAGCCGTGGAAGGAGACTTCCAGGAGTTCCAGGACTACGACGAGTTCTAGATGTGGGTTAGCGGCAACCCCCCCCCCCCCAGTCGGCTTCCTGTGAAGGCCGCGTTTATCTACGTTTCTTTTCCGCACTTTGATTTATTGTAAAGACTATGTGGATGTCTCAGACATATGATGTAATCGACTATTATTTCCCTTTTTAATACTATTTGAGCACTGTGTGATGATGTCCATGTTATGTAACTGCTGTGTACGTGAATTGCTGATCCTGGCACGTACATGGTTCGCATTCGGTTTGCCTTCTAAAACCGGGTGTGACATGTATATTACAAAAGCTTTTTGCATTTGGTTCCAAGCCCTGGCTCTTCACGGCCCAGACAAAGATTCCCATTCTTATAATTGCTTCGGGCGTAATTTGATGAAGGCAGATTTGATAAATCTTCAAAACCTCAACCACAAATTTGCTCAATGGAAACCGAAGCCCAGCCTTAAAAAAGCTTCAGAAGATCACAACTTCATTTTCTTCGGGAGTAGGCACAGTCCTCTCTCCGTCATCAGCCCTTAAAATAGACATGTCCCGAAAGTATCTTCCCCTCATATTATCAAGATGGCTTTGCTTCCCCTCATATTATCAAAGATGGCTTTGCTTAATAGTCGATTTTCCAAAAACTGCATGGCTTGGCTGCCAGGGTCGATCTTCGGAGTCTTCTCTGCCGCTCTCCACATCATAGTTGTCACTATCACTGGTACCTTTAGACAAACCCTCCAAAGTTTCCCTAGCAATCTTCTCCGCATTTCTCCTTGCTATCGATTCAACAAAGCCAAGATTCATCTCCTCAGAAAGGCTCAGCTTCGTTTCAGCGGTAGCCTTCTTATCCTCAGACATCTTCGAAAGAGCTGAAAAAAGTGCTCTCAAAGTCGAAGCTTTAATATCTAAAAAATCTGGTCAAGTGTGTGTAAGCAAAGAGCTGTTTGAGCAGGCAAGGCAGATGGCAAGAAAGCGTGCTAAATGAGCTAGTGGTGCGCTCTTATTTATACGCCTGGCGTATTGTGTGCTGGAGGGCCCGCTTGTTAGTGGCTGTTGCTATTCTAGCAAAGGGAAGGTGTTTTTTTCGGACCTTCGGCTTAGGGCCTCCGTCCATATCGCAATTTGAATTTATTATCTTAACAAATTAATATTGCGAGGGGCTACTGTTGGGGCCTTCGGCTTCCGAAGGTCCTCAAAAACGAGATTTGACAATATTTCTGGAGTATAATACATGAACAGGTACCTTCGGACATGGACTCTTCGGACAATTGTTGTACGAAGAAACACAAAGAGAACGAAGGATGGAGCAGAGCCAAAGCTGTGCGCAAGGAAGCTTCGGCATGATAGTGGAGAAGAGGAAACCGACTTAAAAAGGAAAAGACTATCTAGACCTCAATAGATTATTATAGAGTTGTTATCAAAAGCAAAGGACCTGGATGTAATTTTACATGGGCTGCGACCCGTGCCTATAAATAGGTGAACAGTACTCCCGTACTGTTCACGCTGACTTGGCATTCGCTTTTGCGTCACGCTTGTACTTTCCTTCAAGCCAAAGGTACAAATGTAACTCAATATTGTTCTTATTCATTCATGATTATATAATAAACAATATATGAACGATGTCATATGATTATTCGTGTTATTTCTCATGTTTCATATGCTTCGTCTTCCATTAATATACGATGTTGTGATGAAGGTATGTCCTTCATGACCTTCGTCTGAAGATCGTTATATTCTTAGGGAAATAACGCTTCGAAGGATGAAGGGTGTTAACCATTAACATATTTTTTGTGTTGCCTTGTTCTTAACTTATAGCATTTGAGAACAAGTCCTCAACAGCCTCTAACCATTATGAACATGTAATTTTGGATTCTTAATTTATGTATTGGTGCTACTTGGTTATGTTATCAGTTGCTATTATGAGAGGATATATTGATGCTTGACAATTCAAATATTTGTTGCTAACTTGAAGATTGTTATTTTACTTCTCATTGCAGTCTATTCTAGAAAGTGTGAGCCATGGAACAAAGCTGGTTGAAAAAAGAACTACATGCATTTACACTGTTTTTTTTGTTTCATCTTATTCTTTCTTTCACACGCTTTATTTGAAGGTGGTTCAGAGTTCTGTGTATCAGAAGAGGCATCTAGGTTGACCTCACTCTTCTTAGTGTTCATGCCCACTGCGCAAGACAACACCGCAACGTCGATGGAGTTGGAAGATTTTATCAGGCTCGACTGGATCTAGATGAGATGGACACTGCTCGTAAGGAGGGAGAGCGTGCTTGGCTTGGGAGGGGCATATTTTTGTTCATCCTTTTCATGAGTCATGTTACCTGTCATGTCAGATTATGTAACTTCAGATATTTCTATTTTTGTGAGAGAAGTACCAAAATAGTTTCACTTCATGGCTACTCTCAGATGTGTTCTTGCCGTGCCACTAATCATATAAGGGTAACACTGTATTTGTTAGCCAACAATTTTTGAGATATTAAAGTCGGTGATAATATAATTGTTGTTTGTTTCTATGTAATCGTTGTGCCCTAACGTTTTGCTGAATATTTTGTTGTGCCGTTGCAAAGGCACGAGCATATACCTAGTAATTTATTAGCTGACTAACAATTAGTGATATAGGTTGAAACGGGGCGTAAATGTTTTTTGTTTATTAACAATATTTAGGTTGAACGCCGGGGGACGCAGGCACCGGCCACGTGCCTTGTATTGTATCGCATCGGTTGCATGCATGACCAACGCCGCGGCCATGCATGCTGCGTGCGGCGGCCGCAGGGGGGAACTGCGGACTGCGGTGCGGTGACCGACCAGCCGCGCCGTACGTTTGCCCAGCTTTCCCGATTCGCCTGCCCACGTTCGGGGTCGTTTCCGTTCATCCTCTGCCTCCTTTTTCTTCCGCCGTCGCACGCTTCCCATCTCCCACTTCTCCCAGGCCTCCCAGCATATGCATGCTTCTATTCCATCGGAAGCGCTGATTTGATCGATGGCGCGTACGTACGTGCACGATATACGTTGGTCCGTGTCGCTACACGATACGGTGGACGCATCATACGGAGGACCGAGATGTACAAACGTTGCGTCAGCGGCACTCCTCCGGCCCCCGGGGGGACAGGATCAGGGGAATATATGCACGCAGCTAGCGCGGCGCAGGCAGGGCACAAAGCGCACGCGCGCGGTTAGCTCGATGGATGATCCGTCTGCGCTGTGCGAGCGCAAAGGTTACCCCTATCATTTCATTTCATTATATTGGGGCCAAAACGGGGTGCGAGCATCTCCTCCTCCTCCTCCCCCATCATGTCTCCATGTTCTGCCTGCCTGGCTGCCTGTTCTTCGGTCCTTCTTCGACCGGGGGGCCTGCTTGCTCGGAAAGCAAGCGTGCACGCCTGCTCCTTTAATTTTGGGGGCTCCGGCCGGCCGGGCTCTGTGGATAGATCAAGCTAGCTGCTGTTTCTCCGACCACGTTACGTTGGTGCTGCCTACTTGTCTCGCTCTAGCTAGCTCGAGGTGGTGGTTTGGGTACTCTCGTTGAGCGCGCGAGATCGTCCGTTGTTTATGGACGATGCAACGTGCAGCGTACAGGCCAGGCGGGATATATGGTTCCGGTTCGGCTGCTGTTTGGGCAGGGTGCAGTCTGCAGCGCGCGTGGCCGTTATATTGGCGGCGCGACCACCACCGTGGTCAGCACAGCTAGCACGGCCCCGACCACCACCATCGGATGCTCTCGTGCGCTGCGCCTGCAATCCCGGCGAGAAAGAATCCAAGTCCACAGACCCAGTATCTATCTCGATGGATCGCCCCCGCTCTTCGTCCCAGTCTCTCGTCTGCACGCATGGCGCTGCATGTACGTGATTGCCTTCTGATGTTCCATATGACGATGCTGCGGCAGAGATGAAAGTCGATGCGTTAACTACTGTCAACTCACCTCTCTAAACGAGCAAGCAGTGCTTCCAACTGGATATAAGCGTCTATTGGATTAGTCGCACGTCGTGTACACGCCATGTCCACAGCACAGCATCCAGTAAATGCCGTACTACTACGTGCTCCTTCCACGTACGTCCTGGCATGTCCACAGCCAGCGGCACAGCACATCACAGTTGATCCCCATTCCACGCCATGCCAGTTGCTATTGCTACCAGAGAAGCACTAGCACACAGGCGCACAGCCAGCACTGCCTTCTGCTCCAATTTTTCTTCAAACTAATGGTAGATGGAGACGGTGAGACCGTGAGAGTCACAACCTCACAGGCCGCCACTGTGTCTAGCTTGCCTACGTGTCTGTCATGATGGCCAATCACGTTGGCGCCAGTTGTCGACCTAGTAGTGGTTCTATTTTCGTTGGAGCCATGCAGCACGCAGTCCGGGCCGGGCTGGCTCGGCTCGATGCAGCGTGCCAATGTGAACTGCACGGGTATTTTGGTTCCATGTCACATCAAATATTTGAACGAATATAATCTAATTATATTAAAAAAACTATTTACACAAGTGAAAACTAAACGACGGGCCAAATTTGTTAAGCTCAGTTAACTCATAACACAGATTTATTCTTTATCAATGTAACAAAACACCGTTAAGTAAATCTTACAGTAATGCGATCTGTAGCAGTACTTCTCACACACGATTTCCATGGATGCATGGCCGTTCTCGAAATGTTTCGAGGACATAATGCATGTACACATGTACATGCATGTGAGAGGCGTTTTCGTTATAAAATTGCCTACTAAGAAGTATTTTGTAGGATTAGGGGATCATTACAAGTACTTTATGGCTTTTGCACATGCATAGGGCCTCGTGCTTTTGGATGGAAAAAAAGATTGGTATTAGACAAGAAAAAGGAAGGGAAATAAAATGTCAATTAGCCGTTCCTTTCTAAAACCATAATTGCACTGGTTGGTGTGTCGTGTGCTACTGGTAGAGTAGAGGATCCATAATCATACAGGATTACAGGTGTCGCCCTAATACGGTGCTCTGGACCGGTATTTAATCAAAGGATTCGATTGGTTAATCACGTATTATACGTATGCTGGTAGGCCTGGACCGGTTGTTTGTTTAAACGAAAGCATCGGACGCGTCAAGGCTTGAGGCTGAAGCAACTATTTTGCCTTCATTATTTCTCCGCCGTTAGATTAACCAGACCCTCTATATATAGGGTTAAGCTCAGCAGACCAGCGCGTTATTCTTCATTAGAGCTGGCTAGCACAGCTAGCTGTCGATAGCCATTCTCGATTAGATGCAAGTGTTCCGTCATTATCACGACTAATTGTCGCTTCACAAATTAACATGGGGCTACACTACTGCCAGCTAGCCTAGCTCCAGTTTTCGTCTTAAGAACACATCATACCAGCATTCATTAAAAAATCATTATATATACGAGATTCGTAAAAAAAATGATTATATAATGGTACGTTAGGTGCGTATATATTTAGAGATCAGAAGCATGCCTGGAGCTGAAAACATTTGTAGTTTCGGTGCATATATATTGCTACGCTAAACCGACGGCATCAGTTATTTGCTCCGACGCAGCGCATGAAGACGATATATGCACTTCTAAAACTTTGAAAAAAGAAGATCTGCGATTTTGCTGGTAATTAATAGCCGTGCCACTCATTGTTTCATAATTAGCATCTGCGCCCCTACCATGATATCATCAGTACATTTAGCTGCAAGTCTAGGTCGCTGATTTGCAGACATAACGCATTAATTCCTTGATTATTACTGTCACGTCCTAGCTACTTGGGATCTCCTGTCGTCCTCTTGGCTCTTGCACAGCGAGGCTTAGTTTTTTTTCCCTCTACTGACTACATACTGGCAAATATTATGAACGCGTTCTAATATACTACTGTATTTCAGTAGAACAATGGTTGTGCATGCAGATGTTGTATGCATGATCTATTTTGAATGAGGAGGCAGTGTATGTATACCCGAAATGAAGTTGATGTACCAAACATATCATGATATCATGCACATGCGCCCATAAACTTTCTCTAGAATAGCTAGAGATGTACCAAAAGAGTGTCTAAGGACTTGCTTTTTGGAAACGTGTATGCTACATTGCTACCTACATATGTACACCACATCGAACTATGATAGCATGCGAGTAGAGAATCATGGGTCTGGTTGATAGCATGTTGTAAATAGAGAATCGTAGATCATTACTGCCAGACGCGTAGCGCAGGCGGAAAAAAAAACGCACCGATCGTCGTTGCTACACCGGTACCAAAACAGACACATGTCGGAAGTTAGTAACTTCCAACGGCCTGTCCAGAGTTTTCACCGACGGTTAAGTATTCCTGGCGCCATAAATAAATCTGAACAATATTTGGAACTTTGGAGGATGACCAAAAACATACTTACATATTAAACAAAACCTGAATGTGAGTTTTCACTCGAGAAACAGAGAAATAGACAGGCTATATCCGGGGATCTCATCAGAAGAAACCAGGCTATATGATGGCTACTGGTATATATGGAACGCTGAGGCGCACACTCGGCACTGAGCCAATTTTATATTCGAGCTGTCAGCTGTGGCGACGGCCGTGCAAAACAAACACTGTTTGGAATAGACGCAACATTTGACAAACACTAGCTGCAGGAATCCTGTTGGGCTAGCTAGGCAGGCAGCAGCAGCATCCTGGGGCAGCGCCAGACAGGCGGTCTCCCTCCCCGGTGAGACGGGGGGTGAAGAGCGGCGGCCCCAGGGTCAATGCGTCGCGGAAAGTTTGCGCGAGAACAATCTGCTTAGCTAGGCTTCCGAGCCCGTGACAGCCAGCCTAGTCGAGCTTGTTTAATCAACCCCAGCTAGCTTGTCCATAATACTAGCTAGCTAGCTAGCTCCACCATGCTCCTGCTCGTCTCGACTATGATTAAGGCCCCGTTTGGTTACCCCAAACTAAAGTTTAGCCCCTGTCCAATCGAATGTTTGAACCTCCGTTTCGGGTATTAAATGTAGTCGGATTATAAAACAAATTTGTCAGCCGAAGATTAAAAGACGAGACGAATCTAGTCCAGTTGGTTGGGTCTATATTTCATACTCCTATTTGAAAGTCAAACGCTTGATGTGACCCGGGCTAAACTTTAGCAGGGGCAACCAAACACCCCCTAAAGCCGGGCAGCAGCTTTCTTGTGATCTTGCGTGTACGTCGCCCCTTTTACCCACTTGTCGAGCGGTTCTCGCTAGCTCTGCGGGCCTGCTGCCTCTCTCTTTCGGGTCCCTCCTCCACCTCTGCCTTGTCGATCATCTCAGCCCTGAATCACTGACCTGACCATACATGGCATGGCATGGATGGTCGATCGTCTACCTGAACATCGATCTATGTGCAGCTGCGCGCCATCAGTATACATGTATATGCCATGTATGCAGTGCACGACGCTATATATGATCCGCTGGGTTCTCGCTACGGCATGGGTACAACTGTAGAAACCAGCACGGCACGCCTTTTGTTTCCGTGTGTGGCAGTGCACCGCGTACCCAGAGGCCAGATGGAAGTGTGTGCGCGCGCGCACCAACGAAATCAATACGCATGGAGGCAGAAGCAGGTACGGCAACGGCATGCGTTGCATCGGGTCTGGGTCAGGGAGGGGCTTGGTACGAAACACCGTGCATGCAATGCATGCATGGGAACTGGGAAGGGGAATCCATGCACTGCTGATCCTGCGTAGTACGCTCGCTGCGAGTTTTAATGGCCGTGCATGCAATATGCAATGCATCGAGATCGGCCCCGATCGACGAGTGGCGCGCCGCGATGTGATCGGCCGGTCGAATTGAAGGACGTGCATGTCTCATATGTCTGCCTGCAGGTTGCAGCGACGATGGTGCATGCATGATGCATGGTGGTCACCTGAGACTGACGAGAGCGAATCTATCAAACCGAAGGTCGTCCGATCGCTTCTCGATCCGACGCACGAGCCAGCATTGAATGCCCTCACGCCGGCGCTATGTTGTTGGACACGGGACGGGCGGTAACGTAGCCGTGCAGTGACTGAATGCATAATGGCCCGGGTGACCGCAGCTGTACATGCAGTGACTGACTGCATGCGGCTCGTCGTCTCGTACTCCTATGGGTCTGTTTGGTTGGACAGGTTGGTTTCTCTCGCCAACCTGGCTGTGTGAGCCAGGATCACTGGAGCCTGGCTGTGAAGATGCGACCAATCTGCTCGTATCTGGTGAGCCTGGCCCAGTGTGGCCCAGTGTGCTTTAAGCATCGTGCGAGTCTGGATCCAAATCTATATGCAGGCAACCAAACACAGAGCTCGCACGCGCATAGTCTGGCTCACAGCAACCAAACAGCAGCTATCCGCATCCTGTGATGCAAGCACGCACAGATGCAGACAACCAAACAGACCCTATATAACGATGCAATCAGCTAGTATAGGAGTAGATCACTTAAATATACCAGTATATAGTACTAATACAAGCGTCAAACTACACATGCTAATTAAATAAAAGGTAAGGTTGTTGCATCGATCACCGACCGACCAACATGGGCGCGTGTGTTCCTGTTCCCACTAACACGATGTCTCTGTACATCATGCGCATTGCGCAACCACTTTCTACCGCAAATTAACGCGCCTCGCCGTGCGACTGTGCAAGCGAAAATAAAGCTGAACGGACGAGTAATGAACGGGAATAAGCGGCCAAGCAGCCGGATACGAGACGAGCCATGCCAGACCAAGCGCTAGCGAACAAAACAACCAGGCCGGCCGCTTTATTACTTGGGCACAGCGAATCTCGCACAGTATCTATCGTATCGTCGTCAGCACAGTAAATGTTAAACATGAGGGGTGAGCGAGCGCAGTGCTCGATGCCCATGCTCTTCAGTGCATGACGTGCTTCTAGCTGGAGTACATGCCAGCAGGGACTATATATCATGCGTTGCACCGTTGCACGTACCGGCCGTACGATCTTGTAACACACGGCGGGCGGGGTCGCACACTACCCGGTGGCCGGCGGAGCTAAGCACCGTGCGTCCGTGCCTTCACGTCTGACGAGGCCGCCGGCATGCATGCATGCACACAGGACACAGCACAGGGGATTAGCACAAGGGCACAGGACGGCGTACGGGCACAGTCACCTCACTGTACGGCGTCCGCCAGCGGCATTACGTACGACGCGTCCAATGAACGCCCCCCCCCCCCCCCCCCCCCCCTGTGGGCTGGGGATGCGGCCCTGGAACGAGCACGGGAGAACACAGCGCGCGCCGCTAGCGTACGTGCACCGGCCGCAAGCTAGGCATGGCATGGTGCACAAGCCCGCGACGTTGTAGGAGCACGTACACGCGTGTCTGGCGCGGGGTTGTGCCATGCATGCATGGGACCAAGTAAACTGGGCTTGTGGCGATTCATTCAAGCACGCAACGTGTGCTGTTGCGTGTACGCCTTACGCGCGTTCTTGTCGCCGGCCGGCATGCATGCATGGACCCATCGTGGGCGTGTCCGATCGATCCGTCCTCTATATATACGTACTCCCTCCGGTGCAGTAAAGGTAGTCGTTTAGGACATGATTGTGCATACCAAGGAGTGATTAATTATCATGGAGTTTTCCATGTTTGCCCTTATTAAATATGGATATGGGTGCATTAACATCACCAAAATAATCAAGTTCGATTGGTTGCTGCAGCACCTCCCGAGGCATTCTAGACTGGAGGTCCCAAGCTCTATTCCCCTTGAGCGCAGCTTTTTTTTTCCCGATGCAATTACTCAGGGGCAGCGACGTCAAAAATCCCAGACCCACGCGCGCTACGACTTCTTTTGTGCACTCTCGCTCACGCGCAGGATGACTTCTTTTACTGCACCGGAGGGAGTATTCCGCTACGGCTCACACGAAGTCACGACCGGCTGACCGAGTCATAATACTCATAGCGAGCCTGCCTATAAAGTAAGTATACACGCATGATGGTTGGTGCACACATGGATGGACGATCGGGCTCTCTTTCGTTCGTTCTGTGGTGTGTATATTTCTTCATATATGGCAGAGGGAGGAAATCAATTAAACAACAATCGTCCTTTACTCGTTGTCGTAACTATATAACTAACCGGTGGTCTGCCACATGCATGCACGAAATGTTGGGTGCCCTGCCACCACCAAAGGACTTGTTCACTTTGGAGCTTCGATCCATGGCGGAGATGGCCCATGCATCATCGACGACCTTTTGTTGACGTCGTCGCGTCGCTGTCTCGTTGCCACCACGCGCATCGATCGATCTGTGAACCATTCCAGAAAGTATTTAATGTTAACGACCTGCATCCGATCGATCTCCTTCTGCCAAACAGAGAGCGATGTGGATGCTACCCAGCTGGTCCCTGTACATACGCTACGCAGGTACGTACGTACGTACGTACGTACGCCTAGCAACGACGTCAGAACCGAACAGTAGCCAGTAGTAATATACGCACGGCACGCAGGGACGACGGGGGTGCTTTGCTTTGCCAGGAAGCGTTAATTACCTAGACTAGGCTAGATTCTCTGCACTAGCTAGTGTCGTAAGGTGTACGCCCCTGGGCCTTGGTCGTGGTGCACGTATAATACAAGTGTTGGGAATTGATGCGCGCGTCTCGGATCGGCTCCTGTCTGTCATGAAGCTTGCAGATCGAGACGGCCCGCAGTTATATATATCCCTGTCGGTTGTCTTCATCATATCACCCTCCGATCCGATCCATCATATATCCCTGTGTGCGTGTGCCTACACTTGGTTTAGCATATCTGCAGCGTCTTGATTACTATTATCATTCATTGAGCCTCGCCTCTTCCCGCCGTGGCATGCATGCACATTCATGTGTGCGTGCATGGCCGAGCGAGGCGGCGTTTCTTTCTTGTGAGCCGATGCATGGATATGGGCGCGCGGAGCGCCATGATGTTCGGAGGAGGCGGATGCAATGCATATGCATGCATGTAAATGCAAGGCGTCCGTTTCGTTACAGGGGGGTCATGCGCAAGATGCAGCGTACCCGTCCCGCACACATGTAGCGCTCTGGCTGCCTGCCTGGCTCATGCCGTCATGCGTACGTGTTGGTCAACGGTGATGGCATGCATGTACGCTCCCCTTGTGACGCTCACGTTCTTTTGCTCCGCGGAGCAGCGACCGGGAAAGCAACAGATACCAAGCTACTACCTACCTTTTCGCGACGGCGCACTGTGCTACGCATGCAGCGATGCCCGCTGGCGGCACCAACTTAGTAGCGCGCGCGCGCACCACACACACAGGCACAGTGTGCATTCCCGGCCGGCGCCCGCAGCCAGCCACCGGCGGGCGAGATGCATGCATGCATGCGAAGCAATTAAGCGGCAGTGCACGTTCTCGCTCGGGCCGCCATTGGTTCTAGATGGCATAGACGACGACATCTGGATCTATCGCATGTTTTGGAAGCACGCCGGTTAGCGGCTTTGTCGACGCGTGAGGCGGTTTCGTTTTTATCGGTTCGTCCTTGCGCTGCGTGGCAGGCGCGAAAGCGAGGTTCCATCGCCAAACCAATGCGCCTGCCACAGCCCCAGCTCCAGGCGGCAGGCAGGCTGTCCATCCATATCCCACTGCCACTGGCCAGTGGGCACGGGTCACGCACGCACTGTGGGTGGGGGTGGGCCTGTGGCATTGGATTCCCGGCGTCGATCAGCGTCGTCGCGCTCGCGCAGATGTGGGCCTTGTGGCTTGGGCGCACAATAAAGGAAGGCTTCAGTTCCAGCATGGCATCAACCGCGTCAGTCAGCAGGCTCACGGCCGGCCGGTCTCTCTCATTCGCATGCACGCACGCACGCACGCAGCGCTGCGCCCGTCCACAGAGGCCACGCACGCAGCAGGCTAGAATAGAACTAGAGAATCATCATTCGAGAGGAAGAGGTCAACAAGAGCTACAGCGCTACCTATAGGGTGTGGTGCGTGCCGCGACCGACGTGCCGTGCGCCCGTGCCATTGGCGCTGGTACTGGCCGTCGTCCGTCCAAGTAGCCTCTGATTATTCCGGCCGCTTCACTGTGCCTGGCGGCGAAAGCACGAGCTGAGCAGGCTCCTCCTCCTACCTCTACGGCACTACCACAGCCCACGCCGCATCCCATAACCTGGTGTCGCGTTGGCTCTTGAAACCCACGTCGTCCCCTGCGCCGCGCCGCGCAGCGCTGCAGGCCACTTGTCCTGTGCGGCGTGTGACGTGTCGACCGAGCGCGACGCAACGACCAACGAGACGCAGGGGCAGGCAGGCAGGCAGGCAGGCAGGGGCGCAGGGCTCCCATTGCGGCCGCCGGCGGGTCAGTGTGAGGGTGGTGGCCAGGTGGGGTGGGGGCGTCCAGCTGCGGCGCGTCCCCCGCACGCAGGCAAGTGAACAAGCGAAGCCCAGCTCCCTGTCCCCGGGCTGGGCCCGTGAGGGCATGTGACTCGGCCTAACTCGGCTGACGCTTTCCCGGGCCCATCACGAGTGCGTGAGCACGCGTGGGCCCGCGGCCACTAACGGCAGGTCGGGCCCGCGCCCGCAGCCCAAAGGTGCTCCTCATGCCTCCTCGTTCTCTGGTTGGTCGTCGTGCCCGTGCCAGCGCCGGCGTCCTCTTCTCCGTGCATGACGTGTGGGTCTGCTTCCGGTGGGCCCCGGCTCTGGATTACTGGCGTCTTCTCCTCAGAGGTTCTGTGCCTATTCGTCGCCTCTCCGTAGAGAACAAGCTCTCGGTCCTCCTCTCTCATGGTCTCATTCTCATCTACGCCATCCGCCGGTGGTACTAATAACACAGTGTCACAGTAGATAGATAAGTGATGAGAGTAGGGGGGCCTGGTCTAACTGATAGCATCGCAGGGCAGCACCGCGCTCTGCATGCATATGCCGCCATGCAGATGCCGAGGCAGGCATACAGCTGCTGCTGGCTGGACTGGCTCTGGCTGTTGCACCATGATGAGCTGAGACTGAGATACGCCACCATGCATGTCCTGTATAAGTTGCGTTAATATCATATAAAACATCTTGTATGGTACCAAACCATAAGGCACACTACTTAATATAGTTTTTTAGTATTTACTTAAAAAATTGTATGGACTTGCCATACTGCTAAGTAAGGCATGTAGCGTGGCCTCGACACGCGCTCAGCTCTCGATCTGGATTCTAACCTTGTGGGTGGTGCCCGTTTGATTTGTGTATAAGTGTGTCATATTTTTACTAAGGTTAGTCGTTAGAATTGGATAACTAACCTTGGTAAAAAAAAAATAGGCAAAGTGTATACGTCCGTCTCCATCCGTGTGGGCACGACGCCACGGGTAGTAGTTTTCAGTTTTTAAGCGCTGGCGCAGACTGCAGACCGGCCGGCAACAGCAACACTGTTGACTGTTCTGATAGATGTGGAGATCGAGATCTCTGGGCTCTGCCTAATGATTGGTGGAGCGGCGCATAGCATGGCCCCCGCCGGCCAGCGGCTTCATGCTACTATGCTAGCCAGCATCTGCATGTGCATGGCTGAATGCGAGCCTCGCCCGCCCGGCAGTCCTGGGAACGCCGGACCTGAACTTGGCTGGTTGTCCCGGGCCTCCCGGCGCATATTATTGGCCCGGCCGAGGAGCCATATGCACGCAGCAGATCGAGCTGGTGTTCTGACGCGAACTCAGGCCAGCGCCATTGGCCATCGGCTGGTCGTCCATGCATGCGCAGCGCAACCGGCCCGTCAAGAACGAAGGTCGACGAGAAGCAGCTGCCTAACAGTAACAGCTAGTGTTCCCACGGGATCCACAGCGTTTGTCATGCATGCATGTTGCGCGAGCAGTGCAGTAAAGGGTTTTGGATGGACGCACACGAGAGAAGGCCCAGAAGTCTGGTAGGTTGGTAAGCAGGCTCGCGACGACGATCTCGATCGATCTCCATGCAGCGGGAGCCGGGAGGGACTACGCTACAGTGCGTGCAACAGCAGCAGCCGCCCGTCGTCAGTTCGTCACCTCCTGCCGCCCATTTTAATTAGGTCCACACACAGCTCGTGTACTGTAATCTCTTGTAGAGCTGGGAACATGGCCAGAGATTTTTGGTTCAACACAAGCACGATCTGAAAAACAGTAGAAGGCGGGCTTGGGCCGGACCTCAATATTCGACCCGTCAGGCCCCTTACATGGCCCGCACAGATGGGCTGCGTTTGGGCCAGCACAGCCCAATAAAGCCCATATTGTTTCATTTTTTAACATAGTAAGTTATAGACTTTATATTGTTGTGATATTTAGACTTTATGTGGTCAAATGATGCTAGCATTGTTTAATATCTTTAATTTAGTAAGCTATATACTTTATATGATTGTAATATTTTGATTTTATATTATCAAATATATAGGCCAGGCTTAGGCCGACACGGCTCAACGAAGACACGACGTAATTTAGGGTTGGGTTGGACCACTATTTTTATACTTTAGCCTGACATGACATGACCCAAAAAAATTTAGACTTACTTAGCTCGAACTCGTTTGGCATAAAAGCACGATAGTCTTAGACCGGGCCGGCCCAAATCCCAGCACTACTCTCGTGTGACTAGCGACAGGGCTACCAGCTGCATGCATCTTTGTTAAGTAACCCTAGTTAGGGTTATGTGGGCAAATACTGACTTTGCCCCTGATAGGTCTCACATCTCTATATAAGGAACCTGTACACCCCCTCATATTACAGAGAAGAGAAAAAGGCCAGAGGCCTAACCCTATATCGTGTCTCGTGTGTTTCCTCTGTCGTGCTTATGGGAAGGGAGACGGGTACTCTACAACTTCTTACGCCTCTACTGCTAACGGGAGGGAAGAGAGCGGATCTGGTGATCCGTGGTAACGTAGTTCTCAACACGTTATCAGCACGCTCTACCTCGACGTTGCTGCGGGATCAGATCTGCATCAACTCTCCGTCAAGCCGGCAGGCCCCTCGCCTAGCCGAACTGTCCTACGCGACAGTCTTCAATTACTCCTCTTCGCAATCGAACGATATAATTTTTCGTCGATAAATTACCTAGAAAGTAAATCGGCGACGACTCTCCTGGTCGCACGTTGTGCGCCTCTCTCCTCCACTGGTCTACCTATGCCTGTAGCCGTGCAGATTCGGCTCGCCCGCTCTAGGTCTTCAGCGAGAGCGCAGGGCACGACGCTTCCTCTAGGTCTTCGTGTCGATTTTGCCCTCCGCTCCACCGAACGGATGTGCCGCTCGCTACTGAATGGATCTCACATACAGAAATATGCGCGTCGCGCTGGAGCCATGCTCGTGCACCTGCACTAGAGGCGCACCACGTCGAGACCTCATCGCCCGCTGGCAGCCGCGTCTACGCAGAGGCACTTGCCTGTTGCACATGAACCTGGGCGGCGGGCCTCTCTCCCCTGTCCTGCTGTGTCCTGTTGACCAGCTCGTGCCACGGCCGAAAAAAGGATCATCGCACTCCCATGCACTTAAGCCGGTCAAATCGCGCGTCAGGCAGCAAGTGGATTGACTGTCGCGTTGTACAGGTGCTGCTTGCATGTCTGTTTGTAGCGGCCTAGTGGGAGAGAGGAAACAGGCAAGTGGATCTGAAATCCCGCAGACGAGCGTGGAAGCAGTGACTGCCCGTGAAAATCGGCTGCGGGACGAGAGGTGCCGAGCGCATCGCGCGGTCATTAGCGTTATCACGGAGAAAATTCTTGCATGTGCGTGCATGAGGGAATGTGGTTGCGATAACCGAGGTGTAGATAAGGTTTTTACTCAAATAATTATAATTAAGCATTTTATTCTCTCATAAATTCTTAATTATTTATTGTCATAATAATTAGTATAAAAACACATGCTTGAATATGCACCTGATCTGCTTATGCCCATGAATTAATTCTAGTATTATTTTTCTGCTTTATTTCTCGTAGTAGATAATTGGCAGAAATTATTAAAATGTGTGAAGCCTATATTGTGCATACTCAAATCGCTCTAAATATTTGTGTTGCGTTGAGCTTTTGAATTCACGCCGAGCGATTAAAATGTATAGTGGGTACTCGAACACGTCGACCGGGCTACGTTATTAATCGGTTGAGTTTTGACATTGGCTAAATATTGGCCGCGCTCTAGCAACATGACGTAGTATTTGTGTCGTATGAACTCGACTGCGTCATATGATTGCTATGTCGTACTCTCGTTTAATCGGACCGCTCCCGTTGAGTCGGTCCGCCATCGCCGAGTTGCGTATTTTTCGCATGCTCTGTAGTCACTGTTCGTCTTCCGTATTCATCGAGCCACAACTACGCCTATTGTGCTTGTCACGAAGACTTGTTGTGTTGTTGTAGCCTTGATAAACGCATAGGCATTGATACCATATACGCTGAAGCTTGTACTCGCGTAGAACATGGTGAGTTATTCAAGCCCCTGAAGTCACATTATGCGTAACCTTCGTAAATAATTTTGTTTGGCTCTATATTTTATTTGGTTGTGTTGTGTGGCATCGTATATTTATATATATCGCCAAGTGGCCATAACAACTATATCAAGCTCTACAGTGCTTGCAAATCTAGGAAATTAAATTGAAATACAACAGAACACGGATAAGTTAATTCTCTGCTCTCTCCTCGTGCATAAAGTTTTACCCGAAGTAACCCGAAGATATATAATATAATGCATGAAAGTCTTTTTGGCATAGAAGACATCATAAATTGGGATTATATTAGTAAGCAAAAAGTCCTTACCAAATGATTTAGGACCAGAAATCTCAGTCATACATTGCTCAACCAGATGTTAGCACATTGCTCTCCTTGTCGCAGAATGACATGAAGCAAACTATGAGATAAAAGGACATGTAACCGCTAATAACACGAAGTTGCGAGTATACCGAGAGGTTATTTAAGAAAATTTGCACTATGTTGGTGCGAAAACCATTGTGTGTTCTCGTAGAACCACTTTGCTCGTCCTATTTAGGACCTTTATGCTTGTGTTGCATACATCTCTCAAAATTGTAAATACCCCTAGTTGCTGAATTAACTCAAGATAGTCCTCTGCGAGTATGGTATATATGGTAACCAAAACGATAAAGGTCAAATCTAGAGGGACATATAAATGGGGTTTATGTAGCAGAACTACATTGGATTTCATCCCTTGTCATGCTGACCATAATCTATATCTGATCTACCAGAAGTAAGAAGAGTATAAAAATAACCATGAAATCCCCACATCACCACAGAGCTTGAAGCTAAATTGGGCATTAATATGTCCTTGGTCCTTGGCACCAGAAGAGCCATAAGTCTTGACCACGAGATTGTAAGTGGTGATAATTTGTGATAAAACATAAAGATCTTATGGAGACCAGATGCATTCTCCCTAGTCTTGATGAATCATTCGTATGAGAGTAGTACTACCTGTTATTGAAGCCTAGTCCCAGACGGATATCAATCTTCTTTCGCTCTTGCCAGGATGTTATCACCATTTGCTTAATCGAAAGCTTAGCAATCATGTGATTTTTCCCAGATAAAAGGAATTCTTGGCCTTATCGGTTCTATTCCCAAGCTTCTCTTTTTGCTGAACAATGAAGAGATTGAAATAGTGTTATATAGAACAATTTGGTATATAATATGAGGAGAAATGTTTGCCCTACTGGCAACACCACAAATTATTATCTATTGTTATAAGTTCTCTCTCAAAATTATAATACCTAAAAATGTTGCATAAATCAATACCCAATTTCAGAACGGTATGAGTAATTGGGTAAACCATGGGCAATAATAAAACAAGCTGGACTATACATATCTGCATATAAAAATATTTGCTTGGCAGCATTGGCATAATGTCGTGCACTTTACTACCATTATATACACACACACACATTTTCCTATGTGCTTAAAAGCACAATACAACCAGTGAATGTCTTTGTGAGCGTTAGACCCTGATGGTCATTTTACTTGTTGATCTAAAGTCAACTAATGCTCCAAACGATGAATGGTATTCATGAGCCCCTGAAGAACCTTTATGGATAAAATAGTGTTATGCATGTTAGTCTAAATCTTAATGATTGACTGTGTATTTGGTAATAATAACAATAAATTTGCAGAATTGTAACCGCCAAGCAACTTGTTGTTGCGTGTCTCGCTGGATGTTGAGACTAACCCTTCATGTTGAAGGACAAATATGTAGTATTCATGCCACTACATTAATCTAAGTCCAAAGCTCACTGCATAAAACCCCTATCTGTAATGTGCGTAAAATTTCCCAAATTAATCACCACAATAGCATACATTGGCCACAACTGGATGATTGTGGTTGGGGATATTATCTGTATGCTTTTAGAACATCTCGACATTAGGGGGAGGAATGCCCATATAATGTAATGCCTCAATATTCTATTAAACGCACAAAAGCCAAATTGAACCTGTCGTTCGGTATGTACTCCTTTGTATATGGAGTTTGCTAGAAATCATTGAGGAGTAACTATATTGGTTTGAATGCTTCTACCTGATGTAGATGTGGATATACCCGGGATTAATATCATATCCACATTTGACTGATTGGCATTTGATCTATTCTTGGGGACGCCTGCAAATATGATCCATTAGTCTTAGTCAAAGCATATGTTCTGATTACAGATTCACATGGTCTGTAAAAACTCTCCTCCGATGAACTCGCCCTGCTGATGAGTTGCCTTACGAAGAGGTTCATCTTGATGATGAAATTCCTAGCAATGCGTGCAATATCATTGTGCTAGGAATACGGAACAATGAATCTTTTGTTTTTGGGAAATGATGAAGAACATTATTAAATGTGGGAGACAAATGTGTCGACACCTATATTGCCTCTATAGATTGCAAAGGGATCCAAAACAAAGTTCTAGGCACGAGTGCTTGAAGCTCTCTTATCGGGTCATTGATAAATGCAATCGAGGTTGAACCAATAATTGCAAAATGAAAGTCACGAGCTTGAAGTTTGGACATTTATGGGCACTATTGAAATAATATGTGGTGAATGTGATGGTTCAAGTGGTCTTGTGAGAGACCCATCCCACATATGTGTTGAATAACCACAGTTCCGCTATGTAATATATCTGGCAAATGGCATGAATTAAAATATGCAGTTAATAGGATTCTGAAGATCCGTCATGAGATCCTAGGAGGACTCATATCTTTGAATTATAAATATGCAACATATAAATCTCGTACCGAATAATACATTCCCGATGAATGAACTCTCTCCTATGTAGAGAGAATATCTCCTAGTTGAGATTACAGTTCCTTGATGGAACTTTTCCAGAAGAAATAAAGTCTGTGTTAAACATCAATGTTTGATAATCTCTATAAAGGGATAAAGACCCATACAGACCCAAAAAGGAATAAGATGAGGTACCAAAGGACTCGAAGTTCACAGAATAAGCACATGTGCATTCCACGATCTTTACTCATGGTATTTTCCACTAGATGTGGAATTACGATATTCTCTAAAGCCCCGATGGCAGAAACCTATAAGGTTTAGGTGTTACTGGCAGAAACCTATAAGCCTCGATGGCAGAAACCTATAATGAGACACATATCTTGAAGGATGTGTTTGAGTTACGAGGGATAAAGACTTTGACAGATGTCATCGTCAGGGGGAGCGAATGCTTAATATTGATCACAATTGTGAGATATTGAATGTCATATCAGTATGCCCTAGAGGTATCAACTTGATGAACAATATGTGAACCTTTATGAAAGTTTCTATCAAATATAAAGATCCAGTCGATCGAACACTATCAATCAAAGTGGCTTGTTTATGTTGATACTGAAAGGGAAATGTGCCCTTAGGCAATTTCTATTATGTTTTGGTGATTAAGTGTCCAACACATTTAATTGAGTTCCTACGTGCTAAATGAAGAGAGAAGTGCAAATCAAGACATGAGGTATGTTTCTAGACTTAGTACATTTTTTGAGTACTAACATATATTGTCTAAGTGCTAGAAATAGGAAAAGAAAGGATTGCAAAAGACTTGGCTGTGTGCAGCCAAAGTCCAGCTCGGTCTAGCTCACCACTCTTTCAGGATATTTGGTTCTACTAACCAAAAGTCTTGTGAAGAGTTTAGCAGGGTGATGACTCAAAAGTTTGAGATGTCTATGATGGGCGAGTTGAGCTACTTTCTTGGATTCCAAGTGAAGCAACTCAAGGATGGCACCTTCCTCTCCCAAACGAAGTACACTCAAGATCTTCTCAAGAGGTTTGGGATGAAGGACGCCAAGCCCGCGAAGACACCGATGGGAACCGATAGCATGTCGACCTCAACAAAGGAGGTAAGTCCGTTGATCAAAAGGCATACCGGTCTATGATAGGTTCCTTGCTTTATTTATGTGCTAGTAGACCGACCATTATGCTTAGTGTATGCATGTGTGCTAGATTTCAATCCGACCTCAAGGAATGTCACCTTGTGGCCGTTAAGCGAATTCTTAGGTATTTAGTTGCTACGCCTTGCTTCGGGATCACCAGCAAAAGGGAGATATCAAAATGTACCATGTTAGCACCGAGAACCAGCTAGCCGATATCTTCACCAAGCCTTTAGATGAGAAAAGGTTTTGCAGGTTGCGTAGTGAGCTAAATGTCTTAGATTCGCGTAACTTGGATTGATCTATAGCATACATGTGTTCTATGCCTTTTATTATGCTACTTTATGCATTTCAATCCATTATTGTTTATTTGTGGTGCTCAAGTTGTACACAGGATCCCCGGACGTCACAAGTCCATGTGTGAATGATGCACATATTTAGGGGGAGATGTGCTACAACTTGACCCTTTGAGACTAACCTTTGTGTTTGAGTAATCTTGATATAGTCTCAAAGGTGCATTGAAAGGGAAAATGGACTTGGACGTTGCAAAGACTTCCACTGCACTCCGGTATTGGTGTATTTACTTCCAAGTTCATATCTATGCTCTTGTTGTCTTTTTGCTCTTAATTGACATTTTTGGTAAGGCAATGGGGTTATAGGGCCAAGAATAATCCTGTTTTGGTGCTTAATGCCAAAGGGGGAGAAATTAAGACCAAAGCAAGCAAATGGATCAGCTACCACTTGTGAATTTTGAAAATAATAGAGTGGAACTTTTGATTTAGTCAAAATACTCTTATTGCAAAATTTGGTCTCTTGTGGGGAAGAATTTTGATTATGAGAAAAGGGGGAGTTTTTGGCACTTGATCAATTTCACTCTTGCATTATCTCTCTTTGTGCCCAAACAAGTGTGTTTGAATTAGAGATAGGAAAATGAATTTGATTTGCAAAAACAAACCAAGTGGTGGTAGAGATTGATCCAAATATGACGGAACTTGTGTGAAGACAATCTTGTTCTCAATTGCATTGATGTTGCACTTCCTTTGGTTGCTTTTGGATGTGTTGGCATAAATCACCAAAAAGGGGGGGATTGAAAGGGAAATGTGCCCTTAGGCAATTTCTATTATGTTTTGGTGATTAAGTGTCCAACACATTTAATTGAGTTCCTACGTGCTAAATGAAGAGAGAGAAGTGCAAATCAAGACATGAGGTATGTTTCTAGACTTAGTACATTGTTTTGAGTACTAACATATATTGTCTAAGTGCTAGAAACAGGAAAAGAAAGGATTGCAAAAGACTTGGCTGTGTGCAGCCAAAGTCCAGCTCGGTCTGGCACACCGGACTGTCCGGTGGTGCACCAGACAGTGTCCGGTGCGCCAGGCTGAACTCCGGTGAACAGGCCGCTCTCGGGAAAAGTTTGGCGGCGTACGACTATAATTCACCGGACTGCCCGGTGGTGCACCGGACTGTCCTGTGAGGCGGTGAGCCAACGATCGTCTGCGCCAACGGTCGGCCGCGCAATCTTCACTCGACGCGTGGTAGCTCCAACGGTCGGCGGGGGGCACCGGACAGTGTCCGGTGCGCCAATCGGCCCAGAGCTGCAACGGTCGTCTGCGCCAGAAAAGGAAGGAGATCGGCACCGGACAGTCTACAGTGACTGTCCGGTGGCGCACCGGACTGTCCGGTGCGCCACTCGACAGAAGTCAAGGATGGCCTTCCTTGTTGGCCTCCAATGGCTCCTAGCTGCCTTGGGGCTATAAAAGGGGTCCCTAAGCGCATGAAGGAGTCACCCAAGCATTCACTAAGCATCCTAAGGCATCCAAACTCTGTTTCCACGCATTTGTTTTATTGTGTTAGAGATTTGAGCTCTATTCGAGTCGAGGACTCCCCGTGTTGTCATTTGAGCTCAAGTCTTCTCTTGTGTGCGTGGTTGTGCTGCGATTTGAGTCTTGTTTGTGTTGCTCTTCCCAACCTTACTCTTGTGCGTTCTTTGTGATCATTTTTATAAGGGCGAGAGGCTCTAACTTGTGGAGATTCCTCGCAAACGGGAAGAAAACTATAAGGAAGAACATCGTGGTATTCAAGTTGATCATTGGATCACTTGAAAGGGGTTGAGTGCAACCCTCGTCCATTGGGTCGCCACAACGTGGAAGTAGGCAAGCATTACTTGGCCGAACCACGGGATAAAATCGCGTGTCTCTTGTGATTGCTCAATCTTTGTTTGTTTGTGTTTGCAAGAGCTCGCCTCATAGACTTGATTAACTCGTGCTAACATCTCTTTAATCAAGCTTGTTGGAATTTAGTATTGAATTTTACAGGATCACCTATTCACCCCCTCTAGGTGCTCTCAGATACGTGCACTTACCTCGTATATCCTAGAAGTGAGTAGAGGTGAAGTTCCTGATACAATCCTTGCAACAGTATGCAATCCGTTTGCTAAATCTCTATGTGCGTATACTTCTAGAAGAAGATGTTGTGTCATATTGATACGGTTTTGCAAGGATCAGGGGGAGCACATTTCTAAATTTAGCCCTTGTAGAATATTCGATAGAATCCAGATCCAGAAGATCGAAATTTGTCCTGAAGGCAGCTGTTGTACTCTTTTTCCTTGGTGAGTTTTTTTGAGGTTTCTCACATAAGGTTTTTAGTAAGGCAACAAAGTGCAAATGCAATTTGCATCACCATGTACTCTTTCTCCATATTTTTCCCACTGGGTTTTTGGGAGTTTTAATGAGGCATGTGTTGGTTGCGGTATTCGCCCAAGGGGGAGTGTTAAGTAACCCTAGTTAGGGTTATGTTGGTAAATACCGACTTTGCCCCTGAGGGGTCTCACATCTCTATATAAGGAACCTGTACACTCCCTCATAATACAGAGAAGAGAAAGAGGCCAGGCCCAACCCTATATCGTGTCTCGTGTGTTTCCTCTATCGTGCTTATGGGAAGGGAGATGAGTACTCTACAGCTTCTTACGCATCTACTGCTGACAGGAGAGAAGGGAGCGGATCTGGTGATCCGTGGTAACGCAGTTCTCAACAATCTTCAATTGCTATCTACTGGCACGCACAGGCATAGGGGCTACATACAGATACAAACGCTGAACCATGCCAAAGCCAAGCTACAAAAATGTTGTCGCCTGATTACGTTCATGGTTCTTAGTAGTTTTAGATTGTGTCTTCGAAGAAAAATGAAAGATGGTGGGTAGTAGAGGTTAGAGTAGTTCTGCAGTCCATCAACAAGTGACTATTCGACGCTCTGCTGATCTCACTGTACGTAGGTTCCGGCGTCAATCAGCTTGCAACACGTAGACGTGTGCCAACCTGCCTGATCCGATAAGCTTAACAATGGGATGATCTTGTCCCCTTTTCTTTTTTTGTTGCCACCACGTACGTCCTGGACCCTTGAACCTTCATTACGAGCCCTACTACTTTCAACTGTAAAGTTGTTTCCATGGTACTGGGTCTCTCACAGCTTTAATTAATGGGCCATATACCAGCTTCAAATTCTCAGATATACGCTGAGATCGATACAAAAGCATGTTTGGGACAACTCTTATCATCGAAAAATTGATGTTCTGAATCTAGAATTTATCGTGAAGCAGCTCCGATCCACTAGCGAACATGAGATCCATCATAAAATTGTTTGCCTTACATAGCAGATCAAGATCATTTTTGAGAAGCACGAACTCTAGCTCTGTAGGTATCGACATCCTTTCTCACGGCGGTGAAGCTTTTAGTTATTAGTCCTTGCCCTCGGGATAAGCCTGGTAATGGGTCACAATCCGGCCCCAACCCCACTCCAATTCTATAAGTTTAAAAAGTGAACCCAGCCCTACTTAAATCCAAATTGATTTGATATAACTCAATTCAATCCGTTTTTTAATGGCCCGACATCCTAATCCGCCTCGATCCTTTTAAAATCCACGGGCCAATCTAAGGGCCTTCATATACAAGCAAGCACCACCACAAGCTAATGAATTAGTATAATCCATGGGCTCACAAACAAATGATAGAAAACAACCACAAAGTGCAACCATGAAATTAGTATCCTCCATTATACTAAAATGTTTATCAACTCACAAGCAAAGACGCTCCATGCACGAAGAGAAACTGCTCGCAAGATGACTACAATATCCATTATACTAAAATGTTTATCGACAGCCATGATCGACAGGCAACTGTGTAGAGAAATAGAACTTGATAAATTCAGTTTTCAACCGAATTCAGATAACTGAACTTGACAATGTTGCTCAGCAGGACTCCTCAACGAGTGAAGGCAGGACTCCTCAATGTGTAGAGGCACTCGCAGGATAGCTGCTTTACAACAGAAAGAGAATCACCGGAAGCACCAAGGAACTCCTTAGCCTGGACAAATGCAGAGAATCAACAGAAAGAGAATCACAGGATGGCCATTGTAAATGGTGCTTTACAACAGAAGGATATTTATATACAGGCAATTTACCTTGCAGCAGAACCACTCTTCTGTTTTAGCCTAATCTGAATAAAAGATAAAACTTTACAAAAGATAAAAGTTTGGTGATTAAGAAAATGATTTTTTTTGTTTTACCTGCTTCAAATTTCCCAATCATATTCCTCATCATCTGAATCAAACATTCGCTTTCCAGTCATTGGTTCACCTAGTGAAATGACGTAGACAATTTAACTCATTATCATATAAAAGTCTACTTTTATATGATAATTTACCTTCTTCTTCATCATTGAATCCAATCAACTAGTCTTTAGCACAGACTAAAGCTTCAAGTGTTTCAGGAGATAGTGATGTCCTATTTTTTCCAAGGACTCTACCAGCTGCACTAAAGGCAGATTCTGAGGACACCGTACTCACAGGAATAGCCAAGAAATCCCTAGCCATTAAAGATAATATTGGATAAGCATCTAAATTTTTCTTCCACCATCCTAAAACATTGAAGCATTCATCTGGCTTGATAAGGATCCTAGGGTCCTCCAAGTATGTATCCATTTCTGTTCGCTCTAGACGGGCATTCGCATTTTGAGATGCAAATTGAGCAAATGCATGTTCCACCCTTCTTTTACCACAAAGAGGTGAAGAGGTAGAAGGCTCACTTCTCATCTGATCATCGGGAGTAATAAAGACATGCAAACTATGACTCCTCATGATTTTCTCGTACTCTAGGTAATATTTCTTCAAGTACCTTTTGAGCTCCCTCATCTTCATATCAACATTGTCACCAACTGTGTAGAAATAGAACTTGACAAATTCAGTTTTCATTGATGGATCTAGAACAGCAGCTATGAGCAACACAATATTAGGATTTATCCAATATTTTTGGAACTTGGTATACATAACATTTGCCATCTCATTAAGGAGTTCATTTGAGTTATAATTCTCATCAAGCAGCACACCTCGGATAACGAGCAACATCTTGAGAAAAAGATGAGCTGTGGGATGCCTATCCGCTGAGAATGCTTTGGTTGCATCACTGGACTCTTGTAGAAAACCATGAAGAGCTTCTGCCTTCGACCAATCTTCTTCAGTGGGACATTCATGGTGTTGCTCTACTGCATATCTCTTCAGAGCAGCCTTATATTTTAGGGCTTCATTTAGCATATCATAGGTTGCATTCCAACAATGTGGAACATCAAGAATCAACCCTGATTTACTTCTAAGACCCAATGTTTGAACAATAGAATTGAAGATCTGTAAACGATATGGTGTAGATATCACGACCTTGATAATGTCCCTCACCTTCCTGACTGCATTTGGAATGACCTTTAGTCCAGCTTGAACCATGATGTTGAGCACATGAGAAGAACACCTCACATGGAGGTGTTCACCACTGAAAAACATCTGGCTGCCCAAAGCATCTCGCATATCTTTCATTGCTCTATTGTTTACACTAGCATTATCCAAAGTCAGGGTAAACAAATCACCAACCAATCCCCACTCTAGCAAATAAGAGGTAATACCATCTTGCACAACATAAGATGTATGTGGGAAGGAAATCTTCTTGAATGCAATAATCTTTTTGTGCAACTCAAAATCTTCACTAATGAAATGTGCTGTTACACCAAGATATCCAAGGTTTTGGTTAGAGGACCAAAGATCAGCAGTCAAACTAACATGAGATTTCAACTTTGTAAACTGCTCAATTAACTGCAACTTCTCCTCTTCATACAACAACATACAATCTGAACGGACAGTCTATCGATCGACTAATCGAAAAGATGGTTGACAATAATTTATCATTTCTTTCTAGGATGGATCTTCACACTTTCGAAATGAAATCTCTGCGCTAAGGAAGTACTTGGCTATTAGACCACGAAAGACTACTGGGTCGAAAACATGAGCAACACCAGGCTTTGTTTTTTGGGTCGCTAAGAACCTTTGTCTCTCTTCTGGTGGAATTGCATGGCAATACACAGAAATATGCCTATTTAGATGAGTTGTACCTTTACCCGCAGCAGAAGATAAGTGGGCCTTACAGTATTTGCAAACCGCCTTCTCTTCCCCATCTATTAGCTCTGAATCAACATGATCCCACACTTTAGCCCTTCTTTTTGTTGATCTGCTTGATTGGTCAGTTGAGATAGCCTCGTCCATTTCTGGAGCTGATGATAACCCCTACATGGCCTAGGCTGCAAAATCACCAATTGAAACCATTCAATTGATTAATTTACGTGATCAAATGCATAGTACTAGCACTGTTTAACGGCTGATTATGCTCAACATTTCGCATTGTTTAACGGCTGATTAAAAATGTTCCTTTCAGGGTGTACTATATAAACATGAAAGTGTTTGATCAATAACAGAATACTTAACCATGATTGTCAGCTAGCAGCTATACACTCGTATTTGTCAGAATACTATATAAAAATGATCGTTGACATTGGAGGCAAAGCTTAACCATGATCACACAAACAGATGATTACATCCATGATTGTCAGCTAGCAGCTATACACTCGTATTTGTTGACCGCAAGCAATGACACAGTAGTTAGTACAGGTTTATGCTAGCCACCATTTCAGAGATCGCAAGTCGTCAGCAACAATCTGTAGGTGACAGGCACCGTAGGTTGCAGCTGCCGTTTTTCAGACACGAATGGCATGCAGGCACCATCACAACAGGCTAATATTCTGTCCTCGGTCCTCCGCCCCGCCGGTGACAGTGACGGTGAGGACGTCTATGCTGGTGGCGGAGGATAGAGGCAGACCGAGCGAGACAACGATGGAATGGAGGCATGGAGCTCAATTCTCAGCATGCACTTGAGAAACGAATCCGATGGGGAAACGAATCGAAGCGACATCATTCATGGCGAGGGCAAGCGGGAGCGGGAGGGGAAACGAATCTAAGCGACAAGGAGAGGAGACGAGCGCGAGGCGGTGTGACCTTGAGAGGCGCCACCCCGATCAGCCTGACGCCGCCCGCGGCCTCGGAGGCGGGACGCGGAGGAGCCACCGTGACGCGCCGGCGCATCTTCGAGTAGGCCAGCACGCCGCCACGGATCTTGGAGTAGATAGGTAGTGTCTGAGAGATTGAGATGCAGCCCTTTCACATGATCCACGGGCTTATGCCCTTTCGTTCGATCCAGTAGCACATTTGGGCTTTGTTTGATGATTGATTCGTGCCGGCCCTTTAGTGGAGTGTCTTGATCCAACTCTGCCCTAATCAGTGGAGAACCAAAAAAACTCAAATTTGTTAGCCCATAAGTTTGGAGCCCCTTTCTGCCCATGAGTTTATATGGCCCATTCCCAGGCCTACCTGGGGGTGAATAGGCTTTTATAAAAAAGTACAACTTAAAATGTGAAAGACGTTAGAAGAGGGTATCCAATTGTTTGGAAATTCCAAATCAAAGTAAAACAACCCTTCTAAGAGAAGCACTAAGCACAGAATGTTCAACAAATGATGTATGAGAGTGGCATCAGATAGGTATTGTGTTGTCGTCTTTCATGAAGACGGAGCCTCGTAGTCACTGAACATCAAAGTAGGATGGGAGAGGAGCTAAAGGGGCAACATCAGATATGGATGAGCAGCGTAGATGTTAGACGATGAACAACGTTAAAGGGTCGACGAGAAAGAGGTACAATGGTTTAGAGATGAATAAGCCATGTCACTAGCGTTCAGAGTCAGTAGAGGTAGTGGCAACTAGCAGCAGCTAGGAGGTGTCGTCGGGTGAGAGTCGGGCGACCAGTCGGGTGGGGACCTTTTACTAGAAAATAAAATAATTCAATTCTATAAACAATAGCAATTGGGTAATATTTTCAAAAATACAGATGACATGAATCTGTAAAATCTAAAGTAAACACATATTCTAGATTAATTACAGGAACATATAGATTTTCAGAAATCTATTCAGCCCCTATACCCGTTTGGTTGGTATTTCAGATTTTTGACAGTGAATCTGTCTCCAAAAAGTTGAACCAAACAGATCTTAAGTTGTTGCCTGCTTTCACCTTCGCTTGGTCCTTTAAAGTCATTTGCTTGCTATCTTCACTTTCACAAACCATTTCAAGTCATATCGTGATTTGAGTCAACATCAAATCGGACACATATTGAAATCCATATAATAAACAATACCTTCTTTAACATTGACTTCCATATCAAACTTTCCAAATGAGACCATTCCATATGCAAGACATTTATGTCTCATGAGACCACTCAAATATGCTTGCTTTCATTTGAACCATAAGTTTCCCACAATATATAAGATGTAACATAAACTTCATTTATATTGTTGTCTTGTGCTTGAACTTGGTTTCTCATATAAACAACATATCTTTTGGCCTTCCATTTCAACACAACACAATGTAGTACAACATCAAATTCTAGTCCAACTATTGATACACTTCAAATGATACAACATATAATATCCAAATATATGTAACATAATGAATATCATGTTTAATACTTACTAAATTTGTTGGATTTTTAATTGTGTTTTCATTCAGTTATCCAAAAACCACTAAAAGGGTTACATGCACTTATACATGGCCGACCGACACAAGCAAGGCGCGAGCAAGGCTAGGAAGGGGGTGGTGTTCGCATGAGAGAAGAAAAAGGCAACAAAAGAAGAAAAAATTAGTGACGATGGTGGTTAATTTTCTCCATCTATACCTAGAGTTGGTGGGACACTTTTTTCAAGAGCCCACCAAAATGGTGAATCTTGTTCTAGATAAACAACTATTTAGCTAACTTTTTATACACTAAGGGGTGTTTGTTTTTTATGACTAATTTTTAGTCTCTCCATTTTATTACATTTTAGTTCCTAAATTGTCTCTTACTTTCCATATGGCTGAACTTGCATCTGTATCCGGCAACAGCTGCGAGAATGCGCATGCATGCCATCATTGCCTGCAGCCAGTCTAATTACCAACAGCAAGTCCTGGGAAAAAGATGCGCCTAACCGAGACCTTATCGTAACCGTCATTATATCTTTATCAAAGATGGCGCGATATAGTATTAATTTACGAATCACTGTCTCAGTAAAGGCAAAAGTGAAGTTGGAGTTGATAAACCAGGCCAATCTTGGAATGATGTTGCTTGTTAATTGCAACCAATTTAGAAAGGGCATGCATGAGATCAACATGATTTCACGCACGGTACGCACACATGTAAAACCTTACTCCTATGAGTATTTTTAAAGACTAATCCTAAATACCACAGGAAGTTGAACACCGAAGACGTAAAATGTTCTTGAGGCACTTTGTAGCCATTATTACGCTACACGTCCTTTCAAGTCTTTATCTTTTTTGGTACTCCCTCTAGCTAAAAATATGAGAGATCCTAGCTTATCGCAATGGTAAACTGTGCCAGCAAACGTATAGAAAAAAAACAATACATCAAATCAACGTTTCTCTCTCCGTTTCAAATCATAAAATATTTCAACTTTTTAGAGAGTCAAAGCATCTCAAGTTGAACTAAATTTACAGAGAAAATTATAAAGATCTATAATATCAAATACATATGCTATGAGAATATAATTAATAAAGAATCTAGTGATATTTATTACAGAGAAAATTCGATCAAATTTGCTCAGAGTCTTGAAGATAATTGAAATGACTTGTGCTCCAGGACGGACCGAGTACGGAAAAAGCGACCAGGCCCTGAATTTTAAATGACTGACGATGTCAAACATGAGTGAGTGAGTTTTAAAATATCATGGGGGCAGGTAAGAGGAGAGCCTGAAAGAGGCTCGAAGGTAGAGAGTAGAGCAGTAAAACACGAGATCTTTTTGAGAACATGGCAGAGCTAGCTAGCTAGCAAAGACACAAGATCCAAAGATAAAAGGCAGCGCGAGCGAGTGTGTGTGTGTGAGAGAGAGAGAGAGAAAGCATGCGGTACGTACTGGTCCTGCTCCTGCAAGGAGCCAAAGGACTCATGTGCTGTGTGCGCACCTGTGTCCAGATCTGGATTGGTGCAATGACACGACAACACCGAAAGGCACTCACTCACGTATATATACTTACTTCCTCAGTCTCAACATATTAAATTTTGACATGAAAATTTAGAGGGAAATAAAATAAAATAAAATGATATTATGTAGAAAAAAAAACAACAAGAAAAGAACGAGAGAAATAGAGATAATAAGTAAGGAAAATATTTTAAAAGAATAGAAAGATGTATTTGAACAAAAGTAATGCGCATTGAGAAATGAGAATATAGAAACTATATATTTGGTCACAAAAATTTAAATCATGTAACACCAAGTATTTTGGAAAGGACGACGGACGACTAGATGTCTAGATAGATTCCTGCATGCTTAGCAGGACAGAGAAAAAAAACACATGAAAGAAAGGAACGCGTACTCCTATCCTATATATAAGTACTCGTATATACTAGTATATGTATGTACGTAGACCAGTAGCAGGTGGTCACTGGTCAGGTAGACAAGACAAGCTGTAGCAGGGCCGGACAGAGGCATGTGCGAGCCGCGCGTTCGCACAGGGCCTCCAAAAATTAAGGGCCCCAAAACTTAGCAGATGTATATATTTTAGTTTTATGATCTTCTATACATGTTAATATGTAGCACATATTTTTCTCTCTACCATACCGCTGCGCTGAAGCGAAACTATCGAGCGCTGCACTAAAGAATAAATCTTCGTAGAATCTTAACATATCTATCCGCGTGAACGAAGTTCTCTAAATTAAAGCTACTAAATTCATATTTGTGTTCTACTATGATAAAGACGTATTATTTAGCCACAATAAGGGGGTGTTTAGTTAGAGGGACTAAAGATTAGTCTCTAGTTTTTAGTCTCATTTAGTCCCTTTTTTGCCAAACACTAGAACTAAAATATGGACTAAAATGATTTAGTCTTTAGTCCTTCACATATGTGCTAAAATGGACTAAACCATATTAATTCCACATTTACCACTCATTTAGTTCAATTGTACTAGTAGCAGGAGAATGTTAAATGTCATTTTAGTCTTCTTATGAGTCATTTAGTATATTCTTACTATTTTTAGCCCCTAAACCAAACATGTTGGGGACTAGACTTTAGTCCATTAACTAAACTTTAGTCCCTAGACTAAAGAAACCAAATATGACCTAACACTCGAGAGTGAAGCTTTGGAGAAAATCAAATATAAGCATATTGTACAAGATTTTCTTTAAAACCCGTCAAAAGAATGATGTTATTCAAATAAAATAGAAATGTTTCTTTAGATATTATATTGCAATATATATTACTGTAACTTGTAAATTGTTATTACTGATTTTTAATAAAAATACATTACACTGCTTTAGATTTGGCACAGGGCCTCAAATTTCTCTGGCCCGGCCCTGAGCTGTACATGTGAAAAGCAGAAAGACTCGAGTGTCTGTCACCCAACTAAAAAAAAAGTGGTGACGGGTACGTGAGCCGCAAAAGGGTCACGAGGCAAATATACGTAGAGTGGGGGGCTACCTAGCTTACAGTGTACCTACTACCTTGTAGTATATATATATATATATATATATATATATATATATATATATATATATATATATATATATATATATATATATATATATACACACACACATACATTGCGTCGCGAAATGCATGCAAACGGAACCCTAGTCAGGGCATTTGTGTGTGTCCGTTCCCCGGTGGCTAGCTCTAGCTGCAGGGGTCCAGATCAAAAGTCTTGTGCAGCTGCAGGTTGCGTGCATCATGTTCACGGGAGTTGTTCCTTTGTGGCGTGCTCTCTGCTCTGCTCTGCTCTGCTCGTGTACTCGAGCCGTGCGTGCTAGCCCTCGACACAACTTACCAGCAGACGGATGTGCACGCCCACGTGCGTTTGCGACGAGCTGAAATACGCGTAGGACGGTAGGAGGATGAGCCGAGAGGGGGACAATCCTCACAGAATTCTATAGATCGAGGTCACTATTTTTTCTTAATTAATTATCATGTAAATAATATAAAATAGCTCCTAACAACTCCACTCTATCTGATTTGTTCGCCTTTGGATGACAATCACAGCGGCAGTCATTCATACCCCGAGCTAGCGGTTAGACCGGTCTGCCAATGATACGCCGCCCATCCCATGTACGTACGTAGAGGACAAAAACAGCATGCCCCAACAGGGCTAGTCAGTTGGTGTAGCCCATGTGATCATCTTTTCTTTCTGACGCAAAAGCTAGATCCGCATGATGAGCTCAAATCGTGTTACGTATATCTCTACAACTATTAAGACTCTAACGTAGACCACTGTCGTGCCCCCGCTCGCGCTTCGCATGCACCAAACTCCCTGCATGCAAGCCGCATGCAAGCGGCACAAGCTGCTCAACTTCCATTGTATGCAAGCCGCATGCAAACCACATGCAAGCCACATGCAAGCCCCACAAGCTGCTAAACAACCTGCATGCAAGCCGAGAAGCTGATGCAAGCATCGTGTCTCCCTCCACTCATGAAGCGTCGTGGAAATTGAGGGGACTGGCCTGGTGGTTGGCTGCTGTCCGCCTGTCCCTCTGCTCCAAGCCTGCAGTGCTGCTCAGCTGTTGTCGGCTCGATCGGTTCCCCTACCCGGGCAGCGCTAGCCGGCTAGCCCTATGGACTCGAGGCCCGGTTCGCAATCTTACTCTTACCCGCTGGCCGCGGTCGCTGGTAGCATCGTACAATCTACAATTTCCAGTTTGAGAATAAAATCAGCTAGATAAAAACCACAAACCCAACAAAATCTAATATGTACTCGCATAAAAACAATTAGCCATATATACTTTTTAATTTAGGTCATCAACCACTATGCACTAAGGAACACTATGCAAGCACTGACGGGGCTGGGCGGGAGGAACCTAGCGAGGCGCCACCCATCGTGTTTCCTCTGAGGCTCTGCGATCGTCGTTGTCTTGTTGCATGCACTGATGAGGCTGAACGCGCTGCTGCTGCTCCTCTGCCTGTGCGCGTTCCCCGCCCCGGCGCGGTCGCAGAACACGACCATGGCCACGCGCCGGCGTCCGTCGAGGGGTTCAACTGCACCGCCAACCGCACGTACCCATGCCAGGCGTACGCGCTCTACCGCGCCGGCTTCGTGGACGTGCCGCTCGATCTCGCGGCCATCGGTGACCTCTTCGCCGTCAGCCGCTTCATGGTCGCGCACGCCAACAACCTCTCCACGACGGCCGCGCTGGCCAACGGGCAGCCGCTGCTCGTGCCGCTGCCCCTCCCGGTACCCCAGCTCGTACGCGCCGATGCAGTACCAGATCGGCTCGGGGGACACCTACTAGATCGTCTCCACTAAGCTGCAGAACCTCACGCAGTACTAGGCCGTGGAGCGCGTGAACCCCACGCTGGTGCCCACCGTCCTCGAGTCGGCACCATGGTCACGTTCCCCGTCTTCTGCCAGTGCCCGGCCGCCGCCGACAACGCCACAACGCTCGTCACCTACATCATGCAGCCCGGTGACACGTACGTGTCTGTTGCCGCCGCCTTCTCCGTCGCCTATCCACAGTGAAAGACACGATGCGGCGGCCGCTTGTGCATGCACTGAAGTTGCGCGCTGCTGCTGCTCCTCTGCCTATGCGTGTTCCCCGTCCCGGCGCGGTCGTAGAACACGACCACAGCCACGACCAAATTTATTCAACTAGATGGAGTTGAAGGCTGAAGGTACGACGGATGATAAAACGATATATGATTTGTACATAAATATGTGCTTCAGCTTGTGCAATATAACAGGTTAGAAATTTAACTGTCTACGTGCGGTTATTAATGTCTTAGAAATTTTAACTCTCGTGGCAACGCACGGGCACATATCTATAATTATATATTTGGTGGAACCCAAATTCACTATACTTGCAGAAAACAGTAGGAACTGGGCCAAAAGCGGGGGTAGGCCGTCTACTACCTACGCTGAGAAGGATAGACAGTGGATGGGGCTGGCTGGCCACGAGCCTCGAACGGTGGGAGCCCAACAAAGCCGGCGGCCTGCGTGAGGCATTGCAGGGCCCGTGTCCAAATACTGGGCTTCTGTAGGTCATTCAAACACCAGGTGCCATGCCAGAATTCAGCCAGACAATTGATAATTAATTGATCCGTTCTTTATGACACAATAACAGGCGCTGCCCGCCAAGAAGCCAGACCGCATCTCGGATTCGGATCTTTCTGGCTCGTCGTCGTCCCTACACGACTCCGGACCAGCTAAAACATTTATCCGAGGCCGAGCTCGTCGGCATCCTCAGTCCTTGACTCTGACCGAGCTCCTCCTCCAGCAGCTGCGACGCCGACGCGTGGCCTGCACGAACAAGCAAGGACGGACGGTCATGCATGCATGTCTTGCCTTGCGGCCTCTCCGCAATCAGCAGGTAAGGTTCTTGTTCTTGGAGGCCAGTGGGAAGCTGCCTAGCTAGCTGTGCTACACCTTACCGTGCGTCTCTCAACTGGAAGCGCAGGTGGGCTTACGAGGCGGCAGCTGGTGGTGCGGCGTTCTCTGGACAGGGAGAGAGGGACAGACCGGTTAGCGAGTTCAGTCTCATCAGTGCTGGAGAGAGATCACATGCATGGACTCATTCAGGTGGAGTGGAGTTCGCTGCTATCAGCTTGAGCTGTGTGGGTGTTGTTGTGATGGTCCAACTGACCTTCAGCTTGGGCTTCAGAGACTCAACCGCGGCTGCGGTCCTCGTGCTGCTGCTGCTGCTGTTCGCGGCTTGCTGCAAAACACACACAAGCAAAGCAAGCCCAAAAAAGAGGAGCAAGGGTTAGAGACGTTGCCCAGTTCCTGAGTTCGGGAGCGAGTGTTTTTTTTTCCTCCTCCACTTCTCTGTCTCACCTTGCCCAGCACCCAGTCCGCAGAATCGAAGTAGGCGCGCTCGTGGTCCTGCATGCATTGTTATTAGGCACGGCCGGGCGGCAAGCAGGGATCAGATGAGAGGGAAGTGATGATGATCAAAGCTTCTAGACACAGACTACTATCCATGGACGCTGTTTGGTCCAATAGCGTGAGCTGAGAGTAGCAGAGCACCTTGGATATCAAGGGCTTCTTGGGTGCCATCCCTCCGTACTTCTTCTCCGCGCATGCCTGCAAAGCCAAATAGATGGTTCAAGAACCGCTTGCGTTCCGGGTCAGGGAAGGCTTTTAGCCTATCCGTTCGTTCAGGGGTCAGCCCATCATCACAGTCACAGGAGACACGGACGCTTCCTCATCCAGTGGGCTGACATGACAAGACGGCATGGATTTTTTGACCACTCCATTATTCCCATTCATCATCATAATAATTCCGCGGCGACCAAGAAGACAAGCATCCCTTTCGGCCCCTCTCGCTCGCGCGGCCAATAAATCGCATGCTATCTATGCGGCCGCTTTTCATCCACAAAAAGCATGCGACCGATCTACTGACGGCGATCCCTGAACAAAGCCACGAAAACGACAGGGTTCCAGAGACTGTTTCACGGTGCTACCGGCCGGCCGGCCGGGCTGCTGCTGCTCGCACCGCAGCTGCGTAATCCATGCAGCAGATGCGCGGCTGCCTGCAAAGCTCACTGAACTCGCCGAGGGGGTGAGATTCTCGGAGGGGTCAGCTTCGGCTAGTATCTCGGCTCACGGTGAAAAAGAGCATCAGGTTGCGTAGTAAAGCTTACTTTCGGAGGGGTCAGCTCACGGCTAGTATCTTCTGAATGCGCCGGGCACGGCAGGTTAATTTGCTACTGTAAAATAAGTAGGTGGTGCTAGCTGAGGATATGTGCAGCTCAATTAATCTACATGCACGTTAGGTGTTGCGTTCGTAATTTACCTTCTTTCTGGCGGTGGTAGGTTACGATTACGAACCGCATGCTTTTTCTTTCGGTTGATGGCGCAGTTAAGGTGCAGGTGCGTCCAAGGAACGAAACAATCCCTACTGCTATCAACGGCAAGACGTTTGTTTCGTTAAAGAAACCGAAATCCGAGATGGGCAACAAACACCGAAACCTCATCTGTCCCTGTTCTCTCTTAAGCTGCCTGTCGGTTTTCCGTTCTCAGGCAATCGGGACAGGTTTGTCTTGGAAGGCTCCGGTGAGCCGATTCCTCAAGGACCCTGGGCTTTCAAACCTAGACTTTGTGAAATCACTAAACAAAAATAAATTCTTTGGTGTATAGTTGTATGTCAAAATTGGCTCAACCATCGCTCTGCGAAACTATCGATCCATGTACTGATGATAAGTTAAAGCCCCAATGAAAACTCCACCCCAAAAAAAAGTTGGCTTTGTTGAGGCTAACGATTCAGAAATTAAGCAAAGCAGGACGGTGTTGATCCAAGTAGGCAGGTAGACAGGTTTGGGGAACGAACGAGGCATGCGTATACAATGTATGTGAAGCAGGTAGCAACCGAAATTACCTCTTCCTCCATGGACGCCGACGACTTGGCTCCATCACAGCCCGCCATCTCTTCTTCCTCTCGTCCTCCTCCTGCTGCTGTCTCGCTCCTCTGCAGCTAGCTGCAAGGAAGAAGAAGAGCGCTGCAAAGTTTCAGTGGCTGCAGAGGAGGGAAAGAAGGTGACGAAACGTTCGGCATGGGAGAAGAGGGGGCGTCGGGGGCAGGGCAGCCTTGGAAGCAGGACCTTGCGGCGCAGGGAGGGGAGGAGAGGCCGGAGGGGCGAGGAGGATCGAGGCGCGTGTTGCTGCCGCCAGTCTGCAGAGAGAGGGGGGGCAAGCCTGCTTCTGTTTATATAGAGCTCGTACGGGAGAGGGGAGATCACACGATGGCTGGGACAACAGCACAGAGGCTGCCCTAGCCGACACAGAGGATCCTCACTCCGCAGGATAGATACATGCTACAGTGCATGTGCCTGATCTCGAGCGCTGCCTCGCCATCCGACGCCCGTCCGAGCGAGATCGACGCGCGCGGCGCCGGATGATGTCGCGTTGCGTCGCGTCGTGCACGCTTCCGCAAAAAGCAACGGGCGGGCGGGCGGGCATGCGATCCTTGTTGGACGAGACGACGTGTCACCAACCTGCTGATGCGTCGACGGACGTGTGTCTGTATGCACCGTCGATGTGTCTCCTCTCCGATCCTAGACTTCGGATTGAAGCCGTTCCAACTGATCTGCAATCTGTATAAATAAAATACTGTAAAATATGGTAGAATTAAATCTAAGCGCTGTCTGTTTGTGCTCGGCGACCGTGAATAAAAAAAAGGCTGCAACGGCCTTGGGGGCCTTGGAGCTGTGTGTGACCGACCACGAGCGATCCGGCGAGGGACACGTGATGCTGCTGCCTCCAAATGCAATCAGCAAGGCGTGAGGATTTCAGCCAGGTGTGCCGTGCAAAATCTAGGTGAGAGGCGTCCGGTGGGCGGTCAGATTAAACGCACAGGAAACTCATGCTACGGTCGCCTACTTTTTCGTCCGGATGCACGAGCACCGACGTATACGTGTACATACTGATTATCTGCCCCCCCCGTACATTGCCACAATATCTATATATCATAAAATATAGACCTTGCTTAAATAAGATATTCATTTAAACACTATCTAACAAACTTAGATTTCCATATCACACCAAAAGGAAAGACAATTGGAGATCAACACAAGGTCAGCACAGGCACCGATAGTCGGTGCGCTTATAGATCAAGGCAATCCAGTGTTGAGCTAACCGTACGACGGTGATATCCCTGTCGATGCGGTGGATCTGGCGGTGCGCCCGCGCGACGACTCGCTCTAGGGGTCGTCGGATCGTACACATCCGATTGCGTCTCACGATACATCTGAGATTTCGTCCTAGAAATATGGGGGCGACGATGTGGCGAGAAGAGAGGCGGAAACGACGTACAACGAGGTATGTGGTGTGAGGTGGGACAAGATAAAGTTTTTTCTCTTATTTTTTTCCACACTCGTGAGATCAAGGACAATGAGGGAGGAGATACTGCACTATAGTGTGTCGAGTCGGCCCGAGGCATAACCCCTTTTAATAGTGTCGTGGCCTAGCATGATTTTTATTTTCAAATTATTAGTACATATATATGTTTATAATATCAATTCTTTGTATAATACAATATGTGCAATATATATTCTTCATATATCATAAACAACCATGTGCTCTTGTGGTTTATGTTGCTTTGGAGGAGGAGGTCGTAGGTTCAAATCCCAATGCATGCTCAATTTTGGTATTTTTCCCGGAATTCACTGAGCATGTGGAGGGTGAGGGAGAGACAACCCACAGAGAAACTCGTTCTTTATAGTTGTAGTAGATAGTAGATACTCGTGCAAACTCAATATGTCCTGATCACGGGCACAACCTTACTTTTGGTTGTGGACCCTGGTCACGGTGGGCAGTATAAAAACATGGTCTAAGCCGTCACGAACGTCAACGCTTCCGCGCCCAAAACCCTAGCCAGCACGCCTCCCAACCTCCCCCCTTATATGTCATTGAAAATTAGGTGTTTTCTTTATTGCCACTGTTAGGATGTGTCCTCTAGCCTACAACAAAACCGGGTCGAGGGGAGATCTCCCAACGCGTGGAGATTTTTGGGATTATGATCCTCCCGTCCGCTGGCTTCGCCCCGCTGGTACTCCGCAGCGCGTCGTCGCTCCTCTGGTCTTCTCGAGCTCGCCAACTCGCCGGTAAGGTGAGATTTTCCTTTGAGCGCCCGCTAACATCGCACGCCCTCGGTAAAAGTCATTCTGTGACTGATCTACCCCTCCCTCCCTTCCTCCTCTTGCTCCTTTTTCACTCGTGCTGCTGCCCATTTTCCCCAGTCCGGCCGCCACGGACGAACGAAGGTTCGGTCAGCGTGGACGTCCTTCCAACTCCCTGCTGCCATGGAGGAAGGCGCATCCCCCCCACCGTGTAGCGCCCTGGTACCCCTGCATTCCCTTCATTCACTGAGTCCTGCAGTAGTAGTTGGTTGCGCCATGGACGGAGAGGATCGTGAGTCAGAGGAATGGAGGTGCGCCGGCTTGGGGATTGACATACCAGGCGACCCCCCTGCTCATAGGCCCCTTCTTCCACCTCCGGATGCATCATTTGCAGATGTAAGGTTATGCCATTTTGTTTATGTATATTTCATTTTGTTTGCAGTGAGTGACTAGTATGTCGGTTTAGGGTTTACAAATTGATTGGGGCTCCATAGAAATTGAGGAAATATGGGAGGAAGAAGGAGCACAAGAGGTTGTGTTAGAGGCTGTCATGTATGACAAGTTGGGCTTAATGGATGAAGATAATCAGGAATCGAATGCGAGACAACAAGCTTTTAGTTGTAGACCATGTCCAGTTCGCAACAGAAATGATGATTCTGATGATGAAATAGGTGCATTACCCTGCAAGGATGCTATACCAGGAGAGCGAATATTAGTTTGTAACCGATCGAACCCTATTATGAAGGTTGGTAGTTTATACAAGGATATGCAAGAATTTAGACTGGCTATAAGGCAATACGCGATTAACAATGAGTTTGAGTTAGGAATTGAGTCAAGCGCTCCATTCAGATATCGTGGTTACTGTAAAGGTGGTGATTGCCCTTGGAGAATTAATGCGAGACTCGAAGTTGCTGGTTCCCCCACTATAGTTGTGAGTATTTTTTAGTACTTGTTTTTTTGATCATTGAACTTTCTTCGGACCATGTTGTGATGCTAAAACGGTGTAAATGATTTATTTTATGCAGGTTTCAGTCATTGTTGACCACCACACTTGCACTTCTAGTGGTCGAAGGAAGACCACAACACCAACCAGCTCATGGGTTGCCTCCTTAGCGCTTCCCATCCTTACCAACAAACCGCATATGGGAGCTAAAGAATTGCAGACCCTGTTACAAGAGCAGCACAATTGCAGTATTGCTTATGATACTGTCTGGAAAGGGAAAGAAAAGGCCCTAACAGAGTTATATGGCAGCTGGGAGGATAGCTTCAGACTATTGTTTAGTTGGAAGGAAGCTGTATTGGAGGTTATGCCAGATTCAGTGATTGAGTTTGATCTTGTAGTTGAGGCTGGGAAACTTTATTTCAGTAGATTCTTGGACCTGTTTTAAGAACTTGTATGTGTAATCTGTGTGAACATGTGAACCTGTTTGATACATGTTGGAAAGTGCAACGCCAAAATTGATTCTGTTGCTGCAATGGCAAGTGATATATGTTTGAGTACCTGCAATGGCAAGTGATACATACTATTGCCTGACAGATAGTGCAACAACGACTGCAAACATAGCTTAATCTGACAACTGCTCGAACAGACATTTAGTTCACAAATTGTGCTGACAAATGCTCGAACACACACATTGTTCTCACATTAATCTGTCAAATACTAGAACATACACATACTTGAACAAACACATACTCGAACTGACACATACTTGACAGAACAGCGAACAAATATGGTAGTCTCTTGTTGCCGACAAAAGACTTACTAGATGTATTACATCACAAATACTACATTACAAATTACTACAACCAGTTGATGGGCTAAGCACTGCCTCCCAAATTCTAGTTCCTCATACGATCCCGAATCTCTTCAAAATTAACATCTTCCAGAGCCCAATCCCCACCACTCATCATGTGGGCTTCATCATCTGATCTGTCGTTGTAAAAACACTCAGACAAGGGTGGTGAAGGACCGGCCTGAGCGAGTAGAGATCGATACAATGCTTCATCTAGTGACTGTGCAAGCTCATGAACGCGCCACATTAATTGGTTCACCAAGATCTCTTTACCCGAAGAAGGCTCAGGAACAATGTACTCAGTAGACAATGCCTTCAAATTCATCGCTACTTTCTGCATCTCTTCAATGGCGTCATTAAGGCCATTATAGACCTCTTTGTACCTGGCATACTGCAAAACAAAAGAAAAAGAGCAACCATTTCAGTACTAAATTCAGTTCATGCCACCATACTCGATTCAGTCCTTGAAGAAGTAGTGCTTTTGTTACCGGCACAGTTGATGCTGCTGACAATGGAGTGGTGACGGCCGGAGTGCTCCATGAGTGAGGCTGTTCGGTGGACATCGTCGGAGGAGATCGAGCGGAGGAGGAAGAATCCTTACCAAAGGCTACACTGTTGACCAAGGTGGAGGAGGCTGAATCCTTACCAACGGCGGCAGCTGGTGGCGGCTTGTTCACTACGGAAACACAGAGTCGATCGAAGGCGGCGGTGACCTCAGCTGCAGGATCTAAATCGAGATCCACCTCGACCACTAGCCTCTTCTTCCCCCTCGACGACATTGCAGGGAAGGAGGACCTCCGATGAAGGAGCTTGACGGCGCTGGAAGGAGGAGCTTCTAAGAGTTAGGGTTAGGTCACAATAGGGGACGGTGAGTTGAGGAATGGGGAGGGCATCGACGTCTTTTACCGAGGGCGTGCGCTGTTAGCGAGCGCTCAAAGGAAAATCTCACCTTACCGGCGAGTTGGCGAGCTCGAGAAGACCAGAGGAGCGATGACGCGCTGCAGAGTACCAGCGGGGCAAAGCCAGCGGACGGGAGGATCATAATCCCAAAAAGCTCCAACGCGTGTGGACTCAATACGTCCTAATCAGGGGCGCAACTGTACCTTTTGGTTGTGGCCTCTGGTCACGGTGGGCACTATAAAAACACGGTCTAGGCCGGCACGGATGTCAACGCTTCTGCGCCTGACACCCTAGCCACCAGATTTTTTAGATCTTGATCACCTCGCTCTCCTAGTGACCGGAATCGCCACAACTATGGTCACCAAAGTGACTGGTTTCCCCATAGGACCAAGAACCAAGGTGCCCCCATTGATACTAATAGTGGACATGAGAATCAATGAGCTACTAGTGGAGGTTCTACATCGGCAGTCGTCACAGCGGCATTGGCCAACCTCACCATGGACAACAACAATGAATATATGTAGATCAATGCCTCTCAGTTCGTTTAGGAGCCTTATGTCATTGAAGTTTTGGTTTTGAATTGGCTTTCTGGGACTTAGGAAGATTCCGAGTTTCTCTCAAATCTATCAATGGCATTGGAGCCACCCTAAGTACCCATGTTCTCTAAGGGCCTTTTCGTTTGTTACGGTTTGAAAACAGGCCCGTTTTTATTACTGGCCTAAATAGAGTGGATCCAGGTGGTTCACTCAAACCTGGTGAAATTGTGTTAATCATGGCCAAGATTCTATCCGGAGGAGACAACACAAAGCTTTGTTCCGGGCCATGGAGGGAGGGGAAAGTTTAAATCGGGCATGTTTTGCTTCCAGTTCAGGCCTAAACGAATGGTTGAAATGGCCCCAACTAAATTCTAAACCGGATCAATTTATTCCACCTGGAAGGAGCCTGAAAACGGGCCAATCCGATCGATACGAACGGGCCCTAATCCAAGTTGAACTGGACATCAAATGCAACATCGACGACAACTGAAAACCATGATACCATGTTCTTAATTTTTTTGAACCGATCGGTTTCTATTTTCTATGAACTGAATTTTATCAATAAAAATTGGTGCCCTTAGTTTTGGTGGTGTGCTCACCTATACCCTTAGTCGTGTTTTTTCCTCAGCTGTGCCCTTCTGTTCTATAACATTGAAAGGGCACAGTTGAAAAAAAACACAACTAAGGGTATAAGCGAGCACACCACCAAAACTAAGGGCACCAATTTAAAAAAAAACCTATAAAAAACCGAACCAATGACCGAACGTCAACCCCACCCAAGCTGTAGCAGCGTTTTCTTTTACTTTTCGCTTCATGGTCTGATCCCTCTGTCCTGTGCTTCAAAAAAATCCGATTCAACTTTGCCGTCTCCTCCATATCCCAGACCTGCTGCTCTCCTATATTCTCCGGCTTGCGTGCGTACTCTCTCAGCCTGCTCCCCATATTCAGCACCTCGATGTGTCGCCACAAGAATGGTTGCTGCTGCTGCAGCTTCGACTCGCCTTTGGCGAGCCCGCTGCTGATCATGCTGTTGTCTCACCGGTTGCCACCCCGGTCAAAATTCTGGTGATGGGTAGCTACCTTTTTTTCAAATAAAAAGTAATAATATAATAATAACATGGACACTAGTGAGCGCCATCTTTTTATGTTAAAGCAACGAGGACACCAACTCGTGCTCCACGGGTACCTCCAGCAGACTAAAAATTATGGATATGTCAACAACAAACCTAAGCTCTTATCTTCTCTCTTTCCATATAATTCACTATTGAATTTTGTGGGTACTTCTAATGGTGTCGCAACATAAAGATAACCCCTCGTTAATCTTAAGCCTCAATGACTTAAGGGAGCTCAGCCCTTAGTGGATACTCCAAGGTGGATTATGGCCTAGTGGCAACTACTCAATAGCCAATACTGTGGGAAGTCCTCTATAGGAATAGGAATCGAGAGAAGGGGAGACCCAAAACCATACACGTCCTAATTGGGGGCATAACCCAATCCATTGGTTGCAGCTTTAGTGAAAGGGAAATGTGCCCTTGGGCCATTTCTAAGTATTTTGGTGATTTAGTGCCCAACACAGGTGCCTAATTGTAAAATGATGGACAAAGTACAAATCAAGGATAAAGGTATGTTTCTCAGACTTAGTACATTGTTTTATGGACTAATGTATTGTGTCTAAGTGCTGGAAACAGAAAAAATCGAGTTGGAAAAGAGATGGCTCGAGCAGCCAAAGTCTGTCCAGTCTGGGTGCACCGGACTGTCCGGTGGTGCACCGGACAGTGTCCGGTGCGCCAGGCTGGCTCGGCGTGAAGTGGCCGCTCTCGGGAATTCGCCGACGGCGTACGGCTAAAATTCACCGGACTGTCCGGTGTGCACCGGACTGTCCGGTGAGCCAACGGTCGGCCGGGCCAACGGTCGGCCGCGGGATATGCGCGCGACACGTGGCCGGGCCAACGGTCGGAAGGGGGCATCGGACTGTCCGGTGTGCACAGGACTTGTCCGGTGCGCCAACGGCTCCCAGATCTGCAACGGTCGGCAGCGCCATTTTAGGAAGGAAATCGGGCACCGGACAGTGTCCGGTGTGCACCGGACTGTCCGGTGCACCCGACGACAGAAGGCAAGATTGGCCTTCCAGATTTGCTCTCAACAGCTCCTACCTGCCTTGGGGCTATAAAAGGGACCCCTAGGCGCATGGAGGAGATACCCAAGCAACCTTAGAGCATTCTTGATCATCCACACTCAGTCTTTGCGCATTCGTTTGTCATTCTCAGTGATTCGAGCTCCGTTCTAGTAAGAACTTTGAGATAGTCTTTTGAGCTCGATTCTTGGCCGTGTGTGTGCGCATTTTGCTGTGGATTTGTGTGTGTTGCTTTCCTCCCTTACTCTGAATTTCTTGTGAATCTCAAGTGTAAGGGCGAGAGGCTCCAAGTTGTGGAGATTCCTCGCAAACGGGATATTGAAAGGCAAAACAAAACACCGTGGTATTCAAGTTGGTCTTTGGACCGCTTGAGAGGGGTTGATTGCAACCCTCGTCCGTTGGGACGCCACAACGTGGAGTAGGCAAGCGTTGGTCTTGGCCGAACCACGGGATAAACCACTGTGTCAACTCTGTGTTTGATCTCTTGTGGTATTGTGTTTCGTTGAGACTCCTCTCTAGCCACTTGGCAATTATTGTGCTAACACTTAACAAGTTTTTGTGGCTATAAGTTTAAGTTTCACAGGATCACCTATTCACCCCCCCTCTAGGTGCTCTCAATTGGTATCAGAGCCGTTCTCTTCAAGAAAGGGACTAACCGCCCGAAGAGATGGATCCTAAGGGGAAGGGAATCGTGATCAACGACAAGGAGAAGGAGTCCTTCGTCAACGAGCCAAAGGACGACAAGACTACCGACTCAGGCTCGGGGCACAGACGCAAAGAAGGGAAGAAGAAGAAGACAAGACGCATCAAGGAGATCATCTACTACGACAGCGACGAATCTTCCTCTTCCCAAAAGGACGACGACAACGACTACAAAAAGACGGTCAATTCGAACTTTTCATTTGATTATTCTCGTATTCAACATAGTTCGAATTCGCATTTGCTTTCCATTCCTCTTGGCAAACCTCCACACTTTGATGGGGAGGACTACGGATTTTGGAGCCATAAAATGCGTAGTCACTTATTCTCTCTCCATCCAAGCATTTGGGAGATTGTAGAGAATGGAATGAAGTTTGATAGCTCGGATAACTCTATGCTCATAAATGAACAAATCCATAGAAATGCACAAGCTACTACTGTTCTCTTAGCGTCCTTGTGCAGGGAAGAGTACAACAAAGTGAGCGGCTTGGACAATGCCAAGCAAATATGGGACACCCTCAAGATCTCTCACGAGGGGAATGACATCACCATGCTCACCAAAATGGAGTTGGTGGAGGGCGAGCTTGGACGATTCGCCATGATAAGGGGAGAGGAGCCAACCCAAACGTACAACCGGCTCAAGACCCTCATCAACAAAATAAGGAACTACGGAAGCACGCGATGGACGGACCACGACGTCGTCCGCCTAATGCTAAGGTCCTTTACCGTTCTTGATCCTCATCTCGTGAACAATATTCGTGAGAATCCCAGGTACACGATGATGACGCCCGAGGAGGTTCTTGGAAAATTCGTAAGCGGGCGGATGATGATCAAGGAGGCGAGATACGTCGACGACGCGTTGAACGGTCCAATTCACGAGCCTCAACCCATCGCTCTCAAGGCAACAAGGAGCAAGGAGCCGCTACCCAGCAAGGTGGCGCAAGTTGAGGCGGTCGGGCTCAATGATGAAGAGATGGCTCTCATCATCAAGAGATTCAAGACGGCGCTAAATGGTCGCAAGGGGCAACCAAGGAAGACCAAGACAAAGGGGAAGCGCTCATGCTTCAAATGTGGTAAGGTTGGTCATTTTATTGCTAACTGTCCCGAAAATGATAGTGACCAGGAGCAAGGGAAAAATGGGAAGAGAGAGGACAAGAAGGTTTACAAGAAGGCCAAAGGTGAAGCACACCTTGGAAAGGAGTGGGATTCGGATTGCTCTTCGTCCGACTCCGACGACGAAGGACTCGCCGCCACTGCCTTCAACAAATCAGCCCTCTTCCCAAACGAGCATCACACTTGCCTCATGGCAAGGGAGAAGAAGGTAATCAATCATAATGCTAATACTTATGATTCTTCTAGTGATGATGAGTCTAGTGAGGATGAAATAGATTACTCCAGTTTATTCAAGGGATTGGATAGAACTAAGATAGCTAAGATTAATGAATTGATTGATGCCTTGAATGAAAAGGATAGAATCTTAGAGAAACAAGAAGATCTTTTATATGAAGAGCATGATAAATTTGTTAGTGCACAAAATTCACTTGCTCTAGAAGTTAAAAGAAATGGAATGCTTTCTTGTGAACTTTCTACTTGTAACGAAACCATTTCTTCTTTAAAAGGTGAAATTAATGATTTAAATGCTAAGCTAGAAGTAGCAAGTAAATCTAACTCTTGTATTGAACATGTTGAAATTTGCACTAAGTGTAAGGATGTTGATATTAATGCTTGTTGTGAACACTTAGTTTCAATTTCAAAACTAAATGATGAAGTGGCTAGTCTTAGTGCCCAACTTAACACTAGCAAGAACGAATTTGATAAGCTGAAATTTGCAAGGGATGCCTACACGATTGGTAGACACCCCTCAATTAAGGATGGACTTGGCTACAAGAGGGAAGCCAAGGACTTGACAAGCCATAAGGCTCCTATCTTCGCCAAGGAGAAAGGGAAGGCTCCTATGGTTAGTAGTACTAAAAAGAACCATGCTTTTATGTATCATGATAGGAGTTATAATGCTTATAATGATTTTGACTCTCATGCCATGTTTGCTTCTAGTTCTTCCTATATGCATGGTAGAAATATGTCTAGGAGAAATGCTATTCATCATGTGCCTAGAAAGAATATTATTCATGCTCCTAGGAAAGTAGTGAATGAACCTTCTGCAATTTATTGTGCTTTAAATGCTTCCTTTGCTATTTGTAGAAAGGATAGGAAAATAGTTGCTAGGAAGTTAGGGACAAAATGCAAGGGAGACAAAACTTGCATTTGGGTCCCTAAGGATATTTGCACTAACCTTATAGGACCCAACATGAGTTGGGTACCTAAGACCCAAGCCTAAATTTGCCTTGCAGGTTTATGCATCCGAGGGTTCAAGCTGGATTATCGACAGCGGATGCACAAACCATATGACGGGGGAGAAGAAGATGTTCACCTCCTACATCAAAAATAAGGATTCCCAAGATTCAATTATATTCGGTGATGGGAATCAAGGCAAGGTAAAAGGGTTAGGTAAAATTGCAATTTCTAATGAACACTCAATCTCCAATGTGTTTTTAGTTGAGTCTCTTGGTTACAATTTGCTATCTGTTAGTCAACTATGCAATATGGGATATAATTGTCTTTTTACAAATGTAGATGTGTCTGTCATTAGAAGAAGTGATGGTTCACTAGCCTTTAAGGGTGTACTAGACGGCAAGCTTTACTTAGTTGATTTTGCAAAAGAAGAGGTCGGTCTAGATGCATGCTTAATGGCTAAGACTTGCATGGGCTGGCTGTGGCATCGCCGCTTAGCACATGTGGGGATGAAGAACCTCCACAAGCTTCTAAAGGGAGAACACGTGATAGGTCTAACCAATGTTTATTTCGAAAAAGATAGACCTTGTGCAGCTTGTCAAGCAGGTAAACAAGTGGAGGAGTTTCTTGAGGAGGAAGGGATCAAGCACGAGTTCTCCGCTCCCTACACACCTCAGCAAAATGGTGTGGTAGAGAGGAAGAACAGGACGCTCATAGATATGGCGAGGACTATGCTTGGAGAATTCAAGACCCCTGAGTGCTTTTGGTCGGAAGCCGTGAACACGGCTTGCCACACCATCAACAGGGTCTACCTTCACCGCCTCCTCAAGAAGACGCCGTATGAGCTACTAACCGATGAAGAAGATGTTCCGACGGCCGCTATACGAACCATGGCGATTGGAGAAGTGCGGCCACAGGAACAAGATGAACGAGATCAACCTTCTTCCTCAACAACGGTGCATCCCCCAACTCAAGACGATGAACAGGTTCATCAAAAGGAGGCGTGTGATCAAGGGGGAGCACGAGATGATCACGTGATGGAGGAAGAAGCGCAACCAGCACCTCCAACCCAAGTTCGAGCGGTGATTCAAAGGGATCATCCCGTCGACCAAATTTTGGGTGACATTAGCAAGGGAGTAACTACTCGATCTCGATTAGTTAATTTTTGTGAGCATTACTCCTTTGTCTCTTCTATTGAGCCTTTCAAGGTAGAGGAGGCCTTGCTAGATCCGGATTGGGTATTGGCCATGCAGGAGGAACTCAACAACTTCAAGCGCAATGAAGTTTGGACACTGGTGCCTCGTCCCAAGCAAAATGTTGTGGGAACCAAGTGGGTGTTCCGCAACAAACAGGACGAGCACGGGGTGGTGACGAGGAACAAGGCTCGACTTGTGGCAAAAGGTTATGCCCAAGTCGCAGGTTTGGACTTTGAGGAGACTTTTGCTCCTGTGGCTAGGCTAGAATCAATTCGTATCCTGCTAGCATATGCCGCTCACCATTCTTTCAGGTTGTACCAAATGGATGTGAAGAGCGCTTTCCTCAACGGGCCGATCAAAGAGGAGGTGTACGTGGAGCAGCCCCCTGGCTTCGAGGATGAACGGTACCCCGACCATGTGTGTAAGCTCTCTAAGGCGCTCTATGGACTTAAGCAAGCCCCAAGAGCATGGTATGAATGCCTTAGAGACTTTTTAATTGCTAATGCTTTCAAGGTTGGGAAAGCCGATCCAACTCTTTTTACTAAGACTTGCGATGGTGATCTTTTTGTGTGCCAAATTTATGTCGACGACATAATATTTGGTTCCACTAACCAAAAGTCTTGTGAAGAGTTTAGCAGGGTAATGACGCAGAAATTCGAGATGTCGATGATGGGCGAGTTGACCTACTTCCTTGGGTTCCAAGTGAAGCAACTCAAGGAAGGCACCTTCATCTCCCAAACAAAGTACACACAAGATTTGCTAAAGAGGTTTGGGATGAAGGACGCCAAGCCCGCAAAGACACCAATGGAAACCGACGGACACACCGACCTCAACAAAGGAGGTAAGTCCGTTGATCAAAAAGCATACCGGTCCATGATAGGTTCCTTGCTTTATTTATGTGCTAGTAGACCGGATATTATGCTTAGCGTATGCATGTGTGCTAGATTTCAATCCGATCCGAAGGAGTGTCACTTAGTGGCTGTGAAGCGAATTCTTCGATATTTAGTCGCTACACCTTGCTTCGGGATCTGGTATCCAAAGGGGTCTAACTTTGACTTGATTGGGTACTTAGATTCCGACTATGCTGGATGTAAGGTCGATAGGAAGAGTACATCGGGGACGTGCCAATTCTTAGGAAGGTCCCTGGTGTCATGGAACTCTAAGAAACAAACCTCCGTTGCCCTATCCACCGCTGAGGCCGAGTACGTTGCCACAGGACAGTGTTGTGCGCAACTACTTTGGATGAGGCAAACCCTCAGGGACTTTGGCTACAATCTGAGCAAAGTCCCACTCCTATGTGACAATGAGAGTGCTATCCGAATAGCGGAAAATCCTGTTGAGCACAGCCGCACAAAGCACATTGACATCCGGCATCACTTTTTGAGAGACCACCAGCAAAAGGGAGATATCGAAGTGTTTCATGTTAGCACCGAGAACCAGCTAGCCGATATCTTTACCAAGCCTCTAGATGAGAAGACCTTTTGCAGGTTGCGTAGTGAGCTAAATATCTCAGATTCGCGGAACTTGGATTGAATTGTAGCATATATGTGTTTATGCCCTTGATCATGTTTATTCTGCATTTTGTTGCTTATTGTGGTGCTCAAGTTGTACAAACACTCTCTGGACCTCACAAGTCCGTGGCAAAATGATGCACAGTTTTAGGGGGAGATGTGTTACAACTTGACCCTTTGAGACTAACCATATGCTTGAGTTTGCTTGTTTTAGTTTCAAAGGAGAATTGAAAGGGAAAAGGTGGACTTGGACCATGAAAGACTTCCACTGCACTCCGATGAGAGGGTAACGTATTCCAAGTTCATCTCATGAACTCTTATTGCCATTTGCTCTTAATTGAAGATTTTGGTGAGGCAATGGGGTTATAGAGCCAAGATTAATCCCGTTTTGGTGTTTGATGCCAAAGGGGGAGAAAATAAAGGCCAAAGCGATAAATGGATCAGCTACCACTTGAGAGATTTTGAAAATAGTAGAATAGAGCTTTTGGTTTGTCAAAACTCTTTTGTTGTCTCTCTTATCAAAAGTTGGCTTCTTGTGGGGAGAAGTATTGATTATGGGAAAAAGGGGGAGTTTTTGAAATCTTTGATCAATCTCTTTTGGAATGACTCTCTTTATGTTTCAACATGTGTGTTTGACTTAGAGATAGAGATTTGAGTTTGATTTGCAAAAACAAACCAAGTGGTGGCATAGAGTGATCCATATATGTCAAAATTGAATCAAAATAATTTGAGTTCTTATTTGAAGTGTTTTTGTACTTGTTCTACTTGCTTTATGTTGTGTTGGCATAAATCACCAAAAAGGGGGAGATTGAAAGGGAAATGTGCCCTTGGGCCATTTCTAAGTATTTTGGTGATTTAGTGCCCAACACAGGTGCCTAATTGTAAAATGGTGGACAAAGTACAAATCAAGGATAAAGGTATGTTTCTCAGACTTAGTACATTGTTTTATGGACTAATGTATTGTGTCTAAGTGCTGGAAACAGAAAAAATCGAGTTGGAAAAGAGATGGCTCGAGCAGCCAAAGTTTGTCCAGTCTGGGTGCACCGGACTGTCCGGTGGTGCACCGGACAGTGTCCGGTGCGCCAGGCTGGCTCGGCGTGAAGTGGCCGCTCTCGGGAATTCGCCGACGGCGTACGGCTAAAATTCACCGGACTGTCCGGTGAGCCAACGGTTGGCCGGGCCAACGGTCGGCCGCGGGATATGCGCGCGACACGTGGCCGGGCCAACGGTCGGAAGGGGGCACCGGACTGTCCAGTGTGCACAGGACTTGTCCGGTGCGCCAACGGCTCCCAGATCTGCAACGGTCGGCAGCGCCATTTTAGGAAGGAAATCGGGCACCGGACAGTGTCCGGTGTGCACCGGACTGTCCGGTGCACCCGACGACAGAAGGCAAGATTGGCCTTCCAGATTTGCTCTCAACGGCTCCTAGCTGCCTTGGGGCTATAAAAGGGACCCCTAGGCGCATGGAGGAGATACCCAAGCAACCTTAGAGCATTCTTGATCATCCACACTCAGTCTTTGCGCATTCGTTTGTCATTCTCAGTGATTCGAGCTCCGTTCTAGTAAGAACTTTGAGATAGTCTTTTGAGCTCGATTCTTGGCCGTGTGTGTGCGCATTTTGCTGTGGATTTGTGTGTGTTGCTTTCCTCCCTTACTCTGAATTTCTTGTGAATCTCAAGTGTAAGGGCGAGAGGCTCCAAGTTGTGGAGATTCCTCGCAAACGGGATATTGAAAGGCAAAACAAAACACCGTGGTATTCAAGTTGGTCTTTGGACCGCTTGAGAGGGGTTGATTGCAACCCTCGTCCGTTGGGACGCCACAACGTGGAGTAGGCAAGCGTTGGTCTTGGCCGAACCACGGGATAAACCACTGTGTCAACTCTGTGTTTGATCTCTTGTGGTATTGTGTTTCGTTGAGACTCCTCTCTAGCCACTTGGCAATTATTGTGCTAACACTTAACAAGTTTTTGTGGCTATAAGTTTAAGTTTCACAGGATCACCTATTCACCCCCCCTCTAGGTGCTCTCATTTAGTCACAAAAAAGGACCATATAAAAGACACCATAGGGCCGACACGGAAGTCAATGTTCGCCGCTTGCCTGAAACCCTAGCCGTCACACTACCAGAGATCTTAATCGATCTGTGCGCTTGAGTAACCGGAAAACACCGCTCCCATGGCGTCCACAGTGTCTCTACCCCCACAAGTGGAAGGACCGAGGAGCTCCCTAATGACAGTGAGCAGGAGATCAACTCCGGCGGTGGAGCCACTGGAGGAGGAGTTCCATAGGGAGGTGCGGTGCCGGTGACCAACACCGTGGCAATGACGGACACTACCACCACCAACATCCGTCAAGAAGGTATACCTATACCTCACCTCTCAGCCAGATTAGGACCTAGTCATCATCAAGGTGTAGTGCATTAGATTGGCTTTCTAGTGGCTTAGGGAGATCCTGATGTTCTCTGTAATCTAACAAATACCACTGATGTTTTGCCTATGGAAGCCAATCGCAAATGCGAGAATCCAAATTGAATCCATGAGTTGAAAGATTAAGTGCATGTTTTATCAAGTAATCTAACTAGCTAAGGAAGTGTTTGAATGCACTGGAGCTAATAGTTAGTGGCTAAAATTAGTTGGAGGCATCCAAATACCCTAGCTAATAGTTCAACTATTAACTATTTTTAGTAAATTAGTTAATCGTTAGCTAGCTATTTGTTAGCTAGCTAAATCCACTAGCAATTTTTTTAGCCAACTAAATATTAACTCTAGTGTATTCAAACACCTTCTAAGTAAGGAAATTATTATTAGTCAGTGAAAGAGTCGTCCTAACTAAACATGATACGCCGTTCCTTCCTTCCGCACCAGAGGGAGTACCCCCGGCTTTTCGCATGTCACCGTGCTGCATGTGACGACGTCGACATGGGCCAATCTTGATCTTTCTGTCATGATTGCTGCACGTTTTCCGTTCATGCCTTGCTGTCGAGCAGCCAAGCGCTCCACGAGGGCACTGCACTGCACCGCACCGGCGCCGTGCGGTGACAAATTTTGCGTGCATGCCGATGCAGCGGCGTAAAGAGAGCTTGCTTTTGCACTTTTCCTAGGATGGCAGATACTAGCCAGATCCAGATAGGTGGTGGCATTGGCCTGACGGATGGATTCGGTCTGTCCTGTCCTCGCCTCGAAAAAATCTGGAGGTGAACAGACGGGCCAGGTACAAGCTACTGCACCCCGCCCTACTACTCCTAGGCCGGAAATCAAGTGAAGCTGGATCCAAAAGTCCCAATCTTTTTCAGATATCTGTCTTTTTGCTCTTCGATATTTCACGTGTAGTTTCACGGTTGTACCGTGCCGGCGAAACTAGTATTTGAGCAACTTCTTAACTGTCTTGCCATTACTGTACCCTTGGAAATTTGGAATATACAAGTGGGAGCAGTGTTGCAGCGCCCTTCGCGAGTTCATACAAAGTTCAGTCCTCACTGGCAAAAGAAAAGCTCAGACACGACTGTATTGGTCGTACAATAGTGGTGTTATTATACAGAAGAATCGCAGTTTGCACTGTAGTCTGTAGTATACAACTTCCATCCATTCATCCATCCATCCTACGAATAGTACAGTGTAGCAAAGCAAGACGAGCTCGATCGAGGCTCGATCACATCCTGCTCTTCCCGACCGGGCCCAGTTCCTTGGCCTTGGCCCTGAGCTCATGCTTCTTGATCTTGCCGGTCGCTGTCTTGGGCAGCGGCCCGAACACCACGGACTTGGGCACCCAGTAACCGGGCAGCTTCTCGCGGCAGAACCGCATGATGTCCCGCGCCAGCGCCGCCTCGTCGGAGCGGTCCACGGCGTCCTTGAGCGTCACGAACGCGCACGGCGACTCCCCCCACCGCTCGTCGGCGCGTGCCACGACCGACGCCTCAAGCACCGCCGGGTGCAGGTACACCGCCTTCTCCACCTCCAGGCTGCTGATGTTCTCCCCGCCGGAGATGATGATGTCCTTGGCGCGGTCCCTCACCTCGACGTACCCGTCGCCGTGCCGCACGCCCAGGTCGCCCGAGTGGAACCACCCGTTCTCGAACGCCTCCGCGTTCGCCTCCGGGTTCTTCAGGTACCCCTTCATGACGCCGTTCCCGCGCATCACGATCTCCCCCATCGTGGTGCCGTCGGCCGGGACCGGCGCCATCGTCTTCGGGTCCACCACGTCCAGGCCCTCCAGGCCCACGTAACGGACGCCCTGACGCGCGTGGAGCCGGGCGCGCTCGTCGGCTGGCAGCCTGTCCCATTCCGGCTTCCAGGCGCACACCGTGGATGGTCCATAGGTCTCCGACAGGCCGTAGGTGTGAGTGATGCGGAACCCAAGCTTCGACATTGCCGCCAGGACAGAGGGTGGCGGAGCAGCGCCAGCGGTCATGACGTTGACGACACGAGGTAGGGGGAGAATCGTGTCGGCTGGAGGGGCGTTGATGATGGTGTTCAGGACGACCGGTGCCCCACAGAAGTGAGTCACGCCCTCGTTGACTATAGCTGAGAAGATGGCCTTCGCTGAAACCTGTCACCGCATAGTACAATGAAAAAAGAAAAGTCAGTTGCGAATTACAACAAACTCCTATTAATTAGATGAATAAACCTGCTCGTCGTAGGTGTCTTGGGTGCATGGAGAAGAATAACTCTTTTATCACGTGTTTTGTAATTCTTCATTACTTCAACAAAAAGCCTTAAATCAAACGCCATACCCCCAATGACTCAAAATTACAAAAAAAGAAGAAGAAATGAGTTACCAAGGAAAGTCAGAACTAAACAAAGAAAGTTAGAACCAAACAAGTGATTCAAGAACGCTAAGTTTTGGTCAGAACGTACTCCCTCCAGTCCATCAACGAAGGGTGGGGTGCATTATGATTTGAAAAATTCAAACTTTGCAAGTTCGATAAAAAAAATAGTCAAATTGTGTATGCTTAGTGTGCAAAGCTTCATCAATATGTCCATATTCTAATTATTTTAAAATGACAATATTTTTGGAGCAATTCCCAATATTGTAAGAGAAATCAAAAGTCAAAATTTGCGATTTCTCATAAAATACGCCTTACATAATGCACGGAGAGAGATCTCCAAGGTCATACATTTGATGTTTGGTTGTCTGACATTCTTGGGTGGAGACAGAATCAAGTATAACGTTTGATACATATGAAAAGGAGTTATTGTTAGAACTACTTGGTAGCATCTGGGGAAAAAAGTTTACTTTGGGGGATCAAGGGTATCGAGGAAGCTAAACGTCAAGCCAGTACTGCCCTTGGTTTTACTCAAAGGACATGAATAACATTGGCCCAGCTAAATGTGAACCTATCCATTCCATTTGTGTGGGTATGTGGCCATTGTATCACATGCAAGACCATTAAAGCCCACCTTGTTTTCCTGAGTTATGAGCAGTTAGTAAAACTTGTGATACGAACAAAATCTTACCACAACTTATTAATGAGAAACCGAAGTGAATAAGAAAGATAAGGCATCATTCAGCTTCCAATTAAAAATCCAAGATGTCCTGCTTATACCGGCACAAATGACAATCTTAATTCTAGCCAGACAACATACTAATGCAGTACCTACAGAGTTTATGTTCTACATGCATTTGATAATAAGTAGTTTAGCATGTTTTTATTAATTTAGAAAAAGAAGTATACCTGACGAAGACATATGCTTGTCCCGCAGAGAGCAGCAAGTGTCCATGTATAGCACCAACCGTTGCAATGGAACATTGGCAAAGTCCACAAGTAAACAGCGCCTTCGTTCATTCCCCATATCAAAGCACCACTCAGTGACATTAGGTAAGCCCCCCTGTGATGCAATACCACACCCTTTGGGTTAGAAGTTGTCCCAGAAGTATAACCTAGCGCGATACTCTTCCATTCATCCTGTGGTGGTCTCCAAGCAAATTCAGGATCTCCACTTTCCAAGAATGCCTCATAATCGATGGCTCCTTTTCTCAAAGCGTCTTGGAGGGTTGTTGGATCGCAAGTTGCGTCACCAATAACTATTAGAAGTGGCTGTTTGAAAGTGCCTTTCTTTTTATCTGCAATAATCCTCAAAGAATCCTCTGCCAGGGTGAAAAATTCTTGGTCAACCATGACAACTTCTGCTGAGGAGTGCTCCAAGAGAAATGCTACAGTGGCAGCATTTAGTCGAATGTTGACACAGTTGACCACTGCCCCAGCCATGGGCACTCCAAAATGAGCTTCATAGATCGCTGGGATGTTTGGGGCTATTACAGCTACCTGAGATGCAGGAAAAACTAGTAATCAGTAAAAACATTATAGAATGTATCAAGTGTGCGTAATCAACATAGATTTTTAATCTGGGAAACCATAACAGCATATGGGCAAACAATACTGTATTCAAGATTATTTTTTCTATCATTGTTCTGTATCTCAAATTTTTAACCACACGGATCTGGTGCAGATAAGGCAAAGAGAGTAATGGTTGCAGCTGCTCAGGGTTTCCTTTTACGACAACATATCTAGTGCACATGGAACATTGGTGCACATGGTGCACATATTAAATCATCACCATTCATTTTAGATTTAACGTATCTAGTTGTTTGGTATATTTTGCTAAGAACACCCTCCAACGTGATGGTGTGTAGTGGTGGAAGGTGTTATTTGTAAATTGAATAATCAACTAGAGACGTTAGATCTAAAATGAGTGGTGATGATTTAATATGTGCACCATGTGCACCAGTCTTATATGTGCACCAGATATGTTCTCTCCTTTTACATTGGCAAATGGCAAATGACAGTGAATTAGTGGGTTGGCCTTCCAATACATTCCTGGATAAACTTGACCATAAAATTCCCAAACAAGCAGCGACCATTCTCAAATATAGTGAGCAGTGATTTCTGACATGGAAGCGTTGTTGAAACAAGAGATTTTTATCAAAACTTGGAAACATGTGACCATAGTTCTAAGTTGTACCTACGCCCAGGTGAATATGGCACAGGATTCAAGATCTGCCCTTGTAGCACAATGCCACAGATATAGTAAATGAGCTAAATTTGGATTTTTTTTCCTGGTCCTCGGGGATACTGATAATCGTGCTCTTTGCCTCTTTGACATATTTGAGGGAAACCATACTAGTGGTGAGTGGTGACAGTAGTGGGCGCACTTTTATCATCCTATTTCAGTTCGATGGCTCCCACTTGCCACCGGCACCAAGATATGAAAACAGATGATCTGTACCAACAGATATGGCAGTCAGCATGTGATGCATCAAAGTCATGTCTTTGAGCATACAAGAAAAAGTAACTGAAATAACAAACTGAATAAGCTTTCCGAGATGTCATGCTGTTTATACCAAGAAAACGCTTTCGTTCAGCCACCCATATATCCATCACCATAGGATACAAACACAACCATCTGTTTCAGCGTTGAACCAGTCTGTAATAGGCGCGTACGGCTAATTAGATCAGTGTTTCTACCTGCGTTCTTGGTGTGTATTCGTAAGGGCTCTTAAACACTTTTCGTCTTAATCGATACACAACTCATGCGTGTTTCAACTTTCACAAAAAAAAAAAAAAAAAAAAACACAAGAGTTGGCACACCCCAGTTTTATCAGCATAGTTTTTGCTTGGTAGCAGGTTGCAGCGTCATAACCATTTATTTCTGAAAACAAAATACTATTACTATTACATTGTAAAGTGTAAGATTTCTCTCTGTTGACATCTCGGAAGTAAGTGTAAGTCGGAACAGCAAAGGCAGAAGACCATATGCATATGCGCACGGAGAAAGGGAGAGGGAGCCGCACCGTGCTTCCGTGGCCGACGGATCGGCGCGCGAGGGCGGAGGCGAGGCGGCGGCAGCGGCTGTAGGTGTCGGCCCAGGTGTAGCGCACGGGCCCGTGCACGACGGAGGCCCTGGCCGGGTGGGTCAGCGCGGCGCGCTCGAGGAACCAGAGCGGCGTGAGCGCCGTGTAGTTGGCGTCGTTCCGCGGCAGGTCGTCGATGTCCCGCTCCGCTGCCATCGCCGGGTCACCACCACCAATGCCAACCTCGGCAGAGCTGAGGTGCGACTTTGACTTGGCACGGCCGCACGGAGATATGCAGGTGGTGTGGGACTGTGGGGGGATGGGGTCGAAGCGCGCAGAGTCGTCCGAACAAGTGGGGGCGCTTTGCCGTTTTTTATATGTGGAGGGCGGAGATGAGGAGCGGGTGGTGCAGATCCGCCGTGGCGAGGGTTTTTTAATGGCGGCGCAGTGTGCAGGGCGTCTGTGCGGGAAGGTGGGTGGGTGGCGCGAGGCGTGGGTGGTGGCGAACGCCGTGGCTGATCCGTTCCGGTTGGATTCAGAGAATTCCTGCTGTTTGTTTATGGGCGGGAGTCCAGTTTTTTGGTGGCAGATGGGCAATCCTTAGGATGGCGATTGCAATTCAAGTATTCAGGGATGCATGAATTGCATGTTAGCAGTAAGATTCTAAACAGCTGCCTCCTCAAAAAGAAGGGTTCTGAATTGATCAAGTGATTGACATGCCTGTCATGTGGCAACAGCCAACAGCTCCAACTATACATTGGTAGTGTTCTACACTGTACATAAGCACATCTCATACAGTTGTATGTTACCAGCTAGAGTATACTACTCTGTACGCCAACAGATGTATGGCACATGTCAGTACTCCATTTCTTTCCTAGCCGAAAGCGGACGTGTGGGACAGGGCCCTCGCCGGCGTGTTCACTTTCGTGGCGGCGCAAAACAACGAGCGCAAATAAACTCCATAAAAGCTCACGAAGTCACGATGACCTGTTCAAAAGGGTTTTAGGAAAAATATTAGGAGCCGTTGGAGTATTACTTGAATACCTGTTTTATTGAATCTAATACTTTTAAGAAGATTCCAATTTCTATGATTTAGGAGCAAGATTTTAGAACGTATAGTTGAGTTGTAAAGAACAATGTCATGTTCGGTTAGAACTGGATTGAAAAAGATTGTAAGTGATTAAATTTTTTTACTGATCAAAATTAAATAAGATAGATTTAATCTCCCTTAATGTCTTATGATCTCCCTGCAACCAACCGAATAACCTTTAGTTAAAAGACCGCAAGGGATTTAAGCCCTCCCCGTGTTTCAAGGCATTTTACTTCACGCGGTGACGATGCGTGGTATAAAAAAAATTCGCCACCATCACGACCTCACGGACCCGAGAGTTTTTCTCAAATCGGGTTGACCGCTCCCTCTCACGCCGTTGCGTCCGCTTCCTTCCACACCGTCTCCTTCCCTACCTCCCTCACGCTCGCCGTCGCATTCGCCTCAACCGACCATACCACCACCTCTCGATGCCGCATTCACCTCATCCGACCCCGCCACGTGCCACCACCTCTCGCCGTAGCTTGCATCCGTTACCGTGACAAGGTCGCCGCTCACCGGAGGAGGCGGAGCGCCGCGTCGCCGCGGCCAGGAAGCGCTCCCACTCGACGCTCGACGTTGCCTTCCGTGCGCTCGAGGTGGAGGCCAGGGACGCCAAGATGGAGGCGCCGTATCCGCCTCGCGAGGGAAAGGAGAGCCGCTCCGCCGCCGACACTGTCCTCGAGGAGCAGAGGTATTCTGTGGCCTCCAATCCGCTCGCAAGGAGAGACGCTCCATCGACGCTAGCGTCCTCGAGGATCAAGTCCACTAGATCCAACGCGCCTCGCGCGTTCAGCGGCATCCTGCCATCACAACACATGAGGACCTATTCTCCACTCGTCCGCTTTGCTTCCTGAAGTCCCCACTCGCCACTCCCCAAGTTCTCTTGGCCTCGGGAAGAAGCACTGGGCGGTGTCCTAGTTCTTCCCATTCTACACGCCGAGCCCGAGCCCCGTGCACCACCTCTCTGCTGGCCTTTGCGCCCACGGCCCACCACCTCGGCCAGGTGGCTCCTGAGGCTACCCTTCTTGTCGTCGTCACCCGCTAAGGACATCCCGTGGAAATATATTGGAAAGAACTACAAATTACTTCTTACACAAACCTAAATAGTAAAGTGGACATTTGAAGTGTCATAGATAGGCTGAGAATATGTTGACCAGCCAGCTCGGTTCGTCTCATTCGAGTTCGAGTTTGTTCGGCTCGTTAAGCTAACGAGCCACAGAGTCGGCTCGGCTCGTTTACGAGTTTGAGCTGTCTCGTTTGGCTCGCGAGTCAGAGCAGAAAAAATTAAGCGTATAATATTCAATTTTAGTTAATTTTAAACTAATTTAACAATAGAAGATAATAATTATAATCATAATTTCACAGATCATATCAATCTAAAACCAAATTAACACAACTCATCAGTTCATAATTCACACACATGTTTATTAGTTTAAACCACAGTTATATTCACACACACCAATTTAACACATAAACATAGTTTATTAATCATTAATTTAACTTATATGCTATAGACACCACACATGCATATAACATATGTTCATTAATTATTACATAAATGATATACATATAGTTTTGATTTACTAAAATACGGTAGCTCTTTTAGCTCGCGAGCTGGCTCATTAACAAACCGAGCTGAATCGTTAATGAACCAAGCTAGAATGTTAGCTTAGCTCGTGAGGAGCCCATCCAAATCGAGCCGACGAGCCACCATCGTTTCGTGCGGCCCTACGTCGAGCCCTACGTCCGGCCTCGGTCCCTTGCGCCGCCTGCTCGCGGACCTCAGCGACCCCACCATGGGCCACCCGCCCGTCACCTGCGTCGTCTCCCACGGTCCCACCGTCCCACGTCGTAATGGGATTCTCCTTCGCCGCCTCGAAGGAGCTCGGCCTCCTCTACATCCAGTTCTGGACCGCCAGCACCATCAGCTTCCACGTCTACCACCACTACCACCTCCTCAAGAGCCGTGGCTTCCGGAGCTAAGTTGCCCTCTTCCTCGACGTGCCGGCGCTGGCGCCGGACGCCCGCGACCTCCCGCCGGGTCTCGCTCTCCAACAAAGGAGGAATATTTAGTTAGATCTACTTTGATGGTTAGGGTCAACCAAATATTGTGTATGTGTTATCTAACTGCATTCATTTTCTTGGACATAGTGGTACTGGATATATTTGCAGAAAGTAACTAACCACGATATGGTGAAGTCTAGTATGTTTACTTGTTCTCCAAAATAGATTATTGATTCTATGACGCATTTTTAATTCTGGATGACTTAAATTTCAGAGTGGTATTGAGGACAACTTTGCTACTGTATTTGCTGCTTTGGGAGTAAGCATGGAAATAGCCCAATTATTCGAACGTGACTTTGAAGAAAATGGCTCAATGAAATGGGTCACCCTTTTTCTGAATCTGGTACCAAATTTATTGTTATATGGCGATCAGTTATAACAAATGAAATTTTGATGAGTTGATGTGTTATAGACTGATAGTATTAAAGCTGACTCTTGCTGTCTGTTCTCTTTATTGATTACAGGCCAATCATCCCACTATTGTATGGATAACCACTCCTCGTATTGCTCTGACAACAGAAGAGTACTTGGCATAAAATGTGGGAAACACAGTAGCTTTTTTGAATCATAATATGTCAAGCAATAATCATATGTAGTTATTTACTTATTACAGTCTCCTGTGATTGAACTCTAATTGCATTTGTCCCATTCTTTATGCCCTGGGGGTGCACACTGTGCAGTTCAAGCACATCGGTTGCTATAATTTTACAACTGACGAATTCAAATATATCACCACAAAATACAAAGTTTCGTCGATGACGTTAGGTGAATTCTGTGACTTCAATCATAATCTCAACCCTGTGTTCTGAATTCTGTGACTTAAATCATAATCTCAACCCCACGGCTTGGAGGTGGTCGAGGAGATGAGGAGACGGGCGGTGGAGAATGATGCAAAGGAAGAGAAAGATGGTGAAATTCGCACGTGAAGTGAAGAACTAACCTCAGACGGTCGCAAATGCCACAGTTGACCGAGGAGAACGGCATTGTCGGTGGTTCGAAAACCCTAGGTAGTTGGCGACGAGCGCCTGGGCGAGCGGACACCGCCGCATGGGGGGAGGGGGGAGTTCGACGGGCCTCGTCGGCCGAGGAAGCCAGCACAGGTGCGGAGCTTCTTGAGGGCCAGAGGTGTGGTGGGGGGCTTGGCTGCGTTTGAGGGGAAGGACGGGCATGGAGTTCCTGAAGCTTCGCGATGCGTTCGTACAACAAGGATGGGACGTGTAGTGGGCGCCGTCAGCCACTGATCCTGGATCGAACGACGAAGGTAAAAAAGTGACGTGGACTCCGGACAGAAGCCGGTTCGAACATGCTTTAAAGTATAGGAAATTTGCTTTCAATAATCATATGTACATAAAGATTATTAAATATTCTTTGTCAAAAATTCATTGTAAGTTTATATATTATATATATATATATATATATATATTCAATAAGGGTATGCATGTTAATGGATACGGGTATAATTTTTTTTACCTGCAAGAAAAACCCAGTTAAGATTCAAACCTGTACCTCTGCCCGTAGTGTTTTTATCCGTAGGCACGCAGGTAAAATATGGCAGTTGTTATCCCTAATTCTAATCGCGACCAAACCCAACGTGAAATTGTGACTTCGTTTTTTCCAATCTCCGCGCGTCGCTGCTTGGTTTCATCTTGTTTCGAGAAGAAATTGGGGATTCGAATGCTTCTTTTACAAATTCTGGAGTATCTGCTAAAATTTGACACAAAATAGAAGTGTTAAATTTGTTCGCGTAGGCAACGCAAAAGCGCTAAGCTCTGCGTCTGTCTCTTTCTGGCCCGTGACGCCCGTCCGTGTTGCTTGCAGAGTCATGGCAGTCGCATCAGCCTTGCATTCTTGCGCAAGCAAGCCTGCAATGCAATCCGGAACCAACTGACGTGCGAGGCTGGATCGAGAGGCGTTGGCGTAAGTGAGTGAGCTTGACATTTCCAGTCATGTTCATAATCGTACAATCGGCCGTAAAGGTTTGAAGTTGAAGAACAGGCGCGGTGAAAACGTGTGTCAGCGGCAACATGGGAACAGTCATTTGGAGACCTTTCCACACATATAAATACATTACGGTTGCGTTATACCAGCTTATCCATGCATCATGCCATCGTAAATGCATTTTGACAAGATACATGATCACAGCAGTCAGGCATTCATTGGGACAGAGAAAGGGAACGAAAAGTGTTAAACATACCTATCTAGCATAATTCCCTTATTGTATGACAGTTTAACTAAGATTAAGTCATAGATCAATTATATTACATTTTGTATTAACTAAGAGGTTCTAGTTGTATACAACATCGTTTAAAGGATTGAACTATAATATAAAATATATAGACATTAACTCTACCAAGAATGCAAGGATTTTAGATACCTCTCATCTTTGATATAATAATCCAAGACACTAATTAGACTCGATAATCTAGTCACCACAATTTTATAGCTACCACTTTAGCCGCAAATTTTCTAATTAGTCTTACCGTCGACGAGAAGGTCAAGAAGACGAACAATAGACTATGGAAGGAACAAGGTCGTGGTGCGACACCGCGCCTAGAAGGCCTACAAGATCGTGGTGCAAGCTATAGTGAAATTACAACATGAACAGAGCCGGCTCTGGCCATAGGCCAGAAGGGCCATCGCCTAGGGCCCAGCAAAATAAGGGGCCCAATACCCAATACTATATATAATACTCAGTTGAGGGTGCCGTCCAAAAATCAAGCAAGCAGCCGCAATCTCATCTCAAGCAGCCGTCGCCGAGAAGCCGCAATCTCAAGCAAGCAGCCGCAGTTCAGGCTGCCTTAGAAGCGGCCGCAATCTCAAGCAGCAGTCAATCCAGCAGGCAACAACAACAAGATTTCACGGAGGGACAGAACGAGAAGCCTGGTCGCCATAACGAGTAAGATTTCTTCGGTCAATCCAGCAACACCCGTCGCCATAACCAGAAACGAGAAGCCTGGTTGGAATCCTGCGCCGGCAAGCGGACAAGCGCAACGGCCTCCGGCGCGCCGTTTGTCGGCCTCCGGTGCCCCGTTTGTCTGGAAGAGGATTGGATGCCCTAGATCAACGTCATCCAGCAAGACGTCAAGCTCAAGGTTGATTAATTTAAATTGTGTATTTATCTTTATAATTAAGTTAGATACATGTTCTTCGCTCTAGAATTTTGAATACATGTTAGTTATTGTTTTTAATCAGCATATCATTATTTATAAATTTAGGTGTTAACGGGTGCTAAAATGTTGCCTACAAAATATTTGTCTGGTGCTCAAAAGAGGAACAAAAGAAAGCGAGAAAATCAATTAATTGAATCACAGAAAGGTGCTATTCATAGATTTTTCTCAGCTAGCACTAATGTTCCTCCTAAAGATAATCCTAAGGATTTAGAGGAAGATGACCATGATACACACGATCAAGAACAGGAACAAAATTTAGATGAAGTTCAAATCAATCAGGATGATGAGGATAATCAGGTCATTCAGGATGGTGATGGAGAAGAATCTTTTTCTGAAATCTTTGATCCTAAAACATGGGATAATCTAGACAATAAAAGAAGAGATATTTTAATTGAAAAGGGGCCTATGAGAGAATTGAATCTGGAGTTCCCTAAAGACAATCTTGGTAGGCATTTTTCCTATACTTTCTACCAGAGAAAGTTAAGTAATTCTGAGATTGTTGATAGAAAGTGGTTAGTTTATTCTAAGCATGTGGACAAAGTTTATTGTTTTTGTTGTCGATTGTTCAAATCAAATGAGACCAAGAGTTTACTGGCACATGCTGGATTGAGTGACTGGAAGCATCTGAGTGGGAGGCTAAAACAACATGAAAATAGTACTGAGCATATGAGGAACATGAATACATGGAATGAACTCAGGTCGAGGTTAAGCAAAAACAAGACGATTGATGATGATTTGCAACGTGAAATTGCAAAAGAAAAAGAGCGATGGAGACAAGTATTGGTAAGAATTGTTGCTGCTGTGAAGTTTTGCGCTAAAAATAATTTGCCCCTTCGAGGAACAAATGAGAAAATTTATCAAGACAGTAATGGTATTTTTCTAGGCTCAATTGAGATGATTGCTGAATTTGATACTGTGATGCAAGAACACATTAGGCGTATTCAAAATAATGAAATTCATCATCATTATCTTGGTCATAATATTCAGAATGAGCTCATTCTACTTATTGCTGACACTGTGAGAAGATATATCTTTAGTATCATCAAGGGTGCCAAATATTTCTCTATTATCTTGGATTGTACTCCAGATAAAAGTCATGAAGAACAGATGACTTTAATTGTACGTTGTGTCAATATATCAAGTAGTACTCCAAGAGTTGAGGAGTTCTTTTTATGCTTCTTGCCAGTAGATGACACATCGGGATTTGGTCTTTTTACAGAATTGATGGATCGTTTGGAACTTCTTGAATTGAATGTTGAAGATGTGAGAGGTCAAGGTTATGACAATGGCTCTAATATGAAGGGAAAACATCAAGGTGTTCAAAAGCGTTTGCTTGAGATTAATCCAAGAGCTTTATACATGCCATGTGCATGTCATAGTCTAAATTTGACCCTTTGTGATATGGCACAGTCTTGTACCAAAGCTATTTCATTCTTCGGTGTTATACAACGGATATATGTATTGTTCTCAAGTTCTACTAAAAGGTGGAAGATTTTGCTTGACAATGTTCCTAAACTAACAGTCAAAGCTTTGTCCACTACTCGTTGGGAGAGTCGAATAAAAAGTGTACAAGCTGTCAGGTTTCAAACTCCCCAAATAAGGGATGCTTTGATGGAAGTGGGGAGATGTTCTACAAATGATCCAAAAGGATTAAGTGATGCTCAAGGTTTAGTAACTGCACTTGAAAATTTTGAGTTTTTATGTGGTATGGTTATTTGGCATGATATTCTATTTTCTATAAATATGGTGAGTAAGAAACTGCAATCTAAGGCTGTGTGCATGGATGCTGCACTCGAACAAATTAAAGGGGTCATTTTATATTTTAAGAAGTATAGAGCTGAAGGCTTCAGTCGCATCATCGATATTGCAAAAGAAATTGCAGAAGAGATGGATGTAGAGCCAGTATTTCCTAGAAGCCGTCAAGCTAAAAGAAAGAAACATTTTGATGAACAAAATGATCAGAATGAAGAAGAAGCATTATCAGCTATAGAGTCATTCAGAGTTAATTACTTTCTTGTCATGATTGATATGGCAATTGCTTCATTGAATAGTCGATTTGAGCAGATGGAGATATTTGAAAACATTTTTGGTTTCTTATTAAACTCAGAAAGGTTGAAGTCTTTAGATGATCGAGATCTGAGAAAGTGTTGTACTACTTTTGCAAAAACTTTTACTCATGATGACTCATCTGACGTTGATCTCAATGATTTTATCAGTGAATTACAAGTGTTGCAAGTAACTTTACCAGATGGTTTGATGATAGCATCTGAGATTCTTCAGTTCATTACAATTGCAGATTGTTATCCAAATGTCTCTATTGCATATCGGATTTTATTAACCATACCTGTCACTGTAGCATCAGCCGAAAGAAGTTTCTCAAAATTGAAGTTGTTGAAAAATTATCTAAGGTCAACTATGACACAGGAAAGGTTAAATGGCTTGGCTACTTGTTCTATCGAGAAGGATGCATTGGCAAATGTTGACCTAAATATTGTCCTTAATGATTTTGCTTCAAAAAATGCTCGACGCAATTGTTTATTTTGAGAAACGTTGTATAGTGTCAAATAAGGTACCGAATTTTTACTAGTTTAATATATTCGTAATGATGTTTATATAGACTTGGTTTTTATTTATAGTGTTGTTTTTAACGATATGGATGTATATAAGGGCCAATAAATTTAGATTGGCCTAGGGCCTTCTAAAATCATGAGCCGGCCCTGAACATGAAGACAAAGAAGTTCACACCGCCAACCCTACCTATAACAAATAGTGTACAACAGATCAACAAATACTTGTATACCTTCTCTCATCAACGACAAAAGATATAATGACACAGGTGGCGACAAACAACATTGTGGCTCATCCATGGTAAAAGATGTCATGACAGAAGTGGCAACAAGTGCCACTACGACGACAATATGGAGCATCTTATAGGGAACGTTTTCCTTTATAACTAGGCCATGTTTGATCAACACAAGAATTGTGCCAACCAATTAGAAGAAAAGGCGATAGGTCCATCACAAAATACATGACCAAATGTTGAGCGCTTGCTAATGAAATGATCTTTGTTGGCAAGCCAATTGAATATGAAGAACTCATCTTCTATATTCTCTTCGGCCTTGACAAGGAGTTTTAACTCCATTGTGACGGTCCTGATGACCAAGTAAGAGCCACTCATGGTGGAGGTCTACTCCTAACTTCTTGCGCATGAGCAAAGGAACACATTTCTTCATAACAGTGACTCGGGTTTCTCCATGGACTTAGCAAATCATGGTCGCTAGAAGTAGCATCGACGCAATCATGGCGCTCCTTTGACCGGAAATTCTGAAGGGGAAAAGGGAGCATAGGTTTTGGCCCCTTTTATCGACCGTTGTTTATGAACACCGAGCTTGCAAATGGAACGAAATTGTATTGGTTGCTTTCACGAATTGGAACTTCACATGTTGGTTGAGGCTTGAACCTTCACATGTTGGTTGAGATGCACAAGGAACACCAATAGACGCCTAAAATTACAAATGTAGCTTTTTAAATTAGTATTTTTATTGATAGAAATGCAAAATAAATAGTAAGTCACTTACCCCAGTGTACCTAGCTCCTTCCTAGGCTCCCAATTAGGTCTAAGTGGCACTCCACATCCCTTAACATTGTTACCACAAGTGTGGCAATTGGAGCATTTGATTGCAACCTTTTTATGAGGCTTTGGCGTCAACATGAGGTTCTCCTTGAGCTATAACTTGCTTCTTCTTTGGTCTTCCAGGTTGGGCATGATACAATGAAGGATCAACGTCTGGCAAGTATCCTTAAACACTGTGTTTGTCTAGTATAGGTGTGATCATACCCTTGTATGTGGCTATATATTTCTTCCTAGTGAAGAATAATGACATATAGTTTTTTGGCTTGTGTTTGAACTGGTGAATAACAACCACTACATGTAAACATGGCACTCCAGTAACATCCCACTTGAAGCATCTACACTTGTGATTATTAATATCAACAATATATTGAATTTCTTTGCTCGTAACTTTCCATATCCCATGTCCAATACACATGACCTTGCAATATGAAGCATTTCTCTTCTCTACCTCAAGCTTTTTTGATAATTTAGAGCCATGAACAATGTGTCCTTCTCTACACCATCTATTTTGATGTTAATAGACTCCATCAACTTAGTCCTAATGTGATCTACCATGGTGCACACGAGTTCTTCTCTCGCCTCCAAAATCCAAGCATTGTAGGACTCGCTAATATTATTAACTACCAAGTCAGTTTTAGCATGGGGGCTGAACCTATGCCTTGAACAATGCTTAATATCAATGTCAGATGACCATTTCTAGCCTCTAGTATTCTCTTTTTTAATTTCATCCATCACTTGTTTAAAATCGAACTCTTTGCATGTATATGTAGCCCTATCCGCTAGCTCCTTAAGTCGAGGGCCCTTGAATCCAACCCTTGAGAAATTTGCATACAAGTGCCTCAAACAGTACCTGCGGTCTACATGTAGGAAAATAACTTTGACAATAAATTTGAGGCATTGGATAAAGCCAAATGAAATGAACTATGGGAAAGAGAAACTAAACATAAAGCAAATGAAAAGAACATTAAACTACACAGTAACAATACCTTTTGTCTATCACTCATAATTGTCAATCCACCATAGTGCTCTTCTTGCTAATTGGATTGCACCAATGGCTCCAAAAGCCATGTCCATGCATTACCGTTTTCAACCTATACCAAAGCAAATGCTATAGGGAAAAAGATTGTTGTTTGTATCTCTTTCTTGTGCAGTTAAAATATGCCCTCCATTTGGAAGTTTCACATGGTGCCATCTAACCAATGAAAGGTTAACAACCAGCCAAGAAAGCTTTTACTTGAACATCAAAGGACACATACATCCTCTTAAATCTAAGATTTATCGCTCATGCTGGATCCACAAAGCATTTTATCACTATGCAACTTCTAGGACTAACAGATAACATTGTGTGAGCATAATATTGTATCCTTCTATTTTGTTCTTGGTAGTCACCACCTATCTATTGCACTACATATCTATTCACTTTATAGAATTTGGTAAGTAATATCCCCACCTATGTATCTCTAAGAATGATGTACCTAAAGGATTTCACTTGCCAATCTTTCTTAGTCCTAAATAAATGCTCCTACTCGGTGCCAATTCATTTAGAATCCATTTGCTTGATTGCGTGACATTTCCCACAACTATGAACTTTTACATACTTCTTGATCTTGAAGGAACAACCATCAGGAAGTCTAGAGGCATAGATATACCAAGGACAATCTACATTTTTGTACTTGATTAAAACTTGCACGAGATCTTTCTTAGACCTCATAACATCTCTACCCTCACAAAATGATCAAATTCTTTAGTGCCTCTCTGAACTGCTTTACATCAATAAAAATTGTGCCAACATCCATAATTTGGTGTCTCATGTTACATCGTCAAACCTCACACAATCAACCTCGAGGGACCTATGCACATATATACCCTCATCATTAGAATTGAAGGGACTATGACAATCTTCATTAGGTTTATCTGTCAAATAAACTCTTGCATTATTGATTTCAGTTGTTAACTTTTCGGTAGGTTCTTTCTAGTTTTGTTTGTAGGTATTGCTATTCTTGATCACATATAAATCTTAATTCTCTTCGTCAGCTTCCCATGAGACATATCCTTCTTCATCTTCCCATGCATCATATTCTTCTTCACCTTCCCATGCATCACTATTATATGAGTTATCGCTATCATATCCATTATGGTTGGTTGTGACGTTCTAGGAGGCTTCACAATGAATAATTTACAAACCTTTAGGCCCTCATGATCCTTCATCAATTTTTGTACACCTTCTGCACTATCCATGAAAACAAGACCTTGCGGTGTATTTGCTCCATTTTCGCCTGCTTGAGCCGAAGATCTTCTCGGCCCATTGCTCCATTGTTGGGGAGCTCGCATCGGGGAGCTCATGCCGAGTATAGAGATGGCAATGGGGACCCAATCCCCGATTCCCGGCGGGTAATTCCTCTACTAGAGGATGGGGATGGGCAAGTTCTTTTCCCCACGAGGATGTAAATGGAAAAAATCTTTGACAGGTAAACGGGGACAGGGAGGGACGGGGAAGCATTCCCCCGTTAAACATGTAGGTGACGATGTTTTCGTGTAATAGTTAATGATAAAAATAAATAATTATCTTTTCAAGAGATTACTCATTCTACAGATGTGTTTATTTTGATGTACATCTAATGATTTCTTATATCTGACAATGTGTATAAGTGACAATGTTTTGTATTAATAACAAAGGAGGTAAGTCCTAATTATGATTTAAGCGGGGATAAGGATCCCGTAAGAGATTTATCCCTGCGGGGAACAGGGATGGGAAAGAAACGTCCCCCACAAACATTTGTGGTGATCCCCATAGAAAAATCCTTTCGTCGAGGGGACAAAGATGTGGAGCTATTTCCCAATGGAGAATACCTCACTGTCATCCCTAGCAGATAAGCACCTGCACCCCCGCTGAATGGAGCCCTCCTGTCGAGGAGAAGGAGAACACTCTGAGCGGCAAGGAGCTCACATTGAGCACCCGCACCTCCGCCGAGTAGGTCGTGTTGGGCATCAGCCGAGTGGCGGCAACGACCATCTGCCTAGGGGAGTCAACAACAACTCCAATAATTCTCTAAAGATGAGCTTGCTAAAATCATGTTTAGCAAGATGCTAAATAGCTATCGAGAGTAAAAAATAGCTTAGTCTCCAATAGTTGCTCATATTTAAGAAGTAGTTCGATTATGAATCTAGCTTTGGCAGCCCTGCCTCCATCGGATCTCACCGTCGGCAGGGTTGAGAGCAGGGGATGTCGAGAGCGGAGGAGAAAAGACCGGTCGACACGACATGTGGAGGAGAGCTGGTCTGGTGGCGCAACATATGGGGCAGTAGTGGTCCAACGGTGAAGAAGAAACTTGTGTCACATGTGTTATACCTAGCTACATCATTGTGCTAGAAAGTTGAAAAAAGAGTGTGCCATGTCTGGCTACCTCACACAATTGTGTGAGAAGGGAAAAAATAATCACGCGAGTGTGAAGAAATGGACATCAACTGTATTTAGGGAGGTCCTATCGAGTTGTCAAATGCGAAGAGTAAATAGGATTGGATAGCAAGTAAATAAATTTAGGAAATCTATTTAAAGAATCATTGGAGAAACATTTTTCTGTTCACTTCTTAAATTTAAGATTTAGAGAGTTGTTTAGAGAACTATTGAAGTTGATTTTAGCTAGTTGAAGTACATTTTTAATCGAGCCGTAAAAAATAACGACGTGTTGTTTGCCGGATAGTATAAGATTACAACCTTCTGAACTTAGAGGGAGGAATTTGACACAAAAAAAAGATGCAGGTGGGTAGTTGACAACCCCTAATTTGCAAGGGTTTTTTTTGGTGTTTTCCTAAATACAAACATGTTGGTCTTACGACGAGTTCAACGTCTTCAACCACATCTGATTTTGACAAGGAAGAATAGAAGAAAAAAAACAACAAAGACGATTCCTCGGCCGACACCTTCTCGATCGGCTCACGGATCAGAGGAGGCAATGGAGCTTTACCAGAAGAAGAGCCAATTGGGGGGCGTCTTCTTGGGCAGATCGCGCTCCTCGATGGTCCGCAGGCTGGGCTTCCACCCCTTGCACGACAGCTCCCGGCTCAGGAACGCCGGGCGGTGTTCCTCGAACCCGTCCGGCCTCGCCGCCGCCTCCGCGTCGTCCTCGTCCTCAGGGGAGGACTCCGCGGTCGCCTCCTGCTGCGCCGACTCTTGGTCTTGGGCGGCAGCTGCCTCCGCCTGCTGGCTCTTCTTGGACGACGACAGCTGGCGCCTGAGGCCCCGCATCGATCGGGACCGCGCCGCCGACAGCGCGCGGCGCGCCTCCTCGGCCGACACCTTGCCCCGCGTGGCCGGCAGCAGGACGTACACCCCGCCGGCTCCGAGCACGTGGTCGGCCGGCAGCGGCGCGACCTTGGCCCCGCCGCCCTGCTGCTGATGATGATGATGATGGCGCTCCCGCCGGGCCAGCGCCTTGAGCACGCGCGCGTCGACGACGAAGTGGCGCGGGTGGTCCATCATGAGCTCCGCCACGGACACCGGCTCGCTGAGCGCCCGCACGCTGCCGTCCGCCATCACCAGCTTCCCGCCGCCGCCGCTCGCCGCCGCGGCACCCGAGACCAGGTTGCCCATTTTACTCTCTCACCCAGACCCAGCGGGTCGAGGCCGATCGCGCCGCGCAGGCAGCACAGCAGAGCGGAGCGGAGCCACACGGGCAGGGGGTGCGAATGGCGCTCCGGGTGGCAAAGGGGCGGGCGGGTCGGACGTCGGAGGGTATGGGTATGGCTACTAAAACGGTTGGCGGGAGCTAAGAATTCCTCGCGACTTCCTTTCCTCCTGGTCGCATTCCACTCTACTCCGGGTAAAACAGTGATCTCTCGTGTCGGGGAGTTTAGTTGGCGTGCAGTGGAGCGGAGTTGCTCGGCACGAGATGGCGGGTTCGGTTTGAACTCAACCGCTCCCGCTGTGTCGTTGCCGCGTTGACTCGTCTCCCACACGCACACGCTGCACCGTCACGCCTCACGGGCTCACGGGCGGCCCTGTGGCTCAACAGCGAGGTCTTCGTTTCCGGCGGCGCGGGGCGCGGCGACTGTTCTGAACGCATTACACTCACTCGGCGACAAACCGGTCGATCGACGGGCGTAGACCTTCAGCTTCAAACACGGTTCAAATCTCTGTCGTTACCTTTCCAAATTTTGTCTCAGCAGATCCGTGAACGTTGGACACAGGCGGCCGGGGAAGGTGTCGTGTTGTGTGTACGCGAGGGCGAGGCTGCAGATTTCCGAGCGCAACGGGCGGGGTGACAGAGGCGAAAAGAATAGAGCAGGGGTCCATGGGGAAAAGAAGTTGGAAAGGTGAAGGAAAATTACGGGGAGGGGAAATGGCTGCCGGATTCGACAGCTCGATTATTGAAAGTGTGCTCGGTTTGGTTGGCAACTGGTGGCGGAGTTCGGCCGGGCTGGATGCAAGCGTACTTTTCTGGTGACGTGCGACCACTTTGTCGTTGGGGTCCCTCTCTCTCTCTTTGTTTTCAGCTCTGGGCTACGGCTAGCTGCTCGGATTCAGTTCCTCGTGAAATTGTTTGATATACCCGTGTGTACGAAGGAAACGCTTCGGATTAAAGCCAGTTTATTTAAATTGTCGCAACTCTAATTATAGATATACAAACACCGTAGAAGGAGCATAAGACGGTACAGATTAAAGCCAATCAAACATGCTCACGTCCTGTATTTTTTCAGGATGAAGTGCCCGTCCGCGTTTTGTGCTAGACGTGATCTTTGCGCGCGTGCTCGCATGATTTGTGTTCCAATCGATTGTCTATCAATTATACAACATATATAGCTGGGCCGACCAAAGATGGTTTGATAGGTTTGGACAACGTTTTCTTAGTTCGATTGAGACAAGGTTTCTGATGGTTTCATCGGTTCAAAATTTGTTCGTCCAACGTTTTTGAGTTTTTCGTTTATACTGAAACATTTCTCGCTCCATTGCCGACAGCCTACCAGGAAATTACACCCGTCCACAACCACAAGCAGCTGATGCGAGCAGCGCCTCGGGGAATTTCGGACTTGTGGACAAAATTTGGCGAACGGCAGGTCCTACACAACCGCGTGACGGTGGGTTCAAGTACATTTGCCTACCGTCGCATTGTTGCCAAACTGCCATGCCAATTGCCAACGCCAAGTCTTTGGATACTGCAGCCTGGTAGAAGAACCTACAGCACCTGTAGGCAGCGAGCTGCTTTGCTGTATCTTGATTTCCTAAAGAACTATAATAATATGGAGAATGCTTTGGAAAGCCCTGTCTACTATCTTTGAGTACAAATGTGCGCTGATTAGCGCTGCAATAATAGCAATTTCTGGTAATTTGTAAATTTAACTAGTTACGTAGGTTACCTATTATAATGGTAGGATGGACGAATTCGATGCAGGCTTAAGGTGTTACTTTAGATTCTGTATCCTGATACTACTTGGGGTGATTTAGATGTATATCTAGGGCTAGTTTGGAAGGCCCACCTATAAATAAATTTCATATTCAAATATCACTCCTAGAGATTGCTCACCAAAAAAATAAGGATTTTTAAGGAAATTTGGATTTCTAAACTAGCTAGCCCATAAAGGTTACTTTATATTGTTTTATATACTTCACAGACATTCTACGGTGTTAGGACTTGCTTCCTACTCCACTTAATAATTTCTTTGGTACTCTTGATTCTCTCGTGTATTTGCTGCAGCAATCTTATTAACTCTAAAAACATTAAATGCAAAACTTTCTTTATTATACATATATTATTATATACTTACTACATTCTGAATTATAAGATGTTTAGAAAAGTCGAAACGTCTTATAACTTAACATCAAACGACTATATCTAGTATATTATTATACTTTCACTCTTCATAAAATCCAATAATGTTCTATGCAGGCTTCCCGTCTAGTTTCTGCATGTTTCGTTGTCCGAACAACCATTGATAACAAACTGTTGAGCATCAGAAATACACTGCCGGACGGTCCGCGGTCTGGATGGCCTGTGGTGGTGGCGCGGATGGTCCGCGTGTGCGCAGAATCGGTTAGGGTTCTGAATTTCTCACGGGATTTGTTAGTTAAAACCGCGGGATTTTCTCGGGAAACAACTTATAGCGGATCCAGACCTCCCCTTTATATAAATAAAGGGCTACGACCGATTGAACCCCTCACAATCGATCAAATCAAGTCTATTTCTCGTTTTACTTATGCATTAGGAGTAGTTCTAGTTTAGTTCTAAGTTAGTCTTTCCCTACCTCAAATTCTTCGTTTCTCTTCGACTCTACGTCGATTAGAGGTGTCTAGGGTAGCCTGCCGACCCTAGACGAAGCCTAGGATCTCTCCTCCCCGATGGGGTCCCTCCCGGGAGCGAGATTCAGGCGCCGCCGACGAACTCCGCCGCCCCTGCGAACGCGTGGACCGTCCGGCCCAACAGGCAGGGAACCCGAGCCCTGCGTCAGGTCGCGGACCGTCCGCGCCTATACAGAGAGCTCCGCCGCAGGTTCTCAACGCAGTGATTGGCGTCCAGATCGGCGCCAACACACTTTTTGGCGACTCCGCTGGGAGATGTGTCTAGATCTACTAAAAATCAGACCCTCAAATGGCCGATTCTAAAGATCACACCGATATCTCCCCGGACAATATCCTGAAGCCGGCTGTTGAAAGTCTAACGGTCGATGAGCAACAGCAATACGAGGACCACATGCGTCAAGCGAAGGAGAAGTTTTTGTCACAACACATGGTGGATCGCCACCAGAAAGTTGTCAAACATGGAGAGACTGACGTTGCATCTCTTCTATCTTCGCTTCAAGTCCCCAACGTAAGTAAACCCGACGACATCCAATCTATTAAACAGTATGTAGATTATCAACAGAATCAAATGAAACAACAAATTGGAGGGTTAGAAGAATCAATTAGAAAATTAACGTGTACCTTGGAGAAGTCTGTTGCTCTTAGTTTTCCATCATATGAAACTAGTAACATGATATCTATGACTAATACATCGGTGACAAATGAGGATTCACAGCCCCAACCATTATATGGTATGCCGATGAACTCATATCCAGGGCAAGTACCACCATCGCCGTCCCTGCTTGGCAGATCGACACCCCTGGACACGGTCGGACCGTCCGAGCTTTTGCCCGGACAGTCCGGCCCTTACGCAGACCGTCCGGCTTTCCCTGCCGGACAGTTCGGGACCGCACCAGGGCTACCGCGTGGCGCCCCAATAATAGCGAACACAACCGGCCAGTTCGGATGTACTACTGTATAGACCGGATACACATACGCAGAATCTACTGTCGCACACTATGCACCAAATTATTACACACCGCAGCAGCAGTACGTTTTGTCCCCTACATATTTAAACTACAGCATGTCATACGATCACAGGCCGATCAACATTATCGATCGGTCACAGCTAGAAGGTCGGCATAACAATGCCCGACCAAATGAACCCCATAGCCTAGGGTCCCGTGGTTTGCCACCGAGCGCGATGGAGAAAATTAGGGAAGATATGGCTGAACTATTTTGAGATAGGCTCGAAGTTAGTGTAGCTAGAGTGAGGCAATCATATCAGAAGTCATATGATCACCGGTTTGATATTGTCCCATATCCAAAGGGGCAAGGATACCAGAGTTTTCTAAGTTTTCTGGTGAAAATGGGAGAAGCACACACGAACATATAGGCCAATTCCTAGCACACCTAGGCGAATTGGCTGATGGGGAAGCATTTGGTGTTCATTTATTTTCTTTATCCCTTACTGATACTGCTTTTGCATGGTACGCCGCCCTGCCTCCTAATTCCATTAATTCCTGGAATGATTTAGAGAGTAAATTTCATGAACATTTCTTTTCCGGAGAATATGAATTAGAGTTAGCTGATTTAGCTTCAGTCCGACAGGGACGCGAAGAATCGGTTAATGATTATATCCGGAGGTTCCGGAACACTAGAAACTGATGCTTTCGGATCCATATCGCAGACAAAGAGCTAGTAGGGCTGACTTTTAATGGGTTGCTATCCTACTTAAGAGACAAATTAGATGGGACCCAGTTCTTTTCAATAGCGCAACTACATCAGTGGGCTTTAGCCTGTGAAAGCCGATTTAAAGAGACATCAAAATCGGTCGCCCGTACTATACATCTAGTAGAGCGTGATAATTCAGATGATGAATCCGCAGATGTATATATCGCTGAGTTTGTTTGGCCAACAAGGGCCAAATCTTCTGCATGTTCTTCCTTACAGTCGGTTCAAAAGAATCAGTAAGAATAGATTAAATTTACCTTTAATGTTGCCAAATGTGATAGGATATTTGATGAACTACTAAAAATGGCAACATTAAATTAACTCATACTATTCCTCCTATGGAAGAATTAAAGAGACGTGCTTATTGTAAGTGGCATAAGTCTTTTTCCCATGCCACCAATAATTGTAATGTTTTTCGTCAACAGATACAATCGGCCATAAATGAGGGTCGATTGGCTTTTCAGGAGATGCAAGTGGACACACGGCCATTTCCTGTCAATACCATAGAACCCACATGCAAAGAGGTCTTGGTTTGGCCTGAAGTGATCGATAAAGGCAAAGGCGAAAACATCGTCATTAGCGATCCTCGCACGTCAAATATATCACAAGAAGAGATTGCTCGGAAGGCTCCGGACAAGGAGACTAGCAAGTCTAGAGGCGCTAGGGGGCATACTCAATTGAGGAGCCGAGCATGGCAACCTAACCCGAGTATCACGGACGGTCCGACACCTACGCGCGGATGGTCTGGTGCTCAGCCAGACGGTCCGGCTGACTCAGCCAGACAGTCCGCCCATGGCTAGAGGCGTCAGCGTCCACACAAAGCAAGGAAAGAGACGCAAGGGTAAAGCCAACATGATGCACATGGTCGGCTGGTAAAAGTCGACCCTACTTTCGATCAATTGCTAGCCAAATATGCTGGCAAGAAAGTCGTTCTACACGATCAGTCAACAAAGAAACCCCGATCACCCACTAAAACAAAACGGTCGAGTAAAACGGCCCGAAAGACGAGCAACAAGCATCGCCTGTTCATCTTGTCATACCAGGATGCTTCTGAAGCGTCCCCAATCCTCTGGGACTCAAATGTGATACAATTACTAGTCCCAGGAGGCTAGTAAACACATTTATACATCAGATGAAACCAAATCTGCTTAAACGAGACAAACCTACAAAGGTGGCGAACAACTTTAAGAGTTGGTCCACAACTCGGGACATATCATCAGAGTGGGGCTGAAGCAGCCCGATATACGCAACGAAGCAAATCAGCGGTCCAACAGCCACATGCAAGGTTGGGAACAGGCGTAACTCTTACCCGATCTCCTTTTTCTGAAAAAAATAAATAAGCAAGGGTGAGTACAAACGTACTCAGCAACCCACCTTCACCCGCGGAATGGGGAAATCAGATATAATGCATGGAATATGTGGAGCTCAGGATATTTGCAGAAACAACAATATTTTATGCAGGGTTGTTTTGTAAAACATTTTGTATTTTTTTAAAGCGCATCCTCTCCCAAAGGAGCAGGAAGTTTTTCAATATTAGAACAAAATCCCCTGGACTAAACCATCCAGGTATCTCAGCAGTTTCCCACTAGTTTTCATTTTCAAAAACAGCTACTGGACTTCCCGTCCACCATAGCTCACGGCTCAACCGCCGGACCTTTTAAAAACCATTTTTCTCAAATGCACCCTTTTTTGAAAAACAAAACACTAATTGCCATACCACACCAGACTCGTCCATTCCTGTGGACACAGACTATTCGAATAGGTTTTCAAACTCTGCGCAGAGGTGTACACTTTACCCACTAGTCTGGTTTCTGCGATCTCACCGTCGTGAGACCCGAATGCCGAATCTCTTTCTTTCCTCGCACGTCCTAACCTTAACGGTTATACCGGAAGGAGTCAGGCCACCGCCATGCCCAAACCGGACAAAACATTCCCCCTCCTTATCCTCCCGGTGCTCCCCAGCCTTCATAACCCTGGGGTTGGACCGTACGAGTTCAGATTGAGTGACTGCCCACACAGTCTCGAGTGGTTGTACTTATCATGAGTACAGGTAGTGAAGGATGACAAACCGGTCCTTATATGAGGGGACAATCCTTCTACTCACGCCTAAACCAGCTGAGCCATCACCTTAGGCCCTCCCCTAAACTAGGGAGTCCCTGATCATCCCTACTCAAAGGTGATAAGGGTGAAAACCCTTCATCATACACATTTTGAAAAGCATTTTCCTTTGAAAAACTCATACCTTTTCTCAAATCATTTGTATCAAATATATTAAGGATTGATTGCGACAAGCGGCTTGGGTGGCCATAATAACTTGTCTCAAAATCATATCATGCATAAAATAACAGGCTGAGGGTTGTGGTTGAAAAATCATAGGTAATTTATGCATCAAAGGGATCCAGTGAGCTTGCCGTGCTTATTCGGCGAAGGGGGAAGGGGAGCTCGCGGAACTGGCTTCTAGCTCCACTGCCTGGCGTAGACTTGCAGATCTGGCCTCCACGAGATGGCACGAACGCTCCGATAACTATGCAACATGAATAAGCAAACATACAAACAAGCAAGTATACCAACAAATATTTAGTATAGTGGTCAGAATAGCGATATATGGATGGGTAGAGTCTTGAGTAGAATCTGTGTCATGTGGTGTTGAGATACTACTAGTGGTGGAGCGGAGGTGCTTACCAGGAGGGTGAACTAGAGGCGAAGTGACACTATGCGTGTAGCCGGCAGAGCGGAGTAACTGAGTGGGTGGGGTGTTTGCCTTGGCTGAGGGTGTTGAGTGTGTGTGGAGAGGGAGAGGGTAGCTGGGTGTATTTATAGCTGGGTGTATGTGGTGTAGCCCAGTGAAGTTCACTATTGGTGAGAATAGTGACGAAAGAATCGTCTGACTTAGCATGGACAGGAGAGTTATAGACAGAATATGGGACAAGAGTTTTTTGGGAGTTTTCTGGAATATAAACCATGCTTAAGGGATGACATGGATGGATAGGGAATAATTCGATAAGAATTTAGAAACAAGAATTATTGGAATCGGAGTTTGGAAGCCTGGTTCGAAGGAATCTCAAAGTTAAGCATGCTCAACTTGGAGAAACCTAGGATGGGTGACCAGCTGGGAAGTTCCCTACTGGAATGAAAATCACAGTCATCGGAGTTCATATGACTGGAATATGGGTCTGGCTGGTCTTAGGTGGACTGGACAGCATGATGGATGAGTAGTTAAAATTTGGGGTAATCGGATGATCGATGAATAGTAACGGTGAATAGTAACGGTAAAAAGTAACGGTAAACGGTAAAAAGTAACGGTAAATAGTAATGGTAAATAGTAACGGTAAAAAGTAACGGTAAAAAGTAACGGTAAATAGTAACGGTAAAAAGTAACGGTAAAAAGTAATGGTAAACGGTAAAAAGTAACGGTAAATAGTAACGGTAAAAAGTAACGGTAAATAGTAACGGTAAAAAGTAACGGTAAACGATAAAAAGTAATGGTAAACGGTAAAAAGTAACGGTAAAAAGTAACGGTAAATAGTGACGGTAAATAGTGATGGTAAATAGTGACGATCAACGAATGATGAACGATGAATAGTGACGATGAACGAACGATGAACGATGAATAGGAACTATGAACGAACGATGAACGATGAATAGGAACTATGAACGAACGATGAACGATCGAATGATCGAACGAACGAACGATTGGAATTTCAGCAGCATAACGACAGGAAAAAGATTATTTGGACGAACGAACGGACGAACGATCGAACGATCGGACGAACGGACGAACGAACCATGAACGATTGGACGAACGATCAAACGATCGGACGAACGAACGATCGGAATTTCGACAGCATAACGGCAGGAAAAAGATTATTTGGACGAACGAACGGACGAACGATCGAACGATCGGACGAACGAACCAAGAACAGGGGGACGAACGATCGAAGAACGACCGAACGATCCTTGTGCTAGTGTGTGCTTGTGTGGGAGGTGGAGTGGGAGTGGGAGTGGGCGTGTGGATGTGGGGGGGGAGGGAGTTGCCATGAAATGGCTTGGGGTGGGATGAGAGGAGGCCCTTGCCCCTCTATTTATAGCCATGGTGGGGGGATTAGGGGGAGGGATGAGAGGATTAGTGGGAGGATGAGAGGATTAGTGGGAGATTAGCATGAATTTGTCTTATATGAGTGTAATTAGCTTGTAGAGCTCACCGTATGACACCGGAGGCATACGTATACGTATGAGCATGAGGAAAGTTATGGAGAAAAGATTTGTAGGGACTTGAAAAATGATTCTGAAGGTATTTCTCAGGAAGAAAATACTTGGAGATATATCGGTGGAATATTTGGGCAGTATTTCTGAAAGAGTTTGAGGGTGATCACTGGGGAAATATTTGTAGGATATTTTGAGGAGGATTTTGGAGAAAATATAGACTACTATAATTTATTTGTTGATATCAACTCGCAAACAAACATTTTGAAATGAAATTTGAAATTCATTTTGAATTTAGAGCGAGTTTGAGAAAATTTCAAGATTTGAATTTTTGGGATGCTACAAATCTACCCCACTTAAAAGGAATCTCGTCCTCGAGATTCGGCTTAGAAGGGTTATGGGTATAGCTTTACTTCAGCTACATATCTTCACTTTGCAACTCTTCGAGGAGATGGAACTTCAACAAGATCTGGCCTTGAGGAGCATCTGATTGCCGATTGCAAACGCTGATTCTGGCTACTCAAGATCATGTTCAGGCTTCTAGCTTTCGCTTGGCAGCTAGCTTACTGAAGAAGCAACGATGCCAACACACAAACCTTCCTCTTGCAAACTCCCACATGGATTCCTTCCTTGATTGGTCTTCTAGTGCTTCATCAACAAAACTTGGGTGACCACTTCTCATCCAGGAACTTATAAGCTTTGATGATCTGGTCCTTCACAAGCTTGCTACAGGCCTTCTTCTTTTTCTCCATAGCAAGAACCTTACTGGAACACTACCCCACTTAAAAAGAATGAGGCTAGAACTATTGAATCTTGGGGATTTGAACTCCTCGAAGTACCTCATAACAAGGGTGTTACGGGGCCTTCTTCTGCTATTGCTGCTTGAGCAGGCTACGGAGAAATGACTGACACAGGGTTGATTCTGGGACAACCTTCTTCTTATCTTCTCTTCACTATCTTCTTTTCACTTCTCACTTCTCACTGCCTCTTTCTTTCTCTTTGCTCTTCCCACTCGAGGATTCTATCAAAGAGTATTACCATCATACATTGGAGGAAACCAAAGACTAAGAACCATGTGCAACAGTCTTCAACCCAAGAATTACCAAGCATTGTGATCTCAGGGGTGAGGGAGTGGAAAATGGAGTTGCTTGCGATTTGGCAGAGGGGATTTTATCGAGAGTGTTTTGCTTTGAGATGGGAACTGAGGGAGCTGGTGTGGGGGTTTTATAGGCGAGTGGTATGCGAGGTGGTGCTCGGGTGTGGAGTGGCGGTGATGGAGCAGGTGACACGAGGCAGCGGGTGCGACAAGGGGAGGGGGGCCTGGTGTTGCCGGCGACGATGGTGGCGGTGGGTGCGCTGCAAAGGGAGGTGGGCGACGGTAGTGCACTGCAAAGGGGGCATGGGCGGTGGTGGTGCGCATGGAGGCGGGGTACGCGTGCAGGGGGCACAGGTGAGTGGTGGGGTCAATGACCCTGATGTTTGTGGTCTCTGGTTCCAAGAATCTTTGCCTCTCTGTATGGTAATAATTCCTTCTGTCCTTTTTTTCTGCTCACTTTGACTCAGGGGCAGTGCTTTGATTCTCACGGTCTGTCTTTTTGACTGAGCGGCTGGATAGGTTCCTTTGTAGCTTATTCCATGCTTCAAGGGTAAGCTTCCCGGTTTCTTCTTGGGTAAGGCACTTTTCTCTTGAGATGGGTTAAGATGAGAATGGAAGCATAAGGTGAGGATTAGATCTAATTTGTGATCTATGTTTTTAGAGAAAGCCTTTCTAAAAAAAGAAAACACACAAGCTCAGTAATGATAAGCACAAACAAATCGAATGTTTTGAATAAGAGAAGGATAGAGTTTTTCCAAAGTACGGACTACTCAGACTCGGGGGCTAAGCATAACTACTGTTGCTCAGCTCCTGAATTGAGAACTATGCTAAATGCGACTTATGAGCACTAACGTTAAAGCATCACATATGCACTCAAAAGGGAAGAAAACATCAAGCAAAATTCATTTTGAAATGCCCTAGGGGGCCACACAATTAGAGTTTTGCAAAACAAGAGTCTACACGATTACCTCTCATACATGCAGGGCTCTAGCCAAAGTGAAGAAAAACTTCACTACCCAATGCATGTAGAGGACTGGGCATAACTAACTCAGATCTGGCAGCTTCTCTTCTGGCAAGGCTTGCACACAACTTCAATCTGAGACATCTCCTGGATGGGTCAAGAGGGAGCTGATATTGATGACTTCTTCTGGCAGCGACTGAGATGGCAGCACGGGGTCGAACTCTTCTTCAAGCGGGACTGGCTCTTGTAGCTCCTGAGAGGGCGGCGGTGCTGGCAGGGTGCTTGCAGCTTCTTCCTTGACTTCAAGGGATGGTGCTGGAATCTTCTTCATGGTGAGGGGCTCAAACAACTCTGGTGGGGGATCTTGGGAGGATTCGGGGTGCTCTTGCTTATCCATAGCCTGAGGGAAGACTGGAACTCCTTCCAAGACTATGGCTCCTTCCGGGAGTTCCCAAGCCTTCTTCTCTCCTCTGATAGAGACCGGGTGACCTTCAAGAATCTAGGGGTCTTCGGCTCGGATGGGTTGAACTGGGTTGGATGAAGCGGGCTCTTGGATCCGCAGGGCTCTACGTTGGTTATGGGTGACCAAGTAGGCCTCCATCAGCTTTTGGACATGCTCATCCTTGGCTTGCTTCAGGGCTTCAACAGCAATGGCTTCACGACTTTCCAAGGCAGCTACACGGGCTTGAGCTGTGGTGAGATCCACATGGAGCTGACGGTTGCGCTTCTCTGCATCTTCTGCTCGGGCAATCATCTGACGGTGGTGCCGAGCCAAGAAATCATACTGGGCATCCAGGGTGAGTAGGTATGCAGTGAGGTACACGACTGTGAGGTCGTCCTCAAGCAACTGCTGACCTTCCAATGCATGCATCCTGGCCATCCAAACGGGACGGTTTCTCTGAAAGGGCGGAAAGAATCTGAGCGGGGTGTCGGCCACTTCTTCTTCATACAGTTGACACAGGGTCCTCAATGCCTTGCGAGCGACGACTTAGCAGGTGTCTTTGAATCTGTGCCCAGCAGCAGTGACACTCCATTCCACATGGTGCGGACTGGATCCAATGTATACAGTCATGACACACTTCTCCGTGCCATGCTCGATGAATTCACGACCATCATACTCTGGCTGGCTCCTGATTCCGAGGCGATCTGTGCATGCTCTCAGCAACTTGGGGAACCCATCTTCATTCTGGCAAAAGCTGGTTTGGCAATGGACCTCCATCTGACTTCTGAGAGAAGGAAAGGGGGAAAGCATTTTTGAAATGAAGGGACGAGAGCAAGAATTTTTTTTAAAAAAATAGTTTGGACTCAAAAACTTTTGGATCAGGCTAAGGGTTACGTCCTGCGGCCAACCTAACAGTTCTGATACCACCTGAAGCGTCCCCAATCCTCTGGGACTCAAATGTGATACAATTACTAGTCCCAGGAGGCTAGTAAACACATTTATACATCAGATGATACCAAATCTGCTTAAACGAGACAAACCTACAAAGGTGGCGAACAACTTTAAGAGTTGGTCCACAACTCGGGACATATCATCAGAGTGGGGCTGAAGCAGCCCGATATACGCAACGAAGCAAATCAGCGGTCCAACAGCCACAGGCAAGGTTGGGAACAGGCGTAACTCTTACCCGATCTCCTTTTTCTGAAAAAAAATAAATAAGCAAGGGTGAGTACAAACGTACTCAGCAGCCCACCTTCACCCGCGGAATGGGGAAATCAGATATAATGCATGGAATATGTGGAGCTCAGGATATTTGCAGAAACAACAATATTTTATGCAGGGTTGTTTTGTAAAACATTTTGTATTTTTTTAAAGCGCATCCTCTCCCAAAGGAGCAGGAAGTTTTTCAATATTAGAACAAAATCCCCTGGACTAAACCATCCAGGTATCTCAGCAGTTTCCCACTAGTTTTCATTTTCAAAAAACAGCTACTGGACTTCCCGTCCACCATAGCTCACGGCTCAACCGCCGGACCTTTTAAAAACCATTTTTCTCAAATGCACCCTTTTTTGAAAAACAAAACACTAATTGCCATACCACACCAGACTCGTCCATTCCTGTGGGCACAGACTATTCGAATAGGTTTTCAAACTCTGCGCAGAGGTGTACACTTTACCCACTAGTCCGGTTTCTGCGATCTCACCGTCGTGAGACCCGAATGCCGAATCTCTTTCTTTCCTCGCACGTCCTAACCTTAACGGTTATACCGGAAGGAGTCAGGCCACCGCCATGCCCAAACCGGACAAAACATTCCCCCTCCTTATCCTCCCGGTGCTCCCCAGCCTTCATAACCCTGGGGTTGGACCGTACGAGTTCAGATTGAGTGACTGCCCACACAGTCTCGAGTGGTTGTACTTATCATGAGTACAGGTAGTGAAGGATGACAAACCGGTCCTTATATGAGGGGACAATCCTTCTGCTCACGCCTAAACGAGCTGAGCCATCACCTTAGGCCCTCCCCTAAACTAGGGAGTCCCTGATCATCCCTACTCAAAGGTGATAAGGGTGAAAACCCTTCATCATACACATTTTGAAAAGCATTTTCCTTTGAAAAACTCACACCTTTTCTCAAATCATTTGTATCAAATATATTAAGGATTGATTGCGGCCAGCGGCTTGGGTGGCCATAATAACTTATCTCAAAATCATATCATGCATAAAATAACAGGCTGAGGGTTGTGGTTGAAAAATCATAGGTAATTTATGCATCAAAGGGATCCAGTGAGCTTGCCATGCTTATTCGGCGAAGGGGAAGGGGAGCTCGCGGAACTGGCTTCTAGCTCCACTGCCTGGCGTAGACTTGCAGATCTGGCCTCCACGATGACTTGCAGATCTGGCCTCCACGAGATGGCACGAACGCTCCGATAACTATGCAACATGAATAAGCAAACATACAAACAAGCAAGTATACCAACAAATATTTAATATAGTGGTCAGAATAGCGATATATGGATGGGTAGAGTCTTGAGTAGAATCTGTGTCATGTGGTGTTGAGATACTACTAGTGGTGGAGCGGAGGTGCTTACCAGGAGGGTGAACTAGAGGCGAAGCGACACTATGCGTGTAGCCGGCAGAGCGGAGTAACTGAGTGGGTGGGGTGTTTGCCTTGGCTGAGGGTGTTGAGTGTGTGTGGAGAGGGAGAGGGTAGCTGGGTGTATTTATAGCTAGGTGTATGTGGTGTAGCCCAGTGAAGTTCACTATTGGTGAGAATAGTGACGAAAGAATCGTCTGACTTAGCATGGACAGGAGAGTTATAGGCAGAATATGGGACAAGAGTTTTTTTGGGAGTTTTCTGGAATATAAACCATGCTTAAGGGATGACATGGTTGGATAGGGAATAATTCGATAAGAATTTAGAAACAAGAATTATTGGAATCGGAGTTTGGAAGCCTGGTTATCCGGTTATCCACCGACTGTGCTATTTCTAGTGGCGGTTCCTTAAGAAAACTGCCACTAGAAATCGTATTTCTACTGGCGGTTCCTTAAGAAAACCGCCACTACAAATCATGGATTTCTACTGGCGGTTTTCTTAAGGAACCGCCAGTAGAAATACGATTTCTAGTGGCGGTTTTCTTAAGGAACCGCCACTAGAAATCATTTTTATCCTTAATTTTTCGAGTTATTCAAACGACCTCGTATGACAAAACCACCAGAATAAAAGTTGTAGATCTCTAAAAGTTATGAAACTTTGTAGTTGACAACTTTTTTATTTGAACTCATTTCAGTTCTAAAAAATTGAATCTAAGTATGTCAAATTTAAAATTCAAATTTTGCAAACTACCTCGGATGAAAAAAGTGTCAAAATAAAAGTTGTAGAACTTCAAAAGTTATTTATCTTTGTAGTTGACAACTTTTTTATTTGAATTCGTTTAGGTTCTCAAATAAGCAATTTACACTCAAATGATTGTAATATGTGGAGAAAACAACTACAAACTAGACACAAGGCATGTCATAGACGGAGTGGTAGTGGAGGGTACGCGCGAGGGTGAGGTCTACGGTTCGATTACTAACAACCGCGTAGCGCGCGAATTTTGCGCGAAAAATGCCGCGACTTGCGACTTGCGACGGAGACGGGCGGGTAGGGTGGTCTAATACAAATAAATTTTTTTGCTATTTTTAAAATCTGTTTTATGTTTCCTGGAAACGATTTGCACTGGCGGTTTTATTACGTCGACCGCCAGTGAAAATCGATTTTCACTGGCGGTTTTATTACGTCGACCGCCAGTGAAAATCGATTTTCACTGGCGGTCTTCAGTTACCCGCCTGTAAAAATGATGATTTTTACTGGCCCCTAGCACTGGCGGTTACGATAAACGCCACTAAAAATATGTTTACGACCGCCAGTATAGATCTTCTCTGTACCAGTGACCATGCTTAAGGGATGACATGGTTGGATAGGGAATAATTCGATAAGAATTTAGAAACAAGAATTATTGGAATCGGAGTTTGGAAGCCTGGTTCGAAGGAATCTCAAAGTTAAGCATGCTCAACTTGGAGAAACCTGGGATGGGTGACCAGCTGGGAAGTTCCCTACTGGAATGAAAATCACAGTCATCGGAGTTCGTATGACTAGAATATGGGTCTGGCTGGTCTTAGGTGGACTGGACAGCATGATGGATGAGTAGTTGAAATTTGGGGTAATCGGATGATCGATGAATAGTAACGGTGAATAGTAACGGTAAAAAGTAACGGTAAAAAGTAACGGTAAATGGTAAAAAGTAACGGTAAATAGTAACGGTAAAAAGTAACGGTAAAAAGTAACGGTAAAAAGTAATGGTAAACGGTAAAAAGTAACGGTAAATAGTAACGGTAAAAAGTAACGGTAAACGGTAAAAAGTAATGGTAAACGGTAAAAAGTAACGGTAAATAGTGACGGTAAATAGTGATGGTAAATAGTGACGATGAACGAACGATGAACGGTGAATAGTGACGATGAACGAACGATGAACGATGAATAGGAACTATGAACGAACGATGAACGATGAATAGGAACTATGAACAAACGATGAACGATCGAATGATCGAACGAACGAACGATCGGAATTTCAGCAGCATAACGACAGGAAAAAGATTATTTGGACGAACGAACGGACGAACGATCGAACGATCGGACGAACGGACGAACGAACCATGAACGATTGGACGAACGATCAAACGATAGGACGAACGAACGATCGGAATTTCGGCAGCATAACGGCAGGAAAAAGATTATTTGGACGAACGAACGGACGAACGATCGAACGATCGGACGAACGAACCAAGAACAGGGGGACGAACGATCGAAGAACGACCGAACGATCCTTGTGCTAGTGTGTGCTTGTGTGGGAGGTGGAGTGGGAGTGGGAGTGGGCGTGTGGGTGTGGGGGGGAGGGAGTTGCCATGAAATGGCTTGGGGTGGGATGAGAGGAGTCCCTTGCCCCTCTATTTATAGCCATGGTGGGGGATTAGGGGGAGGGATGAGAGGATTAGTGGGAGGATGAGAGGATTAGTGGGAGATTAGCATGAATTTGTCTTATATGAGTGTAATTAGCTTGTAGAGCTCACCGTATGACACCGGAGGCATACGTATACGTATGAGCATGAGGAAAGTTATGGAGAAAAGATTTGTAGGGACTTGAAAAATGATTCTGAAGGTATTTCTCAGGAAGAAAATACTTGGAGATATATCGGTGGAATATTTGGGCAGTATTTCTGAAAGAGTTTGAGGGTGATCACTGGAGAAATATTTGTAGGATATTTTAAGGAGGATTTTGGAGAAAATATAGACTACTATAATTTATTTGTTGATATCAACTCGCAAACAAACATTTTGAAATGAAATTTGAAATTCATTTTGAATTTAGAGCGAGTTTGAGAAAATTTCAAGATTTGAATTTTTGGGATGCTACAGCTTCCCACCCATCTAATCATCGTCGATGTATTGTCCTGTTCAAATATGGAATAGTACGACGATGAACCCATGGTACATGCGTACTCCCTTTGTCTATTCAGGCTGGGGGCACCTCCATACTAATCCTTTTGATCCATTGATCAAATGGTCACGACCGAGAAAGATGCAGTCCTAAACGACCTTTATGCATTGGGGCTCTATTGAATGGTCTCTATATTAGATTGAAAAAGCTGGTGGCTTGCATCAGGCTTAGTTTATATGCTTTTGGTTCGTCAACCTCTACCAAAAGGCAGGGGGCATATGTTGAGCACCAAAAATACACTATCGGACGGTCCGGCTCTGAGACAGGACAGTCCACGGTCCAGACGGTCCGCGGTGGTGGCGCGGACGGCCCGCGCGTGTGCAAAGTCGGTTAGGGTTCCGAGTTTCTCACGAGATTTGTTAGCTAAAACCGCGGGATTAACTCGAGAAACAACTTATAGCGGATCCAGACCTCCCCTTTATATAGATGAAGGGCTACGACCAATTGAATCCCCACAATCGATCAAATCAAGTATATTTCTCGTTTTACTTATGTATTAGGAGTAGTTCTAGTTTAGTTCTAAGTTAGCTTTTCCCTACCTCAAATTCTTCGCTTCTCTTCGGCTCTACGTCGATTAGAGGTGTCTAGGGTGGCCTACCGACCCTAGATGAAGCCTAGGATCTCTCCTCCTCGACGGGGTCCCTCCCGGGAGCGAGAATCAGGCACCGCCGGCGAACTCCGCCGCCCCTGCGCACGCGTGGACCGTCTGACCTATAGGCGCAGACTGCCCGACCCGACAGGCAGGGAACCCGAGCCCTACGCCAGGTCGTGGACCGTCCGGCCCCTGGCCGCGGACCGTCCGCGCCTGTGCAGAGAGCACCGCCGCAGGTTCTCAACGCAGTGATTGGCGTCCGGATCGGTGCCGACACCAACCTTGCCTAAATTAGGAAGGAACATGATCAGTATGGTATAGAATACCATCTCGTACTATAAATCATAGATCATTTTGAGTTTTTTAAATATATGATTTTTGCTACGCGTCTAAGTAGTAAGTACTAACTTCGTTTTTGAATATTTGTCACCTGTTAGTTCATTTTCAAACTAAAACATGACAAATAAAAAAAAGCAGATGAAGTACAAAATTTATATCCATACATATTTATGTATCTAGAAATACAAAAACGATCATTAAGTTAGAACGAAGTCAACGAACTGAGTACTATTATCCATCACCGTTTTCATTTTGGGTGCTCATGGCTTTGCATACCCCGAACGGGCGAAAGACAGTTTTTAGATAATGGAGAAGAGTTCCGTCTTCATATGATATAAAGTCACCAGACAAGAACAAAACTGAAGCAAGAACTTAATACAATTGAATTCTATTAGAAAAACTTCATCCACAGTGGAATAAAACTGCATAGCCACCGTTGGCAACACGCCTCATTTATTTTGTCCTTAACTTCCTCGTGGTGACATAGGGTATCATAGAGTTGAACCTGGCCAAACTGAACAGCTGCCCGGTCGATGGAATGATGGTTTCCGGCTGATCGGAGAGGGATGTGTACTAGCCAAAGCGAGTCCCGGCAGGGAGAGGTTTCGATTTGTCGCGAGACGGCGAAAGCCATACACTAATTTCTTTGAAGCCTTACACTACATATGAGTCTCACAATAAGTGAGCTTATACACATTATTCCTTACATTTATTGAGTGATAACCATATATGAGTTTGATGATATCTTGGTGTCGTATCTCAGTCAAATATAGCGTCATGGAGATAGTTATCTAAATTCGAGTAATTTTATTATCAATTATTTTATAAGATATTCTCGTTATGTAATATAGATTATGATATTCGTATCTATACACTAAGTTATTGTATGTTTAGATCTTTATTTAGTGCATATATAAAATGCATCCAGATCCATCTTTAAATATGGTGTGACAGTTTTCACAACGCAATCAGGTATTTGGTGTGGTTGTTGAAGACGCCTCCCTGTTCGAAGTGGTGCAGTAAGTATTCGAATCCTGCTTTGTACACGCTATTTTGATATTTTCCAACGCCATTTTTGCATTGTTTTTTCTCTCAATCCCTCCTATCCTTCGGTGATCCCTGGTCAAATCAGCCCTGAAGGGGCACTCAACGCGCGAGACGGGGAGGGTTTGCATCGACGAAGTTGAAGCATTATAACAGTACAGCATTTATGTTATAAAGGGCTATTTAAATTCACAGAGATTCAAGAATTGCTGAGTCCTCAAAATAAGTGAATATTACGCTCATCCGGCTGCTGGTTGTAGATTTGTAGCACCGCTGCGCTGGACAGCACAGCAGCCACTGTACAGGGAGTACACTAGTATGCACGGATCTCGGCAGATGTCAAAGAACCGTGAAGTCGCCGCGCACGGTCCAGAAGAGTGCCACGAGTAGACACCGCACGGACACGTGTTGGCAAAGCATGCGTATGTGTCCTCTCCAGTTCTTCCCCAGGAGGCCAAGGACGGACTGGCGCCGCCACTAGTCACCACCCAGGCACCCACCAAACTTCACGGCTTCGGCCTTTGCCCTTTGCCCTTTGCCCTTTGCATTCGTATCGTATATACATACCTTGGGCACGCTGCTGCAGCGGTAGGTGCTCGGCTATCTTCAAGAGACAAGAGTGGAGGGCGCCGATCGAAGAGCAGCGCAGAGGGGGAGATGAACAGCGGCGTGGACACGCAGGCGCGGGCGTTCGCGGACGAGGTGCGCGGTAGTTTGGAGACGAAGGACTGGATGCTGGACCTCGGCCACCCGCTCCTGAACCGCGTCGCCGAGAGCTTCGCCAAGGCCGCGGGGGTAAGGCAGCACGCCGCTCTCTTTTCCTTCCCGAACAACTCAGGTCGGCCGGTTCCTTCCACTACTGCCTCCTGATCCCGTGTGGCCGTGTGTCTCCGCAGATCGGCGCAGTGCAGGCGGTCGCCAGGGAATCGTACTTCATGGCGACCGAAGGTAACAGCAAGCTCTTGGGCTACTTGGCTCTGTTTTTTTTTTGACTTGCTGTGACCAACTGCAGGCGAGGGAGGAGGATCTGTGTCCGGCGCGACCGGCGCAAGGAAACGCTCGTTCCCGGAGCTCAATGGTAAACGTCTCTGATTGTTCCAGCCGATTGTTACTTTGTGACCTCGTCTAAATAAGCGAGCTTTAATTTGATCTCGTGTTGGCAGGGACGAACAGTAGCAGCATCAAGTCGGCAGAGGCCATGGTACGCCACCTGGCTACAAAACCAGCCCACCAGATCTTGTAAATTGTTGTTTGTGATTTTTGTTCTTCGTCATTCCCGTCACAGGTGAAAAGCGTGAGCAAAGAGTCGTTACAGTGGGGTAACACTTTCCGTGCAGCATGAGTACCCGAACCAATGAGCATTTTTACTACCCGCTGGCAGCTGGCCGCCGCTTGATCTGACTCTGATCTGGGCGTCATGCATCGTGCAGGGCTCGCGGCTGGGGTGCACTCCGGCCTCACCTACGGCCTCGCGGGGGTGCGCGGGACGCACGACTGGAGGAACAGCGCCGTGGCTGGCGCCATCACGGGCGCCGCGGTCGCGCTCACGTCGGAGCACGCGTCGCACGAGCAGGTCGTGCAGTGCGCCATCACCGGCGCCGCGCTCTCCACGGCCGCCAACGTGCTCTCCGGCATATTCTGAGCCGCCGGCCGTGCCATGCCGCTCGATTTCCGAGGATTGGCTGATAGTTCTGTCACCCAATCATTCGGGTACCGTCGCTCTTACGCTTCACTACGATAACTTGGGAACGTTGCCTTCATGCTTTCACTTGCATTGTCATTACAACTTATGACCTACTTTACTGTTAGCCGTATAACGGTTTTACTATAATTCAGTCATATCGCCTGGTGTTTGGTTTGAGGAATGAAGTGATCCATCTTTTACTCACTTCTCACTTTTTTTATTTGGTTTGGCTTTTTTTATTTTGTTTGTGGAATATAATGGGATCCATCACCGCCACGTTCCTCATAAGCTAATAATTAGTATATACATGAGAAGTTGATTCCACCAAAATTGATAGAATGAACTTATGATGCATCACCTGATGAAGCATAGAGTGACTCTATAAACCAAACACATCATAAACTTTCAACATGATGATGGGGAAATTATCTGTGACATACTCCTGTAAACTTTTAACATGACGGGCAAATGACGGGCAAATTATCTGTGACATACTGACAAAAGAGTGGCTTTAGCTCTTGTACTATCTGCGGCATACTACATCGATAAAAAAAATTCCATTTTAGGGGAAAAAAATCTAGATAAAAAATTTCCATTTTAGGGGAAAAAAATCTATTTTAGGAGAAATATTGCGGACAGCCAAATTGAAAATTTCAAATTTTAATTGATGTGGTGTGTCCTAAACAATGAATAACATGTTTAGTGTGTTGATGTGCTGTGTCCTAAATAATGAATAACATTTAGTGTGTTTCTGATAGATAGTGTCCTCAATAAATAGTATCATTTCTATTATCTAATCTAAGAGCAGAGCAGCTCCAATAGGCTCGTTAAAACATTTTTAGTGTGTTGATATGGTGTGTCCTAAATAATGAGTAACTATTCGTTATTTAGTGTGTTTCTGATATATAATAGTATCATTTCTAGTATCTAATCTAAGAGCAGCTCCAACAGGCTAGCCTGTTAAACATTTTTAGTGTGTTGATGTGGTGTGTCCTAAATAATGAATAGTGTGTTTCTGATATATAGTGTTCTCGATAAATAGTATCATCTCTAGTATCTAAGAGCAGCTCCGATAGGCTAGTTAAATGATATGCGCTCGGTTAAAAAAATGAAGTTGCCCTAAAAATTCTATACGATACTTAAAGCAAGTGCTGAATGTAAAATGTTAAGAAAAATGGTATAGGTGGGGTTTGAACCCATGCCTTATTGAAGGGGTGAAAGACATAATGAATATTCAGATAAATAAAAGAAAAAAATAAACCATTGAGAAAGTTATTCATTCTTATATTAATTTCCTATACTTGACCGAACAACTTTCAATTCCGTTATTTCAACTACACCAAATTTCAACTACACCAAATGAATTGGTCAAGACTCTCCTGTTTATGGCCCCTTCTATTCTATTAGTTTCAGATCGAGCGGGCGGGGTTTAGTTTCAGATCGAGCGGGCGGGGTTCGAACCCGCGACTTCTAGCGTGACAGACCAACACTCTACCCAATTGAGCTAACTTGCTGTTTTTTCGGTCTTCGAGCAATGATGTGAGACATACCTGTTTCCCTTACTAGAGCCGCGCGGTTGCCAGGCCCGCGTCCTTCCCCAATTGGCAGGCACGATTGCAGTCCCATAAGGTCTTTGACCCCTACCTTTTCTGAGATTTATGGAATCATCACATCACTACATTTATTGTCCTTGACCCCTACCTTTTCTGAGATTCATGGAATCATCACATCACTATATTTATTAATTATGCATTTCTCGCTTCCACAAGGACGAAAAATAGGACGATTACGGAACTTTTTCTGTCAATTGCTAAAAACAGCAGTTCTAGAAGGGACATAGCCAACCGCATAAACTCTGGTTTGAATGCCCACAGAGCTACAGGAGGGAGAACCATTCAACGAGAAATGACGATCAACATGGCATATCAGTAATCGTCGTTGAATCAGTAAGCGGTTCTAGTGCTTGAGTACTAATGAGGGAAAGGGATATATAGCCTTTAATGACAAAGATAGAGAAGTTCCACAGCAAGTTCAAGAAGAGATGGCTGAGCCATACATAGATTCTATATTTCCATCGCCTAGGAGTTAAGTTCTTAGCGGCCAAACCACTCCTTTTTGTGCTCTTTCGCCCAAATAGATATCAATATCTATCTCAATCCGCATAGGCGAATGCTAAAAGACAAGCATAGGCAGAAGCAGAAAGAACAGATTTACCCTATCCCAGAATCAGATCTCTAGGTTTACCAAATCCTGATCAACCAAATGTCTTGTGAAAGAGGGCTTTAAGTCAGATCTAGAATCTTTCGAACAGAAAGAGGTGGTTGATCCCTCCGCATCAGAATAGGCATACGAGTCTGCTTTAACCAACAGGGGTGTGTATTTCCTACTTTCCTGGTAAGATAGAGCGAAGACAAGCTTGCCTTCATCTGTGTGGAGCAAAGTAAAAAAGTGGATAAGATTGCCAATCTCAAAGAAAAACGAGGAGGAAGGGCAAAGCCAAATGATGATGGAAACCCACAGCTTGCTCAATCATATAAGTAGTAGCTTCTTCCTTGTCTTCTTTTTCTATGAACTTAACATCACCACTACCAATAGGAAAAGATATTAGACATTTAGCAAAGTCCCGCTTGTGAAAGTGTAGTATTCCTGCACGATAGATGCACCCTCTAAAATAAATCAATGCTGGAAAGTAAATATCATACCCAACATATGCACGTGCCAATGCTAACAAGCCTTGTTCATATCTAGCGCGTTGAATGCGCTTCACAATCACTCGATACATATAAGATAAGAATACCTAAATTTACCTTTAAATCTATCAGAGTTTAGCTCATTTTTAAGAGCCAGCCTCACTACAGAAAGAAAACAGCAATGCCCTCTCGAAGGAAAACGTTTGGATTAGAGCTCGACACGAAGCAAAATGTAGATGATCTCCGCAAATGGGCGAGGTAGGAGGACGTGGACGTGGTTGGATGTTATTTGACACGAGGCCTTGTGCAAAAGACGAGTACTTCAGAGTCCACCAGGAAAAGGATATTGGTTCGCATCTCTATATTGATCTGCGGCGCTTCTATTTCTATTTCTATGAAGTAGTTTTCCTTGTCTCCGATTTCAAAGCTGAATGGATGATTGAAGAAGGGTGAAAGACATTGGGTAAAGCTATCTAACCAGTAGAACATCATGCTCAAATGTTTTTAATATTGAATATAAATTATATATATATATATACATTTTTTTAAAATAAAATAATATAATCGTGTCGGGCCGAACCAGCACTACGGACCGAGGCTACAGCCCAAGCATGGCACGACGTTCTTGGCTCTTGCAAGCATTAGGTCGTTTTTGAGACCACATTGGCGCAATGGACTCCATTGTGTTTGAGGTTGCTGAATTGGATATAGCAACAATGATTTGTCACACTAACAGTAAAATGAAAGGTTATTTGTTGGTTTTAAACGTTAGTAATTGCTACGAAGTAGCATAATTTATATTGTCGGGGACCGTAATTAGGGGTACCCCCAAGACTCCTAATCTCAGCTGGTAACTCCCATCAGCACAAAGCTGTAAAGGCTTGATGGGCGCGATTCAGGTCAAGGCTCCGTCCACTCAAGGGACACGATCTCGTCTCTCCCAAGCCCAGCCTCGGGCAGGAACAGTAGACCAAGGAAGATTCACGCTTCGCCCGAGGACCTCCTCAAGCAACTGGCGCACCTTCGACTCGCCCGAGGCCTAGCTTGGGCAGGCTTCGCGGAGAAGCAACCTTGGCCAGATCGCCATGCCAACCGACCGGATCGCAGGGGCATTCAATGCAAGGATCGCCTGACACCTTATCCTGACGCGCGCTCTCCAGTCGACAAGGCCGAAGTGACCACCGTCACTTCGCCGCTCCACTGACCGACCTGACAGGAAGACAGCGCCGCCTGCGCTGCTCCGACTGCTGTGCCACCCGCCAGGGTGAGGCTGACAGCAGCCAAGTCCAGCTTCGGGCGCCATAGGAAGCTCCGCCTCGCCCAACCCCTAGGCTCAGACTCTACCTCGACCTCGGACGACGGTTTCCGCCTTGCCCGACCCCCGGGCTCGGACTCAGCCTCGACCTCGGAGGAGTCACCGCCTCGCCCGACCTTGGGCTCGGACCGACCACGCCACAAGGGGCCCATCATTGCCCTACCCCTAGCTAGCTCAGGCTACGGGGAACAAGACCGACGTCCCATCTGGCTCGCCCCGGTAAAACAAGTAATGATGGCGCCCCGCGTGCTCCATGACGACAGCGGATCTCAGCCCCTTACGGAAGCAAGGAGACGTCAGCAAGGATCCGACAGCCCCGACAGCTGTGCTTCTATAGGGCTCAAGCGCTCCTTCGACGGCCACGACGCCACGTGAACAGGGCTCCAACACCTCTCCGACAGCCACGATGGCATGTACATAGGGCTCTGGCTCCTCTCCGCTAGACACGTTAGGACACTGCTACACCCCCCGTTGTACACCTGGACCCTCTCCTTACGTCTATAAAAGGAAGGTCCAGGGCTCTCGTACAAAAAAGGTGGCCGCACGGGAGAACGGGCTGACGAACCAGTCTCTCTCTCTCTCTCTCCCTCGTGAACGCTTGTAACCCCCTATTGCAAGCGCATCCGCCCTGGGCGCAGGACAACACGAGGCCGCGATTTCCCCTTATTGTCTCCCCCTTGTGCTCCGTCTCGCGCCGACCCATCTGGGCTGGGACACGCAGCGACAATTTACTCGTCAGTCCAGGGACCCCTCGGGGTCGAAACGCCGACAGTTGGCGCGCCAGGTAGGGGCCTGCTGCGTGTTGACGAATAGCATCCCGTCAAGCTCCAGATGGGTAGTCTCCAGCAACCTCTCCAGCCCGGAACGATGCTTCATTTCGAGAATCTTGAGTTCATGTCCCTCGACGGCAGCTACGACATGATACTCCTTCCTCCGCCGAGCGACAACGATAATGGCGGCTGTCAGCCCGCCCGCTGATGGGGAATCGACGACGTCTTCCCCGCGTGGCGGAAGAACATCATCCGGGTCTGTCCCGTCACCTTCCCCGCCGACGGAGGAGGAGGCGGGGCAACCATGGCCAAGCAGGAGGCGGCACCTCGTCGGCTGTCGAGCGAGTCGACGGCGCCGGCGCCCTAGCGGGGGACACGTCGGGCATTGACCTCGCGTCTGAGACGAAGACGGGCGTCGTTTCCCCGCAACACGCCAACCCCAAGCATATGGACGACGCCAGCACGCTCACGAAGGACTTGCTAGGCGTTAGCCTCGTACCTGAGATAACGGTGCAGTCCGTCCCCGACGCGACTCCGTCACCATCCGTCGATCAAGAGGTACCGTCCGTTTCCCATCCTATGCCTTTTAGATTCAGCTTCGATCTACCAAGCGACCCCGCTTCGGTGGACGCTTTCTTAAAGGCATACCCAAACCCTCTGGGGTACCATATGCGGTCAACCTGGGACAGACTGACTGCCGTCTCGACCTACAGGCCCCCGGGTTCCGAGGAAGATGACAAGCCCGACTCTGGTTGGGATTTCTCTGGGCTCGATAACCCCAGTGCCATGCGGGACTTCATGACCGCATGTGACTGCTGCCTCTCCGATTGCTCCGATGGTAGCCACAGCCTTGGCAACGAGGACTGTGGCCCAAGTCGCGAATGTTTCCACATCGATCTAGGGGGTCCCGACGAAGGCAACCATCTTGGTATGCCGGAGGACGGCGATTCCCCTAGGCCTGCGCCTCGCGTTGACATCCTTCGGGAGCTAGCTGTGGTCCTAGTCCCTGCGGGGGGTCAGGACGCACAGCTCGAGCAAATCCGCGAGATGCCGGCCAGGCTCGACGAGGAAGCAGGACAACTTGCGCAGCTCCGGCAGAACATCGGGCAGGAGTGGGCAGGCCGAGCACCGGCCGGAGAAGCGCGTCATCTGCCCCAGGACGTCCAGCACCGCATCGCCGACGATGCCAGGGCAAGGCTGCCCCCGGCTTCCAGTGGGGTCGGCCAGAACCTGGCGGCAGCAGCAATATTACTCCGGGTGATGCCGGAACCATCCACCACCGAGGGACGGCGTATCTAGGGAGAGCTCAAGAATCTCCTAGAGGATGCCGCTGTCCGACGGGCCGAGAGCTCTGCCTCCCGAAGGCAGGGATACCCCCCGGAGCATCGCGCCGTGACTTCCCGATTCATGCGGGAAGCCTCGGTCTACACCGGGCGCACGCGGGACACAGCGCCTGCGGCCCCGGGTCGCCTCGGCAACGAGCACCACCGCTGCGACCGTCGAGCCCACCTCGATGAGAGGGTGCGCTGAGGCTACCACCCCAGGCGTGGGGGACGCTACGACAGCGGGGAGGATCGGAGCCCCTCGCCCGAACCATCCGGTCCGCAAGCTTTCAGCCGGGCCATACGACGGGCGCCGTTCCAGACCCGGTTCCAAGCCCCGGCTACCATCACTAAGTACTCGGGGGAGACAAGGCTAGAATTGTGGCTTGCGGACTACCGGCTGGCCTGCCAGCTGGGTGGAACGGACAATGATAACCTCATCATCCGCAACCTCCCCTTGTTCCTCTCCGACGCCGCTCGAGCCTGGCTGGAGCATCTGCCTCCTGCGCAGATCTCCAATTGGGACGACCTGGTCAAAGCCTTCGCTGGCAACTTCCAGGGCACATACGTGCACCCTGGGAACTCTTGGGGATCTCCGAAGCTGCCGCCAGCAGCCGGGAGAATCCATGCAGGACTACATCCGGCGATTTTCGAAGCAGCGCACCGAGCTGCCCAACATCACCGACTCGGATGTCATCGGCGCGTTCCTCGCTGGAACCACTTGCCGCGACCTAGTGAGCAAGCTGGGTCGCAAGACTCCCACCAGGGCGAGCGAGCTGATGGACATCGCCACCAAGTTCGCCTCTAGTCAGGAGGCAGTCGAGGCCATCTTCCGGAAGGACAAGCAGCCTCAGGAGCGTCAGTCGGAAGATGTCCCCGAGGCGTCTGCTCTGCGCGGCACCAAGAAGAAGGGCAAGAAGAAGTCGCAAGCGAAATGCGACGCCACCGACACAGACCTTGTCGCCGCTGCCGAGCACAAGAACCCTCGGAAGCCTCCCGGAGGCGCCAACCTATTCGACAAGATGCTCAAGGAGTCGTGCCCCTATCATCAGGGTCCCGTCAAGCACACCCTTGAGGAGTGCGTCATGCTTCGGCGCTACTTCCACAAGGTCGGGCCACCGGCGGAAGGTGGCAGGGCCCACGACAACGACAAAAAGGAGGGTCGCAAGGCAGAGGAGTTACTTGAGGTCCACAACTGCTTCATGATCTACGGTGGGCAAGCGGCGAACGCCTCGGCTCGGCACCGCAAGCAAGAGCGCCGGGAGGTCTGCTCGGTAAAGGTGGTGGCGCCAGTCTACCTCGACTGGTCCGATAAGCCCATCACCTTCGACCAAGGCGACCACCCTGACCGCGTGCCGAGCCCGAGGAAGTACCCGCTCGTTGTCGATCCCATCATCGGCAACGTCAGGCTTACCAAGGTCCTCATGGACGGAGGCAGCAGCCTCAACATCATCTACGCCGAGACCCTCGGGCTCCTGTAGATCGATCTGTCCTCGATCCGGGCCGGCGCGGCGCCCTTTCATGGGATCATTCCCGGGAAGCGCGTCCAGCCCCTTGGACAACTCGATCTGCCCGTCTGCTTCGGTACTCCCTCCAACTTCCAAAAGGAAAACCTCACGTTCGAGGTGGTCGGGTTCCGAGGAACCTACCACGCAGTGCTGGGGAGACCATGCTACGCCAAGTTCATGGCCGTCCCCAACTACACCTACCTCAAGCTCAAGATGCCGGGCCCCAACGGGGTCATTACCGTCGGCCCCACGTATCGACACGCGTACGAATGCGACATGGAGTGCGTGGAGTATACCGTGGCCCTCGCCGAATCCGAAGCCCTCATCGCCGACCTGGAGAGCCTCTCCAAGGAGGCGCCAGATGCGAAGCGCCAAGCCGGCAACTTCGAACCAGCAGAGGCGGTTAAGTCCGTCCCTCTCGACCCCAGCAACGACGCCTCCAAGCAAGTTCGGATCGGCTCCGAGCTCGACCCCAAATAGGAAGCAGTGCTTGTCGACTTTCTCCGCGCGAACGCTGACGTGTTTGCATGGAGTCCTTCGGACATGCCTGGCATACCGAGGGATGTCACCGAGCACTCGCTGGATATCCGAGCTGGAGCCCGACCCGTGAAGCAGCCTCTGCGCCGATTCGACAAAGAAAAGCGCAGAGCCATAGGCGAGGAGATCCACAAGCTGATGGCTGCAGGGTTCATCAAAGAAGTATTCCATCCTGAATGGCTAGCCAACCCTGTGCTTGTGAGAAAGAAAGGCGGGAAATGGCGGATGTGTGTAGACTACACTTGTCTAAACAAAGCATGTCCGAAAGTTCCCTACCCTCTGCCTCGCATCGATCAAATCGTGGATTCCACTACTGGGTGCGAAACCCTGTCGTTCCTCGATGCCTACTCAGGATACCACCAAATCAAGATGAAAGAGTCCGACCAGCTCGCGACTTCTTTCATCATACCTTTTGGCATGTACTGCTATACTACTATGCCATTTGGTTTGAGGAATGCAGGCGCGACATACCAAAGGTGCATGAACCACGTGTTCCGAGAGCACATTGGTCGAACGGTCGAGGCCTACGTCGATGACATCGTAGTCAAGACGAGGAAAGCCTCCGACCTCCTCTCTGACCTTGAAATGACATTCAAGTGTCTCAAAGCGAAAGACGTAAAACTCAATCCTGAGAAGTGTGTCTTCGGAGTCCCCCGAGGCATGCTCCTGGGGTTCATCGTCTCCGACCGGGGCATCGAGGCCAACCCGGAGAAAATCGCGGCCATCACCAACATGGGGCCCATCAAGGACTTGAAAGGAGTACAGAGGGTCATGGGATGTCTTGCGGCTCTGAGCCGCTTCATCTTGCGCCTCGGCGAAAGAGGCCTACCCCTGTACCGCCTCTTGAGGAAGACCGAGCGCTTCACTTGGACCCCCGAGGCCGAGGAAGCCCTCAGGAACTTAAAGGCGCTCCTTACAAGCGCGCCTATCATGGTGCCCCCCACTGCCAGAGAAGCCCTCTTGATCTACGTCATCGCTACCACTCAGGTGGTCAGCATCGTGATCGTAGTTGAGAGGTGAGAAGAAGGGCACGCATTGCTCGTCCAGAGGCCGCTCTACTTCATCAGTGAAGTACTGTCCGAGACCAAAATCCGCTACCCGCAAATCCAGAAGCTACTGTACGCGGTAATTCTGACGCGGCGAAAGTTGCGACACTACTTCGAGTCTCATCCGGTAACTGTGGTGTCATCCTTCCCCCTGGGGGAGATCATCCAGTGCCGAGAAGCCTCGGGTAGGATCGCAAAGTGGGCGGTGGAGATCATGGGTGAGGCAATCTCGTTCGCCCCTTGGAAGGCCATCAAGTCCCAAGTCTTAGCGGACTTTGTGGCTGAATGGGTCGACACCCAGCTTCTTGCAGCTTCGATCCAACCGGAACTCTGGACCATGTTTTTCGACGGGTCACTGATGAAAATAGGGGCGGGCACGGGCCTGCTCTTCATCTCACCCCTCGGGAAGCACCTCCGCTACGTGCTGCGCCTCCATTTCCCGGCGTCCAACAACGTGGCTGAGTACGAGGCTCTAGTTAACGGGTTGCGCATCGCCATCGAGCTAGGGGTCCGACGCCTCGACGCTCGTGGCGACTCGCAGCTTGTCATCGACCAAGTCATGAAGAACTCCCATTGTCGCGACCCGAAGATGGAAGCCTACTGCGACGAGGTTCGGCGCCTGGAGGACAAGTTCCATGGGCTCGAGCTCAACCACGTCGCCCGACGATACAATGAGACTGCGGACGAGCTGGCTAAGATAGCCTCGGGGCGGACAACGGTTCCTCCGGACGTCTTCTCCCGAGATCTACATCAACCCTCCGTCAAGACCGACGACACGCCCGAGCCCGAGACGACCTCAGCTCTGCCCGAGGCGCCCTCGGCTCAGCCCGAGGCGCCCTCAGCTCAGACAAGGCACCCTCGGCCCCCAAGGGTGAGGCACTGCGCGTCGAGGAAGAGCGGAATGGGGTCATGCCTAATCGAAACTGGCAGACCCCGTACCTGCAATATCTCCACCGAGGAGAGCTACCCCTCGATTGTAACACCCGGATTTTAGGGGTCCAAAACCCGGGGTTAACATAAACACCAGGTATGCTGGGACCAAGTCTCATACATATGATGTATAGTGGCACAGGATCGAATGTCACATCTTTATACATAACAGGAGTTCTATACAAAATAAATAATTACATTATAAGGAGACAACGGTCCAGCAACCCAAAAGTTGACTGGGAGACGACGACCTAGACCTCTCACGAACACATCGCAGCATCCTCCATGAGCATCATCCTGCGGTACCTGTTCTTGACCTGTGGTGTATGTGAGACAGCAAGAGTGAGCTCACATACGTTCATCGCTCAACAAGTTGTGGGGAAATAATGTGCATGAACTCGCCAAAGGTGGGAGCTCATGTGAAGTGTAAGGCTTACCAAAGAAGATGGTTAGAGCTGAGCATTGCTTTTAAAGTTGGTCAAAATTTTATTAGCAGTTACTAAGTATAAGTAAATACCAAACCCAATTAAGTAATAGAACAAAAGTAACAACTCCTCCTGCAATGCAATGCATATGACAAATTGAGTTTAATTCCATAATTTAATCATGTGAGGGTCCGAGCTGCTCTTGACCGTGAGCACGGCTAGTATACCAGTTTTACACTCTGCAGAGGTTGCGCATCTTTACCCACAAGTCATGTTACCCATCTGCCAAGGGATCGCGACTTCCCATACACCTCTACCGAGGAGGCGAGGCAGGGTAACACTACGAGGCCTTTACAAAGTTCCACTAGCTTCAGAAAACCCGCTACAGTTTATAGGAAGATCCAGTGCAGGAATCCCTTGCAGGACCGCCATCGCAGCAAAATCCTCCCGAGGGCCTCCCTACACTGACCTCTCCCCTACTGCCCTTGCCCCTTTCGGGTAAGGTAGTCTTCCACTAGCTTTCCTAATTAATCAGCCAAGGGCATCCCATACTACCCTTGTGGTAGCACTGTTTTCCCGGGTGGTCGCTCCATGTTCCAATTAACATAATGATCTTAACATGAACATTAAATAACAACTGATAACAAAAAGTGTAATCATGAATAGTGTATCTCCATACCCAAAACCACATATAGCACTAGCAAGTACTACCCAAAAAGATCAGTGGTGAACAAGGTATAAAGATAGACAAACTAGGGTAACCTATTGGGTCCCATCAAAATTAACCTATGCAGATCATTATAATTAATCAGAACATGGCTGGGTAAAAAGAAGTGATCAAGGGCACAACTTGCCTGGGCCTTGAGATTCCAGGTACCAGGATGATCTTCAGGTGACTCGTGACCTCGCACTAGTCGTAGCAATACAAACAAACAGTGTATAGGCAAGATTAACATTACACCAAACATGTAAACAAAATACATAATAATAATCTACACATTAAAATAAGATTCTAGGAACAGGAATCATTAATTTTGGAGTTATAGATTTTAAATTAGGGATTTTCAAAGGTTTTATGTGTTTTAAATAGGATTAAGTGATAAATAAATCTCCTACTATTTTTATGCCAAAACAGAGACACTAAGTGATAAAGAATAAAATTACAAAATTTTAGAAACTGGAATGGTTCAATTTGGAGCTAAAATGAATTTTCTATGAATTATCTAAGTTCTAGCAATTATTTTTGTATTAAAAATCTAATTTCTAATTCTTTTAATCATTTTATTACTACACTGGACTGGGCCTCAATTACTGGGAAGCACAGGGGGCTCTGCGCAAAAGTACCTAAGACTCAGGCCGCAACCCAGGTGGACGGCGGGTTTATTTTTAATAAAGTCAAGGGCTCTTTTGCAATTAATACCGGCCGAAGGGGTATCGTTGATTCAGAGCCGTCCGATCCAAACCAAAGGTCACGATTAAATCTGGCCGCGCTCAAATCGGTACGCAACCCGAACCCTAGGATTCAAGATCTACGCCCCAGATTTAATGAGTCGAACGGGTATACGTGAATCTAATCCGATACGTCCATTCCGCGATCAACGGTCCACGGTACATCCTTCCCATAACCCATCCTAACCGTCAACTTCCAATCCGATGGCTGCCAGTCTTCTTCTTCCCCAGGCGAGAGTCACGGCGAGCCGCGGTCCCCGCACGACGGTAGCGCCGCTGGAGCTACCCTACCGACAGCCGGATCGCATAGAGGGTAAAAGGGTGAACATGGTGAGAGCTCCCATACCGGTGCTCATGCGGCGCAGACCCACGCCCAAGGTGACCGGCGGCCACGAGATGGGAATCGCGCGTCGACGAGGAATCGGAAGCTCACCATGTTTGCCAAAGGCGATGCGCCGACCTTCGACACCGGCGCTGTACGAGGAAGCGCCAAGGTCCACATCTCGACGGCGTCCGCGCAGTCTTCATGCCCGGCGAGGAGGCCCGGTCTGCTCCACGCCGCACGCACAGGGAAGTCCTGGTCGCCCAGTTCGCGGCTCCGCGGCGGGGTCAAGTGTCCGGCGAGCGAGTCGCTGGCAGCCCACATCGTGGCGTGTTCTGGCCGCGATTCCATGCCCCGAGAATCCCACGAAGGCACAGGCATGGATTGCCAGCGGCAAATCCAATCCTCGTCCACCGATCCGCGTGTTTCCGCCGTGGTATGGCTCTGGGTCGAGAGAAGGTCGCGGCAAGCAATATTTATGGCCGGGGCGGAGGGCAATCGGAGGATCCAAACCACCCACCAAAGTCGCGGATTTCCGTTAGCTTCGGTGTTCGTTCCGACGGGGAAGAAAACCAGTCCGACAAAAGGGCCCACATGTCATCAACACAGGATTTGCAGCGTGGGCGACAATGAGTCTGCCGGTGGGGTCCACGGCACAGCGGCAGTAGAGGCGCGCGGGGCTGAGGGAAGGGCCGAGCGATAGTGCCCGCGTGGGGAGGGAAATAGTGGAGTGGGCCAAGCAGATTTGGCCCATCTGGCCAATGGGAGCATTCCTTTTCTTTTTTTTTTATTTTAGTTTCTTGTTTTTGGCTGAGTTCATAAAGTTCAAATTCAAATTTAAATTTAAACAAATTCTAAATGCACATTCAAAATTCCAATATAATGCAAAGTATATTTATTTTATTATTCCTATTTTTCTAAATAAACATGACTCAACACATAAAGAATGAATCATACAATTAAATAATTAAGTACCCTTCTCGTGCTATTAAATAGAGTGAGTAATAACTTATTTCAAGTTTTAAATGTTTATTACCATGAAATCTTCATGAAACAACACTTTCGTATAATTATTTTAGAGAATAGTTTAAAGCATAAGATTTAATGTTTAATTATTTAAGTCCCTAGAGGTTCTTTTCATCGATTACCTTGCTTCAAAACACAAGAATTTTAGATCTTGAGAAATCTTTCCAAATTTACCAGGAATATAGTTTTAGGTTGTTTACATCGATAGAGCCGAAGCTCGGCGACTGGCGCGGCGCGCCAAGTCATTCGTCTTGCTGGGTGACGGAAAGGAGCTCTACCACTGCAGCCCTTCAGGCATCCTCCAGCGATGCATATCCATCGCGGAAGGTCAGGAGCTATTGCAAGAAATACACTCGGGGGCTTGCGGTCACCACGCAGCACCTCGGGCCCTCGTTGGAAACGCCTTCCGACAGGGTTTCTGAAAGGGAAATGTGCCCTTGGGCCATTTCTAAGTATTTTGGTGATTGAGTGCCAACACAAGTGCTTAAGTGTTAATCTATGCCAATGGATGGACAAAGTGCAAATCAAGAGTAAAGGTATGTTTCTAAGACTTAGTACATTGTTTTGGAGACTAATGTATTGTGTCTAAGTGCTAGAAACAGGAAAAGACCAATTTGGAAAAGACTTGACTAAGCAGCCAAGACTCTGCGCAGTCTGGGTGCACCGGGCTGTCCGGTGGTGCACCGGATAGTGTCTGGTGCGCTAGGCTGGCGACTGTCAACTGGCTGCTCTCGGGAAGCAATCAACAGCGTAAGGCTATAAATCACCGAACTGTCCGGTGAGCCATTCACAGGCGAAGTCGTCGCTCTCGGGAAGCGATTAACGGCGTCCGGTGGTGCACCGGACTGTCCGGTGAGCCAACGGTCAGCCGGGCCAACGGTCGGCCGCGTAATCCGTGCGCGACGCGTGGCCGAGCCAACAATCAGAAGGGGGCACCGGACTGTCCGGTGTGCACCATATGAACAAAAGGAGCAAGATCAACCCTCTTCCTCAACAATGGTGCATCCCCCAACTCAAGATGATGAACAGGTTCATCAAGAGGAGGCGTGTGATCAAGGGGGAGCACAAGATGATCATGTGATGGAGGAAGAAGCACAACCGGCACCTCCAACCCAAGTTCGAGCGACGATTCAAAGGAATCATCCCGTCGACCAAATTTTGGGTGACATTAGCAAGGGAGTAACTACTCGTTCTAGATTAGTTAATTTTTGTGAGCATTACTCCTTTGTCTCTTCTATTGAGCCTTTCAGGGTAGAAGAGGCCTTGCTAGATCCGGACTGGGTGTTGGTCATGCAAGAAGAGCTCAACAATTTCAAGAGAAATGAAGTTTGGACACTGGTGCCTCGTCCCAAGCAAAATGTTGTGGGAACCAAGTGGGTGTTCCACAACAAACAAGATGAGCACGGGGTGGTGACAAGGAACAAGGCTCGACTTGTAGCAAAAGGTTATGCCCAAGTCGCAGGTTTGGACTTTGAGGAGACTTTTGCTCCTGTGGCTAGGCTAGAGTCCATTCATATTTTGCTAGCATATGCCGCTCACCATTCTTTCAGGTTGTTCCAAATGGATGTGAAGAGCGCTTTCCTCAACGGGCCAATCAAGGAGGAGGTGTACGTGGAGCAACCCCCTGGCTTCGAGGATGAACGGTACCCCGACCACGTATGTAAGCTCTCTAAGGCGCTCTATGGACTTAAGCAAGCCCCAAGAGCATGGTATGAATGCCTTAGAGACTTTTTAATTGCTAATGCTTTCAAGTTTGGGAAAGCCGATCCAACTTTATTCACTAAGACTTGTGATGGTGACTTATTTGTGTGCCAAATTTATGTCGATGACATAATATTTGGTTCTACTAACCAAAAGTCTTGTGAAGAGTTTAGCAGGGTGATGACTCAAAAGTTTGAGATGTCGATGATGGGCGAGTTGAACTACTTCCTTGGGTTCCAGGTGAAGCAACTCAAGGACGGCACCTTCATCTCCCAAACGAAGTACACGCAAGACTGGCTAAAGCGGTTTGGAATGAAGGTCGCCAAGCCCGCAAAGACTCTGATGGGAACTGACGGACACGTCGACCTTAACAAAGGAGGTAAGTCTGTTGATCAAAAAGCATACCAGTCCATGATAGGTTCTTTGCTTTATTTATGCGCTAGTAGACCGGATATTATGCTTAGTGTATGCATGTGTGCTAGATTTCAATCCGATCCAAGGGAGTGTCACTTAGTGGCCGTGAAGCGAATTCTTAGATATTTAGTCGCTATGCCTTGCTTCGGGATCTGGTATCCAAAGGGGTCTACCTTTGACTTAATTGGATATTCAGACTCCAATTATGCTGGATGTAAGGTCGATAGAAAGAGTACATCAGGGACGTGCCAATTCTTAGGAAGGTCCCTGGTGTCATGGAGTTCTAAGAAACAAACTTCTGTTGCCCTATCCACCGCTGAGGCCGAGTATGTTGCCATAGGAAAGTGTTGCGCACAACTACTTTGGATGAGGCAAACCCTCAGGGACTTTGGCTACAATCTGAGCAAAGTCCCACTCCTATGTGATAATGAGAGTGCTATCCGCATGGCGGATAATCCTGTTGAGCACAGCTGCACAAAGCACATTGACATCCGGCATCACTTTTTGAGAGACCACCAGTAAAAGGGAGATATCGAAGTGTTTTATATTAGCATCGAGAACCAGCTAGCCGATATCTTTACCAAGCCTTTAGATGAGAAGACCTTTTGCAGGCTGCGTAGTGAGCTAAATGTCTTAGATTCGCGGAACTTGGATTGATGTGTAGCATACATGTGTATTATGCTTTGATCATGTTCCCTTATGCATTTTGTTTATTTATGGTGCTCAAGTTGTACAAACTCTCCCCGGACCTCAAAAGTCCATGTGTGAGTAATGCACATATTTAGGGGAAGATGTGCTACAACTTGACCCTTTGAGACTAACCATGTGTTTGAGCTTGCTTGATTTAGCCTCAAAGGAGGATTGAAAAGGAAAAGGTGAACTTGGACCATGCAAGACTTCCACTGCACTCCGATGAGAGGGTAACTCACTCCAAGTTCATCTCCATATTCTTATTGCCTTTGTACTCTTATTTGAAGATTTTGGTGAGGCAATGAGGTTTAGGGGCCAAGATTGATCCTGTTTTGGTGCTTGATGCCAAAGGGGGAGAAAATAAGGCCAAAGCAATAAATAGATCAGCTACCACTTGAGAATATTGAAAATAGTAGAATAGAGCTTTTGGTTTGTTAAAACTCTCTTGTTGTCTCTTTTGTCAAAAGTTGGCCTCTTGTGGGGAGAATAGTTGATTATGGGAAAAGGGGGAGTTTTTGAAATCTTTGATCAATTTCTCTTGGAACAACTCTCTTTATGTCTCAACAAGTGTATAGGAAATTGAGGTTGATTTGCAAAAACAAAACCAAGTGGTGGCAAAGAATGATCCAAATATGCCAAATTTGAATCAAAACAAATTTGTGTTCTCATTTGCATTGATGTTGCACTTCTTTAGTTGCTTTTTGTTGTGTTGGCATAAATCACCAAAAAGGGGGAGATTGAAAAGGAAATATGCCCTTGGGCCATTTCTAAGTATTTTGGTGATTGAGTGCCAACACAAGTGCTTAAGTGTTAATCTATGCCAATGGATGGACAAAGTGCAAATCAAGAGTAAAGGTATGTTTCTAAGACTTAGTACATTGTTTTGGAGACTAATGTATTGTGTCTAAGTGCTAGAAACAGGAAAAGACTAATTTGGAAAAGACTTGGCTAAGCAGCCAAGACTATGCGCAGTCTGGGTGCACCGGACTGTCCGGTGGCGCACCGGACAGTGTCCGGTGCGCCAGGCTAGCGACTGTCAATTGGCTGCTCTCGGGAAGCGATCAACGACGTACGGCTATAAATCACCGGACTATCCGGTGGTGCACCGGACTGTCCGGTGAGCCATTCATAGGCGAAGTCGTCGCTCTCAGGAAGCGATTAACGACGTCTGGTGGTGCACCGGACTGTCCGGTGAGCCAACGGTCAGCCGGGCCAACGGTCGGCCGCGTAATCCGCGCGCGACGCGTGGCCGAGCCAACGGTCAGAAGGGGGCACCGGACTGTCCGGTGTGCACCGGACAGTGTCCGGTGCGCCAACGGCTATGGATCTTCAACGGTCGGCTACGCCACAGAAGGAAAGAAATCCGCACCGGACAGTGTCCGGTGGTGCACCGGATTGTCCGGTGTGCCAGGCGACAGAAGGCAAGAATTGCCTTCCTGGAATGCTCTCAACGGCTCCTAGCTGCCTTGGGGCTATAAAAGGGACCCCTAGGCGCATGGAGGAGCACACCAAGCATTCTCTAAGCATTCCTAAGCACCAAGACTCCAATTCCGCGCATTTGATTCCTTGTGATAGCAATTAGAGCTCCATTTGAGTAGATAACTTGTCGAGTTGTGTTGAGAGCTCAAGTTGTGACTTGTGTGCGTGTTGTTGCTCTAATTTTGTGTCTTCTGTGCGTTGCTCATCCCATCCTTACTTCTGTGCTTCTTTGTGATAATCAAATTGTAAGGGCGAGAGGCTCCAAGTTGTGGAGATTCCTCGCTAGCGGGATATAGTAAAGTGAAAGCAAAACACCATGGTATTCAAGTGGGTCTTTGGACCGCTTGAGAAGGGTTGAGTGCAACCCTCGTCCGTTGGGACGCCACAACGTGGAGTAGGCAAGTGTTGGACTTGGCCGAACCACGGGATAAACCACTGTGCCATCTCTGTGTTGATCTCTTTTTGGTTATTGTATTTTTGCAAGAACATCTCTCTAGCCACTTGGCTTTATTGTGCTAACTCCTAATCAAGTTTTGTGGCATTTAGTTTCAAGTTTTTACAGGATCACCTATTCACCCCCACTCTAGGTGCTCTCAGTTTCTACTGACCAACCGCGGTGGCCGACGCCATTAGGATTGTACGCACCTGCCAAGGGTGTCAATTCTACGCAAGGCAGACGCACCTGCCCGCTCAGGCCTTGCAAACGATATCCATCACCTGGTCATTTGCTGTGTGGGGTCTGGACCTCGTCGGTCCCTTGCAGAAGGCACCCGGGGGCTACACGCACCTGCTGGTCGCCATCAACAAATTCTCCAAGTGGATCGCGGTCCGACCCCTAAACAGCATTAGGTCCGAACAGGCGGTGGCGTTCTTCACCAACATCATCCATCGCTTCAGGGTCCCGAACGCCATCATCACCGACAACGGCACCCAGTTCACGGGCAAAAAGTTCCTGGACTTCTGCGAGGACCACCACATCCGGGTGGACTGGGCCACCGTAGCTCACCCCATGACGAATGGGCAGGTAGAGCGTGCCAACGGCATGATTCTGCAAGGGCTCAAGCCGAGGATCTACAACGACCTCAACAAGTTCGACAGGCGATGGATGAAGGAACTCCCCTCGGTGGTCTGGAGTCTAAGGACGACGCCAAGCCGAGCCACGGGCTTCACATCGTTCTTTCTAGTCTATGGGGCCAAGGCTATCTTGCCCACAGACTTAGAATACGGTTCCCCGAGGACAAGGGCGTACGACAATCGGAGCAACTAGACCAGCCGAGGAGACTCACTGGACCAGCTAGAAGAGGCTCGGGACATGGCCTTACTACACTCGGCAATGTATCAGCAGTCTCTACGACGCTACCACGCCCAAGGGGTTCGGTCCCGAGACCTCCAGGTGGGCGACTTGGTGCTTCGACTACGACAAGACGCCCGAGGGCGCCACAAGCTCACGCCTCCCTAGGAAGGGCCGTTCATCATCACCAAGATTCTAAAGCCCGGAACATACAAGCTGGCCAACAGTCAAGGCGAGGTCTACAGCAACGCTTGGAACATCCGACAGCTACGTCACTTTTACCCTTAAGATGTTTTCAAGTCATTGTCGTTCATATACCTCGTCTACATACGCAAATAAAGTCTAACCATCAAGGAAGGGTCAGCCTTGCCTCGGCAAAACCTGACCCTCCCTCGGGGGCTAGAAGGGGGGAACCCCCTCTGTGTCAAAATTTTCCTCGGAAAAAAGTCTTCCGCCAAAACGACTTTTGTGTTTCCCGGCTATATCAGTAATAGAACCCCGAGAAACGAATAAGAGTGCGTGTAAGCGGCAAGGCCGACCGAGCCGAGGGACTCCTACGCCTTCGGGATACGGATACCTCACTCGTCACCTACCGTGAAAAATAACTCTTACTTGGGTAAGCGATCCTGCTACTGACGAACAAGTCCGGATACGCGAAACAGGAGGAAAAAGACACAACTTTATATCTCGACGACAAAGTGTTCAGGCCTCGACGGCCGTGAAAGACACACACGTGTTCAAAACAAACTACTCCGGCAGAATCAAGCATCGCCCGGGGGAGGAGCGGCTCCCTCGGCTTCATCTCCGACCTCGGCGTCGTCTCCGCCCTCGGCAAGATCCACCCCAGCCTTGGATGGCAATGCAGGCGAAAGGATCTCCACTTCGAAGATGGACGCCAGCACCGCGCTTGGGCTCGCAGCGGCCGCGTCAAGCCTCTGAACTTCGGCCAGGGCAGCTTCATCTTCGCCGGGAAGGCAATACCCCTCGCTGACCCACTCCAAATCCACATCGTAGTGGGAAGCGAGCACGGCGAAGGCCCGCCTGACGCCGTGATGCAGCGCCTCACGGAGTCTGCCGCGCGCATGGTCACCCAAGGCCTGCAGGCGACTCTGGGGGAGCTTCCCGAGGGGACGTCATCAAGACCCAAGGTCTGGCAGAAGGCCGAGACAGCCTCGGACATGGCCGCGCGGTCGGCCTCCTGTTGCTCAGCCGCCTAGGCAAGTGCCTTGGCGGACTCATTAAGGGCAAACTCGAGCTCTGCAAACAGACAAAGCAGAAGTCTTCAAACACAAAGTTGAAGAATGAAGCTGAATCAAAGCCTTAAAGCAGTCAAGACATACCTTCAGCCCGGACACGCTGCTCCGAGGCTGCGGCCTGGGCGGACTGGGCGGACCCAACGGCCAGGGCCAGGTCCTGCGCAAGGACTCCGGCCCGAGCAGATGCCTCGGCTAGCTGGCCTCCAAGGGCCTCAGCCCGGCTTTCAGCCTCGGCGGCCCGGCTCCAAGCTTGGTCCCGCTCGCCGATGACTTGGCCAAGCTCCAACTACCGCCGCTGCGCCTCTGCGCGTGCCGCCGCTGCCTCCGCCCCCAGCTCGTCACAGAGCAACCGAAGGTCCGCCGCCTCGGCGCTCCATTGGGCGAGGCGCTCAGTAGTCTCGGCAAGCGTGGTCCTCAGGAATCGCAGCGAACCCCAGATGTTGGCCTCGCGGCGGATGAACGATGACTTAGCGGTGCTCAGATCCGTCAGATCCTGAGGAAAGAAAGCGGGGCGTCACAAAGAATGCCTTGATCACGTGAAAGGTATGCCTGAAACCCTTACCTGAAGGATCCTAGGAACGTCCCTACAAAGGACCTCCAGGGTCGACCGAAGCGACCCCACTGTCGTCTCGGCACGCTCACGAAGCTCGTCCCAAGACTGCTCCTCTCGCTCATCGTCAAGGACGAAGAGGGATTTCGAAGCACGCGGGTCCAGAACCGGAGCGACTGACACCGCTCGCTGGGACTGCGTCGTGCGAGGACAAGGTCGCTGATCCCTAGGATGGGCCGCAGTTCTGCGCCCCCTCCTCCAAGGCATCGGCACCCCCTGCAGTCGGCGCATTGGGTACCTCCTCGGCTAAGGGGGCAGGTTTCCGATCGCCGGCCTCGAGTAGCGGCGCCTCGGCCATCTCAGCATCGGCGGCGATGGGTGGCCCCACGGCCAGAACGGCAACAGCCTCGGCAGCAGCCGGTGCCAGCGCCGGCAACAGCCTCGGCAGCAGCCGGTGCCAGCGCCGGCAACACGTCTGGTGGGCTCGAGGCCACGGCCGCGCCAGCAGTTTCCCTCGACACGACGACCGCCTCGATGGAGGGGTTAACCTCGGGAGCTCGCCCCACGGCAACTTGTGCCGCCTGAGCCCCCTGCTCGGGGGCACCTTGTGTAGAGGCCAGCCTTCCGGCGAGGCCCGGCGCGGCACCAGCTGCAGAAGCTGGTGCCGTCTTAAGGGCCTTCTGGGGAGCCAGACCGGTCGAACCGTGCCTCCGTTTGCTAGGAAGAAAGGGAAGAGCAGGATCAGGACACACGGAGAAGGAGCTAGGACAGAGGTATCCCCAGATACTTACCCACTCCAGGCCATGACCAATCGTGCCTGCGGGGAGGCCCCACGAGCCTCGGTCCCCGCGGGCACCATCGAGATTTGCCCCGCTACCGGCTTCGGCACCATCCCTGCCTCGGGCGCCCGGGGCGCCGAAGGGACGGTCCGCCCAGGCACGGACACGGCGACCTGAGGATCAGCCTCCTCTGCTGCCAGCACGGGCAACGACTTTTCAGGGATAGGCAGGTCGGCCTGACTCCCCGTGGTCACCTCAGCCACCTCGACCTACCCCTGTTCTTCGGATCGGGACCCTGATGTCCCGGCCTCGGATACCAACGGCACCAGCCCACTCGGGGGCTGGCTCGATGACCCTTGGCCCGGCCTCAGATCCGAGCTGAGGCCAAGGCGGGCGGCCATGTCATCGTCTTCATCATCATCGTCGTCGTCGTCATCGTCAGGCGTCTCCGGCGACGGCTCCCTCGGGAGCCCGTCCCTCTCCTGCCACCGACGACGCTTCTCCAAGGCATCCCGAGCCCGCGTCCGCTCGCGAGCCCGAGCCTTCTTCGCGTCCTTCTTCTCCTTCTTCTTCTCCGCAGCAACCCTCCACGCAGCTTGGTCCACCGCGTCCTCCGGGACCGGTGGCTGGGAAGGCTTGTGAAACCCCAGCTCCTATAGACGGATGAAAAGTCTCAACTGTGAGAACCGAGGGCAATCTGACACAAGAAAGAAGAAGGAGCGGACACTCACCAGGGACATGCACCCGCGCTTGGGACGCATCGGGAGCTGGGTAAGGGCGCCGGCGTCTAGCCTCCCTACCGTGCCGGCTACTCGGCTGTGGAGGTCATCAGTGGGGAGGGGGACCGAGGACATCTGCGAACCCTCCAAGTCGACCCCCGGCGTCATCTCCAAAAGCAGCAGCCGCCGCTCCGTCAAGGGGAGCACCCTCCGGTGGTGGATGGCGGCAACCACCCCCACGGCGGTGAGCCCTCCACCTCGCAGCTTCTCTAAGGCCTCTAGAAGGGGCTAGAGATTCTTCTGTCTCTCGTGCGGGGCCCCATAGCGCCAATTGCTGCCGGCGGCGGTCACCACTTGTTGAGAAAACAACGGGAGCCTCCCATCATCATTCCTGAGGTAAAACCACTGGCGCTGCCACCCCTTGTTCGAAGACGCAAGGATGGCGGGGATGTACTGCTGCGCACGCGCCTGCCTCAACTGGAGGATGCAGCCACCGGCCTTACCGCCATGCGGACTCTCTTCTTCCCCATCGCCGAGGCAAAAGGCTCCGCGGAGAAGAGATGGGTCCACAGATCCCAGTGGGGGTCAATCCCCAAAAATCCTTCGCAAACCGCCGTGAAGATGGCCGCTTGCGCGATGGAGTTGGGGCTGAGGTTGTGCAACTCCACCCCATAGTAATGCAGGAGTGCCCACATAAAACGGCTTGCTGGCACACCAAACCCCCGCTCGTGGAAGGAGACGAAACTCAGCACATACCCCGGCGGCGGGGTCGGGTCGGCCCCGCTCAGAGGGACCATCCACTCCAGCTGCAGGACATCAGAGAGTGGGCGGAGCAAGCCATCGACAACAAGGGCCTCCAGGTCGTCCACCATGACGGTGGAGAAAGGCCACGAGTCGCACGGCGGAACGACGGTTACCCGGTCGGCCATCGCCAAGAGAAGGAGGTGGCGGCGGAGCGGACAAGGTGCGCGGTTTTCTTTCTCTGGCTATTCCCTCAGGTTGCAGAAACCTAAGCAGAGGCGAGCAGCAGAGCAAAGAGCCACCACCGGTCCCTCTTCTGAATATATAAAGGCCTAGGCAAGACCGGTTCAACACTTCGCCCGAACCCATCGCGAAATCCAAAACTCGAAGGCAAAACGCCCGTTCCTCGAACGGCTCGCACAACGGCTGCCCCGCAAACCACTCGTCCTGTCGCATCAACTCTGCGGTAGGGCAGGCGACACCTTTGGCAGGCGAAGCGGGCGACGCTTCACCTCCGCCATAATGACCGCGTCGAAAAAGGTGCGCCACGTCGTTCAATTTCGTATCCTTTTCCTATTCCCCTTTCTCTCTCTTGCTACAGGGACCGGGAAAGGGGATACTTCGAAAGGGATCCTTCTCCGCAAAGGAAGCGGGCCTCGAGCCCTCCTACTGATCAGAGGTTCGAAGGCTGGCCCCTCAGAAGGGTTCGACAGCCGCCTCAGAGCACTCGGGCTCCGAGCCCTCCTACTGATCAGAGGTTCGAAGGCTGGCCACTCGGAAGGGTTCGACAGCCGCCTCAGAGCACTCGGGCTCCGCGCCCACTACTGATCAGGGGTTCGCAAGTTGGCCTCTCGAAGGGTTCGACAGCCGCCCCAGAGCACGCAGAGCGAGGGATGACTCTGGGTATGTCCGATACATGGCCGAGGCTCGGTCTACGCTCCCGAGGTACCCTAGGACATTTCCGAGACCAACAGGAGCGATTCTGTAACGGAATCCCATCAGAGGGAGGCATCAAGCCCTCAGACCCTATCAAACGGGACCGGGTCCGGCAAATCACCTGCAGGTACTTTTGGAGCGCGCCTCTGGGCCACTAGCCGACCCTTATCGAACGGGGCACGGGCGTCCACTCGGATCACCCGTTAGCAACTCACTGGAGACACCATGTTCGGCGCCCTCCGAGGGCAACATGGCGCTTTCCCCCTCCTCCTTGCGAAAAGGCGACGCAGGGGCGTATGAAAAAAGCCGAGTCAGTCCTTGACCGTCCTCTCGCCCTGTGCAGAGGCTCGGGGGCTCCTCTCGCCCTGTGCAGAGTCAGCGTCAACATACCAGCCCGAGAACTCGGAACCTAACTATGCACCCGGGCAACGACCAGTTCGCATGAGGGAACAACCAGACCGGCCGAGGCATCACGAAAGGCATTAAGACCTCGAAGGAGTCAAACCACTCCTCCGAGGCCTCGGGGGCTACACCCGGCAGGTGCGCTCGCGCGCACCCACCAGAACAAAATGCAACCGAGAAAGGCCGGTCCCCTTGCAAGAAAGTGCGACAAAAGCCTCCAAGCGAGTACCAACACTCCCTTCGAGGCTCAGGGACTACTGTCAGGGACCGTATTTAGGGGTACCCCTAAGACTCCTAATCTCAGCTGGTAACCCCCATTAGCACAAAGCTGCAAAGGCCTGATGGGCGCGATTCAGGTCAAGGCTCTGTCCACTCAAGGGACACAATCTCGCCTCGCCCGAGCCCAGCCTTGGGCAGGAACACTAGACCAAGGAAGATTCACGCTTCGCCCAAGGACCTCCTCAAGCAACCGGCGCACCTTCGACTCGCCCGAGGCCCAGCTCGGGCAGGCTTCACGGAGAAGCAACCTTGGCCAGATCGCCACGCCAACCGACCGGATCGCAGGGGCATTCAATGCAAGGATCGCCTGACATATCCTGACGCGCGCTCTCCAGTCGACAAGGCCGAAGTGACCACCGTCACTTCGCCGCTCCACTGACCGACCTGACAGGAAGACAGCGCCGCCTGCGCTGCTCCGACTGCTGTGCCACCCGCCAGGGTGAGGCTGACAGCAGTCAAGTCCAACTTCGGGCGCCATAGGAAGCTCTGCCTCGCCCGACCCCTGGGCTCGGACTCTACCTCGACCTCGGACGACGGTCTCCGCCTCGCCCGACCCTAGGGCTCGGACTCTACCTCGACCTCGGACGACGGTCTCCGCCTCGCCCGACCCCCGGGCTCGGACTCAGCCTCGACCTCGAAGGAGTCACCGCCTCGCCCGACCTCGGGCTCGGACCGACCACGCCACAAGGGGGCCCATCATTGCCCTACCCCTAGCTAGCTCAGGCTACGGGGAACAAGACCGGCGTCCCATCTGGCTCGCCTCGGTAAAACAAGTAATGATGGCGCCCCGCGTGCTCCATGACGACGGCGGGTCTCAGCCCCTTACGGAAGCAAGGAGACGTCAGCAAGGATCCGACAGCCCCGACAACTGTGCTTCTACAGGGCTCAAGCGCTCCTCCGACGGCCACGATGCCACGTGAACAGGGCTCCAACACCTCTCCGACAGCCACGATGGCATGTACATAGGGCTCTGGCTCCTCTCCGCTAGACACGTTAGCACACTGCTACACCCCCCGTTGTACACCTGGACCCTCTCCTTACATCTATAAAAGGAAGGTCCAGGGCTCTCGTACAAAAAAGTGGCCGCGCGGGAGAACGGGCTAACGAACCAGTCTCTCTCTCTCTCTCCCTCGCGAACGCTTGTAACCCCCTACTGCAAGCGCATCCGCCTTGGGCGCAGGACAACACGAGGCCGCAGTTTTCCCTTATTGTCTCTCTCTTGTGCTCCATCTCGCGCCGACCCATCTGGGCTGAGACACGCAGCACAATTTACTCGTCGGTTCAGGGACCCCCTGGGGTCGAAACGCCAACATATATGGAGCACATCTGGTTTTTATTAATGCCTGACTTTAGCAATCCGTCCATATTTTGATCTTTCTTTTTTATAAGTTTGAGTTTATGTGACTTATTTTAGAAATTTGAGCTCACAAACTTTCTCTTATTTGATCTCTGTATAGTGAAATTATGTCATTTTATAATCTCCGTTCGTTCAGTCAGTTGTTGTGAACTCTCTTCTAATCGCTCACTTTATTGGCCGTGTTGTACCAAGACATATTAGATGGAGTAAATAATAACATCAGTTAATCAAATAAAAAAAATTATACGGAGAGCGGAGATAATCAATAAAAAAATTTAAAATTTTTTGTTATAGTTTACATGAGTATGAGTATTGTTATTGTTGGGGACTTGTTTTCAAATGCTATGAATTAAGAACAAGGCAACACGAAGATGTTAAGTATTAAATACCCTTCGTCCGCTGAAGCATTGTCTCCTCAAGGGTTTAATGAACTTCGGACGAAGGGTATAAACATAATATTACGAAGGTGACGAAAATAACATAAAACGATGTAAAATGTAAAACATTAAAGATAATTATGTTGGAGATAAATAACATCATTCACATATTTATTTTGGATACAATGTTTAAGGTATGGTTATACCTTCGACTTGACAAACAATAATTCCCGAATGATGCTTTCGCAATTACAGGAATGCGTGAACAGTAAAGGAATACTGTTCACTATTTATAGACACAGGACACAGCCTGTGAACAATTACAATCATACCCCTCATAAAAGTTTACAACATCGACCCAAACTCTTATGGACTAAAAGGTCATTCTATCTTTAAGTCGGTTTGTAACTCCGAAGCTTCATGGGCGACACCCTTTGGCATTACGTACAGACAGCTTCAACCGAAACTGTTTCTTCCTTTAGGACCTTCGGCGACGAAGCATGGTCCCAACAGTAGCCCCTTCGCGGTGCTAGATCGTTTTTCGTAATGAGCTTGATCCGTGAAAAAAGTCTCTCAGGCTTCAGGAAGCCGAAGGTCCGAAAAACACCTTCCCTGAGCTCGTTGTCGAGAAACGATACAGTTTTCGAGCACGTAGCGATTCCACCATGCGAGTTCACTATTCTAGCTTTTGCGGTCCACCGTTCAGCGGGTGCGAGCAACCGCTTGCCTGGTGTAAAAATTCCCGACGATTCACCTTCCTTCCTGCAACACTATATAAACAGACTGGTAGGTGTAAAGTTACCACAGCATTCATTGCTATTACACTGTTTTGCTATCAAAATTTTTAACCATAGCCGAAGCTCGACTCTCGGATTCAGACGAAACTCCAATTTGGTGTCTGCTTCGTCAGAAGAGAAGCTTCGTCAGAAGAAGAGGTTATTTAGTTCCCGAGAAATCTTTCAAGAAATTTAAGATTGAATGGCCAGGTTGCGCTCTACTGCTAGAGTTGAGCGTGAGGGAGGCGAAGTCGAAGGTGCAGAGACTGTCCCTATCTCCGAAGCAATGCAACGATCCGGATTGGTGACTTCGGAAAGAATCCCTACTGCCGAAACAGAACAGGCTGGTGCCGAAACAGAACAAGCTGCTACCGAAGCAGAACGAGGAGATATTGAGGAAGCTGATCCTGATGATGATTACCATATCGCAGTACCGAGCAAGCCTAGTCATTTGGACTTCGGGAAGTCGACTATCTCCAAGGCGGATTTCTCCAAGATGGTAAAGGCAGGCTATTTCAGAGAAGATGAGAAGAAGCTACTTCGCTTCGGGGGAGAGGAGACTACCCCGAAGCCGGAAAAGGATGAAATAGTTATTTTCAAGAGTTTTTTGAAGGCTGGGCTGAGATTTCCTTTGAATAGAATGATTTCTGATGTGCTGCAAAGGTTTGGGATCTATTTTCATCAATTGACTCCTAACGCCATTGTCAGGCTTAGCGTTTATATCTGGGCTCTCCGAAGCCAGGCGGTGGAGCCGTTTGCCGACAGCTTCTGTCGAGTGCATGAGCTGCATTACCAGACAAAGGCCAGGAAAGATGGGTTGCACAAAAATTTTGGTTGTTACAATTTTGCCTATCGGAAGACCACAAAATTTCCTGTGATTAGCTACCGAAGCAAATGGCCAGCAGGCTGGAAGTCAGAATGGTTTTATGTCAAAGTTGACGAAGACAGAGGGAAGCTAGTACAAAGCCCTCTTGAACTGATCTTCGGAGAAACAACACCCCATTGTAGAATGACGACCGAAGGTCCAACTTGGGCCACACTGGCCGAATTCAAAATTATTGCAGAACACATTGGCACTAGAGATCTAGTGCAGGAATTTCTGGCCTTCAGAGTGTTTCCGACTATAAAGGAGTGGACTATGCCGAAGCTTAAAGGAGAAAAGAAGGAAGGGGAGCTTGTCCGTCTACCATATTATTATAAGTTTAAGAAATATTTTAAAACACCCTGCCAAGAATGGCTCGGTACAATTGAAGTAATGAGTAACGAAATACTTGGAAATTACTCCAAAAAGAGGACCAGCTGATGACAGCAGCCTTCGGCACTCGACCGAAGCGAAGGCTGAACAGGGTGCTTGATGCCATAGGTTTTGAATATGCTGATTATGATTGCCTGGGCGGAGATGTTGGTGGCCCGAAGCGAAAAAGAATTTCCAGCGCTGCTGACGAAGAGATCGCCAAGGTGACCAAAAAGAAAAGGGGAGATTCTGAAAAACTTAACCCTGAAGAGTTGAATCCTGAGCCGAAGGTGGCCACTGCAGGAAAGAGGAAAACTGCATCTCCAGAACCAAGAACGTTGGTTCAAGAAGAAGATACTCCTGCAACGCCTTCTGCTGTTGAAGTAGAAGAGATTATGAAGGTAATGACTGAACCCTTGCCTGTCAAGCTAAGTCCGCTGGCGTTGGAACTGACGAAGTTTTTTCAGAAGAACAAGGCAGCTTCGGCAGAAGAAGGTCCTGCACTGCCGAAAAAAACGAAGGATTATTCAAATAACAGATGTAATTCATGGGACACCGTTACCGACACCGGCATCAAGAATTGCTATTGACCAGACTGCCGGAACTGCCGAAGCTGAAGGCGCCACAGCCGAAACCACCAGAGCGGAAATTTTCGAAGCTGAAACTGGCGCAGCCGAAGCTGTCGGAGTTGAAACTGAGGCCGCAGAAGATCTGAACCTGGACGAGACACTTGAAGTTATTGATAACATACTCTTAAAAATGACTGAGGAAGAATCTGCCGTGGCCGCAGCGAGCACAGGCACTGAAAATGGGAAAAAACAAGCTGAAGACATTTTGGAGAGTGAAGATTTTGAATTTCAAGATCTACTTGGGCAAGAGCTGACAGACGCTGAAAAGCAGAGCTTAAAAGATGTGCCATAGCCTGCGGATATAAGCCAGGGGCTATACTATTTGGTGGGGTTAATGAAGGAAAACTGAGGTGCCTTCGAAACCGCAGCGAAGCTAAAATTGTTAGAACTCTCTGCAAAAACATTGGCTTGCCGAAGCTAGAAGTGGACCTCTGCCGTTACCAACGGCACCATATCGCCGGAAGTTTGCTTTATGCTAACTTCAAGGTAACAAATATTTTTGCTATTTTATTATTATCTTTTAGGTCGTTTTCTAACGAAGATCTTTTCGACAGAGCATACTGTTAAGTAAAGTTCTAAAAATGCAACAAGATCTCGAAGAAGAGAAGAACAAAGCCGTCATCCAAAATTTAGCTGAAAAGGTTGAAAACTACGAAGCTGATTTGAAAAAGAAGGATTTCACCATCCAAGATCTTGAAATGATGGTCAAAGAGCACGAAGGTGCATTAGAAAAGAAAGATTTTGTTATTCAGTCTATGGAGGGTTCTTTGGCTGAAATCCAAACTGAGAATAACAGCTTAAAGAATGAATTGCTCCAATAGTCAGAAAAATTTGAGCAAGAAAAGAAATATCTCGAAGCAAGCCTGAAAACTGAGATGGATAAAAATTCAAATTTGCAGAAATCCTTTAAAGAACTTCAAGAGAAATGCCTAAGCTTCGGCAGCCGATGCGTGCAACGGCTGAAGGATGTGTTTCATTCTGTCGGAGCCAGCTCTGCAAAATTTACACCTTCAGCTGATAATCTGCCAAGCACGTTAGAATATATTGAAGGCGAGGTTGATGCCCTTGACGAAGTTATTGGTGGGCATGCCGACTTCTGCGCCCTGGTAGCTTCTCGGGGCACGGCCACCGCTTTTCTGAAGGCTGGCTGCACGCTTGGAAATATTGTGAACAGACCAAACTTCAGCTTGTCAGCATCAGATCTGATAGATATCCCAAGCCTAGCCCGAAGCATTGGGAATAGATTCATGACCCAGATCTGGGTAAGTGGCGGGCGAAAAATGGCGGGTGACGAAGCTCGAAGTCACCTTAAGCCGGTAAGAAACCTATTCTTGTTACCTTTACCTTCTCCTTGAAATTTGCACCTTTCTTATTTTGCTCTTTTACATACGCAGGATGACGAAGCTGGAGAATGACGAAGTTGAAGTTTGACGAAGCATAGCCTGCAGCTTGATAGTTGTTTACAATATACTTTTCCTGCAAAAATTCTGGAGAAACTTTTGTAATATAGTTATGGAACAACTTATGTAAATTTGTACATACCTTGTAATATATTTTGTTTCTGCTGTCTGCGTACAAGCTGCTTTGCTGTGGACGAAACTTCTCTTTTGAGCCGAAGGCGAAAAACACCTTCCCTTCTTTTCGTACACAACAAAGCGTAAAAATTTTCCTTCGAGTTTTTCCTCATCGCCGAAGCATCTGCGTTTTTGTGCGGTATAATGATGATTCTACATATGTCTAAATGCATGTTTATAAATGCAAATGACATGATGAGATGTATTGTGCAAATGAATATCAAAATACATAATCATAGTCCTCCAGCGTTGACTTTTCGCTGTAAGCCTCCCTTAGGAGCTTCTTCGCCTTTTACTTTCAGCGGAATCAGCATTTATTTTTCGCTGTAAGCCTCCCTTAGGAGCTTCTTCGCCTTTTACTTTCAGCGGAATCAGCGTTTATTTTTCGCTGTAAGCTCTGCATTCCCTTAGGAACGACTTTTGAGCTTCTCCCTGTTTCCTTTTCTTTTTCCTTTTGCATTTACATTTACATTTTTTGGGGGATATCACTCTCATAAAATTGAAATAAGGAAAATTACATGTTGTGGCCCCATTAAAAACCTTTCTCCCCCTTTGGAAAGGAAAAGGGTGCCACAAAAAAGAATATAAAAAATTACATCAAACTAAACATAATATCGTCGAAGCTCATTCGCATTCCATGATCTAGGAATGTCGTTGCTGTCCATATCCTTCAATCTGTAAGAACCGGGTCTTGACGAAGATACTACCAAAAAGGGACCTTCCCACTTCAGCTGTAATTTGCCTGCTGTCTCAGGGTTGGCTATTCTTCGAAGTACCAAGTGTCCTGGTTCAATGTTCTTCAGCTTGACTTTTCTGTCATGCCATTTTATTGTTTCAGCTTGATATTTATTGATGTTTTCCACAGCTTGAAGTCTGATCCCTTCAATAACATCTTTTTCTACAGAGCAATCAGCTTCATCTTTGCCTTCTGCCGAAGCTACTACCCTTATTGATCCTGCTTTGGCCTCTTCTGGGGTTATTGCTTCGTCACCGAACAATAGTTTAAAGGGCGTAAAACCTGTTGACCTTGACACAGTTGTATTATGGCTCCATACCACTTTGATTAGCTCGTCAGGCCATTTTCCCCTGGGCTGGTTGAAGATTGACTTCATTATTCCTGTCATTATGATCCCATTAGCTCTTTCGACAAGTCCATTTGACTCTGGGTGTCGAACTGATGCAAAATGGATCTTCATGCCAATTTGATCACAAAATTCTCTGAAGGCTTCAGAATCAAACTGTGTCCCATTGTCCACAGTAATAGCCTTCGGCACTCCGAAGCGACAAACAATGTTCTGCCAGAAAAAATTTTGAATAGTAAATGAAGTTATTGTAGCTAAGGGCTTTGCCTCAATCCATTTGGAAAAATACTCCACTGCCACTACCACATATTTTAAGTTCCCCTGTGCTGGTGGTAATGGGCCTAGCAAATCAAGGCCCCACCTCTGCAACGGCCAAGTGGGTTGTATTAATTGAGTTAAAGACGAAGGTTGTTTTTGATCTCTTGCACATTTCTGACAACCTTCGCACTTTTGGACTATATCCGCTGCATCCGAAGCTGCCTTTGGCCAATAAAATCCTTGACGAAAAACTTTCCCAAGCAAGGGCCTAGATCCAATGTGAGATCCACACAGGCCTGCATGTATTTCCTTCATTAATTCTATAACTTCGGATCTGGATAAACACTTGAGCAATGGAGAACAGACCCCACGCTTGTATAACTCCCCTTCTATTATGACATATGGTCGAGCTCTTGCTTCTATTCTCCTGTTATAAGCTTCGTCGTTTGAAAGAAAATTACCCTGAAGGAAAGAGACAATCTCAGTTCTCCAATCCTCGCTATAAACAGGGGATATATTAAGGATTGCTCTTTCAAGAAGCTCGACCGAAGGTGCTTTTATTGTTTCGAAAAATACTTCCGAAGGTATAGGCAGCCCCTGGGCTGCTGACTTGGCCAATAGATCAGCGTATTCATTTTCTCCATGAGGAATGTTTTTGACAGAGAAACCTTCGAAGGAACCCTCAATCCTTCGGAAGTTTTCAAGCTTCGGGTCTCTTGCTTTATAGCTCTTGTCAACATGACCAGAAATAACTTGAGAATCAGTTTTAAGAATGGCCCTTCTGATTCCCATTGCCTTTAACTTCCGAAGACCCAAGAGCAGAGCTTCATATTCAGCGATATTATTTGTGCAACTAAAATCAAGTCGTGCCGCATAACAAGTTTTAACTTTGGAAGGTGAAACCAACACAGCAACCGCTCCTGCTCCGAAGGTTCCCCAAGACCCATCGCAAAACACTGTCCATGCTTCGGCATCTTTATTTGTTTCTTCCTCCTGAGCCCCTGGCGTCCAGTCAGCAATGAAGTCTGCCAACGCCTGGGACTGAATCGAGTATCTATGAACATAATCAATACAAAATTCATTGAGCTCTGCAGCCCATTTTCCAATCCTTCCAGTAGCTTCTCGGTTTCTCATAATATCCTTCAGAGGTTGTGAAGAAGGAACAATTATGTTGTAAGCTTGAAAATAATGCCGAAGCTTCCTGGAGGCCATCAAAACAGCATACAGTACCTTCTCCAATTCTGTATAATTTTTCTTTGATAAACTAAGAACCTCGGATACGAAATATATTGGGGCCTACTTCTTAACTTGGCCTTCAAGCTTCTCCTGGACAAGTGCCGCACTCACCGCTGAGTGCGAAGCTGCCACATATAATAACAAAGGAGCCCCTGGCGTTGCTGGAGTTAATGTTGTTAGATCTATCAAATATTGCTTCAGCTCTTCGAAGGCTTTCTGCTGGATTGGTCCCCATTGAAAGACTTCGGCTGACTTCAGCACTTCGAAGAATGGTAAGTTTCTCTCTTCTGATCTGGATATGAATCTGTTGAGAGATGCCAGCCTTCCCGTCAATCTTTGAGCCCCCTTTTTTGTGCTTGGTGGTTCCATTCGAAGTATAGCTTCGGTTTTACTTGGATTAGCCTCAATTCCCTTTGTTGAAACTAGGCAACCAAGAAATTTCCCCTTCTGTACTCCGAAGACACATTTTTCTGGATTCAGCTTTAAACCAGCCTGTCTAAAATTAGCGAAGGTCTCCTGCAAATCAGCAATGTGGTTATCTTGCTTCGTGCTTTTTACAATGATGTCATCAACATAAGTTAGTACATTCCTGCCTATCTGAGAATGGAGAACCTTCGATGTCATTCTGCTGAAGCTTCCTCTAGCATTTTTAAGCCCCTCAAGCATCCGAAGGTAGCAATATGTCCCACTAGGGGTTATGAAGCTGGTTTTCGGTTCATCCTCCTTCTTCATCCAGATTTGATGATAGCCTGAATAGCAATCCAGCAAACTCATAAGCTCTGACGAAGCTGCTGCATCGACTAAGGAATCTATCCTTGGCAATGGAAACTCGTCCTTCGGACAAGCCTTATTGAGGTCAGTAAAATCAATACACATTCTCCATTTACCATTGGCCTTCTTCACCATAACAGTGTTAGCCAACCATTCTGGGTATTTCACCTCTCTAATAACTCCAGCACTGAGGAGTCTTTTCACTTCATTCCGAGCACCTTCGGCCTTGTCATCAGACATCTTCCGAAGTCTCTGCTTTCTGGGTCTGAAGGATGGGTCAACATTGAGCGAGTGCTCAATAACATCCCTGTTAACTCCGCAAAGATCATTAGCTGACCAAGCAAAAACATCTTTATTGTGGAACAAAAACCGTATCAAGGTTTTCTCCTGTTCTTCGGACAATTGAGATCCCAATAGCACCTTCTGCTCTGCTATATCCACACATAAGAGCATGGGTTTCGGCTGATCAGCCGAAGCAGCTTTTTCCCTTCTGTACTTGTACTGCTCACAAGCTTCAGCTCCATCTATGTTATGAATCGCTTTTGAATCTGTCCAATTTCCTTCGGCCCTTCTGGCAGCTTCCTGACTTACATGAATAGCGATGGGCCATTGGTCCGAAGGTATCTTCATGCAAAGATAAGCTGGATGAAGAATTGCTTCGAAGGCATTGAGAGTACCGCGACCAATGATAGCATTGTAAGGATACTCCATGTCAACAATATCAAACACAATTTGCTCAGTCCTTGTGTTGTTAACAAATCCGAACGTTACTGGCATGATAATCTTCCCAAGTGCTACAATTTGTCGTCCTCTGAAGCCACAAAGAGGATGCGTAGCATCATGGATCTTGTCTTCGGGCTCTTGCATTTGTCTGAAAGCTTTAGCAAATATGATATCAGCTGCGCTGCCTGTGTCAACCAAAACATTATGGACCAGAAATCCTTTGATCACACAAGAGATAACCATAGCATCATTGTGTGGGTAATCCTTGAGTTGAAGATCCTCTTGGGAGAAGGTAATTGGAATGTGAGACCATCTTGACTTGATGAAGGGTCCTTGCACCCCAACATGCTGTACCCTTCTCTGTGCTTCCTTCTTCTGCTTTTTGTTGGCTGGCTCTGAGCATGAACCACCTGTTATCGGGAGCACCAGCTTCGGGGCCGAAGCAGGTCCAGCTTGATCGTTGAACGAAGCCATCAGCTCAAAAAAGTGGAAGTGTGTTGACCGGAGGTGGGCGCCAATGTTGGGGACTTGTTCTCAAATGCTATGAATTAAGAACAAGGCAACACGAAGATGTTAAGTATTAAATACCCTTCGTCCGCTGAAGCATTGTCTCCTCAAGGGTTTAATGATCTTCGGACGAAGGGTATAAACATAATAATACGAAGGTAACGAAAATAACATAAAACGATGTAAAATGTAAAACATTAAAGATAATTATGTTGGAGATAAATAACATCATTCACATATTTATTTTGGATACAATGTTTAAGGTATGATTATACTTTCGACTTGACAAGCAATAATTCCCGAATGATGCTTTCGCAATTACAGGAATGCGTGAACAGTAAAGGAATACTGTTCACTATTTATAGACACAGGACACAGCCTGTGAACAATTACAATCATACTCCTCATAAAAGTTTACAACATCGACCCAAACTCTTATGGACTAAAAGGTCATTCTATCTTTAAGTCGGATTGTAACTCCGAAGCTTCATGGGCGACACCCTTCGGCATTACGTACAGACAGCTTCAACCGAAACTGTTTCTTCCTTCAGGACCTTCGGCGACGAAGCATGGTCCCAACAGTTATAAGCCGTCGCAACGCACGGACAACCGACGGATTAATATACGTCTGGCTCGGCATCGCTTCTCCCTAGCCAATTTCGTTCACTAACCATCACCCGCGCGCGGCCCATGCAAAGATATTGGCGGTGATAGTTTGTATACATATTTTAGATAGTTCGTTAGTTAATCTCAGCCAAAGAAAGTTTTCTATTTTAAAAACTCCACTACAAAATTATATGTTTACCTAAGATTTTATATAAGTTGTTAGACTTGCTCTAAGAGCTAAAACCACTTGTGTCCTTAATAAATACTATCATTTCCAGTATCTAGAGTTAAAACCAGATAAATTTTTAGAGTGCTACAGATAAATTATGTATATATAACTAAGGAAAAGTCCAAATTACTTCTTTCATTTATGGATAATGGACAATATTTATATTACCTTTAAAGTACTTTTAATTTATTCTACCACTCGACTCTTTGAATTGGTTCAATTTGTCCTTTAATAAATTTATATTTTTTTCTTTTAAGTATAAACTGAGTTTCACTCGGTTCAAACTCAAACTTAAATTTTGTTGTGTAGGACCGGTAAGGCGACTAGAGGTGGGGTGAATGGAAGCCAATCGAATTTTTGTCTCTAAACACTAAAAATTAATACTTTACTTCAACTGAGATGAAGCAAGTGTCCAAACCATAAACACATCAGCGAACGAGTGATTTCATGATTACAAAACGTTTCTAATACTCACATGAGACCAACAAAACAAACAGATCGTAAATCGGACACCAAAAATTCTAAAAACAGTCTAATAAAGTATCGTCAACAAATGTTGTTTTCAGTAGTACGAAATTCTGTTCTTGAATTCAAAACTGAACCAAACAAACTCTGGTTGAGATGAAATTTGACACACACCTGAGCAAATACGTTTCCAAGATCTCCCTAAATTTTGAGCTCAATCCGACTTATGAATCACACGCAGATTTAAAAATACATCAGAAATTGGGGTTTTGTTGGGTTTTCTAGAACGAGTTCGAACTGAGTTTTTTTAAAATCGCGACCAAAATCTGCAACAACTAGGTGTATGCAGTGGTCCGAAGAGTGTAACTCACCACCAATCAATGCCCAAACCAAATCCTCTCAAAGGAATCAAAGGTATTTTACCAACAACACAAGATGAGGAAAAAGAGAAACCAAGACTATAAAATTTCAGAAATTTCAGCAAGGGTACAAACTGAGATTTGAAGCCAAAAAGCTGTGTGGGCCGGACCAGCGACCCTTCCTATGATTAAACTTGAAAATAAAGAACACAGTCGAAGTACAAAATCACTGCGGAAACCTCGGCTCAACTGGTGTCTACCTAGAGAGAAAACTAGGAGTTCTAGAATGAGTGCTCAAAACAAATAGCAGCCAAGGGATACTGAACCTACCAGCCCTCCCCTCTATTTATAGAGGGTTATTCTCACTTCCTAAACTACCCTTATTACATAGAGCCTATCCACTCCAATGGGGCGAAATGGACCAACTCCTAGGTTTTTGATCCGACGGTCACATCCTTCACACGGAGTTGCTTCGCATTAATGCACCCTCCGCAATCACACTGCGTGCCGCCACCGCTTCCCTCCAAAACCGCCACCGCCGAGTTTTGAGACCCAAACTCAGCAAAACTAGGCATCCGTAGCGTTGTGTGGTTTTGAGGCCCAAACCACCAAACCTGCCGTGAGCACCGCACCTCGTGCACGTCCTCCACGATCAGACGCGTGTCCCGCCAGTCCTCGACCACGCCGACAACACGGTCCACTCCACCACGTCCTCGCACAAGTGTGTGTCCCAGATGTCAGCCACTGCGGTTGGTCACCTGGCTGCTCTGATCCATCAGTCAAGACCCAACACTCGCCCTTCACCGCTCCCGGTCCACACAACAGCAAAACTGAATACTCCCGTCGGCCATAATAATTCCCATCGGTTTTTAGGGTTGCCGACAGGAGTTAATTAACTACCGTCGGCCATAATGAAGCCGACGGGAGATAATGTAGCTCCCGTCGGCCTCCGGACTAACCGACGGGAGTATTTAACTCCCGTCGGTTAGTCCGGAGGCCGACGGGAGCTACATTATCTCCCGTCGGCCATATTTAACTCCCGTCGATTAGTCCGGAGGCCGACGGGAGCTACATTATCTCCCGTCGGCTTCATTATGGCCGACGGAGTTTAGGGTGGGCCTAGCTAAACGCGCGCGCCGGCCACTCGCCCAGGCCTTTCTCCATCGCGCGCGTCGTTCTCCATCGCCGGCCACTCGATCCCGCGCCGCCGCCGATCGCCGTCCGCGCCTGCGCCGCCGCCGACCGCCGACCCCGCCTGCGCCGCCGCCGACCGCCGACCCCGCGCCTGCGCCGCCGCCGCCGTGCGCCGACCCCGCCGCGCCCGAGCGCCGCCCGCGCCTACGCCGCCGCCGCCGACCCCGCCGCGCCCGTCCCGTCCTCCGCCTCGGCTTGCCGACGCCGCTGCCCCCGCCCGTCCCCTCCCCCGACGCCGCTGCAACCTCCAAAATCTGAGACAGTAAGATTGAAATCATTTAAAATTATATCATTGCGACATATATTTATATCGAAAATATGCTTATTCCCGTCGGTTGGTTGATTGTATTGATTAAGCCGACGGGAGTTAACTACGTTGTGGTAGTTTGATTAGTATGATACACTGTTTATTTTCCTAGAGTTTTAGGGTTAAGTGCGCAGACCAGTAGTTAACCCTAGGCGTCACCCGTTCCGGAAGCATGCACATGCATCACATTTATTCATATGTTTGGGCCTAATGCACCTAGACAATCTATGGATGCATAGATTGTATAGTTTCATTCGGTCCAAACACAAGATTACTTGTGATGTGCGTGGTTCCGGGATTGTCCACGTATTTGGACAGCTGGAGAATGGGTGTGGCCGCATGTGATTCGTGCACGTGTCCGTTGGTCCGAACGAGATTTCAGCAGCATAACCCAGTTGTTCTCCGTCGCACCATGATAGGCGTGTGTTCGGAGAACAGCGGGGTTATGCTGCCGAAATTTCGTTCGGACCATCGGGCACGTCACGAGTCGCATGCGGCCGCCTCCATTCTCGGGTGGGTTTATGTCCTTTCCTATAGTAGGGTTATCACCTAAGCCACGTGCATCGCTCTTATATGCTGAATTTTTGGTTGGTGGTTTACACAACAGCAAAACTGAGCCATCCTAGTCCACAAACATGGAAGATGACCGTGAGTGGATGTATGCTGGTTGGAAGAAGGGCGGATGTCACACAAAGGAATGGTTTCAGAAGACAGAAAAGTTTTTAGAGAACGCTCGTGGAGAGTCAACCCACGCTGTGATTAGGTGCCCATGCACCAAATGTGGGAACATCCAGTCACATGACAAGAGAACTGTGGCACTACACCTTTGCAGTCATGGGTATGTTCAAGGTTATAAGGTTTGGGATAACCACGGCGAGTCACGGAGTATAGTATCAGCATAGATGGAGGTGGATGACGGTGAAAACGTTGATCGATTGGATCATATGTTAGAAGATATGCAGGCAGAGTTTGTCAACAATCCTGAAGATCCGCCTACAAAAGAGGTTGAAGAGTTGTTCAAACTCCTCCAAGACTTAGAAATGCCTCTGCATGGACACACAACGGTTACCATCCTCCAGTTCGTGACCCGTCTAATGAGCATAAAGTCAAAGTTTGGTTGCTCAGCCAAATGTTATAAGGCGATTTTGGACTTGTTTAGTGATGTCCTTCCTGCCGATCATAAGGTGCCTAAAGACATTTACCGGTCAAAGAAGCTGCTAAAGGCTTTGGGAATGCCATATGAAAAGATCGATATATGCCCGTCCAACTGCATGATATATTGGCGCGATCGTGCGAAACTAGAGAAATGCTTGAAATGTGGCCTGTCGAGGTACATAGAGGTGGTAAACGAAGAAGGGGAGAAGGTGACAACAAAGAGGGCACATAAGCAGCTTCGTTGGATGCGTCTCACTCCAAGACTGAAACGTCTGTTCTTGGCTAGTAGAATTGCGAGCCGCATGAGGTGGCGCAAGAATCGTAAGCCCCCGAAGGATGGGGTAATGCAGCATCCGTGTGATAGCGACGCATGGAAGGCCCTGGACAGCTTCGATATAGAATTTGCTAGTGAAGAGAGGAATGTTCGTATTGGGCTGGCGACAGATGGTTTCACGCCTTTCAGTATGACCGCAGTGTCTTACTCATGTTGGCCTGTCTTTGCCATACCGTACAACCTTCCACCTGAAGATTGCATGAAAGATGAGTTTATGTTCTTAACTCTCATCATACCTGGGAAGGATCATCCCGGCGTAAACCTCAATGTTATGCTTGAGCCATTGATTGAGGAGTTGAAAGAGCTTTGGGAAGGAGTGGAGGCGTATGACAGCTTCATGAAGCAAAAATTCAAACTTCAGGCAGCATATTTGTGGTCCATACATGATTATCTAGCGTATGGGATCTTTGCTGGGTGGAGAGTCAGTGGAAGGCTAGGCTGTCCTATTTGTGGAAAAGAAACAGATTGTTTCTGGCTCGATAAGGGTGGGAAGTTCTGTTACTTCAATTGTCATAGGTCTTTTCTTCCTTTGAACCACCCCTTTAGGCTCCAGGCACACGAGTTCAGGAAGGACACCATTGTCACGAAGGAACCCCCGAAGCGTCGCACCGGGTGGGAAATCGCTGAGGAGCTGAGTAATCTAGTGAGAAATGAGGATGGGGATGGGTTTGCAGGTTTCGGGAAGACCCATAACTGGACTCACAAATGTGGCCTTTGGGAGCTCCCTTACATGAGGGCATTGCAGCTCCTACACAACATCGATGTAATGCACCAAGAGTGTAACATGTGTGAAGCACTATTTAACACCGTCATGGATTTCCCAGATAAAACAAAAGACAATTTCAAGGCCCGAGTGGACTTAGGTAACATATGTAACCGCCCAACTCTCATGCTCAGAGAAAATGGAGGCAAGCCTCGTGCTGAATTTGCCTTGAGACCCAATGAACGAAAAGAAGTGATGAAGTGGATGAAAGATTTAAAATTTCCCGATGGTTATGGTGCGGGGTTCAGAAGATCTGTGAACTTGAAAACAATGAAGATCAATGGGTTGAAGAGTCATGATTACCATATAATGATGGAAAGGCTGATCCCAGTAATGTTGCGTGGTTACATTAACGAGGAAGTGTGGAAAGCGATAGCTGAACTTAGCTATTTCTACAGGCAGCTTTGTGCTAAAGAAATTTTAAAGGAGATGATGCAGAAACTAGAGGAATCGGCACCGGTGCTTCTTTGCAAGCTGGAGAAAATATTCCCGCCTGCGTTCTTCAATCCTATGCAGCATCTTCTTATCCATCTCCCATATGAAGCAAAGGTAGGTGGGCTAGTGTGTTATAGGTGGATGTATCCCATAGAAAGAATGTTGAAAAAACTGAAATCAATGGTGGGTAACAAGGCAAAGGTTGAAGGTTGTATAGCAGAGGAGTTCAAATTTAAGGAGATAGCTTTCCTCACAAGTGGTTACTTGACTGAAGACCACAATGTATTTGCCCATACGAAGAGGTACCATGAAGATGAAACGGTGCATCCGTGCAGTCACATTAGCATATTTCAATGGAACGGCAAGGCTGTTGGTCCACCAGTGGCATATGAATTCAGTGAGAACGAACGGAAATCTGCTTTGCTCTACATGTGGTCAAATATAGAAGAGGCTGAGAAATTCTTCAGGTAATAGTTTACTAGGCTTAAAGGAATTGTATATTCAATGTTTAGGAAACACAATGTTTTCTTACTCTCATTCTTTTTAGCGAGTTCGATAAAGAAAACTGGAGGTCTTCTCGTAACCGTCAACCAACGGCGAAACAGCTAGACAACTTGCGTCTAAATGGATTGCACGGGGGACCTAATTTTATCTCCTGGATCCGAGACCATGTAAGCCTTGTATACTTTGTCCTCATACATCGTGTATAGGTATGACAATTGTAACACTTTTTCATTTATTGACTGTCAGTTCGGGAATGTACCGGATGACTCACAAATGTGTCCTGTGGGATCTCCTTCACATGAGGGCATTGATTCTCCCGCACGTCGGCGTAGTGTCCATTCGGACCTGCGTCAGCTTTCTATTGGTAGTGTGATAGTGAAGAGTTATGGCCGTTACGAAGTAAACGGGTTTCGCTTCCGTACAACGAAATTTGAAGCTTCCCGTCCTTTAGCAGCTACGAAAAATAACGGAGTCGTAATCCGGGCTGAAGATATGGAAAGGCACGAATCCGAGTATTACGGAATCATAAACAATATACTCGAGTGCCAATTTGTAGGGAACAAGGATCTGAGGGTGGTGTTTTTTTGACTGTACATGGTTTGACCCGAAGCATTATAGAACCGAATTTGGAATGGCGCAGGTTAAACACAAGCAAATACTTCAAGGGGCCGATAGATATGTCCTTGCTCATCAGGTGGAGCAGGTATATTACTCGTCATATCCATGCCCTAAGTTGAGCGCTTGGTGGGTCGTATACAAAACCTACCCCCGTGATCGGTTGTCCACTCCTGTTCCCGATGATTACAATCGTGAGGCTCAACAAGCTGACGGGGTATTCCAAGAAGCTGAGTTGCCATCCTCATTTGATATAGACCCTGCTCCTACATTGGATTGTTTAGTTGGAGACCTCAATGATATATCATTGCCACAGAAAAGGAAACGAAACGATAAGTAACAAGTTAAGTTTATTTCCATATGAATGTTTATTTGTTTAATGTTGGTTTATTTTGCACCGTTTGTTTATTTATTTACATTACTCAGTACTAATAAAAACTTTCAATTGCTGCAGGATGCCTAAAAAGTTTAAGCAGGTGGTGAAGGGGTTCAGGGACTCCCTTTTCCGAGGGAGTTCCTTAAGCGCTAGTAAGAAGGAGCAGCTCTACAGAAGCCTACACCCAGAGTTACAGGGCCAGCCCTTGGGGTTTCAGAGAGGCGATGTAAGAATCATTGTATTGTTGCTTTTAATTTGTGTAAGACTTTAACGCGTGAATGTGACACTTGAGTTACTTATTTGCAGGATGAGGATGAGGATGAGGATCAGGATGAGGATGAGGATCAGGATCAGGATGAGGATGAGGATGAGGATGAGGATGAGGTTGAGGGTGGAGGTGAGGAGGCTGAGGCAGGAGGTGAGCAGGGAGAGGGTGGAGGTGGAGATGAGACTGAGGCTGAGGCAGGAGGTGCGGCTGAGGGTGGAGATGAGGCTGAGGCAGCTCCAGCAAGGCGTCCACGTAAGTTTAGAAGGCCCCATGCCGTACAACCTCCACCTGTTCCGAGCTCCGAGACGGGGAAGACGGTGATCTCCCCCGTCGGAGATAGGTAAGTGCTGTATCTTTTGATTTGAATCAGCTGTATTCATCAAATGTAAGCATGTTTGATGCTTGCCCGTCTTTTTGCAGGGAGTGGTTGGACTACTCTTTCACCGGCCAGGGTCGTCAAAAGTAGGTGAACTCTGTGTTGAGTTCGCTCCTGAAGTTTCACTACCCTGGACTGGTGAAGACGTCCGACGATGCAGACGCTGCGCCGGTCCTCGTCTCATGTTGGGACGATTACAAGCTGAAGGTCGATGTCACTTATGGCGATGCCCAGGGGCTTGTTCGCGCTGACTTCTGGGTACGTAATCTTGTGTGTGTTATATGGAAGCAATCATTAAAAAGTTAGATAACATTGCATTCTTTTTGTAGGCACGTTTTCGGTTGGCCGACGGGGATGACGCGAACCACGCCGAGAAGGTGTTTCAAGTAAATGCCTATCGATTGGTGAAGGAGGCCCTGTACGAGGCAAGGATTCAAGCCACGTGCATGTATTATCAACAAATTTTAGGACAAAAGATGAACAAGAAGACAGGGGCCTCGAGTATATACCTTCGCGAGGAAGAGTATCGTAAGGTTATATTTCAATCCTTTCCTTTGTGTTTGTTTCATTTGAATAGGTACTGATATATGTTTGTTTTTATGAAGGTGGTGGTTCCTTGGATGTCTAACCGGTCAGAGGCCTACGCAGCTTGGTGTGGGGTATGGGCTTCTGAAGCCTTCCAACAGAAGTCAAAAAGTCACAGGGACAATCGAGGCACCATGCCGAATCACACCTTCGGTGGCGACAACTTCACGCGAAAGGCGAAACGCCTGGTAAGAAAACTAACAAATATGTTGAGATGTCATATATTCATTTATTGTACTAACTCTGTGTTGTAGGAAGCTCAATTAGGTCGCGAGCCGACTCCCATCGAGGTGTGGGAAGCTGGCCATAGGGGAAGCGACCCTTCCAACCCTTTGTGCAGCCAGACACAAAGGGAGCGTCTGGTGAGCTGTTGTCCTCAATATTCGGTTAATGCTCACAACGTACTAACTAAGGTTATATAATCGATACAGGCGGCATATGCGGAAGAGATGAAGGACCGTCACGGAGAAGACTACGATTGGAGTACCATGCCGATCGATGCTCAAGCCGTGCATAAATCCGGTGGAGGAAAGGCACATGGACGGTGAGATGTTACATTACATGCCATTTATATAGTGACATGAGCATATGCCTTAATTAATCTTTCTTTGACAACAATTGTAGATTCTCTCTCTTTGATGGAATGATCAACACGACGGATTTTAGAGCATCTCGGCGGTCGGCATCCGGGTCCGGGAGCTCCGGTCGTAGCTCTCGTCGACTCACTGAGCAAGAGCTTGAGATCATGAGGCTGCGTGAGGAGAACCGTCAGCGCGATGAGCAGTTGAGGGCTCAAACAGAGCAGTTGAGGGCTCAAAGTGAGTACTATGCCTCAGTCCACGCGCAGCAACAGCAGATGCTTCAAGTAAGCCCATCGCATTATTACTGTTTATTCATTGCTTTACACATCCAATGCGTACTACTAATATGCTTGGTCAATAGTTACTAGCTCAGCAGTAGGGCATTTCGTACGTGGCCCCTCCGCCTCCGCCGCAATGGACGTTCGTCCCTATGGGCCCTCCTCCACCTCCGGTAAGAAATTCTATGTCCATTCTCTAGTTACATAGTAAAAACGACGACTTGTGCCGCACTGCACTCACATGAATATGTATTATTCTTGTATTCAACAGGGACTTGTGCCGCAGCAGCCTCAGTTTAGCACACCGCCGGCACAACTACCTGCCCCTGGAGCACAGGTTTGTATTCTAACTCTATAGCTATCGCTGACAGTTCAGCAGTTAATATGTACGATTTCTGACAAATTGCATTCTCGCTCCATAGGACAATCAGGAAGGAAGTGGAACGATGGATGGCTTCGTCAACTCCCTATTCGCGTACCCAACTCCGGACGGAGGCAGCGGCCAAAGCTCCAACAACCCTAGCCGCGGCGGTTCGTGAATGTGCTTCGATCTTTACCTTTTCAGTAATGAACACTTCGATCTCTACCTTTTCAGTAATGAACACTTCTTATGTGGATGAACACTTCTTATGTGGATGAATGTTCTTATATATATGTGTGTCGATGGATGTGATTGAGGCCCTGGATGGATGTGATTGATGTGTGAATGTGCATGATGATATTGTGTATATTTTCTGTGCCATTGATCATAAATATGGGCTTTTGGGGGGGGACAGTTTAACTCCCGTCAGCTTTGCAAAGCCGATGGGAGTTAAACTGGTACTGTCCAGGATAACTCCCGTCGGCTTAGCCAAGCCGACGGCAGTTGTCGCTCCCCCGTCCCGGCACCCAGGGCTGACGTGGCGGACTCATAACTCCCGTCGGCCCATGCCCTGGCCGACGGGAGTTAAGCGCCCGCCACGTCAGCCCTGGGTCGGGGCGCGATAACTCCCGTCGGCTACCTAGGGCCGACGGGAGTTAATTATCTCCCGTCAGGGCCGACGGGAGTTAATGCAATCCCCGTCGGGTAGCTCCTGTCGGCCGGGTACCGACGGGATTTACTCTAAAACCGACGGGAATAGCTAAATCCCGTCGGTTTTAGAGTAAATCCCGTCGGTACCCAGCCGACGGGAATAGCCTGGATTGCTGTTGTGCCATCAGCACGAGCCCGCATGACCTTCACCTCAGCCATCGACCACCGTTCCTGTGCTCTACACCTGCACACCACATGTCGACCAACATGGTTGCACAAGCATAATCTCACACTCTGGTCAGTCCACTGACTACCCCAGAGTGCTACCCGTTGACAATCACTCATCATCAACCCGAACCACAAGGGACAAGTCAACCTTGTGTTCACAATCTCGCCCTTGATGAGTGCATTGTCAACACCACCATTTGAGCATATGTAAACAGAAAGAGGAAGAAGAAGAGAAACTCACTCAAATGACCATAAGCCAGATAAAAGCCAAACAAATCATTTAGAGTAAGCAAAACTTTGTCCCCAAAGAAATGGGCAACGGCTCAACATGACCAAGCAAGAAAAGGCTAGCCCTCAATAAGAGGCAAAAGCAGGGTTCAACACCACTAGCCAGAAGCCAAGATCTCATCGGAGCACAAAAGGCTTTATCAGAGCATAAAAAACCAATTCAGAGCATAAGATCAGCACAAAAGCTAAAATCAAAGCTAGTTCCTCCAGAAGGAGGCAAACGGCTCAACACAACTAGCAATAGCTCCAAATAACATATCTCGCCCTCTTGAATGAGAGGAAGCCCGAAAGACAAAATTCTCCCCCTAGATAGAGAAAACGGAAAATCTCAAAATCTCTCTCCCTTGTTGACAAGTGAACTCATCAAATACAGACAAAGGTAGAAAGAAAAACTTCCCCTTGACAAGAGAACCTCCCCTGAGAGAAAAAAGAAATGCAACAAAGAGTATGAAATAGAGAAAATGCATAAGCTTTAGGAGTATACCAGCCAGAGTGTAAAAAATGCTTTAAGTGGTGCTGTGCTAAGTGTGCAACAATAAATGCACGTGCTAGCAGTTGCTCATACTGGGCATATGCACAAGATATGTGAAGTGTAAGTATTTTGATTTAGTGTTAAGCATTTCAAAGAGATGTTCACCACAAAGACAACACTAAGCTTATAGTAAGCAGGAAATCAACTAAGTGTCAGTCACAAGTGAACAAGGTGAACTACCCCAAACAATGATCACTCATCATGTTAGAAACATATCTGAAATAGATACCATTTGAAATTTTCAAGATTTATCGGATTTTGCAGCAGATTCCAAATTTCATTGAAAAGCATGTGAGTGCGAGAGGTTGTAAACATTGTCTTTGTCTGACTTTTCAACCGGGTGTAGCCTATGCAGACAAGCAATCAGAAGCTAAAAACACCGGTTTCGATCGTCCACTACACTGCTCAAGTTCATCCAAAAGTGCAAATGGAAGCAGTCTTGATACAGTGATGTGGTGACAAATACAAACCCATCTCGATCTTTCTGATTATCACTTATCTTGATTTTGAATCTTTAGCACAATATGAATAAATCAAGACAAGTGAATGACTCAAGGCATGAGACATAGCCACCTAGCATACTAGTAATAGCAAAAAGGATTTCAACACATCCTACACATGCTAGGTTCCAATCTTAATGGTGAACAATTTTAGATTGAGCAAGTAATAGTCAAGTTCACAATTATGAAAACAACTTAGCTCAACAATATTGTATCAATATGAGCAAAAAGAGCCTAAGCATGCCATAGCATTATCATGTAAACAAAGAACATACTACTAGGAGCAGAATCACATTCTAGCAGTTTTACAAGTGAAGCTCAATATGACATGCAGATATAATACAAAAGAAAGTGAAAGCAGAAAATAAGAAGTAAAGACCAAAAGGGAGCCCTCTAATCAAAATGGGAAACAAACATCCAATTCCCCTCGCAAATGAACAAAAGTTTTTTTTATCAAGGGGTTTGTCAAAATGTCTGCAAGCTGGCGAGTGGTATCAATATAGCGCAATTCGATGTCGCCTTTCTCATAATGATCACGAAGAAAGTGAAAGCGAACATCAATGTGCTTGGTCCTTGAATATAGCACATGATTCTTAGCAACACTTATGGCACTCGTGCTATCACAAAGCAGAGGCACATGATAAAAATCCAAGTCAAAATCCCGTATGGTAGCCATCATCCAAAGTAACTGTGAACAACAGCTAGCGGCAGCAACATACTCGGCCTATGTGGTAGACAGGGCAACACTAGATTGTTTTCGAGAAGACCATGAAACCAACAAAGTACCCAAAAACTGACAAGTCCTAGAAGTAGACTTGCACTCCAAAAGGCAACCCACAAAATCAACATCAGAATAACCGCACAAGGATAGAATGGATGATGAGGAGTACCACAAACCAAACTCAGGAGTGAAACATAGGTACCTCATAATCTGTTTCACAGCCTTTCTGTGAGATGTGCGTGGGGAAGCCTAGAAACGAGCGCACAAACACACTGCGAAGTGTATGTCTAGCCTCATCGCTGTCAAATACATGAGAGAGCCAATCATGCTTCTGTACTCCTTCTGGTCCACGGGTTCGCCATCCTCATTAGTGTCAATTGTCGTCGAGGTGGACATGGGCGTCGAAAGAGGCTTGCCCTCGCCCATGTCGAACTTCTTCAGGACATCCTTTGTATACTTGCCTTGATGTACAAAAGTCCCGTCTTGAGTCTGCTTGATTTGCAACCCAAGAAAGAAATTCAGCTCGCCCATCATGCTCATCTCAAATTCCCTGCTCATAAGATCTGAAAATCTAGACACAAGAGCATTAGAAGAACCACCAAAGATGATATCATCCACATAAATCTGGACTAAAAGGGTGTCATTATTATGCTTGAGGAGAAAAAGAGTTTTGTCCACAGAGCCCATTTTAAAACCCTTAGAAAGCAGAAAAGATTTCAAACCCTCATACCAGGCTCTAGGGGCTTGTTTCAAACCATACAAAGCTTTTTGGAGTTTAAAAACGTGTTTTGGAAACTTGGAACTCTCAAAACCAGGGGGCTGCCTAACATATACCTCTTCCTCTATATACCCATTCTGTACCGATGGGATGACAGTGTAAGGAAAATGGACCCCGGGCCATTTGGCTAATTGAGTTTTGGTGTTTGATGATCAACACAATCTATAAACTAATAAGTTTTCTAGTGTTTGTGTTTATAGTTCACAGGATGCAAGATTAACTTGGACTAAGGAATTGAGGAAAGCAACACCTCAAAAGAAGACATTAAAAAGATTCAAGAAAAGTCCAAGTGTGCTGCCTGCGGACTGTCTGTGCGTGGAGCACCGGACTATCTGGTGGCACACCGGACTGTCCGGTGCCCACACGCCGGACTGTCCGGTGCACCAGGGAACCCCAGCCCAACGGCTAGTTCCAGGTGGCACCTGGAGAAAAGACCACCGGACTGTCCGGTGTGAGGACTGGACTGTCCGGTGTGGAAAGCCTGCGACGCCAACGGTCACCTGCTCTAACAGGGCAACGGCTAGGCGCACCAGACATGCTATAGTGCGCTGTCAGGTGCACCACCGGACTGTCCGGTGTGCCGCAGAGAAGTAGCGCTTTTCTCCAACGTCTCTATTTGTGTTGGGGGCTATAAATACACCCCCAACCGGCCATTTCCAAGTGTGGGAGCCCAAGAGACTTACCAAGGCATATAGTAGACATTCCCAAGTGCTCTTACACCCAAGTGCTTAATAGAATCACTCGGTGATTAGCGTAGGTGCTTTGCAAAGTGCTTAGGTTAGTTAGACCGCTTTAGCGCTTGCTCTAGGTGAACCCTAGATTGTTGAGTGAGTTTAGATAAACCTCACAACCCCTCGGCTCTTGCGTGAGCCGTTGTAATTGTACCGAGTGGGGCGAGTGTCTTGCGAGACCGTGACAACCGCGTTTGTGTCATGGCCGCCACCATGTACCAGAGGGAACGAGACCCGCGGCGTTTCGACCGGAAGCTCGATAGTGGAGACGGCGGGGAGCGTCCGAGAGGAGCCGGAAGCAGAGCACCACTTGCGCGTGGAGAAGGCCCGCGACTCTCTACAGAGTTACTCGACCGAGGTACTTGGCCCTCGCGTGGGCTTCCCTTTGCATAGGGGCACCAACGAGGATTAGTCGGGACCTTGCGCGGTTCCGGATACCTCGGTAAAAATACCGGCGTCATCCACAAGAGTTTGCTTCTCTACTTTGCTCTTTAAGTTTCCGCATTTGCATTAAGCATTTAAGTTTCAATCTTGTATACATACTTATTTAGTGTAGATTGAAACTTAGCCATTGCGGTAGAGATAGCAACACTTAGACAAAACCTAGTTTGCACTTTCCAGTTTGACTATTTGCATAGATTTTGCTCTAGGGATTTATTTGTGGCCTAGTTTAGCGAAAGTTTTAGAAGTCCTAATTCACCCCCTCTTAGGCGTCACCCGTTTCCTACAGACAGTTAGAAGGAGGTGGCACCAAAACTCAAACCTGATTTCTTTCAAAATTTTCAAGCTCCTCATGCATAGCATTAACCCAGTTAGGATCAGATAAAGCATGTCCAACATCTCGGGGCTCAAAAGTAGCAACAAAAGCTGAGTGAGCAAAATGAGAAATGGGCTGTGACCTAGAGAGAGTGACTCGCTCTTGAAGCTCCCTAATCATCTGCTGAGGTGGGTGACGATGTTGAATATGCTGTGGATCCTCCCTTGAGGAAGTGACCTCCCCCTCAACAGGAGCTGGCTCGAGCGGACCCCAAGTGGTGGAAGGAGTGGGGTCGGGTCCGTCAGCCATAGTAGTTGAAGCAGGCTCGACTGGGGCGGCCGGTGGAGTTGGCTCGAGAGCAACCCAATCGGCGTCGTCGTGCTCCTCCTCCACAAAGATGGTCTGTCCCATCTAATCTGGACCTACAGGCTCAAAGACAGGGGATGGACAAGGTGCAGTCTCATCGAATGTAACCTCACAAGTCTCCATAATGCGGTTAGTCTCTAGGTTAAGAACACGATAAGCATGAAAATGTAATGCATAACCTAGAAAAACTCCATCAGAAGACCGGGACTCAAACTTGTCCAGATTACCCTGTTTTAGCACAAAGCACCTGCAGCCAAATACCCTGAAATGACTGACCTTGGGTGGCCGTCCAAATCGTAGCTCATAAGAAGTTTTGTTCAGAAAGCCTATAGAAAGATGCGATTGGACACATGGCAAGCAGTGTTGATCGCTTTGGCCCCAAAACGCCTAGGAGTCCTATGCTCATCAAGCATCGTTCTGGCCATCTCAACAAGGGTCCGATTTTTGTGTTCAACAATACCATTCTGCTGGGGCACATACGGAGAGGAAAACTGATGCTCGAGTCCCAAAGAAGCACAAAAGGTTGCAAATTGAGTATTTTTGAATTCTGTGCCATTGTCACTGTGTATAGCTCTCATGGCATTTTTAGGAAACTCATTTTGCAACCGAAGAATCAAATCTCTAGCATGAGTAAAAGCCTCATCCTTCGTCGTCATAAAGAACACCCAAGAGTAGCGAGAGAAGTCATCGACAACCACAAGCACATATCACTTTCCTCCAAAAGAGCAAACCCTGGCTGGACCAACAGTGTCCATATGAAGGAATACGCCAGGATGCGAGGTCATCACCTTGGTGACTGGGGAATGGGAAGCGGCAATCATTTTGCCATGATGACAAGGGTGACAGACAAGATCTTTCTCAAATTTTAATTTAGGCAATCCCTGGATGAGGTCAAGTGAGCTCAAACGACACAAAAGATCAAAGCTCAAGTGACCTAGCCTCCTATGCCACTTCCAAAGAGAAGAGGAAGATCCTGCCAACAATCATCGAGAAGGGCCAGAAGAATGTGAAAAATCAGCACTGAAAACTTGACCAAAATGGGAAATCTGGCAAATAAGATCCCCACGGGCACCCAAAACTCGATACAAGCCCTTTTTAAAGCGCACTTCATAGTCATCCTCAAGGAGTTGCGAAACTGAAAGCAGATTGAAATGCAGATTCGAGACCAAAGCAACATCCTTGAGAATAAAGCTCTCATTCACCCGAATGGTGCCATGAGAAACAACCTTATCTCTTGACTTATCCCCAAATGTGATGTATTCCTTACCATTCACGGGGTCGAGGCTGGGGAACCATTTTGAGCTTTCGGTCATATGGAGCGAACAGCCGGAATCCATGAGCCACGTGTTCTCCAGGCCTCCATCCTGCATCAATAGTAAGACCCAGGGTGAGCAAATGGCACAACACTGGGGTATGTAAACTGTGAAGAATACCAGTGCTGCGGCATTTGCCCCTGAAAAGTGTGTTAGGAAAAACACCAAACATCCTCGGTCCTGAAGGAAAGCGATCACCACAAGAAGGAAATTGTGGTCCGCTGTGGAATTATGAACCAAAGCCTCTGTCACATGGTCCTTGGTCATATGGCACACGACCAGCATCCCATCAGGCACGGCCACCATGTGGTGTCACTGCCTAAGGTCTAGTGGCAAGAGGCAAAACACCTCTAGGCCTCTTAGGACGTCTCTGAACAGGCTGAGCATGAACACCATGAGAGGGGTGGTTCATGTCCTTCCTGCTTGACTTAGAAACCCGCCGCTCATCTCTCTTCCTCCTAAAGCAAAAAGAAGCTAGATGCCCATCCCTCTCACAATATTCACAATGGTACCTCACCTCTCTCTTGGGTGGATTTTGTTTGTGGGAGGAGGATTGCTTTTTGGATGGCTGAGGGGCTCTAGGAAGGGGATCGCTAGAGATGTCGGGAAATGTGTCAAGTGTGTTCCTAAGATGATTAGGTTTTGGAAGCCAAAAGTGTTTCTGAGGAGGAGCTCTCATAGGTTCATCAATCACACGATCTCTCACAGGGGTAACAGGCTTAGCAGAGGTGATTTTGATAAGCTTGTGAGTGGGTGAAAGTTTCTCTGAAGGTGTCAAACCACTGCACTCACCAACCTTCCCAAAGCGAGCAACACTCCCATCCTTAGTAGCAAAGCCTAACCCTGGTCTGCCAGTTCCCCTCTTGAACTGACTGACCATCATGCCCAACTGGGGCTCACTGCACGACACCCAACTCAAGATAGATCGAAGGTATGTGTTTTCTTCCTTGATTCTTGTCTGATCGTGTCTGCAGGACTCAAGGGCAGATTACAAACCCTCACAAAGTGCACACTGCATAGGTGTAGGGGCACTCACTGAGCTAGCCTTCTCAAGCAAAGCTATCCTAGCGTCTCTCTCTCTGCTAACTTAGATTGCAAGCTAGGTCAAACGGTACACGCACCCAACAGAATAGACCTAGATCTCAACTCGTCGCGCTCATCTAGCAAGGTGGAGTACTTGGTCTGCAAAGTGGTGATGTTCGATTTGTAGCACCTAAAATTCTATTTTGGGAAATGACTTCCAATAACAATTTTTCCTTTATAGAAACTAAACACATAATGATAACCAAGAATTTGGTAATCAGGAATTATATCCAAAACTTAAAACAAAAAGGTTGGAGCAACAAATAAAAGAGAGACTTTCAAATTATTTACTATTTCCTTTATAAACTATACAAATAATACGCTTCTTAAAAATATAGTTGTGCTAAAATAATTCATAGGAGATTATGTATTAACTTCTCTTAAGTATGTAATGGATATTATCTTTTCTAAAGGTGCATTCAAAGTAATGTTTTCCAAAGTAAATAGATAAATACCATGAGCATATTCCATTATTGAAGTATTCATCTATAAAATGATAATAATAATAATATATAAATAAATGAGGAATGCATCATGCTAGAATTTTGATGTGCATTTAAAGACAGATTTGAATTCAACTTTGGAAAACCAGAAATGAGAAATGGAAATGAATAAAAGAAAGAAGAAAACAGAAAATAAAAGGAGAAAGGAATAAAACCTTATGTGGGCCAAGAACACCAAATTCGGCCCAGCACCGGATTACCTCCCCTGCAGCCCAACTCCACCCCGTCGCGCGCTGACGACTGGGCCCCACCGGGCAGCCTCCCTTCGCGCGCATGCTCGTCCGTGTGTCACTGCCAACTCGGGCCCACCGACCAGGACTCCCTCACGCACACCAAACTCCTTCTTCCACTGGCATCGTGGGCCCGCCCGTCGGTCTCTCCCTCTCGTCCGCACGCGCGCCCGATTTGCCTCTCACCGCGCACGTTGGCCTCTATGGCTGTCATGCGGGACCCACCGGTCGGTCACTCGCCGCGCCACTCTTCATCCCTGTCACTGCTACGCGGGCCCAGGTTGTCAGTTTCTTCCTCAACGGAATCACGCGAAGAACGCGCGCAATCCCGCCATGGTCGTCGCCGGGGATCTCGCTCCTCGTGCCTCGCTCGGACTTCGCTTCCGGTGTATAAATCGGGCGTCGCAGTCTCCTCGTTCTCCCCAACCCAGGGCACCCCGTCCCGCCATTGCCGACCTTGGGGGTGTGTGCCGTCCGCGCCGCCGTGCGGGGATTCCGTCCAACCGGCGATTTGGTCCTTCGATCGGGACCGGGTTGGCTCGGCGACGTTGTGGAGCAGCCATACGAAGCTTCGGACGACGCTGGGGGACTTCTCGGGGGCGGGAATCGCTCGTCGTCGCCAGGGAACCGCCGCGGGTCCGCCGTTCGCCGTGGGCAGAACTGTCTACAACCGCATCGTCGGTAAGAACTACTCCAGTGTGTTCGCCATCCCCTAAGCATCGTGTAGCAGCCTTTAATTGAGCTCTAGGGCACTGGAACGGTTGATTAGGATTTCCCCGGCGAAGCTTCGCCGTGAAGTCGGGCGGCGCCGCCGTCGCTGGCGGAGAGATTGGGGGGGGGAAACGCAGACACCGTTAGATCTTGATGAACGGCCCTGATTAGATCCCGCGTACCCTTTCACCGCGTTTCAATCTGGATCGTTGATCTGGATCGGACGGACAGAGATAGGTCTAGAGTAATAAAATCCCCACCGTTTGATTCGGATCCAACGGATGGGATTCTGTACCGGTTCGCTTGAATAAGGATTTAATCTGGGCGCTCGGTGTCTAATCCAACGGCCACGATCGGCCCATACCCCTTCGGCTGGTGGATTTATAAAAGAGACCCTGTCTTTTTCCCGAATCAACCCGCCGTCCTGTGCAGGGGAATCCTGAGTCTTAGAAAATTTACGTGTTAGCCCCTGGACTTTCTGATAATTGACGCCTAGTCCAGAGTTGTTAAAAACCAGAAAAATACATTTAAAAATGAATTTTTAGTATTAATTAAATGCCAGAATTTGTATAATTCATAGTAAATTCATTTTAACTCCAAATTGAGTCATTCCAGTTGCAATAATTTTGTATTAATATTGTTTATCACCTAGTACCTTTGTTTAACCATGAAACTTGAATTAAAATTGTTCATTTGGGTTAATCTATTCTAGGTGCTTAATAACTTCAGAAATTCATAACTAAATAACTATAACTCCAAATTTAGTGATTCTTGTTCCTACGATCTCGTAGCAACACGTAGATTATTATTATTCAGTTTGTACTTATGTTTGGTGTAATGTTAATCTTGCCTATACCATTTTGTTTGTATTGCTACGACTAGAGCGAGGTCACGTGTCATCTGAAGAGCAAGTTGGTACCTGGATTCTCAAGGCCCAGGCAAGTTGTGCCCTTGACCACTTTTTACCCAATAATGTTCTTTAATATCAATTATCCATGCATAGGTTAACTTTGATGGGACCCAATAGGTCACCCTAGATTTGTTTATCTCATTACCTTGTTTACCCCTGAATCACTTGGGTAGTTTGCTATTGCTTTATATGGTTTTGGGATAATCATTTATTACCTCTATGTTCCAATTCTTGTTGTTATTCTGTTTATGTTCATGTTGATATCATTAATGTTAATTGGAACATAGAGCTTAACTTGAGTAACACGTGCCACCACAAGGGAGGAATGGGACCCCTTGGCTGATTAATTAGGAAAGCTAGTGGAAGACTACCTTACCCGAAAGGGGCAAGGGCAGTAGGGGAGTGGTCAGTGTAGGGAGGCCCTCGGGAGGATTTTGCTGCGATGGCGGTCCTACAAGGGATTCCTGTATTGGAACTTCCTATAAACTGTAGCGGGTTTTTGGAAGCTAGTGGAACTTTGTAAAGGCCTCGTAGTGGATCCCTAGCCATTCACCTCGGTAGTGTCTAAGGGCCTTGCAAACCCTGGCGACATGGGATACACGACTTGTGGGTAAAGGGTACAACCTCTGCAGAGTGTAAAACTGGTATACTAGCCGAGCTCACGGTCATGAGCAGCTCAGGACTCTCTGATGATTAAATTATGGAACTTAAACTCAATTTGTCATATGCATTGCATCGCAGGTGGAGTTGTTACTTTGTTCTACTATTTAACTGGGTTGGTATTTACTTATACTTAGTAATTGCTAATAAAATTTTGACCAACTTTAAAAGCAATGCTCAGCTTCAACCATCCTCTTTGGTAAGCCTTACACTTCACGTGAGCTCCCACCTTTGGCGAGTTCATGCACATTATTCCCCACAACTTGTTGAGCGATGAACGCATGTGAGCTCACTCTTGCTGTCTCACACACCCCACAGGTCAAGAGCAGGTACCACAGGTTGAGGCGCTTGGAGGATGCCGTGTTGAGTTCGTGAGAGGCCTAGGTCGTCGTCTCCCAGTCAACTTTGGGTTGCTGGACCGTTGTCTCCTTATAATGTAATTATTTATTTTGTATAGAACTCCTGTTATATATAAAGTTGTGACATTCGATCCTGTGCCACTATACATCATATGTGTGAGACTGGATCCCAGCATACCTGGTGTTTATGTTAGCGCCCGGGTTCTGGACCCCTAAAATCCGGGTGTTACAGAAGTGGTATCAGAGGAATGTTGACTGTAGGACGAAACCTAGATAGAACTGGACAACCAATACTTACTTACCTTTGCTACTCTGATTCTTTCTAAAACTTATCTTAATCTTTTCTCATCTATTTCCGCTTTACTCTGATTATTCTTACCTTTTCTTTCTAAAGACAAATGTGGATTTCACACTTTGAAATCCTGTGCCTAAAGTGACCTTTAGGAATAGGAGACCTACTCTTAGGAACAAAAGCAAAACTAATTTTGTAAATATTTATATGCTTGAATGTTTGTTCTTATGATACTTGTCTGATTTGGATCTTTGTTTGAGTGTGATGAGTTGTGGAGTAATGTCCACAATTGCATCTGCATATACACATAGGTATAAAAATATATTTATAAAAAAAACTAGACAACCTAGATTATCCCCATTGGAACACATCTAGCTTAAGAGATTTATCTTATCCTAAAAGATCTCATTCTAGCCAATTTATCTTATCTTAAAAAAATTCTCCCTTATCTTAATAGATCCATCTCATCCTAAAAGATACTCATCTTATCTTGAAAAGATTTTATCTCATCCTAATAGATCTAACTGATCTCAAAAGATTTTATCTTATCTTTATGGATCCATCTTATCCTAATAAACATACTTATCCACCCTAGTTTAAACAACCATGATCTAATGCAAATTAATTAGATCTTATCTAGTCAAACTAGTCATACCAATCTAATCTAGATCCCATCCAATCTAATATGATCTAATCTAATGTGGTCTACTTAAACCTATTAGTGATACTGGTAGAAGAGATTAAACTTTACTAGCCATGTATTAACTTAACCTAGAGCCATGATGAATGGTATAACCTTTCTATTCCCACCTAATGACAAACAAACTTTTAACCTACATCTTGTAGTCTATCTCACCCATATATATCTCTCATCTTGACAGATTCCATCTTACCCTTGGATATTCACCTTATACAACTGGTTACCCCAATCTGGACGTAAAACAAAGATTAAGCCCTACTAAAGAATCTTCAGATTATAACCAGCTACTAGCTTATTTATTCCGCTTATTGAATAATTTCCTTTGCAAAACTATTACCATATGCTTCTAACTTTCATGGTCAATACCAGGAAAGGAAAGATTATCACGCAACAGCAAACAGAAATGAATTCTCCAAATCCTCCACCTATTGAAACCGAACAAGTGGTTGCTGCCCAAAGACTGGTAATACAACAATTAACAGACCTGGTGACCGAGATGCAAAACCAGATAAGACAACAACGCGAGGAAATACGTCAGGTCCGCCAAGAAATAAGGCAAGCACGGTTGGAGAGACAACAACAACAACAACAACCTCCACCACCACCACCACCAGCCCCACCAAGCTACATAGATATAAATTATGATGATTTGTAAGATCTAGATGTTACTTTAGTTAGTAGATGATATGATATTATTTTAGAAGGAACAATAAGGTCTATTGACCCTATGTTTTGTTAAAGAATTATGCCTCATGCCGAGATTCCTTTGTTTGTGCATATGTTCCGAGAACAAATGAGCATACATCCCTTTTATTACTAATCTCGAGGACGAGATTATTTTTAAGGGGGGTAGGATTTGTAGCACCTAAAATTCTATTTTGGGAAATGACTTCCAATAACAATTTTTCCTTTATAGAAACTAAACACATAATGATAACCAAGAATTTGGTAATCAGGAATTATATCCAAAACTTAAAACAAAAAGGTTGGAGCAACAAATAAAAGAGAGACTTTCAAATTATTTACTATTTCCTTTATAAACTATACAAATAATACGCTTCTTAAAAATATAGTTGTGCTAAAATAATTCATAGGGGATTATGTATTAACTTCTCTTAAGTATGTAATGGATATTATCTTTTCTAAAGGTGCATTCAAAGTAATGTTTTCCAAAGTAAATAGATAAATACCATGAGCATATTCCATTATTGAAGTATTCATCTATAAAATGATAATAATAATAATATATAAATAAATGAGGAACGCATCATGCTAGAATTTTGATGTGCATTTAAAGACAGATTTGAATTCAACTTTGGAAAACCAGAAATGAGAAATGGAAATGAATAAAAGAAAGAAGAAAACAGAAAATAAAAGGAGAAAGGAATAAAACCTTATGTGGGCCAAGAACACCAAATTCGGCCCAGCACCGGATTACCTCCCCTGCAGCCCAACTCCACCCCGTCGCGCGCTGACGACTGGGCCCCACCGGGCAGCCTCCCTTCGCGCGCATGCTCGTCCGTGTGTCACTGCCAACTCGGGCCCACCGACCAGGACTCCCTCACGCACACCAAACTCCTTCTTCCACTGGCATCGTGGGCCCGCCCGTCGGTCTCTCCCTCTCGTCCGCACGCGCGCCCGATTTGCCTCTCACCACGCACGTTGGCCTCTATGGCTGTCATGCGGGACCCACCGGTCGGTCACTCGCCGCGCCACTCTTCATCCCTGTCACTGCTACGCGGGCCCAGGTTGTCAGTTTCTTCCTCAACGGAATCACGCGAAGAACGCGCGCAATCCCGCCATGGTCGTCGCCGGGGATCTCGCTCCTCGTGCCTCGCTCGGACTTCGCTTCCGGTGTATAAATCGGGCGTCGCAGTCTCCTCGTTCTCCCCAACCCAGGGCACCCCGTCCCGCCATTGCCGACCTTGGGGGTGTGTGCCGTCCGCGCCGCCGTGCGGGGATTCCGTCCAACCGGCGATTTGGTCCTTCGATCGGGACCGGGTTGGCTCGGCGACGTTGTGGAGCAGCCATACGAAGCTTCGGACGACGCTGGGGGACTTCTCGGGGGCGGGAATCGCTCGTCGTCGCCAGGGAACCGCCGCGGGTCCGCCGTTCGCCGTGGGCAGAACTGTCTACAACCGCATCGTCGGTAAGAACTACTCCAGTGTGTTCGCCATCCCCTAAGCATCGTGTAGCAGCCTTTAATTGAGCTCTAGGGCACTGGAACGGTTGATTAGGATTTCCCCGGCGAAGCTTCGCCGTGAAGTCGGGCGGCGCCGCCGTCGCTGGCGGAGAGATTGGGGGGGGGGGGGAAACGCAGACACCGTTAGATCTTGATGAACGGCCCTGATTAGATCCCGCGTACCCTTTCACCGCGTTTCAATCTGGATCGTTGATCTGGATCGGACGGACAGAGATAGGTCTAGAGTAATAAAATCCCCACCGTTTGATTCGGATCCAACGGATGGGATTCTGTACCGGTTCGCTTGAATAAGGATTTAATCTGGGCGCTCGGTGTCTAATCCAACGGCCACGATCGGCCCATACCCCTTCGGCTGGTGGATTTATAAAAGAGACCCTGTCTTTTTCCCGAATCAACCCGCCGTCCTGTGCAGGGGAATCCTGAGTCTTAGAAAATTTACGTGTTAGCCCCTGGACTTTCTGATAATTGACGCCTAGTCCAGAGTTGTTAAAAACCAGAAAAATACATTTAAAAATGAATTTTTAGTATTAATTAAATGCCAGAATTTGTATAATTCATAGTAAATTCATTTTAACTCCAAATTGAGTCATTCCAGTTGCAATAATTTTGTATTAATATTGTTTATCACCTAGTACCTTTGTTTAACCATGAAACTTGAATTAAAATTGTTCATTTGGGTTAATCTATTCTAGGTGCTTAATAACTTCAGAAATTCATAACTAAATAACTATAACTCCAAATTTAGTGATTCTTGTTCCTACGATCTCGTAGCAACGCGTAGATTATTATTATTCAGTTTGTACTTATGTTTGGTGTAATGTTAATCTTGCCTATACCATGTTTGTTTGTATTGCTACGACTAGAGCGAGGTCACGTGTCATCTGAAGAGCAAGTTGGTACCTGGATTCTCAAGGCCCAGGCAAGTTGTGCCCTTGACCACTTTTTACCCAATAATGTTCTTTAATATCAATTATCCATGCATAGGTTAACTTTGATGGGACCCAATAGGTCACCCTAGATTTGTTTATCTCATTACCTTGTTTACCCCTGAATCACTTGGGTAGTTTGCTATTGCTTTATATGGTTTTGGGATAATCATTTATTACCTCTATGTTCCAATTCTTGTTGTTATTCTGTTTATGTTCATGTTGATATCATTAATGTTAATTGGAACATAGAGCTTAACTTGAGTAACACGTGCCACCACAAGGGAGGAATGGGACCCCTTGGCTGATTAATTAGGAAAGCTAGTGGAAGACTACCTTACCCGAAAGGGGCAAGGGCAGTAGGGGAGTGGTCAGTGTAGGGAGGCCCTCCGGAGGATTTTGCTGCGATGGCGGTCCTACAAGGGATTCCTGTATTGGAACTTCCTATAAACTGTAGCGGGTTTTCGGAAGCTAGTGGAACTTTGTAAAGGCCTCGTAGTGGATCCCTAGCCATTCACCTCGGTAGTGTCTAAGGGCCTTGCAAACCCTGGCGACATGGGATACACGACTTGTGGGTAAAGGGTACAACCTCTGCAGAGTGTAAAACTGGTATACTAGCCGAGCTCACGGTCATGAGCAGCTCAGGACTCTCTGATGATTAAATTATGGAACTTAAACTCAATTTGTCATATGCATTGCATCGCAGGTGGAGTTGTTACTTTGTTCTACTATTTAACTGGGTTGGTATTTACTTATACTTAGTAATTGCTAATAAAATTTTGACCAACTTTAAAAGCAATGCTCAGCTTCAACCATCCTCTTTGGTAAGCCTTACACTTCACGTGAGCTCCCACCTTTGGCGAGTTCATGCACATTATTCCCCACAACTTGTTGAGCGATGAACGCATGTGAGCTCACTCTTGCTGTCTCACACACCCCACAGGTCAAGAGCAGGTACCACAGGTTGAGGCGCTTGGAGGATGCCGTGTTGAGTTCGTGAGAGGCCTAGGTCGTCGTCTCCCAGTCAACTTTGGGTTGCTGGACCGTTGTCTCCTTATAATGTAATTATTTATTTTGTATAGAACTCCTGTTATATATAAAGTTGTGACATTCGATCCTGTGCCACTATACATCATATGTGTGAGACTGGGTCCCAGCATACCTGGTGTTTATGTTAGCGCCCGGGTTCTGGACCCCTAAAATCCGGGTGTTACAGTTCGACATGTGTATAGCGCACTCATCACATTCAGTCTCGTCGGACACCTCAACTGAAGCTCTAACAGACTCAAGTTCCCTAAGCGTGCTCTCGTACTTGGATCTAAACTCTCTCCTCTCACGAGCAGCCTGCCTAAGCAACTTATACTGACTAGCCAAAGCAGCGTTCAGCTCTTCTATCTTAGCTACGAGATCATCGGTGGAAGATAGTACCTCAGAAGTAGTGTCGTCGCCGATGTCTTTGTCGTCGCTGGTGCCAACCATGTCCTCACCAAGTGCCATGGTGCAGAAGCCTCCTGCGGTGTCGGTGATGAAGCACAGCCTGTACAGCTTGTCCTCGACCCGCCTCTCAGTCTCCTCGTCGCTTGAGGAAGATACAACATCGTCGGAGTCGTGGTTGAGGTCACTGAGGGAGGCGAGGAAGGCACGCTCCTTGATCTTTGCCTTCTGAAGGTACTTCTTGAGCGCCTCCTTGTCGAATCCTCCCTTGGACTTGTACTTGCCGGAGGAGTACTTGCCCTTGTGCCGACCAGAGTGATGGTCGCACGGGCCAGACTCCGATTTGCCCTTCTTGGGGTAGCTGGCAACGAAGTGATCAGGATCGCCGCAGTTGTAGCATCCGTCCTTGGACCCGCCATGCTGCCGGCTCATACTATTGTTGTGGAATCACGTGAACCGGCTGGCCACAAGTGCCAGCTCCTCATCCCCAAGGCTCTCTGCCTGCTCCTCTGTAATAGACAACAAAGAAGATAGAGCAAACATAGCAGGTGAGGAATTAGAAGCAGAACCACCTCCAGATACTAGGGCCATGGTGGGTGCACTGGGGTTCTCAATCTTAGCCCGAGTCTGGTGGTCAATCTCTGTGGACTTGAGCTTGCTGAAGAGCTCGTCCACGATGAGAGTCTCGTAGTTGGGTGACTCGATGATTGCCGAGACCTTCAGCTCCCAAACCCTTCGATCTAGAGCATGTAGTAATTTCAGCGCTCTCTCATGATCACTGTAGGGTAGTTGTGCCTTGTTGGCACACATCTTTTTCACAATTGACTGGAACCTAGAGAACATGGAATCAATGGTCTCTCCAGCCAACTGTGTGAAGTTCTCGTACTCTCGCCTGTACGTCTCAAACAGTCTGGTCTTCACATGATCATTGCCCTCATGGAATCTCTTGAGGGTAGACCAGATCCAACTCGCTCAAACTCACCAAGCGAGAGACACGAGAACAAAGCGTTTCGAGCTTTGTTGTTTGAATCATGGAACTCCATTTGAATTGGAGTGATCCAGTAACTTGTAGCATCGAAAATCGCATCGAGGCAAATTTCCCAAACCCGATAACTGATGCTCTGAAGATACGCAGACTTGCGAATCTTCTAGTACAGGTAATTGGTCCCATCGAAGAATGGAGGTTTGCCAGCACCTCGTTCCATGTCGCCTATATGGATTTTGAACTGATTAGGAAAGGGAAATCCTTAACTGGCTCTGATACCAATTGTAGGACCGGTAAGACGACCAAAGGGGGGGTGAATGTGAGCCAATTGGATTTTTGTCTCCAAACACTGAAAATTAACACTTTACTTCAATTGATATGAAGCATGGCTCAAACCATAAACACATCAGCGAACGAGAGATCTCATGATTACAAAACATTCCTAATACTCACATCAGACAAGCAAAACAAATGGATCGCAAATCGGACACCAAAAAGTCCAAAACGGTCCAATACAGTGTCATCAACAAGTGTTGTTTTCAGCAGTACGAAATTCTGTTCTTGAGATCAAAATTGAACCAAACGGACTCCGATTGAGATAAAATTTTACACACACCTGAGCAAATACGTTTCCAAGATCTCCCCAAATTTTTAGCTCAATCCGACTTATGAATCACCCGCAGATTTAAAAATATAGCAGAAATTGGGGTTTTGTTGGGGTTTTCTAGAACGAGTTCAAACTGAGTTTTTCTCAAATCGCGACCAAAATCTGCAACAACTAGGTGTATACAGTGGTCCGAAGAGTGCAACTCACCACCAATCAATGTCCAAACCAAATCCTCTCAAAGGAATCAAAGGTTTTTTACTAACAACACAAGATCGGAAAAAGGAGAAACCAAGACTATAAAACTTCAGAAATTTCAGCAAGGGTACAAACTGAGATTTGAAGCCAAAGAGCCCTGTGGGCCAGACCAGCGATCCTTCCTCTGATTAAACTTGAAAATCAAGAACACAGTCGAAGTACAAAATCACTGCAGAACCCTCGGCTCAACTCGTGTCTACCTAGAGATAAAACTAGGAGCTCTAGATTGAGTGCTCAAAACAAATGGCAGCCAAGAGATACTAAACCAACCAGCCCTCCCCTCTATTTATAGAGGTTTATTCTCACTTTCTAAACTACCCCTATTTACATAGAGTCTATCCACTCCACCGAGGGCGAAATGGACCAACTCCTAGGTTTTCGATCCGACGGCCACGTCCTTCACACGGAGTTGCTTTGCCTTGACGCACCCTCCGCGATCACACCTCGTGCCGCCACCAGTTCCCTCTAGAACTGCCACTGCCGAGTTTTGAGGCCCAAACTCAGCAAAACCAGGCATCCGTAGTGCTGGGTGGTTTTAAGGCCCAAACCACCAAACCTGCCGTGAGCACCGCACCTCGTGCACGTTCTCCACGATCAGACGTGTGTCCCACCGGTCCTTGACAACGCCGGCAACACGGTCCACTCCACCACATCCTCGCACAAGTGTGTGTCCTAGATGTCAGCCACCGTGGTTGGTCACCTGACTGCTCTGATCCGTCAGTCAAGACCCAGCACTCGCCCTTCACCGCTCTCGGTTGAAAGTCGCCTAGAGGGGGGTGAATAGGCAAATCTGAAATTTATAAACTTTAAGCACCACTACAAGCCGGGCTTAGTGTTAGAAATATAATCGAGTCTGAAAGAGAGGGCGAAAACAAATCACAAGCAAATGAAGAGTGTGACATGGTGATTTGTTTTACCGAGGTTCGGTTCTTGCAAACCTACTCCCCATTGAGGTGGTCACAAAGACTGGGTCTCTTTCAACCCTTTCCCTCTCTCAAACGGTCACCTAGACCGAGTGAGCTTTTCTTCTCAATCAATTGGGACACTTAGTCCCCACAAGGACCACCACACAATTGGTGTCTCTTGCTTTGATTACAAGTTGCTTGAGAACAAGAATAGAGGAAGAAGAAAAGCGATCCAAGCGATAAGAACTCAAATGAACACAAATGTCTCTCTCACAAGCCACTAAGTCTTTGGAATGTGTTTGGGACTTGGAGAGGATTTGATCTTTGCTTTTATGTCTTTGGAATGAAGTCTAGAGCTCTTGTATTGAATGTGTTGGCTGAAAACTTGGATGCCTTGAAGTGTGGTGGTTGGGGGGTATTTATAGCCCCAACCACCAAAGTGGCCGTTGGGGAGGCTGTCTGTCGACGAGCGCACCGGACAGTCCGGTGCGCCAGCCACGTCACCCAACCGTTAGGGTTCGACCGTTGGAGCTCTCACAAGTGGGGCCACCGGACAGTCCAGTGGTGCACCGAACAGGTGCTGTTCACTATCTGGTGCGCCTTCTGGCGCCTGCTTTGACTTCTGCGCGCGCAGTCCGCACTGTAGCGTTGTCAGCCGACCGTTGAACTCGACCGTTGGTGCAGTAGCCGTTGCTCCGCATGGCACACCGGACAGTCCGGTGCTACACTGGATAGTCCGGTGAATTATAGCGGAGTGGCTTCCCAAAAACCCGAAGCTGAGCAGTTCGGAGTGGATCTCCCTGGTGCACCGGACACTGTCCGATGCGCCAGACCAGGGCAGCCTTCGGTTGTCTTTTGCTCCTATCTTTTAAACCCTTTCTTGGACTTTATATTGGTTTGTGTTGAACCTTTGGCACCTTTAGAACTTATAATCTAGAGCAAACTAGTTAGTCCAATTGTTTGTGTTGGGCAATTCAACCACCAAAATCATTTAGGAAAAGGTTTGACCCTATTTCCCTTTCCCCTTTTTGGTGATTGATGCCAACACAAATCAAAGCAAATATATAAGTGCAGAATTGAACTAGTTTGCATAAGGTAAGTGCAAAGGTTGCTTGGAATTAAACCAATTTACATTTTCATAAGATATGTATGGATTGCTTTCTTCATATTTAACATTTTGGACCACGCTTGCACCACTTGTTTTGTTTTTGCAAATGTTTTGGAAATTCTTTTTAAAGTCTTTTTGCAAATAGTCAAAGGTATATGAAATAAGATTTTGAGAAGCATTTTCAAGATTTGAAATTTTCTTCCTATTTCAAATGCTTTTCCTTTGACTATACAAAACTCCCCCTCAATGAAATTCTCCTCTTAGTGTTCAAGAGAGTTTTAGATACCAATTTTTGAAGTATATCACAAATACAATACCAATTGAAAACAACATTTAAAACTTAGACTTGTTTTGAAATTTTTTTGAAATTGGCGTGGTGGTGCGGTCCTTTTGCTTTGGGCTAATATACTCTCCCCCCTTTGGCATTAATCACCAAAAATGGAGTTTTTAGAGCCCTTTTCAAACTCTCTCCCCCTTTTGGCAAATAGTATACGAGTGAAGGATTATACCAACGTTGGAGAGCGATGCGTAGTGACAGCAAAGAAAAAAGAATACGATGGAGTGGAGTGGAAGCCTTGTCTTCGCCGAAGACTCCATTTCCCTTTCAATCTATAACTTATCATGAAATACACTTGAAAATTGCATTAGTCATAGTAAATGAAAGAGAGATGATCAAAGGTACATAAATGAGCTATGCATGCAAAATGTCAATCAAAATTCCTAGAATCAAGAATGTTTAGCTCATGCCTAAGTTTGGTAAAAGTTTTCTCATCTAATGGTTTGGTAAAGATATCGGCTAATTGTTCTTTGGTGCTCACATAAGCAATCACGATATCCCCCTTTGTTGGTGATCTCTCAAAAAGTGATACCGAATGGCTATGTGCTTAGTGCGGTTGTGCTCAACGGGATTATCCGCCATGCGGATTGCACTCTCATTATCACATAGGAGAGGGACTTTGGTTAATTTGTAACCATAGTCCCTAAGGGTTTGTCTCATCCAAAGCAATTGCGCGCAACAATGGCCTGTGGCAATATACTCGGCTTCAGCGGTAGAAAGAGCTACTAAATTTTGTTTCTTTGACGCCCAAGGCACCAGGGATCTTCCTAAGAACTGACAAGTCCCTGATGTGATCTTTCTATCAATTTTGCACCCTACCCAATCAGCATCTGAATAACCTATTAAATCAAAAGTGGATCCCTTGGGGTATCAAAGGCCAAACTTAGGTATATGAACTAAATATCTCAAGATTCGTTTCACGACCCTAAGATGAACTTCCTTAGGATCGGCTTGGAATCTTGCAAACATGCATACGGAAAGCATAATATCCGGTCGAGATGCACATAAATAGAGTAACGATCCTATCATCGACCGGTATATCTTTTGATCTACGGATTTACCTCCCGTGTCAAGGTCGAGATGCCCATTGGTTCCCATGGGTGTCTTGATGGGCTTGGCATCCTTCATTCCAAACTTAGTGAGTATGTCTTGAATGTACTTCATTTGGCTGATGAAGGTGCCCTCTTGGAGTTGCTTGACTTGAAATCCTAAGAAATACTTCAACTCCCCCATCATAGACATCTCGAATTTTCGAACCATGATCCTACTAAACTCTTCACAAGTAGATTTGTTAGTAGACCCAAATATGATATCATCAACATAAATTTGGCATACAAACAAATCATTTGTAATTGTTTTAGTAAAGAGAGTAGGATCGGCTTTACCGACTTTGAAGCCATTAGCGATAAGAAAATCTCTTAGGCATTCATACCATGCTCTTGGGGCTTGCTTGAGCCCATAAAGCGCCTTAGAGAGTTTATAGACATGGTTAGGGTACTCACTATCTTCAAAGCCGGGAGGTTGCTCAACATAGACCTCCTCCTTGATTGGTCCATTGAGGAAGGCACTTTTCACGTCCATTTGATAAAGCTTAAAGCCATGGTAAGTAGCATAGGCAAGTAATATACGAATTGACTCAAGCCTAGCTACGGGTGCATAAGTTTCACCGAAATCCAAATCTTCGACTTGTGAATATCCCTTGGCTACAAGTCTGGCTTTGTTCCTTGTCACCACACCATGCTCATCTTGCTTGTTGCGGAAGACCCACTTGGTTTCTACAACATTTTGATTAGGACATGGAACTAAATGCCATACCTCATTCCTCGTGAAGTTGTTGAGTTCCTCTTGCATTGCCAACACCCAATCTGAATCTCTTAGTGCATCTTCCACCCTGTATGGCTCAATAGAAGACACAAAAGAGTAATGTTCACAAAAATGAGCGACACGATATCGAGTGGTTACCCCCTTATGAATGTCTCCGAGAATGGAGTTCACGGGGTGATCTCGTTGTATCGCTTGGTGGACTCTTGGGTGTGGCGATCTTGGACCCTCATCATCTTCCTTGTCTTGATCATTGGCATCTCCCCCTTGATCATTGTCCTCCTCTTGAGGTGGCTCATCTTCTTTATCTTCATTTTCATCCTCATGAGCTTGATCCTCATCTTGAGTTGGTGGAGATGCTTGATTTTGGTTGATCTTGTGCTTGTGGAGGCTTTTCGGATTCCTTAGGACACACATCCCCAATGGACATGTTCCTTAGCGCGACGCACGGAGCCTCTTCATCATCTAGCTCATCAAGATCAACTTGCTCTACTTGAGAGCCATTAGTCTCATCAAACACAATGTCACAAGAAACTTCAACTAGTCCAGTGGACTTGTTAAAGACTCTATATGCCCTTGTGTTTGAGTCATAACCAAGTAAAAAGCCTTCTACAGCCTTAGGAGCAAATTTAGATTTTCTACCTCTTTTAACAAGAATAAAACATTTGCTACCAAAGACTCTAAAATATGAAACATTGGGCTTTTTACCGGTTAGGAGTTCATATGATGTCTTCTTGAGGATTCTGTGAAGGTAGAGACGGTTGATGGCGTAGCAAGCGGTGTTGATTGCTTTCGCCCAAAACCGGTTCGAAGTCTTGTACTCATCAAGCATGGTCCTCGCCATGTCAAGTAGAGTTCTATTCTTCCTCTCCACTACACCATTTTGTTGTGGCGTGTAGGGAGAAGAGAACTCATGCTTGATGCCCTCCTCCTCAAGAAAGCCTTCGATTTGTGAGTTCTTAAAATCTGTCCCATTATCGCTTCTTAATTTCTTGATCCTTAAATCGAACTTGTTTTGAGCCTGTCTCAAGAATCCCTTTAAGGTCCCTTGGGTTTGAGATTTATCCTGCAAAAAGAACACCCAAGTGAAGCGAGAATAATCATCCACAATAACTAGACAGTACTTACTCCTGCCGATGCTTATGTAAGCTATCGGGCCGAATAGATCCATGTGGAGTAGCTCAAGCGGCCTGCCAGTCGTCATCATGTTCTTGTGTGGATGATGAACACCAACTTGCTTTCTTGCTTGACATGCGCTACAAATCCCGTCTTTCTCAAAATGAACATTTGTTAGTCCCAAAATGTGCTCTCCCTTTAGAAGCTTGTGAAGATTCTTCATCCCAACGTGGGCTAGTCGGCGATGCCAGAGCCAACCCATGTTAGTCTTAGCAATTAAGCAAGTGTCGAGTTCAGCTCTATTAAAATCAACTAAGTATAGCTGACCCTCTAACACTCCCTTAAATGCTACTGAATCATCACTTCTTCTAAAGGCAGTAACACCTATATCCGTAAAAAGACAATTGTAACCCATTTTGCATAATTGAGAAACAGAAAGCAAATTGTAATCTAAAGAATCTACAAGAAAAACATTGGAAATAGAATGGTCAGGTGAAATAGCAATTTTACCGAGTCCTTTGACCAAACCTTGATTTCCATCCCTGAATGTGATAGCTCGTTGGGGATCATGGTTTTTCTCATAGGAGAAGAACATCCTTTTCTCCCCAGTCATGTGGTTTGTGCACCCGCTATCAATGATCCAACTTGAGCCCCCGGATGCATAAACCTACAAAACAAGTTTAGGCCTTGTTCTTAGGTACCCAAACGGTCTTGGGCCCTTTGACATTAGAAACAAGCACCTTGGGTACCCAAACACAAGTCTTTAAGCTCTTGTGTTTGGCCCCAACATATTTGGCAACTACTTTGCCTGGTTTGTTAGTTAAAACATATGAAGCATCAAAAGTCTTAAATGAAATAATAGGCTCATTTGATGCAATAGGAGATTTCTTTTTAGGCAATTTAGCATGAGTGGATTGCCTAGAACTAGATGCCTCACTCTTATATATAAAAGCAGGATGAGAGCCAGAGTGAGACTTCCTAGAATGAATTCTCCTAATTTTGTGCTCGGGATAACCAGCAGGATATAAGATGTTACCCTCGTTATCCTGAGCCATGGGAGCTTTGCCCTTGACAAAGTTAGACAATTTCTTAGGGGCATTAAGCTTGACATTGTCTCTGTGTTGAAAGCCAATGCCATCCTTAATGCCAAGGCGTCTCCCACTATAGAGTATACTTCTAGCAAATTTAAATTTTTCATTTTCTAAGTCATGCTCATTAATTTTAGCACTAAGTTGAGCTATGTGATCATTTTATTGTTTAATTAAGGCTAGGTGATCATGGATAGCATCAACATTAATGTCTCTACATCTAGTACAAATAGTAACATGATCAACACTAGAAGTACAGGGTTTGCAAGCATTTAATTCATCAATCTTAGCATGCAATATTTTATTTTCATTTCTAAGATTGGAAACAATATCATTGCAAACATTTAAATTCTTATCCTTAGTAATTAATTTATCATTTTCAATCTTAAGGCTAGCAATTGATTAATTCAACTTGTCAGTCTTAGCAATCAAATTAGCATTATCATTTTTAAGTTTGACCAGAGAATCATCACAAACATTTAATTTCTCAACCTTAGCAATCAATTTATCATTCTCAAATCTAAGGTTGGAAATAGTGTCATGGCAAGTGCTAAGCTCACTATTTAATTTTCACATTTTTCTACTTTCTGAGCATAAGAATTTTTAACCTTAACATGCTTCTTATTTTCCTTAATAAGGAAGTCCTCTTGGCTATCCAAGAGTTCATCCTTCTCATAAATAGCACCTATTAATTCATTCAATTTTTCCTTTTGTTGCATGTTTAGGTTGGCAAAAAGGGCAAGCAAATTATCTTCATCATCACTAGAGTTATCCTCATCACTAGATGTTGCATATTTAGTGGAGGCTCTAGATTTTACCTTCTTTTTGCCGTCCTTTGCCATGAGGCACTTATGGCCGACGTTGGGGAAGAGGAGACCCTTGTTGAGGGTGATGTTGGCGGCGTCCTCGTCGGAGGAGGAGTCGGTGGAGCTCTCATCGGAGTCCCACTCCCGTCACACGTGGGCATCGCTGCCCTTCTTCTTGTAATATCTCTTCTTTTCCTTCCTCTTTCCCTTCTTGTCATCGCCCCTGTCACTATCACTTGATAATGGACATTTTGCAATGAAATGACCGGCCTTACCACACTTGTAGCAAACTTTCTTGGAGCGGGGCTTGTAATCCTTCCCCCTCCTTTGTTTGAGGATTTGGCGGAAGCTCTTGATGATGAGCGCCATCTCCTCATTGTCGAGCTTGGAGGCGTCGATGGGGAGCCTACTTGGCGTAGACTCTTTTTTCTTCTCCTCCGTTGCTTTGAATGCAACGGGTTGCACCTCGGGTGTGGAGGTGGCGCCTCGCTCGATGATTTGTTTGGAGCCTTTAATCATCAACTCAAAGCTCACAAACTTTCCTATAACTTCCTCGGGAGACATTAACTTATATCTAGGATCACCACGAATTAATTGAACTTGAGTAGGATTAAGAAAAACGAGTGATCTTAGAATAACCTTGACCATTTCATGGTCATCCCATTTTGTGCTCCCGAGGTTGCGCACTTGATTCACCAAGGTCTTGAGCCAGTTGTACATGGCTTGTGGCTCCTCTCTTTGGTTGAGCATGAATCGACCGAGCTCCCCCTCGATCGTTTCCATCTTGGTGATCTTGGTCACCTCATCTCCTTCGTGCGCGGTCTTTAGTACATCCCAAATCTCTTTGGCACTTTTCAACCCTTGCACCTTATTATACTCCTCTCGACTTAGAGAGGTGAGGAGTATAGTAGTTGCTTGGGAATTGAAGTGTTGGATTTGGGCGACTTCGTCCGCATCATAATCTTCATCCCCCACGGATGGTACCTGTGCTCCAAATTCAACAATGTCCCATATGCTTGTGTGGAGTGAGGTTAGGTGATATTTCATCATTTCACTCCACCTAGAATAATCTTCACCATTAAAAGCCGGTGGTTTGCCTAATGGGACAGAAAGTAAAGGAGTATGTTTAGAAATGCGAGGATAGCGTAGGGGGATCTTACTAAACTTCTTGCGCTCATGGCGCTTAGAAGTGACGGACGGCATGTCGAAGCCAGAGGTAGAAGGTGATGAAGAATCAATCTCATAGTAGACCACTTTCTTCATTTTCTTCTTCTTGTCGCCACTCCGGTGCGACTTGACGTGGGGAGGTGATTCCTCCCTCTTCTTGTTGCCGGACTCCCCCGATGGAGCCTTCCTGTGGCTTGTGGCGGGCTTATCGCCGGTCACCATCTCCTTCTTGGCGTGAGCTCCTGACATCACTTCGAGCGGTTAGGCTCTAATGAAGTACCAGGCTCTGATATCAATTGAAAGTCGCCTAGAGGGGGGTGAATAGGCAAATCTGAAATTTATAAACTTTAAGCACCACTACAAGTCGGGGTTAGCGTTAGAAATATAATCGAGTCTGAAAGAGAGGGCAAAAACAAATCACAAGCAAATGAAGAGTGTGACACGGTGATTTGTTTTACCGAGGTTTGGTTCTTGCAAACCTACTCCCCGTTGAGGTGGTCACAAAGACCGGGTCTCTTTCAACCTTTTCCCTCTCTCAAACGGTCACCTAGACCGAGTGAGCTTTTCTTCTCAATCAATTGGGACACTTAGTCCCCACAAGGACCACCACACAATTGGTGTCTCTTGCTTTGATTACAAGCTACTTGAGAACAAGAATAGAGGAAGAAGAAAAGCGATCCAAGCGACAAGAACTCAAATGAACACAAATGTCTCTCTCACAAGCCACTAAGTCTTTGGAATGTGTTTGGGACTTGGAGAGGATTTGATCTTTGCTTTTGTGTCTTTGGAATGAAGTCTAGAGCTCTTGTATTGAATGTGTTGCCTGAAAACTTGGATGCCTTGAAGTGTGGTGGTTGGGGGGTATTTATAGCCCCAACCACCAAAGTGGCCGTTGGGGAGGCTGTCTGTCGACGAGCGCACCGGACAGTTCGGTGCGCCACCGGACACTGTCCGGTGCGCCAGCCACGTCACCCAACCGTTAGGGTTCGACCGTTGGAGCTCTGATAAGTGGGGCCACCAGACAGTCCGGTGGTGCACCGGACAGGTACTGTTCACTGTCCGGTGCGCCTTCTGACGCCTGCTCTGACTTCTACGCGCGCAGTCCGCACTGTAGCGTTGTCAGCCGACCGTTGAACTCGACCGTTGGCGCAGTAGTCGTTGCTCCGCATGGCACACCGGACAGTCCGGTGCTACACCGGACAGTCCGGTGAATTATAGCGGAGTGGCTTCCCAAAAACCCAAAGCTGAGCAGTTCGGAGTGGATCTCCTTGGTGCACCGGACACTGTCCGGTGGTGCACCGGACAGTCTGGTGCGCCAGACTAGGGTAGCCTTCGGTTATCTTTTGCTCCTATCTTTTAAACCCTTTCTTGGACTTTATATCGGTTTGTGTTGAACCTTTGACACCTGTAGAACTTATAATCTAGAGCAAACTAGTTAGTCCAATTGTTTGTGTTGGGCAATTCAACCACCAAAATCATTTAGGAAAAGGTTTGACCCTATTTCCCTTTCACCGGCCATCAGCACAAGCCCGCATGACCTTCACCTTAGCCATTGACCACCGTTCCTGTGCTCCACACCTGCACACCACAAGTCGACCAACATGGTCGCACAAGCATAATCTCACACTCTGGTCAGTCAACTGACTACCCCAGAGTGCTACCCGTTGACAATCACTCATCATCAACCCGAACCACAAGGGACAAGTCAACCTTGTGTTCGCATATTGGTTAGTTAATAAAATATATTATATTTTTTATAATTATTTTGATAGGTTAGGAACTAGATAAAATAATAACTTTAATGGTACAAAACTAAATATAAACTAATAATTGAAAATTATTAATATATGTTTCTAACATAACTTACTATGTCTTCAATTACCTCAGAGAATATGAATTGGAAATTTAACTTATATATTGAGAAACAAAAAAGATAAATCTTCTTGTAATAAGATTTGTTTTGTCTAACTCCATACTCATTATGTCTAAATCGATCGTAGACTCCCACATCCCCCTCCCCTCATACATGAACTCATACAGGAACGTAAAAAGACACAACAGAACAACCATAGAATATGGAGGCCCTCCATTGTGCCATACCACTTTGGAGGTGTGCACCACCACTGCGGGGGCGACACTATGCTGTCAACTCTAGCATGGACCTATTAGAGCTAGGGACATACAATAGTGTGGATCACTATACCGACACGTACGCTATAGGGCTGCCTTGATCGGATGAGTAAGCAATATAAGATTGCAATATAAGATTACATGACTAATGAACAAGGAAAGATGACGTTACTAGATTACATGACTAACGAACAACAAGGAGAGATGACGTTACTAGCCGAAGTGGAATGTACCTATCCCTTCCTTTTATCTTTTATTGTCTTTGTGATACTCCCACTGAAGAGGGACGATTGTAACCAGCCCAACCATTGAGGTATAAGGGGGGCTGAGACTGACGAAAGGGACATCGAAACACTCACACCACACTCACATGAATCAGAGAGGAACTCTTTCCTCTCTCATCCATTTTGCAACCCCTAATATGAGCAATTTAGTGTGGTAGCACAAACCACTGAAAACTAGAGTAAGGACGTTCTGCCCAAACCAGTATAACCTTGGTGTCCTACTTGCACACTATCCAAGCCCTAAAACACAAAACACGCATCACAAGTTTACTAGCTGGTACTTACTCAAACACTAGCACCGGACGTGCCTAGTGGGACGTGCCTAGTGCTAGCTTCACTGGATAAAGCACCAAATGGGAGGGTGTCCTATAGTATTTTAGAGTTACATCAACATGTTCGATTTGCACCAGGTACAGTGCAATGAATGTGGCACCTAGAGAGCTTGCACAGAGTGTACTCAAACAATTTACACTCATTGGTGTCTATAGAGCACCGAAACAGGACATCCTAGAGAGCATGTAAACTGTGATGAGAGATCGAATACCCACACGACATGTCTAGCGTGCCACCGGAATGGGTATTTAGAGATGTCTACAACTATGCATTTGAGGAATGTACTCATTAGATGTGTCCGATGTGGTAGTGGTGCTCGCACAAGATAACATTTTTTAAGTAATGACTAGTTCAAAAACTAGCCATTGGAGAGGCACCTACATGTCCGGTGCAGTGGAAAAGTTGGCATCTAACACGTTTGGTGCCCCCAAAAAATTATGAGTGGAGTGGTATTAGATCTCCCACCCCTTGACACTATTTGTACCTCCCCAAACGTATTGAAGTGTCTTGCCTCTTTAAATAGCTAAAGCATCGACTTAAGGGTGATGAAGACCCTTTGCATAATGTGAAGATTAGAGAAATGATAATTGCATAGTTAACGACCTCATTAGTATATAGAGAGTGACTTGTATGCAACCAACACCCTAATTGGACTTGGCATAGTCAAGTGAGAGTCTATTGCTTGTTAACCTTGGTGATCGACAACATCTAGACGACAAGGCGACGATCGAGAGTATGATGATCACATAGAGAGTTCGTGGGTAACTCGACTTGAGACGAACCAGGTCATAGTGAGCACTTGATTCTTATATGGATTAAGAGAGAGTGACACTCTTGCGTTGGTGCTCCAAAAAGGATTAGTGAAGAATGACGACTCTCTGAGACCTCGATAAAACATCGGGAGATCTTGCGTGAGTGCTCCAAAAAGGATTAGTGAAGAGTGACGACTCCCTGAGACCTTAATGTTTAACATCGAGAGATATTCTACCCCTTACTTTAGTATACATATTTACTTTTGTGCAAGTATTTACATTCTTAAAATTTCTATTACAATATATGGTTAGAAACTAGGGTATAAAACCCGTTTTCACACATTGGACTCGAGTGAAGTTAGGTTTATATTTAAGATGCTATCTATGCAAAAATAGAGAAACCTAATTCACTCTCTTTTAGAGCATGTGCAACCCTGGGACTCCGGATCAGGTTTTCAAGCACAATATACAACTAAGTGTATGTTTGGGAATGCAGTTCTGAAATACTATAGTTTTGAGATACCATAATTTACAATTGTACATGACATAAATACTACGGTATTGCTTTACCATAGTAAAACTGTAGTATTGCTCAAAACCGAGATCTGTTTGGTTCTATTGGAAAAACAAAGTATATGTAGAGAGAAGAGAAGAAAACTGAGGTCCTGAGTGGAGTTTCGAAAACTCCAAAAATACCACAGTTTTGGGTAAACCATGATATTTAAAAGTGAGTTTTGACTGTGCAAACCAAACACCTTTTAAGCTCCAATACTATAATATCATTAAATACCATAGTATTGTTTCAAAACTGCAAAAATACTATAATTCCAAACAGGGTTTAAAATAGCGGGCTATAGCGGCGCTATAGCTCAGCTATAGCCTGTTGGAGGACCAAAAACTATGCTATTTCACTTTCAAACGCTATTTCAGCTACAACCGCTATAGCCCGATTTTATCTTCGCTAAATGTCGTAGCTTTAGCACTAAATAGCCACGCTATTTCTATTTTCCATGGTATTGTGTTGCTATCATGTTAGTGAGAGTAAATTCACTACTCTAGTATTTAGAACTAAGTCAACCTATTAATTATCATGTTATGCAGCTACCTAGCTAGTGGCTAACTATGTTGTTGAAGTGCCAAACACTTGAATTCCATGAATCATGTATTGTGTACTATCTCTAGTCTCCTAGAGCCTTGAAACCATATCGGTCTTAGTCAAATATCTTGACTTCAATATAGTTTTTGCATAAATCATGGATATTTTTATGTTTTTTTTATAAATCCGCTATTTGCTATAGATGCGCTATAGCCGCGCAATAGCTTTGTAGCCTCAAAAAAAATGGTGCCGCTATTTTGCATAGCCCGCTATTTTAAACCTTGATTTCAAACAGGGCCTAAAAGACTGCATGATATAATCATGAATTACTAGATAATAAATACAGTTAAGAGATAATATGTATGGAGTCATGTAGAGACGGACTTTCTACAAAGAGTCTATCTTTTTTTTTCAAACAACTCTTAAAGACCTTACATTAAATCGGGTAGTATATTGCGTTAAACGTTGTGATCCTTTCCGTTGTCAGGCTATTCATTTTGGTCGTATAGGCATGCAAAATTCATCAGAATATAAGTTTCAACATTTCACGATTTTGATGATGAAAACATTTTTTGCGTAAAATTAAAACGTACGTTTTACGGTAAGAACTAATTAAGAAGCTCCAAGGTAATAAAAAATCCTACTTTCGTAGTCACAAGTTGGCAGCTCTGAACGTGGGATGCAAGAGGCGGCCGAGCTCCTCATCGCCCGCGTCCAGCGGTCCACCAGTGTCGTTCCGAACGCGCCGCACGGCGGTGGTGTTGAGCGACTTGTGCTGGAATCCGTAAAGGTTGAGTATCTGGTCGTCGCCGAAGTTGAGAGCACGCTCCATCGAGCGCCGGCACCAAGCGGCGTCGTAGGTCGAGTCTTTCCCGCCGCACGGCTTGCACCCCATGAAGTGCGTCGTCAGCGGCCACCGTTCGCGGCCGGGCTCCGGCGGTGTCGTCGAATCACGCCGCATCTCCTCGAACTTGTCCACGATGTAGGCCCAGAAGCCGCTGAGGCAGTAAGAGCTCTCGAGGAACGTCTTGTCGCCCCACCTGCCGCGCTCAGTGATGAGCAGGTAGACGAGCGCCGACTGGTCGCAGGCCTCGTACGGCTGCCGGTCGGAGAGCGTCTCGGAGATGACCCTGCCGTACATCTCGCGCACGGGACCGCGCGGGCCGATGCGCGCAAGCGCGTCGAGCAGGTCCAGCGACCACTGGCAGTTGCGGATGATGAAGCTGCCGGCGTTGATGCCGATCCAGCTCTTGACGGTGTACACCTTCTCCTCGGAGCCCGGGAGCACGAGGTTGTGGGCAGCGTACTTGTCCCACGGAGGCTCGAAGAGCATGTCGGTGAAGATGACGTCGGAGTCCACCCACCACAGGAGCTCCGTCTCCGGGTGCGCGAGCATCAGCGTCCGCAGCAGCGGCAGCTTGGACCAGAACCCCGACAGCTCGGCGTCGAGCACCGCGGTGCTGTAGAAGATGTCGAAGCCGTGGACGCGGCAGTAGTCCGCCTTGTTCTTGAACGCCCGGAGCAGCAAGTGCTCGCCGTCGGGGTCGCTGCATCGGCGCGGTGACGACCCGGTGACCACTAGCACCCGGGGCCTCCCCGGCGCGACGAAGGCCGGGAACCGCGGGTTGTCGCGGAGCCACTGGGCCCTGCGCGCGTCGTAGTCGACGGTCGGGCCGAGCGAGTACGGCGGGTCCGTCAGCTGGCGCGGAGGCGGGAGCCGTCGTCGCTCCTCGTCGTCGTCTGCAGCCGGACCTGGAGGCGGTGGTGCTGGTGAAGGTGGCGGCGGCGATGGCAGTGGCACTGGCTGTGCTGGCGTTGGCACATTTGTAGGTGCGATAGATAGAGCCTCGCGGCGGTCAAACTCGATGCGGATGCGGGGGATAAGGGCCAAGTCGGACGACCTGAACAAGAAGAGGGCGCACGGCGCGACGAGGAAGAGAAAGAAGATGGGGAGGACCAGAAGCTGGGGTGGGCGATGCTGCCGGGCTCGTCGGTCGGCCGCGACGGGTTGCTCCGTCATCGTCGACGATGGAACGGAAGGAGCGAGCTGCTGCACACCCTGGGTTGCTAACTTTCTGGTTTGAAGGTTGAAGCTGCACTGCAAGTGATGGAGATCTCTAGCAACGTCACTGCCTGGTTCGTCGGTGTCAGCCGCGACGTGTATAGCATGGGGATTGGGGAGTGGAATTTCGAAGTCTGTAGTGCAAGCTTTATGGAGCTTGAATCCACGCATATGTCGGCTATTAGACGATGCTGATTGACTGCCGTGCTATATACATAATAGTTTAACAGGCTTTTAATGCAATGTACAACTTACTCCAGTCAGTCAATCGCTCGTGTGTAACTGTGTACTAGCTAGTATTAGTCCATTCCAAATTACAGATCACTTGTCCTAAGTCAAATAAGCATTTCTAAGATATATTGAATTTTCTTTTAATGTCGTTGATCTTAAAGGGGGTTTAAATTAGGTTAATACACTAAAACGATCTATAATTTTTTTTAAAAAAATGAAAGAATACTTCACTTATTGCAACCTAAGTCAACAAACTTATCTACCAAAAGTTCAATTTATATAAAAATAAACGTTCCAATAGAATCTTATAAAATCTATTATTTTAACAGTGCATCGACTTTAACGCATGAATATTAATATCTCTACTACTAATTAAGCACACAGTGTAGGCGTCCACAGCAGCTCGGTGCACGGTTCTGCCACTACGAGGTACGCCCCCGCCTACCCCTGCCCCCCACGACGCCGCGATGCCCAATCCCCCATGCCGCGCATCGTCGTCTGCTCCCCACCCATCCCGCCGCCGCGTCCGCCCCCTCCCCCACCGAAGGAGACACCGCGCGCTGCCTCCCTCCACGCCCTGTCCACACCCTGTCCTCAGCGTCCTCGGCGTCCTCGGCGTTGCCCCTCGCCCTGTCCTCGACGTCGCCTAACGACCCCTCCGCCGTCGCATCGCGTGGAAGGGGGATGAGTCGCCCGACTCGCGCCCTCGACCCCTCCGCCGTCGCATCGCGTGGAAGGGGAGGAGCCGTCCGACTCGCGCCCTCGACCCCTCCGTCGTCCGCTGTCGCATCGCATGGTAGGGGGAGGAGGAGGACATGGCCGGCATCACCTACAGGCGTGCGGTGCTCCTGCACGGGCACCATTAGTGGCCGCAGTGGTGGTAGACCTCACCCTGCCCCCACTCCATCTCGTAGTGGAGCAGTTCCATCGTCGGAGAAGGCAAAGATCCAGCCACCAAGTTCTCTACGCGTGATTCAAATGATGCGTCCAGGTATGGATCCGAGCCCCTCAACTACGATATGTACACAGAGCTATAGGTTGTGCAAGATCTTCCCTAATCCCCCACATGAGTGCATTGATTTGCCTCCTAGATCTACATGTATAGGTTCATATGACTACGATCTGTACCACTCATAGGACTACGATCTGTACCACATGAGTGCATTGATTTGCCTCCTAGATCTACATGTATAAGCCCTTCGCCGACGACGAGCACCCACTAGGGGCTTCTCCAACATCCTCATCTCCTTCCCCGATGCTGCCAATCTCTCCTCGCCCTTCCTCCCATCCTCCTCGGATGTGCAGAAATATCGAACATCACTAAGGTGCATCAACTCTGTTCTTGATACTGTTGTTTCTGTTGTTCTCAAGGTCTTGAATCACCAGGCGGTGATGCTTTCCATTTAGCCTTGTTTAGTAGTGAAGACAGAGACAATAGTGAAAATAAACCACCACATGTATTCTTTCGGATGTTAGTAATGTAAATTTTTGCTTTCAGATGTTATTATAGTGAATCAGGTTATGTGTAATATATTTTTGCTTGAACGTCTCAGATTTAACTTATTTTGTTTCTGTTGCAATCAACATGGTATCACTGTTTAGGGTTTAGGGTGCAATTTTACAAATTATTTTACTGCTTCAGTTGAAAACCATTTAACATGACACCAAACTGTTCGGTATTACAATTCATTGTATAGTATAATGTGGTTGAAGGTCCTTACTGGCATTGTGCTTGTTTACAAATTATTTTACTACTTCAGTTGAAAACAATTTAACATGACACCACACTGTTAGGGATTACATTTCAGAGTTATAAGAGCACTAAATTTTAATTGGAACTCATAGTATACATGATTCTATATAAAACATGTCTCATTCACTTGCTTTCCGGTTCTTGATTTTAGAGCTCTGAAGCCGATTACGTACACCTGTTCCTACCACACACTTTATTCTGCTTTCCGGTTCTCAACGTCTTGGACATCGCCGGCGAGCACAGTCTCCTCGGCAACTTCTTCTATTGGTAACTCGGGTGCAAGGCAAGGTACACGTATATTTCATATAGTAGTTGTATTCAACATGATGGTAGCTGCGAGCAGGATTCTATTCAGGATTTTTTTGAAAATGTAGTTCTGAGGCAATCCCTTGCATGATGGTCAAGAATATTTTAGCCCCTGTGCGTGCATGCTTTGATGCTGAATCAATGTCTGTAAGCTTGTTATCCACAGTTCTGTTTGGAGTAGGCATTACAGCAGTTGTGCTCGTTAGTTTTTCATTGGAATTGTTCTTGACATAATCCTTGATTTACTAATAGCATTGGATTCTGATGTTATTAACCTGTATTGTAAATGTGATTTGCAGATTCACCACCAAATCCTTGGGAGCGTTCTGGAGCTGAAGGAGCATATGGTCCTGCACCTTTCAAGCCCCCATCTGGTGGAAGCACTGGTGATGTTGTTGAAGCTTCTGGTACCGCTAAACCCGACGAAAATGTTACTGAGAGGTGTGTCTTTCTTGTTTTATTATTGCTAAAAAGGTAGCAAAAATGTTTCAGACGCCATGAGGATATGATCCTTTTATTACAACAACTTGTAATTATTATTGATATGTACCAGGTGTCCGTGCACTCACTGGAGAAGGCCATCGAGCAGGCACAGGCGCAATGACCTGAGGCGAACGTTCGGGGCCGGATCCGCCGACTCCCGTTCGGCGGCCTCGCGTTGTGCTTAATTTGTGGTATGCTTAATCAGTGTGCAGAACAGCAAACGAACCCAAGTGGAGGAACCAGTACGATTGCTGCCACAAAGTAAAAGACTTGACACAATTTATTTTGTCGCACAAATACTTTGTGCCTGTTGATCTTCTCAGTGTCTGCAGAACAACTCCTTTTTATCGGTTTGCACATGGCAGCTCATAAGCACTACTACACTGGTTTGGGGCTAAAAACATGAGGCTAACAAGATTTTTGTTTGCAATTTTACTGACCTACTAAATCTGTTATAGTTGATATTAGTATAGTGAACTCCCAACCAGGTAGATAAATGTAACATCTGAATTTCCTAATTCCTGCCACCAGTAGTATACTGAACAATTTTCCTTGCTTATTGTTAGAAGTAACATGTCTGTTCACTAACAGTAGCATTTTGTTTCTTCAGTTAGCTTTAGTCTTTTAGTTTCAGATGAAGGCGATAAATGTGAACCGTACCATGTTCTACTCTATTGTTCGATTCCATGCTGTCTTTATATTAGTACACTGAACTCCCAACCAGGGTGGTGGCAGAGGAAGGCGGCGTTTGCCGGCAGATCCGATGGCTGCTGTGAGGTCTGAACTGAAGGTTGTGGATTTTCTGGGCGATCGTCGACGGCGGTGTGGTGAGGGTTCACGCGGACGCGGCGTGGCAGCGCGCCCAGCCACATGCCTAGCTCTGCCCCACACAGACGCGGCTAGCTCGGCCACACGCCTAGCCAGCACGGTGTGGAAGCGCCAACAACTGAGATTAGTGCGTGCTCTCAGTTGATTTTAGGAGTGCTTTTCCATAAATTTCTATGATTTATTTTTCCGTCCATTTGTTCCTTACCCTTTCATCGTTTCGTCATATGTTATTTCCTTCCATTTGGATTATGAAGCTGCAAAATATTTGGTAACGTCACACCGCTCTGTGATGATCCAAAGACTCAGAATGTTCTTGGAAATATGAAGGTGCCCTTTCTTTGTCAGTACAATCCGATGAATGTAAACTATGCTAATGTTGCTTTTATTTCAGGAGTTTACGACCTTTTTAAGAGTTCTCGGAAGCTAATCCTACAGATGTGAATGAATCTTGGACAGAAAATGGAGATTGCATAATGGTGAGTAATAAATATATTTTTCTTGAATGCATAAGAAAGTATTGATTGTTTTGGGGAGGCAGCGGAGTTTTCCACAATTTGGCTCCAAGCGCGACGACAGCCTATCGTGCCCAGGCTTCTATTGATGTCTCAACTCAGTAGATTGGATGAATGGACCTGTCAGGCCAAACTTTCTAGACTTCCAAGGGGTGGACTTTGAGGCAACGTTTGGGGTGAGGAGAGCTTACAGTGTAAGAGACATTCAGGTTTGATAAGCATCTCCCTCCATTTGGTACATTTGAGAAAGCATCTGGTTATCAGGAGATGGTTTTACTTATTCTATCACATATCTCATTTGTCATCCATAGCAGTAATGTATTTTATTGATAACACTGTCATGATTTCTCTATTTTTTTCTTTGCCCAGGCTCATGCTTTTATTAAAGGTTATGCTTTTTTAATCTTGTTGTAGGCATTAGTTCAATTTTTTGATGCTGAAACTACAACATCTGCATAAGCTGCTCTGGATGGTAGATGTATTCCTAGGTACATTGACTTTTGCAGTTGCGAAGGGAATCTCAAATAAAAAATGTGTCGATCCTAACTGCTACAACTACCAGAGAAAAGCCCCCCTGTTCATTAGAAACCAATTTGTTTTATACTTTTTAAGCCTCTACTGCTCATGCCACTATCTTGTAATAGGTGGGCTATGGGTTATCTAGAGACGGCAAGGCCCTCAAGCTGGCTTTCCAGCACTGGATCAAAGCGATGAGTACAGACAGGAGGTGGGGACTGGTGGGTTTTACTGCCCATTCTTGCTCTTTTCATGGTACAATTATCCTGTTTTTTCCTACAGTGATGTTTTATTTTGTGGCAACCTCTTTCGACCCTAAACAGATACAATCACTTTGATGAATGTTGATATACTTACAGTATTCAATTTTAGATAGAATACTTGCTTTCGTATGGGCTTGACAACGGTTTGGTGGAGTTGTTGTTGATTGTCAATGCGAGGAAATATCCTGTGAAGATAGTTCTGTATTTATTAGTTGCTTTTTCCTTGGCAACAGTTAAGCCTTCATTGCCTTACCTTTTTTGTGTGCACGTATTCTCCTCCACTGCTGTTTGGAGGACACCAAAACTGGAAACAAAGGGAGGAGAGCTTCAAACTAAATTCTACCATGAAGGTAACTACTTGCCTTTAGTTTGTGCATGTATTGTATAAACCATGAAGGCAATGGAAAAGATGCACACTCAACCTTGCAAAATAGGTTTGCATATTCTCCTTCTACCCGCCTTTGTGATTCGTTTTTGCTTTAATACATGGTGTCTCCTAGATTGTGTTTAGCTAGGCAATATGCTAAGTGCATATACAACTTTTGCCTCCATCTACTGTATAACTTATACAAACCAATATCAGAGCTTGATCTATTAAATTGTCAGTGGTGTACTCCAAGTTACTAATTTTGCTTAAAAATGTGAGCTGATCTTACTCTTTGTATTTTATAGTAATAATGTCTTCCATGTCATCACATATTTTTATTTCTCCTTTTTAGTATCCAGTTCTTTCTGCAAGTACTAGGACTGACACTGAAGCTTTAGTGCTAAATGATCTCTGAGTATTAGTGACCTCAATATGTGAAGATTATTTGTTTAAGCATATGCGCAAAAATCAATATGAAAGCTTGTTTGGCTATGAAGATGACGTGTGTGTGTGTGGTGTTTCTGTTCTCTATATGATTCCACACTCTTTGCAGTACTCATCAAAAAGGTTGGAAAGGTATTCACCTCCTCTATCAGACCGGAGCCTTTTAATTTGCTTGTCTAACTGGTTTTTAACTTCAGTCTTATAGATCTTAAAGTGTTCTAGTGCCTCATCTTTAGTTCTGAGTAAGTAAATATAACAGAACCTGGTAGCATCATCTATCAAGGTAAGAAAGTATCTTTTACCGCCTTTTGTGATTATACCATTCATCTCACAGATATCTGAGTGAATTAATTCTAAAGGAGTGGTACTTCTGCCTTCAACCGTATGAAACGGTTTTCTAGGCTGCTTAGCTTGCACACAAATACCACATTTTACACCTTTAACATGTTTATATTCAGGAATTAAAGACATGTCACTTAATCTCTTAATGGCCTCAAAATTCACATGACACAAACGGGAATGCCATATATTATTAATGGAATCGTTATTACAGACCACATTAACATGGTAAGAAGAATGATTATTCAAAACAGAAAGACGGAACAAACCGCCTGACTCATATGACTTTCCAACAAAAGTACCAAACTTAGACAGGACCACTTTATTAGACTCAAACACTAATTTGAGACCCTGTCGACATAGCAGCGACACTGAAATGAGGTTCCGGCTCATCGATGGCACATAGAGTACGTCCTTCAGCACGAGCGTCTTTCCTGAAGTTAACTTCAGGTAGACCTGTCCAGTACCTCGAACTGCTGCCGGAACACCATTTCCCATCAAGACTGGTGCGCTGCTGTATCCCTGGAATGAAGAGAACATGGATCGATCAGCACAAATATGAACAGTAGCACCGGAATCCATCCACCAGTCATCTGATGGACTTGCCATAAAGGCCTGAGGTGCATACCCTGGGGTGGAGTTAACCACCACGTTCCCTTCTTTGCGCTGAGGTGGAGGACCTTTTCCCTTCCTAAGTTTGCACCTCCGAGCTGTATGCCCGGAGACACCACAAACATAGCAGATAAAGTCCTCCTTTTTCTTCTTCATCTTTTTGGACTTAGGTTGGTTCATATTCTTCTATGGGGAGTTCTTCTTCTTCTTCTGGAATTTTTTATCTCCACCCTTCTCAACAACGTGAGCCTGGAGTTGCTGAGATGGCTTGTTACTGGACCTTGCACGCTCTTCCACATTAATCGCAGCTGACAACGCAGTGAGAGTCATTTGCTTCTTCATGTGGCGGCGTGAAGTCACAAAGTCTCGCCAAGAAGGCGGGAGCTTTGCCAGTATTGCATTCACCTGAAAGCTGTCTGGTAGGACGCAGCCATATTGGACCAAGTCCCTAACAAGGAGTTGAATCTCCTGTAGCTGCTCCATAACAGACCTTCCCTCAACCATTTTATAGTTGAGGTAGTTTTCCGTTGTGAATGACTCATTGCCATTGTCAACTTCAGAGAACTCGTTCTCAAGTTCAGTCCATAGACCCTTAGCGGAGGTAAAACCAGAGTACACGTCAAATAAGCGGTTCGACAAGACGTTCAGCAGACGAGACAAGCATGCCTCATTGGCTTCATCCCACTTGGCCTTCTCCGCTAGTGCGGCGGCTTTCGCTGCATCATCAGAATCATCTGATGCAACCTGGGGAACAGCCGACGTCACTACCCAAAATAATTTTAGGTCAGTGAGCCACATGCGAGTCTTAATCTGCCAGCGTTTAAAGCTTGCGCCGTCGAACGCTTCAGGCTTAATGACATCAGAACTGGAGGCCATAATAGGGATTGGTTTTCTGGATTGTTGTAATATTATAGAAATAAGTGACATGCTTCCAATATATTTAAATAAATTAAATATTCTAATTCCGAATAAAACAAGCATATAACTCAGACAAATGACATATGTAATTAATGCAGCAATGAACAGTAGCAATTCTAGAACATGTAAACATGTAAAATAGCTACTCAGATCCATTTCATAATTAAACATGTCTTGCAGATGAAGAAGGCAGATTAAACTAATAAACATGATTGTTTATCTTAAAATATTGCTCTCAAAATAGCGGGTTGCTGTAATAAACAGCCCTCCAACGCTAATAGGTGATCAGAGATCCTTGACTAACGTGACAGTCTAATCTTACCAAATCAGGGTTTTAGATCAGATATAATAAGCCTAATAATCAAATATAAATAATGATAGAAAGGAGCTGTGTACTAAATAAATTAACAGAATTTAACATAGGTAAACAGCCTCAACAAAGAGATTTAATTAGGCACAAATAATATCAATGCTGAAAATGATAATACACTAAAACCCAGACTGTCACGTTGTCTCACTACACCGCTATCATCATCGAGCACACAAATCCGCCCATAACAGTGCAATCACACCCAAGTATTTAATACTAGCAGATTGCACAAAATTAAACAGTAAATAAAGTGAGACAACGAATAACTCACAGCACGTAGATTGTCTACGTGGGAAGACCAGCTCAGCGAACACAAGGTTCTGTCCCAGAAAACCAATTCCGCCGCCCACGTCCGGGCCTACACGGCGGGAGGTTGACGGAGATACTAGAGCCGCTGCCGGAGCCGAGGGAGACGTCCACGGCACCAGCCCGAGAAGAGGAACACCGCGCAGCAGGAAGCCCAAGCACCAGGCCACGGTGGACAGAGACCAGAGAATCAACGAGCAGCACCAAGGCACGGCATCAACAGCACCACACCACCACCACCGAGAACAACAGACAGCCGACGATACGGACGAGACCAGGACACCCGGAATCGAGTAGATCGAAGGATTTCTCGACGGAACAGTGGATAGGATGGAACCGTAGAGCCCTCTGTTTCTGCGTTTTCCTTAGAGAGAGTACAGGGGAAGGGGATCCACTTAAGGAGCCGAACGAGAGACTGTTACCGAGAAGAGGGGAGCGATCTGCAGTCGTGGAACGAGGAAGCCGGAGAGAACGGAGCAGCGGTTGCCGCCGCCGCCCAGCCGTTTGCTCGGCCTTCTGCCCGCCCCCTCCTATGGTCTCACGTGAAGGCATCGAAATGCCCAGGCAATGCCTCTCTGCCGGCTGGGCCGCTCGGCCACCAGGCCTTGTAGTGGCCCAGTTGGCTGACCACATGTTTTGTTCATTTCTTTTTAAGGAAAATAAAGGGAAAATCCCCTCAAATGAACAGCAATCCCCACCATTTTCACTCTTATTTTCTGATCAATGTCATTGAGCTCCCGTACTGTTTATATACTACTTTTCGACAGAGGTACTTGTTAGGTTTGAACCAAAGCCTATCCCAGTGTACTCCAACCCTGCACGAGTAAGCGGAGGACTACGCCTTGATCCACAAACCCTAGTGTGAGAATCTTCGCACAAAAGGCACATAGTACTAGGCAGATTATCTGCTTCTCTTACGGGGCAGGGCGTTACGGTCATGCCCTTTAATATCTATTCATGAGCTCACTAGAGAGAAAACCCCATTCTCTCCTGGACTGCGACCCCACAGTCAGCTCATATAGGTGAAATCGTTAAGGAAATTCTGTAGGACAATTTCCCTGCTTATAGCATTGACTTCATTAAGAGCATATCGCTCAACCTGCCATACAGACAGAGCACAGCAGCTCATGAGACTCTTTATCGTTTGTGCTCTTGGTTTCACAGTGCTTCATTTCCTGGAGCCTGGATCTCGGGATCTCCGATCACACAGGACAGTTATCCGCAGTTGAAACCGCTAACAGGGTACGAGTCCCATTCCCATGCACGCTGCTTGGATTGGCTTTTGAGCCAGCCCTTTGGTGAAAGGATCAGCAAGGTTCCTTTCAGACTTGATGTAATCTACTGTTATTACACCCGTCTCTCTAGCATTCCGACATGAATCAAGTCGTCTTCTGATATGCCTCGAGGATTTTTGGTTGTCCTTTCTACTGTTCACTTTCAGCAACACAGAAGTGTTGTCACAGTATACTAGGACAGCCGGTATCGGCTTTGCTAACATTGGAAGGTCTGACAACAGGTCTCTCAACCATTCAGCCTCCAATGCTGCTGAATCAAGTGCAACTAATTCAGCCTCCTTGGTGGAACGTGTCGACACTGATTGTTTAGACGATCTCCATGACACGGCCCCACTAGCTAAAGTGAACACATAGCCACTTGTAGACTTCATTTGATCCGAGTCAGAGATCCAGTTTGCATCACTGAATCCTTCAAGTACTGACGGAAATCCGGTATATTTAATACCAAGATTCATCGCTCCCTTCAAATACCGAAGCACTCTGTACAAGGCTACCCAGTGTCTATCTCCTGGACTGGCCGAATAACGAGCCAGTCTGCATACTGCATATGAGATATCTGGTCTAGTTGCACTGCTCAGGTACATGAGAGATCCGATGATCTGCGAATATAGTAGCTGGTTCACAGGCTCGCCTTCATGTTTACTGAGCGTGTAGGATGGATCATAGGGCGTGGTGACTGGTTTACAGTCCATATGTCCAAAGTGAGTCAGGACCTTTTCCACATAATGGGATTGTGACAAAGTAATCCCATCCTCACCCTTTATCAGCTTGATGTTCAATATTACATCAGCTTCACCCAAGTCCTTCATATCAAAGTTCTTGGAGAGGAATATTTTTGTCTCCATGATAGCCTCCAAATCGGTCCCAAATATCAATATGTCATCAACGTATAAACACATGATGACACCTTTGCCCCCAGAGAAGCGATAATACACACACTTGTCGGCTTTGTTTACACAAAACCCGGCAGTGGTCAGAGTATTATTAAACTTCTCATGCCATTGTCTAGGAGCTTGCTTAAGACCGTATAAGGATTTAATCAAGCGACACACTTTGCTCTCTTGACCTTTAACCACAAATCCTTCTGGTTGCTGCATATAAATTTCCTCTTCCAGCTCTCCATTTAGGAATGCTGTCTTTACGTCCATTTGATGGACAAGAAGTTTATAAGCAGCTGCCAGTGCTAAAAGCACACGGATTGTGGGCAATCGAGCCACTGGAGAATAAGTATCAAAATAATCCTCCTCTTTCTTTTGAGTAAAACCCTTAGCCACAAGACGGGCCTTGTACTTTTCAATAGTACCATCGGGTCTCCTCTTCCTCCTAAAGATCCATTTGCAGCCCACAGGCTTGCAACCAGCTGGGAGATCAGTTATCTCCCAAGTTCCGTTCGAGATGATTGAATCCATCTCGCTACGGACAGCCTCCCTCCAGTACTCTGCATCCGGAGATGTATATGCCTCTGTGAGGGAGCGTGGTTCTTCATCCACTAGATAAATAATATAATCATCACCCAGAGACTTTTCAGTCCTTTGTCTCTTACTCCTCCTTAACTCCAAATCTGGAGTCTGGTCATTGACACTCGAGGGCAGAGAATATGTCCGAGATGGACCATCTGGGGCTACTACTTCCTTATCCCGCATAGGGAAGATGCTCTCAAAGAATGTCACATCCCGAGACTCCATTATTACATTTACAGCGATTTCGCTTGTCTCGGAATGGACCACTAGAAATCTATAAGCTGCACTGTTATGTGCATAACCCAGGAAGACACAGTCTACGGTCTTAGGGCCTAGCTTTCTCTTCTTCGGCAACGGGACATTCACCTTTGCAAGGCAACCCCAAGTCCGAAGATGCGAAAGATCTGGCTTCCTTCCTTTAAATCCTTCATAGGGCGTGGCCTCACGGTTGCGAGGCGGCACCCTGTTCAGGACATAGCACACCGTGAGTACTGCCTCGCCCCACCAGATGTCAGGCATCCCCGAACTTTGCAACAAAGCATTAGCTAAGTCACACACCGTTCAATTCTTCCTTTCAGCTACCCCATTTGACTGAGGTGAATATGGAGCAGTGGTTTCATGAATGATTCCACACTCTTTGCAGTACTCATCAAAAAGGTTGGAAAGGTATTCACCTCCTCTATCAGACCGGAGCCTTTTAATTTTCTTGTCTAACTGGTTTTTAACTTCAGTCTTATAGATCTTAAAGTGTTCTAGTGCCTCATCTTTAGTTCTGAGTAAGTAAATATAACAGAACCTGGTAGCATCATCTATCAAGGTAAGAAAGTATCTTTTACCGCCTTTTGTGATTATACCATTCATCTCACAGATATCTGAGTGAATTAATTCTAAAGGAGTGGTACTTCTGCCTTCAACCGTATGAAACGGTTTTCTAGGCTGCTTAGCTTGCACACAAATACCACATTTTACACCTTTAACATGTTTATATTCAGGAATTAAAGACATGTCACTTAATCTCTTAATGGCCTCAAAATTCACATGACACAAACGGGAATGCCATATATTATTAATGGAATCGTTATTACAGACCACATTAACATGGTAAGAAGAATGATTATTCAAAACAGAAAGACGGAACAAACCGCCTGACTCATATGACTTTCCAACAAAAGTACCAAACTTAGACAGGACCACTTTATTAGACTCAAACACTAATTTGAGACCCTGTCGACATAGCAGCGACACTGAAATGAGGTTCCGGCTCATCGATGGCACATAGAGTACGTCCTTCAGCACGAGCGTCTTTCCTGAAGTTAACTTCAGGTAGACCTGTCCAGTACCTCGAACTGCTGCCGGAACACCATTTCCCATCAAGACTGGTGCGCTGCTGTATCCCTGGAATGAAGAGAACATGGATCGATCAGCACAAATATGAACAGTAGCACCGGAATCCATCCACCAGTCATCTGATGGACTTGCCATAAAGGCCTGAGGTGCATACCCTGGGGTGGAGTTAACCACCACGTTCCCTTCTTTGCGCTGAGGTGGAGGACCTTTTCCCTTCCTAAGTTTGCACCTCCGAGCTGTATGCCCGGAGACACCACAAACATAGCAGATAAAGTCCTCCTTTTTCTTCTTCATCTTTTTGGACTTAGGTTGGTTCATATTCTTCTGTGGGGAGTTCTTCTTCTTCTTCTGGAATTTTTTATCTCCACCCTTCTCAACAACGTGAGCCTGGAGTTGCTGAGATGGCTTGTTACTGGACCTTACACGCTCTTCCACATTAATCGCAGCTGACAACGCAGTGAGAGTCATTTGCTTCTTCATGTGGCGGCGTGAAGTCACAAAGTCTCGCCAAGAAGGCGGGAGCTTTGCCAGTATTGCATTCACCTGAAAGCTGTCTGGTAGGACGCAGCCATATTGGACCAAGTCCCTAACAAGGAGTTGAATCTCCTGTAGCTGCTCCATAACAGACCTTCCCTCAACCATTTTATAGTTGAGGTAGTTTTCCGTTGTGAATGACTCATTGCCATTGTCAACTTCAGAGAACTCGTTCTCAAGTTCAGTCCATAGACCCTTAGCGGAGGTAAAACCAGAGTACACGTCAAATAAGCGGTTTGACAAGACGTTCAGCAGACGAGACAAGCATGCCTCATTGGCTTCATCCCACTTGGCCTTCTCCGCTAGTGCGGCGGCTTTCGCTGCATCATCAGAATCATCTGATGCAACCTGGGGAACAGCCGACGTCACTACCCAAAATAATTTTAGGTCAGTGAGCCACATGCGAGTCTTAATCTGCCAGCGTTTAAAGCTTACGCCGTCGAACGCTTCAGGCTTAATGACATCAGAACTGGAGGCCATAATAGGGATTGGTTTTCTGGATTGTTGTAATATTATAGAAATAAGTGACATGCTTCCAATATATTTAAATAAATTAAATATTCTAATTCCGAATAAAACAAGCATATAACTCAGACAAATGACATATGTAATTAATGCAGCAATGAACAGTAGCAATTCTAGAACATGTAAACATGTAAAATAGCTACTCAGATCCATTTCATAATTAAACATGGCTTGCAGATGAAGAAGGCAGATTAAACTAATAAACATGATTGTTTATCTTAAAATATTGCTCTCAAAATAGCGGGTTGCTGTAATAAACAGCCCTCCAACGCTAATAGGTGATCAGAGATCCTTGACTAACGTGACAGTCTAATCTTACCAAATCAGGGTTTTAGATCAGATATAATAAGCCTAATAATCAAATATAAATAATGATAGAAAGGAGCTGTGTACTAAATAAATTAACAGAATTTAACATAGGTAAACAGCCTCAACAATGAGATTTAATTAGGCACAAATAATATCAATGCTGAAAATGATAATACACTAAAACCCAGACTGTCACGTTGTCTCACTACACCGCTATCATCATCGAGCACACAAATCCGCCCATAACAGTGCAATCACACCCAATTATTTAATACTAGCAGATTGCACAAAATTAAACAGTAAATAAAGTGAGACAACGAATAACTCACAGCACGTAGATTGTCTACGTGGGAAGACCAGCTCAGCGAACACAAGGTTCTGTCCCAGAAAACCAATTCCGCCGCCCACGTCCGGGCCTACACGGCGGGAGGTTGACGGAGATACTAGAGCCGCTGCCGGAGCCGAGGGAGACGTCCACGGCACCAGCCCGAGAAGAGGAACACCGCGCAGCAGGAAGCCCAAGCACCAGGCCACGGTGGACAGAGACCAGAGAATCAACGAGCAGCACCAAGGCACGGCATCAACAGCACCACACCACCACCACCGAGAACAACAGACAGCCGACGATACGGACGAGACCAGGACACCCGGAATCGAGTAGATCGAAGGATTTCTCGACGGAACAGTGGATAGGATGGAACCGTAGAGCCCTCTGTTTCTGCGTTTTCCTTAGAGAGAGTACAGGGGAAGGGGATCCACTTAAGGAGCCGAACGAGAGACTGTTACCGAGAAGAGGGGAGCGATCTGCAGTCGTGGAACGAGGAAGCCGGAGAGAACGGAGCAGCGGTTGCCGCCGCCGCCCAGCCGTTTGCTCGGCCTTCTGCCCGCCCCCTCCTATGGTCTCACGTGAAGGCATCGAAATGCCCAGGCAATGCCTCTCTGCCGGCTGGGCCGCTCGGCCACCAGGCCTTGTAGTGGCCCAGTTGGCTGACCACATGTTTTGTTCATTTCTTTTTAAGGAAAATAAAGGGAAAATCCCCTCAAATGAACAACATTAGCAACTCATTAAACAAAAATATTGACTGCATTATGTAGGTAATGAAGGTGATTGTTGACATTTGTGTCTTTTTTTATGTAGATAGATAAAAAATAAAACTGCAACCTTTATTTAGAGAACCGTTGGAGAACTCACACTTTTTATTCTTAAATTTATTTAGCAACTTCTTAAATCTATGATTTAAAGAGCTAAAATTTACATAACTATTGGAATTACTCTCCATTCAAAGATGTCGAATGGTTGTGACTGTTATGTAACATAAGCTAGGCAATGTTTGTTTCAATAGAGTATGGGAACGGTAATGCAATCTACTAGCGGTGCCAACCGTTACAAATAAATTATCAGTTACCGTTTACGTTACAAATATATGAACCAAATAACATTGTACGGAGTATATTTTTCTTTTGTTTCAATGATATGATGTGCAACCCTCGTGCACATTTGATAAAAACGTTGAACAAAAGACTGAGAGAACTGAAGTACTAATGCTCACTATCAGAGACGTCACAGATGTGTTCTTTCCTGAGTGCTTAAGGAGCTTCTATAAAACTATCTTAAACAAGCATCAAGTAAAACACTGATTTATACTATAAAACGTATGTAATAGATTTTGAAAGATAAAACGTGAGATAGAAAAGTTGCAGGATACAGCCTAAGGTCCATTGACCACAATTGCCCATTCGCCTCGCCTGACTTGCAATGCATGATGCAGGTCAAACTTGTCTGAGGAAATTTGAACCCTGCACAGGTTTTAAAACCGATGCACATGAACAATAAATGCCACATAATCCTAGGAGGCATCGAGATTTGTAGCTCATGCTTTGGGAAAAGGTCTGTTCACTATTTTTTTCAACAATTAAAAGTGTCGGCGTCGTCTTCAACCGGGTGAGTACATCGACTACTAAAATCTTTACCTTAGAATTTCTATAATTACAACCTCTAGCCATCATCTCAAAATAAATCAAATCACATATTTATTTAATGTAAAACTATTTTAAGTTTCTTTAACTGTACAAAAGAGATTACTATTTTCTGTGGTATTAAATAAGTATAATATAAAATTATATTTTATGATACATTTAGTTATAGTAATTTAGTGTTACAAATATTAATAGTTGTTAAATTTAAAATAGTTTGACTTAGGATATTTTGAGGCGAAAGGACCGAGTAATAGGTTAAGAGCAGTCCCAACCCTCCATCTCATCCCGTTTATATAGCATTAATTCAGCTGCCACATAAAATAAAAAGATGGCGTGACAAGCAATTAAATGAAGAAAGAGTAAGAAACTGGGTAAATGAAGAAACTGGGTCTTGTATAAGACTTGGTTTTAACACGATATTCAAGACAAAATGAGAGAGGAGTATTAACTTCAGTTAAGTAATATTGATGTTTGCATTGAAGATATAGCGTCTAGCAGTAGTTTCTAGATTACGTGGAGATAAATAAACATATAGTATGACATACCTCCTCAGTAAAGCACGGTGTACATGCACTAATTGGGTGTTAATGCATATTGCCATGGATTAGTTCTCGTCTATCTGACTGATAGACCCGTACTTGTAGTATATGGTGCCTAAATGTAGACAACGACTTATGTGCAATTAGGCCTTCCCAATGTACGCTAGATAATCTATTTAGAGAAAATTTTGAATGTGATCCTTTTAGCATGTGAAGATGAAAAGAGTGCTACAATGCTTATACTATCTATTAGCTTGTTGTACATTAGAGTTGACGACTACAGGGAAAAGGGTACTACCATATCTCTACTAATATATAAGAAAGTAACTTGGGCGTCTACACCAGGCTTTACCATGCCTCCACCCCTCACGCCACGCCCGCCATTCCAGGACCATCCTTGGATTCGGCCTAAGAGTCCTCGCCCCACATGCTGCCATTCACGGACTGAACGTAGATGGAAGACAAAGCCTCCGGTCCGCGTCTCTTCGTCCCGAGATCTCGCGCCCGCGCCGTCGATGGAAGGCTCGCCTCCGGTCCGCGCCTACGCCCACACCCTCGCCCGCGCCCAAGATGTCACCCCCTCCCCCACCGTTGTCCTCGCTTCCTCCCTCGAGCACCTGCTGTCTTTCTCACTCCATGGCGTGGATCAGGATGGTCCTCGCGGCGGAAGCCACCCGAGACAGCCGCGTGCCTCGGCACTCGCCCCCGCCTCGCCCGCTCGATCTGACGCTGGTTTGTTTGTTTTCGCGTCGATTAGGTGGTGTGCAGCTCGATCTAATGCGGGTTTGTTTGTTTATCGGTGCAGCTCACTAGCACACAGTATGCATCGTCATTGGACTTGCTTTGGCTCTTCGCCTACAGCACCCTAAATGACTACAAGAGTAAGATCGTGGCATGTGCCTTTGCAATTCTTACAATGTTTAGATCTTTGCAGCTTCGCATTTGTTGTTGTGTGTCTTGGTGTATGCGTTCGTTGCTGCTACTGCCCAAGGCTTCATGTTCGTGTTGCGCCACTAGCTAAGCTCTAGCGCTGCGGTGGCGTCCTTTGCCACAAGTCTGGCCCTGGCGAGCCCTTTTCGTCTCGTCGCCGTGACAACAGCGGGGCACCTCGTCCGCCAGTGGCCGGGCCGGACAGGGAATTCCTATGCAATTTCTGTGGCTATGCTGGTTTCTCCTCTAATTCTGCTTCAACTTTTGGTTTTTTCTTGGTGTTGTTTCATTAGAGAATAATGTTTTACCATCTAGCTGAGTTGAAACCCAATAATATACCAATATTCTTTGTTTTTGCCTTTTAAATATAACAATTCTTTAGTGTGTTGGAATTAACCATTCAGTGTTTTGCCATTTAACGCTAGGGGATGCTCTTTGAAGTGGTTATTGATCAGTTAAAACTTACACAACAGTTTATTTTCGTTCTTACTTGATAGCCTAAACCTACTAATTGATGTAGTGGAACTGCGATGGGCAAAGGTTTACTGCATCTAGAATTCTGAACTAAACAAGAACACAAATAGTTTTGTTTAGAATGCTCATTCATTCACATACTAGAAAATTTTCAAACATGAGGCAGCCATTTCAGTTCGGGGAAATTGTCATGCCAGTGTTTTATGACTTTTAAATATTGCGTGAATGTGTTATCCTGTAGGTTAGGATCTTAATCCTTAATGCTTCATACTTCTCGAAGAACGATGGCCACTTTGTCATTTCAATCAAGGTACTCCGAGTTATTATTCTTAATTTTGTAGCAGTTGTCTGAAGGACAGGTCTCTTACGGTGGTGAGAGGACTTTTTGTTGTGTGAAAGGTCCTGCGAGGTGCCAGCATTTGGGTCCGTCTTGTAGCAGTTGTCATATAGTCATACAGATATGCAATCTTGATCTGCATTAATCTAATCTAACAAGAAAACATTTTGTTTAGGGTAATTGTATCGACTCCACCCTATCTGCTGAGACCGTGTTCGCCGTTGAAGTTGGAGAAGCTCAAAGCACTTCAATTCAAACCTGCCTAGCAGGTGACGTTGGAGCCCTACGAGCATGACCATGCATGTGTTGTGGGCTGTTATAGGATGCCCAAGAAGCAGAAGGCTACCTGATCACCTCATAGATCATAATCGGTGCTCATCTTGTCTAATAAGGATGCTTCATTGTATCATGGTTTATTAAGTTGTCTGTATGATACTGATGGTTACAATATAGTGGTGGTTAGTTGCAATATAGTGCTGAAATAACTAAATTAAAATAACAAAATTTATGTATAGCTAGGAGCCTAGGATGACAAATAGATTATGAAATCTTTTTTCATAACAATATAACATACATTTGTATATAAATTATTGTGTTGTTAGATGTTTCCGTTGCAACGCACGGACATTCACCTAGTAACTATAATAGTAATCACTCTCTACACGCAACACCTTATAACCAGACCACTGATATCTATTATGTTATCTCTAATGACACGGTCCGCCTTATATCTGACAAGATTACCTTCACCATTAGCCGTGTCATGAAAACGTTTTTTTTAAAAAAAATCCAAAGAGTAAATGCAATGCACCGCAGATTTCCCTTCTGTTTGACCCTTGTCCACTTGCTTGATCGTCAAAGGCCAACCGGCCAACGAGAACAGCTGTGTCACGTGTGATACTGGTTTTTGCAGTACTTTTTAAATGAATAAAGTCAAGGTACCCATATATAGCTTGAGATGTTTAGTTGAGAAACAGAGTTCTGTCTCTGTTAGCCGGAACTCCTCTCCCATGATGATTAAAGCTCCAGCGAAGATAAATCGATCACCATGAACACTCAAGAGCACGATGAATAATCTAACCACGACAACTTCTCTATTTATATTAGCCATCTGTTTATATACATATCGATCTAAAAAATAAAGGATTTTTTTACATCTGTATCCTTAGTTTTGGCATAGACCTCATTGCTATCCTAGTTTTCAGACGACCTCAACCATACCCATGCCGCTCTCCTTTCCTCATTCATGCCCTCCCACGCCATTTCCGTCACTTGCCATCGACTGACGTGTGGACCCAAATTTCTCTCCAGCCGTCTTCCTCTCTATCCGGTCACCTCCCCGATCCCAGATCAACCGACCCGCCGATTCCCCATTGACCTCTTCGAACCCCGATTCTCTATTCCTCTCCTCCTTCCCCGAATCTGAGCTCGGCGCGGCGCTCCTGCGCGCGCGGACGCGGCTCGACGGCCTGCTGCCTCTACTGCTCCTCCGTGCCTCTGCTCTCCGCGTCCTAAGCTCCGGGCCGACGGATCCGCGGTCGGCCTCCAGCGGCTCCGCTGCCTCTGCTGCTCCGTGTCTCCAGCGGCTCTGTTGCCCGACGGCTGCCTCCCGGTGTTCTGTGCCCCACGCTTCGGCTGCCGAGGCAAGCGGCTCCACTGTATAGGTGTTGTATAGGTTTTGCCACCCTTTGCTCATATGGGTTCTTAACGTCGTTATTTCCTATGAAATAGGATGGATCATATTATTCTCAATGATGAGGTTGAACCAATAGAAGTAGTTGATGCACCAGATGATGATGAGAGGCAGTATCCTGAGTTTGTTGACAAGTGGGATATGCTAGAGTTTGAGGACTATGATGGAGATATTGTCACAGGGGCACAATTTGAAGAGGCTGATGAAGAGGAGGAGGAGGAAAACATAGCTATGGGGGTGTATGAGCAAGGAGAGGGTGATGATGTACCGAGAAATCATTATGACAGAGATAATCCATCCTTAAAAGAAGGCAACACATTTGCATTGATGACCGAATTTAGGAATGCACTTGCTACCTATTGCATCAAAGGTGAGTATGATTATGTAATTGACAAGAGTGAGCCAACTAGAATGACTGTTCATTGCGCATTTGAGAGGTGTCAGTGGAGGATACATGCTTCCCGTATGCGGAATAGTACAATTATTCAGGTCAAAGTGAATCCATCTCCTCACACTTGTCCAAGTGAAAGAAAAGGGTCACATAAGGTAGCTACAAGTAGATGGTGTGCAGATGCAGTATTAGAATGTGTGATAGATAACCCATGCATTGGTACAACTGAATTGGTAAAGAAGATTAAAGAGAAGCACAACATTTCGGTGCCTTACATGAGAGTGTATTATGGCAAGGAAATGGCTCTTGACAAGATTTATGGCCCATGGAAGGAAAGCTTTAACTTATTATTCACTTTCAAAGCTGAAGTAGAGAAGGCGTGCCTAGGTAGTGTTGTTGAGATTGACCATCATACGGTGGATTATAAAGTGAAAGGCAAGATTTTGAACAAAGAATGTTTTAGAAGGGTGTTCGTTTCATTCAAAGCATGTTGGAGTGGGTTCTTAGCTGGTTGCAGGCCTTATCTAGCAGTGGATGCAACAACTCTTTATGGGAGGTTCAGAGGCCAGTTAGTAGCTGCTTGTGCCATTGATGCACATAATTGGCTCTTTCCAGTGGCTTATGGTGTCCTCGAGGCAGAGTCAACAAAAAGTTGGACATGGTTCCTACAGAATTTGCGGCAGGTTATAGGGTTTCCACATGGATTGACTATACACACAGACACTTGCAAGGGTTTAGAAACTGCAGTGGAATATGTGTTTCCTGGAGTAGAGCATAAGGAATGCATGAGGCATTTTGCTTCAAACTTGGGCAAATCTTTCAAGGGAAAGTTGATTGATGACAACTTATGGCCAGCATCATTGACATATAGCCTTAGAAAGCATAACTATCATGTGAATCAACTGTACACGAACTCTAGGTTAAAGATATACATGGAAAGTCATCACAAATATCTATGGGCTAGAAGCAAATTTGGTGAAGGGTGCAAGGTGGACTATGTGAACAATAACTTGGCGGAGTCATTCAATGCATGGATTAGAAAAACAAAGGGGCTTCATTTGGTGGAGTTGCTAGATAAGATTCGACAAATGCTTATGGTAAAGTTTGAGTTGCGTCAAAGAATTGCACTTGAGAGGTTTGATGGCCACATGATAATCCCAGCTGTGATGAAGATGTTGCATGAAAAGACTAGAGGTTTGCAAATGTCTTTCATCAAGCGTAGACCGCTTGAGGCAGAGGTGACAGTGTTGGACAAACAAAAGAGGCAATGGATATATCCAGTGGACTGATTGAATAGGACATGCACTTGTAGGCAGTGGCAGATCACCGGGCTACCATGCACTCATGCCCTATTTTTCATTACTTCCCTTCGTGGTGTAGCTAGCGAAATTGATCAATATGTACATAATTACTACTCTATTGCCAAGTTCAAAGCAACATATGCTGCGAATGTGCCTTCCATAGAGGCAAAGCATCAGTGGGAGGTCGTGGATCCCGGTTTTGTTCTCAACGCTCCAGTCCAGACTAGAGCACCAGGAAGACCAAGAAAAACTAGAATAAGATCAAGTGCCGAGGGTAGTGGACTTGGACCAAGGAAGAGAAAATGCAAAAGGTGTGGAGGATTAGGACATATTGCAAGAAATTGCAAGAATGCAGTAGATCCTGCTTTTGGAGAGGATCAGCCACAAGAGCCACAATTGCCACTACATACAACTTTAGGAGATGATGAGTCAATAGAGCCACAAGAGCCACTAGAACATCTTTTGGAGATGATCAGCCACAAGAGCCACTAGATACAACTTTTGGAGATGATCAGCCACAAGAGCAACAATTGGCACTAGATCCAGCTAATGGAGATGATGAGTCACTAGAGCAACAATTGGCACTAGATCCAGCTTTTGGAGATGATGAGTCAATAGAGCCACAAGTGCCCTCCTCTGCGGCCTCTATGGTACCCTCCTCCGTGGTGCCATCTTCTGTTGCCTCTGTCGTGCCTTCCTCTGTTGCCTCTGTCGTGCCTTCGTCTGCTGCCTCCGTAGAGCCCTCCAACCTTGCTTTGGTGTTGCCCTCGTCAAGGTTATATTAAACTAAAAGTTACTTTATTTTTTCAAGTTTATAAAATTCACATGATTATTTACTATTTTCATGTTTTGTGTAGGGAAAAGAAAAGGAAGAGAGGAAAAGAGGTTGTGCATACAACTAAAGACAATCCAAGGAAGAATACAACGACCAAGGTTATGAAGAAGGCAAAAATCAAGAAAAGGCTCGCTGCAGACTTGTAGCTGAATTTTAGCCGTATTTGGTGAAATAACTGAATTTTAGCTTGTTGCAGACTGAAAGTGCATGTGCTCAGTGAAATAACTAAATTTTAGCTCGTTGCAGACTTGTGCTCGGAGAAAAGACTTGAAATGAAATTGTGCATATGTGACTTACTGTTACTTGTAAAGTGCATATCTGAATTGCTGTTGCTTGTGCAGACGTTAGCCTGTGCAGACGTTAGCCTGTGCAGACTTGTTGTTGCTTGTATACAGACTTTAGCTGAAGTGCTCGGTTTGCTGTTCCTTGAATCCACACACATGTAATTAGTCAAATAAAGTTTCTTTGTCAAAACGTATTTGACTTACATATGGCGCAGTGGTTTGTGTTAGTGTTTAGGTGTTTGAGGTGCTGGGTTCGATCCTTCCTTGGGCCTTTTTTTGCATTTTGTCCAATTAAACTATATTTACCGAATCAGAGGTCCGATTAAACTATATTTTGTCCAATTTTTACCTTAAGTAAATAACGCCAAAACATGACTCCATGCCAAGCTTCACTAATTTTTGACCAAATTTGCTATTTATTTATTTATTTTTGGCTAGGAAGGCATTTAACCCACAAAAATAGTAAATAGTCCAAAAAGGGACATCTCTGCATGAAGTAAGTTTGTAGTGGATAGATGAACAAATTGTACATTTTCCTTGAAAAGAAACCACACAAAACTAAGAAATGTAGCACAGATAATGGAAGCATGTCAAATAGCTACACTTCCCTTTCTCTTCAATAGTGTTTGTGTGGTGTAGTGGTGTGTCCTCTATGAGATTTGCTCGAGGTACTAGGTTTGAGCCCTCTAGTTCCTCTTTTTTGCCCCCTTTTTGTTTTTTCTCCTGAGAAACACCATTTTTTGTTGCCCCATTTAGTATATAGTTCTATTTTCCCTCTTTTGTTGCCCCATTTTTTTGTTTCTTTTTCTTGAGAAACGCCATGACTGGAATTTAAAACCAAGTTCAAAAAAGGACCAAATTCAATATAGAGCATTGTTTTCTATTTTCAGTATAGAGCTTAGTTTTCAGAACCAAGACCAACCCAATTCAGAAACCCAATTCAGAACTATACATGTCCAAATGGGCGTGCCGGGCTAACCCGGCACATGCCCAGTTTGGCCCGGCACGAACAGTAACCGGGCTAGCCCGACACGTTTACATAGACGGGCCGTGCCCGCCCATGGGCTCCAGATAGTGCCCAAGCACGGCACGCCAAACCTTAAACGGGCCGTGCCGGGCTTTTAGCCCAGTGGGCTAATCGGGCCGGGCCGCCCATGAACCCGGATACATACAAAACATAAACAACTAAAATCTGAAAAACTGTACAACAATTCAGAGCTAATAATGTGGACAATTACACACATAATATGGGCAGTAATTCACAATTACACACATGCACATACCAACTCAAATAGAAAGTTAAGTGGAATATTATTGGAGCTGTTATTGCAATGCTGCCTCATTAAAAACCTTCCTAGGTAAAAACTCACACCTCGTGAGAAAACCCTAGGAAGGAAAAGAGTACAGCCAGCTCATAAATGTTCAAGTGTTTAGAGTAGTTTATTACATCAATAGATAAGTAAACAGCCACAATGAAGTAAACAACCATAATGAAACAGCCACAAAGACAGCTACAAACTCAACTTCTTCCAGGTCTTGATTCTCCATCTTTGTCCTTGTGTCTGTCTTCAACATCAAGGTACATGTTCTCATAGGTTGCTTCAAGTTCCTTCGTATCGTTTTCGACAGTATTCTGCATATGCTTGTCTGCTAGCTCCCAACCCTTAATACAGGATAAGACCTCAACCATATTTGTTGTTAGTCGTCGTCGTCGCTCCTCGAGCACCCTACCAGCATGACTAAAGGTTGATTCTAAAGATATGGTAGAAGTAGGAACAGTCAAAACATCTTTAGCAAGAAGAGCAAGAATAGGATAAGTAAGCTTATGCCTCTGCCACCAATTAAGAATGTTGAAGTCTACACCAAATTGGGTGACAGTATCACTGTCTAGGTAAGAAGACAGTTCAGAGATGGATGCTGCAGTAGATGCAATAGGAGTATAACTACTTCCTAGTACATGTTGTCCACCCACAATATCATCATCCCCATAAATATCATACCATGCCTCTTTTGCCTTAGACTCACTACCACTTGCTAATACATGTTGTCCACGCAAGAGTGTGTCACCATACTTGCATTCATACAACTGAAATGTCTTTGTTAACTTAGCACGAATAGATTGTGAAAATCTAGAGTAATCAGTACCAGTTAGACTAGCCAACCATAGAAGAAGTTTATGAAACCCCCTCATCTTTGCTCTTGGATCCAAAATGAAAGCAAATGCATAAAGAATAGGTATTTTCCTCCAATATTTTAGATACTTGGTTTTCATAGGAATAATGGCTTCCCTAAGTAGATGATCACTCTCAAAAGCATTTAGATGTCTACCAATTTTTAGTATATGATGCAACATTAATGGAGATGTGGGGTAGTAAATACCAGACAATGCAACAGTTGAATCATAAAATAGTTCAAGAAAAGACAACACCTTATCTGCAATGTACCAATGATCATCTGTTAACAAAGGAGAACCATCTGAACTCAATGGATGATTACTTTGGATAAAGATAGAAAATGTGCTTTTGTATGGAACAACATGCTTAAGTATCAAGTAAGTAGAGTTCCATCTAACATCCATGTAAACACCAAGCTTACAAGGGCGAACACCTTGACTCAAACAGACCATTTTATATGCAGCAATACGTTGATTGGAAGCATTCATGAAAGTAATAGCAGTTCTGAAATCATTAAGATAAGGCTTCATGCGCTTCAAACTAGATTTAACAATAAGATTAATAATGTGGCATGCACATCTTTGATGCAAAAAATAGACCTCAAATCTTCACCATCATCTAAGTCAAATTGCTCAGTGCTACCAAAGTCAAGGTAACCAGTGAACATAGGTTGAAGAAGGGACATGGCAGTTTTGTTTGACGAAGCATTGTCTAATGTAATTGCAAAAATTTTATCTGATATGCCATAATCATCTACAACCATGGAAACATGTTCAGCAATATTGGAACTAGTATGTGCAGACTCAATAGGTCTTAGACCAAGCAACCTTTTTTCCAAACCCCAATCAGAATTCACATAATGAGCAACAACACTAATGTAATCTTCTTTGGCTTTACCAGACCAAATATCAGAAGTGAGTGCCACAGAAGATACTGAGGATTTTAAAGTTTCAATTAGACTCTCCATTCATCCATTGTAATGTTTAATTAAATCTCTAGCAATTGTTTGCCTAGAAGACCTAACAAACCTAGGGTTATGCGCACGGGTGATATATTCATGAAAAGCATCAGACTCGGCAAAACATAAAGGCAAATCTTCTCAAGCTATCAACCGACACATTTCCATTCGTGCAACTGAAGCTGAATACTCCCAACGTTGCACAGACCATCAGGATTGAATTTAAGGACTGACTGTACTATGCCAGCTCGATCATGCTCAATCTTAGCTTTACAATGTTGTTGGTGCCTAAGCAAATGTCCAGTACCAGAGGAAGATCTAGCAGACAAGGTAGTTTTGCAGTGTTTGCAAATGGCAGAGACCCTTACCTTCTTACCTTTGTCGTCTACACCAGTTACCTCATCGAAGTTAGACCATACTCTGGACGTGGGTAGCCTCTTCCTAGATCGGGTGTCACAAACAGTGCTACCACTACCAGTGGCAGCGGGGCTCAAAGACCCCGTCACTGTCCCGGCCATGGTCGGTGTTGGCTGTGGCTCCACCGCGTCGATGTTGACAATAGCATCCACATTATGGCCAAACAACGCCATCTCATCAATCTGCTCATTGTAATCCTCAAGTGCATGCTCCGCCGCCTCGGCGGCCGGATCAAGATCCATCTAGGGATTTTGACCGGCTCCTCACGACGTCACCGGCTCCTCAACGGCCTTCAATACATAGAAAATGGAAGAACAAATTACAATAAAAACAAGTAGGAGCACGAAGCACCACACAAGTAGGAGCACAAGTTAGGGTTTCACCTGACCGACCGGAGCACCGGATCCGCCAGCGAGGGGCCACTAGAGGGTACGTGGCTTGAGCTTGAGAGAGGAAAATAGGAGCAGAATATGGATCTTGGCCGAGACAGAGGGGAACAAAGTAGTTAGGGTTTCAGAGTGAAGGTAGATGGTAGATCTAGGGGAATAACCGAATCGACCTTCACGAGAACAGCTGGATCAGGACTCAGGAGCACCGAGCAGCACACAAGCAAGCACCAAAAAAGTCGTCGTCGATGGACACCAATTTAGGGTTACGAGTTAAGACAGATTTGACTTACAGTTTTGGCGATAGAGCGAGAGGGGAGATCACCAGAGTCGGAGTCAGAGCCGGACGAGCGATGGCGCCAGAGAGAGCGATGGCGAAGAGAGGAGAGAGCTGGAGAGGGACGAGCGAGGAGCGACGGTGTCGGTGTGTGAGAGAATGAGAGCGAGAGATCAGAGGAGAGGATATTTTCCTCCCTCCCGGACGGGCTGTAACGGGCCGACGGCTAACACAGGCCGTGCTCGGGCCAGGCACGCCGTGCCACACTTGGCGCCCAAGCACGACACGGCTGCCTTACCAGGCCGGCACGAGCCCGTTAGCCACCGTGCCGGGCCGGGTCCGTGTCGGGCGTTTTTCGTGCCGGGCTCCGGGCCGCCCGCCTGGCCCGACCCATTTGGATATGACTATTCAGAACCAAGACCAAGATGTTACTGCCAATACACATGTTGCATCATAAGGAGGTCCATCATACATATACATATTAAAAGGACAATACACAACTTCCCGGTTATCTAGAATGGCATCACAAGGAGGTCCATCATACATATACATATTTAACGCTTGCAACCATAGTTCATAACAAAGAAAAGCAAGGCAATAAAAATCATGGAAGCATACAAAACTCCAAACATCTTCTTCAAGTCGCTCAAGTTGTTATTCATCTTCTTTAGTTCTGTAGTAAACATGTCCCAGTTCGCCGCCACTCGTTCGTTCCCAAAATTAGACGCCATCATCTCCCCTAGGCCGCTAGTAAACCCTATCCCTTCGACCATCTTAATGTAATAATCCATCCACATGAAAAATTTGCATTTTTCCTGAACCTAGACCACAAAAATAAACATAATTGAGCAGTAATAAAGTAGTAATCATCAAAATAAGTAGTAATCAGCAAAACAAAGATAGACCTTCCCTGGGCGTGGCTTGCTTTCACACTTAACAAATTCCCTACCAAAGTTGCCATTCTCTGACCTTTTCGATACGAGCCTCACTAGTGGCTCTGGATGTTCGCACTCGGGGCAGCGGGTGAGCAGCACAGACCCATACCTAGGCCATCCATATCCTGCATTGAAGGGGCTGCTCGCATGCGACATGCTGCTAAACACAAGTGCCATTTGAAAAGGAGGAATTGTTACATACTGCTGTTTACCGCGTGGATGTGATGGAAGCTGAACTAATTTGGACTAATTTCTATGAAGAAGGTACTCTTGTTTTCATAAAGAAAAAAAGTACCTGTAAGCTAATTTACTAGGTTGAAGGGGAGCTAGAGCAGCGGCGCCGTCGTTGGGAGTGCACGGGCCACGAGCGTCGACAGGGAACCGGATGAGCGGCTCCGTCGTTGGGAAGGAGACAGGTGTGCTTCTCTCTCGGATCCGTCCGCCCGATGCTCCATCCGCCCGGTGCTCTGCGCTCGCTGGTAGGCCGCTGCAGGCCGCCGCGCCAAGCTCGGATTCGGGGAGGGAGGAGAGGAATGGGCCGCCACAGGCCGCCATGTGTGACACCCCAGGTGTCAGTTTCGTGTTACGTCGGGAGATTAATCCTAATCTCGGATGCTCAGTGAAAATTTCCTATTTCTCGATCGTGCCTATCTCTTTTTATCAGGCTTTCTCTCGGAAGTTCACCGAATTCAGAGTTAATCGATCGCGAGAAATAACCAATTTTGGAGCGTGTTAAAAACTTTTATTTCTCGGCACAAATGCGAACTCGATAATCCATCTCAAATTGCAAATCTCATATGAAGCTCATTCAATCAAACTCTCGATGGCTGTTATTTGATCTGAGCCTGAGTCTAATTCCTCGAACTTGATATATGTCTGACTATTTTATCTGGATCCGTACTCTTGAACGGAATACCCAATATGTCGTTCTCTAATTAATTTCTGTCCGACTCGGCTTAATACCTCTGTATCCAACCTGATTTCAAAATCAGCATCGACAGCGATTTTAAAATGTCACGATTCGCTTTCTTCGACTAAAAATCCAAAGCCGATCAGAAATCTGAGAGAAACATTTATTTCTAAAATAGTGTGCGAGAAATTATTTCTGAGTGAAATTAAATCCAACTCTCGGCCGAATTAATCGTGCAATCGTCCGTTCGTCGGAACTCTATTTCGCTCTGTTCTGCGTACAGACGAATTCCGCGAGAGCATTTTTATTCCGGAAAATAAATTAGCGCAACCCGATAACGTGTTTGGGCCAGCCCAACCCAGCCCATTTGGCCCATTTGAAAACCCTAACTCTAGGGCTCATCTATAAATACAAACCCCTCTCCCTTGCACTTGGCTTTTATTCACCTACACCCCTAGCCGCCACCTTCTTCTTTTCTCTCTGTCTTCTTCTTTCACACGGCGTGCAGCAGGGAGCTTGGCTCCTCTTCCATGGCACCCTTCCTCCCTCTCTCTGCTGTACATGGCGCCTCCAGCTCCTTCCTCGCGCCGCAGCAAGCCAGCAGCCATGGCGTCCATCCCTCCTCCCCGTCTTCTTCCTCAAGCCAGCGTCTCCCTCTATCCAGTGCTCTGCGCTCCTCCTCCCTCTGTTCTTGCCGCAGGAACAGGAGCTTCCTGGGAGCACGCCGACGCCCCTGATCTCTTCTTGGCCGCGACCTCCTTTGCTCCTTGATCCATGGCCACCAGCAGCCTTTCCATGGCCAGCACCCCCTCCTGCTCAGCCACGCCATCGGCTGGCCATGGCGTCCAGGACTCCCTGCGCCCTTCTCCACTGCATCTGTCTCCCTCTGCTCTTTCCCTTTGGAGGTGCTGCGCCATAGCTCTGATCCGAGCTCGCCCCTTCACTGCTCCTCATGCCATCGCTGCTCTTCCCCATGGCTGAAACTAGCTCGCCCCCATGGTACTTGTGCCCTCCTCTGCTAGCGCCTCCCTCGGTTCATCGCTGTGTCGGCATCGTCGGGACAGTGCCCCTTGCTGTTCTCCTCAACGCCCCTTGGCTATTCGACGGAATGCCCGTGGAAAATATAGTGTTGTGCGCAGCCTCGCTCGCGACGCCGTCGACGCCCGCTGTGTGCTCGCTGTTTTGCACAGCCCCCAATCGCGCCGTCGAAACTCGTGGTGAGAAACCCCCCGCTGTCCTCGCTATTTTTTTTTGCGTTTGTAATGTTCGATGGTCTGTCGCCAACAAACGTGTGTGTTTTCACAGCTAACGATCGACGTCGCGCTTCGCGCCTGCCCATTCGACGAAACGCCGAGCCTTGTGGACAGTCCATGCGGCTAAATCCCAACTCGTTCAGGTTGAATCCATGTGACTGACTTACTTGCACATTTGTCATTGTCCTATATATATATATACATGTATATGAATATGTTGTATGCGAATTAAAACTCATGGAGGAGAAAGTGGTACGCGTAGATGTCTTTGCGATTGGAATGTCAATAAGTGTATATGTGGCTGCGATAGTTCTTTTGTACGTCGTCGGGATTGGTCGCGGATGTATTAATTGTTTGCTAAAGCACTTCGTCGTAAAGTAGTGTGTTAGTTGTGGTAAATTAAATAAAGCGTAAAACATACTTAGTAATTTCCATAGTCGGCTAATGAGTTAGTCTATGTTCAATATATTTTATGTATTCATCGTGGTGTAGGATAGAGTGGGTCGAAGATATGAATTATGAGACATGTGATTTGTGTTTAAGAACGAGAGGTGCGAATAATCGGTTAGTGTTTCACTTGTCTAGTCGATAAATGTGGTCATAAATAATTGTGCTCGACATAAATGTTTGGTCGTTGTATCACTTTCTCTATGTTTATAAGTCGAGCCAAAATGCGGGATACTAGTGGTACGCTAGGCGGTGTCCAAATAAATTAACCAATCGATGTGGTAGTGGTCATCGCTTCCTCTATATCTTGAGAAGGGTCAATACACGTTATGTGTTCATGAATTGGGAAGTAAACACATGATGGTTTCGAGTTAGAGAATAGTGGTTTACGGGTCATATGATTTGGTGGATGTGTGAAAATACATGTGAATAGGTATGTTTATATAAATGTTGTGGCATATGTTGTGTCTCAGATTTCGATAATAATAGGATAGCCGACGAGTATGTTGTATAGCGGCCTAGGTTGTTGCTCAGGTTAATCAACTTATTAGATGACTTTAGTTAAGTTCATGGTCACGATGAATTGCGTGTTGTAGCCCAATTGCGCATGGTTACGGTCGCGGATGAAAAGTATTAGTGCTCATGTGATGTCTAAGTTAAATTGCAAACTATTGGGTAAAAAGCGCTTCGATATTGATTATCATAGAGAATGCGTTGTTAAATGAATGTGGTAATTTTAGTGCACTAAATGATTTGGATAAAATTTGTAAGTCTACTTGTTAGTCCTCATTTAGTTATTTTAACTCTAACAATTGTCAAAGTGTTAGAATAATTCGAGTCTCTAGAATATGGCAATTTTTAAATTGTTTAGGAGCTGAAATTTATTGACTTCTGTTTTGGGCTGCACGCACTGTTTTCGTTGTGCTGTATGTTTGATGAACTAAATTGTGTTTTCTGTAGATATGTGCTATAGAAAAGTTGTAGATAACATGATTATCTTGCTTGTACAAAAATTTGGCAGCCATAAACCTGATCGTTTAGGAGTTGTGCTTTTCACAAGCCCAGCACCTGAATATGTCGAATTTCTGAACAGCCATAGGCCTGACAGTTTAGGAGTTATGCTTTTTACAAATTCGGTAACTGAATCTGTCCAAATTCTGTACAGATTTCAGAAGCTGTATTGTTTGCTTAAGTTAATGTTAGAATCAGTCCTTGTCGATTATAAGAAAGTTGTAGATGCTTTTCTGATCTTGCTTGTGTTAAAATTTCATAACCATAGGCCTGGTAGTTTAAGAGTTATGAATTTTACAAACTGCTTGCTGTGTTCTGTCCTCTGTCAGAACAGATTTCGAAAACTGTAATGTTTGATTTGATTAAAACTGGAATCACTTCTTGGTGATTATAAAAGTTATGTAGTTCTTTTTCTAAGCTTTCCAAAAAGTCTTGGATCACTATTTTTGGTGATCTGAAGATTAAGTTATGGATGTTTAAAGTCTGAAGACTGAATCTGTCCAATTCTGGACAGCAAAGCCTTCTAGTGTCTTTTGTCCTTAGTTAAACATTGAATCACCTTGAAATGTTTATAAATGATATGTAGAAAATTTTATTACCTTTCCAGAAGGTCTAGGATCACCTTGTTTGGATGTCTGAATCTTCAGTTGTGAATTTTTGAAGTTGCAAGTCTGAATCTGTCCAAATCTGGACAGAGCTGTTGGATTAGCTGTTTTAACCTTGCTAGGTGTTGAATCTTGTTGAGATGATAATACCAAAGTTGTAGAGCACTTTTTAAGCTTTCCAGAAAATCCTAGTTTGCTATTTTTGGATTAATATTTGAAGAGATATGATTAAAACTAGTAAGTGCTGTATTGCTGTCTAAAAATCTGCACGTGCTCAAATGAATGATTAGTTCACCATTTTGGCTAAAAATGCTTAGTTAGCACTTAACGAATATATACTTGTGATGGCTAAACTTAGGTTAACATGTGTTCCATGATTGATACGCTTGTTTGCTGTAGTTGGTTATGGATAGAAGTTTTGTAGTTATTGATGTCTATGTCCTATTTAAACTTCCGTTGTCTTGGTTGCTTTCGCGCGATCAATAGGAGAACTAATGAAAAGTCGTATCCAAATAAATAAGATACGCGTACTTGTAATGTCGTAGTTGCGTCGCGTAAATAAATAAAACATTGTTGTCCTTTTTAATGGTGTTAATGTTGATCGCCGAGAACGTGTAGATAACTAGTGCTAGCGTATGGTTGTTTACGGTGTCTTCTCATTTAATGTTTAGTTCACCGCTGTGTCATTGTATATCTTGTGCTACTTTCATTATATTCATACATATGCATCTTGCATCTCATATAGGACCGAGAGATGATGATCGAGCCAGTGACGTAGTACCACCCACAAGATGCAGTCGGTGGATGACCCAAGGAAGGATGGACATAACCAGTGGGATGCTCGCCAAGCGAGCACCTCCCCAGCAAACACTACCTAAGTGTTTAATTAAAGGCAAGCCCCGGTTTTATGCATAACCTGTTATTTATGCTATTGTTGGGGTCGTGCTTCGGTGCGCCGAAGGTCTCACACGAAGAAGCAGCTTCGGCTGAAGTCGTCTCCAAGAGATGGCCGAAGGTTCCTTTTCATGGAGCTTCGGCGTTTTAAACCGACATAGAGATAGAATGACCTTTTTATTCATATAGGTCTGAGTCAATGTTGTAAACATTTGTAAGGGGCATAATTGTAATTTGTCACGGGCTGCGACCTGTGCCTATAAATAGATGAACAGTACCTCTGTACTGTTCACGCGAACCTGTCATTTGCCTTCACATCACACTTGCATTCTTGCCTTCCTCAAGACCGAAGGTACATCTGTCATTTATATTCATTTGTATTAATAAAAATGGAAATGATTCTATGTTAATATTTGAATGTCCATTTTATACCTCATGATTTATACGAATGCTTCATCCCATGTTGTTATGTTTACGAAGGTGCGTCCTTCGTAACCTTCGTCCGAAGTTCCTTATGTCCCGAAGGGATGTAATGAAGTGGAGGACGAAGGACCTTAATATTTAACATTTTCTGTGTTGCCTTGTTCTTAACTCTTAGCATTTGAGAACAAGCCCCCAACATTGGCGCCCACCTCCGGTGAACTCACTTCCACTTTTCTGAGCTGATGGCTTTGTTCAACAATCAAGCTGGAGCTGCTTCGGCTTCGAAGCTGGTGCTTCCGATAACAGGCGGTTCTTGCTCAGAGCCGGCTAACAAGAAGCAGAAGAAGGAGGCTCAGAGAAGGGTGCAGCATGTTGGAGTGCAGGGACCTTTCATCAAGTCAAAATGGTCTCATATTCCAATTACCTTCTCTCAGGAAGACCTTCAGCTTAAGGATTATCCTCACAATGATGCTATGGTTATTTCTTGCGTGATCAAAGGATTTCTGGTCCACAATGTCCTAGTTGATACAGGCAGTGCAGCGGACATTATATTTGCTAAAGCCTTCAGACAAATGCAAGAGCCCGAAGACAAGATTCATGATGCTACGCACCCTCTTTGTGGCTTCGGAGGGCGGCAGATTGTGGCACTTGGGAAGATTACCATGCCGGTAACCTTCGGATTTGTCAACAACACAAGGACTGAGCAAATTGTGTTTGATATTGTTGACATGGAGTATCCTTACAATGCTATCATTGGTCGTGGAACTCTTAATGCTTTCGAAGCAATTCTTCACCCAGCTTATCTCTGCATGAAGATACCTTCGGACCAAGGACCTATTGCTATTCATGGAAGCCAGGAAGCTGCTAGAAGGGCCGAAGGAAGCTGGACTGACTCTAAGGCAATCCATAACATAGATGGAGCTGAAGCTTGTGAACAGTACAAATTCAGGAGGGAGAAGGCAGCTTCAGCAGACCAGCCGAAGCCCATGTTATTATGTGAAGACATAGCAGAGCAGAAGGTGCTGTTGGGCTCACAACTATCCGAAGACCAGGAGAAAACCTTGATAAGGTTTTTATTCAACAACAAGGATGTTTTTGCATGGTCAGCCAATGATCTTTGTGGAGTGAATCGGGATGTTATTGAACATTCGCTCAATGTTGACCCATCCTTCAGACCCCGAAAGCAGAGGCTTCGGAAAATGTCTGATGACAAGGCCGAAGGGGCTCGCAATGAAGTAAAAAGGCTCCTCAGTGCAGGAGTTATCAGAGAGGTGAAGTATCCAGAGTGGTTAGCTAACACCGTCATGGTGAAGAAGGCCAATGGCAAGTGGAGAATGTGTATTGATTTCACAGATCTCAACAAGGCTTGTCCGAAGGATGAATTCCCGCTGCCAAGGATAGATTCTTTAGTTGACGCAGCAGCTTCTTCGGAGCTCATGAGTCTCCTGGATTGTTACTCAGGCTATCATCAAATTTGGATGAAGAAGGAAGATGAGCCGAAGACTAGCTTCATAACCCCAAGTGGTACATATTGCTATCTTCGGATGCCTGAGGGGCTCAAGAATGCTGGAGGGAGTTTCAGCAGAATGACTGCGAAGGTTCTCCAATCTCAGATAGGCAGAAATGTGCTGACTTATGTCGATGACATCATTGTAAAAAGCACGAAGCAAGAAAATCATATTGCTGATCTGCAGGAGACCTTTGCCAGCTTCAGACAAGCTGGTCTGAAGCTGAATCCAGAAAAATGTGTCTTCGGAGTGAAGAAGGGCAAATTTCTTGGATGCTTGGTTTCAACAAAGGGAATCGAAGCTAATCCAAATAAAATCGAAGCTATACTTCGAATGGAGCCACCAACCACAAGAAAGGGGGCCCAAAGATTGACAGGAAGGCTGGCATCTCTCAACAGATTTATATCCAGATCAGCAGAAAGAAACTTACCATTCTTCGAGGTGCTGAAGTCAGCTGAAGTCTTTCAATGGGGCCCAAGTCAGCAAAAAGCCTTCGAAGAGCTGAAGCAATACTTAATAGATCTCACAACATTAACTCCACCAATGCCAGGGGCTCCTCTGTTGTTGTATGTGGCAGCTTCGCACTCAGCAGTAAGTGCGGCGCTTGTCCAGGAGAAGTTTGATGGCCAAGTTAAGAAGCAGGTCCCAGTATATTTTGTGTCTGAGGTCCTCAGTGTCTCAAAGAAAAATTATACAGAGCTGGAGAAGGTGTTGTATGCCGTTTTAATGGCATCCAGGAAGCTTCGGCATTACTTTCAGGCATTCAACATTATTGTTCCTTCTTCGCAGCCGTTGAAGGACATCATGAGGAATAGAGAAGCTACCGGGCGTATTGGAAAATGGGCTGCGGAACTTAATGAATTTTACATTGATTATGTGCATAGATCCTCAATTCAGTCTCAAGCATTGGCAGATTTCATTGCCGACTGGACGCCAGGGGCTCAGGACGAAGAAGCGAATAAAGATGCCGAAGCATGGACAGTGTTTTGTGATGGCTCTTGGGGAACCTTCGGAGCAGGTGCAGCTGCTGTTTTGGTCTCACCATCCAAGGTTAAAACTTGCTATGCAGCAAGACTTGACTTCAGCTGCACAAATAATATCGCTGAGTACGAAGCTTTGCTCCTGGGTCTTCGGAAACTAAAGGCAATGGGGATCAGAAGGGCAATTCTTAAAACTGATTCCCAGGTTGTTTCGGGTCATATTGATAAAAGTTGCAAGGCTAAGGACCCGAAGCTTGAAAAATACCTAGACACGGTCCGAAGGATCGAAGCTTCCTTCGAAGGATTTTCTGTTAAGAATATCCCTCGAGGACAAAATGAGCATGCTGATTTGTTGGCCAAGTCTGCAGCACAGGGGCTGCCGCTACCTTCGGATGTGTTCTTTGAAACAATAAAGGCACCTTCAGTGGAGCTACTTGAAAGAGCAGTCCTTAACATTTCTCCTGTGTACAGTGAAGATTGGAGAACTGAAATAATCTCTTACCTTCAGGGTAACTTCTTATCAGATGACGAAGCTTATAATAAAAGGATAGAGGCAAGAGCTCGTCCCTATGTCATGATAGAAGGGGAGTTATACAAGCATGGAGTTTGTGCCCCGCTGCTCAAGTGCTTGTCTAGGACCGAAGGTATAGAGTTGATGAAGGAGATACATGCAGGCCTGTGCGGATCCCACATCGGATCCAGGCCGTTACTTGGAAAAGTGTTCCGTCAAGGATTTTATTGGCCGAAGGCAGCTTCGGATGCAGCGGAGTTAGTTCAAAAGTGCGAAGGTTGTCAAAAATGTGCAAGAGATCAAAAGCAACCTTCGTCTTTGACACAGCTGATACAACCCATCTGGCCATTGCAAAGGTGGGGCCTCGATTTGCTGGGTCCATTACCACCGGCTCAAGGCAATTTGAAGTATGTTATAGTGGCTGTGGAGTATTTTTCCAAGTGGATTGAGGCGAAGCCATTAGCCACAATAACTTCGGCCACTGTCCAAAAATTTTTCTGGCAGAATATTGTCTGTCGCTTCGGAGTGCCGAAGGCCATCACTGTAGATAATGGAACACAGTTCGACTCCGAAGATTTCAGAAATTTCTGTGACCAAATTGGCACGAAGATCCACTTTGCATCAGTCAGGCATCCGGAGTCGAATGGGCTTGTTGAAAGGGCCAACGGCATCATAATGACAGGAATAATGAAGCTAATTTTTAATCAACCAAGGGGAAAATGGCCAGATCAATTGACCAAAGTGGTGTGGAGCCACAATACAACAACATCAAGGTCTACAGGCTTTACCCCATTCAAGTTATTATTCGGTGACGAAGCAATAACTCCAGAAGAAGCTAAAGCTGGATCAATAAGAGTGCTAGCTTCGGCAGAATCAGGTGCCGAAGATACCTGTTTGGTGGAAAAAGATGCTTTAGAAGGGATCAGGCTTCAGGCCGTGGAAAATATCAACAAATACCAGGCTGAAACAATCAAATGGCGAGATAGAAAAGTCCGGCTAAAAAATATTGAGCCAGGACATTTGGTGCTTCGGAGAGTGGCCAACCCGGATACAGTGGGCAAGTTGCAACTGAAATGGGAAGGGCCTTTCTTAGTAGCATCTTCGTCAAGGCCTGGTTCGTACAGACTGAAGGACATGGATGGCAATGAAATTCCAAGATCTTGGAATGCGGATGAGCTTCGGCGGTTTTATGTATAACTTGATGTAATTTTATCCTTTCTTTTCTTTTTTATGGCACCCTTTTCCTTTCTAAAGGGGGAGAAAGGTTTTTAATGGGGCCACCATTTGTAATTTTCCTTTTTAGTTTTATAAGAGCAAAATCCCCCAAAAGATGTAAATGTAAAAGCTGAGAGCGCACCATCGAGTGCCGAAACTGAAAAAGAGAAAAAAGCTCCGAAGACGTCCCTAAGGGGATGCAGAGCTTACAGCGAAAAGTCAACGCTGATTCCGCCGAAAGTAAAAGGCGGAGAAGCTCCAAAGACGTTCCCAAGGGAATGCAGAGCTTATACCGTCTAAGTAAAAGACGAAGAAGCTCCAAAGTCGTCCCTAAGGGGATGCAGAGCTTACAGCGAAAAGTCAACGCTGATACTGCCTAAGTAAAAGGCGAAGAGGCTCCAAAGTCGTTCCTAAGGGAATGCAGAGCTAATGTGTGGTTGTTTCTAAGTAATGGCTGACAATGTGGCTTCGGACGTATGCTTCGGACATTCATTCGTGCATTACATTACATCATAACATTTGCATGCATAAGCATTCATTCATAGCATTTGTGTTCCCAAGTGGCTGCTTCGGCAAAAAGCTTCGGAGAAGAGGTTTTTTATGATTCGAAAAGCTTCGGAGAAGTGCGTTTTTATGATTTGTTATGTTATGTTGTGTACAAAAGAGAAAAGTTTTGTTGCTCGGCAAAAAGAAGAATTGTTTTTATGCTTCGTTGTGTACGAAAAGAAGGGAAGGTGTTTTTTTCGCCTTCGGCTCAAAATACTGATTTCGTCCACATCAAAGCGCCTCAATCGAAGGGTAAGAATATATTACAAGGTATGTACAAAGTTCCTTGAGAACAGTCTAATTGTATTTACAAGAATTGTTACAAAAATATCCTGAGTTTTTCTACAGTACACTTCTACTGATCTTCATTAAGTTTCAGCTTCGGCGACGGCTTCGGCAACAGCTTCGGTGACATAACTTAGGCATCATCTTCACCTTCGTCATCCTACATAAATTAAGAAATTATGAGTAAAAATCAAGAGCAAAGGAAAAGGTAAGTCCGAAGTATCATTTCTTACTGGTTCAAGATGACTTCGTGCTTCGTCTCCAGCTTTCTCCCGCCCGCCTTTTGTCCATATCATCTTTATAAATCTATTGGAGATACTTCGGGCGAGGTCCGGCATATCATCCAGGATTGATGGAGATAAGGTGAAGTTGGGCCTGTTGACAATTTTTCCGTGTTCGCAGCCGGCCTTCAGAAATGCAGCAGCAGTACCCCGAGAAGCTACCCAGGCACAGAAGTCGCCGTGCCCAGCTATAACTTCGTCAAGCTCTTCGATTTCAGCTTCAATATGGTCGAAGGCCTGGGGTAAATTTTCCGCCGAAGGGTTAAATTTCCCGCTGCTGGCTCCAACAGAGTAAAATATCTTCTTCAATCGTCCAATGCAACTATTGCCAAAGTTCAAGCATTTGTCTTGAAGGCTTGTTAATGCTTTTTTCAACTCTGAGCTGGTCTGGGCTTCGGCTTTAAGCTTCGAATTCAGTTCTAGCTTCTCCTGTTCGAATTGTTTTGATTGATTGATAAGCTTCGAATTCAACTCTGATAATTTAGCCTCAGTCTCAGCCAGTAAGCCTTCGGCCGATTGGAGCTCGAAGTCTTTCTTTTCAATGATAGCAGATTGCTCTTTTATTTTGCTTTCTAAGTTTTCAATTATAGCTTCATGCTTTTTGTCCTCCAAGTCTTGCTGCATCTTCAGAGCTTTGCTCAGAAGCATGCTCTGTACAGAAACAACTTATGTTAGTAATATTTTCATTGTTAACAGCAATGAAAACCAGAGAAAAGGTTGTTTACCTTGAAGTTAGAATAAAATAAGCTGCCGACGATATGTTGTCGTCGGTAGCGGCTGATGTCTGACTCTAGCTTCGGAAAACCGATACTCTTTGATAGAGTACCGATTACCCTAGCTCCAGTCTGGTCTCGAATGCAGCCTAGCTTTTCATCATCCACACCTCCAAATAGGAGAGCACCTGGTTTGTAGCCGCAAGATTTGGCATACTCTTTAAGTTCTTCTATTTCGTCCTTTGTAAGTTTTTGCCCAATTAAATTCTGAAAGGAGTAGGCTTCGTCGTCCGAAATGTCTTCGGCTATTTCTTTTCCTTTTTCAGGCACTGTGGCCACGGTTTTTTCAGTAGCAACATCAGCTTCTTCCGCAGCCATGTCCTTCAAAATTTTGTTAATATCCTCAATGGCTGTTTCTAAATTAACATCTTCGGCTGTAGCGGCTTCGGTAGCCGCGACCTCCGAAGGTGCGACTTCGACGTTTATGATGCTTTCGGCAGCTGCTGTTTTCTGAGCTGACGCTCTTGGCGGTGTCTTATCGATAACTTCAGTTACCGCAATGATTCTTTGCCGTTTGGATTTGCTTATCTTCGTCTGATCCGGCTCGTTCACCTTTTGAAAAAGCTTCGTCAGTTGGAGCCCTAATGGACTTAGCTTCGTGGGCATGGGTTCAGTCATTACCTTTAAAATTTCTTCCACGTCGCTGGTAGAAGGCGGTGTGGGGGTCCTCTCTTCTTCGGATATTTTCCGTTTCGGAGTTGATATTTTCCTTTTCTTCGGAATTTTCTTCTCTGCTGCTGGTTGCTCTTCATCCTTGGTCAGAATTTCGGCCACTCTTTTTCTTTTGTGGCCCTCGGCACCCTTGTTCAACTGCTCATAGTCCGGGTACTCGAAGCCCAGGGCATCGAATACTCGGTTCAGCCTTCGCTTCGGTCGGGCGCCGAAGGCTGCTGTCATTAATTGATCCTCTTTTTTGGAGTAATTCCCCAAGATTTCATTGCACATTGTCTCAACTGTGTCTAACCACTCTTTGCAAGGTTTCTTAAAGTACTTCTTGAATTTAAAATGATAGGGCAGACGGACCAGCTCCCCCTTCTTCTTTTCTCCCTTCAGCTTCGGCATTTCCCACTCTTTTAAAGTAGGGAAAACTTTGAATGCCAAAAATTCCTGAACTAGATCCCTGGTGCCAATATGTTTTGAAATGATTTCAAATTCACCCAGAGCAGCCCAGGTAGGACCCTTTAAATCGCCGATACGGCAGCGTGGCCTCGTCTCTCCGAAGATTAACTCCAGAGGGCTTTGTACCAATTTTTCTCTGTCTTCGTCAACTTTTACATAAAACCATTCAGATTTCCAGCCTGCTGGCCATTTGCTTCGGTAGCTGATGACAGGACACTTTGTTGTCTTTCGGTAGGCAAAATTATAGCAGCCGAAATTATCATGTAGTCCATCTTTTCTGGCCTTTGTTTGGTAATGTAATTCGTGAACTCGGCAGAAGCTGTCGGCAAAAGGTTCCATAGCTTGGCTTCGGAGGGCCCAGATATAAACATTGAGCCTAACGATGGCGTTAGGAGTCAGTTGATGAAAATAGATACCAAACCTCCTCAATATCTCTGCAATAATATTGTGCAGAGGAAATCTCAGCCCAGCCTTTAAAAAGCTTTTGAAGATAACAATCTCATCCTTCCCTGGCTTCGGGGTGGATTCTTCTCCCCCGAAGCGGAGTAGCTTCTTCTGATCTTCATTGAAATAACCTGCTTTCACCATCTTCGAAAGATCAGCTTTTGAAACAGTTGATTTCCCAAAATCCAGGTGACTGGGCTTGCTGGGCGTAGCAATGTGGTAGTCATCTTCGGAGTCAGTCCCATCAATGTTTTCTTCTTCTTCGGCTGTTGTCGGGTTTGCTTCGGCAGCAGGCCTCTCTTCCGCAGTCACTAGACCGGAGCGCTGCATCGCTTCGGAGATGGGCACAGTGTCTGAACCTTCGGCTTCGTCTCCCTCACGTACAACTTTGGCAGTAGATCGCACTCGTGCCATGTGATTCTGAGTTTGGGGAAGTCAGAAACTTTTTTCTTTTCTCCGAAGCTCTCCTTTCTGACGACGTAAGCGTCGAGACGGACCTTCGTTCGAATCTGAGAGTCAAGCTTCGGCTATGGTGGAAAATTTTGGCAGCAAAACAGTGCAAATAGCAATGAATGCTGTGGTAACTTCACACCTACCCGCTTGTTTATATAGTACTGCAGGTAAGAAGGCGAAGCGGCAAGATTTTTACACCAGACGGGCGGTCACTTGTACTCGCTGAGCAGTGGACCGCAAAGATCAAACAGTAACTCTGCAAGGTGGGCCTGGCACGTGCTCGGAAGCCGGATCGTTTCTCCGCAACGAGCTCAGGGAAGGTGTTTTTTGGACCTTCGGCTTCCCGAAGCTGAAGAGGCTCTTTTTTCACGGGTCAAGCTCGTTACGAAAAACGATCTAGCACCGCGAAAGGGGCTACTGTTGGGGTCGTGCTTCGGTGCGCCGAAGGTCTCACACGAAGAAGCAGCTTCGGCTGAAGTCGTCTCCAAGAGATGGCCGAAGGTTCCTTTTCATGGAGCTTCGGCGTTTTAAACCGACATAGAGATAGAATGACCTTTTTATTCATATAGGTCTGAGTCAATGTTGTAAACATTTGTAAGGGGCATAATTGTAATTTGTCACGGGCTGCGACCTGTGCCTATAAATAGATGAACAGTACCTCTGTACTGTTCACGCGAACCTGTCATTTGCCTTCACATCACACTTGCATTCTTGCCTTCCTCAAGACCGAAGGTACATCTGTCATTTATATTCATTTGTATTAATAAAAATGGAAATGATTCTATGTTAATATTTGAATGTCCATTTTATACCTCATGATTTATACGAATGCTTCATCCCATGTTGTTATGTTTACGAAGGTGCGTCCTTCGTAACCTTCGTCCGAAGTTCCTTATGTCCCGAAGGGATGTAATGAAGTGGAGGACGAAGGACCTTAATATTTAACATTTTCTGTGTTGCCTTGTTCTTAACTCTTAGCATTTGAGAACAAGCCCCCAACAGCTATTTTACTACACTTATTGATTGTAGGATTGAATGTGCACTTAAGTGTAGGAGTTGTTTGAAACCCTAGTTGCATGAACTCAAGATTCCTTTTTGAGATGGATACTAGTATGCTAGGTCGAGTAGCTGCTTTACTAATTAGGGATCTCGGTAGAAGTCGAGTGATTTTTCTAGCACTCGCGCGAGGTCAGGAATTGGTTGTACCCACTTTCATATCATAATGATGTTGGTCTGTGGACAACAATCCATGGGGATTGGTTGTCTACGAGATGGAAATTGGAATAAGGATTGAGGTGTGGTACCGTGTGTCAAGCGTTTGAACGTACTAAACACATACCGAGAAATATGGTAAATCGGTAAGCCTAGTACCTGAGTGAACCTGCCCGCAGATTGCCCTCCTCACGCGACCTGAGACGTGGTCTCCCATTCCGGTTATGGTGGGTACAAGTGCGGCCACTGCACGACGGCAGTCGGGGTCAGTGGGGCATTGTACGCCAAGGCGGTGAGCCCCTTTCTGTTGCCAGGGAATCAATGGGGACGGTTGATGTGTGTGGGGACGGAGTGCCTCGCCATGTCGTGTGTTTAGGTTTACCTTGCAAGGTTTAAAAACTCGATTCGAATCGTCTGCTTCTCGCAGCTAATGAGACTGCTTGATCCATGCTGCTACATTGAGTAACAAGTGGAAATATGATGAGTTGATACAAGATGTTGATTGATAAAAATGCTTGCTACCATGTATGAGTAGATAGTACACATTTAGCCTTAAGAGAGTCACACTTAAATTTGACAAAGTTAAAAACTTGATTTAGAAACTCAACTAGTGCTTTTGGCAACCAAACCCCACAGCCAAACAGCTGCATGTCTAGAGGTAGAGGAGTAGACTCCTCACACCGGGTAAGTCTAGCTGAGTATTAGTATACTCAGCCTTGCTTGTGGCACAATTTTTGCAGGTACTCCTTAGGATGGTTGGTTGATGGTGTGACTTGGCCTCCATCCCTGCCACCGGGATAGATGGTCGAGTGGGTTACTGCTTCCGCAGGAGAGGACCAGGAGGAGTAGCGTGGCCAGGCTTCGCCATGTTACTCGGTTCTTCTCCGTTAGTTATTTCCGCTGCATTAAAATTTATGATTATTATTTCTGAAACTCCGATAATGTAATCACTAATGATACTTATTAAATTTGTGGCATTATGTTTTATTGTATTTCTCTGTGCCTCACCTTCGTGTGAGCTAGTGGTATTCGATCCTGGTTAAGTGGCTTTATCGGACTAGATCCGAGGGACTGACGGGTTATTCCTGTTTAAGTGTGTTGCTGCCTTTAAGGGTGCGACTTGAGCACTTAAGCTGGAATAATTCGGGCGGTTCCGCCACAGCTGGTATCGGAGCGAATACCAGTACAGAGAAGTCAATAAGTCATGATGTCCAACCTTTTCTAAAGTAAAACTTGCTTAGAAACCAAAGTTGGATAGATATCAGGACGATAATGATAGACCTAGAACGTGAAGCCTTAGGAAATAGATGGGTAGCTAGGTGGCTAATTATATAGGCCATAAAGGCTACTACTACTATTAATAAGGATGCTGTAGAAGCACCCGAAAAATTAGTTAGGTCTGAGAAGACGACTAGAATGAGCATGCATCATGATTGTTGCATTATAATTGTCTCTTGTGCATCAACATGCTTCTCTCATCTTTATTCCAATAATAAAAACTTGTGAATAATGTGATGTACTGCTATGTTAGAAATGCCTTAACTCGTGTTAGATTGGTAACCCTTTTTGCCAAAAAAAAATGTTGTCTGTTCTGTTCATAAAAAGACCCCCATCCAAACAACTTTGAGTTTAGCGTGTGAAACCTCTAAAAAAAACATGCTTGAGTTGGTATTTTCTAACCCTTGAGTGTTTTACCCTTGAAGTTGCACCTGCACAACTTGTAAACCACCATAACTTGACCACTAGACCAACCCAAGTCTCCTTGTGCACTTGTTGTGTCAAAAAATTGTTGTTGGTGTCTAGTTGCGCAAACCCTATCAAGGCCATGTTTCTTTCCATAAATCCTTGTCCTTAAAACTTCATAGCATTTCTGTCGATCATCCTAGCTGATCCTGTTTGCCTACCTCTCCTTTTGCCTAGATCTGGTAATCCTTTTTCTTGTGAATCATGTTGGCTTTATCATCCAAACTTCTGGATCCCTTAATGATTCTGCCCCGTTATCTGGTTATCGGCTATAACCCGTTCTCAAGTATCAGATGTTGATCTGCCTAAATCTCTCATTTCTGGTCAGTCTCATACCCCTTCTTTGAGGATCATGACGCTATTTTATCGATTTTATCTCTAAGCAGTAGATACTTTTGGTTCAATGGATTATGCTGTTGACTTTAGTTCTCTCATGTCTCTAAAAGCTCCTCGATCTTGATCTTATGGTTGGTTCCTCCTCATATCAAATATCGTATCAATCTTTGACTTGATAATCCATGTTATGATCATGACAAGTTCGTGGAATCGAAGAATTCTCATGTGATGCTCTTTTGCCAACAATCTTTGCTTCAACTCTGGTCACATTCTTGTTTTATGAGCCGTACTCTCATGGGCTCCATCTATCTATGCTATGTGGATTCCTCATTGGTTGCGTTTGGTAATGACATTACGACTAAACGACCGATGGTGCCGCGACGAGACCGAGAGCCTACTATGGTGCACACATGGTTGAGCTGCTCGGCACGCGCTGGTATCGCGGTTAATAGTTGTGATCCATTATAAGACTACACTGATGTGCTATCTTTTGTGAACCGTCTCTCAGAGTGATCGCTGCATTTTGTCTCCACATGCCGCGATATTCTACTCAAATCTATCTTCAGTATCTTGTCAGATCCCATCTCATGAATTTGCATCTATCTCTAGCCTGGGAGTTACATGCTTCTCCACCCTTGAAGGCCCTCATTCGAATCTCGGGACGAGATTCTGTTTAAGGGGGGAAGGCTGTGACACCCCAGGTGTCAGTTTCGTGTTACGTCGGGAGATTAATCCTAATCTCGGATGCTCAGTGAAAATTTCCTATTTCTCGATCGTGCCTATCTCTGTTTATCAGGCTTTCTCTCGGAAGTTCACCGAATTCAGAGTTAATCGATCGCGAGAAATAACCAATTTTGGAGCGTGTTAAAAACTTTTATTTCTCGGCACAAATGCGAACTCGATAATCCATCTCAAATTGCAAATCTCATATGAAGCTCATTCAATCAAACTCTCGATGGCTGTTATTTGATCTGAGCCTGAGTCTAATTCCTCGAACTTGATATATGTCTGACTATTTTATCTGGATCCGTACTCTTGAACGGAATACCCAATATGTCATTCTCTAATTAATTTCTGTCCGACTCGGCTTAATACCTCTGTATCCAACCTGATTTCAAAATCAGCATCGACAGCGATTTTAAAATGTCACGATTCGCTTTCTTCGACTAAAAATCCAAAGCCGATCAGAAATCTGAGAGAAACATTTATTTCTAAAATAGTGTGCGAGAAATTATTCCTGAGTGAAATTAAATCCAACTCTCGGCCGAATTAATCGTGCAATCGTCCGTTCGTCGGAACTCTATTTCGCTCTGTTCTGCGTACAGACGAATTCCGCGAGAGCATTTTTATTCCGGAAAATAAATTAGCGCAGCCCGATAACGTGTTTGGGCCAGCCCAACCCAGCCCATTTGGCCCATTTGAAAACCCTAACTCTAGGGCTCATCTATAAATACAAACCCCTCTCCCTTGCACTTGGCTTTTATTCACCTACACCCCTAGCCGCCACCTTCTTCTTTTCTCTCTGTCTTCTTCTTTCACACGGCGTGCAGCAGGGAGCTTGGCTCCTCTTCCATGGCGCCCTTCCTCCCTCTCTCTGCTGTACATGGCGCCTCCAGCTCCTTCCTCGCGCCGCAGCAAGCCAGCAGCCATGGCGTCCATCCCTCCTCCCCGTCTTCTTCCTCAAGCCAGCGTCTCCCTCTATCCAGTGCTCTGCGCTCCTCCTCCCTCTGTTCTTGCCGCTGGAACAGGAGCTTCCTGGGAGCACGCCGACGCCCCTGATCTCTTCTTGGCCGCGACCTCCTTTGCTCCTTGATCCATGGCCGCCAGCAGCCTTTCCATGGCTAGCACCCCCTCCTGCTCAGCCACGCCATCGGCTGGCCATGGCGTCCAGGACTCCCTGCGCCCTTCTCCACTGCATCTGTCTCCCTCTGCTCTTTCCCTTTGGAGGTGCTGCGCCATAGCTCTGATCCGAGCTCGCCCCTTCACTGCTCCTCATGCCATCGCTGCTCTTCCCCATGGCTGAAACTAGCTCGCCCCCATGGTACTTGTGCCCTCCTCTGCTAGCGCCTCCCTCGGTTCATCGCTGTGTCAGCATCGTCGGGACAGTGCCCCTTGCTGTTCTCCTCAACGCCCCTTGGCTATTCGACGGAATGCCCGTGGAAAATATAGTGTTGTGTGCAGCCTCGCTCGCGACGCCGTCGACGCCCGCTGTGTGCTCGCTGTTTTGCACAGCCCCCAATCGCGCCGTCGAAACTCGTGGTGAGAAACCCCCCGCTGTCCTCGCTATTTTTTTTGCGTTTGTAATGTTCGATGGTCTGTCGCCAACAAACGTGTGTGTTTTCACAGCTAACGATCGACGTCGCGCTTCGCGCCTGCCCATTCGACGAAACGCCGAGCCTTGTGGACAGTCCATGCGGCTAAATCCCAACTCGTTTAGGTTGAATCCATGTGACTGACTTACTTGCACATTTGTCATTGTCCTATATATATATACATGTATATGAATATGTTGTATGCGAATTAAAACTCATGGAGGAGAAAGTGGTACGCGTAGATGTCTTTGCGATTGGAATGTCAATAAGTGTATATGTGGCTGCGATAGTTCTTTTGTACGTCGTCGGGATTGGTCGCAGATGTATTAATTGTTTGCTAAAGCACTTCGTCGTAAAGTAGTGTGTTAGTTGTGGTAAATTAAATAAAGCGTAAAACATACTTAGTAATTTCCATAGTCGGCTAATGAGTTAGTCTATGTTCAATATATTTTATGTATTCATCGTGGTGTAGGATAGAGTGGGTCGAAGATATGAATTATGAGACATGTGATTTGTGTTTAAGAACGAGAGGTGCGAATAATCGGTTAGTGTTTCACTTGTCTAGTCGATAAATGTGGTCATAAATAATTGTGCTCGACATAAATGTTTGGTCGTTGTATCACTTCCTCTATGTTTATAAGTCGAGCCAAAATGCGGGATACTAGTGGTACGCTAGGCGGTGTCCAAATAAATTAACCAATCGATGTGGTAGTGGTCATCGCTTCCTCTATATCTTGAGAAGGGTCAATACGCGTTATGTGTTCATGAATTGGGAAGTAAACACATGATGGTTTCGAGTTAGAGAATAGTGGTTTACGGGTCATATGATTTGGTGGATGTGTGAAAATACATGTGAATAGGTATGTTTATATAAATGTTGTGGCATATGTTGTGTCTCAGATTTCGATAATAATAGGATAGCCGACGAGTATGTTGTATAGCGGCCTAGGTTGTTGCTCAGGTTAATCAACTTATTAGATGACTTTAGTTAAGTTCATGGTCACGATGAATTGCGTGTTGTAGCCCAATTGCGCATGGTTACGGTCGCGGATGAAAAGTATTAGTGCTCATGTGATGTCTAAGTTAAATTGCAAACTATTGGGTAAAAAGCGCTTCGATATTGATTATCGTAGAGAATGCGTTGTTAAATGAATGTGGTAATTTTAGTGCACTAAATGATTTGGATAAAATTTGTAAGTCTACTTGTTAGTCCTCATTTAGTTATTTTAACTCTAACAATTGTCAAAGTGTTAGAATAATTCGAGTCTCTAGAATATGGCAATTTTTAAATTGTTTAGGAGCTGAAATTTATTGACTTCTGTTTTGGGCTGCACGCACTGTTTTCGTTGTGCTGTATGTTTGATGAACTAAATTGTGTTTTCTGTAGATATGTGCTATAGAAAAGTTGTAGATAACATGATTATCTTGCTTGTACAAAAATTTGGCAGCCATAAACCTGATCGTTTAGGAGTTGTGCTTTTCACAAGCCCAGCACCTGAATATGTCGAATTTCTGAACAGATTTCAGAAATTGCAATGGTTGCTTAAGTTAATGTTGAAATCAGTGATTGGTGGTCACAAGAAAGTTGTGGACCACTTTATTATCTTGCTGGTGTTAAAATTTTACAGCCATAGGCCTGACAGTTTAGGAGTTATGCTTTTTACAAATTCAGTAACTGAATCTGTCCAAATTCTGTACAGATTTCAGAAGCTGTATTGTTTGCTTAAGTTAATGTTAGAATCAGTCCTTGTCGATTATAAGAAAGTTGTAGATGCTTTTCTGATCTTGCTTGTGTTAAAATTTCATAACCATAGGCCTGGTAGTTTAAGAGTTATGAATTTTACAAACTGCTTGCTGTGTTCTGTCCTCTGTCAGAACAGATTTCGAAAACTGTAATGTTTGATTTGATTAAAACTGGAATCACTTCTTGGTGATTATAAAAGTTATGTAGTGCTTTTTCTAAGCTTTCCAAAAAGTCTTGGATCACTATTTTTGGTGATCTGAAGATTAAGTTATGGATGTTTAAAGTCTGAAGACTAAATCTGTCCAATTCTGGACAGCAAAGCCTTCTAGTGTCTTTTGTCCTTAGTTAAACATTGAATCACCTTGAAATGTTTATAAATGATATGTAGAAAATTTTATTACCTTTCCAGAAGATCTAGGATCACCTTGTTTGGATGTCTGAATCTTCAGTTGTGAATTTTTGAAGTTGCAAGTCTGAATCTGTCCAAATCTGGACAGAGCTGTTGGATTAGCTGTTTTAACCTTGCTAGGTGTTGAATCTTGTTGAGATGATAATACCAAAGTTGTAGAGCACTTTTTAAGCTTTCCAGAAAATCCTAGTTTGCTATTTTTGGATTAATATTTGAAGAGATATGATTAAAACTAGTAAGTGCTGTATTGCTGTCTAAAAATCTGCACGTGCTCAAATGAATGATTAGTTCACCATTTTGGCTAAAAATGCTTAGTTAGCACTTAACGAATATATACTTGTGATGGCTAAACTTAGGTTAACATGTGTTCCATGATTGATACGCTTGTTTGCTGTAGTTGGTTATGGATAGAAGTTTTGTAGTTATTGATGGCTATGTCCTATTTAAACTTCCGTTGTCTTGGTTGCTTTCGCGCGATCAATAGGAGAACTAATGAAAAGTCGTATCCAAATAAATAAGATACGCGTACTTGTAATGTCGTAGTTGCGTCGCGTAAATAAATAAAACATTGTTGTCCTTTTTAATGGTGTTAATGTTGATCGCCGAGAACGTGTAGATAACTAGTGCTAGCGTATGGTTGTTTACGGTGTCTTCTCATTTAATGTTTAGTTCACCGCTGTGTCGTTGTATATCTTGTGCTACTTTCATTATATTCATACATATGCATCTTGCATCTCATATAGGACCGAGAGATGATGATCGAGCCAGTGACGTAGTACCACCCACAAGATGCAGTCGGTGGATGACCCAAGGAAGGATGGACATAACCAGTGGATGCTCGCCAAGCGAGCACCTCCCCAGCAAACACTACCTAAGTGTTTAATTAAAGGCAAGCCCCGGTTTTATGCATAACCTGTTATTTATGCTATTTTACTACACTTATTGATTGTAGGATTGAATGTGCACTTAAGTGTAGGAGTTGTTTGAAACCCTAGTTGCATGAACTCAAGATTCCTTTTTGAGATGGATACTAGTATGCTAGGTCGAGTAGCTGCTTTACTAATTAGGGATCTCGGTAGAAGTCGAGTGATTTTTCTAGCACTCGCGCGAGGTCAGGAATTGGTTGTACCCACTTTCATATCATAATGATGTTGGTCTGTGGACAACAATCCATGGGGATTGGTTGTCTACGAGATGGAAATTGGAATAAGGATTGAGGTGTGGTACCGTGTGTCAAGCGTTTGAACGTACTAAACACATACCGAGAAATATGGTAAATCGGTAAGCCTAGTACCTGAGTGAACCTGCCCGCAGATTGCCCTCCTCACGCGACCTGAGACGTGGTCTCCCATTCCGGTTATGGTGGGTACAAGTGCGGCCACTGCAAGACGGCAGTCGGGGTCAGTGGGGCATTGTACGCCAAGACGGTGAGCCCCTTTCTGTTGCCAGGGAATCAATGGGGACGGTTGATGTGTGTGGGGACGGAGTGCCTCGCCATGTCGTGTGTTTAGGTTTACCTTGCAAGGTTTAAAAACTCGATTCGAATCGTCTGCTTCTCGCAGCTAATGAGACTGCTTGATCCATGCTGCTACATTGAGTAACAAGTGGAAATATGATGAGTTGATACAAGATGTTGATTGATAAAAATGCTTGCTACCATGTATGAGTAGATAGTACACATTTAGCCTTAAGAGAGTCACACTTAAATTTGACAAAGTTAAAAACTTGATTTAGAAACTCAACTAGTGCTTTTGGCAACCAAACCCCACAGCCAAACAGCTGCATGTCTAGAGGTAGAGGAGTAGACTCCTCACACCGGGTAAGTCTAGCTGAGTATTAGTATACTCAGCCTTGCTTGTGGCACAATTTTTGCAGGTACTCCTTAGGATGGTTGGTTGATGGTGTGACTTGGCCTCCATCCCTGCCACCGGGATAGATGGTCGAGTGGGTTACTGCTTCCGCAGGAGAGGACCAGGAGGAGTAGCGTGGCCAGGCTTCGCCATGTTACTCGGTTCTTCTCCGTTAGTTATTTCCGCTGCATTAAAATTTATGATTATTATTTCTGAAACTCCGATAATGTAATCACTAATGATACTAATTAAATTTGTGGCATTATGTTTTATTGTATTTCTCTGTGCCTCACCTTCGTGTGAGCTAGTGGTATTCGATCCTGGTTAAGTGGCTTTATCGGACCAGATCCGAGGGACTGACGGGTTATTCCTGTTTAAGTGTGTTGCTGCCTTTAAGGGTGCGACTTGAGTACTTAAGCTAGAATAATTCGGGCGGTTCCGCCACACCATGCCGAGCTTGGATTCGGGCATTCGCAGGCCGTCGCGTCGGGTCCTGGGTTCGGGGAGGTGAATGGGGAATCGCCGGGCTCGGTGTCACGGAGGAGCAGCAGAGGCAGCCGCCGTGCCCGTCCTCGCGCGCGGGCTGCCGCGACCACGCGCGCAGGCCGCCGCGCCCGCAGGCCACCGAGCCACGTCCGCAGGCCGCTGCGCCGAGCCACGTCCGTAGGCCGCCAAGCCGAGCTGCGTCCGCGCGCGCAGGCCGCCGCGCCCACAGGCTGCCGTGCCGAGCCGCGTCCGCGCGCGCAGGCTGCCGCGCCGAGCCGCGTCCACGCGCGTAGGCCGCCGCACCTAGGGTTTAGGGTCCACCGCAGGCCACCGCGCCGAGCTCGGATTCGGGGAGGGAGGAGAGGAATGGGCCGCCGCAGGCCGCTGCGCCGAGCTCGGATTCGGGGATTCGCAGGCCGTCGCGTCGGGTCCTGGGTTCGGGGAGGTGAATGGGGAATTGGCGGGCTCGAAGGCACGGAGGAGCAGCAGAGGCAGCCGCCGCGCCTGCAGGCCACCGCGCCGACCTCGATTCGAGGAGGGAGGAGAGGAATGGGGAATCAGGGTTCGGGGAGGGAGGAGAGGAATGGGGAATCGGGGTTCGGGGAATCGGTGGGTCGGTCGATCTGGGATCAGGGAGGTGACCAGATAGAGAGGAAGACGTCTGGAGAGAAATTTGGGTCCACACATCAGTCGACGGCAAGTGACGGAAAAGACATGGGAGGGCATGAATGAGGAAAGGAGAGCGGCATGGGTATGGTTGAGGTCGTCCGAAAACTAAGGGTAGCAATGAGGTCTGTGCCAAAACTAAGGATACAGATGTAAAAAAACCCAAAAATAAAAGCCATAAAAAAGAAAAGAACAAAGTAGAACACACTCTGGATGTTAACTTTCTGTTGGGAACTTGTTCTCAAATGCTTCGAATTAAGAACAAGGCAACATAAAAAGAAGTTAATGGTTAATGTCCTTCGTCCTCTGAAGCGTTATTTCCTTTAGGATATAACGATTTTGGACGAAGGTAATGAAGGACATACCTTCATTATCACAGTTTTTATCGATAAAAGGAAAAGCATATGAACATGAAAGAATACATGAATAATCATATGATATTATTAAGTGTTATCATTATATAATTATGGAAGAATAAGAACAGTATTGAATTACATTTGTACCTTCGATTTGACGGAAGGCAGAAACACAAGCGTGACGCACGAGCGAATACAAGTCAGCGTGAATAGTACGGGGGTACTGTTCATCTATTTATAGACACAGGACACAGCCTGTGAAGAATTACAATTATGCCCCTCATAAAAGTTTACAACATTGACTCAGACCTTTATGGATTAAAAGGTCATTCTATCTCTAAGTCGGTTTGTAATACCGAAGCTTCATGAAGAGGAACCTTCGGTCATCTCCTGGGGACAACTTCAGCCGAAGCTGCTTCTTCCTACAAGACCTTCGGCGCAACGAAGCATGGCCCCAACACTTTCTAAATCTAGTTTGAAGCCTGTACACAAAAAGTAAATTAGTTGGAATTTAGGATTACATGTCTTACTCATATTTTACCCCCTAAGGCTGAAATTTCTTGCCAATCTTGAGGATGTCCAGCTTTACACACAATTCATAAAAGCAATCATGTGAGAGCAGCTTCGTTAAAAATGTCGATGATCTGCTCCTCAGCGTAGACTTGCTCAATATTCATCTTCGCATATCTGACACACTCCCAAATCAAATGAAATCTCACATTTATATGCTTGCTTCAGTCATGAAAAACATGATTCTTATTGAGGACTATAATTGATTGGCTATCCATCTTCAATAGGATGGTTGTGCACTACTTGCTCTTCAGCTCTGCATGTAGTAGTGTCAACCATACAACTTGATAGGTTGTTGTTGTCCCTGCAATATACTTCGCTTCACAATATGATAATTGAAATTCGCCTACAGGGGGGGGTAAATAGACGTAATCTGAAATTTACAACTTTAAACACACACTACAAGCCGGGGTTAGTGTTAGAACTTAAATCAAGTCCGGGAGAGAGAGGGGAAAAACAAGTCAAATGGAAATCAAGCGAATGAACACGGTGATTTGTTTTACCGAGGTTCGATTCTAAAGAACCTAGTCTCCGTTGAGGTGGTCACAAAGACCGGGTCTCTTTCAACCCTTTCCCTCGTAAACAGTCACTTAGACCGAGTGAGCTTTCTCCTTAATCAAACGGATCACTTAGACCCCGCAAGGACCACCACACACTTAGTTGTCTCTTGCTTTTATTACAAGTCACTTGGGAACAAGAATGAGGAAGGAGGAAAACTATCCAAGCAACAAGAGCGCAAATGAACAAGAACACACTCTCTCTCAAGTCACTAGGTGGTTGAAATGAATTTGGGACTTGGAGAGGCTTTGATCTTTTGATTTGTGTCTAGGAGTGAATGCACTAGCTCTTGTATTGAATGAAAACTTCAGAAGACTTTGATGCTTGGAGTTGTGGTGGTTGGGGGGTATTTATAGCCCTCAACCACCAAGAAGCCGTTGTGGAAGGCTGCTGGCGATGGGCACACCGGACAGGCATTGTAGGCTGTCCGGTGCGCCGCCACGTCACCCAACCGTTAGGGTTTGGGAGCAGTCGACCATTGGAGGCGTTGTCTTCTTGTGGCACCGGACACTGTCCGGTGCCCCTCTGACTTCTGCTCTGACTTCTGCCACGCACTGTAGCCTTTGCAGAGTCGACCGTTGTGCGAGGTAGTCGTTGCTCCGCTGGCACACCGGACAGTCCGGTGAATTATAGCGGAGTGCACCTGCTGAAACTCGAGAGTGGCTGGTTCAGCCCTGTACGGACAGTCCGGTGCGCCAGACCACAACACACTTGGTTTCTTTGCTCCTTTGAGTTTGGATCCCTAACTTGAATATTTATTGGTTTGTGTTGAACCTTTATGCACCTGTAGAACATGTATTCTAAAGCAAACTAGTTAGTCCATATATTTGTGTTGGGCATTCAACCACCAAAATTAATTATGGGAAAAGGTTAACCCTATTTCCCTTTCAATCTCCCCCTTTTTGGTGATTGATGCCAACACAAACCAAAGCAAATATATGAAGTGCAGAAATGAACTACTTTGCATAAGGTAAGTGCATAGGTTACTTGGAATTAAACCAATTAATAATCTCACTAGATATGAATGGATTGCTTTCTTCTATTTAATATTTTTGGACCACATTTGCACCACTTGTTTTGTTTTTGCAAATTATTTTGGAAAATCTTTTCAAAGTCTTTTTGCAAATAGTCAAAGGAATAAGAATAAGATTGGAAGAAGCATTTTCAAGATTTGAAATTTCTCCCCCTGTTTCAAATGCTTTTCCTTTGACTAAACAAAACTCCCCCTGAATGAAATTCTCCTCTTAGTTTTCAAGAGGGTTTTAGTAGATACTAATTTTGAAAATCTACCTTTAAATATACCAATTGAAAAAGTTGTCATTACAAGATACCAATTGAAGTTTAACATATACCAATTGAGATTTTGCTTTCTCAAGATAAGGATATCAGTTGATATATTGTCATGACATAAATACCAATGAAAAATATCAATTAAAGCTTAATTAGTGATACCAATTGAAAAACAAACATTTGTGAAAATTTTGAAATTGGTGGTGCGGTCCTTTTGCTTTGGGCTTAATATTTTCTCCCCCTTTGGCATTAATTGCCAAAAAACGGAGACATTGAGAGCCCTTCTACTTTCTCGTACAAGGAAATATGAGTGAAAGATTATACCAATTGAGAGTGTGCGGAGTAGCGACGAAGGATAAATGATACCGTTAGAGTGGAGTGGAAGCCTTGTCTTCGTCACGTACTCCATTTCCCTTTCAATCTACGACTTAGTATAGAAATACACTTGAAAACACATTAGTCGTAGTCTTGGTGCAAGAATAATAGGAAATAATCATTTGTACCAAAATGAAAGAGATATGATCAAAGGTATATAAATGAGCTATGTGTGCAATGTTTCAATCAAAATTCCGAGAATCAAGAATATTTAGCTCATTTCTATGTTTGCTAAAGGTTTTCTCATCTAAAGGCTTGGTAAAGATATCGGCTAATTGATTCTTGGTGTTTACATAAGCTATCTCAATATCCCCCCTTTGTTGGTGATCCCTCAGAAAGTGATACCAAATGTCTATGTGCTTAGTGCGGCTGTGTTCACTGAGATTATCCGCCATACGGATTGCACTCTCATTATCACATAGGAGATGGACTTTGCTCAATTTGTAGCCATAGTCCCTTAGGGTTTGCCTCATCCAAAGTAATTGCGCACAATAATATCCTACGGCAATGTACTTGGCTTCGGCGGTGGAAAGAGCTACTGAGTTTTGTTTCTTTGAAGACCATGACACCAGGGATCTCCCTAGAAACTGACAAGTCCCTGATGTGCTCTTCCTATCAATTTACACCCTGCCCAATCGGCATCAGAATATCCTATTAAATCTAGAGTGGATTCCTTGGGGGTACCAAAGCCCAAACTTAGGAGTGTAAACTAAATACCTCATGATTCTCTTCACGGCCCTAAGGTGAACTTTCTTAGGATCGGCTTGAAACCTTGCACACATGCAGACAGAAAGCATAATATGCGGTCGAGATGCACATAAATAGTGTAAAGATCCTATCATCGACCGGTATACCTTTTGATCTACAGATTTACCTCCCGTATCGAGGTCGAGATGCCCGTTGGTTCCCATGGGTGTCTTGATGGGTTTGCCATCCTTCATCCCAAACTTCTTAAGTATATCTTGAATGTACTTTGTTTGGCTGATGAAGGTGCCATCTCGAAGTTGCTTGATTTGAAATCTAAGGAAATACTTCAACTCTCCCATCATAGACATCTCGAATTTCTGTATCATGATCCTACTAAACTCTTCACAAGTTGACCAATTGAGAGTTGCCTAGAGGGGGGTGGATATCACCAAGGATGGAGTTGATGGGGGTGATCTCGTTGAATTGCTTGGTGGACTCTTGGGTGTGGCGGTCTTTGACCCTATATTTCTTGCTCATCTTCCTTGTCTTTGTCATTATCATCTCCCCTTGATCATTGTCTTCCTCTTGAGGTGGCTCATCCTCTTCATCTTCATCTTCATTATTTTGAGCCTGATCCTCATCTTGAGTTGGTGGAGATGCTTGATTGGAAGATGATGGTTGATCTTATGCTTGTGGAGGCTCTTCGGATTCCTTAGGACACACATCCCCAATAGACATGTTCCTGAGTGTGACGCACGGGGCCTCTTCATCATCTAGTTCATCAAGATCAACTTGCTCCACTTGGGAGCCGTTAGTCTCATCAAACACAATGTCACAAGAAACCTCAACTAATCTAGTGGATTTGTTCAAAACTCTATATGCCCTTGTGTTTGAGTCATATCCTAGTAAAAAGCCTTCAGCAGCCTTAGGAGCAAATTTAGATTTTCTACTTCTTTTAATAAGAATAAAACATTTGCTACCAAAGACTCTAAAATATGAAACATTGGGCTTTTTACTAGTGAGAAGTTCATATGATGTCTTCTTGAGGATTCGGTGGAGGTAGAGCCGGTTGATGGAGTAGCAGGCGGTGTTAATCGCCTCGGCCCAAAACCGGTCCGGTGTCTTATACTCATCAAGCATGGTTCTTGCCATGTCCAGTAGAGTTTGATTCTTCCTCTCCACTACACCATTTTGTTGTGGTGTGTAGGGAGAAGAGAACTCATGCTTGATGCCCTCATCCTCAAGAAAGCCTTCGATTTGTGAATTCTTGAACTCCGTCCCATTGTCGCTTCTTATCTTTTTTATCCTTAATCCGAACTCGTTTTGAGCTTGTCTTAAGAATCCCTTTAAGGTCTCTTGGGTTTGAGATTTTTCCTGCAAAAAGAATACCCAAGTGAAGCGAGAATAATCATCCACAATAACTAGACAGTACTTACCCCCGCCGATGCTTATGTAAGCTATCAGGCCGAATAAATCCATGTGGAGTAGCTCGAGCGGCCTATCAGTCGTCATTATGTTCTTGTGTGGATGGTAAGCACCAACTTGCTTTCCTGCTTGGCATGCGCTACAAACCCTGTCTTTCTCAAAATGAACATTTGTCAGTGCTAAAATGTGCTCTCCCTTTAGAAGTTTGTGGAGATTCTTAATCCCAACATGGGCTAGTCGGCGATGCCAGAGCCAACCCATATTAGTCTTAGCAATTAAACAAGTGTTGAGTTCAGCTGTGTTCTCATTAAAATCAACTAAATATAGCTGACCCTCTAACACTCCCTTAAATGCTATGGAATCATCACTTCTTCTAAAGACAGTAACACCTATATCAATAAAAAGACAGCTGTAGCCCATTTTGCATAATTGAGAAACAGAAAGCAAATTGTAATCTAAAGAGTCTACAAGAAAAACATTGAAAATAAAATGGTCAAGTGATATAGCAATTTTACCCAAACCTTTGACCAAGCCTTGATTTCCATCCCCGAATGTGATAGTGAAAGGGAAATGTGCCATTGGGCCATTTCTATAATATTTTGGTGATTAAATGCCCAACACAAACTGACCAAGTTCTTATGGGATAAACAAAGTGAGAGATACAAATCATATTACAAGGTATGTTTCTAGACTTAGTACATTGTTTTGAGTACTAATGTGTTTGTCTAAGTGCTAGAAACAGTGACAAAAGAAGGAGAAAAGAAAAGGGAAAGAGTTGGCAGTGTGTAGCAAACTCCAGCTCGGCCTGGCACATCGGACAGTGTCCGATGCCCTAGGCTAGCCGACGGTGAACCAGCTGCTCTCGGGAATCGACGGAGTTGTACGGCTATAAATCACCGGACTGTCCGGTGATGCACCGGATTGTCCGATGAGTCATCCGCGACGAACTCGCCGCCCTCGGGAAACGGAAAAGGCGACGTGGCTATAATTCACCGGACTGTCCGGTGAGCCAACGGTCGCCAGCGCCAATGGTCGGCCACGCAATCTGCAGGCGACACGTGGATTGCTCCAACGGTCAGCTGGTGCACCAGACTGTCCGGTGTACACCGGACAGTGTCCGGTGCGCCAACGGGCCCAGAGGAGCAACGGTCAGATACGCTTGATTTGGAAGGAGATCGTGCACCAGACATAAATAGTGGCTGTCCGGTGGTGCACTAGACTGTCCGGTGCACCACTCGACAGAAGGCAGGAATTGCCTTCCAAGATTGTCTCCAACGACTCCTAGCTACCTTGGGGCTATAAAAGGGACCCCTAGGCGCATGGAGGACAAGACCAAGCTTTCAAGAAACATTCTAAGACTCCCAGACTGAAAGCTCTCTTGTGGGTTTTGGTGTTTGGATGACAACCCAATTAAAGGACTATCAAGTGTGTTAAGTGTTGAACAGGTGCTGAATGCAAAGCTAACAGGGCTCAACACAAGTAAACAGGTGTGATGGTCCAAAGACGGAATTATCTATAGATAATGGATATCATAGGAAAGGTGGACAATGCTTAAGTGAGACTTGATGTGCATAACTTGGAAACAACTGATCAAACCAAGGATGGAAGCAAGAAGAGCTTCGAGGTACCGAGTGCACGGGAGAAAGTCAAGGAGACCAGTAGGCCTGGGCGTTCGGTCTTAACCGAGTATTCGGTTCGGTTCTTTCGGTTTTTTAAAATTTTGGTTTTCACAAACTAGGAACCGAACTATTGTCTACAGAAGTGAGAACCGATGGTTCGGTTATCTACACTTTCGGTTCGGTTTTCGGGCATGACCGAGCAGACCAAGAGTGTACCTGGGCGCCGCTAGCCAACCTGACTAGGTGAGTTCAGGCATCAGCAGCAAGCAGCATGTCGGCTGCACTTTCAGGTTTCAGCACTAACACAAGCAATAATACAAATTTAAATAGAACAGTTCACAATACATAAGTGTATGATTCACAATTAGACATAGACCGACGAGCTAACAACATAGTCTTCACAGAGTTAACAAGGACATAAGTCTTCGGTAAGACATAGCAGGCTGCACAGCAGCAAATTCTCTGAAGTTTAAAGCACAATAACAGTAGTCAGCACATCTTGTTCATCGGCAAGCCTCCGTTGCGATTGTGAGCTGGGACCTTTCAGATTTTAAGCGCTACACAAACACGCAACTAGGACTCCAGGAAGTGGGGCGCGTGGCCGTGGGGCATGCCGGCAAAGGCAACCAACAAGGTGATGAACAGCACTACAGTAGGCACTCAGGCAGAGACAGCAACGCATTAGACAGTATTCATTAAAGACTCGAAGTTTCACAAGAGGATTGATCGCTTTGGGAAGAAAACTCTAGTACCAGATAGATAGCAGTCATCGAAGTTTGACAAGAGGCGTCGTGAGCTGCCGGCTTCGGATGCAGCCAATGACAGTGAGCCGGCGAGGAGGCGAGGGCCGACGGCGAGGGCCGAGGGAGAGTCCTCCGGGCACTAACGTGACGAAGCTAAGTGACAAGCGCCGCCGCCACTCCTTGGGGCTGGAGACTGGAGGTGGAGAAGCTATGGTTGGCGGAGACAGATACGGGGTGGACGGATATGGGCTGGGCTGATTGCCTGATTCAGTGCATTATTGTGCCGTTCGGTTTGATCGGGTACCCGACTAATGTAACCGAATAACCGAATAATATATCGGTTTCTACCAACTAGGACCCAAACATGAACCCGAGAACTGGTATTTCGGTCTGATCGGTCTCGGGTTCGGTCTGATCGGGTTCGGTTTTTGGTCTCGGGTATTTTTGCCCAGTCCTAGAGACCAGGAACCCAAAGCCAGGGGTGAAGAAGGAGACTTGCGGAATCAGGGTTGATCGAGTTAAGAAGAGTTATGGTGCATCAAGGAACACTACATAAGGACATGACTTACAACCAATGAGGTAACATCTACAATTATGTGATGTAAGTCATAAGGCTCAAGACCAAGCTCAAAAGGGAACAAGGTCACTGGAAGGAGAACAAATGTCAAAATCAGAACCGGAAGCAGCCCAAAAGAGCTAAGTGCACCTTGACCTTTAGTTTGGGTTGTTCCTATGTTTGGAAATATTCTATGTGACCTTTGCAGGATGTTGGAGCTCAGAAATGACAATCTAGATCAAGTCAAGCCGACTTGATGACTTATGAGTCCAACATCAATCTCAGTTATGCCAAATGCTGAAGAAGTGAAAATCAAAGAGAAGGTATGATTCTAGACTTAGTACATTGGTTTTTGTGTACTAACATATTTGTCTAAGTGTTAGAAACGGAAAGAAGAAGAAAAGAAGAGAAAATACAAAAGGAAAAAGACTTGGCTAGAGCAGCCAAGACTCTGCGCAGTCTGGGTACACCAGACTGTCCGGTGGTGCACCGGACAGTGTCCGGTGCGCCAGGCTGGAGTCTGACAACTGGCCGCTCTCGGGAATTCATCGGCGGCGTACGGCTAAAATTCACCGGACTGTCCGGTGGTGCACCAGACTGTCCGGTGAGCCAACGGTCGCCCGAGCCAACGGTCGGCCACGCAATCCGCGCGTGACGCGTGGCCGAGCCAACGGTCTGATGGAGGCACCGGACTGGCCGGTGAGCACCGGACAGTGTCCGGTGAGCCAACGGCTCCAAGTCTGCAACGGTCGACTGCTCCAATTTAGGAAGGAGATCCACACTGGACAGTGAACAGTGGATGTCCGGTGGTGCACCAGACTGTCCGGTGCGCCACCCGACAGAAGGCAAAAATTGCCTTCGTGGATTGCTTCCAACGGCCCCTAGGCCCCTTGGGCCTATAAAAGGGAACCCTAGGCGCCTCAAACAAGTACACAAGTGCAGCCAACAATAGCATACATCACTCGGATCAATTATCACTCTCCCTCTTGTGTGAATCTCTCTAGTTTGTGTAGAAGGCAAAGCTATAAGCCTTTAGAGAGCGGAGGAGTGCTGCTAAGAGCTAGAGCATAGCCTTGAGCGTATCGTTACTCTGCCGGAGTGCTGTCAAGAAGGTTGTAAGCAGCCGCGGCTTTGTTGTAACCCAACGCAACATAGTGGAAGGCTCTATCTGTCATACTGACAGATCTGAGCAAACGGAGGAAGGAGTTGAAATAGACTCCAAGCCTAGGTGTGGCTAACTCCAACGAGGACTAGGCAAGCATTTCAGGCTTGGCCGAACCTCGAGATAAATCCCTGTGTCTGTGTGCTTCGCTCTGTATTGTGTGCTGTCTCTCTGTCGTATCTACTCTTTATATCTGCACTTCAATACTTATCTGTGGTACAAGTTATATTTGAAGTGCAGGACATTTTGAGACAGGATCTTCTATTCCGCTGCAACCTACTCGAAGGGTCTTTCATTCCACTGCGATCCAGCCTTCGAGTAGAGTAAGAATTTCAGTTTTCAAAGTGATAATTTTTATCTGCCTATTCACCCCCTCTCTAGGCGACATCCAGATCCTGTTCCCGGGCAAAGGGAACTTTCAATTGGTATCAGAGCTAGGCCTCTCCAGTGTGGGCTTAGCCGTCCAGAGATGACGATGTCGTCACAAGAGGTAACTGTAGAACTTCTACTAGGCGATGGTTCTAATTATAAATCTTGGTCTGCCTCTATTTATAATGCTTTCATGCATGTTGATCCTAATTTGAGACAGATCTTTAACAGAAGTATTTTTCCCTCTAATATTAGTCAAAATCCTTCTAATGATGAACTAAGATGTCTGTCTCTCAATCACCATACTTGCAACATCTTAGTTGACTCTCTTTCTAGAAGTGCCTATTTTGCCATCATGAGTAGTGATAGTGATTTATTTGTTGATGCTCATGATCTGTGGAATAGAATTAGAATAAAATATTCTGAGTCAAATTGTACTGCTTCAACTCTCTATATTGCTTGTGATACTAACCTTTCAAAGGGAGAACAAAACGATGGCAATCTACCTCACCGAAAGGTTCGTCTTCCACTAGTTATACATGTCTTGTTGCTAACGATGAAAGTGAAGATGAAAGCGATGATGAGGAGGAATATGAGGATGAGGAGTCTACATCATCACAAGGTACATTTTCCTGTTTTGCTTCCACTGACAATAATGACAGGGAAAGTGAGGCCGATGATGTGGAAGAAGAGGAGATTCGCCGTTTCTACACCCATCTCAACAAAGAAGACAAAGCGCTCTTGGTTAAATTGTTGAGAAGGAACAAGGAACAAGGCGAGACGCTTCTCAGGCTAGAAGAGACCCTCATCAAAACCAACGACAGCCTGGAGAGATGACCAAAGAACATGAGGAGCTAAAGTGCTCTCATGATGATTTGGTATGATTCAGTTTTAATTGAGCAAAGAAATAATGATGATGCTTTATCTTGCGTTGCTCAACTTAAAATGGAAAATACCATGCTTGAGAGGCAAGTAGAAGTGCTAAGTCATGATAAACTTGCTCTTACTGAAAAATATGATTTATTGTCTTGTTATCATGATAATCTCTTGGATAGACATATCATGCTTGATGTTGCTCATAAGGTTGTAATTGCAAACCTAAATTCATGTGAACCTCTTTCTTGCACACGTGCACATCTAGATAATATATCATCATGTGCTAACCCTGGTTGCTCAAAAGAAAGCCAACTCTTGGATGAGCATCAAGCTGCAGGATCAAAAGAAAAAGTGTTCATCAAAGAAAGGAACAAGAAAACAAAGCAACTAAGGAGAAGACACATTGCTCAACCTTCTCAAGATATCCACAGGAGCGTGGTGAAGAAGCTTGAGACGAGAAAAACTGCATCAAGTGTTAAGCTCCATAAGAAGGATGTTCCTAAAGCAAAAAATGAAGAAATCAACATGAACTTGGAAAAAGGTAAAGATTCAATTAGTCATGTTGTTTGCACTGACCATTTCTCTATGTCATCCAAGAACAAAAAGAGAAAAGGGAAAAGGAGGTGCTTTAAGTGCAATAAGTCAGGACATCTCATTGCGTCGTGTCCATACAACGACAAGGATGAAGGGATAAGGAGATGCTTCGGATGCAATGAAAATAACCATACGATCACTTCTTGTCTGCTAATGACAAACCAAGCACGTGCACTCCTCGGGATGACCCCCACTAAGAAAGAAGACAAACAACAAGCGTCATGTCAGGTTAAGCGACGCTTCTGCTACAAGTGTGGTGAGCAGGGTCATCTATCCAAGGTATGTAAAAAGGGTAAGGTTCCTAAGCAAGTAAATCTATCTCAATCTTATTCACTTAGGAGACCCAAACCATACACTAGTGCTAGATTAGTAATGAGATCACCTAGAACTAGCACAATTGCTATTTGGGTTCCAAAAGCTCTTATAGATGATCGTTATGGACCCATCCCGAGATGGGTACCAAACTGTGCCAACTAGACCATGGAGGTGCCTTGAGATGAACTGGAGACCATGGGAGAGCTTAAGACGGTTAATTCAAACTCTATGCTTAAGCTGTTAATTTTTATTGTCTATTCATTGACCCAAGGTTGAATTATTGTGCAATACTAATCCCATGTTCGTCTCAAGTGAAATAAGTTGTAGAGGTCCTTAATCATTATTGGTGAATCAAGCAAAGGACCTTGATGAGAATCGGCAACGTGCTCTCCAAAGGACGATACCCGTGTATTTTAAGTACATTATTGCACATCAGTATTGCGCTGAAGGTTGATTGTTGTATCTGTCCTCGGAGTAGTTATGCTTTTGAGATTGCTTGTGTTGAATACTTTTTTATCATTGATTCATGATTTCAAAGATCACATTGATGCTTGCTTAATCATGATTGTGTGTTCTATATGTTATATATTTTGAATCATTAAATGGGTAGTTTTTCATTTGATATATTCACCAAGATTAACTCTTTTTGTGTTCATGGATAAACCTGTATCTTTGTGTAAGTCATGCTATATGGTTTTTAATGATTAACCTATGTGCAAGCATGATATCTTGTTTAGTCCATGTTCACATAATTACCCTATTTTGATACTGTGTGTATATCGAATCCATATTGTGCCACTAATGCACCTTCTTGAGTTATGAGGTGCATGAGCAAAAGGAGCACTCAATTAGGTGACAACTGGTGCTCTCATGGCAATTCAGGAAAAGGCAAATGTATGGAGAATGGAACTGTGCAATTTCATTGAAAATTTTGAAGTTCTGTTGATTGTAATCATAGCTATGTTCTTGCCTTTCATTGGTAGTATCTTGGCTTAGGTGCCTTATGCCTTAAAATGTTGTTTCCCTTGGTGTACCTAATAAAATTCTTCTTAATCTTGATGTGATTAGACATTGTGCTTTATATGCATGATCTTGTCATCTTTCAATTGGTATATATGGTGCAATGATCATCATGTGTGAAGCGTGCCTAGGTTGCTCGTAAAATGTTATATATCTTGAGGCATGCATTGTTTCCACTGGTAATAAGCTGTATTATGTCATCTATTCAATTGGCATCTCTTTGTGATAAAATTGATAGAGTATGCCTTGACCAAGATATGTTGTGATCCCCTCTAGTTCTGAGGATGCTAGAATGTGCAAAGGGCAAGTCATTCAAATACTTGATGCACAACTTTAGGGGGAGCACACATAACTTGTGTCTTTTGAGACTAATTGTTTCTTGAGTGATCTTTTATAGTCTCAAGGTGAAAAAGGGAAGATGAGCAAGAAATGGAGCAATCAAGACTTGGATACCTCCATAAGTCAAGGATTTAGTATCTTAAGTTGTGAGTAATAGCATTTTATAGATTGCTCATGCTCTATAATTTTTGGTGATACTAGATGCTCATCTTTAAATATCATGGAACTATGATCTTTCAATTGGTAGCCGTGGTAGTTTGCTTCAATTGATATCTTTTGGTAATCACTAGAATAGAAGCTTCATCTTGTGCCACAATACTATAACTTGCTCTAAGCTTGGTGTCTTAGCAACAAGAAAAGGTTAGGATAAAGGATCAGGCACAAGTGTGGAGAAGCTCCCGAGAGATTAAACCTACAAGATGGAAAGTACACCACAACAGGGTAAAGGTACAAAATGAAGTGTTGATATTTTGCGTATTTGTACCTAAATTTTCCTCCAATACTTGGGTTGCATATGTCTACTGAGTAAGGGGGAGCAATGTTTGTGTGTTGTATTTTACCTGCTTAATAACCTGCTGTCCCTTGACATCATCCTATGCTCGTGCTTGAATGTGGTTTTGGTGCTTGATGTCAAAGGGGGAGAATTTTATGCATTAAAGCTTAGGTTTCCTTGAGTTCCTTTGATCTTAATGAAGGAATATGTTTCCTTGAGTTCCTTTGATCTTAATGAAGGAATATGTTGTGCTTAGGTTTCTTTGAGTTCCTTTGATCTTAAGGAAGGATGTGTTAGTTTGAGTTCCTTTGATCTTAAGGAAGGATGTGTTAGTTTGTGTTGTTGATAATTTTTATCATATGATTCTGTGTGTTGTATTATATGGTGATGATGCAAAACTAGTGCTTCCATTGACATGAATCAATTGGCATCTATTCTGTAATTGATATTCATGTGGTTCTGGTGCTTTAAAATTGTTTTAATTTGGTATCTTAATGGTGAAAAGTGGTAGGTTGATATTTCTGTGGTATATCTATTCAATTGGTGTTTAACTCTGATTCTGTGCATCTATGTGTCATACGCATCACGGTTTAATTAGTGACACAATGCATCCCACATGTGCTAAGGTATAGTAATGCTTCGAATTAGCCTAAGTATGTGCAATTTGGCATATAAGGCCAAATTTAAGATTTTGATGTAAGCACATATTTAAGGGGAGCATTCTATAAACTTAGAATTCAAAATTTGTGCTTTAAATCTTATTCTTATGTAAGCTTTAATTGTGATGCCATCAATCACCAAAAAGGGGGAGATTGAAAGCTCTCTTGTGGGTTTTGGTGTTTGTATGACAACCCAATTAAAGGACTAACATGTGTGTTAAGTGTTGAACATGTGCTGAATGCAAAGCTAACAGAGCTCAACACAAGTAAACAGGTGTGATGGTCCAAAGACGGAATTATCTATAGATAATGGATATCATAGGAAAGGTGGACAATGCTTAAGTGAGACTTGATGTGCATAACATGGAAACAACTGATCAAACCAAGGATGGAAGCAAGAAGAGCTTCAAGGTACCAAGTGCACGGGAGAAAGTCAAGGAGACCAGGAACCCAAAGCCAAGGGTGAAGAAGGAGACTTGCGGAATCAGGGTTGATCACTTGATCGAGTTAAGAAGAGTTATGGTGCATCAAGGAACACTACATAAGGACATGACTTACAACCAATGAGGTAACATCTACAATTATGTGGTGTAAGTCATAAGGCTCAAGACCAAGCTCAAAAGGGAACAAGGTCACTGGAAGGAGAACAAATGTCAAAATCAGAACCGGAAGCAGCCCAAAAGAGCTAAGTGCACCTTGACCTTTAGTTTGGGTTGTTCCTATGTTTGGAAATATTCTATGTGACCTTTGCAGGATGTTGGAGCTCAGAAATGACAATCTAGATCAAGTCAAGCCGACTTGATGACTTATGAGTCCAACATCAATCTCAGTTATGCCAAATGCTAAAGAAGTGAAAATCAAAGAGAAGGTATGATTCTAGACTTAGTACATTGGTTTTTGTGTACTAACATATTTGTCTAAGTGTTAGAAACGGAAAGAAGAAGAAAAGAAGAGAAAATACAAAAGGAAAAAGACATGGCTGGAGCAGCCAAGACTCTGCGCAGTCTGGGTACACCGGACTGTCCGGTGCGCCAGGCTGGAGTCTGTCAACTGGCTGCTCTCGGGAATTCATCGGCGGCGTACGGCTAAAATTCACCGGACTGTCCGGTGGTGCACCGGACTGTCCGGTGAGCCAACGGTCGGCCGAGCCAACGGTCGACCGAGCCAACGGTCGGCCGCGCAATCCGCGCGTGACGCGTGGCCAAGCCAACGGTCTAATGGAGGCACCAGACTGTCCGGTGAGCACCGGACAGTGTCCGGTGCGCCAACGGCTCCAAGTCTGCAACGGTCGCCTGCTCCAATTTAGGAAGGAGATCCGCACCAGACAGTGAACATTGGATGTCCGGTGGTGCACCGAACTGTCCGGTGCGCCACCCGACAGAAGGCAAAAATTGCCTTCCTGGATTGCTTCCAACGGCCCCTAGGCCCCTTGGGCCTATAAAAGGGACCCCTAGGCGCCTCAAACAAGTACACAAGTGAAGCCAACAATAGCATACATCACTCGGATCAATTCTCACTCTCCCTCTTGTGTGAATCTCTCTAGTTTGTGTAGAAGGCAAAGCTATAAGCCTTTAGAGAGCGGAGGAGTGCTGCTAAGAGCTAGAGCATAGTCTTGAGCGTATCGTTACTCTGCCGGAGTGCTGTCAAGAAGGTTGTAAGCAGCCGCGGCTTTGTTGTAACCCAACTCAACATAGTGGAAGGCTCTATCTGTCATACTGATAGATCTGAGCAAACGAAGGAAGGAGTTGAAATAGACTCCAAGCCCAGGTGTGGCTAACTCCAACGAGGACTAGGCAAGCATTTCAGGCTTGGCCGAACCTCGGGATAAATCCCTGTGTCTGTGTGCTTCGCTCTGTATTATGTGTTGTCTCTCTGTCGTATCTACTCTTTATATCTGCACTTCAATACTTATCTGTGGTACAAGTTATATTTGAAGTGCAGGACATTTTGAGACAGGATCTTCTATTCCGCTGCAACCTACTCGAAGGGTCTTTCATTCCACTGTGATCCAGCCTTCGAGTAGAGTAACAATTTCAGTTTTCAAAGTGATAATTTTTAACTGCCTATTCACCCCCCTCTAGGCGACATCCAGATCCTGTTCCCGGGCAAAGGGAACTTTCACAGACTCCGACTCCACACATTTGATTCTCTGTGTTAGTGATTTGAGCTCCATTTGAGTTGAGAACTCCGTGTGTTTTATTTCGAGCTCAAGTCGTGACTTGTGTGCATGGTCGTGCTGCGGATTTGAGTCTTGCTTGTGTTGCTCTCCCCAACCTTACTCTGTGCTTTCTTTGTGATCTCTATTGTAAGGGCGAGAGACTCCAAACTGTGGAGATTCCTCGCACACAGGAAAAGACTCTAAAGGAAAAGACCGTGGTATTCAAGTTGATCATCGGATCACTTGAAAGGGGTTGAGTGCAACCCTCGTCCATTGGGACGCCAGAACATGGAAGTAGGCAAGTGTTACTTGGCCGAACCACGGGATAAAAATCGCGTGTCTCTTGTTGCTTTCTCTGTGATTGTTATGTTCACAAGAACTCGCCTCAAAGCTACTTAGTCGCACTAACTCTCTAATAAACTAAGTCTTGTGGCTATTTAGTGTTTGATTTTACAGGATCACCTATTCACCCCCCTCTAAGTGCTCTCAATTGGTATTAGAGTCGCACTCTTCATCTAAGGGACTAACCGCCCAAAGAGATGGATCCTAAGGGTAAGGGGATGGTGGTCAACGATAAGGAGAAGGAGTCCCTCTTCAACGAGCCAAGAGACGACAAGCCCACTAACTCAGGCTCAAGTCACAAAAAGAGGGACGGAAAGAAGAAAAGATGCATCAAGATGATCATCTACTACGATAGTGATGCATCATCTTCTTCACCAAGGGACGACAATGACGACTTTTCGTCAAAGAAAAAGACAGTTAATCAAAATTATTCTTTTGATTACTCTCGCATTCCCTATAATTCAAATGCGCATCTACTTTCAATTCCCCTTGGAAAACCTCCACACTTTGATGGAGAGGACTATTCGTTTTGGAGTCATAAAATGCGTAGTCATTTATTCTCTCTCCATCCTAGCATATGGGAAATTGTAGAAAATGGGATGCATTTTGATAGCACTGATAATCCTGTGATTATTAATGAGCAAATCCACAAAAATGCCCAAGCTACTACTGTGTTGTTAGCATCTCTTTGCAGGGATGAGTATAATAAAGTGAGTGGCTTGGACAATGCCAAACAAATCTGGGATACCCTCAAGATATCACATGAGGGAAATGATGCCACTATGATCACAAAGATTGAACTAGTGGAAGGCGAGCTGGGGAGGTTCGCGATGATCAGGGGAGATGAGCCAACTCAGACCTACAACAGGCTCAAGACCCTGGTCAACAAGATCCAAAGCTACGGAAGCACAAGATGGATGGATCATGATGTCGTCCGACTCATGCTAAGGTTATTTACTGTAATTGATCCCCATCTTGTGAATCTTATTCGTGAAAACCCCAGGTACACCAAAATGACGCCCAAGGAGATCCTCGGAAAATTCGTGAGCGGACGCATGATGGTAAAGGAGGCTTGATACGTGGACGATGCACTAAACGGTCCACTACCCGTCTACGAGCCACAGCCCGTTGCTCTCAAAGCAACCAGCAGTAGGGAGATGCTACCAAGCAAGGTGGCACAAGTGGAGGCTGCCAGGCTCAATAAAGATGAAATGGCGCTTATCATCAAGCGCTTCAAGACCGTGCTTAAAGGACGCAAGGAGTACTCCAACAAGAACAAAACAAGGGGAAAGCGCTCCTGCTTCAAATGCGGTAAGACTGGTCATTTCATTGCACAATGCCCCGATAATGATAATGACCAGGGACAAGAAAAGAGCGGGAAGAAGGAAAGGAAGAAGAACTACAGGAAGGTGAAGGGCGAGGCACACCTTGGAAAGGAGTGGGATTCTGACTGCTCCTCATCTGACTCCGACGGTGAAGGATTGGCTGCCTCGGCCTTCGACAAGTCTTCGCTCTTCCCCAACGAATGCCACACTTGCCTCATGGCCAAGGAGAAGAAGGTACGTATTCGAGATTCCCCTAAGTACTCTTCTTCTAGTGATGAGGAATCCTTCGATGATGAAGTAGATTACTCTGGTTTATTTAAAGGTTTAGATAGAGCCAAAGTAGAGAAAATTAATGAATTAATTGATGCTCTAAATGAAAAAGATAGACTGCTAGAAAAGCAAGAGGACATTTTGTATGAAGAACATGACAAATTTGTTAGTGTACAAAAATCTCTTGCTTTAGAAACTAAGAGAAATGAAATGTTATCTTCTGAGTTATCTGCTTGCCATGAATCTATCTCTAGGTTAAAGAATTTAAATGATGAATTAAATGCTAAGCTAGAGGAAGTTAGTAAAACAAGTTCATGTGTAGAGCATGTTAGTATTTGTAATAGATGTAAGGACTTTGATGTTGATGCCTGTGATGAACATCTTATTTCTATTACTAAGTTAAATGATGAGGTGGCAAGTCTTAATGCTCAACTTAAGACTTGCAAAATTAATTTTGATAAATTAAAATTTGCTAGGGATGCCTACACTATTGGTAGACACCCCTCAATCAAGGATGGACTTGGTTTTCGAAAGGAAACCAAGAACTTAACAAGCCAAAGGATTCCTGTTCTCAACAAGGAGAAAGGGAAGGCCCCTATGGCGAGTAGTCCTCAAAGGAACCATGCCTTTATTTATGATAGGAAAATTGCTAGTCGTTCTCATTATAATCAGAGTTATGTTCATACTGCTTATAATCATTCACATGCTATGTTTGCCTCTAGCTCTACTTTTGTTCATGGTAGAAGTAGGCCTAGGAGAAATCATGTTGTGCCTCATATGCCTAGGAAAATGTGCAATGAACCCACTGCTGTTTTTCATGCTTGCAACACTTCTTTTGTACTTTCATGTAAGAATGAAAAAGTAGTTGCTAGAAAGTTGGGATCCAAATGCAAGGGAGACAAGACTTGTATTTGGGTTCCAAAAATTATTGTGACTAACCTTGCAGGACCCAACAAGAGTTGGGTACCTAAAACCCAAGCTTAAAATTGCCTTGCAGGTTTATGCATCCGGGGGCTCTAGCTGGAAAATCGACAGCGGATGTACAAACCACATGACGGGAGAGAAGAAGATGTTCACCTCCTACGTTAAGAACAAGGATTCCCAGGATACGATCATTTTTGGAGATGGGAACCAAGGCAAAGTCAAAGGCTTGGGCAAGATTGCCATCACTAACGAGCACTCAATATCGAATGTATTTCTAGTAGAGTCGCTTGGGTACAACCTTTTGTCTGTAAGTCAATTGTGTCACATGGGTTACAATTGTCTATTTACAAACATTGATGTATCTGTCTTTAGGAGTGATGGTTCATTAGCTTTTAAGGGTGTATTAGACGGCAAACTCTACTTAGTTGATTTTTCGAAAGAGGAGGTCGATCTAGATGCATGCTTAATAGCTAAGACTAATATGGGCTGGCTTTGGCATCGTCATCTAACACATGTTGGGATGAAGAACCTTCATAAACTTCTAAAGGGAGATCATGTGTTAGGACTAACTGATGTCTGTTTTGAGAAAGACAGAGCTTGTGCAGCATGTCAGGCAGGAAAACAGGTGGGAAGCACACATCACGGCAAGAATGTGATGACAACATCAAGACCACTGGAGCTCCTTCACATGGATCTTTTCGGACCCGTTGCCTATCTAAGCATTAGGGGAAGTAAGTATGGTCTTGTAATTATTGATGATTTTTCTCGCTTCACTTGGGTATTCTTTCTACAGGATAAGTCAGAGACCTAAGGGACCCTAAAGCGATTCTTAAGGAGAGCTCAAAATGAGTTTGAGCTTAAAGTGAAAAAGATAAGGAGCGACAATGGGTCCGAGTTCAAGAATCTACAAGTTGAAGAGTTTCTTGAGGAGGAAGGCATCAAGCATGAGTTCTCTGCTCCCTACACACCACAGCAAAACAGTATGGTAGAGAGGAAGAACAGGACACTTATCGACATGGCGAGAACGATGCTTAGAGAGTTCAAGACGCCCGAGCGGTTTTGGTCGAAAGGTGTGAACACAGCCTGCCACGCCATAAACCGGCTCTATCTGCATCACCTCCTTAAGAAGACCTCCTATGAACTTCTTACTGGTAACAAACCTGATGTTTCTTACTTTCGTGTATTTGGGAGAAAATGCTACATTCTGGTGAAGAAAGGTAGACATTCTAAATTTGCTCCCAAGGTTGTAGAAGGGTTTTTACTAGGATATGACTCAAATACAAAGGAGTATAGGGTCTTCAACAAATCATCAGGATTAGTTGAAGTCTCTAGCAACGTTGTATTTGATGAGACTAATGGCTCTCCAAGAGAGCAAGTTGATCTTGATGATATAGATGAAGATGAAGTTCCAACGGCCGCAATGCGCACGATGGCGATAGGAGATGTGCAACCACAAGAACTACAGGAACAAGATCAGCCTTCTTCCTCGACACTGGTGCATCCCCCAACTCAAGATGATGGACAGGTACCTCAAGGGGAGGAGCGTGATCAAAGGGGAGCACAAGAATAACATGTTATGGAGGAAGAAGCACCACGGGCCCCTCCAACTCAAGTCTGAGCGACGATCCAAAGACATCACCCCGTCGATCAGATTTTGGGTGACATCAGCAAGGGAGTAACTACTTGCTCACGATTAGCAAACTTTTGTGAGCATTACTCATTTGTCTCTTCTATTGAGCCTTTCAGGGTAGAAGAGGCTTTGCAAGATCCGTACTGGGTGTTGGCCATGCAGGAAGAACTCAACAACTTCAAAAGGAATGAAGTCTGGAGCCTGGTGTCATGTCCAAAGCAAAACGTTGTGGGAACCAAGTGGGTGTTTCGCAACAAGCAAGACGAGCACAGAGTGGTGACAAGAAATAAGGCTCGACTTGTGGCAAAAGGTTATGCCCAAGTCGCAGGTTTGGATTTTGAGGAGACTTTTGCTCCTATGGCTAGGCTAGAATTAATTCGAATATTATTAGCCTATGCTGCTCACCATTCTTTTAGGCTATTTCAAATGGACGTGAAGAGCGCTTTCCTCAATGGGCCAATCAAGGAGGAGGTATACGTGGAACAACCCTCTGGCTTTGAGGATGACAGGTATCCTGACCACGTGTACAAGCTTTCTAAGGCGCTCTATGGACTTAAGCAAGCCCCAAGAGCATGGTATGAATGCCTTAGAGATTTCTTAATTGCTAATGCTTTCAAGGTTGGGAAAGCTGATCCAACTCTTTTTACCAAGACTTGTGATGGTGATCTCTTTGTGTGCCAAATTTATGTCGATGACATAATATTTGGTTTTACTAACCAAAAGTCTTGTGAGGAGTTTAGCAGGGTGATGATGCAAAAATTCAAAATGTTGATGATGGGCGAGTTGACATACTTCCTTGGATTCCAAGTGAAGCAACTCAAGGACGACACTTTCATCTCCCAAACGAAGTACACTCAAGATCTTCTCAAGAGGTTTGGGATGAAGGACGCCAAGCCCGCGAAGACACCAATGGGAACTGACGGACATGTCGACCTCAACAAAGGAGGTAAGTCCGTTGATCAAAAGGCATACCGTTCCATGATAGGTTCACTACTTTATCTTTGTGCTAGTAGACCGAACATTATGCTTAGTGTATGCATGTGTGCTAGATATCAATCTGGCCCCAAGGAATATCACCTTGTGGCCGTTGAGTGAATTCTTCGATATTTAGTTGCTACGTCGTGCTTCGGGATCTGGTATCCAAAGGGGTCTTCCTTTGACTTAATTGCATATGTAGACTCTGATTATGCTGGGTGCAAGGTTGATAGGAAGAGTACATCAAGGACGTGCCAATTTCTAGGAAGGTCCCTGGTGTCCTAGAGTTCCAAGAAACAGACATCTGTTGCCCTATCCACCGCTGAGGCCGAGTATGTTGCCATAGGACAGTGTTGCGCGCAACTACTTTGGATGAGGCAAACCCTCCGGGACTTTGGCTACAATCTGAGCAAAGTCCCACTCCTATGTTACAATGAGGGTGCAATCCGCTTGGCGGATAATCCTGTTGAACACAGCCGCACTAAGCACATAGACATCCGGCATCACTTACTGAGGGACCACCAGCAAAAGTGAGGTATCGATATTTATCATATTAGCACCGAGAACCAGCTAGCCGATATCTTCACCAAGCCGTTGGATGAGAAAACTTTTTGTAGGTTGCGAAATGAGCTAAATGTCTTAGATTCATGCAACTTGGATTGATCGATAGCATACATGTGTTCTATGCCTTTGATCATGTTACTTTGAGCATTTACATTATTTGTTGTATATTTATGGTGCTCAAGTTATACAAATCCTCCCCGGACCTCACAAGTCCATATGCAAATGGTGCACATATTTAGGGGAGATGTTCTACAACTTGACCCTTTGAGACTAACATGTTTGTTTAAGTACACCTGATGTAGTCTCAAAGGTACATTGAAAGGGAAACTGAACTTGGACGACGCAAAGACTTCCATTGCACTCCGGTATTAGTGTATTCAATTCCAAGTTCATACTTATGCTCTCACTGCCTTTTTGCTCTTAATTGACATTTTTTTGTGAGGCAATGGGGTTAAAGGGCCAAGAATGATCCTGTTTTGTTGCTTAATGCCAAAGGGGGAGAAGTTAAGGCCAAAGCAAAATGGATCAGCCAACCACTTGTGAATTTTTGAAAATAATAGAGTAAGAATTTGTGATTTGCTCAAAGTACTCTTATTGCAAAATTTGGTCTCTTGTGGGGGAGAATATTGATTATGAAAAAAGGGGGATTTTTGACACTTGATTAATTTTACTCTTGGAATATCTCTCTATTTGCCCAAACAAGTGTGTTTAACTTAGAGATAGGAAAATGAATTTGATTTGTAAAAACAAACCAAGTGGTGGCAAAGAATGATCCGAATATTCCAAATCCTAAGTAAAGAGAATTTGGTCTTCATTTGCATTGATGTTGCACTTCTTTTGTTGCTTTTTGATGTGTTGGCATGAATCACCAAAAAGGGAGAGATTGAAAGAGAAATGTGCCATTGGGCCATTTCTATAATTTTTTCGTGATTAAATGCCCAACATAAACAGACCAAGTTCTTATGGGCTAAACAAAGTGAGAGATACAAATCATATTACATGGTATGTTTCTAGACTTAGTACATTGTTTTGAGTACTAATGTGTTTGTCTAAGTGCTAGAAACAGTGACAAAAGAAGGAGAAAAGAAAAGGGAAAGAGTTGGCTGTGTGCAGCAAACTCCAACTCGGCCTGGCACACCGGACTGTCCGGTGGTGCACCGGACAGTGTCTGGTCCCCCAGGCTAGCCAACGGTGAACCAGCTACTCTCGGGAATCGACGGAGTTGTACGGCTATAAAGCACCGGACTGTCCGGTGATGCACCGGACTGTTCGGTGAGTCATCCGCGACGAACTCGCCGCTCTCCGGAAATGGAAAAGGCGACGTGGCTGTAATTCACCGGACTGTCTGATGATGAACCGGACTGTCCGGTGAGCCAACGGTCGCCAGCGCCAACGGTCGGCCGCACAATCTGCGGGCGACACGTGGATTGCTCCAACAGTTAGCTGGTGCACCGGACTGTCCGGTGTACACCAGACAGTGTCCGGTGCGCCAACAGGCCCAGAGGAGCAACGGTCAGATGCGCCTGATTTGGAAGGAGATCGTGCACCGAACATAAACAGTGGCTGTCCGGTGGTGCACCGGACTGTCTGGTGCACCACTCGACAGAAGGCAGGAATTGCCTTCCAAGATTGTCTCTAACGGCTCCTAGCTGCCTTGGGGCTATAAAAGGGACCCCTAGGCGCATGGAGGACAAGACCAAGCTTTCAAGAAACATTCTAAGACTCCCAAACTCCGACTCCACGCATTTGATTCTCTGTGTTAGTGATTTGAGCTCCATTTGAGTTGAGAACTCCGTGTGTTTTATTTCGAGCTCAAGTCATGACTTGTGTGCGTGGTCGTGCTGCGGATTTGAGTCTTGCGTGTGTTGCTCTCCCCAACCTTACTTTATGCTTTCTTTGTGATCTCTATTGTAAAGGCGAGAGACTCCAAACTATGGAGATTCCTCGCACACGGGAAAAGACTCTAACACCCCATTTGGATCATTGGAATTGAATTCCATTCTAATAATAGTAATTTAGGCATATATCAATTAAGCTAATTCAGGTTTTATATAAAATATATTTGTATACTATTATTAGGAAGATGTCAGAGATATTTATGTGCTATATTTTTACTATAGAGGAGCAAGACGAAGAGTGTCATGTAAGTTACAGAGTAGAAACAAATTCTACTAATGTATAGAATCATTTCTCATCCTCCACCCCATGAATTTGAGATGGGCTTATATCTGAACTTTGGAAAGTGGTGGAATGTCAAATTCCAAACTAAATAAGTTACTTTATTGAGTGAATTCTAATTCCTTTAAAATGAAGGGATCCAAACGCCCCATAAAGGAAAAGGACCGTGGTATTCAAGTTGATCATCGGATCACTTGAAAGGGGTTGAGTGCAACCCTCGTCCATTGGGATGCCACAACATGGAAGTAGGCAAGTGTTACTTGGCCGAACCACGGGATAAAAATCGCGTGTCTCTTGTTGCTTTCTCTATGATTGTTGTGTTCACAAGAACTCGCCTCAATGCTACTTAGTCGCACTAACTCTCTAATAAACTAAGTCTTGTGGCTATTTAGTGTTTGATTTTACAGGATCACCTATTCACCCCCCTCTAGGTGCTCTCAGATAGCTCTTTGGGGATCTTCGTTTTTCTCATAGGAGGAGAACATTCTTTTCTCCCCAGTCATGTGGTTTGTGCACCCGCTATCGGATTATCCAACTTTAACCACCGGATGCATAAACCTACAAAACAGTTTTAGGCCTTGTTCTTAGGTACCCAAACAGTCTTGGGTCCTTTGACGTTAGAAACAAGCACCTTGGATACCCAAACACAAATCTTTGAACCCTTGTGTTTGCCCCCAACATATTTGGTAACTACTTTGCCTGATTTGTTAGTAAGCACATAAGAAGCATCAAATGTTTTAAATGAAATGTTATGATCATTTGATGCAGCAGGAGTTTTCTTTTTAGGCATTTTAACATGTGTAGAATGACTAGAGCTAGAAGCCTCATCTTTATACATAAAAGCATGGTGAGAAACATTATGAGGTTTCCTAGCATGAATTCTTCTAATCTTGTGCTCAGGATAATTAGCAGGATATAAAATGTAACCCTCATTATCCTGAACCATGGGAGCTTTTCCCATAACAAAATTAGACAATCTTTTGGGGGCATTAAGCTTGACATTGCTCCCCTGTTGGAAACTAATGCCATCCTTATGCCAGGGCGCCTCCCATTATAGAGCATGCTTCTAGCAAATTTAAAAATTTTATTTTCAAGTTCATGCTCATTAATTTTAGCAGATAATTTAGCTATTTGATCATTTTGTTGTTTAATTATGGCAAGGTGATCATCAATAGCTTCAACATTAATATCTCTACATCTAGTGCAAATGGAAACATGCTCGATAGTAGATGTAGAGGGTTTGCAAACTTTTAATTCATCTATCTTAGATTTTGTCGGCGTTCCGAGACCGGGGGGTCCCCGAGCCGACGAGTGAGTGTGCCGCGTGCCCCAGCCCAGATGGGTCGAGCGCGTGGGCGAGCGCGAAGGGGGAGAGAGAGAGAGAGAGAGAGAGAGCGAGAGCGAGGTGGCCGGAGCCGGGTCGTGAGGGAGTCGGAGAATCCCGCGGCCTTCGTGTTCGTCCCGCGCCCTAGGTCGGGTGCGCTTGCAGTAGGGGGTTACAAGCGTCCGCGCGGGTGAGGGGAGCGAGCGGCCCCGAGAGAGCGCCTGCCCCTGCCCTTCGTCCCCGCGAGGCCAACCTTCTCTAAGAAGGCCCTGGTCCTTCCTTTTATAGGCGTAAGGAGAGGATCCAGGTGTACAAATGGGGGTGTAGCAAGGTGCTACGTGTCTAGCGGGGGAGAGCTAGTGCCCTAAGTACATGCCAAGGTGGCAGCCGGAGAGATCTTGGCACCCAGCTAGTGTGGCGTCGTGGCCGTCGGAGAAGCAATGGAGCCGGGCAGAGGGACAGCTGTCGGAGCGGCTGGGCCCTTGCTGACGTCCCCTTGCTTTCGTAAGGGAGCCGAGAACCGCCATCGTCATGGTCCAGCGGGGCGCTATCATTGCCTATCCGGCGGAGCCAGCCAGATGGGACGTCGGTCCTGTTCCCTGCGGCCCGAGTCGACTCGGGGTAGGGTGATGATGACGCTTCCTGTTGACGTGGCGGACTTGTGTCCTAGGTCGGGCGACGTGGAGGCTCCTCCGAGGCCGAGGTCGAGTCTGTCCTGCATGGCCGAGGCCAAACCTGAGCTCCTGGGTCGGGCGAGGCGGAGGTCATTCGGCAGAGGTCGGGGTGGAGTCCGAGCCCTGGGTCGGGCGGAGCGGAGTTCGCCGTCTTCCGGGGCCTTAGCCCGAGTCCGAGCCCTGTGTCGGGCGGAGCGGAGTTCGCCGTCTTCCGGGGCCTTAGCCCGAGTCCGAGCCCTGTGTCGGGCGGAGCGGAGTTCGCCGTCTTCCGGGGCCTTAGCCCGAGTCCGAGCCCTGGGTCAGGGCGGAGCGGAGTTCGCCGTCTTCCGGGGCCTTAGCCCGAGTCCGAGCCCTGGGTCGGGCGGAGCGGAGTTCGCCGTCTTCCGAGGCCTTAGCCCGAGTCCGAGCCCTGGGTCGGGCGGAGCTTCCTCTGGCGCTTTAGGCCAAGCCTGGCCGCCTGTCAGTCTTACCTTTCGTGTTAAAGGCCCCAGTGACTTGGTCGGTCGGCGCGGTGATTTAGTCAGGGTTACTTCTTATCGAAGGCATGGCCTCGGGCGAGCCGGAGATGCGTCTGCCGTGAAAGAGGAGGCCTCGGGCGAGACGGAAACATCTCAGGTTCGGCTGCCCTTGCCCGAGGCTAGGCTCGGGCGTGGCGTGATCGAGTCGCTCGTATGGACTGATCCCTGACTTAATCAAACCCATCAGGCCTCTGCAGCTTTATGCCTGATGGGGGTTACCAGCTGAGAATTAGGCGTCTTGAGGGTACCCCTAATTATGGTCCCCGACAGTAGCCCCCGAGCCTCGAAGGGAGTGTTAACACTCGCTAGGAGGCTTTCGTCGCACTTTTTTGCAAGGGGACCAGCCTTTCTCGGTTGCACTTTGTTCCGGTGGGTGCGCGCGAGCGCACCCGCCGGGTGTAGCCCCCGAGGCCTCGGAGGAGTGGTTTCACTCCTTCGAGGTCTTAATGCCTTGCGTAATGCTTCGGCTGGTCTGGCGGTTCCCTCATGCGAACAGGCCGTAGCCCGGGTGCACTGTCGGGGCCCAAGTTCTCGGGCTGGTATGTTGACGCTGTCAACGGTTCGGCCGGAGCTGGGTTTGCGAGAGCAGCCCCCGAGCCTCCGCACAGAGCAAGAGGACGATCAGGGACAGACTCGGCTTTTTTACATACGCCCCTACGTCGCCTTTCCGCAAGGAGGAGGGGGGAGAGCGCCATGTTACCCTCGATGGGCACCGAACATGGTGTCTCCGGTGAGCTGCAATCGGGTAATCCGAGTGGACGTCCGTGCCCCGTTCGTTGGGGGTCGGCTAGGGGCCCGGAGGCACGCCCAAAAGTACCTGCGGGTGATCTGCCGGACCCGGTCCCCTGGCGACGGGGTCCGAGGGCTCGTTGCCTCCCTCCGATGGGATTCCAGTTACAGAGTCATTCCCGCTGGTCTCGGAAATGTCCTAGGGTACCTCGGGAGCGCAGCCCGAGCCTTGGTTATGTATCGAACGTACCCCTGGTCATCCCTCGCTCGGTGTCTGAGGCGACTGTGAACCCTTCGGGGGGCCAGCCTTCGAACCCCTGATCAGTAATGGGCGCGGAGCCCGAGTAGCCTGAGGCGGTCGTGGAACCTTTCGGGGGGCCGACCTTCGAACCCCTGACCAGTAGTGGGTGTCAGGGCCCACGCGATCTGAGGCGGCTGTTGAACCCTTCGGGGGGCCAGCCTTCGAACCCCTGATCAGTAAGGAGGCTCGGAGCCTAGTTCCTTCACGGGGAAGGATCCCTTTGGGGGTATCCCCTTTCCCGGTCCCTGTTGCAAGAGATAGAGAAAGAAAGGAAAAGGGAAAAGGGATACGAAATTTGAACGACGTGGCGTACCTTTTTTTGGTGTGGCCGTTTTGGCGAAGGCGAAACGTCGCCAGCTGCTCCCGCCAGTAGCGCTGCCCGTCGAGCCGCGGAGTTAATGCGCCGGGGTGAGTAGTTGGCGAGGCTGCCGTTGCGCGTGCGCGAGCCGTTCGAGGAACGGGTCACGGGCATGTCGTCTTCACACCGTGAGAGAGGGGGTTCTTTTGCTGCCTCCGGATGGGACGTGAGCCTGGCTGATGGCGTGATCGCTGCTCTTGCGCGCCTGCCACTGTCATTACTGCCGGCCCACTTTTGACCGTGTTTGACCGCTGCGTCAGGCCGGCGCAGCTGGGCCGTGCGCTAGGCCGCCTCGGGTCGTGGTATTGGTTCCGCAACCGAGGAGGTGCGGTGGTGGCGCAGGTGGCATAGTGGCTTACATGCAGCATCCGGCGCGCCGGTTGCGCGACGCGTGGGCTTGAGCCTTCGTGCTGGCCTGTCAGGAGTCGGAGAGGCGCGTCCACTTGGCGCGGTTGCATGCCGCCCGCATGGCTGCCCGCCCCTTTCGCCCGTTGGTCTGGGCAAAAGTGGAGGGTCGCTTGTAACCGCTGGGTGGTTGCGCGCACGCCGCGCGCTGGCGGTTCGGCTTCTTTTGCTCGGAGCCGGTCCGCATGACAGGTGGGTCCTAGCCCCCGCGCCGCAGGGGAGGGCTTTGGAGGCATGTTGGAGAAGACTCTGCCCGTAACGGTTGGGGGCGCAAGCACGGAGAGTTGCCTTTAAAAGTAGGGCGACCCCTTTCGTAAGGCGACCATGTCTTCTTCCTCCCTTATGCATTGTGTCTTTCCACCTTTCAAGCCCCCGGATGGGGGAAACCGCCGTCTCCGTGCCTCATCGTCGGGGGACACCACTCCGTGGGAGTGGGTACCTTTCAGCCATCGTTCGGCTTCAAGGATTTTCATCACACAGCCCAGCGGCTCCCCTCCGCTGGTGATCACCCAAGGCGGTGGCCTCCAGCTCCCGAATGGGGAGGGGCAAACCGGGCTGTGGTCCCGGCCCCGCCCTCAGTGTTGAGGGTGTTCGTCATCCTCGCCGGGGCAGGGAGCGAGGCGAGCCGGGGCTGATAGTCGCCTAGAGGGGGGGTGAATAGGGCGAAACTGAAATTTACAAAAAATAATCACAACTACAAGCCGGGTTAGCGTTAGTAATAAAGAAACGAGTCCGCGAGAGAGGGCGCAAAACAAATCGCAAGCAAATAAGAGTGTGACACGCGGATTTGTTTTACCGAGGTTCGGTTCTCGCAAACCTACTCCCCGTTGAGGAGGCCACAAAAGCCGGGTCTCTTTCAACCCTTCCCTCTCTCAAACGATCCCACGGATCGAGTGAGCTTTCTCTTCTTCTCAATCAACCGGGAACAAAACTTCCCCGCAAGGGCCACCACACAATTGGTGCCTCTTGCCTTGGTTACAATTGAGTGATGATCACAAGAACAAGTGAAAAAGAAAAGAATGCGATCCAAGCGCAAGAGCTCGAAAGAACACAAGCAAATCACTCTCTCTAATCACTATGGTGTTGTGTGGAATTTGGAGAGGACTTGATCTATTTGGTGTGTCTAGAATTGAATGCTAGAGCTCTTGTAGTAGTTGAGAAGTGGAAAACTTGGATGGCAATGAATGTGGGGTGGTTGGGGTATTTATAGCCCCAACCACCAAAAGTGACCGTTGCTGGAACCTGTCTGTTCGATGGCGCACCGGACAGTCCGGTGCACACCGGACAGTCCGGTGCCCCTGCCACGTCACCATTGCCGTTGGATTCTGACCGTTGGAGCTTCTGACTTCTGGGCCCTCCTGGGTGTCCGGTGCACACCGGACATGTACTGTTTGATGTCCGGTGCACCGGTATGGGCGTGCCTGACGTCTGCGCGCGCTGCGCGCGCATTTAATGCACCGCAGGGAGCCGTTGGCGCCGCAGGGAGCCGTTGCTCCGCTGGCACACCGGACAGTCCGGTGCACACCGGACAGTCCGGTGAATTTTAGCGGAGCGGCTGCCGCGCGAACCCGAGGCTGGCGAGTTCCGGAGACCGCGCTTCCTTGGAGCACCGGACATGTCCGGTGCACACCGGACAGTCCGGTGAATTTTAGCGCGCCGGCTTCCGAGAATTCCCGAGAGCGAAGAGTTGGAGTTGGAGTCCTCTAGGCGCACCGGACACTGTCCGGTGCACACCGGACACTGTCCGGTGCCTCCAGCCAGAGGAGCCCTCGGTTGCCTCGTTGCTCCTTTGTCGAATCCAAAACTTGGTCTTTTTATTGGCTAAGTGTGAACCTTTTGCACCTGTATAACTCAAGTACTAGAGCAAACTAGTTAGTCCAATATTTGTGTTGGGCAATTCAACCACCAAAATTATTTAGGAACTAGGGGTAAGCCTAATTCCCTTTCAATCTCCCCCTTTTTGGTGATTGATGCCAACACAAACCAAAGCAAATATAGAAGTGCATAATTGAACTAGTTTGCAAAATGTAAGTGCAAAGGTTGCTTGGAATTGAGCCAATATAAATACTCATATGATGCGCATGGATTATTTTCTTTGTTTTTGACATATTGGACCACATTTGCACCAAGAGTTTTGTTTTTGCAAATTCTTTTGTAAATTCTTTTCAAAGTCCTTTTGCAAAATAGTCAAAGGTAAATGAATAAGATTTTGCAAAGCATTTTCAAGATTTGAAATTTTCTTCCTTTGTTCAAATGCTTTTCCTTTGACTAAACAAAACTCCCCCTCAAATAAGGTCTCCTCTTAGTGTTCAAGAGGGTTTTAAGACATCAATTTTGAAAATACTAGTTGCTCCCCCTTTAGAACACAAAGAGATACCAATTTTGAAATTTACCAATATAAAATCATTAAATTTATAAAATTAGGTGGTGGTGCGGTCCTTTTGCTTTGGGCTCATATTTTCTCCCCCTTTGGCATGAATCGCCAAAAACGGAATCATTAGAGCCCAAGTGAAGTACTTTTCTCCTCCTTTGGTCATGAAATGAATGAGTGAAGGTTATACCAAAGTTGGAGAGATGATGCGGAGCGACGGCGAAGGATGAGTAGTAGAGTGGAGTGGAAGCCTTGTCTTCGCCGAAGACTCCTATTCCCTTTCAATATACCTATGACTTGTTTGAAATACACTTGGAAACACATTAGTCATAGCATATATAAAAGAGACATGATCAAAGGTATATTTATGAGCTATGTGTGCAAGACTAGCAAAAGAAATTCCTAGAATCAAGAATATTGAGCTCATGCCTAAGTCGGGTAAAAGATTGTTCATCAAGAGGCTTGGTAAAGATATCGGCTAATTGATCTTTAGTATTAATGTAAGAAATCTCGATATCCCCCTTTTGTTGGTGATCCCGAAGAAAATGATACCGAATGGCTATGTGCTTAGTGCGGCTGTGCTCGACGGGATTGTCTGGCCATTTTGATTGCACTCTCATTGTCACATAGCAAAGGGACTTTGGTTAATTTGTAACCATAGTCCCGCAGGGTTTGCCTCATCCAAAGCAATTGCGCGCAACAATGGCCTGCGGCAATATACTCGGCTTCGGCGGTGGAAAGAGCGACCGAATTTTGCTTCTTTGAAGCCCAAGACACCAAGGATCTTCCCAAGAACTGGCAAGTCCCCGATGTGCTCTTTCTATTAATCCTACACCCTGCCCAATCGGCATCCGAATAACCAATCAAATCAAAAGTGGATCCCCGAGGGTACCAAAGCCCAAACTTAGGAGTAAAAGCCAAATATCTCAAGATTCGTTTCACGGCCGTAAGGTGTGATTCCTTAGGGTCGGCTTGGAATCTTGCACACATGCATACGGAAAGCATAATGTCCGGTCGAGATGCACATAAGTAAAGCAATGAACCAATCATCGACCGATATACCTTTTGATCCACGGACTTACCTCCCGTGTCGAGGTCGAGATGCCCATTGGTTCCCATGGGTGTCTTGATGGGCTTGGCATCCTTCATTCCAAACTTGCTTAGAATATCTTGAGTATATTTTGTTTGGCAGATGAAGGTGCCCTCTTGGAGTTGCTTGACTTGAAATCCTAGAAAATACTTCAACTCCCCCATCATTGACATCTCGAATTTTTGTGTCATGATCCTACTAAATTCTTCATATGTAGATTTGTTAGTAGACCCAAATATAATATCATCAACATAAATTTGGCATACAAACAAATCATTGTCAAGAGTTTTAGTGAACAAAGTGGGATCGGCCTTGCCGACTTTGAAGCCATTTGCAATAAGGAAATCTCTAAGGCATTCATACCATGCTCTTGGGGCTTGCTTGAGCCCATAAAGCGCCTTAGAGAGCCTATAAACATGGTTAGGGTACTCACTGTCTTCAAAGCCGAGAGGTTGCTCAACATAGACCTCCTCCTTGATTGGTCCATTGAGGAAGGCACTCTTCACGTCCATTTGATAAAGCTTGAAGCCATGGTAAGTAGCATAGGCTAATAATATACGGATTGACTCAAGCCTAGCTACGGGTGCATAGGTTTCACCAAAATCCAAACCTTCGACTTGTGAATACCCCTTGGCCACGAGTCGAGCTTTGTTCCTAGTCACCACACCATGTTCGTCTTGCTTGTTGCGGAAGACCCACTTGGTTCCTACAACATTTTGGTTAGGACGTGGAACTAAGTGCCATACCTCGTTCCTCGTGAAATTGTTGAGCTCCTCTTGCATCGCCACTACCCAATCCGAATCTTGTAGTGCTTCCTCTACCCTGGTTGGCTCAATAGAGGAAACAAAAGAGTAATGTTCACAAAAATGAGCAACACGAGATCGAGTAGTTACCCCCTTATGAATGTCGCCGAGGATGGTGTCGACGGGGTGATCTCGTTGTATTGCTTGGTGGACTCTTGGGTGTGGCGGTCTTGGTTGTTCATCCTCCTTGTCTTCATCATTTGCATCTCCCCCTTGATCGTTGCCGTCATTTTGAGGTGGCTCATCTTCTTGATCTTCTTGTTCGACCTCTTGAGCCTCATCCTCATTTTGAGTTGGTGGAGATGCTTGCGTTGAGGAGGATGGTTGATCTTGTGCATGTGAAGGCTCTTCGGATTCCTTAGGACACACATCCCCAATGGACATGTTCCTTAAAGCTGTGCATGGAGCCTGTTCTTCACCTATATCATCAAGATCAACTTGCTCTACTTGAGAGCCGTTAGTCTCATCAAACACAACGTCACAAGAAACTTCAACAAGTCCTGAGGACTTATTAAAGACTCTATATGCCCTTGTGTTTGAATCATATCCTAGTAAAAAGCCTTCTACAGTTTTAGGAGCAAATTTAGATTTTCTACCTCTTTTGACAAGAATAAAACATTTGCTACCAAAAACTCTAAAATATGAAATATTGGGCTTTTTACCGGTTAGGAGTTCATAAGATGTCTTCTTGAGGATTCGATGAAGATATAACCGGTTGATGGCGTAGCAGGCGGTGTTGACCGCCTCGGCCCAAAACCGATCCGGTGTCTTGTACTCATCAAGCATGGTTCTTCCCATGTCCAATAGAGTTCGATTCTTCCTCTCCACTACACCATTTTGTTGTGGAGTGTAGGGAGAAGAGAACTCATGCTTGATGCCCTCCTCCTCAAGAAAGCCTTCAATTTGAGAGTTCTTGAACTCCGTCCCGTTGTCGCTTCTAATTTTCTTGATCCTCAAGCCGAACTCATTTTGAGCCCGTCTTAAGAATCCCTTTAAGGTCTCTTGGGTATAAGATTTGTCCTGTAAAAAGAATACCCAAGTGAAGCGAGAATAATCATCCACAATTACAAGACAATACTTACTACCGCCGATGCTTATGTAAGCGATCGGGCCGAATAAATCCATGTGTAGGAGCTCCAGTGGCCTGTCGGTAGTCATGATGTTTTTGTGTGGATGATGGACACCAACTTGCTTCCCGGCTTGGCAAGCGCTACAAATCCTGTCTTTCTCAAAATGAACATCGGTTAATCCCAAAATGTGTGCTCCCTTTAGAAGTTTGTGAAGATTCTTCATTCCAACATGGGCTAGTCGACGGTGCCAGAGCCAACCCAAGTTAGTCTTAGCAATTAAGCATGTGTCGAGTTCAGCTCTTTCAAAATCTACTAAGTATAGCTGACCCTCTAACACACCCTTAAATGCTATTGAATCATCACTCCTTCTAAAGACAGTAACACCTGTATCAGTAAAAAGACAGTTGTAGCCCATTTGACATAATTGGGATACGGAAAGCAAATTGTAATCTAAAGAATCTACAAGAAAAACATTGGAAATAGAATGGTCAGGAGATATAGCAATTTTACCCAAACCTTTGACCAAACCTTGATTCCCATCCCCGAATGTGATAGCTCGTTGGGGATCTTGGTTTTTCTCATATGAGGAGAACATCTTTTTCTCCCCTGTCATGTGGTTTGTGCACCCGCTGTCGAGTATCCAACTTGAGCCCCCGGATGCATAAACCTACAAAACAAGTTTAGTTCTTTGTTTTAGGTACCCAAACGGTTTTGGGTCCTTTGGCATTAGATACAAGAACTTTGGGTACCCAAACACAAGTCTTGGAGCCCTTGTGTTTGCCCCCAACAATTTTGGCAACTACCTTGCCGGATTTGCTAGTCAAAACATAAGATGCATCAAAAGTTTTAAATGAAATGGCATGATCATTTGATGCATTAGTAGTTTTCTTTCTAGGCAACTTGGCATGGGTTGGTTGCCTAGATCTAGATGTCTCACCCTTATACATAAAAGCATAATTAGGGCCAGAGTGAGACTTCCTAGAATGAATTTTCTTAATTTTACTCTCAGGATACCCGGCAGGGTACAAAATGTAGCCCTCGTTATCCTGAGGCATGGGAGCCTTGCCCTTAACAAAGTTGGACAAGTTCTTAGGAGGGGCATTAATTTTGACATTGTCTCCCCTTTGGAAGCCAATGCCGTCCTTAACGCCAGGGCGTCTCCCATTATAGAGCATGCTTCTAGCAAGTTTAAATTTTTCATTTTCTAAGTCATGCTCTCTAATCTTAGCATTAAGTTGTGCTATGTGATCATTTTGTTTCTTAATTAAAGCTAGGTGATCATGGATAGCATCAACATTAATATCTCTACATCTAGTACAAATGGAGATATGCTCAACATTAGATGTAGAGGGTTTGCAAGATTTTAGTTCAACAACCTTAGCATGCAACAAATCATTTTTAGCTTTAAGGTCGGAAATAGTAGCATTGCAAACATCAAAATCCTTAGCCTTAGCAATTAATTTCTCATTCTCATTTCTAAGGCTAGCAATGGAAACATTCAATTCATTAATCCTAGCAAGCAAATCAACATTATCATTTCTAGGATCAATGCAAGCATGAGAATCAACCTTAGCAATTAATTTAACATTCTCATTTCTAAGGTTGGCAATAGTGTCATGGCAGGTGCTTAGCTCACTAGATAATTTGTTACATTTTTCTACCTCTAGAGCATAAGCATTTTTTAACCTTAACATGTTTCTTGTTTTCCTTGATTAGGAAGTCCTCTTGGGAGTCCAAGAGATCATCCTTTTCATGGATGGCACTAATTAGCTCATTTAATTTTTCTTTTTGTTCCAAGTTAAGGTTGGCAAAAAGAATGCGCAAATTATCCTCTTCATTTTTATCATCATCCTCATCACTAGATGTTTCATATTTAGTGGAGGACTTTGATTTTACCTTCTTTTTGCCGTCCTTGGCCATGAGACACTTGTGGCCGACGTTGGGGAAGAGGAGGCCCTTGGTGACGGCGATGTTGGCGGCGTCCTCGTCGTCGGAGGAGTTGCTTGAGCTTTCGTCGGAGTCCCACTCCCGACAAACATGGGCATCGCCGCCCTTCTTCTTGTAGTATCTCTTCTTCTCCTTCCTCTTGCCCTTCTTGTCGTCGCCCCTGTCACTATCACTTGATAATGGACATTTAGCAATAAAGTGACCGGGCTTACCACACTTGTAGCAAACCTTCTTGGAACGGGATTTGTAGTCCTTCCCCTTCCGTTGCTTGAGGATTTGCCTAAAGCTTTTGATGATTAGGGCCATCTCCTCGTTGTCGAGCTTGGAGGCGTCAATTGGTTGTCTACTTGGTGTAGACTCTTCCTTCTTCTCCTCCGTTGCCTTGAAGGCCACGGGTTGCGCCTCGGATGTGGAGGGTTCATCAAGCTCGTTGATCTTCTTTGAGCCCTTAATCATGCATTCAAAACTAACAAAATTCCCGATGACTTCTTCGGGGGTCATTTGAGTATATCTAGGATTGCCACGAATTAATTGAACTTGTGTGGGGTTAAGGAAAATAAGGGCTCTTAGAATAACCTTAACCACTTCGTGGTCATCCCATTTTGCGCTTCCGAGGTTGCGCACTTGGTTCACCAAGGTCTTGAGCCGGTTGTACATGTCTTGTGGCTCCTCCCCTTGGCGAAGACGGAAGCGACCGAGCTCCCCCTCGATCGTTTCCCGCTTGGTGATCTTGGTGAGCTCATCACCCTCGTGCGCCGTCTTGAGTAGGTCCCAAATCTCCTTGGCGTTCTTCAACCCTTGTACTTTGTTGTATTCCTCCTTGCTTAGAGAGGCAAGAAGGATGGTTGTGGTTTGGGAGTTGAAGTGCTCGATTTGGGCTACTTCGTCCGTGTCGTAGTCCTCATCCCCTACGGATGGTACCTGTACACCATACTCAACAACATCCCATATACTTTTGTGGAGAGAGGTTAGATGAAATCGCATTAAATTACTCCACATAGCATAATCTTCACCATTAAAAGTTGGTGGTTTGCCTAATGGGACGGAAAGTAAAGGTGTATGTTTAGGAGTGCGAGGGTAGCGTAGGGGGATCTTACTATACTTCTTACGCTCTTGGCGTTTAGAAGTGACGGACGCCGCGTCGGAGCCGGAGGTGGATGTTGATGAAGTGTCGGTCTCGTAGTAGACCACTTTCCTCATCCTTTTGTGCTTGTCCCCACTCCGATGCGGCTTGTGAGAAGAAGATTTTTCCTTCTTCTCCTTGTGGCGAGAAGAGAAAGATCTTTTCTCCTTCCGCTTGGAGGAGTTCTTCTTCTTCTCTCTTCTCTTGGTGTGGGACTCTTCCGATGAAGATGAAGTGCTCCCTTGGCTTGTAGTGGGCTTGTCGCCGGTCTCCATCTCCTTCTTGGCGTGATCTCCCGACATCACTTCGAGCGGTTAGGCTCTAATGAAGCACCGGGCTCTGATACCAATTGATAGTCGCCTAGAGGGGGGGGGTGAATAGGGCGAAACTGAAATTTACAAAAAATAATCACAACTACAAGCCGGGTTAGCGTTAGTAATAAAGAAACGAGTCCGCGAGAGAGGGCGCAAAACAAATCGCAAGCAAATAAGAGTGTGACACGCGGATTTGTTTTACCGAGGTTCGGTTCTCGCAAACCTACTCCCCGTTGAGGAGGCCACAAAAGCCGGGTCTCTTTCAACCCTTCCCTCTCTCAAACGATCCCACGGATCGAGTGAGCTTTCTCTTCTTCTCAATCAACCGGGAACAAAACTTCCCCGCAAGGGCCACCACACAATTGGTGCCTCTTGCCTTGGTTACAATTGAGTGATGATCACAAGAACAAGTGAAAAAGAAAAGAATGCGATCCAAGCGCAAGAGCTCGAAAGAACACAAGCAAATCACTCTCTCTAATCACTATGATGTTGTGTGGAATTTGGAGAGGACTTGATCTATTTGGTGTGTCTAGAATTGAATGCTAGAGCTCTTGTAGTAGTTGAGAAGTGGAAAACTTGGATGGCAATGAATGTGGGGTGGTTGGGGTATTTATAGCCCCAACCACCAAAAGTGACCGTTGCTGGAACCTGTCTGTTCGATGGCGCACCGGACAGTCCGGTGCACACCGGACAGTCCGGTGCCCCTGCCACGTCACCATTGCCGTTGGATTCTGACCGTTGGAGCTTCTGACTTCTGGGCCCTCCTGGGTGTCCGGTGCACACCGGACATGTACTGTTTGATGTCCGGTGCACCGGTATGGGCGTGCCTGACGTCTGCGCGCGCTGCGCGCGCATTTAATGCACCGCAGGGAGCCAGTTGGCGCCGCAGGGAGCCGTTGCTCCGCTGGCACACCGGACAGTCCGGTGCACACCGGACAGTCCGGTGAATTTTAGCGGAGCGGCTGCCGCGCGAACCCGAGGCTGGCGAGTTCCGGAGACCGCGCTTCCTTGGAGCACCGGACATGTCCGGTGCACACCGGACAGTCCGGTGAATTTTAGCGCGCCGGCTTCCGAGAATTCCCGAGAGCGAAGAGTTGGAGTTGGAGTCCTCTGGGCGCACCGGACACTGTCCGGTGCACACCGGACAGTCCGGTGCCTCCAGCCAGAGGAGCCCTCGGTTGCCTCGTTGCTCCTTTGTCGAATCCAAAACTTGGTCTTTTTATTGGCTAAGTGTGAACCTTTTGCACCTGTATAACTCAAGTACTAGAGCAAACTAGTTAGTCCAATATTTGTGTTGGGCAATTCAACCACCAAAATTATTTAGGAACTAGGGGTAAGCCTAATTCCCTTTCAGGGGCCCTAACTCCTACGCGGGTCGGCGGGCCACCTCATTTTCCTAGCTTCTGGTGGTGGCAATCGCCTTTTAGCCCCACGGCGGAGACATCCTCCAGTCATGCCGGGGAAGGAGAACTGTTGCTGCCCAGCTAGGATGCAACATTCCGTCTTCCTCCTCGCATTCGCGGCGAGGACAGCTGCGAGGATCTGCCGGGGTGCTTAGGGGCGTCCCACGTTTGCTGGTGATTCACCCAGAGCTTGTCGCTCCTCGGGCTTCCCTGGCGGGGAGGTTGTCCGTACCCGCGGGGGCGGAACCGGAGTTCCGTTTGTAATGGCACTTCGAGTGCCGGGTTTTTTTGTTCATTTTCGGCTTTCGGGGCCTGAACATGTATGTAATTACGGCACGGAGCCGTGTTTTTTCCTTATTTCCGAGCATTAAGACTCGACTGCTGATTGTCTGAACCGCTTCACTAAGCATGAGTCGCCCCGTGTCAAGGTGACGAGTGAGGTATCCGTATCCCGGAGGCGTAGGAGTTCCTCGGCTCGGTCGGCCCTGTTGTCCGAGGCTCCTCTAGCTTAGTTAAAGAGACCCCTCGGCCGCTCTTCGACGAGCCGAGGCCGGGGGTAGCGATATCAGCATGGGCAGAGGCAGAGTTAGCTCGGGAATGAAACCTGGTTGGCCGGAGCCTAGCCGGGTTGTCCGTTGGCAGGATCGACACCGGAGTCGGTCAGCCGAGGCTTCGGACCGGGCTCGTGCCCTCAGAAGGTGGTTGGCCGAGGCCCCGGAGGTGGCTGGCCGAGCCGCCTGCTCGGGCCGGATTCCCGGAGAAGTTCCTGACAACGATCGCCCGGGCGTGGTAATGACGCCGTCCTTTGGAGCGGAGGCCCTCGGACCGCGTCGCCGTCCGAGGCTAGTTCGGGCCTTGCCGAAGGTGCTGTCGATGCCGAGGGTGTCACTGCCCCCTTCCAGCGCCAAGACCTGAGCCTGCAGGATCAACTTGTCTTGCAGTGCGTGCTTTGTGCGGCCGTCGAGGCCAGAACACACACCCTTGCTGGGTTGTAAAGCCGCGTCTCTTTTCCTCTTGTTCCAAGCATCCGGACTTTTTGTCGGTAACAGGGATGTTTGTGCGAGCGAAAGTTGCTTCTCGCGGAAGGTGAGGAGTGAGGTATCCGTATCCCGGAGGCGTGGGAGTCCCTCGGCTCGGTCAGCCTTGCCGCTTACGCGCACTTTTACTCGTCCATGAGGCCTTATCACCGACTTAGTCGAGAAAACTCGAAGAATCGCTTCGACAGAAGAGCTTCCGAACGTAGAGACTTGTTCGATCCGCGGAGTCACCTTATCCGAACGCGAGTTACTTATCGCAGAAGGTGATGAGTGAGGTATCCGTATCCCGGAGGCGTAGGAGTCCCTCGGCTCGGTCAGCCTTGGCTGCTTACGTGTACCCTGTCGTTTCCGTGACCCACTTTTCGAAGTAGTCAAAAAGCACGAAAGATATTCTGATGAAAGAGATTTTTTGTTCGAGGAAAATTTTGACGCAGAGGGGGTTTCCCCCCTTTTAGCCCGCGAGGGAGGGTCGGGCTTTGCCGAGGCGAGGCCGACCCTTCCTTGTTGACTAAACTTTGCGTGGGTGCGAGATATATGAACAATTTGGAAACATCTCAAGGGTAGAAGCGACGTAGCTGTTGGATGTTCCAAGCGTTGCCGTAGACCTCGCCTTGACTGTTGGCTAGCTTGTACGTTCCGGGCTTCAGAACTTTGGCGATGACGAACGGCCCCTCCCAGGGGGGCGTGAGCTTGTGCCTCCCTCGGGTGTCTTGCCGCAGCCGAAGCACCAGATCGCCCACCTGGAGGTCTCGGGGTCGGACCCCTCGGGCGTGGTAGCGTCGTAGGGACTGCTGATACCGCGCCGAGTGTAGTAAGGCCCTGTCCCGAGCCTCATCCAGCTGGTCCAGCGAGTCTTCTCGGCTAGCTTGGTTGCTTTCTTCATTGTAGGCCCTCGTCCTCGGGGAGCCGTATTCCAGGTCAGTGGGCAGGACGGCCTCGGCCCCGTAGACCAGGAAGAACGGCGTGAAACCTGTGGCTCGGCTTGGCGTCGTCCTCAGGCTCCAGACCACCGAGGGGAGTTCCTTCATCCATCGCTTGCCGAACTTGTTGAGATTATTGTAAATCCGAGGCTTGAGCCCTTGTAGAATCATGCCGTTGGCACGTTCCACTTGCCCATTCGACATGGGATGAGCTACGGCGGCCCAGTCTACCCGGATGTTGTGATCCTCGCAAAAATCCAAGAATTTTTTGCCGGTAAACTGGGTGCCGTTGTCGGTGATGATGGAGTTCGGGACCTCGAAGCGATGGATGATGTTGGTGAAGAACGCCACCGCCTGCTCGGATCTGATGCTGTTCAGGGGTCGGACCTCGATCCACTTGGAGAATTTGTCGACGGCGACCAGCAGGTGCGTGTAGCCCCCGGGCGCCTTCTGCAGAGGGCCGACGAGGTCCAGACCCCACACAGCGAAGGGCCAGGTGATCGGTATCGTCTGCAGAGCCTGAGCGGGCAGGTGGGTCTGCTTCGCATAGAATTGGCACCCTTCGCAGGCGCGGACAATTCTAGTGGCGTCAGCCACCGCCGTCGGCCAGTAGAAACCTTGGCGGAAAGCGTTCCCTGACGAGGGTTCGAGGTGCTGCATGATGGCCGCAAGCCCCCGAGTGTATTTCCTGCAGGAGTTCCTGACCCTCGGCGATGGAGATGCATCGCTGGAGGATGCCCGAGGGGCTACGGTGGTAGAGCTCCTTCTCATCGCCCAGCAAGACGAACGACTTGGCGCATCGCGCTACCCACCGAGCCTCGGCTCGGCCGAGGGGCAGCTCTCCTTGGCGGAGATATTGCAGGTACGGGGTCTGCCAATCTTGATCTGGCATGACCCCGCTCTGCTCCTCCTCGATGTGCAGTGCTTCGCCCTCGGGGGCCGAGGGCTCCTCGGGTTGAACCGAGGATGGCTCGGGCTGGGCCGAGGTCACCTCGGACGGGGCCGAGGGCACCTCGGGCTCGGGCGTGTCGCCTATCTTGACGGAGGGTTGGTGCAGATCCCGGGAGAAGACGTCCGGGGGAACCGTCGTTCGCCCCGGGGCTATCTTCGCTAGCTCGTCCGCAGTCTCGTTGTAGCGCCGGGCGATGTGGTTAAGCTCGAGCCTGTAGAACTTGTCTTCCAGGCGTCGAACCTCGTCACAGTAGGCCTCCATCTTCGGGTCGCGGCAGTGGGAGTTCTTCATGACTTGGTCGATAACGAGCTGCGAGTCGCCGCGTGCATCGAGGCGTCGGACCCCTAGCTCGATGGCGATTCGCAACCCGTTGATCAGAGCCTCGTACTCAGCCACATTGTTGGACGCCGGGAAATGGAGGCGGAGTACGTAGCGCAGGTGTTTCCCGAGGGGCGAGACGAAGAGCAGGCCCGCGCCAGCTCCCGTCTTCATCAGCGACCCGTCGAAAAACATGGTCCAGAGCTCCGGTTGGATCGGAGCCGTCGGCAACTGGGTGTCGACCCATTCGGCTACGAAGTCCGCCAGTACCTGGGACTTGATGGCCTTCCGAGGGGCGAACGAGATTGTCTCGCCCATGATTTCCACCGCCCACTTCGCGATCCGTCCCGAGGCTTCTCGGCACTGGATGATCTCCCCCAGGGGGAAGGATGACACCACAGTCACCGGATGAGACTCGAAGTAATGTCGCAGCTTTCGCCTCGTCAGGATCACTGCATACAGCAGCTTCTAGACTTGTGGGTAGCGGATCTTGGTCTCGGACAGCACCTCGCTGACGAAGTAAACTGGCCTCTGAATGGGCAAGGCATGCCCCTCTTCCCGCCTTTCGACCACGATCGCAGCGCTGACCACCTGAGTGGTAGCGGCGACGTAGACCAGGAGGGCTTCTCCATCAGCTGGGGGTACCAAGACGGGCGCCTGGGTGAGGAGCGCCTTCAGGTTCCCGAGAGCCTCCTCGGCCTCGGGAGTCCAAGTGAAGCACTCGGCCTTCCTTAAGAGACGGTACAGAGGCAGGCCTCTTTCGCCGAGGCGCAAGATGAAACGGCTCAAGGCCGCGAGGCATCCCATGACCCTCTGTACGCCTTTTAAGTCCTTGATGGGCCCCATGTTAGTGATGGCTGCGATCTTCTCCGGGTTGGCTTCGATGCCCCGCTCGGAGACGATGAATCCCAAGAGCATGCCTCGGGGCACTCCGAAAGACGCATTTCTCGGGAATGAGCTTGACGCCCTTCGCCTTGAGGCACCGGAATGTCAGCTCAAGGTCGGAGAGAAGGTCGGAGGCTTTCCTCGTCTTGACTACGATGTCATCGACGTAGGCCTCGACCGTGCGACCGATATGTTCGCCGAACACATGGTTCATGCACCGCTGGTACGTCGCACCCGCGTTCCTCAGACCAAAAGGCATTGTGACATAACAGTACATGCCGAAGGGCGTGATGAAAGAAGTCGCGAGCTGGTCGGACTCTTTCATCTTGATTTGATGATACCCTGAGTAGGCATCGAGGAAAGACAGGGTTTCGCACCCTGCAGTGGAGTCCACGATTTGATCGATGCGAGGTAGAGGGTAGGGGACTTTCGGACATGCTTTGTTCAGACCAGTGTAGTCTACACACATCCGCCATTTCCCCCCTTTCTTCCTCACAAGTACAGGGTTGGCAAGCCATTCGGGATGGAATACCTCTTTGATGAACCCTGCTGCCATCAGCTTGTGGATCTCCTCGCCTATCACCCTGCGCCTTTCCTCGTCGAATCGGCGCAGAGGCTGTCTGACCGGTCGGGCTCCGACCCGAATATCCAGCGAGTGCTCGGCGACATCCCTCGGTATGCCGGGCATGTCCGAGGGACTCCACGCAAAGACGTCGGCGTTTGCGCGGAGAAAGTCGACGAGCACTGCTTCCTATTTGGGGTCGAGCCCGGATCCGATCCGAATCTGCTTGGAGGTGTCGCCACTGGGGTCGAGAGGGACGGCCTTAACCGTCTCTGCTGGCTCGAAGTTGCCGGCATGTCGCTTCACGTCCGGCACCTCTCGGGAGAGGCTTTCCAGGTCGGCAATGAGGGCCTCAGGACTCGGCGAGGGCCTCGGCATACTCCACGCACTCCACATCGCATTCGAATGCGTGTTTGTACGTGGGGCCGACGGTGATGACCCCGTTGGGGCCCGGCATCTTGAGCTTTAGGTAGGCGTAGTTGGGGATGGCCATGAACTTCGCGTAGCATGGCCTTCCCAACACTGCGTGGTAGGTTCCTCGGAACCCGACCACCTCGAACGTCAAAGTCTCCCTTCGGAAGTTGGAGGGTGTTCCGAAGCAGACAGGAAGGTCGAGCTGTCCGAGGGGCTGGACGCGCTTCCCGGGAATGATCCCGTGGAAGGGCGCAGCGCCTGCTCGGACGGATGACAGATCGACGCGCAGGAGCCTGAGGGTCTCAGCGTAGATGATGTTGAGGCAGCTGCCTCCATCCATCAGGACCTTGGTGAGCCTGACGTCGCCGATGACGGGATCGACGACGAGCGGGTACTTCCCTGGGCTCGGCACGTGGTCGGGGTGGTCATCCCGGTCGAAGGTGATGGGCTTGTCGGACCAGTCTAGGTAGACTGGCGCCGCCACCTTCACCGAGCAGACCTCCCGACGCTCCTGCTTACGATGCCGAGCCGAGGCGTTCGCCGCATGCCCTCCGTAGATCATGAAGCAGTCGCGGACCTCGGGGAACTCTCCTGCTTGGTGATCTTCCTTCTTGCCGTCGTCGCGGGCCCTGTCACCCTCTGCGGGTGGCCCGGCCCGGTGGAAGTGGCGCCGAAGCATGACGCACTCCTCGAGGGTGTGCTTGACGGGCCCCTGATGGTAGGGGCACGTCTCCTTTAGTGCCTTGTCGAAGAGGTTGGCGCCTCCGGGGGGCTTCCGAGGGTTCTTGTACTCGGCGGCGGCGACAAGGTCCGTGCTGGCGGCGTCGCGTTTCGCTTGCGACTTCCTCCTGCCTTTCTTCTTGGCGCCGGGCGGAGTAGACGCCTCGGGTGCATCTTCCGACGGGCGGCCCAGGGGCTGCTTGTCCTTTCGGAAGATGGCTTCGACCGCCTCCTGACCAGAGGCGAACTTGGTGGCGATGTCCATCAGCTCGCTTGCCCTGGTGGGGGTCTTGCGACCCAACTTGCTCACCAGGTCACGGCAGGTGGTGCCGGCAAGGAACGCGCCGATGACATCGGAGTCGGTGATGTTGGGCAGCTCGGTGCGCTGCTTCGAGAATCGCCGGATGTAGTCCCGAAGGGACTCCCCCGGCTGTTGCCGATAGCTTCGGAGGTCCCAGGAATTCCCGGGGCGCACGTACGTGCCCTGGAAGTTGCCGGCGAAAGCCTGGACCAGATCCTCCCAGTTGGAAATCTGCCCCGGAGGCAGGTGCTCCAACCAAGCGCGAGCGGTGCCGGAGAGGAACAGGGGGAGGTTGCGGATGATGAGGTTGTCGTCGTCCGTCCCACCCAGTTGACAGGCCAGGCGGTAGTCCGCAAGCCACAATTCCGGTCTCGTTTCCCCGAGTACTTTGTGATAGTAGTCGGGGGTCGGAATCGGGGTGGAAACGGCGCCCGCCGAATGGCTCGGCTGAAGACCTGCGGACCGGGTGGTTCGGGCGAGGGACTCCGATCCTCCCCGCTGTCGTAGCGTCCCCCACGCCTGGGGTGATAACCTCGGCGCACCCTTTCGTCGAGGCGGGCCCGACGGTCGCGATGAGGGTGCTCGTCGCCAAGGTGGCCCGGGGCCGCAGGCGCGGTGTTGCGCGTGCGCCCGGTGTAGACCGAGGCTTCCCGCGTGAGTCGGGAAGTCGCGGCACGAGGTTCCGAGGGGTACCCCTGCCTTCGGGAGGCAGAGCTCTCGGCCCGCCGGGCCGCAGCGCCTTCCAGGAGATGCTTGAGCTCTCCCTGGATTCGCCGACCCTCGGTGGTTGATGACTCCGGCATCGCGCGGAGGAGCATCGCTGCGGCGGCCAGGTCCTGACCGGTTCCGCCGGATGCGGGTGGCGGTCTGTCCCTGGCATCGTTGGCGATGCGGTGCTGGAGACCTTGGGGCAGGTGACGTATTCCTCCGACCGGGGGCTGGCTCGCCCATACCTGCCCGACGTTCCGGCGGATTGCCTCGAGCGCTCCTGCTCCCTCATCGAGCCCGGCCTGCGCCCCGCGGACTTGCTCGAGCTGTGGGTCGTGACCCCCCGCCGGAACGGGGACCACAGCTAGCTCCCGCGGGATGTCGGCGCAAGGCGCTGGCCTAGGGGGATCACCATCCTCCGGCATGCCGAGACAGCTGCCTCCGGAGGGATCCCCCAGCTCGACATGGAAACATTCGCGGCTCGGGCCGCAGTCCTTGTCGCCAAGGCTGCGGCTGCCGTCGGAACAGTCGGAGAGGCAGTAGTTACATGCGGTCATGAAATCCCGCATGGCACTGGGGTTGCCAGATCCAGAGAAATCCCAGCAGATGCTGGGGTCGTCATCTTCCTCGGACCCAGAGGGTCCGTAGGTCGAGACACCCAGTCAATCGGTCCCAAGGCGACCGCACACGAAACCCCAGAGAGGTTGCACTCGCCTCAACGTGAGCGCCCGCCAAAGCGAGGTCGCCAGGTGGGTTGAGGTCGAGTCGAAATGACGAAGGATGGGAATCAGCCCGTACCTTTTGGTCGACGAGGAGCGACGAAGTCGCATCGGGGGCTGATCGTGCTGTCGTCCGGGGTGCGAGGGCGACGTCCTGCAGGCCCTCCGTGAGCGTGCTGGCGTCGTCCACTTGCTCGGGATCGGCGTGACGCGGGGGGATGGCGCTCGTCTTCGCCTCAAACGCGCGGGTGATGCCCGACGCGTCCTCCGTTGGGGCGCTGGGGATGTCGATTTGCTCGACAGTCGACTGAGCGCAGCCTCCCGCTCGGCTTTGGTTGCCCCGCCTCCTCCTCCGATGGCGAGGGAGAGGATGGGGCGAGCTCGAAAGTTGTCCTTCCCCCACGCGGGAAAGACGTCGTCGATTCCGCCGCCGGCGGGCGGGCTGTCCGCCACCATTGTCGCTGTCGCGCGGCGGTGGAAGGAGTATCATGTCGTAGCTGCCGTCGAAAGACATGAACTCGAGACTCCCGAAACGGAGCACCGTTCCGGGTTGAAGAGGTCAGTTGGAGACTGCCCATCTGGAGCTTGACGGGAATCTACTCGTCAACACGCAGCAGGCCCCTACCTGGCGCGCCAACTGTCGGCGTTCCGAGACCGGGGGGTCCCCGAGCCGACGAGTGAGTGTGCCGCGTGCCCCAGCCCAGATGGGTCGAGCGCGTGGGCGAGCGCGAAGGGGGAGAGAGAGAGAGAGAGAGAGAGAGCGAGAGCGAGGTGGCCGGAGCCGGGTCGTGAGGGAGTCGGAGAATCCCGCGGCCTTCGTGTTCGTCCCGCGCCCAGGTCGGGTGCGCTTGCAGTAGGGGGTTACAAGCGTCCGCGCGGGTGAGGGGAGCGAGCGGCCCCGAGAGAGCGCCTGCCCCTGCCCTTCGTCCCCGCGAGGCCAACCTTCTCTAAGAAGGCCCTGGTCCTTCCTTTTATAGGCGTAAGGAGAGGATCCAGGTGTAGAAATGGGGGTGTAGCAAGGTGCTACGTGTCTAGCGGGGGAGAGCTAGTGCCCTAAGTACATGCCAAGGTGGCAGCCGGAGAGATCTTGGCACCCAGCTAGTGTGGCGTCGTGGCCGTCGGAGAAGCAATGGAGCCGGGCAGAGGGACAGCTGTCGGAGCGGCTGGGCCCTTGCTGACGTCCCCTTGCTTTCGTAAGGGAGCCGAGAACCGCCATCGTCATGGTCCAGCGGGGCGCTATCATTGCCTATCCGGCGGAGCCAGCCAGATGGGACGTCGGTCCTGTTCCCTGCGGCCCGAGTCGACTCGGGGTAGGGTGATGATGACGCTTCCTGTTGACGTGGCGGACTTGTGTCCTAGGTCGGGCGATGTGGAGGCTCCTCCGAGGCCGAGGTCGAGTCTGTCCTGCATGGCCGAGGCCGAACCTGAGCTCCTGGGTCGGGCGAGGCGGAGGTCGTTCGGCAGAGGTCGGGGTGGAGTCCGAGCCCTGGGTCGGGCGGAGCGGAGTTCGCCGTCTTCCGGGGCCTTAGCCCGAGTCCGAGCCCTGGGTCGGGCGGAGCGGAGTTCGCCGTCTTCCGGGGCCTTAGCCCGAGTCCGAGCCCTGGGTCGGGCGGAACGGAGTTCGCCGTCTTCCGGGGCCTTAGCCCGAGTCCGAGCCCTGGGTCGGGCGGAGCGGAGTTCGCCGTCTTCCGGGGCCTTAGCCCGAGTCCGAGCCCTGGATCGGGCGGAGCGGAGTTCGCCGTCTTCCGAGGCCTTAGCCCGAGTCCGAGCCCTAGGTCGGGCGGAGCTTCCTCTGGCGCTTTAAGGCCAAGCCTGGCCGCCTGTCAGTCTTACCTTTCGTGTTAAAGGCCCCAGTGACTTGGTCGGTCGGCGCGGTGATTTAGTCAGGGTTACTTCTTATCGAAGGCATGGCCTCGGGCGAGCCGGAGATGCGTCTGCCGTGAAAGAGGAGGCCTCGGGCGAGACGGAAACATCTCAGGGTCGGCTGCCCTTGCCCGAGGCTAGGCTCGGGCGTGGCGTGATCGAGTCAGCTCGTATGGACTGATCCCTGACTTAATCAAACCCATCAGGCCTCTGCAGCTTTATGCTGATGGGGGTTACCAGCTGAGAATTAGGCGTCTTGAGGGTACCCCTAATTATGGTCCCCGACAGATTTTAACATGGCATTTTCATTTCTAAGATAGGAAATGGAATCATTGCAAACATTCAATTCTTTAATCTTAGAAACCAAACTAGCATTCTCATTTCTAAGACTGGAAATTGAATCATTACAAACATTTAACTTTTCAACCTTAGAAATTAAACTAGCATTCTCAGTTCTAAGGTTTGAAATGGAGTCATGACAAATGCTAAGCTCTTTGGTTAGGTTTTCACATTTTTCTACTTCTTGAGCATAAGCATTTTTCAATTTAACATGTTTTTTTGTTTTCTTTAATAAGGAATTCCTCTTGGCTATCCAAAAGTTCATCCTTCTCATGAATGGCTCCTATTAATTCATTTAACTTTTCCTTTTGTTCCATGCTAAGGTTGGCAAAAAGAGTAAGCAAATCATCTTCATCTTCATTAGAGCTACCCTCATCACTAGATGTTGTATATTTGGGGATGGCTCTAGATTGTACCTTCTTTTTCTTGCCATCCTTCGCCATGAAACACTTGTGGCCAACATTGTGGAAGACGAGGCCCTTGTTGACGGCGATGTTGGTGGCGTGACGGCGTCCTCGTCGGAGGAGGAGTCGGTGGAGCTCTCGTCGGAGTCCCATTCCCAGCACACGTGGGCATCACCACCCTTCTTCTTGTAGTACCTCTTCTTTTCCTTCTTCTTCCCCTTCTTGTCTTCGCCCCTGTCACTATCACTAGACATTGGAAATTTAGCGATAAAATGTCCAGGCTTACCACATTTGTAGCACACCCTTTTGGAACGGGGTTTGTAGTCTTTCCCCCTCCTTTGCTTGAGGATTTGGCGGAAGCTCTTGATGATGAGAGCCATTTCCTTGTTGTCAAGCTTGGAGGCGTCGATGGGAAGCCTACTTGATGTAGACTTCTCTTTCTTCTCTTCCGTCGCTTTAAATGCGATGGGTTGCACCTCGGGTTTGGAGGTGGCGCCTTGCTCCAAGTTGACGATGTGTTTGGAGTCTTTGATCATTAGCTCAAAGCTCACAAACTTCCCTATCACTTCCTCGGGAGACATTAATTTGTATCTAGGATCCCCATGAATTAATTGCACTTGAGTAGGATTGTGAAAAACAAGGGATCTTAGAATAATCTTGACCATTTCATGGTCATCCCATTTGGTGCTCCCGAGGTTGCGCACTTGGTTGACCATTGTCTTGAGCCGGTTGTACATGGCTTGCGGCTCTTCTCCTTTGTTGAGGACGAACTGACCGAGCTCCCCCTCGATCGTTTCGCGCTTGGTGATCTTGGTCACCTCGTCCCCTTCGTGCGCGGTCTTGAGCATGTCCCAAATTTCATTGGCGCTCTTTAACCCCTGAACCTTGTTATACTCCTCTCGACACAAGGAAGCGAGGAGTATAGATGTGGCTTAGGAGTTAAAGTGCCGAATTTGGGCGACCTCGTCCGAATCGTAGTCCTTGTCCCCCTCCTTAGGTAACTGCGCTCCATACTCAACAATATCCCAAATGCTTGCGTGGAGTGAGGTTAGATGATGCCTCATTTTATCACTCCACATGCAATAATCTTCACCATCAAAATATGGTGGTTTGCCTAAGGGAACGAAAAGTAAAGGAGCGCGCTTAGAAATGTGGGGATAGCGAAGGGGCATCTTACTATACTTGCGCTCATGGCGCTTAGAAGTAGTGGACGGCGAGTTCGGAGCCAGATGCGGAGGGCGACGATGAGTCGGTCTCGTAGTAGACCACTTTCTTCATTTTCTTCTTCTTGTCACCCTTCCGACACGTTGTGGTGGAGGAAGAGGATTCCTCCTTATGCTTGTCGCCGGTCATGATCTCCCTCTTGGCGTGTTCTCCCGACATCACTTCGAGTTGTTAGACTATTAATGAAGCACCGGGCTCCGATACCAATTGAAAGTCGCCTAGAGGGGGATGAATAGGCGTAATCTGAAATTTACAACTTTAAACACACACTACAAGTCGGGGTTAGCGATAGAATTTAAATCAAGTCTGGGAGAGAGGGGAAAAACAAATCAAATGGAAATCAAGCGAATGAACACGGTGATTTGTTTTACCGAGGTTCGGTTCTAAAGAACCTAGTACCCGTTGAGGTGGTCACAAAGACCGGGTCTCTTTCAACCCTTTCCCTCTCTCAAACAGTCACTTAGATTGAGTGAGCTTTCTCCTTAATCAAACGGGTCACTTAGACCCCGCAAGGACCACCACACACTTAGGTGTCTCTTGCTTTGATTACAAGTCACTTGGGAACAAGAATGAGAAAGGAGGAAAGTTATCCAAGCAACAAGAGCGCAAATGAACATGAACACACACTCTCTCTCAAGTCACTAGGTGGTTGAAATGAATTTTTGGACTTGGAGAGGCTTTGATCTTTTGATTTGTGTCTAGGAGTGAATGCACTAGCTCTTGTATTGAATGAAAATTTCAGAAGACTTGGATGCTTGGAGTTGTGGTGGTTGGGGATATTTATAGCCCTCAACCACCAAGAAGCCGTTGGGGAAGGTTGCTGGTAATGGGCACACCAGACAGTCTGGTGCGCCACTAGACAGGCACTGTAGGCTGTCCGGTGCGCCACCACGTCACCCAACTGTTAGGGTTCGGGAGCAGTCGACCATTGGAGGCTTTGTCTTCTTGTGGCACCGGATAGTCCGGTGCCTCTCTGACTTCTGCTCTGACTTCTGCCATGCACTATTTACGCATTGTAGTCTTTGTAGAGTTGACCGTTGCGCGAGGTAGCTGTTGCTCCGTTGGCACACCGGTCAGTCCGGTGGCACACTGGTCAGTCCAGTGAATTATGGTGGAGTGCGCCTGCTGAAACCCGAGAGTGGCTGGTTCAGCCCTGTATGGACCTGGTGCACCGGACGGTCCGGTGGGCCAGACCACATCACACTTGGTTTCTTTGCTCCTTTGAGTTTGGATCCCTAACTTGAATATTTATTGGTTTGTGTTGAACCTTTAGGCACCTATATAACATGTATTCTAGAGCAAACTAGTTAGTCCATATATTTGTGTTGGGTATTCAACCACCAAAATTAATTGTGGGAAAAGGTTAACCCTATTTCCCTTTCAATAATGTGATGACCTTTTGCTTTTGGGACTACCAATTCACAAGACAGGAGCTAAGGAAGAGCAACACACTAGTGGACCTCTTCATTGTATCAATATCACCACCTGTGGGGGTCTGCTTCGTCGCCGAAGGTCCTGTGAGAAGAAGCACCTTCGGAAGACCGGAACAGTAACGATGCTGAAGCTACCAGTCAGGGAGCTTCGTAGTATATTTCAAAATGCACCGACTTAAAGATGAGATGACCAATCAGCCCATGATAGGCTATTTAATGATTGTAATCATTTGTAGAGGACATAAATGTAAATTTACACAGGCTGCGCCCTATGCCTATAAATAGGTGAACAGTACCCTCGTACTGTTCACGCTTTTTCATCACATTCGTATCTTCGCATTTCTGTCAAGCTCAAGGTACAGATGTAATTCGGTTTAATTTTTATATTCATGATTATTTATCGATACATGTTCACATTTTGGTATTATATAATTATCTATGTTATTGTCTTATGTTTCATAACCTTCGTCCCCTGATTTTACATATCATATCTATGAAGGTATGTCTTTCATAACCTTCGTCTAAAGATCATTATGCCCTTAGGGATGTAATGCTTCGAAGGACGAAGGACATTAACATTTAACATTTTCTATGTTGCCTTGTTCTTAATTCATAGCATTTGAGAACAAGTGCCCAACATTGGCGCCCACCTCCGGTGAACTCACTTCCACTGTTGAGCTGATGGCTTCATTCAACAACCAAGCTGGAGCACCTTCGGCTACGAAGCTTGTGCTCCCGATAATAGGCGGTTCAAGTTCAGAGCCGGCTAACAAGAAGCAGAAGAAGGAAGCATAGAGAAGGGTGCAGCATGTTGGGGTGCAGGGACCCTTCATCAAGTCAAAATGGTCTCACATCCCAATCACCTTCTCCCAGGAGGACCTTCAGCTCAAGGACTATCCTCACAATGATGCTATGGTCATATCTTGTGTCATCAAGGGTTTTCTCGTCCACAATGTTCTGGTTGACACAGGCAGTGCTGCAGATATCATATTTGCTAAAGCCTTTAGACAAATGCAAGAGCCAGAAGATAAGATTCATGATGCTACACATCTCCTATGTGGCTTCAGAGGAAGGCAGATCGTAGCACTTGGCAAAATCACAATGTCAGTTACCTTCGGCTTCGTTCATAATATAAGGACTGAACAAGTTGTTTTTGACATTGTTGACATGGAATACCCCTACAATGCAATCATTGGTCGAGGGACACTTAATGCTTTCGAAGCAATACTTCACCCAGCATATCTATGCATGAAGATACCTTCGGAACAAGGGCCCATTGCTATTCATGGAAGTCAAGAGGCTGCTAGAAAGGCCGAAGGAAATTGGACAGACTCAAAAGCAATCCACAATATAGATGGGGCCGAAGCTTGTGAACAGTATAAGTACAGAAGAGAGAAGGCTGCTTCGGCTGATCAGCCAAAACTCATGCTTCTATGTAAAGATATAGCAGAGCAGAAGGTACTGCTAGGGTCTCAACTATCTGAAGAGCAGGAGAAAACTTTGATAAGGTTTTTATTCAACAACAAAGATGTCTTTGCTTGGTCAGCCAATGACCTTTGTGGTGTCAACAGAGACGTCATTGAACATTCACTCAATGTCGACCCATCCTTCAGGCCAAGAAAGCAAAGGCTTCGGAAAATGTCTTATGATAAAGCCGAAGGTGCTCGAAATGAAGTAAAAAGGCTTCTCAGTGCTGGTGTTATTAGAGAGGTAAAATATCTAGAGTGGCTTGCCAATACTGTTATGGTGAAGAAGGCCAACGACAAATGGAGAATGTGTATTGACTTCACAGATCTTAACAAGGCCTGTCCAAAGGACAAATTTCCATTACCAAGAATAGACTCTCTTGTAGATGCAGCAGCTTCTTTAGAGCTTATGAGTCTGCTGGATTGCTATTCAGGGTATCATCAAATATGGATGAAGAAGGAGGATGAGCCGAAGACTAGCTTCATAACTCCTAGTGGCACCTATTGCTATCTTCGGATGCCTGAGGGGCTCAAGAATGCTGGAGGAAGCTTCAGCAGAATGACAGCCAAGGTCCTTCATTCTCAGATAGGCAGAAATGTGCTAACATACGTTGATGACATCATAGTAAAGAGCACAAAGCAAGAAAATCACATTACTGATCTGCAAGAAACATTTGCTAATTTTAGGCAGGCTGGCCTGAAATTAAATCTAGAAAAATGTGTCTTTGGAGTGAAGAAGGGTAAGTTCCTTGGTTGTCTAGTTTCAACGAAGGGGATTGAAGCTAACCCAAGCAAGATCGAAGCTATCCTTCGGATGGAACCACCAAGCACAAAGTAGGGGGCCCAACGGCTGACAGGGAGACTGGCATCATTGAATAGATTTATATCTAGATCAGCAGAAAGAAATTTGCCATTCTTCGAAATACTAAAGTCAGCCGAAGTTTTTCAATGGGGCCCAGCTCAGCAGAAGGCCTTTGAAGAGTTGAAGCAGTACTTGATTGATCTAACAACATTAACTCCACCTGCGCTAGGGGCTCCATTACTATTGTATGTGGCAGCTTCGCACTCTACAGTGAGTGCGGCGCTTGTACAGGAGAAGCTTGAAGACCAAATTAAGAAGCAAGCTCCAGTATATTTTTTCTCTGAAGTTCTAAGTTTATCAAAGAAAAACTATACAGAGTTGGAGAAGGTGTTGTATGCTGTGCTAATGGCCTCCAGGAAGCTCCGGCATTATTTTCAAGCATATCACATAATTGTTCCTTCATCACAGCCTTTGAAGGATATTATGAGAAACAGAGAAGCTATTGGAAGGATTGGAAAGTGGGCCGCAGAGCTTAATGAATTTAGTATTGACTATGTGCATAGGTCCTCAATTCAGTCCCAGGCGTTAGCAGACTTCATTGCTGATTGGACGCCAGGGGCTCAAGAAGAAGAAGCAAATAAAGATGCCGAAGCCTGGACAGTGTTCTGCGATGGCTCCTAGGGAACCTTCAGTGCAGGTGCAGCTGCTATCTTAGTTGCACCTTCCAAAGTAAAAACATGTTATGCAGCAAGGCTTGATTTCAGCTGTACAAATAATATTGCTGAATACGAAGCATTACTTTTGGGGCTTCGAAAGTTAAAGGCAATGGGAATAAGAAGGGCAGTCCTCAAAACTGACTCTCAAGTTATTTCTAGACATGTTGACAAGATTTGCAAGGCAAGAGATCCGAAGCTTGAGAGATACTTGGACACAGTACGAAGGCTTGAAGTTTCTTTCGAAGGATTTTCTGTTAAGAATATTCCAAGAGGGGAAAATGAGCATGCTGATCTGCTAGCCAAGTCAGCAGCACAAGGGCTCCCTCTACCTTCAGAAGTGTTTTTCGAGACAATAAGAGCACCTTCGGTGGAACTTCTCGAAAGAGCAGTGCTCACAATATCTCCTGTCCATAGTGAAGACTGGAGGACTGAGATTATATCTTTCCTCCAAGGTAATCATCTCTCGGATGATGAGGTTTATAACAAAAGAATGGAAGCAAGAACAAGACCAATTGTCATAATAGAAGGGGAATTATATAAACATGGAGTTTGTTCCCCACTTCTCAAGTGCTTATCCAGAACTGAAGGTATAGAACTGATGAAGGAGATATATGCAGGATTGTGTGGATCTCATATTGGGTCCAGACCTCTTCTGGGAAAGGTTTTTCGACAAGGATTCTATTGGCCGAAGGCAGCTTCGGACGCAGCAGATTTGGTTCAAAAGTGTGAAAATTGCCAAAAATGTGCAAGAAATCAGAAACAACCTTCGTCTTTGACTCAGTTAATACAACCAACCTGGCCGTTGCAAAGATGGGGCCTGGATCTGCTAGGTCCACTTCCACTAGCATAGGGCAACTTGAGATATGTTGTGGTGGCGGTAGAATATTTTTCTAAATGGATCGAAGCAAAGCCTTTGGCTACAATAGCTTCGGCTACAGTCCAAAAATTCTTCTGGCAGAATATAGTTTGCCGCTTTGCTGTGCCGAAGGCTATAACTGTGGACAATGGAACATAGTTTGATGCTGAAACTTTCCAAGATTGCTATGATCAGATCAGCACAAAAATTCATTTTGCATCAGTCAGGCATCCAGAATCAAATGGATTAGTCGAAAGGGCAAATGGTATTATAATGACAGGAATAATGAAGCTAATCTTTAATCAGCCTAGAGGAAAATGGCCAAGTGAATTGATTAAAGTGGTGTGGAGCCACAATACGACTGTATCAAGATCAACAGGTTTCACACCATTTAAATTATTGTTCGGTGACGCAGCCATAACCCCCGAAGAGGCTAAAATGGGGTCAATAAGAACAGTAGCTCCGGCTGAAGACAAAGCTAATTATTCTGTGACTAAAGATACCATAGAAGGGACCAGACTTCAGGCTGTGGAAAATATCAACAAATATCAAGCTGAAACAATAAAATGGTGTGATAGAAAAGTCCGATTGAAAGACATTAAGCCAGGACACTTGGTGCTTCGGAGAGTAGCCAACCCTGACACAGTAGGCAAGCTTCAGCTGAAGTGGGAAGGACCCTTTTTGGTAGTATCTTCGTCAAGACCCGGTTCTTACAGGCTAAAGGACATGGACGGCAACGACATTCCTAGATCCTGGAATGCGGATGAGCTTCGGCGATATTATATATAAATCGATGTAATCTTTTTCATTTTTTCTATGGTACCCTTTTCCTTTCTAAAGGGGGAGAAAGGTTTTTAATGGGGCCATAGTCTGTAATTTTTCCTTTTTAATTCAGCCCTACGAGGGCAAAGTCCCCCAAGATATGTAAATGTAAAATCTGAGCATGCACCATCGAGTGCAGAGAGAAAAAAAACAGGAAACAGGAAGAAGCTCGAAAAGTCGTCCCTAAGGAGTTACAGAGCATGACGAAGCTACAAAAGTCGTTCCTAAGGGAGCGTAGCGTAAGTTTTATGCTCAAAAGTCATTCCTAAGGGAATGCAGAGCCGATTACCGCCGAAATAGAAGGCGAAGCGCGAAAAGTCAACGCGAATACCGCCGAAATAGAAGGCGAAGAAGTTCAAAAGTCGTTCCTAAGGGGATGCAGAACTTACACCGAAAAATAAGCGGTGCAGCCGAAAAATAAACGGCAAAGAGATTTCAGTCATTCCTAAGGGAATGAAGGTTATGGATGAAGCTTCGTATGTGTGTGACTGGGCATTCATTTGCACGATACATTGCATCATACATTGCATTCATAAACATTCATTTAGGCATACATAGGATCATCATCATGTCATAAAGATAGACAATTGCTTCGTCTCCAAGAATACGGCTTCGGAAGCAGATCAAAGCTTTGTTGCGAACGAAAAGAAGGGAAGGTGTTTTTCGCCTTCGGCTCAAAAACACAAGTTTCGTCCACATCAAAGCAGTTCACACATTGACAGAAATGTAAAAATATATTACAAGGTATGGACAAATTTACAGAGTAGAGTCTGATTCTCAAATTACAATATTCTTTACAAAGGATGATACAAGAGTTTTTCTAGAGTTTTTTCACAGCTAGGTGTTCAACTTCATGATCATCTGCTAAGCTTCGGATCATCTGCTAGGCTTCGGCTCAATGCTCCTCGGCTTCATCATCCTGTACATATCAAAGTATTATAAGGTAAATTCAAGTTTCAAGGAAAAAGGTAAGCACAGGGTATAAGTTTATTACCGGTTTAAGGTGACTTCGAGCTTCGTCACCAGCCATGTCTCATCCGCCCTTTGCCCAGATTTGAGTAACGAATCTGTTTCCAATGCTTCGGGCCAGGCCGGGGATGTCGTTCAAGTCTGTCGGTGACAGGCTGAAGTTTGGTCTATTCACAATATTTCCATGTGTACAGCCAACCTTCATGAAAGCGACAGTTGTGCCTCGAGAAGCTAACAAGGCACAAAAGTCACCATGTCCAGCTATAATTTCGTCTAGAGCATCAACTTCACCTTTAATATGATCAAGTGTCCCTGGCAGGTCTTCAACCGACGATTTAAACTTTTCGGAGCTGGCCCCAACTGAGTTAAAGACCTGTTTCAGCCGTCGAATGCACCGGGTGCCGAAGCCTAAGCATTTTTCCTGAAGATCTTTAAGTGATTTCTGAAGATTTGAACTTTTTTCAGCCTCGACTTCGAGTTTTGTTTTGAAATTTATCTTCTCTTGCTCAAAGTTTTTTGACTGTAGGGAAAGTTCACCGTTTAATCTAGCGATCTTAGCTTGAGCTTCTGCCAATGAACCTTCCATCGTTTGAAGCACGAAGTCTTTCTTTTCTAGGGCAGCTTCATGATCTTTAATCTTCTTCTCTAAACTCTCAATTATAACTTCGTTTTTCTTGTCCTTGAGGTCTTGTTGCATCCTCAAGGCTTTGCTTAGCAGCAGGCTCTGGCAAAATAATCTTCATCAAAAAACATCTTCATATCAAAACAATAAAAAGTAAAGGAAAAATTTTTACCTTAAAGTTAGAATAAAACAGGCTACCAGCGATATGCTATCGCCGGTATCTACTGGGATCAGCTTCGAGCTTTGGGAAGCCAACACTTTTCGATAAAGTGCTGACAACCTTCGCTCCAATTCGATCCCGAAGGCATCCTAAACTCTCTTCGGCAACATCGCTGAAGAGCAGTGCCCCTGGCTGATACCCGCACGATATTGCATAGTCCTTCAGTTCTTCTTTTTCAGCCTTTGACAATTCTTGCCCAATTATATTTTGAAAGTTAAAATTTTTCTCTTCCAAAGTATCCTCAACAGGTCCCTTCTCTTTTTCAGGCATTTTTCCCCTTTTCAAGCACTGCGGCCGGGGTTTCCTCAGCAGCTGCAACAGTTTCTTCCTCAGCCATTTTCAAAATCATTTCATCTATGTCATCAAGTGTGGTTTCCAAATCTGTGGCTTCGGCTGTTGCAGCTTCGGAAGTAGCAGCTTCAGGAGGGGCAGCTTTGGCCGCTACTGTTTTCGGCGCTGAGGCCAGTGGTGGTGTTTCCTCAATGGCCTCAATGACAGTAATAATTCTTCGCTTTTTTGGTTCAGCAGGCTTCTCGGCAGCTGAAGGCTTCTTCTTCTATAAAAGCTTCATCAGTTCCGGTCCCAGCGGACTTAGCTTATTAGGTAGAGATTCAGTCATTACCTTTAAAATTTCTTCTGCATCAGTGGCAGAAGGCGTTGAGGGAGCTTCTTCTTCTAAATCAGCCTTCGGCTTCGAAGTTGGAGCCTTCCTTTTCTTCGACACATCTACCTTTGGCTCAGGACTAGATTTTTTTCTTTTTTGCTAAAATTTCATCCTCTTTTATCATCTTGGCAGCTTGCCTTTGTACAACACTAACAACCCTTCTTCGTTTGGGCCCTTCGGCACCTTTGCTTAACCTTTCATAGTCTGGGTATTCAAAATTCAAAGCGTCCATCACTCGGTTTAGCCTTCATTTCGGCTGGGTGCCGAAGGCTGCTGTCATCGGTTGATCTTCTTTTTTCGTATAATTGCCAAGATTTCATTGCACATAACTTCAATTGTATCCAACCATTATTGGCAGGGTTCTTTGAAGTGTTTTTTGAACTTAAAATGATAAGGCAACCGAACGAGTTCATTCTTTTTCTTCTCTCCTTTAAGCTTCGGCATATCCCATTCCTTCAACGTTGGGAATATTCTATTGGCTAAATATTCCTGAACTAGATCCCTAGTACCAATATGCTCAGACACAATTCTGAAATCACACACAGCATCTGGGCATGCTGTCCCCAGCGTCATATTGCACTGAGGCCTAGTCAACCCAAAGGTTAACTTTAGCGGGCTCTAAACTAACTTATCCTTTTGCTCATCAATCTTAACATAAAACCATTTAGTTTTCCAACCGGACGGCCATTTGGTGCGGTAGCTAACCACCGGTGTCTTCATGTCTTTGCGATAAGAAAAATTATAGCAGCCAAAGTTCTCGTGCAATACATCTTCTCTAGCCTTCGTCTGATAGTGAAGTTCGTGTACCCGGTAGAAGGCTTCGGCAACCGGCTCCGCTCCTTGGCTTCGGAGAGCCCAGATAAAGACACTGAGCCTAACGATAGCGTTAGGAGTCAGCTGATGAAGATAAACTTCGAAATTTTCCAAAATATCTGCAATCATCTCATGTAGGGGAAACATTAATCCAGCTTTAAAGAAGCTTCTGAAAACTACCACCTCATTGTTTTCTGGCTTCGGGGTTGTCTCTTCCCTGCCAAAGCAAACTAGCTTCTTCTCGGCTTCTCCGAAGTAACCTAGTTTTATCATCATCGGCATATCAGCTTCGAAGACAGTCGATTTTCCAAAATCCAAGTGGCTGGGCTTAGATGGCGTGGTGGAATAATCATCTATATCTTCCTCCTCAGCCTCACTTTCTGCAATATCTGCCTGCTCAACTTCGGTAGCAGGCGCATCTTTGACAGCAGTACCCTCTGGCATAACCAGTCCCGACTGCCTCATCACTTCGGAGATCCGGGCAGTTCCGGCAGCTTCGGCCTCTTCTTCGTCGCGTGTAACCCTAGCTGTTGAACAGACCCTAGCCATTTGATGATTGAATTTCTTGCGAAGTTGAATAATTTTTATCTTTTCCGAAGCTCCCTCTTGTGACGAAGCTTTGGTTCGGAGTACGGTGAATAAGCTTCGGCTGTGGTCGAATTTTTCGGCAGCACAATAGTACAATAGTAGTAAATGTTGTGGTAACTTCACACCTACCCGTCTTTATATATAGTGCTGCAGGTGGGAAGGTAAATCGACAGAATGATTGCACCCGCTGAACAGCCGCACACACCCGCTGAACGGTGGACCATGCTGCCCGAGGAGTCGAATCACCAGATCGAGTAAACCAGGCCTATGGTGGGACTGCCTTGCACTCGGAATATTTAAATCGTTTCTCGGCAACGAGCTCAGGGAAGGTGTTTTTCGGACCTTCGGCATCCCGAAGCATAGAAGAATTTTTCACGGGTCGATCTCGTTACGAAAAACGAGCTGGCACCATGAAGGGGCTACTGTTGGGGGTCTGCTTCGTCGCCGAAGGTCCTGTGAGAAGAAGCACCTTCGGAAGACCGGAACAGTAACAATGCCGAAGCTACCAGTCAGGGAGCTTCGTAGTATATTTCAAAATGCACTGACTTAAAGATGAGATGACCAATCAGCCCATGATAGGTTGTGTAATGATTGTAATCATTTGTAGAGGACATAAATGTAAATTTACACAGGCTGCGCTCTGTGCCTATAAATAGGTGAATAGTACTGTTCAAGCTTTTCCATCACATTCGTATCTTCGCATTTCTGTTAAGCTCAAGGTATAGATGTAATTCGGTTTAATTTTTATATTCATGATTATTTATCGATACATGTTCACATTTTGGTATTATATAATTATCTATGTTATTGTCTTATGTTTCATAACCTTCATCCCTTGATTTTACATATCATATCTATGAAGGTATGTCTTTCATAACCTTCGTCCGAAGATCATTATGCCCTTAGGGATGTAATGCTTCGAAGGACGAAGGACATTAACATTTAACATTTTCTATGTTGCCTTGTTCTTAATTCATAGCATTTGAGATCAAGTGCCCAACACCACCCATGTTACCATTGATGTACCTGAGCAACTTTAGCTCCTTTCTCGTCACGCTTGTAATAGATGCCATGGTCAATCATGCATGTATGTAGTGTAGGATCCAATTCATCGTGTTAAGGTGAGTGGTGGTGGGGTTCTCCATGAATTAGCTGACATAGCAGACAACAAAGGCGATGTCCGATTAGGTATGTGCCAATTACTGAACACAACTGATAAGGCCTCTGTACTTAGTGGCATCCACCATGCTGTTGTACTAGACTTTGATAGCTTTAGATGGAGCTCCATGGGAGTAAGGCATGTGCTGCAATTTGTCGTATCTGCATGCTTTAGGATCTTGCACATCTACGTCTCCTAGGACAAATTTATGTCGTCGTTCCTCTAACGCACATCAATACTAAGAAAAAATGAGTAATCAATATTGGTCACTAATCTTAAACTCGGTGCTCATTTCTCACCTGAACTTCATGATCTCGCTGACGCCATTTTTGGTGATGACGAGGTCATCGACTAAACCCCCACTAGCATTCAAGAAGCATCATTGCCATGAGCATGCACAACATGATCCAACTTGTTGTGGCTAAAGCCGAGTGCCACCAACGTCTTATCAAGCTTGGCATCCCACTCGCATGATGCCAAACAAAGTCCATAAAGTGCCTTACTTAGGTGCAATATCTTGTCCTCATGGTCAACAATGATGAATCCAGGAGGCTAGCTAATGTAGACCTCCTCAACCAGCTTCCCATTAAGGAACTCGCACTTGATGTTCACATGGTGCACCAGCCATTGCTCCTAGGTGGTGAGTGCCAGTAGTAACCACACCGACTTAATGTGGGCCACAACTCGAAGACCTCATTGAAGTCCATGCCTAGCTACTAGACATAGCCCTTTGCAACAAGCCATGTTGTAGGAAATGGTGTTGCCTAAGAGAGGAGTAAATTAGGACAACTATTTTTGGCACTAATATAGGCCTTTAATATTTCTCTTAAACAAAACCTATGTGGATAGCCAAGCATTGAAATGTGTGACTAATGTTTTGTATAGTTATTGCTATCTCTACCGCAAAAGGAGTTCAACAACCTAGGTTACAGTCCTACCAACTAGCCTATAACTAAGCTAGAAAAAGTAAAGCACACAACCAAAGGTAGCAATATAAATGTGGAAGCTTAAATATTTAATTAAGATTATGAGCAAGTGTGTGTGAAAGAGAATGTGATGATTTTACTGATGTTACCACAACCTTATGAGCCATCTCAAGCATAATATGAGAGTCCACTATTTTTTCACGCGAACACAAGAGATCAACATAACTTATAAGATGCCATATTTGCTTGAGAGCTCACTTAATTTTTCCTTAACCTTAGTGTTGTCATTATCTAACTGAAGAACATTAGATGAAGACTTCGTTACTAAAACATAATCAGCTTTTAGTAGTTGTTCTAGCTCATCATTCTTCTCAACTAGCTTCATAAATATGAACTTGTCTTTGTTGCTTAGATGTTCAAGAGTGTAACTATCTTAAATTTCAATGCAACTGCCAACTTGATCATCCTTTTGGGTCACCTCTTCTTGCTTTACATCAATGTGTTTGCCTTCTTTTTATTGTCCTTCATGGACATAAATCATAAGTGAGGTGGGTACTACTTATGGTGGTGGTGATGCTCTTGAAGGCTCGAGGTCATCACCTTTGGATGTTCCAAACTTCTTGCAAAGCTTGGTTCAAATAATATGAGAATACTCAAGTGGCCCTCCATTACCAAATATGACACCATCAGTAAGTTATACACACATCGTTCTCACCAATGCATTAGTAACTTGAGTGTTGAGTTGCAAGCATTTTCCTTTAAAAATGCTTGTAACTATAACTCTCTAAACAATTGGCCCCATGGTCCTAAATAAGTTGAGAGCATGTGTGGACAAAGAAGAAAAGTTTGAGCCATCTTCATAGAGTAGCTCAAATAGTACCTCACATGAAGCCAACATTAGTTCTCAGAAGTGGTTAAGTTTGAATATGGGTCCTAATTTCGATACCAATTGAAAGGACTAAGATGACTCTTAAAGGGGTGAATATGTGTTCCTAAAAATAGACTTTCCAAAACCATTATAGGACTAGAGATCTGGTTTGGACCTAAAATCTGTTGTGCACCATATCTGGTCTAGATCTGATGTCTAGTTTGGACTGGATGTTTGGTGCTGGTGAAGTGAAGAACATAATCCGATGGAGACTACACAAATAAAACTGATTATACTTGTTACTAAAGGTGACTAGACATGTAGTGAGTTGCTTCCTTGCAAAACGTAGAACCAAAACCAAGAACGAGTAGATCAAGCCAAATCACCCAAATATAAACAAGAACAAGAACAACAAGAACAAGTAGAGAAGATACATTATTTATTTACTAAAGTTTGGGCCTCACAAAGTGAGCAATACGTCTTTGTTGTGGAAGCCATGAGTGACCCAACAAGGCCTACTTGTGGTCCGTTCCAAAGTGATCTCTTTCCACCAATCCACTTAGGAGTCTTCTTTCATCTTTCAGTAGGAAGACTAACTCTTCTTATAACAATTTGGTTATGCACCTCAAACTGGTGCCTCACTGGCAACCAACAACGTTGTATAGGAGCAAATCTCTAAGAGTAATAAATGCTTCACATGATGATGAACAAGCTCCACAAATTCTTAAGGGTGGGATTGCTCTCTCTTCCTCCCAAACACCCAATCTCTGAACCCAACTCTCTCACAACTTGAACAAGCCTCACAAAGAAAGAGGGGAGAAAATTAAAAATGGCACATAAATATTTTGGGTTGAGGTAGAATAAGGGTTATGGCTAGAGAGAGAGGGAGTATAAATACCATACCTCTAATATCCAACCATTAGAGTGCTAAAATGCTAGAACCCATACCTCCAATGAGAATCGAAGCTCTAGAAAACCACATGTAGAGGAAAACTATTAGTATTGAACTAAAGCTCCAGTTAGACCTACCATACCTCTAGTATAGGTGTTTAGGTACAGAAAAAACAATTTTAGTCTGGATCCCAAACCTCCAGTAAGAGCTCTCAGCTTGTAACAAAAAAGTTTATTATTTTCTATGCCACTAGTTTGCAGAACTGGAGTTCTGGCGGGAGCCATCAAGTTTTATCATTAAAACTAAAATACCAATAGCATATAGCTCTGAGCTACAATTTTGCTGAACTTGGATATCCTAGGAAGGTTATCTAGAGAGCTATCCATCCAACAAAGGTCAAGCCCCAAGAGGCCAAGATCAACATGTGCAAGTGTTGTGACATGTGTTTCACTCAAGTGAGCACTCGGGTTTGGGTTAGTTTGAGCACTTGACACTTATGAAACTATTCATGTTGCATCACTCTTAATAGTATCGCATACCTATACTCAAGATCAAAAGGGTATATCTATTTTTGCCACTTTTAATATCTTCATATGCCATTTCTTTCAGTCTTCGACATTTGATGGAGACAAGAATCTTTGTCTCATTCCTTTGAGCAAATACACATTGAGCATGTGACCCAAACCATTTTCAAACATATAGTTTCACTTAATGGAATCATGTCACCTTTTCAATATAAATCAATAATGGTTTGATCCACCTCAATACTTGACTTCCCATGGTTTGACTTATTGTCTTACCCAATTTTAAGGACAACACAAACCATATGTATGCTAGGACAAAATCCATACATATAGTTACAAATCAATGATGATAACCAAGAAAGTGCTTTATTACATGATGTTTAATCATCCATTACAATATCATATAGTCTTTACAAATCATAGCGGAAAATAAACTATTGTTATCTTCTAGTAGCCTTCATCTCATAGGGAAATTGATTGGTTAACCACACGTCTAAAAATCCTTGAGATACTCAATAAAGTAATTGTCGTTTGTTATACTGTTACCTATCCAAGATTCCTCCAAGTGTGAAAGTATAATAATCATAAGTAAAATTATACTTAACAACTATAACAAGGGGTTACAAAGCTTAAAAAAGTATGGCACATGCATGTTCATAATGATTAGCATTTTATTAAGTCATCTTTTAACATTGATAGCATCAAACTCAGTTGAGCCTAAATAATCATATAACAACATGGTTCTATAAACATGGTATTGTATAGAAAAATTAAGAATGCAACCATGTTGTTCTAGTTTTCTATTATGTAAGGAGTCTAGGATACTCATAACCATGGCATGACTATTATAATAGTTTACACACTCTGTAGAGGTTATACATCTTTACCCATGAGCCATAATTCCCATTTGCTAGGGGTACTAGCCCCAAACTACACTCCTAAGGTGCATGACAAGGTTTCACTATGAAGTCTATCAGAAGTCTATCAACAAGTGAGTGGTCACTAGGTTTGGGTGGCAAGATAATATAGAGCTCCATTTCGATATGGCACAATAGCATCACTACTATACACATAGGAATAGAGGTTGCACTATACTAATCTTGTTGAACAACTTTTGTGCCTCGATAACCACTAACAAGCTATAAAATGTCTTCATACTTAATTAAAGTCGGTGCCATAACACATTCTTGGTTGTACTATAAATCTTGAGTTATCACTTGTGGGTAAGTCCTTAAGGGGAGCAACTATAACACCATAAAGCACAACTCTCTAGCACCCTTATTCCATGTTTCTAAAAAGCAACTTTTAGTTATAACATTATTCAAGTTATAGATCATGACTATTAGTTTGAGCACTATCAAGATATAATACATAGGTGACAGGGTATGAAGTAGCAAATACTAGGATGTCCTTGAGTTCACAAGTAAAACCATACATATGTAATAGAGTGCAATAAGGATGTATAGGAATCAAGGAGACTCCCATGCTACAATTACCTTGATCAAAGTTTTTCTACTAGCCCTAGTTATCATAATAAAGATCTTCATCACCATCTCATTGCTCATCGTCTATACTTGATAATACAACAACACATAGGCATCTAGAAACAAACATGCAAGTAAACAAGAGTATAGATTAGAATAATACACCAAACAATATAAAAGCATTTAAAAGTTTTAAAACTAGCCTACATGTTACTACAAGCACATAAACATTAAAATCACACCAAATAGAGCTACAACACAAAAGACACTAGATTTACTTTTAATTGAAAGATGTTTGAATATATTAAATACAAGATTATTTAACCGCTCCAAACAATTCAAATAGTGTTACTAACACCTAGAATGAAATCATGAAACCAACACAACTTGGTTGATTAAATCAAAGCTAGAATAGAGATTTTATGGCTAAACAATGTTCACGAAAAAGCCGCGATTTTTCAGAACTAAAATACATTTCGAATATAGAAGGTGTATTTCTACAACTCTGTAGGGCTATACTATGCTTTTGAAAAGAGAAGTCACATTCTAAGAGACCAAGAGGCTTGCTTACACTTTGCAATAGGGGAAAATACATTCAGAGAAGACGCTAGTGTCACAAATGACTGATGCTGACAAGTGGGTCCGTGCGGCTAGCGTGGCATGTGGAGATTGGTTGAGGCAATGCACCTACTATGGAATGGCCATGTGGAATAAATCTATGTTGTAGCTATGGACTGAAAGGGTACATTTCCATCTATACTATCGGACCTAAGATGGAGGGCTAGAGTATAAAGAAGGAACTACGAGATGAATGGTGACAACTGAATGATGACAACGAGCAATGGCACCATGGTCAAAACATCAACATCACACATGGAAAGATATATAGACCATAGTCTTATAGAGGAAAGCACGTGGAGCAATAAGAGGGATCGACAAACTTAGTTGGGTCAAGGAGGTTCACTAGGGTACAAAGAGGGCACACAACATGGAGGAGGAGCTTAAGTACACTGGTGAAATCATGATGAGGTTGTGAGAGAAAGAGAATGAGAGAGAGATAGGAGAGTTGTGCAAACTCCTTCCTTACCATCAAGTAGTGATTGACATATGCCCATCAGAGGTGTGGTAGCAATCGACACATTTGATGGTGGAGTCTCTTGCTCCGATCATGGCTAGGCCACGTGATGGATGAAGGGCGAGGCTAGGGGTGCACACGGATGCATGATGGAAGACATTGGTGCCTTTGGCCTCTTATAGGGTGGCTACATGCAGTAAAAATGGAACGAATCCTAAGTGAAATAGGATTGTGTCAGTGAAGTTAGGTTTGGTTACAACCAGAGGGGATGTGACTAATAAGTGGGCCCCACCTATAAGCAAAAGAAAAGGTAGGATCAAGATGTTATCAAGAGCAAGGGCATGCGCCATGTGGGTCAGCGGGCCACACATTAGGCCATGCTAGAAAAAGGTACATCTAGAGGGAGGGGCATGTATGCTACATAACTAGATTTCTAGGCTGAGCCAGGGGAGAGGCAGGACGATGGGCTAAGAGAGAGAGAAAACTTTCCTTTTTTATTCAATCTCCAAAACAATTTTAAAATATGTTTAAATTAAAATTAAAATTTGAAACAAATCATAGGTTTATGACCCGACTGCGCAGCATGGGGTTCCCCACGTGATGCTTTTGGACATGACGACATCGTTGATTGCGACTCGATGGTACGTGTGGGTGAACGTTAGATCACACAAGAGTTTATACAGGTTTGGGCCGCTGGAAAGCATAACACCCTATTTCCCGTCGAGGCTAAGTATTTGAGTATGTACAAGGATTATAGATGAGCCATGGGCGATGGAGGGTGAGTTTACCTGTTGATCTAGTTGTGGCCAGGTTGCTATGAGAAGACTGATGAGCTATGAGGTGGTGATGGGATGTGTCAGAAATGAGATGATCTGAGCCAAGATCCGATCGTAGGGGCACCCCCTCGGACTTATATAGATGCTTAGAGGGTTATCCCTTTACAAGTTGTGATGACTTTAACTCTACCTTAATCCTCCTTTTAATACGTCATGCATTCCTGCTTATCTGGAGTTCGGTTGCCCTTCATCTGAGTTATCTCCGCCGGGTATCTAGCACTTTGGGTACACTCAACCTCCTTGCCCAAGGTATCAACGCATAACTTTGTTTTCGGTCTTTGCCTCCCTGGGTCGAGCTCATCCAACTTGGTTGCGGCCCGAGGGCATGCCTTGCTAGGCAAGTCATTGGGAGGCCCATCAAGCAACCCATGGAGCATTTCTGCGCTCCTGCCCGAGGTTAGTCTCGAGTAAGTCGTGACTGCATCTCCCACCTAGAGCTAGCCTCGAGCCAGTCATGATTGCTTCTCTCGCCAAGAGCTGGCCTCGGGCGAGACGGAACAACGCTTCTGTGCTCATAAGGACCTAGAGGATATCTATCTCCCACAGGTTAGGCCTAGTGTTTAGTGAGGTTTACATACCTCTTACTAATTGGTGCTTGCACGCATCATTGTTTATACTCGGAGGGGCTTATAATCTTACGAGACCACAACTATCATGTTTATGGTGTGATTACCATTGTGTACCAGAGGGAACAAGGAACTTGGTGGTGTGGCTAGAAGCTCAATAGTGAAGATGACAGTGAGCAATCTAAGGGAGGCCATCTTGAAGACCCACTTGCATGTAAGCCTGAAGAGCTATTCATGGAGTTACCCAAACAGGAGCTTGGTGCTTGCAAGAGGCTCTAATAAGGACATGAGGAAGCATGGGATTCTCAATACATTGATAAAAATAGAGTTTGCATCTCTATCTCAATTAAGCTTGCACACTTCATTTATTGCTTACCTAGGTTGTGTTCTTAGTTTCTCAGTTTAGTTTGCTAGACTAGTGATAAGATTAGAACTTAGGTTGTATAACTCTATAATGGTAGAGACAGCAACACACTTAGAAAAATCATAGTTGCATATCTAGATAGATTACTTTCTTGTTGAGTAGGTGGACATTAGAGACCTTAGTTTAAGAGGTAGATTTTTAAGTTGCCTAATTCACTCCCACTTAAGCATCATAGTTCCTACATCTGACATGGACACCTTAGATCTCTAGTGCATACAAAAACTATGAAATCTCTTCCAATCAACTCCTTTGAGTTTGGCTTTAGATTTCATCGATCTGGGGCTTCATCTGAGCTACCTAGCGCTACTTTTGACAAGTGTGCATCACATCCACTCACTAAACTCACTTAGAGTAAGCTATCTATTCACACCCCTTCTATATAATACAATCAAAGGAGAAAATAAGAACTTAAGGTACTCTAAGTATCTCTCAACACCAAACAACACTATATGAGTCCAATAAATATACATAATTGTGATCTCACTAAATAATATCGTTGCAAAACACACATTAATGATGATAATTATGGCATCATTGATCATCAAAACTGAATTAGGGGCCTAAATATTTTTGGTGGTAATCTTGGTTATACTCTCTCTCCTCTCAAAAACGATGATGAAAACTGCTAGTGAAGGGAGGTTAGAACCGACAATGATGATGTTTGTGCAGAAGTGCTTCACTTTGGTGGATTTATAACTATTGTGCATGATATGATAAGGAAGACACGATGCGACCTAAGATAGCCAACATTTTCTTTCTTGTTAGCTAGTTTAACTATTTAATTATTTTAATTACTCCCTTCGTTGCAAATTGTATTCATTTTAGCTACTATATATCGAGACATAGTGTTTATCTGATACATAGCAAAAGCAAAATGTATGTCAGTATGAACCTAAAAAGCTAAAACAACTTACAATTAAAATCAAAGGACTGTTCCAAAAGTTAAAGTATATTATTTCTTCAATCTATTACCCCCTAAGGGCTTGTTTGAGAGCGAGGGAATTAGAGGGGCTGAGGGGGCTAAATTGAATAGAAAGGAGAATTTAACCCCCTCAACCCCTCCAATTCTCTTACTCCCAAGGGCTTGTTTGGCTACCATCATATTTGTCTTAATCCACATGCATAGGTGTCCATTGGATAAGTTAGTTTAAATCCTACCATATTTTACATTAACAGATGTGGATTGAGGTAGACACAATGGTATCCAAACAAATCCTAAAGGTAACAGGAGTAACATAGCAAGGCCCAATGAATGTGGCCTAGAATAGTAGAACACCATAAGGGTCTGTTCGGTTTGATCTCAATCCATGTGAATTGGACAAGATTGAGTGGGTTTAAATTCAAAGTTAAAGTTCTTCATTTTTTTTCAATCCCATCCAATTCATGTGGAATGAGACTAACCAAACAAGTTCTAACCTGGAATGGCCACCAGGGAATTATGTGACAAGTCAGACAATGATTACACTTGTGCATTCCCATTGTTTCTGAGCTTGCACATAACAATTAATTTACAGGAAGGGAGAGGGGGGGGGGGGGGGCAGCTTGTCAAGCTATCTTGCCATTAGCAGTACGCTCTTGCAAGAATTGGCTTTTAGTTCTCATGTGGTAAGGTGAGCCCAAAAACTTGTGAGGAATTTTGAAAGTTTCTGTAAAGCCAGCCATTATCATCATATTTGATGAAACTCGATTGCTTTGAATATGTTGTTGCCAACAATTGAAATGGGAAATGAATTCGAGCAGTTAATCACTAGCTTTCCTGCGTCTTGGTGTCACGTGTAAAAACTAAATCATATATTTCGCTGTATTTGTCAACAAAGTGGACTTCAAGACCTTCTTTTACATTAGAAGCAAGCTCATCAAAATCCCTTCGGTTTGCTGATGGGAATATGATCGTCTTTACCCCGCTTCTCCTTGCAGCGATGGTTTTCTCCTTCACCTAAGAGACATTTCAGTGACAATAATAATAATATGATAATCTCAGAGTAGGTTGCAAACAATGTATGAATGCATGCGAATGGTTCAGAGCTTTCGAATGCGTATTTGATGTTATTGCATGTTATGGATAACTTATCTAGTCGATCAGTAGGAGGAAAAGTTGGATAGTTCTATTTGATTGTCTATTTCCTAGTTTCCTGAGTTATTTAAATAGCACCTCTTATATAAAGGTAATCTAGTTCATGATTATGGGGGGCAATCAAGATCAATCTAGGAAAGGGTTCTTTTTCCCACCCAAATAGTCGGAGCATATTCTAGATGGGAAAAGGCCATAGATTAGAGCATGATCTGCCCCTATCTCATTGTATTCATCTGGTTCTATAATATGTAGATAACTCAGTTACCAGAATTCAATTTAGATCATACTCATTTAAGAAGTCTAGAACCTGAAGGCGAGCAGGCACAATCATGAAATCAACATTTTCTTTGACTGAAAATATCGGTGCACCTGATTTTGAAAGACAAGAAAAAGAGTGCCAATATGTAGCATGTAAATTCCTACCAAACCAGCAGGCAAATAAAGAGTGTTTGAACCATACCCCACCGATTGGAAGAATTCGTCCTGTTAGAGTTACTTCACCAGTCATTGCCAAGTCTTTCTTCACAGATTTCCCTATGGCTAAGGACAACATCGATGTTACCATGGTGCACCCAGCGCTTGGCCCATCCTTTGGTGTGGCTCCAGCAGGAACATGCAAATGCAGCTTTGACTTAGCAAAAAAGGGATTATTTGGTTCTTTCTCTAGTAATACAGCTCTACAAACTGTATGTGCGATTTGGGCGCTCTCTTTCATGACATCGCCAAGCTGGCCTGTCACAAAAAGTGTTCCCTTGCCTTTGCTTTCCTCTACTTTTGCTGTCTCAATGTACAAGGTCGAACCACCCATAGCATTCCAAGCTAAACCCATGACCACTCCAACAGGAGTCTGATTGTATATACGCTCTGCTTGGAACACAGGCTTCCCAACAAAATTACCAAGATTCGACGCATTGACAACAACTTTCTCCTCAGGCTTGTCTACAAGCACTTCCATATTTCTATGTGTGCTTTCATTGTTGGCCTACAAAAAAGCATTAAAGAACAGCTTAATTACAGCACAAGCCTTAACAACACAAATCAGTCAAACCTATGCTAGTTAAGGCACGTCCATCTGCAATTTGAAATTGCCTTGGGTTTTATTTACTGGAGATCTTAGACACAATAATCAGCCAGAAATGGTGAAGCAATACCATCTGTTGCAGTACATCACTAACAAAAACACATTCAAAAACAATGGCATAAAGGTTACCAGAAATAACAGCTAAATCATATCAAACTTCCACCATGGGAAAGTGGATAATCATACATGCCAAGAACCAAAAAAAGCTAGATTTTACCTGTAGCTTCCCTGTCTGGTTCTAAATAGGTACAGAGGCAGCCGTTAGTGCATGACATTGTCAACAATCAAGTGCACAAGGGGCCAGCATAACCATTGCTCATTTACCATAACAGAATGCAAGATTTTACTTCCATCTGTAGGAAATTACATCAAAGGTAGTCATATTACCTCTGGTGTCTTAAAAGTATTAGGTAGTTTGGCTGTCTCTTCTGCAAAAGTTTTTGTAGGTGCTTCATTTGAATGCTCATTGTGGCCTACTTCTGACTCTGTTGTTAAAGGCACCACATTAATATTATCAAGAGAAGAATCAATTGGGCTCACGTCCACTGAAGCATCTTCTGCAATAGAATTCTTCGAGTTCTTATCTTCTACTTTTGTCGCAACGTCAAAATTAACTGGGGTTTTATCTGCTTCTACTACCATGATATCTTGAGGTGACTCATTTGATACCCCTTGACGGACAAGTTTCAGAGCTATCTGCAAAGGTTAAATCAGGGATAGCAAATGAAAATGTCTGGTGACTGGTAGATGAAAAGGATGCAAAACAAGGACACAGTATTAGTAGCCATGTCTTCAACAAGTCATTTGCTGTCATTATTATTTACCCTTTCAGTTACAGGTGATCAAAATTGAAGTGATTTATTGCTACCAAGTACCAAGAATGGGATATATGTTTAAAGAGGTCTTCTAGTAACTCCCTTGAAGTCAAAATGCATGCATATCAGCATATGTGAATGGAACTAGTAATGTAGGCTATGAACATTATGCAGACCATTTTGTTTCTTCTTTTGAGTAGTGTTATGTGCATCACTTTTTTTTTCCTTTGAGTAGTGTTAAGCATCACTTTTAAATGTGGACTGTAAAGTGTCATCCTGGTCATTTAAAAAAAACTCGACCCGCGGGAGGTAAGATAGCCTCTGGGTATTGCAGTCCTGTCATCTTGGTCACTTATCAAGTTGATTAATAACTTCCACGAACTAGCAAACAGTAGCTCCACTATACTGTCCACATATGTCATAGTTTGCATAAAGGAAAAAAGCTTGAAACAGCAACAGATCACATAATTAGTTCATCTAAGGTATAAATAATGTTTGTTTCTACTATGACTCTATTCTCCATAGGTTCTTTGATACAGAGTTTGATACTGCTCCCCATATTCTCCTTTCTACAATCACAATTGTGGTAGAAAACATAAAATAAATCATTTCAATAACCTAAAGTTGTGTTAGCAAGCAACTGCTAGAGGTCTCTTGCATGGTTGAAGATGTGAATGATTTTTTAAGCATCAAGAGGAAAGTGTGTTTCATGAAAGAAACGCAAAAAATAGCTAGACTCCACATTAAACCTATACTATAATTTATTATGCCTCATCAGGATCTTGCTCTGATTTTCCTAAACTAGGATATTCAGGAACAGCCAACTTGTGAAGTTCTTTGAACTCCATTGCGCCTTATGGCTGAGATAAATTATAGGCCAAAACATAAATAGCAATCAAAGTTGTAAAATGTGTGACCTACAAGCTTACAGTTACTGAGATTATTCTCTGTATACAATAGATAATAGCACACATATTCTATGACACTCTAAAAAGGAGAAATTTTCAAGCTAACAGGCTCATACAAAGATTCATATCACTGACTGGTGAGTTGCAGGTCAGTCCAGTCCTATTAGTCAATGAAAATGGCATATGCATCAGTTACGTAATAGAGTTAGCTATTAAACAACATCTTTCAATTTTCCCCAAACTAGGATAAGTGACAAATGAGGGTTCCAAAATTGTTTAAGACGAAGGAATCACTCACATTTCGATAAATTTTTTCGATCTGTTTTTGAAGGTTCCGTACGCCAGCTTCGCGGCAGTAGTTTTCAATAAGAGCAAGAAGAGCATCATTTGTGACCTCAACCTGAGCATGTACTAAATCGTTATACAAGGCAGAGAACTTCATAAGCGCATTAGATAATGCATATACAGTTTGTTAGTATTTTAACTCAGTAAGAAAGCTAGGAGGTCCTTGTTCTTTCTCTGACTTTTCTCGAAACATCATCCCGATAGGTGGTTTCATTGGTTACTTCATTACTTGTGATAAACCTTAGTTCATCAATGTGGTAAGCACCGCGGAGAGGATAGCTGGGTGGTGGCAGATAACGGGAAGGGACTAAGATTAGGATGACGTTACCTGGGCTGGTGAACACTGAACAGTGTCAGTGCCGTGTCATTATTTTTTGGTGGGTGGGTGTTGCCAGCACGGGGGGTTGTGCACCAGGGTTCGTCTCTAGCCGACAGCTTGCACGCCTATGGAGCTAACCGTTAGTCTATGTCTCTATGGAAGTGTTTGTATTTACTAACAAAATTTTAGTTGTACAAAATAAAATTGTTCTATTACTAAGAAGTCCTTATTAAGCCCTGTTTGGGGGATCTGTAGCTTTTCCAAAAGCGCCTCCTGGAAAAGCTCAGGAACCTGCTCTGAGGAAGCTTCTCTGCTTTTACTAAAAAATGCAGCTTTTAGAGCTTTTGTCTGCTTGATGAAGTGTTTTTGGTTTTTCGGGAAACAAAATCTGCAAGAAGCTCCCCCAAACAGGGCTTGTGCTTTGCTTGTGTTGACTGGACAATGAACTAGTTGCTTGTGATTCGGCTCTGCTAGACTGATTCTCTGTGCAACATTTGTAGAATACTAAACAAATCATTTTTTACACTAATACATTTTTGAAGAGCTTTCCCTTAGTGTTCTGAAAAAAGTCTAGAAAAGCATCATATACCTGCTCAGGCTTGATGCCACAGGCCTCCCTTGTCTTCTTTTCTAAATAATTCCTAGCAATATGCATCTTCTCGTCAGTTATATAACCGGCAATAGCAATGATTTCCATCCTGTCCAGTAGAGGGCTTGGTATCATCTCAATGACATTTGCAGTGCAAACAAAAAGAACCTAATTTCACATAAAGACAGATGTCAACCTATAATAAACTCGGTAAAGTTTCTCACAAGGATAAAAAAAGCTGTACTGTAATTATCCAATCATGATAACAAGGTCAAAACGTGCTCACGGCTCTTTTTTTTAGAAAACGGAATTGTTTCTGGCCTCTGCGACGGCACACAGGTGCTCACTGTTCATGGAGGCTTAACAATAAATAGATTGTAGAATAGAAACAACTTAATAAGGTATACCTATGGTATACTCGTACAATTGCAGCAGTATGCAGTAAGCTACAGCCAGGAGATAGTGGTTAAGAATGTAGAATATATCCCCTGATTATGAACTTATTTGTATTCCTTGTCACACACTCACACCACATTATGGGGATCTTCACATATACACTGCCACTACACAGAATGTAATCTGTCCTTTTTAACTCCAATCTTTCACCATTTTGTCGCCCCTTTGCCAATCCTGTTCGCCTTGTTCTTTCCTTTTCATAAGCCATGGAGGCCGGTGCTGGAAGAATACCCATAATAACAACTATATCCAACCAAAGTGCAGCCTCTACAACCACCCACCAAGTCCAAGAACAAGGCCTATGCCACAGCCATCGTCTCCGAGACAGAGGCCTCAACTACCACTGTTCACTCTTGTGCAATGCTGTCGTAAACTCGTAACGGATGTGAGATCCAGTGACGACCACATGAGAGAAAGAGGATGTAGGAACAAAATAAACTGAGGTTCAGGCGCGCCTGTTCTTTTTTCTGACTGGGTTGGGCTTCGGCCTTGGAAACTCCAAGCTTGACTGGGTTGATCTTATTGTTTTTAATAGTCTGAGGCGCAACTATACTTAACAAGGGGCAGCTTTGTCAAGGTGGGAAACGGGGACTTAGAAGGTGAGAGACCAAGTCATCAATAAAGGCAAAATACAGAGGATACAGTTTTGGATTGCAAAAAAATGAATTATCATCTATGTAGGGGTAATCACGAAATGTCATTTTATAGAATGGCAGATACTAAGTCCCTAGGTTTACGATCTTATTGTCTGGAATGAATTTTTTTTAGCAGATAGAGAATGAAATGTTGAATTAAATTTCGATTGGAAGTGACCATAACAAATTGAGCAGCTAAAAGATAATCAATTATTGAAGTACTGGACCAACCTTGGATAAGTCAACAGGGGCATCTAGATAGTGATCAAGAAAGTTAGCATTCTGTTCAGGATCAAGAAGTTCCAGTAGTGCACTGGCTGGATCACCTGAATGCCCTTTCCCAAGCTGGAGGCAGGAAACAACACAACCATTAAGGTAGCATACAATAACCCAGATTACCATATGAACCATGAAAATTTCTGTATAAAATAAATATTGTACACCATATAACAGCAAGTAAAATATAATGGCACTTCAGTTCCTAAAATGAAGCAATGATAGTGACTGTTAAGTCAAAGATGTGCATGAATACCTTGTCGATCTCATCTATCAAAACTAGAGGATTTGCTGTTCCTACTGATCTCAAACACTGAACGATCTTCCCTGGCATTGCCCCAACATATGTCCGCCTATGACCCTAAAACGGTCTGAAAAGTTTACTTGCATAGCAACCATGATCTGTTAAGATACATAACATGAATAACAGACCTTAATTTCTGCTACATCGGCCAAACCTCCAACAGAGAATCTGTAGAACTTCCGGTTTAGTGCACGTGCAATTGAACGTCCAATACTAGTTTTTCCAACTCCAGGTGGCCCAGAAAGACATATGATCTTACCTGCGGTGAAAGAACAGAACAGATATTTATCGCTACAGTTAGGAGAGAAATTGTAGAACCAAGTTACATACAATTGTTGATTCGAATTAACAGGAAGTCAGAAACTAGAGGAGTATTACGTAAGGCATAGTTTTTCTTAATGCCTTGAGATCCCAGTTCTCCCTATTAAGTTGCATGCACCAACCAGTTGAATCCAAAAGCTTAAACGGATAAGAGAAGGTGGACAATTCACCTATATTATATTCCAACACTCCCAAAACCAGAACATATATTGAGCATCTGGCCTTGGCACAAAGTGCTAATTCTTCTTATTAGGATTTTCAAGGAAAAGAGAACTAACAAATGGCAAAGTTGTTGAAGGAAAATGTAATATATTTCCAGAAAGGATCATGACTTTTGATCGATGTGTGACAACTGATAAGACGAATTATGTAATTTAGTAATTGTTTCAATTAAGACACAATTAGCGTCCATCCTCACGGACAAGAAGACCGCTAAGGATGCCTATGATGCCATCGCCACGACACGCATCGGCAGCAATCGCATCCAAAGAGCCACCCAACAAAAGTTGCTTGAGGAGTGGAATTGTCTGGCGTTCTGGCTGGGAGAGGATGTAGACGAATTTACTCTACGTCTCTCCAGCCTGATAACGATGTACGACAACGATGACATCAAAGAGAAAGTTGTCGATAAGTTCCTTCGCGTCGTCCCCAAGAAATACGCGCAAGTCGCATTGGCGATGGAGATGTTGTTGGGTCTCTCAGAGCTGACGAGCAAGGAGGTGGCGGGCCGCCTCAAGGTTGTCGATGGCCATGACCAACCACCACCCAACGAGCGGATCACCATTGATGGCAAGTTTCTCTTCACCGAGGAGCACTGGCTCGCTCGCCAGAAGAAGCGAAAGAAAGGGAGTCTTCGGGTTTGTCAAGCAATCGCAAGCTGTCAAGGGTGTTAAACCCTCGGGTAGCTGGTCCTCGGCTACGTAGTTTGCAGCCTCGATCCATCTTCTCTGGCGAGGTTAGAACCTTGGCCGAAGGCTTGGTTGAAGACAGAGAGAGATAGGGAAATATATGAATAATATCTTTCTTGACTTCACCAATTGTCTGTTACAGGAATATATGGCCATTGGCCTCAACTAACCAGAGCAACCAGCTCCTTTAATTTAGGAACTAATAATAGAAAACTATCTCTATTTTCCATCTCAGGCACCGGCGGTGATCGCGCCTAGTGTGTCCTCACGCGCACCCACCGCACGCTCTACGCGCTTTGCGTCACGGCGCACGCCACGGGCCCAACGATGCCTAGAATATGTGTGCCCGACCATGACATCTCTCCCCCCATCGAGGAGTAGCTCGTCCTCGAGCTGGAATTCCGGATACTTGACGCGGAACAGCTCGACGTCTTCCCAAGTAGTAGACTTCCAACTCGCCCTTCCACTGGACAAGAACTTGATGCACCCTGCGAGCCAAATGGAAATGTCCGACGCATTCTGGCTCAGGGGCCCTTGCGCCATGATGCATAGGCGGTAGGGGCGGGGGAGTGGTCGGCGCTGGCCCCTGGAACTTCTTGAGCATCCCCACGTCGAACACGTCATGAATGCGGGCTTGAGGCGACAAGGCGAGGCGGACGATGACGTCGTTGATCAGCTCGGTGATGCGGTACGGCCCGAAGAAGCATAGCTCGAGCTTGCCGGTGACAGTTTGGGGAAGCGATGACGCCACGTGTTGTCGGAGGCGAAGGAGCGCTCAGTCACCCACCAGGTATGCGACGTGGCGGTGCACCTTGTCGTAGTGTAGCTTCTACGTCGCTTGAGCTTGTTGCAGCCGTTCTACGTCGCTTGAGCTTGTTCCAGCCGGTAACGAACGTCAGTGAGGAACTCTTTGCGCTCCTCCATGCTCTTGGCGACAGCAGCCACCCTCGTATCCCCTGGTTCATATGACTGGATGGATGGCGGATCGCGGCTAGGGATGGATCCGGATATTTATTCGGATGTCAATTTTTTGGTCTTCTTTCTTCGATTGTGAACAACAAACATATAGAATTTGCTATGTAAATTTATATTCTTGTTTTTAGCATTGAGGCTATTAATCTTCATAAAAAATAAACATTAAATTCGTTCTATATCTTTTTAAATAATTTATATAAAATTCGGATGTCTATCCGAATACGGATTCGAATGTTTTTTCACCTTTTTTGTTGTAGAGAGAAAATAATGTACATAAAAAATTATACAAAAATTTATTTAAATACTTCATAATATTCTTAATAACATAGCCGAAAATTAGCTTGAAATTCTATGTATATCTATACTAAAATATTAGATTTGTGATACAAATCGGATGTTTTAGGAACATCCCTAATCGCGGCTGTAGACGACGCGGAAGGGCGTGTCCCGCAGCGAAGTTTGGTAGGCGGTATTGAAGACGAACTCCGCCCAGGGCAGCTAGCGTAGCCACTGGCATGGCATGTCCCCTGTGAGGCACCACATGTACATGATGATGACGCGGTTGGCCGCCTCCGATTGCCCATTCGACTGTGGATGGAACGCCTCAGTCATGTGCAGCATGGTACCCATCAAGCGCATGAGCTCACGCCAAAACGTGGATGTGAAGGCCGGGTCCATGTCCGACACCATGGACTGAGGCACGCCGTGTAGTCGAACGATGATGGTGAAGAATGCTTGAGCGACAGACTCGGCGGAGTACGGGGGCGCCAGTGGATGAAATGGCAATACTCGCTGAACCTGTCCACCACGGTCACTATAACAAACTTGCCACGGATGCGGGGCAATGCTTCAACGAAGTTGAGAGCAATGTCAGTCCAAACGCCCTGAGGCACTGGCAAAGGAAGTAGGAGGCCAGCCGGGTGCAAGTGCTCGGACTTGTACCGCTGACAGACAACGCACGTGCACACCAAGTCCTGCACGAGGTGCTTCATGTTAGGAAAATGGAAGCCGCGCCACAGACAGTGCAGCGTGCACTGAACACCCTCGTGGTCGTCCTCGTAGACTGCCACCATGATCTCTTGGACCAAGGGAGAGGTCGGTGGGATGTAGAGCCGCCCGGCAAACTAGGGCCCTGTTTGTTTCAGCTTCTGGCCACCAAAAGCTGCTACGGACTGTCAAACACTCGGCTTTTCAGCCTACTTCTACAAGAATCGATTTAGTAAAAACCATCCAAAATCGGCATAAACACATAATTGGTCGAGTTCTTACAATAGTAGGAATTCGCCACTTTCTAGATCCTGAACCCTATGTACACCTTCATCTTCTTCCGCTCGTAATCCCTATGATACTTAGATTCTTCCCATAGCCAGATTCTCTCCGTAGCCAGATTCTTAGAAAAACTGGTCAGAAAAAAGTTGAACCAAACAGGCACTAGATCATGCCGTCAGTGACCGACCAGGGCACTCGGCAGGAGCCGATGCTGATGTCCTCACGAATGGCGACGAGAGCTGGTTGATGTGTTGTGCTTGGCGGAGACGGTCGATGAACTCGAAACGCGGTGTTCAGAGTGCGAGGAGCGCCCCCTTCTCCGTGTCACATTGGGACAATGCATCGGCCACGGCGTTCGCCGCACCCGACTTGTACTCGACAGTGAAGTCGAAGCCCAAGAGCTTCCATACCCAGTGGTGTTGTGGGATGGTGGCCAAGCGTTGGTCCAACAAGTACTTCAAGCTGTAGTAGTCCGTCTTAACGAGGAAGCGGCGGCTCCACAGGTGCGGCATCCAGTGGCATACAGCGTGGACCAAGCCGATGAGCTCTCGTTCGTACGCGGCGAGGGCGTGGTGGCAGGGTGCCACAGGGCGACTGAAGAAGGCGATCGGGTGCCCTTCTTGAATGAGCACCGCCCCAAAACCATGGGACGAGGCATCGCACTTGACTACGAAGGTCTTGGTGAAGTTCGGCATGGCTAGGATGGGGGTTGTGGTGACCGCGGCAAAAGCCGCGGTTGCCTCCTCACCCCAGGAGAAGCATCCTTCTTGAGGAGAGTGGTCGGTGGCGCTGCGACAGAGTCGTATGTTGACGAACTTGCAGTAATAGTCCGCCAAGCCGAGGAACCCGCGCACCGCTCGCGCAGAGCGAGGCATCGGTCAATCGTGAATGGTCTGCACCTTGGCCAGGTCCATGGCACGCGTGCCTCCGAGATGATGTGGCACCGGTCAATCGTGAATTTCCCTATCTCTCTCTGTCAAGGGCCCTCGGGTAGCTAGACCTCGGCTACAAAGTTCTAGCCTCGATCCATCTTTTCCGGCGAGGTTAGACCCCTAGTCAAAGGCTTGGTTGAAGACAGAGAGAGATAGGGAAATATATGGATAATATCTTTCTTGACTTCACCAATTGTCTATTACAGGAATATATGCCATTGGCCTCAACTAACCAGAGCAACCTGCTCCTTTAATTTACAAACTAATAATAGAAAGATATCTCTAGTTCCATCTCAGGCACTGACGGTGATCGTGCCCAGTGCGTCCTCGCGCGCGCCCACCGCACGCTCTATTCGCTCCGCGTCGCGGCGCCCGTCACGGGCTCGACGACACTTGGAATACATGCGCCCGACAATGACATAAGCGTTGGCCGCGAAGAGGGACAAGGCTTCTCGGCGCATGGAGGTGTTGAACTGCTGATGGTGGTGCAGACAGCGAGCGCAATGCTACCCAAGATGACACCTGCCTTAACTGTAGCAAGACTAATCATTGGGCCCAAGACTGCCGACAGGCAAAGCATGGCAGTCAGGCACATGTTGCGTGAGCGCATGAGAGTGATGAGTAATCTCTGTTCCTATTAAACATGAGCATTGAGTTGCACTCCCCTCCCGCATTAGTCGTCGCCGCTCTTCTCCACCTCGATAAGCCAAGCACCCACATCATCCTTGCCAACGGTGTGACGACAAGATCAACGGATGGTACCTTGACACACTAGTGCCACCCACCACATGACCATACGACAGGAGTACTCCTCTGACCTGGACTCTAGCGCGTCAGGCTCTGCCATAGAGATCAATGGGGTCGGCTCCGTTATCTTCACTGCCAAGACTAATGATCACCGGCTTCTAGGACATCCCCGCATTAGGGAACTCCATGATCAATTTGGGACAGCTATACGAGAATGGCTCGCACGTGGAGGTCGACCAAGGGGTCGTGTTCATCTAGGATCACTGTCGCTGCCTTCTCGCCAAGTTGAAAAGAGGAAGCAATCGTCTCTACGTCCTCCATGTGCAAGTGGAGCACCCTCTGTCTTGATGCCTGCCACGATAATGATGCCTAGCGATGGCATGAGCGCTTTAGGCACCTCAACTTCGAGGCCCTAAGGCAACTCGACAACAAGGAGATGGTGTGGGGCACGCCTCACGTCAAGCATGTGGAGCAGTTCTGCAACACTTGCGTGCTGACAAAGTAGTGGCGGCTCCCCTTCCCACGTCGAGCGAGCTACCGCACCAAGGAGAAGCTAGAGCTCGTGCGGCGACCTCTGCAACCCAGTGACACTAGTTACCACTAGAGGCCCGCGCTACTTCCTCCTCATCAAGGACATGTTTCGCTACATGTGGGTTACCCTACTCGACACCAAGGAAACCGTTGTGGACGCCATCAAGCGCTATCAAGGATCAAGCTGCTACGGAGGAATGCGTCCACAAGCTTCGGTGCTCGCACAGACAATGGTGGCGAGTTCACGACGGCTGAGTTTGCAGCGTATTGCGCCGACGAAGGGATCCAATGCAACTACTCCGTGTTGTACACCCCATAGAAGAATGGCAGCTGCGAGCGCCACAACCAGACGGTGATGGCCACTACATGCGCCCTCCTCAAGCAAAGGGGGATGTCGGCGATCACTAGGGCGAGGCGATGATGATCGTCGTCCATTTGTTCAACTACTCGCCCACCAAGGCCCTCGACAGCAAGACACCATATGAGGCTTGTCATCGGTACAAACCGGTGATCAGCCACCATAGCATCTTTGGCTGTCAGACGTTCGTCAAGGAGTTCAACCACATCGACAAGCTCGACGCCTAGAGCATACCAAGGGTCGTCATCGATTGCATGGATGGCACCAAGGCCTACCGCATCCTCGAACCTATGATACAACATGTGTGTATCGCGCATGATGTCGTGTTCAACAAAGGGTGAGCTTGGACATGGGGCAATATGGTGGACAACGACTTGACTTCAACGATCAGTGACTCCGTCATCAACTTCGTCCACTTTGAGGGAGCGAGGGGATCTAGCAACTCTTCTTCACCGAGCTCACCTACCCTAGCACCTAGTTCACCACCACCTTTGATGAGTCCACCACCACCATCTTCGTCCATGCCCTCCCTACTCTCCTGCGCTGGCGCCCACACCTTTGGGATCAACACTGGCAGCTTTGGTTCGTGATGAGCAGCATGGTGGAGTTTGCCACTCCATTATCCAATGATGAGGATCGCGTTGACGTCTACCATGACGATGAGCCTCTATGCTACCACACCATGCACAACATTCTCGTTGAGAAGTACACCCTTAGACTAGCGTAGCACGACTCTGAGCAGAGCTACACATGGTGCATGACGACGATGTGTCGCGCTTCTTCGTTGAGGTGCGGGGAGACGTAGCCTGGCGTGCCGCGATGCAGCAAGAGATGGACACCGTTGAGTGGAACCGGGCGTGGGAGTTGGCTGACCTTCCTACCAGCCATCAGTGCCATCACCCATAAGTCGGTCTTCAAGCTCAAGAAGAATGAGGTCAGGGCGGTGATTAAGCACAAGGCACGTCTGGTGGCACATGAGTTCATTCAACAGGAGGGAGTCAACTTCAATGACGCCTTCGCACCTATCGTGCAGATGGAGTTCGTTCGTGTCCTCCTCGCGTTGGAAGCCTAGAAGGGTGGTGCATCCACCACATGGACACCAAGTCCACCTTCCTCAACGGTGACTTGAAGGAGGTCTACGTCTACCAACTGCTTGGATGTTGTCATCCTCGACAAGAACAAGGTTCTCCGCCTACGCAAGGCCTTCTACGACCTGCGTCAGGCACCACGAGCTTGGAACGCCAAGCTGGACTCCACCCTCAAGCAGATGGGGTTCCAATAGAGCGCTCACAAGGTTTTCGCCTACTAGTGGGGCAACGGAAGTTGTGCCCTACTAGTAAGCTTCTACATTGACGACTTGGTGATCATCGGGCCAAGGAAGAAGAGGTGGACATGTTCAGGCTGAGATGAAGGACGCTTTCCAGATGAGTGACCTAGGGATCGAGGTCAACTAGGACAACTCGGCATCTCACTTCGCTAGACTGCCTATGACAAGTGTATCGTCGAGCTAGGCGGGCCCATCGAATGCAACACAATCTAAGCTGCGACGGCATGGCGAAGGAAGTGGACGTGACACAGTACCGATGCATTGTGGATAGCCTTTGCTACCTCATCCACACGAAGCCGGACTTGGCGATCGCCATCGGCTATGTCAGTCGGTTCATGCAGCAACCGACGATGGAGTACCAATAGGCCATCAACAGGATCCTACGCTACATTGCGGATAACTTCGACTACGACTTGCACTACCCGAGGTGCCTCGACACAACGCACTTCATCGGCTACAGTGATAGCGACCATGCCGACGACATCGGTATGATCAAGAGCACAAGGGGGCTCTGTTCTTCGTCAGCAAGTGCTTGATCAGTTAGTAGTCGATCAAGCAGCAGGTGGTGGCTCTGTCCAGTTGCAAGGCAGAGTACATTGCCGCCACTTCTACCTCTACTTAGGCTCTCTGGTTGGCTCAGTTGTTGGGTGATCTCCTTGGCAGAGATGCTAAAGCAGTGGAGCCCAGGGTGGACAGCAAGTCTGCTTTGCCTTGGCGAAGAATCTCGTCTTCCCTGAACATAGCAAGCACATTTGGTTCAAGTACCACTTTATCAGGAGCTACTTGGACGAGGGGAGTGTTAGGACCAACTACATCAGTACGTAGGACTAGCTCGTTGATTTCCTCATGAATTCACTTCAGAGGGTCAAGTTTCAGTAGTTTTGCGCTAGGAATTGGAATGGTTCAAATTCCTCATAAGACGCCACACAATACTTAGGGAGAATGATAGACTAAGTCTTGTGCTTATCTTAGGAGTAGTTGGTGCATATATCAGCACTTTATCTTCTTATCTTTAGCACCTAGATTAGCATCTACTTTAGCATATGTTGAAGCTTATTTAGTTTCCAATTTTGTTACTTTTATATGTACTCAGTCCTGCCATGGTTTGTGGTGTGGCTTAATGAAATAGAAAATCTGCCTCGAAACATGTGTCTATCTGAAGAGACTACTTGTCTATTTTGCTTCTTGGCATCTAGGATAAATTTCAATCTGAATTGTTGTGGCTACACTTAACTCAACTGTGCTACATGCATGATTTTCGTGATGATTTTTGAAACATTACAATATGGTATTTTAGCTAACGAGGGCACCAACCCTCCTAGGTACCAAATCCGCAATTATGCACTCATTATAGTATGGAATAAATCAGACCTTGTGAACTTCCTCTCAACTTTCCAACTGCTATGAATTCCAAAATTCTTTCTTTGACATCAGCTAGACCATAGTGATCTTCATCAAGAATATGTTGAGCGTGGTGCACATCAAAGTTTTCATCACTGCCATAGATAGAGAAACTAACACATAAGAACACATATATCCATCCAATATATTTCAAAAAAATAAAGACAACAATACAAACCTATAATCTCCCCAGGGCAATACGGTTAGCCAGTCTAAATAATTGCGGGTTACACTGAACTCACTGGAGCTAGCTTCTAGCAGCTGAAGCTTAGTGAGCTCCTCTTCCATGACTTGTAAGACATGAGGGGGGCACCTGTCTTTTTTTGCTTCAATCCTTCCCCTAAATTTTTCTGTAAGAGAGATAATGGCAAATTGATTTTTAGTTGGCACAATAACAAAATATCAAGTTTTTTAAGAACAAACCTGACAAAGTTGTTTTATCATCTGTCTCCAATCCTAGCTCCTGCATACATCAGGCATACTAAGCAATGAAACGTTATCAAACTAGAAGTTAAACACCATGTCATGTACGGTCGCACCTATAGGTGCCGTCGTGACGCCAGGAGGGCTGCGGAGCGCGCGGCCAAGGCAGGTGCCACCGTCAGTGGCTAAGTTTTGGAAAGTTAGGATCTAGTTTCCTTTTGCATGCCTTAATTATAGGAGAGATTGGGAGTTTCCTTTTGCATGCCTTAATTATAGGAGAGATTGGAGTTTCCTTTTGCATGCCTTAATTAGAGCAGAGATTGGAGTTTCCTTTTAGAGGAGAGATTGGAGTTTCCTTTTGCAGGCCGGGCCATTGGCTATATATATCCCGTGTAATCGGACTTGGAGGAATAAGAAAGATCAATTATCCTAAAGTGCTCCTCTCCCTCAACTCTCTCAAGCCGTCTGTGAGAACTCCTCACGGCGAAGGCCTGGAGCGCGGCTACGAGTTACGTAGTCGCGGTCCGGCGACGTTGAGCGTTGAGGCGCTTGACAACCTGGTATCGGCGTCGCGTAGGTCCTCTCCCACCCGCTCCAGCCCTCCACCATCCCCTGCCACGTCCACCACCATGGCTGAACCCACCACCAAGGACCTCATGGAGCTGATGAAGTCGTTCCAGACTGAGTTGTCTTCCGTGAAGGCCGACATGGCCACCATGAAGGACAAGTCGTCATCACCGTCGGACCACAGCGGCGGTGGGCGCGAGGAGCCTCGTGAATTTGATCGTTCCCCAAGATTCCAGAAGATCGACTTCCCCCGCTTCGATGGCAAGACCGATCCGATGCTCTTCCTCAACAAATGTGAATCCTATTTTCGCTAACAGCGCACCATGCCGGAGGAGCGCATGTGGATGGCCTCCTATAATTTGGAGGACGTCGCGCAGCTGTGGTACATCCAGTTGCAGGAAGACGAGGGAATGCCGCCATGGGGACGATTCAAGGGCCTCCTCAACCTTCGTTTCGGGCCACCTCTCCGCTCGGCGCCCCTCTTCGAGTTGTCGGAGTGTCGCCGCACCGGGACCGTGGAGGAATACTCCAACAGGTTTCAGGCTCTGCTGCCACGCGCGAGTCAGCTCGACGAGAGCCAACGCGTCCAACTCTACACCGGCAGCCTTCTTCCACCGTTGAGCCACGCTGTCCGCATCCATAATCCGGTGACGCTCGCCAGGGCCATGAGTCTCGCCCATCAGGTCGAGCAGATGCAGTCGGCGCGGCTACCTCCACCGACCCCCAGGGGAGCCCCTTGTGTCCTGCTCCCTGTACCGACGCCTAGTCATCCGCTACTCGCCCCTCCTGCACCACCAGCGGGCGCGACCCAGCCGCGGCAGGATGGCCCGCCTTTGAAGCGACTGTCCTCGGAGGAACAGGCGGAACGGCGCCGTCTCGGCCTCTGCTTCAACTGCAATGAGCCATACTCCCGCGGACACAATCGTGCATGTCGCCGCATCTTCTACCTCAACGGCGTCGAGATCGCGGCCGCCGACGAGGAACCAGCGGGGGACGATCAACAGGAAGGTGCCCATGTCTTCTCACTCAGGGCAGTGGCCAGTATGCCCATCTGTGATTCCATGCAGGTGCGGACCTCCCTGGGCGCCACCATCCTCGTCGCGCTCCTGGACACCGGCTCCACACATAATTTCATCGCCGAGGATGCTGCCCGCTGCATCGACCTACCGATCCAGCTGCGCCCGCGCCTCACGGCCACTGTGGCCAATGGCGAGCGCGTCACTTGCCCAGGTGTCATCCGCCGCGCCCCGGTCATCATCGAGGGCGAGACATTCATCATCGACCTCTTCGTCATGCCGCTCGCGGGATATGATCTAGTCTTGGGGACTAAATGGATGGTCACCCTTAGCCGGTGGTGTGGGATTTCGTCGACCGCACCGTCTCCTTCCTGCACCAAGGCCGACAGGTCTCCTGGTCGGACGTCGCCGACCGTCGGCCAACCCTACTGGCCGCCACCACAACACCGAACGCCCTCCTTGAGGAGTTGCTGCACTCCTTCGTGGGGGTGTTTACCGAGCCGACGGGGCTGCCGCCGCAGCGAGCACGGGATCACGCCATCGTCCTCAAGCCCGGATCTACACCGATGGCGGTTCGTCCCTATCGCTACCCGACGGCGCACAAGGACGAGCTGGAACGACAATGCGCCGCCATGCTGGACCAAGGCATAGTACGCCGCAGTGATTCGGCATTCTCATCGCCGGTACTGCTGCACTCCTTCGCCAACGGGCTACTTCTTCCCTGCCATAGGCGCACAAGGGCAAGCTAAAGTCGTGCTTCGTCGGGCCTTACGAAGTGATCGAGTGCATCAACCAGGTGGTTGTTCGTCTAGCGCTACCCCCGCGTGCCAAGCTGCACGATGTCTTCCACGTCGGCCTCCTCAAGAAGTTCGTTGGCACACCACCGGCTACGCCACCTCCCCTCCCATCCACTCGACATGGGGCGATGACTCCAGAACCTGAGCAGGCGGTTCGGTACAGGCTGGCCAAGGGTGTTCGGCAGGTGCTCATCCGCTGGAAAGGGCAGTCCACTGCTGGTGCTACATGGGAGGATGTTGCAGACTTCCGCGACAAATTTCCCTAGTTTCAGCTCGAGGACGAGCTGATCGTCGAGGGGGGGAGAGATGTCATGTACGGTCGCACCTATAGGCGCCGTCGTGACGCCAGGAGGGCTGCGAAGCGCGCGGCCGAGGCAGGTGCCACCGTCAGTGGCTAAGTTTTGGAAAGTTAGGATCTAGTTTCCTTTTGCATGCCTTAATTATAGGAGAGATTGGAGTTTCCTTTTGCATGCCTTAATTATAGGAGAGATTGGAGTTTTCTTTTGCATGCCTTAATTATAGGAGAGATTGGAGTTTTCTTTTGCATGCCTTAATTAGAGGAGAGATTGGAGTTTCCTTTTAGAGGAGAGATTGGAGTTTCCTTTTGCAGGTCGGGCCATTGGCTATATATATGTCGTGTAATCAGACTTGGAGGAATAAGAAAGATCAATTATCCTAAAGTGCTCCTCTCCCTCAACTCTCTCAAGCCGCCGGTGAGAACTCCTCACAGTGAAGGCCTGGAGCGCGGCTACGAGTTACGTAGTCGCGGTCCGACGACGTTGAGCGTTGAGGCGCTTGACACATCATGTCAAACAAAATGAAATCAACCAAAAAGAATAAAAGAGTGTTACCAGGCCAGGTAAATATCTAACATGAATGACGAATTATATAATAAAAAAATATTATGTATTCATGAACCAAGGCATTGTACAAGAACTCAACAGAAGAGATGTAGACTATTATCACAGATTCTTGATGGAAGATGTGCATGACAAACCAGCGAACTAGGGAAGAAGCGCGACTGTAGGGGCTGGCTAGTGTCAGAGGTCTCGTGCCTGGAGCTGAGTTTGGCATAATAAGTTGTGTGTGTTGCAGGTCGACTATTCATAGTTCAGTGGCACTATCATGATGTAATTGTGTTGTATCCTAAGACCTCTTTCACCTTAATGCAATATAGTCAGAGATATGATCTTTAATTTGGTAGCAGATATGCTTGCCACTTTGATTAAGAGAGCAAAGGTGAACGGGCAAGTAGTGGGTTTGGTACCGCACTTGGTAGATGGAGGGCTTTCCATTCTACAATACGCAGATGATACAATCTTGTTTATGGAGCACAACTTGGACAAGGCAACGAATATGAAACTCATATTATGTGCCTTTGAGCAGCTGTCGGGTCTGAAAATAAATTTCCACAAGAGTGAGGTCTTCTGCTATGGGAAGGCCAAAGAGGAGGAAGGGAGGTACACAAGATTGTTTAGCTGTAAAAGTGGAGGCATGCCTTTCAGATATCTTGAAATCCCTATGCACCATCGCAGGTTGGCTAATGGTGATTGGAAAACAGTGGAAACCAAATTCGAGAGAAAGCTAAGTAGTTGGAAAGGAAAGCTTATGTCTGTGGGAGGGCGGTTAGTGTTAATTAATTCTGTTCTAACCAGTCTTGCGATTTTTATGATGTCTTTCTTTGAAGTACCAAAAGGGGTGCTAGAGAAAATAGATTATTTCATATCATGTTTTTTTGGCAAGGTGATGGCCATAAGAAAAAATATAGGTTGGCAAGATGGGATGTAATTTGCCAACCTAAAGAGTTAGGCGGGTTAGGCATTTTGAATTTAGAGATTCAAAATAAATGTCTCTTAAGTAAATGGTTGTATAAACTTCTCAATGAAGAAGGAATGTGGCAATCGTTGCTGAGACGGAAATATTTGGCCAATCGAACTCTTTCCCAAGCACAACGTCGGGCTTCGGATTCTCACTTTTGGAGTGGCCTTATGAAGATTAAGGATCTATTCATGAGTAAAGGTACCTTTCAGGTAAAAGATGGGTCCCAAACGCGTTTCTGGGAGGACAATTGGCTTGGGTTGGGAGCGCTAAAATTTCGATTTCCTCTTTTGTATAATCTTGCAAGGAGGAAGAATTCAATTGTTGCCTTTGTCTTCTCCACAGTACCCTTAAACATATCATTCCGTAGGGGATTGGTGCACCAGTTGAGGGCTCAATGGTTTCAACTAGTGACGTTGGTGGCGTATGTTAGAAACTGTATCCTGGCTGTCGCCTGGCAGATATGCCGGCCGCCCTATATGGAAGTATTGTCTGATATAGATAGAGAGGATTAGGGGAGGATCTCAATCACTATGATTGAGGATCTGATTGAGGATCTCAATCACTATGATTGAGGATCTGATTGTACTCTAGATCTTTCCTTAGGTGTAGAAGGCTTCCTTTTACCTCTCACCTTCCTCCCCTATATATACCTGTACATGTGCTGTCTATCTAATCAATATACAAACACACGCTTCCAACTCTCTCACCCCACTTTTTTGCAGGTCCGCGATGATCTTACTCTGGAGGAGCTCACCATGACTAATGCTGCTCCTGCAGCAGCTCTCGCTGCTGTTACTACACCACCTGGCGAGAACAGCAGCTCCAAGTCATCTACACCCACCACTCCCGCTGGGCGTTCTTCACATCAGCGCCCGCCCTCCCACCATTCCGGGGGCAGTTCCGGTCATGGCTCCTCCTCCGGACAACGCGGCAAGCGAGGCAAGCGCGGTGGTCGAACCTCCAGCAACAGCAGCAGCGGCATCATTGGCCCTGCACCCTCCTCCAACTACAACTACTACAACCCTTGGACGGGGGCCATCTACATGTGGCCTGGCCAACGTCCACCTTCGACTCCTCGTCCGCCTGCTGCCTCGCCCCCACCACCACATGCCTTCGTCGCCGGCACTCCTGGACAGTGGGCTGTCCCTGCTGCAGCATATGGTCCGCCCCCTGCCTACGCCGATCCTTCTACGCCTGCACCCGTCTGGGATCAACACACCCTCGCTGCCAACTTCCAAACTGTCACTCTTCAGCAGCCACCCCAACAAGAGTGGCACTTTGACACTGGTGCCTCCAGTCACATGACATCTGACGCTGGTATAATATCTCATCCCCCCTCTTCCCAGCATCTTCCTACTCATATTGTCGTTGGCAACGGCCATCTTATCCCTGTTACCTCCACTGGCACCACTCGTCTTCCCTATAACCTTTCTCTTCATAATGTTCTAGTTTCCCCCTCGCTCATTAAGGATCTGATTTCTGTCCGTCAATTTACCACTGATAATAATTGCTCTGTTGAATTTGATCCTTTTGGCTGCTCTGTGAAGGATCTTCCCACTCGGCGCGAGATCTTCAGATGTAACAGCTCTGGTCCACTATACCCCCTGCGGTTCCCGGCCTCTGCTCTTCTTGCATCTACCCTGTGGCACCAACGACTTGGACATCCCGGTCACGCCGTTTTATCACATTTAGCGCAGTCATCCGCAATTTCCTGTAATAAAAACACTAGTACTCATCCTTGTCATGCTTGTCAACTCGGACGACATGTCCGTCTACCATTTCCTGTTTCTTCCTCCCGCGCCACCTGTAATTTTCAGTTAATTCACTGTGACCTCTGGACATCACCCATCACCAGTGTGTCTGGCCACAAATATTATCTTGTTATTTTGGATGACTGCTCTCACTATTTATGGACATTTCCCTTACGCCTCAAATCTGACACCCTTTCCACCTTAACCAATTTCTTTGCCTACGTTCGTACACAGTTTGGTGTCCCTATCCAGAACATCCAGTACGACAATGGCCGCGAATTTGACAACCTTCAAGCCCGAAATTTTTTCTCCTCCCATGGAGTCCATCTGCGCATGTCTTGCCCCTACACTTCAGCTCAAAATGGTAAGGCTGAACGTGTCATCCGTTCCATCAACAATATCATCCGCACCCTCCTCGTTCAATCCAGTGTTCCCCCCAATTTTTGGGCTGCGGCTCTTGGCACTGCAACATACCTCCTCAACATCCTACCCACTAAAACACTCGCACTTTCTACACCGCATTTTGCTCTCTTCGGTCACAACCCATCCTATGACCACCTTCGCGTTTTTGGCTGCAAATGCTACCCCAACCTTTCTGCCACCACTCCACATAAATTATCCCCTCGCTCAACCCTTTGTGTCTTCCTTGGCTATTCCCCCCACCACAAAGGCTACCTATGCTTTGACCGCCACTCCAATCGCACCATTATCTCCCGTCATGTGGTCTTTGATGAAACCTCGTTTCCCTTTTCTGAGGCTTCCCATCCACCCCCACCAGCGGCCTTCGATTTCCTTGACAATTACACTAACCCGGTTGCAGCTCCTTTTGGACTGTCGCCCGTGTCTTCTTTTTCAGGTACTCGTATGCCACCACCACCCCCACCGGTGGCCCCTTCGCCGGCTGTGCCCCTCGTCTCCTCAGAGGTGGCATTTCAGCCATCTGCCGCGCCAGCTGGGCCTGCCCCGATGTCCCAGTCTCCTGCCCGGATGGCTGGTCTCCCAGGCGCATCGGCACCAACAATACTGCCGCCTGGGTCTACTACCGTGCCCGACGTCCATAGAACGACAGCTCCTGCTGATCGTTTCTGCGGACGGGTCTACTCTCGACGCCCGCCCACCGCCACTGCTCCAGCATCTTCTCCGACAACCGCCACTGCACCACCTATTCCTCCTGGTGCAGTCCCTGTCGTTCCAGTGGTCAACCACCACAGGATGACAACTCGTGGCAAGAGTGGTCTTCGGTTTCCTGCTCTTTTTGAAGCCGCCGCACTGTCCCCCATTCCGAGGACATATCGCGCAGCTCTTACTGATTCAAATTGGCGCTCCGCTATGGAACAGGAATATTCTGCTCTTATTGGTAATCACACTTGGGATCTTCTGCCTCGACCGCCGAATTGCAATGTTGTGACTGGCAAGTGGGTTTTCAAACACAAGTTCAAAGCTGATGGTTCTCTTGAGCGCTACAAGGCCAGATGGGTTCTTCGGGGTTTTACTCAACGCCCTGGTATTGATTTTTCAGAAACTTTCAGTCCAGTGGTCAAGCCAGCTACAGTCCGGACCGTTCTTTCCCTGGCTCTCTCACACAGATGGCCGATTCACCAGCTTGATGTCAACAATGCTTTTCTTCAAGGGACCCTGTCAGACACTGTTTACTGTGTTCAGCCCACCGGTTTTGAAGATTCCACTCATCCTGATTATGTGTGCCGTCTCAATCGGTCACTTTATGGCCTCAAACAGGCCCCTCGTGCCTGGTACAGTCGATTTGCTTCTCACTTGATTCAAATTGGATTCGTTGAGGCCAAGTCTGACACTTCATTATTCGTCTACCACAAGGGCACAGATATGATTTACCTTCTTCTTTACGTGGATGATATTGTGCTAACTGCTTCGTCCATGGCTCTTCTCCGGCGGACTATTACTGCTCTCCAACAGGAATTTTCACTGAAGGATCTTGGCCCCCTTCATCACTTCCTGGGCATGCATGTTCAACAATCTGCTTCTGGCATCACTCTTTCTCAGCGCCAGTATATGATTGAGATACTTGAGCGAGCTGGTATGAGTAACTGCAAACCCTGTACAACTCCTGTTGATATCAACCCCAAACTTTCAGCCGACGGTGACCCTGTCTCCGATCCCACGGAATTCCGCAGTCTTGCCGGCGCACTACAGTACCTCACCTTCACCCGTCCGGATATTGCATATGCTGTTCAACAAGTCTGTCTCCACATGCACGATCCTCGGGAACCTCATTTGGCTGCTCTCAAGCGTATTCTGCGCTATATCCGAGGCACTCTTCAGATGGGCCTTCACCTCAGTCCCTCTCCGCAAATGGAACTTGTGGTTTACTCTGATGCTGATTGGGCTGGCTGTCCAGACACTCGGAGATCTACTTCCGGTTATGCTGTTTTCCTCGGTGCTAACCTCGTCTCATGGTCTTCAAAGCGCCAGAACACGGTCTCCCGCTCCAGTGCCGAAGCCGAGTATCGCGCTGTTGCCAATGCAGTCGCTGAAGTCTCCTGGTTACGACAGTTGTTGACAGAACTGCATGTTCCTCTCCCCAAGTCCTCATTGGTCTACTGTGACAACGTCAGTGCTGTTTATATGTCCTCCAATCCTGTTCAGCATCAGCGCACCAAGCATGTGGAAATTGATCTTCACTTCGTCCGTGACAAGGTCGCCCTCGGTGTTGTTCGCGTGCTACATGTCCCGACGACTTCCCAGTACGCCGACATCTTCACCAAAGGCTTACCAGCAGCAGTCTTCACTGAATTTCGGACCAGTCTTACCGTCCGCTCCACGGACGCTAACACTGCGGGGGGGTGTTAGAAACTGTATCCTGGCTGTCGCCTGGCAGATATGCCGGCCGCCCTATATGGAAGTATTGTCTGATATAGATAGAGAGGATTAGGGGAGGATCTCAATCACTATGATTGAGGATCTGATTGAGGATCTCAATCACTATGATTGAGGATCTGATTGTACTCTAGATCTTTCCTTAGGTGTAGAAGGCTTCCTTTTACCTCTCACCTTCCTCCCCTATATATACCTGTACATGTGCTGTCTATCTAATCAATATACAAACACACGCTTCCAACTCTCTCACAGCGTACACTAATTTGACTACTAACAGGGATTCATTCAGATGGGACATGACTGCTAATGGGCTGTTCTCTGTTCAGTCCCTGTATCAGGCAATTCTTAACAATGGGGCGGTTAGGGATAACAAGGACCTTTGGAAGCTTAAGATACCTCTGAAAATAAAAGTTTTTATGTGGTACCTCAAAAGAGGTGTAACTTTAACAAAGGATAACTTGGCCAGGAGGAATTGGCCTGGTAATCAGACCTGTTGCTTTTGTAGCAGACTGGAGACAATAAATCACCTGTTTTTCAGGTGTACTTATGCGTCTTTCATCTGGCGTTTGGTTCAGATAAGCACAGGGTTGAGACCACCTCGGGATGCAAATGATTTGTTTGGGGACTGGGCAAGGGTGCTATCAGTCAAATCACGTCGTTTACTACTAACTGCAGCATCTGCAATTTGCTGGGCCATTTGGTTAAGCAGGAATGATGTGACTTTCAATAAATCTTCTCCTAAATCTTGTTTGCAGGTAACCTTCAGGGCAACATATTGGTGTCGCTTCTGGGCACAGCTACAGCTTAAGATGGAGGACCAAGAGTTAATAACATCTTCATGTCGCAAGATGGAGATGGTGCTACTAAAGTTTTTTCGCAATTTCGGATGGGGAGCTGCTTGGCGATTAACGTTGTAGTACCTTTGGACTTGTCATAGGTGGTCTTGGGTGCAGTCGTGTGTTTTGTCAAGGCAGTAATGCTGCCTTCAGTTGTAAACGTTGGCCGTAGCCTCTCTAGAGGTCAAGGTCGGACTATGTTTCCATTATCTAAAAAATGTATAGCCTAACAAATATTACTTGTTGCAATTTGTACCACTTAGGGTGACAAACCAATAGTCCATCACCCGGACCCGACCGAACGCACCTGACCAAGTCAGTCACACACGTCTACATGACAACCAAGTACACCCCAAACCCGACAAAACGGGTCTGATCTACCATGCGATACCCAATCAATTATGAAAAAGGACTTAAATGATATGTAGTGACTTAAAATAATTTGAAATGACTTAAATATAAAATGGTTGAATAACATATGGAAAGGAATGACTTAGATTCATCCCTGCAATGACAGGAATAAATTAGATACAACATATAATGTCTTAAATACTGTGAGTTGGAAGAAATGGCTTAGATTCAACCCTGCAATGTATAAATGACTTATGCAATATATAGTAATGTCTTAGAAGCCATGAGTTTAACTCTGCAATAGCACAAATGACTTTAGATGTAAATAAATGTCTTAAATACCAGAATGGCTTAGATGCAACATATAATGTCTTAAATATTATGAGTTGGAAGAAATGACTTGGATTCAATTCTACAATACACGAATGACTTAGATGCAATATAAAAATATCTTAGAAACTATGAGTTGGAAAGAATGATTTAGATGTAAATAAAATGTCTTAAATATTGTGGGTTGGAAGGAAATACTTAGATGCAACTCTGAGTTTGTTGGTCCAACCCGAAAAAAACTACGTCACTTCGATGTATGTTTGGTTCGACAACATCATTAGGTGTGGATGATGGATTGTTGGGTCCATCATCTGAGGTGAAAAATAGCACACGTGCACACGCACGCGCGCGCGCACACACACACACATATATATGGCAGCGCAATTCGTCACCCTAGGTGAAGCTTCACCCGACCAGTAATTACTGAAGAACACTCAATAATTTCTGGTAATGACAGGATATCGCTCAGTCATTACCGATAGTTACTGAAGATCGTTCAGTAATTACCGGTTGGGTGAAGCTTCACCTAGGGTGACGAATAGCATATGTATGTAGAGAGAGAGAGAGAAAGAGAAATGTTATTGGTCACCCTAGGTGATGATCACCCACTATGCATGCATGCATGTATATATGAAAGCCATCCCCCTAATTGGAGTTTGAGGTGTTCCCCTAATTCTTTATAGCAATGGCACTAAGCTCTCTTGCGTATTTGAGAAAATAAAAAAGGAACAACAATGTCAGCACAACCTTCTTAATTGCTTTAAGTAGCTCATTCAACAAGTAGCGGCGTTGTTCTCGAGTAATTTTCTCTTCAATTGTTTTTGCTATGGATTCCTGAGATGATATTTATAGAAGTAACATTAGAAATAAAGAAGGCACTTGAAATGTGGCCTACGAGATCAGCATTTACCTGCAACTTACTAATCTCTAACTCCCTCTTTACCAACTCAAGAGTCAACTTCAACCGTTTGCATACCTGTTTGAAAATGAATGAGTTGGAATTTTGGATAACAGTAGAGCAAAAGAAAAGATGCCAGGTAGCTAATAGATAATAGCTAATAAGTCAGATACCAAACGTCATTCAGAAGTAGTACAGAGATGACATAAAAATATGATCTGCATGCATAACATGGAATATGTAAAAGGATATTCCATGAGAACCCTTACATCTAACTCTTCAAGAACTTCCTGGCAAAGCAACTTGTTGGCGCCTGAAATAGCAGCACCAAGATCTGCTAGTCTTGGATAGTTGAAGTCACCCATATGCTGGAGAAAAAGTAAGAACATATTCACAATGAAGTCAACCTAACATTTAAATGTGAGTACAATCTGAAAATGTTATGGCTAGAGATGGGATTGGGGAATTGGTGAGGGATTGGGGAGGGGGATCGATGGTTGGGTGTTGCTGGCGGAGGCGGTGCGGTGAACAGTACCCATAGATGAACAGTACGCCTAGTGTTAGGCCGGCGGCTTTGCTCACGGCCGGCAAGAGAGAAGGAATTTCCTTCTAATCTCTTGCTTACCTTCAATTGATACAATCTCTCTCCTTATATAGAGAAGGTACCTTAGACTCAAGTAACTTGGACCCTAAGCAATAGATCTAATCTTCTAGTCTTATCTCTAACTATGCTTATCTAATCCTCCTTGGAAGGCCCATGGCTGCTGCCACAGCCCCTCTGTGGGCCTCCTTAGGCCCTGACAGAAAATATGTCATGGGAGGAGAGCAGTGTTGGTTTATTGACCGGTAACCACATACCGGGATGACAAATACTGAAACTAATAAAAATATATAATTATATTGAAGCCACATACCCTGTGGTAATGATGACTATGAGCATCTACATTGCATAGTATTAAAATCTTGTTTATGTTTTGACTAAACAATGAAAACAAAAGGTCAAACTGGCATTAAGACCTCTATAGTGTCACTGCCACGTACTATAAATGAATGACAACACAGGGTTATACCATGGCACAAACACAACCCTTTAGGTTCTGTGCAGAAATAGCATATTTATAATACAAATAAACTAAACTAATCTCACTTTGATTTGCACTAAAGGTAGGTTTAGAAAGCAAGGCAACCTGGGTATAGGCTTGAACTTGATCCTTCCAAAGGGAGTTTGTCCTGAGAGCATCCCTTAAAGTGGATATAACTTCAAAAGATGTCGCCTTTATGACAACATCATCCTTATCATAAGGCAGTTCCTGTAGAATGGCCGCTAGTTATGAAGTAATAAGAACTGAATATTTTCAAAACTGAGTACATAAACAATTGGTGCCAAAAGGTACCACACACCAATAACAAATTTCACAGAATATTTTCAGCTTAGTAAGGCATGCACTCACTGAAACAGGGAGTGAACTTTAGTGAGAGGAGTCTCATCTCACAACAGTGCAGTAAATTATAAACACATCTGAAGCAAAATTTTAGTTGAAAATGTCCACGTTGTAGTACCTTGTATCACAAGTGAAAACGTCTATTTTTTCCCTAGATAGACAGGAACAAGATTCCTTTTATTGTTTCTATCTGTATCTTCAAGAAAAAAACAGAGATATTTTTTTATGGACTGTTGATTTTCATAGAATCCTTTATAAAACTCTAATAAACACATTGTCCAATCCTATTTGGGAGTTGACAAGCAGGGATGGAGGCAGGTGGTTGCGAGGGGGATACCTGAACCCCTGCACACCCCCCACCCCACCCCCCCCCCCCCAAATGATCTATGTACTCCATGAACCCACACACAAAATGCAGCATAAAACAGTTCAAATTGTTTATAGAAATTGGCTTTTGTTACACTCCGTTATATAGAAGGTACTAATAGCCCCCCTTTATATACTTTGTTCTGACTCTGTCATGGTTTGCAAGTCGTTCGATTAATCGCGACTAATCGTCTGGGTCGGTTTTGTAGAGTCGGTTAGGGACTACAACTCGATTAGGTGGGCTGGTCGTCCAATTGTCCGAGTAATCGTCACCTAATCGCGACTAATCTGTCGAACAGGCAGTTCTTGCAACCTAGAAATTTCGGAATTTGGAAAGGCTTTCAATCTGGCGCCTCATTCATAATCTGGCACCTCCCTGATTTGGATTAATGAGGAAAGCAGCAATCTATTTGGCTGGCTTTCCAAATTCCATTTTCCTTTCCTCTCTCGGTCTCTTCTCCTTCCTGGTGGCTGATCACGCCGATGGCTCCTCCTCTCCTTCCTGGCAGCTCCTCCCTGAGAAAACCTCCGGCAGGTCCTCCTCCCTGACCAACTCCGGCGGCTCCTCCCTGATCAAGAACCAGCGCTCCTCTCTGACCAACTCCAGCGACTCCTCCCTGATCAAGAACACAGGAAAAAAAACCCATCTGGGGTCCATTTCCATGTGATGGAGTCAGCAACCTCTGGATGAAGGTGAATGTGCTGAATTCTAATCCAAAGCGAAACAAATTCCTCAATTTGCGTGGATGTTGTAACTTTGTTCCTGAGGGCCTCTATCCAAGCATTGTTGGAAAGCCCTTGTGCAACTATTTGTTCTTCCTCTTCACTAGCTCAAAGAGGTGTGGGGCTAAATTTTGGGGGGCTTCTCCATCCAACCAACTATGATGCCAAAACCTTGCCTTTGTGCCGTTGCCAGGTGCCACTGAGGTGGAAGTCTGAAACAGAAGGTTGTCTACATTGTTACAAGGCACTTGCAGCCCAACCCAGGGCTTCTCTTCATTGGTCCACTCCTGCTAAAGCCACTGAAGGCGGAGGTCCCGACTAAATTTGTCGAGGTCAAGAACTCCTAGGCCGCCCAAATTCTTTGGTCTGCTCACTGTAGGCCAGTTCACTAGACAGTGGCCTCCGTTTGCTTGTTCCTCTCCCTTCCATAGGAAGGATCTGCGAACTTTGTCTATACGCTTCCTAGCCCAAGCTGCCAGTGGAAATATGGATAAGTGGTAGGTTGGCATGGAGGACAGGACCGAGGAGACGAGCGCGATGCTCCGTTAAGGAGATTTCCTTTCCAGCCAGCAAGCCGCTGTCCAATCTTGTCAATTAACGGCTGAACATGGATTTTCTGCAGTGGTCGAGAATGGAGCTGTAGGTCGAGGTAGCGGCAAGGGAAGGTTTTGCAGTCCCCGGGGAAGGACTGGAGGGCGTGGTCCAGCTCCACGCCATAGCATTGGATCGGGTTAATGGAGCTTTTTTCAAAATTGGTGGATAGACTCGATATGTTACCAAAAGTGATAAGAATGCACTTGATGGCCTGCAATTCATCGCGGTCTGGATTTATGAAGATCGACGCATCATCCGCATAGAGAGAGGTTCATAATTTTGTCGTTGCGAGTGGGGGGGCTTTAGAACTCCACGTTGAGTAGCAATGTCCAAGATCTTCTGAAGAGGGTCAATGGTGAGGATGAAGAGCATAGGCGAGAGAGGGTCGTCTTGTCTCACACCACGCTTATGAGCGAACCTCTCCCCATAAGCGCCATTTACGAGGGTGCCTATAGAGCTCAGTTCCTAGGCTCTCATAGACGCCACAAGGTCAGCCACATCTGGACAACAAGGTCTGAGAATAAATGCAAACTATTTACATGGATTCTTATCCAAAATAAGTTGCTCACGACTGACAACCTCGCATGTCGTGGCTAGCCGCACCAAACATCCTGCTCACTTTGCCATGGGCCTCTAGAAAGTGGACTCCACCTTTGTTTCAAGTGCCCTTTCGCCCAGGAAGTCTGGAATCAAATTCTCATTTGGAAGGATTGACAATGCCACAGCAAGCAAACCCATCAAACTTCGATAGCATTAGTGTGTGGTGGGAATCGGCGGCTTCTCACATCACGAGAGACCGCAGTAGAGAATTCAATGGAAATGTGATCTACACCATGTGGAATATCTGGAAAGAGCGCAACCGAAGGATCTTTGAGCACAACTCGCTGTCGGTGATGCAGGTGGCAGGGAAAATTAAAGAGAGCCTTTCACTCTTCAGGAGCGCCGCTATCCATTAGCATCTGGGTCTAGTGTTAGTCTCTAGTTGTATCTAGGCTCATGCTGGTCTATTTCTTCTAGTCTCACCCCGCAGGAGGTGTACTCCTGATGAGTGTTGTCTGTTTCTGTATACCCTCTTTCCCGCTTTAATAAAAGGCAGAGCTCCTACAATTTTTCCAAAAAAAATATCAAGAACACAGGAACATGAGTACCTCATCTGAAGGTACTGTGATCCCTGATCAAGCATGTAGTTCTGAACTTTTGATCACGAGGACATCATTACAGTTTGGTTTCAGTTTTGAATTATTGGATCAAGCATTCAGTTTGGTTTCAGTTTTGAATTATTGGATCAAGCATTCAGTTTGATTAGCTACTGCTATTTGAGTTTGCAAACTACTGCTGTTCAGAGTTCAGACTTTAGAGGTGCTATTGCTACTGCTGTAGTGCTGTTTGAGTTTGATATTCATATTTCAGACCTGTTGTTGCTTATATATTGTCTAATATCTTTAAAATCAGATTCAGAAATATACATTATATATCAAATATTGTTAGACTCCTGATTAGGGTTAGGCTTGACCCCCTTGTATTTACTTGTTTATCCATGTGTAATGGGCTTGGCCCACCTAACTGATCTATATAACCTACAACCAACCCTGAATTAGGGTTAGGGTTTCCCATCTTCCAATAAATATATTATATATTATATAGCTATATACTGTAGTGTATATAACTATATATAATTATATATAGTCTGAACAGTACATGACGTTTAGGACGACCAGGGCCGACCATGCACCGACTAATCATCCTGGTCGACATCCTAATCGCGATTAGTTGGCTGGTCGGTCACCTGGATCAACCGGACGACTTTTAAAACCATCTGTCCCTGTTTCCAGGGTTTGAAATGTTTGAACATCTGTACATCAATAACGTTTTAAGATTGGGACGCTAAAAGTTATGGTATATATACCTTGAGATGATCAACTTTAACTGTAAGTGGCTCATCAACAACCTGTATAGTTTAGTTTTTATTAACATACAATGACAAAAAGAAGAAGAAGTGTTAGAGAAACTAAATAGGAAGCAGTGAGGGGTCTAACTAACAATCTCAGATATCCGTATACGATGGTGACCAAGTAGCACCACCAAATCTCCTTGAATTCTTGTTATCTAAATCAGAGTGAAAAGCACATTTCAAAATCATCAGAGAAATATGTCACCCACAAGCTTTGCAAAACTACCAAGTACCTGGGCAAGCGTGCCAACATCATGAAGACAATTCAGCAATTCTTTCCCTTTCAATTCATGAATGTTATTATCTTCCTCATTCTTGACAAGAAAAGCCCCAGCATATAGTGTAGATTTTTTGCTATTTTCATCTAAAGTTCGCAACAGCTTTGCGTCCTGAGGGAATTACAGGGCTATAATACCAGTATGAAGGCACAAGAACATAGAAGTAATAGTATGTGAGGAACTAATTTATATCTTGATACCTTTACATAGACTGGCATGTAAAATCCTGGAAATAGTGGTCGCTGTAGCAAAGGCAAAGCTATGACCTATTTTGAAACACCATAAGAATGGAATGAGAAGAGAACCTGAATTCATATGAATAATACAAAATAACTCCTTGTTTGCTGAAATGCACCAGTATTTCATTAAATTTTAGAAACTAAACCAAAAAAAAACAAGTAAAGTACATCGAGGATTGTTCGATAGTGAATTTATGGGGTAGGTCACAAGACCGACAACTGCTAGGCTAGAGATAAAACCCATCAATAAAGATAATAAAGAATTCTTATGGAAATGGCTAAAGAAACAAACTTGATAACTCAAGATTTAAGAAAAGTATTGGCATTTACTGATAAAAACAGGTGGCAGGCCACAAATTATCTACTAAAAAGATTCTTATACGATAACTCAAGAAATCTTTTTCTCGAACAAGATAAGTCAAGAAATACTGGGCAGCATTAGATAAGCAAGACAGAAATACTGGGCAGGACGGGAAGTCCAAGTACAGCATGTTCTTATAGGCACAACTATCTATTTGGCAATGGCAATTGACATTCCTCAATGGGCTTCATATGTTATTGACAAAATAAGGAAAGGATTTCTATGGAGCGGTCGCAATGAAGTAAGAGGTGGTCACTGTCTGGTGGCATGGGGTAAGGTATGTCGACCTCAGAAACTTGGAGGATTGGGTATCTGTAGCTTGCCAGACTCCAGAGCAATGTTGGGCTCTCCGCGTGAGATGGCTCTGGCTTCAAAAGACTGACTTAAGACGCCCCTGGTCAGGTCTCCCCATCCAGGTTCTAGGCAAGGCTCGATCTTTCTTTGTTGCGGTTTTGGTAACCGAAATAGGGGACAGATCAAATACCATGTTTTGGACAGGTAAGTGGCTCCATGGAAAAAGGATCCCTGACATTGCTCCTACATTATTTGAATCAATCCCGAAGAGGATTGTTAACAGAAGGATTGTTCAAGAGGCCTTAATTAATAGGAGATGGATTTTAGACATCACAAGGAGCTCTATCAGTTGGAGCTTTAATGGACTATCTCCATTGTTAGTGTACCCGTTAGGGTTTTGGGTTTAGCCCCTTGTAATTACAGTCTCACCCTTGTGTAATGGGTCAGGCCCGCCTAACTTGGTCTATTAATACAAGCACCCAACCCTGAGTTAGGGTTAGGGTTTCCCACATGATATAGAGCTAGGTTTTTCTTCTTTTTTCTCCCACCGTCTTCCTCCCAGCTAGGGCTAGAAAAAAAGCTCGAGGCTCGCGAATATCCAATGTTGAGCTGCAGCCTAGCATAGAAGACGAACATATTTTCAGCTTGGCATCAGATGGTAAATATTCGGCAAAAGTTGTATGAGGGTTTTTTTAGGATTAAGTTCTTTTGGCCATTTCAAAAGGGTGTGGAAATCTTGGGCCCCTCCAAAGTGTCGTTTCTTCCTTTGGCTTGCAGCTCAGAAGAGGTGTTGGACGACTGATAGATTGGCTGAAAGAGGTTTGAATCATCCAGATAGATGTCCCTTGTGTGATCAGGAATCTGAGACAATAGATCATCTACTAGTGTTTTGTGTCTTTACTAGAGAATTATGATTCTTCCTTTTAAGGCAATTTGGGTTGCAGAGTTTAGCCCCACAACCAAGCTCTTCTTCATCATTCATGAATTGATGGCAAGAGGCTTCAGAAGCAATGAATAATCTTATCAAGAAGGGCCTCAACTCACTCATCATTTTGGAAGCTTGGATAATTTGGAACCACCGAAACAAATGTGTTTTTGAAGGAAGGACACCCAGCTTACCAGCAGCCCTTAGACTAGCGGGGGAGGAAAGAGGCTTGTGGGAGATGGCAGGATCCAAATGCCTCTCCTACCTGGCAGCCTCTCGGTCGATTCCTTAGTGGTAGTGGTTTGGGATCTTAGTCTGTAGATGGATCCTTTCATATATGCTTTTTTTTTTGCCCCCGTAAGGAGGCCTTTGTATCTGTTTTGGTCTATATTAGATCTTTTCTCCTATCTTAATATAATGAGGTGCAGTTCTTCTGCACGTTCGAGAAAAAAAATTATACTGAAGAACTAAAGAAAACCCCCAGATTCTTTTCTTCTAGTGGCACATATAGAGAAACCTGATCTAATACTTTTCTGTCATACAAGACAACAGCAAGTTGTAGACACTCTGTTTTAACTTTTCCATTGAGTATATTGTCAACAACAACCTCAAATAATTTGTTATCTATCACAAGTTCTGGTTAGATGGGAGCACTGGCCACGGAGCAGTCACTTGATAACGATTTACTGCATAACCTCCATTCCCTTTTCTCCCTACAGACAAGAATACCCACTTCCCCTACAGTTTTTCCCTCAAAAAAAAAGAATACCCACTCTCAAGGAATGGCCATATTTTCCAAGGAATTCTGCCATCTATATCAAATTGTCGAGCCTTTTCTCAAAGAAGAGTTATCTTTGCCATCTAATAATAACAAAAAGCTCAACCGGTGGGGGAAAGACCACACCCACAGCTTTGCACTAAGAAGATAGCTCATTGAAACCTGCCAAGAAAACCTCCAAACCCTGGCTTCACACAATAGGGTTGTATTGTACTGTAACTTAGGTCGGCAACCACTGCCACTACTCAGATAGGACCATACCATTGCCACATGACGGCACTGAATCACTATTGCAAGCCAGGATTTCAACCTCGGCTGGCTGGTACCACTACTCAGTGACCAGCCACCTCAATTACTGATGTGTTTTAATTTAGCTAATAACTAGAGCAGCCCAGCTAATACATAACCTGAAAAACAGACACTAGCTGACCACAGGCCCGTGCGAGCGCATGTGCAGCCGGTGCCCAAGAATAGGGCCCCCAGAATACTATTCAGCAATAGTTTAGCCAGTGTATAGACCACAGACGAGTAAAAGTTCTAGCTATGTTAGCTCGACAAGGAAAAACATGGTGTTTGCCGTGGCAGCCGAGTGTCAATCTCTCATACAACTCATTTTGCCTATGTGGTGAAGTGCAGCCAACGTACTGGATGCTAAGATCAGTCGTTAACGTTAGTAAGCCACTTCACACGTATGACAGAAATGTTTGAAACAAAGAAAAATGTGTTTGTGTGCGTTCATTTGGAAGAACTTATACTTCTTCACATGTTAACGACATTGTTAATAGACGAGATTAATCTATATCATCAATCCTTAACAAAGAAAAAATTCGGTATAGGGCCTCAAATTATGCCGACCCGACCCTGAATGACCACTTGCTTATTGTTAGGTGGTAACCGCGTGGAAGCTGAATCAACATGTGCACATCCTACTAGAATCGTCTTCCAAATATCAGCAAAGCTCACAAATCCAATGAACAATATGTAACTATTCTGAGACAATGTTGTTGTTAGAGTGGGCAGCAGATCTGGCCAGCTCGCTATTCCCACAAGTCGGCATTTCCTTAGGCTCAGGTCCACGACCTTGTGCCTAACTCAAAGGATTGCCCCCGTCTTAGGCCATCTCCAGCAGATCCCCTGTCTCATCTCCTATCGTATCCCTTATTTCAAACTTCACTATGTAAACAGTGTCATTTACAGTTTCGCGTCCCCTATTTTACACTATCCGCTAGAGATCTTGCGGTGTTTAGTTCTCTGATTAAAGTTTAATTCGTGTCACATTAAACGTCTGAATATCAATTAGAAGTATGAAATATAGACTTAATTAAGTTTAATAAATTCGTCTCGTCTTTTAGTCTTTATCTGTGAAATTAATTTTGTAATTAGACTATATTTAATACATGTAATTATCATTTAAACATTCGATGTGACAAGGGCTAAACTTTAGCAGAGGGCAACCAAACACTTAATGTACTCTCCACTATCAATTTTCGATGTGCGACTAAATCTAGCTCATCTATATAGAAAAAAGAGGGGTTGGACATGTTTTGCTTGCACCTACAATTTTGTTTATTCTCTGAACAGAAGTGAGTTATGCCACGGCATCATATGATATGCTACCATTGTACAAAAAAAACTATCACCAACATTTCAATATTACCAGTTTCTGAGGTCTAAATTTTGAGTAATTCAAACCCATGCAACGACGAGTTTTGACAAGGAAAAATCGTCCAACCGAGCTAAATTCTGAAAAAATTCCTTTACGCCCCGTTTGGATCATTGGAATTGAATTCTATTCTAATAATAGTAATTTAGGCATATATTAATTGAGCATAATTCAGTTTTATACAAAATATATCAGTATATTATTATTAGCAAGATGTCGGAGATATTTATGTGCTAAATTTTTACTATAGAGGAGTGAGTTTAAGAATGTCTTATAAGTTACACAGTAGAAATAAATTCTAGTAATATATAAAATCATTTACCATCTTCCACAGTATAAATTTGAGATAATCTTATATCAGAATTTTGTAAAGTGATGGAATATTAAATTCTAAACTATATGGTTACTTTATTAAGTGAATTCCAATTCCGAACGGATCCAAACGCAGTGTTACAAGAATTTAAAAAATCACAAATATGATCTTCTCCGAGAGTTTGCACGGTCGTTAAAATCACAAGACACTGATAAAACAGTTGCCTTAGCAGAGTCTGGCAAGTGATTCGGAAAAAAAACGGACGACGCAAACTGCAGAGAATTAATGGCGATCCAATTGTAAGAGGACGCGCACCGTGTGGCAATCCTCGGGGCGGAGGACAGCGGGCACGATCGCAGAGACATTTTCCCCCTCGCCTTCCTCCCCACGCGCAGCCTCTTCGCCCTCCGCCGCGGAGGACTCCGCTTCCGAGCCGCTATCGTCGGCGGCAGCGGAGCATAAGCACACTCTCCTCCCCGGCACCGGGACTCGCCCGCACCTGAGAAGTGGCGACCTCACCTCGGTACTTGTAAGCGCAACCCTCGCCGCCACAGTTACCGCCTGTGGCCTCTTGGTGGCGAGCCGCGCCGGCAACCCTGCAACGATCGCGGCACGCAGCATTTGGTGCCCGTGCTTGGGCCTTGGGGCTGAGAACTGAGAAGACGAGGAAGGCGAAACCTTCTGGCGCGGCGATTTGTACATTTGATTTGTACCTCCTTCTGGTCGGTTTTGCTTTTTTTTTTTGGTTGCGGGCTTGCAGGAGGTTTTTAGAATGTCTCCAACGGAATTCTAAAGACTCGTTTGTAGTTTGTTTGGTTGGAGGGACTAAAGATTAGAGCGTCTCTAAAAACTTCTCAAGAAGAATCTTCTCAGTAACTACAAATGAGAGGTTTTTTGGGCTTAGGCCCTGTTGGTTTTATCAAACCCATAGAGATTGAGAGGGAGTGTGAATCCCCTACAAGTCAAAATCCCTCTCAATGCACTCCAATCCCTCTCACTCCCAATGAATTAGGGATGAAACGAACAAAGCCTTAAGAGATTTGTTGGAGAAAAGATTAAAACCTACTCCCACTAGTTCTTTAGATGCCCCTTAAAACTGATTTTGAGGAGTCATTTTTAGAAGCTCTTGGAAATGCTCTTAGTCCCTCCATTTTAGTCTCTAGTTCTAAATTTCCAAACGGTGGGACTAAAATAAAGACTATATTTTTAGTCTCTAGTCCCTAAAGGGGTAACTAAAAGGGACTAAACCATATAAATTTAATTTGTTGTCCCTCCTTTATTTCAGTTGCACTAATGACGTGAGAATGCTAAGGGATATTTTAGTCATCTTATAATTCATTTAATGTGTTTTGAATAGTTTAGTCCCTAGAACCAAATAGGGTAGGGACTAAACTTTAGTCTCCTAACTAAAATTTAGTCTCTGAACTAAAGGAACCAATCGGGACCTAAATAACACTGTATGCCAAAAAAAAGTTCAAAATAGAGAACGGAATAAGAGATGGGATAGAAGATCTACTTGATATAGTCTTATGCGTTTAATTTAGCATTGGTGTGTATACCTTTTCTGGTGGAACAGCCCACAGCAGAATTTGATTTTAATTTATTTTTTTGCTGAGGGGCTATTGGATCCTTCGTTATAGAGGATTTAGAATTTACTTAATAAGGTAAGATATTTAATTTAAAATTTGATATTCCACCCCTTAGAAAGTTTAAATATAAGCCTACCTCAAATTCTTAGAGTGGGATGAAAATTAACTTTATATCTCCAAACTATAATTTTACTCTATAATTTATAACACACATTTTAACTCGCTCCCCTATGGTGAAGATATAGCACATAAATATCTCACTCATATATGGCTAACAGTGGTACACAAATATATTATGTATAAAATTATAATAACTTAATTGATCTATGTCTAAATCATTATTATTAACTTAATTGATTTTATGAAAAAGAGCAATTTATTTTAGAATGCTAATTACTTAATTGTATTCTGATTTGGCTTCATTGAATAAATATCTCTTTTTCATTTCATAGAGTCTATTGTAAGGAATGCGAGAATTTCGACTTCTTCTGCGAAGTCCTCAATGTTCCTCATGTTCGGAAAGGTCCTCTGACGATATTATTTTTTGCTCATAACAAAATAACCTTGTATTCCCTCTATCTCAAAATATTAGTTATTTTACCTCTTATTTTTTATGTGTATATTTAAATAGATGAAGATAAATCTATATATATATATATATATATATATATATATATTGTTAGTTACCTTTTTCATGTGTCCCACTCCCACCGTTCAGAAGACAAGATCAAGCTCGATAATAGCGTATTCAGTTCAGTGCCCTTTTTTTCTGAATTTGTAACAGTTCGTTGGTAGCTTGAAATTCTCGAGGAAAGCTGCAGCCTGCAAATAGCATGGAAAGACTAAGGACATGTTTGAATATTTGTGGCAAACAGTTTGTTGACTAATTTTAGCATATTAACCTTTAAATAGGTCGACTAACAAATTAGCTAATTGTTAGCTGGAATCCAGAGGGCTGGCAAACTGCTTGCCCATTAGACATTTGATATTGCTATATAAAGAGAAAATGACATTTACTAGCAAGACTTCAAACATACCATGGCTAATTTTTGTTTGGTAATTATTTGCTGGCTAAATATTAGTAACTGACAAACAATAAACGAGGAGGTGGATCCAAACAGGGCTATTAATGAGTTTCTGTGCTTTGGACAACCGACAAGCAAAGTAGTTTTCGGAGATAAGCAAGAGATAAAGCGTTTCCATACTCTCCCCCTAGTTCAAGTTTTTGCAAGACATTTTTAGATTCGTTTCCTATGAATGAAGAAACCAGTGGTGTCTCTAAGAATTTGGTGGCCCCGAGCTAAACTCACTAAGCATAGGAGCATCTCCAACGATCTTCGAAAAATATACTCTCTATAGTTATTATTTAGAGATTCGTTAAAATAAAATTACCTTTTATATCTTTTACCTTATAACAGTTTTTTTATTATATCTTTTACCTTATAACAGTTTTTCTATAGATTATGTTAGAAACATAGTTATTTTCATGTTTGATTTAATTTAAAAATTACATAGCAGATTTACCGTGACATGCGCGTGCGCGTGTAAAATATTACTCCTCGTGATAGTAGTAGATGTATACACTAAACATATTGACCGTAGCTGAAACTATATTTTTTTAGATAATGGACCAAAATATGGTCTTCGCCTTTATCGAGTGTAGGGCCAAGTTCACACAACTTGAACCAAGTCTAACTGCTCGCAAAAGAAGGCCAAAACAGATAGCCTATAAGACTTAAATGTTCACCTACTCCTTACCGATTCAACACATAATTAAAAATTAAAAGTTTCATTACAACGCAATCCTGTTTGAAAACCTTCAATCCTTATAAGTAAAAAACTGCATGGTCACCGTCTCCAACTGTCGACAAGCTTTTATTAACAAATTTAGACATAGAATTGTATCATGTTCAAAGCATTTGTGGCTTCATTCATGAGTTTGACGTTGTGTGTTGCTTGAAGTAGCGGACAATCAGTGCATTCAAATGTTCGCAGTCCTGATCCTCGAGAACAGACAAGAAGAGAAAGAAGTCGATCCCCTGATCAACAATGCCGCCAGGAAGAAGACGATCAACGAGCAGTAATATCGACGCTCTACAAAACCTAGTTGCCTACACACCCGATCATGTTTCTGTGTTTCACATATACAAAAAGGTGGTTCCAAAGATATGTTCTCCTAACACTCAGTGCTCGCAAAGAATCAGGATAGGAAGGCTCAGTTGCAGCTTGATGGAGAAGAGAGGTGATTCGTGTGTTTGCCTATTAGGCTCCTATGAAGGAACATGAAAGTGGAGAGGGGCGTCACATGGCAGCGAGCGGGGTTGAGCGAAGTTTCTTCAGTTTTGTTGAGTCAAGCTAGCTCCAGGAGGCGAAAAAATTTCATTCAGCGACTAAGGGTCTGCAATGGATGGGCCTTCTCTCATGAAGACAAGACCCAAGAGATCCAAAACTTCTTCCAGAATGAGATGAAACAACCACCACCTAGGAATGTTGACCTTAACTAGGAGATTATCTCTAATAGGCGACATGACCTCTCCAGCTTAGACACGCCTTTTAGAGGATGAAATTAAAGCAAGCATTGATCTTCTGCTTGGCGATAAGGCACCGGGACCCGACGGCTTCACCAGTTCTTTCCTCAAATCTTGTTGGGCCACTATAAAATATTATTTCATGGCAGCGGTGAATGCTTTCTACAACCTTCGTTGTTGCAACCTTCATCTAATAAATTCGGCCAGCATCATCCTAATTCCTAAAAAAGATGGGGCGGAAACAGTCGGGGACTTCAGGCCGATAAGCCTAATTCATTCCTTTATTAAGATTATTACCAAAACACTTGCTCTTCAGTTGGCTTCGAGAATGAATGAGATTATCTTGCTTTCTCAAAGCGCCTTTATTAAATCACAGAGCATCCATGAGAACTTCCTTGCTGTGAGAAGCACGATTAGGCATTTCTAGCGTAACAACTCACCAACTCTATTCCTCAAGCTGGACATTGCAAAGGCATTTGACTCTGTGCGATGGGACTACTTGATACCCTTACTCGGCAACTTAGACTTTCCTGTGAGGTGGATTGACTGGATTGCTACAATCCTTTATACTTCATCCTCAAGAGTAACCATTAATGGGGTGCCTAATCCTCCTATACGCCATGGTAGAGGCCTCAGGCAGGGCGACCCTCTCTCTCCCCCGCCCTTCCTTTTGTATTGGCGATCGACCCGTTGCAAAAAAATCCTGAAGATTGCTACAGAATCTGGAGCTTTGAGCAAGCTGGGGAACCGCTCGCCCATCCTTAGGATTTCGTTGTATGCCGATGACGCGGCTTTGTTTGTTAAGCCAAAAAAAGAGGAAATTGAGACAATTGTCAGTTTGTTGACCTTATTTGGAGAGGCTTCTGGTCTGATGACCAATTTTCGAAAGTCCACGATTGTGCCCATTTGTTGCCAGGGACTACTGCTTGACGACATTCTTGATGGCCTCCCTACTGGAAGAGTGAAAGAGAATTAGGCTTACACCTAGTCCCTAATTAATTTTGGTGGTTGAATTGCCCAACACAAATATTTGGACTAACTAGTTTGCTCGAGTGTATAAGTTATACAGGTGCCAAAGGTTCACACTTAGCCAATAAAAAGACCAAGTATTGGGTTCAACAAAAGAGCAAAGGGACAACCGAAGGCACCTCTGGTCTGGCGCACCGGACTGTCCGGTGTGCCACCGGACATGTCCGGTGCACCAGAGGACTCCAACTCCAACTCGTCACCTTCGGGATCCAACTCGTCACCTTTGGGAAATTCCAGAGGCAGCTCCGCTATAATTCACCGGACTGTCCGGTGTTCACCGAACATGTCCGGTGCTTCAAGGAAGAGCGGCCTCAGGAACTCGCCAGTCTCGGGATTTCACTTCGGCTGCTCCGCTATAATTCACCGGACAAGTCTGGTGTACACCGGACTGTTCGATGTAACTGCGGGGCAACGACTACTTCGCGCCAACGGTCACCTGCAACATCAATTAATGCGCGCCAGAGCACGCAGAAGTCAGACACGCGCGTAGTGGCGCACCGGACATTCTACAGTACATGTCCGGTGCGCCACCGGACATCCAGGCGGGCCCAGAAGACAGAGCTCCAACGGTCGGAACCCAAGGGCTTGGTGACGTGGCTGTCGCACCGGACATGTCCGGTGTGCACCGGACTGTCCGGTGCACCATTCGACAGACAACCTTTTCCAACGGCTAGATTTTGGTTGGTGGCTATAAATACCACCCCAACCGGCCACTTCAAGGTGTGGGAGCCCAAGCAACATTCCAAGTCATCTAGTTGACATACTCAAGCCCTCCCAACCACATATATTCATTGATCCATCCTATACACAAGATTTAGACCACTACAACCAACACAAGTGCCACAAAAGAGAGAGCAAGCAAAAGAGAGCTACTCATTTGAGTTTAGCACTAGTGCCTTGTGAGATTCATCGAGAGATAGTGTGTGCTTCATCTTTGTGTTCATTTGCGCGTGGAGTTTTGACTCCCATTGAACTTCCTCCAAAGTTTTGGAGGCTTGTAAAAGCTAGCAAGAGACACCAAAGATTGTGGTGGTCCTTGTGGGATCGAGAGTGATCCTTGAGAAGAAGAAGAGCTCGCCGATCCTTGTGTGATCGGGGGAGAGAGGGAAAGGGTTGAAAAAGACCCGTCCTTAAGTGGACTCCTCAACGGGGACTAGGCCTTCGAGGGCTGAACCTCGGTAAAACAAATCACACGTGTCCATTGTGTTTATTGCTTGTGATTTGTTTATTTTCCCTTGCTCTAAGTTTTCTTGCACCTTTATTTGCTAATATCATTTGGTGTTGCTTCAAGTTAAATTCCCATTTAGTGAAGCAACACGTTGCAAGAAAGAACTTGTCCTAGTGCTCTTCTCATCTAAGGCTTCTTGCTTTGTTATTCTATAACTTATTAGTTGTATTGATTTATCACTCTCGCATTATTTAGCAATACTCTTTTCAAGCAAGAACTTAGTTTGTATACTCCTATATTTGTATTTCTTGTTCTAACCACTAATCAAGGGATCTAGTTGGGGGATAAAGTTTTAATTTTCAGGTTTCGCCTATTCACCCCCCCTCTAGGCGACTTTCAATTGGTATCAGAGCTAGGCACTTCGTCTTGAGTCTAACAACTCGAAGTGATGGCTCGTAGAAGATCCCAAAAGAACAAGAAGACCCAGGAGAACAAGGAGGTAACTCTTGAGATATTACTTTCCGATTGTTCTAATTATGATTCAGGGTCTACTAGAGTGATAAATGCTTTTAGAGCGGTAGACCCACAATTAGAAGAAATTTTAGACAAGAGTATTATTCCTCCTAACTATGCTAGGGAAAATGCCTCCGAAGAAGATTTAAGATGTATACGCTTAAACTATCTAGCTTATGACATCTTAAGTAAATCCCTTAGCAAAGAAGATTATCATGCCTTCATAATAAAATATGACAAACCCATTTGTGATATGCATGATATTTGGACTAGAATTAAAAGCAAATTTAATAAGTCCAAACATGATAGTTCATTTTGTGCTTCTACTTCCTTTGGTATTTGTGATACTAACCCTTGCAAGGAAGAAGAAGAAAATGAACGGTGGAGACCAAACGATGAATCCACCTCTCCAAAAGGTTTGTCTTCCCATTTCGATTCCCACATGTGTTGTGTGGCTAATGCAAATGATAGCGGAAGCACAAATGAGGATGAGGAGGAAGAAAGAAGCTTTGTGCAACTCTACGCTCGCCTAAGCCAAGAAGATAAGGCGGTCATGCTCAAGCTTCTAGAAAGAGCGAGAGAGCAAGGCGAAGCTCGTCAAAGGCTAGAAAGTATTCTCTCAATGAAGATGCAATGCTTTGACGAGTTGACTAAAGAACATGAGGAGCTAAAATGCTCTCATGTTGATTTGGTCCAAAGGTATGAAACTATTTCAATTGAGCAAGATAACGCTTTATATTGTATCGCTCAATTAGTAAATAGAAATACCTTGCTTAAGGACCAAGTAGAAAAGCTAAAGGTTGAAAATCTAGCTTTTCAAGAAAAATATGATATGCTCCTATGCTCTCATGAAAATCTTAGAGATGATCATATCATATTAGACATTGCTCATGAGGTTGTGATAGAAAACTTAAAATCCCAACAACCTCACTCATGCACATGTATTCAAATTGATACTATATTACCATGTGCTAATGCTTGTTGTCCTGTCAACAAGCATATCTTCTTTTGAGCTAGAACTTGCAGGAACAAAAGATGATACATATCAAAAGCTCAAAGAAGAGAATGAGAGGCTAAAGATGAGCTTGACACAACTAAAAGGGAAATGCATTGTCCAACCTTCTCAAGATAACCGTGATCACATGGTGAAGAAGCTTGAGACGGGAACAACCGTGGCATGCAATACATCCCTTGAAGAAAATGTCAAGGATTTGAGGATTGACAAGAGGAAGAAACAAAAGATGAAATTCAATACCTCCTCCAAAAGCCTCAACCACGCCTCCACAAAAGGTAACATCCAAGGTAATGATCAAGCCACACTTCACATTAAGAGGTGTAGTGAATGCTTTGAAGAGGGGCACTTGATTAGGTCATGTCCCTACATTAAAAATGGCTTGATTATTAACAAGGATGATAGACTTTGTTTTAAATGCTCCAAGAAGGGACACTTGCTTAGATCTTGTCCCCATTTAAAACAAAAAGGCATAGGGTTAGAAAAGAAAGTTTTTACTAACCATGTAGCAAGCAACAAACAAGGAAAGAAGAAAACTTCAAAACTTGAAAAACGCCTATGCTACACATGCCGAAAGAAGGGACATCAATGCAAGGATTGTCCCATTGGTAACAATTCCACTCCTAGCTTGTCAATTAATTCTCATGTAACTAGGCAACCCAAAATTACAACTTGTGCTAGAAAGGTAATGAGTTTACCTAGTGCTAACACAAAGGACTTTTGGGTTCCTAGATCTTTGTTGACTAACCGTGATGGACCCATCAAGCGATGGGTACCAAAATATGCTTGACAAGCTTTGTAGGAAAAGGAGATGGTATGAAGCCTTGGGGTGCTTGAGAAAGTTAATTCAATTTAACTCAAGCTATCAAATCTTCAATGATCTTTATCCGTGATTGACCCAAGGTTATTCTTCAAACTACTACATCTTAAACTCATATCATCTCGAGGAAGTTATTGATGTCGTAGGAAATAAAGAATTATCTTATGCGAAAACTCAAGGCCTACAACATGAAGGAAAGTCAAAGGATGGTAACTTCTATGCTCTTAAGTGCAAGTATTTCAAACTATCATTTCTTATGTGTCTTGTGTAGTCACATAGAAATATGTAGCACTTCAAATATCTTTAATGTTATATTACCATTCTTTGAAGAATTTCCTCTCATATGGTAGATTGCATACTCATCATTTCCATCCTGTGGCAATCTACATGCTTTAAATTGTTGGAAGTATCATGGCATGTTTTTCGCTAAGTTATTCTATTATTGCCATGTTTCTAGATATAGAGAGATATTTCAAGTTCCTAAAAGAACAAGGTGTCATGTAAGGAATTCAAATCCTTAGGACACTTGTAAAAGGAAAACTCTCTATAACTAGAATAGTGAGACTAATGATTTTTATCTAAGTAACCCAAGTAGTCTCACTTGTAGAGAATAAGTTTCTCTTTGGAAGCATGTAATATAACATAAAAAGAAAAATCAATCCAATGATTTATGTTGATTTGCTCCTTGCCTATATTGGATATGATTCTTCCTCATTCATCGCTTTCCATATCATGAATTAGATTTATTCCCATAATCTTAAAGGATTATTTATGCTTATCTTATGAGTTAAAATTAAGCATAACATCATTTATGGATAATCTAGTTCATATTATAAAGTTTCCATGCTTTAGTAATCCACGTTTCATTCATCATCAAAAATGATTACAATAGAGGGAAACTAGTGCTTGTGTTGCTACTAACATTTCTCTTGAGTTCAATTATGAAAATCTACAAGAGAGAAAGTGCACAAGCCTCATGGGTTGATCCTCACCCAAAGGAAGAAAGGTAAAAAGCAAAGGTATGGGAACTCATCTTTTTAATTAAGTTTGGTTCTCATCTCAATGGATATTTAATCTAATTCATGCCTTTGCTATATCCATTCTCATATTGACCTGTTTTATGTAATAATTAATAAAGTTCAATATAAAGAAGTAAATTCCTATGAGTAATCAAATTGTTAAATAGTGCATGTTCCTCTTTTCAAGTAAAAGTGCACTAATGTTAAGGATTTTACTTCATGTCTGTGTGACTTATGAATGATGAATTATGCTTATTTCCTATCTAAAAGAAATCATCTATCATTATATACTCCCTTGTATTACTAACATCCTTCTTGAGTATTTTCAATAAGTTTGAAAGGAAAAAGAAGCCACTGCAAAGGGAGGACTCTCAAATGAAAGAGGAGAACATCAAGAACAACACCACCTACTTCTACGAAACGGTCAATAGTGTGGTTGTGAGTATTCTAAACCCTTTCATAATGTGAATACTAGGCTCAAGTTGTTTATTACAAATTTAATGAGCCTTGATCAAGGTGTATAATGCTTCTCTCTATTTGTCTTTAAAGTAAATGCATCCATTCAATTCATTCAAATACTTGATGCATATCTTTAGGGGGAGCCTCTTTTTATATCTTGATTATGTTGAGACTATTGCTTTATCTCAGAAATCTCATATAGTCTCTTGCATCAGAATAAGTTTCTCATGAAGTATGTTACTACTTTAAATTCTTGTCTTTCACTCTAAAGTAGCATATTTGCTGGATTCTCCTACTCTAAGCTTAATTGATAATCTAATGTGTATGTTGTTCTTTTGATCACATCTGTTATTTGTTTGATCATTGAATAACTTCCATCATCAATCATGCTTCTTAGTGCCGTATATACTATCAACCAATATCTCTCTTGATATGCACTAAGTTAAAAGGAGAATTCATGATACATTTATGCAACTTGTGATCCATTTGATATATGCTAACAATAACCTGAAAAAGATCACTAGTTGTAGAACTCTCTCTTGTGCAAAATATTTCCATATTTTGTCATTAAGAATAGGTCTTAAGCATCTAAGACTAAGGACAAAGCACAATGAAGAGAGCGTCCCTATGTAAAGGTACAAAAAGGTAAAACTATCTCCTTTCATTTTAAACTTGTACCTAAATCTTCCTTTTCTATACTCTCTTTACATATCTTGTATGAAAGGAAGAGAAAGCATGTCCATGTATTATCCCTGCTTCATACCTAGTTTAATTTCCCAAAATTCATTCCTGCTTTAGTGCATCTCTGGTAAAACTAGATGAAGTACTTTTATTGTCAAAGAGCTTAAAGCTTAACCTTGTAACGAGGATAAGCTGTCTTTGTTTTCAAAGGTGGATGGTCCTTAAGTCTCTTTGAAATCCTTAAGGGAAAATGCTTAAATTGTTTACAACATGCTTTCGTAAGTGCATAAATTGTCATGAGCATCACACTTATACTATGACACAATGCACTTCACATTCTATATGATATAGATATGTTCTCATTTACCTAATTATGTGCAATTGGCATTTGAGGCCAAAAATATGTTTTCCTCTCGCACATATTTAGGGGGAGCAATCTATGTTATATAGAACTATGATCATGCTTAATTTGATATATCCTCTTGATCATATCTCTTTTATATGCTATGACTAATATGTTTTCAAGTGTATTTCAAACCAAGTCATAGGTATATTGAAAGGGAATAGGAGTCTTCGGCGAAGACAAAGGCTTCCACTCCACTCTACTACTCATCCTTCGCCGTCGCTCCGCATCACTCTCCGTTTTTGGTATAATCTTCACTCATATGTTTTATTTGCCAAAGGGGAGAAAATAGTTAGGAAAGGGCTTATATCTCACTCAAAGTATCCGTTTTTGGCGATTCATGCCAAAGGGGGAGAAAGTATGAGCCCAAAGCAAAAGGACCGCACCACCACCCTAATTTTAAAATTAATGGTTTTCAATTGAAAATTTCAAATTGGTATCTCTTTGTGTTCTAAAGGGGGAGCAAGTAGTATTTTCAAAACCTGATATCATAAAACCCTCTTGAACACTAAGAGGAGAATTTATTTGAGGGGGAGTTTTGTTTAGTCAAAGGAAAAGCATTTGGAACAAGGGGAGAGAATTTCAAATCTTGAAAATGCTTCTCAAATCTTATTCATTTACCTTTGACTATCTTGCAAAAGGTCTTTGAAAAGAATTTACAAAAGAGTTTGCAAAAACAAAACTTGTGGTGCAAGCGTGGTCCAAAATGTTAATTATAAAGAAACAATCCATGCACATCTAGTGAGTAACATTTATTGGCTCAATTCCAAGCAACCTTTGCACTTACATTATGCAAACTAGTTCATTTATGCACTTTTATATTTGCTTTGGTTTGTGTTGGCATCAATCACCAAAAAGGGGGAGATTGAAAGGGAATTAGGCTTACACCTAGTCCCTAATTAATTTTGGTGGTTGAATTGCCCAACACAAATATTTGGACTAACTAGTTTGCTCGAGTGTATAAGTTATACAGGTGCCAAAGGTTCACACTTAGCCAATAAAAAGACCAAGTATTGGGTTCAACAAAAGAGCAAAGGGACAACCGAAGGCACCTCTGGTCTGGCGCACCGGACTGTCCGGTGTGCCACCGGACATGTCCGGTGCACCAGAGGACTCCAACTCCAACTCATCACCTTCGGGATCCAACTCGTCACCTTCGGGAAATTCCAGAGGCAGCTCCGCTATAATTCACCGGACTGTCCGGTGTTCACCGGACATGTCCGGTGCTTCAAGGAAGAGCGGCCTCAGGAACTCGCCAGTCTCGGGATTTCACTTCGGCTGCTCCGCTATAATTCACCGGACAAGTCCGGTGTACACCGGACTGTCCGGTGTAACTGCGGGGCAACGGCTACTTCGCGCCAACGGTCACCTGCAACAGCAATTAATGCGCGCCAGAGCGCGCAGAAGTCAGACACGCGTGTAGTGGCGCACCGGACATTCTACAGTACATGTCCGGTGCGCCACCGGACATCCAGGCGGGCCCAGAAGACAGAGCTCCAACGGTCGGAACCCAACGGCCTGGTGACGTGGCTGTCGCACCGGACATGTCCGGTGTGCACCGGACTGTCCGGTGCACCATTCGACAGACAGCCTTTTCCAACGGCTAGATTTTGGTTGGTGGCTATAAATACCATCCCAACCGGCCACTTCAAGGTGTGGGAGCCCAAGCAACATTCCAAGTCATCTAGTTGACATACTCAAGCCCTCCCAACCACATATATTCATTGATCCATCCTATACACAAGATTTAGACCACTACAACCAACACAAGTGCCACAAAAGAGAGAGCAAGCAAAAGAGAGCTACTCATTTGAGTTTAGCACTAGTGCCTTGTGAGATTCATCGAGAGATAGTGTGTGCTTCATCTTTGTGTTCATTTGCGCGTGGAGTTTTGACTCCCATTGAACTTCCTCCAAAGTTTTGGAGGCTTGTAAAAACTAGCAAGAGACACCAAAGATTGTGGTGGTCCTTGTGGGATCGAGAGTGATCCTTGAGAAGAAGAAGAGCTCGCCGATCCTTGTGTGATCGGGGGAGAGAGGGAAAGGGTTGAAAAAGACCCGTCCTTAAGTGGACTCCTCAACAGGGACTAGGCCTTCGAGGGCCGAACCTCGGTAAAACAAATCACCCGTGTCCATTGTGTTTATTGCTTGTGATTTGTTTATTTTCCCTTGCTCTAAGTTTTCTTGCACCTTTATTTGCTAATATCATTTGGTGTTGCTTCAAGTTAAATTCCCATTTAGTGAAGCAACACGTTGCAAGAAAGAACTTGTCCTAGTGCTCTTCTCATCTAAGGCTTCTTACTTTGTTATTCTATAACTTATTAGTTGTATTGATTTATCACTCTCGCATTATTTAGCAATACTCTTTTCAAGCAAGAACTTAGTTTGTATACTCCTATATTTGTATTTCTTGTTCTAACCACTAATCAAGGGATCTAGTTGGGGGATAAAGTTTTAATTTTCAGGTTTCGCCTATTCACCCCCCCACTCTAGGCGACTTTCAAAGAGCAACCTTCCCGATCTGATACCTGGGTCTGCCTCTCACTTCGGCCAGGCTAAGGAAAAGGGACCTTCAGTTTTTGCCTTTTTGGTAGACAAGGCCTTGGGCAAGCTGAGTAGTTGGAATATGAGAAATTTCTCGGTGGCAGGCCATTTGACTTGTTAAAACGGTGATCACCTCACAAGCAATCTACCTGCTATCCGCCTTTATCGCGCCTAAGGAAATTCTAAATCTCCTTGACTCCAAAAGAAGACAGTTCCTTTGGGCGGGTTCAGACAGGCTCACTAAAGGAAAATGCAAAGTTAATTGGAAGCGTGTGGTGGCCAAAAGCCCTCGGGGGCTTGGGGATCCTGCATTTTGGTGCTTTTGTGTGTGCCTTGCGCTTAAGGTGGTTATGGCAAATTTGCACATCTTCTTTTAATGCCTGGGGGAAATTGGAAACGCCTTGCACTAATGTTGATAGTCTGCTCTTTGCGGCATCAACAGATATTAAGATTGGAGATGGCTCCAAGATATCATTTTGGGACAGCGCTTGGGTAGGGGGAAGGAGGTCGAAAGACTTGGCGTCTAGTCTATTCTCCATATCAAGAAATAAGGGCAAATCACTGTCGGGGGCGGTTAGGGATAGTGCTTGGATCGCAGATCTCGCACTGCTAGACAGTGTAATTACAACCCACCACCTTCATGAGTTCTTTATTCTTTGGTCCGAGGTTCAAAAGATCCAGCTTAACCCAGAAGCTAAGGATATCATCACCTAGAAATTCACTACAGACCATCGATACACAATGAAATCAACATATATGGCGCAATTTTTAGGCTCAGTTCGCACAAACTTATACCTCATCATTTGGAAGAATTGGGCGCCCCCAAAATGCAAGTTTTTTAGCTGGCTATCAATTCAAAAATGCATTTGGACTGCCGGCCGTTTAGCTACCATAAATTGGCCCCATCCCCCGACTTGTGTTCATTTTCAAGGTGTCCTAGAATCAGGTATGCATCTGTTTGTGGAATGCCGGTTCACAAAACAGATTTGGGAGGAGATTGTTGTTTGGGTTGCTGAAAGGGAAATATGGTCAAACCTTTTTCCTAAATGATTTTGGTGGTTGAATTGACCAACACAAATAATTGGACTAACTAGTTTGCTCTAGATTATACATTCTATAGGTGCTAAAGGTTCAACACAAACCAATAAAAAGAACAAGTTAGGGTTCAAAAGAAAGGAGCAAAAGGAAACTGAAGTGTTCCCTGGTCTGGTGCACCGGACTGTCCGGTGCACCACCGGACAGTGTCCGGTGCACCAGGGGCCGTACACTCTGAACTCGCCACCTTCGGGTTTCTAGAAAAGCCACTCCGCTATAATTCACCGGACTGTCCGATGTAGCACCGGACTGTCCGGTGTGCCAGCGGAGCAACGACTACAGCGCAATGGTCGACTCCAACGGAAACCTAAAAAGCGCTACAGTGCACGGACAGTTCGCGCAGAGTCAGAGCAAGCGCTAGAAGGCGCACCGGACAGTGAACAGTGACTGTCTGGTGCACCAGGGGTCGTACACTCCGAACTCGCCACCTTCAGGTTTCTGGAAAAGCCACTCCGCTATAATTCACCGGACTGTCCGGTGTGCCAGCGGAGCAACGGCTACAGCGCAATGGTCGACTCCAACGGAAACCTGAAAAGCGCTACAGTGCACGGACAGTTCGCGTAGAGTCAGAGCAAGCGCCAGAAGGCGCACCGAACAGTGACAGTGACTATCCGGTGCACCACCGGACTGTCTGGTGCGCCCATCGACAGCAGCCCAACCCCAACGGTTGGTTTGGTGGTTGGGGCTATAAATACCCCCAACCACCACCACTTCAAGGCATCCAAGTTTTCAGCCATTGCATTCAATACAAGAGCTCTAGACTTCACTCCAAGACACAAAACAAAAGATCAAATCCTCTCCAAGTCCCAAACTCATTCCAAAGACTTAGTGACTTGTGAGAGAGAGACATTTGTGTTCATTTGAGTTCTTGTCGCTTGGATCGCTTTTCTTCTTCCTCTATTCTTGTTCTCAAGCAACTTGTAATCAAGCAAGAGACACCAAGTTGTGGTGGTCCTTGTAAGGGGTCTAAGTGACCCATTGATTAAGGAGAAAAGCTCACTCGGTCTAGGTGACCGTTTGAGAGAGGGAAAGAGTTGAAAGAGACCCGGTCTTTATGACCACCTCAATGGGGAGTAGGTTTGCAAGAACCGAACCTCGGTAAAACAAATCACAGTGTCACACTCTTCATTTGTGAAAGTCGCCTAGAGTGGGGGTGAATAGGCGAAATCTGAAAATTATGAACTAAAGCACAACTTACAAGCCGGGGTTAGCGTTAGAAATATAAACGAGTCCGAAAGAGAGGGCGAAAACAAAACACAAGCAAATGAAGAGTGAGACATGGTGATTTGTTTTACCGAGGTTCGGTTCTTGCAAACCTACTCCCCGTTGAGGTGGTCACAAAGACCGGGTCTCTTTCAACCCTTTCCCTCTCTCAAACGGTCACTTAGACCGAGTGAGCTTCTCTTCTCAATCAAATGGGACACTAAGTCCACTACAAGGACCACCACACAATTGGTGTCTCTTGCTTTGATTACAAGTGTTATGGAAACAAGAATGAGAAAGAAGAAAAGCAATCCAAGCGCAAGAGCTCAAAAGAACACAAAAGTCTCTCTCTCTCTCTAGTCACTAATTTGTTTGGAGTGATTCTGGACTTGGGAGAGGATTTGATCTCTTTGTTTGTGTCTTATATTGAATGCTATAGCTCTTGTATGAGGTGTGAAGGCTGAAAACTTGGATACATTGAAGTGTGGTGGTTGGGGGTATTTATAGCCCCAACCACCAAAAGAACCGTTGGTGAGGGCTTCTGTCGGCGGGCGCACCGGACAGTCCGATGCATCAGCCACGTCACCAGGCCGTTGGGTTCCGACCGTTGGAGCTCTGGCAGTTGGGGCCATCGGACAATCCGGTGGTGTACCGGATAGGTCCTGTAGACTGTCCGGTGTGTCTTCTGCGCCTGCTCTGACTTCTGCGTGCGCAGGCACGCACTGTAGCGCATTAAATGTCTTCTGCAGACGACTGTTGGTGCGAAGTGGCCGTTGCTCCGCTGGCACACCGGACAGTCCGATGTTACACCGGACAGTCCGGTGAATTATAGCGGAGCGGCCTCCCAAATTCCCGAAGCTGGCAAGTTCAGCGTCGAACTCTCTGGTGCACCGGACACTATCCAGTGGTGCACCGGACACTGTCCGGTGGCACACCGGACAGTCCGGTGCACCAGACCAGGGCTACCTTTGGTATACTTTGCTCCTTTGTTTTGAACCCTTTCTTTTGACTTAGTATTGGTTTGTTGTGAACCTTTGGCACCTGTAGAACTCATAATCTAGAGCAAACTAGTTAGTCCAATAATTTGTGTTGGGCAATTCAACCACCAAAATTCATATGGAAAAGGTTTGACCCTATTTCCCTTTCAATCTCCCCCTTTTTGGTGATTGATGCCAACACAAACCAAAGCAAGTATAAAAGTGCAGAATTGAACTAGTTTGCATAATTGTAAGTGCAATGGTTGCTTGGAATTGAAACCAATATACTTTTTCAATAGATGTGCATGGATGGTTTTTCTTCTTATTTAAAATTTTGGACCACATTTGCACCACGAGTTTTGTTTTTGCAAATCCTTTGTAAAATTCTTTTCAAAATCATTTTGCAAATAGTCAAAGGTACATGAATAAGATTGAAAGAAGCATTTTCAAGATTTGAAATTTTCTCCCCCTGTTTCAAATGCTTTTCCTTTGACTAAAACAAAAACTCCCCCTAAATAAAATTCTCCTCTTAGTGTTCAAGAGGGTTTTTGAAAGTTTTGAAGATACTAATTTCTCCCCCTTTTGAACACAATAAGATATCAATTTGAAAAACTTCATTTTAAAATTTGGTGGTGGTGCGGTCCTTTTGCTTTGGGCTCATACTTTCTCCCCCTTTGGCATGAATCGCCAAAAACGGATACTTGTGAGTGAAATATAAGCCCTTTGTCAAACTTTCTCCCCCTTTGGCAAACACAAAAATAAAAGTGAGGATTATACCAAAGTGGAGAATGATGCGGAGTACCGGCAAATGTTGATGGAGTTGAGTGGAAGCGCCTTCTTTGCCGAATGCTCCATTTCCCTTTCAATATCTATGACTAAGCATAATAATACACTTGAAAACACATTAGTCATAGACATAAAAGAGATATGATCAAAGGTATATAAATGAGCAATGTGTGCAAAGTATCAATCAAAATTCCGAGAATCAAGAATATTTAGCTCATTCCTAAGTTTGGTAAAGGTTTTCTCATCTAAAGGCTTGGTAAAGATATCGGCCAATTGATCTTTGGTGTTTATATAGGCTATCTCGATATCCCCCTTTTGTTGGTGATCTCTCAGAAAGTGATACCGAATGGCTATGTGCTTAGTGCGGCTGTGTTCAACGGGATTATCCGCCATGCGGATTGCACTCTCATTATCACATAGGAGAGGGACTTTGCTAAATTTGTAGCCATAGTCCCTAAGGGTTTGCCTCATCCAAAGCAATTGCGCGCAACAATGGCCTGCGGCAATATACTCGGCTTCGGCGGTAGAAAGAGCTACGGAGTTTTGTTTCTTTGATGCCCAAGACACCAGGGATCTTCCCAGAAACTGATAAGTCCCTGATGTGCTCTTCCTATCAATCTTACACCCTGCCCAATCAGCATCGGAATATCCTAATAAATCAAATGAGGATTCCTTGGGGTACCAAAGACCAAACTTAGGTGTATAAACTAAATATCTCATGATTCGCTTCACTGCCCTAAGCTGAACTTCCTTAGGGTCGGCTTGGAACCTTGCACACATGCATACAGAAAGCATAATATCCGGTCGAGATGCACATAAATAGAGTAAAGATCCTATCATCGACCGGTATACCTTTTGATCTACGGATTTACCTCCCGTGTCGAGGTCGAGATGCCCATTGGTTCCCATGGGTGTCTTGATGGGTTTGGCATTATTCATTCCAAACTTGGTGAGCATAACTTGAATATACTTTGTTTGGCTGATGAAGGTGCCTTCTTGGAGTTGCTTCACTTGAAATCTTAGAAAATAGTTCAACTCCCTCATCATTGACATCTCGAATTTTTGAATCATGATCCTACTAAACTCTTCACATATAGATTTGTTAGTAGACCCAAATATGATATCATCAACATAAATTTGGCATACAAACAAATCATTTGCAATAGTTTTAGTGAATAAAGTAGGATCAGCCTTACCGACTTTGAAACCATTAGTGATAAGAAAATCTCTTAGGCATTCATACCATGCTCTTGGGGCTTGCTTGAGCCCATAAAGCGCCTTAGAGAGTTTGTAGACATGGTTAGGATAATCACTATCTTCAAAGCCGGGAGGTTGCTCAACATAGACCTCTTCCTTGATAGGTCCGTTGAGGAAGGCACTCTTCACGTCCATTTGGTAAAGCTTAAAGCCATGGTGAGTAGCATAGGCAAGTAATATTCGAATTGACTCAAGCCTAGCTATGGGTGCATAGGTTTCACCGAAATCCAAACCTTTGACTTGTGAATACCCTTTGGCCACAAGTCGTGCCTTGTTCCTTGTCACCACACCATGCTCATCTTGTTTGTTGCGGAAGACCCACTTGGTTCCTACAATAATTTGGTTAGGACGTGGAACCAAATGTCATACCTCATTCCTTGTGAAATTGTTGAGCTCCTCTTGCATCGCCAACACCCAATCCGAATCTTGAAGTGCTTCCTCTACCCTGTGTGGCTCAATAGAGAAAACAAATGAGTAATGTTCACAAAAGTGAGCAACACGAGATCGAGTAGTTACCCCCTTATGAATATCTCCTAGGATGGTGTTCATGGGGTGATCTCGTTGGATCGCTTGGTGGACTCTTGGGTGTGGCGGTCTTTGATTTTGCTCATCTTCCTTGTCTTGATCATCAGCATCTCCCCCTTGATCCTTGTCTTGTCCTCCTCTTGAGGTGGCTCATCTTCTTGATCTTTTTCATCATCATCTTGAGCCTCATCCTTATCTTGAGTTGGTGGAGATGCTTGCATGGAGGAAGATGGTTGATCTTGTGCTTGAATGGGCTCTTCGGATTCCTTAGGACACACATCCCCAATGGACATGTTCCTTAGCGCAACGCATGGAGCCTCTTCATCATCTAATTCATCAAGATCAACTTGCTCTACTTGAGAGCCGTTAGTCTCATCAAACACAATGTCACAAGAAACTTCAACTAGTCCAGTGGACTTGTTAAAGACTATACGCCCTTGTGTTTGAATCATATCCTAGTAAAAAGCCTTCTACAGCCTTAGGAGCAAATTTAGATTTTCTACCTCTTCTAACAAGAATAAAGCATTTGCTACCAAAGACTCTAAAATATAAAACATTGGGCTTTTTACCGGTGAGGAGTTCGTAAGATGTCTTCTTGAGGATTCGGTGTAGATACAACCGGTTGATGGCGTAGCAAGCGGTGTTGACCGCCTCAACCCAAAACCGATCCGAAGTCTTGTACTCATCAAGCATGGTCCTTGCCATGTCCAATAGAGTCCTATTCTTTCTCTCCACTACACCATTTTGTTGTGGCGTGTAGGGAGAAGAGAACTCATGCTTGATGCCCTCCTCCTCAAGAAAGCCTTCTATTTGTGAGTTCTTGAACTCCGTCCCGTTGCCGCTTCTTATTTTCTTGATCCTCAAGCCAAACTCATTTTGAGCCCGTCTCAAGAATCCTTTCAAAGTCTCTTGGGTTTGAGATTTTTCCTGTAAAAAGAATACCCAAGTGAAGCGAGAATAATCATCCACAATAACTAGACAGTACTTACTCCCGCCGATGCTTATGTAAGCAATCGGGCCAAATAAATCCATGTGGAGAAGCTCCAATGGCCTGTCAGTCGTCATGATGTTCTTATATGGATGATGAACACCAACTTGCTTCCCTGCTTGGCATGCGCTACAAATCATGTCTTTCTCAAAATGAACATTTGTTAGTCCCAAAATGTGTTCTCCCTTTAGAAGCTTGTGAAGATTCTTCATTCTAACATGGGCTAGTCGGTGGTGCCAGAGCCAACCCATGTTAGTCTTAGCAATTAAGCAAGTATCAAGTTCAGCTCTATTGAAATCAACTAAGTATAGCTGACCCTCTAATACTCCCTTAAAAGCTACTGAATCATCACTTCTTCTAAAGACAGTAACACTTGTATCCCTGAAAAGACAGTTGTAACCCATTTTGCATAATTGAGAAACAGAAAGCAAGTTGTAATCTAAAGAATCTACAAGAAAAACATTGGAAATAGAGTGGTCAGGTGATATAGTAATTTTACCCAATCCTTTGACCAAACCTTGATTTCCATCCTCGAATGTGATTGCTCGTTGGGGATCTTGGTTTTTCTCATAGGAGGAGAACATCTTTTTCTCCCCAGTCATATGGTTTGTGCACCGGCTATCGATGATCCAACTTGAGCCCCCGGATGCATAAACCTACAAAACAAATTTAGTTCTTGATTTTAGGTACCCAAACAGTTTTGGGTCCTTTGACATTAGATACAAGAACTTTGGGTACCCAAACACAAGTCTTTGATCCCTTGTGTTTGCCCCCAACATACTTGGCAACTACCTTGCCTGATTTGTTAGTTAGCACATAGGAAGCATCAAAAGTTTTGAATGAAACATTATGATCATTTGATGCTTTAGGAGTTTTCTTCTTAGGCAATTTAGCATGGATTGATTGTCTAGAACTAGATGCCTCACTCTTATACATAAAAGCATGATTAGGGCCAGAGTGAGACTTTCTAGAGTGAATTCTCCTAATTTTGTGTTCGGGATAACCGGCAGGGTATAAAATGTAACCCTCGTTATCCTGAACCATGGGAGCTTTGCCCTTAACAAAGTTAGACAATTTTTTAGGAGGGGCATTAAGCTTGACATTGTCTCCCTTTTGGAAGCCAATGCCATCCTTAATGCCAGGGCGTCTCCCACTATAGAGCATACTTCTAGCAAATTTAAATTTCTCATTTTCCAAGTCATGCTCATTGATTTTAGCAGTTAATGTAGCTATGTGATCATTTTGTTGTTTAATTAAAGCAAGGTGATCATGAATAGCATCTACATTAACATCTCTACATCTAGTGCAAATAGAAACATGTTCAACGGTAGATGTAGAGGGTTTGCAAGTATTTAACTCAACAATCTTAGCATGTAAAATATCATTCTCATCTCTAAGATTGGAAATAGAAGCATTGCAAACATCTAAATCTTTAGCCTTAGTAATCAATTTTTCATTTTCAATTTTAAGGCTAGAAAGAGAAGCATTCAATTTGTCAATCTTAGCAATTAAATTGGCATTATCATTTCTAAGACTAACAATTGAATCATCACAAACATCAAGCTTCCCAACCTTAACAATTAAATTGGCATTCTCATTTCTAAGGTTGGAAATAATATCATGGCAAGTGCTTAGCTCACTAGTTAATTTTTCATATTTTTCTACTTCTAGAGCATAAGCATTTTTCACCTTAACATGCTTTTTGTTTTCTTTAATTAGGAAGTCCTCTTGGCTATCCAAGAGTTCATTCTTCTCATGAATAGCGTTAATTAATTCATTTAATTTTTCCTTTTGTTGCATGTTTAAGTTGGCAAAAAGAGTAAACAAGTCATCCTCATCATCACTAGAATTAGAATCATCGCTAGATGTTGCATACTTAGTGGAGGATTTGAATTTTACCTTCTTCTTCTTGCCGTCCTTTGCCATGAGGCATTTGTGGCCGACGTTGGGGAAGAGGAGCCCTTTGTTGACGGCGATGTTGGCGGCGTCCTCATCGGAGGAGGAGTCGATGGAGCTCTCGTCGAAGTCCCACTCCTGGCAAACATGGGCATCGCCGCCCTTCTTCTTGTTATACCTCTTCTATTCTCTCCTCTTTCCATTCTTGTCATCGCCCCTGTCACTATCACTAGATAATGGACATTTAGCAATAAAATGACCGGGCTTACCACACTTGTAGCACACTTTCTTGGAACGGGGCTTGTAATCTTTCCCCTTCCTTTGTTTGAGGATTTCACCGAAGCTCTTGATGATGAGCGCCATCTCCTCATTGTCGAGCTTGGAGGCGTCGATGGGGACTCTACTCGGTGTAGAGTCTTCTTTCTTCTCCTCCGTTGCCTTGAATGCAACGGGTTGTGCTTCGGGTCGGAGGAGGACGCTCCTTGCTCGATGATCTTTTTGGAGCCTTTGATCATTAGTTCAAAGTTCACAAATTTACCTATCACTTCCTCGGGAGACATTAGTTTATATCTTGGATCACCACGAATTAATTGAACTTGAGTGGGGTTAAGAAATACGAGTGATCTAAGAATAACCTTGACCATTTCATGGTCATCCCACTTGGTGCTCCCGAGGTTGCACACTTGGTTCACCAAGGTTTTTAGCCGGTTGTACATGGCTTGTGGGTCTTCTCCTTGGTTGAGTATGAAGCGTCCGAGCTCCCCCTCGATCGTTTCCCTCTTGGTAATCTTTGTCACCTCGTCTCCTTCGTGCGCCGTTTTGAGGACGTCCCAAATCTCCTTGGCGCTCTTCAATCCTTGCACCTTGTTATACTCCTCTCGACTTAGAGAGGCGAGGAGTATTGTGGTGGCTTATTAGGGACTTGTTCTCAAATGCTTCGAGTTAAGAACAAGGCAACATAAAAAATGTTAAGTGTTAAAGTCCTTCGTCCTTCGGAACATTATGTCCCTTCGGGAGATAATGTATTTCGGACGAAGGTCACAAGAGACATACCTTCGTAAACATAACAAGTAATGATGAAGGATTCATATAGAGCATGAAATATAATATAAACACCATCATAGAGTCATTTCTATTTTATTAACATGGAAAAATAGAAATGATTTCAAATTACAAATGTACCTTCGGTCCTGAGAGAAGGTAAAAGGTACAAGCGTGACGCAAAAGTAGATGCCAAGTCAGCGTGAACAGTACGGGAGTACTGTTCATCTATTTATAGACGCGGGACGCAGCCCACGTAAAATTACATCCATGTCCATTACATTTGCTAATGACTTATGGAGATTTGTCAAGGCCCACGTAGTCTTTTCATCTTTAAGTCGGTTCCCCTTTCCGCTATCGCGACGAAGCTTCCCTGCGCACAGCTTCGGCTGTGTACCATCCTTCGTAGAGCTTGGTAATCAGCTCGTCCTTCGTCTGGTTCAGGCTTCGTCCTGACCGTGCTTTATGTTCATAATTCTGAGTCCGAAGATACCTGTTCACATAATCCACTTGGAAAACATTGTCAAATCATGTTTTTGAGGACCTTCGGAGGACGAAGGCCCCCAACAGTAGCCCCTCGCAATATTAATTTGTTAATAATAAATTCAGATTGCGATATGGACGAAGGCCTTGAGCCGAAGGTCCGAAAAAACACCTTCCCTTTGCTAGAATAGCAACATTCACTGACAAGCGGGGTCTTTCAATTTTCAACGCCCTGGGCGTATAAATAAGATCACACCGCCAACTCATTTGGTACGCACACTTGCCATCTGCTTCGGTCCACTAAATTTTTAGCTCTTGTGCATTAAGATTGGTGACCTTTTTGATTTCGAAGCTTCGGCCCTGAAAACAGTTTTTTAGCGTTTCCGAAGATGTCTGAAGGTAAGAAGATCCCTGCTGAGACGAAGCTGAGTCTCGAGGAAGAGAAGAATTTGGGGTTCCTCATAGCGATGGCAGAGACCAATACGGAGAAAATCACGAAGGAGATTCTTGAAGGTTTGTCCGAAGATACTGGTGACAGCGACAGCTATGATGTAGAAAGTGGTGGGGAAGAGGCCGAAGATCGACCATGGCGGCCAAGTCACACGGTTTTCGGGAAAACCACTATCAAGCAGAGTCATATTGATAATATGAGGGGGCGGTATTTTCGAGATATATCTATTGTGAGGGCTGACGCTGGAGAAAAGACTTCTCCCACCCCAGAAGAAGATGAAGTCGTAATCTTCCGAAGCTTTCTCAAGGCTGGGCTTCGATTCCCCCTAAGCAACTTTGTTGTTGAAGTCCTGAAGACATTTCAAGTCTACCTTCATCAAATTACCCCCGAAGCCATCATAAGAATGGGGGTGTTTGTCTGGGCTGTGAGAAGCCAAGGTTTGGAACCAAACGCTAAAAGCTTCTGCAACATTCATGAGTTACTATACGAGACGAAGCCCTGGGGAAAAGAACAATATCACAACAATTTTGGGTGTTATAGCTTCGGTGCCCGCTCCGGGTCAAGCTGCCCTGTGCCGACCTTTCGGAAGAGGTGGCCCGGAGCCTGGATGACAGAGTGGTTCTATGTGAAGAATGACTTAACAGCGCAAGAAAATGTCAAGGAGTATCATTATGCGCCCCATCTGGCAACGCTTCGGACTTCGAAGGCCGAAGATTGAAATGGATGAAGCAGCCGAAGAATGCCAAAGAGCCTTCGGCGTAATCTGCTCTTTCATTGGGACAAGGGACTTAGTCCAAGAGCACATTGCCTTCAGGGTATGGCCACTTGCAGAAAAGTGGGAAATGCCGAAGGAGACCATTAAAGAGTCCGACGAAGGCGGACTAGTCAGACTAAAATACACATTCAAATATGGGGATAAATTTGTTGAACCTGATGACGATTGGTTGAAAAGCATTGAAACATTAAGTGACGAACTTCTTGGGGCATATTCGAAGGCCGAGAACACTGCGTTATCAGCAGCCTTCGGAGGCCGAAAGAAGAAAAGGCTCAACCGTGTATTTGACGCAGTCGGGTTTATCTACCCTGACTATCACTATCCGGTATTGGGTCGCAAAAGGAAAAATACTTCTCCTGCGACAGAAGCTACCACGAGTGCCACTAGTGAGCCAGCGCCTCAAAGGAAAAAGATGAAGGTGCTCACCCATCGAACGCGCTTTATTGAGCCGGCCACAGTGCCAGAATTTATTGGTGAAGTTTCTTTGGCCTCTGAAGCTACAGAACCAGCTCCAGTGCCGAAGATAGAAGAAAAAACTGAAGCACCTTCAGCCGAAAAAGCAGAAAAACCGAAGACTGAAGGGCCAAAAACATCAGAAATTTTAAGTCCTTCAGCAAATGTCGAAACAACAAAAAATCAAAAAGGCCCATTGGTGACCCCAAGAAGAAAACGAATGGTGAACGTACTGGATGTCTTGGAGACAATTAAGTCTTCAAGCACAACCGCAAAGGAGTCTGCTGAACTCGCTGAAGCATCTACTGAAGCTTCGAAACAACAAGCTGAAGCTGAAGTTGGGCCTTCAGAGCCCGCCAAGGAACAATCCGAGAAAATATCAGAACCAGCTTTGGTTGAAGAAATTGACACTGCCGCCCCCGAAGCTCCCTCCAGCATATGCGATTACATCGTGCGACATGCTTCGGGGAAGAAACTGTCTGAAGAAGAGACCTATGAAGCGAATCACTATGCTAGAGAGTTAAAGTATCCGAAGGGGGCAGTAGTATTCAATGGGACAAATGAAGATGACTTCCTATACTGCCTCCCTGATAACAAAGAATTATCTGTCTGCCGGGAGATGGCCAGGAGTATGGGTTTCCCAAAGCTCGAAGCTGGATTATGCGCCATGACGAAAGAGGATCTCGCAGACAGTCTTGCGTACAATAGCCTAAAGGTATGGAAATTAAGCGTTTGAAAAAACTTTTTTAATACGTAATTCATTCCTTTATTCTTATATGGATTCTTTTTCGTATAGGGCTTGATTCTAAGCAACGCATTAAGAGCCCAAAAAAGCGCCGAAGATGAAAGCTACGACATTGCGTTTAACAATTTACGCTCCGAAGTTATCAAACTGAGAAACGAAGCTCTGGAAAAGGATAAGATTCTGCTTACACTGGTAGATAAAGTAAAGAAAGACGAAGCTGCTTCAAAAACCCAGGCCGAAGCCCAAAAACGTGAAATTAAAGATCTTCAGAAACAGCTGGCTAGAGCTAAAGAGGAACGTGTGCTTGAGGAAACAAAACGAGAACTCAGTGATCATATGGTTAATAATTTGGAGTTAAGTGTTAAAGAGCTTCGTGCATCTCAGAGGAAATGTTATGTTAAATCTGTAGAATGCGTGAAAAAGATAAAATCCAGCTTCGCCAGCGTTGGCGCCTTTTCTAGTGAAGAGGACTTTTCAAGAGGCAATCCCGAAGGTCCACTGGACTGGATTAGTCACGAAGCAGAAGCCTTCGAGGAAATCCTGAGCAGCCGCGGTGACATCTGCGCTTTTTCAGGCGCCAGAGGAGTTGCTGCTGTTTTGGAGAAGAAAGGTTGTGAACATATAAAATCCTTAGCTCAGTCCGAAGCTGCCCTGTCCTCTGAAGACATCAAAGATCCCTCGACCGAAGCTAGCATGGTTGGCGGTAAATTCTTCACCGATATCTGGGACAATGGCGGCCGAGAAATGGCGCAAGAAATAATTCAAAGAAGTGAAAAAGGCATCCATGATGCTAGGAAAGTGGCAGAAGCTGCCGAAAGAAGTACAGAGCCCGAAAGGGAATTAGGTATTAATTAGGCGCTCTTATTATGTTGTAATTTTTATTTCAAACTTTGTTCGAGATTTGTAATAGTAACGAAGAAATGTTTTCTTCCCTCAGAACCTGCTGGATCAACAGCCGACCCTCACATAAAAGGGGATGACGAAATTAAACAAATGGCCGAAGCTATCATGGATAAAGTTGTTGATCAACTTCTAAATGAGGCCGCCGAAGCAGTATTAAGAGAAGACTAGATGCTATTTAGAAAAAACATTTAAAGTGTGATCTATGTAACATTTTGTACATTTGAATGTAATATACAAGTCTCTTTTCATTATTCAATTCTTTACGATGCATGAAACTCTACATACATACCATTTTTGAGCCTTCGGCGAAAAAACACCTTCCCTTCTTTTCATGCTTCGTGAAGAAAACATTCTCCGTTAAAATTATTCTGATGAAACACGTCCATGCTTCGTAAAAATATTCTCCGAAGCTGTACAATTTCGATATTGCTCTGATGAAGCTCGCCCATGCTTCGTAAAAATATTCTCCGAAGCTGTATTCCGAAGATTACCATTGTATTCCCTCGTGACTTTACACAATTTTCACTTTCTCAAAGCGTCCTTTCGAAGGTTGATACTGTTTCCCCTTCTTTTGCCAAATGCAACATGATGTATGATGCTTATGTTATGCAAAATGATGTGATGATGTTATGTTATGCAAATGACATTTGTTCCGAAGATACACACAAAATATATTCGTAAGCTCTGCATTCCCTTAGGAACGTCTTTGGAGCTTCTTCGCCTTTTACTTAGGCGGTATAAGCTCTGCATTCCCTTAGGAACGTCTTTGGAGCTTCTTCGCCTTTTACTTAGGCGGTATCAGCGTTGACTTTTCGCTGTATGCTCTGCATTCCCTTAGGAACGTCTTTGGAGCAAAAAACTTACACTGCGCTCCCTTTGGAACGGCTTTTTGTAACTTCGGCAACTCACTCTGCGTTCCTTAGAACGACTTTTTGTTGCGTTGAAGGATCTTTAATAATCCGAAGGTCCTCCTTGTTACCGCAAATTTTTAAGCTTCAGCAACTTAAGCCTGTAGAGAAGATAGGTTTTTCTGATAACCAACCACGAAACTATTATATGAAAACTGAAGTGTTCTTTATTACACAGAAAACAGAACTTAAACGGAAAAAACTGCTATCAAAGTAGGATACTTGTCAATAAATGTGCTTCGACTCTGGCACAGTACTATTGACTGTACGGGCTTCAGATTGCTCTCTGAGATCCCTTTGGTGCGGAACATATTGGCTCCCTTCGGGCTTTTGGCCTTGTTGCAGCGGAGGTGGAGGCGGGGGCTGTTGCCATGAAGCTTGAGGTTGACTTGCCGAAGCTACGGAAACTGCAGGGTGGTTGGCCACGTACTCCGGGATGTAAGGCTGATGGTACGAAGCAGTATGCATGACCTGCTTCGGCTGTCCCTGTTGCGCTGTAGCTTCTGCTAGCTCCTTTTGTTTCTGGATGGTGACATGGCACATCCTGGTGGTATGGCCCTTGTTCTCACCGCAGAATAAGCAAAATGTCCTCCTTGGTTGATCTCCAAATCTCCCGCCGAAGCCCCTGGCGCCTCTGCCTCTTGGAGCTGGTGGCCGAAAGAAAGTTTGCTGTTTCCCCGAAGCCTGTGAGGAGCACTGCGGCCTGTTTCTGCTGACTCCCCTTATCATCATTTTGAGTGTTGTGGATGGACCTGACATGCCTCGGATAGAATCGTCCCCCGAAGCCCCTGGTCATCTCAGAAAATCTGAAGGCCTCCTCCCTTCTTTGGCGAAAGTCATTATCAGCACGAATGTACTCGTCCATCTTTTGGAGTAGCTTCTCCAAAGTCTGAGGAGGCTTCCTAGCAAAGTATTGGGCTGCAGGTCCAGGACGAAGCCCCTTGATCATGGCTTCGATAACAATTTCATTGGGCACCGTTGGTGCCTGTGCCCTCAAACGCAAGAACCTTCTGACATACGCCTGAAGGTATTCTTCATGATCCTGAGTGCACTGAAACAAGGCTTGAGCAGTGACCGGCTTCGTCTGAAATCCTTGAAAACTGGTTAACAACATATCCTTCAGCTTCTGCCATGAGGTGATCGTTCCTGGTCGAAGGGAGGAATACCAGGTCTGAGCAACATTCCTGACGGCCATAACGAAAGACTTCGCCATGACTGCAGCATTGCCCCCATACGAAGACACTGTTGCTTCGTAGCTCATTAAGAACTGCTTCGGGTCTGAGTGGCCGTCGAACATGGGAAGCTGGGGTGGCTTATAGGATGGAGGCTAAGGTGTAGCCTGCAGCTCAGCGGACAAAGGAGAAGCATCATCGAAAACAAAATTTCCCTGATGGAAATTGTCATACCAGTCATCTTCGTTGACGAAGCCCTCCTGATGAAGGTCTTTCTGCTGAGGCCTTCTGTTTTGCTCATCGTGAGTAAGATGGCGAACTTCCTCAGAGGCTTCGTCTATCTGCCGTTGCAACTCAGCTAGCCGGGCCATCTTCTCCTTCTTCCTCTGCACCTGTTGATGTAGCATCTCCATATCCCTGATTTCTTGGTCTAGCTCTTCCTCCTGAAGCGTTGGGCTGACGGCCTTTCTCTTCTGGCTTCGGGCCTCCCGAAGAGAGACGGTGTCCTGGTTGTGGTCCAGCGGTTGCAGTGCTGCAGCCCTAGCCGCTGAAGCTTTCTTCGGTGCCATAGCGAAGATCTACAGCTTCCGAAGGTGTTCAAAAAACTCGAAGTGGAAGTGAGTTCACCGGAGGTGGGCGCCAATGTTAGGGACTTGTTCTCAAATGCTTCGAGTTAAGAACAAGGCAACATAAAAAATGTTAAGTGTTAAAGTCCTTCGTCCTTCGGAAAATTATGTCCCTTCGGGAGATAATGTATTTCGGACGAAGGTCACAAGAGACATACCTTCGTAAACATAACAAGTAATGATGAAGGATTCATATAGAGCATGAAATATAATATAAACACCATCATAGAGTCATTTCTATTTTATTAACATGGAAAAATAGAAATGATTTCAAATTACAAATGTACCTTCGGTCCTGAGAGAAGGTAAAAGGTACAAGCGTGACGCAAAAGTAGATGCCAAGTCAGCGTGAACAGTACGGGAGTACTGTTCATCTATTTATAGACGCGGGACGCAGCCCACGTAAAATTACATCCATGTCCATTACATTTGCTAATGACTTATGGAGATTTGTCAAGGCCCACGTAGTCTTTTCATCTTTAAGTCGGTTCCCCTTTCCGCTATCGCGACTGAAGCTTCCCTGCGCACAGCTTCGGCTGTGTACCATCCTTCGTAGAGCTTGGTAATCAGCTCGTCCTTCGTCTGGTTCAGGCTTCGTCCTGACCGTGCTTTATGTTCATAATTCTGAGTCCGAAGATACCTGTTCACATAATCCACTTGGAAAACATTGTCAAATCATGTTTTTGAGGACCTTCGGAGGACGAAGGCCCCCAACATGGCTTGAGAGTTGAAGTGCCGGATTTGAGCAACTTTGTCCGAATCATAGTCCTCATCCCCTACGGATGGTACCTGTACACCAAACTCAACAACGTTCCAAATACTAGTGTGGAGTGAGGTTAGGTGATGTCTCATTTTATCACTCCACATGTTATAATCTTCACCGTTAAAAACCGGTGGTTTGCCTAATGGAACGGAAAGTAATGGAGTACGTTTAGAAATGCGAGGGTAGTGTAGGGGAATCTTACTAAACTTCTTGCGCTCATGGCGCTTAGAAGTTACGGACGACGCGTCGGAGCCGGAGGTGGATGGTGACGAAGAGTCGGTCTCGTAGTAGACCACCTTCCTCATCTTCTTTTTCTTTTCGCCACTCCGATGCGACTTGTGTGAAGGGGATTCCTTCTCCTTCCCCTTGTTGCGGGACTCTCCCGATGGAGCCTTTCCGTGGCTTGTAACGGGCTTGTCGCCGGTCACCATCTCCTTCTTGGCGTGATCTCCCGACATCACTTCGAGCGGTTAGGCTCTAATAAAGCACCGGGCTCTGATACCAATTGAAAGTGTCCTAGAGAGGGGGTGAATAGGCGGAATCTGAAAATTATGAACTTAAGCACAACTTACAAGCTGAGGTTAGCGTTAGAAATATAAACAAGTCTGAAAGAGAGGGCAAAAACGAATCACAAGCAAATGAAGAGTGAGACACGATGATTTGTTTTATCGAGGTTCGGTTCTTGCAAACCTACTTCCCGTTGAGGTGGTCACAAAGACCGGGTCTCTTTCAACCCTTTCCCTCTCTCAAACGGTCACTTAGACCGAGTGAGCTTCTCTTCTCAATCAAATGGGACACTAAGTCCACTACAAGGACCACCATACAATTGGTGTCTCTTGCTTTGATTACAAGTGTTATGGAAACAAGAATGAGAAAGAAGAAAAGCAATCCAAGCGCAAGAGCTCAAAAGAACACAAAAGTCTCTCTCTCTAGTCACTAATTTGTTTGGAGTGATTCCGGACTTGGGAGAGGATTTGATCTCTTTGTTTGTGTCTTGTATTGAATGCTATAGCTCTTGTATGAGGTGTGAAGGCTAAAAACTTGGATACACTGAAGTGTGGTGGTTGGGGGGTATTTGTAGCCCCAACCACCAAAAGAACCGTTGGTGAGGGCTTCTGTCGACGGGCGCATCGGACAGTCCGGTGCGCCAGCCACGTCACCAGGCCGTTGGGTTCCGACCGTTGGAGCTCTGGCAGTTGGGGACCACCGGACAGTCCGGTGGTGCACCGGACAGGTCCTGGAGACTGTCCGGTGCGTCTTCTGCGCCTGCTCTGACTTCTGCGCGCGCAAGCGCGCACTGTAGCACATTAAATGTCTTCTGCAGACGACCGTTGGCGTGAAGTAGCCGTTGCTCTACTGGCACACCGGACAGTCCGGTGTTACATCGGACAGTCCGGTGAATTATAGCGAAGCGGCCTCCCAAATTCCCGAAGCTGGCAAGTTCAGCATCGAACTCCCTAGTGCACCGAACACTGTTCGGTGGTGCACCGGACAGTCCGGTGCGCCAGACCAGGGCTGCCTTCGGTATACTTTGCTCCTTTGTTTTGAACCCTTTCTTTTGACTTAGTATTGGTTTGTTGTGAACCTTTGGCACCTATAGAACTCATAATCTAGAGCAAACTAGTTAGTCCAATAATTTGTGTTGGGCAATTCAACCACCAAAATTCATAAGGAAAAGGTTTGACCCTATTTCCCTTTCAATTTGCTTGTGATTTGTTTTCGCCCTCTCTTTCGGACTTAGTTTCATTTCTAACACTAACCCGGCTTGTTGTTGTGCTTAAAGTTTATAAATTTCAGATTTGCCTATTCACCCCCCTCTAGGCGACTTTCAATTGGTATTAGAGCTCGGTACTTCATTAGAGTCTAACCACTCGAAGTGATGTCGGGAGCATCCGCCAAGAGGGAGATTGGGACCGGCGGCGACAAGTCCGCAAGCTCGGGGAGAACCCACTCAAGGGAGTCCGGCCATAAGCACAAGGAGGAATCCTCTTCCTCCATCAAGACACAACGGAAAGGTGACAAGAAGAAAAAGATGAAGAAAGTGGTCTACTACGAGACCGACTCTTCGTCACCTTCCACCTCCGGCTCCGAATCGGCATCCGCCACTTCTAAGCGCCATGAGCGCAAGAAGTATAGTAAGATGCCCCTCCGCTATCTCGCATTTCCAAACGCACTCCATTACTTTCCGTTCCATTAGGCAAACCACCGGTTTTTGAAGGTGAAGATTATTCTATATGGAGTGATAAAATGAGGCATCACCTAACCTCACTCCACAAAAGCATATGAGATATTGTTGAGTATGGAGCGCAGGTACCGAAGGAAGGGGACAAGGATTACGATTCGGAGGAGGTCGTCCAAATCCGGCACTTCAACTCCCAAGCCAATACTATACTCCTCGCCTCTCTAAGTCGAGAGGAGTATAATAAGGTGCAAGGGTTGAAGAGTGCCAAAGAGATTTGGGACATGCTCAAGACCGCGCACGAAGGAGATGAGGTGACCAAGATCACCAAGCGGGAAATGATCGAGGGGGAGCTCGGTCGATTCATGTTCAACCAAGGGGAGGAGCCACAAGCTATGTACAACTGGCTCAAGACCTTGGTAAATCAAGTGCGCAACCTCGGGAGCAAAATATGGGATGACCATGAAATGGTCAAGGTTATTCTAAGATCACTTATTTTTCTTAACCCTACACAAGTTCAATTAATTCGTGGCGATCCTAGATATAAGCTAATGTCTCCTGAGGAGGTTATAGGAAAGTTTGTGAGCTTTGAATTGATGATCAAAGGCTCCAAACAAATCATCGAGCGAGGCGCCACCTCCACACCCGAGGTGCAACCCGTCGCATTCAAAGCGACGGAGGAGAAGAAAGAAGAGTCTACGTCAAGTAGGCTCCCCATCGACGCCTCCAAACTCGACAACGAGGAAATGGCGCTCATCATCAAGAGCTTCTGCCAAATCCTCAAGCAAAGGAGGGGGAAGGATTACAAGCCCCGCTCCAAGAAAGTTTGCTACAAGTGTGGTAAGCCCGGTCATTTTATTGCAAAATGTCCTATGTCAAGTGATAGTGACAGGGGCGACGACAAGAAAGGAAGGAGGAAAGAAAAGAAGAAGTACCACAAGAAGAAGGGCGGCGATGCCCACGTGTGTCGGGAATGGGACTCCGATGAGAGCTCCACCGACTCCTCCTCCGACGAGGACGCCGCCAAGATCGCCATCAACAAGGGTCTCCTCTTCCCCAATGTCGGCCATGAATGCCTCATGGCAAAGGACGGCAAAAAGAAGGTAAAATCTAGAGCCTCCACTAAATATGCAACATCTAGTGATGAGGATAACTCTAGTGATGATGAAGATAACTTGCTTGCTCTTTTTGCCAACCTTAACATGCAACAAAAGGAAAAATTGAATGAATTAATTAGTGCTATTCATGAGAAGGATGAACTTTTGGATAGCCAAGAGGACTTCCTTATTAAGGAAAATAAGAAACATGTTAAGGTAAAAAATGCTTATGTTCAGGAGATAGAAAAATGTCAAAAATTGACTAGTGAGCTTAGCATTTGCCATGATACTATCTCTAACCTTAGAAATGAGAATGCTAAATTAATTGCTAAGGTTGAGAAATTAAATGTTTGTGATGATTCTCTTATCAACCTTAAAAATGAAAATGCTAGTTTAATTGCTAAGATTGACAAGTTGAATGAATCACTTTCTAGCCTTAGGATTGAAAATGATAAATTGATATCTAAGGCTAAAGATTTAAATGTTTGCAATGTTTCTATTTCCAATCTTAGGAATGAGAATGCTATTTTACATGCTAAGATTGATAAATTAAATGCATGCAAACCCTCTACATCTACTGTTGATCATGTTTCCATTTGTACTAGATGTAGAGACATTAATGTTGATGCTATCCATGATCACTTAGCTTTAATTAAACAACAAAAATGATCACATAGCTCAACTTAGTGCTAAAATCAATGAGCATGAGATAGAAAATGAAAAATTTAAATTTGCTAGAAGCATGCTCTATAGTGGGAGGCGCCCATGCATTAAGGATGGCATTGGCTTCCAACAGGGAGGCAATGTCAAACTTAATGCCCCCAAGAAATTGTCTAACTTTGTTAAGGGCAAGGCTCTCATGGTTCAGGATAACGAGGGCTATATTTTATATCCTGCTGGTTATCCCGAGCACAAAATTAGGAGAATTCATGCTAGGAAACCTCATAATGTTTCACATCGTGCTTTTATGTATAAAAATGAGGCTTCTAGCTCTAGGCAATCAACCCATGTTAAATTGCCTAAAAAGAAATCTCCTATTGCATCAAATGAACCTAATGTTTCATTTAAAACTTTTGATGCTTCTTATGTGCTCACTAACAAATCAGGCAAAGTAGTTGCCAAATATGTTGGGGGCAAACACAAGGGTTCAAAGACTTGTGTTTGGGTACCCAAGGTGCTTGTTTCTAATGTCAAAGGACCCAAGATCGTTTGGGTACCTAAGAACAAGGCCTAAACTTGTTTTGTAGGTTTATGCATCCCGGAGCTCAAGTTGGATCATTGATAGCGGGTGCACAAACCACATGACTGGGAGAAAAGGATGTTCTCCTCCTATGAGAAAAAATGAAGATCCCCAAAGAGCTATCACATTCGGGGATGGAAATCAAGGTTTGGTCAAAGGACTTGGTAAAATTGCTATATCACCTGACCATTCTATTTCCAATGTTTTTCTTGTAGATTCTTTAGATTATAACTTGCTTTCAGTTTCTCAATTATGCAAAATGGGCTACAATTGTATTTTTACGGATATAGGTGTTACTGTCTTTAGAAGAAGTGATGATTCAGTAGCATTTAAGGGAGTATTAGAGGGTCAGCTATACTTAGTTGATTTTAATAGAGTTGAACTCGATACTTGCTTAATTTCTAAGACTAATATGGGTTGGCTCTGGCATCGCCGACTAGCCCATGTTGGGATGAAGAATCTTCACAAGCTTCTAAAGGGAGAACACATTTTGGGACTAACCAATGTTCATTTTGAGAAAGACAGGGTTTGTAGCGCATGTCAAGCAGGGAAGCAAGTTGGTGTTCATCATCCACACAAGAACATCATGACGACCAACAGGCCGCTTGAGCTACTCCACATGGATCTATTCGGCCCGATCGCTTACATAAGCATCGGCGGGAGTAAGTATTATCTTGTAATTGTGGATGATTATTCTCGCTTCACTTGGGTGTTCTTTTTGCAGGATAAATCTCAAATCCAAGAGACCTTAAAGGGATTCTTGAAACGGGCTCAAAATGAGTTCGGCTTAAGGATAAAAAAGATTAGAAGCGACAATGGGACGGAGTTCAAGAACTCTCAAATTGAAGGCTTTCTTGAGGAGGAGGGCATCAAGCATGAGTTCTCTTCTCCCTACACACCACAACAAAATGGTGTAGTGGAGAGGAAGAATATAACTCTACTTGACATGGCAAGGACCATGCTTGATGAGTACAAGACTTCGGACCGGTTTTGGGCGGAAGCAATCAACACTGCTTGCTGCGCTATCAACCGTCTCTACCTTCACCGAATCCTCAAGAAGACATCCTATGAACACCTCACCGGTAAAAAGCCCAATGTTTCATATTTTAGAGTCTTTGGTAGCAAATGTTTTATTCTTATTAAAAGAGGTAGAAAATCTAAATTTGCTCCTAAAGTTGTAGAAGGCTTTTTACTTGGTTATGACTCAAACACGAGGGCATATAGAGTCTTTAACAAGTCCAATGGACTAGTCTTGTGACATTGTGTTTGATGAGACTAACGGCTCTCAAGTAGAGCAAGTTGATCTTGATGAGCTAGATGATGAAGAGGCTCCGTGCATCAGTGCTAAGGAACATGTCCATTAGGGATGTGTGTCCTAAGGAATCCGAAGAGCCTCCACAAGCACAAGATCAACCATCATCTTCCACTCAAGCATCTCCACCAACTCAAGATGAGGATCAAGCTCAGGATGATGAAAATGAAGATCAAGAAGAGCCACCTCAAGAGGAGGACAATGATCAAGGGGGAGATGCCAATGATCAAGACAAGGAAGATGGTCAGGGTCCAAGGCCACCACACCCAAGAGTCCACCAAGCGATACAACGGGATCACCCCGTGAACTCCATCCTCGGTGACATTCATAAGGGGGTAACCACTCGATCTTGTGTCGCTCATTTTTGTGAACATTACTCTTTTGTGTCTTCTATTGAGCCATACAGGGTGGAAGACGCATTAAGAGATTCGGATTGGGTGTTGGCAATGCAAGAGGAACTCAACAACTTCACGAGGAATGAGGTATGACATTTAGTTCCACGTCCTAATCAAAATGTTGTAGGAACCAAGTGGGTCTTCCGCAACAAGCAAGATGAGCATGGTGTGGTGACAAGGAACAAAGCCCGACTTGTAGCCAAGGGATATTCACAAGTCGAAGGTTTGGATTTTGGTGAAACCTATGCACCCGTAGCTAGGCTTGAGTCAATTCGTATATTACTTGTGTATGCTACTTACCATGGCTTCAAGCTTTATCAAATGGACGTGAAAAGTGTCTTCCTCAATGGACCAATCAAGGAAGAGGTCTATGTTGAGCAACCTCCCGGCTTTGAAGATAGTGAGTACCCTAACCATGTCTATAAACTCTCTAAGGCGCTTTATGGGCTCAAGCAAGCCCCAAGAGCATGGTATGAATGCCTAAGAGATTTTCTTATGGCTAATGGCTTCAAAGTCGACAAAGCCGATCCTACTCTCTTTACTAAAACTATTGCAAATGATTTGTTTGTATGCCAAATTTACGTTGATGATATCATATTTGGGTCTACTAACAAATCTACTTGTGAAGAGTTTAGTAGGATAATGATTCAAAAATTCGAGATGTCTATGATGGGGGAGTTGAAGTATTTCTTAGGATTTCAAGTGAGGCAACTCCAAGAGGGCACCTTCATCAGCCAAACCAAGTATATTCAAGACATACTCACCAAGTTTGGGATGAAGGATGCCAAGCCCATCAAGACACCCATGGGAACCAATGGGCATCTCAACCTCAACACGGGAGGTAAATCCGTAGATCAAAAGGTATACCGGTCGATGATAGGATCTCTACTCTACTTATGTGCATCTCGACCGGATATTATGCTTTCTGTATGCATGTGTGCAAAATTCCAAGCCAATTCTAAGGAAGTTCACCTTAGGGCCGTGAAAAGAATCTTGATATATTTAGTTCATACACCTAAGTTTGGTCTTTGGTACCCCAAGGGATCCACTTTTGATTTAATAGGTTATTCAGATGCTGATTGGGCAGGGTGTAAAATTGATAGAAAGAGCACATCAGAGACTTGTCAGTTCTTGGGAAGATCCCTGGTGTCTTGGGCTTCAAAGAAACAAAATTCAGTAGCTCTTTCTATCGCCGAAGCCGAGTATATTGCCGCAGGCCATTGTTGCGCGCAATTGCTGGATGAGGCAAACCCTTAAGGAATATGGCTACAAATTAACCAAAGTCCCTCTCCTATGTGATAATGAGAGTGCAATCCGTATGGCGGAATAATCCCGTTGAGCACAGCCATACTAAGCACATAGCCATTCGATATCACTTTTTGAGGGATCACCAACAAAGGGGGGATATCGAGATTGCTTATGTTAGCACCAAAGAACAATTAGCTGACATCTTTACCAAACCACTAGATGAGAAAACCTTTACCAAACTTAGGAATGAGCTAAACATTCTTGATTCTCGGAATTTTGATTGATATTTTGCACACATAGCTCATTTATGTACCTTTGATCATATCTCTTTCATGTGCTATGACTAATGTGTTTTCAAGTAAATTCTTATGCCAAGTCATAGATTGAAAGGGAAATGGAGTCTTCGGTGAAGACAAGGCTTCCACTCCACTCTCTTGGTATTATTTACCATTCGCCGTCACTCCGCACCATTCTCCAACTTTGGTATAATCTTCACTCATATTCGTTTGTACCATTGGGGAGAAAGTAAAAGGTATCTAAAGACTCCGTTTTTGGTGATTAATGCCAAAGGGGGAGAGAGTATTAGCCCAAAGCAAAAGGACCGCACCACCATGCCAATTTCAAAAATTTTCGAAACAAAGTTTAAGTTTTAATGTTTTCAATTGGTATCTATTCCTCTAAAAAATTCTATCTCAATTGGTATCTATATTTTAAGAGAGGAGTTTTTCAAAATTTGGTACCTAAAATATTTTGATCTTATTTCAATTGGTAAAACCCTCTTGAACACTAAGAGGAGAATTTCATTAAGGGGGAGTTTTGTTTAGTCAAAGGAAAAGCATTTGAAACAGGGGGAGAAAATTCCAAATCTTAAAAATGCTTCTTGAAATATCATTCATATACCTTTGACTATTTGCAAAAAGACTTTGAAAAAGAATTTCCAAAAACATTTGCAAAAACAAAACATGTGGTGCAAGCGTGGTCCAAAATGTTAAAAGAAAGAAAGCAATCCATGCATATCTTATGAAAGTTTAAATTGGTTTAATTCCAAGCAACCTTTGCACTTGCCTTATGCAAACTAGTTCAATTCTGCACTTATATATTTGCTTTGGTTTGTGTTGGCATCAATCACCAAAAAGGGGGAGATTGAAAGGAAAATAGGATCAAACCTTTTTCCTAAATGATTTTGGTGGTTGAATTGCCCAACACAAATAATTGGACTAACTAGTTTGCTCTAGATTATACATTCTACAGGTGCCAAAGGTTCAACACAAACCAATAAAAAGAACAAGTTAGGGTTCAAAACAAAGGAGCAAAAGGAAACTGAAGTGTTCACTGGTCTGGCGCACCGGACTGTCCGGTGCACCAGGCACCGTACACTCTGAACTCGCCACCTTCGGGTTTCTGGAAAAGCCACTCCGCTATAATTCACCGGACTGTCTGGTGTAGCACCGGACTGTCTGGTGTGCCAGCGGAGCAACGGCTACAACGCAACGGGCAACTCCAACGGAAACCTGAAAAGCGCTACAGTGCGCGGATAGTTCGCGCAGAGTCAGAGCAGGCGCCAGAAGGCGCACCGGACAGTGAACAGTGACTGTCCGGTGCACCAACGGACTGTCCGGTGCGCCCATCGATAGCAGCCCAACCCCAACGGTTGGTTTGGTGGTTGGGGCTATAAATACCCCTAATGTCACACCCGGTTTTAGAAGGCAAACCGAATGCGAACCATGTACGTGCCAGGATCAGTTATTCACGTACACAGCAGTTACATAACATGGACATCATCACACGGTGCTCAAAATAGTATTAAAAGGGAAATAGTCGATTACATCATACGTCTGAGACGTCCATATAGTCATTACAATAAATCAAAGTGCGAAAACGAAACGTAGATAACCGCGGCCTTCACAGGCAGCCGACTGGGGGGTTGCCGCTAACCCACACCTAGAACTCGTCGTAGTCTTGGAACTCCTGGAAGTCTCCTTCCACAGCTTCATCTTCGCCTGAGCAGTGGTTGCAATGCTGACCACCTGGGGGGGGGGTTTGGTGTGTAGAGCAAGAGTGAGTACACATCAACATACTCAGCAAGTATCCTGTTTGGCTGTAGTGGACTAGCTTTATGTGGGGGGGTAAGTCAAGCAGTTGCTTTTAGTTGGTCAGATTATTATTTACTAGTAGAAAGCCAGGTTTTAACATTAACCCAAGTTATTAGCCCGATGTATCCTTTCCAAACGGAAAGAATACCACTTACCAACACCATAGACGTAACCAAAACCATCAGTCTCATTGCCACCTGTAAACCAAAATGTCTCTGTTCAAGTACCACTAATCATTGGAGCTCCCTTGGCCGCTCATAACCGCGAGCACGGCTGATATATCAGTTTTCAAACACTCTGCAGAGGTTGTGCACTTTACCCACAAGCCGTGATTCCCATTCTGCCCGGAGATCATGACTCTCCATTGATCACTACCAAGGTGACCCAGCAGGGCATCACTACGTAGCCTTTACAAAGATTCCCCGGGGCTGTAGCCGCCCGTTAGGTTTCCTAAATGTACCGCACTCCTCCCGAAGGGACAAATCAACCTTGGCAGAGCGAGCCGCATACACTGAGCCCCATTGACGGCACAACGGCTAAGCGAACTACACCCCAGATCCTCTAATTATTCAGCTAAGGGCGTCCCACTCCACCCTCATGGTTGCACTGTTTTCCCGGGCGGTCATCCATAGAACAGGTCCTTACGGAGAGGCACTCGAGAAACCGCTCGAGCCCCCTTGAAGACCACAAGTATAACATCATAATAAGAGAGGGGAAAACAGCGTATCATAGATATTCTCATCATGTTCATTGATTAGAGTTGAGCAATAGCATAAGACTAAGCAATAATAATAATCCGACCCAAATAGGTAAACAAGGACATGGGCAACAAAAGCTAGTCGATCCTTAGGTATAAATATGTAATGTGGGAAGTGAATTAAAGAATGAATAGGACAGAGATAGGTCAAGGGACACTTGCCTCCACCAACCGACTGCTGCTCAGGGGCTTCTCTTGCTAGTTCTTCGGGCTCTTCAACCGAATCGTTCTCTATGCGGTTGCAAACATACATACATCCACATATTTAATACAAAAGAATAGTACACCATACAATAGGATGCAGTAAGTAAATAGACGTTCCACGCGGGCTCGCAACTACGGTTAAGAGAGAAAGAGAAAAAGACAGTCGAGAAACGGTCACGTTACATGATTATAAATTAACCACTCGCTTAATAGAAGGAAGCTAATGTAGACAATATGTTTAGCGTAAAGTAAAGTCATGTTTCGTGTCTAATCATTATAAGCGAATGAAGATAAATAAAAAGAATTGTCGCGCGACAAGGCGCGCGACATAGCACTCTAAAACGAATTAAGAAATTAACGACTCGTCGCGCGACCGAGCACGCAACGAGGCACTTCGCATTAGTTATAAAGAGACGTTAAGCTTCGCGCGACGAAACGCACGACGGCGTACGTCGACTAAACTGAGTCTAAAGTGGAACGTCGCGTGAATACACGCGCGACGTTACACCTTAACCAACCTGAAATTAAAATGGATTGTCGCGCGACGAAGCGCACGACGCAACACATAAATAGAATCTGAAATTAGACAAATCCGTCGCGCGACGAAGCGCGCGACGCAGCACGCTAACTGACGAAGTTTGACATTGACTACCGACCAAAAATAATCACCGCAAGCGCGGGTTTACGCACGCGGGAACGCGCTAGCGGTAAACGGGGAAGCGCGAGGCCACGCGAACCACGCCGAGGGCCAGGACGCCGCGCGCAGGGGGTCGAGGCCGCGTGCAGGGGGCTGCGCGCCGGGGGCAGGGGCCGCGCCGAGGCCGAGCCGGGCGAGCAGGGGATGGGGCCGGGGCACCGCCGCGCGGGCAGGGGCGGGGGCCGCGCGCCGCCGCGGGTAGGGGACGGGCGGGGGCCGCGCCGGCGAGCAGGGGACGGGGCGGGGCCGCCGCGCGCCGGCGAGCAGGGGGAGGGGGCGGGGTCGCCGCCGGGCGGGGAGGAGGGAGGGGCGAGCGCCGCCGCGGGGGGAGGCCGGGGCGGGCGAGCGCCGCCGCGCGCAGGGGAGGGGCGGGGCGGGCCGCGCCACCGGCGAGCGGGGAAGGGCTGGGGCACGCGCGAGCAGGGGAAAGAGAGAGCGCGCGCGGGGGAGGAAGAAGAGGAGGGAGAGGGAGAGAGAGAGGAGGAGGGGAGGGGAGCTCACCTCGGGGTCCAAATTCCGGTGATCGCCGTCTCCAACTCCTAGGGCACCACGGGGAGAGAGAGGTGGAAGAGGGAGAGGGAAGTTGTTGCGCGGGAGATCCAAATGAGAGAGAGAGGAGAGGGGGGGCGCATGGGGGGGTGTGGGCGCCAGGGGCGCGCAGGGCCGGGCCAGGACGGACCGGGCCGGGCTGGGTTGGGTTGGGCCGGGCCACTTCGCAGATCGAAACCCACGACACGCACAACCCAATCCGAGACGCACGACACGGGCTCCAATCGCGAACCGAAAACCGAGGCAGAACGAGACGAACACGCGATATCAGACAAAGAAATGTGCCTCGGCATGATGCAACACCCATAACACTTAGGTTTTGGTTTATACATGACACGGACACCGTCACTATACGGGTTTGAAATTGGGAGGAAGGAGCGAAACAGGAAAGAGAAAAGAGAGTAACGCCCGAATTTGGTGAGAGAAAAGAAGAAAAAAATTCTACCCCCAAATTCAGGGCGTTACAAACCTATCCCCCTTAAAAGAATCTCGCCCTCGAGATTCAGGGTTGGCTAGCAAAGAGCTCGGGGTATTTAGCCAACAGATCATCTTCACGCTCCCAGGTTGCTTCTTCCTCAGAGTGGTGATTCCATCTGACTTTGCACATTCTGATGGTCTTCCTTCGGGTGACTCTGTCTGCAACCTCAAGGATTTGCACTGGCTTCTCAACGTAGGTCAAGTCCTCCTGGACTTCAAGACCTTCCACTGGCAACTGCTCTTCTGGCACACGCAAGCACTTCTTCAACTGAGACACATGAAAGACATCATGCACTGCGGACAAATTCTCTGGCAGACTGAGCTGATAGGCCACTTCTCCATGCTTTGCGAGAATCTAGTACGGACCAATGTAGCGGGGTGCTAGCTTGCCTTTGACTCCGAATCTTCTGACTCCTCTGATCGGTGACACTTTCAGATAGACGAAGTCTCCGACTTCGAAACTCAGCTCTCTTCTTCTTGTGTCTGCATAGCTTCGCTGCCTTGATTGCGCTATCTTCAGGTTCTCTCGAACCATCTTGATGTTCTCTTCGGCTTCAAGCAAAATGTCTGGCCCGAACACTTGCTTTTCCCCAGGCTGATCCCATTGCAACGGAGTTCTACAACTCCTCGCATAGAGCGCTTGAAATGGTGACATCTTCAAACTGGCCTGGTAACTGTTGTTATAAGAAAACTCTGCATAAGGCAATCGCTTATCCCATCCGGACTGATCTTGCAGCGCACAGGCTCTCAACATATCTTCGAGAATTTGATTGGTCCTTTTAGTCTGGCCATCCGTCTGCGGATGATAAGCTGAACTGAAATTCAGATGTGTACCCAAGGCTTCATGCAACTGCTGCCAGAAATGAGAGGTGAACTGCGTTCCTCTGTCTGACACTATCTTCTTTGGCACACCATGTAGACAAACGATCCGAGACACATACAATTCTGCCAACACTGCACTGTTGTAGTTGGTCTTGACAGGTATGAAGTGGGCTGACTTGGTCAAACGGTCCACTACTACCCAAATGGAATCGTAGCCGGCTCGAGTGCGAGGCAATCCGACTATGAAATCCATACCGATTTCATCCCATTTCCACTGAGGAATTTGCAATGGTTGCAACAATCCAGCTGGTCTCTGGTGCTCTGCCTTAATTCTTCGACAACTATCGCACATAGCCACATGCTCTGCGATTTCCCTCTTCATTCCGTACCACCAGAATTTCTTTTTCAGATCCTGATACATCTTCTCACTACCAGGGTGAATCGAATAAGCAGTCTCATGAGCTTCCTTAAGAATCAACTCCCGAATGGATTGGACATTGGGAACGCACAAGCGGTCTTTGAACCATATTACACCTTCTGCATCTTCCCGAAAATCTTTGCCTCTGCCGTCTAGAATCAGTCGCCGAATCTCACTGATCTTTTCATCATTCTTCTGCGCTTCTTTGATTTCTCGCTCCAAGGTAGGTTCTAACTCAACTGTGACTCCTCGCGAATGGTTTAGAAATCCGAGACTTAACCTGTCAAACTCTTTGGCCAACTCATAAGGCATCGGACGAGCGTCCATCAGATTGACTTGACTCTTCCTGCTCAAAGCATCTACCACTACGTTTGCTTTGCCTGGATGGTAATGGATCTCCAACTCATAGTCTTTGATCAACTCTAACCATCTTCGCTGCCTCATATTCAATTCTGACTGAGTGAATATGTACTTCAGACTCTTGTGGTCTGTGTAAACATCGCATTTCTGTCCATACAGATAGTGCCTCCATGTCTTCAGTGCGTGAACCACTGCTGCCAACTCTAGGTCATGGATTGGGTAATTCTTCTCATGAACCTTCAGCTGTCGGGACGAGTAAGCCACAACTCTTCCCTCTTGCATCAACACGCATCCCAAACCTGTGTAACAAGCATCACAGTACACAGAGAAGGGCTTGTGCACATCAGGCAAGACTAGGACAGGCGCTGTTTCAACTTCTCTTTCAGCGCTTCAAAGGCCTCTTGACATTTCTGGGTCCACTTGAACTCAACCTTGTTGCCTAGCAACGCTGTCATTGGTTTTGCAATCTTCGAAAACCCTTCAATGAATCGCCGATAATATCCGACCATTCCAATGAAGCTCTTGATTCCTCGAGCATCCGTTGGCGCTTTCCAGTTCAGAATGTCTGCCACTTTCTTCGGATCCACAGCCAATCCTTCTTTGTTGATTATGTGACCCAAGAACAGGACTTCACTGATCCAGAACTCACACTTGCTCAACTTTGCATACAACTGGTGCTCTCGCAATCTCTGCAATACCATCCTCAAATGATCTGCATGTTTTTCTTTGCTTTGAGAATAAACCAGAATGTCATCAATGAATACCACCACAAACTTATCAAGGTAATCCATGAATACGTTGTTCATCAGATTAATAAAGAAGGCCGGTGCATTTGTCAAACCAAAAGACATCACTGTGAACTCATACGACCCATACTTGGTAATGAATGCCGTCTTCGGAATGTCCGAAGGTCGAATCTTGAGCTGATGATAACCTGACCTTAGATCAATCTTGGAGAACACACTGGCTCCTCTCAACTGGTCGAACAGATCTTCTATTCTGGGCAAAGGGTACTTATTCTTGATCGTGACTTCATTCAAAGCTCGATAATCGATACACATCCTTTTGGTGCCATCTTTCTTTTCCACAAATAGGACAGGGGCGGCGCAAGGCGAGGTGCTTGGCCGGATGTAACCTTTCTCTGACAACTCATCGATCTGCTTCTTAAGCTCAACCAACTCTGGTCCAGATATTCTGTAAGCTCTCTTAAAGATAGGCGCGGTTCCAGGAAGAAGCTCTATGGCAAACTCAACTTTCCGCTCTGGTGGCATACCCGGTAAATCCTTTGGAAACACATCTGGAAATTCAGACACAACCTTGATACTCTCAATTGGGTCTACTTCACTGCTATCGACAGCCATCTGATAACAACTTCCTCTCTTCGGCTCAGGCGGGACTAACTCGGTCACCACTTCCTCTCCTAGTGGGGACACCAACTTGATTGTCCTTGTATCACAACTGATAACTGCCTGATACTTATCCAGCCAATTCATCCCTAGGATGACATCTATTCCCTGAGTACCCATTACTATAAGGTTAACGGGAAACGCTATCCCCCTTATTTCCACACTTACATTCAAACAAATGCTATCAGCACGAATTCTACCACCGGCTGAGTCAATTTGAATGGGGGTTGACATGGTAGTAATTGGAAGATTATGTGCTTCTACCCATGATGCAGTAATGAAAGAATGCGTTGCTCCAGTATCAAATAACACTTCTGCAATATGGGAGTCGACTGGGAACGTACCTACTATCATGCCGGGGGTCTCCTGAACTGCTTCAGCCTCCAAGTGGTTCAGTCTTCCATGATTGTAGCGCGGTTGAGAGCGGTTGCCTGCTCCAGGCTGAGACACATTCTGCTTTGCTGGGGCATTGGGGCCTGACTGCTGCTGGGCTGCCTTCTTCGCACATTGCATCACCCAGTGGCCTTGCTCTCCACAGTGGAAACATGCCCTGTTTCTAACCTGAGCTGTTGCTGCCTGACTGTTCTGCTGGTTTGCTGGGGCAGGAAGACGAGGTGTCTGCTGATTCTGCCTCTGAAACTGACCTCCTGACTGATTGCTCTGACGGTTCTGATACTGGTGCTGAGGGTACTTGAAAGGGAAATGTGCCCTTGGGCAATTTCTAAGTGTTTTGGTGATTTAGTGTCCAACACAAGTGCCTAAGTGTAAAGAGGTGGACAAAGTACAAATCAAGGATAAAGGTATGTTTCTCAGACTTAGTACATTGTTTTATGGACTAATATATTGTGTCTAAGTGCTGGAAACAGGAAAAATCCAATTGGAAATGTCTTGGCTCGAGCAGCCAAGAATCTGCTGAGTCTGGGAGCACCGGACTGTCCGGTGGTGCACCGGACAGTGTCCGGAGGCTGGTTCGAGCGAACTGGCCGCTCTCGGGAATTCACCGGCGACGTACGGCTATAATTCACCGGACTGTCCGGTGTGCACCGGACTGTCCGGTGAGCCAACGGTCGGCCGGGCCAACGGTCGGCCGCGCAATCTGCGCGGGACACGTGGCCGAGCCAACGGCTAGAAGATGGCACCGGACTGTCCGGTGTACACCGGACATGTCCGGTGCGCCAACGGCTCCAGGTCTGCCAACGGTCGGCTTCGCCATTTAAGGAAAGAAATCTGGCACCGGACAGTGTCCGGTGTGCACCGGACTGTCCGGTGCGCCAGACGACAGAAGGCAAGAATTGCCTTCCCTGATTGCTCTCAACGGCTCCTACCTGCTTGGGGCTATAAAAGGGACCCCTAGACGCATGGAGGAGGACACCAAGCATTCCTACAACATTCTTAAGCACCAAGACATCGATTCCACGCATTCGTTTCATTGTGATAGCATATAGAGCTCTAGTGGAGTTGTGAACTCATTGAGTTGTGTTGCGAGCTCTTGTTGCGACTTGTGTGCGTATTGACATTCTGATTCGTGTGTCTTGTGTGCGTTGCTAATCCCTCCCTTGCTCCGTGTTCTTTGTGAATTTCAAGTGTAAGGGCGAGAGGCTCCAAGTTGTGGAGATTCCTCGCAAACGGGATTGAGATAAAGCAAGCAAAACACCGTGGTATTCAAGTGGGTCTTTGGACCGCTTGAGAGGGGTTGATTGCAACCCTCGTCCGTTGGGACGCCACAACGTGGAGTAGGCAAGCGTTGGTCTTGGCCGAACCACGGGATAACCACCGTGCCATCTCTGTGATTGATCTTTGTTGGTTATTGTGTTTTGTTGAGGATTCCTCTTTAAGCCACTTGGCAATTATTGTGCTAACACTTAACCAAGTTTTGTGGCTTAAGTTTTTGAAGTTTTACAGGATCACCTATTCACCCCCCCCTCTAGGTGCTCTCAATTGGTATCAGAGCCGTTCTCTTCAAGAAAGGGACTAATCGCCCGAAGAGATGGATCCTAAGGGCAAAGGGATGGTGATCAACGACAAGGAGAAGGAGTCCTTCGTCAACGAGCCAAATGATGACAGGCCCACCGACTCAGGCTCGGGCCACAAAAGAAAAGACGGGAGGAAGAAGAAGATAAGGCGCATCAAGGAAATTGTCTACTACGACAGCGACGAATCTTCCTCCTCCCAAAAGGACAACGACGACTACGACAGACGAAAGACGGTTAACTCAAACTTTTCTTTCGATTATTCGCGCGTTCCGCATAGCTCAAATGCCCAATTGCTCCCCATTCCACTTGGCAAGCCCCCTCACTTTGATGGAGAGGACTACGGATTTTGGAGCCACAAAATGCGTACTCACCTGTTTTCTCTCCATCCAAGCATTTGGGAGATTGTGGAAAGTGGAATGAAATTTGATAGCTCGGATAGCCCTGTGTTTATTAATGAACAGATTCATAAGAATGCACAAGCCACTACTGTGTTGCTAGCCTCCTTGTGCAGGGACGAGTATCACAAGGTGAGCGGCTTGGACAATGCCAAGCAGATCTGGGACACCCTCAAGATCTCTCATGAGGGGAACGACGTCACCTTGCTCACCAAAATGGAGTTGGTGGAGGGCGAGCTTGGAAGGTTCGCGATGATAAGGGGCGAGGAGCCAACTCAAACATACAACCGGCTCAAGACCCTTATCAACAAAATAAGGAGCTACGGAAGCACGCGATGGACGGACCACGACGTCGTCCGACTGATGCTAAGGTCCTTTACCGTTCTTGATCCTCATTTGGTGAATAATATTCGTGAGAATCCCGGGTACACCAAAATGTCGCCCGAAGAAATCCTCGGAAAATTCGTTAGCGGGCGAATGATGATCAAGGAGGCAAGGTACGTGGACGACGCCTTGAATGGTCCGATCAACGAGCCGCAACCCTTTGCTCTCAAGGCAACAAGAAGCAAGGAGGCGCTACCTAGCAAGGTGGCACAGATTGAGGCGGCCGGACTTAATGATGAGGAGATGGCCCTCATCATTAAGCGCTTCAAGACGGCGCTTAAAGGACGCAAGGGACAGCCAAGCAAGACCAAAGCCAAGGGGAAGCGCTCATGCTTCAAATGCGGTAAGCTTGGTCATTTTATTGCTAACTGTCCCGACAATGATAGTGATCAGGAACAAGTGAACAAGAGGGAGAAAAAGAAGAACTATAAGAAGGCAAAGGGCGAGGCTCATCTTGGCAAGGAGTGGGATTCGGACTGCTCCTCGTCCGACTCCGACAATGAAGGACTCGCCGCCACCGCCTTCAACAAGTCATCCCTCTTCCCCAATGAGCGTCACACTTGCCTCATGGCAAGGGAGAAGAAAGTAAGCACTCATAATACTAGTACTTATGCTTCTTCAAGTGAGGATGAGTCTAGTGATGATGATGAGATAGATTACTCATGCTTATTCAAGGGATTAGATAGAACCAAGGTAGACAAAATTAATGAATTGATTGATGCCTTGAATGATAAGAATATGCTTTTAGAAAAGCAAGAGGATTTGTTGTATGAAGAGCATGATAAATTTGTAGAAGCACAGAAATCTCTTGCTCTAGAAATTAAGAGGAATGAAATGCTCTCTAGTGAATTATCTTCTTGTCATGAAACTATTGCTAAGTTAAAAAGTTTTAATGATGATTTAAATGCTAAACTAGAAGTAGCTAGTAAATCTGATTCTTGTGTAGAAATTGTTGAAACTTGTAATAGGTGTAAGGATTTTGACATTGATGCTTGTAGTGATCATTTAGTCTCAATTTCCAAATTAAATGAGGAATTAGCTAGTCTTAATGCCCAACTTAAGACTAGCAAGAATGAATTTGACAAGCTAAAATTTGCAAGGGATGCCTACACGATTGGTAGACACCCCTCAATTAAGGATGGACTTGGCTACAAGAGGGAAGCCAAGAACTTGACAAGCCATAAGGCTCCCATCTCCGCTAAGGAGAAAGGGAAGGCCCCTATGACTAGTAGTGTGCAAAAGAACCATGCCTTTATGTACCATGATAGGAGACAATCTAGAAATGCTTATAGGAATTGTAATGCATATAATGCCTTTGATTCTCATGCCATGTTTACTTCTAGTTCTTCTTATGTGCATGATAGAAATATTGGTAGGAGAAATGTTGTTCATAATATGCCTAGGAGAAATGTTGTTAATGTTCCTAGGAAAGTAAATGAACCTTCTACAATATATCATGCTTTAAATGCTTCTTTTGCTATTTGTAGAAAGGATAGGAAGATAGTTGCTAGAAAATTAGGGGCAAGATGCAAGGGAGACAAAACTTGCATTTGGGTCCCTAAGGATATTTGTGCTAACCTTACAGGACCCAACATGAGTTGGGTACCTAAGACCCAAGCCTAAATTTGCCTTGCAGGTTTATGCATCCGGGGGTTCAAGCTGGATTATTGACAGCGGATGCACAAACCATATGACGGGGGAGAAGAAGATGTTCACCTCCTACGTCAAGAATAAAGATTCCCAAGATTCAATAATATTCGGTGATGGGAATCAAGGCAAGGTAAAAGGGTTAGGTAAAATTGCAATCTCAAATGAGCACTCTATCTCTAATGTGTTTTTAGTAGAGTCTCTTGGATATAATTTGCTATCTGTTAGTCAATTGTGCAATATGGGATATAACTGTCTATTTACAAATGTAGATGTGTCTGTCTTTAGAAGATGTGATGGTTCACTAGCTTTTAAGGGTGTACTAGACGGCAAACTTTACTTAGTTGATTTTGCAAAAGAAGAGGCCGGTCTAGATGCATGCTTAATGGCTAAGACTTGCATGGGCTGGTTGTGGCATCGCCGCTTAGCACATGTGGGGATGAAGAACCTCCACAAGCTTCTAAAGGGAGAACACGTGATAGGTCTAACCAATGTACATTTCGAAAAAGATAGACCTTGTGCAGCTTGTCAAGCAGGGAAACAGATGGGAGGCTCTCATCACACCAAGAATGTGATGACAACATCAAGATCCCTGGAGCTGCTACATAAGGACCTCTTCGGACCCGTCGCCTATCTGAGCATAGGAGGAAGTAAGTATGGTCTAGTTATTGTTGATGACTTTTCCCGCTTCACTTGGGTGTTCTTTTTGCAGGATAAGTCTGAAACCCAAGGGACCCTCAAGCGCTTCCTCAGGAGAGCTCAAAATGAGTTTGAGCTCAAGGTGAAGAAGATAAGGAGCGACAACGGGTCCGAATTCAAGAATCTTCAAGTGGAGGAATTTCTTGAGGAGGAGGGGATCAAGCACGAGTTCTCCGCTCCCTACACACCTCAGCAAAACGGTGTGGTAGAGAGGAAGAACAGGACACTCATAGATATGGCGAGGACTATGCTTGGAGAGTTCAAGACCCCCGAGTGCTTTTGGTCGGAAGCCGTGAACACGGCTTGCCACGCCATCAACAGGGTCTACCTTCACCGCCTCCTCAAGAAGACTTCATATGAGCTGCTGACTGGTAACAAACCCAATGTATCGTATTTTCGTGTATTTGGGAGTAAATGCTACATTCTAGTGAAGAAGGGTAGGAATTCCAAATTTGCTCCCAAAGCCGTAGAAGGGTTTTTATTAGGTTATGATTCACATACAAAGGCGTATAGGGTCTTCAACAAATCATCGGGTTTGGTTGAAGTCTCTAGCGACGTTGTATTTGATGAGACTAATGGCTCTCCAAGAGAGCAAGTTGTTGATCTTGATGATATAGATGAAGAAGACGTTCCAACGGCCGCGATACGCACCATGGCGATTGGAGATGTACGGCCTCAGGAACATTTGGAGCAAGATCAACCGTCTTCCTCAACTATGGTGCATCCCCCAACCCAGGATGACGAACAGGTACCTCAAGTGGAGGCGCATGATCAAGGGGGAGCACAGGATGTTCAAATTGAAGAGGAAGAAGCACCTCAGGCACCTCCAACCCAAGTTCGAGCGACGATCCAAAGGGATCATCCCGTCGACCAAATTTTGGGTGATATTAGCAAGGGAGTAACTACTCGTTCAAGATTAGTTAATTTTTGTGAGCATTACTCTTTTGTCTCTTCTATTGAGCCTTTCAGGGTAGAAGAGGCCTTGCTAGATCCGGACTGGGTGTTGGCCATGCAGGAGGAACTCAACAATTTCAAGCGCAATGAAGTTTGGACACTGGTGCCTCGCCCCAAGCAAAATGTTGTGGGAACCAAGTGGGTGTTCCGCAACAAACAGGACGAGCACGGGGTGGTGACAAGGAACAAGGCTCGGCTTGTGGCAAAAGGTTATGCCCAAGTCGTAGGTTTGGACTTTGAGGAGACTTTTGCTCCCGTGGCTAGGCTAGAATCAATTCGTATCTTGCTAGCATATGCCGCTCACCATTCCTTCAGGTTGTACCAAATGGATGTGAAGAGCGCTTTCCTCAACGGGCCGATCAAGGAGGAGGTGTTCGTGGAGCAACCCCCTGGCTTTGAGGATGAACGGTACCTCGACCACGTGTGTAAGCTCTCTAAGGCGCTCTATGGACTTAAGCAAGCCCCAAGAGCATGGTATGAATGCCTTAGAGACTTTTTAATTGCTAATGCTTTCAAGGTCGGGAAAGCCGATCCAACTCTTTTTACTAAGACTTGCGATGGTGATCTTTTTGTGTGCCAAATTTATGTCGATGACATAATATTTGGCTCTACTAACCAAAAGTCTTGTGAAGAGTTTAGCAGGGTGATGATGCAGAAATTTGAGATGTCGATGATGGGCGAGTTGAACTACTTCCTTGGGTTTCAAGTGAAGCAACTCAAGGACGGCACTTTCATCTCCCAAACGAAGTACACGCAAGACTTGCTAAAGCGGTTTGGGATGAAGGACGCCAAGCCCGCAAAGACGCCGATGGGAACTGACGGACACACCGACCTCAACAAAGGTGGTAAGTCCGTTGATCAAAAAGCATACCGGTCCATGATAGGTTCTTTGCTTTATTTATGTGCTAGTAGACCGGATATTATGCTTAGCGTATGCATGTGTGCTAGATTTCAATCCGATCCTAAGGAGTGTCACTTAGTGGCTGTGAAGCGAATTCTTAGATATTTAGTCGCTACGCCTTGCTTCGGGATCTGGTATCCAAAGGGGTCTAACTTTGACTTGATTGGGTACTCAGATTCCGACTATGCTGGATGTAAGGTCGATAGGAAGAGTACATCGGGGACGTGCCAATTCTTAGGAAGGTCCCTGGTGTCATGGAACTCTAAGAAACAAACCTCCGTTGCCCTATCCACCGCTGAGGCTGAGTACGTTGCCGCAGGACAGTGTTGCGCGCAACTGCTTTGGATGAGGCAAACCCTCCGGGACTTTGGCTACAATCTGAGCAAAGTCCCACTCCTATGTGACAATGAGAGTGCTATCCGAATAGCGGAAAATCCTGTTGAGCACAGCCGCACAAAGCACATTGACATCCGGCATCACTTTTTGAGAGACCACCAGCAAAAGGGAGATATCGAAGTGTTTCATGTTAGCACCGAGAACCAGCTAGCCGATATCTTTACCAAGCCTCTAGATGAGAAGACCTTTTGCAGGCTGCGTAGTGAGCTCAATATCTTAGATTCGCGGAACTTGGATTGAATTGTAGCATATATGTGTTTATGCCTTTGATCATGTTCATTTTGCATTCTGTTGCTTATTGTGGTGCTCAAGTTGTACAAACACTCCCTGGACCTCACAAGTCCTTTTTGCAAGTGATGCACGTATTTAGGGGGAGCTGTGCTACAACTTGACCCTTTGAGACTAACCATGTACTTGAGTTTGGTTGTTTTAGTCTCCAAGAAGAATTGAAAGGGAAAAGGTGGACTTGGACCATGCAAGACTTCCACTGCACTCCGATGAGAAAGAGTAACTTTTCCAAGTTCATCTTTATACTCCTATTGTCTTTGTGTTCTTATTTGAAAATTTTGGTGAGGCAATGGGGTTAAAGGGCCAAGATTGATCCCGTTTTGGTGCTTGATGCCAAAGGGGGAGAAAATAAAGGCCAAAGCAATAAATGGATCAGCTACCACTTGAGAAATTTTGAAAATAGTAGATTAGAGCTTTTGGTTTGTCAAAAACTCTTTTATTGTCTCTTATGTCAAAAGTTGGTCTCTTGTGGGTAGAAGTGTTGACTATGGGAAAAAGGGGGAGTTTTTGAAATCCTTGATCAAATTTCTTTGGAAAACCTCTCTTTATGTCTCTACAAGTGGTTTTGACTTAGAGATAGGAATTTGAGTTTGATTTGCAAAAACAAACCAAGTGGTGGCATAGAGTGATCCATATATGTCAAATTGAATCAAAACAATTTTGAGTTCTAATTTGAACTGTTTTTGTACTTGTTCTACTTGCTTTATGTTGTGTTGGCATAAATCACCAAAAAGGGGGAGATTGAAAGGGAAATGTGCCCTTGGGCAATTTCTAAGTGTTTTGGTGATTTAGTGTCCAACACAAGTGCCTAAGTGTAAAGAGGTGGACAAAGTACAAATCAAGGATAAAGGTATGTTTCTCAGACTTAGTACATTGTTTTATGGACTAATATATTGTGTCTAAGTGCTGGAAACAGGAAAAATCCAATTGGAAATGTCTTGGCTCGAGCAGCCAAGAATCTGCTGAGTCTGGGAGCACCGGACTGTCCGGTGGTGCACCGGACAGTGTCCGGAGGCTGGTTCGAGCGAACTGGCCGCTCTCGGGAATTCACCGGCGACGTACGGCTATAATTCACCGGACTGTCCGGTGTGCACCGGACTGTCCGGTGAGCCAACGGTCGGCCGGGCCAACGGTCGGCCGCGCAATCTGCGCGGGACACGTGGCCGAGCCAACGGCTAGAAGATGGCACCGGACTGTCCGGTGTACACCGGACATGTCCGGTGCGCCAACGGCTCCAGGTCTGCCAACGGTCGGCTTCGCCATTTAAGGAAAGAAATCTGGCACCGGACAGTGTCCGGTGTGCACCGGACTGTCCGGTGCGCCAGACGACAGAAGGCAAGAATTGCCTTCCCTGATTGCTCTCAACGGCTCCTAGCTGCTTGGGGCTATAAAAGGGACCCCTAGGCGCATGGAGGAGGACACCAAGCATTCCTACAACATTCTTAAGCACCAAGACATCGATTCCACGCATTCGTTTCATTGTGATAGCATATAGAGCTCTAGTGGAGTTGTGAACTCATTGAGTTGTGTTGCGAGCTCTTGTTGCGACTTGTGTGCGTATTGACATTCTGATTCGTGTGTCTTGTGTGCGTTGCTAATCCCTCCCTTGCTCCGTGTTCTTTGTGAATTTCAAGTGTAAGGGCGAGAGGCTCCAAGTTGTGGAGATTCCTCGCAAACGGGATTGAGATAAAGCAAGCAAAACACCGTGGTATTCAAGTGGGTCTTTGGACCGCTTGAGAGGGGTTGATTGCAACCCTCGTCCGTTGGGACGCCACAACGTGGAGTAGGCAAGCGTTGGTCTTGGCCGAACCACGGGATAACCACCGTGCCATCTCTGTGATTGATCTTTGTTGGTTATTGTGTTTTGTTGAGGATTCCTCTTTAAGCCACTTGGCAATTATTGTGCTAACACTTAACCAAGTTTTGTGGCTTAAGTTTTTGAAGTTTTACAGGATCACCTATTCACCCCCCCCCCTCTAGGTGCTCTCAGTACTGCCTTTGGAACTGCTGATGCTGCTGAGGTGGACGCTGGTTCTGCCTGAACTGCTGAGGTTGATTGCGTGAGAAACGGGGACGGCTGCTGCTTCTAGGCTGGGGTCCACTGATCTTGCGCTTACGATCCTCCATCTCCCTACGCTTTCTTTCTGTCATAATTGCTCTGTCAATCAGGTGCTGGAATGTCGGGAAGGTGTGATTCATCAGCTGATAGTGCAGAGGGTCAACCAAGCCTCTCAGGAAACGGTATTGCCGCTTGGCGTCGGTGTTGACATCTTCAGGAGCATAGCGGGACAACTGCAGAAACCTGTCTCGATACTCACTGACAGATGATGACCCTTGCTTAAGGGCCAGGAACTCCTCCTTCTTCACTGTCATCAGACCTGCAGGCACATGGTACTGACGAAAGCTACCTCTGAACTCTTCCCAGGTGATGGCATCGGGGTTGGCATGGGTGGCGAGATAAGACTCCCACCATGATTGGGCTGCTCCTCTCAACAGACGGGGACCATACAGAACTTTCTCTCTATCATCGCACTGAGCGGTATGCAACTCCCGCTCCATAGTGCGCAGCCAATCTTCAGCATCCATGGGGTCAGAAGAGTGAGCAAATGTTGGAGGATGACCTCTCATGAATTCAGCACGCTTGTCTCTGGGCATCTGAGGCATCTGAGGCTGAGGTGGAGCCTGCTGCTGTTGCTGCTGCTGCTGCTGAATGGCGGCCAGAGTCTGACCGATGGCTTGAACTGCTTGAGTCTGCATCAGAAACATCTGCTCCATGGACATCGGGGGCGGGGGCGGCAGGTGCTGCTGCTGGGGCACCTCATCCTGCTGAGCGGCTCGCTCCTGCTGAGCACGCCTTCCTCCTCTGCGCCCATTCTCTGACATCTGCAGAATGCAACCACACATCAGAACTGATCTTGCAAATCTTGCAGCATAAGAAAGAGTATAGAATTCTTCAACAGCACTGAACGGATGAGCATCTTCACTGATCTCCAACACAGACCAACACAGCTTCTCAGATAGAGAGGAAAGTGGAATAAAAGGTTTCCCAACTATATAGCTAACTCCATTAACATATAACAGGTAAACCAAAATGCAGGGGATACCCACACTCTGGTGACAGTCATTACAAAGATCCAAAGCAAACATAGTTCATCATGACAAACATAGATGCACAGGATATAGCAAACTACCCTGTCTAACTAAGACTAACTAGAAGCGAGACCAACACTAAGACTGTAGCTTCTACGTATGTATTTTGTATTAATTACAAGATCCAACTCTAGCGATCTATGGTTCTAGATTTATCTTGGTCTTACAGTCGGGATTGCCATAAGACTGGCGTCCACGCCGAGGTGAGCGGTACGGGTGCTGAGTCCCAACGGGAGCGGGGGAACCATCATCCAGGTGACGACGTTCCGCGCGCTCAGCCCGCAGCAGGGCGATCTCAGCACGAGCCCTACTCAGCTCGTCTAATGCATGGTCCAGCTCCGTGTTTAGCACGGCGGCTAGGTTGACTGTGCTGCTCAACCTAGGATTGTCCTCACCAGCAGGTGAAACAATCACGCCTCCTGTGCTGCCAGATGGACGGCGGGGGTAATACTTCAGGTCGAGACCATCAGCTACCCCACCGAGAACCGAGCAGTAGTGCGAAAGCGCACGCCATGCAGCATCCTGCATGGCTGCCTCAGCTGAGTCCCGCTCAGAGATAGAATAGTGCTCTGAGCAGGCCTCTGCACCCTGGAGACTGTTCTCCGGACGGCGCACCAAGCAGGTCGCCTCCCAGCGGTCCGGGTAGACCCCGCGACTATGCTGGTAGACCACACAGCGATACTCGATGGACCAAGTACGCCGGTCAAGTGCCCGACATAGCAGGGTGTCGAGCGCATCATGGAAGTGACACCCGCGAGCAGCGTCGCGAGTGATGGGTCGAGCAACCCATCCTTCCGGCTCATTGTCAGCAGGGAAGTCGGTGTCGTGGCTCGAGCTGTCGTTGCCATCTCCGTCGTCTGGGTCTCCTCCAGTAGCTACTCCAGAGGCTGGGGCGCCCAGTGGTGGTGCAGGGGGCGCCTCCAGGGGAAGCACAGGAGAGCAGCTCCTCACAGACTCTATCTCCTGCTGGAGCGAGAAAGAAGAGCCCTGCTACTCCTGTCGTCGACGTTCCTGCTCCTCATGCAGGCGGTGGTGCAGTCTCTCCAAGTGGCTGGACTGACCGGCCACGGGACGGCGAAGCGGACGCTCCGCAAGGCGGGAGGGTAAGAAGGGGATGACGGACTTTCGTGCAGTGTGTCTAAGACGAGCCATCTACAAAAGACACCGCAAGCAAAAGAGTGAGAACAGAATTAATATGACCAGCAAATAATGAATCATAAATAAATGAAGGATTAGAATAAAACATAATTTTCAGCAAGGTATAATATATAGTAGAACATAGGTTTGGTCAGTATGACCAACTTTTGAAGGGGTACCAAAGTCAAGGCAGGGACAGAGGTCTATAATCCTTAGAACGACCATTCTACTCTAGGTTAGCGGTCCTACAGTCAGCACAGCTTTGATACCAGCTTATGTCACACCCGGTTTTAGAAGGCAAACCGAATGTGAACCATGTACGTGCTAGGATCAGTTATTCACGTACACAGCAGTTACATAACATGGACATCATCACACGGTGCTCAAAATAGTATTAAAAGGGAAATAGTCGATTACATCATACGTCTGAGACGTCCATATAGTCATTACAATAAATCAAAGTGCGAAAACGAAATGTAGATAACCGCGGCCTTCACAGGCAGCCGACTGGGGGGTTGCCGCTAACCCACACCTAGAACTCGTCGTAGTCTTGGAACTCCTGGAAGTCTCCTTCCACAGCTTCATCTTCGCCTGAGCAGTGGTTGCAATGCTGACCACCTGGGGGGGTTGGTGTGTAGAGCAAGAGTGAGTACACATCAACATACTCAGCAAGTATCCTGTTTGGCTGTAGTGGACTAGCTTTATGTGGGGGGGGGGGTAAGTCAAGCAGTTGCTTTTAGTTGGTCAGATTATTATTTACTAGTAGAAAGCCAGGTTTTAACATTAACCCAAGTTATTAGCCCGATGTATCCTTTCCAAACGGAAAGAATACCACTTACCAACACCATAGACGTAACCAAAACCATCAGTCTCATTGCCACCTGTAAACCAAAATGTCTCTGTTCAAGTACCACTAATCATTGGAGCTCCCTTGGCCGCTCATAACCGCGAGCACGGCTGATATATCAGTTTTCAAACACTCTGCAGAGGTTGTGCACTTTACCCACAAGCCGTGATTCCCATTCTGCCCGGAGATCATGACTCTCCATTGATCACTACCAAGGTGACCCAGCAGGGCATCACTACGTAGCCTTTACAAAGATTCCCCGGGGCTGTAGCCGCCCGTTAGGTTTCCTAAATGTACCGCACTCCTCCCCAAGGGTCAAATCAACCTTGGCAGAGCGAGCCGCATACACCGAGCCCCATTGACGGCACAACGGCTAAGCGAACTACACCCCAGATCCTCTAATTATTCAGCTAAGGGCGTCCCACTCCACCCTCATGGTTGCACTGTTTTCCCGGGCGGTCATCCATAGAACAGGTCCTTACGGAGAGGCACTCGAGAAACCGCTCGAGCCCCCTTGAAGACCACAAGTATAACATCATAATAAGAGAGGGGAAAACAGCGTATCATAGATATTCTCATCATGTTCATTGATTAGAGTTGAGCAATAGCATAAGACTAAGCAATAATAATAATCCGACCCAAATAGGTAAACAAGGACATGGGCAACAAAAGCTAGTCGATCCTTAGGTATAAATATGTAATGTGGGAAGTGAATTAAAGAATGAATAGGACAGAGATAGGTCAAAGGACACTTGCCTCCACCAACCGACTGCTGCTCAGGGGCTTCTCCTGCTAGTTCTTCGGGCTCTTCAACCGAATCGTTCTCTATGCGGTTGCAAACATACATACATCCACATATTTAATACAAAAGAATAGTACACCATACAATAGGATGCAGTAAGTAAATAGACGTTCCACGCGGGCTCGCAACTACGGTTAAGAGAGAAAGAGAAAAAGACAGTCGAGAAACGGTCACGTTACATGATTATAAATTAACCACTCGCTTAATAGAAGGAAGCTAATGTAGACAATATGTTTAGCGTAAAGTAAAGTCATGTTTCGTGTCTAATCATTATAAGCGAATGAAGATAAATAAAAAGAATTGTCGCGCGACAAGGCGCGCGACATAGCACTCTAAAACGAATTAAGAAATTAACGACTCGTCGCGCGACCGAGCACGCAACGAGGCACTTCGCATTAGTTATAAAGAGACGTTAAGCTTCGCGCGACGAAACGCACGACGGCGTACGTCGACTAAACTGAGTCTAAAGTGGAACGTCGCGTGAATACACGCGCGACGTTACACCTTAACCAACCTGAAATTAAAATGGATTGTCGCGCGACGAAGCGCACGACGCAACACATAAATAGAATCTGAAATTAGACAAATCCGTCGCGCGACGAAGCGCGCGACGCAGCACGCTAACTAACGAAGTTTGACATTGACTACCGACCAAAAATAATCACCGCAAGTGCGGGTTTGCGCACGCGGGAACGCGCTAGCGGTAAACGGGGAAGCGCGAGGCCACGCCAAGGCCACGCGAACCACGCCGAGGGCCGAGACGCCGCGCGGAGGGGGCCGAGGCCGCGCGCAGGGGGCCGAGGCCGCGCGTAGGGGGCTGCGCGCCGGGGGCAGGGGCCACGCCAGGGCCGAGCCGGGCGAGCAGGGGACGGGGCCGGGGCGCCGCCGCACGGGGGCCACGCGCCGCCGCGGGCAGGGGGCGGGCGGGGGCCACGCCGGCGAGCAGGGGACGGGGCGGGGCCGCCGCGCGTGAGCAGGGGGCGGGCGGGGCCGCGCGCCGGTGAGCAGGAGGAGGGGGCGAAGTCGCCGCCGGGCGGGGAGGAGGGGGGCGAGCGCAGCCGCGGGGGGGGGGGGGGGGGGCGGGGCGGGCGAGCGCCGCCGCGCGCAGGGGAGGGGCGGGGCGGGCCGCGCCGCCGGCGAGCGGGGAAGGGCAGGGGCGCGCGCGAGCAGGGGAAAGAGAGAGCGCGCGCGGGGGAGGAAGAAGAGGAGGGAGAGGGAGAGAGAGAGAGGAGGAGGGGAGGGGAGCTCACCTCGGGGTCCAAATTTCGGTGATCGCCGTCTCCAACTCCTAGGGCACCACGGGGAGAGAGAGGTGGAAGAGGGAGAGGGAAGTTGTTGCGCGGGAGATCCAAATGAGAGAGAGAGAGGAGAGGGGGGCGCATGGGGGGGGTGTGGGCGCTAGGGGCGCGCAGGGCCGGGCCGGGGTGGACCGGGCCGGGCTGGGTTGGGTTGGGCCGGGCCACTTCGCGGATCGAAACCCACGACACGCACAACCCAATCCGAGACGCACGACATGGGCTCCAATCGCGAACCGAAAACCGAGGCAGAACGAGACGAACACGCGATATCAGACAAAGAAATGCGCCTCGGCATGATGCAACACCCATAACACTTAGGTTTTGGTTTATACATGACACGGACACCGTCACTATACGGGTTTGAAATTGGGAGGAAGGAGCGAAACAGGAAAGAGAAAAGAGAGTAACGCCCGAATTTGGTGAGAGAAAAGAAGAAAAAAAATTCTACCCCCAAATTCAGGGCGTTACACCTAACCACCACCACTTCAAGGCATCCAAGTTTTCAGCCATTGCATTCAATACAAGAGCTCTAGACTTCACTCCAAGACACAAAACAAAAGATCAAATCCTCTCCAAGTCCCAAACTCATTCCAAAGACTTAGTGACTTTTGAGAGAGAGACATTTGTGTTCATTTGAGTTCTTGTCGCTTGGATCGCTTTTCTTCTTCCTCCATTCTTGTTCTCAAGCAACTTGTAATCAAGCAAGAGACACCAAGTTGTGGTGGTCCTTGTAAGGGGTCTAAGTGACCCGTTGATTAAGGAGAAAAGCTCACTCGGTCTAGGTGACCGTTTGAGAGAGGGAAAGGGTTGAAAGAGACCCAGTCTTTGTGACCACCTCAACGGGAAGTAGGTTTGCAAGAACCGAACCTCGGTAAAACAAATCACCGTGTCACACTCTTCATTTGCTTGTGATTTGTTTTCCCCTCTCTTTCGGACTTAGTTTCATTTCTAACGCTAACCCGGCTTGTAGTTGTGCTTAAAGTTTATAAATTTCAGATTTGCCTATTCACCCCCCTCTAGGCGACTTTCAGTTGCCATTGAGGATTTGAAGCCGTCTAACTAGGAGCTATCTCACACGCTGATGCATTGGTGGGAGAACTTGGCTATGCTATCGGGGTGTAGCAGAAAGGGGCTCAGATCATTGTTGATCCTTGTTAATTGGATAATATGGCAGGAAAGGAATGTGAGGACTTTTGATTGCATGTTTTCGACCAGTCAGCAGATCATAACTCTGATTAAGTGTGAGGCGGCAGCCTGGATTGCAGCCGGGGCTAGGCAATTAGCTACTCTCTTATCCTCATCAACTTAGCTGGGCTGCTAGTTGTGAGTCTTTTTTAGTTGCTAAGGGATGCTTAGAGAGTATATGTTGTGCTTGACATCGTCTTTGTATGGACTCTTTTGCCTTAGGGCATTTCTCTCCTTATCAATATATAAGGCAGAACTCTTGCCTGCTTGTTTCAAAAAAAATTATATGGTATAAGTAAAACAGTTATCTACACAAGTCCCCATGTAAGGAGGCCTATCACAACGATAGGAAGAATAATTAATTAAAGAGAGCACGTCAGTCTTACTATATCTGTGCTGCATGAGGAAATTTATCTTATCCAGGTTTTCATCTTTCTCAATAAGCACTGGTTGTTTTTCTCTGCCAATAGGAACTTCAATATGGTTGACAAAACATTGAACATGATAAGGAAATCAAACAAAGCACATAATATAATTTTTAGTTCTAGCAAAGAGAATGGAAATCACCATAACAATCTCTCATGCAAAAGCACCACTGTCACGAATAGCAATTCCACGCTCGTTGCTTTGGGTAGCAAAAGCATCCTATGAGCAAACAAGTAAAATCAAGTAATCAACACACCAGAAATGCAAATATATTGCACAACAATATAAACGAAAATATGTAGCATCAGGTATGGAAAATAATTCTTAGACAACAGATACATGGTCATAAGAAGAAAAGTGAAAACAGGTATAGAAAAATAACTGAGGTATCAATGTATAATGTTATGTACTGAAAAGCATAGCACGAAGAAGGATAGGGACACATATAGTACTCATTTTTGCATGGCACATATACTTCCATATTTTGGAGCAAGCAAATAGATGGTTTCATTGAAGATCTAGAGTATCAATTAAGCCTAGAGATGGCCAAACGGGCTACCCGGCCCGGTCCGACCCAGGCCCGGTGAAGCCCGGCCCGTTTTGGGCTCGGCCCACCAAGCACGGTTAGAAAAACGGGTCAGGCCGTCTAAGCACGCAGACTCGATTTCCTATCTAAGCCCGGCCCGCAGCGGGCCTAAACGGGTCGACCCGTTTAGCACAAAAAAGCGGGCCGAAAAGCGGGCTAAGCAGGCCGGTAAGCACGTTTTAGTGTAAAAAAGCGGGCTTAACGGACTTAGGGGTAAACGGGCTGTGCCGGGCTAGCACACCGTCTCTAGTTTCCTGTCCGAGCCCGGCCCGCTTATTCGTGTCGGCTCGGACCGGGCCCAAACAGCGGGCTTTGTGCCGGGCTCACGGGCCTCGTGCTTATTAGCCTTTTATAATTAAGCCCACCCTAGCAATCATGCAACAATCATGAAGTTCATTGCTCTTAGAAGGGTCTGAACAACTAATTCACAGCAGAGACTACAAATGAATATGCCAGTCCAGACAATTCAGGGTGTTAACAACGATTGAAAAAATTTAAGAATAGAAGACATTCAGATTGTACGGATATGATGGTGATGAATTAAAATTCAAGACACCCACAACAAATGCCAACAAGAAATTCAAACTAGAAGGCACATGATGGTGATAAGAAAAATCAAGAGTACTCAAAAGAATAATTACCAATATTGACCAACTACTAAAAACTACCACTTATGTGTTGACAAACATGGGAATAAAATTATGGGCATGTTTGGTTCTATGCCTAGGATGCCACGCCTAAGCTTAGTTAGCTGCCACATTTGTGGCTTGCCTAACCTGCCTTAGCTTAGCTTGTGTTTGGTTCATGTGTTCGCCTAAGATTAGGCTTGACTTTAAAAAGTGTGGCACCTGTTTGGATTGTTGCCACACCTAAACTTAGGCATACATGTCAATGTGTGGCAACTGTTTGGTTGTTCACCAAACTCCATTCACGCCACATAAACTAAACAGGTGCATCACATGAACACATATATAAGAATATAAGAATCTTACACCACTTTAATCACATGCGCATGATAAGCTAATAATCAGTTCATAATAGCTCCACAACATGTTCATTACAGGTGATTAATAGGTCTAAAAAAGATTCGAAACAGTCTAAGGTAGTTGCTATTACACACATACACACACAAATATGTATATATAATGGTGCTAAACATTCAGCTATGAGCAGCACTATCCATCTCCTTAAGCCTTATTGATCAGCTTCGAAGACGTGCAAAAGAATCAGGCATCACCACCGCCATATACATCACCTGGCCACTGAGCAAAATAACAGGCAACCACCTAAGGAATTCACAGCAAAACAGCCAGCCAACAACACCACCCTTCCATCCACAAAAGAGTACCTGGTTGAGCCTAAAACAAGTGCAAAACATGTCAGCTAAGTACAAGTTGAAACAATAAAACTAATGATATGTGAATCACCTAATCACTTCACAGTAGTGTTGAATCACTCAAAAACTTGAATACCCATGACTGAAATGTTGTTTCAGCTGAAGCAGATAAGAAACCACGCATGCCCTTTTGATCCTTTAATGCTAGAAATGTCCCAACTATCAGTTTTTGATCAGTAGTCAATGTCATTTTTTCAAGCCTTTGCCATAATTCGGCATCAGAGTTCAAAGAAGGTATAACAGGTGGAGGTGGTGGTTGTTTAAGTTCGTTTCAGAGATCCATCAAAGTAGTGTTGATTTCATCTCCTATCTTTGCCATGCGGCTCCGTGGTCTCACATCTCTCTTGACTGGCATCTTCTCTTGGACGCTTGATTCTAGAGCTAGATGAGCTCTGCTCGATAACTTGAGATGGACTTTTAAGAGATGGTAAAGTGTCAGAGTCATCACCTAGGTCATCCTCAGGTTGACCATAGTTGGAGACATCATTTCATATGTCATCATCATTATCATCGACATGTTAAAGGTTGATATAAGGATGGACTCCAGTTATATATATGTGTTGGGGGGCCTTCGGCTTCCGAAGCTCCTCAAAAACATGATTTGACAATATTTTCCGAGTGAAACATGTGAACAGGTATCTTCGGAGTCAGGTTGCGGGTGTACAAGAGCATGGTTAAGACGAAGCTTGACTGGGGTGGAAAGCGATCACGACGAAGGATAGGACAATCACGAAGCTACGTGCAGAAAAGCTTCGGCATGACGAAGGAAAAGAGGAACCGACTTAAGGATGAAAAGTCAAGTTAAACCTCGAAGGATTGCCATAAAGTTATTATCAAATGTAAAGGGCATCAATGTAATTTTACACGGGCTGCGTCCCGTGCCTATAAATAGATGAACAGTACTCCCGTACTGTTCACGCTGACCTGGCATACGTTTTCGCGCATCACGATTGTACATTTACTTTCCATCAATCTGAAGGTACATTTGTAATTTGTTTTTATGAAATTGGTAATAAAAATAAGTTGATGATTATACCCGCATCATTACTCATATTTTGTGTATATATGCTCTCTTTTACCATTTATTAATCCTACGAAGGTTTTTCTCTTTATAACCTTCGTCCAAGATTCATTATATCCGAAGGGACATAATGTTTTCAAGGACGAAGGAGTCTAATATTTAACACCTTTTATGTTGCCTTGTTCTTAATTCTTAGCATTTGAGAACAAGACCCCAACAATATGTTACCTCAAAGTATGGATGAAACCTTCCCGGGCTATTAGATATCTTTGGATGTGTCTTCGTGGTTCTCATGGTAATGAGGTCACGTGATAGGACACATAAAGCATCTAAAACAGCGTTAAAGTACCTACTAACTGTCTCTCCAGACCGCAAGAATTCAAAACCAACAGATCTATTTGTCCATCTATGGCCAACAAATTTCATAAACATGGCTACGTGTTCTTCAATTGAGACATTTATAGAGCCCACTAAAAGCCCATGGGTCCTTAAATGACCACATAACCTGTGAAAAACAAATTTGCGCATACTCAACTCACTAATGCAGTTGGCTTCGGTCCCATGGTACAAATGGTTCAGCCGCCTTTCCCTTTCCAAATCTCTTTGTAACAAAGAACCGTATTTGGTGTGCTTCTTATTCAATCTATTCAGTTGCAACTTATACCACAATAAAACAATGCAGATGGTAATGAAAACAAGCACCCTTCTCCTTCGTAGGTAATGATTATAGTTATTGCAATACTCAAGATACATCTTCTTTGAACCCATCTAAAAAATGCAAGGTAATTAAAATGTACACTCGACAGACTAATGGATTTAGAAATTGTTTGAACCAATCTAGAAAAATGCAATCTAAGTGCTTGTGCTCACGTACCTTGAGCAGTAGCAAACAAGGGTTTCCTGGTGCCCTCAGCTTGCAACAAGTCCCTAAAAAAGATGAAGAAAATATTAATGATGGTCTCCTACTAAATATGCTATACTGTAACTAGAAATCTATTGTAGCAAGGTAAAAATCATGTTGTCTAGCTGTAGCATTTGAAATAAAAGCAAATCTGAAATAGTACTCGATTTATCAAATGCCAAATACCGATGTGTGGTCGGACTACCACTAACAGCCATGTGGCCAGACTACCTAAGCTCATGGCAACCGGCCAGATCTAGGACAAACAGCCATGGCAACCGGCCATATCTAGGACAAGGCGTTAGAAGACAACTACGACGAGAAGGCACTACGGCGCTCGATCACTCTGCTTAGTTGATTTGCCACGTGGTCTGATGCTATCATGCTAGCGCCAGCAACCATCGACCAGGCGAGGCCGCAATAAGAGATGAACTGAAGAACGAAACACAGGCGAGGAGGCATCATGCAGATTGGGAACGAGCTCACCTTATGATGGCGGTCGACGGCCAGCAGCAGATCCGGTGGTCCAAGCGTCGGAGTTGCAGTGGAGGTGCTAGGGCCGGCGCTGGCAGTCTGGAGAAGTGTGGCGGGTCTCAGGTTTGTGGCGGCCGAATCAGCAGCCTCAAGTGCGGCGAAAAGTTATGTGGTGAAAGAAGTGCGCCAGATAAAGTGTGGCAGCCTAACATTAGGAATAAACCAAACATCTACCCAAGTCTGTGTGGCATACCTAATGTTAGGCTGTGGCGTCCTAGGCATAGAACCAAACATGCTCTATAACAGAAGGCAGTGAGAGACCTATTCTTCTCTTGTGAGGGCATCACTGTTAGCACAAAGCTCGGCACACATTCCCATGGCACAGTCATTGTATATACATCCCAAAGTCCATCCTTAAGCACGACATCGACAAGTGTGTCATGTCCAAAACGAGACCCTTTCCTGCATTTGTAAGTAGTTGGTTTGTTAGATCATAGCAGTTGTGATCTATTTTAGCCAAGAACATATATAGTTTCAACATAAAACTGGACACTTTTGAATCACCTTGCTAATGGTGAATGCTCAAATCACTAAAACCAGGTGTAGAAAGTGTAATTTTAATAAGCAAGCAACTTTTATCTATGAAATAACTTAAGGTTGTTCTTTGGTTATGCACAAGCACCACCGGATGTATCAAAACAATAATTTGCATACCTAGCTTCGACAATGTACTTTGGGGCATTGGACAATATCATTGATACCCAGCTGAATTGACTGTGCAATGAACATAGTAGCTGCAGAATGTGAAGAGGAATAACATTGTCGAATGATAAATATATGCCTCACATGTGTAAACAAACAATAAACAGCGAGCAGATTAACTATACAAACACGACTACATGAATAGATGAATTATCTTCAGTCCTTTCATGCCAGATGCGCATACTTTGTTAATAGTGGTGCAAACAATAGTGTTTGGTATCCCTGCACCCAGAGCAGCTTGCCATGCAGGAGATTGACCCAAATTAGCACTCAAGACGTTTTCGAAAAAGACCTCCTAGATCTACATTTGCTCTTTTCAAAGCAACTAACAACCGCAACCATGCTAATGTCCGTGCTATTATTAGGGCGAAATAGAAAATCATTGTTCGTAGCTAGAAAAAAAGATTAGTTGGATGTCACCTTCAATTGCTAGAGCCAAGTTTTGTTGTGGCTAGGAAGACAAGGCACCAAGGAAACCACCCATAGGAATGCGTGCAACGCCAACAACACATACATCTGTAAGGAAGAAAAGATTATTGACTGCTAAATGTAGATTTTTCTTTAAAGAAACATGTAGAATGCACCTTCTTCACACTGAATTTATAATATAAACCATGGTTGCTTATACATCCTCCAATGGTACCAAGGTACAGGGAGGCGGAGGAAATCACATACTGCACTGCTAATGAACCACCCTGTTCTATTTGATTGGCGCTATAACATACACAATTAAGTTAAATGCCTGAGTAGCTTCTACCAGATTCTTCTAATATCTGTTCAACTATCTCTCTCCGGAAAGAATTAAGAAAATGCCTCATCTACTAGAAACAAAATACAGATTCATCTGATTCTACATTCCAAGCTCTAGTGTTTTAAAGAAGAGGGCAAGTGAGCGTGGATGCGGCAATTCCTTCCGGGGGTTTGGTTGGTTGGAGAGTCATATGAGTGTGGAGTGGAGGAGGGGGAGGAGAGCGCTCGCATCCGATCGTTTTGGTGGAGCGAGAGCATCCTAAATATTTTTCATATATAGACTTCAGGAGTCGCTCCATTCTCTTCCATTAAAAACCAAACATCAAAAAATAAGAATGGAGCCATTCCATTCCTGCTTCTCAACCAAACACACCCTAAGATGTTGTTGTGCTTCCACAGTTCCACCGCCTGATACCTACACTCTACATGGTTTCTTTAGTTTCTTCGTTGTTGATTCTGTTGTGATTCAACACAATACATTAACGGGGGGAGAAGAAGCTTTCATCAAACTTGGTAGGGTTAATAACTCGTCTTTCTCATGCACGATATACGTCATGCATGACAAGCATGGGTAGAGCGAAAGTAGTATATATTGCTCCGAGTGGACCAAATCGGCTCCGCTTTCATGGAGCCAATAAACCGCGCGGAAACTGAAAAACCCAGTAGGACGATAGCCTCCCCGGCCGCATAAATCTTCAAGGTCAGCTCGCACCAAGAAAGCTCGACTGTACGTTTACAGGTACAGCGACAAGAGAATAAAGTTCGGTGGGATCATAAGCATGCCAGATTTAATTAATTTGCTCCAACATGTCGATTCCTTGCATGCGTGCGTTATGTATTGGAGTCTGGAAAGGTTTGCGTGGCACATCCTCTTTTTCTTATCCTGGGTAGCTCATATATAGGAACCTTTGGTAGCCAGCACTACTAGAAAAAACACACTGAGCACTTTTTTTTTTCGAGAACACGCCTGAGCGTGTGTTTCATTAAGGGTAGAGGTTCGAAACGAATACAACAAGAACACAAAACACATAAGAGGAATGAGGAGTAAGCAAGGACTTTCCCCTTCCCTGGAGTCTAAGCAGCGGCAATGAACACACTAAGGGCTTGTTCGCTTTAGAGTGGATTGAGGGGGATTGGAGGGGATTAAATCCCCTCCTATACAAATTTGTATAGGAGGGGATTTAATCCCCTCCAATCCCCCTCAATCCACTCCAAAGCGAACAAGCCCTAATTGGTGACGCGCAGCAGGGTCGCCAAACCTTTGTACCCCGCCGCAACCCAGTTGCCATCCTCGTCCTGGATCCGGTTGATAGTTGCCGAGACCGTCGACGATGACCGCTCGAAGATCCTACTGTTACGCTCTTTCCATAACAACAAAGCAACGAGAAGAACGGGCGAGTCGAATCCCTTCCTCTAGCGTCCCGACACACCCTGGAGCGAGCATGTTGCCACCAAAGCGCCAGGGAGCTGTCCGGACTCCGGAGCCGAGAGGAGGCCCTGCAACCCCAGAGGCCGTATAACCTTGAACCACACTTCGAGCCTGTTTGTTTACCCCCAAGATTATATAATCTGGATTAAATAATCCTAAGAGACAAACAAACAGTCCAGCTTATTTGCCCCGATTATGTAATCTAACCCCTTGGATTATGATAATCCATAAGCAAGTGAGGAGGTGCTTATTTTAGATTATTTTTTTCCCACTTCCCCACTACCCTTTTAAGTTTCCTAGAAATTACCCACCATTGCCATTATAATCCACCGAATCGTTTTTGCTCCTATCGCATTGGAGAATCGTTCTTTCTCATACAAAAGAATCCTATTAATAACTTAAATAATTTCGGTAAACAAACAGGACTACTCAGATTATATAATCCAGATTATATAATCCAGATTATATAATCCTCCAAAAATAATCCAGAATATATAATCCATGGGGGTAAACAAATATGCCCTTCCTCGCATCAATCGTAGAGCGCGCAGAGGCTACTGGTGATCAAGCCAAAGCGCCAAAGCCTTTGAGATGTCCAACATCTACGGTGCAAAAGCAACCAAGCAGATAAGCGACACCGCCCTGGTGCCCGCGAGGCCCAAAGGATCGACGCCCTGTCGAGATCCGTTCGTCCCTCAAAGAATGCCCGATAGGCGGACGACGTGGTGAACTGCCCCGAACACTCTCACTTTCAGACGAAACGGTCGTGATCCAGCGTCAAAACCGGGCAAGCACCTCAACAGGTCCCAGACCGCGATGAACTCGATGATCATTTGCGACGTCTAGGGCCCCGACACATCCCTGATCCAACCCAGAGTGTCTAAGGCCTCCGCCACAGTACGCTTATTGCGACGACGGCAGGCGTGCACCGCTCCAAGAATCATGGGGCAACATCCTCCAGTAACAGACCCTGAAGTCATCTGTCAACCCAAAACAGGGTGTCCAACAAGCCACTGCCGACCACAACTGAGACCGGCCACATAAGACTGTCTTCAACCGTTGTCGCGGGCGTCCCCCTCCCCTATTACTGTAGGTCCTTTAGCGGATACAGTAGACCTCTATCTACTGCAACGGCGCCCCCTCCCCTCTCCTCTATCCAGCAGCAGCACTCTCTCTCACGCCAGATGAAGGGGAACGCTACCCGACGTCGTTCGTTGGCTTCTTCCCTCCGCGCCGGCGCCCGGAACCTTCCCGTTCGGCGGCGACGGTTTCAACGCCGGCTGCTCTCGACGCTGGCCTTCTCCGCGGCCTGCCTCCTCTTCGGCCTCGCCGGGTTCCTCGCCGCCGCGCTCGCCCTCTCGCGCTCCCTGTCAGTCACTCACAGCCGCTGCCCCGATTCCTCGCGCCCGCTCTCCGTCTCAATCGCGTGGGACCGCAGCCCAGGGGATGGCTCCGCAGCGGGCTGCGCGGAGCTCCCGGCATCGCTCGCCACTGGATCGCGCGACCGCCACAAGGGCTTGTTGCCGGCGAGGCCGACGGCGAAGACGAGCACGCCGGGACAGAGCAGGTCAACGACGGGGTCCGGGAGTCCGCGGCTGAGGTGCTGCGCGTAGACCATGGTGGCCGTGCTGACCAGGTAGCTGCAGGAGATGGTGGCCGCCGTGCCCAGCGGCATGCTCCCGCTGTACCGATGCACGCACAGCACCTCGGCGCGCGCGCCCTCGACGGAGCCCGGCACCGCGAAGGACGCGGCGGCCACATCATCCCTCCCCTCCTCCGGCGTCTCTCGAGTCTCGATCGACTGTGCTACTCCCCAAATTTCTCCCATGTTGAATGAACTGTTTGTTGAGAAACGATTTGTACAAGTGTATTCACAGTCAGAGTTTTGTTCAATTTCCATATGAGTCCTATAATGGGACAAATGTAAATCTACTTGAATTTTGTTAAATTTTACTGAAAGTTAAGTTGAAAACTAGCTTGAAACTTGTTGAAGAGTTGTCCGTTAGTGGCAGGAAACTGGATATGTGATTCTTAGATGTTTGGAGTCTTGGAGATAAAGAAATTAAATATTGTGCCCCTCAGGAATCTATCATGTTATGGGGGCTAGAGCAAGAAAATTGGATGTTAAAACAAATATTACGAAGTTTGCTAATTATACTAATTACAAAGTTTGCTAATTATGAAGTTTGCTAATTAATTGTGGACTAAGTTACGACTGCACACTATTTATAGAGCAAATAAAAATAAAATTAGTATTGGATGGTAGTTGAGTTAGTTGATGATGAAAGTATATAATATTGTTGTGGTGGGGTATAGAGGTTTGATATAGGGGGAACCGCTGTAGAGCGTGGAGATATAGGGGAAGAGAGAACGCTGACGTGGCACGTGAGTGGGATATAGGGGGAGAAATTTAGGAGGAACCGTTGAAGACAGTCTAAGCAATGCGACTTACAGCCCGGCCACGTACGGCACAACACGCGCCTACACTAATCGAAAATGACATACTGTCTCTAGCGTTTCCCCTGCAGGTACGTAAAACTATATATTTTGGTTATACGTGTCGCTGTCAGTTTCCAATGCTATCTCGTCAGTCGTGACGCCATGCTCCAAGAGAAGCAAACTAGCTAGGGCATCTGAATCTAATCGCAGCAGAATATTTGGACACTGCTGTATATATGCACGCGCGTCACTTCGTTGGACAGATAGTTTGTCCACAAAATGCGCGGTTCTTGTATACAGGGCATCAGAATTTTACAATTCAAGTAGTAAAAATCGGCCAATATATATAGCCACGTACTGTGTATAGTTCACTTGTTCTTGTTTTCACTTTTCCGGTCCGTGCTCTCTGCGCTGCTTCGCACAAGGTAAAGCGAAGCGGCTAGCGGCCAACCCGTGCTCCTGGACGGCGGAGTGGAGGCGAACGAAGAAGTCATCGATGATGGAAGCCTTATGTGTTTCCTTGTCCATTCAATTACCGTTGGCCACTCGGCGCTTTGTAGGACTCACTGCACGCAGCAACGTGGTGACACAGCGGAGGGACCGTCTACTACTGGTGCACTTTCTAAGTCAGACAAAGCGCAAAAAATCAAAGAACACTTCAGAAACCGTAAAGACTGCCATTGCATGGAGTTGTTTAGTTTCTGTGTGATGGTTAAGCTGTGTATAGTATATATACCTAGACCCTAGAGTTGAAAAACCTCATCAGATCTTTGGAGCGGCACGTTAAATATCTCAGATATGCTTGCATATCATGACTTCATGAGCGACATTGATAGAAACCTAGTTCTTGTATTGTTGCGCGTGGGAAGCTTCAGGCATGGTTCCTAGGCCCGGTTCTTTGGAAAATTCACTGCATACCGCCCCCCTATAGCGGCCCGGTTCTACGATTATTGGCAATGCGGACAAAAGATCAAGCCCCCTTATTTAATCAGGCTAGTTGGTGCACACGCAATTGCACGAGCTGACTGCTCTGTATTATACTCTTGGTGCATATGATTTGTCGTCGTCAGTCCCCTGCCCGTCCATCCGTCCGCCCGGCCCTTAAATCTTCACCCGCAGGCCAACGCTTCTGCCCTCCCAAACCTTCTCCTCGTCGATAGTTGAGTAGAGTGCAGCTCGATCTTGGTTGGTTGTTGGGAAGGGTCGCCGCCCCATGCCTCCAACTCCTCGATCTCCCCCGGATGTGCTTCGCTTCAGCTAGCTAAGTCCATTCTTCCTTTGAGATTTTGCTACGAACAACCACCTCGATCTGCCCTCGTGCTCATCCGCCAAGCTCCGTGGTGCCATACTGCCATGTCGCTCACGGAGGTCAGCCTCCACTTCTGCTACCTCCACTCCCTCTCCATCGTGCTCCTCTACTTCCTCTACGTGATCTCCTGATCGCCTCGGCCGCCTCTCCCGCCAAGCTCCGATCGAACAAGGCTTTGGTTTGATTCGATCAGAGCCGAAGCACTAGTATTAATTACTCCATGCTTGCTCCTCTTCGTTCTTCCATGATCTTGTCGTCCCGTTCTTCTCCCGGCCCTCTCCTTCTTTGCTGCTAAGTCTCATACGTGCCTCTCCTAGCGCGTACTCCCACACCCGATCGATCATTCGACTAGGAGCAGCGCGCGGCAGTGTTCGAGGAAGCAGGTAAGTGTTTCCCTTCTCAGGTAGTGGGATGGTTCCACTGCCTGGCGCCCAGGGAGCGCGCCGCGCCGCGGTGGTCATCACGGAGGAGGAGCGGCGGCGCAACCGCATGACCTCCAACAGGCTGTCGGCGCGCAAGTCCCGCATGAAGCGGCAGCGGCACGTGGACGACCTGGCCGCGGAGGCGGAGCGCCTGCGGCGCGAGAACGAGGCGATGCGCGCTGGCGTCGGCGACGCCGTGCTGCAGAGCCGCGCGCTCGAGCAGGAGAACCGGGTGCTCGCCGCGCACGCGCGCCAGCTGTGCGCCGCGCTCCTGCTGCGTAACTCCCAGCTCAGCCTGCTCGGCGACGTCGCCGGCGTACCGCTCGACGTGCCGGGCGTGCCCGACCATCTCGTGCAGCTCTACGGCGGCGTGCAGGTGCCAGTCATGCCGCTCTCGCCGTCAGTCATGCCGCTCTCGCCGTCGCCGCCGCCGCCCCTGCATCTGCAATTGCCGCTGGAGATCCAGCTGATGTTGCTCCAGCCCGACGTCATGGACGCCGTTGGTATGCTCGAGCTCTGAGGTGTGAATGCATTGAACTACGTATATTGTTATCATGTGTCGTCGTTGGTGTGCAGTTTGCTATTATATAAATGCTCGCGCTTAGTTTGCTATCATGTGTTGTACTGCTGTATCATCTGAACAAGTTACTGTAAACGTGATGTGTTAATGTCGTCGGTGAGGTGATCGAAGAATAAAGAATGTGTGTAATGGTATGTATAAGTAAGGCTTGCAGAAATCTCGAAAGTGAAGTGTAAAACCATATGTGTCTGTTGAGTGGACTAGTATGTGCTATGTTATTATTGACAGGTTGCTTATCCATGATTTCTGATTAACCGTGAGCATTAGTAAACCGTATACTTGGTACGACTGCAAGCGCACGAGGGGTTGGTGTTGGTGGTGGTCAGAGCTTCTCCAACGGTTTGAATCTTGTTTTTTACAAAGGTGAAAAGAAAATCATATTCTAGCAGTTTCTTATCCTACTCTTAACCTTCCTTACATCTCCAAGATTCTTTTTAAAAATTACTACCAATAAATCATCATTTGGAGAATTATTTAGTGAAATTTTGGTTTCTATATATTTGTACACTCCATCAACTTTTCTATATTGTGCATATTTTAGAGAGTTATTATCGTTCTTCTCCATCGTTGACTAGCAAGAATTCCTGAACATAGTATTTCTATATTTGAGATCTAATTAAAGAGGTTGTTGGGAAAAAAATCACCAAAATCTTTGTTCCTATATGATTTAGAGAGGATATAAAGAGTCTCTTAGAGTTGTTTATAGAATTCTATTTCTTATTTTCTATGTTTTTCATGTGAAAACAAACTGATACTATAAAACATTGTATGGTTCTTGACAAATAATTCATGTGCTTCAATGGGACCCTTTTATCTCTCCGTGCTTGGAAAATCTAAACAAATAATTGCAGTGGTACCCCTAAAACCTAAACACATGCAATCTACAATCACAAGTTCACGAGTCATACACACTAACATATAATTATAAATGCACAAACTGATAATTAACAATGATATAAGTACATGTCAGATGAAAGTTCAGGTAATTCGGGTATCCAATTGTGGTGCCCGAATTACCTAAAATAAATTTGGGTTTTACAAATTGCCACTCAAAATTCGAGTTTCGGGTATTTCGGGTTCAATTATTTTAGTTTTAGTTTACTGGTTTTTTGTCCAGCCTTAATCACATATGGAGGCATATGGTGTGATGCCCATAGGGCATGGTGCAATCCAAAAGGAGCACGAGCGTGACAGGGGCATGGTGCAATCCCCTACCTAGCGTGGCATATCATCACGCTATGACATGGGGGTACCATATGTACCCAAAAACAAGAGAAAGTATACATATAGAGCGGAATGTGCATACTAGATGTATATCGGTCCTAGGTGCAAACTGGTTACGAGCATATGAGTAGTTTATAGAGGTTCATGGTGCACTATGTGTAATACCCTATGTTTATAGAGGTCTAGGAATCATATGACAAACATGAGGTTATGAGTACGAGAATAGAGGTTGCCGAGTGAGGAAATGGGGAAAGATAGAATCATCCTCCTAAGGATGATGTATAGGAGAAAGGTTATAGAAGAAGACTTTCCCACATTGGTGTGGGTGCTAGAAAGTTATGGAGATTGGCCGTTGATCAAGTTAATGAAGATTTGAGAGTTCAGACTTTATCTATGATTCATATTTAATAGAGTGAGATACTACAATATGAAGGAAGGCCAAAGAAACAGAGAATGAAGGTTGTGAATGAACCCAAACGTCTGCTTTATTTATAGGCCGAATTTTGGTTTTTTTGGATTTTTAGAATTTAAACCGTACAAACGGTGTGGACTAATGAGAACGTGTCACATGGCTAAAGGCAGTTGGTATCAATCGATTTAAATTGGTACCAATCAAACCATCCAACACATCGGTCAGTCAATGTGGCCACATAATTGATCGATCGAACCAACAAACGTTAGAGCCCGATCAGTCGATATTGACTGCTATATATGTTGGCACGAGACTTGACTAGCTGTTTTTTTGTGTGGAGAGAGACAGAGTAAAGTTCATGTTGACATCTTGATCTAGGAAATACGTAATCCAGCAATTTGGTTTCTTCGAAAAAGGAGAAGGGGTGAGGGAAGGTCGCTTTTGGAGAGGAACGGCCCACTAAACTGACAAAAAAGAACTGAGTTGCCTCTCCGGTGCGCTAATCTGACAAAAAAGATAGATTGAGTTGCCTTTTATTTAAAGTATAGGTTGTGAGTCATTCGAATTTGTCAAAACAAAATAGTGATATCCTTCCGAATAAAACCAATCGAGCTTTGTACATGTTATAATAATTTTAAAATACCAGTTAAATTATTAAGAAAAAGTATAAAAATAGAAATTTGATATATATATATGTATGTATCTTATAAAAGAGAACGGAGGGAGTATGACTTTTCGTCGTGTCAAATATAAGTAATTTACTAGTATGAAAGCCCACCAAATAACATAGGTCAGAGGACACTATTACTTAGGTCCTATTTAGATCCTCCTAGTTGATTGTTTGCTAGTGACTAATAATTAGCCAACAAATAACTAGAAACAATTTAGTTAGGGTATGTTTAGAGTCTTGACTAGTAGATGTCTTTTTTCTTTATACGATATATTAGCATCTATTACCCATGTTAAATGACTAATGAGTAATTAGTTTGCTAGCCATTCGACTAACAATTAGCTAATTTATTAGTTATTCTGTTTGGAAGCCAACGTGCTAAAATTAGATGGCAAATTGTTTGCCACACGGATCCAAATAGACTCTAAATTGACTTATTAACAACTAAAACCTAGAGTCGAATTCCACAACTCAATTAGAATTAGCTATGGAAAAAGCAAAATTAGTAAGGTCTTGTTCGGTTATTTCCATTGTACATGGATTGGATGAGATTGTAAAAAAAATTTAGAAGAACTTTGACTTACTTGTTATTTAAACTCACTCAATCATACTCAATCCATATGGATTGAGAGCTAAGCGAACAAGCCTAAAGGGAAAGAACTTCTAGAATGAAAATCTGCCGTGGCTGATATGTCACCACACAATTGGTCGGAATGGATAAGGGGAGGAACCCTCATAAAACGGATCCCAGCTCTCAACGCAACTAAAACATTTTATCTTCTCTATCGCTACTCCAAGAGTACCCAATCACCGAGCCATGGCCATCTCAGTCACTGCCGTGGCCGCCTTGTCCCCTTTCTCGGCTCAAAGAAGCCTCCCTCAGCCGTCCCGCCAGAGGGTCGTAGCGTTCATCGTCGTCCGGCCGGTGCGCGCGCACCGCCGGTTTGTGGGCGTGGCGGCCAGCTCGCCGCCCACGCCGCCGGATCTAGCAAAGAAGGTGTCCGAGAGCATCAAGCAGGCCCAGGAGACGTGCGCAGATGACCCGGTGAGCGGCGAGTGCGTGGCGGCGTGGGACGAGGTGGAGGAGCTCAGCGCGGCCGCCAGCCACTTGCGCGACCGGCAGAAGGGCGCCGACCCGCTCGAGGAGTACTGCAAGGACAACCCCGAGACCGACGAGTGCCGCACGTACGAGGACTGAACCACGCGCGCGCGAGGTTGGATCGCTGTCACTTGATCTAGCTAGCAGCTTAGCTCGGCGTGATGGCGACATGTGTAGACATGCAATGGATCGGGTATGATCCTTCGTTGATTCAGTCTGGCTTGGTGTGGAATAAAACGAGGTTTGCTGTTTATTATAAGTAACATTTAGGAGCTCCTACTGTAGTTCCAAGGCAGGTGTAATCCTTAGAAACATTTGATGGTGTGCTTCTAGCCTTGTAGTACTCGATATGTGTAATTCTGTAAAGTATCGCAGATTTTTCACCTGAGCATGACATTGCTGCAAATATGATCTGGTCTCTAAATTGGCTAATGTGTGGCCAATTTTCAACTGTTTGAACGAGATGAACCTGTGGTCCTCTAAATTGGCTTTTAAGGGAGAAACACTTGCTAGATCGACGCACCTTCATTCTTGAACCAAGAGATCTCATCGCTAATAGAAGCTACTTCACCCAGGATAATTTCCATGTCCAAGCTCTCTCCTTGCTTGCAGCATTTGAGCTTGAGCAATACACTTGCTATAGATGCAACAAACAAATTCCCTTTACAAACAGATAGTCCTGGCTCTGAATATAACAAAGAAACAAGTCTATTTATTTATTTATTTGTTTGTTCCACTTATGGTACTTATAACCAAAACGAATTTTGAAAGAAAATTAACCAACACAGAATGACCACTGTATAGACAACTCCAAGGTATCACAATTTACCTTGTAATTATCAACAATCAAAATGCTTTCAACTAAGGATGCGTTTGGTTGCGGGACAGCTGCAGACAAGCAGGACGTTCTCTCTCGTCCCTTCAATTTTAAGGGATAACTAGAAACAACACTGAAATAGTCATGTCCTAACCCCTAACCCAACCAAACAACATTATTTAAGAGATCATCCTATCCTACCTTGTTCTATCATTATAACCAAACGCACCCTAAAAGAACATGAGATCATATAGCGGAGTAGCTCTTGTTTTTATTAGTTATATTTATTTTCTTGCAGAATAATATGCTCAACTAGGAGTTGAGTTCTTTTTGACACAGTTCCCTGAACATGATCCTTCATCACTTTACGTTGTGACAACTGGACAGTGTCAACTAAGCGTGAAAGTAAAAGATTTTTGTCAACCGAATGACAGCATTCAGAGTGACTACTCCATTAAAAACACAAGATCTTCACACACACAGTATAAACCTACAAAGATCTTTTACCTCCACGCTTTCAGGTTCCAAAACCACCTCTGACTCGAATCACGCATGATCACTCAATTTTGTAGCCGTCCACAGTCCACGCTAATTTTCGGGCAACTCCAAGACTTTTTTGGTAGAGTATATTTAGCCACGTCAATTTATACTCGCAGTTGAAGGCGTTACACAACGAGAACTTTATTCATCAGTCGATGGGGAAATGGAGGAACTGAGACAGTGATACTGACCAGCCAACGCCTTGAAGACAGACATGTCGACACCATCGCCGTCCATCGCCACCGTATGGGACTGGCGGACTGCGATTGCCGAACCGGGCAAAAGTGAGGCAATGACCACAGGCAAAACTGCAGCCGAGCCTAAACTCCATGATCTATTTTTTTAACTAAAAGGGTGTTTGGTTCCTATCTCCTAAACTTTGTGGATAGTCCCTAAATACTAAACGGGTGACTAAAATACGTCTTTCAAATTGGAATTTAGAGGGATTAAAGTTTAATCCTAAAGTTTAGTAGTGTGACTAGAGGAACAAAGTATAAGTACCCAATAATTTTAGATTACTTGAGCTCTTATATTTCAAACAAAAACCCAAGTTTATCCGATATGTAAATTAAACTGATCTAAAATTATAATCCTTTATTTTAGCTAATAAAACTTTAGACTGAAATCTAAACAAGCCATAGTTCGACTGAATCGCTGGGTTTGTAGCTGCAACGTGAGCTGGCTGCAATCATGTCCTCACCTGTCAGCTAGCATTACATGATATCGTGGTTAAGGACTAGATATCATGTGTAATTAAACATAATCATATAATCTCTATCTTTTTTATTATCCAGTATACAGTGTTTTCAAACCATACTAGTTTGTTGTCCGTGTGTTGCGACGTCTCACAACAATACTCAGGTAAACTATCCACTAAAAATATCTCAAAATTTTTTATTGATTGTCTCCATTCTCCGCATAATATTTTTTGATTTAACTAACTGATGTTGTTGTTTACTCCATCCAATATGTCTTGGTACAACACAACCAATAAAGGGAGCGAATGGAAGAAACTCACAATGATTGACTGAACGAACAAAGATTATAGAATGACATAATTTCACCACACAGAGACCAAATAAGAGAAAGTTTATGAGCTCAGGTTTCTAAAATAAGTCACATGAACTCAAACTTATAAAAAAGATTGATCAAAATATGGAGTGATCGCTAAAGTTAGGCATCAATAAAAATCGGATGTGCTCCATACAAAATATGGTACTTCGTAGCAATTACTAACATTTAAAACTAACAAATAACCTTTTCTTTTACTATTAGTGTGATAAATCATTGTTGCTTCATCCAATTCAGCAACCTCAAACACCATGGAGTCCATTGCACCAATGTAGTCTCAGAAACAACTTAATACTTGCAAGAGCCAAGAACACAAGAGACGAGCACCATATGGTAGTGCCCCGCATGGATCTCTAAATACTAACACATATTTTGCAAGATCCATGAGCCATCATTAGAAGAACACAAACCATGTGCAGACAATAAATAAAGTATTAACACACCCAAATTATGTCCAGTCCTTAGCACAACAAAAAACTAACACCCAAAACAACAGAGGAACAACACAATAATTTTTGAAATGACAGAAGGATGGGTGACATGTACATAGAAGCGGTAGAAGCATACCAAGTCAACACCGTGGTAAGGAAAAGACCATGTAGACAGGCAATGTCGAGCCATCGAATGGGTACTATAGGAAGCAAATCAGTGACCCCCATCCCTCGCCTCTCGACTTCCAAGGTTTCGTAGAGCGGGAAGGGAAGGGAAGAGGCGGGCATACCTATTTATTGTCGGAGAAGGACACGACGAAGACCTGGACATCTGGAGGTGACATGGGTAGTATACCGCTAGATACGTATAGGGAGAGAGCACGCAAGTGAAGAAAAAGCCTAGCTAGAGCAGCTCTAAACTGAGAGACACTCGCACCAGGCGTCGGTCCAAGAAGGGCGAGAGAACGCGAGTGCCTTCCCAGCCTTAGACCCACTGACTCCATAGCATATGTCGACTACTGCCGTGCTACGGACCTTGGTTATCCAATATCTCAGACCTGGACTCCTCATCGTCAAGATAACCTAAGCGTGGCAGGCACCACCGTGTCCTCCTCGGCGGCACGCATGAAGAAAGGCCACGAGCAAGACCGACTCGCCCCGTACCCTCATTGAAGAGCATCGGTCGGCTCACGGCTACGACTGTGGGTGGGGGGCAGTAGGTTGGGGAGGAAGAACAGGGCAAAGGCCGAGAAGACGAACGAGACGTCTGACGACGGCGAAAACAATAGTGCGCGCATACTGTGAAACGTCCTCGTGGACGTGCAATAGATATTGCGTGGGTTGGTGTTGGGGCTGGTATTGGACGAATATGGGCAGGAGGTGCCTACTCACACGCCCTCTGCCGAGAATGGGGTGGCGCGGAGGCGGAGGCACGAGGGGATAGCGAAAAAAGCAGGATGGCGAACGAGGTTGTAACTCTCAAAATCCTATTTTGGGATTTATAAATGTTTCTCTAAAAGGTTAAGAATTAAGAATGTCCCTTATGTGGACTCTTCACTTCTAGAGTTATTTTCTCCCCCAAAATGAATGTATTTTCTAATAAAGGATCTAGACTCTTATGCGAATAAAGCTAGGTTTAAATTAAGTTAAGGCCTTTTGAAATTATTTGCTTGACCTAAAACAAATATGTAATGGAAATGCAATTTTCGAGTAACTTTTAAATGTATGCATACTCCAAGACAATAAGTTTCTAAAATGAATAATGGATGTGTATTTCATACTTAAAGCATTTGGATTAAATAAGTGAATAAACCCATTCATATATGAAAATATGGAATTTATACCTTGCACTCAGGGCGAGATTTTTTGTTACTGAAAGTCGCCTAGAGGGGGGTGGATAGGCGAAACCTAAAAATTAAAACTTTATCCCCCAACTAGATCCCTTGATTAGTGGTTAGAACAAGATATACAATTGTCGGAGTATAAAAACTAAGTTCTTGCTAGTAAAGAGTATAGCTTTCAAATAATGTGGAAGTGATTAATCAATACAACTAATAAGTCTATGATAATAAAGCAAGAAGGCTTAGATGAGAAGAGTAACGACTTAAGTTCTTTCTTGCAAAGTGTTGCTTCACTAAATGAGAATTTATCTTAAAGCAACACCAAATGGGTTAGCAAAGAATAGTGCAAGAAAAAACTTAGAGTAAAGGAAAACAAGCAAATCACAAGCAATAAACACAATGGACACGGGTGATTTGTTTTACCGAGGTTCGGCCCTCGAAGGCCTAGTCCCCGTTGAGGAGTCCACTAAGGACGGGTCTTTTTCAACCCTTTCTCTCTCTCCACCGATCACTCAAGATCGGCGAGCTCTTCTTCTTCTCAAGGATCACTCTCGATCCCGCAAGGACCACCACACTCTTTGGTGTCTCTTGCTAGCTTTTACAAGCCTCCAAAACTTTAGAGGAAGTTCAATGGGAGTCAAAACTCCACGCGCAAATAAACACAAAGATGTAGCACACACTATCTCTCAATGAATCTCACAAGGCACTAGTGCTCAACTCAAATGAGTAGCTCTCTATTGCTTGCTCTCTCTTTTGTGGCACTTGTGTTGGTTGTAGTGGTCTAAATCTTGTGTATAGGATGTATCAATGAATATATGTGGTTGGGAGGGCTTGAGAATGTCAACTAGATGACTTGGAATGTTGCTTGGGCTCCCTCACATTGAAGTGGCCGGTTGGGGTGGTATATATAGCCACCAACCAAATTGTAGCCGTTGGAGAAGTCTGCTGGCGATGGGCTCACCGGACTGTCCGGTGCGCCAGCCACGTCAGCCAGCCGTTGGGTTCCGACCGTTGGAGCTCTGTCTTGTGGGCCCGCCTGGCTGTCCGGTGGCGCACCGGACAGGTCCTGTAGGCTGCCCGGTGTACCACCCGCGCGTGCACTGCTCCTCTGCGCGCGCTGGTGCGCATTTAATGTGTTGCAGTCGACCGTTGCGCGCAAAGTAGTCGTTGCTCCGCTGGCTTACCGGATAGTCCGATGTTACACCGGACAGTGCGGTGAATTTTAGCGGAGCGGATTCCCGAAGCTGGCGAGTTCAGAGTCGCTCTCCCCTGGGGCACCGGACACTGTCCGGTGGTGCACCGGACAGTCCGGTGAATTATAGCGAAGCGCCTCTGAGATTTCCCGAAGGTGAAGAGTTTAGCTTGGAGTCCCCTGGTGCACCGGACACTGTCTGGTGGCACATCGGACAGTCCGGTGCGCCAGACCAGGGCAGCCTTCGGTTGTCCCTTGCTCTCTTTGTTTGAACCCATTCTTGGTCTTTTTATTGACTTTTTGTGAACCTTTGGCACCTGTAGAACTTATAGACTAGAGCAAACTAGTTAGCCCAATTATTTGTGTTGGGCAATTCAACCACCAAAATCATTTAGGAAATAGGTGTAAGCCTAATTCCCTTTCAGTTACTGTATTTTGAAATTCTGGTTTGAATTCAAATTTGGCATATGGAATTGAAAATAAGAAAAAAAGACAGAGACTGTGCTGGGCCCAATCTGTCTCTAGCAGGTCCATCCCCATTGCTATTCCTCTTCACGCCACGACCCGCGTGACTTTGGGCGCTGACCGGTGGGGCCGGACGGCCGATGCCTCAAGCCGCGCCTATGCTCTATGTTCCGCTGACTTGTGGGGCCTCATCACCAGCCGTGCCCTACGACACCGCCGTGTGGGACCGTATTGGTAGGCTCATCTTCCTGGCTGGCGTGCGCCGTGCCGAGCTCCAACAGAATCACTATGGCACCACCAGGAATCTCGGGTCGGTATGGCTGGATGCGCGGGGACTGCGTTCGTTTGGATTTCGCATCTCGCGCCTATATATGTGACCGATCGCGCCCAACTCCTTCCATCGACAAATCCGCAAATCCCCATCCATGGGCGGGGTAAGACGACCGCCAGCGTGGTCCCGCGCATTCATCGGCGATTGGTGGCCAGGGAGTACTCGAGGGACCTAGCGGAGACATTCGAATCGTGCCCTAGCCACTAGAACCGGGAGGCGCTCCCAATCGCCTTGAATTGGTCGTCGGAGTTTCTCCACCACCGTGAGCTGCATACTTTCGTGGGCAGAGAGCTATGCGTCGTAATCACCGGTAAGCCAATAACCATCTTGTTCGTCACTCCCTACTCTTCACGTTTAGCGGGTATTGGGGGGAAATGGGTCTGGGTCGCCGGTTAAGCGAACTCCGGCGAAGTGCACCGCCGTGGCCCTATGCCGTCGCGTCGGGAGGTAGGGGATGACTTGGATGCCATCAGTTTTTGATGAACGGTGGAGATTAAAACGTGTGGCAGATTGTTCTGGGTCGTTGATCTCTGCTTGGACGGTCTACATTAGAAAGGGAATAACGATTCGTGTGGGTTGATCGTGGACGTTGATCTATGATCCCACGGTCATAGTCCCGTACCCGTTCACGTTATATTGTAGACCATTGATTTGTGTTCGAAAGGCCATAGTCCCATACCCCTTCATGATCTAATCTGAACTCTCCGCTTTGGATCCAACAGTGGGATCGCGCCCATGTGTAAGCCGCCTCGCCACATTTGCAAATAATTCCCTAGAAGATAGAGAAACTAACCCACAGTCTGACCATAGGCAAAAGTAATTACAACAAAGTACTGAAATTTACAAAATAAACCCTAAACTCTTCTGAAATAGTGGCCGCAGTCCAAGGATTAAATAAAATGAGTAAAATTAATAAACAAAAGGAATTATAATATAAAAATAATTCTAGAAACTTGTTTAATTCATAAGTAAATCATTTTAACTCTTTTTTTATCCATTCTAGTTGCATTAAATTCATATTAATGTTGTTTATCATCTGGTAACCTTATTTTGTTATGAAACAAAGGTTAAAGTTATGCACTTAAATTGTTCTATACCTAACACTTAAACCTTCGGAAATCATAACTTAACCGTAACTCCGAATTTAGTGGTTCTTGAACCTACGATCTTGTTACGATATGTAGAACATTATTATGCAGTTTGTTCTTATGTTTGATGTGATGTTAATTTTGCTTATACCATATTTGTTTGTATTGTCACGAGTAGCAGTGAGGTTAAGAGTCACTTGAAGACCAAGTTGGTACCTTGGAATCTCGAGTCTAAGGCAAGTTGTGCCCTTGATCACTTTTCTCTTTACCAAATAATGTTTTTGTTAATCATTGTGATAAGCTCATGTTACTTTGATGGGACCTAATAGGTTTCCCTAGATTGGTTCACCCCACCCCTTGCAGACAAATGAATTATTGGGTAGATTTGCTATTGCTCTATCTGGTTTTGAGATTAATGTTACATTTGAATTATGATCATGTTCCAATTATGTTGTTGTGTTAATTATTGTTCATGATAAGATCATCGTGTTAATTGAAACATGGAGCTTAACTTGAGATAACAGTGCTACCACAAGGGTGGAATGGGATGCTCTTGACCAAGTAATTAGCAAAGCTAGCGAGAGATTACCTTACTCGAAAGGGGCAAGCGGAGAGGCATCGCTGCAGAGTATATGGAGGTTCTCGGGTCGAACTGTTGCGATGGCAGTTCGGACGAGGGATTCCTATGCTTCCTTTGTCCTGAAACCGTAGTGGGTTTTCTCGAACTAGTAGAACTTTGGAAAGGAGTCATAGTGCTACCTTGCCTCGCTTCCTCGGTAGAGGTGTATGGGGTCCGATCAACCCCTTGGCAAATGGGTAACACGACTTGTGGGTAAAGATGTGCAACCTCTGCAGAGTGTAAAACTGGTATATCAGTCGTGCTCATGGTCAAGAGCGACTCATGACTCTCGCATGATTAATTTATGGAACTAAAATTAATCTGCCATATGCATTGTGAAAGTCGCCTAGAGGGGGGTGAATAGGGCGAAACTGAAAATCACAAAAATAATCACAACTACAAGCCGGGTTAGTGTTAGAAATATAAACGAGTCCGCGAGAGAGGGTGCAAAACAAATCGCAAGCAAATGAAGAGTGTGACACGCGGATTTGTTTTACCGAGGTTCGGTTCTCGCAAACCTACTCCCCGTTGAGGAGGCCACAAAGGCCGGGTCTCTTTCAACCCTTCCCTCTCTCAATCGGTCCCTCGGACCGAGTGAGCTTTTCTTCTTCTCAATCAAACGGGAACAAAACTTCCCCGCAAGGGCCACCACACAATTGGTGCCTCTTGCCTTGGTTACAATTGAGTTTTGATCACAAGAACAAATGAGAAAGAAAGAAAGCGATCCAAGCGCAAGAGCTCAAAAGAAACACGGCAAATCTCTCTCGCTAGTCACTAAAGGCTTGAGTGGAATTGGAGAGGATTTAATCTCTTTGATGTGTCTAGAATTGAATGCCTAGCTCTTGTAAGTGGTTGGAAGTTGGAAAACTTGGATGCCTTGAATGTGGGGTGGTTGGGGGTATTTATAGCCCCAACCACCAAACTAGCCGTTTGGTGCAGGTTGTCTGTTCGATGGCGCACCGGACAGTCCGGTGCACACCGGACATGTCCGGTGCGACAGCCACGTCACCAAAGCCGTTGCAATATGACCGTTGGAGTTCTGACTTCTGGGCCCGCCTGGATGTCCGGTGCACACCGGACATGTACTGTTTGATGTCCGGTGTGCCTGCTCCCGCGTGCCTGACAACTGCGCGGTCCTGGCGCGCATTAAATGCGCCTGCAGGTGACCGTTGGCGCGAAGTAGCCGTTGCCCCGAGGTTGCACCGGACAGTCCGGTGTACACCGGACATGTCCGGTGAATTATAGCGGAGCAGTCTTCGCGAATTCCCGAGACTGGCGAGTTCCGGAGCCGCGTCTCAAATGAGCACCGGACACTGTCCGGTGTACACCGGACAGTCCGGTGAATTTTAGCGCGCTGACTCTGGAAAATTCTCGAGGGCGACGAGTTCGAGCTGAAGTCCTCTGGTGCACCGGACACTGTCTGGTGCACCGGACAGTCCGGTGTGCCAGTCCAGAGGGGCCTTAGGTTGCTCCTTTGCCCTTTTGTTGAACTCAACACTTGGTCATTTTATTGGCTAAGTGTGAACCTTTTGCACCTGTATAACTTATACACTAGAGCAAACTAGTTAGTCCAATTATTTGTGTTGGGCAATTCAACCACCAAAATTATTTAGGAACTAGGTATAAACCTAATTCCCTTTCAATCTCCCCCTTTTTGGTGATTGATGCCAACACAAACCAAAGCAAATATAGAAGTGCATAATTGAACTAGTTTGCATAAGGTAAGTACAAAGGTTGCTTGGAATTGAGCCAATAAATACTTACATGATGCGCATGGATTGTTTTCTTTGTTTTTGACATATTTGACCACGCTTACACCACAAGTTTTGTTTTTGCAAACTCTTTTGTAAATTCTTTTCAAAGTCCTTTTGCAAGATAGTCAAAGGTAAATGAATAAGATTTTGCAAAGCATTTTCAAGTTTTGAAATTTTCTTCCTTTGTTCCAAATGCTTTTCCTTTGACTAAACAAAACTCCCCCTCAAATAAAGTCTCCTCTTAGTGTTCAAGAGGGTTTTGAGACATCAATTTTGAAAATACTACTTGCTCCCCCTTTAGAACACAAAGAGATACCAATTTTGAATTTTACCAATTTGAAAATCATCAATTTTAAAATTAGGGTGGTGGTGCGGTCCTTTTGCTTTGGGCTCATGTTTTCTCCCCCTTTGGCATGAATCGCCAAAAACGGAATCATTAGAGCCCAATGAAGTACTTTCTCCCCCTTTGGTCATAAAATGAATGAGTGAAGATTATACCAAAGTTGGAGAGATGATGCGGAGCGACGGCGAAGGATGAGTAGTCGAGTGGAGTGGAAGCCTTTGTCTTCGCCGAAGGTTCCAATTCCCTTTCAATATACCTATGACTTGGTTTGAAATACACTTGAAAACACATTAGTCATAGCATATATGAAAAAGACATGATCAAAGGTATATTCATGAGCTATGTGTGCAAGTTTAGCAAAAGAAATTCCTAGAATCAAGAATATTAAGCTCATGCCTAAGTCTGGTAAAAGATTGTTCATCAAGAGGCTTGGTAAAGATATCGGCTAATTGATCTTTAGTGTTAATGTATGAAATCTCGATATCCCCCTTTTGTTGGTGATCCCGAAGAAAATGATACCGAATGGCTATGTGTTTAGTGCGGCTATGCTCAACGGGATTATCCGCCATGCGGATTGCACTCTCATTATCACATAGAAGAGGAACTTTGGTTAATTTGTAACCGTAGTCCCGCAGGGTTTGCCTCATCCAAAGCAATTGCGCGCAACAATGGCCTGCGGCAATATACTCGGCTTCGGCGGTAGAAAGAGCGACCGAATTTTGCTTCTTTGAAGCCCAAAACACCAAGGATCTTCCCAAGAACTGGCAAGTCCCCGATGTGCTCTTTCTATTAATCTTACACCCTGCCCAATCGGCATCCGAATAACCAATCAAATCAAAAGTGGATCCCCGAGGGTACCAAAGCCCAAACTTAGGAGTATAAGCCAAATATCTCAAGATTCGTTTTACGGCCGTAAGGTGTGATTCCTTAGGGTCGGCTTGGAATCTTGCACACATGCAAACGGAAAGCATAATGTCCGGTCGAGATGCACATAAATAAAGCAATGAACCAATCATTGACCGGTATACCTTTTGATCCACGGACTTACCTCCCGTGTCGAGGTCGAGATGCCCATTTGTTCCCATGGGAGTCTTGATGGGCTTGGCATCCTTCATTCCAAACTTGCTTAGAATGTCTTGAGTATACTTCGTTTGGCTAATGAAAGTGCCCTCTTGGAGTTGCTTGACTTGAAATCCTAAGAAATATTTCAACTCCCCCATCATAGACATCTCGAATTTTTGTGTCATGATCCTACTAAATTCTTCACATGTAGATTTGTTAGTAGACCCAAATATAATATCATCAACATAAATTTGGCATACAAACAAATCATTATCAAGTGTTTTAGTGAATAAAGTAGGATCGGCCTTGCCGACTTTGAAGCCATTTGCAATAAGGAAATCTCTAAGGCATTCATACCATGCTCTTGGGGCTTGCTTGAGCCCATAAAGCGCCTTAGAGAGCCTATAAACATGGTTAGGGTACTCACTGTCTTCAAAGCCGGGAGGTTGCTCAACATAGACCTCCTCCTTGATTGGTCCATTGAGGAAGGCACTCTTCACGTCCATTTGATAAAGCTTGAAGCCATGGTAAGTAGCATAGGCTAATAATATGCGAATTGACTCAAGCCTAGCTACGGGTGCATAGGTTTCACCAAAATCCAAACCTTCGACTTGTGAATACCCCTTGGCCATGAGTCGAGCTTTGTTCCTAGTCACCACACCATGCTCATCTTGCTTGTTGCGGAAGACCCACTTGGTTCCTACAACATTTTGGTTAGGACGTGGAACTAAGTGCCATACCTCGTTCCTTGTGAAATTGTTGAGCTCCTCTTGCATCGCCATCACCCAATCCGAATCATGAAGTGCTTCCTCTACCCTGTGTGGCTCAATAGAGGAAACAAAGGAGTAATGTTCACAAAAATGTGCAACACGAGATCGAGTAGTTACCCCCTTATGAATGTCGCCGAGGATGGTGTCGACGGGGTGATCTCGTTGTATTGCTTGGTGGACTCTTGGGTGTGGCGGCCTTGGTTGTTCATCCTCCTTGTCTTCATCATTTGCATCTCCCCCTTGATCATTGCCGTTATTTTGATATGGCTCATCTTCTTGATCTTCTCGTTCAACATCTTGAGCCTCATCCTCAATTTGAGTTGGTGGAGATGCTTGCATGGAGGAGGATGGTTGATCTTGTGCATGTGGAGGCTCTTCGGATTCCTTAGGACACACATCCCCAATGGACATGTTCCTTAGCGCTATGCATGGAGCCTGTTCTTCACCTATCTCATCAAGATCAACTTGCTCTACTTGAGAGCCGTTAGTCTCATCAAACACAACGTCACAAGAAACTTCAACAAGTCCTGAGGATTTGTTAAAGACTCTATATGCCCTTGTGTTTGAGTCATATCCTAGTAAAAAGCCTTCTACAGTTTTAGGAGCAAATTTAGATTTTCTACCTCTTTTGACAAGAATAAAACATTTGCTACCAAAAACTCTAAAATATGAAATATTTGGCTTTTTATCGGTTAGGAGTTCATAGGATGTCTTCTTGAGGATTCGGTGTAGATATAACCGGTTGATGGCGTAGCAAGCGGTGTTGACCGCCTCGGCCCAAAACCGATCCGGTGTCTTGTACTCATCAAGCATGGTTCTTGCCATGTCCAATAGAGTTCGATTCTTCCTCTCCACTACACCATTTTGTTGTGGAGTGTAGGGAGAAGAGAACTCATGCTTGATGCCCTCCTCCTCAAGGAAGCTTTCAATTTGAGAGTTCTTGAACTCCGTCCCGTTGTCGCTTCTAATTTTCTTGATCCTTAAGCCGAACTCATTTTGAGCTCGTCTCAAGAATCCCTTTAAGGTCTCTTGGGTATGAGATTTTTCCTGCAAAAAGAACACCCAAGTGAAGCGAGAATAATCATCCACAATAACTAGACAGTACTTACTCCCGCCGATGCTTATGTAAGCAATCGGGCCGAATAGATCCATGTGTAGGAGCTCCAGTGGCCTGTCACTAGTCATGATGTTCTTGTATGGATGATGAGTGCCAACTTGCTTCCCGGCTTGGCATGCGCTACAAATCCTGTCTTTCTCAAAATGAACATTTGTTAGTCCTAAAATGTGTTCTCCCTTTAGAAGCTTATGAAGATTCTTCATTCCAACATGGGCTAGTCGGCGGTGCCAGAGCCAACCCAAGTTAGTCTTAGCAATTAAGCAAGTGTCGAGTTCAGCTCTATCAAAATCTACCAAGTATAGCTGACCCTCTAACACTCCCTTAAATGCTATTGAATCATCACTTCTTCTAAAGACAGTGACACCTACATCAGTAAATAGACAGTTGTAGCCCATTTGACATAGTTGGGATACGGAAAGCAAATTGTAATCTAAAGAATCTACAAGAAAAACATTGGAAATAGTATGGTCAGGTGATATAGCAATTTTACCCAAACCTTTGACCAAACCTTGATTTCCATCCCCGAATGTGATAGCTCGTTGGGGATCTTGGTTTTTCTCATAAGAGGAGAACATCTTTTTCTCCCCTGTCATGTGGTTTGTGCACCCGCTGTCGAGTATCCAACTTGAGCCCCCGGATGCATAAACCTACAAAACAATTTTAGTTCTTGATTTTAGGTACCCAAACGGTTTTGGGTCCTTTGGCATTAGAAACAAGAACTTTGGGTACCCAAACATAAGTCTTTGATCCCTTGTGTTTTCCCCCAACAATCTTGGCAACTACCTTGCCGGATTTGTTAGTTAAAACATATGATGCATCAAAAGTTTTGAATGAAATAGCATGATCATTTGATGCATTAATAATTTTCTTTCTAGGCAACTTGGCACGGGTTGGTTGCCTAGAGCTAGATGTCTCACCCTTATACATAAAAGCATGGTTAGGGCCAGAGTGAGACTTCCTAGAATGAATTTTCTTGATTTTGCTCTCCGGATAACCGGCAGGGTACAAAATGTAACCCTCGTTATCCTGAGGCATGGGAGCCTTGCCCTTAACAAAGTTAGACAAGTTCTTAGGAGGGGCATTAAGTTTGACATTGTCTCCCCTTTGGAAGCCAATGCCATCCTTGATGCCAGGGCGTCTCCCATTATAGAGCATGCTTCTAGCAAATTTAAATTTTTCATTTTCTAAGTCATGCTCACTAATTTTAGCATTAAGTTGTGCTATGTGATCATTTTGTTTTTTAATTAAGGCTAGGTGATCATGGATAGCATCAACATTAATATCTCTACATCTAGTACAAATGGAAATATGCTCAGTAGATGTAGAGGGTTTGCAAGTTTTTAATTCTATAACCTTAGCATGTAGTATATCATTCTCATCCCTAAGGTTAGAAATGCAAGCATCAAAATTTCTGGCCTTAGCAAGCAATTTTTCTTTTTCATCTCTAAGGCTAGCAAGAGAAACATTTAACTCATCAATTCTAGCAAGTAAATCAATATTATTATCTTTAGAATTGAAGGTTGAAACATTGCAAACATGTGAATCAACCTTAGCATTTAATCTAGCATTTTCATTTCTAAGGTTGGCAATAGTGCCATGGCATGTGCTTAGCTCACTAGTTAATTTCTCACACTTTTCAATTTCTAGAGCATAAGCATTCTTGACCTTAACATGCTTCTTATTTTCTTTAATAAGGAATTCTTCTTGAGAATCCAAGAGATCATCCTTCTCATGTATATCACTAATCAATTCATTTAATTTTTCTTTTTGTTGCATGATGAGGTTAGCAAAAAGAATGCGCAAGTTATCCTCCTCATTTTTATCATCATCCTCATCACTAGATGTTTCATATTTAGTGGAGGACCTTGATTTTACCTTCTTTTTGCCATCCTTGGCCATGAGACACTTGTGGCCGACGTTGGGGAAGAGGAGTCCCTTGGTGACGGCGATGTTGGCGGCGTCCTCGTCGGAGGATGAGTCGGTGGAGCTCTCGTCGGAGTCCCATTCGCGGCACACGTGGGCATCGCCGCCCTTCTTCTTGTGGTACCTCTTCTTTTCTCTCCTCTTGCCCTTCTTGTCGTCGCCCCTGTCACTGTCACTAGACATAGGACATTTTGCAATAAAGTGACCGGGCTTACCACACTTGTAGCAAACCTTCTTGGAACGGGATTTGTAGTCCTTCCCCTTCCGTTGCTTGAGGATTTGCCGAAAGCTTTTGATGATTAAGGCCATCTCCTCATTGTCGAGCTTGGAGGCGTCAATTGGTTGTCTACTTGGTGTAGACTCCTCCTTCTTCTCCTCCGTGGCCTTGAAAGCCACCGGTTGCGCCTCGGATGTGGAAGGTTCGTCAAGCTCGTTGATCTTCTTTGAGCCCTTAATCATGCATTCAAAGCTCACAAAATTCCCGATAACTTCCTCGGGGGTCATTAGTGGATATCTAGGATTATCACGAATTAATTGAACTTGAGTGGGGTTAAGGAAAATAAGAGCTCTTAAAATAACCTTAACCACCTCGTGGTCATCCCATTTTTTGCTCTCGAGGTTGCGCACTTGGTTCACCAAGGTCTTGAGCCGGTTGTACATATCTTGTGGCTCCTCCCCTTGGCGAAGACGGAATCGACCGAGCTCCCCCTCAATCGTTTCCCGCTTGGTGATCTTGGTGAGTTCATCACCCTCGTGCGCCGTCTTGAGTAGGTCCCAAATCTCCTTCGCATTCTTCAACCCTTGCACTTTGTTGTATTCCTCCTTGCTTAGGGAGGCGAGGAGAATTGTTGTTGCTTGAGAGTTGAAGTGCTCGATTTGGGCCACCTCATCCTTGTCATAGTCTTCATCCCCTACGGATGGTACCTGTGCACCAAACTCAACAACATCCCATATGCTTTTGTGGAGTGAGGTTAGATGAAATCGCATTAAATCACTCCACCTAGCGTAATCTTCACCATCAAAAGTCGGTGGTTTGCCTAATGGGACGGAAAGTAAAGGTACATGTTTAGAAATGCGAGGGTAGCGTAGGGGGATCTTACTAAACTTCTTACGCTCTTGGCGTTTAGAAGTTACGGAGGGCGCATCGGAGCCGGAGGTCGATGTTGATGAAGTGTCGATCTCGTAGTAGACCACTTTCCTCATCCTCTTTTGCTTGTCTCCACTCCGATGCGGCTTGTGAGAAGAAGATTTTTCCTTCTTCTCGTTGTGGTGAGAAGAGGAAGATCTTTTCTCCTTCCGCTTGGAGGAGTCCTTCTTCTTCTCCCTTCTCTTTGTGCGGGACTCTTCCGATGAAGTGCTCCCTTGGCTTGTAGTGGGCTTGTCGCCGGTCTCCATCTCCCTCTTGGTGTGATCTCCCGACATCACTTCGAGCGGTTAGGCTCTAATGAAGCACCGGCCTCTGATACCAATTGAAAGTCGCCTAGAGGGGGGTGAATAGGGCGAAACTGAAAATCACAAAAATAATCACAACTACAAGCCGGGTTAGTGTTAGAAATATAAACGAGTCCGCGAGAGAGGGTGCAAAACAAATCGCAAGCAAATGAAGAGTGTGACACGCGGATTTGTTTTACCGAGGTTCGGTTCTCGCAAACCTACTCCCCGTTGAGGAGGCCACAAAGGCCGGGTCTCTTTCAACCCTTCCCTCTCTCAATCGGTCCCTCGGACCGAGTGAGCTTTTCTTCTTCTCAATCAAACGGGAACAAAACTTCCCCGCAAGGGCCACCACACAATTGGTGCATCTTGCCTTGGTTACAATTGAGTTTTGATCACAAGAACAAATGAGAAAGAAAGAAAGCGATCCAAGCGCAAGAGCTCAAAAGAAACACGGCAAATCTCTCTCGCTAGTCACTAAAGGCTTGAGTGGAATTGGAGAGGATTTGATCTCTTTGATGTGTCTAGAATTGAATGCCTAGCTCTTGTAAGTGGTTGGAAGTTGGAAAACTTGGATGCCTTGAATGTGGGGTGGTTGGGGGTATTTATAGCCCCAACCACCAAACTAGCCGTTTGGTGCAGGCTCTCTGTTCGATGGCGCACCGGACAGTCCGGTGCACACCGGACATGTCCGGTGCGACAGCCACGTCACCAAAGCCGTTGCAATATGACCGTTGGAGTTCTGACTTCTGGGCCCGCCTGGATGTCCGGTGCACACCGGACATGTACTGTTTGATGTCCGGTGTGCCTGCTCCCGCGTGCCTGACAACTGCGCGGTCCTGGCGCGCATTAAATGCGCCTGCAGGTGACCGTTGGCGCGAAGTAGCCGTTGCCCCGAGGTTGCACCGGACAGTCCGGTGTACACCGGACATGTCCGGTGAATTATAGCGGAGCAGTCTTCGCGAATTCCCGAGACTGGCGAGTTCCGGAGCCGCGTCTCAAATGAGCACCGGACACTGTCCGGTGTACACCGGACAGTCCGGTGAATTTTAGCGCGCTGACTCTGGAAAATTCTCGAGGGCGACGAGTTCGAGCTGAAGTCCTCTGGTGCACCGGACACTGTCTGGTGCACCGGACAGTCCGGTGTGCCAGTCCAGAGGGGCCTTAGGTTGCTCCTTTGCCCTTTTGTTGAACTCAACACTTGGTCATTTTATTGGCTAAGTGTGAACCTTTTGCACCTGTATAACTTATACACTAGAGCAAACTAGTTAGTCCAATTATTTGTGTTGGGCAATTCAACCACCAAAATTATTTAGGAACTAGGTATAAACCTAATTCCCTTTCACATTGCATCACGGATGTTATATCAATTGTGATCTCTTTTTTAATTGGGTTGGTATCTACTTATACTTAGTAACTGCTAATAAAACTTTGACCAACTCTAAAAGCAATGCTCAGCTTTAACCATCCTCGTTGGTAAGCCTTACACTTCACAAGAGCTCCCACCTTTGGTGAGTTCATGCACATTATTCCCCACGACTTGTTGAGCGATGAACGTATGTGAGCTCACCCTTGTTGTACTCACATCCCCCAGGTCAAGGAGAGGTACCACAAGATGAGACGCATGAATGATGCTGTGATGAGTTTGTGAGTGGTCTAGGCCATCGTCTACCAGTCAACTTTGGTTGCTGGATCGTGGTCTTTGTATGATGTAATTATTCAACTATTTTGTATAGAACTTCATTATATATTGAAGTTGTGACATTCGTTTCTGTACCATGAGTCATCATATGTGTGAGATTTGATCTTAGCATACATGTGAATCGTGTTGGGTTTGGCCCCCTAAATCGGGGTGTGACAGAGGTGGCGGCAACTGAGTCGAGAACCATCATTATCGTGTGGAGGTATAGATGGCCAAATGGGACGTGTCTGACGGGCCAGCCCGAGGCACGACCCATTTAATAGTGCCTGGGCTAGCCCGGCACAAGCGTCGTGTCGTGCTTGGGCTATAGCCTCGGTTCGTAGTGCTGGCACGACCCGACACAATTATATTTTTTACAAAAAACATATATACATGTTTTATATTCAATAGCTTCGCCCAGTGTCTCTCGCCTTTCTTCCATCAGGGTTGGGTTTGAATCCCACCTCCTACTCTCTTTTTTAACATTTACGCTGATTTAACCAAATGGCCCGACGGGCTAACAGGCCGGTCCAGCATAGCCATCAGGCTGGCATGCCGTGCCTGGGCTAGAGTTGTGGCCAACGGGCGTTGGGTCTAGCCGGCCCGGCACAGTCAGCAGGCCGGCATGCCGTGCCTGGGCCAAAACTGTGTCCACGGGCGTCGGGCCTGTTTAGCCATCTATATGCGGAGGTCTGTTTGGAACGTGGAGGTTGGTTGCGCGGAGCGGACGGGCGGCTAGCGGGTTAATTTGAAATAGATGTGATAGGTTATATGTAAAAAGAAGACGCAAGACGACCGTTGAAACTGATGCTTTAATATAGACTAGTCGGTTACCCGTGCATTGCGATGGCTCACAACAATACCCACGTAAATTATCCATAAAAAAGATCTCAATATTTTCTATTGATTCTCTCCGCTTTTCACATAATATTTTTTATGAACGCACGGGTACCGTAGGCAGTAAATCAGAGTCCCCCATCCCTCGCCTCCCCCACTTCCAAGGTTTCATAGAGCAGGAGGGGAAGGGAAGAGGCGAACATACCTGTTCGTTGTCGGAGAACGACATAACGAAGACCTGGGCATCTGGAGACGACATAGATAGTATACCGCTAGATATATAGGGAGAGAGCACGCAAGCGGAGAAAGAAGCCCAGCCGGAGCAGCTCCAAACCGAGAGGCACCCGTACCAGGCGTCAGTCCAAGAAGGGCGAGAGAATGCGAGTGTCTTCCCAGCCCTGGAACAGCCAAAGCAACACAACACCACCACCAACTCTGTAGCATATGCTGACTGCTGCCACACTACGGGCCTTGGTTGTCCAATATCTCAGACCTGGACTCCTCATCATCAAGATAACCTAAGCGTGGCATGCGCCACCATGTCCTCCTCGACGATGAAAGGGAAATATGATTAACCTTTTCCACAATTAATTTTGGTGGTTGAATGCCCAACACAAATATATGGACTAACTAGTTTGCTCTAGAATACATGTTCTACAGGTGCATAAAGGTTCAACACAAATTAATAAATATTCAAGTTAGGGATCAAATTCAAAGGAGCAAAAGAAACCAAGTGTGCTGTGGTCTGGCGCACCGGACTGTCCGGTGTGCCACCGGACAGTGTCCGGTGCACCAGGCCCGTACAGGGCCAAACCAGCCACTCTCGGATTTTCGCAGGCGCCCTCCGCTATAATTCACCAGACTGTCCGGTGTGCCACCGGACTGTCCGGTGTGCCAGCGGAGCAATGGCTAACTCGTGCAACGGTCGACTGCAAAAGAACGCTGACAGCGCAACAGTGGGGAACAGTGCGCGGCAGAGTCAGAGCGCAGAGTCAGAGGCACACCGGACAATGAACAGGACCTGTCCGGTGTGGCACCAAACTGTCCGGTGCCACAAGAAGACAACGGCACCAACGGTCGACTGCTCCCGAACCCTAACGGTTGGGTGACGTGGCGGCGCACCGGACAACCTACAGTGCCTGTCGGGTGGTGCACCGGACTGACCGGTGCGCCCATCGACAGCAGCCTCCCCAACGACTTGTTTGGTGGTTGAGGGATATAAATACCCCCAACCACCACAACTCCAAGCATCCAAGTTTTCTGAAGTTCTCATTCAATACAAGAGCTAGTGCATTCATTCCTATACACAATTCAAAAGATCAAAGCCTCTCCAAGTATAGAATTCATTCCAACCACCTAGTGACTTGAGAGAGAGTGTGTTCGTGTTCATTTGTGCTCTTGTTGCTTGGATCGCTTTCTTCCTTCCTCATTCTTGTTCTCAAGTGACTTGTAATCAAAGCAAGAGACACCTAAGTGTGTGGTGGTCCTTGCGGGGTCTAAGTGACCTGTTTGATTAAAGAGAAAGCTCACTCGGTCTAAGTGACCGTTTGAGAGAGGGAAAGGGTTGAAAGAGACCCGGTCTTTGTGACCACCTCAACGGGGACTAGGTTCTTTAGAACCAAACCTCGGTAAAACAAATCACCGTGTCCACTCGCCTTATTTCTTGGTTGATTTGTTTTCCCTCTATTTCGGACTTGAATTTAATTCTAACGCTAACCCTGGCTTGAAGTGTGTGTTTAAAGTTGTAAATTTCAGATTACGCCTATTCACCCCCCTCTAGGCGACTTTCAGACGACACGCATGGAGAAAGGCCAGGAGCATGACCGACTCACCCCGTACCCACGTTGACGAGCGTTGGTCGGCTCGCGGCTACGACCGTGGGCGGGGGTAGCAGGTTGGGGAGGAAGAACATCACGAAGGCCGGGAAGACGAACGAGACGTCCGACAATGGCGAAAACGATGATGCGCGCATGATGTGAAACTATGGATGGCAGTGGGTAAGGTACCCAATGGGCACACGAAGCCATACCCATACCCACTAGGAAAAAATTGACCCATACCCATACCCACTAACCATCATGGGTACAAAATTATGCCATACCCATACCCACCATGGGTAGCGGGTACCCATCGGGTACCCATACCCATTAACATTACGATAGACATGATCATTTGAATCACAAAAATAAGTACCAACATAACAAATGTATCGAACCCAACATAATTTTATCACAGGTTCAACAATATTCAACATTAAATGGCAACATAATGCCTTCAAATCACACAAAACATAGCATTGATTCTACAAAACTATGGACAAAATCATGCCTTCAAATCTAATTGTTCAATACACAATAGTTAATATTTGAATATATAAGACTTCTAAGCTGTTGGAGCTTAAGGGCATCCTTCTCTTCCAATTCCAATCTTGTTGCTCAGAGTAAAAGCTTCTACAAAGCAGTAAAAGAAGTATTAGTATTTGTCTATTTAGACATGTAGAGTATACACATGTGGGACAGCTCAAAAATATCACCTACATCCCTGGCTGGGACGCCTGGAATCTGGATGGTCCGTCTGGCGGCTGGCCTGGTGCCTGGTGCGTGGTGCCCTGGTGGCCGCGTTAGGGTCTTAGGGTTAGCAAATAGCGAGAGCAGATTCATTTTATATGAGACATATAAATCCGGACCCACGTGTCATATATTAGCGGGTTCCCCATCGGGTAGCAGGTATGGGGCAACAGAGAACATACCCACGCCCACCGTACCCGATGGGCATAACAAATGACCTAATAAAATACCCATGGGTATCAAAATCCGCCATACTCGTGCCCTAATAGGGTTTTTACCCATCGGGTTTTGGGTACCCATTGCCATCCCTATGTGAAACGTCCTCGTGGACATGCAATAGCACTACGCGAGTCGGTGTTGGGGCTGGTGTTAGACGAATACGAGGAGTAGGTGCCTGCTCCTACGCCCTCTGCTGAGAATGGGGTGGCACGAAGGTGGAGGCATGGGGGGAGAGAGAAAAGAAGTAGAATGGCGAACGGGGTTGTGGCAACTGAGGCGAGTACCATCATTATTGTGTGGATGTATAAATGGCCAAATGAGCCATGTTTGGCGAGCCGGCCCGACGTACGACCCATTTAATAGTGCCTAGGCCAACCCAGCACGAGCGTCGTGCGGTGCTTAGGCCGTAGCCTCGGCCCGTAGTGCTGGCCCGGCCTAGCACGCTTATTTTTTTCATTTTACAAAAAATCATATATACATATGTACAATTTATATTCAATATTATAAACAAGTGAGCATGATGTTCTACTGGTTACACAACTTCGCTCAGTGTCTCTCACCATTCTTCCACCAGGGTGTGGGTTCAAACCCCATCTCTTGCACCGCTTTTTAAATTTTTACACTAAGTTGATTTAGAATAAATGTAGAGACTTTTTTGTAAAAAGATGACGCAGGACGACCATTGAAACTTGTGCTTTAAGTATAGTAGAGAGTAGAGATATATAGATATAAATATAGAAAGATGATATTTACACTTGAAAGTTGCCTAGAGGGGGTGGTGAATAGGCGAAACCTAAAATTTATAAACTTAGGCACACACTACAAGCCGGGGTTAGCGTTAGAATTAAATTCAAGTCCGAGAGAGGGGGGGAAACAAATCAAATGAAAATCAAGCGCATGAACACAGTGATTTATTTTACTGAGGTTCGGATCTAAAGAACCTAGTCCCCGTTGAGCTCGTCACAAAGACCAGGTCTCTTTCAACCCTTTCCCTCTCTCAAACGGTCACTTAGACCGAGCGAGCTTTCTCCTTAATCAAATGGGTCACTTAGACCCCACAAGGACCACCACACACTTAGGTGTCTCTTGCTTTGATTACAAGTTACTTTGGAATAAGAAAGAGAAAGAAGAAAGAGATCCAAGCAACAAGAGCACAAATGAACATGAACACACACTCTCTCAAGTCACTAGGAGATTGGAATGAATTTGGGACTGGGAGAGGCTTTGATCTTTTGAATTGTGTCTAGGAGTGAATGCACTAGCTCTTGTATTGAATGAGAACTTCAGAAAACTTGGATGCTTGGAGTTGTGGTGGTTGGGGGGTATTTATATCCCTCAACCACCAAACAAGACGTTGGGGAGGCTGCTGTCGATGGGCGCACTAGACAGTCTGGTGCACCACCGGACATGTCCTGTTCATTGTTCGGTGCGCTGCCACGTCACCCAACCGTTAGGGTTCGGAGCCGAGTCGACCGTTGGGGCTTTGTCCTCTTGCAGCACCGGACAGTCCGGTGCCGCACCGGATAGGTCCTGTTCACTGTCTGGTGCGCCTCTGACTCTGCGCGCACTGTTCTTCACTGTTGCTATGTCAACGGCTTTTGTAGTCGACCGTTGCTCCGGTGGCACACCGGATAGTGCGATGAATTATAGCGGAGCGTGGCTCATTTTTCCCGAGAGTGGCTGGTTCATCTTCGTACGGACATGGTGCACCGGACACTGTCCGGTGGCACACCGGACAGTCTGGTGCGCCAGTCCACAGCACACTCAAGTCTTCGCTCCTTTTAATTTTAGTCCCTAACTTAAATCTTTTATTGGTTTGTGTTGAACCTTATGCACCTGTAATGCATGAGTTCTAGAGCAAACTAGTTAGTCTATATATTTGTGTTGGACATTTAACCACCAAAATTAATTGTAGGAAAAAGGTTAAACCTATTTCCCTTTCAATCTCCCCCTTTTTGGTGATTGATGCCAACACAAACCAAAGTGCAGAAATGAACAAGTTTACATATGGTAAGTGCATAGGTTGCTTGGAATTAAACCAATTGATAATCTTACTAGATATGAATGGATTGTTTTCTTTTATTTGACATTTTGGACCACTTTTGCACCACTTGTTTTGTTTTTGCAAATCTTTTCAAAGTCTTTTGGCAAATAGTCAAAGGTATATGAATAAGATTGTACGAAGCATTTTCAAGATTTGAAATTTCTCCCCCTATTTCAAATGCTTTTCCTTTGACTAAATAAAAGCTCCCCTGAATGAAATTCTCCCCTTAGCTTTCAAGAGGGTTTTTAAATGGATACCAATTTGAAATCTTATTTTCATAAGCATAGATACCAATTTGAAAGACAAACATTTGTGAAAACCAATTAAATCTTCATTTCGAAAATTTTGAAATGGTGGTGCGGTCCTTTTGCTTTGGGCTTAATATTTTCTCCCCCTTTGGCATTAATCGCCAAAAACGGAGAACTTTATAGCCCTATTTATCTTTTCTCCCCTTTGGGGCCTAATCATTACATACCAAATGGTAAAATAAATACGAGTGAAAGGCCATACCAATGAGAGTTTGCGGAATACCGGCAAAGGGTAGATAATACCATTAGAGTTTAGTCGAAGCGTTGTCTTTGCCGAATACTCCATTTCTCTTTCAATCTACGACTTACCATAGCAATACACTTGAAAACACATTAGTCGTAGTCTTGGTACAAGAAGAATAAGAAATATGCAATTGTACCAAAAGAAAGAGATGTGATCAAAGGTATATAAATGAGCTATGTGTGCAATGTTTCAATCAAAATTCCGAGAATCAAGTATATTTAGTTAGTTCCTGAGTTTGCTAAAGGTTTTCTCATCTAGTGGCTTGGTACAGATATCGGCTAATTTGTTTTGGGCATTAACATAAGCAATTTCGATATCTCCCTTTTGCTGGTGATCCCTCATAAAGTGATACCGAATGTCTATGTGCTTAGTGCGGTTGTGTTCAACGGGATTATCCGCCATGCGGATTGCACTCTCATTATCACATAGGAGAGGGACTTTGCTCAATTTGTAGCCATAGTCTCTGAGGGTTTGCCTCATCCAAAGTAATTGTGCACAACAATGACCCGCGACAATATACTCGGCTTCGACGGTAGAAAGAGCTACAGAGTTTTGTTTCTTTGACGCCCAAGACACTAGGGATCTTCCCAGAAATTGACAAGTCCCTGATGTGCTCTTCCTATCAATTTTACACCCTGCCCAATCGGCATCGGAATATCCTATTAAATCAAAGGTGTATCCCTTGGGATACCAAAGCCCAAACTTAGGAGTGTAAACTAAGTATCTCATGATTCTCTTTACGGCCCTAAGGTGAACTTCCTTAGGATCGGCCTGGAACCTTGCACACATGCATACATAAAGCATAATATCCAGTTGAGATGCACATAAGTAGAGTAAAGATCCTATTGACCGGTATACCTTTTGATCTATGGATTTACCTCCCGTGTCGAGGTCGAGATACCCAATAGTTCCCACGGGTGCCTTGATGGGTTTGTCATCCTTTATTCCAAACTTCTTAAGAATGTCTTGAATGTACTTGGTTTGGCTGATGAAGGTGCCATCCTGGAGTTGCTTGATTTGAAATCCTAAGAAATATCTCAACTCCCCCATCATTGACATCTCAAATTTTGTACCATGATCCTGCTAAACTCTTCACAGGTAGGCTTGTTAGTAGACCCAAATATGATATCATCAACATAAATTTGGCATAGGAACAAGTCTTTTTCAATAGTTTTAGTGAAGAGAGTAGGATCGGCCTTGCCGACTTTGAAGCCATTAGTGATAAGAAAATCTTGCAGGCATTCATACCATGCTCTTGGGGCTTGCTTGAGCCCATAAAGCGCCTTTGAGAGATTATAAACATGGTTAGGGTACTCACTATCTTCAAAGCCAGGGAGGTTGCTCAACATAGACCTCTTCCTTGATTGGTCCATTGAGGAAGGCACTTTTCATGTCCATTTGATAAATCTTAAAGCCATGGTAAGTAGCATAGAAAAGTAATATACGAATTGACTCAAGCCTAGCTACGGGTGCATAAGTTTCATCAAAATCCAAACCTTCGACTTGTGAATATCCTTTGGCCAGAAGTCGAGCTTTTTTCTTATCACCACACCATGCTCATCTTGCTTGTTGTGGAATACCCATTTGGTACCTGCAACATTTTGATTAGGACGTGGAACCAAATGCCATACCTCATTCCTCGTGAAGTTATTGAGCTCCTCTTGCATAGCCACCACCCAATCCGAATCTCTTAATGCATCCTCTACCCTGTATGGATCAATAGAGGAAATAAAAGAGTAATGTTCACAGAAATGAGCAACTTAAGATCTAGTGGTTACCCCCTTATGAATGTCACCAAGGATGGAGTTGACGAGGTGATCTCATTAAATTGCATGGTGGACTCTTGGGTGTGGTGGTCTTTGACCCTGTATCTCTTGCTCATCTTCCTTGTCTTTATTATTTTCATGTCCCCCTTGATCATTGTCCTCCTCTTGAGGTGGCTCATCCTCTTGATCTTCATTATCTTGAGCCTGATCCTCATCTTGGGTTGGTGGAGACGCTTGGTTGGAAGATGACGGTTGATCTTGTGCTTGTGGAGGCTCTTCGGGTTCCTTAGGACACACATCCCCAATGGACATGTTCCTTAGCGCGATGCACGGAGCCTCTTCATCATCTAATTCATCAAGATCAACTTGCTCCACTTGGGAGCCATTAGTCTCATCAAACACAATGTCACAAGAAACTTCAACTAGTCCAGTGGAGTTGTTAAAGACTCTATATGCCCTTGTGTTTGAGTCATAACCAAGTAAAAAACCTTCTACAGCTTTAGGAGCAAATTTAGATTTTCTACCTCTTTTAATAAGAATAAAGCATTTGCTCCCAAAGACTCTAAAATATGAAACATTGGGCTTTTTACCGGTGATGAGTTCATATGATGTCTTCTTGAGGATTCGGTGAAGGTAGAGCCGGTTGATGGAGTAGCAAGCAGTGTTGATTGCTTCCGCCCAAAACCGGTCCGGTGTCTTGTACTCATTAAGCATGGTTCTTGCCATGTCCAGTAGAGTTCTATTTTTCTCTCCACTACACCATTTTGTTGAGGTGTGTAGGGAGAAGAAAACTCATGATTGATTCCCTCATCCTCAAGAAATCCTTCTATTTGAGAATTCTTGAACTCCGTCCAGTTGTCGCTTCTAATCTTTTTGATTCTCAATCCGAACTCATTTTGAGTCTGTCTCAAGAAACCCTTTAAAGTCTCTAGGGTTTGTGATTTTTCATGCAAAAAGAATACCCAAGTGAAGCGAGAATAGTCATCCACAATTACTAGACAGTACTTACTCCCGCCGATGCTTATGTAAGCAATCAGGCCAAATAAATCCATGTGGAGTAGCTCGAGCGGCCCGTCAGTCGTCATGATGTTCTTATGTGGATGGTGAGCGCCAACTTGCTTTCCTGCTTGGCATGCGCTACAAACCCTGTCTTTCTCAAAATGAACATTTGTTAGTCCTAAAATGTGCTCTCCCTTTAAAAGCTTGTGAAGATTCTTCATCCCAACATGGGCTAGTCAGCGATGCCAGAGCCAACCCATATTAGTCTTAGCAATTAAGCAAGTGTCGAGTTCAGCTTTGTTATCATTAAAATTAACCAAATATAGCTGACCCTCTAACACCCCCTTAAATGCTACTGAATCATCACTCCTTCTAAAGACAGTAACACCTACATATGTAAATAGACAGTTGTAGCCCATTTTGCATAATTGAGAAACTGAAAGCAAGTTGTAATCTAATGAATCTATAAGAAAAACATTAGAAATAGAATGGTCAGTAGATATAGCAATTTTACCCAATCCTTTGACCAAACCTTGATTTCCATCCCCGAATGTGATAGTTCGTTGGGGATCCTCGTTTTTCTTGTAGGAGGAGAACATTCTCTTCTCTTCTGTCATGTGGTTTGTGCATCCATTGTCAATTATCTAACTTGAGCCCTCGGATGCATAAACTTACAAAACAATTTAGGCCTTGTTCTTAGGTACCCAGACGGTCTTGGGTTCTTTCATATTAGAAACAAGCACCTTGGGTACCCAAACACAAGTCTTAGGACTCTTGTGTTTGCCCCCAACATATTTGGCAACTACTTTGCCTGATTTGTTAGTAAGCACATAAGATGCGTCAAAAGTTTTAAATGAAATATTGTGTTCATTTGATGCAGCAAGAATTTTCTTTCTAGGCAATTTAATATGAGTGGTATGCCTAGAGCTAGATGCCTCATTCTTATATATAAAAGCATGGTGAGAAATAGAATGAGATTTCCTAGCATGAATTTTTCTAATCTTGTGCTTAGGATAATTAGCAGGATACAAAATATAGCCTTCATTATCCTAAACCATAGGAGCCTTGCCCTTAACAAAATTAGACAATCTCTTAGGGGCATTAAGCTTGACATTGCTTCCCTGTTGAAAACTAATGCCATCCTTAATACTAGGGCGTCTCCCATCATAAAGCATTCTTCCAGCAAATTTAAAATTTTTATTTTCAAGTTCATGCTCATTAATTTTAGCAGTTAATTTAGTTATATGATCATTTTGTTGTTTAATCATAGCAAGGTGATCATTAATAGCTTTAACATTAACATCTCTACATCTAGTACAAATGGAAACATGTTCAACAGTGGATGTAGAGGGTTTGCAAGCATCTAATTCTTCTATCTTAGCATGTAATATAGCATTCTCTTTTCTAAGACAAGAAATGAAATCATTGCAAACATTCAATTTTTTAATCTTAGAAACTAAACCAGCATTTCCAGTTTTAAGACTAGAAATTGCATCATTGCAAACATCTAATTCATTAATCTTAGAAACTAGACTAACATTTTCATTTCTAAGACTAGAAATTGAATCATGACAAATGCTAAGCTCTTTAGTCAAGTTTTCACATTTTTCTACTTCCTGAGCATAAGCATTTTTCACTTTAACATGTTTTTTATTTTCTTTAATAAGGAAGTCCTCTTGGCTTTCCAAGAGATCATCTCTCTCATTAATGGACTGAATTAGTTTATTTAATTTTTTTTGTTCCATGTTAAGGTTGGCAAAAAGAGACATTAAATCATCTTCACTATCACTAGAACTACCCTCATCACTAGATGTAGTATACTTGGGGGTGGTTCTAGATTGTACCTTATTCTTTTTGCCATCCTTAGCCATGAAACACTTGTGGCCGACGTTGGGTAAGAGGAGGCCCTTGTTGACGGCGATGTTGGCGGCATCCTCGTCGGAGGAGGAGTTGGTGGAGCTCTCGTCGAAGTCCCATTTCCGACATACGTGGGCATCGCCGCCCTTCTTCTTGTAATATCTCTTCTTCTCCTTCTTCTTCTCCTTCTTGTCGTCGCCCCTGTCACTATCACTTGAATTTGGACATTTAGCAATAAAATGACCGGGCTTACCACACTTATAGGCTTGTAGCACACCCTCTTGGAGCGGGGTTTGTAGTCCTTCCCCCTCCTTTGCTTGAGGATTTGGCGGAAGCTCTTGATGATGAGCGCCATTTCTTCGTTGTCGAGCTTGGAGGCGTCGATTGGAAGCCTACTTGGTGTAGACTCCCTCTTTTCTTCTTCCGTCGCCTTGAATGCGACGGGTTGCACCTCGGGTGTGGAGGTGGCGCCTTGCTTCAAGTTGACAATGTGTTTGGAGTCTTTGATCATTAGCTCAAAGCTCACAAACTTTCCTATCACTTCCTCGGGAGACATTAATTTGTATCTAGGATCCCCACAAATTAATTGTACTTGAGTAGGATTACGAAAAACAAGAAATCTTAGAATAACCTTGACCATTTCATGGTCATCCCATTTGGTGCTCCCAAAGTTACGCACTTGGTTCACCATTGTTTTGAGCCGGTTGTACATTGCTTGTGGCTCTTTCCCTTGGTTGAGAATGAATCGACTGAGCTCCCCCTTGATCATCTCCCGTTTGGTGATTTTGGTCACCTCGTCCCCTTCGTGCGCTATCTTTAGGACGTCCCAAATTTCTTTGGCGGTCTTTAACCCTTGTACCTTATTATACTCCTCTCGACACAAGAAGGCGAGGAGTATAGTTGTGGCTTAGGAGTTAAAGTTCCTAATTTGATCAGCCTCGTCCGAATTGTAGTCCTTGTCCCCCTTCTTAGGTACCTGCGCTCCATACTCAACAATATCTCAAATACTTTTGTGGAGTGAGGTTAGATGATGCCTCATTTTATCACTCCACATACAATAATCCTCACCATCAAAATATGGTGGTTTGCTTAGGGAACGAAAAGTAATGGAGTGCGTTTAGAAATACATGGATAGCGTAGGGGCATCTTACTATACTTCTTGCGTTCATGGCGCTTAGAAGCGACGGACGAATCGGAGCTCGATGTGGAGGGTGACGATGAGTTAGTCTCGTAGTAGACCACTTTTTTCATCTTCTTTTTCTTGTCGCCTCTCCAATGGGACTTGATGGAGGAAGAGGATTCCTCCTTGTGCTTGTTGCCGGACTCCCTTAAGAGAGTCCTCCCCGAGCTAGCGGGCTTGTCGCCGGTCACGATCTCCCTCTTGGCGTGATCTCCCAACATCACTTCGAGTTGTTAGACTCTAATGAAGCACCGGGCTCTGATACCAATTGAAAGTTGTCTAGAGGGGGATGAATAGGCGAAACCTGAAATTTATAAACTTAAGCACACACTACAAGCCAGGGTTCGCGTTAGAATTAAATTCAAGTCTGGGAGAGAGGGGAAAATAAATCAAATGGGAATCAAGCAAATGAACACGGTGATTTATTTTACCGAGGTTCGGTTCCAAAGAACCTAGTCCCCATTGAGGTGGTCATAAAGACCGGGTCTCTTTCAACCCTTTTTCCTCTCTCAAACGATCACTTAGACCGAGTGAGCTTTCTCCTTAATCAAACGGGTCGCTTAGACCCCGCAAGGACCACCACACACTTAGGTGTCTCTTGCTTTGATTACAAGTCACTTTGGAATAAGAAAGAGAAAGAAGAAAGCGATCCAAGCAACAAGAGCGCAAATGAACACGAACACACGCACTCTCTCTAGTCACTAGGTGATTGGAATGAATTTGGGACTTGGAGATGCTTTGATCTTTTGAATTATGTCTAGAAGTGAATACACTAGCTCTTGTATTGAATGAGAACTTTAGAAAACTTGGATGCTTGGAGTTGTGGTGGTTGGGGGTATTTATAGCCATCAACCACCAAAGAAGCCGTTGGGGAGGTTGCTGTCGATGGGCGCACCGGACAGTCCGGTGCGCCACCGGACATGTCCTGTTCACTGTTTGGTGCGCTGCCACATCACCCAACCGTTAGGGTTCAGAGCCGAGTCGACTGTTGGGGCTTTGTCCTCTTGCAGCACCGGATAGTCCGGTGCCGCACCGGACAGGTCCTGTTCACTGTCCGGTGTGCCTCTGACTCTGCGGCTTTGACTCTGCGCGCACTGTTCTTCACTGTTGCTATGTCAGCGGCTTTTGCTGTTGACTATTGCGCGAGTTAGCCGTTGCTCCGCTGGCACACCGGACAGTCCGATAAATTATAGCGGAGCGCGGCTCATTTTTCCCGAGAGTGGCTGGTTCATCTTCGTACGGACATGGTACACCGGACACTGTCCGGTAGCACATCAGACAGTCCGGTGCGCCAGTCCACAGCACACTTAAGTCTTTGCTCCTTTTAATTTTAGTCCCTAACTTGAATCTTTTATGCGTTTGTGTTGAACCTTATGCACCTGTAATACATGAGTTCTAGAGTAAACTAGTTAGTACATGAGTTCTAGAGTTCTAGAGTAAACTAGTTAGTCTATATATTTGTGTTGAACATTTAACCACCAAAATTAATTGTAGGAAAATGTTAACCCTATTTCCCTTTCAACACTGAGATATAAGATAAGAGCTATTTATAAAATAAGTCATCGCATAATTTATAACTAGATAAATACCCGTGCGTTGCTACGGAGCGAAAATATTTAAAAATATTGATAGAAAAGGCATATAGATAACTCTATTTCATCATACAATTGATACAAAAGTAGCAGTTAAATTGCCAATGACATGTGATGCTAAGCATCACCACTCTAGGAGATGTCCAAATCTCAGAATTACCTCGTCTGAAATACCGGAAGGTGTAGACTGGATTATAGGCTTTTAGAACATAACTATTGTATTTGTGTATGTTCACTAACTCAACGCTCCCAGTTAGAATAAACTGAAGTAGCACCAAAGGTGCAAAGAGCCATCCAATTTTGTCCTGTAGTGTTGCATCTAGAATAAGCCAATTAATATGAACATTGCGATAGTTACAACCACATCTGTCATAAACGGGTATTGGCTGTTTCCTCCTCATGCTGCTTAGATACCTCCTTGCCTTCTCATTCCGAATCTGTAGAACAACAAACAAAAAAGGTTTGAGACTTAGCAATAATTTATGCTAGAATTTTTTACATGTCTCAATATATCCATAAATAATAAACCATACCTGTGAAATAGTATCTGCTGATGGTGTACCCAGGAGATCAGTCATCAAATCCAACTGGTGAACCACATTTTTACCAGGGAATAAAGGCTTCCCAGTCAAAATCTTCGCAAAAATGCAACTGATGCTCCACATATCGATAGTCGGTGAATACTGCACAAGAGAATCGTGTTAATATCATGGGGATAACATAAGCATTTTAAAGTTAACGCTGAAGGTGGAGAAAACCAAAAAAAGACCAATAAGGCTTAATAAAACAATAGTATGAGAAAAAATGGGTACCTTACTAAAGAAAGATCCACACAGCTCAGGAGCCCTGTACCATCTAGTCCCCGGCCTACCACTCTTCCTGGTCCAGCTGCAAGATTGGCAGAGATGAAGCATGTCAGGAAAACTCAGGAGTGACTGAAAAAATAGACTGATGGGTAGCCACAGATTAGGAAATGTGACCAGTTACCTGCTGGAATCCTTTGAGCAACCTGGGAGGTTGCTGCTGGACCTTCATTTGCAGGAATTGGAGTGGAGTGAACGGTTGTTGTCCTCCAAGCAGCAAATCAAGTTCAGCAGTCAACTTTGAGCGAATTTTGTATGACACCCCAGGCCAACAAGGAAACACGTCATCAGATCATCATCCTATATCTAGTTGATAAATCCTATTGAGTAGCTAATGGATTACCCTGATTTATCAATCTCAACAACCGAAAAATGACTTGGAAGGAAAAGAAGGTATATGTTACCTTGGGAGAGAAACATGTTTCCTGTCAAGCGCGACATTCCTCTCTCCATTTTCTTCTAAGCTAGCAAATTGCCTACGGAACCTGTCAACGGCGCTGCAAAACCAAAAAAATCAAGAACTATTAAGGATGTATGTCATGAATATTACCGCACTGAAACAAAATAACAAGAGAGAAAAGTAACTAAAAAGATATAGTCAAGGTAAGAACCTGGGATATAGAAAACTCGTCTTTTCAGAGCCGTTCTTGTAATCCTTCAGAAGTTGAGGATGGTACTGCAGTATCTCCTGGAATATAAGTTCCTTGACATCCTCTTTGGTAAACTTCTGTTCAAACTCAAATTCCATTTTTGAAATTGGCTGACAGGATGGTTCCCTCTCTACTTTTGCAATGCCTTTGAAGTAGGGATCAGCCAATGCCTGCTCATGCATACATCAAAGTTATTTTTGTTAGAATATAATTCTGCAAAGTAACACAAATAACAACAGTGCAAACATAAAACCTATGTTTCATGACGAAAAGCCTACCTCTTCTGACGTTGGTCGATCCTTAGGATCAAATGCAAGAAGCCTTTGTAAGAGCTTGAGTGCTGAATGATCTGCATTGGGGAACTTCTCTGAGAAGGGTATTGGTTGTTTCCTCCTCATGCTGCTTAGATACCTCCTTGCCTTCTCATTCCGAATCTGTAGAACAACAAACAAAAAAGGTTTGAGACTTAGCAATAATTTATGCTAGAATTTTTTTACATGTCTTAATATATCCATAAATAATAAACCATACCTGTGAAATAGTATCTGCTGATGGTGTACCCAGGAGATCAGTCATCAAATCCAACTGGTGAACCACATTTTTACCAGGGAATAAAGGCTTCCCAGTCAAAATCTCCGCAAAAATGCAACCGATGCTCCTGAGAGCACCTAGAGGGGGGGTGAATAGGTGATCCTGTGAAACTTAAACTTATAGCCACAAAAACTTGTTAAGTATTAGCACAATAATCGCCAAGTGGCTAGAGAGGAGTCTCAACAAAACACAATACCACAAGAGATCAAACACAGAGATGACACAGTGGTTTATCCCGTGGTTCGGCCAAGACCAACGCTTGCCTACTCCACGTTGTGGCGTCCCAACGGACGAGGGTTGCAATCAACCCCTCTCAAGCGGTCCAAAGACCAACTTGAATACCACGGTGTTTTGTTTTGCCTTTCAATAACCCGTTTGCAAGGAATCTCCACAAATTGGAGTCTCTTGCCCTTACAAGTATATGATCACAAAGAAGCACAGAGTAAGGGAGGGAAGCAACACACACAAATCCACAGCAAAATGCGCACACACACACGGCCGAGAATCGAGCTCAAAAGACTATCTCAAAGTTCTCACTAGAACGGAGCTCGAATCACTTAGAATGACAAACGAATGCGCAAAGACTGAGTGTGGATGATCAAGAATGCTCTAAGGTTGCTTGGATGTGCTCCTCCATGCGCCTAGGGGTCCCTTTTATAGCCCCAAGGCAGCTAGGAGCCGTTGAGAGCAAATCTAGAAGGCTATCCTTGCCTTCTGTCGTCGGGTGCACCGGACAGTCCGGTGTACACCGGACACTATCCGGTGCCCGATTTCTTTCCTTAAACAGCGCTGCCGACCGTTGTAGACCGTTGCAGATCTGGGAGCCGTTGGCGCACCGGACATGTCCGGTGCACACCGGACAGTCCGGTGCCGTCTTCTAGCCGTTGGCTCGGCCACGTGTCCCGCGCAGATTGCGCGGCCGACCGTTGGCCCGGCCGACCGTTGGCTCACCGGACAGTCCGGTGCACACCGGACAGTCCGGTGAATTTTAGCCGTACGTCGCCGGTGAATTCCCGAGAGCAGCCACTTTGCGCCGAGGCAGCCTGGCGCACCGGACATGTCCGGTGCACACCGGACAGTCCGGTGTACCCAGACTGGGCAGACTTTGGCTGCTCGAGCCATTTCTTCTCCAACTCGATTTTTTCTGTTTCCAGCACTTAGACACAATACATTAGTCCATAAAACAATGTACTAAGTCTGAGAAACATACCTTTATCCTTGATTTGTACTTTGTCCACCATTTTACAATTAGGCACCTGTGTTGGGCACTAAATCACCAAAATACTTAGAAATGGCCCAAGGGCACATTTCCCTTTCAATCTCCCCCTTTTTGGTGATTTATGCCAACACAACATAAAACAAGTAGAACAAGTACAAAAACACTTTAAATAAGAACTCAAATTATTTTGATTCAATTTTGACATATATGGATCACTCTATGCCACCACTTGGTTTGTTTTTGCAAATCAAACTCAAATCTCTATCTCTAAGTCAAACACACATGTTGAAACATAAAGAGAGTCATTCCAAAAGAGATTGATCAAAGATTTCAAAAACTCCCCCTTTTTCCCATAATCAATACTTCTCCCCACAAGAAGCCAACTTTTGACAAGAGAGACAACAAAAGAGTTTTGACAAACCAAAAGCTCTATTCTACTATTTTCAAAATCTCTCAAGTGGTAGCTGATCCATTTATCGCTTTGGCCTTTATTTTCTCCCCCTTTGGCATCAAGCACCAAAACGGGATCAATCTTGGCCCTTTAACCCCATTGCCTCACCAAAATCTTCAATTAAGAGCAAATGGCAATAAGAGTTCATGAGATGGACTTGGAATAAGTTACCCTCTCATCGGAGTGCAGTGGAAGTCTTTCATGGTCCAAGTCCACCTTTTCCCTTTCAATTCTCCTTCGAGACTAAATCAAGCAAACTCAAGCATATGGTTAGTCTCAAAGGGTCAAGTTGTAACACATCTCCCCCTAAAACTGTGCATCACTTTGCAACGGACTTGTGAGGTCCAGGGAGTGTTTGTACAACTCGAGCACCACAATAAACAACAAAATGCAGAATGAACATGATCAAAGGCATAAACACATGTATGCTACATTTCAATCCAAGTTCCGCGAATCTAAGATATTGAGCTCACTACGCAGCCTGCAAAAGGTCTTCTCATCTAGAGGCTTGGTAAAGATATCGGCTAGCTGATTCTCGGTGCTAACATGAAACACTTCGATATCTCCCTTTTGCTGGTGGTCTCTCAAAAAGTGATGCCGGATGTCAATGTGCTTTGTGCGGCTGTGCTCAACAGGATTTTCCGCTATTCGGATAGCACTCTCATTATCACATAGGAGTGGGACTTTGCTCAGATTGTAGCCAAAGTCCCTGAGGGTTTGCCTCATCCAAAGTAGTTGCGCACAACACTGTCCTGCGGCAACGTACTCGGCCTCAGCGGTGGATAGGGCAATAGAGGTTTGTTTCTTAGAGTTCCATGACACCAGGGACCTTCCTAAGAATTGGCACGTCCCCGATGTACTCTTCCTATCGACCTTACATCCAGCATAGTCGGAATCTGAGTACCCAATCAAGTCAAAGTTAGACCCCTTTGGATACCAGATCCCGAAGCAAGGCGTAGCGACTAAATATCGAAGAATTCGCTTCACTGCCACTAAGTGACACTCCTTAGGATCGGATTGAAATCTGGCACACATGCATACGCTAAGCATAATATCCGGTCTACTAGCACATAAATAAAGTAAAGACCCTATCATTGACCGATATGCTTTTTGATCAACGGACTTACCTCCTTTGTTGAGGTCGGTGTGTCCGTCGGTTCCCATCGGCGTCTTTGCGGGCTTGGCGTCCTTCATCCCAAACCTCTTTAGCAAATCTTGTGTATACTTCGTTTGGGAGATGAAGGTGCCGTCCTTGAGTTGCTTCACTTGGAACCCAAGGAAGTAGGTCAACTCGCCCATCATCGACATCTCGAATTTCTGCGTCATTACCCTGCTAAACTCTTCACAAGACTTTTGGTTAGTAGAACCAAATATTATGTCATCGACATAAATTTGGCATACAAACAAATCACCATCACATGTCTTTGTGAAAAGAGTTGGATCGGCTTTCCCAACCTTGAAAGCATTAGCAATTAAGAAATCTCTAAGGCATTCATACCATGCTCTTGGGGCTTGTTTAAGTCCATAGAGCGCCTTAGAGAGCTTACACACGTGGTCGGGGTACCGTTCATCCTCGAAGCCAGGGGGTTGCTCCACGTACACCTCCTCCTTGATTGGCCCGTTGAGGAAAGCGCTCTTCACATCCATTTGGAACAACCTGAAAGAATGGTGAGCGGCATATGCTAGCAAGATACGAATTGATTCTAGCCTAGCCACAGGAGCAAAAGTCTCCTCAAAGTCCAAACCTGCGACTTGGGCATAACCTTTTGCCACAAGTCGAGCCTTGTTCCTCGTCACCACCCCGTGCTCGTCCTGTTTGTTGCGGAACACCCACTTGGTTCCCACAACATTTTGCTTGGGACGAGGCACCAGCGTCCAAACTTCATTGCGCTTGAAGTTGTTAAGTTCCTCCTGCATGGCCAACACCCAATCCGGATCTAGCAAGGCCTCCTCTACCCTGAAAGGCTCAATAGAAGAGACAAAGGAGTAATGTTCACAAAAATTAACTAGTCGAGACCGAGTAGTTACTCCCTTGCTAATGTCACCCAGAATTTGGTCGACGGGATGATCCCTTTGAATCATCGCTCGAACTTGGGTTGGAGGTGCCGGTTGTGCTTCTTCCTCCATCACATGATCATCTTGCGCTCCCCCTTGATCACACGCCTCCTGTTGATGAACCTGTTCATCGTCTTGAGTTGGGGGATGCACCGTTTTTGAGGAAGAAGGTTGATCTCGTTCATCTCGTTCCTGTGGCCAAATGTCTCTAATCGCCATGGTTCGTATCGCGGCCGTCGGAACATCTTCCTCATCTACATCATCACAATCAACAACTTGCTCTCTTGGAGAGCCATTAGTCTCATCAAATACAACATCGCTAGAGACTTCAACCAAACCCGATGATTTGTTGAAGACCCTATACGCCTTTGTATTTGAAACATAACCTAATAAAAACCCTTCTACAGCTTTGGGAGCAAACTTAGAATTTCTACCCTTCTTCACTAGAATGTAGCATTTGCTCCCAAATACACGAAAGTACGATACATTGGGTTTGTTACCGGTTAGTAGCTCATACGAAGTCTTCTTGAGGAGTCGATGAAGGTAGACCCTGTTGATGGCGTGGCAAGCCGTGTTCACAGCTTCCGACCAAAAGCACTCGGGGGTCTTGAACTCTCCAAGCATCGTCCTCGCCATATCGATTAGTGTCCTGTTCTTCCTCTCTACCATACCATTTTGCTGTGGTGTGTAGGGAGCGGAGAACTCGTGCTTGATCCCTTCCTCCTCAAGAAACTCCTCCACTTGAAGGTTCTTGAACTCGGACCCGTTGTCGCTCCTTATCTTCTTCACCTTGAGCTCAAACTCATTTTGAGCTCTCCTGAGGAAGCGCTTGAGGGTCCCTTGGGTTTCAGACTTATCCTGCAAAAAGAACACCCAAGTGAAGCGGGAAAAGTCATCAACAATAACTAGACCATACTTACTTCCTCCTATGCTTAGATAGGCGACGGGTCCGAAGAGGTCCATATGCAGCAGCTCCAGAGGTCTTGACGTGGTCATCACATTCTTGCTGTGATGTGCTCCTCCCACTTGTTTACCTGCTTGACAAGCTGCACAAGGTCTATCTTTTTCGAAATAAACATTGGTTAGACCTATCACGTGTTCTCCCTTTAGAAGCTTGTGGAGGTTCTTCATCCCCACATGTGCTAAGCAGCGATGCCACAGCCAGCCCATGCAAGTCTTAGCCATTAAGCATGCATCTAGACCGGCCTCTTCTTTTGCAAAATCAACTAAGTAAAGCTTGCCGTCTAGTACACCCTTAAAAGCTAGTGAACCATCACATCTTCTAAAGACAGACACATCTACATTTGTAAATAAACAGTTATATCCCATATTGCACAGTTGACTAACAGATAGCAAATTGTAACCAAGAGACTCAACTAAAAACACATTTGAGATTGAGTGCTCATTAGAAATTGCAATTTTACCTAACCCTTTTACCTTGCCTTGATTCCCATCACCGAATATAATTGAATCTTGGGAATCCTTATTTTTGACGTAGGAGGTGAACATCTTCTTCTCCCCCGTCATATGGTTTGTGCATCCACTGTCGATAATCCAGCTTGAACCCCCGGATGCATAAACCTGCAAGGCAAATTTAGGCTTGGGTCTTAGGTACCCAACTCATGTTGGGTCCTACAAGGTTAGTGCAAATATCCTTAGGGACCCAAATGCAAGATTTGTCTCCCTTGCATCTTGCCCCTAACTTCCTAGCAATTACCTTCTTACCCTTTCTACAAATAGCAAAGGGATCATTGCAAGCATAATAAATGGTAGAGGGACCATTCATAACTTTTCTAGGAACATGAACAGTATTCTTCCTAGGCACATGATGAATATTTTTCCTAGGCATATCTCTACCATGCTCATAGGAAGAACTCGAAGCAAACATGGCATGAGAATCATAATCATGTGAATCAAAAGCATTATAAGCATTTCTAACATGTCTCCTATTATGATACATAAAGGCATGGTTCTTTTGCACACTACTAGCCATAGGGGCCTTCCCTTTCTCCTTGGCGGAGATGGGAGCCTTATGGCTTGTCAAGTTCTTGGCTTCCCTCTTGTAGCCAAGTCCATCCTTAATTGAGGGGTGTCTACCAATTGTGTAGGCATCCCTTGCAAATTTTAGCTTATCAAAATTATTCTTGCTAGTCTTAAGTTGAGCATTAAGACTAGCCACTTCATCATTTAGTTTTGAAATTGAAACTAAGTGTTCACTACAAGCATCAAAGTCAAAAACTTTACACCTATTACAAGTTTCAACAATTTCTACACAAGAATTAGATTTACTAGCTACTTCAAGTTTAGCACTTAAATCATCATTAACACTTCTTAAAGTAGCAATGGTTTCATGACAAGAAGATAATTCACTAGAGAGCATTTCATTCCTTTTAATTTCAAGAGCAAGAGATTTTTGTGCACTAACAAATTTATCATGCTCCTCATATAAAAGATCCTCTTGTTTCTCTAAGATTCTATCCTTTTCATTCAAGGTATCAATCAATTCATTAATCTTAGCTATCTTAGTTCTATCCAGTCCCTTGAATAAACTAGAATAGTCTATTTCATCCTCACTAGATTCATCATCACTAGAAGAATCATAAGTGTTGGCATTATGAGTGATTACCTTCTTCTCCCTTGCCATGAGGCAAGTGTGATGCTCGTGGGGGAAGAGAGCCGATTTGTTGAAGGCAGTGGCGGCGAGTCCTTCGTCGTCGGAGTCGGACGAAGAGCAATCCGAGTCCCACTCCTTTCCAAGGTGTGCTTCGCCTTTGGCCTTCTTGTAAACTTTCTTGTTCTCTCTCTTCCCATTTTTCCCTTGCTCCTGGTCACTATCATTTTCGGGACAGTTAGCAATAAAATGACCAACCTTACCACATTTGAAGCATGAGCGCTTCCCCTTTGTCTTGGTCTTGCTTGGCTGCCCCTTGCGACCATTTAGCGCCGTCTTGAATCTCTTGATGATGAGAGCCATCTCTTCATCATTGAGCCCGGCCGCCTCAACTTGCGCCACCTTGCTAGGTAGCGACTCCTTGCTCCTTGTTGCCTTGAGAGCAATGGGTTGAGGCTCGTGGATTGGACCGTTCAACGCTTCGTCGACGTATCTTGCCTCCTTGATCATCATCCGCCCGCTTACGAATTTTCCAAGGACTTCCTCGGGCGTCATCATCGTGTACCTGGGATTCTCACGAATATTGTTCACGAGATGAGGATCAAGAACGGTAAAGGACCTGAGCATTAGGCGGACGACGTCGTGATCCGTCCAACGCGTGCTTCCGTAGCTCCTTATTTTGTTGATAAGGGTCTTGAGCCGGTTGTACGTTTGAGTTGGCTCCTCTCCCCTTATCATGGCGAATCGTCCAAGCTCGCCCTCCACCAACTCCATTTTGGTGAGCATGGTGATGTCATTCCCCTCGTGTGATATCTTGAGGGTGTCCCATATTTGCTTGGCATTGTCCAAGCCGCTCACCTTGTTATACTCTTCCCTGCACAAAGACGCTAAGAGAACAGTAGTGGCTTGTGCATTTCTATGAATTTGTTCATTTATATGCATGGAATTATCCGAGCTATCAAACTTCATTCCATTCTCTACAATCTCCCATATGCTTGGATGAAGAGAGAATAAGTGACTACGCATTTTGTGACTCCAAAATCCGTAGTCCTCCCCATCGAAGTGTGGAGGTTTGCCAAGAGGAATGGAAAGCAAATGTGAATTCGAACTATGTTGAATACGAGAATAATCAAATGAAAAGTTCGAATTGACCGTCTTTTTGTAGTCGTTGTCGTCGTCCTTTTGGGAAGAAGTAGACTCATCACTATCGTCGTAGTAGATGATCTCCTTGATGCGCCTTGTTTTCTTCTTCTTCTTCCCATCCCTGCTGTAACGCCCCGAATTTTGCAGTTGAATTTTTTCTTTTCTTTACTCGCCAAAATTCGGGCGTTACCTTTTCTTTTTCTTTTTCCCCTCGCTAAACCTTGACCTTTTCCAAAGCTAGCGGGATTCGGTTTGGAATTCCCGTGTAAGGAAAAACTCTAAAAATACTTTATGTTGTTTGATGCACCATGCCGGACCTTGCATTTTTTTTGATTGTTTGAAAGTGCAAACGCATTCATCTAGAAAGATCGGATTTCGAAAACAGGGAAATAATCTTTTCTTTTTCTTTCTCTCTCTTTCTCTCTCCTCTTTTTCTCTCTCTCCCGCGCCGTGGGCCGACCCCGGCCGGCCCAGGCCCCTGCGCGCCCCCCTCTTGGGCCCAAAGAGGCCCAGCCGCCCCCCATCCTCCCCTTTTTCCCCTAACCCTCTCCCTCTCCCTCTCATTTTCCCTCTCTCTCTCTCCCTAGCGCCGCCCCTACCCTCTGCCCTAGGCCGCCGCCGCCCTTGGCCGCCCCCTGCCGCCGGCCGCCCCTCGCCGTCGCTCCCCGACGCCGGTGAGCCCCCCCCCTCTCTCCCTCTCCCTCCCTCTCCCCTCCTCTCCCCCTCCCTGCCCGGCCAAGGCCCGGCCGCCCCCTGGCCGCGCCGGCCGTCCCCAGCCCCGCCCGGCCGCCATAGCCGGCCCCGGCCGCCCCCCCAGCCGCGCCCGGCCGCGCCATAGCCGGCCCCGGCCGCCCCTGGCCAAGCCGCTGGCCGCGCCCCGGCCGCCCCCCCCAGCCGCGCCCGGCCGCCCTGGCCCCTTGGCCGCGCCCCCTGCGCAGGGCCGGTTCAGCCGCCCGGCCGGCCGGTTCAACCGGGCCAGCTCGGCCGCCCCGGCCCCCAGCTCGGCCGCCCTCCCCCGCGCGCCCGCCCAGCTCAGCCGCCCAGCCTAGGGCCGGTTCAACCGCCCCCCCCCTGTTTTTTTTATTTTTTTTATTTTATTTTATTTACTTTCTGTGATCATGATTACTTTATTTTAGGTAGACTGATCATTGTTCATGCTATGGAAAATAGGAAGTTTAATTTAAAATTCCGTTATGCTATTGATTCACGTAGTTAATTGTTTATCTCGTGCAATGTTGATCAACTTAAAATGATTAGGTTTCCATTAGTATATATATAACAGAATTCTTTTGTTAAGAACCAATTGTAACTGATCATTAGTGCATAAACTTTAACCCCCTGCGAGACCCTCTCCCGTTTCTTTCTAACCATAACAAATGCGATATCGAATGTCATACTTGATGCATACTCGCTTTATTTGTTCCTTTGTATGGTGTACTGTTCTTTTGTATTAAATATGTGGATGTATGTATGTTTGCGCTCGCATAGAGAACGATCCGGTCGAAGAGCCCGAGGAATTCGCAGGAGAAGCCCCTGAGCAGCAGTCGGTTGGTGGAGGCAAGTGTCCTTTGACCTATCTCTGTCCTATTCATTCTTTAATTCACCTCCCGCATTACACATTTATACTTAAGGATTGACTAGCTTTTGTTATCCATGTCCTTGTTTACCTATTTGGGTCGGATTATTACTGCTTAGTCTGATGCTATTGCTCAACTCTAATCAATGAACATGATGTGATTATCTATGATACACTGTTTTCCCTTCTTATTTATGATTATATTTGTGACCTTCAAGGGGACTCGAGCGGTTTCTCGAGTGCCTCTCCGTAAGGACCTGTTCAATGGATGACCGCCCGGGAAAACAGTGCAACCATGAGGGTGGAATGGGACGCCCTTAGCTGAATAATTAGAGGAACCGGGGTGTAGTTCGCTTAGCCGTTGTGCCGTCAATGGGGCTCGGTGTATGCGGCTCGCTCTGCCAAGGTTGATTTGTCCCTTGGGGAGGAGTGTGGTACATTTAGGAAACCTAACGGGCGGCTACAGCCCCGGGGAATCTTTGTAAAGGCTACGTAGTGAGACCCTGCCTATTCACCTTGGTAGTGTTTAAGGGTTTGATCGGCCCGAGGCAAGAGGGAATCACGGCTTGTGGGTAAAGTGCACAACCTCTGCAGAGTGTTTGAAAACTGATATATCAGCCGTGCTCGCGGTTATGAGCGGCCAAGGGAGCTCCAGAGATTAGTGATACTTGATCAGTGATACTTTGGTACAGGTGGCAATGAGATTGATGATTCTGATTATGATTATGGTGTTGGTAAGTGGTATTCTTTCCGTTTGGAAAGGATACATTGGGCTAATAACTTGGGTTAATGTTAAAACCTGGCTTTCTACTAGTAAGTAATAACCTGACCAACTAAAAGCAACTGCTTGACTTATCCCCACATAAAGCTAGTCCACTACAGCCAAACGGGATGCTCGCTGAGTATGTTGATGTGTACTCACCCTTGCTCTACACACCAATCCCCCCCCCCTCCAGGTTGTCAGCATTGCAACCACTGCTCAGGAGAAGATGAAGCTGTGGAAGGAGACTTCCAGGAGTTCCAAGACTACGACGAGTTCTAGGCGTGGGTTAGCGGCAACCCCCAGTCGGCTGCCTGTGAAGGCCGCGTTATCTACGTTTCTTTTCCGCACTTTGATTTATTGTAAGAACTATATGGACGTCTCAGACGTATGATGTAATCGACTATTATTTCCCCTTTTAATACTATTTGAGCACTGTGTGATGATGTCCATGTTATGTAACTGCTGTGTACGTGAATAACTGATCCTGGCACGTACATGGTTCGCATTCGGTTTGCCTTCTAAAAACCGGGTGTGACATAAGTGGTATCAAAGCCGTGCTGACTGTAGGACCGCTAACCTAGAGTAGAATGGTCGTTCTAAGGACTATAGACCTCTGTCCCTGCCTTGACTTTGGTACCCCTTCAAAAGTTGGTCCTACTGACCAAACCTATGTTCTACTATATATTATACCTTGCTGAAAATTTTGTTTTATTCTAATCCTTCATTTATTTATGATTCATTACTTGCTGGTCATATTAATTCTGTTCTCACCCTTTTGCTTGCGATGTCTTTTGTAGATGGCTCGACTTAGACACACTGCACGAAAGTCCGTCATCCCCTTCTTACCCTCCCGCCTTGCTGAGCGTCCGCTTCGCCGTCCCATGGCCGGACAGTCCAGCCACTTGGAGAGACTGCACCACCGCCTGCATGAGGAGCAGGAACGTCGACGACAGGAGCAGCAGGGCTCTTCTTTCTCGCTCCAGCAGGAGATAGAGTCTGTGAGGAGCTGCTCCCCTGTGCTTCCCCTGGAGGCGCCACCTGCACCACCACTGGGCGCCCCAGCTTCTGGAGTAGCTGCTGGAGGAGACCCAGACGACGGAGGTGGCGACGACAGCTCGAGGCACGACATCGACTTCTCTGCTAACCATGAGCCGGAAGGATGGGTTGCTCGACCCATCACTCGCGACGCTGCTCGCGGGTGTCACTTCCACGACGCGCTCGACACCCTGCTACGTCGGGCACTTGACCGGCGTACTTGGTCCATCGAGTATCGCTGTGTGGTCTACCAGCATAGTCGCGGGGTCTACCCGGACCGCTGGGAGGCGACCTGCTTGGTGCGCCGTCCGGAGAACAGTCTCCAGGGCGCGGAGGCTTGCTCAGAGCACTATTCTATCTCTGAGCGGGACTCAGCTGAGGCAGCCATGCAGGATGCTGCACGGCGTGCGCTTTCGCACTACTGCTCGGTTCTCGGTGGGGTAGCTGACGGCCTCGACCTGAAGTATTACCCCCGCCGTCCATCTGGCAGCACAGGAGGCGTGATTGTTTCACCTGCTGGTGAGGACAATCCTAGGTTGAGCAGCACAGTCAATCTAGCCGCCGTGCTAAACACGGAGCTGGACCATGCATTAGACGAGCTGAGTAGGGCTCGTGCTGAGATCGCCCTGCTGCGGGCTGAGCGCGTGGAGCGTCGTCACTTGGATGATGGTTCCCCCGCCCCCGTTGGGACTCAGCACCCGTATCGCTCACCTCGGCGTGGACTCCAGTCTTATGGCAATCCCGACTGCAAGACCAGGATAAATCTAGAACCATAGCTCGTTAGAGTTGGATCTTGTAATTAATACAAAATATATACATAGAAGTTTCAGTCTTAGCGTTAGTCTCGGTCTTAGTTAGTCTTAGTTAGACAGGGTAGTTTGCTATATCCTGTGCATTTATGTTTGTCATGATGAACTATGTTTGGTTTGGATCTTTGTAATGACTGTCACCAGAGTGTGGGTATCCCCTGCATTTTGGTTTACATATTATGTTAATGGAGTTAGTTATATAGTTGGGAAACCCTTTATTCTACTTTCCTCTTTATCTGAGAAGCTGTGTGGTCTGTGTTGGAGATCAGTGAAGATGCTCATCTGTTCAGTGCTGTTGGAGAATTCTATACTCTTTTCTTATGCTGCAAGATTTGCCAGATCAGTTCTGATGTGTGGTTGCGTTCTGCAGATGTCAGAGAACAGGCGCAGAGGAGGAAGGCGTGCTCAGCAGGAGCGAGCCGCTCCGCAGGATGAGGTGCCTCAGCAGCAGCACCTGCCGCCCCCGCCCCCGATGTCGATCGAGCAGATGTTTCTGATGCAGACTCAGGCAGTTCAGGCCATCGGTCAGACTCTGGCCGCCATTCAGCAGCAGCAGCAGCAGCAGCAGCAAGCTCCACCCCAGCCTCAGATGCCTCAGATGCCTAGAGACAAGCGTGCTGAATTCATGAGAGGTCATCCCCCAACGTTCGCTCACTCTTCTGACCCCATGGATGCTGAAGATTGGCTGCGCACTGTGGAGCGGGAGTTGCATACCGCTCAGTGTGATGATAGGGAGAAAGTCTTGTATGGTCCCCGTCTGTTGAGAGGAGCAGCCCAATCATGGTGGGAGTCTTACCTCGCCACCCATGCCAACCCCGATGCCATCACCTGGGAAGAGTTCAGAGGTAGCTTTCGTCAGTACCATGTGCCTGCAGGTCTGATGACAGTGAAGAAGGAGGAGTTCCTGGCCCTTAAGCAAGGGTCATCGTCTGTCAGTGAGTATCGAGACAGGTTTCTGCAGTTGTCTCGCTATGCTCCTGAGGATGTCAACACCGACGCCAAGCGACAGTACCGTTTCTTGAGAGGCTTGGTTGACCCTCTGCAGTACCAACTGATGAATCATACCTTCCCGACATTCCAGCACTTGATTGACAGAGCAATCATGACAGAAAGGAAGCGTAAGGAGATGGAAGATCGTAAGCACAAGATCAGTGGACCCCAGCCTGGAAGCAGCAGTCGTCCTCGTTTCTCAGGCAATCAACCTCAGCAGTTCAGGCAGAATCAGCGTCCACATCAGCAGCATCAGCAGCGTCAGCAGTATCAGCAGTTCCAAAGGCAGTATCCTCAGCACCAGTACCAGAACCGTCAGAGTAATCAGTCAGGAGGTCAGTTTCAGAGGCAGAATCAGCAGACACCTCGTCTTCCTGCCCCAGCAAGCCAGCAGAGCAATCAGGCAGCACCAGCTCAGGTTGGAAACAGAGCATGTTTCCACTGTGGAGAGCAAGGCCACTGGGTGATGCAATGTCCGAAGAAGGCAGCCCAGCAGCAGTCAGGCCCCAATGCCCCAGCGAAGCAGAATGCGTCTCAGCCTGGATCAGGCAACCGCCCTCAGCAGCGCTATAATCATGGGAGATTGAACCACTTGGAGGCTGAAGCAGTTCAGGAGACCCCCGGCATGACAGTAGGTATGTTCCCAGTTGACTCCCATATTGCAGAAGTGTTATTTGATACTGGAGCAACGCATTCTTTCATTACTGCATCATGGGTAGAAGCACATAATCTTCCAATTACTGCCATGTCAACCCCCATTCAAATTGACTCAGCCGGTGGTAGAATTCGAGCTGATAGCATATGTTTGAATATAAGTGTGGAAATAAGGGGGATAGCGTTTCCCGCTAACCTTATAGTAATGGGTACTCAGGGAATAGATGTCATCCTAGGGATGAATTGGCTAGATAAGTATCAGGCAGTTATCAGTTGTGATAGAAGGACAATCAAGTTGGTGTCCCCACTAGGAGAGGAAGTGGTGACCGAGTTAGTCCCGCCTGAGCCGAAGAAAGGAGGTTGTTATCAGATGGCTGTCGATAGCAGTGAAGCAGACCCAATTGAGAGTATCAAGGTTGTGTCTGAATTCCCAGATGTGTTTCCAAAGGATTTACCGGGTATGCCACCAGAGCGGAAAGTTGAGTTTGCTATAGAGCTTCTTCCTGGAACCGCCCCTATCTTTAAGAGAGCTTACAGAATATCTGGACCAGAGTTGGTTGAGCTTAAGAAGCAGATTGATGAGCTGTCAGAGAAAGGTTACATCCGGCCAAGCACCTCGCCTTGGGCCGCCCCTGTCTTGTTTGTGGAAAAGAAAGATGGCACCAAAAGGATGTGTATCGATTATCGAGCTTTGAATGAAGTCACGATCAAGAACAAGTATCCCTTGCCCAGAATAGAAGATCTGTTTGACCAGTTGAGAGGAGCCAGTGTGTTCTCCAAGATTGATCTGAGGTCAGGTTATCATCAGCTCAGGATCCGACCTTCGGACATTCCGAAGACGGCATTCATTACCAAGTATGGTTTGTATGAGTTCACAGTGATGTCTTTTGGTTTGACCAATGCACCAGCGTTCTTTATGAACTTGATGAACAGTGTATTTATGGATTATCTCGATAAGTTTGTGGTGGTATTCATTGATGACATTCTGGTTTATTCTCAAAGTGAAGAAGAGCATGCAGATCATTTGAGGATGGTATTGCAGAGATTGCGAGAGCACCAGTTGTATGCAAAGTTGAGCAAGTGTGAGTTCTGGATCAGTGAAGTCCTGTTCTTGGGTCACATAATCAACAAAGAAGGATTGGCTGTGGATCCGAAGAAAGTGGCAGACATTCTGAACTGGAAAGCGCCAACAGATGCTCGAGGAATCAAGAGCTTCATTGGAATGGCCGGATATTATCGGCGATTCATTGAAGGGTTTTCGAAGATTGCGAAACCAATGACAGCGTTGCTAGGCAACAAGGTTGAGTTCAAGTGGACCCAGAAATGTCAAGAGGCCTTCGAAGCGCTGAAAGAGAAGTTGACAACAGCGCCTGTCCTAGTCTTGCCTGATGTGCACAAGCCCTTCTCTGTGTACTGTGATGCTTGTTACACAGGTTTGGGATGCGTGTTGATGCAGGAGGGAAGAGTTGTGGCTTACTCGTCCCGACAGCTGAAGGTTCATGAGAAGAATTACCCAATCCATGACCTAGAGTTGGCAGCAGTGGTTCACGCACTGAAGACATGGAGGCACTATCTGTATGGACAGAAATGCGATGTTTACACAGATCACAAGAGTCTGAAGTACATATTCACTCAGTCAGAATTGAACATGAGGCAGCGAAGATGGTTAGAGTTGATCAAAGATTATGAGTTGGAGATTCATTACCATCCAGGCAAAGCAAACGTAGTGGCAGATGCTTTGAGCAGAAAGAGTCAAGTCAATCTGATGGTCGCTTGTCCGATGCCTTATGAGTTGGCCAAGGAGTTCGACAGGTTGAGTCTCGGATTTCTGAACAATTCGCGAGGAGTCACAGTTGAATTGGAACCTACCTTGGAGCGAGAAATCAAAGAAGCGCAGAAGAATGATGAGAAGATCAGTGAGATTCGGCGACTGATTCTAGATGGCAGAGGCAAAGATTTTCGAGAAGATGCAGAAGGCGTGATATGGTTCAAAGACCGCTTGTGTGTTCCCAATGTCCAGTCTATTCGGGAGTTGATTCTCAAGGAAGCTCATGAGACAGCTTATTCGATTCACCCTGGCAGTGAGAAGATGTATCAAGATCTGAAGAAGAAATTCTGGTGGTATGGAATGAAGAGGGAAATCGCAGAGCATGTGGCTATGTGCGATAGTTGTCGAAGAATTAAGGCAGAGCACCAGAGACCTGCTGGATTGTTGCAACCGTTGCAGATCCCTCAGTGGAAATGGGATGAAATCGGTATGGATTTCATAGTCGGATTGCCTCGCACTCGAGCCGGCTATGATTCCATTTGGGTAGTAGTGGACCGTTTGACCAAGTCAGCCCACTTTATACCTGTCAAGACCACCTACAACAGTGCAGTATTGGCAGAACTGTATATGTCTCGGATCGTTTGTCTTCATGGTGTGCCAAAGAAGATAGTGTCAGACAGAGGAACGCAGTTCACCTCTCATTTCTGGCAGCAGTTGCATGAAGCCTTGGGCACACATCTGAATTTCAGTTCAGCTTATCATCCGCAGACAGATGGCCAGACCGAAAGAACCAATCAAATTCTCGAAGACATGTTGAGAGCCTGTGCGTTGCAAGATCAGTCCGGATGGGATAAGAGATTGCCCTATGCAGAGTTTTCCTATAACAACAGTTACCAGGCCAGTTTGAAGATGTCACCATTTCAAGCGCTCTATGGAAGGAGTTGTAGAACTCCGTTGCAATGGGATCAGCCTGGGGAAAAGCAAGCGTTTGGGCCAGATATTTTGCTTGAAGCTGAAGAGAACATCAAGATGGTCCGAGAGAATCTGAAGATAGCGCAATCGAGGCAGCGAAGCTATGCAGACACAAGAAGAAGAGAGCTGAGTTTTGAAGTCGGAGACTTTGTCTATTTGAAAGTGTCACCGATCAGAGGAGTCAGAAGGTTCGGAATCAAAGGCAAGCTAGCACCCCGCTACATTGGTCCGTACCAGATCCTCTCAAAGCGTGGAGAAGTGGCCTATCAGCTCAGTCTGCCAGAGAATTTGTCAGCTGTGCATGATGTCTTTCATGTGTCTCAGTTGAAGAAGTGCTTGCGTGTGCCAGAAGAGCAGTTGCCAGTGGAAGGTCTGGAGGTCCAGGAGGACTTGACCTATGTCGAGAAGCCAGCTCAGATCCTTGAGGTTGCAGACAGAGTCACCCGAAGGAAGACCATCAGAATGTGCAAAGTCAGATGGAGTCATCACTCTGAGGAAGAAGCAACCTGGGAGCGTGAAGATGATCTAATGGCCAAGTACCCAGAGCTCTTTGCTAGCCAGCCCTGAATCTCGAGGGCGAGATTCTTTTAAGGGGGATAGGTTTGTAACGCCCCGAATTTTGCAGTTGAATTTTTTCTTTTCTTTACTCGCCAAAATTCGGGCGTTACCTTTTCTTTTTCTTTTTCCCCTCGCTAAACCTTGACCTTTTCCAAAGCTAGCGGGATTCGGTTTGGAATTCCCGTGTAAGGAAAAACTCTAAAAATACTTTATGTTGTTTGATGCACCATGCCGGACCTTGCATTTTTTTGATTGTTTGAAAGTGCAAACGCATTCATCTAGAAAGATCGGATTTCGAAAACAGGGAAATAATCTTTTCTTTTTCTTTCTCTCTCTTTCTCTCTCTCCCGCGCCGTGGGCCGACCCCGGCCGGCCCAGGCCCCTGCGCGCCCCCCTCTTGGGCCCAAAGAGGCCCAGCCGCCCCCCCATCCTCCCCTTTTTCCCCTAACCCTCTCCCTCTCCCTCTCATTTTCCCTCTCTCTCTCTCCCTAGCGCCGCCCCTACCCTCTGCCCTAGGCCGCCGCCGCCCTTGGCCGCCCCCTGCCGCCGGCCGCCCCTCGCCGTCGCTCCCCGACGCCGGTGAGCCCCCCCCCTCTCCCTCTCCCTCCCTCTCCCCTCCTCTCCCCCTCCCTGCCCGGCCAAGGCCCGGCCGCCCCCTGGCCGCGCCGGCCGTCCCCAGCCCCGCCCGGCCGCCATAGCCGGCCCCGGCCGCCCCCCCAGCCGCGCCCGGCCGCGCCATAGCCGGCCCCGGCCGCCCCCCCCCAGCCGCGCCCGGCCGCCCCCCCCAGCCGCGCCCGGCCGCCCTGGCCCCTTGGCCGCGCCCCCTGCGCAGGGCCGGTTCAGCCGCCCGGCCGGCCGGTTCAACCGGGCCAGCTCGGCCGCCCCGGCCCCCAGCTCGGCCGCCCTCCCCCGCGCGCCCGCCCAGCTCAGCCGCCCAGCCTAGGGCCGGTTCAACCGCCCCCCCCCCCTGTTTTTTTTATTTTTTTTATTTTATTTACTTTCTGTGATCATGATTACTTTATTTTAGGTAGACTGATCATTGTTCATGCTATGGAAAATAGGAAGTTTAATTTAAAATTCCGTTATGCTATTGATTCACATAGTTAATTGTTTATCTCGTGCAATGTTGATCAACTTAAAATGATTAGGTTTCCATTAGTATATATATAACAGAATTCTTTTGTTAAGAACCAATTGTAACTGATCATTAGTGCATAAACTTTAACCCCCTGCGAGACCCTCTCCCGTTTCTTTCTAACCATAACAAATGCGATATCGAATGTCATACTTGATGCATACTCGCTTTATTTGTTCCTTTGTATGGTGTACTGTTCTTTTGTATTAAATATGTGGATGTATGTATGTTTGCGCTCGCATAGAGAACGATCCGGTCGAAGAGCCCGAGGAATTCGCAGGAGAAGCCCCTGAGCAGCAGTCGGTTGGTGGAGGCAAGTGTCCTTTGACCTATCTCTGTCCTATTCATTCTTTAATTCACCTCCCGCATTACACATTTATACTTAAGGATTGACTAGCTTTTGTTATCCATGTCCTTGTTTACCTATTTGGGTCGGATTATTACTGCTTAGTCTGATGCTATTGCTCAACTCTAATCAATGAACATGATGTGATTATCTATGATACGCTGTTTTCCCTTCTTATTTATGATTATATTTGTGACCTTCAAGGGGACTCGAGCGGTTTCTCGAGTGCCTCTCCGTAAGGACCTGTTCAATGGATGACCGCCCGGGAAAACAGTGCAACCATGAGGGTGGAATGGGACGCCCTTAGCTGAATAATTAGAGGAACCGGGGTGTAGTTCGCTTAGCCGTTGTGCCGTCAATGGGGCTCGGTGTATGCGGCTCGCTCTGCCAAGGTTGATTTGTCCCTTGGGGAGGAGTGCGGTACATTTAGGAAACCTAACGGGCGGCTACAGCCCCGGGGAATCTTTGTAAAGGCTACGTAGTGAGACCCTGCCTATTCACCTTGGTAGTGTTTAAGGGTTTGATCGGCCCGAGGCAAGAGGGAATCACGGCTTGTGGGTAAAGTGCACAACCTCTGCAGAGTGTTTGAAAACTGATATATCAGCCGTGCTCGCGGTTATGAGCGGCCAAGGGAGCTCCAGAGATTAGTGATACTTGATCAGTGATACTTTGGTACAGGTGGCAATGAGATTGATGATTCTGATTATGATTATGGTGTTGGTAAGTGGTATTCTTTCCGTTTGGAAAGGATACATTGGGCTAATAACTTGGGTTAATGTTAAAACCTGGCTTTCTACTAGTAAGTAATAACCTGACCAACTAAAAGCAACTGCTTGACTTATCCCCACATAAAGCTAGTCCACTACAGCCAAACGGGATGCTCGCTGAGTATGTTGATGTGTACTCACCCTTGCTCTACACACCAATCCCCCCCCCCTCCAGGTTGTCAGCATTGCAACCACTGCTCAGGAGAAGATGAAGCTGTGGAAGGAGACTTCCAGGAGTTCCAAGACTACGACGAGTTCTAGGCGTGGGTTAGCGGCAACCCCCAGTCGGCTGCCTGTGAAGGCCGCGTTATCTACGTTTCTTTTCCGCACTTTGATTTATTGTAAGAACTATATGGACGTCTCAGACGTATGATGTAATCGACTATTATTTCCCCTTTTAATACTATTTGAGCACTGTGTGATGATGTCCATGTTATGTAACTGCTGTGTACGTGAATAACTGATCCTGGCACGTACATGGTTCGCATTCGGTTTGCCTTCTAAAAACCGGGTGTGACACCTGCGCTTGTGGCCCGAGCCCGAGTCGGTAGGCTTGTCATCCCTCGGCTCGTTGAAGATAGACTCCTTCTCGTTGTTGTTGACCACCATCCCCTTTCCCTTAGGATCCATCTCTTCGGGCGATTAGTCCCCTCTTGAAGAGAACGGCTCCGATACCAATTGAGAGCACCTAGAGGGGGGGGGGGTGAATAGGTGATCCTGTGAAACTTAAACTTATAGCCACAAAAACTTGTTAAGTATTAGCACAATAATCGCCAAGTGGCTAGAGAGGAGTCTCAACAAAACACAATACCACAAGAGATCAAACACAGAGATGACACAGTGGTTTATCCCGTGGTTCGGCCAAGACCAACGCTTGCCTACTCCACGTTGTGGCGTCCCAACGGACGAGGGTTGCAATCAACCCCTCTCAAGCGGTCCAAAGACCAACTTGAATACCACGGTGTTTTGTTTTGCCTTTCAATAACCCGTTTGCAAGGAATCTCCACAAATTGGAGTCTCTTGCCCTTACAAGTATATGATCACAAAGAAGCACAGAGTAAGGGAGGGAAGCAACACACACAAATCCACAGCAAAATGCGCACACACACGGCCGAGAATCGAGCTCAAAAGACTATCTCAAAGTTCTCACTAGAACGGAGCTCGAATCACTTAGAATGACAAACGAATGCGCAAAGACTGAGTGTGGATGATCAAGAATGCTCTAAGGTTGCTTGGATGTGCTCCTCCATGCGCCTAGGGGTCCCTTTTATAGCCCCAAGGCAGCTAGGAGCCGTTGAGAGCAAATCTAGAAGGCTATCCTTGCCTTCTGTCGTCGGGTGCACCGGACAGTCCGGTGTACACCGGACACTGTCCGGTGCCCGATTTCTTTCCTTAAACAGCGCTGCCGACCGTTGTAGACCGTTGCAGATCTGGGAGCCGTTGGCGCACCGGACATGTCCGGTGCACACCGGACAGTCCGGTGCCGTCTTCTAGCCGTTGGCTCGGCCACGTGTCCCGCGCAGATTGCGCGGCCGACCGTTGGCCCGGCCGACCGTTGGCTCACCGGACAGTCCGGTGCACACCGGACAGTCCGGTGAATTTTAGCCGTACGTCGCCGGTGAATTCCCGAGAGCAGCCACTTTGCGCCGAGGCAGCCTGGCGCACCGGACATGTCCGGTGCACACCGGACAGTCCGGTGTACCCAGACTGGGCAGACTTTGGCTGCTCGAGCCATTTCTTCTCCAACTCGATTTTTTCTGTTTCCAGCACTTAGACACAATACATTAGTCCATAAAACAATGTACTAAGTCTGAGAAACATACCTTTATCCTTGATTTGTACTTTGTCCACCATTTTACAATTAGGCACCTGTGTTGGGCACTAAATCACCAAAATACTTAGAAATGGCCCAAGGGCACATTTCCCTTTCAGCTCCACATATCGATAGCCGGTGAATACTACACAAGAGAATCATGTTAATATCATGGGGATAACATAAGCATTTTAAAGTTAACGCTGAAGGTGGAGAAAACAAAAAAAGGACCAATAAGGCTTAATAAAACAACAGTATGAGAAAAAATGGGCACCTTACTAAAGAAAGATCCACACAGCTCAGGAGCACTGCTTTCCGTCGTAGTCCCCGGCCTCCCAGAACTGCATCGTCGCACAAGGCTTGCATTCTTCAACACAGAAGGAGAATGCAGAAGAGTTCAGTTGAAAGCAGTTAACATTTAGGGTATCTAATTAAATGTCAATTAAAAATGAAAATAGTGCAAATGTAGGTAGCGAATAATCAAATACCTTATGGTTTGCAATGTCAAAATAGGAGCATGTGCCATCTCCATGAGCATGAAGCACAGGTTCCCCCTCTCTCTGAAACAAACCATCCACTAGTTGAAGACTTGATTACTATACCTGAAGGTTTCGTGGTGTCAAAATTGCAACTCTGCTCATACAGAGCTCCAAGAAAACAGCCTACACATGCAAGAGAGATGCAAAGAAATTAGAGTAATGTCTTGCCTCGGCAAAGAACAAAACAAAAACAATCCAAAACAGGCAGCAAACCTACCAAAACCCACCACTCAACAAAATTATTGATGATGAATAGATAGAGGAAGAACCAGTTGATGATGGCCTTCACTTGATCACATGATTCCTGCAACAAAATCAAGACAAATAATCATGTCATTATTTGTATTAATTACGGCCGTTGGATACATTCACACTCAAACTCTAGATATGCATCATCGCGGAATGATGGGGTGTTTTGCATGGCTCTAGAGCAAAACTCCAAGGAGGAGGAGGAGGAGCTAGCCAGAACCAGCCAAACACCCCAACTTCATGCAACTCTTTCATGTAGTTTTAAGAGGTGCAGTATAAGTTTTTGGAGAAGCACCTAGATATAGAGTTTGAAGATATTTATCCGATATGAGAAAACAATAGACTCTGCTACACCTTAAAGTTTTGGAGTATAGATTCTAGGGTGGAGCAGAGCCTCAGAGCCATGTCACGCCTTAGTACATACAAAATCCGTGCAGAAAAGGAGGATAGCTTCAGTACAAACTCCCCTGTGTTCCTCTTCTAACTATGCACAACCATTTTGTCTCCCAGCTCCAAAGCAGTAAAAGTACAGCAACATGAGAAGCAATCAGAACAGGGAGTGTTCTCTGCATGAAACAAGCAATGCCTACACACAGAATCCAATCCGAGCGCCTACAGTTCGTCCACGAAATCATCAACCGCTTATAAAACATACCGGCATCGATAGACAAACAGAACAGGAGCTCACCTGCGACACATGAGCGGTGCCGACGACGTAGACGCGGCAGGTCCTGCCAACCCCGCCGCCGCCGCTTCGGCCGATGTCTCGCATTTGAGGCACACCACCCCCTTGGCAAGCTCCTCGGGCAGCTCCTTCATCTCCGCTACACTGCCAGCCGGCATCGTTCCGGACCCGGACCCGGTCTCGGTCCCGGCCCCAGCGCCCTCGAATTCAGAGGCATCCTCGTAACCATTGGTCTCGGCATCGATGTTGGCGGGTGCGGGGACAGGCTTGGGGGCGACTGGATCCATCAACAAGGCGAGAAGAGGGTCGAGGCGGGACGACGACGCGAGGCGCGTCGTCAAGGTTGGGGCTTGAGCGGCGAGGAAGGCAGTGCGCGGCGACCAAGGAAGGCAGCAGTAGATAGTAGGGCACTCCTCTCGGGAGAGGGTTGGGAAGATTTCGGCAGTCGGCACCGAGAGGAGAATGCGCCAGGGGTCAGGGCGGCTGAGGCGTGGGCGGTGGGGCGACGCGGTATAGGCGAGGGGGACGCAAGCGGGGGTCGGCTGCGGCTCGCGTGGAGGAGGGGTTGCGCGGCGGCGACGGACATTCGGTTGCGGCGGGTTGTGCGGGGTCTGGCAGGCGTGCGGTAGCGCGGAGGGGGGCGCTGGGTAGCGGCGGGGGCGGTCTACACTAAGCCCTTAATAGTTAGTAGAGATAAATAATATAGAGTACTTAATTACATAAAATAATTGCACAGGTTCTGTGCTTAGGAAAATAGGAAGGCAACGCGGATCAGGGATCACGCTCAACACGTGGCGGCAGCGAAGAGAACGGTGCGACCATTTCTCTTCTCTTCTCTTTCCTGGACTTGTCTCTCTCTTTATTCCTCCCTCACTTCCGGCCTTCCCCTTTTCCTCCGGTCGACGCGAGGGAGCGGGAGGTTGGCCTCTAGGCAGGGTGGCGGGCGAAGATGTTGGACATACAGAAGCGGCGCGTGCGGCTGCTGCTTTTCATCACGGCCGTCCTCGCGCTCAGCATCACCGGTTAGTTTTCCGGTGGCAGAATCCTTTCCTTCCTGTGCAATTTCACGTGTTAGTTTCCGACGGAGATCTGTAGGTACTGTTTTCCAGCGTCTACTGTTGGGGAATGTTTTTTTTTTTCTTTGTGAAACGCAAATTTGACTGGTTCTTGTTGTGAGTAGTGATGCGTTTAAGCTAAACCTAGGGATAATTTCTTCTGCCAGAGTTTGACTGGTTTAGATTGATCATATCGATGGTGGGACTTAAATTCCCTTTTGCTAAGTTTTTCGCTGCCGTACTTGTGATTGTGGGGCTGCTATTCTGCAAAGAAGTCCTGTGTAGAGTTGTTAAGAAAGGCATAAATTTGTCAGAAAGATCTGACTATGTTTGCTTATAATACATTTTTGCTGCAATTTATCAGAATTACTTAAATTCGGAAGCTTACTAGTTACTACAAGTGTCAACAGCTCAGTGTCGGTTTGAATATCTGTTAACATTGGCTAGTGTGCGCTAATAAGATGGCAAACACAAGGTATCTGCCTAGCAATACAAGCAGTTGGTCACCTCATCCAGGTAGTAGCAATGCAAGCAATTACTCAAAAGGCCTCATGCAAGTCCCAGGCCTTAGGTTTGAACTCGCCGTGGGAGCGAAGGCTAGAATTGGGGTTAAAAAGGGCAGCGGTGCCACTGTTTATGGATAGGGCAGGGATCCAAGGAATTTTTTCCTGATCTACGTAAGAAGTCTAACTTCTATCTTATCTTAAGCAGAATGGCCGGGGGCTGTCTTACCCTTGTTGGTCGAGTTTTTTTACAGGATTTTCTTTGGTGATGTTCCATCCTGTGCAGGAGCACAGCTTCAAATGCTTTTGTCATAGGCTAAGAATCAGTTGGGAAAATAGCTGTGCACAGGTTTTGGGCTTCTCCAGAGACTAAGCTATTTTCAGCCGCAACAAAAGTTCAGAGGACCATTTCATTGCTGTATTCAGTTGCTCTAAACAGCAAATTTAATAGATGGATTTGAGACCTCAGGACTACAGCAGATCTGAGACATATCACCTCTATAAGTTTGTAGCAACAGATGATATAATTTTTATATGTCTAGGATAAATATAAAATCAGAAAACAACAATAACTATGAAAGTGCAGAAGTTGTAGGCTGTAGCTATAGGAGAAAGTATGAAACACCCCACTAGTTCTGCTATTGATTATTCTACAGGACTAGGGCCAACTGCCGCCTGTTCAAATAGGGGTTCCATACCGAAATAACTAGGCGGCTTATAAGTTCTGTAGAAAACCAGTTTTACAAGTTTTCCTAATATCAGCTTCTTACTCAGCATTGTGCACTTTACATTGACTAGCCTTAAGTATGGATTCACAAGCAAACATTTCGTATGCATATGCGAAACAACACAACCAGAAGTCTTAGTATTTGTGGTAGCATAGGTACACTTCACTGAAGAACTAGGAGTGAGTGACAATGCATTGTGTTTCAACTGGGTCAGCAATGACTGATAATTTGCTAGATTGTAAATTTTGTTGGATATTTTCTCTCTCGAATGCGCAGGATTGTTGGATATGACAAATGGTTAATTGCACAAGTTTACCAATTTGCTTTTATGTGGTCTCAAGTTTTAACAAGTGGGTCTATTTAAAGGGGTACCCTAATCAAAGACAAATCTTGCTTAGTAGCCACAGTTGAATATAAAAGATTGATAATTCAAATATTCAATATTGAAAGCCATTATTGATTGATATTGGTTCCTTTTTCCAGTCCCCAAATTAACTGCTTCTAGATATTCATGATTTCAGATTAAAGCAAACCTTATTATATCCTTGGAATGACCCCCATTCGCTTCTACTTTACAGCTGAGAAGTTCAGGGAACTTGTTGGAAAGGAGGCTGCATCAAAGAGTGGTCAATTCACATTCATGAACTGCTTTGACATGGGCTCTGGCAGCCTTGCGTGCACTGCAAAGGAGGGTGTCAAGTTGTACGTCAACAACATCCGAAGTGCACACTTGGAAATGGTGCGGCAACGAGCCATGGAGAAAGCTTTAGCTGATGCTGTGATGGAAGGCCTAACACCTAGTGAAGCAGCCAAACAAGCTCAGAAGATTAGTGCAAAAGCGACTAAAGTTGCTGCTCGTCAAGCCAAAAGGATATTGGGACCAATAATTTCTTGTGGTTGGGACTTCTTCGAAGCAATGTACTTTGGCGGAAGCATGACGGAAGGTTTTCTCCGGGGCACTGGCACCTTGTTTGGAACTTATATGGGTGGTTTCCATGGTGAGGAGCGCTTTGGGAAGCTGGGATATCTTGCAGGAAGCCATCTAGGAAGCTGGGGTGGAGGAAGAATTGGATTGATGATTTATGATATCATAAGCGGCCTGAAATTTATGTTCCAGTCTATCCAACCTGAGTATGAATCATCTTCATATGCTGAAGATGGTCCAGAATACGCAGAAAGTTACACAAACCAAGAGGACTCAACATACTATGAAACATCAGAGGAAAAGCAGGATGAATCAAAATGGTTTGGTTTGTTCTGAAACTGCGAACCGAATTGTTCTGTCTTGTACTTAGGGGCGAAGCTAGGTAGTAGCTGGAGTGTTGCACCCCCTGAAAATGTGAAACAGTGCTTTCCACTGAAATTTCACCATATATGTATCCACAAGGCAAGTGTACTCACTAATTTGCTCTAGCTTCGCCACAGTTATACTGGAGCAGGGAAACAGTTAGCAGTTTTATTATACCTTTCTGAATGTTTAGCTTCATTTTGTATGCTTACATAGGTTAGGTATGATTCTTCTCTGTAATTCTTGTTTTGGCTACTGTGTACATAAAACATATGGATCAACTCTGGAGGTTGGGCAGGCAGAATGCACCACAAATAACAGCAATAGTGAACACTTACGGAAAGTTATGACGAGTATCTTGTTTAAAAAATGCTGGGAGGCGGTCTCTAATGTTTGATTCGTTCTTTGTCTGCCAATAGTTTTTTTGACAACTTGATGCTACGTACATTGTATCATATATGCAACTTGACATATGGTCATCTTTTCGGTTACTGAAGACTGTTCTGAAGGGTATGTTAACTGAAGTTCTTGGCTTGTGCAAATTTTGCTCCCATAAGGTGCAATTTGTACCTGATACATTGATCAAATTTGAAAGACTTCATGTACCCGTGGCCCTGAAATCTTCACGTCGCTGGGAGCATGAACGGGCACTGGGATTTTGCAGGACGAGAATAAACCGGTGGATGACCAACCGATCATTCGGTCGCTGCTCATACCGGTGCTCGGCACATCCTTTGCCAGTAAAGGCATCGCACTACCTGGCCACCTGGGAGGCTGGGAGAAACGGGGTGCCCGCTCTGCCGCTCATTCATAAAGGCACAGACCATAGATGATGATGACTCAGGACAGTGCCAAAGGTACCAAAGTAAAAGGTACCTGGAACTACGAGAGAGAAAACAAAAAACATGTGTTCAGATGATAATTGACCTTAATATAAGAAGCGCACAAAATAGGACAGATTTCAAAACGGTTACCTTTTTTGTGGTGCTTAACAAGACACCATATTGAAATGCAAGATTTACATGACACGTATGGTATTTTTTATGCAAGTCATGTGTTAACATATTTTCTTGCTGCAGAAATATCTTCCTGCCTCTCTTCACTGCCTGAACGCAAAGCAGCATCAGCAAGTCTAAAAGCTAATCCCCTACGCTATCTGTATATACAAAACGGAAGCGCGACCCCGGAAAAAAAAATCATGTCCTCCATCTCCATCCTGCACAGATCCTGCCTCCGCCTAGGTCTGCTGCCGTTCCCACCACTGCGTGCTCGCGCCACCACTCTACGCCTTCCCCTTCCTCTTCCTCAGCCGCGGCGGCATCTCCACCTGCCCCGCCGGAGCGCCATGAGCTCTGCCGCGTCCAGGCTGTCGCACATCGCGGCTGCCACCGGCGGCGGGGGCGGCGCGGCCGGGGAGTCGAATGAGTCGCCGCCGGCCGCATCCGTCGCGACCCAGGAAGACGATGGTACGTCACGCTACCTCGGAGCGATCGTTGCGTTGAGCTGTTGATCGCAACGTGGCGTATCTGTGGGTTTTAGTGGATTGGTGGGTGGGTCGATGGTGGCGAGACTGGAGCTCTGGTTGAATTTATGCTCCGTGATTGGTCGATTGGGTAGACTAAGGGGTGTTTGAATGCACTGGAGCTAATAGTTAGTAGCTAAAATTAGCTGGAGAGATTCAAACGTGCTAGCTAATAGTTCAACTATTTGTTAGCTAATAGTTCAACTATTAGCTATTTTTAGTAAATTAGTTAATATTTAGGAGGTGTTTGAATGCACTAGAACTAATAGTGAGTTGACTAAAAATTGTTAGTTGAATTAGCTAGCTAACAAATAACTACCTAACTATTAACTAATTTTCCAAAAATAGCTAATAGCTGAACTATTAGCTAGGCTGTTTGGATGTTTCAACTAATTTTAGTCACTAACTATTAGTTTTAGTGCATTCAAATACCCCTTAGTTAGCTATTTGTTAGCTAGCTAATTCCACTAGCAATTTTTTAGCCAACTAACTATTAGCTCTAATGCATTCAAACACCCTCTAATGCATCTTACTGGTGAAGACCATGCACAAGTCGCTTTGTTTATCTTTTTACCACTAACCTAAGCTTGTGGTTTATGGTTAAGTTGTGTATGAAGCTTAACTTACTTTGCTTGGTCTCTATGCGGAGGGATCATATCTTTAGTTGCCAAGGTAAGGATGTGACTGGTTCTGTCTATTTCTAAACTGCAGCTGGCCTTAAGTCTTGTTTTACGGTTCTATCCTATAATTATTTTGTGAACCGAGTAACGTTCTAAGAATAGTGAACTTAATGGCTTAACCTGGGAGTGTCTTAACTAATTTTATACGCTGATGTTTTTAATTGATAGAAACAATATTAGCTCTAACACAGTGGGGAGTTGAATGAAGCCACTTTTGGATCAGGGCCAGTGTGACAAACAACTGAAGTATTGTGTTGCTCATCATGAGAGCAAATAGTCTACTAGATTTTTCTCTCTCGAATGTGCAGTGCAGGTGAGCTGAATCATTGCATTAGAAAGAAGAGTACTTAAAGTACAACACACACCCAGCCACCGACACCATCAACTTACACCACTGGCTCATGTCTATTTCCATGCACACGACAAAGAAAAACCAAAACGACAAACAGTTATAATCCAATGGTCAGATCAGGACCCAAAGCTGGATCTCATCTCTAGTGAGCTGCATGACCCACTTGATGCCAGGCAGGATGATGAGATACCATTAACACACAATTATTTCGATGTTTCCAAATTATTATCCAAGCACCAAGAGTGGTCAAAGAATTTAGTCCAGCCTCCATAGAGCTTGTTACCATGTTAATCGTCTTGAGTCACCAATCCTCAAATTGTATAGTGGGCGGATCACTGGAAAATCTGGGAGGCCAAAATGTATAAGTAGCAAGGGACATTGAGAAGATGAAAGATGCCAAGATGCGGTGGATCGTCTCACTTTTCTGATCACATAGCAGACACTCCAGATGTGCCAACTCCTGTAGAGCTAAGCGATCTGCTGTACAGCATTGCTATGGGCTACTATTAACCAATGGAAGAACTGGCATTTCTTGGGGGTCCATGAATTCCATATCGATTTCCATGGCTCAAAGGGGATGTATCCTATGTAGGAATCCATGAAGTTGACTATGGGGGTGGTTACTGGTCACACTGCAGGTGAGGTGCAGAAATTAGCAATTTCTAATGGTGCTCATCCTGTACACCATGTTGTATCTCCACGTCAGCTGCTAGGTCCCATTGTTATGACCGATAACTCCTATGCGCCCCAGAAAACGGGCCACACAGACATTGGGCCCAAACTACACTCGACGCGAATAATACCCGTTTAGGAAATATAATTAATCTGTTAGGAAAGGAAAGTACAAATCTATAAAGGATTTCTCATTAGAAAAGGAGAGTCCTCTTGGTCAGGGTGCCGTCCATGGAGTTTTAAGCATTGAACCTTTTGTTTTATTTTTGTGGCGCATCTGTTTAGGCGCTATAATAGGGGTGTGTGGTGTTCTTGTACTCTAGTTGGGTCCATCCCGATTCTTATGTTTTTTTCTACCTTAAATAAAATGAAATTCAACTCTCCTGCGTAGTTTGAAAAAAAAAATCTATAAGGATCCCTTCTCTAGTTTGCTTGGGAACCAAGTCCTCTAGGGATCATGTAACTAGCAGTGTTATTAAAATTACGTTAAACGACGTTTAAACTACGTTTAAACCCTAAACTACGTTAAACGATGTTTAAATTACGTTAAACTACATTTAAACGTCAAAACTCTAATTAGAGTTTGAAACCGCGTTCTAGCGTTTTGGCGTCCTAAACTGTTTAGGGTTCAGGGTTTCATGCGTTTTAGACCATTAGCTACTTTGGGGCCTAGTCTGTTAGTTACTTTTAGGGTCCAATCCGGCTCATGGGTGTAGTTTTGGTAAGCCACTAACCTCTCTGTTTTGGTATTTAACTTCATGTTATTGTCTAAAATTATGATATATTGGTATTTTTCCTATGTTGTTTAAGGCTACGTTTAAACTTTGTGTTTAAAAGTCAAAATTTCACCCATGAGCGTTTCACTGTTTTATCGTTTTAATAACCTTGGTAACTAGATGAACTGATGAAGTCAAGCAAGGCAAACAACTTGTCGGGTCTCACGGGCTTCCCCTATGTGTTCTCTCTGACCCTCGCTCGTTGTCGTGCAGTCGCTCTACACCCAAGCCACCACGTCGCCTTCCCGAAGTTAGAAATTGCGACCTCGACCCCCAATCTGGCAATCTCGCATCCATATGTACTTTGCAACCGGATAGGAACAAGGAGCCTATCAATCTGGTATTAGCGATGTTAGGTTTCAGCGCTACTGCCAAGTTTGACGCCAAAACTTATCTCCGTTAGCACAACAGGTTGTTCAGTCGATGCCGCAGGGAGTGCCACCATCCACTGACAAAGGCCCTTTCTGAGGTCGCCTAGCAACCGATCAACCTCAACCCGCATCAGGTCGCCGTCCTTTCGCGGCTGGCCACCGTGGGGAGCCATTATACGTCCTCATCGACAGGCGCTCGGCTCTACCCTAGGGCTTTCCCTGGCAGTGTACAACACGACAGCACTTTTGACTTACTCATCCACCACCATCCTTCCAATACGCAGCCCCCTTTTAGGTGTTGGAGTGTGTTGGGCAGGTGGCCTACCGCCTTAAGCTTCTAGCCGATGCCTGTCTCCATGATGTGTTCCACATAGTGCTGATCAAGCCGTTCTGCGTGGACCCTCCAATGACTCCGCCATAAGCGCCGCCCGTTCAAGATGGCTGATTGTTGCCTGCTCCAGAGCGTGTGTTGCGTGCCCAGTTACATCATGGCACCTAGCATGTGCTCGTACAGTGGCAGGGCCTGACCACCGGTGCTGCTGCTTGGGAGCCACTGCACGACTTCAAGTACCGCTACTCGGACGTTCACCTCGAGGATGAGCTGTTTGAAGAGATGGGGAGAGATGTTATGATCGACATCTTCTATGCGCGCCGGAAAACGAGCCACGCAGGTGTTAAGCCCAAACTACACTTGGCTGAACAGTACCCGTTTAGGAAATAGAATTAGTTTGCTAGGAAAGGAGAGTCAAAATCTATAAGGATTTATTGTTAGGAAAGAAGAGTCCAAACCTATAAGGATTCCACCTCTAGTTTGTTTGGGAACCAAGTCCTGTAGGGACTATAAATCTAGGGGCCATATAACCAGATGAAGGTAAGCAAGGCAAACATCTTAACGGGCTTCAAGGGTTTTCCCTACATGTTCTCTCTCTCTCTCGTTCGCTGTCGTGCCACCACTATATACTCAAGCCACCATGATGTCTTTCTGAAGTCAGGAATTCTGACCCCCGACCCCGATCTCACATTCCTACACACTTTGCAACCGCGATAAGCTCAAGGAGCCTATCACTCATATTTTAAGGATCGCGACAATGGTATCACCAAGAGAGCTCTTTGGATGTCTTGTACCTAGGGATGATCAATCAATGCTTCACTGGCATCATGTCCATTTGCTCAACGTTTATAAATGAGGGCAAACAGGAGCGCATAATTGTCTACTCAATTGACACTATATATTTTCTCTTGCGAATCACATGGTTTCTTTTTTGAATGCTTTGTGAACATTATAGATGCTATATATTTCTTCTTGCGAGTCATATATAGACATATAGTTTCTTTTTTGAATGCTATGTGAACATCATATTTGTTACTGGTTGAGCATGTTTTGTCCTGAATTTAATTCCACAGTACACTACAATATAGAAGTGAACAGCTGTTGTATTTGCATACCAATACCATGCAGGTATTTCATCTGGGGATATGGGCTACCGCCTTCCTCCAAAAGAAATACAGGACATTGTTGATGCACCACCACTTCCTGTCTTGTCATTCTCTCCAAACAAAGATAAAATTCTGTTTCTGAAGCGTCGAGCACTGCCACCACTATCAGACATTGCAAAGCCTGAGGAGAAGCTTGCTGGTCTAAGGATTGATGGAAATTCTAATACTAGGAGCCGAATGTAAGTAGCGCTTAAGATTTGGCCAAATTTTAGGCACTTCCCCCCTTTTTCCTTTCATTCATGACAAGTTTATAGCTACATTGCATAGCATGTCACTACTCACTACCATATATCTGATATATCTAATTTGTAGGTCTTTCTACACTGGAATAAGTATCCATAAGCTGTTAGACGATGGGACTTTGGGCCCAGAGAAAGAGGTGCATGGATATCCAGTAGGTGCAAGGATTAATTTTGTCACCTGGTATTTTTTCTCTATTTCCCATTAAGTATTTTTCGCTATTTCTTTTCATTTTTACTTTGCTTTCCACCATTTCAAAAATAATATTCTGTTTCTATTGTGGATTGCATAACGATATTATGCCCTGAACTGGGTGAATAGGTCACAAGACGGCCGTCATATATCCTTCAGTATTCGAGTCGATGAGGTGATCGGTTGTCTTTAAGACAGACAGCAGACAGTTTTAATGTATTTTTTAATAATTGTTAAGATTTTTGATTTTTTACAATAGGAGGACAGCAAAAGTGGAAAGCTGAGAGTGTGGATTGCTGATGTGGAGTCTGGAGAAGCAAGGCCACTTTTTAAATCGCCTGAAATATACCTAAATGCTATTTTTGACAGGTGAAGATGAATCTCTATGCATGGTATATTTTCTAGTTATTGCTTGTAACTAACATTGTTTCTGCCTTTGTTGCAGCTTTGTATGGGTTAATGATTGTACACTGCTAGTCTGCACTATTCCTGCGACACGTGGAGATCCACCACATAAGCCATCAGTTCCATCTGGCCCGAAAATTCAATCTAACGAGTCAAAGAATGTAGTCCAAGCGAGAACTTTCCAAGATCTTCTGAAAGATGAATATGATGCAAAACTATTTGATTACTATGCAACCTCACAGCTTGTGTTGGCCTCTTTGGATGGAACAGTGAAGCCAATTGGCCCTCCAGCTATATATACATCTGTTGATCCATCACCGGATGATAAATACATAATGCTTTCTTCTATCCATCGCCCATATTCCTACATTGTACCTTGTGGGAGGTTTCCAAAGAAAGTTGAGTTGTGGACTGTAGATGGAAAGTTTATTAGGGAACTTTGTGATTTGCCCCTGGCTGAGGACATTCCAATTACGATGAGCAGTGTACGCAAGGGTAAGCGCTCAATTAATTGGAGGCCAGACAAACCTTCGATGCTGTACTGGTATGTAGAGCACCATTCTAAGCCTAACTTGCTAAAATTTGCATTGGTACTTTTTCTGTTTATTTAAAGATGAACTCCTCCTGCAACATCTACTGCGCCTCAAGCCCTCAACATAAGCTTACAAACCGATAATAGAAAAATATAGTTCACTTTAGTAGCTGTGTGGAAAACTGGAAATAGAAAGACTTCAAACCATCCAAGTTAGTTAAATCTCAATTTTAATGCTAGAAATGTAATACCGTACAGGAACATTGTAATAGGACTAGAATGACAATCATCCTTTTATGTTTATTTATGGTTATGGTCTCAACTTGGATGATTTGAACTAAAATATTTTAGCGCCCATCCATTCAAACTTATCCTCATGGTTTACCTTCCAAATTAAACATTTTTTGAAACTTAAGCGCCAAATTGAGCGACCCAGAAACAAAACATCAATGCCAATGCTATCGATTTTTCTATAAAAGATATTTTCCTTGTCCAAAATATGGGTAAGTGCCCATATTAGTATCAGATATTTTTCTGTGCAAACAAAATATGTGTTCGTTAAAAATTGATAGAATCTACCATCTATGACTTTGAGATTGACTACCTTAAAGAAAATTGGTTTGATGGAACAGTTTATGTTCTTTTGTTGGTTCCACGAAGCCTGACCTAGTGACCTTACATCAAAGAATAGTGCCAGATGTCACTAAGCAAAAAAGGAATAATTTCAATATAGTAAGTTCTATTTCTATAGCAGTATAATTTCAAACAGTAACATCTGCATTCTGCAGTAGTATAGTTGTATTTTCATAGCCCTTGATGGGACACTTCTTGATTGAAACTTGGGCACTCCTCTTCAGGGATCTGAACTGCCGGTTGAAAGTGAAACATAATGGTAGTTTCATAGTTTGCCTATCAGCATATGAGATGAAAATGTTTGCTTTCTTGGTAACCATAACTTTTCCTTTATCCTTTTTACTTAGTTCTGATTATATTTGATAAGCTCCATATATTAACCAATTTCACATAAAACGGAGTTATGATAAATATGACTTGATGCCAATGCATGTTTTTCTTTTTGCAACATTCCAATTGTACCACTAGTCCCTCCGATTCCAAATTTAGACCGTTTTTAGATTTGTCCTAACTCAACATATTTAGCTTTGACCACCAATAGCTAAAAATCTAAATAGATTTACAGCATAAGAGCATCTTTAAGTGTCTTTCTAAATTTCACTCTCTAAATTATCATTTGGAGAGTCATTTGCATAAAAGTCGCTTTCTATATCTTTTCACTCTCCAATAGCTTTTCTATATCTTATTGTACTCTAGAGCTATTCTCGTTTTCTAACTTTGGCTAGCAAGAAATCCTGAATAGGAGATGGCTATATTTGGATAATCATTTAAAGAAGCTGTTGGAGGATATTTTTTTTACCAAAATCTCTATTCCTAGCAATTAGGAAGGATATAGAGTTATAGACTCTCTTGGAGTTGCTTGAAGGTATGCCTCACCAAACATTCTGGGTCTCTTGAAAACAGTGGCTGATGAATGTAGTCTTTGGTGCATGGCGGGTGCCTCTAATCTTCAGGAGCTTCTCATTAGGTCACCCTACCCAGACCTATAGGCTGTGGTTGGTAGGTTGCTACCCCCTTGGTCATGCTTTCATCTAGTTCCAGGAGAGCTTATTTCTTGTTTCTAGTTGGTGTGTGTGTGTTGTGTTTCTGGCTGGGGCTGTTTTACCCTCACCCCTTGACCTCTTTTTCTCTCTTAATGAAAGGACACACAGCTCCCCTGTATTGTTTGAGGAAAAAAAGGTTGATGCTACTAGATTCATCATGGCGATGCACAGTAGCTCAAGCCATGGTTTTGGGTGTCTGATATAAAAGGAGCACTGACTGTTCCTGTCCTAGGAGAGTATCTATTTATTTGGGAATTTATTGATGATCGAACCCTGCAACTAGGAGTAATGGACCAGCACAGTTGGATGCTTACATATTCAGGAACATACGGCAGTAAATATGCATATAATGTCATCCTCATCCGGCTGCCTGCCCCGTTTGCCCCCTTCGCGATCAAGCTGGAGAATCCATCCAACACCTCCTTGTGTCCTGTGTCTGTGCTTGGCAGGTTTTGAGTGAGGTCCTTCAGAAGCTGGGGCTGATCCTCCTTGTGCCTCTGACCATCACCAAGTGTTTCTCACATTGGTGGTATCGGAACTTGCCTGGGGAAATCAGGAAAGGGCTAAACTCAGTCGTCATTCTAGTGGCATGGGAAATATGGAAACACCAAAATGACTGTTTAATGGGGCAAGGACAGATGTCAGGACAACCTTAGAGGCAGTTCCTGATGAGTGTGTCTTCTGGTGCTAAGTCGGTGTGAAAGATCTTCAAGAAATTTGGTCAGGACGCTTAATGTGGCCATGTGATTTTTAGTCCTGGGTAACTGGTTGCCTTTTGTGTTTTTTGGTGCAGTTTCTTCCTTTGTTCTTGTGTGTGTTTGGATGTGTTTTTGTGCAGTATGTGTTTGGGTGTGCCTTTTTGGTGGGAGAGTTTCTTACTTCCTTTACCACCCTTGTTCTGTTTTTCCCTCATCTCGTATTAATGAAATGATACACATATCTCCTGCGTGTTCGAGAATTCATGACAAGTAATTTCATAATATACAAGTATCTCTATGAGATATTGTATTTTCATAGAAATTACTAATCAATGTATCAGGTTATAAACCTATGCATTTTTTATAGCAACCTTCTTTTATCTCCTAGTGGAAGTAAGTGGGTTGCCTTGTACAGGATTTTGTTTGCCCCCTCCTTTGTCTATTCAATATAAGGATGCTCAGCTCTCTTCCATGTTCGAGGGAAAAAAGAATTCGCAAGTGAAAGTTTAGTCTTGTAGACCGTGTCAAACTGTCAGTGTCCTAACTCTTGAATGACTTACATTAAGAATTAGAGGAGTGCTATTTTGTTTTGTTGTTTTCAGTGCTACCAACATATTTTAAAAAACATCCTTTGAAATCAATATAAAATCACTAATCGTTGGTCCAGTACAATTAAGCATACTCATGTTAGAATTGAATTGACATTTGGTTTTTCTTTTTTAATTTGATTAGAGATGCTCAAAGTATTGATACTGCCTCGATGAAGTGTGATATGGACTAACAGTTCATTCGGGTCTTTTTAATCATCAGATCTCTTATGCATAAACCATATTATAGGGTATCTGCTGTATCTTTAGATGCTCTATGATATTTGTGAAGAACATTTACTTGAGAATTAAGTATAACTTTCACTTATCAAAGCTGTAAGTGTTTCCATGAGCTACTCCTTTGTTCTAGCTCATCTTTACTTTATCCTTCTGATCAGGGTGGAGACACAAGATGGTGGAGATGCAAAAGTAGAAGTCTCCCCTCGTGACATAGTTTACATGGAAAATGCTGAGCCTATAAATGGTGAACACCCAGAGATTCTGCATAAACTTGACCTTCGCTATGCGTATGTCCCTCAAACTATCCATTAGCTACTTTAGATGGATCATTGAGCTTTTCTTCATTGCATATGTTACAATATTTCTACTTTCTAGCATGAAACCTAAACAAATAAGAATACCAATAAAGTTTCAATTCTAAAAACAATAAGGACAGGCCTGGTGTAGTGGTGAAAAAGCTGTCTCACTGAGTCACCAGGTCTGGGTTCGAAGCAGCCTCTCTACATGGGGCAAGGCTTGCCTCCGTTTATCCGTTCCCTAGAACCCATCACGTGGGACCCTATGGCACTGGGCCTGCCCCCCTATCTATCTAAAAACAATAAGTAAAGAAGTCCAGTACTTCAAGTTGCTTGTGTCTCTGGTGCCTGGATGTAAACAAGATTGCATGTTCTTTACACTGTCTATTTGCTACACTTTGTTAAAAGCTAACTCTTCTGATCTTCTTGTCTTCTGGATTTTCATTCTGTCGGAACAGTGGCACCTCTTGGTGTGATGAATCTCTTGCTTTAGTGTATGAATCTTGGTTTAAAACTCGGAAAATCAGAACATGGGTGCTCTCTCCTGATAAAAAAGATGTCAGCCCACGCGTTTTATTTGACCGGTCTTCAGAAGATGTATACTCTGACCCTGGCTCACCAATGATGCGAAGAACTGTGATGGGAACATATGTCATTGCAAAGATCAAGAAAGAAGACGGAAATATTTATGTCTTGTTGAATGGGATGGGTGCCACACCAGAAGGAAATGTTCCATTCCTCGATTTGTTTGATATGTATGTTTAGACCCACTAATCGATGTCTATATTTTTACTAGAATATAACAGTACCAATATATGACATGGGTTGATTGATGCAATTACTTGTCCCTCCCTTTTTTTTTGCAGAAATACTGGGAGTAAAGAGCGTATATGGGAGAGCGACAGGGAAAAGTACTATGAAACAGTTGTTGCACTGATGTCAGACAAAACTGACGGGGAACTGCTCCTTGATCAGTTAAAGATACTTACGTCGAAAGAATCAAAAACAGAAAACACACAATATTACTTGCAGACTTGGCCAGAAAAGAATCAAGTTAAGATAACAAATTTCCCCCACCCATATCCTCAGCTTGCTTCATTGTATAAGGAAATGATAAGATACCAGCGGAAGGATGGAGTTCAACTTACAGCAAACTTATACCTGCCCCCAGGGTATGATTCATCAAAAGATGGACCTTTGCCATGTCTAGTTTGGTCCTACCCTGGTGAATTTAAAAGCAAAGATGCTGCTGGTCAAGTTCGTGGTTCCCCTAATGAATTTCCAGGGATTGGTGCTACATCTCCTCTTCTTTGGTTAGCTAGAGGGTATTTTCTCTTGTTACTCATTAATAATATAATATGCATACGGCATGTGTTCCCATTCCTGCGATTCAAATTGTGGAAGAACCCTCTGCACACCTTTAACCTTTTAATAAAAAAGTTGAAGGGACTTTTTCCAATCCATCATTTGCAAATATGTTTTTTCTGGTGCATGCACACACACTCAATGCTATCATTTGCAGGTTTGTGATTCTGTCTGGTCCGACAATCCCAATTATCGGTGAAGGCGATGAAGAGGCCAATGACAGGTATATTGTCTACTTTTGATCTATTCTATACTCTTCTGCAGGACTGAATAATTTTGAACTATGCCATTACACCGTAGTATATTTACTATTTCAGTATTACAAACTATTGCAGATATGTGGAACAACTAGTAACAAGTGCAGAGGCTGCAGTTGAGGAAGTTGTCAAAAGAGGGGTAAGCCTTTTGCCCTTTTCTACCTTTTCATTCACAAATATGTTCACAAAATGTGTTTTTGCAATCACAGCCACTTTTATGAGTGCTATTTATGGTGCACTTTGTAAAGTTCATTCATATGTTGAGCCTCCAATTTTGCAAATATGCTTAAAACATTCTTCTATCTTGAGCGATACCTTTTGAGAGTTGACATGATCCCTTTTCTTGTATCTCCTTAGGTGGCTCACCCTGATAAAATTGCTGTTGGTGGTCATTCATATGGTGCATTCATGACAGCTAATCTGCTGGCTCACGCTCCTCATCTTTTCTGCTGTGGAATTGCTCGCTCTGGAGCTTACAACAGGACTCTAACTCCATTTGGTTTTCAGGTACAGAAAATGCTGTTTCTATACATGGAATAGATTTTGAGTCTTTAGTAACAACCTGCTTTTTCTACAGAACGAGGATAGAACACTCTGGGAGGCAACAAACACATATGTCGAGATGAGCCCTTTCATGTCTGCAAACAAAATCAAGAAACCAATTTTACTTATCCATGGAGAGCAGGACAACAATTCTGGGACATTGACAATGCAGGTGAAGTCTTATGCTACAAGCCTGCTCATAGCCTATGAAATCTATCAACCTCTCTGGAAAAGTGTTTGAACTTTGTTGCTACTTCCTACTGCATATGATGCTTGAATCTTAGCAAACAATAACAAGAGTAATATTCCATACACAAGTAGTGCAAGTGACCCAAACTTCTTCAGTGAGAGGTAGATTCGTAAGAAGTATAATCACGCATGCTACCAAGGACTACACTTTTAATTGTTGTACCAGGATAGCAATTTTAATTTTGCATATGTGATATTAGACCTGCTTGATTTGGAGTGCCTTTACCATTAAACTGACTTGTTTGCTTCTGGTTGTTTTATGCAAGTCTTCATTATTTTCTGTGGAAATATTCTCTATGTTCTCATGATTTGATTTTCTGCTTATTTTTGTTACTGGTTAATGACTTTTACTAATCTGCGTTATTGATCTTATGGTTTGTCCTTTTTCTTTTTGCAGTCAGACCGATTCTTCAATGCCTTGAAAGGTCATGGTGCATTGTCTCGTTTGGTAATACTTCCTTTTGAGAGCCATGGGTACTCTGCCAGGGAGAGTATCATGCACGTCCTCTGGGAGACCGATAGGTGGTTGCAGAACTACTGTGTAAATGGTACTAGCAAGGTTGACTCAGTGTCAGAGGCTGACAGTAAAAATAAAACATTGTCAGCTAGTGGTGGCAGTGCAGCCCGTGAAGGTCTAAACCCTGAGGAACTCTCATCATTACCAAGATCGCTTCTGTGGTAAGTTTTTTCCTTGGTTGCTGCTTCTCAAGAAGAAAAAAGATACACTTGTTTGTTTGTTTGTTTGTCTGTTGGGTTAATTGGCGCTCCTGATATTGACCGCTGTAAGGCGTCAGTTGTACCCGGTCTATTTTGGACCTTGTTTCTTTCTACTTTTAATATAATGATACGCAGCTCTCCTGCGTGTTCGAGAAAAAAAAAGATATTGTCTTATGTAGTATTTGCGATACCTACTTTAAAGCTCACTTTACAGACTGAAAAAAAAATCTCATCTGCTTAATTATCTTATATCAAAGTTCCCACACGGAGCAGGCTGCTAACAATGATGTCTTAAGTTCCTTACTGTGCAAATGCATGCAATCGCGTAGACAAATATCTATTGTGATGCATTTTAAAAATTAAGCATGTCAATACCAAATGATAATAAAACAAATGGTTTCAGTTTCGGTAACTTGTTAGTTTTATTTTGTGCAGCTTATAGAGTCGTGTTTAATGGTTGTATTGTGCATCCATCTGCATGGACTTGTATACTTTTCTCAATATGTATCCTTCATAAGAAAAGATGATAACATGCTTGATTTTGTACAGATCAACTTTCTTCAGTTGGTGTTCATGAAACATTCCCTGGACAGCAAGCCTAAAGGGAAAAAATAGTGTATCGTTGCACTTCTACCTTAACAGACTACCAGGGATGCCTTGATTGGCCTCATATTTGTTTGGATTGCTGCAGGTGATCATGTTACTGGCATGCAGGAGCCCCCTACCCCACCCCACAAATATAAGAATGGCCTAGTGGTGGCCACTGCAGTCAGATATATTTGGGTCAATTTGTATTCTATTGGTAATGGCCAATGGAAGTCATTCTTGCGATTAATATCATGTACAGAAATATAGCCTTTTGCAGTTTTGATCCCAACTCTTGCACTTGGCAGCGAACTGATACGTTGCTTTTCTTTGACAGCAATCTAAAATAAAATAATAACTAATGAAACTATGATTATCATATACTCCAATGTCTCGCATCGTCACATTTTACCTGTTACCATTATTTACTGCAGCTGTTGTACTGACATTCGTTGCCCATTTGGGGCTTGTTCGATTTGAAGGGGTTTAAGGGGGATTGGAGGGGATTAAAATCCCTCCTATTTAAATCTCTACTACTTATTAAGTAAGCAATAGTAGTTTGCCGTTCTGCCGTTCTGCCCTCTCCCGTTCCGCGCGCAGAAAAAAAATTAAACCGTGGCTGCTCAGGAATCGAACCTTGGATCTATTGAGCAGAATACCTAGCCTTCCACCCTCTAGCCAACATGACTCATGTTGAATTGTGTACAACTTCAACTAAAACGTCTTTTGTGTTTAACCCGCCGTCCACTCTGTATGCTCACTGAGTCTAGAAAAACATTTATAGCTTAGCCCCTGATCTTTTTGGAGTTTGGGACGCAGTCCAGGAAATAAAGAAAATAGGGAAAAGGAGTTTAGAAATTGATTTATAGTTTAAAAATAATTGCAGAAACCCATTTAATTCATGGAAATTTCATATTAAATCCAAATGAGTTCATTCCAATTTCTATAATTCTATAATATTATTTTTATCACATAATACCTCTGTTTTGTCATGAAAACAACAATAAAATTGATTTCCTAATTAATCATATATCAAACACATAGAAACTTTGGAAATTCGTAACTTCCCCATTTTAATTCCAAATTGAACCGTTCCAGTTGTGTTAGTCTCGTATGAATATTTACTACGCAGTAACAACATTGATTATATCATGTTTCATACTTTTATAATTAGATATTTTTTTATCCTATGTTAATTGGGTTAATCTATGTCTATTGGATTAATTTATTTAATATATTAATATAGTATTCTAACTTTATGGTTATACGATGTTTGACCATTAGTCTTGCAAACACACACTTACCTTTTTGTTTAAGCAAAAGCGTATGGTGGTACGTGTCCGATGACTAACGATGTACGAGGGAATTTCTTCCGGTATGTGTGAAACGTGCTCTCTAATAATGAGACCATGCAAATCGTGACATATATCGAAGTCTGTATGATACTGATGGTTGCAATGTAGTGGTGAAACAAATAGATTATAAATAACAAAATTTATGTATGGCCAAAATCACAAATTGATTATGAAACATTTTCTCATAACGGTATAACACATATTTTGTATATAAGTTATCGTAGTATACTGGTATTATATATTCCCGTTGCAACGCACGGGCATTCAGCTATCATGTATAGAAGTCTGCATGGTACTGTTGGTTGCAATGTAGTGATAAAATAGTTAGATTGAAATAACAAAATTTATGTATGGCTAGGATCACAAATTAATTACGAAACATTTTCACATAACAGTATAACACACATTTGTTCATAAGTTATCATGATATTAAATGTTTCTGTTGCAACGCACGGGCACCCACCTATATGTGTTTATGTCTACATCTATGACAGGAAACACATCTACTACATCTCTCTCCAAGCTCACTTGCTACCATTGCACAATGCGTAGTAGTAGATAAGTATCACCGAGATTTTTGAATTATATTTTTGGATGGAGGTAATATTATTTAAAGAAGAGCTTTGCATGCTATTTCTTTTGTTTGAATAATGCATTATACTTAAATTCCCTTTTTTGCATGTGTGACATTTTTTCTTCGTAATATTTTTTTCCATGGATCAGACTTGTGTCATTTTCATAAACCAACGCCAAACATGAATCCATGTTTCCTACTTCAAACCCCGAACAAACTCCATGAGCAGGAGGCACTCACGTTGTCGTCGCTTATCGATGACGAGAAGAAGCTTGGCGACTGTCAGTTCGACCTCTAAAAGCAGTCTTACGTGGTCGCATGCGCTGCTGTGTACGACAAGCTCCCGCGAAGCCGCCGCTTGGACGCGGTCCAGAGCAGCTGCACCGCGTTGTCCATCGTTAAGCAGGGGGGCCTCATGGTTGTCGCCAACGTCGACAACTCTCGGGTTGTTCTGGACACCGCATCCGACGACGACGCCATCACGCCGTCCAGCTCATCGTCCACCTGAAGCTCAACCTGCCACATAAGTCGCTACTGACCGGACATAAATTCTTGTGCGCTGGGATGATGGACGTTGCTGACGTTGTGTGAGTGTCCTCGAACATGATGTATGTAGTGGAATAGCGCATCCGGTGGTGCAACGGCCAAGGGTACTACCTCGCTGATGAGCCCGGGGTGCACTTCGTTTGGCAGCCCAACCAAGAGTCATCGGTACTCGTCATGTCGCGTGCGTTCGATGACTACTATATCGAGGATTGTGGCATCATCTTGGCGCCGGAGGTGACACAGAGGAGGATCGACAACAGTGACCAGTTCGTCATCCTCATCACCGTCAGGGTAGCTTTTGTGTCGGCCTGCCTTTAATTCTCTTCGCAAACACATACACACTTACCTTTTTGTTTAAGCAAGAGCATATGGTGGTGCGTGTCTGATGACTAATGATGTACGAGGGAATTTTTCCGGCATGTGTGGAACGTGCTCTCCAATGATGAGACCATACAAATCATGGCATATATCGAAGTCTGCATGATACTGATGGTTGCAATGTAGTGGTGAAATAATTAGATTAAAATAACATAATTTATGTATGGCTAGGATCACAAATTGATTATGAAACATTTTCTCATAACAATATAACACACATTTTGTATATAAGTTATCGTAGTATACTGGTATTATATATTCCCGTTGCAACGCACGGGCATTCAGCTAGTTTGTATAGAAGGGGATTGAATCCCCTCCAATCCCCTTTAATCCATCTCTAACTGAACAAGCCCTTGAGAGGCGCGGGTTTGCCTGGATAGCTGGGTAGCTACCGGTAGCCGGGGTGGGTTTGGCCTGTTTACTGCAATACAGACATACAGTGCGGGTCTGTCTGTTGGGTAGGTTACTAGGTTGTATTGGGTTAGCTGAGTTTGGCTCGGTTTTTGTTTGGTTGCCCGCTTTAGCGTAACTTTTTCGTTTTTATATTTAAAATATTTGAAAATTTTCATTTTCATATCGCGGTTCTTAAAAAGTACGAGTCTAGGTGCCTGTCGTCCTAGGAGGAGCGGCCGACACCTAGATGTAAATTTTATTTGAACTTTTTTTTTGCACCCGGGCCTTTTGGGATTTGTAGCTTCAGCTAGGGATACCAATGAGTATATATGTATCGAGTAATATCATTTTATACCTGTACTCGTCAATAAAAATTATACTTGTCGGATTACCTATATGCTCTTGTGGGTATAAAAACTTACTTGTACTTATACCCGCGCGGGTAATTTTACCTGTTGGCTAACCTGTACCTGTAAGGTCTCAAATTCTAATATTTCTATCACTTAAAATGTTAAATAAACACGCAAATATATGTTCAACTTAAAATAAAGCAAACCATGGGATTACATAACAGTTAAACAAATAATAGTCGAGAAGGATTTTTAGCTAGGATCTGCTTTATTATTGATAATAATAGCATGATGCCAGTATAATTTTACATATGGGTACATAGGTACGGATAGTACCCACCCATACCCGTACCCATCTACCCAACGAGTAGAGATTCTTGCCCATTAATATACCCGTGGATAGAGAAACCATCTCATACTGGTCTACATATCGGATAAAATTCATCGGTTTTTGGGTTTCAGGTATCCATTGTCATCTCTATCTCTAGCAGACCCCCTATCTCATCTCCTATCACATCTCCTATTTCAAACCTCAATTTGCAAACAATGTCATCTATAGTTCTGCGTCCCTTATTTTACACTACCCGCTGAGACAATTTTAGGAGAGGTGGCAAGCCTCGTTCTCGTTTGGTCGGCGACAATAGGTACCTATCGCTTAGACGATTAGGCTGTCTCTAGCAGACCCCCTATCATATTCTCTTTTAAATATTACTATGTAAATAGTGTCATCTATAGTTTCGCGTCCCCTATTTTACACTACCCACCGGAGATAATCTTAGTAGAGGGGTGGCAGGTCCCCCTTCCCTATATATATTTTTCTATTTTTTATAAAAATATCTATATTATGCTGGTATAGTATATAGAGTATATAACACAAAAACATGTGTGTTTTGTTGATTAGGTGGGCGTGAATGTGTGTTTGGAGCCAACAACCACAATTCAAATATCTATTTTAGCTTATTTTTACCATTCAAACGTGTGTGTCATAGGCCCGTCGGATCGTGGGATGGCATGCAGAAAGCAGAGTAGATGATTTTGAAGTTGGTTTTTCCTGATATGTCATTTTAAAAGTCTATTTAACCTGCTAACACATTAAAGATTGACTGTACGAATTTCTTAACTATAAAATATGATATTGTAGCCCTTAAAACATCTAATCACTATCAGAACAGAGTTTGTTGCCGAGTTCCTAACACTCGACAAACTCTTTTCCGAGTGCGGCACTCGACTAAGAGGACTCGGTAAACTATACATCGACAACAACCTCTTTGCGAGTACTTTATATTGGGCCAACTGGCACTCGATAAAGAAAAGTCATCATGACGGCGCTAAGTGACAGTGACGGAGACTTTGTCGAGTGTGTTCACCGGCATTCGTCAAAGAAGCTCCCTCTAGCGATTGTATGCTGGATCAGCACTCGGCAAAGAGAGCTCCAGTGGCTCCCCACGCCAACCTCTGTGACGAGAGTCGCAAGCTGGCACTCTACAAATGGAGCTCTAGTGGCCCCTTTTCCAGTCTCCATGCTGAGTGCGCTGGCCGACATTTGGCAGGACGGAGCCATTGCCAAGTGCGAGGGCCATAACACTGGGCAAAGAAGCTTTAACGGTTCCTATGTGTGCATTCTTTGCCAAGTGTTGTGGTCACTGTACTCGGCAAAAGCACTCTTTGCCGATTGTTACACTCGTCAAAGTGACCAGAGACCCCCTTTTTATTTGTTTTTATTATCCCATCCAAACAAAGAAAACATATATCACATAATCATCACATATACACCAGAGTTCATAGAATCATCACATACATCATTAGAGACCACATATATCACAAAAACCACAAATCTCATAAGTTTTTCACAAACATCACTAAATTTAGACCAATTATTACCAACATCAACAAGTTTCACAAACATAAGTATCACAAGTTTCACACATATCACCACTAAGTGATGGAAGATCAGCGAAGTGGATGGTTGGACTGGTTCGATGAAGGGATGGGCGAACCATGAGGGTTGTTTGATGCCGTCGATTGATTCTGCAAAGAGAAGAGATTGCATGTGTGAGATCAGATGAATATATATCATACATGACTAAAATTTTGATACTCACAAGAGTAGAGAACTGAGCAGAGTCAACTGGAGGAAACAACAGAGGTGGTGGAACAAAACTCTGCATTTACTGAAACGTCTCTGCCATCCTCTGCTGATTGACCAAGCGACCCGTCTGCTCGGTCATCATCCTCGCCTCCAACTCCTCACATTGTAACCTCTCTTCTTCTAGCCGAGTCTGTAATATTTTACCCTAATGTTATGATAATGCAAGACACTCGGCGAATACTTGCTTTGCTGAGCGTCTGCTGATGACACTCGACAAAGTCATAACTTTGTTGAGTAACCTTCTCCGACATTTGGCATAGTTAACGACCGTCAACTATAGACGGTTGCTGATAGCCCTTTGCCGAGTGCCATGTTGTGCCAAGAGCCCGACGCTTGGCAAATCCTCCTTTGCCGAGCGTGTTTGTATGCCGAGTGTTATGCACTCAGTGATGCCGAGTGCTGTTGTTCGCAGAGAGTGGCACTCGGTAAATCTCTGAGCACTCGGTAAGGAACGTGTTTCCAGTAGTGAATAATGTTGAAATGACCTAAGGGCTTGTTTGGGACCTAAGGGGATGATTTTATTAAGGGTTGAGAGGTTAAGTAGCGTGATCTACAACTTTGTAATTAATATTTTTTATTTAATACTCACTCGTACCAAAATAGTATTCATTTTAGCTCTTGATTTTTATGTCTATGTTCAAATGAATAATGATGAATCTAGATAATATATAAAACACATACATCAAGTATTGTATGAATCCATTAATTACCTTAAACGAATTTTAATTTTTGACAGAGGCAGTATATTTTAGAGGCTCAAACATACGTTTTAAGTTACCACCTCATTGTTTTCCAATTAACCTCGAGTGTTGACATAGGGGATATTTGTTTGGGATTATAATATGCCAAGATTATATAATCCAACAAATTTTGAACTAATACCTAGTTTAAAATTTGTTGGATTAAATAATTTGGGCAGATTATAATGCCAAACAAACACTCCCATATTCTATACAATACACTTGAAAATCTTTTCATTTGATATCGTTTATAGTCCCAGATATTGATTTTAATTTTCTGATTTTAATATTTACTTTTTTCAAACAAACTTTGATGTTGACTTGGTATTCACCAAAATTGTAGCTCTCACGATAGTCTATAACTACGTAGTTGGCATATACTGATCATTTAGAGGTCTGTTTTTTTTGCTTTTGGAAAAGAATCAAAGAACTTAAATTTGTAAATTTAAAATAAATATTTAGTCATCTAAACTAATTCAGATAAAAATATTAATATTGGTAGCTGTAACTTTGCTGTAGACCAGGCTAAATATTAATATTGGTAGCTGTAGGGAAAGAGGAAGGAGATTGGTTTGCTCAGCTCTTCCCTTTATTATTGAGATAATAATGAGATTGAGGGAGAAGATCGGCATCTCAGGAGGAGATGGTGAGTTGCCTGTCATGAAGTGGACGTGGGCACGTGGCAAATCCACTCCGGGAAAGGACCAAAAATAGGCTACCACTTTCAGGGCGCGACGTGGACGTATTGAAGATATCTGGTGGTCGTCGCCGCGAAATGTACACATCAGAACGAGGCATGAAACTGGCCTTGGCCGTGGACGCGTGAAGCGCGCCATGCGTGTCCGACGTGGACGTAATGAGCTACTACTTCAGAGCCACATGTGTCCACGCTTCATCAGAAAGAAAACACCTGCACACGTCAACTGGAGCTGCCATCAGTTTACATGCATGCTGCATCGTCTGAAGGCCAGATCAGTGATGAGCGAAACATTCTATATATACCCTCGGTCCCTGTTCCAGTTCTCGTCAAGCTAGCAGCACGAGTTGTCGAACACTTGCCTGCTCTTGAGCTCAAGCTATCATCAGCTGCGTCTTGTGCACAGCAACAGCTTCCCAACCGCAACTGTATCAGCGAAACTGCCAACTGCCATATGGAGGCCCAGAACGTGGAGGTTGCTGCCCTGGTGAAGAAGATCGCGGACCTCCACGCCGACATTGCCAAGCTGCCGTCGCTGAGCCCATCCCCCGACGTCAACGCGCTGTTCACCAGCCTCGTCATGGCCTGCGTCCCGCCGAGCACTGTCGACGTGACCAAGCTCAGCCCGGACTCCCAGAGGATGCGGGAGGAGCTCATCCGCCTCTGCTCCGACGCCGAGGGCCACCTCGAGGCGCACTACGCTGACATGCTGGCCGCCTTCGACAACCCGCTCGACCATCTCGGCCGCTTCCCATACTTCAGCAACTACATCAACCTGAGCAAGCTGGAGTACGACCTCCTAGTCCGCTACATCCCGGGTCTCGCGCCTTCCCGCGTCGCCTTCGTTGGGTCAGGTCCCTTGCCGTTCAGCTCGCTCGTGCTCGCCGCCCGCCACCTACCCAACACGATGTTCGACAACTATGACCGGTGCGCCGCCGCCAACGACCGTGCGCGGAAGCTGGTCCGCGCGGACAAGGACCTGAACGCGCGCATGTCCTTCCACACGATGGACGTCGCCAACCTGACGGACGACCTCGGCAAGTACGACGTCGTCTTCCTTGCCGCGCTCGTCGGCATGGCGGCCGAGGACAAGGCCAAGGTGGTCGCGCACCTTGGCAGGCACATGGCGGACGGAGCGGCTCTCGTCGTGCGGAGCGCGCATGGTGCTCGCGGGTTCCTGTACCCGATCGTGGATCCCGAGGACATCCGTCGTGGCGGGTTTGACGTTTTGACGGTCTACCACCCGGACGATGAGGTGATCAACTCTGTCATCATCGCGCGCAAGATCGACGCCCATGCAAACACGGAGGTTTCTGCGCTGGTGCAGAAGATAACCGACCTCCACGCCGCCATCAACAAGCTGCCATCGCTGAGCCCATCCCCCGACGTCGATGCACTGTTCACCGAGCTCGTCATGGCCTGCGTCCCACCTAGCCCCGTCGACGTGACCAAGCTCGGCACGGACGCGCAGAGGATGCGGGAGGAGCTCATCCGCCTTTGCTCCGACGCCGAGGGCCACCTCGAGGCGCATTACGCCGACATGCTCGCCGCCTTCGATAACCCGCTCGACCATCTCGGCCGCTTCCCTTACTTCAGCAACTACGTCAACCTGAGCAAGCTGGAGTACGACCTCCTGGTCCGCTATGTCCCGGGCCTCGCGCCTTCCAGAATCGCCTTCGTCGGGTCCGGCCCCCTGCCGTTCAGCTCACTCGTGCTCGCCTCCCGCCACCTGCCGAACGTGCTGTTCGACAACTACGATCGGTGCGCCGCCGCCAACGACCGTGCACGGAAGCTGGTCCGCGCGGACGAGGGCCTGCGCAAGCGAATGTTCTTCCACACCGCCGACGTCGCCAACCTCACGGATGAGCTCCACAAGTACGACGTGGTCTTCCTGGCCGCGCTCGTCGGCATGGCGGCCGAGGACAAGGCCAAGGTGGTTGCGCACCTTGGCAGGCACATGGCGGACGGAGCGGCTCTCGTCGTGCGGAGCGCCCACGGGGCTCGCGGGTTCCTGTACCCGATCGTCGATCCCGAGGACATCCGTCGCGGCGGCTTCGACGTGCTTGCCGTGTACCACCCGGACGATGAAGTCATTAACTCCGTCATCGTCGCGCGCAAGATCAACGGCCACGTGAAGGGGCTTCAGGATGGACACGCGCATGCGCGCGGCGCGATGCCGATAGTGAGCCCGCCATGCAAGTGTTGCAAGATGGAGGCGAACACGCTCCACCAAAAGAGGGAGGAGATGGCGACGACGGAGGTGTCCATCTGATGCATGCAACTTTTGAGGACCCGCGTCGCGTGGTAACAATAATTACGAATCGCTGTTTCAATCTCTCTTGTAACTGTTGTTGTCATGCGTTGTGTGTAAGTTTTTAATAATGACGTGATTTTCCTCTGTGATGATATATGCATGTTTTGCCACCACTTTTTATGTGCCTCATGTGACAGACATCGACGAGAATAGTGTGCACAATGCATCTAAGGGCTTGTTTGGAAGTAAAGGTAATAGAGGGGATTGGAAGGGTTAGGATCCCTCACTATTCAATTTTAAATAGCTAGGGATTCTAGCCCCCTCAATCCCTTCATTCCACTTGCTTCCAAATAAGTTCTAAAAAAATACTACTTCAGGAAGGGTCGACCTAATAATTTATCTATCTAAACGTGGTCGAAAGCAAATAGCTACCTAAGTTATCCCTAGAGCGCCTCCATCGTGAGTGTATCTAGGAGGGTCAATGGTGTCGTAACATATATTGTGTAACTTGTTAGCAAATACCTACCAGAGCTATCCTTAGAGCGCCTCCGTCATGAGGGTGTCTAGGAGTAGTGGTGAAAACGGTCGAGATAAATCTCGTTCCGTCCCGCATCGTTTTCTATATTTAACCCGACCGTAATCATATTTTCAGACAAATTTGGATTCGGTGGAAAAAACGGATACTAAATTCAAAAACGATATGGAAACTATTTGACCTATATCTCGATCGTTTTCGTTTATCCCATATATACGCAAAATTATCCCGTTTATAATATAGTTATATCCCGTTTTTGGTAACACCTCCTGTCCATTAACCAACGAATAACAATGTTAGAGCTAGTTTGGGAACCCCAATTTTCCAAGAAATTTCTATTTTCTCAAGGAGAAAATAGAAATTCCTTGAAAAATTGGGGTTCCCAAACTAATCCAAATGCTCAACCATGTGTTTTGAGTCCAAGCTAGCTAGCCACAACTCACGTCGCAACATGCACTGCACAAGCGTCAAAAGCAGAATGCGGGACAGGTTGCAGCATGCTTAGTGCTCACGCGAAGACGCTGCCTGCGGGATAACATGCACCACACACTCGACTGCTGGTTGCTGCTATGAATTTTTGTACTAAGCTGTCGATAGCGTTATATGGTTAGTGATCTATCAAGTTTTACTGGTAATGCAACACCTTAATCTTGACATTTAAGTATGTTCACATATTTTTTAAAGAAAGATGTTGCCGTACTGGTATCTTGACTGTTATGTACTCAGGGTGTATTTGATTTAGCTTTTGTCTTTGGCTTTTGCTCCATAAAAGCTAAAAGCTAAACTAAATACCTGGATTCAGAAAGCAGCTTTTTCTGAAAGCCGACTTTCTCGCACCGCAAAACTAAAAGCACTCCTGGACCTGCTTTTAACGGCTTTTGGATGGAACTGTGAAAACATATATCGAATAACTTTTAACGACTTTTAGAGGTTTCCACCAAACAGTTTTTAGCTTTTTAACATATCATAACACACATCAACTTTTCCATAGCTCACAACCCACAACAACTTTTTTCACAGGCATAGCCCAACCAAACAGACCCTCATATAGCTTTATGCTCATATTTTCGTTTTTCTCTCCGGTATCCCGACCATTTTCGAACCTTTCCAACCATGTTGGTTCGTTTTCGATATAACGTTAATCCCGTGTTTGCTCAAGTTCCCGGTCATCCCGTTTTATATTTTGTTTTCGATTACAAATGTGAAAATGAAAACAGGAGAGGGGGTATTCTGACTGATTCTAACCGTTTTCACCCATATCTAGGAGGGTCAATGGTATCGTAGCATATATTGTGTAACTTGGTAGTGGACTCTATGAAACACTGCTCTCTGACTGCACTGGAGTACAAACTATGAGGCTTCCTCTCAAGGTGAATCGGAGATACTCATGGTCCAGCTGTATCCATAGCGAGGCATAGAACTCTCAACCCCATGACATCTCTAAGGGTGTGTTCGGTTTGGTTTTTGGCTTTGACTTTTGCCACATAAAAGCCAAAAGCCAAACCAAAGGGCTGAATCTGAAAAGCAGCTTTTTCTAAAAGCCAACTTTCTTGTAGTGCAAAATTGAAAACACCTCAGGACATGCTTTTAGCGGCTTTCAAGTAGAAATGTGAAAATATATATGGAAGAATTTTTAGTGGCTTTTAGTGGTTTCCACCATACGGTTTTTAGCTTTTTAGCAGTTCACAGCACACAACAACTTTTTTCACAACTCACAGCCCACAGCAGCTTTTTCACAGCTACAGCCCAACCAAACAGACCCTAAGAGTTCTACTAACCTTGGTAGATAGTGAGGTGGGGGCATATCTACACTCCTCTAGATACCACAATGATCTCTAGATGACATACACTATATGGGTGTAGAGTGTTCCCGCTGGGTGTCATGGCTAAATGGATATCCTCGTGCATCACACTGTAGAGCTCTATGAGACTTTAAGATCCCTCTCAACCGGAAACCAATGCTCTAAAGTATAAACATGCATGAGCTCCTATACCCTTGAGGCACTAGTAGTTAAGGTCTAGGGTATAACTAGTGAGTGTTCTAGACCTGGTACCCTCGAGTGCGGCGATGGTATGCATCATCCATGCCTTGTTCCCTCGACACTGAGTGTTACATGTGCTCTAGCATGAGAAAACCGATGAACAATGGATGGTTGCGGATTCTCTTACCGAACTAACTGTATCTGAGTAACTCCCATATCACATCTATGATCCTAATAGAGCCTGACCTATCACCTCTCTCATGTACCTCTATGGACCATGCCACCTCTAGGTCTCTTTAGGCCTCTCTATCCATAATCTTTTGCTTGTGAGAGCTCTTAGTTTGTACCAGACTAGTTCGATATATATCAGTCAAGCCCCCATGGGCACAAAGAACTAGTTTGAAGTGAGTGGAGTATTTATACCCCCTCAAACCTCCACCTTTGGAGGCTACTGATTTTGGTGCTTCTCATATTCATTTTAGAGCCATTGAGACACTCCCCATGCTTCTCTTAGTGTGAATTATGCCTATGGTTGAATCCATCTGGTGGGTTTGAATGAAATTCAAATTGAGAGCAAAAGAGATCAACATCAACACTTGAGCACTTGAGGCATTCATCAAACTCGTGATTCAAATTTGTTACACTTGGAGATTGGCTCCTAGATGGCTAGGAGTCACCAGAGAGCAACTAAGGATTATGGTGTGCCTCGACAAGTTTGTAAAGAATTCAATTCTACCTCCACATGGGAAGGGATCACATATTAAGGTAAGTGATTGAAAGAGACCACAACTAGAGTGGATCCTGGAGTGGTCACTCATTGCCTCCTAAATGGAGAGTAGAACTTGAGAGAGTCCAAACATTAGTAAACAAATATCATGTCTCGATGCATTACATCTGATGTTTGTGTTTGCCTCGATCTATTTGGGATGTGTGTTTATGTGCACATATATAGCATATCCTACAGTAGGCCCTACAAACCGTGGTGTGATAGTTGGAATTGGAATACACAAGTTTCAACAATGGGCTTGGTGTACTCTTGTATACCGAACTGGTCTAGTAGGCACACTAGATTGGTCTAATTTGCACCTTTATGTTAAATTTTATGTATGTTCATGTGCACGTATATACCCTAGTAGGCTCTTATAATAGTGGAGTGAAAGATGGAAATGAAATACACAAGTTTTAGCAAGGGGCTTATTGCTCTCGTGTACACCAGACTAGTATAGTAGACGCAACAGATCAGTCTGGTTTGCACCACGTGCTCATTTTTGTTAATTGTTGTTCTAATTAGGTGTAAACCCTAAAATAGGTTTTAAGAAACCAGGAGGTCCCTTTGTTTTTTTGTGGAATAATATTGAGATTCATAAAGGGTTCTAAAAATATTTGAGTTAAAATGTCTTTTAATAATTCTCTATAGAGTATAAAGAAAATAAATAGTGAGGTTCCAACTTTGGTAGCTAAATGTTTGAACTAGGGTTAAAAGAGAAAACATAGAAAGATTATCAACTATTTAATTAGGAAAACTATTCCTTATTGTGCCTAGGAACTATTTTTTAGTTAGAAATAAATCAGAAATTCTTTGTCACACCCGGGCATTAAGGAACAAAGCCGGGTGCATCTCATACATGCGCCAAAGAAGACAACATATATAATAACAGAGTGTATAGAGATAAATGTCACAATAAAACCAGAGTACTTATTACATAGCGGAAGTCTTACAAAAATAAATGATAAAATAAAGCGAACTAAATAATATTCCCTAGCGCCACAAAGCTGACTAGGAAACGCCATCTAGATCAAGTCGAAAGCCTCGGTGTTAGGTGGCTCCTCTTCGACCACCTGTTCTTCTCCTGTGGGGGGTGTGAGACAGCAAGGGTGAGCTCACATATGTTCATCGCTCAACAAGTTGTGGGGAATAATGTGGCATGAGCTCACCAAAAGCAGGAGTTCATGAAGTGTAAGGCTGATCAATGAAATAAAGGTTGAAGCTGAGAATTGCTTTTAGAAGTTGGTCAAAATTTTATTAGCAGTTACTAAGTGTAAGTAAATATCAAACCTTAGAAATAATAAATAAAAGTAATAATAAATAATCCCAAATGCAATGAAATGACAGATTAAGTTTAAGTTCCATAAATTAATCATGTGAGTGTCCGAGCCACTCATGACCGTGAGCACGGCTAGTATACCAGTTTTACACTCTGTAGAGGTTGCGCATCTTTACCCACAAGTCGTGTTACCCATTTGCCATGGAGTTGATCAGACCCATACACCTCTACCTAGGAAGCGAGGTAGGGTACCACTACGAGGCCTTTACAAAGTTTCACTAGCTTCAGAAAACCCGTTACAGTTTATAGGAAGCTCCAGTGCAGGAATCCCTCGCCTGACCGCCATCGCAGCAAAATCAACCCAAGGACCTCCCTACACTGACCACTCCCCTACTGCCCTTGCCCCTTTCGGGTAAGGTAGTCATCCACTACCTTTCCTAGTTAATCAGCCAAGGGCGTCCCATTAAACCCTTGTGGTAGCACTGTTTTCCCGGGTGGTTCTTCATGTTCCCATTAACATAATGATCTTATCATGAACAATAAATAATAAATAGATAATAAAAAAGTATAGCAATGAGTGATGAATATCTCTATACCCAAAGCCACATAAAGCAATAGCATGTACTACCCAAAAATTTAGTAGTAAAACTAGTGGTGAAACAAGGTATAAAGATAGTCAAAATCTAGGGTATCCTATTGGGTCCCATCAAAATTAACATATGCACATCATTATGATTAATAAGAACATGACTGGGTAAAAGAAATGATCAAGGGCACAACTTGCCTTCAACGAGCTCCTGCTCAGCAGTCTCTACGAGCTGAACCTCAGAACCCTCTGTAGCTTGCTCGTCTACTCGCATCAACACAACACATACATAGTATAGCAAAAATTAACATCACACCAAATATGTCAATAAAATACACAGTAATACTCTAGACATTAAAATAGGATCATAGGAACTGGAATCATTAAATTTAGAGTTATAGATTTTAAGTTATGAATTTTGCAAGGTTTTATGTGCTTAATACAAGATTAAGTAATAGATAAATTTTAAATTGTCTTTCATGTCAAAACAGAGACACTAATTGATAGAGAATAATATTACAAAATTATAGGAATTGGAATGGGTCAGTTTGGACTAAAAATGAATTTTCTATGCATTTTACAAGTTTCTAGATTTGTTTCTCTATTAACAACTAATTTCTATAATTATTTTAGTCCTCTCTGGACTGGGCCTCGAATTCCAGAAAGATCAGGGGTCTTGGGGTAAGTTTGCCTGAGACACAGAAAACAGCACTGCGGACCGCGGGTTGATTTTCTAACTTCATAAGGTCTCTTATGTAAAAATAGCAGGGCGAAGGGGGTACGGGAGGATCTCTGCCGTCCGATCTAAAGTGAACGACTCCGATTAGATTCGGGTTAAAACGAATCGGTATCGAACAGGAGTCCTAGGATGGGATATGGGTGGCTCAGATTTTATGGTGACCAAAACATCGTGGATCGCCCGATCTATTATCAACGCTCTAGATCTATCCCTCCTTGAACCGGTAACTTGGGTCTAATCAAGGCCCTTGACTCTGGATCCGACGGCGCAGAGCCCAGCCGAGACCCCGGACGAGCATGGCGGCGGCGCCGACCAGCGCGCACGGCGAGGGCTCACCGGAGTAATCGCAACCCCCAATCCAACAACCCAATTCGATCCCTACTTGATGCAAAGCGAAGAGAAACAGGTAGCGAACCCAAGGGATGAAGTCTCACCAGCGGTGGTGCAGCAGAAACTCGGGGCCACGGTGGACGACGGGCCCGTGATGGAGATACGAGCCTCGGCGAGGAATTGCCTGGACCAGGACCACAATTCGTCCACGAGGCACGCGCGTCAAGATCCACCCTCCAGGCGTTCCCTCCCAAGGCACCCACTGGATCACGCTTGGCGATGCGGATTGAGGAGTCGCTACGACCTCGCTGGCATCCTCTGCCTCTCTCTCTCTCTCAATCCCACTTCCCGGACCTATTGAACGGTGGCAGGGATATTCTCGGTGGTATGGGGCGCGCAAGCGCGGCTGAGGGGCCCCATCCCAACTTATATGCGCAAGCGGAAAGGCTATCAAGTTAGCGGGGCGAGGAGAACGTGGCAAAGATAGCGCGGTGTGGCGGCGTTCTGTTAGACCAGCACGCCAGTCTCGCGGAGAAGAAGACCTCCGCTAGGGGGGCCCACCAGTCAATGACTAGCGGCGTGCGCCTAGGAGAATGAGGAGTGGACCGGGGTCGTGGTTATTGTGACAAGTCGGCCCTGCGGTTCAGTGACCCCCGGTGCGCCGATTCCAGCCACAGGAGGTGGGCTGCGCGGGAGCCATGGTCTCCGTGGAATGGGCCGAGCCATGGGAAAACGGCCCTGTGCGCGGGTTTGAGATTTTCCTTTTTCTTATTTCCTTTTTTTTGCCAATTTCAAGTTTTCTAATAAATTTGAATTA